>CM048749.1:98920287-101704037 GCA_026315105.1 Locusta migratoria | reverse complement strand
ACAGAAATGTGCGGCGTTCTGCATGAGAAACGTTGTAGAGCACCATTATTTTCATGATATAGTTGCTTCTGCAACGCTGAAAAAGTTACTAATTTAACTTGCGTACTTTTTCGGTGTGACTTTGTTAGGAAGAATTGTTTCGTTTACCTTACTACTCATTTCACAACTGAATGAGCTACAACGAAGCCTGGTCGGGTTTAGTCAGTAGTCCTTGCAAAACGTGCGGGACCCATGCACCTTAAATAACACACTATATAGTACTGTCATGTGTTGCTGACGTCTCAAGGACTAAACAGGTAGGAATATAAAGTCAGAAGTTTACCGTGCACGCGAGAAAGACATTGACTTCGTAGTTAGAAATTACCGGAAAACTTACACACGAAAGTCAGCGATTCTGAGCTCCACTTGCCTCACCACAACAAGCTAATTTGAGAACTACATTGAGTTTGTAATTTGAAAGCAGGAAGAGACTGATGTGAGTGACCTCTCATATGGTAGGCGTATAAACTAATTTTCTCATCGGAAAGTGTAGCATGACTTTTGACGTGTCTGTGAGCTCTTTGCAAAAGGTTCAAAACACCCTTTGATGCTTAAATATGATGCGTAGACGAGGCACCAAATTGATACTTAATTTTGTTCCAGAAACAAGAAATGAGTTGTTGTATTGGGATAGTTATTACATTAAAGACAGTTGGAGTTACTGTATTCACGCTAATGCGTATACGTCACTGGTTGACTTGTCTAGTTCTGAAACGTTATTTCCTGAAATCCCAATAATTCTTCATTTCGGTAGTAATGCCGAGGCTACCACAACATTGTAAACGTCGATTCCTTCGGAATTTTGTCACTCGTGACAAATAGTACTTTCATCCTCCAATTGTGTAAAATTTGCCCGAGGCTCAACTTGGCGTCACGTCACTCGGACTATGTGAGAGAGTGAAGGGATTCTTATAAAAGTCGCAATGGTGTTTTACATTAGTAAAAAGCAAATCAATAGTTGTAAGGCTGATCTTGAAAATGTCCGTGTTGTAAATCCTATAAAACTGTTGGAGCTTAATTATCATGAAACGTACCGTCGCAACATGTAGAAAGGCATGAAACAATCTTTGAAATATGCTGCATAGCGACTTAGAACTTCTTTCTTTGCGCCGTACAGTTTACCTAATTTTCAAACGTGATAGTAGAAATGACTATCTATATCATCGAATTGCTGATACTCTCGCGGTTGCAAATGAAAGACGTACGTTGTCTTCGGTACCTTTTTTAAATAGTAATTAAATTGCTGTAAGTATAGGAACCTTGATATGGATGGATAGGCCTTTGTTCTAAAAGTGCATTAACCCTTTCTTGCCCAAGGTATCAAATATTCGGGCAGATAACTTCATATTTGGCTATTTTAATCCTAAAATGTATGTAAGCATATAATTGTATTCACACATTTTTGTTTTCCTTATCTGCAACAAAAATGAAAAAAAAATGTATACAAACATTAAAGCCCAAGAGGCAATAATGCAATTGGGAGACATTATCAAATGCTTATCTGTGTTAATATAAGGATTTACCAGCAACAAGCAGATAGAAATTATTTTATATCGAAATGCCATTTTAGATATTGATCTGAAGGGGGAAAATGCCATCTGAAGTGATCCCTGAATTGTATTCATATTCGTAAACAAAAGAAAACAAAACTATAATCATTTATTACTGAAAAATAACGTGCACAAAATGCCTTTGATACACAGTCAGTACTAGACATTTCCAGGCGGAGTTTTGAACGTTATATAAATAAAAAGAGCTCTTGTCCTTGAATATAATAAGTTTCCATTAGCTAAAACAATACGAAACCGATTTACCAGCGTGAGAATATACAACACCTTTTTGTGACAGTAAAAGGAAATCGTTCACACGACGTAACAAAGTCAGTTGTTTACTTCTGTCTGTGAGCAATAATACTGAACAATCTCGGCCAACGAGAGTTTCGTATGATATATCAGAGGGGCCCTAACGTCCCATCAGCAACACAAGTCAGATATCATTTTACATTTTGTTTTATGACGCTGTAAATAGGCAGGAACTTTTTAAGTCCCGTCGGGCAGGAATGATATAAGTGGTAGTAGTTGGTTTCGTGTTTACATATTTTCTTTTAGTTGCACTGGAAGTTACTTGACGTGTTTGTACAATATGATTTGCATGTTGTGTGGCAACGACAACAAATCATTCATCTATCAACCAAATACTCCCTAGGAAAATTTACCTTATAATTCTTCGGTCACCGTGACGCTTTATGGACGGGTGGAAGGCGGAATGTTTTTCTTCCCATTTGATGTGCATGTCGAACAAGGCCTGGACGTCTCCTTTTCTGCATTTGGATCGTTGTTTAATGGTGAAAGTCGTACATCTACTATTACTGTTGAATAAGAAACCCACATTCAAGGTTTGTTTTGTAATTCGTGAACCGAAATTGATGGAAATTTCACATCTGAAATGCGTTAAGAGGAAGATACGTAGACAAAGATTCTTTCTTTCTCACATACACGTTTACATCGAAAGCTGTCTTCTTTAAAACGTATCTGAACTGTTCCTTTCCTTAAGTCATTCTTATGGACTACTTCTGCGCTCCTTAACGGCCTGACCATAAAACGTAAAAGCCTCCGACCGCCGCAAGTGAGGCAGTTTTCACTGCGTCGAGTCTTGCAGTTTCCGCGCGCACCTCACTCGCTTATTACGTCCTATAAAACTCGCTCACGGTATGTTTCGCGTCTTAACACCTACTTAAGTACTGCTATAAAGAGGTGCACCAAATATTTCAGGTAAACATTTAAACTGTCGCCTAGGTTAGATGGCAGGTTATGCTCCAGACTGACCAGCAAAGTCCAAGTTTCTGGCCCTGACGGCTCTTCCATGCGGATCACTTGTGAATATTCAAGTAACATCTAAATCTTCTCATTTTTTCTCATTACACGCTATATAGTTCCAAAATTGTTTCCACTGAATACTCGTTATTTAGAGCTGATTTATGTTTATCAATAAGACTTTCACCTCTCGATGGCATTCCTCACTTCATGAGAAAAAGAGGTAGTACTGTTACATCATAACTTTAATTTCAGAACCGTATTATTTATGTACTTATTTACTTCAAAATGATTCGTAATGTTAGAATACAGTATTACCCTAAGATCCAACAGCTTATTGACGTCAGTGAGACGGTTCTGTAATACTGTAAATCTCTTTCCGGCTTAGCTTTGCAGCGCAGATAGTAATACGCATTAACGTATCACGGATTAGTTACGTTTACTGCAATATTCCTAACTGCACCGAATTGCTAGTATGAGCTACAGCCTTCAGATTTGTGCCTCTGTAAGAGGATTTAATTTTGACCGTGTGTGTTCCAAATGGATTAAAGCATCAGAGGGACCCTTGGCTCCACAAAGATATATAGCACAAGAGAAACGATAGTAGTGAAACCTCAAGGATTCAGGAAAAGGTCTGGTTTAAGATCAAAATACCACAATTTGTTGTAATTACGGTCGCCAGTGCTTAGGCACAAGAATTAACTATTTATTTATAACTTGAATGTAGTAATGAAGTAGAAAAAAAAATTCTTTCTAATCTGTTAATGTAGTAATGAAATAGAAAAAAAATTTCTTTCTAATCTGTTAAAATGTGTGGTACGAACAAGCTCTAAAGTGACACCAAATCGTAACAATCAGAATATTGGTTATTTATATTAAAATAATGTTGCACTCGGTAAGTTAGATCGGGTCCCATGGATGTAATCAGTAGCCTATATTCATATTTAGCAGCGTATATTACAAGCAGACCTATTCCGGAAGTGACTTTCTTGCTCACATATAGTCAGTCAAGACCACCTGACGGTTTTCCTCGTCGATAATCATATTCATTAACTGAGAAAAAGTAAAAGTCTTATTGTGCAGCACAGACACTGGGTAACTAATTCTGCTGCTTGTCGAAAGAACTTTCACCTGGTCACCTGTGAAAACGATAATCATAGCATTATAGTATTAGTAAACTTGGTTAACTTACGTAACTTTTATGACTACATATTTAACAGGAATAGGAGGACCCACTTTAGTGTTAAAACTAATGCTTGGTTTCACATCTTAACAGAAAAGCTGATACTCATAATGACGAAAAATCAGTCACATGACTGGGGCAGAAACATTAGATGTTGGTTGCAAACCACAACTTGGCATAGATATGACCGTGTCAGTCTATATCATGTATGGCCTTTGACATGGATGTTTAACTTAAGCTGTCTGACCGCGACGCCCAAAGAAGTTTATATTCAGTCTACTGCTCCATTGACATATGGCTGTTACGAAATGTAACGAGAAAGCTACGAGGCAATGCATTTGCACTCCACTCTCACACCTGTATATTACATCGCATATAAAAATTACGTTCCAAACAAAAAGTAAGTACACATTATTTTGTCACGTAGAACCTGAAATAAAATTATTTACCAAATTGCAACATGGCGGGGTATGAAGAACATGTTTAAACATGTTAATGTGAGGGCATGCAACAGTTCTACCTCAGAGACCACAGTTAGTCATATAGGTTTTATAGAGCTCACTGGCGTCTATAGAATAATGTTGAAAATTAGGTACACTTATAAGATATCGAAGAAGGAAGTGCTATTTAGAAGCAGCGAAGAAAGGAACGCACGGAAAATGAATTATAAGGGAAGAGATGGGATGATACATGTGACAAGACATAAGGGTACCAGAGAGATATGTAGTGAGTAGAACCTGTTTGGGAAGAAAGGGCTGAGGACTTAAGGTGATTGCTTCTCTGGAATGGAGAAGTTGGTACAAGATAATAATTTGTGGCAGGCCGCATCATGCTAGTCATTTGACTGATTTCCTGAAAATTAAATAGTCTCACTGGAGTCTCCGTCGAAGGGAATGTGTAGTATTCCCTTTTTTCCAGTATTTAATGAATTAATCATGAAACCGCGACGGTTATTGGTCGTCTCCTGTTACTTTATTGGAATGCTCCTACGCGGATCACTATTTATGACGTCTGCAGCCTTAACCACGATGAATCTCTGATTGCCATATCTGAACTTAACAGCCTCATTTTCTCCTTTAAATGTCTTGACTGGTATTATTATATTGAACTAGTACTTTCTTTCATCTACACTTGCAAAAATGGTCTCAGACCTAGAAACTAATACATACCATGCTGTATTTCTAACTACAACTCTATGTAATATAAAAAGTTGTTACAATGCTGTTATGTGTTAGTTATTTCTACCTTAAAATCCTACAATTCCGCCACTTATCAAACCAAAAATGCATTTACCCGTCCCTAACGGCGAGGACAAGGACGAGTTCTGCTACTTAGCGAACCATTGCCTTTCTACACTAATTACGACAATATATATATTATCACTGGTGCTTTAAAGAACTATTGCCTGCTACTGGAGTACTGCTACATATATACCATTCTGATCTGGGTGAGAGACAAGGGACACAAACCACCACCATGTCCGCCGCGGAGTAGCCGAGCGGTCTAAAGCGTCTCGCTGCGGAGCGCGCGGTTGCTCGCCGTGGAGGTTCGAGTCCTCCCTGGGGCATGGGTGTGTGTGTGTGTGTTTTGTCCTTAGGTTAGTTTATCTAGGTTTAAGTAGTTTGTAAGCTACGGACTGATGACCACGCAGTTTGGTCCGATAGATTTACAAACACTTGCTTTGCACCACCATGTCCTTTCAAACTGACTTTTCCCTAGCGCTTGATTTCGCAAGGTGAGGAAGACATCCAGTACGTCTGCCTCTGTGTTCCCTATCTCTGAAAGACTGAATAAGTATTTCGTGACCAGTCCCCTAGTATCGGCCTGACAGTGCCAGCCAGATTCATGGTGTGGGCATGTATCAGTCAGGATGTATCCCCGAAGGAATATTGCGCTTGTTATTCATCACGTAACAAATCACAGATATCTCTATTGGTGATGGTTTGCCTCAGTTGTGAGGCAACCTATACGTGGAAGGGGCTCTCGAAGATTACCTGCTCCATGGTGTTGTAATTTATTATTATTTTTATGTTTAAAATTTATTTAGAAATATACAAAGCCATACAAATAGGGATTATAGACTAGTGAAATTATTTTATGTTGTTATGACTACATACCACAAAGATATTTATATTTTTTATAGTCACCTAGATGACAAATTATTTTTAATGATGTAAATCTCTATTTAAAACATTAAGAGCAAACATTGATTTTTACCCGTTAGACCTTGGTTGCACAGTGGTAGGGTGGCCGACTACAGATCCACAGGCCGCGGTTTCGATCCTCGCCAAGTCATAGTATTTTTATCTGTCACTTTCCACTTCTTTCACCTCTGGCAGTGTTGCTGATGTGAAAAATACCGAGTAGCACCGTGGTTCGCAACCCAAGTTAAACAGTAGGTCTCCCTATAACTGGCTGGTTAAGGAGGAAGGATACGGCATACCACCTCCAAACAGGACAATGCCTAGTAAAGCTCTGTGGTGTTCAAACCAATCTTAGAATTGTCGACTGCTTTACCTTTTTTCAGGCACTTTCAACACTGGGTGCCCATCTCAGCTCCAGATTCATAACTCTCGTTGTGTCTCTCACCTATCCGGGCAGATGCACAAGATATGGACCGTCGCCCATGGAAAGTGCACAATCCCACGACTTGGGTGGATCTGCAACTTCTGACTTTATGTAACCGAAGGGAGAAGATGACATACCCTACGTACATTTGCAGAGTGTTACTACTGATGTTGTTAGATGCCTATAGTTTCTCTTTTCATTTCTCTGATGTTTTGGCAGTCCCAATCCATGATAAGTTCGACTCTTATACGGTCATGCTCTTAATGCATTAGGTTGCAGCACGCTGCCGTGCTATACACTCTATTGGACACAGCCTATGATTATAGGAAGGAGATGCGCGTCACGGCATAGAAAACATAGCATTAACAGTGTAAATAATCTCCACAGCCACAGACGACTTTATTGATATCGCCTTATACTTATATCCATTATCAGGAATGAAACCTACCTCCATGATTGGTCGGGTAAAGCCCGTTGAAAGTCGCTGACACGTGCCAGTGGGCCAGCGTTAACGCTTCCGCTCAGGGAACCGCCAGGCATCGGAATTCCGACAGGCCTTTGAGAACGTATCCGATCCGGATCCCCTTTACTCCGCGGCCGCGGCGAACGAACAGATATCCGGCCGCATCCTTTCCCTGATACGGGTGTGGCTTTGGCGCTCCCGCTGGAAGAGAGAATCAGTTTCTATTGCCTTTCCGCAAATCGTGCTTCCAACTCGAACCGGCTATTTGATTGGCTAATAAACAATGCGTCTGAGTATTTTTCAATCGATTTCGTTGTTCATCTCAATGCTCAAAGGCGTATTGAAAGCAGGGCAGGTGAAAGCGAGGAGCAAAACGCGGTTAATGCTCTCTGGATAAAATCACTGACGTTTGATTTTCGCATGCTACAGATTCCACCGAAAGGCATGTGTTGGTTATTTCGGGCTTTGTCCTCAATACCTTTCAAGTTAGTATCAGAAGCGATATCATTAATAGTCTTCAAAGTAAAGATAGAGATTTATTAAAATGTCGAAAGAGACTTTTAACTTTATATAATGACAAGAGTGGTAAAATTTTCGCTGTCGCAGGTCAATACTGTAGTTCTAACAAAGGTTCTGTGCTGTACAACACAATAAGAAATTAGAGAATGTAGTTCAGATTAAAGTACCATACGTGAGCAGCTACATAAAGAGACGATGTCATATAAAATGATACAATAAATGCAAATACATATACTGCTCCAGAGATATATTTTAAAATAACTCTTCCTTTCAGGTACGTGCCTTGAATTTATCACACGTCAAAGTTACATTGCCATGTATCAACGAAATTAACACTGATATTCTCGCTGAATTCCTGCTGTTGCTAAAAAGTGAGTACCAATTCTTGTAGCAGAGACAGGGACCAAAACGACAGGCAGTGAGAAATTGAACCTAAGAAGCTATTATAGCGCTGCTCTAAGAACGTCAAATATTCCTTTGGTTCTACTTTAGCCAACAGCTTGTCGTTATTTTCACACGTACAAATAATCTGCTTAGTGCAGTCCAACTTAATGATATTAGAACTTCTTTCACAAAACTTCCATGTAGTAGAAACATCTCATAGCATTTTTTTTACTAAAGGCGATGGAGAAAAATTTGTTATTGTGGGCCTCGTGCCAAGCACTGACCTTAACGCAACTACTTTGATCTGGGCAAGCCTCTTTATTTCTCAATAAGTACTTCAATCCACATCCATTTGAAGGTGCTTACTGTAATCACATATTACATGCTTCTACAGCTCCGTCTCTCGCACACCACAAAAACAAAACGCACGCCACGGCGGAGTGGCCAAGCGCATTGAGGCGCTATGCTCCGATGCGCGAGGCCGTTCCCCGTCGGGGTTTCGAATCCCCTCTCGGGCATAGATGTTCGTGTCGTCTTTAGTATAACATAGCTTATAAGTAGTTTGTAATTTTATGGACTGATGACCCCGCAGTTAAGTCCCTCAATCTTTATAAACATTTGAACACTTTTGAACCACACACACACGCACACACACACACACACACACACACACACACACACATACACACACTTCGTCTCCCAGTGCGAAACTGACGATTCGGTGTTGTCTCAGAATATGCCCTGTCAATTAATAATATCTTTAATTAAGCTGTGTCACAATTTTATTTTCCCCACAATTCTGTTGGTTAGATGATGTAACTTTCTAAACTTTAAAATTTCTACATGTTATAGCCTCCTTACTTCATCCAAGTTTCTTTGCTTCACAGTTAATAAAGCTCATCTACTAATTCAATTGCCTTTTAACGTAATCAAATTCCCTCAGTATCGTCTAACTATATTCTAAGTATTTCAGCTATCTTCGTGTTGTTGTTTTATAGTATTTCATTCAAATCCACCATTAAACACACTGAAAATTACGCTCAATTGCTTTTGCAGGTATCTTGCACAGACTGAAAAACTCATAATGCCAACGACAAACCTCGAAGCTTTTATCCTTTCTCCCTGATTATCACCACAAAATATTTCCCTTTCTTCCTTGTTGTTTGCTCGTTGCAAAAATTGCAAGTTTTTCCTAAACACGAAAGTTACGACGCTACTTACAGCCCATCTTCATTCAGTGTATTTTTATGAAGATATCTTTATCTGTAAATATTTTAATTCAATGGAATTTTCTGAATTCGAGTAAAGTATACGGTTTATTTTTCAAAACGCCTTACCAAAGTTTCCCTGAAGACAAAACTGGAAAAAATCGCGAGAAGAGCGAATTAAGCTCCGTCTACGTTTCCTGTTTTGACGCAAGGGAATTTTTTGCTCCGTGTACTAATACAGTAGCTTATTTCAAAATTTTGTCATAAATAATGGCCAAAATTTATAAGACAAAGAAGAATATTTTATCATCCTCGTCTTCTACAGGTGTGAAATCAATTTCTCCCATACCTTTGTTACCTGGAATCGCCAGTAGTCTGCGGGAAGAATGGCAGAAGATTACTTTGATTACCATAGAGGAAGTGTTATTCCCGTTCATGGACTACACGTAGGGGTTCATACAAATGAGTTTCTTCACCGTGTAAAGGACAGTAATGCGTTGTTAACATATGGTCGTCCTCCCCTTGCATTTCGGTTATGTGTGCGGCAAGTGACGTGTTATATTGCTTAGCTGAGACACTGTTGAGAGAATTGTGACTGATAATTCGTTTCTTTCTGTTCCAGGTGAGTACCTCCAACATCCCAACAACTGTATGGCGCTCGCCGGCTAGTAAGTGCATCATATTATATTTATGTATAAGAGCAAATTATGGTGCACAACGTTAGCCCGCTTGTTATACTTGCTCACAATGATAAAGCCATCGCTCATTATGGAGACCACAAACAAAGACCTATATAAGTGGAGACATTAGTCAACAAAAAGCTAGGAGAAGCAATAAGAAAAATAATCTTGATGAGTTAAACATCGTAGCGAATACCAATCAGAGAAAATTACGGAACCCGATGCTTTTAGTATCCAGAAATTATGTTTCAATAAATTTATGATGACATAGTAGAAGTCATTCAAAGAGTTAATGGAGAAGAAAACTTAATGGTGGTTAGGAAATGGAATTCAGTACTTAAAAAAGGAAGTGAAGTAAAAATGGTAGGTGAATATGAACTGGGGAAAATGAATGAAAGAGGAGGTCGCCCGGTTGAATTATGCGCACAGCACAATTTAGACTTCACAAACACTTGGTTTAAGCACTATACAGAAGATTGTATACGTGGAAGAGAAAAGGAAATACCGGAATGTACAAAATTGAGTTTATAATGGCAATACTTAGATTTCAAAACCAGGTTTTAAACTGTAACACGTATCCAGTCTCTGGCCATAAGGTTTTGTTTTTGATCTCTAAAATGTCCAAATGTTTGTAAATCTATCGGAATCAACTTCGTGTTCATTAGTCCATAGCTTACAATCTACTTAAACGAAGGTAAACTATTCTAATGACTATACAAACACCCATACCCAAGGGGGGAATCGAACCCCCAACGGCGAACGGCCGCGCGCCCATAGCACGGCGCCTCAGTACGCACGGCTAATCTGCCACGGCAAACTCGAAAAACTTAAGAAACTGCGATAAGGTATAAAAAAATTGAAGGAACCACACAACGTTTAGCGTTACATCCGGGTAACATTGGACATAGATTAACCAGAACGGGGTAAAGTAATAAAGTATAAGAAGTATGATTAGCTTCCAGAGACATAGAAGTGAAGACCTCAGAAGATCAGTAGAAGGACAAGGCTTAACAGAAGTCCATTAACAATAAAAGGCCGGCCGCGGTGGCCGAGGGGACTGAGGCGCATCAGTCACGGTCTGCACGGCCACTACGGTCGGGGATTCGAATCCCCCCTCGGGCATGGATATTTGTGACGTCCTTAGTTGTAGGTAGTTCATAAGTAGTTTGTAAGTTTAGGGACTGATGACCCCGTAGTTAAGTCCCTTAAGCTTAACAAACATTTGAACATTTTGAATAATAAAAGAGATTGTGAACTTAGTTAATGAACGGGGAAATATAAATATGTAGTAAGGGAAGCAGGCAAAAAGAAATTCATACGGCTGAACAACAGTGGCTAGAAGGTAATCCAATTCAATAGAAGAATGTGTAACTAGGTGTAAGATAGATACCGCTTATCCGATTAGGCAGGAGACGTTTGGAGACATGAAAAGCAGCTGTATGAATATCAAGAACTCAGATGGAATAATAGCACTAAGCAATAAAGGGAAAGCTGAAAATGGAAGGAATGTATCGAAGGCCTATACAAGGGAAATAAACTTGAAGGCAGTGTTGTAGAAAGGGAAGAGGATGTAGAGGCAGTTAAGATAGGAGATACAATACTGCGAGAAACATTCGATAGTGCATTGAAGGAACAGGGTCGATACAAGGCTCCGTGAGTAAATGCTACAGGGAGAGCCAGTCAAAAGGAAATTGTTCCATGTTGTGTACGTAATGAGACAGAGGAAATAATCTTATACTCCAAGAAAACTTAATCCCAACACCGGAAGAAACGCAGGCAAACGTGAAAATTACAGAACTATCGGTTTAGTATGTCATAGCAAAATACATTCACGAATATTTTACAGACGCATGGAAAAACTTGGGGAATGTGACCACGGGCATCACGCTGCAGACTGGGTGACCATTCTCGCCGGAGGTTCAAGTCCTCTCTTCGGCATGGCTGTGTGTGTGTTGTTCTTAGTGTACATTAGTTTAAGTATATTGTAAGTCTAGGGACTGATGACCATAGCAGATTCATCCAATAGGTTAACAAACATTTGTATTTACGACCTTGGATATAATTAGTTTGGATATAGGAGAACTGTAGGAAAACGCGCGGCAAAACTCACATCACGACTTATCTTACAAGATAGGTCAAGGAAAGACAAATCAACTTTTTCGCTTTTGTAGCTTTTGCCAAAATTTTGTACAATTTAAACTAGAATACATTCTTTCAATTTCTGAAGGTAACAGGGGTAAAATATGTGGAATGAAAAGTTGTACACAAGTTATGGAATAGCCATATGGCTGTTATAAAAGTCCAAGGGCATTAAAGGCACGCAGTGATTGCGAAGAATTTAAGACAGCGTTCTAGTCTTTCCGCATGTTACCCAATCTGTAAATTGTGCAAGCTGCGAAGGAGTGCTATGGGAAATTTGGGTAAGGAATTTTTGCCCAAGGACAAGAAATATACACTTTGTGGTTAGCCAATAACATTGTAATTCTATTAAGACAGCAATCTATCTGGAAGAGTAATTCAGAGGAGTGGTCAGTGACTTAAAAGGCTGTTACAAGATGAACATTAACAAGAACAACAAGGTTAATGGAATGTAGTCTAAGTAAATGGCGATGGTGAAGGAATTACATTAAGTAATAAGACAATAAAAGAAGTATATGAGTTTCCTTATTTGGGTAGAAGAAACACTTCTGATGGCCGAATTAAAGTAGGTAAAAATTTAGAATGGCTGTGGACAGAAAAACATTTCTGAAGAAGCGAAATATATTGAAATCGGAAATTAATTTGAAATTATAGGAAGTCCTTTCTGAAAGTATTTAGCTGTAGTGTAGGAGTGAAACATGGACGATAAGCAGTTCAGACAGAAGATGATAGAAGACGTATTTGAAGTGTGGTACTGCAGACAAATTCAGATGATTAGATGGGCAGATCAAGTAACTAATGACGAGGTACTGAACATAATTGGGGAGAAAGGAGAGCTGTGGTGGAATGGACGAACGTTCCAAGGCGCCTAGGTGTGGAGGGGACCGCCGCTCACCGGCGGAGTTTCGAGTATTTGTTGTACTTAGCACAGGTTGGTGTAAGTAATTTGTAAGCCTCGGCACTGATGAGCAGAGTAATTAAGTCCCAAATATTTACAAACATTTGAATATTTGTGAAAGGATATTTCTGGAATACCTTGACCAATAATTGGAATCGATTGCTGAGAAATCTTCTAAATCTTCAAGGACTTGTTAATTTATTTCCGGAGGGATGTATGTACGGTAAAAATCGCAGAGGTAGAGCTGGAGAGGACTACAATAAGGAGGTTCAGAAGGATGTAGGTTGACGTTGTTATTCTAACATGAATAGTATTGTACAGCACATGGTTGCGTGGAGAGCTATATCACACCAGTCTGCGGACAGAATACCACAACAACAGCAACTTTTGCGGCACCGACCCGTTGTAACGCGCCCGGCGATGGAACGTATGTTTAATAAATTCTGTTATTGCTGTTAATGACCACTGGTATGCGTCTAGCGACCGAGTGCCTCACACAAAGTATCTTATTCCATAGCCGTTACCTATTTTCTCTTCAGTTTACATGCTTAGTCTTGGTGGTATTTTAGGAAAGTCATTACATTGTTGCTTTGTAAGTACAAGGTTCATCGGGTATCAATTAAATATATTCCGTTAAGCAAGCAATAAATTTTTGGCTGCACGCTAATACACATATCCACTCATACGTATTCTCAACGATTTCGTACGATATTTTAATGTCAGGTCCTTGATTGATTTTATTGCACCAAATAATTATTTGATCAGTCCCTGACCTACAACAGATTAAGAAAACAATTGAAGGTAAACCGTTGTACAGAGAAGAATACACTCATGTAGGATTCCACGTAGTAATATATGATGGATCAGGAAATGTTGTCATTTGCATGTTACACATTGCATCGCGGTTCTCCGATAATTACAATGATAGTAATAATTAGGACGAAAATCCACGTTAGCGGTAACGATATCCACTTCAGAAAGTGTGGTGTCGCACAAGTACAAAGTGCGCGCCACCTACTTTCGCCGCGCGCCGCCAGGCACGCACGGCGCGGCGTTCTCGCGACGACGGCCACGAGCGCCCTCTGCGACGACTCCGCTCGTGGCCACCACTGAAGGACATCGTTCACTTCGCACTTCGGACTGAGATAGCAACGAGTTAGGACCTTCGTAACAGATAGGCACCAGTGAAGACTTTGCTATTGTACAGGCACTAGGCAGGCCTCTAACAACTATGTATCAACATTCTACAGTACTATGTAAAAGTTAAGTATTGTTACATTCTGTTCAATATATATATCTTTCTAATTTACTCGAGTGTTTATAGTTTCTGGCTGCTCCCCTCCGTACCTGCACCAGCGTGTCGGTCTCATTCCACTCGGCCACCGACACCTACGACGAGGCTGGGACACAAAAGCGGCGACAAAGTTGGGACACAAAAGTGGCGACGAGGAGTGATAGAACCTTGGACCAGCCCGCTTGCAGCAGCCAGACAGCAGTAGTAGTCGGAGCACACAGAAATTGCTCCCGCCCACCCACCCTTATTATAAGAATTTTGGGGGAACATATTCAGTTACGTGTTTGTGGACTTTTTTGTTGCAGATCGAGCGTCCTCATTTATCTTGCATTTGTGTTTTGTTATAATTTACTTGTATGCGCGGCGCCTAATCGGTCAGCATGGCCACTACCCCGAACCCAAACTTAATGGAAATTATTCAGTTACAGACGGCGCAAATTACCCAGCTCCTCCAGGCTGTGTCCCAGCTCACAGCGCAAGCAGCTAACCAACAACAACAGTCGTCACATCAGCAGCCCACACCTGCCGCCGCACCGCTTCCGACGTTCCGCCAGTACAACGAACGTGAGGAAGAATGGAGCGACTATTTCGCACAGTTTCAAGAACTCGTCGCGGCTCATCAAATTACAGGTCAGAGAGTGAAGAACCTTTTCTTATCGATTGTAGGCCCCCAGACTTTCGTACTATTGCAAAAACTTTTCCCTCTCGCATCTCCTCGTGATGTAGACTTTGAACAAATAGTAGAGGCACTACATGCTCATTATGAGAGAAAAGTTCTTGTAGCCGCTGCACGAAACCGGTTTTTCAGACTTAAAAAATTACCACAGCAGTCACACCAAGAGTGGATTACGGAACTGAAGGGCTTAACCCGCCAATGTAAATTTACTTGCTCTTGTGGACTTTCGTATAGTGACGTGATGTTGAGGGATGCGATTACGCAGAATATTCAGGACCCCAGAATTAGAGCAGCAATTCTGAAACAGTCTGACCCCTCCTTAGACAGTGTACTGCAGCTTATAGAAGCGCATGATACTTTTGACTTAGCTGATGTAGAAATGCAAAGCCATAGTGTAAATTCAGTGCGCCGCAACGGACGCTTTCCTAGCCGTAGTTCTCAGTATAGCACTAGTGATTCTTATTTTTCTACCGGCCGTGCTGAACAGACTGTGAACAGTAGCCAGTGTAAAAGTGCGACACAAAGGTCGCCCCGTAGTGTTAGACACAGTAATTTGAATAACGGGCGCCAACGCTCATTTCAGAAAAATGTACGTAAATCTTGCCCCCAGTGTGTGTCTCGCCACAAGCGTGCTCATTGCCCTAGTCGCAACGCAACCTGTTATCAATGTGGCAAATCGGGACATGTACAGTCTGTGTGTATGCAAATTAAAAACTCAAAGAACGGTACAGTTAGAAACAGTGCTTCGCAGAGTGCGAGAACAGTTCATTCTGTAAATGTTATACGGGCTGTGGAATTGAACAGTGCTTTCCTTGGATCTCAATTGCAAGAAAGTAGTTCTGCGCCTATGGCAAAACTATATAGTGCACCACGTAGCAAGCGCCGACGAGCGCGTAAAACAGTGCAACGGAAAAGGGTTCGGGACAAGCAAAATGACTATGAACAGTGCATTCCTGTAGTGAAAATAGTGCCTTCTGCAACTGCTCCTTGTAATAGTGCCCAGTACTGTGTAGCTAGTGACAGTAGACATCAGGTAGCTACTCAAAGTAATATTAGTGCAGTAGCCTCGCATTGCGCGGACGCCGATCCGGCGGTAGTGTCATCTAGTGACAGTGTGGTTAATCCGCTGCGTGCCGAGTCTGCGCCGCTTACTTCACTACGCGGCCCGCGCAAGCGCAGTAAACAAACCGTAGCAGACGTTGCCCACATTCGCGCACCTGTCGAGCGCCGCAAGCAAAAACTGTTTGTGACTCTCTTTATAGAAAATAAGACGGTGCAATTTCAACTTGATACTGGTTCCGCTGTTACATTAATTAATAAAGATACTTATGAACTTCTGGGTTCTCCAAAATTATCGCTGTGTCAACAAGTGTTAACAGCTTATACAGGTCAAAATATTCCCGTGCTAGGAACGTGTAGCCTGCCTGCCTCTTTTCAAGGTGTTACGAAAACAGTTGCTTTTCTTGTTCTTCAGGCCAAATCGACACAGAACATTTTTGGACTAGATGCTTTTGACTTGTTTGGTTTATCAATTCAAAGAGATGTGCTTCAAATTTCGTCAATAGTGCCTCAGGATAAAATCAATACATTGTGTGACAAATATAGTGACTTGTTTTCGCCGGAACTAGGTTGTGCAAAAGACTTCGTGGCACATGTAACTTTAAAAGAATCTGAAAATCTGCAGTTCCAAAATTTCGTAAAGCTAGACCAGTGCCTATCGCCTTGCGTGATACAGTTGCCGAAGAACTTAAACGTTGGCAAGATAGTGGGGTGATTTCTCCTGTTTCTGCGAGTCAGTGGGCCTCGCCTATAGTAATTATACCCAAGCCGTCAGGAAAACTTCGTCTCTGTGCGGACTTTAAATCAACAGTGAACAGTCAAACAATTGTAGACACTTATCCCCTGCCCAGACCTGACGAACTAATGGACAAATTAGGACAGTCTCGTTTCTTTTCCAAGATTGATTTAGCAGAGGCATACTTATAGATTCCACTTGATGACGAGTCAAAAAAGTTTTTCGTCATTAATACTCACATGGGCCTTTTTCAATTTCAACGCCTACCCTTTGGCAGTTCTTCCGCTCCCGCTATTTTTCAGCGTTTTTTGGAACAGCTGACAGTTTCTGTACCGTGTTGTTCGAACTATTTAGATGACATTGTGGTATCCGGACGTACAGTTGAAGAACATTTAGCAAACCTGGAGTGCCTTTTCAAAGTTTTGACTGCAGCAGGTCTACGTTGCAATAAAGCAAAGTGTTCGTTTTTTCAAACTGAAATAGAGTACCTAGGCCATGTGATTAATGCCCAAGGAATCCATCCGTTACAGTCAGATAGAAAAGGAGGCCTTAGCAATCATTTACGGCGTCACAAAGTTTCATCATTATCTCTATGGCAGAAAATTCTATTTGTTGACAGACCACAAGCCTCTCACGTCGTTGTTCTCACCCACAAAGCCAATTCCGCCACGAACGGCACAAAAGCTTCAGAGATGGTCCTTGATATTGTCAAATTATCAGTATGAGATTTTGTACCGACCTACCACTAAACACGCCAACGCGGACACACTTTCCCGACTTCCGGTTGGCCAGGATGTGTCGTTTGATTCTTCGGAAATGGCATGTTGTCAGATAGACTCCAGAGATGCTACCGCTGTCGCAGATTTCCCTTTGAACTCTCGTCGGGTCGCACAGGAAACAGCTGCGGATGCAGACTTAAGTGTGGTAGCACGTTTTGTTCGCTTTGGTTGGCCTGCCAGAGCCAAAGACATTGATCGGCCTCTGGTTCGACGTTATTTTGCACAACGTCATGCATTATCTTTAAGTCAGGGTGTACTGTTGTTGCATACCGACAACGACCAAGCAAGAGTGATTGTTCCTCGTTCCCTGCAACGAGAAGTGTTACGCCTCCTGCATCAAGGACATTGGGGCATTGTTAGGACAAAGCAACTGGCCAGACGTCATTGTACCTGGGTTGGTATGGACGCTCAGATAGAGAGCATGACATCACAGTGTACAGTTTGTGCGGAGCATCAGGCGGCTCCTCCACAGCGTTTCTCAGACTGGCCACGCCCCAAGGGACCATGGCAACGTTTACATATCGACTTTGCCGGACCATTCTGAAATACGCGCTGGTTAATTGTTGTAGACGCTTTCAGCAAGTTTCCTTTTGTGATTGCCATGAACTCAACGACAGCTTCTAGTACAATCAGTGCCTTAACATCAGTGTTTTGCATCGAAGTCTTGCCTGAAACTATCGTCAGTGACAATGGACCTCAGTTTGTTAGTGAGGAATTTCAACAGTTTTGTCGTGTGAATGGCCTTCAGCATATCACCACCGCACCTTTTCACCCTCAGTCCAATGGTGAAGCAGAACGTTTCGTTCGAACATTCAAGTCTCACATGGAGAAGATGAAAGGTCAGCACTCCAGGCAGCAAGCTCTTCAAATTTTCCTGTCTACGTATCGATGCATGCCACGTGACGGCCCGTCTCCTGTCTAGCTGCTACACGGTCGCCGTCACCGCACTCTCCTTCACCTGCTGCAGCCTCCCACGCACCGAGTCGGTTCGTATGGCGCTACGCGTTTTCAGGTTTCTACGCCGGTGCTGTACAGGGTGTTTGCTGGAAACAAGAAGACATGGCTGCCGGGCACCATTCAGCGCGTGCTCGGTAGCAATATGTATGTTGTACGTTCTTCCACAGGGTCGGAGCTGCGGCGCCACGCAAACCAATTGCGTCTGCATAGGCCGCGCGATCCTGTCTCCGGTTTCTTGATTCCAGACCCAGTTCACCGCCAGGGAGCACAACCACATCGTTCGTCCCCGGACTACGAGATCGTCCCAATGGAGATGGACGCGACGCCGCCGCTGTCGCCGCCGCAGATGACAGCGTCACCGAGAGGGACTCCGGGACCGTGCGGGCCCCCCCAGCTTGGGCCACGCACCTCAGAAGAAGATGACCTGCTCCCTCTGGGCGGGGGCGGGCGCCCTTCCCCAGGTTTCGGCGGGTTCCCTGGAGGATCTCAAGGCGGATGCCGGGGCGCGGACGGCGTCTCGATCCCGGCCTCAGCTACGACGCCCGTCCCACCAGTAACGCCCCCGCCCAGGCCCTCCTCCCAGTGCCGTCGCCGTGGCCCTCAGCCCTACGCCACGACGGCGCGGCGGTTTGGGGGGGAGGGGTGTGGTGTCGCACAAGTACAAAGTGCGCGCCACCTACTTTCGCCGCGCGCCGCCAGGCACGCACGGCGCGGCGTTCTCGCGACGACGGCCACGAGCGCCCTCTGCGACGACTCCGCTCGTGGCCACCACTGAAGGACATCGTTCACTTCGCTCTTCGGACTGAGATAGCAACGAGTTAGGACCTTCGTAACAGATAGGCACCAGTGAAGACTTTGCTATTGTACAGGCACTAGGCAGGCCTCTAACAACTATGTATCAACATTCTACAGTACTATGTAAAAGTTAAGTATTGTTACATTCTGTTCAATATATATATCTTTCTAATTTACTCGAGTGTTTATAGTTTCTGGCTGCTCCCCTCCGTACCTGCACCAGCGTGTCGGTCTCATTCCACTCGGCCACCGACACCTACGACGAGGCTGGGACACAAAAGCGGCGACAAAGTTGGGACACAAAAGAAGGATAGTTCGGATTAATTGTCCTACATAGGTATCAAACCGATACGGTGCGGCGTGGCTGTTTCATTCTCTGCACACGACTCTTTATCGTATTGAACTCCCCTCGATATCGCCATTAATTGTCTGCACTATACAACACTTCAAAGTGGTTGATTTCACGTTTAATACGAATAGGAGCGAAGATAAAAAATTTGCGGAAGTCACACCGCTTTATGTAAGTCACCACGGCTAGATCGTTCAAGAGACGATCTGTCTCTGGGGGCTGGCAAAGACATTACAGTATCCTTGCAGTGTGAAGCGTAAGAACATTTGCATAATCGACTGTGCACAGTCGTCTTGGAAGCTGGGAGTCGATATGATGTGTTCTGTGGTAGATTGTCAAATCCTTCTCATTGTTTCCAATCGACTGTGCACAGTCGTCTTGGAAGCTGCGTGTCGATATGATGTGTTCTGTGGTAGATTGTCAAATCCTTCTCATTGTTTCCAATAGTGTTATATTTGTTGAGGTGGTGGTTTTCTATCCTAAGACTGGTTTTATCGTATCTTCCACCCTTCTCTGTCATGCGTAACCCTCTTCTTTTCTGAGTAATTAGTTGAACGTACGTCCATTTGAAACTTCTTATTGTACCCTTCTACAATTTCAACCACCACGCTTTACTCCAGTTCAAACTTTGCGATTCCTTGATGTATTAAAATATGAACAGTGCCATCCAGCTAGCACCGGTCATTGTCAAGTTACGTCAGTAGAACTCCATGTTTTCGGAGAATTTAACGGCTATATGTTCTCAATGCTTTCTGCTGTTGTAAATTTAGAAAAGCAAAGTCATGTTGAAGGTAGCAAGGTCATGTTGGCTGGTGTTACAAGACCAATCAGTTTATCCGGCAATTCCTGAGAAACTGATGGCTCTCTTGAGGAAGCACGCATTTTTCTGAGTTCCCTTGAGATACGCCTACCCTTTAAAGCTGTTAGCAACATGAAGAGCGCTAGATGCCACATTTCAAAGTGGGACCATGTCCTGGCAGGGGAATTCGGGTACCTCAAGAGAATATTTCTACAGTTTAGCGTTCCCTTAGTTTAAACATAATTGTACATGATATAGCTTCGCTGAATTTTGCCTTAGTTTCAAATCAAAATTGTGTACGGTGTAGCATTACCGTGATATTAACACGTGATATTAAATATCTCACAAGAATGAGTTTCGTAAATGGAACACTGCCACTTTTCAAGGATAGTAAAGGAACATATAAAGGAGAAACCAAACATTCATGATCACAAATTGTTCCGTGCACGACAGACGACACTATTAATATGTTTGAAAACGTCGCGTTCAAAAAGTTACATTCTTCACTGGTGCTTGCCTTGAGTTCTATTGATAATAGTCAAGTGGCAAGGTGTTGTAGACAACAATTCGCCTATCGAAAACTGTAGCTATTCTGCAGTACAGTTTGAGAGTTTAAAGTGGATGATTCACTGATCTGTCGTTGTAACATCAGCCAAAGTTATATACCAATGCTGAAACTGCAATAAAACGATACTGTGTTCGATAACATGCAGTACTGTTACGAAACTGAGCAAAAGATATTTGTTCTTGTACGTTGAGTGTGGTACGAAACGGGCTTTAAAGGGCTTCCATTAGTTTTGTGAGTGTTCCTAAGAAATCTAAAAAAACCATAATTTTTGGCAACGAAAACAGCCAATTATCGGGAATGTTAGAACTTTCAATGATACAATACATATAGTTATCAAATACGCACGTAATATCCAGTTTGTTGGGTAACTTTTATTACGACTAATGTACTGTGCTCATGTAAAGGCTATCAAGGGTTCTTGGTTCACCAAAATATGTTTTAGTAGCCATAATTCATTAATAGATATTTGTGGAGTGCTGCCTGTGAATAGTGGGAAATTCACCCGTAAACAGGCTTATTTGATGATGTCAGTGTGTTAGAAGTGGACAAAATCTTTTGCCATACAAACAAGACAATGAAACCCAAGTTTTTGCTGGTTTCATAAGGAAAGTTTATACAAAAGTGAGTGCCACTATAAGTGCCAGTGTGAATACAATTAAAAACGTTTATAGAGGGTATCTAAGAACACTCGACCACTGAGGATGCTTTAAAATAAAGCGAAGCTCGTCCGTTCGTAATTACACAAATTTGCAAATAAATAAATAAATAAATAAAAAGTTCAAATGTCTGTAAATCTATCGGACCAAACTGCGTGGTCATCAGTCCGTAGCTTACAATCCAATCTACTTAAACCTAAGTAAACCAACCTAAGGACAACAAACACACCCATGCCACAGGGAGGACTCGAACCTCCATGGCGAGCAACCGCGCGCTCCGCAGCGAGACGCTTTAGACCGCTCGGTTACTCCACAGCGGCCACTAATTTGCGCAGACGGTCAGTTTACACATACGCAGAGCATGTTTAGTTCTTTCTACTGGCAAATCCAAATACGCATTTCTTGTGTACGTAGGCGTTGACTAAAATTATTTTGTTTTTTCATGCAACGTAGTGTAAACTGAAGTTGGGATTGATGTGAATGAATTTTGCGTTACTCTTTACTTCGTTGTTTAGTGGATCTGTGTACTAAAATGTGTCAAAATATATAAACAAAGCATCACTACTTTATTGAGCTAAACAATGCGTTTGATACAATCAGCACATGTCATTGTGACAGGGGTAAAAACTGTCAATGCCAATAAGTGCTGATATGGGAGAAAAAAAAAGCGAATATATTAATGTTTAAAAGTCTTTCAGAAAAAAAGTCTCAAATCCTTGTCCCCACCTATGTGTTTTGATATAAACTTGTCTGCACATTTGATGTATTGAAAGAGATTTAGGAGAGACAGTGATTCCAATGTTCAAATAATCAAAATATCCACGGGTGTACTGCCGGTCTATAGTGTCCAACGGGCACAATATTTCGGCGATCATACATGTCACCATCATCAGGTGAACTGACGGACTGAGCTCCTGGAAACGCGCCGGCAAGGAGATCAGGACGCTACGGCTGGTCGAAGGGAACTGCAGGGAACTTCGAGCAGCCGTAGCGTGCGGATCTCTGTGCCGGCGCGTTTCCAGGAGCTCAGTCCGTCATTTCACCTGATGATGGCGACATGTAAGATCGCCGAAATATTGTGCCCGTTGGCCACTATAGACCGGCAGTACACCCGTGGATATTTTGATTACCAAATACGCCGGGAGAAACTGAAGAATCACAAATGTTCAAATGTTTATATGGGTTCACCCAAATGTAGTTATCGGTCCCTAGATTTATAACTGCGTAATTAATTTAAATCTATCCTACGGACTACACTCACATCCATGCCCAAGGGAGGTCACCAATCTCTGGCGAGATCAACCGCACAGTTCAAAAAAAAAAAAAAAAATGTTCAAATGTTCTTAAAGCTTATGGGACTTAACTACGAGGTCATCAGTCCATAAACTTACAAACTACTTACGAACTAGGACGGCACAAATATCCATGCCCGAGGGGGGATTCGAACCCCCGACCGTAGTGGCTGTGCAGACCGTGACTGAAGCGCCTCAGTCCCTTCGGCCACCACGGCCGGCCTGCACAGTTCCTGACGTATTGCATAGAACTGCACGGCTGTTTCCGCGCGGCTGGGACAGTGATTTTTGAAGAGGAAGGACACGGTGACAATGGGCGAGCGACCGGGAGAGAGAGGGGGGGGAGAGGGAGAGGGAAGGAGACAGGCAGCGGACATTAATGGCAGGAGACAGGAGAGAGGTAGGGCCGAGGCAGTAAAACAGAGAGGGAACGATGGGCGGAAATACTAGCAGTGGGAACAAAGGGGAGATGCGACACTTGTAATGGTAAAGAGGAGTGAGTAGAGACAATGCATATTTTTCGTGGAGGTGTGTTTTCGTCTCCTGCAACTAAATACATCGCATTTTTGTGATATAAGCGCTTAGCTTCTTTATTTGTGAAGCATAATCAGTGGCCTGTAATACAGGTTTGTATTTTGTGTAGAATATTTCATTGCAGTACAATTACAACAATAAATCATTGCTACGTTACAATTTCTTAAATTGTAACCTACTAGTCTAGCAGGTAAGAATTTTCCGTGCTTATTTTGTAATGTACATCGTTAAGCTAGTTTCACCTTGGAGATGTCTCTACTCTGGCGGTGATAAAAAATGTTAACGACGGAAAACAGTGACAGAAGTAACGTCGTCGATCACTTGACTGAAAATTGATAACCTTTCTATGACAACTCATTAGATTTTGCTTGTTTTGTGTGCGACACTAATGGTTTGAAAATTATTTACGTCGTAGATCACGTAACCGGAAGGTAGAAGTATTGAGACACTAGATTATCTTGTGCCCTGAATGCTACTTGTAGGTAAGCTGTTGTGAGTGTGTGTGGGGTGCCATCTACTGAACGTAGAGACGTTTTCGTCGCCTTGAGAGAGGATAGAATATTCGGTAAACGTAATAAGTGTTCTTGTGAATATGAACAAAATAAAACACGAGCTACTACGTCAATTGTAGGACGACTTCGCTGTCAAGGCACACATAAAAAGACATCGTATTCATAGAGCCCCACAATTTGACGATACGGCTAAGAAGGCAGACGTTAAAGTTACGGTGAAGTTTTTATCAGGCAATTTTTTGTACAGATTCTACGGTATAAAATTGAGCGAGTCGTTTTTCGCTTTCCTCGTACTACCTATGGACAATGATGTAGACCAGGACAAGTCAATAATAGAACCTTTCAGCGACAGTAATGATGGAAAAGTAGTACAGGAAGAGTAAATGGATGTGCCACCAGCAACGAGAAACTATTCAACCTGCTAAAGACAATGAATGGGTAATACATTCGATACAAAAAAAAGCTGTTTATTCCCTTCTGTTATAAGCACACATGAGTTGTCTAGGTAACTACTTACTCGTGCGACATCTCCGTGATCTGAACTATTACCTAGTAAGGAAGATGCTATGTCGACTTGACAATTGGGAATGTTTGTTCCATGGTTTATCTAAACCACTAGCTTTCAGTGTAATTTCTATATGCAAGTTCTCCGCAACTGATACTCCTTTAAAAATGCACTATATGTCTTTATTCATGCGATGTAATTAACGTAAACTGTATACACAGATGGATCGGAAAATGTTCAAATGTTTTTTAAGCTTATGGGAGTTAACTACGGGGTCATCAGTCCCTAAACTTACAAACTACTTATGAACTACTTACGAACTAGGACGGCACAAATATCCATGCCCGAGGGGGGATTCGAACCCCCGTCCGTAGTGGCCGTGCTGACCGTGACTGGAGCGCCTCAGTCACCTCGGCCACCGCGGCCGGCGATGATGAATCGGAAAAAATGGTTTTAGTGAGTGTGACTGTCACATCGTAACAGGCGGTAACTCACAAACATAATGCAGTGTTTAACTTCAGTATGTTACTCCTGACAATTTACTCTGGTCGTCTTTGCACCATTGTCCTGGATTAAATTCCAAACCTTTAGGCACTGTCTCAGGAGTGAGGGAATGGGACATTGTTAATGGTGATCCGTCCGTCGGATGGGGACGTTAAGCTCGGCGGCCCCCGTGCTGTTTTTCGAGAGTAGTAGGCTGTATGCCGTCACCGGGCTTCACCCTCTCCCTTTTCCCATCGTCTCCAACACGAACATGTCACTACTCTACACACGCACACATTACAGTCACCTACACTTAACACAGACAATTCAGCACACAGTTCTCACACTTATTGAAGGAAAGGTGTCTGCGGGTGCGAAGGATAGGGAAAACCTTTCCAATTAGGCGACTGAACCTGCCCTTCGGGGTCTCCCAGCCATTCATGCCATACGACTTCACTTCATATGTTGTTTCATAAGAACATATACTCCTTTCAAAAATAGCAGCAGTCTTTATGTGACAGCATGATAGGAAGAACACCACACTGACAAGGGACACCATAAACTTTGAACGCTGAGAAACGTACAATACGATACTTTAACTAACAATCATGAAAATTGTAGGGGTATATGACGATTCCAAGCAAATTGTCGCTTTAAACTACAAGTGATTTTTTGATAGAGAGAAAGATACGAAAAGTACATCACTATCATAGAATAATAATGACATGTAATTCAAATGTTCAAATAGCTTATGGGACTTAAATAAGGGGTCATCAGTCCCTAAACTTACAAACTACTTATGAACTAACTAATACTAAGGACGGCACAAATATCCATGCCCGAGGGGGATTCGAACCCCCGTTCGTAGTGGCCGTGCTGACCGTGACTGGAGCGCCTCAGTCCCTTCGGCCACCGCGTCCGGCGACACGTAATTCAGTGGCGTTGGTGTATCATTACGTTTTCAAACAAAAATGCATAACACCCTATGACTGAACTAAGCACAGTAACGTAAGGTAAGCATACCCTACACACCTCATATTCCTTATATTTGTTATGAAAATTCCAGTGTTAATTTCGATTAGTGGTTTAAACAGAGTGGCAGAGACGCATCACTCTGCGATTTACAGACAATATTCTGTACAAAAACAGAATCCTGTTTCACTCTATGGATCTCGAGAGGCATTCACATACCGATACGATCATACAAAAATGTTATAACTATATGTTTGACTTTTGATTTGGATACCTTGAGTGCGGAAGTGATATTGAATCTGAAGACGTGGCCATTCATCGAGATCCTATACCCGCATTTTACGAACTAAATAAAAGCACTATCAGGTGTGTACGTTACAGAAGTGTTCTGTGCGGCCATAGTTACCTTATGCAGAGGGTGTTACGGACTTTTGACGGAAAGTCTAACGATAAACTGAAGTAATACAATTACGGAAAATTTGCCCTACCACACTGTTGATAGTCGGGTTTCTCTGTCTCTATATATTAAATGTCATCAGGTAGAACGCACAGTTTCTGCTTGGAGTTCACACAGACTATATTATTGGTATTTCATTTTGTTTTTAGTATTTGTGATTGATTGTTATCCTAATAACGGTTTGTGCGATGCCGAGCGCTCTGTGTGACATGTTTCCCATGAAAAGGAAATACAACTGCATTCCGAATTGAAATGGGGCACAAAGTTTCAGCTATTTGGAGGATATTGTTTTTATTCGCCACACTAAATTTCGATATGGATCCTGGTAAGGTATTGTGGATTGCATCTCTGGCATTTTTTGGTCCCGTTTCTCTATTTTCAAATCAACGACTTATACAGGGTGTCCCAGCTATCTTGTCCACCCTAAATATCTCTGGAACAATAACAGCTATTGGAAAACGACTTTCACCGGTATCAATGTACGGCTGGGTCCCATGAATGTACAGATTTGGAAACATTCTAAAACGAAAGCAAATGTGTTTCTTAACACAAACGTACGTTTTTTTTTTAAAGACACACTATATTTTTTTCAGCAATCCATAGGATGACAAATCACACAAACAATGGCGTTGATTGCATCGCAATATTCCAATTTCATACCGAGATATTGCGACGCGAAGTTGATATTGCGACGCGAAGCAGCATGGGGTTCTCGCCTGAGGCTCAGGACGTGCGCTAGCCGCGCGTTTTGCGTATTTCAAGCATCAACTTCGCGTCGCAATATCTCGGTATGTAATTGGAATATTGCGATGTAATCGACGCCATTGTTTATGAGATTTGTCATGCTATGGATTGCTGAAGAAAAAATATAGGGGGTCAATTCAATAAAACGTACGTTTGTGTTAAAACAACACATTTGCTTTCGTTTTAGAATGTTTCCAAATATGTACATTCATGGGCCCCAGCCGTACATTGATACCGGTGAAAGTCGTTTTCCAATAGCTGTTATTGTTTCAGAGATATTTTGGATGGACAAGATAGCTGGGACACCCTGTATATTCACATTATTTTGGCCGTTATAAATATTGCTTTTCGACGTATTTCATCAACACTCACATGTTGATGATAGTCTACTTTAGTACGTAAGGAGCCGCCCGCCGTGGCCGAGCGGTCTACGGCGTGCCAGTCACCGTCTGCACGGCCGCTGCTGTCAGGGATTAGAATGTTCGTGCCGTCTTTAGTATAAGCAAGTTCATAAGTACTTTGATTAGAATGTTCGTGCCGTCTTTAGTATAAGCAAGTTCATAAGTACTTTGTAAGTTTAGGGGCTGACGACCCCGAAGTTAAGTCCCATAAACTCTACAAACATTTTACTTCGTAAGAAAGAAAACTTGTTTTGATGGTACCTACCACAACTACAGCGATTTAAATGTACATGTCTTCTTCATAAATTTGATATTCATACAGTACTTGAATTTTATGCTGCTCGTGTCTCTTTTTCGTAACAAACGTGGAATTGTGTCATTTATCACGATGAAAGAGAAGAGTAGCAAAATTGACCAACCCCATTTCTGCAAATTAATGTAGAAATCGTGCAAGTGAGCCTCTAGATACAGGACATAATTTCTGCCTACCCCAGTGGACCCCAGAAATCTTTTTTAGATTACGCCATTCTCTTCACTCAGTAATGAGCTCCAACTCGAAACTAATTTGTCTGACTTCATAATTATCTGTGACTTGAGAGACAACGCAGAGGCTTTAAATACAATTCCGTGATGAGAAAAACGGTGTTGTGGCAGGATGCGGGCGATATATCATCTGCAAGCGGCCTGTTGGCAGCGCCTGTTGGGAATAAGATTAATGGAGCGCCAGATTGCATTCAACGCTGCGACCCGGCCGTATTGAGAGCGGGTTCACTCCATTCTGCCGCCCCCGGGGCCGCCATCTTCCCCCCACCCCACCCCCTTCTCCCTAACACTGCCGATGGTCCCGGCTGCCGACACGAGTTTGCACGCAAGCACGTTACCGAGACTGGCGCAGGGCCACAATGGTAACTTTAAAAACGAGAGTAACCTCTATGTTCTCGCCAAAGGCGTGATATACGCTTGTGTGTGTGCGTGTGCGGTCACATTTTATTGGATACTAGCTGATAACCCGGCGTTGCCCGGGTATTTATTTATTTATTCCTGCAATTTTGCAGGTTTATATTCATTTGTATAAGGACTGTAGGTCTGTAAAATTTCTTGGAAATGCAATTCGTAGTAGAGAAGTAATATTAAAACTTAGTGCGTGATTGGGGGTGGGGGGGGGGGGGGTTCCATGAACATTACTGTTTATGTGTTCATATCTCATGAACTACGTTTCGTGCTGTGATACAATTTAGAAGGTACACTCAACTATATGCGTATATACTGTCTAAAAAATTTCCTATGGGTAAAATATGTAGTGTACAAATTATAAATTGTAGCGTGATATCGAATGCCGTAGTTTTACTTCATAAACAGCAGAAAATTAGTAAGCGATAAACTCTTTTCCTTTCATCATTTTGCTATTGTTGTCAGCGAGAAAAAGTTTAATAAAGGTTTGAAATTATGTTTAAAGTTTGTTGGAAGTCGATAAGTACTCTCATTCTCATATAGCGTATTTATAAAGTCTCGCCGCATTATGTGGCAATTTTTTCAAATCTTATTGTTTATGACGTTATATCTCTTGAACCATCTGTCTTATGTGGTTCGTACTCCTACAGCAGATGTTATCTCCCGTAAGAAATATATGTACCAAATTTGGTTGAAGTCGATCCAGTGCTTTAGGAGAAAAAGAGCAGCATTGTCCCTTATGGCATCAGTTTTCCGCGCATCTCATTGTTTATGACGTCATATCTTGTGAACTATATATCGTATGTGATTATTACACTTACGGCGACCGTCCTCATGGATTGAAGCTTACGTGTACAAAAATTCATAAAGATTGGAACAAAACTGTAGATTTGTATGCAACACGTACAAATATACGGACATTCTGCTTTATATATTAGACTAGAATCGTAAGTTCCACGTAGCGTCACCACCCAGCATTCCCCGAGTACGGGTATCTTCCATTGTTAAAGTTATTACATCTCCTTCTTACACCGCTTATCTCCACCGGTCTCTGTGCACTTTACATTCGTTTTCAAGAAGCGCAACCATTGTGACGCAATATGTTCTGATCAAAATCTTGTATTATGCAACAATTTTGAACGTACACTCTTATCTATATGATGGTACTGTTTGATTAAGTGTCACCTATACTATTCACAGTGTGGAAATAATTAACTGTAGGCGACATACCGAATGCCATATATTTACACTAAACCGGTGTTTTCCAACCTTTTCGCATATACGACCCCCTTCCCAGTAATATTCCACCCCCCCCCCCCTCCAATCTTTGGAACTATATCAAAATTCTGTATGTGACTTTTCAAGCTTTCACGGCGGGTCTGCTGCTAATACACTTCGCGGGTTTGCCCCTGGATGACATTTTCAATCTCCCACAATATTTCTTCGACACAACTGTTCGACATCTTCAGGCTGTGGCAGCTGTCAGTACTTCAAAACGCGACTGATGGTAATTGTGCGGCAGCGGCGGTATTTATCAGGGCGTGAGCGTATTCTCTGCTCACGCCCTGATAAATACCGCCGCTGCCCCGCAATTACCACCAGTCGCGCCTTGAAGTAATGACAGCTACCACCACCTGAAGATGTCGAACAGTTGTGTCGACGAAATATTGTGGGAGGTGAAAATGTCATCCGGCGGCAAATCCGCTAAGTGTATTTGCAAAATTCTGTTTATTATGTCAACGGCAATGAATTAAATTTTCTTCCTATTTGTACTGCTTTCTTGCACTTTGTTGACCGAATTTCTAGTGTTTTACAGAACGGAGAACATTATCTTGTTTTACATGATTTCAAACAGAAAAATGTATTTTGCATTACGAGTTTTTCGCATTTGAGGCAACACTCAGAATAGAATTATACTCATTAGAAGCCGGCCGTGGTGGCCGAGGGGACTGAGGCGCTCCAGTCACGGTCTACACGGCCACTACGGTCGGGGGTTCGAATCCCCCCTCGGGCATGGATATTTGTGCCGTCCTAGTTCGTAAGTAGTTCATAAGTAGTTTGTAATTTAGGGACTGATGACCCCGTAGTTAAGTCCCATAAACTATACAAACATTTGAACATTTGTACTCATTAGAAAGATCCCACTGTATTCACTATTCACACGGTTTGGAAAAAAATCAGATACTTTTTTTTCAATATTGTGAGAATTACTTATTGAATCCTTATTCATTTACCGTTCTGTCGGTTCCTGAAAACACGTTTTCCGACTTTACAGTTATTCATAATTAACGCACTGTGTTGTAAAACTATTTACAGTCTATTCAGTTCATAATTAATGTCAAACAAGGGAGTACATAATGTTAAATTTCACATAGGCTTACGTTTTTGTAGTACGGAAACAACTAATAATGAGATATGCAAAGTGCTGGTTGTTTTATAGTGCAAGTACCGGTATTTCCACCTATGCTGGGGACTCCCTAAGCAAGACTTTGCGATTTCCTTCGTGATCGCAACCCACTGGTTGAAAACCACTGCACTAAACCATTGGAATAGTAGGAGACGAACAGCTTTCTTCCTTTCAGCATATTTTTGTCGTTATCAGAGGAAGACGTTTTGTACGATTGAAATAATGTCTAAAGTCTGTTGCTTGTCACCAAATGCTCCAATTCTCAAACAGTAACGCCGCATCATGTAGCAGTTTTACAAGCATGGTGCCATATTTTACAAACCGCGCTGGCGGGGATGATGTGCCCGCGCATACATATTGAGGAACTTATGGAGAAGCATCCTCTTTCGTGCAAATCATTGCAGCGAAGTGTTGGTACATGCTGCGACCCAGCTAACGGGGTCAGTGTTGGAACTTGTGTAACTGCAACATGGAGCCAGCAATGGAGCAACGCGATAAAATCAAGTATCTTATCAAATTAGGCAAAACGGCAACGGAGACACATGAGATGTTAGTGCTTTTATTTGGTGTTGAGACACTGAGTAAAACATGTGTGTTCGAGTTCAAAATGTTCAAATGTTTGTTAAGCTTATGGGACTTAACTACGGGGTCATCAGTCCCTAAACTTACAAACTACTTATCAACTACCTTATACTAAGGACCTCACAAATATCCATGCCCGTGGGGGGATTCGAACCCGGACCGTAGTGGCCGTGCAGACCGCGACTGGAGCGCCTCAGTCCCCTCGGCCACCGCGGCCGGGTGTGTTCGAGTGATTGGGAAATCCAACAACACGTGGCATCAGTGCTTCGAGCGTTTGCTTAAAGTTTCCAACATTTCTACAACTGGTGTCATAAGTGTGTTGTAGCCAAAAGTAATTACCTTGAAGGCCAGATAAGGTATTTTGTTTTTACCTCTTGTTTCCTATATTTTCTGAGACCATTCACCAAAGTATAGAAAGGCACTTCATATTTCTATAACTGTGTATCACAGGTAGATTAAACCACAATAGCGTTTCGTTGTCTGATCATAAGAAATATCTCTACCAAGTTTTTGAAATCGATAGATTAGTTTAAGAGAAGATATGGAAAACAAGCCCGCACATAACATACACAATCTCACCCTACCACCCAGCCACACATACACACACACACTGATACGTGTACGTATTGAATATTTCCTGCCGGCCGCGGTGGCCGAGGTGACTGAGGGGCTCCAGTCACGGTCAGCATGGCCACTACGGTCGGGGGTTCGAATCCCCCCTCGGGCATGGATATTTGTGCCGTCCTAGTTTGTAAGTAGTTCATAAGTAGTTTGTAAGTTTAGATACTAATGACCCCGTAGTTAAGTCCCATAAGGTTTGCAAAAATTTGAACATTTTTTGAATATTTCCTGCGTGTACAAACTCTAGAGATTGACCGAGAGGAGGACACGGAATAAAAGAGATATAATGGACTTAGGTAGCCGTGCGCGAGTGGCTGTACACGCTAAGGCCTTTTGCTTCGGTGTGTGCAGCCGTACCTCTTGGGAGTTTGAGTCCTAGCTCCAGCATTACTTTGCGTGATATCCTTAGTTGATTTAACTTGGTTTAAGTACACTCATGCTCATAAATTACGTATAATGCTGATACATGGTGAAACAACGCTCTGTTGGACGATTTGCAGGTTTGAATCACTTCGGGCTATGAACTGCGGTCGTCGCACTGTGGCACTGGCAGCAGTCCACATACGCAGAGGTGTGTTGGTGCAAGTCAGTTTACGGAGCAGCGAGTAAGTGTGCAGACGTTTCCAGAGGTGCTAATGGTGACTGTGGGTTTAAAACGGCTGAAAGAAAACATATTGGTGACGTTTTGAGAGATAGAATACTAGGGCTACTGGAGGCTTGCCAAACACAGCAGGTCGTAGCACTGGCCTTCCGCGTTCCACGAAGTGTGACCTCAAGATTATGGCAACTATTCCAGCAGACGGAACACGTGTCTAGGTACTACGGTGTTGGGACTTCCACAGTGTAAAATACCACAAGAAGACCGGTATCTCACCATCAGTGCCCGAAGACAGCCATGGAGTACTGGAGGTAGCCTTGCTCGGCTTCTTGCCGCCGCCACTGGAAGATTTCTCTCCAGACACACAGTCTACAGACGACTGAACTGACATGGTTTATTCTCCACGAGACCTGCAAGGTGCATTCCACTGACACCTGCTCACAGGATAGCCTGTAAGGCCTGGTGCCAAGTACACGGTCATTGGAACAGTGGTTCCACGTTATCTTCAAGGACGAGTCCAGTTATAGTCTGAACAGTGATTCGCGCCGGGTTTTATCTGGCCTGTACCACGAATCAGATACCAACCCCATAATGTCCATGAAGGGGACCTGTATGAGGTAGCGGTATGATGGTGTGGGTTGAGATTAAGATTGGTACACGTACATACCTGCGCGTCTTTGACAGAGGAACAGTAACAGGTCAGGGGTATCGGGAGGTGTAGTGGGACCCATCTTCCTCCTGATGGATGATAACTAACGGCCCCACCGAGATGCCATCGTGGAGGAGTACCCTGAAACAGAAGATATCAGGTGGATGGAGTGGCCTGCCTGTTCTCAGCGCGTCTGAAATGCTCTCAGTCGACGTATTGCTGCATTTCTTCAAACCCAGGAGCTCTGGTAGGCACTGATGCAAGAATGGGAGGCTATATCCCAGCAGCTGCTCGAGCTAGAGTATGCAAACCTGTTGTAAGCCCTGTGTGCATGTACATAGTGATCATATTCCATAACAATATTGGAGTAGATGCACAGAAAACAGTGGCATTTTGCGGCGCATATTTTTCGGGATGGTTTTCAAAACTTATCACCAATACCGTGGACTTACAGATCTGTGTCGTGTGTGTTCCGTATGTTCCTATGCTATTAGCGCCAGTTTTGTGTGTGCCACATTGGGTGGCACCACAGTCTGAAATTATCCGTAATTTATGAGCATGAGAAAAAAAGCTGGTATTGAGGTTCCTGTCACCAGCATCATAAGAAAAGGTAAAGTGGTATGGGCACGTAATGAGAATGAATAGTGAACGACCTGCTAAAAAGTATTTGAACCCCAATGTCATAGGAAGAAGACCACGGGAAAGACCAAGGAAACGCTGGATAGAGACTGTAAGATCAGATGTGGAGGAGAAAATACACAAATGGGAAGACAGAAGATGTATGAAGATATGAGGAGATGGCGAGCGTTTGTACACCATACCCGGGAAACTGTAGTTGGAACATGATGATGTTGTTGATTATTATGAGCATGAGTGTAGTTTGTAAGTCTAGTAACTGACGACCACAGTACTTTCGTCCAATAGTATTTCAAACATTTGAACGTTTTTGGACTTAACGTATGTAAATGCTTGCCGTCCATACTAGAGGCCGTATACACAATCATTCCTTGTTGCAGAGACTGCGGTGCGATTTGCGCTGAATAATGCAGTCATAGTTACAGTCTGTGCTGAATTTAGTTTCCGTGTGCCTCAAAGCCTGGGTATTCATGCTCACTTTGACACATGAACGCTCCTACAGTGTTCCAAATGTGAAATGGACACTTTATATGCCATACATTTTTGATAGTCTCATTACAAGAAACCCCAATGATTGAGATCTGGTGAACACGAGCCGACCATCAACTGCATCTCCTCGTCCGATCGATCGACCAGCGAAGATACGATTGAGTACGTCCGAACGTTAACGGCGAAGTGAGCTGAGCACCATGATGCAACACCCATGTAACCATTCGAATCATCAGTTGGACAGTACCTCTCTGTAGGAGTAAACCACACATGCTCTAACTGTGGCTGCAAGGTACAGTGCGAAATAGTATGTAACAAGGAATGACTGAATATGTAACAAGGAATGACTGAATAAATAGTCTCTAACAAGGAAGCCACTCGTTTCCGGACAAAGATTATTAGAACTTTTTTTGTCCCGTGTCATCTCCTCGATCAAGCCCGAGTGTCACTACACGCTGAAAAATATCATCCTATATAACCAAAAATAATTAGTACACCCACTTTCAGTTTTCCCATTTGCAGATCAGTAGCTGAAGCGTTACTACGGTAAGATGTGTCGATCCACGCTGAAACACCTGTATTAGTACCTGGTGTACCCCTCACGGGTACCAATGCAGGTCCTTATTCTGGCATCCATTCTATCATATTAGTACAGGAAATTTTCTTTGAATGCATTATTCCACGCCTCCTTGACCCGTTAACACGTTTCTGCAGGGGTTGTGGATTGATGAGTTTCCTGTGTCACTTGTTGTTCCGTTATTTCCCGTACTCGATTAGAGGCAAGTCCGGATATCATGCTCGCCAAGGACGTTGATGCACCTCTTAAAGAGCGCGTTGAGTTGTCTTGAATGTGGGCAAACATTAGTACGTTGTGATAACACTTGACTCTTCCGTTTCAGTAATGGCAAAAGAACGTGTCTTATAACATTCTGCAAGTTCCAAACTTTGGTTAGCTTTCCGTACTCAAACAGCAACGGGAACGAATGTTGTCAGTTTATCGCACTCGAAACTACAAGGCCTCATGTAGGGGTAGTCTGTCTTGGACAAATGCTCTCTGAAACAGTCATCATCGGGTTTACGTCGTTAGCGCAAACGACCGTCACTTGCATTCAAGGGCGTATCTCTTTTCACCGGTGAAGAACTCGGTCCGCCATTCTAACTTCTGACGGCTCCGATAGAGTCGTGAATGTCAATACTGTGGCTTCAGTGGAATACGGGGAGAGGTGTGCGCGTCCATAGTCCCACCCAACGAGCTATATAAACTACATAGAGTGGCTGCTCTGGGTGAACAGCGCTCCTTGTGGCAGCGACCAGAAACTGTGGCAGCCATTTCTTTCAACGTCTAGTGCGTCGAATACTAAAGTTAGACCGACGCTATGTACGTGTTTTGGTTTCAGCTTAAAAGGTTATTTATTAACCTGAAATCGTGCCCAGAGTCCTCGCAGCATATAAATGTACGAATCGCGGTAATAAGACTGTTGGAATATCGTATGTCTTCGTTTCTAATATTTCGTGTACTCGTCTTTTGTCCTACCACATTTCTGCGTACAATAGTCCTACAGCAACTGAAGTAAGCTGTAATTATATTTTTCAGTTTTACTTTTAAAAATGAAGAACTTACAAAACGATGATTAGCCAATATGAGGCGAGATAAGTGGAAACTTACTGCATACAGTTGCGTTTGTTCATCGCATTTTGAGGAGAAATCAAGGTCGCAACAAATGATACAAAGCGGCTTCTGGCTAATGCGATTCCGACGATTTTTTCGTTCCCTGAACATCATCAAACAGCAAAAACGCCAGCAAGGAGATATCTAAAAAAACCTCAGATAGGTGAATCAGCTTCATTTGAAGATATGTCATGTAGCCAGGCAGGAGACATGGAGCCTCGTTTATTACCTATTACAAATCATGATGTAAGTCATTCAGAGAGCAGTAGGCCTATTCATTGTGACCATGACTATGTGCCAGAATACGAAATGCTGACATTATATTCCGAAAAATAGTTGAATATATAACTCAAGTGTTTAGATTGCTTGGAAGTTCTCCTTGCTCTTAAAAATGAGAATAAAGCAGGATTAATCGGATTATAAGGAATGAAAAACAGTCTGTTCAATCCTTTTACAGATCTTGTACAATTTTTTTTTTCTTTTTCGAATGTATGTAGATCTATTTAGAATTTTGGGAAACAGACCTACTTTATTTACTAACTACGAGCACTTAATGGTATCGTCGGAATTTTGGGAGGAATCTCATTACTCCAGCCTAATAAAGCTGTTATTAAAACCTTAGTTCACTTGTAGAACTCGTCGTTTATGTAAAGCGGAGGAAAGAGGTAAGCAGATTAGGCAGATGTACACGATATTAATATTGTTTAAAGGACAGTGAAGAGGCGTGGTTTTTTTAAGAATGAGACGATGTTTAGCCGATCTAGTGTATGTGCCATTTCTAATTAAACTTTCCGATTTGCCTGCCACACACTTGTTTCCTATCATTTACCGTTTGTCCATATTAGCTTGGCTATAAAAATAACAATACGCAGGTAGAGAATGGTTTGTTAAGTCGTTGCACAAGTGAAAGTGACATGATTCAGTGCTATAGCAGACGACTGGTTACAACTACGTTACGTTCTAAAACATGGCGGCCGAGCTTTCAATTTGCTTCCAGTATGGCAGCACCTTATCCAGTCAATGTTGTTTATGTAGGTTGTTGGTCCCACCGGTAGTAAGCGCTTGCAACACTTCGTATTGACTCTTTGGGCTCGCAAACTCAATTAGCTGAGCTATGGTAGGTTCATGATCTGCCACTTCTGACCTTAAATTACGGCCATCTTAATTGAGGTCTGTGCTGAGAGGCCATCTAAAACTTCGTCAACGTTTGTGAGAATGTCCTCGTGGCGATTTAAACCAGCGTGATTGCAAAAATGACGCAGCACGCCTTACGTGTGTCGTAATTTATAATATGGCAATTCCGCCAATCTGAAGGCCCAGTTGGATGTACGAAGCACGAGTTCGTCTTCGTGGCACGGTTTCTATTTCATTCAAACGCTGATAGTATACTGAGACTTATAGCCTTATGGTTACCTACTACAGGGAACTCACGGAGAGGGCTCTCTGGCAGCTCCAAGGGAGTTTTATTTTGGCGGACAACTTGAGACCATTTTCAGTAAATCTATATCCCACAGGTGTCACTGTACGTCATCGGCACAAAATCAACATCATTCTTGCATGTGTATTACTAATTTATTTTCCCCAGTGCATAATGCCGTTGAGTTTAAAATCTCGGTGATCGGAATTTCATTAGTAGATACTGCCGCAGAGTAAACGGTCGCTGTAATGATTTACACTGCAAACTCCGGTACTGTTTCGGTGTCACTGTCCCCGGCATAGCGAAAATACAACACCGGGCTCCCTTCATTGCACATTTTTCGATGTCCTGTGTCAAACCTACCTGATGAGAGTCCCAAAGTAGTATTGCAAAGTATGATAAGCGTAAGACAGGTAGTCTTTTTAATAGTTCTGTTACATCTCCTAAGCTTTCTGCCAAGAAATGTAGTATTTGGATTCCTTTGCCCACAACATTACCTGTTCTTCGCAATGTATGTCGCCGCGGTGGAATGACCGAGTGCTCTAGGGCGTCTTGCTGCGGAGCGTGCAGTTGTCCCCTCTGGAATGGATTTGTGGGTGGTCCTTAGGTTAGTTAAAGTTAGTATAAGTGATGAGAGAGCCTAGTGACTGATAACCACGGTAGTTAAGTCCCACAAATTTACAAACATCTGAACATGTTCATTTTATATCTACCGTGAAAGTAATGCCCAGGTATTAAGTACTATTTACGGCCTTTCTACAATATAAACTTTCCCTGCCGTTCCATTCTCTAACATCGTGAGGGTAAAGGAACACCTAAATCTCTTAATATTCGATCTTATTTCTCTTATTTTGATAACTAGGTCCCCATACGTAGATTAGTGGTAAGAAAACATGCCTGTAATTAGTGGAGAAATTTGGTGAGAGATAAAATCAAATGTTCAAATGTTTGTTAAGTTTATGAGACTTAACTGCGAGATCATTAGTCCCTAAACTTATAAACTACTATGAACTAACTTATAATAAAGACGACACAAACATTCATGCCCTAGGGGGGATTCGACCCAAGACGGGGAATGGCCTCGCGCAACACATCATAGCGCCTGAATGCGCTCGGACGCCCCGCCGCGGCTGGTTAAAGATATGTCGCAAACAGATCTCGCCGCAAGAGATTTGATTGACTCTGTAAAGATAGCTTAATGATTCATTTTATTACTTATGTGACGACTTCACACTTTTCAATATTTAGCGTCAATAGCCAAGTTTCGCATCATTGATCTATCATATGTAAAGTCATCTGATGCTTTTGTAGACGGTGAATGCAGCATCGTTTGCAGACATCCACATTTTCAGCCAGATCGTTTATGTAGATAGCGCACAGTGGAGGACCTATAACAACATCCTAGGAAACGCAAGATATCATCCGTTATTGTGAACGGTGTGATCTGTGACTGGAAATCCCCAATCCAATCACTTAACAATAATCACGCGATCCGATATAAGTCCCTTTGAGAGGTGTCGTGACAAAAGCCAAGACTGCAATTGCAACATTAGCCTATGCAGTGAATTTCATACGGAAGTTACGTAGGGATGAAAGGATTAATAGAAAATAGTAATGACTGCACGACAGCATGAAACCATGATTGTGAGCGTCCGGCAGTAGCGGGAAAGCGCTGTCGTTGACTGACAAACTAGTGCCGTTGAATGTTAGAATGGCAGTGCCAACGAAAATCGAAGGGCTAACAAGTGCAATGGACAACAAGTACGTAGCTGCCTTTACGCTGATATGAAACCAGTGGATGACGTATCCACTCCTAACCCTTCGTGGGGGGGGGGGGCTATTCACCGATTACAATTCAGTATAGCGGTGTTTTCAATGGAGGTCCCAGGCCCGTCGTAACAGAAGTAACGCGCGTGCGACAATTCTGTCGACGCGAGGCGCCTTTTCTGCGGAGCAGCGGTATCTCTGACCCTTCCGGATCACAACTTCCGCCGCGACGTGACGGCAAAATCCGCGGTAATTACGGGGACGGTCGGCTGCCCGGAAGCGCCGGCTGTAAACCAGTGAGACGCAGCAAGCAGCGAGCAGCGAGACGCGGGCGTTTGCTGACCACTGGCCCGTGGCCGCAGCGCCTGCTGACGCGGCCGCAAAGCCGTGATCTATGGCGCGGCATTGTTTCTGCGCCGACAACACATTCGGCCGGTCGTTACGTTGGCGCGTGTATTCGCGATAGCGATTGGATTCGAGGGGCATCGGACCGTGGCGTGCCCGCAGCACAGTGGCCGGGTGGTGGGAAACTGGACGAGGTGGCGTGTGTGGGAGGAGGGGGGGGGGAGAAGCTCGCAGGCAGACGTCGATCAGAAAAGAAGCGAAACAGGGCGGCAGTTCACCGCGGTCGGCGTCATACAGGAAGGTCCAGTAACACAAACAGGATTCGCCTGCACAACGCTCGGAGCGGTGCAGGTTTTGCAAATCTGGATGGCCTATATAGGAAGAGAATGGCGAATGGGCGAATAGACCAAAGATAAATAGACTGCGCGTGACGTCGTTATACTGCAACCAACATCTAACAAGGAAAGTACTTAGGCTCGAACAAACAGAATTACACCAAAATCGTATTATAGATAATGTAAAGTTCTCTTCATCTACTTCTACATCTACATGTACATACTCTGCAAATCACATTTAAGTGGCTGACTGAGGGTTCATTAACCAGTGCCGGCCGCGGTGGCCGAGGTGACTGAGGCGCTCCAGTCACAGTCAGCACGGCCACTACGGTCGGGGGTTCGAATCCCCCCTCTGGCATGGATATGTGTGCCGTCCTAGTTTGTAAGTTGTTCATAAGTAGTTTGTAGGTTTAGGGACTGATGACCCCGTAGTTAAGTCCCATAAGCTTAACAAACATTTGAACATTAATCAGTTTCTTTACTTTTCTCTGCCGTTCCATTCTCTAATAGCGCTCGGGAAGAAAGAACACCTAAATCGTTTGGTTTTCGATCTGATTTCTCCTATTTTATTGAGATGGTCATGTCTCCCTAAGTAGGTGGGTGCTAGCAAAATATTTTCACATTCAGAAGTAAATGTCGGTGATTGAAACTTCACAAACAGATCACGCCGCAATGAATAACGTCTTTCTTTTAATGATTTCCACCCCAATTCGTGCAACATTTCCGTGACGCTTTCCCCCCAGTAAAGTGATATTGCACTAGAAATACTTCCGCATCTGCAAAACTCTGCAGTCGCCCATTAGAGGCCTCTGGGTGTGGCATGCCGCATTGCACTTTGACCTGCCGGTACGCCGCGTTGGAATAGCCGAGCGGTCTAAGGCACCTCGCTGCGGAGCGCGCGGTTGCTCGCCATTGGAGGTTTGAGTTCTCCCTGGGGCGTGGGTGTGTGTGTTGTCCTTAGGTTACTTTACCTTAGTTTAAGTATTTTGTAAGCTACGGACTGATGACCACGCAGTTTTGTACGATAGATTTACAAGCATTTGAACATTTTGAACCTGCCGGTACGCTAGTAGTGCCGGTGCAGTGTACCTCTGAAGTTGCGGTTTGGGACGTTATTTGTGTGGTGAAGTGTCGGATGGGTGGGCGATTGGTAATCAATCCTGCTAATATAGTGTGACTGGTTGAGGAGAAATTACGAAGAAACCTTCTTCGTGTAGATCAAATGTTCAAATGTTTTTATAGCTTATGGGACTTAGCTACGGGGTCATCATTCCCTAAACTGGCAAACTACTTATGAACTAACTAATGCTAAGGACGGCACAAATATCCATGCCAGAGGGGGATTCGAACCCCCGACCGTAGTGGCCGTGCAGATCGTGACTTGAGGGCATCAGTCCCCTCGGCCACCGCGGCCGGAAACAGGATTGATTACCAATCGCCTACCCATCTGACGCTTCACTACACAAATAACGTCAAAAATCGCAACTTCAGAGGAACACTGCACCGTCACTACTGGTGTACCGGCAGGTCAAAGTACAATGCGGCATGGCACACGCAGAGGCCTCTAATGGGCGACTGCGGAGTTTTGCAGATGCGGGAGCATCACTAGTGCATTAAGGGACCTTTACATTATCTAGCATACTATTTTGGTGTATTTCTGTTTGTTCGAGGCTCAGTACTTTCCTTGTAAGTGATGTGACCCGTAACAGGAAACCGTTTTAACCTTCATGCGCTCTCGCGGGCGGTGAGGTGACCGCCTTCTTACAATTTCTCGCCCCACTAACTCCATAAAGGTAAGCAGGCGGTGGAATGACCATATATGCTCTAGTTGTACCAACTACAGAGTATATGAACATCGCACCACCTTATCCGTTTGTGGACATAGTGCGGCGCGAAATTGTAAGAAGGTGGTCACCTCACCACCCCCGCGAGCGCATGAAGCTTAAGCATTACGAGTAATGTGAAATGTGCCTGAAAGTTTCAGTTCTTATCCCTTGTAGTTAACGTACAGCGTAGATTTGAATAACAATACGTATTATCGTATTCTTATTACACCTTTAGTAGTACAGTTGGCGTTAGTTCTTCGCAGTTGCAAATATTAAGGGGGATCTGGACGTGAACGGGCAGCATATTCATACCCTGATTTCGGTGTAAATTACTCCTGATCTACAATGTGGAGGAAGTTGCGATTTTGTACCAACAATGGATGACATTAACTCAACCCGTAATAGGACATTTATTCAAATATCCGTTATATTTTAAGAATTACAATATTTTTCCTAATTGATGTTTTCATATTACATGTTCGCATCGTGGAACCATTTTCTGGTGCTTCGTCAGCCTAATAGCATCTAGACTGTGGAGCAGCTGTCAACATTCGAAGGAACACATTACGCCTCTTGTTTTGTAGTTTGGATTATATCTGAAGAAATAGACAAACTCTTATTACACTTCATTAGTATTCTGTCTAAAAATTACCATTAAAATTATATACAGAATGACAAATATTTCTGCAATGTATTAGGCATAATACAAAGATACTGCCCCATTCATCAATTGGGAGAAAGTGAACATAGCTAAAACAATTATGAGGACTTATGTACCCAATGTTCTGAAAACGAAGTTTCGGGAAACTTAGAAAACAATGTTTACGGTGTTTTTGACTTACCGTATGCCTCTTTCACAACATTATAGTGGCTTAGTCTTGCTGGCCAGCTCCTTTTTAATCCTCCTCAGACATTTCAGGAGTCTTTTCCTTGCTCTGGAGTCTGTAGTGGTGGCTTCCGCAGCCCTTACAGCTTCAACTAGTCGCTGAATATCTATGGCAGTCAGAGCAGCTATCACATTATTTCCTGGTTGGATGCCTAATTTGTCCATTACTTTTGTCCTTCTAATAACTCAATCACTGAAACAGATAAAAGCATCCATCACACTTATTTTGAGTACTGTCCATCCAGCAAACACAGTTTTCGGTACTTGTTGCCACACGCAGCTGTTGAATCTCTCATTAGAATTTTGTGTACGTTGGTGTTGACATTTGCTAAGTAATTTTTTATCTGCAAGATCCCTGTATATTTACTTTATTGTTTCCAAGTCTGTGGCAGGCATGCAATGTTTATGGTGATATTCCTTACCTCAAGCATCATCGTGGCCAGTGTGCAGACATTTGTTCAAAGAGATTTTAAGACTACAATAGCTACTTAAAAGTGAATAAACCATATACTTTTGGACACGGGTGAAATATTTCTTTCAGATGGAGGTAAATTTTATTTTCGATTTTCAGTCATTTTCACGTCCAGGTCCTCTTAAAAAATGTTCAAATGTTTGTAAAGCATATCATAGGAATACTGTTAAGATCAACGCTTCAATACACCTGAATATGATAAAAGAGGCTGCTCATAATGACGAGAACTCAGTCGCGTGACTCGGGACAGTTTTAGATGTCGGTTTCAAACCATAACATGGCAGAGATAGGGGCACGCGCAGTCTATGTTGTCATTGATCTATGAATGGACCGGTGTCCGCCATGTTTTTATCAGATTGCACGCCGAAAGTACAGTTCAGTAGCGACCTAGTCAGAAATGCAACCATTTGATGATTTAAATAAGGGATCTGTTAGACACATGAGACCAGAGCAGATCTTCTAGGTTAACACTAGGACGTGCTGAAATGCCATTTCTCTGTTTAAATAAGCCTAATGAATTTATGAGCAAATGAAAGTCTCGTGAGGAATTGTCTATGTCTGCTGATTAAAGACTAACCGAATATTCGATTCCGGTTACGGCCATTTTCGGCCAAAATATTGGTTTCTGCCAAAAATTAACCTAACTTTCGGTTTGGCCGAAACTAGCTTTTGCGAACTTATGGGTGACGTCGGGTGGTGTGTGGGAGTTACTTAATGCTCGTAAAAATTGTATTTCGCTTTTAATCACAACATACGGAAGTCATATGTAGTAGTGAGATTCTTACATTGTGTTTGTAACAATTTAACTTAATCATTATTGTTCATAATGGTGAAACGTTTTATCAACGTGTTTCCTTGAAAGCGTATGGCTTTTTTAATGAGCAGTAAGAGTATAGGGAACATTGGTCACATACTACACGGATTCTCCTGTTGAGTTTGCGTAAATTTACACTGACAACAATCATAGTGTTTGTCGGACCTGTGACGTTATTTTTCGAAATACGTAATGCAGCACAAATTGAAGTTCATTTACTGACAGGAACGAGGACTGTTAGCAGCACTGTATAAAACAAATTTACTTCGTTGAAATCTAATTACTGTATAAAAGAAACGAATAATAATAATAATAATAATGTCAACAAAGGAATACGAGCTCCTAACGAAATTTTACAACGTTTATACGAGGTCTTGGCTGCGCGCCATTCAAGTCTGTTGGCAATAGAACCTAATCTGAGACTGGGATGCAGTGACCGTGATCCTCAACTTTGCTTACGTGTAAAATTTAGGGTACAGTGTAAATGTTATTTCTGTATTATAGCCTCGTTACCAATAAACGTCTTTTGATTGGGATCCCGGACTTTATTTCGAGGCGAATACATACCGCAACAACTTAGTAATTTTCGGCTATTCTGTATTGCACTTATTTTTTAATGCAAAGCCTCCTATTTCAACATTTACGGACTCCTGGCTACGCTTACACACACGCAAGAAGGTTTAGTACGGGGAGGGGCTCCTCCAAAATGTGGAAAAACTAGTTATTTGCAGTATAATAAATTTACCAAAATTCTAGCTTAATTATGGAAGCTTCGGCTTCGGTTGCGGTTTCAGCCGAAATTAGAAGAATAGTCGAATATTCTGTTACGGTTCATGTTTCGCTCGGACTCTACTGCCGGTTGCTAATAGTCGTATTTTATGATGTTCTGGTTAACACCGACAATTTCCAGTTTATGATAAGGAAATGCAGACGTATCATACCCTACTGCTCAAAGAAAATTTTGTTATTTCAGATTTTTATGTCTGGATATCCATCGCTGACATTAGTTAAGTGTAGCCACCTTTCGCCCTAATACAATGAATTTTACGTATTTTCCTGCCGATTTTATATCACGTTCCTACACTGCGAAATAGAAAATTCTTCATTTGCACATACTTTTAGGAACACTAGCACAGAAAATCGGAAAAATATCCGTACTTTCTCTTTTGAAATAGTAGCCACTGAAAATATAGGTAACTGAATATCCAGAACGTGTCAATGGACCCCCTTTCTTTTTCATGTTACACACCGTAACGAATAACTGGACTGCTAACAGCTAACAACAGCCTGCCGAGGACAAGGTTCGTCAGACATATGTTTACTTCGGGTTTCGTTACCGTTTTAAAACATATTGTGTACTATGACGTGTAAAGAACCAAAATCATGAACTAGTAAAAAATATTGGAAAATGTTGATTAAAAGAGCAAAATCTGCGGCTGACTGGATTCGAACAAGCGATCTTCAGATTACGAATCCAGTGTGAATCTTCATCGCCACCGTTTGAATTACTGCTTCACTTCTTTATTTACTAATATTTCAGTACCTCTCTTGCTGGAGGCTGGTGTGGGGGCAGCAGAAAATACATCACACTGAAAAGAATAATTCGTCGGTTGGCGCGGTGTCTATTAAATTTCACTGTCCACTGTTTCCGTCTTTCTTCATTCCTTGGGAATATAAGCATTACACAGCGAATCTTCGATGTTCACAGTCAACAGCGGAAGAACCAGGCATTTCTCTTGACTGTGGTTACTGATTATGTAATCCACATTATTAGTTACAGTCATGAAATCACTTCAAGTCGATATTTAATCTTAAAAATAGCCGCGTTCTGGAATTATCGTCACAGACCTATCATGTTTTAAAATGTAAATTAATTCACGTAAATATAACTAACAGAAGACGGGCAAAAATGCAATAGTACCTACCGTATGACCACCTGTAACTGTAGATTCAGATTGCTGTAAGAATCATTTAAGACACTACAGTACAGAAACGCACACAGTAGCTACTCACACATATAGAAAGCCCGCCAAGTTTGCTAAAAACTTGGCGTCCTGGGTTCTTAGCTGATCAGCAGCACATCACCTATAGCCATTTTCTCTCTACACAGGTTTTCTAACCAACTCCATATCACTGCATATGTAAGGTAGCTAAACAATTTTACGTGTACAGTTTGATAATCGCATTTTTCTATTGGTCAGTTGAATGTCACATGCTACTAGACAGCCATTTTTGGGTAATCGTAGCCATTATGTATTTCAGAACTGTCGGGCACAGTGAGTCAATGCCGTTCAGCGTAATAATGTGTAGCACCTCTGTATTTAGTTTCCTAGAGGGGGCCGCGGTGGAGTAGCCGAGCGGTCTAAAGCGTCTCGCTCTTTTCATATTGTCACGTTACAGTGGAGACAGCATAACGGAAATGATACAGGATATGGGATGGGAATCATTACAACAACGGCGCTCATCGCTGCGGCGTGTGCTACTTACGACACTACAATCGCCAACATTCTCCTCCGAATGCGAAAATATATTGTTGACTCCCGCTTACATAGGTAGAAAAGATCATCAGCATAAAATACGAGAAATCAGAACTCGAACGGAGAGATTCACGTGTTCTTTCTTCCTGCGCGCTATTCGAGAATAGAAAGGGAGATAAATAGTATAATAAGGTGGTTCGATGAACTCTCTGCCAGGCACTTAAAAGTGATTTTCAGATTATCCCATGTAGATGTAGATGTTTCATTTGATTTCGACTGTTCTATTATAAATTCAGCAGTACACGAGCGTAGAGGTAATTAAAGTGAATTACGGTAATAGTAACCATATTTAAAGTAGATAGATTACGTTGCGCATTTCTTGACCTTATTCCAAATAATACATGTTAGCTGTTAAACATCGTGATCATTGGGTTAGAATTAATTATGTTGGTCGTGTTGTCACGAGGCAACTCCAAGCAAGATACTGTGAGCTGTACATTCTGTGTGTAATATGCGGTGGATGGCTTCATTGTGGATGTAGTGGCGGTGACACAACTGAAGTGTACTTTATCATTACTGACGTTAATGTGTGCGCTAAATGTGAAATGAAACAAATTGAGTGCATTATGTTGCAATGTTATTTTACCAGAAAAATGGTGTTTGATCTTTTGCTCTCTGTCAGAAAAGTTGCGAAATTTACATTTTTGAAGCGCTAATAATCTACAGTTCGGATTATTTCATTTTTTTCCACTTTTACAGCGTTTTCGCCATTTTATGTCCTATACTATATGATGCTATACATTTCATGGTACTACCCCTACGCTTTGGATAATACCGTGCAACGTATAATGTTTCGCCAAACACCTGTAGACTTGTCAACAGATGCAATACACAAAATATGAAACCATAAACGTATAGGGGATTGACTGACTGACAAAATAAGGTGTTCACCTTTTCACTTCATTTCGATAAAGGAGTGGCCGATCGTTCTGATGTGCCTAGCTGCGGAGCGCGCTGCTGCTCGCCATCGGACGTTCGAGTCCTCCCTCGGGCATGACATTTGTTATCCTTAGCGTAAGTTAGTGTAAGTAGTTTATAGGTGAAGGGACTGATGACAAGAGTAGTTTAGTCCCACAGATGTACAAACATATAAACATTTAAACAGTTAGAATAATAACAAATATTGCCGCGGTGGAGTAGCCGAGCGGTCTAAAGCGCCTCGCTGCGGAGCGCGCGGTTGCTCGCCGTGGAGGTTCGAGTCCTCCCTGGGGCATGGGTGTGTGTGTTTGTCCTTATGTTAGTTTACTTAGGTTTAAGCAGTTTGTAGGCTACGGACTGATGACCACGCAGTTTGGTCCGATAGATTTACAAACGTTTGAACATTTTTTTGAACAAATATTGTTGTAGATGTACACTGTGGTGCACTTAGCGATAATGTTCGTATTTCCGTACCAGAGGAAATAACTAGTTAACTCATTTCTAACTGGCATTAAATGTGATATATTTCTACTGTCTTTTGCATAATAAGCAAAATAGTGTGGAGTTCTATCGTATCATTTAATAGAACACTTATGAATAAGTAACTAGCATTTTGCTACCATTTTTCAACGTTGTAGCGAGGAGGATATCGTTATAGCCTGTTGAACTAAGGCTATACTGCGAGTCGGTTCGATATCCACCGAACCATCTTCTTTTTCGGTATACTTATCATATATGAATAGCATTGCAAACGAAAAGAAAATCATTACCAATTGGAATTTTCATTTATTCAAATTTTCTTCTTGGCTAGACAATTTAGAACAATTTTATTTAAGAAACAGCTGATAAAACTACCGACACGCAAATGCGACCATTTATTGACCCTTATAATAACTCATTCAGGAATAATGCCTCAATGTCGTGCCGTTAACTGTAGCTGAAGGTCAGATTTTATCTACAAATTATTCAACATCTTATGAACGGAAATAATTACGTATTGTCGCAGGCTTTTGTTTCATGCAATCACTTACGACTCAGTTAAATTGTGAAAGAAACAACACCTACATAAAACACACACACACACACACATACACACACACATATATATATATATATATATATATATATATATATATATATATATATATATATATATATATATATAGTAAATTCTGTTTAAAAAGGTAACTAGTCGTTTATATCAAATACACGCTTCTCATACATTTCTGTATGGGCTGAATAAATACTTTTGAAGCAACATAAAAAAAACAATAACTTGAAATCATTAAAATGCAAAAGCGAGAGAGCAAGAGGACGCGAAATGCAAATTTCGTGTGTAAATATTATCGATATGATGTTAAATCAGGCCCATAACATTAAGATAATTATTTCGTGTTTACATTAATTCTATCAGTTATTTTATTAGTGCCGTAGTGTGAAGGTTAACAAAATCGTAATCTACATCATTCAATGTAATTTTCCAGTGATGTATTTCTAAAAACGTACAGTTCCGTAAGGGGTATCCCTAACATACGTTATTCCAAGGGAAAGGTAGATGCTTGGTAAAAATTATTGGTAGTATTACAGAAAGCTATTAAATATTAATTTGCACAGAAGTTTATTATGATTGCAATCATATTAACAAGCAGATGAAAACCTTTGTTTACGAACTAGGTCTGTCTGACGGATTACAAATTCCTGATCCATAACTGAATTTCGGTTTGTATTTTTGTTACTATCCTATCATCAGCGCTTTCACTTCCATCGCAAAATGATGAAAAAGTATTTGTGAAGTATCTAACCTGTGGTACGCAGTGGGAGCGCGGAAGCAGCAGGCCGCAAAATGACGACCAAAGTTTCAAGAGGTGAAAGTTTCTTAACGTTTTGACATAACGTTCTTTTGCTAACACTGGAAGTTAATATATTCCCGACATGCTCATTGATACTATAAGAGATTGCGCCCAGTTGTATCTTCTTAACGTTAACTATAATGATTTAGTGAATGGATAGCAAAGATCGCTTATGTTGAAACTATTTTATTTCATGACCAGTTTCAACAGAACTACCTGTCATACTCTGCTGAGACTTATCATGAAATAAAATAGTTTCAACATATGCGGTCTTGGCAATACATATTACACCAGATCGCCCCAACGAAATGTGTAAGTCATTTGTCATTATGGTTTGTTTCACTGAAAAATTACAAATGTTCTATAACGACTTGATGTTTTCACATAGACCTTTGGGACCCAAGGTTGCAGGTGATGTGACATTAGTATAGAGAGGCCTTTAAAATAAAATAAAAATATATTCAGTAACTCATTACAAAAAAGAAAATAAATATATTTTCAAAAAAATTTGTACTCCAACAGTTGTGTAATTTTGGTCTACACTACGAATTATTATGATCTCTACAAACTTAGAGTGACATGTATTTTGAAAGAAATGTCGTAGTAACATCACAGGATCATATAAAATCAACTGGCTCTCATATATGATAGCTTCACATGTCAAAACAAGGATTTTAACCCTTTTTCAAAAAGTATTTCTTGCCGCCATTTTAAGTGTTATGGATCTTTGCCGACTGATAGTGCCAGCCAGTTTAGAAACATGGAACTTAGACACGTTGTATACGTTACCACAGTCCATCCACGATTGCGTGATGCAGGCCTGAACTTCCTAGCGCGAATCACTAAGAAACAAAGCGAGCAAAACCAGAAACGCACAATTTTGCGTCCAGGGCCTGATAGGGATGGAGTGGAAACCGAATAGATGTATAGGTTTAACAATCGAACAATACAAAAGTCTGACACCCATATGTCTCTATATACAAATGAAGATAAATTGATCGTTTGACTTTTCGTGGTCGGGATATGCTCAGAGGAGTTCGGTCGCCTAATGCAAGTATTTCTATTGACCTGCTGTCTATGCTTATGAAAGCAATAATGAGGACAAACGCATAAAACCCAGTCCCATGCCAATACTCATACCCGGGCCTCTGGCATCGGCGGTCAGCACCGCTGCCACTGAGCTACGGAGGTGCAGTTATATAAAAATGAAGAGCTGTGTGTTAGTGTCGCCGAATCTCAGAAATGGCTCTTCCAATACGAATATTTTTCGTGTTGTTTCTTGTTCACTTTAATACAGAGGCAGTTAAGAAAAGAAAAGAAGGAATGAGCAAAAACGCAAAGGAACAGCTGATCAATTGGAAAGAAAACTAAAATCTGGCGTATATTAGTCCGACCAAACGCAACCCGCCGTACAAAGCTGCAGCCGTAGGAATAGCAGGGGTACACTGCCTTCCTTTGTGCGTCATGTTCAAATGTTCAAATGCTTGTAAATCTATCGGACCAAACTGCGTGGTCATCACTCCTAGCTTACAAACTACTTAAACTATGGTAAACTAACCTAAGAACAACACACGCATCCATGCGCCAGGGAGGACTCGATCCTCCGACGGTGAGGAAGAGCGGGCTCCACAGCGAGGCGCCTTAGACCGCTCGGCTACTCCACCGCGGCGTGCGTCATACTGCACTGCTCAAAAAATTAAGAAGATCAGGTGAAATAGCACACATAATATACATATGGTAACGTATTTTATTGAGGTATTGGTTACAGTTGTAATTTGTGTGTGATGCAGTACGATTTCCTGCAGTTTATTTGTGTTGATATTACGTGCCCTGTTGCTGCTGAAGGACGCTTGCAGCTGAGTTACATTCAGCCTCCAGGGCTGTTACCCTCAGACCACGGTCATCTCTTGCTGATTTAATTCGTGGACGACCATGTCCTTACCTTCTTCTAACGGTTCCTGTCGTCTGTAATCGCGGTTGGGTTCTCGAAATTACACTTCGGGACACTCCAGTAGCTGCAGCGACCTTCCTCTGCGACTGTCCCGCTTCCAACCTTCTTAATGACTGTTCATGTTGTAGCTTCGGGTAAGTCATGTTGGTTCACTGCCAGCTCACTACACTACCTGAACCCATCTGCTTCTGTCATTCATTTGGTAGAGTAAACGAAAATCCAACACCAACACCGTCTGCTGCAACTTTTTGTTATTACGACTACCTCGGTTTCAGAATATTGTTGTCTCAAATCTGAAGAGCCGAAAAAAATAAGTTCAAACGTTTGTTAAGCTTAAGGGACTTAACTACGCGGTCATCAGTCCCTAAACTTACAAACTACTTACGAACTACCTACAACTAAGGACGGCACAAATATCCATGCCCGAGGGGTTTCGAACCCCCCACCGTAGTGGCCGCTCACACCGTGACTGAAACGCCTCAGTCCCCTCGGCCACCGCGGCCGGCTGAAAAGCCGACATAAAGACATAAAACCAGTTTAGTTCGTTCTTCCGATGACAATACTTCAGAACCTGGATATCTAAACTGATCCCCTAACTGATTTAAAGTGTGTTAACACTAGAACCGCCGATGTGACATTTTTGTCCCGTGGCAATATTTAAATCCCTCTTCTTCGTTTAATTGTCTAATGAGGTGGATGAGGCTTAATGACTTTTAATGTTTCTTACCTTAGTCCATTTCTAAATAAAAGTCATCGCTATGTGTTACGTAATTATCGAGAAAAAACAACAAATACCGAAAACCGCCGATGTAACATTTTTGTTCCATTGCATGCACTAAATGTTGCCGATTGCTATACACTGTTAGAGGCTTTTACTGTTGTCTGCTGCTTCAATGCTGATGTGAAGCCATGATTTCTGTGCCTTTGACAGTAAAAAGTTCTATAAATATAGGTGACAGGGCCTGTGAGGTAGTGCAACATGGCTCGTCGGCGCGGTCTCTCAGATGAGCAGCTGTTAGCGTTGCTGAATAGTATTGAAGATAAATCGGAAGAGAAATATATAGATGGTATTTCAACTGATTTTGAATACGATGCCAAAAATGGCACGACGGAGGGTTCGAATGAATCAGAGGGCAGTGATGAACATTCTGATAATTACAATTTCTTCACGTCACTTTCACTACCAAGTGAGCTGAAAACAAATCGAACCAGCTTGCTTGGTACCATGAACAAAATTAGACGGGAAGTTACTGAGTGTGTGAAGTAAGCTCGTGAGAATATACAGAAGACTGTAGTTTTCAAAAAACTCACAGTGTATCGAGCACAGGCAGGAAAAACGTAATAATTCTTTTTCTTACATCCAGATGTACAAATTGGAAGTGATATAAAGTCAAAGCCTAACACTGTGACAAGTTACAATTATTCAGAGTATGGAGTAAATGTTGTTCACCAAATGGCCCGCAAATACTCTGTGTAAGCTAATGGAAGAATGTGGCCTGTCCATTCTTTTTATAATATTCTAGATTTAGCAGGCATCAGAATAACGAGATATCCTTCTGAAGCATGCAGATGAACATGCCAAAGACTATACAGAAACCAGGGTCGTTGCTCTACCAGATCCTATTGAAGCATCAGATGTAGGTGGGAACTGCTGCCGTTGACAGGTTCGAAAATTCTGCACAGAAGGAAAAAGTTTATACAAATATGCAACGTGTGAAAAAACCAGTTTGAAAGAAATTTGTTGCTGTAGTTCCCTATGTCTGTTCCGATTTTGAAGTACAGTCTAGAGACAATGATGACCAGTAGGTGTCTAAAAGGAATTACATAGACTGTAATTTTATCTTTGGAAAATGTATCGAAGTTCAGAATGACATTACACTATGATAATGTACTGACGATGAATTATGTTATTCTTAGATGTAGAAAATATCATTTTGAACTGAAAATTTCATGCGATATCTGGATTTCTATTTAAAAGAAAATTGATTTCTTTATGACATAATAACTATTATCAAGTATTTGCGTACTGTAGCTCATTTGTCTAAAAATTAAGAAAATATTTTATATTTATGTTACGTGAAACTGTTTTGAATTAAATTGTATCTAGTAGGTTTGTACTTATTATTTACAATAAAAACAACATATGAGACAATCAGTGTCTATTTCTTACGGAAATACCCGTCCCTTAAAATTAAAAGGCTAGGATCAAACAATAACGCATCGATATGAAATGGGACACTTTTGTTCCGTTGGCGGTTTTAGGGTGTTAAAACCTCCGGCAGTTCTAGTGTTAATACGTGACACGATTGTTGGAGTACCGATTTTTAAACTTCTTTTTTCATAAAGATCAGTCTGCCTTTGTATGTTAGTTTCTTTGAAAATCATATCTACCGACATTTTTACGGTGTTGTTGAATACATTTTGCACACTTTATCATAAATACAGGAGTGTGGCTTACAGCTGACTTAGATGACGTTTAAGTAATTTTTGGCAAGTCCTTGATGTGTAGTTGTTCTTATGGAGAGAGTATTTTTATTCCGCCAGTCAGCGTATGACGAATGGCAGAGGATATCTTGAGATAACCTTTGACAACGTTTCATTGATCATGACTAAATTTGACAGGTGTATGGGAATATTCAGAGAGAGAGAGGAAGAGAGGAACCAAAGAGTCGGAACGAACAGAGCAATGACAAGGCGGTGGAAAGAAGGGGGGGGGGGCGGAAGAGATGGACCGAGAGAGGGGAGGGAGGAGATAGACAGAATGGTGGGTGAGTGTGAGAGGGAGGTTAGGATGAAAGATGGACTGCGAGTGTAAGGATAAGTTAATACCTAGCAAACGCTGGGACTCGATCTGCTTGTATATACAGCGTGTCATCAAAGACTCTCCGCAGCGGCGAGCTCCGCGTGTGCCGCCTTGCGGGGCGCCTGCGGGTGACAGCACATCCATGTCGCTGTATAAGCTAGCGGCCGGGTCTCACTGCTACAGGCTGCAGTTATGTTGCGAGACGGGATTCAGCATTATTACAGTTAAAACAATGAAATTATATCAATGACAGGAAAACACACTGTACTCACCATTATCACAGTAGGTGCTGGAAATGATTTCCTCTTTCTTGAGGGCATAGTTCAACACGTTTACATTTATTTTCGAATACCTCTACCAATGTTTCACGTGTACTCGAATGCAGATATTCAGTTATCGCTGTCTTATTTTCATGTATTGTCTTTGGGTTCTTTTGATAAACTAATGTTTTATTCCTTCAAACCGTCTTGATTGCAATTTCTTTTTATTATTATTACTTAATGACGCCTTTCGCTCTTTAGCAGGGCATCTTCAGATTATAATGCGCTCTCCGTGGTGTGACACCGTAAGTTGTTATTGCAGTGTTTCTATTTTTCTGGAATGTTTTTTAGATTTTCTTGTCGCCCTTAATAGAAGCGGTTGTCTCTGGTGATACAAGATAAGCCCATGTTTACAATTGCGCTCACGGGCGGTGGGCGGTCTTGGTGTGCTGCTCTGCCGACTTGTTCAGAGTCTGTACAAGTCGGCGGAGCTGTACACGACGCCCGCCCACCGCCCGTGAGCGCAATTGTAAACATGGGCTTAGCTTGTATCACCAGAAACCACCGCTTCTATTAAGGGTGACAAGGAAATCCAAAAAACATTCCAGAAAAATAGAAACATTGCAATAACAACTTACGGTGTCACACCACGGAGAGTGCGTTATAATCTGAAGATGCCCTGCTAATAGGGCGAAACGATTCATTAAATAATAATTAAAAATTGCCATTAAGACGCTTTGAAGGAATATTTATTCTAACTGATTTGCTGCTGTACACCATGGATTGGAAATATTTTATAACTAAAGTTTTATTCGCGTCTCAAACGAAATAGTCGCGGGAGACAAATCCGCAACAGTGAGTATTCTCGTTACCCTCTCAGTGTATAGAAGTACAAGACAATAACACAAGTAACATCTGTAGCGGGGACGCAGCACTACCCTAATCCTATTACCACTGCAGATCCACGGAACGCGAGCAGGTGCGCTTTGTCTGTGCTGCCAACCTCACACGCCCCGCAACGAGAGAAACGCGGAGATCGCCATTGAGGAGAGACTTTGCAGACATACTGTGCAACTGCAGTTGCAGTCATACTGCGCAAGTGACGTCATGGTGTACGCGAAGCGACTTCGCGTACCTTTGAAATTTCCACCTATTCTTGTTGCGTATGGATCGCGGGAGAAATGATTGCCTCTATCCCTGTGCGTGGGCCCTAGTCTCTCGGATCTTATCCCTTTGGTTGCTTCACGAGATGGTAGTGAGAGGAGGCAATGTATTGGATATATCTACATGAATCGTTTGGTCTTGGAACTTTGAGAAAAGTGCTTACCGCGATACAGAAAGCCTCTCTTGCAGCATCTGCCACTAGAGTTTCTCAATCGTCTCTGTGACGGTTTATTACTAAATGAGCCCATAAATGAAGCATGCTGTTCTCCGGTGGATCTCATCTATGTCTCCTATTAACCCTACCTGACACGAATCGCATATTGTGAGCAATGTTCAAGCGACAAGTTTTGTAACTCACATCATTTGTTGACGGACTTGACTTTCTTAAGCCGTCGGCACACGGAGCGTGTTTTGTCGATTCCAACGAGTGGATGAGCGGTCGGATACGGTGAGATTTGTGCGTACGAGATTTCTGCCTCAACGAGCTACACGCGACCGCAGTGCGCTCCAGCGACAGTTGTCGGCCTCATCAGGTTCTGGAATCACACTTTACGAAATCAAAAGAATGGAATTCCTGTTTTGCCTTTATTAAATCGGTTATTTCCGAGCTTGTGCATATGTCCGTTATGTTCTTTCATATATTCCTATATAAGCAACAACAAAATATCTATGAACATAAATCTCATAAAAGTTGCATGTTACGACAATAACTACAGCGAATTGTAAAAGTTTCATGACTGTGCGGTATAAAATTTGAAAAGGCCTTCAGAATAGGCAAACATTGCAACATTCTCGCTTTTTAGTAGTACTTAGAAAGTTCATTCTTCCACGCTCAATGTTACTGTTCAATAACGTCATGTTAAGAACTTGTAAGGTGCAAGACGTGAAACAATGAAATGCGTATTTTACTCTAAGTAAGGTGCAAACGGTCCTGTTCATAAAACGAATCCAACAAACTCATTCCTCAGAGGATGCACACTAATGTTTACATAGCATCGAATATTATTTAATATACTTCTACGGAATTTAAGCTATACGAAAGTATTTATGTCTATAAGGAAACTCGAATAAAAGAAGAAAAACAAATTGTTTTCCTAGGAGCCTTGAACCACCGCCTTACAATGTCTCATTTCACAGTCCACGACTTTACTGCCTACGCTACAACCACGACGAAGGTATTAGATGTATTGTGTACAATACTAGTAGATATGTCGTTTGCTGACATGTAATTACAACAAATGATGTACATAATGATTCGTGCTAATAGATTTTTCAGCCCCCCTTGCCTTGAAACGGCATATTACTGTAATAGTGGAATTTTTTAACCACATATTTATTAAACAAATAGACCTCTAATGCCAGCTCTTCGAAAGATTCTCAGTTTACTCTGTTACTTTAACCCATCAAATACGACGGCCAATATGTCGTCTTCATATCTCTACCGAGAAGTACTGCTACCCCCTCCCCTTCCCGGATAGCCAGGTGGTGTGACGTCGTTGGCGTTCTCCCACGTTATTGGTGATCGTTCAGGCGGACGTTAAGAATATCTGGTATGCTTTATACTGTTAGACACGTTGGGAAAGCCTCGCCAACGTGCGGTTCGCACGTTGTGACGTCAGAAACTCGCCACGTTGGCCAGACTCGTTCTGATACACGCTCCGTGTGCAGACGGCTTTAGGATTATCCAAATGAATCTCAGTTTGGCATCTGCCTTACCCACGGCTGATTTCATACGGTCGTTACATTTCAGGTAGCCACTCATGTCCACTCCCAGATATTTTACGGGAATAACTACTTCCACTGTATATCCTTCTATCCCACAGTTATCTAATAAGGGATCTTTCTTTCTGTATAAATGCAGCAATTTACGCTTGTTTATGTTGAGACAACTGGCATTCCCTACACCACGCGCCAATACGCTGCAGATCGTATTGCATTTCACTAACATATTCCAGTGTTGAGACTTCTCGATAAACTACTGCATATCCATCGAAAAGCCTCACTGAACTTCCAATTGAAACATTCCCGACTATTTTGATGTCAGTCTAACGTCGAATAGCAATTCAATTAATAACAAGTATGACAGTGTATACACGATAAGGGCTATTGTTAAGTCTGTTTCGGGAATAGCTTTCACCAGTAATTAATTTGATGCTGATAAACACTTGTCTTATGGGCTCATAATTTGTCAATAATGGCAATAGACACAACTTCCAACTGTAACTAATTTTTTATATATTTCTGAATAATCACAAATACGCGAGGGAATCACGGCCGCCACAGCAGATTCCAATAACTGTAATTTACAAAGATCGCCAATATTAGTCTTCACACGTCATTTATTACTTTTATCTCAATATTGCTCAACAATCCCTCACAGCATTCTATGTGGTTTGTAGCCGGCGCGGTTGATACTATTCGCGTTGCGGAAATCTTACACAGTTACCATCGGCACAAAAATGGTGAGAATATCCACCCACGGCACTGAGGATAACTCAGCCCGAAATATGGACTTTCACCATCTCTCTTATTACTCACGCGTCTTACACTCTCGCCGACATTCCACACTGGAGCCGTATCATTGCCAGACCCCCAACAATCGACCCACAGCGCTCACTACACCAACTATCGATATAATTCCTAATTCGATCTGTGTAATGCAACTAGCGCAAGAATATATTCGTAAGAGTGGTTGACGCCTTACATGCTGTTATTATGACATCATATACAGGGTGAATCACCGAACACTTGCACCGCAAATACTTCGGAAACGGAAAGTGCAATTGATGTGCGGTTTTCAACAATGGATTAGTAGTCAAGGACTCGTATTGTTAGCTAATAAACAGGTTGTAAAAATACCGAGAAAGTGTATTTTTTATGCAAACATACAATTCTTTAAATGGAACAATGGTTGTTTCTATCATGCACTGGGATTTTTGACAGCAGCTGTGTACAAAGAATTTTGAATGACATTATTATCACTTTTAGATTGACAGCTACAACTACAAAATTTTGAGGGCGGAGGGTACGACAGCGTAGCTAACTGGCTGGTGGTCATGAGACAATGGGCCGCGTCCCACGAGGTGTCCACTCGGCGAGTCAGCTACGCTATCGCAGCCTCCGTCCCCGAAACTTTGGACAGTTTTATCTGAAAAACTAAATTTGATAAAAATATCATTCAAAATTGTTTTTACGTAGCTGGTGTCAAAAATTCCAGTGCATGATAGAAAGAACCATTGGTCTATTAAAAAAAAAATTTCCATAAAAAACACTTTCTAAGTAATATTATAATCTCTTTATTGGCTAAAACTACGAGATTCTGACTACCAATCCATTCTGTGAAATCCGCACAACAATCGCATTTTCCGTTTCCGCAATATTTGCGGTGCAAGTGTTAAGTGTTTCAGCCTGTATATGCGAAAAGCAAAGGTCCAATAACACTACACTGACGCAAGCCTCAGATCACTTTAACATCTGAAGGATTATCTCCGTTCAGAATGACATGCTGCGTTCTTTTAGCTAGAAACACAGTTGATACGATATTCCATATGGTCGTATATCGTTCATTACGCCACGGTGCGGCACGATATCGAATGCCTTTTGTATGTCAAGAAACACAAAGTCAACCTGAAAATCGGTAATTATTTCCCTGTGAATATCGTGGATGAAATGAGTGAGTTGAATTTCACATAAACGTTCATTTCAGAAACGATGTCGATACCTACAAAGGAGATTTCCGGTCTTCAGAAATGACATAATATTCAAACAGAAAATTTGTACCAAAATTCTGCAACTGACCGATGTCAGGGATTTAGGCATGTAGTTATCCGCATATTGAATGACGACCATAACTTGCAAACAGGAATAACCTGCGCCCTCAGACTTGCGCATAATAGTTCGCGATCGGGAGCGCTCCCTTTAGTGCGCGGCTATGCCCCGAACTAGTTCGTTCTTTTAGTTTACAGCTCCCAGTGACGGCCGAGCGGCGTGGTCTTCGCATGCAGGTGGAGGGAGAAATTCCCCCACCTAGCTGCTTCATGCGCTGGCTGCTTGAGCCGCTAACGATTTCACGCAAAGCAAAAGAAACAGTATGTGGATAATTTCTCGCGTTTAAATTTAGAGTTATCTTTACGTCTTGGCAATATGGAATTTATTAGTCAGATATTTCAGAGTGCTGAATACTTCAAAACAGAAATTTTGTAGCACTGAAGTATGTAATCTAGCAGGTAGACGCTCTCCTGGAAATGGCTCTCATCAGCAGAAGGCAAAAATGTGATTTTTAATTCTCCTGCGCGCCCTCTCGGTATTTCCCGTCGGTCTTCGGAAAACAATCCAAAGAACTGAGAAGAGAGATATGTTTGGCATAACAGTTCGCAACAGGTAACGCATGTCTTAGTTCGCGACCGATTGTGCATATTTTAGTTCGCGACCGGTAGCTCTCCTTTTAATTCGCAGCTAGGCCGCAAAGTAGGTCACTCTTTTTAGTTCGTCCGCTCTTTTTAGCTTTTGCTACCGCTACTAAAAGAGCTCTTTTTTGTTATGACAGCTTTTTTTATATAATGATCAGTGTTGCCCAAGCGTGTGCTATAACCCGTATTTTTGGGCAATTAGACATCAAATACTTAAGCAAATAAACCAGTTATTTACACGAAATGACGGTAGCTGTCAGAAGGGAAACACGCGATTCTGCGAGCTCTCGCATCCTCTCGCTGTTACCCGTCAGTCTTCGGAAAAGGAGCGGACGAACTAAAAGGCGAGGGATCTGCGGACTAGTTCGCGTAGTTCGCCTGTGGGAGCGCTCTACCGAACTAGTTCGTTCGCGAACTACACAAGACTACCCTCTTCCAATCCTTGAGAGCACGTCGTTCCTCTAGAGACGTTCGCCACAACGCTACTAGAAAGGGGGCAAGTTCCTACGCATACCCCGTGTAAAAGAAATTGCACTGACGTGTTTTACGGCCCACTTTAGATTTGTAGTTTTATAAGATTTTGCAAACATTTTGGACCAAAATAATAAACTAAATAATAACAAATTAATAAGTGTGTCTGAAACCCTGTTAGGGGAAAAAATTAAGGAGCAGCGGGTTTCGAACCACTGTCCTCCAGCATCACAGTCCAACGCAGTGCCGAATACTCTACAGCTGGCTATTACGCGTTGTGTTCTCTAATCTTATACCATTGATAGTCGTTGTTAACTGATGATAATATGGCATTTGTAGACACTAGATTATCATTTATTGTACAAAGGACGACGCATTTTTGTTAATTCTTCAGTGCGCCATTGCTTTGAAATGACAACGTGTAAGTTACAATAAGAAAATCATCAAATACGCAACGCAAGATGGGGTATGCCACAGAGAGTTCTGGGCGAGGAATGTCACGTGACATCTGCGAACGGCTGGTTTTCGTTAATTCAATTAAAGGTGTCAAAACTCCGTTAGTTTAGCAAATATCTCTCAAACGATACAAGATATGAAAAAAAAAAAAAAAAAAAAAAAAAAAAAAAAAAAAAAAAAAAAAAAACCATAAGGAAACAAAGGTGTAGAGAATTTTCTCCTCTACAAATTCGGTTATTCAATTTTAGCGTCAGATGAAAGGTTTATTTGCAATTAAAATTCCATTACAAACGGCCTTTTATATTACTAACGTATTTCTTGTCCGAAATATTTGAAAAAGTGAGGTTATGGTCTCTGGTAGCCAACAATTAATTATGTTTGTAAAATTTGCTGCCGATTGGTTGAACGGTTCGACCTAAAAAGTGGGAACACGTTACAGCCAGATAGACATTGTGAATCGCCGTCATTTTTGCAAATATCTCAGCAACGATGCAAGATATGAAAAGAAAACATAATAGAGTGAAGTCGTAGAGAATTTTTCCCTCTACCACTTAGGTCATTCAAATTTCTTGTAAGATGAACGGTTCGTTTGCAATTACAATTATATTGCAAATGACTTTTTTTGGTATTACTACAGTATTTTTCATCCGAAAGATTGGAAAAAGGGAGGCTCTGGTGTCTGGCGGCCCACAATCATGTCTGTAAAATTTGGTGCTGATCGGTTGAACGGTTCGTCTTAAAAACAGGTAACACGTTACGCACAGACAGACAGACATCGTCAAATCGCCGTTATTTCCGCAAATATCTTTGCAAAAGTGCAAGATATGAAAAAAAAACATAAGAGAGCTAAGTTGTACAGAGACATGAAAAAAAAAAAAAAAAAAAAAAAAAAAAAAAAAAAAAAAAAAAAAAAACATAGCAGAGTAAAGTTGTAGAGAATTTTCTTCTCTACAAATTTGATTATTCAATGGTTAAGCCGTTATTTTCATTTAAATTTCGAGCAGTCAAAAGACGATCGCAAAGGCCCAATTTTAGTGTTACTACCGTAACCTAAAGTGGGCCAAAATAATTGAAGCAACTTTTATTAAACAGCATTTTACGGGACAAAACGACTTCTAATGAAAGAGAAAATCTTACTGACTATCGACGTTATTAATGATATCGGCGTGGAGAGGGGGGAGGGGGAATGGGTGGACATAATGGCTAACTTCCCCCATAGACGGCTCGGCACTGCAAAGTCGCCCTGATGTGCACAGCGACACCAGTAACTGGGATACGGCCAGTGGCGGTGAGCAGCCCGGGCTCGTGGAGTGCCTGGGCTCCTGGGTGCAGCCGCCGCGCTGCTTGGTATTCCAGGCAGCGGCGCAGGAAGCCGCGCGCTTCCGCCTGCGGCGGGAGAAGGGAGGAGGGGGAGTGGGTGGGAGATGTATCGCCGTCCTGCAGCTCTCCAGGAGGCGCGCCCCGCCGCTGCCGATGGCGCGAACCTCCACTCTTCTCAACACCGACATTGTCCACCCATTGGCACGTCCATCAGCTGCGATACTCGGCTTTGCCCAGCTGCTTTGGGATATGTGTTCGTAATGTGCTCATTACGCAAGACCAAAGCTTTCAGTAATTCTTTTATTATTGTTTTAAATACCATTACTCTACTGCAATAAACATGTAGATATTGCGAAAGCAAAGGTCCCAGGTTCGAGTCCCGGTTTCGGCACATAATTTTAATCTGCCTGGAAGTTTCGTATCAGCGCACACTCCGCTGCAGAGTGAAAGTTTCATTCTGGAAACATCCCTTAGGCTGTGGCTGAGCCATGTCACCACCATATCCTTTCTTCCAGGAGTGCTAGTCTTGCAAGTTTCGCAGGAGAAGTTCTGTGAAGTTTGGAAAGTAGGAGGCAAGGTACTGGCAGAATTGAGGTTGTGGGGCGGCACCGTGAGTCGTGTCGGGGTTGCTCAGTGGTAAAGCGCTTGCCCGCGAAAGGCAAAGGTCCCAGGTTCGAGTCCCGGTTCCGGCACACAATTTTAATCTGCCAGGAAGTTTCATATCAGCGCACACTCCGCTGCAGAGTGAAAGTTTCATTCTGGAAACATCCCTTAGGCTGTGTCTAAGCCATGTCTCCACCGTATCCTTCCTTCCAGAGTGGTAGTCTTGCAAGTTTTGTAGGAGAACGTCTGTGAAGATTGGAAATTAGGAAGCGAGGTACTGGCAGAATTGAAGTTGTGGGGCGGCACCGTGAGTCGTGTCGGGGTAGCTCAGTGGTAGAGCGCTTGCCCGCGAAAGGCGAAGGTCCCAGTTTCTAGTCCCGGTTCCGGCACTCAATTTTATTCCGCCAGGAAGTTTCAATCTGTATGGTGTTCGTGCTATTGCCGCAGTGCGCGCCCGGGAGGCCAGTGTGGCGGTGTAATTTCAACAGCGAAACAACCGCCTCGAGTGTGCGAGCGAAGTGCCAAGACCGAATTATTCCGTGCCACAAGGAAGGTCTCTCTACGATTCGTATGTGCGTAGATAGTATGCTCGTACTTGTTCGCACATTATTTAAATAGAAGTTTTCAGGTGTTCGAATTTTGAATCGTGGTGCAGTTCACAAATTATTGAATAAATCTCGTTAAGCAGAAAATGTATGTAACAAGCAGCTCAAAGAACAAAGTACAGTAGCTCACGGAACGATAATATTGGTTACCGCCTGCATAGTTCGCATAGACTGTCTCCAAGACGTCTTTCACAACAAACAAATTTGTTGTATCTTCGTACAACAAAACTACTCATTTACTCAGTCAAGGCCCAATAAACTAATAGTAGTGCATAACATAAACCTTGTAACCCATGCCCAGAGTGTTACATTTTTCGAAAGGGGGTTGAAACAAGACCATGGCGATGAAATTTCTTCTTACCTCACGTCAAACGAAGCCTTGTTCCGTTTGCATGGGTATGTTAATTCATGAGGGCGATTTTAAACACGTACATAGCAATAGTGAATACTTCTTGCATTTACGACACACTTAACATGGTTACGTGATTGATTAGCAGCTTTCACCTGTCACCAAGTACAACCATCGCTTCAGTGTTATGTAAGCTCGTATTCGTCGCGATCACTCTCGTTCGATTCGAATCGAATTTAGCCGTCGAACAGTAGACTGCGGTGACATTTTCCTGCTTGTGTCCTGCACCCGTTCACAGCCTCACTGCAAATCGTAGACGCCCCCGCCCTATAGCTGCCCGAACGAAACCAGACGGTAGTGTCCAATTTGTTCTCTGCAGGATCCCCTTCCCTCCAACTTTCGGACATTACTCAGAAAGCTGTACCAAATGTCAGCGTGCCATGTGTGTCACGTAGTACGTGAACATGGAGAAACCGTGGGCACAGCAGTTCTCTGAATGTAACCAAGGAGGAGTAGGAGAAGAATCGTGTGGTATCCACTGGCCTCTGATAAGTAAGTGAAGTTGCCTTCTGAGCAGGAAACTCGGTTTCCGATCTTGATCTGGCTGAAAATATCGAGTTACCTCATTTATGTAATTCAATAACTCGTTGCAGCTGTCTACAATCCCGTTGTCTCTTGACCTTTCTGATCGTTTGGATGCGAGAATACACGCCCGCGTTGCCACCAGAGTCGGGGAACTAACAAGGGCCAGCTATGACCGCCCTTCAACGATCGGAGCCGCACTAATCCTTTCTTTTATTCCAATGCACAAAGCTCTGGTCTCCAACAATTGAGAAATTTACAGAAGATGACCTCACGGGGTATTGGGTGAGGGGGGTGGGGGGGGGGGGGCAGTAAATGAGGTTGCATTTATAAGAGAGATCTATGAACTCGTTAGCAATACTCACGACTGATTTTGGTAGATAATTTGAGGATATGCAACGTACGTACCCAGATTTTTGTAGATTTGGAGATATTTTTCTATTAAAATTGTGATAGTATCAAGGGTCGAATATGGGGAACTATAGGTTATATACAACTTGTACGAAATTCAGACAGATGTTATTAGAGTCGAAGAATGTGAAAGGGACATCATTGTTGGGCAGGTAGTAATACAGAGCATTAACATTTTTCGAATGTTACTGAATCTGTATAATAAGCAACTCCGAATGAAAACAAGAAGAAATTTAATAAAGTAATTAAGATTCCGTGAAAACAAATAACAACCTTGAGATGGCATTTTAATTATGTCGGAAACAACAACTGCTGTGGAAGAGGAATTTATTGGAATGGGCAGTGTCCAGAAAGGAAAGTATTAGATGAACATCAAAAAGAGCAAAATATGTGTAATGAAATGTTGTCGAATTAAATCAGGCGATGCTAGCGGTATAAGAATAGGAACTAAATTACGCTATTCTGTTATCTTACGTTGCCAGTCAACTAACTTCCAATAGCCGGAGTAAAGAACACCGGAGAAAAATCATTTCCGTCCACGAGAAATTTGTTAACATCGGTTTCAAGTTTGATTACAAGCCTCATCTCAAGATATTTGTCTGATCTGTAGCCTTGTAATGGAGTGAAACGTCAACGATGAAATGTTTCGAGGAGAGGCAGATAGAAATATTTCAGATTTTGAAGCTAAAGACGAATAATGAAGTTTAGATGGATAGATCGCGTAATTAATGAGGAGGTACAGTAAACCATTCGGGAGAAAAGAAAATTATATTAAATCTTGACTAAAAGAAGGGATGTGCCAGAAGACATTCTGAGAAACATTCAAGAAATCGTTAGCCCGTAATGCAGGAAAGTATTTGTGTTGCTGGAAGGGGTGAGGGAATAACGGTATTTTATTCATCCACTATTTGATAATGAAGGCGGTTACCGAAATGCTACAAATTTTACACATAAATTTCAAACCTTCACGAAACATATTCTCGATGACAACGTCTAATAATCTGATAAAACGAAGAATGTTGTCCGCTTTGCATTATGGGGCAGTTTTTGTGATGCTCATTGTTTATGATGTCATATCTCCTGACGTGTGGGACACGGTTCTTTCTCAAAAATGTTGAAATGTTTGTAAACCTAAGGGACAAAACAGATACTTCATCGGTCCCTAGACCTACAGATTACTTCAAGCTACACTGACAACACACAAACCCACGCTCGAGGGAGGAATCTCCTACGGGACTGGCCACGGAATCCGTAATATGACGCCCCAAAGCGCGTGGTCATTTTCCTGCGACCTATGTGACTTTCACCGACTTAGCTATTGTTTCGTAACTGTACAGAATATTTGCGCCAAATTTGGTTGATAACTAGTTATTAGTTTCGGAGAAGACGTGGAACATTATCATATGTTGCTAATTTTATTGTTTATGACTTCAGATAGCCTGAACTTTGTGTCGTAGGTGTCTCTTACCCCATGCCGATCCTTTGTGATTGTAAGTCTTTGTGTTACAAGTCTGAGTAAAGTCGGTAGATTAGGCTAAGTCGTGTAACAAACACACCTGGAATCACTTTCAAAATATCTGTAGATTGCAGAAAGTAGACATTAGGAAAAGTTGGGTTTCTGACAATCCAGCGGACATCTTCAGGTTGGTGGATTGTGTCTGGGATGTGAGAACTACTTCGACGTTTGCGTTATTTTGTCATTATTTATCGGCAGTCGTCGTTTTTTCATGTTTATATATATATATATATATATATATATATATATATATATATATATATATATATATATATATCTGTGATCCATGTCAGTAGTCTGAAAGCTCTTGGGTAGTGAGCATTTCTTTTTATGTTATATATCCTTGGTACAAAATTACTACGGAAACAGTTAAAGTACGACAGAAACCTATCGTGATTGTAGGTGATACTCAGACGTGACACATCTCCAACCGAATCATCAGTTCCGAGTTGATCCGGATGTTTATGACAACGGGTTCTGTTGAAACGTTAGGAACGTTGAAACGTTAGGAAAACAGGAGGACCTAGTTCTCTTTGAACACAAGAAACTATAATTGGCATGCGTGACAATGTGATCGAATGCCACAGAAAATGAGTTCGCCAAGCTCAAAGATTGATTTATCAGTTCAGTTCATAAAACCCTCTCAGAAGTTCTGATAATGGCTTAGCACAAGATTCAATTTACAGAAGAGTTGCAGCATGCAGATAATCAAATGTTAAAATGTTTGTAGAACTTATGGGACTTAACTACAGGGTCATCATTCCCTAAGCTTACAAACTACTTATGAACTAGCTAAGACTATGGACGGCACAAATATCCATGCCCGAGGGGGGATTCGAACCCTCGACCGTGGTGGCCGTGCAGACCGTGACTGGAGCGCCTCAGTCCTCTCGGCCACCGCGGCCGGCTGCAGATAATCGAAAGAAACATCGTTTAGCTCTATGGGTCCTGGCACAACATATGAGAACTTTACAAGAAGAATAATTTTCTCTGCTAAGCACATCAGTAGTCAGCCGGCCGCAGTGGCCGAGTGGTAGTCACGTTCTGCACGGCCACTACGGTCGGGGGTTCGAATCCCCCCTCGCGCATGGATATTTGTGCCGTCCTTTGTATTAGCTAGTTCATAAGTAGTTTGTAAGTTTAGGGACTGATGACACCGTAGTTAAGTCTCATAAGCTCTACAAACATTTAAACATTCTCTTTAAACATCAGTAGGTACGTCAATAAAAAGAACGGCAGAATGTTGGGTAACTAAAATCTGCTAGTGACTGTGCTGCGTTTACATAGAAATTTCGTCTATTATACGATTACGCAATAGCGTGACATACAACTGAAGCAGTTAGTTGCATAAAATACCTGGCAATAGACATAAGGAGGGGTTTGAAATTGAACGAATATAGAATATTAATCGTAGGGAAGGTAGATGACACACTGAGATACGTTGATAGAATCACCAGGAAATGTAGTCCATTAACAAAGGAAGAATGTGACAAAAAATCGTTAGACAACTGGGTGAGGAAGGTGCAAGATTGAAATTTGTTGGAAAGCAGAAAGTGCAGTCTGACAAGAAATGAAGTGGGTTAGAGAACGCTAGTTCGGGAACTGCTTTAAACAAATGTTCAAATGTTTGTAAATATATCGGACCAAACTGTAAGGTCATCAGTCCGTAGCTTACAAACTACTTAAACTAAGGTACACTAACCTAAGGACAACACACACACCCATGCCCCACGGAGGACTCGAACCCCCACGGCGAGCAACCGCGCGCTCTGCAGCGAGACGCTTTAGAACTGCTTTGAAGCAGGTGCGGAACTAGTGCTTTGTAACCTCATCAATATGAGATCCGTAGCAAGAAGGATTGACAGAAGATGAAGAGTAGATCAAACTAAAAGCAGCACGCTTCGTTGTTGGCTCACTTAGTGAGGGCGCAAGCGTCGCAGTGATGACTGGGAAACTCCAGTTGTAGATGCTGTAAAGAGACGTTCTCTGTGACGGTACTAGCTTGTGTCGAAGTTCCGAGAACATAGAAGATAGGTTTATGGAGGGGTACACCAATATATAGCTTCCCTGTACGTAGGCTATTTATCGCGAAATGACTACAGCGATAAAATTAGAGATACAAGAGCGCATACGGTGGCATACCGGAAATTGCATTTTCTGAGAAGCGTACTTTACTCGAATAGGAGGCAGTGACAGTGATACACAAAGTACCCTCCACCACACACCGTCAGGTCGGACACGTAGTATGGATGTGGTTGTAGAAGATGAGAAGGAAGGAAGGAATCAGGGTTTAACGTCCCGCCAACTGCTAGGATTTTTGGGGAAGGATGGGGGAAGGAAATCGGCCGTGCTCTTTGAAAGGAACCATCTCGGCATTTGCCTGGAGTGATTCAGGGAAATCACGGAAAACCTAAATCTGGATGGCCGGAGCTGGATTTGAACCACCATCCTTCCCAATATTAGTACAGTGTGTTATCACTGCGCCACCTCGCTCGGTAGAAGATGAGATGCATCCCTAACGCAGGACAGTATAGTGTGTTTTCTGGGCAGGACGAGTTATCGGCCAGTAATCTTTTGAAAATGATGAGGAAGCTGCCATCTCTGTGAGAAAGACCGCCACCAGAACATGAACTTTTTCCTCTGATTGATAATAAATGACCGTGTCCTGTTACAAGACGACGATGTGACACATGGCACACATCCGATGAAATGATTGCTCTGAAGGATGAGATGTTACCTCCAAAAATTGTCTCCTTGACTGGTAACCGGGAATTGCGGCTAGATCATGCGGCCGCGTGGGAGTAGCCGAGCGGATTGGAGCGCCATGTTACGGATTGCGAAGCTTCCCGCGTCGGAGGTTCGAATCCTCCATCGGGCATGGATGTGTGTGTTGTCCTTAGGTTAATTTAACTTGGTTTAAGTAGTTTGTGAGCTAGGTACTAATAATCCAGCTGTTAAGTCCCATAGATTTACAAACCTTTGAACAGATCATGCGATCGTACGCCTAGTGACTTTTTCTTCTGAGGAGTTGTGAAATAAGAACGGTACGGTAACAAAGCACAAACAATAAAGCAATTGAAGGGTGGTCTTAAAAACTTAATTAAGGGCGTCCCACTCGGTGTTTGTGAAGACGTCATCAAGAACTTCGATGATCGCTCTGCTCATTTTCCACGCGGCCTTGAGTGGACATATCGAGGATATGATTTTTCTCAAATAATTTGGGAAAAATTAGTTGTTGCTGTTGTGGTCTTCCGCCCGGGGACTGGTTTGATGCAGCTCTCCATGCTACCCGGACCTGTGCAAGTCTCTTCATCTGAAAATAAAGAAGGCAACCTCCATTGCCGACCCCGGTGGCCGAAGGCACTGAGGCGCGTCAGTCACGATCGGCACGGCCACTGCGGTTGGGAGTTCGAATCCCCCATCGGCCATGGATATTTGTGCCGTACTTAGTAGTAGTTAGTTCGTAAATAGTATGTAAGTTTAAGGATTGATGGCCCCGTAGTTAAGTTCCATAAGCTATACAAACATTTGAACTGAATTTTTTTGCAACCTCCATCCTTTACAATCTGCTTTCTGTGTTCATCCTTTTGTCTCCCTCTATTATTTTTACCCCACAGACTTCCTTCTAATGCTAAGCTGACAACTCCTTGATGTCTCATGATGTGTCTCACCGAACTATCTTTTCTGTTAGTCAGTACAAGCCAGAAACCCCTTTTCTTCACAAGTATGTTAAAAGTTTGTTAATATATTTCTTACAATAATAATAATAATAATAATAATAATAATAATGATAATAAGCTCTGAATGTAGAATAGCAGATTAATGTTCGTTCCTACTTTCCGGACAGCCAGCAGTTTATACTTAACAAGGCACCTTTCTTTCTATTCGGGAATTGCGCACGCGAAGACTACTTGTACATTGACCTCTCTATTGTCTCCAAATATTCGGTATTTCTTGGTAGAGTTGTTGTAATGGTTGTGTAGGATTCTGCTTCCTGTCAGTCAGTTATCTGGCTAGACAGAAGAGAAACAAGTATTGTCCGAAACAGCTATACGTCATCTACAGCGCCACACTTTGTCCTGGAGGGCGAAAGTTCCGTCTACGTGGCGGCAGGCAGGACCGCGGTGCACCAAACGAGACAGAAGCAGAGCGCCGAATGTTCAGAAGAGCTTCGGCTCTCACAATTACCGCAGGGAACCCCCTGAATTTTGATTGGTTTTGAATGAAGTTTTTGTGTACAAAACAACGCAAACGGTCCTGCAGCACTGGACATAACAGTTCCCGCTAGATCACCGAAGCTAAGCACTGTCGGGCTTTTCCAGCACTTGGATGTGTAACCGTCCGCGCTGCCGAGCGCTGTTGGTAGGCGGGGTGCACTTAGGCCTGTGAGGCCATCTGAGAAGCTACCAGATTGAGTAGTAGCGGTTCCGGTCACGAAAACTGACATCTGGGCAGGAGTGTGGGCCGCTGACCACGTCCCCCTCCATACCGTATCCGGTGACGCCTTCGGGCGGGGGATGACAGGGCTCAAAATGATTTTATCAATGTATCTCAGTGTGCCATCTACCTTCCCCACGATTAATATTCTATGTTCGTTCAATTTCAAACCCCTCCTTATGTCTACTGCCAGGTATTTTATGCAACTAACTGCTTCAGTTGTATGTCACACACTTGTGTAATCGTATAATAGAGGAAATTTCTATGTAAACTCAGCACAGTCACTAGCGGATTTTAGTTATCCAACAATCTGCAGTTCTATTTATTGACATACCTACTGATGTTTAAAGAAAATGTTTAAATGTTTTTATAGCTTATGGGACTTAACTACGGGGTCATCAGTCCATAAACTTACAAACTACTTACGAACTAACTTACACTAAGGACGGCACAAATATCCATGCCCGAGGGGGGATTCTAACCCCCGACCGTAGTGGCCGTGCAGACCGTGACTGTCGCGCCGCAGTCCCCTTGGCCACCGCGGCCGGCAATGCCACGGCTGATCAGTACACAGTCGCCCTCTGGAGGCCTGTTGGACGATTTTAGTTTTAGTTTCCAAGGTATCCCGGAAAATAAATAAATAAATTATGTTTAATGGAAATTTGCAAGGTTTCCCGAATAAATTAAGCTTAGTTTAATGAAAATGGACCACTTCTGTATACTACGTACGTATACTACGTACGTATACTACGTACGTGCAAAACTGAACTTTTTAAAAACCGATCAATGTTGTGACTACGACCACCGAGACAAGCCTTAGAAAACATTAATATGCGCATCGGACACTCCCGGTGAATGGGGAAACTGAAACACTAGAATTTAAGGCCCTGTCGAAAGTACTACCCCATGGGTACAACGAAACTGATTAACTTGAATAATAAAAAGGGGGAAAGAACCTGACTGCGACACAGATAAATAAATATGTTAACTTACCTCGTATATTCTTATTACATACCTGGAAATAGGAACAGTAAGCAGCTTGCAGTATGCAGGATAGGTGGGTAGTAATTAAGTTCGACAGTAATCATTAATGAAGAAACTGAAAGGAAGAGGAAACTAACTACCAAAATGAAAACTCAAAACGCGAATTGAAGATTAGAAATTATTTATTCATAAGAAAAAGAAGTAAAAAAGAAAAAAAATACAGAAAATTACATAAACATCATGCATTACAATGACGGCGTGCTGCAACACATACTTATCGAGTGCCTACCCCAACATCTTCCTCTCGCTACCTCACGCAACAGGCAACTAGCTCGCAACTGACTGCTCTCTTGCAGCCAGCGCGCTTATTCTACAATCGAACATCCAAAGATTACTGCGCCACTTATAATATATATCCGTGGCCAGTTCACAACACTAAATATTACAGAAAACCAACTATGTCGGCACCATAGGGACCTTACGAGTTGAGAAAAATAAGCAAACATTTGTAAACATATAGGACCAAACTGCCATGGTCATCGGTCCTTAGACAAACTACTTAAACTAACTTACACTTAAGCACAATACACACACCCATGCCCGAGTCGAACCTTCGGCGGGAACGGTCTTCCAGTCCGTAAAATGACTGACGCCTTAGACCAAACGGGTGACAATGTCCATCAATGAAAATTGAGTTTCATATGTCCGAAAACACCGCCCAAACGGTAAGAGATTAAAACCACAGAAAAAATTTCAATCGTAAGTTATATCGTTTTTCATATAAGTAACAAACGTGCACTCAAGTATTTCGAAAATGAACTTCTTTTTCGCGGTATCTTCTCAAATTCGCGCCATTGTTTCAGTTTGACATTTGACTTAAATGAAGAAGAAATTATGGAAATAAAGATATTTGTTGACTTTAAGTAAATAATTTGATATATGGAGGAGCTGAGCATCAACCGTTTCTCTTATAGCTTCTGAGATGCTTTGAAGACTCATTGGATGAGCTATTTAGTCTTTGACTTTTAAAATGTATAACATTTATTTACATACTTTTATTGGTTCATATGCTGTATGTAATACGATTCAACATAATGAGTACAATACTTACAACACTTTCATATACTGTACGTATTACGAATCAACATAATGAGTACAATACTTACACAAGACGTCAACATCTTCATACCAACAAATCGATTTCGATGACATTTGAATCCTGCATAATTCACAGGTTGTAACAACGCACAGCTTCATGAGCCAGCCGTTTAGTCACGATATAACAGAGTTTCATTTCGTAATGAATAATATCTTTATTTTCATATCGATAAAGGGGAACAGTACATACCGTCGTTCAACTCACGTCTTATATGTAAAACGGAAAAATTGAAACTTTTGTTTTATCTTGATTATCCTATTCATAACTTAAGAAAACAGTTGCGATATTATTGTACTTCCGATGGTCTTTAACAAGTATGCGAGAACATCAACGCGAACGAAGCCACGGGTAATAGAAGTATCTGATAAAGTGATATGAATTTGTCAGAAATTAGATAGAAATATCTGTACATCTAAGATCGCTATCAGGCATGTGTTCACTTCAATGTCAGTTGGCAAAATTTGTTCCTGTCCGAACTCTAATATTAAAACTAAGTGTGGGAAATGGGCAAATACGTCTTCAAAATAACCATCGTCGCTTCTATTTTAGCAGAGAATTGTTGATCAGAATAATTAATTAATATTTAATTAATGGTTTGCAGAAAATATTTAATAAGGAATGAGTTGCTGATCAAAACTCGAATTTCAGGAAAAAATTAAAAAAGAAAACACTGAAATATTTCTGTTAAATTCCATTAGAATAATAAAGAACACAAATTTGAGAAAGATATATCTGACGCGCCATTGACTTCACGAGAAATGAAGTGGCTAAAAAGAGTTTACCGGCCGCGGTGGCCAAAGGGACTGCGGCGCGCCAGTCACGGTCTACACGTCCACTACGGTCGGGGGTTCGTATCTCCCCCTCGGGCATGGATATTTGTGTCGTCCTTAGTGTTAGCTAGTTCATAACTAGTTTGTAAGTTTAGGGACTGATGACCCTGTAGTTAAGTCCCATAAGCTATACAAACATTTGAATTTTGAATTTGAAACAAAAAGAGTTGTACACAATGTACAGTTGGACACAATTAAGTTTATGGCCTCAACAAATGGCTATGATCCTGTCCTAATTGATCATATATTGCAGAAGAAACAAAAACGGAAACTTCTACCCCTGCTCTATGCTCGTCCTGCTGGCCCTTCCACTATTTGTAAGAAGTGGTGTACTATCCCATATCTAGGACAGGTATTACTCAGTGTAGCCAAAACTCCGAAATCCTGTAACTAAAGGGTTTCCTACTATGCCAGGAACACAACTGCCCAGTTTATTTTTAATAGCAAAGCCGTGCCCCAACTATTAACCAATAGTGGTGTATACAAACTTATTTGTCCAGATTGTGACAAGTTTTACATTGTTCAATCAGGTAGAGACATAGCAACTAGGCTAAGGGAGCGTGAACGCAGTTGGAGGTTACAAAATAATGACTCAAATTTTGCTGAACGTGTTGTGAGTGAGGGGCACAGATACCGACCAGCAAAGGCCAGAAACTAAATCTACTAGAGGCCTTAGAAATAAACAAACAATTAGCTCACAGCCCAGGCTTAATATTGAATGATCAAATAGTCCTCAATACATCACCACTTCTGAACCCACCCTAATCCACAGAATATCCAGGTCTGTTCCGTTTTATTCGTCGACTTCTTGTATCTTCATATTTTACCTTACTCTATTTTGCAGTCAGTATAGTTTGTAATAGTTCTCAGTACGTTTGCCTAACATTTACTTTACTGATATGAAGTTGTGTAACTAATTTAAGTTTTGTACAACCACTGTTCATCTACTTTCTGTGTTGATGCCAGTCTAGCCTCTCATTGTACCACACCAGCTTTGTATCTTTCCTTGTTAGTACTAATATTCCAAATTATTCTGTACTCTGTCCTTGCAGTAATTCTTTAATTGTGAACACTATTATTGAATATGTTTATCTTCACTATTTTTCAGTTTGAGTGCATACCTCCGATTTGTTAAGCTTCTCAATTCACCATACCACCCCACCGATACCCTCCTATCTAACCCCTACATTTTTGTCTATTTGTTTATTTAGTTATAATAGGGTGTCAAGTTTCTAATATTAGCATCTCCTTGTGTTTAGAATAACCCTTAAAATACCAGATTCTTGGTTAATTTTATTTTTATTCACAGTAGTCACGTTGTAAGAATTTATGTTTGCACTGTTCCTCTATGTTTCAAATGTTTGTAGAGTCTATTGGACTTAACTACGGGGTCATCAGTCCCTAAACTTACAAACTACATATAAACTACTTACAACTAAGGACGGCACAAATATCCATGCCCGAGGGGGGATTCGAACCCCCGACCGTAGTGGCCGTGCAGACCGTGACTGGAGCGCCTCAGTCCCCTCGGCCACCGCAGCCGGCGTTTCTCTATGTATGGTACTTCTGTTTCCGTTTTTCAGTACTATTAATTTACAGATTTCATTCAAATATTTACTTACACTGTAACTGCTCCATCATAGGAGTTAATTTACTTTTCTGTATATAACATAACTTCTGATTTACTGACAACACAAGTTCTTTGACTGAACTTCAGTAAATGCCTGATGATGGCCTAATAAGCCGAAATTCGATTCACAAAATTAACAAAACAGTAGAACAAATACAAAATTGTGTATTTTAATCTTCATAATGAATTTGACACCGTTGAAGTGTCGGGTATTCTCACGGATATAGGCGCCGTTCTCACACGATATTTCGATAACGTAAGTCGTCTCCTTCATCGGGTGCTAACTGAGATTGACTCTTGAGGGCAAAAGGTCTGGAGTTAATACTGCTTTGTTCCAGATTCGTGGTCGGTTCCAGAAGTTCTCTGTGCGGTCCGCGCCAGTCCTGCTCTAATCGAAGAGCAGTGTCATGTAGCACCTGATGAAGGTAACGAGTTACGATATCGGAATATCGTCCGAGAACTTTGCTGATATGCGGCAGAATACCCGACACCTCAATAATTCTCTATATCGCCGGACATGCTGTAGAATTACGAGAAATCAATGATCCGCGTAAGAATGGTATCTGCACCGCAATATCCCGTTATGTTTGGTTTTCTATACCAATAGTTCATCAGTAAAGTGAAGCAGCGATATCTTCGATGATAGGTGTGAACACCAGAGTGTTTCACAACGTATCGTTGTAACAGAGTTGGTTTGAAGTGTCTTTCCACAACCATTCATAGACGGGCCCTAAACTTTTACGTGGATTCTGAATGAAGGGCAACCAACCATCTATGTATTTGTAGTCGGGTACTGTACCTCGGAATCATCGAGCCACACATAATTTACCAAATGGTAAAACATTTCAGCCCTTGACTTCCCTCATCAACAGTATGACAGCTCCACAGTACAGCCTAACGTACGTGCTTCACAACGCCTCAAACGTATATCCTTCGATACCCTTAAGAATTCTAGATCTAACACTATACTTGCAGCTCTGAATTGTCATCTAATGTGCTGAACGTAATTCAGACGCTCACTCAAAGCCGTATAAAATATTTTTGCAAAATACATACCTGCTTACCTTTGAATTAAACTTTTCACCATCAATTTTTCATTTCTTTTTACTTGTTTCCCCTACTGTCCATTACTCACATCCGTACAATGCTGCTTTAGAACAAATATTTTCAGGAATTGTTCCTCGGATTAAGGCAAATATTCGGCAAGTTCCAGACTTCATTTGTCGTGGTGAAGATTTCGCATTAACTCATCGTAATTTCTTCACCATATCCGAGAGACATTTAAGCTCTCGGTCCTACTCTATAAAAGCCCTTTAATTGTTGTTTGATGCCACTGATGAAGCCCACCGCAAATTTTCTGCTGACGACGGCGATATTTGAGCCTTGCGCGTAATAGTGGGGAAGGGGTGGGAGGAGCGCTTGAAATAATTCCCCCTAAGTGCGGGCCCACTCGTATCCACAGATCGAAGTGCCGACTGGAAGGTCGACTGCCGTCCAGTCGACACAGCGGCCGTTCGATAAGCTTTCAGCGAGAGTGCCTCTTCCCCTTGGCCGGCGAACGCCTCTTTTTTCATGCGGCGCCAAGCATCGTTAATAGTTAATTCCCGGCCCTTTCTCTCGCTCTCTCTGTGTGTCTCCTTCGCTCTCGCTCCTGCCGTACGCCACGGCCCGGCTCGCCCCTTTCGCAGCGCCGAGTTGATTACTGATTCGATTAACGAGATAAATGAGCGGACCCGGCGCGCGTCTTGGCGTTTTTCTTTATTCGGGCTGCTACGCCGCCTGGCTGCCCTCCTCGCTGTCACTTTGTCGCTCCGACAGGTAGGTCATTACGCAATCAACAGCTCCTACAGCTTGGGCGCATTGCCGAGAGTTTAGACTCCTTTGAGAAATTACCACCCGGCACTTTGCAGGATCCGAGTAAAAGGCGACGTAGACGGAGGAGGCTGCTATTGGCTTCGGAGCCGTTAGGAATATTTAGGGGTGTAATGGATCACCTGAGACACCCATTTTGATTCTACGAGAATTTGGACTTCGCTAACAACAGTCGCAGCACTTGGAAAGGTTATATTTATTTGGGACTAACTTGAAACCTGTCATTCCAGGGTACTATATTCTCCAATACTCAATCAGTTCACTGCTCATTGCGCGGAAAAGGCATTGCGATGGCTCTCAAGGCAGTCCAGGTTCCAGTCTTCCCTCGAGTGTATGTGCTGTCCTTATCGTAATTTAGCTTGAGATGTTTGTAACTATAGGGAGCGATGATTTTAGCAGTTTTTTCCCTTATTTTTACGAACATTTCTTCATTCCTCCTATCTCTGTGAATTTCGTCCTACCTTTTCTCTCTGTCCAGCTCACATTTCCTCAGTCCAACTCTTATTTCCACCACGCTCTCTCCTCAATCTCCTCGTATTCCTCCTCCATTCCAACCATCTCCCTGTCTCTGCCTCCTCCCTTCCTTCTGATACAATGGTACACGCATAAGTTCGTAGGCTTCTACGGCCGGTGTCATTTTGAATGAAACATCCCTGGGTATTAGGCCGCGACATTTTAAAGACTTTTTTAATTATTATTTAATTAATTATTTTTTTAATTTTTTTATCGAAACCTTTATTTAGACCAGCTGCCTGTGGGTATAAAGCTGATCGTGAATTGTGGCCAATATTTACATTCGATTTAGTATATTACATTTTTTTTCTTCTTATCTAAGTACAATGATAATTCTTACATAGACAATATTAGGCTGATTAGTATATTCATTGCTTGTTTGGTATATTTATATTGAATTTAATGATCGCTTAGGGAAAAATTGTTCTAATTAAAATAAAACTAATTTGTAAATAGGAAAAGTGGAGTGGTGTTAGTAACTTAAATCTATGCTATAATTTTAAGAACATGTGAAAAGATGACAGGATAGTGGTAAGTGGGGGAGAGAAAACTATTCTCGATGACAGGTCAGCGGCGGAGGCCTCGGAATTTACATCGAGCCCTGCGGCCCTGGTCAGTCTAATGTAAATTTATTTGTTCCTAAACTATTCTCGTTTAGTTATTTAGTCTTTGATAAATTTCTATGCATTCTGGCTTAATTATTTGGACTAATCCACGTGTAAGTTAATGTAGAGACACCTGGCAAAAGAAAATGCCGACGTTTTGACCACTATGCAGATGTGCTCTTCAGGGCGGTTAACTGTTGCATGCTGCCGAATGTCTGCCCCTATACATTGTAATTTTTCTTTTCCGTTATCTGATACATCATACATCTAAGATGCTAATGGCAGTAGCGAATCAGTGGGCTCTTACGTTTGCTTCCTGGTAAATGATTCGTAGGCAAAATCTTGTATCTGACTAGAAGCTTGTATTTAGGGGTTAGTGTTTACTTCTGCGAACGTTCAGGCCATGCGTCAGTTCTACAGTGGTCGCTGTTTACACTGCAGAAGTCGGTGCAAGTGGCGCCGCTCGCTGGCGCACGCACGCGGTACTATGGGCTGGTACTGCTGACTGTCATGTCGAAGGAAACTTGTAGCTATCCTTCCTATGCCTGTTTTCTTGCCCTTCAGTTATTTTGGTTGGTTGTCTTATTTTGGGTTGCTGCATCCACAGTTCCCGAGAAAACACATGAGTTAATTGTACTGGGAGACCCACCAGCACTCGCGTTTTGAGCGTGAACATTACTTACGATTAGGACAAGTCAGCTGTGTAAGAACACCTGCGAACCGTGGCTGCAGTAACGCAATGTAAGAGAAGCTATGGAAATAATACGCGAGTTCAAGGTGAACATCGATGTCATGTCGCAACACCGCCTAAATACGTGAAACGTCATTGTCGCTATAAAGCGAATGAACCGGTAAGGTTCAATGTGACTTGAGCAGAACTTGGATGCCTCCCAGGCATATGCTCGAAACGGACAGTCAAATTAGTGAGTTACAAAGAGGGTGCACTTATGGGATGAGAGAATGTGATGCACCCATCCCCAAATTTCGTCGTGTGGGTAAACTGCTTCGGCAGGGGCAAGGGGTTTGGCTCACGGTAGGCCATGGTACATGACGAGACGATTTAAGTCAAAACTACCGGAAAAGATTTACACTACATCTGAGAAGCCTTGCATGACGGATCTGCATTGTACTGGCTCTGGTGCAGTTATTGGATAGTGTTACACTTCGTACACTAACTGGGGTGACAGTTCGTAGCCGTTAAGTACTGAATGGGATATGTGCGCGTAGTTCACATCTGACCCATAATTTCGACATGCAGAAACACCCTCTACAGTTATGGCGTATAGTGCGATGCAAATTGCGACAGAACTGCCATCAAATAGTGTTTACGGACGAATCTGTTTGAAAATGGTGGCTGCATTTTGGTTCGCCGTAGACTGGGGAAAGGACAGCACAGCGATTAGATTCGCAACGGCAACTCAAGGTTATATGGTGTGAGATGCTATTGTGTGAAACTAAAAATCATAATTGATGTGTTCACATGCCACTGCAATCAGTTTTACGAAGGGTAATTACGTCCAGCGACCTGTAGCGACTCCCTTATTGATCGACACCCCAAACACCATTCTACAGGAATAAGACGTTCGACCGCATCTTGCTGCACGAACAGGTGCTTTCTTGGTGTCACAGGATGGCAGCCTTTTGCCCTAGCCCGCCAGATCACCAGTATTGCCGACAACCAACCGTGTTTGTGGTATGCTATGATATGACCCATTGAAAGCCACCGCATGTGAACTTAGAATCAGGTGAATGAGGCATCGCGGCTGATACCCGTTGTTGCCATAACATGTTATCAGGACCCATAGTTGACCCTTTGTCTACTGCGCTACAGGATACATGCTGAGCCGACATGACTGAAGTGCCAATCATTTCGCCAGAACATACTAATGAACAAGTAATATGAAAATTGGTTTGCCACTTCCAGTATGTAAACGGTCATGCCACGATGGATACAGTGATTCCCGCCAGATCAACAAACCTGAGCACCGTCGGCCGTGGCCGGTACTTGATGGGTAATCGTCCGGGTACGCCACGCGCGGTTGACAATTTTCACAAGGAGAGAAAGTACTTAGATTCGGTGAAGAATGATTTTGAAGTAAAAGGCATGACATCAGACGAGGCATCAATGTTAGCATTGAATAGGGGACCATGGGGGAATTTTATTAGATGTACTATGCTCCAGACTGAACGGTGAAAGGTATAATTAGTCTCTAATGATGATGATGATGATGATGAAGGTATGTTGGGCAAAAATTGTGGCGAAGCTCTGTGAACTTAGCCAGTGACCAGGTGGGACGAACACAATGAAAATCTCGATACTATGAAACGTGAGTAGTCTATTTTATTTCGGGTAAAACAAAGTACGAGCTACATCAGTAATCGAAAATATAATTTTCAGGTGTAAAACTAAGTGATTATGCCCTAAAGGACGAAACGTGTACCGTATAGAGGAAATAAAAAGATTGCAGCAAGAAAATGACTGTTTGATTTACAAAAACGAAGATGAAGTTTGAGGTTTAATGGCTATAATGAAGTGGAATTTAGTTTCCAGTATTTTTCGTATTAGCTGCACTGGTCGGAAGGTTAGCTATAAACGAGACTCGTGTATCAAGTGCCACTGACTTGTGAGTTACGCACTCAAAAGTCTGACACTGCAGACATTGTCAAAGATGGTGCTACTGCCATGTTCAGCATCCAAACGGTTTTAATAGACGGACGATGCGCAGCGATTCCGAGTCCCTACGGATGGTTACTGAAAATCGTTGCCGCACTGATACAGTTAACATAAAACGACGCTTTGCATAGTAATGTGTGCTCCTTAACAGGTTTAACTGAATTCCGGTGACAGCGACCAGCCACAATTTAGTACCTTATGTTCATCGGGAATTCCGCTATCTGTACTTCAAGCGGAACAGTGACACAGCTATGGAAACCGAAATTTCAGCTCCCCCTTCCCTTGCCACTCGTGTTTGTTGTGTAATCTGATTTCACAGACGGTTAACTAGCTAACCTGTTATCTGTTCACACTTTGAGCAGAAACACTAATTACATTAGAAAGATTGAACACGCCGCTTAAATGAAAACTGGTTCGTGTAGTAGGTCACATTTATTCTTACACATATTGGCAGCTTGTCAAGGGTTGACATAATGTTATGAATAGAAATTTAGAATTAGTAAATTGCACCCAGGATCAGAAAAATCACATTTTAATGCTAAGTAAAGTCGTATGGCATGAATGGCTCGGAGACTCAGAAGGGCAGATTCAGCCGCCTAATTGGAAAGACTTTTCCTGTCCTCCGCGCCCGCTGGCACCTTTCGTTCGCGAAGTTTGAGAACGGTGTGTGTCTGTGTTAAGTGTAGGTGACTGTAAAGGGTGAGTGTGTAGTGTAGTGTCGTGTTAGTGTTGGAAATGATGGGAGAAGGGAGGGGGTAAATCCCGGTGCCGGCACATAGCCTACTCCTCTCGAAAAGCACCGTGGAATCGCCGAGCTAAACGTCCGCATCCGACGGAGCACCATCAAGAGTGCCCTTGACTTCACTCCATGAGACACTGTGGAAAGGCTTGGAATTTAATCGAGGACTTTGGTGAAAACAGCTGGTGATCAAGGACTTCTTCATTATACATCTCATTCTATTACAGTGTTACTATTTCACAGGCTTGAAGGTGTATTTCGCTTAGGAAGTCGTATGTTTACATCATCTGTTGCGAAATTAACTCAGTACCCTGTCTATGGGATGTCTGTTTTGTGTGTGTGTAATTTCACAAGGAGACCACATGGAATCCGGATATTAGAATTTCTTTATATTTACCGTACGTAATTTTCGTAACTCAAATAACAATAATCGAAAACCATTCGACCCAATTCTAGAAACTTCTCTAGAAAATTGACATGAAATTTTACAAGTACACGTAAGTACTAATAATTAAAACAATTGCAGTATCTCTCGGTATAGCTCAAGTGCTCGGGCGCCATTGCTCGGCTGTAATAAAATAAATAAATAGATAAATAAATAAAAGGCCGAGCCAAACATACAACGAACAACCAAGAACAAACGACCCAAAAACATAGATCTACGTGAAAAAATTAACAAACAAATAAATAAAATACAAATATGGATGGTAGCGTTCTGGACTCACAACCATAGTGTCGGTCGTTCGAATTCCGCTTGACAAATATTTTTTTCTTTGTTTTCAAATTTAGTTATATGAAATATTTTGGGATCTCTAATAACATGTATTATGTCAGTTTTTATTTTTATGAATGTAGACGAGCTGAACACTTTGTCCTCGCGTAAGACGGTGGTTGAGTAGGTTAGCTGCTTGGAAAGTCTTTAGTAACTATGGAGATGACTTTACAAACAAAAAAAAAAAAAAAAAAAAAAAAAAAAAAAAAAAAAAAAACAGCGTCGTAGCTCTTCACAAACTAAACAAACAAAGAGTACTACCATCAGCTAATAGTGAAACCAATACTGTAACAATTTAACATAAGTTTTTGATTGAAACCGTCAGTATTAACAATCTTTTATAAAACTTTGTAAATAACGAATAAACAAAATTAAGTGAATTTTTCGTAAAATTACCATTAGATACTAAAATTGTGTAAGTAGTCAAAAACAACAGAAAAAAAACAGCTGGATTCGAACCACTAACCCTACGGCTGGGAGGCTAGAACGCTATCACCTGAGCTACACCGACTGGCTGTTCAATTGTTTGGTATTTACTTGCAAAACGTGTAAGTCGATTTTCTCGTGAATTTTTTAGAGTTACGTCGAATGGCTTTAGCTGATTGTTAATTGACTTTCGAACTTCACGTACCATAAATATAAAAAACTCCTAGAATCCGATACCTATGTGTTCTCATTGTGAGATACCAGAATAAATTGTTGTGTTTAGATAATTTTAGCATTCATTTCGATGTTTTGTGGAGAGGAGGGGGCTGGAGCGAGAATTTCACCTTCAAGTCTTCGAAACAGTAATTTTCAATAGTGATTGATAAGAAGATAAAAAGCCAATTATTTCGAAGCTGTGTGAATTCAGGAAATGACCATGTAAAACGAACATTGTGTACTTCGCGAGACTATAAAAGGTAAGTATCCTATATTATTAGAAAAAAACAGAGAGAACTGTTTTAATGCGTTGAGGCTACTGCAATTTTAAGTGTAAAATCCAGTGATGATGCCTTATACATCTACTTAAATACTCTGCAAGTCACCTTGAAGTGCATGTCAGCGGATTCATCGAATCGTTTTTATATTTCTCTACAGTCCTATTCTCGTAGCTCGTGGGAAAAAGGAACAACTAAACTTTTCTGTTTGTGATCTGATTTATTTCATAATGCCTATCATGTCTCCCTATGTAGGTGGGTCATTTTCGAATTGGGAAGAGGAAGTTGATGTAAGGAGTGTCCCAAATATAACTCATTGCAACGAGTAACGCCTTTCTTTCAATAATCTACCCCCATCTCCTGCATCATTTCCGTGATACTGTCTCCCCTGTATCGCGATAAAATAAAACGAATGTCCTTGTTTGAACTTCTGTAAATCGTCCGTGAGTCCCAGCAGGTGTGGGTACCACAATGCGCAGCAACACTCCAAAATAGAACGCACAATTGTACTGCAGGCGGTTTCTTTACTAGAAATGTTGCATCTTCTGTCTTGTCAGGAAACTTGTCCTTTGGTTCGCCTTCCCTACAATATTTTCTCTGCGTTCTTTCCAATTTAAGTTGTACATAATTATTATTCCTCGGTATTTGGTTTAAATGACGGCCTGTTGATTGATTTATAGTGTAAATGAAGTGTAGTGTAGGCAGTTTCTTTAGTAGAACTGTTGTATCTCTTACACGATGTTGCACTTAGGCCGGGAAGTGATAGTAGTTTCACAATTTGCGTTTGACTAGTTTGCGAGTAAAAACTCGGAGGCCGTTGAAACCTTGATGCATCTCGTATATTAGGAATGGCAGGGGACGTTTTATACTTCCCTAGGTAACCCCGGATAGAATTTCTGTTGAGCAATTCATAGTAACATTGTAACTGTGGTTTCCTTTTATAGGTTAAAAACAAATAAGTGCATATTTAGGATTTTATTCGCAGCTGATGCAAAACCGCCCTGTCATGAGCGCACAGCGCAGAATTCCTGCTACAAGTAAAATCCTGCCTCAAGTTTCTCTGGCGCGTAGTGTTCATGAGTTACGAGAGAAGCACATGCCCAGCTGGTGCGAGATGTTTGCCGGCTACTGTAGTTCGCACAACAGCCGCTGTAGCGGGACCCGGCGCTGCTACCCTGAGGTCATGTGAGGTGCGAACTGAGACGCAACGCGATTAAATTACGCCTACTGCTGCGCCCGCCACAGGTAGGGTGGGCACACAGGCACACAGGGAGGACAGCACACGACTAGGCCGCAGGGGCGCAACGTAGCACTTAGGCTGATACAATGTCAAAAGACAATGGGCAACGAAATGAGAGACTTTTTTGTAAACCAGCTGTTCTCTCCCAATTTCAGATATAGCAGAATTCAAATCAAGAACAGCTACCAGGAGTAGATATCCTGGGAGTAGTAAAGCGACTTAAATCACTTAACAAAAGCAAGACTTTCAGTCCAGTTTGTTTAACAATTACCCTCTTTTCAGAATATGCTGATGCAACACTTTGCTACTTAGCTATTAGGTACAATCATTCGGCCGGCCGCGGTGGCCGAGGGGACTGAGGCGCTTCAGTCACGGTGTGCACGGCCACTACGGTCGGGGGTTCGAATCCCCCCTCGGGCATGTATATTTGTGCCGTCCTAGTTCGTAAGTAGTTTATAAGTAGTTTGTAAGTTTAGGGACTGATAACCCCGTAGTTAAGTCCCATAAGATTTTTGAACATTTTACAATCATTCGCTGAATGGATCATAACCTAACCCTGAAAAGTAACGTAGGTTATAAGGTGGGGTGTGGTGGTCAGTCAGATCTACATACACAGCATACAGTATAATTTTCTGATTTAGGCCCTGTCACTATTAATCAAATTAATTTACTTGTTAGTTAACTGAATATATATGATTGCTATTTAGTCTCTGCACATCTGATCCCTTCACAGAAGATTGTACTTACCACCCCATCTTATAAAATATCCAGAGGATGAATGTATATGCAGCAAACTTGAACAACTTTAATCTTTTTCCAAAATTAAAAAAAAAAGAAATCTGTATGCCCTCTTTTTGCCGTAGTATAAGAATGCAATTATGATTTTTCTTTTGAAAATGACTGATTCTTTTATCTTTGCATGGTTTTTGTTATACTGAAACAAAAGTTGTGCACAAGTACATTTACGTAATCAGATAAATAATTGACGTTAATTATTATAAAAAAATTGTCTGGTAATGAGTTTTACTAAGTCTCTCTGTCATTATTGTCAAAATGCCTAACTGATTGATTGTTAATATGATATTGTTTATTATTGTTTCATCAAAATTCTAACTATGATCACTGATCTTTATTTCTAGTGCACACAATATTTAATTTTCTCAGATCAAACTCAATCGTTATTGAATGAATGAAGGTGATATGTCCTCGTCAGTTAAACTTTCGCACTCCTATCAAATTTTCTAATGACTTATCAATTATTATTGCAAATTAGTTCTCGTAAGGTCTGTTACGAATTAATAAAAAAAGCCTTTGTTAACTTTTAATTCACTCTTATAATCTAACATAAATGTTACAAAATGGTACTCATCTGTAGCATTCATTTCTTCACATTATCTTCACATAAGAATCCATCAGCAATGGCATATACATCCATACAGCGGTCCAGTTGACAATGATTATGCTGCGAGGCACAACTTATTTTCACACAATTTCATTAAAAGTTCATTCACGTGAGTGGATCAGTTCCGCGACACACGAATCATCTCACGACGGAGACGCGTTCCGTAGTCCAGTTTTAACACGCGCGACGCGATTGCATACGTACGACGCGATCACCGAGTCTGACACTTGCATACTCTGTTTCGATAAATGGCACTACTGCACTTTTCAAAATAATCTTTCACTGTGAACACTTCTACCAATATACATAAATAAACGTTCCACAGTTTTCGTACCGGCGATTGCACGCGACGAACCGAACTCAGCGGTACACACGTGGACAGCGTCCGCACGCCTCGAGATCCACACTAAGACTCCGTATCTCACCAACTGCCTCAGCATCAACAATATAGTGGCGCAGTAGAGCGCGATGCTTACATTCATACATAATACCTTTGACAGCATAGTTTACATATGTACAATCAAAATATTCAGTTAACATTACAAATTAAACAGAACTATTAAAGAAGTACCTAAAATATTAGTTCACAAAAATAAACAAAGTTTTACAAGTATAATACGATTTCATATCTCTGCAATCAACCCGCAGATGGAACGTCACCATCTGTAACCTTACAAGTTCCAATATTCACTATGGACAACATGAATTACCCGTCCCTTATCACTGATGATGGTTTGTAGCAGCATTTTGAAACATGCAGTTCTGTGTAAATTTATGACCTATCTCGAACAATACGACCTATTTACTACATGGATTCAGAAGGTATAGTTCTTGAGAAACACAGTTAGGTCTTAACTCACATGAAATATGCTATTGACAAGTGATCTCAAATCGTTTGCATATTCCTAGGTTTCCGGAAGACTTTTGACACTGTACCTCACAAGGGGCTTTTAATAAAATTACGTGCTAATGGTTGTGTGATTGGCTTCGTGATTACCTGTGGGAAATGACAAACTAATTGATGTCTTTCATTCCCCATGATATTGTTATACGGGCCCTCTGTTCCTTAAGAGATAATCTTAGCAGTTCTCTTCAACTGGTCGCACATGTTTTGCGGGTTCTTAAAGTCACCAGAAGAACAAAATCAAGTACAAAACGATTTATATAAAAAATCATTATCCTGTGAAAGTAGCCAATTTACTTTAAATAATAAAAAATGTTGTGTCATCAATATTAGTACTAAAATATATTTCGTAAACATTATTTAAACAATAAATCACTAAAATCTAAAGGCCGTAAATTCGACTGAATACCAAGGAACTACAATCAACAACAAATATAAATGCAAAGAACCAATATAAAAATCTTGGGGAAATCGAATCAATGGCTGCGTTTCTTTGGCAGAACACGTAAGATGCAACAGTTCTCCTAAAGAAACTGTCCACACTGCATTTGTCTGTCCTGTTGTGAAATATTGTTGCGAATTGTGAGATATTTGCCAGGTGTTACTGACGGAGGAGAAAGAAAAGTTCAGAGACGGACAGCTCATCTTCTATTATCACGATACGGTTGACAGAGTGTCACAAAACTAATTCACAACTCGGTGGAAATCAATAAAATAAAGGCATTATTCGTTCACCCAGATATATTTCTGAAAATTCTTTCAGCAACATTCTCCTCCAAATGCGAACATATTTTGTTACCACCCACTTACATCGTCAGACATGATCGTCATAAAAAAACAAGAGAAATCAGATGGAAAACTGATAGATTTAGGTGTTACTTTTTTCTTATTCTGTTTGAGAATAGAACGATAGAGAAATGTTCGAGTCGTCTGCCAGTCACGCGAATGATATTTGTAGAGTCAATAAATATAGAACAAAGTTTGAAATGTCGCGGGGTTGAATAGAAACTACCTCTTTAATGGCATAAAAGCTTTTTACCTCGTGTCTTATCTGAGATCGGCGTCGTTTTATGCGCCATAATGTACACGCATGCTCAGTGAATTGCCGAAGAAATTCACACACGTTAAAAATATAACAGATTGTGACATTAGATGCAGGAGGTTCACATTCACAGCCGTTGTACACTAATATGAACGCATTAGCTTTTGAACCATGACGGGGTGCAGTTTCACGGTCAAAATCAACATTTTAGAGCGACACCACCTATTCGTAAAATTGAACTGCGTCTCTTGCTGTCGCTACAAACAGAAGCTAATCAATCTCTGTGACTTATGCTGATGCACTTCATGCCTCACAGACGTATGCGCGGATTTTACCACCAAACCAGTGGCGTTGAAATAAGGCCCATTACTGACATAGGACACAGTGATGCATCGCTTCTGGAAATTGCTGTTCGTGTGGGAAGAAGTTGTTCGGGGTTCAACGAAAAGCCGTGCCGCGCAGGAGTGGCCGTGCGCATAGAGACGCTATGCTCCGAAGCGCGAGACCGTTTCCCGGGAGTTCGAATCCTCCCTCGGGCATAGATGTTTGTGCCGTCTTTAGTATAAGTTAGTATATAAGTAGTTCGTAAGTTTAGGGACTTATGACTCTGTAGTTGAGTCCCATAAGCGTAACAAACATTTGAACATTATTTGAAAAACCGTACAACATGACGAGATGGGTCAGGTTATACCAATGATATATGGAACGATGTCACTGGGCACAGGAATATTACGAGATTGAGTTTTCGGACAAATACGGGTTTTGTGTTTTGAAAGTAAGTTACCGTAACAGTACAAGGCATACAGTGGCAATTGGAGGACTTGTGTTTTGGGGCAATTCAGGATCGAACCATTATCAGTCCAGGGCTCCGTGACAAGTATGACCTTCGTAAATGTCATCCCGTAACCTATAGTACGGCGAGATAAAATACAAATATGGAGGTAACGTGTTTAAAGTTCCAGAAAGTTAATTATTTAAGAGTGGGTACGTAAGTTCCTTTTTTCCTTCTTTCTACCCTCGGTCTTGTTTCCAAGACAGTTCGTGCCAATGTTTCTATTTATGATACAAAAAGGTACTGCACGTGAGGGGCCGTATTGATGCGTACGTCGTCAGGGTACGAAGATGGGAGTTTCATTTCACTGACCTGATATCATCTTTGGCAGCTGTTTTCCTCTGCGCAGAAGCAACACGCAGGTCGTAGATCCCTTGTTTCTTGATGTGAGGCTGAAATAGTAGTTAATGTGGCTAGGTTTTCATAATAACGAATGTCACACGAAATTTCGGCTTTCCAGTGGCTTTTATTCTTTTATGTGCCATCCGCTGTTCCTATACAGAAAGACAAACCTTATAATAGAAATTCACAAAAATTTAACAATCATAAATTACATTATACGTGGTACACGCACTCGATTGACATAGATAACTCGCTTAGCTCGACTGCCTTAGATGTTTATCATTTGAGACCCGTGGAATGACTACGGCAGGAGTAATGTTCCGCGCCAGTCGCTATATTTTGGCACCAACGGATTATTCTACAGTTTTACGCCTCTCATCTTTATATTAATGTAACATTTAAAAAACTGTTTTACATAAAAGAAACATATTTAACACAAAATAATTACGTAGTATGAACAAACATATTTAAATTAATTGCTGGAAGGTTTTGGTGGACTGAGACTACTAGTAAGATTCATTCAGACTTTATACGGAAATATGGGTGGATTTTTCCCACGAGATACTTTTTCAACGCACCATATGCTCTATGTTTTACGCACACCACATTTTGAATGCTCGTCCCAACATAGTTGAGATATCTTACAGAATAATAATATGACAGTGCGAGTAAATGGCAACAGATCTGCCCTGTCACAGTCGCCAAACATTCCAGCATGACGCCACAGAAGCCATTTTCTGCAAGACAACGCACGACCACATGTTTCTTCACGAGTACGTTCCTTCTTGGTGTACCAGGATAATAGCCTTTTGCTCTGGCCCACCAGATACGGGATTTGTTGCCAAAATAAAATGTGTGATACATGGTAAAACAGCGAGCGCAGCACTGTAACGCAGAGCCAACCAACAAAGATGCGCTTTCGAAACAGGAAACAGTAACATCAATGGCCATATCACAAAACGGCACTTGGCTCTGTGCGGGTTGATGAAATCACACAGTGTATTATCACGACATATCCAGAATCGAGTTCACTGAAACGCTCATCATTTCTCTAGATCGTACTAAGAAACGTGTCCTGTAAACATGAACTTGGTATCTCTAGTATATCAAGGCGTTCTTGACTTTCTGAAGATGAGTATATTCAACACACACGACCACTAAGAATACCCACGAAACGGAGTAAAAAGCTGTGCTAAGATCGTAAATCAATCCTTCCCTGCCTTTTGTTTGTTATGCCAACTCATTTTGCTGTCGAAAACGAGAGTCCGTAGTGCAATTACTATTAGGATGATGTTCTTGTCAGCCTAGTAGGCGGTACAATTCAATACTTCCATAAGGCGATCGTTTGTTTGGAACCCTATCATGAATGATATTGCCCCATTGGACTATCGTTAGACGAAGGTTTGTTTCTATATCATACTAGACAGAAACAGTTGGGAACAAAAGAAATTCCACAAATACATCTGGCCGCAACAAATATTGTATTTCCTTTATCGCCTTCCAACCCAGTGCTGCAACATTTCCGTGACACTCTCCCCTATATCGTGATAATACAAAACGAGTTTCCCTTCCACAAATTATGTCCCACGTCAGTTCCACAATGCGCAGAAATACTCCAAAACAGGACGGACAAAACTAGTGTAGATAGTTTCTTTACTAAAACTGTTGCATCTTATTAGTGTTTCCCCAATGAAACGCACTTTAGGTTTGCCGTCATAACAACGTCTTTTATGAGTTCTTTGCAAATTAATTGTTCGTAAATGTAGTTCCATAACGTTCAGTTGAATTTACTGTCATTGATTTTCCTGATATATTGTGTAAATGAAATTTAACACATTTATTTTAGTGTTAATATGGATGACTTCACACTTTTAATTATTTATGTAAATTTTATCCTTCGTAACATGTATATATTTATTCTAGATCGTTTTGTAGATGCCTTTGACCTTCTGGTGGCTTTACTACCCTTATATTCTCAGTATAGGAACGTTCTTGGAAACACCTGTATTTCTGTGTCAAGCTCTTCAAAAGCGCATCAGAAAGCTATTACGGGAACCATTCGATTGAGCGTGCTCTTAAACTTCACTACTTCCAACCTTAGAACAAGCAAAAGTTACGGTGAATCAACACGGTTGCCTACACTCAGGCGCTACCGCATAATCAGTGCTAAGCGGACGCTGAAAATGACGAAGATGGTAATTAATCTCTACTCATGGCCTGCGTGAAAATTTCGAAATGCAACAAATGAGGAATGCGGTTTTTGCTGTGTATCGCTGGGCGCCATCCATCAATAACAGACGCCAGGGTTGTTGGCAGAATCGGATTCATTGTGTTTCCGTACCGCTGTTTGATAAACGTATCTTGTTACGTGTAGTTCTTTCAGCCTCAATTTATCACCACCTACTAATACAATGATAACTACCTGCGGTGTCACCTGACAGTAAAATGCATTTCTTTTCCAGTATTTGAAATAGAGAATCTTAGGAAATGAATTACATGGTTCACAGGACGAAAGAAAGAGATCTGAAAACATAAAAGGCCCTGTCTCGTCAGTGCATCGCTTATCCACTGCAAGAGCATAAGGATATATTCAGGAAACTACAGCGACAAGAGTGCATTTTCAATTTCGAAGGCGCAGCCGCGTCAATTTTCTTCAACTCATATTACGTTAAGTTAGTCTTCCGGCCTTAATGAAGGTTGCTGCCTTTCTGGTATCGGAAGGATGGTCTGTCGTTTCGCAATATGTGTGTCGCACCCATTGCGGGATTTGTGGTAATTCATAAGTAGGCAAAGTAAATAGGCACTGTTCATGAGATGTTAGTTGAACGTCAATGATACACACTCAAAGTAGAATGAAGCAAATAATATGCCGCAGAAAATTCTTTAAATACGATTCATTTGATGAACTTCAGTGAGGTGAAGATTTTAAAATCCACCCCATCATTTTCTTATTTTGTGTTCAAGGAAGCCATAAAAATTAAATTAGCCGATAACTTAAGCGAAAATAATAAAATAAAATAAAAAATCATTTCCAATGGATTTCGCTTCGAACAGGTGCAGAATTCGTAGCTTTGTGTAATTAAATTGCGGATATACCATCATGGTGGTGTCACTGTCAAACGTACAACGATAAAGCGAATCGAATTAATGAACTCTTTCACCGCGGAGGTAAGTGTTATCGATGGTCGCGTGTATCCGAATGCGTAGTGTCACATGTCAATCTGCGTCTGGCATTTTGTTAGTCTTTCGATTCACTTTGACGATAGACAGATGATATGAAGTCGAAATGCCAGTTAGAGGCAGAGTTTTCGCGGCTGCATACCTGACATTTAAAGGAAAACCTTGGAGCTGCTAGAAGAAAAGCGTGTAGAAAGTGGGGACCATTAGTTTTACAAACCCCAAGGCTTAAGCCCTAGTAAGTGGCCCGACAGGATATTAGCTCGTCGCGCGCACGACTCGCTAAATGACAAAGAGGAGAACGTCAGAGAAATTAGACGTTATACGAAGATTTATCAACTTTTGAGGCCCTCACGTACAGTTCGCAAACGAAAGAGAAAGGTAAGGGAAAGTGTGGTCTGAGAAGTACCCTTCGCAACACGCCAGATGTAACGTTTAGGATTTTAGGTGAATATGGAGATGGAAATCTAGGTCCACGGAGTAATATAGATATTCAGAATTTTCATCAGTCCTTCATCCATGGTGAAAGTCATAATCAAAGATTGCATCCTATGAAACTCTTTAGTATCCTTAAAGGTCCGACTTACAACCAGTAGCTTTCAGTATCCACAGCCAGGCTACTTTAATGGCGTATTGTATCCAGAAAATGTTGTTAAGTAATACATTATTTCCACATAACATGCGTACATCACGCATTCAGTACGTACCACCAAAGTTGTCCGGAGGCGTGCATATTTTGTATTCCCCTCTGAAAAGTCCTATTGAGTGACACAAGAAGAAAATGATTGGAGGACAAAATGATTTAGGTAAGTAATATGGCAATATCCAATTTAAATATTGTATTCAATGTGTAGGAATCGTTGGCTAAAGTTAAGAGAAAAATTAATGGAAAATAATGCACTTTACGCATGTTGAGTTCGTTCAACAGTACTAGCACCGTGAAGGTTAGTCCACATTGTGACGCACTGACGAGACTCACCGCCAAATGCAATCGAATAATAAAGGAAAAAATGTGCATTTAATGACAATATTAATGATACAGATCTACTTACGTTGACACTGTCTGCCAGGATGAGCATGGATGGTGTAGAAATCGGTTGGTGAAATCAGAAGACAGAAGGTTCTGTTGAACTAGGGGAAACTCTTCATATTTACATTTAGGAAGATAGGAGGCGAAGGGGTTAGAGCGACGCCGATTCAGATGTGCATGGCGCAGGATTGAATGCAGTTGGAAGAAGACGTGAGGAAACGTCATAGTGGTTAGGCCAACACTTTGAAAGTTCCGGTGCCAGGATCAAGAGAGCGGCCGTTGCGTGGTACGCCGACGCAGTCCCACGGCTACGGGGTTTCACGTGTTCGTCAGCCGACCTCGGACTGGTTTGTCGGTGTTGTGGACTTGCTAAGGGTGGCATACCCAAGTCAGTAATACCGAAGCATCACGTACCATCAAACCAGCACGTACGTATCGGGACTTACGAGAAGAAAAAATACCACTCACATGTCACGGCAACAAGACCTGGCAGTGGTTGGAGGGAAACGAACTATTGATGCCTTGCCCTGGTGAACGGGCGTCACCTCGTACAACTAAATCGCTAAGGTTCGTGGATCCCAACACCCAGTTTATTGGTTTTGTTCTGTTTATGGACACGAGATAACAAAACGACACAGGAAATTCCATAATGCAAAACGTGAAATAGTAAATAATAAACGTTACTTACTGTACGAAAATTCAATCAAAATGTAATAAAACGGTGGCGAAAGGAGACCGTTAAGTGAATAAAATTAATATAAAACTGAAATACAAATATTATCTATTGGCAGACAAACACGACGGATTTAGAAGGAATTTAAAATTACGATTTCTTGGCATCGAACCATGTTGCTACCGAACAAAATTTCCTTCAAGGAAAATTCGGGATGGTGGGCTGTCCCGAAATCTGTTTACAAAATTTTCGAGGTATACATAGACAGACAAACTTACTTTTAGTGTTTACTACCATCTTTCTACAACTTCGGCTGCGTGCATCTAGAACCAACGAGGCTTTTCCAAAGTCCTATACCTGATTCTCAGTGAGAAAAACAGCTCGTTTATGGATGAAATTAAGGTTTTTTTTACTCGTCGACAAAGTAAAATGTGATACTTAATACTACATGATGACATTTTGATGTTCATTCAGTAATGAATTAAACAAATCCCTACGCAATATAAAAAAGATAAATACCTTTCTTTATATTTATTATCTTTTATATTTTGTTTTAGTTATGTCAACTTCACGAAACGTCTGCTGTCACGATATTTTCTTTCAGTTTAATGAGTTGAACGTTACACAAATTGAGATAACACACAGTAAGGAAGAATGTCAATTTTACTCATTTTGCTTACGAATGACGCATGACAAACTAAATATTACCAAACTGATTTCTGGGACGGCACCTACGGGTTCCTAAGATAGTTTCCCTCTATTCCAAATGTCTTTTGATTTCCGCATAATTACCACAAAAAATATCTATGTGTATTTACGAATAACTGGGCGCCTAAGCAGAATAAGAAATTGAATCAGATATACCAGTTTTTCAGTTACACTTCCTGCACTACGAATGTGAAAACTGCATCCAATGTCGTACAATAAAATTTTGCAGGATGTACTTACATACATACGGTCAGTCACACACTGAATAGCCGGTATGTCCACATTTGGCAAAAATAACAGCGGAGATGCAACAGAGCTTGTAATCAGTAAGACCTTGGTAGGACGCTTGAGGCATGTACCACAATGCATGCAAAAAACACATAATTACTGGTAATACCGAGGATGGGAGCAATGATCCTTGACGCCACGTTCAAACACATCCCAAATGTGTTCGATGGAGCTCAGGTGTGGCGAGTTGTGAGTCTAGCACATCAACCGCAACTCACCACTGTATTTCTCAAACTACTCCATCACACTCCTGAACTTGTGACGCGACAAAATATCTTACTGAAAATTGCCACAACCCTTGGGGAACACGATCGTCATGATGGGATTTACGTGGTCGACCAGTGTACGATGTTTCTCGGCGTTCATAGTGCATTGCACGAACTGGAATGGTTCCATATATTCCCACGAGAAGGTTCTACAGAATATAACTGAGCTATTTCCAACTTGTTTCCCTCCTGCAGTACTGTATCAAACTACTGTTCACTTGGAAGCCAAATCACCTGCTCGTCCTTTCGGGGGGAAGAGGAAGGTATCAGGTCTAATCAGACCGTCAAAACTCTGCCATTGCAATGATGATGCTGACATCAACGTTGTGTTGACAACATTGCCACACGCTTGAGTAGACTTCTTCTGAGGCCTATCGTCAAGAGTATTTGACTCACTGCGTGATCAGTCACGCAAGTACCGTGACCAACACTAAAATCTGTTCACGTAGAGGTCGCCAGATACCGTGTTTTGTCCAGCATGTGTCGAAGACATATCTATAATTAAGTGTAGCTGTCCAACCCCTGAACGTTTCGACTTGTTACGCCTTGGTTTCGCTACTTGTTGAAGACAATATCCACTTACTTCATCGGTCTCTGAAAATCCGACAGGACATGTACTTTCCGAAATTCTTATGTTGAGGTTTCACGCCATCACAAATCTTCAGGTAAATTGCGCGCCATCCTCACTTTACTTAAAGACATTACATTCACAGATACTACGTGTACAGTGTTTGTGTGGCTAAGTAGCGGTAATTCCTCGTCAGTTGACACTACTACCGTCTGGATATATTGATAACGACAGTGTGTAGCAGGTTTTAATTTTTCGGCTGAGCAGAGTATATCGTATGTACAGAAATCCTAAAACTTTAATTACATTGAATACTAGTAACCCGTCCCGGCTTAATACGGATTTAATAGTATATGTGCGACGTTGCTCAGACCCCCCTCTAACTCTTTGTCAATTGTGTCTCTAGTGGTATAACGAAAAACGAACTTCCCTCTGTTCATAATACCCTTCTCTCGACTCAAACGCCGACTTTGGGCATAAGTAACCGAATATGTAGATTCTTCTGAGAGTATTTATTGCTCTTTTCCGGGTGCTTCTGCTCGTCCCAACCACCCACTACGTACACCCTCATTAATTATACACTTAAGCCTTTCTCATGAATCACACCACCCATTGGTGAAAACTATATGAAAATATGTTGAGTAATTTTTGAGTTTATCGAGGACATTCAGACAGACGGATGCGATGGGAGAAGTTGGCTTCATAATATGTATATATATCTACAAAAATCGATGTGTATATGTATTTTATTGGACCCTATGTTCCACATACTATGATTAAGCACAATCCTCATCACACTTATACAACCCTCAGTTTATTTAATTCATATTAAATGCTAATATCACTGATTAATGTACTTGATAAAGCCTGTTTGGCAGCCGGAACGACAGTAACACCCCTAGAGGTAAAATTTATGTCATGTATGTATAAAAATCGATATATGTATTTCTTTCTCTGTTTACGATGTTCTTCGTAAGTTGTTACATCACAAGGCATACTACGCTTCGAAAATCCTCAGCGTCTTTCATCTATATTTACATACTGATGTCAAAGTATAACGCATATTAAAAAAGATTACCCTCCGATTATGTAAACATCCCCAACTGGAGATCAAATCTTACATCATTTCATAAATTAAACTCTGTTCATTGCTCCATTATCTTGTATAACACTAAACCTAGATCCCCCGAAGCTGGTTCAACGTTGGCTAACCATGGAATCTGCTGTGCGACACCACCTAAATTGACAGTCTACATGTTTATTATGCCTCTACAAAAGACATTAATCGATATACAATTTTTGAAGCTCTCATGTTGTGAAGGTGGAAGGAAGTAATCAGGAAAAAGAATTACACTGAAACTTCTCACAACACAAAAAAGACTTACTTCAAGAAATCGTTTCGGGGCTATATAGCGGAACAATAGAAAGGGGAAAAATGATGAAGTTACTACAGCCTAGAAGGTATAAGAATGTAAAGACATTTGTTAACATTAATTCGCAGAATATCAGTACAGATAGTGAGGGGAAGAGTTTCAAACTGTCTAATGTAGTTACTAAGAAAGAACTACGAAAGTCCTTGCACATGAACGGATATTATTTTTAGACTCTCTTTACAATTATGACGCTACATTTCGTCTATCAGTATGCCCGGTATATTCGAAAACAATAATGTGAAATAATTCTCTTGCCAACAGTGCCCTAGAATGCTATAAAATGTAACAGAATGCTCGGAAGGAAGGACGCTTGAGGTTTAACGTCCAGTCGCCAGCATGGTCATTAGAGACGAAGCTTACGTTTGGAGTTTTGGATAAGGATGACGACGGAAATAGGCCGTGCCCGTTTTTGAAAGGAACCATCCCGGCATTTACCTGGAGTGATTTGGGGAAATCACAACAGTATGTTGTTGCTGTTGGTTTTTAGGGGACTAAACAGCTAGGTCATCAGTCCCCTGTTCCTAGCTAAGAGTCCACTGCCAAGAGCTAAAAAATAAAAAATAAAATAAAATAAAAATAAATAAACAAAAACATAAAAAACTACAGTATGCTCGACTAATGCTATGATATGTTATGGTACGGAAGTGTCCTAATTATCTTATCTTTGATAACTGATGTAGTAGAGATAACCCTTGATAAGTAAGAAAAATGCAGCAAGTAATAAGATTCGAACACAGAAACCATTAAATCAGAGGCTACGACGCAAACACTTAGCCACCACCATGTCCGGCTGTTCCGTTCTCCTCAACAATATACCCCTAAAATCGTAGTTGTATTTTAATCATCAATGTTCAAATGTTTGTAAATCTATCGGACCAAACTGCGTGGTCATCAGTCCGTAGCTTACTAACTACTTAAACCTAGGTAAACTAACCTACGGACAAAGACACACACGCATGCCCCAGGGAGGACTCGAACCTCCACGGAGAGCAACCGCGCGCTCCGCAGCGAGCCGCTTTAGACCGCTCGGCTACTCCACCGCGGCAATCATCAATGTGCATGTAGTTGTCATCACACGGCGTGTTAAATATTAAAAAACTTTATTCCGAACCACACAGTTATTGCTACGCCAGCTGAGAGAGCACATATGAGATTCTGGATCGTTATTTGGAGCTTTCGTAATTCATAAATTGATCTTTTCCCCGCAAATATTCATCACGAACAGTCACGCTAGCGCTCCCAGCGCTTTCTCCGCTAGAGCGGCTACTGTCATTTGAAACACTAGATGTAAACTTTTACGTATATATGAATAGATATCTTGACCCAAACGCTACAAAACTTCACAGGATCACCTACATTGCAAATCTGAAGGTTTCATCACAATTGCTCCAGCCTTTTTTGAGTCTTTTGTGAACATACAGGTTGTCCAGAAAAGGACTCCCTGATTTCAAAATTAAATATCTAGAAAACAAAGATTGATAGAGGAATTCAGTAAACGTTATGTTTATTGTGAAAGCTGTAAGAAGTTTATACAGCAGTTTGAAATAATAGTTACAAAAGCTGCTAATAAATGGCGCTGTAATCGCCATACGTAATGCCTAGTATAAATAGTGATCCGAAGCCCAGAGCGATCAGTTCCACTATTGAAACGTGAAAGGAGGTTAGCGTACCGAATGAAGAGATTAAAACCATGTACTCCATTCAAAAACGCGTTTTTCTGGTGCTAGAGCACCACATGTTAGAATAGAGTCCTGAGGCAACAAGGCGAAGATTTCAAGCACGATTTAATATTCCAAAAGGACCCGATGCGGAAACCATTCTTACGCTCTTCGCAAAATTTCAACGAACAGGCAGCGTAACTAATGATCTAGTGGGGCATGTTAGCCGCAAGCAAACCGCAGTTACGCCTGAAAATATCACTACAGTTTCTGGAATTATTCAGCGAAATCCAATGTCATCCGTAGAATTGCATCTGAGACCGGTTTGAAGCGTTCCAGCACGTAGAAAATACTGAGAAAGAGCCTACACGTTTCCATTCAAAATTCAAACGCACCAGGCCATATCCCTAAGAGCTGTACAACAAAGGGTTGCCTTTGCTAATCAGATGCTCGCAATGATTGATAGTGAAAGATTTTTATGTTGGCTGCATCTGGTTTATAGATGAAGCACACATCCACCTGAATGGATACGTGAATAAGCAGAACTGGCGATTTTGGGGTTCCGAAAAGCCATATTGGTGTGAAGTGAAACCGCTCTATCCTCCTAAAGTTACTGTGTGTGGTGCAGTATGCAACAGAAACATTATTGGCCCTTTTTTCATTCGAGAAACGGTCACTGGTGCACGTTACGTTGCAATTTTGGAACAATCTGCCGCCACACAGCAAGCGTTAGAGGATCGACCAGCTACTGAATGGTTTATGCAAGATGGAGCCCGACCACATCGGATCGAACAAGTGTTTCGATTTCTTGAGGAATACTTCGGGAATCGAGTCATTGCTTTGGAATATCCCAAATTTACTGGTGCAGGCATGGATTGGCCTCCATATTCGCCGGATTTGACTCCCTGTGACTTTTTTCTTTTTGTGGGGCACAGTGAAAGACAAGGTCTACCCGAAGCATCCCGCCTCGCTGGACGAGCTTTAATCGGCAATCTCTGTGGCATGAGAATCCATTTCGGTTGAGAGACTACGAAATGTGATGGCGAATTTCATTCTTCGTTTGCGCAACCTCTGTAGTGCCAATGGTGATATTGAAAACATTGTGATGTAATTGTTTGCAAAGAGTGTTTTCATACGATTATTTCACTTATGTATGCTGATATGAGCTGTACAGCGTACAGCGCCATCTGTTAGCAGCTTTTGTAACTCTTATTTCAAACTGCTGTATAAACGTCTTACGGCTTTCATAATAAACATACCGTTTACTGCATTCCTCTATCGATCTTAGTTTTCGAGATATTTAATTTTGAAATTAGGGAGCCCTTTTCTGGACACCATGTACGTACGTACATACTTTTTTTTAAAGATGAGATTCATATTGTTTATAGCCAGGGACCTGTAAAGAGCTCTACATCTTCTCCCCCGCCCGCTGTAGCCCGTGAAGCGCGCGCTTGGTGTTCGGTGGTGCGGATGGCAGCCCTCGAGCAGCAGGTAGTGGCGGGGACGCCCCGCGCCGGCTGGTTAACATTCATGAGGCGGCCGCACCCAGCGTCACTCAGGCGTTTGATCGCGCCGCCTAATCGCCGCCGCCAGCAGGGGGATTCCCCCTCTCTTATCGCCAGCGTCGCAGTTACCTCGTCAAGCCCCCCGCAGACGTGCGAGTGGCGCGGGGTCACTCCAACCCGCTGCGAAAGCAAAGCACTCCGCCCGACAGGCGCTCCAGCCGTGCGGAAACGATCGCGCGACTACCCTAGAGAGTCCTTCTCGTGTCACACCATTTTCATCAGCACCCTTGTACATAATGCTCTTCTCAAGAGCAGTCACACACTAAACAGAATCAGTTTACATGTCATGCTAGTTATTTATCCACACAGACAAACACTATTATACAGGGGTGTTATCAAAAGGTACGGACAAACTTCCAAGAAACAATCCTCACACGCAAAGAAAGAAAATATGTGGACATGTGTCCGGAAACGCTTGATTTCCATGTTAGAGCTCATTTTTTATTTCTCTTCAAATCACATTAATCATGGAATGCAAACGCACAGCAACAGAACGTACCAGCGTGACTTCAAACACTTTGTTACAAGAAATGTTCAAAAAGTCCTCCGTTAGCGAGGATACATGCATCCACCCTCCGTCGCATGGAATCCCTGATGCGCTCATGCAGTCCTGGAGCATGGCGTATTGTATCACAGACGTCCACAATACGAGCACGAAGAGTCTCTTCATTTGGTACCGGGATTGCGTAGACAAGAGCTTTCAAATGCCCCCATAAATGAATGTCAAGAGGGTTGAGGTCAGGAGAGCGTGGAGGCCATGGAATTGGTCCGCCTCTACCAATCCATCGGTCAACCAATCTCTTGTTGAGAAGCGAACGAACACGTCGACTGAAATGTGCAGGAGCTCCATCGTGCATGAATCACATATTGTGTCGTACTTGTAAAGGCACATGTTCCAACAGCACAGGTAGAGTATCCCGTATGAAACCTTGATAAATGCTCCAGTAATCAAAGTACTAAAATGAGGTCTAACATGGAAATCAAGCGTTTCCGGACACATGTCCACATAACATATTTTCCTTCTGCGTGTGTGTGAGGAATATTTCCTGAAAGTTTGGCCGTACCTTTTTGTAACACCCTGTATGTGACGTCCGGGTTGGTCTCAGAGTACACGACTATGAAAGGTCACGGGTTAGATCCCCTCACTTCTAGGGGATTTTTCTCTCACGAATCACCTGTTTCACTTCTGGCTATGTTGTTCATATGAAAAGTGGCATGTTGCATCATGGTTTTGAATCCACAATAATGTATATGTCTATAATAATGGCTGGATGTCAGTTGATAGGTCTAAGGAAGAGCAACGGCGTATCACCTCACAAAACGATCGCGTATGTTTTATTGCAATAAATCTTCGTATTGTGGGCTGGTTTACCGTAGATAATTCGCCATTTTTTGTCTTTACAAAAGCTTTTGACTGTTTAGTAAACTTACATTTTATGGAATAGATTGCGTTATGCCCATGTCGCTAGAATAATACGTACTTCAGAAACAGACAGAATTATGCCCACAATCAGTCTGACAATATTGGGAAGGTACATATTTTTATATATTAGTATCCTTTCTCAAATTTCCTGCTGTTTACTATAATCGAAGCATGAGGGTTATGCACACATGCACACCTTTCTACACAAGGATCAAGGAGGTATGCTCCGAATGCAGATTCGATATTTGCCTAGTATTAACTGACTGCAAGCTGATAACTCTTGGGGATAAGCAAATAATATTACCAACAAACGACATTAAACGTAATATATATTGAGCGGCTACTGACAGAATTCCTACGCTCCTAAACACGGATCGATAAGAGGTACGTGAGTTTCCCTCACATACAGCTCGAAACTCCCGTTACTGTGTAATAAATCTCCCTTTTGAATTACAAAAGCTACCACTACAAATAACGCTGTTCGTCATAAACGAATGAAGATAACCAAAGTAGACAACTTTTACTGTTTAACTACCACTTATTTCAGAGATTGTTTGAATAGTAAACGTCGTTGCATTCAGTTTCTTAAAAAAGTCTTGATCTTGGGTTTTCCTCTACAGCTCACTATCTAGCTGAACGCTTGAAAATTCAATTGTTCAGTCTCAGATATCATGTACCAATTATGTGTAATTGAAATGTTGGGCTGTGCTGAATTGTGTGCTGGAAACCTTAGAAACAGTGTCCAGCTGTGATACAGCATCAATTAATTTTCAAGAAGCTATGAACTGATATTTTTAACTGCATTGCTTCTTATTGCATGAGTACATCAGTATTGCCAACCACATAATTCAATACCAAGCTAGTATCCCCACCTTAAAGCAATGTGTTAGAATTTTCTGTTGTGCTAGATGTATATCATGAATATGAATGAAAAACAACAGTGGCCTTAACACAGGAGCTTTGACCACTCCATCCCCCAGCTCCCCCTTCCCCCAATCATCTGTGGCCCATTGTGAGAGCATATAGCAGCCATTTTCGGCGCTGCAGAGGATCTACATCTACATACATACTCCGCAATCCACCGTAAGGTGCGTGGCGGAGGGTACACTGTACCACTACAAGGCACTCCCCTTCTTATTCTACTCGCATGTAGAACGAGGAAAAATAGAATGCGTATATGCCTCCGTAGGAGCACTTATTTCTCTTGTCTTTGTGATCACTACGCCAAACGTAAGTAACCGGCAGAAAGATCATATTATACTCAGCTTCAAATTCTCTCCCTCTAAATTTCCTCAACAGAAATTTACGGAAAGATCGTCTTCTCTCCTCTTGTGATCCCCAGTCGAGTTCGCGGAGCATTTCCGTGACACTCTCACATTGGTCGAACCTACCAGTAACAAACCTAGCTGCTCGCCTCGGAACTGGTTCCGTATATTCCCCTAAAAAGATCTGCTGCGGGTCCCAAACAAGTGAACAATACTCAAGACGGCGTCATACAAGCGTTTTATACGCGGTCTCCTTTACACATGAAGTACACCTTCCAAATTTTCTCCCAATAAACCGAAGTCTGCTGTTCGCCTTACAACTGTCCTTACATGTTCTTCCCATTTCATATCGCTCTGCACTGTTACGCCTAGATAGTTGAACGTCGCGACTGCATCAAGAAGTTCACCAATAATGCTGTATTCGAACATTATAGAAATGTTTTTCAAATGTTCAAATGTTTGTAAAGCTTATGGGTCATCAGTCCCTAAACTTATTAACTACTTATGAACTAGCTAATACTAAGGACGGCACAAACATCCATGCCCGATGGGGATTCGAACCCCCGACAGTAGTGGCCGTGCAGACCGTGACTGGCGCGCTGCATTCCCCTCGGCCACCGCGGCCGGCAATTGTTTTTCTTACTAATACCCTTCACCTTACATTTTTCTACATTGAGAACTAGCTGCCATTCTTCGCACCAACTACAAATTTTATCAGTCATCCGGTATGCAATTACAGTCCATTAAAGACAACACCCTCCCATACACCACAGCATCATCAGCAAACAGCCGCAAATTACAAGTTACTCTGTCCATTAGATCATATATATTGATAGGAAACAAAAGCGGTTCTATCACACTCCCCTTGGGCACGCCTGACGATAAACTCGTCTCAGATGAACACTCACCGTCGAGAAAAATGTACTGCGTTCTATTACTTAATAAGTCTTCCAGCCAGTCATAAATCTGTTAAACTATTCCATAAGCTCGTATCTTCGTTAGCAGTCTGCAGTGTGGCACCACGTCAAACGCCATTTTGAAGTCAAGATAAACAGAATCCGTCTGTTGCCCTTCATCGATTCTTCGCAAGATGTCATGTGAGAAAACGGCAAGCTGAGTTTCACATGAACGATGTTTCCTAAACCTGTGTTGATTCATAGTAAGAATATTTTTTGTCTCGAGGAAATTTACTATATTCGAACTGAGAATATACTCCAAATTCTACAGGAAACTGATGTCAAAGATATTGGCCTGTAATTATGTGGGTCAGTTTTCTTTCCTTTCTTAAAAAACGGGCGTCACCTGGGCGTTTTTCCAATCACTAGCAACCTTGGGCTGAATTAAAGATTCGCGATAAATGCAAGCTAAGTAGGGGGCTAAGGCCGCAGAGTACACTTTGTAAAACCGAACTCGTCCATCCGGACCAGGAGACTTTTTCGTATATACCTCTCTCAGCTGCTTCTCTACACCGGTAATACCTATTACTATGTCCTCCATCTCGAAATTAGTACGTTGATAAAATGATGGTTCATTTGTGCGGTCATGCTGCGTGAAGGATTTCTTAAAAGTTAAATTTAGAACTTCAGCTTTCCGTTTGCTTTCTTCTATTACAGACCTGGAATAATCGACGCCTAAAGGGAGCAGCCAATGTTTTAAGAAACACAAAATTAATGTTAAAAAAGGAATAGGTTAAACATGGGACGGGGATCATGAAATTATAAAGTACAGGTTTGATACTTTAAGTCATCATGTATTCAATAAATAAACATGCAAGTAAATGTGAGGAGATCATATTAAGCACAATAAGGCACTCACCTTGGACTAAAGTGAATTATATAATAAAGTTACTGCCCATAATGAAATTGTTTCTGCCCTTTATGGATATGGAGGTAACGTGGGAGGAAATTTGCAAATACACAGTGGATAAAGGAAAGCACATTCATTCGCTCACAGACACATGCATAATGTTTGCGACACATTACTCATGCGGCAACATTTGATAGTAGCAGCGTAACGACACGTCGGCGGCATTTTGACGAGATGGCGGGTGTCTATAATTACTAATTAAAAGTAATACTATGCACTAAATTAACTCATGTGCGGGAAGGCGGCGTCATACTATTCGTAAGTTAATGTTTGTATAGTCTATGGGATTTAAATACGGGGTCATCAGTCCCTAAACTTACAAACTACTTATGGACTACTTATGAACTAGGACGGCACAAATATCCATGCCCGAGGGGGTATTCGAACCCCCGACCGTAGTGGCCGTGCAGAACGTGATTGGAGCGCCTTAGTCCCCTCGGCCACCGCGGCCGGCTATTCGTAAGTACCACGTGGTGTGCGACCACGTTGAATTACACAGCATTTACAAAAAGAAATTAATTTATAATAGGCAAGTATAGCATGCGCTAGAAATCATATAGGAGGCTAGTATTAGTAAAGGCATGCTGAAGGCCGTAGTATAGACCGTTACGAAAGCACATTGTGCAATAGGTGATATCAAGACAGGAAGATGGAATCAAACAAGAAAATCTGAGAAATAGTTAGCATACTCGCAGATACAGGCACGACACGAAAACTTTAGTTAAAAAACAACTAGATAATTCAAACATACTAAGTTTACACAAAGGCTGAAGGTCACACACGTGTATTCTAACTTGGAAAAACCGGAAAAAATCATCACTGGAATGAGAATAGAAATATTAAATCTAAACTGAATTACTCGAGTTCTGTAAATGAAGGAACACCTCGCCTCGCCTGATCACAAAGAAAGCAAAGCGTGCCGACCCCTTAGCATGACTCGACGACGTACTTACTTCGACGGACGCAGCAAGAGTGCCTCCTAAGACCACGCCGAAAGCCTCCCCCTCCACACACCGAATGTAGAGCGCGCTAAAAGCGGCCAAAGCGCGTTGAGAGCATAGTGTCTACCAACCTTCGCTACCTGGACAAGATAATACCCTCTTCTAGAGCTCCAGAGAGATCTCTTTTGTCACATCTTTCGACCATGATTATGTTGGTACTACACTAAGAACAGGCTACCTCGCCACCTTGCCAAGTAAGATTGTCTCTGGCCACCCAGCAGAAGCCAATGCAGGCGACTTACGAAGCCATGCGTTCTTAACTAAAGTAAACGAGGCCTAAAGCGCGAGGCGACGACTGTAAGCCATTGCGCAGCAGTCAGTCAATATTAAAAGCCACCTTCCACATTCAAATAAACACACAAGTTAAATAACACGGGTGGAAATATATATAAACATGGAGCATTGATCATTAATAAAGGATTAAAATAATTGACATAAAAATAGACAATATTAATGGCGGAAAAACACTTAAGAGTAATGAATAACTCAAAATGAAACACGACCACATATTCAGTGGACGTGTTTCATGCTTGGCGCATCGATCTTTTTATAGACGCACGAAACTCTACTAACTTTTGCCTGTCATCATATCCGTGTTCATATTTAAACCAGGAGTGCAACAGTTTTCGTTTTCTAAGTAGCTTTCTAACATTATTACTATACCCCAGTGGATCTTTTCCATCCTTAATCGACTTTACAGGCACATATTTCTCTAACCCTCGATTTTCAATGCATTTAAATTTTGTCCACAATGCGTCTACATCCATAGTACCGGAACTAAACTCATGCCCATTCATTTTCTAAGTGCGATCCTAACAATTGCTTATCGGCTCTTCCCACAAAAAACACGCTCCTAGCCTTCTTGCTTTTGCTGTCTGTTATGAAAGTAAGAGGTAAACCAATTCTGAGCTACTTTTCTACTCAATAGCTTTGCAGCCGCCCGGAATGGCCTTGCGCTTTAAGGCGACTTGCTACAGACTGCACGTCAGCTCGCAGTCGAAAGTTAGAGTCCTCCTTCGTCAGTCTAGGAACAGATGACCACTGCAGTTTGGTCACATACATTTACAAACATTGAACATTTGAATAATGTTGTAACTTATGCAGCGGTATTTTGTCAGCAACACAATGAAACGGTTTCATTAAATCAAATAGTGTTCGCAGTGTTTTACTTAGACCGTAAAATGTTTCACAAAGAAAAGAGAACAGGTTGTTATACCACTTTCGAAACCAAACTGTTCATTTGATAGCCGATTATGTGAATTGAACTGATCAATTAAGCTATAACTAGATCCTTTTCAATAAATGTAGAAGAATTGGTTGATATAGAAATAAGTCTAAAATTGTGTGTATTATCCCTTTGTCTCTTTTTATAAAATGGTTTCACTGATTAATACTTGAATCTCTCAGGAAACAGACAACTCTGAAAGAAAAAATAACAAATTTGTCTATGTACTAGGTTAACAGGGGCAGAAAAATACTTAAATTTTCTACCGTAGATCCAGTCATATCCATAATAGTCTACTCTTTATCATTTATTGATTTAATTATAGGAATCAGTCTCTCCCTTGTCAATATCAGACTATAAAGACTATAAAGACAAAAGTCTAAAGGAATGGTATTTTCTGTTATTCTGCACGAATATCGGACCTATCAGTCACAAAAAAATTTCCATTAGGTAGTGATGTCATATTCTCAACTCTATGCTGCTGAACAGATACTTACTTCACCACTGACCACCATGACAATAGGTATTAATGGTACTTACTAACATATTCTTTATGTGCTGTGGTGCCAGAGTAATGGTGATTGGATGACTGAGTCATTCTATAAGACCTCACGACTGCTGTTAAATCTTCTTTGGTATCCTGGCATCCTTCCCTTCTAGCGACGTCACTGTGTCAGTGTGTCATCTTTATTAGGACGGACCACTTACGTGTGCCATAATCAGTCCATCGCAACGCCTACCCAACGTTTCGGAATTTAATATTCTTAATTTCTTCATATTCATTTTTTGCTGTATGTAGTCTTCAACCAGCTCCAGTTTCGTAACAATATAGTACCGGACACATTGTAGTAGGGCTTCTTCGGAATATGTTCCAATATGGAATCGCCTCAAAAGTATCTTAACATTCCCTATCAATCATCGTGAATAACTGAATGATCTTCCACTCAACGTACCAAATAATGAATTGCTACTCTTTCCATAGGATAATAGTGTTAAAGTAAGTGCCATTAGAGGCGATCCATCAAAAGAGCTTGTGAAGAGGTCATTTCAAGTAAGTATCGTTTAGTGCTACATAAAACCAGTTAGCTGATTTTACGCCGAAACAATAACAACAACTCTATAAAATAGTCAAATGTTTGTAAAGCTCATGGGACTTAACTGCGGGGTCGTCGGTCCCTACTTTATAAAAGAAATGATATCTTTTAATATAAAATGTGATTGTCTTACTGAGATTATGTACCCAAAGAAATGGTAAAAATTGGATTTGATGCAACGAAGAAAAGTTGGCTACAACGTTAATGTAGCTTCGGGCTAGTAGCCAGAAAAAGAAGACAGGGTGAGATAGAACGTATAAAGTAACGCATACCGATGGATCACGAGTTGCCGCACAGGACGTCTCGCTCCCAAGTGATATTTTAAGAAAAATTCGTAAGACGCACATTAGATGTCAGCTGCCAGCTAACTTGTAACGGAGAAGATGAAAAATCTCTCCTTGATTTTGAAGATTTTAACAGTAACATGTGACAGTTTGAACAGACAGGATTTTTTTGAATGTACATAAAACCTCTGACTATAAAGTTCGGTGAATAGACTTGTAACTTTAACGTAGATGAACAGTGAACTACGGTTACCTTACTGCCATTTGAAGTACCTTCAATAACCATGCACCGCTTAGCTCTGCGATGCATGTCCTGCAATCCTTTCGGGTGGTGTTCGAAAGCCTCGTCATATTACGTTGGACGTCAAGGAATGTCGTCAAATCTTCTTCCTTTCCAAGTGAGTTTGAGTCGAGGGAATAGGAAGAAAACTGGATGAATGAAATCCGTTGAATATGATGGATGTTCACCTTTACCAACCCCTTTTTCTCCAGAAAATGTTTGACGATATTGTGTGTGTGGTAGCGTTGTCGAGAACAAGAAACCATTAATCTTGTGTTCTTACTATGGTCGTACCCTCCGAAGACGTTGCATGAAATGGGTCAAAATTTCAACGTATCTTTCAGCGTTCAACGTCGTTCTCTCAGGTAGAAATTCCCTGTGGACAATGCCTTGACTGCTGAAAAAAGTAATGAGCACGGTTTTATGCTTGATTTTACGGCTCATACTTTTTCCCGACGAGCTGGTGTCCGAGAACACCATTTCATGGTTTACCGTTTCGTTTAGGGGTCGTACCGGAAACACTACGTTTCATCCTGTGACAATATGATTCATGGAATTGGGTTTAGCGACCGCCGTTTGGACAAAATCATGTGAATCCTCCAATCCCGCCTGCTTTTGAGTGTCAGGTAAGTGATATGGCACAAGACAACAAGTGTTCGTCTTCCTTAACTTATGCTTGTGGATTTGGTGCTACGAATCAGGGTTAATACGCAGTTCATTCACAGCAAGCCACATTTAATCGACGATCGTTCGACATTAATATCCTAACTTTCTCAATGTTTTCGTCAGTGACGGCAGTCCTCTGCCGTCCGCTACGGGTTTGTTATAGAGACAATTTCCCGGTCTCCTCTAAAACTGGCTAACCACTCGTACACACCTATAGACAATGCTTGATCTGCATAAACACATACCTGCATCACACTTGTTTCTTCAGGTGCCTTCCCAATCTTAAAATATAACTTTACATTGATCCGTTGGTTGCTCATTGTTCTTTTCTCAGTCCTGAAACAACGCACTTAACAGGAACTTCATCCAACAGGTCTAACACACTAGAGTGGGGTTAGATGTTCTTAACATCGTCCGCTTCGCAATTATAACGTTATGATTCGCCTGTGATGTACGATCGAGCGTTCTGACTTCATTCACCGAGATTTATTGTCAGAGGTTTATGTAGAAAGGGTGCAGTGTATGGAAACTTAGCTGTTCCCTAGGATGTATATGTAGTAATGAAGGTGATTTATGTGCATAAACTAAATTTTCACTGTTTCCGTGTGAGAATTATATTTGTATGCTTGAAACTGATAAATTTTGGGAAATATAAATTCCAAAATTGAATTCATATTCTATTTTATTTCAGTCCACGCTACTTTCGGAGTGTCAACTCCTTTCTCTAGCGATCATGAAAGTTTTCCACTTTCCTGTCAAGCAGGAGTTTGGCATCATCAATGGTCACAGTTAAACACTCGAAATCTTCAATAATGTGATCCGCATCAGTTGTTAAACAACTGATGAAGATGGATGGTTGTGAATGTCCCGAAGGCAGAAAATGTGTTAAAACACTCAAGAGTGAATATAGCTGACACCCAAACCTTCAGATGCTAGGCAGTCAGATCGGTACCAAACGTTATATATCGACAAGTGTATTAACCAAACCTTCAATACAACCCCTACTCTTGGTTGCCGTCCAGGAGAAGGTGCGTATACGGGAAGTAACAGGAAACACGTATGATACGGAGTATACGAAAAGCATATCTGTGAAGGTGCGCCGTGTTGAGCTCCCGTGGGGTGGTCTATAGAGCTAGCGTTGGCGTTTATGGGGTCCTGGGTTCAAGCCCTGTATTACATTGGAAATCGTTCTTCACCTACCTATAATGGGAGAACATGTTCCTGACATGTAGAAGGACTGCTCAGATTTTATAGCGCTGTGTCATCGGAAGTTTTCTTCCAGTCTGCAATTTACAGGTTGGATGCTCAAATAGGCGATTCATAATATATGCTTCGAACACGAAAGCAATTTGTATCGCACACTTCTTTCTACGCCTCAATTGTGAAACCCACGTTTCTGAATGGACGACACTATCAACTGTGGCGGTATTTGTGTTCGCCCTTAAATTTATGCACTTATTATTTTGATAATTACTAGTATTACTATTTTAATTATGATTATTATTTTTGTGATTATTGTTGTTAATGTTACTAATAATAATACGGCTACCATATGATGCAACTGTTTCTTTATTCTTATTTTCCGATTGAGTTTATTTATTCCGTGAAACTACGAATAAACCCTACAACGCCAACTCTTAGATAAACGAAGTAAATGCTAACTTCCGATAACACACTGCTATAAAATACGAACAGTTGTTTTACATTTCAGGAACATGTTATCCTATATAACAATTGCCAACGTAGTGGAGTAAAAAAGGAAAAAAAAATTGGCTAGCAGGGCATGAACCCAGTGCCTTCGGTATAACGAATTAACGCTCTATCAACTTTCCCACAGGAGCTAGATATCATACGACCTCACAGTCATATTTTTGCTCTACTCCCTTGGTCAGGTGTTATTATTGTTATTAATATTAGATTATGCACGTTCTCTTGGACGACAACAAATAGCACGAATTTTATTGGAGTTTTGATTGATACTATATCGATATACAACATCTGGTATTGATCTCACTGTCTGACGTATAGAGGTTTGGGTGTCAGACCAATTACGATGCTATCGAAATTGGCAGGTATGCTCTTAATCATGAGAATGAAACCAATAATGAGAATGAGACCAAGAAACTGAGTTACGAAGAAATGAAATACGAATAAGTACGTAAAGCACTAAACGAAAGGGGCTACGTAACATTTGTTGCCACGAAAAATATTTTCGTTCATCTGCTAACCCTGTTATCAATTAACTGAAAGAAAAACTGTCATTAGTTTGTAGAGATCTAGATCATTTCAATTAAACATTTCGTTTTCCCCATCTGTGGTTACATGTGCGATAGAAATCCCATTTCCGCTCTTTCAACTCCATACTCGTAAAACACCTGTGCAAGGGCCAAGAAGGTACTTATATGATTCTCTCCGTAATGGATGGTTTGGGACGCAGCTGATTCGATTACACAGATGGATGAAACTACCAACAGCTGTATTTAAAATCTTTATTAAATTCTGCGCGACCGGTTTTGGTCCTGTATTCAAATATTACGAATTATCTCGAACAGAATGATCTCTTGACCCAAGATCAACACGGATTTAGAAAATATCGTTCAGGTGAGACACAACTAGCTCTTTGCTCACACGAAGTGATGAGTGCTATCGACGAGGGTTCTCAAATTGATTCCGTATTTCTAGATTTCCAGAAGGCTTGCGTGGTTATGGAATATCCCCCCTCCCAGATTTGTGACTCGATAGGGGATTTCCTGTCAGAGAGGACACATTTTTAAGTAATCAATGTTAGGGCATCGACTAAAACAGAGGTCATATCCGGCGTTCCACGGGGTAATATTATTGGTCCTCTGCTGTTCCTAATCTACATAAACGATTTTGGAGAAGATCTGAACAGCTCTCTTAGGTTGCTTGCAGATGACGCCGTCATGTATCGTCTAGTAAAGTCATCTGAAGATCAAAACCAACTGCAAATCGATTTAAATAACATATCAGCATGGAGTAAAAATTGGCAGTTAACTAAATAATGAGAAGTGTGAAGTCGTCCACATGAATACGAAAAGAAATCCGTTAAATTTTGTTTACATGATAAATCAATCAAATGTGAAGGCCGTAAACTCCACAAAATACCTAGGAATTACAATTACTTCTGACTTAATTTGGAATGAACAGGTAGATAATGTCGTGGGAAAGGCGAACCAGAGACTGCGTTTTATTGGCAGAACGCTTAAAAGATATAACAGAACTACTAAAGAGACTGCATACATTACTCTGGTCCGTCCTCATTTGGAGTACTGCTGCCTAGTGTGGGATGCTTATTATGTGGGTGTGACGGAGATAAAAAAATGATCAAATGTTTGTAAATCTATCGGACCAAACTACGTGGTCATCAGTCCCTAGCTTACAAACTGCTTAAACGCTGATAAACTAACCTAAGGACAACACACACACATCCATGCCTCGGGGAGGACTCGAACCTCCCACGGCGAGCAGCCGCGTGCTCCGTAGCGAGGCGCATTAGACCGCTCTGCTATTCCACTGCGGCGTGACAGAGATCATCGATAGAGTCCAAAGAAGGGCAGCTCGTTTTGTATTGTCACGATACAGAGAGACAGCGTCACGGAAATGATACAGGACTTGGTATGGGAATCATTACAACAACGGAGGTTATCGCTGCGGTGTGGTCTACTTACGAAACTCCAATCACCAACATTCTCCTCTGAATGCAAAAATATATTGTTAACTCCCACCTAGATAGGTATAAATGATCGTCGGAATGAAATATGAGAAATCAGAGCTCGAACTGAGAGATTCAGATGTTCTTCCTTCCCGCACACTATTCGAGAATGGAATGTTAGATGAATAGTATAAAGGTTGTTCGATGAGCCCTCTGCCAGGCACTTAAATGTGATTTGCAGAGTATCCATGTAGATGTAGATGTAGAATACACAATTTAAAATTCTGAATTAGCAGGTTTAAAATATAGGGAACGGAAAGTTACTTACAACTTGTGCAAAAACCAGGCTGCAGATATAAGAGTCGAAGGGCATGAAAGAGACGCTTTGGTTCGGTACAGAGTAAGACAGTGTTGTAGCCTTTCTCCAATATTATTTAATCTGTCCATTGCGCGGGCTCTGAAGGAAAGCAGATAGATATTTGGGAAGGCATGAAATTTCAAAGCGAAATAATAAAAACTTTGCATTTAGCTGATTACTCTGTAATTCTCTCAGAGAAAGTAAAAGAACTGAAAAAGCAATTGAATGGAACGGACAGGATATTGAAAAAAGCTTAGAAGATGAACATTAACAAAACCAAAAAAGGTAAATGGAATGTAGAGTAAAACAATCAGGCTTGATGAAGGAATTAGAGTAGGCAACGATACAATAAAGGTAGTATATGAGTTTTGTTACTTGTACAGTAAAATAACACATGATAGTCGCAAAACAGAAGATATAAAATTAAAAATGGCAGTGTGAAGAAAACCGTTTCTGGAAAAAATAAAGAAACAAATTGCTACCATTGTTTAAGTGTTTGGAAGTCTTTTCTGGAGGCATTTGTGTGAAATTTTGCTTTCTACGTACTGAAAAGTGGAAGGAAGAGGCTAGACGTTCTTGAAATATAGTGCTACAAAATAATGCCGAAAATTAGGTGGGTAGATCGCGGAACTTATGGGAAGATACTGAACAGTATTGGGAAGAAAAGAAATTTCTGGCATACCTTTACCAAAAGAAGGGCTCGATTGGTAGGGCACTTTCTTAGACATCAAGGAATAGTGAATTCAGCATTAGAGGGAAGTTTGTGCGGTAAAAACCGCTTTGGTATACGAAGAGACGAATACAGTAAGCAGATTCCAATGGATGTGTGTTGCCGTTCTGTGAGGAGATGAAGATGATTTCTCAGGATAGAGTAAGATGGAGAGCTGTATGAAACTAGTCTCCGGACTAGTAACAACAAGTCTATTTTGTAATTTTCCTTCCATTCCAAGTAGCTAAAGCAACGCAAAGTAGTTGTATATGTGAATAACATGTTCCTCTGGTAAGTTAATGTTCGCAGGAGTACTTTATTTAGTTTCACATCACAATTAACCACAGAAATTCGTTGCTGCGTTTGGCTAGTACTATAAAGTAATGCACTCACAAGGAGTCTTTGGAAGTTAATTACATCACTTACATTGAAAGACCATCTGATTAGGGTATGGCAACGCCTCTGGTCTGAAAGCATGAACTTAAACGGTTCGTAAACGTATCATACAGCCTTTGTATTCTTCCGTGTCACGTTTGTCCACAGTTGTTGCGCTGTCTACCCAGATGCCGCGCGTAGATGGAAGAAAGTCCTTTTAAATGTTGTAACACGCATGTTAAGTGATGGAGAGCTCGATGGATGCTTTAGGCACTCAGTGGACGCAAGTGCTGTCGGTGGCTGTAAATTATTTTGTAGTAATGTGATGTAAATGTTTGTATAGCTTATGGGACTTAACTACGGGGTCATAAGTCCTTAAACTTACAAACTACTTATGAACTAACTACTACTAAGGACGACACAAATATCCATGCCCGAGGGGGGGGGATTCGAAAATTTTCAAATGTTTGTTAAGCTTATGGGACTTAACTACGGGCCGGCCGCGGTGGCCGAGGAGACTGAGGCGCTTCAGTCACGGTCTGCACGGCCACTACGGTCGGGGTTTCGAATCCCCTCTCGGGCATGGATATTTGTGCCGTCCTAGTCCGTAAGTAGTTCATAAGTAGTTTGTAAGTTCAGGGACTGATGACCCCGTAGTTAAGTCCCATAAGCTTTACAAACATTTGAACATTTGAACTTAACTACGGGGTCATTAGTCCCTAAACTTACAAACTACTTATCAACTACCTTATACTAAGGTCGGCACAAATATCCATGCCCGAGGGGGGATTCGAACCCCCGACCGTAGTGGCCGTGCCGACCGTGACTGGAGCGCCTCAGTCCCCTCGGCGACCGCGGCCGGTGGAAGATTCGAACCCCCGACCGTAGTGGCCGGGCAGAACGCGACTGTTGTGCCTCAGGTCCCTCGGCCACCGCAGCCGGCTAATGTGCTGTTGCTGTATTTTGTAGCAGCCTGCTGTGTCAATGTAGTTTAGAAGTCCATATGCAGAATATATGCGACATATCACTGTACTGCCCATGTTAGCCGAAGCACGAACTGAATGTTTATCTTTGGCTCTCCATACCATGACAACAGAGGTTAAACGGTGTAGCTCTCAAAATATTCGCGATGTCCTCACTGCATTTGACACCGCCATTTCAAGTCGTGATAGTGATCTCAGGTTCCGGAGAAGTGGGACTCCATCACTGAACATGACACCAATCTTGCTCAGCTCCTAATTCTCAGGCTTGCCACCACTCTAAATATCAACATTGTTCTTCTGATTTCAACGGTAACCGACGCATGAGGTGGTACGACACCAACATGGCAGATGCGATTCATCGAGACACGTTACAGAATCTCACAGGAAGTTGTGTCTCTAGTGCATGCTTAGAAATAGAGGATGCCGAATACATTACCTTGGGCATCAGACGATGGTCCTCCTCCTCAGTGTTGTTTCCTGGTCTACGCGACCCTGCATGGTGTGACTGGCTGCTCTGTTATACCCACTGATGCAACATACTGCCACTTTGACATCTGAATGGCCCACTTGAGTGGCAGGGGCAACGATACAACTACCTTGCTTCACACAGTGGGACCAAAAGTCATTTGTCAATTATATTCTGTTCGTGGATAGGGTGTCCACCACGTCTGCGAGGCATTGTGTGATTCCTGCTGTGCGTAATCGTTATTATTCCACTGTATGACTTTAGGCAGTTCACTGATGGTGGGCATCTTACACATTACAGAGCCGTGTAAGTATTCTACTCGCACATCAATGGTATAATTGTATTTCGAAATGGAAAAATACTGGACCATTCCGCCTGGGTCGATTGCGTTTTAACCACGGAATGAATTCTTCGTCTTTCGCGAGCCTACAACCATTACACAAGAACGCAAAGATTGCAATAAGTGCGACGTTACGACTTAAATATGCCGATAGGTTGTTATTGTAGAGAAATAAACACAACGCTCCATTAGCAGAGGACACTGACGTCGGTTCTGTACAACATGAAACTCCGCGTAGGTACGAAACAGCATATTTATACGCAGAAATCAAGACTCTGCGCCTGTTATGCCAAAAGAGAAAGGAGATGGAGCGCGTGATAGAGGCGTTACCCCACTTCGTCGCTGTGCTGTGTGTTAAGTAGTGCGGCTGTTTCCAGCGGCGTGGTGGGTTCGGCGGTGAGGTTAGCCGGTGATCGGCTGTGAAGCGCTCTTTAAACGCGGAGGGGAGGCGGCCGCGAGGGGCGCGAGTTGTGCGGAAGTTGCGGCAGGCCAGCCACTCGGCGGCAAGGCGGGTGCGTGGGCGGAGGGCGAGGGCGGGCAGGGCGCGTCTGCCGAGCCGCGCCAGGGTGCAGCTGCTCGCGCAGCAGGCGGGCTGCAGCTCAGATGAGAGTAAGGTAGGCGTCCGGTGTGTCGCAGATAACAGACAACACGTCTGGTCCTTCCAGTGGACGTAATCATAGTCCTCATACGTAACGCTTTTATGCAATGAACAATCTACACAATGATTTGGCAACAAAGACAAATACTGAGAATGATAGTGAAAGATATTTTCCTTTCCGTTCATGATTAACATCTTCAGGTGACTGCAGTTTACGACGCCAGTGAATATGCTATAAACAACACTAGATTCAATAAATAGAACTGATTTCCTGAAATGATGATTCCACCCCATTTTGGCCATTGTGTTCAGCAACAGTTCTGGATATTTTATAAAAGAAAGTAGACCAAACGAGCAGGTATTTTTTAAATTTAAGATAACGCATTTTGCTATTATCACTAATCATAAGAATATCTAATATATAAAGCAGAGTATCCGTATGTTTGTACGTGTTGCATACAAATCTACAGTTTTGTTCCAATCGTCATGAAATTTTGTACACGTAAGCTTCAATCCATGTGGAAGGTTGCCGTAAGTGTAAGAATCGTAAACGATATATATATCACGAGATATGACGTCATGCTGCTCATTTTCTCCTAAACCATTTAACCGATTTCAACCAAATTTGGTACACAAATTCCTTACCGTGAGCTAACAATTGCTTCATCGTTAAGAATCACACACGGCACATGGTTCAAAAGATATTACGTCGTAACCAATAGAAATCGCAAAAAATTCCATATAATGCGGCGAGACTTTCGAAATGCACTGTATGAGAATGACAGTACTTAAAACTTAAAACATAATTTCAAACCATTATTAAGCTTTTTCTCGATGGTAACCATAGTAAAATGATGAAAGGAGAAAAGTTTCTCGCTTACTACTTTTCCGCTGTTTATGGAGTAAAACTACGGCTCTCAGTATGACATTACAATTTATGATTTGTACACTACAAACTGTAGCCGCAGGAAATTTTACAGATAGTATACACATATGTAGTTGTATGTAGCTTCTAAATTGAATCACATTCCGGCAAGTAGTTCATGAGACAAGAGCACGTTAACAGTAACGTTCCGTTGTTCATGGACTAAAACTACGGCATTCGGTATGACGTTACAATTTATAATTTGTACACTACAAATTGTACACTACAAAATGGAATAAATAAATAAATAAATACCCGGGCAACGCCTGATTTTCAGCTAGTGTAATATATAAAGCAGAGTGTCTGTATATTTGTAAGAGATGAATACAAAACTACAGTTTTGTTCCAATTTTCCTGAAACTTTGTACACGTAAGCTTCAATCCATATGGACGGTCGCCGTAAGTGTAAGAATCATATACGATGTATAGATCACGAGATATGACGTCATAAACCATGAGATGCGCCAAAAACTGCAGCATTTTGCGACAATGCTGATCCTTTTCTCCTAAACCATTTGACCGATTTAAACCGAATTTGGTACACACATTCCTTACCGACAGGTAACAATGGCTGCATGTTTAAGAATCACATATGGCACATAGTTCTAAAGATATTACTTCATAACCAATAAAAATCACAAAAACGCCTTATAATGCGGCGAGACTTTCGAAATACACTGTATGAGAATGACAGTACTTAGCGACTACCAAGAAACTTTAATCATAATTTCTAACCTTTATTAAACTTTTTCTCGCTGGCGACCATAGTAAAATGATGAAAGGAAAAAAGTTTCACTCTTACTACTTTTCCGCTGCTAATGGACTAAAACTACGGCTCTCAGTATGACGTTATAATTTTTATTTTTTACACTACAAAATATAGCCGCAGTAAATTTTTCAGACAGTGTACAAGCATATAGTTGAGTGTACTTTCTAAATTGTATTACAGTACGACATGTACTGATATGAGATATCATGAGATATGAGTACATAAACAGTAACGTTCATGGAAAACCGCCCCTTCCCGCACCAAGTTTTAATCTATTACTTCTTTACTACTAACTTAATTCGCAAGAGATTTTGCAGACGTACAGCCCTTATAAAAATGAGTATCTACCTGGAAAATGGCAGGAATAAATAAATAAATACCCGGGCAACACCGGGTTTTCAGCTAGTTTATTTATACAAACTATCTATGAAACTGAAATAAGACACGTTATTTTTAAATACGCATTTCAGCCTGTGGCCTCGATTGTATACATGACTTTTTACAATATATTCGCTTTTTTAATTCTTTAGTACTTTTGGCTATAACGGTTCTGGTGCTTTATCTAAGGATAACTAATGATATTTTTATTTTATTACAATTTTCGTAGACGCCGGTTTATAAGTGCACATGCATCTGCCATTTTCGTAGATGATGGTTTACAAGTGCACAATTTATAGCATAAAATCCAATAAACTAAAATATTGTAAAACGTAATCATGTATATATTCTAGACAACTGAAGATGCCCTTACAATATGTTCGCTTTTTTAATTGTTTAGTACTTTTGGCTACAACAGTTCTGTTGCTTTATCTAAGTGTAACTAATGACATTTTTATTTTATTACAATTTTCGTAGACGCTGGTTTATAAGTGCACATGCATCTACCATTTTCGTAGATGTTGGTTTTACAAGTGCACAATTTATAGCCTAAAATACAATGAAAATAAAAAAAATGTAAAACGTAATCATTTATATATTCTAGACAACTGAAGATGCCTTTCAAATAAAAATGAAACGCGTATCGCATAATAACTGGTCTTATTTCAGTTTCATAGTCGGTTTTTATATTACAATATCGACGTATTAATATATGTATTTATTTCTCATAGTAGGTAGCCAGGCGAGGTAAACTTCTGTTCCAAAAATGTCCAGTATTTTGGTACCACCAATGGAGGATGTTCGACCGAGTTGATAGAGTCATAATCACACCTCTGCTTGGACCGGATTATTACTATCACCGTGATGACGTGGAACTTTGGAAAAAAAATTAAAATCTTGTGGGGCCAAGTTGAGGATTTACGACAATGATAAACCGTAGTCATTAGTTGTTTGTAGATGCTGCAGCGTTCGTATATGGGTAGCATTTTCTTGCTGGAGGACATGGAGCTATAAGTGTGAACGAAGTCTTCGAATACGCGGATTGCTTGCGACCGTTTTTAGTGAGAGGCGAGAGGGACGTCTTATTGCTCTGTTTATTGCTCGAGTTTGTACTTGGCTTTATAAAGATTCATTTAAATTTCAGGTATCCCAGTAATATCTTAGTGCAGGGATAATATATTGTTTTAAACACTTTTTTTAAGTATTTCAGTTATCATATTAAAAAGAGCTGTTCATTCTATAAGCTCTACAACATAGTTTGACTAGGCGAAAAATTTCAAGAGTTAAATAATCGTGGATATAAATTAAGGTCTGCCAATGAACGCTTTTTAACATCATTTTTTAACTTTATTATTTCCGCATCGTAGTTAGTGCATCACCCTCAGTATCCGCTTCTGACCGATTTATGTTAAGACATATTTCTTCCCTGCTATGTACAAATTCGTTTGTGTTTTTCAGTTCTGTATTTCTTTGGGGTAAGAAAATTATCAATTTGGCGGGTCTTCTCCCATTTGTTTTAATTCCGAAATTTTGTTCGTTAAACATCGCAAAGACTGCCTGAGTATATGGGGGAGGGTTATATCATCCCGTTTTAGCCTAATATACATTTAAAGAAAGTTTTGATAGTAACCTTCATTGTATTATCCTATTACACCTTAGTCTCTCGTAAAATTCCCTTTTTTCCTTTGTAACATGGAGAAGCAGAAAACTGTAGAGATAATGTAACTTTATATTTCATATCTCTTATGAAGCTGACATTATTAGTTCGTTTCGTCTCAATTACTGTAGTTAGTTTTCACTTGTATGGAAAACTGGTATTATTCTTTGTTCTCAGTATTTCTCGTTTAAAGTTCTGCGAAAAAATTATTGAGTGTTACATGAACGCAAATGAGAGAGCATATTTCTACCCTATGAGTGTTATCCATTCTTGGAATACATCAGTTCCCACTCTCCTGTAGTAATTTTGCAATATGAAGTCGTAATAAAAGAAAGAACTTGCTGAATATGAGCAATATGTTTTAGTTATTTGATATCGGATATGTTAGTCCGGAGGCAGATTCCGAAGCTATAATCGGAAAATCCATGGAGTCAAATCTCAGGAAGACTAGGTAGGTTACTCAAAATATATTCAACCAAGCACATATCTGATATTTCGGTAAGAACAACACGTGGTCGTATTTAGTATTACCATACACATTTAGTCATCATTCTTCGTGAGAGAACTGTGACAGATTTGGGACAAAGGTATCGTAGATGTTGCGTCTAATTGAAGCCTTGTTTCATATCGGGAAGAAACACGGAGCTGTTATACGAGGCGCGTCCAGAAAGTAAGTTCCGTTTGGTTATATAAAACGAACGGGTACAGATGAAGAAAAAATATTGATTGTACAAAATCTAAAACTATTAAACAAATTTTCTACATAGCTTCCGAAATTTTGTAGGCAATTGTCATAGCATGGCACAAGGTTTTGTGTGCCTTCTTCATAGAATGTTGCCGCCTGTCTATTCAACCATGTGGTAACATGTTCTTTCAGCTCGTCATCATCGTTGAAGTGTTGTCCACCAAGGACAGATTTTAGGTGTAAGAAGAGGATTACTGTCAAAAGATTTTTTTTCACGATAATGCCTGATCTCACACACCGAATGTGACCACACAATTCTTACGGCTTTCAATGGGACCTGTTTGATCATCATCCATACAGCTCCTTCCTCTCTCCTAGCGACTTTCATCTCTTCTTACACCTGAAATCTGTCCTTGGTGGTCAACAGTTTAACAATGATAAAGAGCTGTTACCACATGGTTGAATACACAGGCGGCAACTTTCTGTGAAGAATGCATGCAAAGACTTCTGGCACGCTATGACAAGTGCCTACAAAATTTCGGCAGTTATGTGGAAAAGTAGTTTCAGAGTTGTAGAAGTTTGTGCAATAAACATTTCTTCTGTATCTGTGTACAATTTCATTTTATTACCAAACGGAACTTCCTTTCTGGAGCGCCTCGTATTTATCAATGTGATAATATTCTTTATGCGGCAATAAACATTATCACAGATCAGGAAGCAGAGCACATTACTTAAAATTTATCGAACCAAAACACAATAAATGTATATGTTGGACGGCAGGGATAGCACTTGGTTATTAACCAAGTTTTTTTTTAATAATCATCAAAATTACAAAGCAGTAAGGTTTTCATTATTTATGACCGGTTTTCGACGCATATTCACTTCCAAAACAACCAATATGAACTACAATATCTGAGTACAGAACCCTTAAAGTCCACCTGATATAACTAAAATTGCATATTTACTTGAGAGTTTTAAGTTTCAGTAATACATCACTTTCGGAGTATCTTGTTTGATATGAGAAAGAAATGTTGTTTTAGTACCTTAGATGTCTATCAGTGTCGATACCAATCACCTAAAGTACTTTAGCTGAATAGTTTGTTTACGATTTGTGGCCGAGATGTAGCGAAAACTAAAAATACAGCACAGAAGCCATTGAGTAAAACATGAAATCATCCGTGAAGCACGGCTGCCTCGCAGGCAAGGCAAGTGCTGCCCCTTGGCAGGCGGCTTCCCTGCGCAGCAGGCACCTGCGCTCTCTCCGCCGCTACTGGAGGGCCAGAATACGAAACGGCCCACTCGCGTGCCAGCCGGAGATGGCCCATCGTGCGTGACTGTCACGGTTCGCTTGATTTATGACCTCTATAAGTCATTTAGCGGTTTTATTAGCAAATAAGAAGCGAACAAAGTTACTTAGCCGGGGAACCCCAGAACTTCCTTCCATTAGAATGGCAGGCGAAAATCGATGAGTGTGCTGCATTCGATTGCAAGCGGAAGAATATGCGTCATAGACGATGTAATTTCTTGAATAACATGTTTTAGCATTTATTTTTGGACTTGAAAATCAGTACTTGCCGTTCATACTAAACATTTCGTTTATTGGATTCAGAATTAATTTTTGTTACAGATTGTTTCTTGTTAAGAAGAAAACCGCAACCAGACGCTATTAATATGGCTGTTTACTTAAAAAATAGTGCAGTTACCGGTTTCCAACCTAAATGTTCATTATCAGACGGCTGTTCACGTCAAAGTACTTTTATTGTTATTATATCTAGGTTCTCGTCCCATGCGCCAAAGTATTCTTGGATTGACGGTGCCCTATAAAACACAAAATATGGTGGAAAGGAACTGTTTGAAGGTAATTGGCACTAATAATGGTGTAAAAAGATCTTTTCAGTTGAGTGTATTGCATTATTAATAATGCTAATTATATTCAAAAAGGTTTGTTCAAACATCTTTTGTGTACTGTAGTGTGGCACCATCTCAGGAATATTCCGCTTCAAGGAGCTGGAAGTAGGATGTGAGTAACATAAAATTTGTGTTGATTAGGTTTTTATGACGGATATCTTTTAAATAAGGATCTCGAGCTTTACGTCCGTTGTTATTGTGGTAACTTCACAATATTTATTCGGCAGCGGATCATATGATGGATAGTTTTTGCGGGTATGCGAAATGTGTAGTTAGTAGGTGGTGCAGCTGCGACTCTCGTTATCGACCGAGTATTCTGCGAAATTGACTACAGATTATCTCGCGTTTACGCCTGCGGATTCCATTCCTGGAATGATATAAATACGACAGCGTAGGTCATGGCCTAGCAGTGTGTCTATTTAACCTGAAGAAAACTGTCTGTTGAACCGACGAAATACTGAGTAGTTATCACATTCGAAGTACGAACAGAGAACCATGTTCACAAAATCAAATGTTTATGGACGAGAAAATACGTCTGACAGTAGGTTCACAACGGCAATGGCCGTAACTAATATGCAAAACGAATCCCAAATTCCTCATCTTTGTTTTTGTTATCGTAAAAGCACAACGCTTTTATGAAATGAAATGTTTGGATAGTCTACCGGAAAGTTGGAAGATTTGAGAAAAACGGAAAGTCTGTTATTTATAGTGTCCATTTGTTTCTACTGCATAAAAATTTATTGCAGTTTTGATGAAATTTTGCACACTTAACCTTCAAAATGAGCCGAAAGTCAATGTATGGATAGAATTTCGTTCGGTGTATAGCAAAGGATATTTTACTTATGAAAATTTGGCAAAATCCGTAGCTGTGCCCAGATCTTGAAAAATGTTTGTCCACTTTACCCTTAAACCAACGTGTAGTCACAGTCTAAATAAAATTACGTACGGTGCATGGCGGAGTATACTTTACGTAAAGGAATTCGACAATATGGACTTTTCTATTCCGATCTGCCTGAAATAAGCATGAAATTTGCTTGATGCACGTATATTTCAACGGAAAAAGATTATTAAAACTTCCAGGGGCATACAGGAACATATTTTTTAACAATCTCATTTGTAGATAAATATAAATTTAATACTCCTTAAACTAGAAAAAAAAACAGAAAATATGTTTGTAAATTTCCATGTACATATTTTTACATAGTTAAATGAAGCCCCTGGATTGTGTTGAGAGATTGGGGCAATCCAATTGACGTCATTGGTAACGCCCTAATAGACACAAATTCAATGGTTTCCGAAAATGGGCCAGATTATATACATTTTTGACACTTATCTAGCACAACAATGATTGCTTTCTAATGGTTAACTCTAAAGATAAAAATCAATTATTTTATTTATGGCCGTGAAGGGAGTGGCCGTGCGCTCTAATGCGCCTTTCTGCGGAGGGCGCGGCTTTTCATCTCCGGAGGTTCGAGTCCTCCCTCGGGCATGTGTATGTATGTGTGCGTGCGTGTGTGTGTGTGTGTGTGTGTGTGTGTGTGTGTGTGTTGTCCTTAGCATAATTTATTTTAATTAGTTTGTAAACCTAGGAAATTACGACTACTACAGTTTGGTCCCATAGCTTTCCAAAAATTTGAAGTCATTTGTGTAAAAGCATAACTTGAGAACGGATCGATGGATTTGGTTGAATTTTGTTCTTCTCGCTCTGTTCGTGATTCTCAGTACTACGTTGATTTGAGAAATATTTAAGAAAAATTAAAATTTTTAAATGTTACATTTTCAATGTCTGTGAATGTAATCAATTTTTTTAACAATCAAATTTGACACATTTGTATATTTTTTCATTAATAATATAGTGTAGTCTGGAACCCACCAGAATGTGCATTGCTGAGGGTACGTTGCAAAGGGCATAGACGCCATTTACCGGTCAGCAGATTTCATCATACTTTCACGTATCCCTATGAAAATTAGCACAATCATGTAGGTTTCCATAGGCAAGATTTTACCCTGAGCAAGCCGAATAATGTACATGACGGAGGGTAACTAGCAACAGGATATGACTGTTTGATCCGTCACCATTAATGTTGGCAAGATTGGCAGGTATATGCGATTTTTCATATAAAAAGGAAAGGAGGAGATAGGAAGTGGGGGATGAAGTTTGTGTTTGTGGCAAACTTGACAGTGGTGCCTACTTGTATGTTAAAACCAACTAAAACATGGTTAATAAAGCTACCATCTTCACATATACAACAGCTTCCCCCTTTACTAATGATTTCAACAGTTTTAAGGCGATGGTGTGTTCATCATATGAAGCGTTGTTTTTTCGTTAATGACTGAATGCGATACGGTCAACTTATACTTGTAAAGGTATATCTTGTTGACTGTTTTGAAATTCACACACCAACCCATTTTCTGACAATTTCTATGTAGTTCCGCTCTAGATTTACGCGCAGGAAAACGAGATCTTCACTATATCCGTTCGATCACTGATTTCTCTCTATTTATTAGCATGATCATTTCATCCCTTGTGCGTGAATGTCAACTACATATTTTTATATCCCGAAGAGAAATTGTTGAATGGAATTTCGCAAATAGGACACAAAATATCGCTGGCGTCGTTTGAAATTTCTTCAATCTTACCGGGTAAGATTGCCACATGGCTTATCAGTACTACAACAGAGAGCGAGAAACGGCAGTGCGGGCATTTCTTTTGTGGATTTGCTATATCTTTTAAGTCAGCTGCCAATGAATCGCAGTTGTAAGTTCGCCGTCAATACGACGTAATCTTTATTGCTTTGCCAATGGTCTCCGTAATGGTTATTCCAAGGAATTTAGTTGAACTAATAGCTCTGAGACACGTGCGATTTATCTTGTATACAAAAATTCATTACTTTTTTACTTATATAGATGATATACATTTTTCTGTGTAGTCACCTCATAGAAAGAACATGTCAAGCCCATTTTTTAATTGGTATGGATATTCTTTTGATGAAATAAATCGCAATTTGCGATCATTTATGGCATCACTGTACTAGGTTTAGATGGAATACCAAATGCGGCGAATGAAAATTTGTGCCCGGCCGGGATTCGATCCCGGGATATCCTGCTTACTAGGTAGACACGTTGACCACTCCGCCACCGAGGACACAGTGACCCGTCCGACTGCAGAGGACTCTTCCCTGCACGTCTCCCGCCACACACAAATCTTCATTAGCCACACTGTCTCTTTCCTATTACCACAGCCTATTTGTTTTGTAATGCTCGCAGCCACATTACTGTATTCCCGCAGGGAGAACAGACCATGAGGTTTCAATGGAGATTTGGGTGTGGCGGGAGACGTGCAGGTAAGAGTCCTCTGCAGTCGGACGGGTCACTGGGTCCTCGGTAGCTGAGTGGTCATCGCGTCTGCCTAGTAAGCAGGAGATCCCGGGTTCGAATCCCGACCGGGCATAAATTTTCATTCGCCGCATTCGGTATTCCATCTTAACCTAGTACAGTGATGCCATAAGTGATCGCAAATTGCGATTTATTTCATTAAAATGAACGCTCTAACGTAGTCAAAAATATATAATGATATTCTTTTGACTTTATAAGCCGCTAAATGACAGAATCATCTGGAGGCAGCCTATGACCTCCTGCGACTTCAGACGTTTCATTCTTACGTTTATACACACTTTAACAACATTGGGAAGTCTCTGTCCAATATTGACTGAGTACATAACCCGGTAAAGGAAACCGTACGCGAGGACGGAAAACGAAATGTCGTGTGGTCAGCGGACTGCACCGGACGATCGCTTCTAGTGGGATGCAAGCGTCGGTGGCGGCTGGCGCCAGTTTTGTGGCGACAGGCGGAGATTTACGCGTCGGCTGGCGGTGGGCGGCGGTGACGCATGACGGGGCTTCACGGGCCGCCGCCCCCGCCAGCGCCCAGTGGCCAGTGGCCGGCTCTCCACTGCTGGGGGCGGCGACCAGGGCTGCGGGGCGTAGCTGCTTGCCACAGGGCGCCAACCCTCTACTGGCACTTCGCATGCGGCTATAGAACCGGTTTGGCACTGCACGTTTCCTTTTGCTAGGGCAGTACTCCGCCTTCGTAGCTCAGAGGTAGCGTCGCTGACTACCACGCAGGAGGCCCGGGTGTTGTGTGTTGTCCTAATCATCATCATCTCAACATCATTGGCACGTAAGTCGCCCACACGGCGTCAAATAAAAAGACTTACACAAATACGGCCGAACAAACCGGCAAGGGTTCTCCCGGCCAAGAAAGCCATACGCTCATTTCCGGCTCGGGCAGTCGATGGACTAAGTATTGTATACTGCTAAGGCAAAATTACTAAACACATCCTTCCGAAAATCGTTCACCAAAGAAGACGAAGTGAACACTCTAGAATTCAATCCAAGAACAGCTGCTAGTCTGCGGAACTTAGAAGTAGATGTTCCTGGAGCAGTAAAACAACTTAAGTTACTAAACAAAAGCAAATCTTCCGGGCCAGATTGTATACCAACTAGATTCCACTCAGAGTATTCTGATGCAATAGCTCCGTACTTTGCTATCATTTACGATGTATCACTCAGCGAAAGATCCGTACCCAAATACTGTAAAATTGCCCAAGTTTCTCAAATATTAAAAAAAGGCAATAAGAGTAATCCCCAAAATTACAGGCCAATCTCATTGACGCCGATTTTCAGTGGGATTTTGGATCATATACTACCATGAACTACCTCGAAGAGAACGACCTATTAGCCAATATTGGGAGGGTGAAAGATCGGGGTGAGGGTTTAAATAGGGAAAGTTTAATTTTTAAAACTCACAACCACCAACTGCGAACCAAATTCCTAAACATGCAAAAACACTGGAACTGTGATCGCTACTGTTTGACTCGTTTTCTAGGGGATGATATCACACGTTCGCAGCTTTCCTTCCCTGCATATGATTAACAAAAAAATTCATAATAAAGTAAGTTCATGTGAGAAAAGGGTGTACTAACTACTATTTTTGAAAACTCGTGAAGGTTCCCTTTATGTTGTTTATTACACCATATTAAAACCCTGTGGCTGATACGTCTGTACATCGACACATTTATCAAATAAAGTTATAGCTCGTGAGCCCCCCAGACAAAATGAATATTTGTCGCATATTGTTTTCACACCGTATGCCTGTCTCAAACACCGTTTATGTTCATGCCTATGTGACTACACGTGTTACATTAACGAAACACAGACACTTTAATTCAGTGCGATACACACCTTGTTCCACCGGCTAAATATTCACAACACACAGTAGCACTCGATTCAACTTTGTGCAGTCTACGACGAGTAACCACACCTGGCAATTGCCACACAAAAATCTAAAGTCTCCACCTGGAGCTACACATGCCGACCGTGCTGAGCGACGCCGCGCCCGGCCAAATATTTTTTTAAAACTCACAACCACCAACTGCGAACCAAATTCCTAAACATGCAAAAACACTGGAACTGTGATCGCTACTGTTTTTGTGTGGCAATTGCCAGGTGTGGTTGCTCGTCGTAGACTGCACAAAGTTGAATCGAGTGCTACTGTGTGTTGTGAATATTATGTTCATGCCTATGTGACTACACGTGTTACATTAACGAAACACAGACACTTTAATTCAGTGCGATACACACCTTGTTCCACCGGCTAAATATTCACAACACACAGTAGCACTCGATTCAACTTTGTGCAGTCTACGACGAGCAACCACACCTGGCAATTGCCACACAAAAATCTAAAGTCTCCACCTGGAGCTACACATGCCGACCGTGCTGAGCGACGCCGCGCCCGGCCAGCTACACCACTCGCTCCCGATTCCTGACTACCTCCCTGGGTCGCGCGTGCGCGCGCCAAAGGCCCAACTACCAGGTATTTTCCCTACGTCATCAACTTCCGGTGAGCTGTTCTAACCGACTTGCCGACGTACAGCGCTCAGCCAATACATTTCTAAAACTTTACTTAAAATCAAAATAATTACACTACACATTAAACAAATTTCTTATTAGGTTTTTATATTGGTAAAAACGTCCTTTGCATTATTTATTATAATCGTGCAATTTCTTATATCACAGATAAGTGATTTAACTGAATATTTCAAGATAAAATACACAAGATTAATTGCAAATAACATGAGAAATAGTTAATATATTATTTTTATAAACAAAACATTTCCATGATAGTTGTGTAACTGTCATGTATTCATTGGTAATTTATTACTTTTCATGTCAATTAAACATATTACGCCAGATGTGACTATTTCAGCTAATGTATTGTTTATTTATCAACAGGCTATTTTGTAATGAGGGCCTTAAAGGTTCCTAACTGCATCATATTACTTCAAATGCTAGTAGTATTAGAATATTTTATTTCACGCTGTGCACTGCACTCCGCCAGGCACTCGCTATTGTCCCTCTCTCCCCTCACCGGAAACGAGCCTGGAAAATCCTAAGCTGGAACAAGCCACCAACGTCGGCCTGCTTGCTGCCTCCCCTCAGCTACAAGCACACAGCAAATCTCAACGTGGGGAATTTCTGCCTATGGCGTAACTATAAATGTTGTCACCCAACTGAGTACATAGATTTCTACCATAATTACTAAGATTAAAATTGTGTAACATTTGGTGCATTGGCATGGTCAATATTTGCAGTGAACTTCATACTGTTTAATTACAAATGCTATTAATTACCAATATTTCTAAGGGTCTGTAATCTCAGAATACTCAGCACGGATTCAGAAAGTATCGCTATTGCGAAGCACAGCTTGCCCCATATTCACGTGAAGTGGTAAGTGCCATCGTCAAGGGATCTCAAATCGATTCCATATTTCTGGATTTCCAAAAGGCTTTTGACACTGTACGCCACAAGCTGCTTCTAATGAAATTGCGTGCTTATGGAATATCTCTCCAATTGTGCCATTGGATTCACGAGTTCCTATCAGAAAGAACACAGTTCGTTGTAACTGACGGAAAGTTATCGAGTAAAACAGAAGTGATATCTGGCGTTCCTCAGAGAAGCGTTATAGGTCCCCTACTCTTCCTTGTGTTTATAAACGATTTAGGAGACAATCTGAATAGCTCCCTCAGACTGTTCGCGGATGATGCTGTCGTTTATCGGTTGGTGAAGTCAACAGAGGATCAAAAGCAACTGCAAAGCGATTTAGACAAAATTTCTACATGTTGCAAAAATTGGCAATTGACAATAAAGAAAAGTATGAAATGATACACATTACCACTAAATGAATTCCGATAAACTTCAATTACGCGAAAAATCACGCAAACCTTAAGGTCGTAAATTCTACCAAATACCTAGGAGTTACAATTACGAAAACTTAGACTGGAGAGTACACATAGAAAATATTGTGGGGAAGGCGAACCAAAGATTACGTTTCATTGGCATTACGCTTGGAAGATGCACGAGCTACACCAAAGACACTGTGATTTGTTCAGTAATCGGTAAAAATATATAAATATTCCGCGCCTGAAAAAAATTTACTTCTCTCGAAATCCTTCAATATCTTCAGTTAATTTTCAGGCTGAAAAGAATTCTCAAGACCCCTGCGATAGCCGTGTTATGTAAAAGATCTATTTGCAACACTTATTGGACTTGATTAATATCAGACTTAGCTATCATGATTTCTCTTAATTATATTTATATCCATATAGATGTTAATATTATAATAATGTTATGTCGCAGTATAGTTAGGAATCTGCACGCGAGATTTCCACACTCCTAAATATCTCTAGGTCCACAGTTTCTGATCTGATAGTGGAGTGGACCACCCCCATGAACCACAGACATTGCCGAGGTGGGGTGGCTTGCGTGCCTCAACGATACAGATAGCCGTACCGTAGGTGCAACCACAGCGGAGGGTTATCTGTGGAGAGGTCAGACAAACGTGTGGTTCCTGAAGAGGGGCAGCAGCCTTTTCAGTAGTTACAGGGGCAACAGTCTGGATGATTGACTGAGCTGGCCTTGTAACATCAGCTAATGTGGCTTTGCCACACAGCTACTGCGAACGGCTGAAAGCAAGGGGAAACTACAGCCGTCATTTTCCCGAGGACATGCAGCTCTACTGTATGGAAATATGATGATGGCATCCTCTCGGGTAAAATATTCCGGAGGTAAAATAGTCCCCCATTCGGATCTCTGGGCGGGGACTACTCAGGAGGATGTTGTCATCAGGAAGGATAATACTGGCATTCTACGGATCGGAGCGTAGAATGTTAGATCCCTTAATCGGGTAGGAAAATTAGAAAATTTAAAAAGGGAAATGGATCGGTTGAAGTTAGATATAGTGGGGATTAGTAAAGTTCGGTGGCAGGATGAACAGGATTTCTGGTCAGGTGAGTACAGGATTATAAATACAAAATCAGTTGGGGGTATCACAGGAGTAGGACTGATAATGAATAAGAAAATAGGAATGCGGGTAAACTACTATGAGCAGCACAGTGATCGCATTATCATTGTCAAGATAGATACGAAGCCAACACCGACAACAGTAGTACAGGTTTATATGCCAACTAGCTCTGCCGATGATGAGGAGATCGAAGAAATATATGAGGAGCTAAAGGAAATTATTCAGACAATTAAGGGAGAGGAAAACTTAATTGTGATGGGAGACTGGAATTCGGTAGTAGGAAAAGGAAGAGAAGGAAAAATAGTAGGTGAATATAGACTGGGCAGGAGGAATGAAAGAGGAAGTCGCCTGGTAGAATTTTGCACGGAACATGATTTAATCGTAACAAACACGTGGTTTAAGAATCACAAAAGAAGGTTGTATACATGGAAGAGACCAGGAGACACCGGAAGGTATCAGATAGATTTTATAATGGTAAGACATAGGTACCGGAACCAGGTTATAAACTGCAGGACATACCCAGGGGCAGATATAGACTCTGACCATAACTTGTTAGTCATGAACTGTAGGCTGAAGCTGAAAAAACTGCAGAAAGGTAGGAAAATAAGAAGATGGGACTTAGATAAATTGAAGGAAAGTGAAGTTCTGGAGAATTTCAGAGGGATATTTAGGCAACAATTGACAGAAACAGGGGGAAATAAAACAGTAGAAGAGGAATGGGTAGCATTGAGAGATGAAATAGTGAAGGCAGCGGAGGACAAAATAGGTAGAAAGGCAAGACCTACAAAAAATCCATGGATATCACAGGAAATACTACAGTTAATTGATGAAAGGAGAAAATATAAAAATGCAGTAAATGAAACAGGCAAAATGGAGTACAGACGACTAAAAAATGAGATTGACAGGAAGTGCAAACTGGCTAAGCAGGAGTGGCTAGAAGCCAAATGCAAATCTGTAGAAGAATGTATAGCAAGGGGAAAAGTAGATACCGCCTACAGGAAAATAAAAGAGACATTTGGGGACAAGAAAAGCAACTCTACGAATATCAAGAACTCAGATGGGAAACCAGTTCTCAGCAAAGAAGGGAAAGCTGAAAGGTGGAAAGAGTACATAGAGCAGCTCTACAAAGGAAATGAACTTAGAAACGATGTTGTAGGAAGGGAAGAGGAAGTAGATCAAGATGAAATAGGAGATAGTATACTGAGAGATGAATTTGACAGAGCCCTGAAAGACCTAGGTAGGAACAAGGCCCCAGGAATAGATGACATACCCTCAGAGCTACTAAAGTCTCTGGGAGAGCCAGCCATGACAAGATTATTTGAACTGGTGTGTAGGATGTATGAGACAGGCGAAATGCCCTCAGACTTTAAGAAAAATGTAATAATCCCCATTCCAAAGAAATCAGGCGCAGACAGGTGTGAAAATTACAGAACCATCAGTTTGATAAGTCATGGTTGCAAAATTTTAACACGAATTATCTACAGGAGAATGGAAAAGCTGGTAGAAGCTGACCTCGGGGAAGATCAGTTTGGATTCAGGAGGAAAGTAGGAACCCGGGAGGCAATACTCACTTTACGTCTTATCTTAGAAGATAGATTAAGGAAAGGCAAACCTACATTTTTAGCTTTTGTAGATTTGGAGAAAGCGTTTGACAATGTTGACTGGAATACACTCTTTCAAATTCTGAAGTCAGCAGGGGTAAAATACAGGGAAAGGAGAGTTATTTACAACTTGTACAAAAGCCAGACCGCAGTTATTAGACTCGAAGGGCATGAAAGGGAAGCATCAGTTGGGAAGGGAGTAAGACAGGGTTGTAGCCTTTCTCCGATGCTATTCAATTTGTACATCGATCAGGCGGTGAAAGAAAGCAAGGAAATATTTGGAATAGGGATTAAAGTTCAGGGGGAAGAAATAAAAACATTGCGTTTTGCCGATGACATTGTAGTTCTGTCAGAGACAGCAATGGACCTGGAAGAGCAGTTGAATGGAATGGACAGCGTGTTGAAGAGTGCATATAAAATGAACATTAACAAGAGCAAAACAAAAATAATGGAATGCGGTCTTAGAAAATCAGGCGATGCTGAAGGAATTAGATTAGGTGACGAAACATTGAAGGTGGTAGATGAGTTTTGTTACTTGGGTAGTAAAATAACATGCGATGGTCGCAGTACAGAGGATATAAAATGCAGAATGGCAATGGGCAGAAAAGCATTTTTGAAAAAGAGAAATTTGCTAACATCGAATATTAACTTAAGGGTAAGGAAGTCTTTTCTGAAGGCATGTTTGGCATACCTTGACTAAAAGAAGGGATCGCTTGGTAGGACACATTCTTAGACATCGGGGAATCGTAAATTTAGCATTGGAGGGAAGTGTGTGGGGTAAAAATCGCAGAGGGAGACCAAGAGATGTGTATAGTAAGCAGATTCAAGTGGATGTGGGTTGCCGTTCTTATAAGGAGATGAAAAGGCTTGCTCAGGATAGAGTAGGGTGGAGAGCTGCATCAAACCAGTCTCCGGACTGAAGACCATAACAACAACAGTGGAGTGGAAATTTGAAGGGACTCTTATAGCACCAAAACGTACAGCTCGACATCGTCTGTTGATTAACATGACCGCCGACAGTTGAGAAGAGTTGTACGGTGCAATAGGCAAACCCCTGTCCCGACCATCACACGGGAATTGCAAGCTGCATCAGGATCCACTCCAATTGCTACAGCAAATAGCTGGGTGGAGAAAGAACTACGATTTCATGGTTGAGCTCCGGCACATAATACTCACATCATCCCGACGGACTACGGCCTCGCACATCGTAGCATAGCGCCTGAAAGCACTCCACCGCGGCGTCGAACAGAGCGTTGATGCCGTGTACAGGTACAGATGCCCATGCAGCTTCAACACGATACCATAGTTCATCATGAGTAGTGACTGGCATATTGTGACGAGCCAGATGTTCGTCCACCATTGAACAGACGCTTTGAATTGGTGAGAGATCTAGAGAATGTGCTGGCCAGGGCAGCAGTCAGACATTTTCCGTATCCAGAAAGGCCTGTACAAGACCTGCAACATGCGGTCGTGCATTATCCTGCTGAAATGTAGGGTTTCGCAGGGATCGAATTAGGGGTAAAGCCACGGGTCGTAACACATCAGAAATGTAACGGCCACTGTTCAAAGTGCCGCCATTGCGAACAAAAGGTGACCGAGACGTGCAACCAATGGCACCCCATACTACCACGCCGGGTGATACGCCAGTATGGCGATGACGAATACACGCTTCCAATGTGCGTTCACCGCGAAGTCGCCAAACACGGATGCGACCATCGTGATGCTATAAACAGAACCTGGATTCTTCCGAAAACAAGACGTTTCCATTCGTGCACCCAGGTTCGTCGTTGCGTACACCATCGCAGGCGATCCTGTCTGTGATGCAACGTCAAGAGTAACCTCAACCAAGATCTCCGAGCTGATAGTCCATGCTGCTGCAAACGTCGTCGAACTGTTCGCGCAGGTGGTTGTTGTCTTGCAATCGTCCACATTTGTTGACTCAGGGATCGAGACATGGCTGCATGATCCGTTACAGCCATGAGGATAAGATGTCTCACATCTCGACTGCTAGTGATACGAGGCCGTTGGGATCCAGCACTGCCTTCCGTATTGCACTCATGAACCCCTCGATTCCATATTCTGCTAACAGTCAGTGGATCGCGACCAACGCGAGCAGCAGTGTCACGATACGATAAACCGCAATCGCGATAGGCTACCTTTATTAAAGTCGGAAACGTGATGGTACGCATTTCTCCTCCTTACACGATGCATCACAACATTGTTTTACGAGGCAACGCCGGTGAACTGCTGTTTCTGTATGAGCATGTCAGCATGTCAGCATGTTGTAGGTGTCACCATTGACACCAACGTTGTGTGGATGCTCTAAAAAGCTAATCATCTGCATATCACAGCATCTTCTTCCTGTCAGTTAAATTTCGCATTTGTAGCACGTCATCTTCGTGGTGCAGCAATTTTAATGGCCGTGAGTGTATACGCTGTACAAAGCTATACATCTGGTATAATAACAGCAACCCACATCCATTTCTGTCTGTTTACCCTGCTACTGTCGTGGTAACCTTTTGCGACCTCCCCTCTCTTCGCACGCCCCCCCACACACACTTTCGTCTATTACTAAACTGCTGATTCCTTGATATGTCGTGTACCGAAGATCGCTGCCTTGTTCATGGAAATGTGACAAATTTATTTCGTACCCCATTTCTTACAGTACCTTTCAGTTACTTCATCTACCCATCATGTCTTCATCATTTTTCTGTGCCATCACATATGGAAACCTTATACTCTCTTCGTATATGAGCTGCGTAACGCCCAGTTTTGAATCGTGCATGAGGTTACACTCTAGACAAATACATCACGAAAGACGCTTAAGATGTAAATTAATATGCTAAGTTAACAGCTTTCTTTACTTCCGACATTGCTTTCTTACCATTGCCATAATGTTGCGAACCGAGGGCTATCACTCAGCCGCGGGCAACATGGCTTGAGGCTGTGACATATGGGCAACAGTCGAAACAAGGTCGGTTAATGCAGTAAGGCAGATGGAAACTTGGGACTCAGCGTTTACTGGAAGCCAACGCATACAGATCTGTATACGCGGTTCACAAGCTGCCATCATCCTAAACAATGCGGTAGTGCATTACGTAAGCTGATCCATAGAGCGCGTGTTGAATCTGATCCTTGAAAGCCTGTCGAGTTAGATACAACGTCTGAAGATAATGCTCCGACAAAACAGCTATTCTGAGAGACAGATACTTATTTCATTCAGGCCCAAGCGAGTTCAATCCATGGAGCACAATGAAGATACAAGGACCCCCAACAACTTTGCAATCTTGTCTTACTTTGGTGCCTTAACGTCAAGAATAGGAAGAGTCCTCGGAAGATCTGACATTAAGTGTGTGCTTGGATCATGTGAAAAACTAAGGAACTTGCTAAGTACGGTTAAGGATGATCTTGACCTGAGGAATCGTGGTGTTTATAAGATCTGTTGTCATAATGGGGCGGCAAATGTAACACAGACACGTCGCACAGTACAAGAACGCAGTGACGATCTTCTTCGTCACACACGCCTAAGTTAACGGGTGAAGTCGGCAATTGTTTGTTTGTAGAACTTATGGGACTTAACTACGGGGTCATCAGTCCCTGAAGTCGGCAATTGAAGAACACTGTCTGAATACTGAATATCGTATATTTTATAAAAATCACAGAAATTTTAATGCCGATTTCATCTTTATGTGACTGCGTCGTTAAGGAAGCAATATGTATCCATACTGCTGACAATATCATCAACAGGGATGTCGGAATTGAGTTCAGTGCAACATGGAGCCCTGCATTGGCTGCTATTAAATCACTGTGAGACTGTTTTTCGATATCGGAGCCGTCATAAATTTGGTTTCGTTATAGCGAGTAACGTTTGGCTGTAGTGTTAGTAAACACAGCACTCAGCGCAAGAGTAGATACGCCGCTTTGCAGAAAGCATTTCTTTTTGGAAAATTATTGCAGATGCGTTGTTTGCGCGTTCGGACGAGTGTTCTGTATAAAGGAGCGTATATTAACGGATATCATCAGCCAGTCTTGCCCACCGGCTAAACTCAACAAGCAATAGATGTCGGACAGTTGCTCCGAGAAAATTTTGTGGGATTTGCACAACGACATCCGGCGACAAAATCGTTAATACTGTTTGCAACTTATCCACCGTTAAAGCTTGAATAGTCACAATTACTGGATGTTCGAAGAATGGTATGAGATTGATATTTCACCTAGGGATGAATATCTAGCAAGAGAATATAATTTTGCAAAGTAATAAAAAGTCTTATAAAAGTCATGATTCATGATTAATGATAATGATTCATGATTATTGGGCTTTGTATTTCCGAAAGCGACTCCCAAATATATAAATATGTGCGTAACGGAATTTCCTTGAAAAGGGCTTTCAAAAAGGCCGAATGTTAAAGGGAAATATGAAAATAAGAATCATATGGGTCTGTTTCATGGCCCACTTTCGGAAACATTCAGGATAAAAAGTAATAAAAATGTATTACTATATCTAATAAGGAATATTGAATTAAATACACAATAAAATATCTATTTAGTTATTATTTATATATATATTTAATTTTCTTTTAGATTTTTATTACTTTTGTCCGAGATATTGACAAAATTCATAAAAGTACAGGAAAAGCTTAAGTGGGCAGTACAATACGACAGTGCTATTTCTTGTATGCTGATAATTACCAATATCGAGCCCCACCAGACGTCTGGAAATACAATCCGCTACTCGGTTGTCGCGTGCCCTTGCGTGGCTGAACATAGCGTGCGCAGACAAGCCACAAGTGCTCCGTCACTTTTAGGTTGTAAGTTTGTCTTATAGAGACGTTCACAAGAAAGACTCCATAGCTTTTATTCTGTTAATATCAGGACACAACAAAAACCAAGGGAGGGAAATTATTGTTTCAGACCCCGTCTCTTGTCAAGATTATCGGAGTCGAAGATTTGCTGGGATTCGTTACTGCTAATTGTGAAGAAAGAGGTCACGGCCGTTTAAATGAACCATCTTGGCATTTCTTTGCAGTGATTTGCCTGAATGCAAAAAAGTCGGTATCTCGATTGTGACCTCGGGAATTACATCGATTCTCTTGAATCCGAGTTGTGGCGTTAAGCACCGCATCGTCTCTCTCATGGCCGTGCAGCTAATTTCAGGTTATTAGTCACTACGGTATCTACGGTATCTACATCGAATCTCAAATAGATATAGACAGAGTCTAGAAACAGACAGAAAGTGGTCTGTTTTTTTTGTTTTTTGTTTTTTGTTTTTTTTTTTTTTTTTTTTTTTTTTTCAGGCAAAATCTCATAACACGTGGAAATAAGTATGTATATTATTTATACTGCGTGCGTCTGTTTTATGAAAAACTGCAATAGACGGTACTTTGCATTCAGTCGCAGATTTTGACATTTGGGAACTGCTGAGCTGTAATTTATATTTACGTCGTAGATATATGTTAGTTGCTTGGGCTCTAAACATTTGTCCCAATGTACGTTGTCCGCACAGTTACAAAGTTTTTTGGCAAATGAGGCGTTGTACATAAAAGTGTGGCTGGGTGTTCAATGAGGAAGGTGAGTACGGGGGTTTCATGGCCTTTCCTGCCAGTTACAACTGCTATTAGTCTCGGAATCAATTGAATGAAACACTGTCATTATCATTATCATTATTATTATTATTATTATTTTGTGGTTTTGTGGGCGGAACTATGGTGTACTGGTTCACTATGCTTGAATATACTGCCAGCTCTGATCGGATAGGCGTGAGAGCTGCAGAACAGGGACGCCTAAGCAACAAAGCAATCTTCTGGGAGACAAAGAAATATTTAATATCCCCTGCCAAATATGTTCGCACATTATGTTATTGCAATGTGGCCGTCTGCAAGGGGCGAAAGTTTGGTGGAACATCAAGTAACAACTCTCTGCTATCGAAAACTTCTCGTCAATGTTTGCCAAACTTACGGCCTGGAATATACGCCGCGTTGTCACACGGTGTCTACCGTGAAGAAAAGTTAAAGCAATATCATATCTAGAGAAAACTCCATTCAATGCCTTGCATGCAGCAAGTTATTAGTCAACAATATGGGCAACGCTCAATAGTTTTCCTCGTGTCACATTAGGCTGAATTTTTAATCACATGATCTTTTTACAATGTCTTATTTCCAAATATAAAATTTGATTGTGCTATCTCCCTTCCTTTTAAGTGTTGCATTTTGGATGTTCGGCAGATCACTGAAAACCTACATTCGCAATTGATTATCTTCAGGATATAACGAATCTTCCAGTGTTTTTAAATCATTTAACTCGGAGGAGTAGATTTATCCGTTTCTTACATTATACGGAGAAAGCTTTTGACAATGTTGACTGGAATAGACTCTTTCAAATTCTGAAATCAGCAGGGGTAAAATACAGGGAAAGGAGAGTTATTTACAACTTGTACAAAAGCCAGACCGCAGTTATTAGACTCGAAGGACATGAAAGAGAAACATCAGTTAGCAAGGGAGTAAGACAGGGTTGTAGCCTTTCTCCGATGCTATTTAATTTGTACATCGAGCATGCAGTGAAGGAAAGCAAGGAAATATTTGGAATAGGAATTAAAGTTCAGGGCGAAGAAATAAAAACATTGCGTTTTGCTGATGACATTGTAATTTTGTCAGAGACAGCAAAGGACCTGGAAGAGCAGTTGAATGGCATGGACAGTGTATTGAAGAGAGCGTATAAAATGAACATTAACAAGAACAAAACAAAAATAATGGAATGCGGTCTTAGAAAATCAGGTGATGCTGAAGGAATTAGATTAAGTAACGAAACAATGAAGGTGGTAGATGAGTTTTGTTACTTGGGTAGTAAAATAACATGCGATGGTCGCAGTACAGAGGATATAAAATGCAGAATGGCAATGGGAAGAAAAGCATTTTTGAAAAAGGGAAATTTGCTAACATCGAATATTGATTTAAGTGTAAGGAAGTCTTTTCTGAAGGCATTTGTGTGGAGTGTTGCCTTGTACGGGAGTGAAACATGGACAATAAGCAGTGCGGAAAGGAAGAGGATAGAGGCTTTTGAAATGTGGTGCTACAGAAGAATGCTGAAGATTAGGTGGGTAGATCGCATAACTAATGAACAGGTACTTAACAGAATTGGTGAGAAAAGGAATTTTTGGCACACCCTGACTAAAAGAAGGGATCGCTTGGTAGGACACATTCTTAGACATCGGGGAATCGTAAATTTAGCATTGGAGGGAAGTGTGTGGGGTAAAAATCGCAGAGGGAGACCAAGAGATGTGTATAGTAAGCAGATTCAAGTGGATGTGGGTTGCCGTTCTTATAAGGAGATGAAAAGGCTTGCTCAGGATAGAGTAGGGTGGAGAGCTGCATCAAACCAGTCTCCGGACTGAAGACCATAACAACAACAACGGTCCGACGTTTCGCTCATGACATCCTCGAATGAGCACGAGGGAAATCGAATGCAGTTGATCGTGCGTGCCAAGAGACTACATTGGCATCTACTGGACTGTCAGGGAACTACGTGCCTCTTAAAATCGAGCTAGCAGAGACACAAGACGCAGTCCTCTGATAGAGAATACATTTCCAGTAATCTTAGACCTCTTAAGTAATGAAACGCATTACGTAGGCCTCGACGGAAAGAGTCAACAGTTTTATTCGCATCACATTGTTTATGACGTCATATTTCATTAATTGTGTGTTGCAATCAAATGTTCAAATGTTTTTATAGCTTATGGGACTTAACTACGGGGTCATCAGTCCCTAAACTTACAAACTACTCATGAACTAACTAATAATAAGGACGGCACAAATATCCATGCCCGAGGGGGGATTCAAACCCCCGACCGTAGTGACCGTGCAGACCGTGACTGAAGCGCCTCAGTCCCCTCGGCCACCGCGGCCGGCTGTGTCGCACTATGATAAAATTTAGAACGTACGTTCAGTGGTGTATGCGTATCTGCCTGTAACATTTCTAGCGAATACAACTAATAGTGTGCGAGTAATAAATTGTAATGTCATGCCAAATTTCAGCGCATGAAAGCCGAAAAAGTAGTAAGCGACAAACTCTTTTCCTTTCATTATTTTGCTAGGGTTGGTAGCGAAAAAAATTTCCTAAGGGTTTGAAATTAAGTTTGTTGCGGGTCGCTAAGTGCTCTTCTTCTGAAGTAGTGGACTCAGTCACACTATCACGTGCCGCAACAGGGGGAAGTTTTCATTGTATATGACGCCATATCTCCTGAACTATCGAAAAATCCTTTCTTAGCTGACGTCTTCTACCGATAAGCTAATTCCTGCCATATTTGATCTATACAGGTGAGGTTTTTTTCGAGATTTCGTCTTTAGTCAGTGTCTGAGTGAGTGAGCGAGTGAATGAGTTTTTTTCGCTTTTATATAGATAGAGATGTACATAAATGATTCGGCGAACATGTTTACTACTAGTCTACAGTTGTTTGTTGATGACGCAGTTCTGCACTGGAAAGTGTCTCTGTTGAGTGGTGACTGTAGATAGACACAAAATTAAAAACATCCAGTTGGAATGATGAATGGTAGGTAGCTATATATATATATATATATATATATATATATATATATATATATATATATGGAAATGCAATGTAAAGCAGTTGAGTAGCAGGGCCAATCACATAATGTTTGAATATAGTATTGGTAGACGCTGCTTGATACGATCACGTCAGCTTAATATCTGTCCATAATGTTGGAGAGTGTTGTTAAATGTTCAAATGTTTGTAATTCTATGGGACCAAACTACGTTGGTCATTAGTCCCTAGTCTTACAAACTACTTAAGCTAAGTTAAAGAAACCTAAGGACGACACACACATCCATGCTCGAGGGAGAATTCGAACCCCGACGTGGGAGGTCGCGCGATGTGTAATTTGACGCTCCAGGCCGCTCGGCTATCCTCGCGCGACGATGTTAAATGAAACGAGCATTTAAAGACTGTCGTAGGGACGGCGGTTCGTCGACTTCGGTTTATTGGGAACAGTTTTTAAAGTGGTCGGAAAGTCCACCAGATCGGCTTGAAGGAAGACAGAGAAGCAATTCAGAGGCGGGCGACTAGATTTGTTACTGGTATTTTCGATGAACACGAGACTGTTACGAAAATAGTCTCGGAAGTCAAATGGGAATCCCTAGAGGGAAAGTTAGTGAGGGAGTTTCAAGCAAACAGTAGAACTTTGCCTCCAACTTACATTTTACCAGACGATCACAAAAATGATACGAGAAATTAGAGCTCGTACAGAGTATATACTGACTATGCCGACGCCGTGTGCGTACAGGAAAGAGGCAGAAGAAAAAGATAAATAAAACTTTTATTCATGCGGGCACGGTCTTTGACGCAGTAAACGTCAATACCTACGTGCAGTTTATTGAAAACGTCGATGCCGTAGCACCGACAGCTGCCTGCTGTTGGCATGTATTCCTCGGATTTCTTGTCCGCAACCGCGAACTGGTATTATGCGACAATATAGACGGGATGCTTTGTCTCCGTGCTGGGACATGCATACTATCCAGGAAGCCCTCTAACGCTGCACGACGTTGTATATTTCGAATACAAACCTGGAACGCTGCACAGTATACTGGCACCGGATCTGTTTAAAACATCTCGCAACTTTGTTCACAAAACATTCGTACAATTATGTTCTACTTGTTGTGCATTACTCCTTCGAAGTAATCTCCTACACAAATGATACACAGCTCCCAGTTCTTGCAACACTTACCGATATTACAAACAATTAGAAATTTTATTGTAGACCGGTGTGGTGCCTGTTCCTTCTGACATGACGCCACACCTGATTCGCAGCCTTATTGCAATTGCAAATGTTGAAATGTTTGTAAGTTAAATCTGCGGGACTAAACAACTCTGGTTATCAGTGCTTAGGCTTACCAACTACTTAAACTAACCTAAGGACAAACACACACAACCATGCCCGATGGAGGACTCGAACCGCGCGCTTCGCAGCGAGGCGCCTTTCACCGCTCGGCCACTCCACCGCGGCTATTGCATTTGCAAATTAATTACTACGGACAGTCACGCGGGAGTAGCTGAGCGGTCTGGAGAGCCATGTTGCGGATCTCGCTTCCTCCCGCGTCGGAGGTTCGAGTCCTCCCACGGCCGTAGATGTTTGTGTTGTGTTTAGTATAAGTTACGTGATAAGTATTCTGTAAGTTTAGGGACTGATCACCCTGCAATTAAGTCCCATAAGCTTTCAAACATTTGAACATCTGATTTGAACTAAGGAAGGGAAGGAAGAAGGGTTCGGAAGAAAACGATTTAGATTAATTGTATTGCGGCATTAAAAGTATACAATGACGACAAGGAAAAACTACCACTTTATCCTAAAAAAACTACGTTTAACAGATTCTTTATGATCCTCATACAGGAGAGATGGCTTAGTCACAGCCTAAGGGATGTTCCCAGAATGAAACTTTCAATCTGCAGCGGAGAGTGCGCCCACGAAAGGCATAGGTCCCAGGTTCAAGTCCCACTTCCGGCAAACAATTTTAATCGGCAAGAAAGTGTCATATCAGCGCACACTCTGCTGCAGAATGCACGTTTCATTCTGGAAACATCTGTACTGGTGGGACGCTCAATGTTGCTATAATATTTGAATGAAACGCAAGTGCAACTCGTTATCATTTTACTCCCCCTTTTTATTTTCTTTAGAAAATGGAAACTGGGACACCTCGACTAAATGAAAGTTCCATGACCTCGACCCCTCCTCCAGACCAAAGTAGTGCCATAGCTAAGACGAAATCAGTAAATAAGTTTTCTTGCTCTGCCGCGACTAGTTCGTTCTTTTAGTTCGTCCGCTCCCAGTGACGGCTGAGCGGTGTGGTCTGCGCATGCAGGTGGAGGGAGAAGTTTCCCCACCTAGCTGGCTCATGCGTTTGTTGCTTCAGCCGCTAACGATATCACGCAAACCAAAAGAAACAGTTTGTGGATAATTTCTGGCGTTTAAGTTTACAGTTATCTCTACATTTTGGCATTAAGGAATTTATTAGTCCGATATTGCAGACTACAGAATACTTCAAAAAAGAGAAAAATTTGTAGCAACGAACTACGTAATCTAGCAGGCAGACGCTAACCTCGAAATGGCCCTCATCAGCAGAAGGCAAACACGGGATTTTTCATTATGTTCGTGATCTATCGCGCATATTTCAGTTCGCGAGCTATAGCTCTTCTCTTAGTTCGCAGCTCGGCGGCGAAATAGGTCGCTCTTTTTAGTTCGTCCGCTCGTTTTGGCTTTTGCTACCGCTACTAAACTACAGCTGAGCTGCATCTCATCTCGAAATGACGGCAACTGGCGGAAGGAAATCACGCGATTCTGCGCGCTCTCGCGTCCTCTCGCTGTTACCCGTCAAGTTTCGGAAAAGGAGCGGACGAACTAAAAGGCGAGGGATCTGCAAACTAGTTCGCGTAGTTCGCCTGTGGGAGCGCTCTTCCGCCGGCCGCGGTGGCCGAGGGGACCGAGGCGTTCCAGTCGAGGTCTGCACGGCCACTACGGTCGGGGGTTCCAATCCCCTCTCGGGCATGGATATTTGTGCCGTCCTTAGTTTTAGTTAGTTCATAAGTAGTTTGTAAGTTTAGGGACTGATGACCCCGTAGTTAAGTCTCACAAGCTATACAAACATTTGAAATATTTGATTTTGAGCGCTCTTCGGAACTAGTTCGTTCGCGAACTACACAAAATTACTCCGCAGGTCTTCCCATTGCGGCTGTAACGATACACTGAATTTTTTTTTCTTTTTTTTGTTTATCCTTGATCAGCGACGCTTATCGCCTCTGGTTCCCTCTGACTCGCAGTACAACTAATTTAATTTCGTTCGTCATTCTTTACTTCCGAACCTGCGAGAAGACGGAACCGTGATAGTAGTTTTACTCACTCTCTGGTCTGTATCTAATCGGTGTAGACGTCTTTCATACCTGTATCCACTCATGTAAGTAAGAATAATGCAATCAGTTGCTGAAAATATTATATTTAAAAACATTCCCTCTCCTTGGTTTTCATTTAAATCAAACTCCTCCACGTCAAATATTTAATTTCTTAATGTTTTCAGCTCCTTCGCCTCTGTAATTGTTTTAGGTTCAGACGCCATTACAATCTCTTCGAATTGTCTGCAAAATTTCAATCAATCAATCATCCTTTTATTATACTTTGCTTGATTTTAGAACTTGCAGTCATTTCTTTTGTAATTTCACGAAGTCCCATCATTTTTTTTAATTATTATTATTATTATTTTTTTTTTTTTTTTAATTCTATCATTACTAGTAACTACATGTTCCACCCACGGTCACACAACAGTGAAAAGCGAAGTGAACAGTCTGAACATTGATCGCCTACGGAAAGTATCTCCAACGTTCACATATTACATAAATAAAAGTTATCATTTCCAGCTTATACTATACGAACCACAGGATCCAGCTAGATGCTTTCCGTAAGTTTTATAACGTGCTGTTGCTCGTATCACACTTGTGCGTCCTCTCCTGGAGTACTGTTGCCCCTTGTGGGACCCTCACCAGGTGGGACTGACTGAAGATATTGAGAAGGTTCAGAGAAGGGCAGCTCGTTTTGTTTTATCTCGTTACGGGGGGGGGGGGGGAAGCGTCACGGAAATGTTGCACGAATTGGGGTGGAAATCATTAAAAGAAAGACGTTATTCATTGCGGCGTGATCTGTTTGCGAAGTTTCAATCACCGACTTTTAGTTCTGAATGTGAAAATATTTTGCTAGCACCCACCTACTTAGGGAGACATGACCATCCCAATAAAATAAGAGAAATCAGATCGAAAACGGAAGGATTTAGGTGTTCTTTCTTCCCGCGCGCTATTAGAGAATGGAACGGTAGAGAAAAGTTATGAAAGTGGTTAATGAACCCTCTGCCACGCACTTAAATGTGATTTGCAGAGTATCTATGTAGATGTAGGTATAGATGTATGGTGAGCGACTGTAATATGCAACCCGCGGTTTATTTGCTTTAATATTCATTTTGTGCTGTACTTTAACTAACTTATTTCAGATTCAAACATTCGTTACCATCAATTCCTTGTCCAAAAAATGTAATCGCGGAATCTACTTTAACAATTATGGCATCATACGAAGCAAGGGCAACGTTATACGGCGACGCCCGAACATTGCCCAATGCTTTCCCTGGTGCGCGCGCAAGCTCCGGCGCACACCGCGGCAGGTGGCAGCCGTCTGGCGAGTGCTAATTGCGTTTACACGGCGCTCGCCGGCCATTGTGCGCCCGGCCATTATGTTAAAGTCTTCATTAAGCGGCGGCCGCCTTTTGTGCCGGCAGGAACGGTAACGACTCGCCGCCAAAGAAGGCAGCGGGCTGCAAGAAACGGTAGGCCCGCCCGCTCCGCGCTAACAGCTATCCCCCACCGGCGAAACTTTGCCGGGATTTCCACACCGCTCGGCGATACCTGCCGCCTGCAAATGACCGGCCCCGCCCTCGAGGCCGGAATTGCTCCTGGCCGTGGCAGGGGTAGCCTCCAGCCAGTCCAGTAGCGACGGCCCCTTCCCTCTGGAAAGCTGACCGACAGTTGAGACAAGTATCTGATAGCGTGTGTTTTATACGTTAAGGATTTGTTTGAGCCCCGCGACTATTCCTAATACAGGGTTGAGAATAGAATCCGCTACCAATCACATTAAAAATCGTACTTTGTGTTTATGACACAACCGGTTTCGGACTTGATACCATCTTTAGGCGCTTAAAGCATTCACAAACTTATATGTGTGTCAAGTTCGTGGAGGTCAAATTAATATTGTATCCCAATGTCGATTGTCCATGCTGTGAACACACGTTCCTTAAAAAAAAAAAAAAAAAAAATAAATAAATAAAATAAAATAAAAAAAAAAATAAAATTAAAAAAAAAAAGAGTTCGAATGTCTGTATAGCTTACAGGACGTAACTACGGGGTCATCAGTTCCTAAACTTACAAATTACTTATGAACTAGCTAACACTAAGGACGGCACAAATATCCATGCCCAAGGGGGGATTCGAACCCCCGACCGTAGTGGCCGTGTAGACCGCGACTGGAGCGCCGCAGTCCCCTCAGCCACCGCGCCCGGCCTTTAATTACGTCCATACTCTAATTTGTATTCTGCTTGCCATTTTTAGTACAATTTATCATCATCACAGCACAGCAGTGGAGAATGCTGGGTCTTAACTTGGGCTATCACTACTATTTCACTTTCTAAGGTTATAACGAGAAAGAAATGGTAAGAAAAAAATCGATATCTTGCACTGTTTTCGAGATATTGATAGTGACCGTGCCAAATATCTCAAGAAATTAACAGCAAACGAAGATACAGTTACCGGCAAACGTTAAAGCGTTGAGGGGGACATCCAATGACACTACATTCGCACCACCTCCCCCACTCCCTACCAAAGCCCGTGATAGGTGGTGGGGTGCAACTTTGAAATCCTTTATAGGAACGGCTAGTTTTTATTGCAGATTTGGATTCTTCGTGAAAAAATATGTAACTTTCGTATGAAACTTTTCTTTTTCGTTTTATGATAAATGGCGCTGTAATCGGAAAAAAATGAAAGAGTAGCATACCTTAGACGAGCTTCTTCAGCATCTCTGTGGGCCTCACAACACCAGGAAATAATATCTAGTCTCTCTCTCCAATTGCGTAGAGGTGGTGCAGATTTTCCCCCCTTCCGCTCACCTGCGAGAATTGTCTGTTCAGTAACTGTTTAATTACACATCGCCCATTCATTTTGAAGAATTGATACCAAGAACTGTGAAACTGCACTGCGTACAATGAAATAAACTGTACTACGCACAATGAAATAAGCATCATCAATACACCTGTTGTGATACGTAACAAACACACAAACACGCTCTTTATTGCTTTAAACTGATGCGGAGTTCGCCTAGAGCTATTCGTGACAGTTCGGCACATTTCGGAAGCACTCGTGCTAGTATTGCGACGAAGCCTTGGTGTGCTGTTGGTCGCACTACCCTACCCAACAATCCCTTCCCCTCATCTTAGCGAAGCCTGCGGCAATAAGCGTCCGAAGCTCTGTTCTTCCACTGTTGGAATGAAGCGAACGAGACATATTCCACACTACGCGCTAATTCTTCACGACGGAAACTTGCTTCTATTGACATTATTGTCAATATTGATTCTTAATTTCTGGTTTGCTTTAGATATGGGCTTCGGTGATAGCTTTGATAGCCCGCAATGTACGCCAGCACAGAAATGTGAACTCATATCATACACTTCTTTTTTATATGTTGATATCGCGATGTGGAAACAATATTACATGGAACACCACCAACATGATGCCACACATCTACAATTCTGAATGTTTTAAGCATCTAAAGATGGCCACAAGCCCGAAACCAGTCGTGTCATAAATAAATAAATACGATATTTAATGTGACAAGTAGCGGATTCTTTTTCTCAACCCTGCATTGAAAACTGTGCAGTAGACCTGGAGATATCACTTTATGCGCAACTAGCTGAAATTTCCACCATTTTTCGGGTTTTATGTTGTAGCACCTACTCTTCTGGTGTTTGGACGGGGGAAGAAACCAATGAAACGAGATAGTGGAATTAATTAACCAGCCGGACTTCCTATTGCTTGTAAATATTCTGTTAATGTGACCGTTGTCTGCATCGGACCTCCTATCTCCTAGCAGGGTTTCTGTTATTTCATAAGATGAATAAACTTAATTTTTATCCTACAATTCTACGCTGTGAAGTAGAGAATGCGATTCAACATCTGAAGAATTATAAAGCCCCTGGTGTAGACGGCATATCAGAAGAAATGATCAAAGAAATGGGACAGGAAGGTATTGATGCGCTGCACTCATTGTGTAAAAGAATATGGGAAACTGGGGAGTGGCCGGATGACTGGACAAAGTCTCTGTTCATTCCCTTACACAAGAAAGGGTCTATCAGGAACTGCTCCAACTACCGAACTATTGCACTCATATCTCACGCAAGTAAAATTTTACTCTACATTACCGTACATTCAACCCCACATGTCCTCAGAACAAGCAGATTTTGTTGAAGGGAAAGGAACTCGTGAACAGATTCTCAACGTAAGACAAATAATAGAAAAAGCACGAGAGTTCTGTGTTCCTGTTTTCATCTGCTTCCTTGACCATAGGAAAGCCTTTGGCTGTGTTGTGTGGGAAAAGTTGTGGCAGGTACTTGCAGAGATCGGTGCCCCTCCCCACTTGACAGCATTGATCAGAAATCTGTACAATGATCACTCCGCAGTTGTAAAGAAAAATGGTAGCACGTCTGATTCCTTCAGAGTTTCAAAAGTTGTGAGACAGGGTTGTGTTCTATCCCCACAACTGTACAACATCTATGTAGAAAACGTCATTAGGAAAGCTCTTAATGGTTGGACCAAAGGCATCTCAATTGGCGGAAGGACTGTCAACAACCTACGTTTTGCGGATGACACTGTACTTTCAGCCAACAGCGAAGATGAACTTGCTGAGCTACTAACTAGAATAAAAGACATTAGTCTAGCATATGGACTAGACATCAACCTCAGTAAGTCCAAACTCATGTTAATCGATCGAGAACAACAGATCCAGCTCACAGGTCAATTAAAGGAATTGGAAGTCGTGCAGTCTTTCACATATCTTGGGTAAACCATCTTAAGAACAGGTAGTTGTGAAGAGGAGATAAGAAGACGGATCACGCTAGGACGAGTGGCTATGAAGAAGCTCACGAACATCTGGCAGAGCAGAGCAATAACAAATAGCACAAAGATCCGGCTAGTTGAAACACTCGTGTTTTCTGTCTTCTCTTAAGACTGTGAATCATGGACACTCAAGGCCAGAGACAAACAACACACTGATGCGTTTGAGCTATGGTGCTGGCGTAGGATGCTACGCCTAAAATGGACCGAAAGAAGAACAAATGTGTCCATTATTGAACAACTGAATATCTCCAGACGCCTTTCTTCTCGAGTCGACGTAAAAATTCTCCAGTTCTTTGGCCATATTATGAGAAGAGACGGAGAAAACTTAGAAAAAATAATCTTACAAGGAAAGATCGAGGGAACAAGACCAAGAGGAAGAGCAGCGAGCAGATGGATAGACCAGATCAAGAAGATCTCCGGTCTACCTCTTCGGCAGGCACTGAGAGAAGCTGACAACCGTCCGGGATGGAGACGCTTGGTTCACGGGGGCACGACACTCAGCAATGAGCACAACGACTTATGATGATGGTGAAGTATGGTAAAAACATGGGAAAGTTAAAGAGCAGATATCGGTCGGTTCAAGGAAATAATCAATATATTCTACAAGTGTCACACAGAATTACGAGGTAACCAGAAATTAAAAAAAAAAAAAAAAAAAAAAAAAAAAAAAAAAAAAAAAAAAAATTAAAGAAAAATAAAAAAATAAAAAATAAAAGATATTACAAAAAACCTGTTACTAATTCTTGCTTCAGGGCAAAACAAAGAAGAAGATAGGAAATAGAAAACAAAGAACTTTCAAATAATTCCACCTGCCTTTAAAGAGAGAGTGTGTATTTAGAGAGCTTCATGAAAGATATCCTTTAGTCATGAATATGTTAGATCAGTGTTTCTCAGCCTTTTCGTTCACGCGATCCCCTTCCATGTAAAAATACAATGACGAACCCCTTCCAAGTAAAAGTGTTCTGGACACCACCGTCTAGAAAAGAAACATTCTGGCGACCCCCCTACATCAAAAAAATGTTCAAATGTTTGTTAAGCTTATGGGACTTAATTACGGGGTCATCAGTCCCTAAACTTACAAACTACTTATCAACTACCTTATACTAAGGACGGCACAAATATCCATGCCCGAGGGGGGATTCGAACCCCCGACCGTAGTGGCCGTGCAGACCGTGACTGCAGCGCCTCAGTCCCCTCGGCCACCGCCTCGGCACCCCCTACTCCCCCGCTCCCCATTTCATCGTCACGAACCGTAACAAAACTATGTTACGACATAGAAAACGAATTTAATCTTCTTTATTTTCCTACAGCTTTCTTTTAAATTCTTGGACGAAGTTCTTTCTGCACTGTCGAAATGATTTCCGACAGGAAAATATATTTTATTAACGACTGATTCGCATTTCTGTCAAGAATCAGAAGCGTATTGTGCCCCCTAAGAAAGGTTCCACTGTATAGACAATTTGTAAAGAAGTAGATCTTTCTTTTCGATTTTTTCAGAATTACTTATTGTATCAAGTTGTTTTACCTCTAGATCGGTTCCTGAAAACAGTTTTCAGACTTTAGCTTATTCATCATTAACACACTGTAATATGAAACAATCTGTGATCTACTCAAGGAATTCCATAATTTTAACTTTAAATATATTTGTGTTATGTATAAGTTTTTCTACTACTGAAGCTGTCGTTATTTAATGGTGCAACTAGTGCACTTCCTCTTGTTACGGCGATCTTCCGAGCAAGACTTTGCGACCACCCTGGGGGTCGTGACCCACAGGTTGAAAAACACTGCATTAGACTGAGCTCAAAGCAGAAGTGGCACTAACACTAATATGAGAGCATTTTAGTGTTCTTCTTCGTATTTGTAGCAGATATGCAAACTGCTGCATATTTAGTGAACTACAGAACGAATGCAATTATTTTAATCGCTAAAACCTTCTCGGTGGAACTGTGGAGTTTCTGATGGTCAGCACTAAATATCACAAATATGGGTTATCATCTCCTTTCGGAAGAGTCACAAAGAACATAACAAAGGGTTGTTCTCACGGCTACGTCCTGGGGCTGCTCATTTAGCATTTAAATGCGTAGCCTCTCTTGAGGTAGCTACATGATTATGATGATGTGCTTGAGGTGATAGCCTATGCAGATGACATCCTACTCAAGATTGGCCGTTGAAGCCGAGAAGATATTGAATTCTGGATACAGAGAGTGCTGGTAATTCTTTCCACGTGATGCATGAGAACGGAAGTAAAAGTAGCACCACAGAAATCAATATATCTATCCTTCAGTGCCAGTTGACCACGAATCCACTGAAAGAATCGATGGAGTGCCTGTCATTTGGTGAAACGAGACACCAACGTGACATCATTGATGACCCCTGGAGATTTGGGGCCCAAAATAGTCGCGGTAGCTGAAAGGTCGCTCATAGTCCTGCATAAGTTGGCTGGGATCGGGGACCGAAGATTCCACTTTTCGCACCATCTCATCAGATTTTACTACAACAGCATACCGACGACTATCGTGAGCGGATCTCCGGTGTGGACGCACAGGCTCACGAAGGTGCCCTACCTGGACCGCGATCAGAGTACAGCAAAATATCATACTCCATTCTGAACAGGCCTACAGGACCACTCCCAGTGGGACTATCTTGGTGTTGATGGGGCTTTGTCCCCTTAATATCAAGGTAAGAGGCTAAAAAGGGCGACAGGACAACGTTGAGGAAATCCTCGGGAGGCCTGCCAATACCAACAGTTATATCAAAGGAAGGAGGTTACAATTATGGAAAGAGCTCTGGGACAGGGAAGAAACAGTAAGGAGGACATACGCTCTCCTACGCTACATTCAAGTAAGACTGAGAAAGGGCACTTACAAGCGACCAGAGGGATGTTCCACTTCCTCACGGGACATGGTAAATAGGCGACACCAGTCGTAGAAGGTACCCTGCATCATGTAGTCTTTAAGTGACCTACTTCCAACAATGTGGCCGAAGAATTAAAACAAAAGCAGCCCAGTAGGAACACATGTCAGCTAATACATCAGTCGAACATATTTCACACAATGAATTAACCATCACAATATCACGCAGTGCTGAACGACTTCCTGCACAACAATCGACCTGATTAGTCACATACACACAACAATGACAGCAGCCACATTTGTCATGCCGCCAGGGGATGATCTGGTCGCCAGCAATTGTGAAATCTGCCAACCTCTAGTCTTTGGGTTAGGTGTGGCATTACCTGTGTGGACCCGGACGTAAAGTAGATGTAGCTTAGTTTTAGAAATTAACGTTAATATCAAATGGGAATAACATCTTGCACAGGGGTAGGGGGGTACTCCAGTGAGATCAAGACCTGCCCAGTGCCAGGAGCACGCTCACTGGGTCTAGCTGGGTGAGCACGGCCGCACTTGTAGGTTTCTATGCAACTAGCACAATTGTAACGCTGCAGTACTACCACTAGAATAATAACTAAACATTTAAGCAGGTCAAGTAGTAGTAGATATAAAACTACCTGGCAGATTAAAATTGTGTGGCGGATCAGAGAAATTAACACATACTGACAGATATCTGCACAAAAATTCCAATCATCACCCACAACAAAAGAGAGGTGTGATTAAAGGTGTCGTGGACAGATCCAAAAGAATTTGCACACCAAAACATCTGCACTATGAGCTACAACGTCTGAAGTATGCCTTTAAGAAGAATGGTTATTCTGAGAAAGAAAGAAATAGAATTTTACGACCAAATAACAGTAGGCCGAAGGACAAGGAAACAACACAACGATGGAGAAATACGGTATCTCTCCTCTTTTTTAATAAGGTAACGGATCAGATTGGGAAGATTCTACGAAAACGTTACATCAGACTGGTTTTCAAACCAACAAAGAAGATATCCCAAGCCCTCAGATCTGTAAAAGATAAACGTCCTCCTTTATCAGCTAGTGGGGTTTATAAAATTCCATGCTCCTGTGGTAAAGTCTACATCGGAACAACTACGAAAAGTATAAACACAAGTCTAAAGCAGCACAAAAGTCTATGCCGACTTGGAAAAACTGAAAAATCGGCTGTGACGGATCACTGCTTACAATCAGAAAATCATATAGTAAAACTCTCTGAGACAGAAATTTTATCTTCCACGACGAATTACTATCCAAGGTTATACAGTGAAGCGATTGAAATATATAAACATAATGATACTATGAAACTCAACGATAAATGAACTGTGGCTCTGCAGAATCGATGGCTGTTCTTATCTTTGACATGGTTTGATAGTATAGCTTTATCTTTGTCAAGTGTCATCTATGCTTATCACGTGGATCTTAACCATGCCTCCTTTTAGACGGTTTTAAGAAAATCTCAGACCCCCGACCCGTCAGTCGGCAAGACGCAATAGACGGACAACCTCCGAAGAAGTCCGACGCAGAATCGGATGAAACGTTATGAAGCAGCAAGATTCCAAAAACACAGCCTTACAACCCAGAAGATATAATACCTAAATGGTATTCGCTTTTGCGGTTTCGAAGTCTGGAGTAAGGTACACTTAGCCATGCACCGTACGAAATCTAACGTTGACAGCTGCCTTCCTCATGTGAGACGTTACTGTCGCATCGCCTCATTACTCTACTCGCTCTGATTGCCACTTTTCTTATTCATTTACTCTAGTACTGACCACATGAACCAGTATTTACAATTACATTTTTGGATACTTAAGTGAATTGAGAAATATTTATTGTATTTCCAGCCATTTGGCCTAAGTAAAGACGTAGAAGTGGCAACTTTATTTTTCCCCTAACTAGTCATGTCACACACGTGGTGTCCCTCCACAGCGTATGTGAGAGTGTGTTTGTGTATATTTGCATCAGCAGTGCGATAGAGTGAATAGAGATTTTGTGGTTTCAGTAGTTTACGCGTTTTCTACAAGGATTTCTATATTAAATGTGCTTCGTTTCATGTTGCTTTCGAGGAGTCCTCAATATTTTTACTAGTTATCTTTGTGATATATTTCGGTCAGCCACGTTGTGTATTAGTATCATGCTATGAGTTTGTGTTTGGCTTTACTTATATTGAATAGTAATATTAGAGTATGTTTTATTTTTATGTTGCCATGAGCGTGTTTTGTTTCAAATTTTGAGCGATATTGAGGTGAATTTCTTTGTGTTATGCTGATGGGTCACTGTAATCATGTATTCGTTCAGTGTTGATTCGTGTTCACTGTCGTGAATGCGTGATGTCGTAATTCTCTCATATTGGCGGTTTGTCGCAACATCCATCCCAAGCTCCGACCAGTGGCACTAGTTTTTCCGTAATATGTAAATTTGCTCATCATACGCTACTAAGCAACTGCATGCGTATATTAGATGTAATGGTGTTTGGTTACATTGCTGTGAAAATTGTCCTACCATCCCGTCCCTTCAGCTACCTTTTATTAGGAGACCTGTAGGTTATTCACGGAGTAAATTAACTCAGCAGAGCTCAGACTTGAGGTTAATATGCTACCTTTCTTGTTTTAAGAATCCATACTGTCTTTAACCCGGCGTGAGTGAGGTCTGTTATGTGATACCCGAGGTGTTTCTAAGCGCTGATTAGTGGACGTCATTGCTGCCACACAGATCTTGCTGTCACATTAGCTGGAGGCAAGGGAGAAGGGGGAAGATGGAGTGTTGAGATTATTGTTTCGCCAGTGTCAGAGGGAGATACACGTGTGGAAATGTGGCTGGCGTACTTCATACCCGACCTCGTAGTTGGTGTCAGCAGTTTTACGAAATACATAGTTGTTTATACTATTCCTTAAATTATTTTTAGAATTCAGATTTCTCAAGATGTCTTACGAAGAACTTGAACATCGGCCACAAGAACTACTAGAAGTAGTTTTAGAAAAATGTTCAAACGGTAGTTCCTGTGACTCCGAGAGTGAAAAAGAAATTGAAGTTTCTCAAAGAAGTGAAGAAAGTGTATTTTGGATCATTTGGAAGGGCCAAAATCTGTGTTGGCGGCTCTTAGTCAGTCATCTGACATACGTGGGACTTTTTATACTTCCAAAGATGGTACAAAATGGATGAAGGATACTCCTAGACAAAGTGTTCATATTCAAACAGAGAATATTATTATCACTTCTCCAGGTGTAAAAGGTGCTGCAAACAAAGCCAAAAGAGAGAATGAATGTTGGATTCTTTTTATAACAAACAGTATGTTGAAGACTATAATTCCACATACAAATAATCAAATAAGGAATATCAGGGGGAAATATCCAGAAAATAAAGAGTAGTACCTCGCAAACACAGTATTAACTTATTCATCTTGTTTAATAGACTGCATTATTAGAATCCCAAGTAGAAAAAATATTCAACACACGATTGTAGTATCAAAACTTCGTCATCAGAGTTTCGGGTATCTCATACCCACCTCACAGCTGGTGTAACAATTTCTTATCTCATTCACGGCGGGTTAAACAGACTTAGTCAAAATGTCATTTTCCCTTGCAATGAATATTTAATAGTGCTTAAATTTACCTTTTACTTATTCTGAAAGCTTATATGGTCTCTGGCTCCTTATTAGCTCCTCTTACGACAGTTGGTAAAAATTTATTTAATGATCTTGTCAATAAATGTGGTTTTGCCAGTAAGAAAAGTCCCAATTTTAATAAATTAACCCAGTGCATCTGTACGTCCACCCCCATGAACCACAGACATTGCCGAGGTGGGGTGGCTTGCGTGCCTCAACGATGCAGATAGCCGTACCGTAGGTACAAAGGTACAACCACAGCGGAGGGGTATCTGTGGAGAGGCCAGACAAACGTGTGGTTCCTGAAGAGGGGCAGCAGCCTTTTCAGTAGTTACAAGGGCAACAGTCTGGATGATTGACTGAGCTGGCCTTGCAACATTAGCCAATGTGGCTTTGCCACACAGCTACTGCGAACGGCTGAAAGCAAGGGGAAACTACAGCCGTTACTTTTCCCGAGGACATGCAGCTCTACTGTATGGAAATATGATGATGGCATCCTCTCGGGTAAAATATTCCGGAGGTAAAATAGTCCCCCATTCGGATCTCCGGGCGGGGACTACTCAGGAGGATGTTGTCATCAGGAAAGACAATACTGGCATTCTACGGATCGGAGCGTGGAATGTTAGATTCCTTAATCGGGTAGGAAAATTAGAAAATTTAAAAAGGGAAATGGATAGGTTAAAGTTAGATATAGTGGGGATTAGTGAAGTTCGGTGGCAGGATGAACAGGATTTCTGGTCAGGTGACTACAGGATTATAAATACAAAATCAGTTAAGGGTATCACAGGAGTAGGACTAATAATGAATAAGTAAATAGGAATGCGGGTAAACTACTATGAGCAGCACAGTGATCGCATTATCATTGTCAAGATAGATACGAAGCCAACAACGACAACAGTAGTACACGTTTATATGCCAACTAGCTCTGCCGATGATGAGGAGATCGAAGAAATATATGAGGAGCTAAAGGAAATCATTCAGACAGTTAAGGGAGAGGAAAACTTAATTGTTATGGGAGACTGGAATTCGGTAGTAGGAAAAGGAAGAGAAGGAAAAATAATAGGTGAATATGGACTGGGCAGAAGGAATGAAAGAGGAAGTCGCCTGGTAGAATTTTGCACGGAACATGATTTAATCGTAACAAACACGTGGTTTAAGAATCACAAACGAAGGTTGTATACGTGGAAGAGACCAGGAGACACCGGAAGGTATCAGATAGATTTTATAATGGTAAGACATAGATTCCGGAACCAGGTGAAAAACTGTAAGACATACCCAGGGGCAGATATAGACTCTGACCATAACTTGTTAGTCATGAACTGTAGGCTGAAACTGAAAAAACTGCAGAAAGGTAGGAATATAAGGAGATGGGACTTAGATAAATTGAAGGAAAGTGAAGTTCTGGAGAATTTCAGAGGGAGATTTAGGCAACAATTGACAGAAACAGGGGAAAATAAAACAGTAGAAGAGGAATGGGTAGCATTGAGAGATGAAATAGTGGAGGCAGCAGAGGACAAAATAGGTAGAAAGGCAAGACCTACAAAAAATCCTTGGATATCGCAGGAAATACTAAATTTAATTGATGAAAGGAGAAAATATAAAAATGCAGTAAATGAAACAGGCAAAATGGAGTACAGACGACTAAAAAATGAGATTGACAGGAAATGCAAAATGGCTAAGCAGGAGTGGCTAGAAGCCAAATGCAAATCAGTAGAAGAATGTATAAGGGGAAAAGTAGATACTGCCTACAGGAAAATAAAAGAGACATTTGGGGACAAGAAAAGCAACTCTACGAATATCAAGAACTCAGATGGGAAACCAGTTCTCAGCAAAGAAGGGAAAGCTGAAAGATGGAAAGAGTACATAGAGCAGCTCTACAAAGGAAAGGAACTTAGAGACAATGTTGTAGGAAGGGAAGAGGAAGTAGATGAAGATGATATAGGAGATACTATACTGAGAGATGAATTTGACAGAGCCCTGAGGGACCTAGGTCGGAACAAGGCCCCAGGAGTAGATGACATACCCTCAGAGCTACTAAAGTCTCTGGGAGAGCCAGCCATGACAAGACTATTTGAACTGGTGTGTAGGATGTATGAGACAAGCGAAATACCCTCAGACTTTAAGAAAAATGTAATAATCCCCATTCCAATGAAATCAGGCGCAGACAGGTGTGAAAATTACAGAACCATTAGTTTGATAAGTCATGGTTGCAAAATTTTAACACGAATTATCTACAGGAGAATGGAAATGCTGGTAGAAGCTGACCTTGGGGAAGATCAGTTTGGATTCAGGAGGAACGTAGGGACCCGGGAGACAATACTCACTTTACGTCTTATCTTAGAAGATTGGTTAAGGAAAGGCAAACCTACATTTTTAGCTTTTGTAGATTTGGAGAAAGCATTTGACAATGTTGACTGGAATACACTCTTTCAAATTCTGAAGTCAGTAGGGGTAAAATATAGCGAAAGGAGAGTTATTTACAACTTGTACAAAAGCCAGACCGCAGTTATTAGACTCGAAGGGCATGAAAGAGAAGCATCAGTTGGGAAGGGAGTAAGACAGGGTTGTAGCCTTTCTCCAATGTTATTCAATTTGTACATCGAGCTGGCGGTGAAGGAAAGCAAGGAAAAATTTGGAATAGGGATTAAAGTTCAGGGGGAAGAAATAAAAACATTGCGTTTTGCTGATGACATTGTAATTCTATCAGAGACAGCAAAGGACCTGGAAGAGCAGTTAAATGGAATGGACAGTGTGTTGAAGAGAGCGTATAAAATGAACATTAACAATAGCAAAACAAAAATAATGGAATGCGGTCTTAGAAAATCAGGCGATGCTGAAGGAATTAGATTAGGTAACGAAACAATGAAGGTGGTAGATGAGTTTTGTTACTTGGGTAGTAAAATAACATGCGATGGTCGCAGCACAGAGGATATAAAATGCAGAATGGCAATGGGAAGAAAAGCATTTTTGAAAAAGAGAAATTTGCTAACTTCGAATATTAATTTAAGCGTAAGGAAGTCCTTTCTGAAGGCGTGTGTGTGGAGTGTTGCCTTGTACGGGAGTGAAACATGGACGATAAGCAGTGCGGACAGGAAGAGAATAGAGGCTTTTGAAATGTGGTGCTACAGAAGAATGCTGAAGATTAGGTGGGTAGATCGCATAACTAATGAAGAGGTACTGAACAGAATTGGTGAGAAAAGGAATTTTTGGCATACCCTGACTAAAAGAAGGGATCGCTTGGTAGGACACATTCTTAGACATCGGGGAATCGTAAATTTAGCATTGGAGGGAAGTGTGTGGGGTAAAAATCGCAGAGGGAGGCCAAGAGACGCGTATAGTAAGCAGATTCAAATGGATGTGGGTTGCCGTTCTTATGAGGAGATGAAAAGGCTTGCTCAGGATAGAGTAGGGTGGAGAGCTGCATCAAACCAGTCTCTGGACTGAAGACCATAACAACAACATCTGTACGTAAAAGGTATATCAACGTCTCTTGCTTCCCCTTTTCTCGATGTGATAGAAACTGTATTTGAGTGTTGAAATATGTTGGTATTTAATTTGTACTGAGCTATAAAACTGGACGTATCCTTCCTTGCACAGCATGTATACTTGTTCAGTATTACCTCTTAGATGCGTTTTCCGTTGGCAGCCATTACTGTCATTTATTATTTACGCATGTTTAACAGATTCGGTTTGTTTTCAACCGTTTTGTATTTAGTTGTTGGAACCACTATAAATGTATAAGTAAGGTAAAACCTGCATTTATAACAAGCGCACTGCATCATTTCTTGTTGACTGTGGTAGCCCGCTGTAGTCACACAGTGCTTGAGTAGGCGCCTCAGTGGCAAATAAAGAATTTCTGTTATTATAGAGGGTACGTCACACATGTTTTGAAGTTCAGGCGTGTAAAAGTTCGTCAATATCGGAATAAGACTGTAGATTGGCTTTAGAGTATAACTGTGGATATTGTCGACGCCCGTTCCGTAAATAAAGTACCCACCTTCGCAGCTTACGAATATCTATGGAGATAATGATCTTCCTAGTTTTACAGCAATCCGAAGCACGGAATGGTAGTGAAAAAATACAAATGTAATCCAAAGTGACGACGTAAATACAAAATCACTAGTTGCAATGTTTTGTGCCATTTACTGGTCTTATGTGAATCTAAGGCATCCAGACACCCACTCAAAATCACACAAAAATTTCATCAGGTGTTTAATTTCCAGACTAATGATGCTATACGGCATCGTCAGGTTTATCTGTTAATCTAGGCCAAACTATTTGACTACTTCAGCACTTTCCAAAATTCACTGCGGGTAGCTCGTCCACCATTACTTCGAGGAAACAGAGGAGCATTAAACTATAATGCATTGACATTACATGTTTTGTTTCCTCATGTCTAAGTTAGAGCACAAACAGCAAGACTTTCAAAATAGTATATCAAGGTAAAGGAAGCAAATAATTTGAAATTTTCATTAATAAATAATTGTAAAGATCTAAATTAGTAGTAAACAATATGGAAAATTTGTCAGATTCAGTAAAGAAATCCTGGTCAATGAAAACTAAAAAATCTCGAATATTAAAAAAGAAAAACACACTTCATTCATGTTATTATTAATAGAAAAGTGCAAATAAATACTTTTGTTGGCAAATTAATAAAATTTTGCGCTGGAAAATTTTTTCCAATTTTTATTATCGTAAGAAATTATCTTATTTCAACGTATACTTGAGAAAAAAAAAAAAAAGCTCAATTTGTCCATCCGTTCTCGAGTTTTGCGCTTACCAACACACTCAATGATTAATTGTCTCCTCTGGGCAAGTAAGAGCAAAGCTGTATCGAGCTGATGCAGAGTGGTGTGAGGAACAGCTACTACACTCGGTCCTTTTCCCTTGGAAAACGCCGGCCGGAATTCTGTTACTCTGCTGTGATTGGCCAGCGGCAAAATGCAATTCTGCTTTAGGTAATATTAGAAATAAACTTCATTAAATTTACTTGAGTTTCATAACAAGATGTACCTCATTAGCAAGCTACCGTGAACCTGTTGCGACTTTCGTCGCTCGCCAGAGTACGAAAATGATGAAATGTTGTCAGAATTAATAAATCTGCTTAACGTCTACTCCCTAATTAACAAATAGCCTTACTGAGAATCTTCTGCTTCTATCACCGTTGCCAGCATGAACCTTCTCTCTTCTAGCGAGGGTATTCTGTTTCATAATTGAATGAGTAAAATGATAGCAACAGGGGGAGACTGTAGAATAGAAGTCTGACGGCTAAGTTATGCTCAGTGTATTCCGAAACTGACACCCTGAAAGGTGAGGTAGAGTGTTACACTTGATAATGAGGAAAAGAAAATCACACAGTATAAATCAACCTTGCACCGAAACGTCGTGCTGCAGGAAAGGAACAAATATCCAAGGCCATCGGGATGCTATACAGACTTTAATGAGAGAGAAGGAGTGTATGTAGAGAGAATATTGGAGTTATTTTTACCAATAGAACCAATAACTGGATGGAAGAAGAGGCAACACAAGTACTACTGCGAAACCGTGTTTATTCTGTCCGTGCGTAGTATTATATCGGGTGTCCCGTTTAATATGAGAAACCGAAATAAGTCTAAAATACCGCACCGTACACAAAATTGTGCAGGCATAAAATCTATATCTCCAACGGGAGCTCATCTTCCTGACATGAAATCAAACCACCGCATCCACTCCCTGTGAGTGGTAAGGAGGGATGGGAGGAGCGGGTGCGAAATTTGAAACCTTAAACAGGAACTACAATTTTAATGCAGATTCGGATTCCTGGACAAAAGGAGAAGAAGTAGAAGAATAAAAGCAAACCCTAGGGTTTCCTCGACACATAATTTATTTTACAGAGTTGGTAGATGGTGCCCTATAGTGCTATAAATGTGGCTTCCAGTTACTCACATGAAATTACACATGAGACTAAGTAATATACAAACAGCTTTTCAATTAGTGTCCAGACCTAACTAATGATGTCGGCGAAGGCCCAATCTCCACGTTCCGTCGAGAGTCTGTAAAGTGAAGTGAAGTCCGACCCCAATGCGCTGCCTTTAATCCTGGCCATGGTGGAGTGGCCTAGTGGTCTAAGGCGCCTTGATGCGGATGGTGCGGCTCCTCGCCGTCGGAGGTTCGAATACTTCATCGGGCAATGGTGGGTGTGTTGTCTTTAGGTTGGTTAGTCTAAGTATTCTGTAAGCCTAGGAAGTAATAACCACAGAAGTTGCATCCCATAGATTTACAAACATTTGAACTTTAATCCTGAGCCATAGTGCACCGTATTGCTGCAGCAGTGCTGCATTATAACACTGCAGTATACAATGTAATATGGGAAATACAAATAAACAGAAAACATTCATGGATGATGCAACCTGTACGTTTCTTGCAGCAGAATTTTGGAATGTTTCTTTGGTATGTATATTTCTACACATTCTAAGACATTCCATCTCCTCAGTTTATTAATTTACCAACTTCATCATTGTTCCGCAAGCAGAAGAATTTTAATTTGAGTTTCGCAGCATATTTTGTCTTACATTGCATAAAACTACGTTTCTTTGTCCACTTTACTCAGTAATGTTTCGAAACGTATGATAAATTGCACTTAACTGATTACAGCGTCATTTACGAGAGATGGGAAATAATGTGTCGAGAAAACCGTGGGTATGTTTTGGCTAAGGCCCCGAAACTTTATAAAAGAGGGGTTTCCTATTAAAGATTTCAAATTACTCCCTCCTGCCCCCCCCCCCCCCCCCGCAAAAGAGTATATCTTTCTTCTCTAGTGAGCAAATAAGAAGGCCTGTCTTGTTGATTTTGCTACCTCGTGTATCAAACGACAGTAACATTCAGCGAACAGCTGACAAATTTAGGATTTTATAGCCAACCTCTCCATACGAAACGTTAGGATTGGTGCTGGCCTACGTGGCCTAGTTTCCAACTTCTTAGGTTCCTGTATTTCAGTGGTAGCAAACGACCGAAGTAGTTGGCTCATCGGCCGGGAAGACGCCGTTTCAAAAGATTCAAAATAATGGCTGTATAACCTTTTTGGCTGTTCGCCAAACACAAGGATAATTAATTTAGTACCTAGAAAATACTCTCGCTTTACGAAACGTCGGTTCTCTTTCTAGGGGAGAATACCGTGTTATTAGATTGCCGAAAGAAATTAATTTAGTATGGCTTGATTGCCGATTAATGTTTCGACTTTCTAAAATATACTAGGGCTGTCCGTGGTTCGGAACCCACGTTAAACTGTAGGTCCCCCTATAACTGGCTGGGTAAGTCAGTACGAAGGTCGGAGGAAGGCAACGGCATACCACCTCCAAACAGGACTATGCCTAGTAAAGCACTGTGGTGTTCAAACCAATCTTCGGATTGTTGACTGCTTTAACTTTTTACTAGGGCTGTAGCTTGTGAAATATGAATCGAGTATAAATTTGCATACTGTTCAGATCCATGATAAAAAAGTAAATAACTACTTAGTGAACAATCGCCACATCACAAAGATTAGACAGCGTGGCGCACTGGCACTTTGTATTATGTTGGGGAAAGTCTCATCTCTCATATTTCACACCGTTTAATTTCACTAAAATTAATAAATGGCGTGAGTTACCGTGTCTGCAGTCGAAAGGGGATCGTGCTATCTACTTACTCCAGTTTTGGCAGACATAATGGGCAGACAATTATCCAATGCGGTCGGTCATACACAAGTAATAATTCTCATAAAAGTGATTTTGAGCAGAGTTAAATTGCAACAAAATTACCAATATTGCATAGTTATTGGAAAAGGTAGTTTGTTAACTGTTGAGCTTCTGAACGCCTACGCTAATTAAAAGGAGGGTGGCATAGGCTGAAGTGTAAACGTAATTTGCAATTGCAAACGACAGTTCTAACATTTCATATACAGTAAAAAAGTTAACTATTGACATCCTTACGATTTTATCATTTTAGATTCTCACGAATATCAATGGTAGCTGTTCTCGCTATCAGTTACAAGAGTTATGTTATCCCCCATGGGGCTCTTGGTTCTTACTTGAGTACGTGCATGGCGAGCACGGAGCCCGGAGCTAATGCAGTCTTCCTTCCTTCTTTACTTTCCGGACTGCGTTTCCTTTCCCCCTCCCCTCCTTTCCTGTCCTCACTTCTCCCCCCCCCCCCCCGCCCCTAACCGAGAGACTGATAGACATAGCAGATTAGTTTCCCTATGCCTACCAAACTACCCAAACCAACAAAATACTTATTGAGAGGGTGGAAAAGTCTCTTCCTTATTCCTTCTTCACTCCATTACGTCCTCTACGTTATCATAGATGACCAGTGCTTGAATTCGGTTGTAATGAAAATGCGGTGCCTAGTTAATGGTAGAAGCTGCCTCGGGGAAGATCAGTGTGGATTCAGAAGAAATGTAGGAACGCGGCAGGCAATCCTCACTTTACGGCTTATCTTAGAAGATAGATTAAGAAAGGCAAACCTACATATCTAGCTTTTGTAGATTTGGACAAAGCTTTTGACAATGTTAAATGGAATACACTCTTTCAAATTCTGAAATTAGCAAGAGTAAAATACAGGGAACGGAAGTTTATTTAGAACTTGTACAAAAACCAGACAGTGGTTATCAGAGTTCAAGGGCATGAAAGGGATGCAGAGGTTGGAAAGGGAGTAAGACAGGGTTGTAGCTTTTCTCCAATGGTAATCAATTTGTACATTGATATAGCTATAAAGAAAGCAACGAGAAATTTGGAGAAGGAATTAAATGACATTGTAATTATCTGAGAGACAGCAAAAGACCTGGAAGAGCATTTGAACGGAATAGACAGTATGTTGAAAGGTGCGTATAAAATGAATAATAACAAGAGCAAATTAAGGGTAATGGAGTGCAGCCTAAGAAAATAGGACGATGCTGAAGGAATTAGATTAGGTAACGAAGTAATAAAGGTGGTAAATGAGTTTTGTTACTTGGGCAGTACAATAACATGCGATTGTCGCAGCACAGAGGACATAAAATGCAGAACCGCAATGGAAAGAAAAGTTTCTTTGATAAAGAGCAATTTGTTAACATCGATTATTTATTTATGGGTAAGGAATTCCTTTCTGAAGGCATTTGAGTGGAGTGTTGCCTTGCATGGGAGTGAAACATGTACGATATTCAGTGTGGACGGGGAAGAGGATAGAGGCCTTTGAAATTCAAATGTGTTAAGATTAATGGACTTAACTACGGGGTCATCAGTACCTAAACTTACAAACTACTTATGAACTACCTTATTCTAAAGACGAAACAAACATCCATGCCCGAGTGGAGATTCAAATCAACGAGCGTAGTGGCCATGCAGACTGTGACTGTCGCGCCGCAGCCCGCTCGACCACTGCGACCGTTAGAGGCTTTTGAAATGTGGTGCTACAGAAAAATGCTAAACATCCGGTGGGTGGATCGCTTAACAAATGCAGAGGTACTGAACAGAATTGAGGACAAAATGAATTTCTGTCATACTTTGAGTAAAAGAAGGTATAGATTGGTAGGACACGTTCTTAGACATCAAAGAATACTATATTTAGCAATAGAGGGAAGTGTGTGAGGTAAAAACTGCAGAGGGTGACCAATAGATGAACGCAGTAAGCAGATTGAAACGGATGTGGGTTGCAGGTTTTATGAAGAGATGAAGAGGCTTGCTCAGGATAGAGTAGGGTGGAGAGCTGCATCAAACCAGTCTTCAGACTGAAGACCGCAACAACAACAACAGTTACTATCATCGCACGGAGAGAAATGCACAGTAACATAAAAAAGGTTCACTGAACTGTTTTCTTCGAAGTATGTAAGGAAACGTAGGGCGTTTGTTCTTGAAAGTGTTGAGATTAATTTCCCAGGAACTTGCATGGTAGAGAATTTAGACGTTAAGCAATGCCACTCACCCTTTTACTGGCGCAAAAGTTGAGAAACTACATTATTCACAGACCACCATTCCGCAAATAATGTTTGTATGTAACATTGAAAATTGTTGTTAACTCTGTTTAGCTACACTTTTGGAAGAGCAGTGACATGTATATGACACAATCAGAAAGTTGGTCTGCCGTCCATTACTGCAGCAACTGGATGACTGGATGAGTAAGAGGACTACCAGAACATGACCGTTGTGTTTCGTCAGCTTTTGCGTATCATTGATAGATAGTTACGTTATACGTTCCGCAATTACAGCATTGTATCTTTCTACTGAGAGATAATTTATTATGAAGCCCAAGTGAATATAATGAGCAATATGCCTAATTTTAAGTAACGAAGAGGTGCGCTTTAGCGCGTAGCCTTCAAATTCACTGGCCATTTACAAATGAGTACCGGAAATTTGGAAGGTCTCTTCCACTTAAATGGTACCGACTGTAAGAATTGTTATCGGTACCTCACACCATTCTGCATCAGCTAAATGTACTGAAATGTTTGTAAACTAATGGTACCAAACTAAACGTGCTCATCGATCCCTATACTACTACCAGTAATCAAATTAACTTACACTAAGCCAACCCACTACCAAGCCCGAGGGAGGACTCGAACTTCCGGCGGGAGAAGCAGCGCAGTTCCTGACATGGCTCCTAGAACCTCGCGGCACTTCCCGCGTGACTCTGCGTTAACTGCAGCTCTGTTCGGACTTGTTCTGAGACCAGTGACTATGATGTCTGCAAACCAGAAGTGTGAATAAAAGGGACAGACAGCATAGCCGTTCGAATTCTGTACTATAGTTGGTGTCGTGTAGGAAGGCGCTTCCGCGCATAGAGGCAGAGCGACAGGGAAAGCATGGAGGGGAGAAGTTACGGCCGAGCGCCAACAGTAGTGCCGGCGGGAGAAACATTGCTTAACTCGTGGCCAGCCACCCGACTAGAGAGTGAATATTATTTGCTGCCACTACGGTAATGGAGGGGGATGCACAGAACGGTTGAAAGCTGGTCCGCCTTCCTGTGCGGCGTGCACTATAATAAGGGGTAATCTTTTTATACAAGGTACAACGTAAGTGAAAATGTTTTAATGCGTGGTACCTTAGCATGTACCGTTATCAGTTTGTTGGTTTCTTTATATCCGTGCTGAATACTCATCCCACACCTACATCTAGATACATACTTCAAAATCCACCCATGGTGGAGGGTATTCAGTACCACTAGTAGTTACTTGCTTTCTTGTTCCACTCTCATATAGAACGAGGCAAAAATAATACTTATATGCCTCTTTCCCCTAATATCTCTGATCTTATCCTTGTGGTTTTTACTCGAAATACATGTTGGTCGCTGTAGAATCGCACTTTAGCCGGCCTCAATTTCCGGCCATCTAAATTTCTTCAACAGTGCTTCTCGAGAAGAACATCTCCTTCCCTCCAGCGACTCCCTGTTGAGATCCCGATGCATTTCAGTAGTACTCGCGCATTGATCGAATTTACCATTTACATACCTAGGCGCCCCCCTCTGAATTGCCTCTTTGTCCACCTATAACCAGATCTGGTGGCAATCCCAAAACACTGGAGCAATATTCAAAACGGGGTCATACAAGCGTTATATACGCGGTCTCCGTTACAGACGAATCGCACCTTCCCAAAATCCTCCCAATTGTTAATACTTATCGTATGGTTTTTGTCAACTACCATATTAAACCACTGTTGCTACAGTATATAGTACTTGTGCTCAGGGGATAATAAATTATGTGTGAGTAGGATCTGGCGTCACAGAGCCGGGTCCAGTGATTTAAGCTACTGAAGTCCTGCTTCTTTTACATTGTGAAGACCAGCCTACCCCTCAGCGAAAGAAAGCAATCGCATGACTGATCTAGTGTCATTCCCCATTTTTACTTCCATTACTTGCATCTACCCAATCCTGTGCGAAAACGATTTTGCAGAGTCCACTCCCTGCGAGGGAGTTTTATGTCACCTAATTTATTTGAAAGGCTGGGAATTATATGTTTGTTTCGCCCTTCAAAGATGTCCTTTGAGGCTTCCCAGGTGACGTTGTACGAGAAATACTTTGCAATCAACTGGGAAGCGAAGCGTAGAAGTGGCTTTCTGCACTTATGTCAGCTGAAGTTTAGTGGGATATACTGTGTGATGGGAAGTTGTGAGGTAGATAATATTTTCTTATACTGTCTGACGAATGCTTCTTGGCAACGAATGTCTGGGGCAGGTAAGTGGCGCAGAACTAGGATCCACGGATGAGATGTAGCCAAGATGTCGCCACTAATTTTTCTCATTGCTCTATTAAACTGGATGTCAACCTGTCGCACTGTTCAGCACAAAGGATCACAATATTTAGCTCATGAATAAACCAGGGACAGAGCAGCAGGACGCAGGAATTATGCGTCTGCTCCCCAGGATGGCCCAGCAATTTGTTGCAACATATAAGTTCCGGTCTTAATTTTGTCAGCTGTCTTTTGAAGGTGGCTTTCAAAAGTGAGAGAGCGATCCAGTATTACTCCCAGATATTTTAAGTGGTTATTTTGCTTCAGCTTCACGCCGTTGAGATATATGTCCCATTTCTGGTTGTTTAGTTTATTATTCAAATGGAAGCAGGATACCTCTGTTTTGTTATGGATTTAGCTTAAACTTCCAGGCGCTGAATTATTTTTGGAGAGTGACAAGATCATTCGTAAGTGTAGCTTCTCTGGTAGATAGGCATGTATGATGGGTTGCTAAATGGATGTGATGAACATCTTAGACTGTGTTTCAGGGAAGTTAGTAATGTATACATTGAATAAGATAGGAAGAAGAACGGACCCCTGGGGGAGCCCATCATTAAGCTGTCTAAAACACCTGGCTTACGATCCAGGTAAACTTTAATTTGCCTGTTACTAAGGGTGGATATCAAAAAGCGCAAAAGAAGTTGTCACGGATTGATATTTTAAAATTTCAGTAACAGTTGTTTTCTCCAGACCGTGTCGTAAGCTACTGAGAGGTCAATAAAGGTCGCTGATGTTTTCCTTTTTATTTCATGACCTTCCTCAATGAACGATGTCAGAGGAAGGACCTGGCCTGAAACTAGTTTGTTCGACGGGGATGCTGGCATCAAGAACCTGTGATATCCGGCTACAGCTTAACCTATTCAGCAGCTTATCGCTGATAGTTAGTAGGGTTATGGGGCGATAGCTCTCAGCTTCCTGACTTCAAAATGGCTACTATTTTTGATCTTTTAAATGCAATTGGTAGATTTCGAATGGCTAGTATGTCGTTATACTCTTCAGAGCCAGAATTTTGTTTTAGGACCAATGTGTTTTAGGAACTCGGGATAGATTTTGTGTAGTCCTGAGGCTTTCCCAGTTTGCAAGGTGGTGATTGTAGCCTCTAGGTCTCCTTCAGTGAAGGGTCTTGAAACGTCCAAGGGTGTTTATTGGGTGCTCTATATTTTGTTTAGTTTGTATGCAACGCGCAGGTCAGAGAGTAGACAGGCTGTCCGCTTAGGTATGTAACAGGGCTTGCTTGGTGTGTGTCACTATGCAGTTATCAGCTGGCTTGCCGGTGGAAAGTTTCTTTAATAAAGACCATGTTCTCTGGCTGCTGTGCGTGAAGTTCAAGTTTTCCACAGTTTTTATCCACTTCGCTTTCCTGGCAGTGTTAAGAGGCTGCAGCAGATGGTCGGCTGTGTTAGAGTTTTCGGTGGCTTGTAACTTCTTATAAAGATCGTCACATTCTCGACTCCATATTGGGACGTATTCTTTCCTGAATAGCCTGGGGATACATAGTTTTGAAATAATCAGGAGAAGATACGCGAAATGGTCATAATTAGTTATTCACGGAGGGATAAACCTGATACTCTGCTCTGCTTTTGAAGTGAAGGTCATTCGTTACGGTGTGGTATTTAATTGACGCGAATATGCCAAGCAAGAAACTACTAATGCTGTATTCGAACATTAATGGATTGCTTCTTCTTACATTTTTCTACGTCTAGCTCTAATTACTATTCCTTCCACAATCTACAAATTTGGTCCAAGTCATCCTGCATGCTACCACAAACATTCAATGACGGCACCCTCTTGTACAATCCAGAGTCATCAGCAAACCGCCTCTGTCCGTCAGATCATTTTTATAGGTAGAAAATAACAGCGGTTCTATCACACTTCTCTGAAGTGCTCCAGGCGATACTTTACTTTCTGACGAACACTCGCCATGGAGGACAAGGTACTGGGTTCTGTAACGTAAGCAGTCTTCCATCCGTTCATATATTTGTGTACACTCGCATCTATCTTAGCAGTCTGAATTGCGGTATCGTGTTAAACGCTTTTCAAAAATCTAGACATATGTAGTCTGCTTGTTTCTCTTCATCTGTAGCTCACAAGATGTTACGAGAGAAAAGGGAAGCTGAGTTTCACTCGATCAATGCTTCCTAAAAATGCTTTTCCGTCTCTTGGAAAGTTACTATATTAGAACTGACGTACAGTTATAAGTCTTCTACTGTTACTCATCATCAGGGTGATTTTTTGCACCCTGTAGAAACATCAGTGATTGATCAAGGACAAAGTAAGGAACAAGAAAGTATATTTAATATATTTTCCTAACTACATGCCTTCCACGTTAGAGACCATTACAGAGTGATACTTTGTTTCCTATACTGGGGTGTACTAAGCACTGTAACCTGCAGCCACATTTATAGTACGCGTGGTATTCAACTAAGAGGTACTCTTCATAATACAGTGCTACTGAATTTTAGGAGGGTCATGTGGCTTCTCCATTCAGATACTACTATTCACACTGCCCAGGTAACGCAAGAAAAAAATATGTGAAAGACAGTGGCTACATTTATTACGTAATTGTAAGCAACGGGATATCTTCATCGCGAACATTAGCTGAGGAATTATTGAAAGGCACATAAATAACACTCATCATAAATGAAAATATGATTTTATGCTGCTGTAGTTTATACAATAAAATTGGAACTCAAGGTCTCATGAATGCGTCCAAAAGGTAAGACTATTTCTAAATAACTTCTGAACAATTCGTAAGCTGTAACAAGAGAGAGCGTTGTTACCGTTCTCCTTCCGATTACACTAGAAGTAAATGAAAGCGAAAACTATGCGCATAGTTCGTAATAAAAGAATAAAGCTGAGATTTAATCTATGAAGGACGGAAAAAGTACCGTGTAACATTTCACAGTGTTCGCTGTTCGATAGTGGTGTTGCATAAAGTGAAGGAGAGATGAATCACCTGGTGTAGCCTCTTTTGTTCTATAAACGATCACCTTATCTCTATAAGGCAATGTGACAAAGTTATAGAATTCGTTGTATGTTATGCCGGACTTCAGTAATTAAACGTGAGGTAATAGGAAAACAAATATCAGATACACCAGATTGCTCCTGTAGTGCAGAAACAGTGTAGATGCAGAATTTGACAAAGAAAACTTGTAAGTACCATGAGAAAAGAATAAAATTTAATGTTTCAGAATAAAAATGCTGAAACAGTTCGAAACTTACAGTCTACTGTATTTCGTTGTTGATCGCCAAGGAATGTTTTTTGCGACAAATATAACTGTTCTGAACATGCAATTAGAACTTTAATTACAGATACGCGTTCCTATATAATTTACTTTTACAATACTAGAATAGAAAAGTTGATGATGTAGCGAAAGAAGTAGAACGAGGTACCTTTTCATGTTTTACTGGAGATCACCGTAATTTTTCTCCGTCGAGTTCCTGCCCATTGTGTACTTTACAATTGTAACGACTTCATCGTAGAATTCCGTTCTCCGAGTGGTCTTATTCTGCATAATTTACTGAACTACTCACAGAGTCGCTCATTAAAACTGCAAGCACTCGGATTTCAGTTCATGACACACGTATCAAGAGAACCCTCTGCCCGTAACATTTCACTCATAAAACGTCTCTGTCTGTCACTGAGTTAGGCGTTAGAACATTCAGCGCTGCAGCTCGACTTACTTTCGGGAGCGTAATGAATCAGTCAGAATAAAGGAACGTTAGCAGATTGCTAAATGAAGAGTATTGTATTGCTATCAACTACTTTGCAATCTCCGTAGCTCAGACATTCTCCCAGCTTTTATCGCTATCGTCGCTATGGTAGACAACTGAAGAAAACTTTCACTCCAGCTTCGTAACACTTTATACTCCGAATAAAAGAAAACATAGGGATAAATTTTATAAAAATTGACGTCTCTCTCTCTCTCTTTCTCTCCCTCTGTGTGGGTATATGTGAGTGTCGGTGTGTGTGTGTGTGTGTGTGTGTGTTTGTGTTTCACATCAACGTCGAAACCATTGGACCAATTTTTAACAAAAGTACACATATTTGTTATGCACATGCAACAAACTTTGTGGGCGGAAATTCTACTTGCGACACCTAATTCAGGACACATGACGTAATATACGATGAAAAGTGCCATAAAATTCCACTGTTTGAGAATGAGATAATTACGCAACTTGCAACAAACCTTACACATTATTCAGAAAATTTACGAAACTCTTTCTTCCTAACAACCCCAAAAACTACAGAAAGAGAGTTGATTTCTACCTTACTGACAATTCCCACAGTAAAACCTAGTCATTCTGCATTATGTTACAGTTTACTATGTCTACACCACCAACAGATAATATTCTCGAAACGTTTGCTGAAACAGGAAAGAAGGAAGTTTAGGATCCAAAGTTCCATCGACATCTTGGCCGTCAGAGGCGGCGAATACGCTCAAACATTTGTTGTCTAGTATGGGGAAGGCAATCGACCGTGTCATTTGAAAGAAACCATCCCGGAATTCTCCTGGAGTGATTTATTGAAGTCAAGGATAAACGAAAGTAGGATTTCTGAAGGCGAGTTGGTGGAAGCGCCGTCCACCCGAATGGTAATCTAGTGTGCTACCACTGCGCCATAGTGAGTGATTTTTACAGGAAGTGTGCATATATAACGCTGAAATTATATCGTACTATGACACATGGCTCTTGAGATATGACGAAATCAGCAATGATATGCATAGAAATCTGCCACACCTCGCATGAGATTTCAGTTAGTTTAGCCATTACTACCAAGACTATTCATAAGACGTTTCGTACATGTTCAGAAAGTAACTTTATTGTTGTATTCATTATTCCGTAAATAAATTGGCCTGTGTGAATTGAAACAGAAATGTACAGAGAGTGAGGCATAAGACGATGGACGGAGAGGGAATAGGTTCATGACCAACATAGGAACAAAACAGCTATATGCCCCGACAACACAAGGTTCTAACGCTGGTTAACGATAATCGCTTTAATTTGATATGGATCAATTTAACATTTCGTTTGAATCAGGAGTTCAACTTTATTATTGCAAATCATTCTTGCCTTCACAGCTGTTTTCTCTTATCTATGCTCGCCGTGGAGGTTCGAGTCCTCCCTGGGGCATGGGTGTGTGTGTTGTCCTTAGGTTAGTTTACCTAGGTTTAAGTAGTTTGTAAGCTACGGACTGATGACCACGCAGTTTGGTCCGATAGATTTACAAACATTTGAACATTTCTCTCACCTATGAAAATAGTGATTAGAGCCCTACCAAATAATATTCAAGGAACTATTGCAATTTCATTCAATAATATTTCTCTTTTGCAACGAAATTATTGTAAAGTTTTACAAACTAAATGGGTTAGTACATTTCAATCTTATTTTCATCTAGATCAACTATATACTTAAAAATGTTCAAATGCTTGTATAGTCTATGGGACTTAACTACGGGGTCATCAGTCCCTAAACTTACAAACTACTTATGAACTACTTACAAACTAGGACGGCACAAATATCCGTGCTCTAGGGGGGATTCGAACCCCCGACCGCAATGGCCGTGCAGACCATGACTGGAGCGTCTCAGTCTCCTCGGCCACCGCGGCCGGCAACTATATACTTAACGGAACATTACACACACGCGGTCGAATGAACACAAATTTTTCACGTTGTAAAGCAAACTGGCATTACGGTTTTCCTGCACAGGCTAGGAATATCTAACAAACATTCAAGTTTGCATTTTACCCTTGTAACAACTTACCTTTATTCTCTCTTTGTAATTAAATGTTCCAAATTTCTTTAAAATAGAAATATATAGCTTTATTGATTTTTTTCTGGTATTTACATCTCATCGCAGCCACTAACCCTAACCATAGAAACCATTTTTAGAAGATGAAAATTAGAAAAGTACCAGTTTTGCTTGCATACTATGTTTAAGCTACAATTTCTGCAGAACCTCTTGATAGTAGAAAATGTTGTTGTATGGAAATTTCTGACAATGAGGTAACCAAACTTTCAGAGGTCTGATGATTTAATTTACGAATGGCCATCGGATTCAAACATCTTAAATTACTGTTTGGTGAAGAAATTCACCTGTCCACAATGCTTAAGTCAGCATCTTTCATCATCTACGTCTACATTGTGCTGTCAGTCTATTCATCGTTAGGTCTTCACAGTTGCGTCGTGCTTCAAGAAATTAATGACAAGACAATTTTTCGATAGACTTAGTTCAAAACAAGGCACATGAAACAGACCAAATTACATTACTGGGCATTAAAATTGTATACCAAGAAGAAATGCAGATGATAAATATATTATACTAGAAATGATGTGTGATTACATTTTCACGCAATTTGGGTGCATAGATCCTGAGAAATCAGTACCCAGAACAACTACCTCTTGCCGTAATTGAGTCAAACAGCTTGGATGGCGTGTACAGGTAAAGATGCCCGTGCAGCTTCAACACGATACCACAGTTCTTAAAGAGTAGTGACTGGTGTATTGTGACGAGCCAGTTGCTCGGCCTCCGTTGACCAGACGTTTTCAATTGGTGAGAGATCTAGAGAATGTGCTGCCCAGAGAAGCAGTCCAACATTTTCCGTATCCAGAAAGGCCCGTAGAGGACCTGCAACATGCGGTCGTGCATTATCCTGCTGAAATGTAACACAGATGAAATGTAACGGCCACTGTTCAAAGTGCCATCAATGCGAACAAGAAGTGACGAGACGTGTAAACAATGGCACCCCATACCATCACGCCGGGTGATACGCTAGTATGGCAATGACGAATTCGCGCTTCCAATGTGCGTTCACCGCGATGTCTCCAAACACGGATGCGACCGTTATAATGCTGTAAACAGAACCTGGATACATCCGAAAAAATCACGTTTTGGCAATCGTGCACCCTGGTTCGTCGTTGCGTACACCATCGCAGGCGTTCCTGTATGTGATGCAGCATCAAGGGTAGACGCAGCCATGGTGTCCGAGCTGATAGTCCATGCTGCTGCAAACGTCGTCGAACTGTTCGTGCAGATGGTTGTTGTTTTGCAAATGTCCCCATTTTTTGACTCAGGGATCCAGACGTGGCTGCACCGTCCGTTACAGCCATGCGGATGTCTGTCATCTCGACGGCTAGTGACTGCTAGTGATACGAGGCCGTTGGGATCCAGCATGGCGTTCCATATTGCCCTCCTGAACCCACCGATTCCATATTCTGCTAACAGTCTTTGGATCTCGACCAACGCGCGCAGCAATCGCGATAGGCTACAATCCGACCTTTATCAAAGTTGGAAACGTGATGGTACGCATTTCTCCTCCTAACACGAGGCATCACAACAACGTTCCACCAGGCAACGCCGGTCAACTGCTCTTTGCGTATGAGAAATCAGTTAGAAACTTTCCTCATTTCAGCACGTTGTAGGTGTCGCAACCAACGCCAAACTTGTGTGAATGCTCTGGAAAGGTAATTATTAGCATATCACAGCATCTTCTTCCTGTTGGTTAAATTTCGCATCTGTAGCACGTTATCTTCGTGATGTAGCAATTTTAATGGCCAGGAGTGTAGTACCAAACGATTAACGTCGTTCAGAAAATCAACCATGAATATTACAGGTAGTAACATATCATACGTCAAGGGATGAAATGAACTTGGTGAAGTGGTATGAAACTGTATCCCTGTGTGGAAGTGAAATGCAGCAGGAGACTGTACAGCTGTCAAAAGGAACGGAAGATTTTTAACCGTATTGCCGCGGAAGTATTTTAAAGAATCGTTGGTTCAACCGAGTAGATACTGAAGCTACTCTGAATGAAATAGAGAATTCCACATGATAGCTTGGGGAACAGATAAATTTTGACGATTAGTGGTAATTAACAAAACTTTTTGGACTTAAAATTGTAAAGAGAGTTGGGGTAAAGATTGTTCTGACAGAGAAAGCGATGTTTTGTGTTGCTTCATGGCAAATTCAAGAAATCTAGCACAAGATAAAGTAGCGTGTAGGACTGAAACAAAATATTTCTTGGCCTGATAACAATAACCGTAACAAAAACTGTATAGTGACTCTTCTTCACAGAGTATCAACTAGAGTAGTGGAAACTCAGCGGATATCCAAGTTCGGAAAATGCTAACAAATATGTGCAGATGGATTAATGTTGCAGAAATTATGGCCTGTCAGGGTGTCGGTGTCGCTCAGAGGGTATTAATCATCCGGCGCTGCAGCAGAAGGTCACAGTCAAATGTCACAAAAATGTTAAACGCCGAAATGCTAGTGAAACAAGCAAAAGACGCCATACGTAGTAACATAATATAGAGCTACATCTCATGAAACATTGTTAGTTGCATTCATACACAACAGTTGCGCGAGAGAAATTTAATACGTAAAACGGTGATATTTTGCAGGTAAATTACTACCATGCAGGATCACAAATATTTATATATATGGTCACCAACTTATACTTCTCTCTCCAAATACGTCTTGAACCAAAATATAAATTGAAAAACTATTTTTGCGGTTATGCACGTACAGGAGGCGCTTAGGAGTGTAAGTACTATAAGACATTCCAAAATGAAAACCAATATTATTTTCAACAAAAATTTAAATCGTATTAAGTGGCTCATCAACATCATATTATTATCATTATTATTATTTACAATTAGTAGCATTAGAAATCACAGAATTAATGGCGTTAGTGGCATCCCAGTAATTCATATACATCCCAAGAAGTCGGAGAGCGAATTTGATGTTGATATAAATGCAACGCATAGCTACAGAACTCCACAATGGCACTAATCGTGTGCCATCTGCAGGCTTCATTTAACTGAAGCGTCAACTTCCAGTCGCAATTTCTCGAGATGTATTTGACATGTAGTAATGCTACCAACGTCATTATTTTTGTGCTCTTCATGCTATTAATTGCATAAAATGTAATATAGGATGACAGTTAAATAAATGTTAGTGTAGAATATAATATTTGTTTACGTTTTACAATCCCTCAAAGTACTTACATTTAAAGCCCTTTCTAGATTTTCATGTTTGTCAAAGCCGTTATTCAGTATCTATTGTTGTCCAGAGATATTTGAGGTGGAACATGTAAGTAACTCTCGAGACCTAAACCTACTTAACTGATTTACTGGGCGATTTACTTCATATATTTACGTAATAATTTATGCATTAGTGTGATATATGCGAATAGGTGTATGTGCGTTCCCTGAAGACTACTGAAACCTTCAGCAATACTCCAAGTTAGTCCAGCAGTTTTTCTTGTTAGATTCCAGCGCGATATGTATAAAATGAAATACAGGGAATAAAGGGTGTACATAAAGACTGGGAACTTTATTGCACAAGAAAGAAACATTGTGCATATCTCATACATATTTTGAAGAGAAACCATGCAAGTTTTTCTTTTTTTATGTTTACCGTAACAGCATACTATGGTAATTTGCCGATAGTCAGATCTAGTCGCAAACATGGCGAAGCGGAGATGCGGAGCGAACTCTTTTATGAAATGGCCTCCACGATCACCTCATCTTACTGCGTGTGCCACAGTCGACGATTTCATGCTGGACGGGTATGGCAAGAATTTGATTACTCTATTGACGTCTACCGGGTTACTCATGGTTCGCATAAAAATAAATAAATTAATTAAGATTTTCTCTTCATTTTGGAATATGTATGACAACTGTAGAATGTTTAATTCTTGTGCTATAAATAATTTAAAGTGTTCCCGGACTTTATGTACACCCTGTATTTAAAAAACACGGGTACGTGGTATGTAAATTAGGAAAAACGCTTCAAATGTGTTGAACTATAGCATGAAGAGAACGTTTCAAATGGAACGAAATAATAACGTTTAGCTCAGTGGCCTGGTGCACGTCTTCCAACGTATTCTGCCACTCCCGTGCCCTAGGCAACCCCAGTTGTTTAACCCGCCTAGTCCTTGGAAAAGACTGACTGGGTTTCCGCCAATTTCACAGTGGGGGGGGGGGGGATATGTGATGCAGCCATTTAGTGGGGAAATTATTAGTTTTCCTCGCCAAAAGTCTTTGTTATTGCCAATTGCTTTCAATGAAAATTCAAAATTATAATCACCCAGTGGACGCCAACTTGATTAACGGCATAAGGGATAGGGGAGTAGGGGGCATGTTCATAGTGTAATGGCGACCTCTAATTTCCCGCAAGAAAAAAGGGTTATTGCCATTTTCATTGAACTAAACTCAAAATTCGAATTTCCTGGTACACTTAATCTTTAATTACGGTCATGGTGGGAAGGGGGAGGGAGAGAAGGGGGGATGTGGTCCTGGGTTTCCCTGGACGCCATTTTCCCCGGAACCGGAAACGACACCATCTTTGACGAAGTCATTGCGACATTATCAAGGCTGTGGGGAAAGCGGGAGGACATATGGTAAACAAACTAGTGGAAAGATACCCCTATTTGCCCTACTAATTAATGAGGTTACTTGTGTGTGGCACTAACTTACTCCAGCGACCTAGCAAAGCACCATTGCTTCTCTGCCAAATGGCATTACCACTTTAATACTTGTCAACTGTGGAGATAGCAACTATTAGATAGGGTGTAACAACGCTCTGGCTGATTAGTGTATCTGTACGACCATCTTCGCTCATCGGGTACATTCTGTGGTAAAATTTTAGTTCATCAGTGGTATTTCTGCGTTGTAAAAGAAAACGATGTACTAAAGATCCCTAACTCCTTACAAATCGTTCAGAAAAATTGTGCTTATGATTTTTTAAAATACTAGCGATAGTATTAAAATTTAATATGAGAAATGAGGGGTGGATATAATGGATAATAGTGATGTAATAAACAGCAACTTTCAGCCGCGGCGCATTAACCGTACGCACTGGGTCGCCGTGCTACGGTGCGCTCGGCCGTTCGCTCTCGGGGCTACGAGCACCACTCTGGCATGGGTGTGTGTGTTGTCCTTAGCTTAGTTTACCTTAGTTTTTGTCGTTTGTAAGCTACGGAATAATAACCACGCAGTAGAGTCCGACAGATTTACAAACTTTTAAAACTTTTTTGAGTAACTCTCATTGAGGAAAAGGCACACTTTATTTAATATCACCTGCAGCACCGTAAACTTATTAGTTTACTAGGTGAAATATGGATTTATCAATTACCATTTACTTATGCCGCGCGACGTTTGTTTCAAATTTTGTAAATTATATTCAAGATACCAGAAATGAGGAAGAACTATTTTTCAGGACAATCTGAGTAGGTTTAGGAATTTCTATGGGACTAAGGGAAATATTTTACCAATTAGTAATTTTCCAAAGAATGGTACGTTAAAAATTTTTCATTGAGATAGTTAATAAAAAAATTACTGCTGATAAGGTCGGATCCCAGCTGTTACGTCCTTCTTACATTTGCGTTGTTTCTCTGTTCCACTTTCTGGACAGCATTAATTATCGCGTAAATCGTTTAGCTTGCTGTCATGTACGAGGAGCGTCCAGAAAGTAAGTTCCGTTTGGTTATATAAAATGAACGGGTACAGATTCAGAAAAAAATATTGATTGCACAAAAAATCTAAAATAAAAATGTTTGTAAATCTATCGGACCAAACTGCGTGGTCATCTGTCCGTAGCTTACCAACTATTTAAACCTAGGTAAACTAACCTAAGGACAACACACACACCCATGCCCTATGGAGGACTCGAACCTCCACGGCGAGCAACCGCGCGCTCCGCAGAGAGACGCTTCAGACCGCTCGGCTACTCCACCGCGGCCAAAAATCTACAACTGTTAAACTACTTTTCTACATAGCTTCCGAAATTTTGTAGGCAATTGTCATAGCATGGCACAAGGTTTTGTGTGCCTTTTTCATAGAATGTAGCCGCCTTTGTATTCAACCATGTGCTAACATGTTCTTTCAGCTCGTCATCATCGTTGAAGTGTTGTCCAACAACGACAGGTTTTAGGTGTTAGAAGAGGATGTCAAAAGATTTTTTTTCACGATAATGCCTGACCTCACACACCGAATGTGACCACACAATTCTTCCGGAAATTTCAATGGGACCTGTTTGATCATCCTCTATATAGCTCAGACCTCTCTCCTAGCGACTTTCATCTCTTCTTACACCTAAAATCTGTCCTTGGTGGTCAACACTTCAACGATGATAAAGAGCTGTTACCACATGGTTGAATACACAGGCGGCAACCTTCTGTGAACGATGCATGCAAAAACTTGTGGCACGCTATGAGAAGTGCCTACAAAAGTTCGGCAGTTATGTGGCCGGCCGCGGTGGCCGAGGAGACTGAGGAGACACAGTTGGCCTTGGGCCGTGCTAGCGTGCGCACCTGCGCCGCGCTCCGCTCCGGGGTTTGTTTACTTCCGCGTCGCGGTATTTGTGTGTATTGAGTCCCGCATTCACGAACCTCATGGCGCACGCTTACCGCCGTGCGACGATCAAAGTAACGTTTCAGGCTGAACATCCACGACCAAGAGCTTTTGAAATCGAACAGTTCATACGAGAAGATCTTCGTTTGAACCCACAAGACGTGATCGGAATACACTTTTCAATCACGGGAAGCATCGTCTATATCAAGATGACGACGGAAGCCCCTATGCACTGAAGTTGTCCAACGACATAACACCGGACTGAAGTTCAAGCACTCTGATGGACACATCGGTGCCGTAACGGTCGATCATGTAGGATTCGGATTACGTACTCTACGGGTGTTTGAGCTCCCGTTTGAAGTACCTCAAGAAACGGTCATTGCAGCCTTCCAACCGTATGGTAACGTCGTTGGTCACCTCGCAGAAAAGTGGCAAACATTTACGACCTACCAGGTATTAAATGGTGTGCGTCAGATACAGATTGAGCTGAAGAAACACGTTCCGTCGTACCTGATGATTGGTGGTGTGCGGGCCATCGTTATGTACGATGGCCAGCCACGAACATGTTCAGGATGTGGCGAGGAAGGCCATGTCCGGTCCGAATGTATGCGCCGACGTTTGGTACAGACACCACTAGGTGAGGTGGCCTCAGCAACAACGGTCACGTCCCTACCCGTCACCTACGCTTCAGTTGCACAGAACCACGTAATACAACTCCAGGCTACGCCTAAACCTACGTTGCCTGTACCCAACGCAGAAGAAAATACTGACGACACAAGCACAGCACCGCCTCCAGCGCCCTCACCAGAACCGGCAACAATAGAGACAACTCCGAATGACTCTGCTGGTACCATGGACATCGACCTAAGTGTGGTGCCGACGTCCGCTTTCGTACAGACGGGTGCGGCGATAGAAGAGGAGCAACCAAATTCTGATTCAGAACAACACATCCGAAAACAGCGGTCACCTCGGAGGCGTAAGAAACGCCGTCGAACACCCTCCGCTGACGGCCTCCATCAGACGACCTTTTCGGATACCGAACGAATGTCTGACAGTGACGTACCATTTTCCGACCAGCAGCAGGATGATACTGCCACACTGGACAGTCCTACGGTGACACACCATACCTCAAATCAGGACATACCATCCTTGATGTCAGCACCTAAGAACGACCTTACCCTCACAGCACCGTTTGGAGCATGCGCCTCGTCCGTTACAGACCAACGCCAGCACACGTCATCGACATCCACATCATGGGCCGACGATGTTGGCGAAGGAGCGGATCAGACAGCTAACGTGGCCGTGCGGGTGCATCCCATGGAGGCACCAGATTTGGTACCCAACTAAGAATTGCGGCAACTGTGGGAGACACGGCAAGTCAGCGACTTTCGGGAGCCGCTGCAACGCCTTCTGTAAACCTTGCAAGTGTCCATCCGCAGCAATATCGTATCGCCACGATGAATATGGCCACCATTCGCGCCCCACACAAACTGGCGATGTTTCGAGACACCATCTACTCAAGTGATGTTGATATTGCGCTCCTACAGGAGGTGTTTGTCGCTGATTTTCTCATCCCTACTGGTTACACTGGCTATGTTTCACACGCCTCCGACACCGGCAGCGGCGTCGCCATCCTCCTACGCGATGGCATTCCAGCAGAGGACGTCGTTTACCTCCACACTGCTCGGGGAATGGCTCTTACTGTATTTGGAGTGCGTATCATTAACATCTATGCACCATCCGGCTCCAGCCACCGTCGAGACCGCAATACATTCTTCGCCGAGGATATCACGCCGCTATTTATGGGTCCACAGGATGACTTTGTATTTGGCGGGGATTTCAACTCGACACAAGGGCCCACCGACCAACTGCCACAACATTCACCCTGTGCGGCTCTCTCCGTGGTCATCGACAGACTACAACTCGTTGACACCTGGACAAAGCTCTACGGAACTCGCCCTGGCTTTACGTTTTACACCGCCCATTCCTAGAGCCGCCTGGATCGCATACACCTCACCCGCTCTCTCGCAGGTGGAACCCGCCACGCGGAAGTCTGGCCCTTAGCCTTTTCAGATCATGAGGCATATATCTGCGACGTTAGTCTCGTCCGACAGCGTGTGTGGCATAGTCGTGGCCTGTGGAAACTAAACGTGTCTCACCTGACCGCTCCAGACTGTCGACATATCATCGAAAGTGCGTGGGCACAGTGTTTACGCCGTCGTAATGCCTATAACTCCACTCTATCTTGGTGGCTCTCCTGTGCAAAGCCAACACTGCGCAAGTCTCTGATGAATTACGGCCGGGACATCAAGACATGGCGAAACAACACTTTGAATTTTTATTATTCCATTCTTCGAGAATGTGTGACGATGCCTTTCTCACCAGCCAGGCAGACGATGGTTCACCGTACAAAGGCCCAAATCTCTTTGATAATGCGCCGCCACCTGGAAGGGACTGTCATCCGATCTCGTACAAATGATAGAATAGGTGAAGAACATCCGTCGATGTACCATCTCATCCAGGAAAGACAAAATCGACGCCGGGCTCTGATACACGCCCTGATTGACGCGGAAGGTCACCGGCACGATACCCAATACGCCATCGGTCAGGCGTTTCATGCCCATTTCACAAGACTAAATGAAGCTGTTCCGCATTCGCCAGAACTGATTTCAGAAGTCGCACAACTTATTCCAAGTACTCTCCCAGTGGAGGTGGCACGTGAACTCCAGGAAGGCGTGACCACGGATGAAGTACTAGAAGCAATTAAAATGGGGCATAACAATAGGTCTCCTGGGCCCGACGGTATTCCCGTTGAATTTTATAAAAGTTTTGACTATTTGTTAGCACCTACATGGACGACGATCGCTCAAGAACTAATGTCCCCAGCGACTGAAGTCCCTAAAACCTTCCTTGAAGGCATAATTATTCCTGTACACAAACCGAACGGGTCATCCAGAATACAAGATTATCGGCCTATAACTCTACTTAACAGCGATATGAAAATATTTACACGGTTGTTGGCCTCACGACTCAAGAAAGTTGCACGGTACGTCACATCCTGCGACCAGACGTCCTTAGGAGGAGACAACAATATCCATGCGGCTCTTTGCCGCTATCGAGACATGATAGCACTTGCCCGATATCAACGACTTCCTGGTGCCCTGGCTTCACTTGACTTTAGCCAGGCCTTCGACCGTGTTGATCACTCCTACTTACAGACAGTTCTCCAGCACATGGGTTTCCCTGGCGACATTATTGCCGTAGTTATGCGCCTTCTGACTGGCGCGACCTCCAAAATCATGTTCAACGGTCGCCTCACCCCACCCGTGGTTATAACACGATCCGTCCGACAAGGCTGCCCACTTTCAACTATATTATACGCCTTTGCTTTAGAACCATTGCTCCAGGGACTACGCCAACGTTTGGAAGGTATGAGTTTACATGGGAACCGATTCTGTTGTACAGCTTACGCCGATGACATCGTCCTTTACCTACGCACTGAGAACGACGTACGGGCAGCCCTGACGTGGGTGGCCACTTATGGCGAGGCATCAGGCAGCTTGCTCAACGTCTCAAAATCCAAGGTCTTGCTCATCGGCGAGGGCCTACCAGAGAGAAGCATCGCTCCTCTAAGTGTAGCCACAACCGTTAGATGTCTTGGCATAGATTTTTCAGCCGATCTCCGCCGCTCAGCAGCGATCAACGGTCGGCGATTGCTTCAGAGAATCAGGGGAAGTCTGGCAGATCACCGGCTACGATCCCTCGACATAGTTCAACGTACACAATATGTGAACGTCTATCATGCCTCTCGCATACCCCATGTTGCTCAAGTGCTACCGATCCCAACTCTCCTGGCACGGCGTATATTGGCTGCGTTAGGCTCCTACGTCAGCTCCGGATTGATATTCAAAGTGCAATACGACGCCCTTGCACTCCCGCGGGAACGTGGTGGGGTGGGACTAACACATGTACCGACCAGAGTCACGGCGCTCTACGTCAGCTCTCAATTAAAAATCTGGCGACGTTGCCCACAGAGTCTCACCGGTATACTATTCAATGCCTTTGCCCCGGACTCTTTGGTAGCCCCAGTGACGATTGCAGCCATTCCAGTTGCCTTCCATCATATCCGACGATTCTTCTTGGACCTTAGTTATGTATACAAATCTTTACCACCTGCTCGTTTGTCTCAGACTAAAACAGTATATGATCTGCTACAACAGTGTCGACCATCCAACCCGATCGAAATTAAGCATCCACAGTATGTATGGCGGCATATATGGAAAGCTATTTACGAACGTTTTCTCGAATCAGACGTCCAGTCAACCTGGTATCTCACTGTGAACGGAAAACAAGTAAACCGACATCGCCTGCATCGGATCCATCTCGCCGATTCGCCCCTCTGCATTCACTGCGGAGTGGACGACACAGACGGCCACAGGTTCCACTGTGGTCAGGCGAACGATGTCTGGACGCTCGCTCGGCGAATTTTGGCGTTCCTTACTCGCCAAACACCCGCCCAGATCGACATCAACATGCTCCTATTTCCGGAGGAGACTTTCTACCCCACCACCAAAACACACTCGGTAAATTGGATTCGTGGCTACACGATCCGATACCTCTTTGATCCTGGCGAGAAATCAGTACTTGGATACTGGAACTTTCTTAATGAACGACACTGCGTCCTAACCCGTAACCCAAAGAACCAGAAATATTTTTCCAACTTTTTACGGAGTGCCTTTCACGACCCGCCTCGCAGCTGGAACGTCCAAGCGATGAGAAGATAAATCTTAACGCAACCAACCTGAACTGAACAGAACCCACAACGGAACATAATAATCAACGAGAAGACACGTTTGGACGATTTTAAGTATGCCGGCGGCATCACCACGGCGCACCTCTTGCCGTATATTACAATATATATATATATATATATATATATATATATATATATAAAGAATTAAAAAAAAAAAAATAAAGAATACAAAAGAGAAGAAGTTTTCCCAGCTTTTTTTTCTTACAAATCTCATGAGTTTTATTTTATTTTATTTTCTTTATTATTATTTTTCTGCTTTCGGTAGCCTATTAGCTTTCCTTGCCCTTTATTAGAATTAGGTTAGTTGAACTGGGACTAGGATAAGGTAGGAGCCAACGCCTGAAGTGGACAAGTTTATTTTTTTCTAAGGGCAAAAGTGGCGGTGGAAAAAAAAAAAAAAAAAAAAAAAAAAAAAAAAAAAAAAGTGGTAGAGCGTTCGCTTTGCATGTGAAAGGCCCCGGGTTCGATCCCCGGCATCTCCAGGAAATTTTTACATGTTTATACAAAAAGCGGTAGACTTCATTGGACTTGAAAAGTTGCATGATGAATCAATAGTAATCTATCAGAACAACCCAACCACACTATTACGTGCCGTTGCAGCGTTTGCCCTAGTATGTAACTTTTACTGTTCCTGTTTCTCAACAAAAAAAAAAAAAAAAAAAAAAAAAAAAAAGGCGCTCCAGTCACGGTGTGCACGGCCACTACGGTCGGGGGGTTCGTATCCCCCCTCGGGCATGGATATTTTTGCCGTCCTTAGTATAAGGTACTTGATAAGTAGTTTGTAAGTTTAGGGACTGATGAACCCGTAGTTAAGTCCCATAAGCTTACCGAACATTTAAAAAAAAAAAAAAAAAAAAAAAAAAAAAAAAAAAAAAAAAAAATCAAATATTTGTATAGTTTATGGGACTTAACTACGGGGTCATCAGTCCCTAAACTTACAAACTACTTATGAACTACTTACGAACCAGGACGGCACACATATCCATGCCCGAGGGGGGATTCGAAACCCCGACCGTAGTGGCCGTGCAGACCGTGACTGGAGCGCCTTAGTCCCCGCGGCCAACGCGGCCGGCTGAACATTTGATTTGGCAGTTATGTGTAAAAGTAGTTTAAGAGTTGTAGAATTTTATACAATAAAAATTTCTTCTGTATCTGTGTACAATTTCATTTTATTACCAATCGGAACTTACTTTCTGGACGCGTCACGTATATAAGGAAGGAAGAATGGCCGAGTGATATGTGCTGTGTGTACCAGCTACATAGCTGAATGTAATATGTGGGGGAGTACCACACGAAGAATACCCGGGCGAAAATAATCAGCTTCCTTTTATTTGGTACATTTTAGAGCACGCGTGCCGTCACTGGCTACACATTGTTCGCAAACCGCGCGCCGCCGCTTGCTTTGTGCACCCCTTTTGTGCGCATTAAGAGTTAAAATACGGGCTGGTGCGCTCTGCCAGCGATCTAATCTCGCCGTCCCGCGGGTTGGGCGCCTCCTTCCTTCCTACCTTTTTTTTTAGTCGCGCTGTAATTAAGACGGGACGCACACAGGAGCACTCCATTTCGGAGCGCCTAAGTTTCCGAATAATAGGTTGCAGAGCGGCGCCCGGGGACTGCAATTAGTAGAAGCCATTTTATGCATGACTGTGCCACTTGATTGCGAGTTCTGCAGGTGCGACAACGCCGGCGGCGCGGATTTACCTGTTTGCCTCCGCCTAGGCGCTCCCCATTGTTGTCGCCGAGATCCGCGTTACCTGCCAGGCGTGCTCTCGGCGCGGGTGGCAATATTCCGCTGTGATGCCTTTCTCGCTGTGACGAGACTCTTGTGGCCGATAAACAATCTCCGCCAATAATACGGAGTGAGTGCTTTTGGGTAACCTGCTTAATTCTCGGAATACTGTAGACGTGATACCACAACGCGTTCAACCTCGCATCAGGCTCTGAGGTCAGGATGCCCTCGGTGCTGGAGATGGCAGTAAAATTCCGGCCTTGCCGGAGTTGAGTACCCACAGTACACCAGTATACAAGGTGCGACTGAAGAGTTTGCTGAATGGTCCAATATTTTAAAAACCGCGGTGTCGAGGATAAAGTGTCCCCACATTTACATCGAGGGACATGTCAGCAGACGGCCGCGATGGCCGAGGGGACTGAGGCGCTCCAGTCTCGGTCTGCACGGCCACTACGGCCGGGGGTTCGTATCCCCCCCCCTCGGGCATGGATATTTGTGCCGTCCTTAGGATTAGCTAGTTCATAAGTAGTTTGTAAGTTTAGGGACTGATAACCCCGTATTAACTCCCATAGACTCTACAAACATTTCAACATTTTGAACATGTCATCAAGCACCTCCCGGTCGTTAAAAGCACTGTAGTGAAGCGGTGGTACACGCTACGACCCCGTCAACAGTGTCAGTGTGAAAACTCGTGTCATTGCAACAAGGAGGGTAAAATAGAGCAACCCAAATGTTCAAAAATGTTCAAATGTTTGTATAGCTTATGGCACTCAACTACGGGGCCATCAGTCCTTAACCTTACAAGCTACTTATGAACTAGCTAACACTAAGGACGGCACAAATATTCATGCCCGAGGGGGGATTCGAACCCCCGACTGTAGTGGCTGTTCAGACCGTAAATGCAGCGCCTCAGTCCCCTCGGCCACCGCGCCCGTCTAGAGCAACACGTTAACAACACGTTTGGCTTCAAATTAGGCAAAACGGCAGCAGAGACCCGTGGGATGTTAGTGCACTGAAACAGTGAGTAAAAAGTGTGAGAGTGGTTGCAAAGATCCAACAACGCGTGACCTTGAAATATTTCTTTCCTTGCTTCTTATAAGACTATGAATGAAATAAAATTCTTTTGAAATGAAAAATACAGCCATAAAATAGCCAGCAATATATTTGAATGAATATTACAAATGAATTGTAACAAGAAGGGACTCTGGCAGATAGTAATATTCAAACACTGGTTGTGGAGCTGTAAATCAATGCGTCATTCATTGAAATGCTGGTTCTTAAATCGGAGTTAAACCTATATAATCACCACCTGTACTGAAGAACATGCTATGCAAACGCCTTTGTTCAGGCTGGTACGTTGAGGAAAGTAATGTTTGTTAGATTTTTTGTGACCTTAAACTATTGCACGGCTAGCAAAATTACTGATAATAGAACTTTAAAATAACGACAAGGAAACTTCAGGGGCGTTTCTGCATGGATTTAAAGACAAAGCTCAAAGAGTAAAGATTGGTCATTGCACACCCCAACAATCAACGTGTACACTCGTAATTTCAGGAAAGGCGGAAAACATGAAAAAAGTAAGTGAATGATGAAAATGTGCGCCACGCGGGAGTAGTCGAGCGGTCTGGAGCACCACGTTGCGGATCGCGCGGCATCCGCGTTAGGAGGTTCGAAACCTCCCTCGGGCATGGATGTTTCTGTTGTCTTCAGTGTAAGTTGTTCATAAATAGTTTGTAAGTTTAGGGACTGAAAACCCCGCAGTTAAGTCCCATGTGCTTTACGAACATTTGAACATTTTCGAAAATGTGCGGATAAAGAAAAGGGAGGACCCAAACTACAAAATAAGAACACAGAAAGTGAAATTAAAGCATTTCATTATGAAAATCAGAGCAATAGAATAGTTACCTACAATGCGACTATTCAGCCCGACTGCAAAGGCTTTAGTGAGTGTTTATGCTACAGAACATAAGAACGTAGTTATTTCAATTTTTTCTGAGACATGCTTTTTTACATAGTACTTTTAATTTGTTGCGATAGATGATACACAATAACTCAATTTAATTAAGTCTCGAGTTTTAAATAAATATTAATACGAATTAAAACTTAGTGAATTATCTGTTTATCCTATATGTTAGATAATTCCATCAAATAATGAAACTTTCACTCTGCAGCGGTGTGTTCGCTGATATGAAACTTCTTCGCAGATTAAAATTATGTGCCGAAACCGGGACTCGAACCTGGGACCTTCGCCTATCACGGGCAAGCGGTCTACCGACCTTTTTTTTTTTTTTTTTTTTTTTTTTTTTTTTTTTTTTTTTTTTTTTTTTGTCGGGCCTCCATCCTCCCCTTTAGCCCGTCCTTCCGCTCGCCAGAAATCGCCTTCCTCGGCGTTGGCTTCAAAGCCGTACAGAAAGAAAAACTGTGTCTTCTTAAATAACTAAATGTCTTCTTCCAAGAAAAAAATAAGTATTTCTGCCTTCATGTTCATGTTGACCTGAAAGGTCTTATGGCTCCATTGCCGTTTATAACCTAAAATCTTTTCTCTTGTTAATGTTGCCATTTAACTGTTCAAAATAAACCAACAGAAATTAAAAGCATGTCCTATATTTCGGTAAAACGTGGGGACCATCCTGTCCTCAATATTAAAACACAATACTTTGACTCCTGAACTGAAGGAAAGGTAAAACAATGGCGATATGTAAATTTAGCTTCGAAACAAACATATAAGGGATGTTGTGTAAATAAAAATTTCCTTCCTTCCTTGTTATGGTAATGTGTTGAGTAAGAAATTAGCATAATGTTTCTTCTAATGTCTTGTTTTCATCAGCTTGTGATGCTCCGTGGTAAGGTATACCCAGAAATCTTCCAATTTCATGTCCCTGCTTGAAAAAATGTAGTGGACCGATGCCCCCTTTAGCCAGTTGATAGCGTTTCTTTTTGTTTTGGGGAACGGCACGTCTTCTGGGAAAAGAAAATCGGAAGCTGTTATGTAGTTTGGCGACGTTCTGCTGATGGATGCCAATTTCCGTCTTATATACATCCATATTTCTTTGACTTTGTCGCATCCGAATCGGTGTTCTTCGGTATCCAATACGTCGCACGTGATACAAAGTGGTGAGTTTGTCAGGTGGATGTTGTAAAGTTTTGTGTTAGTTGCAATTTTGCGATTTACAACTAAGTACCACGTAGTCTTCATCGTGGAAGGTAAGTTACGACAATGGATATTTTCCCAAATTATCTTCCAGTTGTGAGATCTGTATTTGTCTTCTATGTTGTTTTTCTTTTTATCTTTCATTAATTCGCAGTATATGTCTTTAACTTTCTTCTTTGTGACATCGGGGATTCGTGCTTGTAAATAGCTATACTCTAATAGAAAGTATTTCAAGTGATAAAGTCCGTTCGGGACATGTTGTACACTGATGGGTGGACTGAGGTCAGCCGGAGCTATTTCATCCAACAAGTGTGCAACAAGACTGTTGGTACAATTCTTCCATTGTTCAGTAGTTTTAGCGATGTATAACGCCTGTGCCTTCTTACCAATGTCTGTGAGATTGAGACCCCCACTTATCGGCGGAAGCGTTAGGGTGTCATAATGCACTTTGAAAATGTGACCGCGACTGACAAAGTGGCCAATTGCGGACATGAATTGTTTCGTCATAGTTGCAGGTATGGGCAGGACTTGAGCGACATAATTAAGTTTTGCAGTTAGGCAGATGTTGGCTACTGTTACTTTCTGGATTTCATTGAGTTTCCTGATACTGTATGTCTGTGCACAGGCGCGTAGTTTATTTAACAGTGCCTTGTAGTTTGCTGCTATGGTACGACGAATAGTATTGTGAAAGTCAATACCTAGGCACTTGAAAACCGTCAGCTCACGTAGATGTCCAGATGGATGTGGCCCTAAACCACGGCCGATATTAAAAATTCCAGATTTTGTTCTGTTGAGCAGCGCGCCAGATGCACGTTCATACTGTTGTACGATCTGCAAAGCGGTCTCTATTTCAGGTCTGTTGATGACAAGGAAACCTACATCATCCGCATAGGCCTTGCAAACTAGTTTGTTTCCATGTATTTGTAATCCTTGTAGACGCTGCATCAGCGTGGCAAGCAAGGGTTCAATTGCAATGGAAAAGAGCGCCATAGAAACTGGACAACCCTGTCTAACAGAGCTGGCTACTTCTATTTTCCTGGTAGGCTATCCATTGATGATGATTTGGGATGTATTGTTCGTTATCATATGTTGCAAAATAGTTACAAACCGAGGCGGAAAGCCCATCGCATGCATGGTACGGAGGAGATACTGGTGATTGACCCTGTCAAAGGCTTTGTCAAAGTCTAATGATATTATGGCACATTTAAGTTTACAGACCTCGGCCGTTGATATGAGGTCGCGGTAGTCGCACAGGGTGTGGAAGAGTCTCCTATCTTGGCCCACACTCGTCTGATAGGGTCCAGTTACGTTGTTGATTGTCGATTTAAGCCTGTGTGCTAAAAGTCGAGCAAAGATTTTGTAATCACTGTTCAGAAGAGTGATAGGTCTCAAATTGTCAATTTTTTTACTAACAGGATTTTTTGGAATCAAAACTATGATGCCTTCGCGAAATTCTTGTGGGATCCCATTTGTGGGCTCCAACAGTTCGTTACAGAGGAGTGTAATTTTTGTTTTGATCTGATCCCAGAACACTTGGTAGAATTCCGATGGGATGCCATCCGCTCCTGGAGATTTATTTTTGGCACTTGCCCTAACGGCGTATTCCACGTCGTCTTCGGTCGCCTGTGCTACGAGTTTCTCTACTTCCGTGTGGTTGACTCTGCCTTGCACATTTTGCAATAGAACATTTTGTGCTTCTTCGTCCACTTCTTTATGAGACATCAAGGCTGTGAAATGGCTTAGAATTGCTTCCTTAATTTGTCTATGTGTGGACAAAGTTGTACCATCTGCCGCTGTTAGTTCTGTCAGTATCTTGCTGCGTCCACGTTTCCTTTCTTGTATGACATGATAAATGGAGGTATTTTCTTGTTGCGCCATGGTTTGGACCCGTGATCGAACTATGTATCCTTCTAGTTGTTTGCGACGCAGGGCCAAAATTTTGGCCTGTATTCTTTTGATTCGTTCGTAGTAACCAGTAGCCGATGTGCCTAGCATGTAGATTTCTCTTAAACAGTGAAAATAAAATTCTATTGTTTTTTTGTGCCATGAATATTTATCTTTAGAGTAGTTAATAAAACATCTCCTTATCTTAGGTTTTGCACACTTTAGCCACCATTCTATTGCCGAAGTATAAGAGGCGAATCTGTGCTCGCACTCCCTCCAGGTGTTGAGGAAGGCCTCTTGACATGCCGGGTCTTGTAGGTGTGAAACATTTAATTTCCACAGGCCTCTGTATCTGCATGTGCCTTGTCGTTCCATATTTACGGTACATAAATATGCTGCGTGATCTGAAAAGGCCACTGGCCAAACTTCAGACTGCAGAATATGAGTGCTCAAGGCAGACGTGACATATATCCTGTCCAAACGGCTTGCTGAATGATTGGTGATGTAGGTAAAACCAGGTGCCACTCCATGTTTGTACTCCCACGAGTCAATGAATCGCAGATCTCGGACAATGCGCTCCAGCTCAATAGATTTGTTCATGTTGGGAATTTGATCTTTAGCGCTGAGGACGCAATTAAAGTCACCTCCTAAGATGGCGTGTTCGTTGTTAGCACCAAACAGGGGAACAATGTCTTCCTTAAAGAATTCTGCTCGTAATCGTCTATTACTGGACCCAGATGGAGCATAGATATTTATTAGCCTGATGTTATGGAAGGTGCCAGCAATACCTCTACTATTGGGTAATTTCGTAACATCAAAAAATGTTCAAATGTTTGTTAAGCTTATGGGACTTAACTACGGGGTCATCAGTCCCTAAACTTACAAACTACTTATGAACTACTTACGAACTAGGACGGCACAAATATCCATGCCCGAGGGGGGATTCGAACCCCCGACCGTAGTGGCCGTGCTGACCGTGACTGGAGCGCCTCAGTCACCTCGGCCACCGCGGCCGGCTTCGTAACATCCTTGATAATGATGCCTTCCTTCACAAGTAAGGCTGTACCCATTTCAGAACCCATACCAGGATTAATGAAGGCATTATAGCCTGGTATACAGTCAAGCCTGATGTCTGTTACTTCTTGCAGGAAGGTAATGTCAACGTCTGCTGCATGTAAGAAGTCTTTTAAATGTTGTAACTTTAGCTCACTACGTATCTTATTTAGATTTACCGTTGCGAGCCTATAGGCCTGTAGTGGAATGATTGGTGGCTATACGCAATTTAAGCTTAGAGAATAAGACTGTGGTAGTAACCATGAAGTAAGTCTAAAGGAAAATGTCTAAACGCTTGTCGAAAGATGCTTGTGCAAAAATCTGCCATCGGGCACATCAAGAGCTGTTTAATAGTATTCGTCATTAGGGAAAGGATCAGTCGAAAGTGCTTGTTGTGCGTTAATTTCTGTAGAGCCATCGTGGAGGAATTGACAGTCGCCGTCCGTTTGGAATGGAGCTGTGGGAGTTTCGGTTACAGAGGTATCCATCTCCTCTTCCGTACTAGACTCCATTTCTTCGGTCCATGTAGGTGGTAGTAAATTTTTGGACGTGTTGAGTAGCTTGTCAGGAGAACGTTCGGCGACAGTCCGGTCATCAAGTTCGGAGTCGGAGTGTGAGGTGGTTTCAGTAGTTAATATCACAGAAGTCGAGGCCTTTGTCATTGTTCCTGTCACATTTGCGGACGTGTGTGCTGAGTTCCTTAGTTGAGCACCTATCTCCTTTGCCTTTTCCCGTAAGGGCGGTGCAGTGACTTCCGCTCCCTGACGCGCAAGCCTCCGTTTCCTTCTTCTCTTGGGAGATGAGCCTCTTGACGGACTTTGTTCATTTCCAAGCGGAGCTTCCGACGGTGTATGAGTCTCTGCTGGTGGGTGCTCTACAGTGTTTGGGACAAAGAGCTGTTCCTTTATACTCTCAATAGGTGTTGGTTGGTCCAAAACTGTCGGTGCGGGTTGTACAAACGTTGGAATAGTTTCCATAGTGGCCACTGGTAGGGCGTCGGAGGTTGTCGATTCGGTTTCTTGTATTGCAGGGGCCTCTTCTTGTACGGCTACAGCAGGTGTCGGTGTCACAGAAGTCTGAGGAAGGGTCCGCTCTGTTGGTTCAGTTGTCGCCGTCGTCATCTCTATCTCAGGCACGTTAAGACAAGCATTGGGGCCGGCGGCAGCAGGGAGACCGCCCGCCGCGGCCGCATACGTCACCGGCAGAGTCGACAACACGGGCGGCCTGGCCGTCTCGCCGGCCGGCAGCTGCGCCACGCGCCGCTGCATGCACTCGGCTCTCACGTGGCCCGTAGAGTTGCACGCGGCACACGTCTTAGGCTGGTCATCATACATCACAATTGCTCGGTACCCGCAGACCTCAATGTATGACGGAATATGCTTATGCAAGTCGACTTTCAGCTGTCGCACCCCGTTTAGTACCGGAAAGCGATGGGCAGCAGACCACCTTTCAGCAGTATTACTAATCACTTTACCGTATGGCGAGATCACTGCGTCTATATCGGCACTTGTTATCTCAAAGGGCAGTTCGAAAGTGCGCACAGTTCTGATTCCAAGGCCTGCATGAGAAATGAAAACCTTTCCAACATTGCCATCACTGTATTTATATTGCATAACTCCACCACAGGATTCGACTATTTTGGCACACATATCGGATCTAGCGAGTTTCACAAAAACCACGCTGCTAACAATCGATAGATGGATGCCAATAATGTCCTCGATTCCTATTTTAACGCATCGTTCTAGCCATTCCTCAATTTCAAAAGATTTCGGTCGGGCAAATTCTCTTTCAAAAGTAAACTTCAGGGTATCCTTTCTATTCCTTTCAGACATCACTGTTCCGTATTCATCTTCTACAACACGAATAACTGCAGGTCGCTACAGCAAGCGCAGAGACTTACCACGCGGAAGCAGCAAACGGCGCAGCGCACAGCACGGCGTGTGTTTCCTCCACGCTGTCCGCCACAAGACTCCGACTGAGCTACACTGACACACTTGACCATTAAAACAAAAGGACCTCATTATCTACATAGAAACTCGTTTGGTGTGTGGCGGAAGGTACTTTACTTACATACTTGGACAGAATCCGTAGTTCTGCTCTGATCTTGATTAAGTTTTGCACACTTGAGCTTAAAACCAAATGGAATAAGTGAATGTTGGTCTAGCTATGTGCTTTAGAGCACTTCAGTTTTCAGCAAATCAAGCCCCAAGATCGTTACCTTTGATAGTGATGGATTTTAGTTTCTCTACTGGCAACGGAAGAAAAGACAGTTTCTTTAAATTAGGAAAATAGTAGATCAATTTTGTATGACGGTTAACCCACGCAAAAATCTCTAAGTAGATGAAATCTTGTTTCTGTTCAAAGGTCGCTTATTCTTTAAACAGCTTTAAAAGAAGCAGACTTGGAAGAAAGCCAGTCGTGTTGTGTGAGCGTAATAGTTTGCTTAGTTTTGGACGTCAATTTATAGACAGACACAACAATAGAAATTGGAGGCCACAATATAAGCTATACTAGCATCACAGTGGGAAGAATTGTGAGACCGTACTGTTATAAAATTTTCAAATGTTTGTTAAGCTTAAGGGACTTAACTGCAGGGTCATCAGTCCCTAAACATACAAACTACTTATGAACTACCTTATACTACAGACGACACAAACGTTCATGCACGAGGGGGCATTCGAACCCCCGACAGGGAGCAACCTCACGCCTCGTAGCATAGCGCCTCACTGCGCTTGGCCACGCCGCCGCGGCCAAACCGTACTGTGAACGCTGAGATAACATGTCTGTTGTCAGTTGATATCCAAGCCCAGACTTGTTTCCATAGCTTTACTATCATGGCAGAGCAGCATACGGTACGTAGCAAGTGGTAAACGTGCAGAGTCTAAGGAAGATACAGTTTTCTGAAGAGCGATGGTAAGAACACAGTAGCAGCTAGAGCGCTGTGCCGGTCAATGTGTAAACAGTAGCAGGACAGGCTCGGCATGGTCGCCGCAGGCTAACTGGCAATACATTGTCAACACGGAGCTTTAAGTGAAGCTTGCCAGAACGAGTGAAGCTTTGATTTAAGCAGACGTTTCATCCGCAGGGGAGAAATGGCAAAGGTTCTAGTTCGCCGTGGATCGTCTCGTGCGCAGCACTATGAGGTGTATCCCAGCTTGCGCAGGGGGCTCCATTTCCAGCGGCGATACTAGGGTTCGAATTCCCCCTCGGGAATGGATATTTGTGCCGTCCTTAGGATAAGCTAGTGGATAAGTAGTTTGTAAGTTTAGGGACTGATAACCCCATAGTTAAGTCTCATAATCTTTAAAAACATTTGAACATTTGGTAAATGCTGCAAAAATAGCTACGTCCTCCATGTCTAATCTAAATAGAGATTTGTACGTACCAGTATGACATTAAAAATTAATAAACGAAAGAACTCGAAATTACGTCCTTGCTGCACACGTGTAAGCTAAATGCAATAATTTTCTTGTACAAGATTTCTTGTACAACATTTCCTTGTAGCAACATGAAATTAAAGGAATAATTTAGATAATACCTCTCTATAAACTGACATGATTTAATATTACTTACACTAGAGGACAATAATTGTTTAATAACCACGAAACGAGACTTCTATGTCCAAATGTTCAAATGTTTGTAGAGTCTATGAGACTTAACTATGGGGTACTCAGTCCCTAAACTTACAAACTACTTATGAACTAGTTTATACTAAAGACGGCACAAACATCCATGCCCGAGGGGGGATTCGAACCTCCGACCGCTGCGGCCGTGCAGACCGAGAGTGGCACGCCGCAGACCGCTCGGCTATCGCAGCTGGCCCGAGACCACTCAAGAAATTAATATGGGTAAATATCAGCTGTACAGTTAGGTAAAATGTCCTACGTAACGAACGAAACACATGTAAAGAAGCGCGCATCTTCAAATCTGTATCATTGGGACGCTCGACAAGACTTGAACGCGTTAGTTTTATCGTGTAACAGGTCGGACGACTGCGTTGGAAGTTCCAGCGGTCTGCTGGTGCAGACTCGTAGAGCTAAGACTTTTCTCACACCAGTAAATAGGTGTCATTACCCAGATTGCTTGCTTTTATGACAAAACGAGTGACCAAAAATAAAATAATTTTTATTTTTCTGAGGAAGAATTCAAATGATATGAGACATATATTAATTTGATGTATTACAAATTTCGGTCCGATCATTATTCAAGACGTATATAAAATTAATCACAAATTATATCCTATAAAACTATTTTTCCTCGACAGTCTAGTATTGCCGTCTGCTTGCTTCACCGTAGGACGATCATCTCGTGGCTGCGAAATAATTCTCTGCATCCTGAAATAGTTATGACATTAAACTGGTAAGATGGCGATCAGCCAAAATCAGGAAAGTCGAATTGCTCTTCTCAGAAAGAATAGTCCTGTTCCCGCCTGCTCTGTAGAGTTGCCGCTACGGCACGCCGCCACGCTAGGAGCCGTGTGAAACCGAACCTTGCGGACCGGAACGAACTCTTAACAGTACTCTGGGTCAGGCTGGTAACACGTCATTAGTCTTGCCCGCAAAAGAATCAACGGTGCGTTAAAAAAATAAAATAAAATAAAAAAACGACGTGGCCGCTCTCAGTTGCTTCCATTTCCAGTTGCGCGATCTTCTAAGCTCTAGAAGTAGCCGGCATGTTCGCTCATTCTTGATTACCGACATCAGCTTCACACTTCCGCCGAACAGATTTTCGCGATTAAAGTAATGTACTCTCACTCGGACGTGAGTTTACGACATATGCAAAGGATATCATATCGGGCGATAGGCGTTATAAACACTAAAATACTTTCGCATTCGTGATTGCAGCCCCCCTGACGAGGGCTCACTCTTTCATAGGCTTATTTAAGAGTAACGGATATTTTTCATGAAACATTCTTAGTGCACAGTCACTCTTTTAGGCTAGTTTAATTATTTAAATATTTATTGTTTTCGATGTTTTTCACTTTTTGTTCGTCTTTTCCTGTTGCAAGATTAGTAACTATTTTGTAAGATGTGACAAGCTACCTCGTAATTCTCTGTTGTACTTGCAGAATGTATTGTTTATTTCAATTTCGTTTTAGATGTTGACAGCCGGCCGCGGTGGCCGAAGGGACTGAGGCGCTCCAGTCACGGTCTGCAATGCCACTACGGTCGGGGGTTCGAATCCCCCCTCGGGCATGGATATTTGTGCCGTCCTTAGTCTTTGCTAGTTCATAAGTAGTTTGTAAGCTTAGGAACTGATGACCCCGTAGTTAAGTCCCATAAGTTCTACAAACATTTGAATTTTTGAACTGTCCAACGTCTCGAATTTCTCGTCTGCAGCCTTCCCCTGTTGTTACCATTTTTATTCACTTATTAAGTAACAGGAGCCCCAGCTAGAAGACTGGAGGTCCGATGCTGGCAACGGTCGCAGGAACAATTTGGCAGTAGAAGCCAGGAAGATTAATGAATTCCAGAATGTTGTTTCATCTTTTCTTCCCCCAATCACCCATCAGAAGAGTAGACACTACAGACTTCAATACGATGGGTGTGTCGTTTAATACTTGCCTGAGTGCATTAAGACTTTGTACTCTGGACGGCCCTCGTCTATTTCGCCTGACGCTGTGACAGTGCTAAACACTGTTTCAGACTTTTAATTGCACAGTTGTAATTTTGTAGTCTCTCATCACAGGTGCATATAACCATAGCGTTTTTGCTCTCGTAAACTACATGTCCAGGTTGCCCACCGTTTTCAACACTGCTCGACTAATTAAAAGAAGCAGGCGTAAAATACGGATCCAAAAATATTATTTAGATACACGGTCGCTATGGCAAACTGACCTTTGTTAGCGTTGTATTGGAGATCGAACTTGTCTTTAACATTCTATTTTTGGAGCGTTTTCTGCCGTTTCCCGACACGCTACATAAATACGCTACCTAAAAGAAGGAAATACAAGAGTTAACAAACAGACGGACAAAAAACGTTTCACGCGAAGTGTTATTTCCAGGTAACAGAGACAGAAGAATGAAACAGTGAAAAAGAGCCACGTGCGTCTGTGAGGTAAAAAAATCCCCTACTGCTCCAACAAATCCTTGACGACAAGACATCTAAATTAAACACAACAGAAATACTCTTTCGCAAATTACAGCCCCAGGACTGCATCTCAAGGTAGAAAGTTTACATTAGAATATAGGTAAACATCAAAATTTAATGAAAGAGGAAAACTTCCTCAGATGAGATTCACTTACAGATTAATGTGTTCCTTATTATATTAAGTACACAATTCATAAAGAAAAGTACTTATTTGTCTGTTAAAATGACCAGTTAATTAACCCATATGAAGCTAAAGAACCTAACACGTAATCAAAGTGTACAATTCGACAATGACCATAATAAGATCCTTAACATTCAGTGACAATCTGCAGTGTTTGATTGTCCATGCATGCACTTTCTAGTACTTGATGCTCTGTTACTTTGAGAACCCTGAAAGAATGTCAGTTGTCACCTTGCAAGAAGGTCTGCGTTTATGCTCACTTAGAAATTCCGTTCTCGCGAAAGTGCGATGATACGCGGTAAAACAACATCAACACCAGTTATCTATCTTGATATGGCTGAATTTCGTCAAAAAACAGAACAGCGCAGAACTCCAGAAATTATTACATCCAGAGCAAACACAGCCAAGAATAAACCGTTATTACGATGAAACCTTCGCTGTGTCTGCCACATTCGACATTCTCGCTCCTGTCCCAAGGAACTATCTCTTCGTTTCTCTCCAGGACATGGTAAAAGCCATTAATATAAACGTTAGTAATACACTTTGCCCAGTTTCACATTTCCAGATCAAATTAAAGTTCTTCCCTGTGACTTCGCAAAAATAGCGCCAGTCATGGCACACTCTTAATCTTACGGTATGCTGTATATGTTCCTGTCAGACGTCATAAGATGACAGATGAATCAAAACGTAATTTAACAGACTCTTCGCTTTCTTACAAGCCTTGTTATCTCCGCGGAAAAGCCATGTTTTGCTTCCACGCACCCACAGAGCGGTGTCAGGATCACTTGCAAAAAATATCGAGAACTTCCAAAGCGGGACCTAACAGCTTACTTAAAATGTCTTAGGTAGCAGTAGCAACTGATGTCACTTCTTGTAAGTACTCCCACAGCTGTTGCAAAGTAGCAGTCCTGCCAAGCTCCATAAGTTGCCCTGAGTGATTTCTACCTTTGAGGAAACTGGCTATGTCTGGCGAGAACAGCATCTGCGATTTTATACAGCAGAAGTAATCAGAATAAAACGAATATCGGTATAAAATAAAGTAACTTAATTAATATCCCCCTTACTAATCCCAATTCGAAAAGGAATAGAGACGTTAACGATTAAAGGCCAGATGACTAACACAATTTCAAAATTACATAGAAAATACTGCCATGCAGTATTACAGGGAGCAACGGAATGAAATAGCAAAGGAGCGAATAGAAAGTGTCATTTCCATTCAAACCAATCCTTACTGTTAAGACTCCACCATTAATTGTACTGTCCAGGATGTAATGAAAGGCGGTATGTTCTTCCTAATGTGGTACGCAACTTTCCAATTTACTGAGGCTGTGCTGTACGGTAAGATGTTACTGAATGCCTGTATTAACACGAGGGGTGACTTCGGTAAAATTTATAGTTGGTGTGAGGAATATCAGCTTGCTCTAAATGTAGAAAAAATGTAAGGTGATCAGCGTAGTGAGGAAAATATTTCCGTAATATATTAATACAATATTAGTAGTGTGCTGCTTGACAAAATCGCTATGATGAAATAACTGGATCTAACCTTGGAGACCGATACGACATGAAACGAAGATATGGCATTAATGGGGTAGGGTGAGAGTTAACTTCTGTTCATTGAAATAATTTTGGAAAGATGTGGTACACCTCTACAAGACCGCGTATATAACGTTTGTGCTTTCGAGTCATGTGTTGCTCAAGAGTTTGGCATTCGAACAAAATCAGTTTAAAGAAAGACACTGAAGCAATTCAGAAGCAGGCTGTTAGGTTTATTACTGGTGGGTTCGATTAGTGGGCGAGTGTTACTATGATGCTTCGGAAACTCTAACGGAAGTCGATTTAAGGGGGGGGGGGCGACGTTAATTTCGGGAAACGGTATTGAGGATGTTTAGAGATTGTTCTTTTGAATGTGACGGCAACTTTCATTTTGCGTAAAGACTACAAAGATAACGTAAAACAAATTAGGACTAGTACAGAGGAATACAGACAATATTTTTCCCTCATTCTATTTGGGACTCGAACAGAAAAGTAAATAACTAGTGGTGGTACTAGGTACCCTCCGCCAAGTATCTTCATCGGGCTTACGGAATAAGCACATAGGTGTAGATGTGTGGGATGCACGTGGACGACACTGTGTTGCCATGCGAGTTCGACTACCGCAGTAGGGCGTTTGACAGCAGTTCGATAGTTGATGTTGGTCTCTTCTACGCCTTTCACACTTGCTAACTGTTCGGAGGGATTTAATCTAAGGGGACTCTCTCAACGTTGCTGCACCTAAGGCACCAAATCTGTGACGTTCTTCAATGATCCTGGATGAATTAAATATTCCCACCAAATAAGAGTCGCTACAGAATTACTAATCACACTGAATCTGTCCTCATCCGAGATGATCTTGTGACCCCAGTCATCTTTGATGCAGTCCCTCTCCTCTTGTCACTATCGGAAACGCTACTGCTGATGTGCAGGTGCCGCAGAATCAAGGAATATTGTTGTAGTAGAAAGGGGTCACTGCTCCCCCTCGCTTCCGTACTAGGACCATACAGCTGACATGACATTTCGATGCTAGAGAATGCTTACCTTACAGTCCCGTTCAATTCGGCTACAGTTGCATCCATAATTAGACATGGGTACTTTCTTGCCTGTTGTAAAATTTGGCGGTTGTGGCGTATGGATATATACTCATTACGACAAATAATTAAAGTAATTTCTGGAATTGTACAGGAGGCTGGATGACACTCATGCAAGCGAGACGTCCAGCTTCCGTTTAGAAGGGCCAGTTCAGCCATCAGTTAGTCTGGGTAACCACTTAAGTCGGGCAAGACCCCGGTGGACTATGGTGAGCCGCTGGGAATTAAAGCTGTGTATAGGGAAAGTATGGCCAGCCTCTCAGCGTCGGACGTGTCGGGCCTATTTCGCTGCTGCTTACACACTGACTGCCACAGCGTTCTGAGTGCTTAAAATATTTATCAACTGATTCTGAGAAAACTATTAAATGGAATTTTATTTTTTTATTTTTTTTTTACATCTTGTAGTGAGTTATATTCGCTCGATAATGATCTCTCTCGCTATTCGTTTTTCCTTGTAGGTAATGTGCTATATCAAACTAAGTAAACTACTGCGCAAAATTGTGAAGAGTTCGCAGACGAAAAATCGCACTGTGTAGATTTTATGTATGGTTGATTTTAGTACATACGAAGCTGCGGATGAAATACAGGTAAGATATGTAAGATAGCCGCGAGTGAGTAGCTGAGCGGTCTGGAGCGCCACGTTACGGGTCACGTGGCCTCCCGCGTCAGAGGTTCGAATCCTCCCTCGGGCATGGAGGTGTGTGTTGTCTTTAGGTTAATTTAAATTAGTTTAAGTAGTTTGTGAGTCTATGGACTGATGACCAACCTAGTTTGGTCGCATTATAAATATTTGAACAGAACGATAACTCTTTTCATTCTCAAGAAATAGGGTGTTACGTTCGACGAACAGACGCGGAGATGCGTGCAGTTATGTCCGTGCGAACTTGGCGGCTCTATGAAATACTAGTCCACCGATTTTAAGAAAACAGTTTCGTTTGTATCTCCAGATCGTAAGAGTTCACTCTAATTCGGACTGTCATGCGGTGTAGCCCATTATTCAAACAGACCGAGAACATTTTATAATCGGAGCAATGTATAAATTAAGAAAACAATATTGAGATAAAGGAAAATTCTTTGATGAGTATTTCCTCATGATTTACGTACTTAAACCTTACAATAACTATGGAAAATGCAAGGAGGTACACTACATGACTTCTAACAGAAATAGACAAGTGCCTATGCAATACCAATTACGTTTGCGTGTCCAATATTTTTCTTGCTTCAATTCTTTGCTGCCTGTAATGATACACTAAACACGTGTACACGAATCAGAAAAACTTACTTCAGGACCTGTATATTAATTTCATGCATGAACGAGGATCTATTTAGTTTACTCAGTTATAAGTAAAAATATTTGTGTGTTTCAGAAATTACATGAAAGTAAAACCAACGACGTGCTAATAATTTAACCTCACGATATTATACCGGAATTTTCTTCTCAGAATTTATTCAAGTTAAAAAATCTGCAGGTTTCTACTGCGTTATCCATCGTCAGTGAATCTTCAATCAATTTTTATTATGAACTAGCTGAAAACTCGGCGTTGCCAGGGCACTTAAGTATTCCACTCTTAAGTTAGTCCATCTCTCCTTTCATTTCTCTCTCTGTCCACATTCTATTTCCTTCTCTCTATGTGCATTTCACCCCCCCCTCTCTCTCCCTCTCTCTCTCTCTCTTCTCATCTTCATTCTCTCCGTTCATCTCCTCTTATCCCACTCTCATTCTCCTCCTCTCCCCTCTCCCTCTTCCGCCTCCTCCTCCACTACCCTTTCTCTGTGCGTTTCCTACCTCTTCTTTTTGTAGGTCTCCTCCTCCACCGACTTCTCTCCCTCCTATATGCGCCAAGTTTCATAGCGACTTGTCAAACGGTGTCAAAGTCGCAAGGTATTCTCCACCATGCGAAATTCACTGGCTTGCAGATTATAAAAATCTCCTACATGAAAACATATTTTATTGTATTGATTTTCGTGGTAACCAGTCAAACAATATGGATGTTTGTTGTAACTTACCCTCCGTTATGCATCTACTGAGGCTTACGAAAGGTATCCCATGTATTAATTGGGGGTGTAAGCTATCTTCATTCCACATTTCATTCAGTTCCGTCCAGCCGTTTCAGCATGAAAGTGTAGCAAACATTTAACCCATTGTAAGGTACCCTCCGCTTAAAAAAGGCAGTCCATGTATTAATCAGGTTCTAAGCTACATCTGTACTAAATGTCATTCATATCCGTCCATCAATTTCAGCGTGAATGCGTAAGAAGGGAATTAACTAATTCAACAGCACTCTCCACCATGCAGCATACGAAGTTAATGTTAGTATGCCTGTAACCTTCGCGCGAGTGGAAGCAATAAATTGACAAAGTTTTATCGCAATCGGATGTTCAGTATGGCCGTTCATAAAATGCGAACTAAAATACAAACAAACAAACTTTAATTTTTATAAATTAGATTTACGTATTTATTTTCAAATTCGCATTAAAACCATACGTAGGTTACAACAAATTCATTCTACTGGTGATTTTTACCCCAATGATTTGGTACGCTTGGTAGGCATAAAAGCTGACAGCTAAAAAACCGTCATTAAAAATCTGAATGAAGTATGCTTTCCACTGAATCGTATTTTTTTTTTAATTCCTGCTTCAAATTCCTTACATGAAATTCACATGATGTGAACAATATTTATATTTTAAAAGTTTATTGTTGATTAAAAAAGGTAAAGCAGTCAACAATCCGAAGATTGGTTTGAACACCACAGTGCTTTACTAGGCATGGTCCTGATTGGAGGTGGTATGCCGTTGCCTTCCTCCGACCTTCGAACTGACTTACCCAGCCAGTTACAGGGGGACCTACAGTTTAACGTGGGTTCAGAACCACGGTGCTACTCGGTATTTTTCACATGTATTGTTGATTAGCACCCTGAAATTTTAACGTAACTTCCAGAGAGAGCTGCTAGAATTTTCTGAAATTTTATTTCATTCGAAACTTCGCCAAATTTGAAATTTAGCTGCTCAGTCACGTTAATTAATTGAAATGATCGTAGGTAGTCCGAATATATTAATGCTTCATTGATAAACTGAATTGTTCAATCATATTTAAAAATTTCATCGGGATCGGAATTCACTGTAGAATGTATGTAAAATAACTCCGTCATGCACAATCCAAAATTTTAAGTGACAGTGATCTTCCTCTTGTTTTGAAGGTCAAGTGTGCAAACTGTCATGAAGATTTTAGAATGAATAAAGTGTCCTTATTCTTATGTCGCATGATGACATAGGTTTTCAACCATATAATTGTTTATGACGTCATATCTCCTGAACTATATGTTGTAAACTGTTCTTACCCCTACGTCAATTGTTACCTCTTGGAAGGAATATGTGTACTAAATTTAGTTGATATCGGTACAGTGGTTTAGAAACAGACGTCTCATGATACAGCATTTTTCCGCGCATTTCATCGTTTATTACGTCATATCTACTGAACCATTTGCCGCCCAGTCATTTAATGGTGCCTATGACCATCGCGAAAGGTTTCATCACAATCGGTTAAATGGTACGGCCGCGTTTAAAATACGAACACACAAACATTCATTTTTATATATTAGATTAAATTATCTCAACACAGATCGGAGGGTCGCTTCTCGGCTCTTAGATTTCTCTGGCAATTTTCGGTAGCCAAACTCTTCTTCCTGGATATCTGGATTCAAATGGAAGTACTATAATGTTTACCTTCCTTCTTGGCTTACAAAAAAAAAAAAAAAAAAAAAAAAAAAAAAAAAAAAAAAAAAAAAAAAAAAAAAAAATCCTAAAGTAAATTACTGGGGCATTATTCGAACCCAAAAACAGAAAAACTTACAACACTTTTATAGCAGACAAGCAATGTACAGGACCAAGATGTCGGTAAAAAGTCACGTGACTCGATTTCAGCCCATCACGAGCTTCAGAAGGCGGCAGGCAGCGCGGAAAAGGATGGCCGTACTTTCAATATACAGAGCTTTAGCTAGGAATGGGTCAACCCACCCCTCTGAGGGGAGCTGAGGCCACACGGGGACGTTTCTATAGACGCTCTGGCAGATACTTAAGTGATGGGCACTCTCTTGAATGAAAAACCACCATGTTATGTTCCCGTCAATTCTGATGGCATCTACTATGTCAGAGAAAATATGCTCATTCGACGAAGAAAAATATATATATAAAATAAATAAAATATGCTCATTCGACGAAGAAAAATATATATAAAAATAAATAAGAAAATACTGCAAACGTTAATGTTCACAATATCTGAATATAGCGACCTCATAATTACCAACATTTGAATATATCAGGCGATTTTAACTATGTCCTTGATGAGAGCTTATTACCGCAGCTGTCATCTAGAAAGCAAGACATCCGTATGTATTTATTAATGATTTATTACATTCGTTACATCAAGTTGTTACGGAATTATAGTCAGATCATCGTATCCTCCACAGTAGCTCAGGGTTACAAGTAACTTTTATGCTCCCCTTGGTCTCTTGTTCGAGTAACTATTTAATATTTGGCTATTTAGTCAGTAACTATGTGTATTATGAGCGGTTAAGCTCAGGACAGCTGGCTTCTTTATATATTTATTTCATACATTATTTGTACTACTGATAAGCAATCCCAATTTGACTGAGTGCTTATAAGTTTCCTAATTAATATTGTCAAAACTTTACGTTAGTGTGGAAGTGGTTAAAGTAACGTCAACACAAATTTTTGATATTAATAACACTGCTATTTTTGAACGGATGACGATCTGCCAAATCAGTGATCGTCTAGGGCAGAAAACTACTGTCGTTAATTAAAATTCTAATATTGCTCCTGTGTGGAGCTCATTGAGGCTATAAGAACACTTTATGTTTCGTCCAGGAAGGAGGAGCACATGCCAAGGTAGCTGAAATGATTCTTTTGTGACAGTGTTAGCACTTGAGTGGCACAGAGACACATTGTCAGGACTGTCACTTTTGCAAGGGGTAATGAGTGCCAGTTTATGGACAATGAAATTTTACGAGTACATTATAGAATAGTGTTCGATTAGACTACATAATTTTACAAGAGATTTTATGAGAGTTGATAAGTTAATTGTCTAACTAAGATTTGAATGATTTCGAGCTGTCCATTATTTCTTTTTGTGAGATAGCGAGATAGAGTTAGTGTCTGAGTATCGTCAACGATTACTTATTTGGGGATTTTCCAACCATTCTCTTAACGCAGATAATCATTCTGATAAATTTAAATATTTCATTTCTATTTTTTTTAACACAAGTCATTCATTCACCTGAGTAATCGAACATTGCTTAAATCATGATATTTTGGCATAAAACTTCTTTCGTTTATTAATCACTCATGTTCATTTTATATGGCATTATTGTTTCGCAAATCATAGCCGACGTATAATTTTCATCTTCAAGATCACAGGTATCAGGTACTCTTTGCAGCTATCGTAGTTGTTTAGCATTAAAACCGAAGTATATCTTTCCACCCAGAGACTTCATCGACAAATATTTCTTGAACAGAGCTGGACATAGCCCAGTACATGTGAATTATGTTTGTCCATTACAGCATAGTTTGGTCAACACGTACAAACAACCTAAACACTCACAGTCACCAGTTTCTTCGGGAAATCGTGGTCGAATGACTTTCGTGTGGACTGCTGTCCATACTCATTGAACAATGTTTTCAACAAAATGTAACTCCTGTGCTACCCTCGACGTACTTGGTCCTTATTACTAATATCCTGACTATTGGTCTCAATGTGAAGTCATTCATATGATATTTCGAGACCGTCTTGCAATGAAGAATCCAACTTCAGTGTGACATTACTGTTTGTTGCTTTCTTCACCGTCCCCGCACTATCCTTTCCTGTTTGTTGAACTATCTTATGTTACAGAACCAGCAACGTCGGGCGTAATAATCATACTCGTTTCATGCCTTGTAGTGTTCAGCTTTCTGTAAACGTCTCGGAGACATCTGACAGCAAGTTTCATCACGCTTTTATGTGCAAAGCATAGTTGGGATATTATGTTACTTTACACAACTGGTCCTTAATCATAATCATACTGATTTCATGCCATGTGGCCTTCAACTTCTTGTAAACGTCTCGAGACATCTGGCAGCAAGTTTACACACGTTTTTATATGCACCATGTAGTTGACGTATTATGTTACTTTACGCAAATTTTTCAGATTACACCACTTTAGTCTCATTACACATTTGAAAAATTCTAACAAGTAGAATAACATCCATATGTGAAGGTTCTTCGTGTATGTACACAGATGTTAAGATAGCTAATGTAATACAAAGATGTTACATTCTTATTTATACACACATGCCACTTTTATAAAATTACACTGTAGATATAAAAATTAGGTATAGATCTATTGTGACTTACGTAGACAAATTTTTACAAATGTTTACATTTGTTACGTTACCAAAATTTCTTTGTCGCGTAGGCATAGAGAAAATTTAGTTTAGAAGTAATTTAAGGCTTTCTGTTCAAGTATATCGGATTAGCCACAGAGAATGACTCAGAAGCCATAAGTGTTTTCAGTTTCATGTTTATTGGGGATCTACCTGGTTTCGCTGTGTAGAAGGAAGAGAACTTTTACACCTTAATTAATGTAATTTAGGGTGTTCTGTTATGTGTTAGAATGTGTGTGCAGTTTCTGAGAGGAAAAACACTTGAAATAAATATCACTCTGCAAGGCTGAAAGCAGGATGTTTTCCTTTCTACGGAATCTGTCAGTGTTGTGGTCAGTGATGATGCTGTTATCAACCACAAGGTTTATATGAGTGATCCTACAATATAAACAATCTCTGAATGTAGCCAGTTATTGGATCACTCACAATTTAGCATGGACATGAAACCACCACAAAGAAATTTTACACTTATTACACAAGAGAAGGAAGCGGTAAGTAAACTTAATATCTTTATGTTTCGGCAGTTTGTGTTCCACTGAGTTAAGGAACTAATTCACGGCTGAAAATTAAGCAAAAGTTTCCTAACCACATAGTAAGAATATAAATAAACAACTAAACAGACGGAGAGTATGGCTCGGCAATGTTGCTGGTGTGAAAGTGCCGAGTAGCACCGTGCTTCAAATCCACGTTAAACACTTGGCTGGGGTCGAAGGTCGGAAGAAGGCAACAGCATACCACCTCTAATCAGGACCGTGCCTGGTAAAGCACTGTAGTGTTCAACTAGTTCAAAAATGTTCAAAAGCTTGTAAAGCTTACGGGACTTAACTGTAGGGTCATCAGTCCCTAAACTTACAAACTGATGTACTAGCTTTATTAAAGACGGCACAAACATCCTTGTCCGAGGGGGGATTCGAACCCCTGACGGGGAACGGCCTTACGCATCGTAGCATAGCGCCTCAATGTGCTCGGCCGCTCCGCCGCGGCTTCAAACTAATCTTTGAATTGTTGACTGCTTTATCTTTACTGGTGGAGAAGGTTGGTTGCTCATTGACTTCTTTGTTTAGTGTTATTTCATCCACTCTCGTCATAGAGCCAGGGGCAGAGAATATCAGAGGGTTTAATATTCGAATATTTAGCCACATGTTCCAATACAAATCATGATAGGTTGGAACAAATCACGAAAAAATGAGAGGAGTCCAAAGATAAGAGTTCATTAATAATAATAATAATAATAATAAATTAAAGAGAGAGAGTAAGAAGGAAAAGGTGAGGTTGATTTACTGGCGTTGAAACATGATACTTCTGTAGTATCCAATTCAAAGAAAAAAATACAAATACACGAACACTCGTTTGGAAAATATCCAATTCAAAGATAAAAATACAAATACACAAACAATCGTTTCAAAATCCAACGAGCAAGCCACGAATCTTTCAAACAGGACTGTTCTATACACCACCACCGGAAGAGAATGCTGCGGTCCGCTTGTGCCACGTCATGCAGAGCTGGTCGCTACCGCATAGCTGAGTGGGTGGCCAGTGGCGGACAACACACCAGGCCCTTGGCCAGCCATTCGTGTTCGCGATAGCAGCTTGCTCTACGTGACGTAGCACAAGCGCGCCACGGCCTTCTCTTTCGGTGGTGTTGTTCCACGCCGCCACAGTAGCAATAATGGTCCTGAACTATGTATGGAAAAGATGTGGAGGAGGAGAAAAGTGATCAATAATATTGATGGCCTTGTTGTAAATGTTGAGAAGTTTTGGGTATAATGTATGGACATTAAGGTAAATGTAAGGTGTGTAAGGGGAGGATTTTGTACCATTGATAAATATCAGAACGGATTTCATTTTCAACAAGGTAAAGGTGGTTGAAGTTCTTTTTGGGGCTAGGGTAAGAAGTGTATGTTGGTAAAGGAATGCTGGGATGAAAATGTGTAAGAGCGGCACCATACTATTAGAGAGAATTATTGGATTCTAGCTTTTTAACAGTATTGAAGGTGGGGAGGTGTTCAGTATTTTGGCCCACTTTAGGTTACGGTAGTAACACTAAAAGTAGGCCTTTGCGATCGTCTTTTGACAGCTCGAAATTTAAATGAAAATAACAGCTTAACCATTCATCCGACACAAAAATTGAATAACCGAGTTTATAGAGTAGAATATTCTCTACAACTTTGCTCTTTTATGGTTTTTTTTTTCATATCTCGTATCGTTTCAGAGATATTTGCAAAGATTTCGTCGATTTTGAGATGTCTGTCTGTCTGTTCGTAACGTGTTCCCACTTTTTAAGTCGAACCAGTCAACCGATCAGAACCAAATTTTACCGACATGATTGTTGGCCACCAGAGACCAGGACCTCGCTTTTTCAAATACTTCGGGCAAAAAGTACAGTACCAACACCAGTAAGGCCGTTTGTAATGTAATTTTAATTGCAAATAAACCGTTCATCTGACACGAAAATTTAATAATCCAATTTGTAGAGGAGAAAATTCTCCACAACTCTGCTCTACAGTGAATAGATATTAACACAATAGTAGAGTCGTAATGCCATCGCCGTAGTTTTCTATTATTTAGATTATTATTTTTGTCCGAAATGATTGCAAAAATTTGTAAAACTACAAATCTAAAGTGGGCCGTAAAATACGCCAGTGCAACTTTTTTAGAAGAAACGGGAATTTGATTAGACGGTAAAAGATCTACGTGAGTGACAGTAAGCTAATGTGAAAAAATCACGCAGACGTGTTTTACGCCCACTTTGGATTTGTAGTTTTATAAATTTTTGCAAACATTTTTAACCAAAATAATAATCTAAATAAAAAAATTAATTAATAAGAGTGTCTGAAACGCTTTTAGGAAAAAGAAATGATTGTGCCTGGTTCCTGGTTCCTGGTTCCTTCAGCGTCACAGTCCAACGCGTTGCCCACTACGCTGTGGCTAGTAGTTGCGACTAGCGTTCATTACTTTTATACTATTCATGGCCGTTGTTAACTGAGGCTGATATGTGATTTTTAGACACTAGATTATCTTTTATCGTACGAAGAACGACGTGTGTTTGTTAATTCTTCAGTGCGCCATTGCTTTGAAATGACAACGTGTAAGTTACAGTAAGAAAATCGTCAAATACGCAACGCAAGATGGTGTATGCCAGAGAGAGTTCTGGGCGAGGAATGTCACGTGACATCTGCGAAGGGCTGGTTTCCGTTAATTCAATGGTTTCCAAACTCGTTATTTTTGCAAGTATCTCTCAAACGATACGAGATGTGAAAAAAAAATAGAGCGAAGTTGTAGAGAATTTTCTTCTCTACAAATACGGTTATTCAATTTTAGTTTCAGATGAATGGTTAAGCCGTTATTTTCATTTAAATTTCGAGCTGTCAAAAGACGATCGCAAGGCCCACTTTTAGTGTTACTACCGTAACCTAAAGTGGACCAAAATGAGAGGAATTTGAGTGACTCAAATAAATTTCATGGGGTGGATATTCAGGAAACTTTTGCAGAATAGAGAATGAGTCGGTTCCAAGTTATATAAAGGGAAGGATAGTGGACAATTGTAATGCTTCGGTTAGGCCAGTTACTAATTGTCGTAGTTTTAGCCAACTGCAGGCTTTCTGTTACATGGTTAATGGGTGAGGTTTCCATAGCTACGAACAGTTGCGTCTTTCGTGCAAGTGGGATTCAGAAAGAGGACGGCGCGAAGTAACACACCTCGAGCAGTTAAAACATAGGTGTTGAAACAGTGGCGGCTGAAGAAGTGAGTAACGGGTGGTTGCCGCTAGTGTGAGTGAGCTATTGATCTGGGAGGGTGTCCCGCTGGCTGGGGAGCCCACTTGTTCGCCGCATGGTGCGCGCTCCCCCCGCAGCGCGGCGCTGCACCCGCAGCGTTTAGAATCCATCTCCCTGCCTCTGGTCGCTCTCCCTCCCCCGCAGGAGAGATAAAGGCGGGCGCCGGCAGCCGCTAAAAGGTCTGCCCCCACACCCTCCCCCATGTTGCCGGGGGGTGAGGGATGGCTGTCTCTTCCGAGGCGACGACACTCCTGCACCTGGTGGAACCCATTCTCCTCAAATACGGACGGGAATCCAGGAGAGGTCTGTGCTACGCACCGTGAGAAACGACCCAGATTGTATGATGGACCGCGACTGAATATCTGGCTATTTCTTGCAACCAGGTACAGCGTTATGTATTCTCTGAGGGCATGGAATTCAATATGTTCAAATAATTGTAAATCTAAAGGAATTAAATAAATCGCAATTTGCAATGTTATGGCTTCGCTGTATTAGGTTTAGGTGAAATACCAAACTGTGGCGAATGAAAATTTGTGCCCGGCCGGGATTCGAACCCGGGATCTACTGCTTACTAGGCAGACGCGTTGACCACTCCGCCACCGAGGACACAGTAATCATCCCAACTGCAGAGGACTTTTCCCTCCTTGAGCCGAGGCTGGGCTCCTGACGACAATTAATTGTGTCTCGATACCTCATGGTCTGTTCTCCCTGATGCGGGAATACAGTATTGTCACTGCGAGCATTATAGAATAAATAGGCTGTGGTATAGGAAACAGACAGCGTGGCGAATGGAGATTTGTGTGTGGCGGGAGACGTGCAGGGAAGAGTCCTCTGCAGTCGGACTGACCACTGTGTCCTCGGTGGCGGAGTGGTCAACGCGTCTGCCTATTAAGCGGGAGATCCCGGGTTCGAATCCCGGCCGGGCACAAATTTTCATTCACCACAGTTTGGTATTTCATCTAAACCTAATACAACGAAGCCATAACATCGTAAATTGCGATTTATTTCATTCATTTGAACGCTGTAATTCGTGAAAAATATATATAATTCTAAAGGAATTAACTGCTACGGTGGTTATAATTATACTAATAATAAAATGTTTATCTAAGGGACTTAACTTCTGCAGTCATTAGTTCCTAGGCTTACAAACTACTAAAAGTAACTGATACCAAGGACAAAACACATACCCACGCCGAGGTAAGACTCGATCTCCGACGGCCAGAAACATCGCGCTCCACAGCAAGGAGCCATAGAAAACATGTTAACTGCATGGATCGGTGTCGGAATACAAAAGTGAAATTCTAGTGCTCACCACATTACTGTTTCTAGAGAAGGAGCATTATGTTTCCAACCACAATTCATGTTAGGGGCACCTGAAACAGAAGTTGACGAGTTGAAATAGTACTCTGGAAATTTCGATGAAGTAAGATATAAAATGCAGAATGGCTATGGGAAGAAAACCGTTTCTAAAGAAGCGAAACTTGTTAACATCCAATATTAATTTAAATGTTAGGAAATCCTTTCTGAAAGCGTTTGTCTGGAGTGTAGCATTGTATGGGAGTGAACGTGGACGATAAGGAGTTCAGATAAAAAGATGATAGAAGCTTTTGAAATGTGGTGCTACTGACGAATGATGAAAATTAGATGAGTAGATCACATAACTAATAAGGAGGTGCTTAACCGAATCTGGGATTTCTGGCATATACTGACTGAGAGAAGGGATAGATTTGTTGGACACTTTCTGAGACATCAAGGAATTGTCAACTTAGCTAAAAAAATGCTCAAATGTTTGTATAGCTTACAGGACTTAACGACGGGTCATCAGTCCCTAAACTTACAAACTACTTACGAACTAACTAATACTAAGGACGGCACAAATATCCATGCCCGAGGGGGGATTCTAACCCCCGACCGTAGTGGCCGTGCAGACCGTGACTGGAGGGCCTCAGTCCCCTCGGCCACCGTGGCCGGCTTAAACTTACCATTAGAAGGAAGCGTGTGGTGTATAAATCGTAGAGGGAGACCAAGGGACGAATATAGTAAACAGATTAAAAAGGATGTAGGTTGCCGAACGTATTCTCAGATGAAGAGACTTGCACAGGACAGGGTAGCGTGGAGAGCTGCATCAAACCAGTCTGCGGACTGAAGACCACGATAACAACAAGTGATATTTAATGGGTGTCCTACGTCATTGCGCCCCGCTTATATTTACCAAATAATGCAATATGTGAAAAAATAAGAGAACGGAATTAATGACATTAGTTAACATTGGGTATTGAATTACATTAAGGAAAAGTTAAAATTTTCCTCTGGTCTGCGATAAGAACCAGTAATTCGTGAGTTTTAGGCAGCTGACTTAGCACATCATCATTCGGACTCAGTAGTCACCACAGCTGTTCTGGTTACTCCAAATTAACAATGTATCCATACACTATTCGCCTACCTCCTTAAATAATATGCAATGAATTTTGTACATTTCTTGGCCGTGCACATTTGAAGTGTCAACAGAAACAGTGAATGTGTTTCTGGTGTCGGATGTTATGTACGAAGTGGGATCTTAATTATGAGCCATAAGGTACGATAGTATTCCTGTCGTGTTATCTGAGTAACTAGATTACCCACTGGAGCTGTCCGAATGTTCTAGAAACCAAACCCCAATTTTCTCCCGGTTTTTCGGCGGCGTCGTGCATAAAAATTTGGGAATATGGATTTTATGAGTGCCTGTACATGTCTTCCAACTACAGGAGCATAACAATCAGTGATGTATAAATACCAAATTAACAATGTCCGTAGACATATTTTGTCTCGATATCTAAGAAAGAGATAAGCAGGAGGTTCCAGATTCCAATCCCGGCCGCGGCATAAGTTATAATTCAAAGCCTCTTTTTCAGTTTAGTATATTTAATCAGTGATGTGTTCAGCTGGACCAAAGGACCCAGACCATCGCATTAAAAGTAGCCCACGCGATTATGAAGTAACCCTAAAGTGCTTTGCAGAGAACTTGATCGATGTGTTTGTGGAGTCTGCACCACGTTCTAACAACACCATCATCTCTTACCAACGGAAATCAAGACTCTTGTGACAATGGCAAGGTATTCCAAGCGTCTATGGTCTCAGAGATGAATAGGCACAGCTGAGAGGCCACAGGCGTTGTCGTGCTGCTCACAAAGGAATTCCATTTGGACGTATGGGGCTGTAGCCCAATATCGACAATCTGCGTGCCCCAGACGTAGCGGATGTGTTCGTCCTGAGTCCCACATTGTTTTCTGTGGTTATATGAACCAGTTTTCGTACCTGTAACCACTCACAACACATCACTGCCAGAAAAGCTCCTGGTCTCGATGGCATTCAAAACCGAGTCCTCCAGGAGTTCACGGATAAAGCTGTAGAGTTCCTCACACATCACGAATGCCATCATACAACACCAACCCTTCCCTGCCTTTTGGAAAGCGGCCAAGGTCCTGATGTTTAGGAAGCCGGGGGAAGACCACTCCCTCCCACAAACTTACCGACCCATCAGCTTACTGAGTTCTCTCAGCAAGATTGTTGAGAAGGTAATTCTCAAACGACTCACTAGGCACTGAGACCGGAGCAATTCGGCTTCAGGAATCACCACTCAACAACACAACATCGAACCCCTGCATCAAAGCACAACTGACTGGCAACGCCAGATGAGCTATCACCGCCGACAAACCGGCAATCGCAGGAAACATGGACAAGCACAAAACACAAACAAATCCCACACTAACCCATACACTTAGAGGCCGAACTCAAAGTCGACCACTTGCCTGTCAATCTTAATTGTTGCAGCCAGCCGTCGCTGATGATGGCCCAGGAGACATCACCAGTGCCAGCTGCAGAGGGGCGACTCATCAAACCGGATTGCCAAACTTATGACAAACACGCAATAAAAATGGTACCGAGCTTGCACGATACCCAATAACTAACATAACCAAACCCTTGCATGATCTGTCTCAGATAGGAAGAATCCGCTACTGCTCTTACTACCCGCTGCTGACTGTCGCGGATGGTTTTTTCCTTGGCACTGCCTGGCACTTTTTTCCCTCTGCCCTTAAAACCGCTCTTGTTTCAAAAGCTTTCGACTAATTCTATCATACTGATGGACGGTATTATTGGGTAATCTTATCCACACGTACGGCACACATCACAGTACCCGATCCTGTGATTACTACATTAGAAATACTAACACATGCAGAGGTGACAGTAAAACAATTGAGTTGGTCCCCATGCTAGTGCGAGCATGGAGGGGCTCCACTCAGGTTTTAAGGTGAGAAAAAATGTCTGCAATTTGACATAATCGTCACGCGCTTGACACTGTGGACATCGGAATTGAATTCCTGAACTGATTGTCACATGGCTGAGACATGTCTAGTAATTCTGGTCATGCTGCTATAATCGTATCAAACACATTTTCACATAAATCAAATTACAGCTCTGTCAATTCACTGCCCTTCTATACATTGTGTACGTAATCGTGTCACTATCAGCATTAGTCGTTATCACTATTATGTAAATTGCGTCACCACCTTATATTGTTATTGTGGTCTGTACGCTATCGTATCTACAGCAAACTTCTTCATCGAAGAATAAAAACGGATCCGGTATTCATTTGAGCCAGTTAATGTTTTAGTCGCTTTTTCCCCTGTAATTTTTCCCTCCCACACTTCTCTTCAACAATAAACTGACGATTTTTTGATCAATCAGAATGTCTCCTACCAACTGCTTCCCGATTTCAGGTGTAAAAATTGCAGAACCACCAGTGTAGTAAGTCATGGTTGTAAATTTTGAACACGAAGTGTCTAAAAGCTGGTAGAAGCTGATACCGGTGAAGATCAGTTGGGATTCAAGAGAAATGTAAGACCACTAGTTTGAATACGACTTATCATAGAAGTTACGTTAAGGAAAGTCAAACCAACATTTCTAACTTTTGTAGATTTAGAGAAAGCTGTTGATAGTGTTGGCTGAAATACAATCACTCAAATTCTGAAGTAATCGGGGTTAAAATATAGGAAACGAAAGGTCATTTACAACTTGTACATTAACCAAACTGCTGTTCTTATTAGAGTTGAAGGGCATGAAAAGTACGAAGTGGTTGGTAAGGTAGTAAGACAGGGTTGTAGCCATTCTCCAATGTTAATAAATTTGTACATTAATCATGCTGTTAAGAAAAGCAAGGAGAAATTTCGGGAAGGGATTAATGTTCAGGGTGAAGAAGTGAAAACTTTCCGTTTTGCTGTAACATTGTAATTTTCTCAGAGAGAGCAAAGGACGTGGAAAAGCAAATGATCGGAATGGGCAGTATGTTGAAAGGAACGTATAAGATGAACATTACCAAGAGCACAACAAGGGTAAAGGATTACAGTCTAATAAAATCATGTGACTCAGAAAAATTAGAATATGTAAATAAAGCTGGTAGATGAGTTTTGTTACTTGGCCAATAAAATAACGTATGTTCGCGGCAGAGAGGATATAAAATGAAAAGTAGCAATGAAACAAAAGAGTTTTGAAAAAGAGAAATTTGCTAACATCGAAAATTATTTTAAGCGTAAGGAAGACCTTTCTGAAGGCATTTGTGAGGAGTGTTGCCTTGCACCGGAATCAAACTTGGACGATAAATAGTTCAGACGGGAAGATGAGAGCGGCTTCTTAAATGTGGTGCTAGAGAGGAATGCTGAAGATTAGTTGGGTAGAACCCCTAACTAATGAGGATGTAGTGGACAGATTTGTGGAGAAAAAGATTTTTTTGATGTCTTGACTAAAATACGGAATCAACTTCTCAGACATGAAGTGTGTGGAATAAAAGTCACAGATGGAGATCAAGAGACGAAAACAGTGGACTGAAAAGGAGATTAAGGAGATGAAGAGGCTTGCTAAGGATAGAGTATGGTGTAGAGCTCAGCAAACCAATCCCCGGACTGAAGACCACATTAGTAGTTCTAGTATTTGGTTTCCCCATTTCTGTTAAGTTCCTTCTCATTAATTACAGGGTATTAGTGCTCAAGAAATAAGAAGACGGTTTGATAAGTCTGGTAAGAATGAAATAAAAAAATTGTTTTAAATGCGAAAAGTCACTTTACTTGTCGACATTGTCTCCTTGCAAGGATAAAGGATACACACTTGGTCCGGCAAGTTTCCAAATTTTTCAACCTGTCAGCAAAGTAGGCTTTGTCAAAGTCTGCAAAAAAGACTATCACAGCGGCGTACACTTCCTCATTCGATGAAAATTTCTTTCCACCAAGCCATATTTTCAAGTTTGGGAATAAGAAGAAGTCACTTAGAGCCAAACCTGGTTAATAAGGTGGTTGAGGAATCAATTAGAATACCAAGTCGTGCAATTTTGCCACTGACGTAGCTGTTGTGTGTAGGCTGCAGCATAGTCCTGACGAAACAGGACTTTCTTCCGTTTCAATCTTGGATGTTTTACAATTAGTATTCCTGTTTCAAACGATCCAACAGAGTAGCATAATAGGGCACAGTTATGGATGTGCCTTTTTCCAAATAGTCTATCAGGATTATACCCTGGGAATCTCAAAAGAGAGTGGCCATCACCTCTTCGCTTTTTCTGCTGCACTCTACCCACTCTTCGTCCATTGTTTGGAATGTTGCTTTGTCTCTGTAGTGTAATGGTGAAATCAAGATTCATGCCGGCCGCGGTGGCCGAGGAGACTGAGGCGCTTCAGTCACGGTCTGCATGGCCACTACGGTCGGGGGTTCGAATACCCCCGCGGGCATGGATATTTGTGCCGTCTTTAGTATAAGGTAGTTCATAAGTAGTTTGTAAGTTTAGGGACTGATGACCCCGTAGTTAAGTCCCATAAGCTTAACAAACATTTGAACATATCAAGATTCATCCACAGGTATGAATCTACATCAAATGTCCTGTGGATTGCGCCTGAACAGTGTGAGATTCTGGGCAGATATGTTCTTTCGTTCCAGCCGGCCGCGGTGGGCGAGGGGAATGCGTTGCGTCAGTCACGGTCTGCACAGCCATTACGATCGGGTGTTCGAATCCCCCCACGGGCATGGATATTTGTGCCGTCCGTACAGTTAGCTATTTTGTAAGTTTAGGGACTGATGACTCCGTAGTTAAGTCCCATAAGCTATACAAACATTTGAACATTTGTTCTATTTTTACCGTTTTTTGTCCAAAGTGTGTAATCGCGGAACCATCGAGGAAAAAACTTCTTCAGGGCCAGTTTTCCTGGAGGATGCAATTCACTTGTACACTTGAGATGCCTACAATATTAGCTATATCGCGAACTTTTAATCTTTGATCTTCCATTACTATATCATGCACGGGACGACCGAAGCATGTTCCATCTTCCATTCTTCTCCGACCACGTTTCAATTCATTGATCCAAAAGTAAATGGTCTTCCATGTTTGCGCAGAAAGCACATGGACCTCATACAGCTTGGTTTTAATATGTGCAGCTGTCAAACCCTTCAAATGAAAATGTTTAATGACCGCACGAAATTCATTTTTCTTCTCTCTAAAGAACTAAATACGTAGTTACCACATCAGCTAGCAGCCAACAATCAACTAATAACAGCTGCCATTCGAAACATGCTGCAACATCCGTGGAAATGTGAGGCTTACCAACAACAGTACAGCCTCCAAAAATATCCTGCTCTTTCACACAAATTTACCAGACTAATCAAGAAACCGTCGTACCTATCTTCTGAGGGTCCTTCAACACGTTGCAGACAGTTACCTCTGTCGTCTTCTTCGGGAATATGCCCGAGAAGATACGTATTTTTCTCTCCCTTCGAAAACGAAGTGGCATCAGGTTTTTACTTGTATGTAGACGTGTGGACTGGGATGTATTTTACCTCAGATTTCACTTCCGATGCGAGTACGGCGGCAGTAGGCGCAGAACTCGGCGACGAACGAAACTTCTGGTGGGGAGAACAGAACCGCGGGCGTTCATTAGGCGAGACTCTGCGGTTATTCTCGAGTGGGTGGGTTTTTCAGGAGGCAGCGCCGAGGGCCCTGCGTGTGCCAAGGCGGAAAAGTTTTGTGAAAAGCTTATATGTTTTAATGAAGAGAATGACGTTTGCTACGCGACCTGCCATTGCCGCGGTGGTGCGGCGACCTCCTTCAGGGACGGGAAAAGGGAACGGCAGGAAGGGAAGGGTGGAGGAACAAAAAGAGGAACGGCGAAGGGAGGAAGTAGCTTTTTTTGTGGCAGAACTGAAACGAAATTCAATTCAGTTTGCCTGACGCACAGCCGCAGTCGCCTCAAATTTTACTGCGGGCGATGCCGGCGGAAACGTCGTTTGGTGTTTCATGAAGGAAAACTTCAAACAGCTTCTCCTTATCCAGTTATAACGTATTTAAATAACGTCAGAAATGTAGGTGACATACGTGATGTTTCAAAGTAAAAAGCGACAACGGTTCCTAAAAATACGTAAGGTAAAAACAAGATAAAAGCATGAGGAAGACGTTTAGATTTAGGAACAGTGTTCCGGTGAATGTGCCAACACAGTAAATTACTTGAAGGAAACAAACAACGAAATATTACTTTTAGAACTTTTTCGAAGCAAAGTCGCCAATGTTCAGTCCGTCTTCAATTAGTGCAATACATTGAAACATCTGCTTTACTCCGTAACTTAAAATTCCGACAACTGTACAGGTACGAAAGTCATAATTTTCAGTAACTTAAAAAAGAACTGTCTAGTTTCGAAAGAAATAAATATTATTGTTAATTGTCTGTTCCAAAGAAACAGACGCCGGCTGTGATCCGCAGCAGTGGTTAATATTTACGTATATTCATCGCAAATCGCGAAGTTTTCCGACATCTCTTGCTCTTCTAAAGATGACAATCAATCTGCAACACATGAAAATTTGTGCTAGACCGGGACTCGAACCAGGGTCTCCCGATTTTCACGAGCGGTCGCCTTAACCACTCGACCACCCATGCATGCACCCCGGTCGGATCCAAACTTCCATGTGTTGCACTTGGTCTTTCCTTCAAATGTTCGTACACATTATTGTATAAATCCAGCGAGATCCGAAGCAGTGGTTAATATTTACATATATACATCGCAAATGCGAATTTTCAATGGGTATATGTAAATAAATACTAATATTCTAGTATCTGCTCCCTAACAAATTTCAATGCGCAAACAAGAAATACGTACAATAACACCATAACATCTACATCGACATCTACATAGATACTTTGCAAATCACATTTAAGTACCTGGCAGAGGGTTGATTAACAACTTCCATAACCTTTCTCAATCGTTCCTCTCTCCAATAGCACACGGGAAGAAAGAACACCTAAATCGTTCCGTTTTCTATCTGATTTCTTTTATTTTATTGGGTTGGTCATGTCTCTCCATGTAGGTGGGTTCTAGCAAAATATTGACACATTCAGAAGTAAAATCCGGTGATTGAAATTTCGCAAATAGATCTCGCCGAAACGGGTAAAGTAGATTTTTTTCCCCACATCCAAACGTACAACATTTCCGTGACGCAGTACCCCCTGTAACGTGATAAAACAAAACGAGATGCCCTTCTCTGAACCTTCTCAATGCCTTCCGTCAGTTCCACCTGGTGCGAGTCTCACACTGGGCAACAGTACTCCAGGAGAGGACGCATAAATGCGATGTAGGCATTCTCTTTGGTGGAGCTGCTGCATCTTCGAAGCGTTCTGCCAGTGAAACGTAACCTTTGGGTCACCTTCCCCACAATATTTTCTATGTGTTCTCTCCAGTCAAAGTTGATCGTAATTGTAACTCCTAGGTATTTGGTAGAATCTACGACCTTAAAGTTTGACTGATTTATCGCGTAATTGAAGTTCAGCGGATTTCTTTGTGGTCATGTGTATTACTTCACACATTTCTTTATTTAGTGTCAATTGGAAATTTTCGCACCATGCAGAAAGTTTATCTAAATCGCTTTGCAGTTGCTTTTGATCCTCTGTTGACTTCACTAACCGATAAACGACGGTACATTATGAACTACCTCGAAGAGAAAGACCTGTTAACCAATAGTCAAAACGAATTCAGAAATAATCGCTCTTGCAAAACACAGCTTGCCCTTTACTCACATGAAGTGATAAGTACAATCGACAAGGAATCTCAGATCGATTCCATATTTCTGGATTTCCGTCAGTCCCACCTGGTGCGGGTCTCACACTGGGCAACAGTACTCCAGGAGAGGACAAAGTATATGTTACCAAATCCTACTGTAAATCGACGTCAGTGAAATCGCCCTGTAATTTTGGGGATCACTCATATTGCCTTTCTGCAGTATTGGAGTCACCTGGTCAACTTATCAGTCTTTGGGTATCGCTCTTTCGCTGTGTGATCGGTTGTATATTATAGCTAAGTATGGAGCTATTACATCACCATACTCTGAGAGGAATCTAGTTGGTATACAATCTGGCCCGGAATATTTGTTTTTGTTTAGGGTCTTAAGTTGTTTTACAACTCCAGGAACATTTACTTCTAAATTTCGCATTCTGGCAGCCGTTCTTCAAATTTGGGAGTTTTATCTTCATCTTCTTAGGTGAAAGAATTCGGAAAGCTGGAAGGAAACTGGAAGAAATATCATAAAATCTGTACACTTGCCCCGTTATCGCATAAACTTTGTCATACGGAACACAAAAACAATATTTAGTCCCCACATAACATTCCTTGTAAACAATCATCTTCATAACTGCCGGCTGCTGCGGTGGAGTAGCCGAGTGGTCTAAAGCACCTCACTGCGAAGCGCGCAGTTGCTTGCCGTGGAGGTTCGAGTCCTCCCTGGGGCATGGGTGTGTGTGTGTGTGTCCGTAAGTTTACCTTGGTTTAAGCTACGGACTGATGACCACGCAGTTTGGTCCGATAGATTTACAGACATTTGGACATTTGAACTGCCGTTCGGGAATGGCCGTGTTTTCTGGAGCCTCACGTTACTGATCGCGCGGACGGTCGTTTCAGCGGTCTGAGTTTTTCAACGGGAATGGATGTGTGTGTGTGTTGTCCTTAGTTGTTGTTTGTTTTATCACTTTTTAAGGCTAGAGACTGATAACCACAAAAATTTGGTCCCTTAGGATTACAAACATCTAAACACTTTTTTTTCGACAAAACTAACACAATCGTCAACTTTGTCAAAATCAACACTTTCCACTGCAGGATGACTAATACAGTTCTACTATTAGTGGTGTGCTACAATAATGAAGTAATTATCTATTGAAGTGTAAATCATTAACAATATTAATTATGTATACATCATTCTGGATGTACTCTTTCCATTTCCGTATTTGCAGTAAAATGTACCGGATATCAGGCGTGCCTTATATCTAACATTAGGAATAAACAATGATAAATTAGGTATTTACGGTCCTGAACAACTAGTTTCTTTCAAACGAAATTTCTAGACTGGTTTTTCATTTTCATACCCACGTACTTTTATCTCTTTCACGATACATTCACTTTTCCTATCTTTATGTGGCTTTTCTGAACACAAATGAGTTAGAGTGCTCTAATGTAGTAGAAGTCTAAAAAGAGAATGACTTACAGCCTTGGAAGAGATACGTTAACAGGCCATATGTGTTGGGAGTAAGGTTGCAGAGTCTCCTAGGCCACGTTACCATTATATTCTGGTAACTGCAATTAGGTCAAAAGACTATTCTAGAATTTTGTGGAAAGACCTTACAGTTATCTTGTTTTTGTAGATCCCCAATATTTTTAGGATTTTTATCTCACCTTACCTGTCTCCCGCGTATATGGTATTCTCGCACAAAGCAGTCCAAAGCGAATCAGAAAACACACTGTTTTCAAAATGTTGTTCTTTGGACATATTTGCGTTTTGGTTGGAACCCTTCAAGATTAAATCTGACTTACGTGCGTGGACACCCGTATTATAAAAGATTTCCACAAAATAATAACAAACTGCAGCTGTACACATCTCTTTGTTCACATCATCAGAGTCTGTTGATTACCCCTCTCGTTTCTATACCTCCCTTGGAGAATTGACCGAGCGATATGGCGCAGTGCTAACACAGAGTCTATTTACCTTCGGGATGACACGGTTCAATCTCGCCTCCGGCCAGTCCTCATTTATGTTTTACCTAAGTTCCCTAAAGCACTCCAGGTAAATGCTGCGGAAGTTTCTTTCAAAATGCTACATGCTTTTACTGTCTGTTTGTGAATCTGTAGAAAATTATTCGTGGCTTCTTCACCTTGCACAAAACAGTACAAAACTTAGCATTTAGTATGATAATTTTATATGTTTACAAATGTCGTTTAGCACTTTTACGGCTGGAAGTGTTGTAGACGAAGGTCGTTGCTCATGCATTTAATTAACTGCGCAACTTACTTCAACGCACCATTTTGCAGCATACTGAAAATAAAAGTTACCACAGAAATAACCACGGAAATAACTTTGAGGTGATCATTCGAGTGCCAATCAGTATAGTTGTATTGGCTGCATTACTTTTGTGCTATGATGAGAATTGGTGTAGTATAATAATATAAGCATACAAGTCATCTTAGTAATGCAGTTGATTTCTGTGACGGAGGATTCGTTTCCTGTTACCTTTACGATGATCACCAAAGTTGTTTTGTGGAGACAAGAAAAACTCTTCTTCTGGCGAGGGCTAACTGGAGCATGTCTAATGAATTTTTATATGGTACTTGGCCGTATTTTTAACAGTATAAATTATTGTAATGGAGACATAATACAATGTAACACACAAAATAAACTAAATATGAAGGAAACAAAGGAAATTACACTCTAATAGCCTTATTCCTATCAGATGTTAAAAGTGGATAAACCTCATTACTTGCGCTTGCTCTGAGGCATCATGTCGAGGATTGTGTGGCCACTCCCGTCGAAGGACAGAGTCCTTCCTCGGTCATAGGTGTGATTGTCAACCTTAGCAGAAGTTAATTCAAATAGTGTATAATGGACCAGAGAACACACCACTCGGTTCCCTTAGGATCACAGCCAAACACACACACAAACACACACTCACACAGAACATACACGCATAAGTAAATAAATAAGGGATTCCTCCTCTCCCCCCCCCCCTATACACAGACAGTGACAAAATAGAAATGTAGGTACATTAAAATACTCAAGTTTTCCATTCAATAACAACAAATATAGTAAGAGTGCTGGCAGCCGATCATCCTCAAACCGGAAAACGACAAATGAGAAACGCATCTCACAAAACCCAAACAGGGCAAAGAAATGGCGAGTTTCTGGCTGTTCTGAAACGGTGGCTATTAAAAGCATGTAGTGAAAGTAAAAGTACTACTGTGAGTTCAACATAAGGGTATGCGCAAGGAAACACCGAAAACGTGCACAATGGTAATAGACAATTACATCTATATCTATAAATGTGAATGTCTGTTTGGTATACGCTCATCACGTCCGAACGACGAGACGCAAAGACTTAAATATTTGTACAGTTACTAATTTAAACCTGAGGGACATTTTAGGCACGATTTTATAGAGATCTGATATATATTTAGTAATCTGGATTATATAACACGAAATGCGGGACAATAATTACTCTTTTAAAATTATATTTACTCTTTGAAAATGGTTTTATTGGTTGCATTGTTGCTTGAGGGTTGGTAATGATAGAAGGGTGGAGAGATGGAAAGTTATCGGTGTATATAAAATTCTACGTGTGTGTGTGTGTTGATATTTCGCTCTGCAGCGAAAACTACAGAACGCAAACGAATGGTCTGTTTGTAATTGTTGCCTGAAGTCTCCCGTTGTACACCATATCAGTTCCATGCCGATAGCTATAAGGGGGTGGAAGATATGGTGGTTGAAAGTCGTCAAATTATAAAAAAAATCAGACTGAAGGCCAGCGATGACGTTTGCGACTCTACAACAAGGAGGTTACATACAGCGATACGTGATGCCACAGACCACATCTTTGGTCTATGCGTGCTTCAATGTCTTCCGCTCTTTCTTTGTAAGGATAAACATACGAATAAGGAAATATCAGAATAAATAAATAAAGCACTAAAAAAGAAATTTCTTTTAGTACATCTCTTTAAAAATGGTATTTATTTCATTTCAACCTTCAAAACCAGTCTCATAGCACACTACTGCAAGATAGCTTATCTATCATAATCAACCAACACGCGAGCGGAGCCGCGGGTTTCAGCTAGTTTAGAATAATACGAAGTCATAGATGACAACTGTTCATAATGATAAATCATAATAAATAAATAAGTTTGAAACAATTGAGTAATATTAGAGTTGACACTGTCTTTAGAGAAAGGAAAAGGTTGTCATAGATGGGTCAGTATGCTATGCAATCTGACTGCAATTGCAGAGAACATGCCTGCGAAACGTAGAATAAACATGCGTAGAGTGTGGTGTGAGGCGGTGGCTGTGAACGTCTCTCTCCTCAGAGGGCAGGGGCGGCTCTAGCAAAGCGATAAGCACCGCTGTGGGACGGCCGGCTCCGGCCGTCCGAGCGGAACCCATTGATTGGGGCGGCACAGCTGGTGGCCGGCGCCGGCGCCGGGCAAACGAAAGTTGTCGAGCCGGCCGATCCGGCCGAGGGTAGGAGTGCCGCCGGAATCCCAATTCAATTTCGCTGCGAGCGTCTGAATTAGCGCTCCGCCGACTGCCTCAGAGGGAATTGTAAAACAAGCGGGCCGCGCATATCCGGCGAGACGCGACCGGCAATACATTATTTGGCGCACCTCGCAGCTCCCGCCATGAATATTCAGAGGGGCGCCAGCGCGGGATTTCCTTTCGTTTCCCGCCGGCTGAGTCGGGTCGCGCCGGCCTGTTCTCTTCTGGTCTGGTCCGGGCCGACGGCAGCTGGCGAGGGTTGCTAAGGGCGAAGCGTTAGAAGGGGTGCTTCAATAACAGCGTGAAACAAGTGGCTCTACTAACTGTAGCAGAGACACCTCTGTTTATGTCGTGCCGGTAACCGAAAGTCGTACTCCTCTACAGACAGCGATAAACCAGATCCCATGAAAACCGTAAGTCGTCAAATACGAGGTATATCCACAAATTTTGTCCCATTTGGTTATCTCTATATATAAAAGGAAGTGTCCCGATTGACTGACTGACTGACTCATCATCGCCCAGCCCAAACCCATGAAGACAGACACTTGAAATTCGTGGAGGGTGTTGATCTTACTCTGTAGGCGTCATTTAAGAAGCAATTTTTCGATATTCCGTCCGTAAGGGGGTGAAATAGGAGGTGAAACGTATTTTGAAAATACGTAGCTATTTAGGCAATTTTGAAGATATAACTACAAAATTTCGGATTTTAATTCAGGGTTCGAATTTAAAAGACACGTATTTCGGCATTTTTTGAAATTCGACAAATAAGGTGGTAAAATAGGTGACGCAAAAAATTGATTTTCAAAAATATGTTGCTGTTAACTCAAATTTTAAGCTACATCTACGAAACTTCGGATATGGAATCTTGGTCAGGATTAAAAATCCATGATTTTTAGTATTTTTGGAAATTTAAGAAGTAAGAGGGTTAAATAGAGGATAAAAAATTCTTTTTGAAAACACGTTGCTATTGATACAATTTTAAAGCTAGAGCTGCAAAAATTTAAATTTGTATAGTTGATTAGACGTTAAAAATACGTGTTTCGGTATTTTTGGAAATTCAACCATCAATGGGGTTAAACTGGAGAGGGGGCGTTTTTCAAAAATATGTTGCTATTTAGGCAATTTTGAAGTTAGAACTACAAATATTCGGATATGGATTCAGGGTTCGAATTTGAAAGACACGTGTTTCGGCACTTTTTGAAATTCAACCCATAAGTGGGTAAAATAGAGGACGTAAAAAAATTTATTTTCAAAAAATACTGCTGTTAACTCAAATTTCTAGCTATAACTGCGCAACTTAAGATATGGACTCTTGATCAAGATTAAAAAGAAACAACTGGTGCAGACCAACCAGCCTACGCATGCGAAGCAGCGGGGGTTCAGCTAGTCTAATATATAAAGCAGAGTGTCCATATGTGTGTACGTGTTGCATAAAAATCTTCAGTTTTGTTCCAATCTTTGTGAAATTTTGCACACGTAAGCTTCAACCCGCGACGACGGTCACCGTGAGTGTAAGAATCACATACGATATATAGTTCACGAGATATGACGTCATAAACAATGAGTTGCGCGAAAAACTGCTGCATTTTGCGACAATGCTACTCATTTTTTCCTAAACCATTGGACCGATTTCAACCAAATTTGGTACACACATTCCTTATCATGAGGTAAGAATTGTTGCATGGTTAAGAATCACATACGGCTCATGGTTCAAAAGATATTACGTAATAAGCGATAGAAATCGCAAAAAAGTCATATAATGCGGCGAGACTTTAGAAAAACACTGTATGAGAACGACAGTACTTAGCGACTTGCAACAAACTTTAAACATAATTTCAAACCTTTATTACACTTTTTGTGGCCGGGAACCATAGTAAAATGATGAAAAGAAAAAAAGTTTCTCGCTTACTACTTTTCCGCTCTTTATGGAGTAACACCGCGGCTCTCGGTATGACGTTACAATTTATAATTTGAACACTACAAATTATAGCGACAGGAAATTTTACAGACAGTATACACATATATAGTTGAATGTAGCTTCTAAACTGTATCACATTCCGACACGTAGTTCTTGAGATATGTGCACGTAAACGGTGACGTTCCGATGTTCATAGACTAAAAGTACGGCTTTCGGTATGACGTTACCATTTATAATTTCGACACTACTAATTATAGCCGCAGTATTCACGCATATAATTGAGTGTAACTTCTAAATTATATCACAGTACGACGCGAAGTTCATGATTTATCAACACACAAACAGTAACGTTTATGAAAATCCGCCCCTTCCCGCACCAAGTTTTAATCTATTACTTCTTTACTACTAACTGTATTCCTTAGCGATTTTACAGACATACAGCCCTTATACAAATGAATATATACCTGAAAAACGGCAGGAATAAATAAATAAATACCCGGGAAACGCCGGGTTTTCAGCTAGTTTAAAATAAACATGTACACATACAGAAAACATATTTATTGTACAATAATCTACAACAGTTAAACCACTTTTCTATATAGATCACGGAATTTTGTAGGCACTTGTCATAGTCGTTGCACAAGTTTTTGTATGCCTTCTTCATAGAAGGTTACCGCCTGTGTGTTGAACCCTGTGGTACAGAAAATTCCCGAAAACTCCGTCTTATGTAGACCGAAGTTTGGCCGAGTTTGTGAAAATGCCGAGTTTTCGGGAACACTATTAGAAAAGAATAGGTAAGATTATTTGGTTATAAAATACTTTCTATTGTTACTTTAGAATACAATAAAAATGATGGAATACTGTACAGTAAAACAAAATAAATTTAAGAAAACATGTAAGAAATGATATTCGTTACTAACGAAAACGTACCCTAATTCAAATTTATAAAATTACCTTAAGAAGGCATACAATCTTGAACACTGAAAAGTATGGACAATAGTGATTTATTTCATAAAATGTGTTGCACTAAAATTCCCATCACGACTAAACTGATTTTAAAAGGCACTGTGAAAAAATACACTTCCATAATTTTCATCACGAGTGTTTTTATTATGAAGTCACATCTATATATTGCACAATGAAACTCAAAAGATTTTTAAATAGAGTGTAGGTGGAAGAAAATAAAGATGAAGTCCAGGCCCCATTTATAGCATAGCCTGTAATTTCTACACGCTACGATTTCAATTCTATCTTGAATTTGGCGACCACGGAGTAATTCCAGAAGGTGTGAAGGGGGGTGGGCGAGTCACCTGGACTGCCTGTTATCGAGTTTTCGGGACGCTACTGTAACATGTACTTCCAGCTCGTCGTCGTCGTTGAAGTGTTGACCATCAAGGACAGATATTAGGTATAAGAAGAGATGAAAGTGGCTAGCAGCCAGCTCCGGGCTGAACGGTGGATGATCAGACAAGTCCCAGTGAACTTCTCGTACGAGTTGTTTGGTCACATTCGCCGTGTGAGGTCGGGCACTATCTTGGAAATAAAACACCACATTTTGACCGTAATCCTTGGCGCTTGTTCTGTATTTCGCGGCAAAATATCTTAATGGTTTCGCAGTAACTATGTGCATTGATTGTTTGGCCTCGTGGTAAGAAATCAATCAGCAAAATGCCTTTACCGTATCAAAAAATGCACATGACTTTTCGAAGTGTCAATATTTGCTTAGGCTTTACCTTCGTTGGGGATGAAGTGTGTCTCCATTCCATTGATTGCCGTTTTGTTTCAAGGGTGCCGTAGGATACCAAAGTTTCAACACCCGTGACTACCCGCGAAAGAAAAGCACCGCCTTTTTCATGGTAGCGTGTCAAAAACTGTAGTGACCTGCCCATCTGCAGTTTTTTGTGTTGTTCAGTAGGGATTTTGGGTACCAAACGTAAGTAAAGTATTCGAAATTTAAGGTCTTCAGTAACAATTTGATGAATCAGCGATCGCGAGATTTGCGGAACATCCATAGCAAGGACACTGTGAACCTACAGTTGTGCTTACTCTTCTCTTCAATTGTGTGTTCCTATTCTGTCTTCTTGTGGATTCTCTACTGACCCTATTTTCTTGATATTTGACAGTTTCATACTTCCGCTTACCAGCTAAAGTGCTGTAGAACTAACCCTGTTACTTTCTGCTAACAAATAATTAATCTACAGCGTTTGTATAATATCAAAAACAAATATCATGATAACTCTTTACCTACCGCTTACCATTAATTCAGACTTGCATTTAGCATTTGTATTTTGTAAACATTAACATTATCTGGATTGGATCTTATGCACAGTTGTGTGATTCATTGTAAGTGTGCCTCCCTTGTAGCTTAAAACTTATGTTAATGGGATGTTACACAGAGTTGTGCAATTCTTCGTAAGATCAAGCACACATATCGAAATAGCTTACAAGTTGAAGTATAGGAAACTTTGCTTTCCTACACAATAAAATGAAATAAATCAGGTATGAACGCGTTGCGTAGAACAGGGTTGTGAGTAGACTGGCGCTAACCGACATAAAAAATGGTTGCCTGTAACACTGTAAATCTGTACATGCTTAGAAGCTAATTTTCTCAACATATTTATGTCAGATATGTGAATGCACAACATACAAATTATTATGTATGTGTGAAATTCACAGCCTTGACATTCCGTCAATATACGTTGTCTAGTGTCGACAAATTTGTCATAGGCGTTGACATGGGGCAGAATCGTGACCGAACCGTCGAGTGGCGACTTAACAAACCTTTCCACGGCCACAAGTCGAGTTTTTTGCGACGAAGTCGGAAGTGCCAAAGATCGGGCGCCACCTCTTTATGTGTTTGAAACAAACGGCCATGTTGACCATTGCTCAGTCAGTTCGACAAGAGGAGGACGATTTACGGGTGTCGACAGGCAATAAAAGCCGCCGTCCGTCTGGGAGATTTAATGCGCTCCGTGACTGTCCGTCGGACTGTGGAGCGGAGATAGAGCTGCGACAAGTAGTTGAGCAAACGACTGTCGACCGGTGCCGTTTTTCTGTTCACAGACGTGTGAGTTGTCCTTCCGAACTCCGTAACACGTGAAATCAGATAAAATTGTTATAATAGATACGGTACGTTTTATCGAAAAATTTGCATTCAGTTAATACATGTGAGTCCATCTTGTTCCTAATCAGGTATCATTATTACTGCTACTGGCAACCGAATTTCGATGTCTTGAAATCATGGCATTCTGTATCCTTACTATCCATGTCTATGATGGATGCTCTCTGTTTCTTCTTTCTGGTGTTCTCCATTTTATAATTTGGCGCGGAATTCTATCCTCTGTTGTTCATGTTTCATTTTTATACTATTGTTACATTTCGTTCATTCGTGCATCTTCTGCTTTCAAAATTGCTTTTACTTCTCCTCTATCGTGAGTTTATGGCATGGCCTTGGGGCTGCTTTTATTACTAATTCAACTAACAATAATAAGTCAGTCAAGATCACAATTTATTTTATTTGTCTGGTAAACGGTTTCTGTCACATGACTATCATCAGACCACAACTGTAATGATACATAATATATTATTAGAAGCATAAATTATTTCTAAATTGATTATTTAAAATAAGAATGAAATATACCTGTAATGTTGGCCACCAATTTTTACAGCTAGAGCTGCCTGAATGTTTAATGTTGACTGCTGTAGATGTAGGTGCAGTCATTCTTTACATACTGTAACCTCCACCCTCTAATTTAAATGTTTGCGAATCAGTTTTCAATTCTAACGGAAGATATACAACAAAGTTTTTCCATATGCAACAAATCAAATCATTGTGTAGAATTGTTAACAAGGTAGAAAAAGTAATCGTATTTAAAAGTACAATACATATGGCCACATAAAAGACATATGTAGCATATGGAAACATTAAAACCATGTTATGGTTTTGTTACGATTTGAAAACCAGAAATCGGAGGTACTATTTTACCATTGTCAGATTATCAATTAAAATATTATTGTCGTTTTGTCAGAACTGAAGTAACCACCTGTTTTGCTGCTACATATGAATGTATTAAATCTGTAATGAAATAATTTTTGATGAAGTGTTGAGTTTTAAGAGCCCTTGCCTTAAAACTAAGAGCAAGATAACAGAAAATATATGCCACAGTTATAAGGTACATCAGTAATTACAATAATTGAAATATATGACAATGATAGCTGAAGTCATTTAAGAAAGAAGGTCATTTTAATATATGACTTCAGCTCTCAATGTCATATATTTAATCTAATATGTACTTTTAAATTCGTTTACATTTTTCTACCTGTTTAACCATTCTACACAATGTTTTCATTGGTTGCATATTGAAATCCATTGTTGCATTACTTCCGTTAGAACTTATAACTGACTGACCAACATTTAAATTAGATGGTGGAGCTTACAGTATGTAAAGAATGAATGACTGCACCTACGTTTATAGCAGTCAACATTAAACCTTTAGGCAGTTTTAGCTGTAAACAATTGGTGGCCATCATTACAGGTACATTTCATTCTTATTTTGAATAATCAATTTAGAAATAATTTATCCCTCTAATAATATATTATGTATCATTACAGTTGTGGTCTGATAATGGTCATGTAAGTGACAGAAACCGGTTACCAGTGAAATAAAATATATTGCGATTTTGACTGACTTGTTACTGTTAGTTGAATAAATAATATTGCAAATAAAGTTGCTGCTCCATAATGTTCTAAAAATAATTGCCTTTACTACGTTCCCATATTCAACAGTTACCGTTAGTTGCCTTTGTTTATTTCAGTTTCGGTTCCATTCACTTCAATACTAACGATATAGTATCTACTAATAAAAGTGTCCTATAATAATGTGACGTTCCGAGTACAGAGAGTGGAATATTAGGAAACTATCTGCGAAATCGGTTGTGAATAGACTTCTTAGTAAGGACGTAATATATTGCAAAGTTAATCGTGATGAGCGAATTTTAATGCATTGTCATCAAAAGAGTTATCAGTAAATACATAACAAATCATAATCGCGCGTGTAATATGGCGGTTTATATACATTTATCAGCGAGGTTTCTAGTTGAGCCCGGTGATCTTGGTGTAAAGCACTCGAATGAAAACAGAAGGGTCACGGGATCGAAGCCCAGTGGGACCTATTATTTTTTTTAGTCTGCGTTTTAACCCATCCTTCACCTCTCAACGGTGTGAGGACATATGGTTCGGATTTCGCGTTAAGCTGTTGGTCCCCTTCCCCGGTAGGAGTAGGCTAGGGACACGCAAGTCTCTGAAGTGGCGTCCAATTGAAGAACGAGCCTCGCGAAATTATTATTATTAGCGAGGTTTCTTCGGTTGCCTCCGCCTCTCGCGTCAAAATTTTCCTCGGTTACGGTCGTTCTGGTCTTCTTCATTAAGACCTTACGCCACCAGTGCTTCAGTGACGTTATATTACCAGCTTCTTGTAGGTCAGCCAAGCCTTCTTCTTTGATGAGTCCATTGCCATATTATTTTTGGCCATCTTGCGAACCTGTAAGATACCATATCAGAGAAGACGCTGTCTCTCTATGTAGACTGGAATCGAGCTTTCCCCTTTCATAATCTCATCTTTCTGATCCAGTCTTTAAGAGTAACAGCACTGAGTTGTATGTAATTAACCACATTTCCTCCAACCTTCAGATATTCTGTTTTACATACATTTATCACAAGACCCCAGTTTTCACCTCCTTCTTTTAATTTGGGGATCATGTAATAAGCATCTTCCTCATCGCCTGGTACTAACACTTGATCGGCAGCGAAAAGCAAAACATGAAATGATCAAGATCTCATCCACTTTTTTTTTGGGGGGGGGGGGGGGGGGGTGGTGGGAGGGAGAGGGTATCCACTCCTTCGCATTTCATTCTCCAGGATTTTAGCCTCCTCTAGGTACATCTAAAACAAACTAGAGGCGAGTGTGCATCACTGGCATAGTTCGTTTGACATCTCCAACTGATGAGATAGTTTCTCATATTGACCGTTGCCGTGCAGCCTTTTTAAAACTGTCTGACAGCTTTCATAAAGCACGGTGACAGGTAACACGCAATTGTAGATCAGACTTGCCCACAACATGTTTTGTGGAAGTGTCGTAAGCTTGTAAGAGGTCTAAAAAGATATGTTGGGTTGTTGTTAAACTTATTGCTTATGATTTCATATCTCAGGAACTATGTATGGTGCAATGATATAGTTCTAAAGGTTCATTTAGGATCATATGTATATAGTATCTTTTGAGTGTTCCAGAAGTACTAAACAGAAGGTTTTTTTTATACGTCTTGGAGATGATAAAGATCAGAACAATTACATTTACATAAAATCAGTAAAGATCGCAAGTATGATTGATTTGAGGACACCCTGTTTCGATTAGATTAAATGGCCATCTTCAGACCATTACAACGATTGTGCTAGTAACCCGTTGCATTGGCCAGGAGCTAACAGAAAGCTAGATGTCAACTGTTAGCATGCTGTTAGCTCTTGTTCAACATATCTGGTAGCCAGAACTATGCTCGCAGTAGACCGAAGATGGCCATTTAAAATTGTTCAAACTGTTTACCAAAATATAAAACGTAAATTTTATTTTTTACTTATTTTATAATTGAGAAAAACTTGATCTTCATGTCGAATCCCGTAGTTTTCCATCACGTACAATTTAACAGTAGTTAGGGACCAATTTCCTTCCTTCCTTTTCGTAGGGATGTCTTTGGAATAAACTTTCATAATCCGTTGAAATTATTTATATTTTTTTTTTTCATACCACTAAATGCCATCTCAAATAGTGACTGAATAAGGTCTCGTTATTCACTCGACAGCTGTTGTGGAAGTTTTCGTGACTAATATCGTATCATAGATGGTTTATTGCGCTCTGGAAGTAAGTAATATTTACATGAAGTTGGTTGAAATCGGTTCAGTAGTTTAGCAAATGTGAGAGATACAACCATTAATTTATAAATTAATAACATTTTCGTAATATCTGTACTTTTCTCATTTCTTGATATCTTCAAAGATGTTCTTACCACAATCGTTTCTGTAGTTCAGATTATTCCCTCGTATCTTGTTGAGATTTGCCCTTCTGTTGCAGCATACGTGAGAACCATTTCAACTACGGTTTTATATATTTCCCATGATTTGATTTTCAGTTATATCTTTATACCAAAAATTAAAATTGGAGCATCATTTGCTTTTATTCTGTGTAAATTTCTGTGTTCAATTTCTGTGTTATGGTTTCCATGATTATCGTGATAATCCCTAGATATATGCTTTCTTTTCATTGTTCATCCTTAATGGTCCGGCTACTTCACCAATAATGAAATTGTTGTTTCTCTCTCTGTTCATTATCAATTCCTACTTTCGATTACTATTTTAAATTCATGCGATATTTCTACCATGGTCTTGGACAAATAGTACTGGCTCATCTCCACATTTCTGTGAATACAGTTAGGTTTTTGTGCCTGATACGGAAATTTTTAGCATTGTACTTCCTGTTCCTCAGTGCTCCTAGATACATTTCAAATAACGTAAATGATAGTTTGTACCGTGGGCGTAATTGTTTCTTGGCTATAAAAATTTTCCATCATTTTATTTAATTTTTCTATTTCTCAAATATATACTATTTTAAATTCATGCGATATTTCTACCATGGTCTTGGACAAATAGTACTGGCTCATCTCCACATTTCTGTGAATACAGTTAGGTTTTTGTGCCTGATACGGAAATTTTTAGCATTGTACTTCCTGTTCCTCAGTGCTCCTAGATACATTTCAAATAACGTAAATGATAGTTTGTACCGTGGGCGTAATTGTTTCTTGGCTATAAAAATTTTCCATCATTTTATTTAATTTTTCTATTTCTCAAATATAGAGGGGCTCTACAAAGGAAATGAACTTCAAGACACTATTGTAGGAAGGGAAGAGGATGTAGATGATGATGAAATAGGAGATACTATACTGAGAGATGAATTTGACAGAGCACTGAAAAGTCGAAACAAGGCCCCTGGAGTAGATGATATTCCGTCAGAGCTACTGAAGTCTCTGGGAGAACCAGCCATGGCAAAATTGTTTCACATTGTGTGTAAGATGTATGAGACAGGTGAAGTACCCTCAGACTTTAAGAAAAATGTTATAATCCCCATTCCAAAGAAAGCGGGTGCAGACGGGTGTGAAAACTACAGAACTATCAGTTTAATAAGTCATGGTTGCAAAATATTAACACGAATTATATACAGAAGGATGGAAAAGCTGGTAGAAGCCGACCTCGGGGAAGATCAGTTTGGGTTCAGGAGAAATGTAGGAACACGGGAGGCAATACTCACTTTACGGCTTATCCTAGAAGATAGATTAAGAAAAGGCAAACCTACATTTCTAGCTTTTGTAGATTTGGAGAAGGCTTTTGACAATGTTGATTGGAATAAACTCTTTCAAGTTCTGAAGCAAGCAGGAGTAAAATATAGGGAGCGTAAGGTTATTTACAACTTGCACAAAAACCAGACAGCGGTTGTCAGAGTTGAAGGGCATGAAAAGGATGCAGTGGTTGGAAAGGGAGTAAGACAGGGTTGTAGCCTTTCCCCAATGTTGTTCAATTTGTACATTGAGCAAGCTATAAAGGAAAGCAAGGAGAAATTTGGAGAAGGAATTAAAGTTCAGGGTGAAGAATTAAAAACATTGCGTTTTGCCGACGACATAGTAATTCTGTCAGATACAGCAAAGGACCTGGAAGAGCAATTGAACGGAATGGATAGTGTGCTAAAAGGTGCATATAAGATGAACATTAACAAGAGTAAAACTAGGGTAATGGAGTGCAGTGTAAGAAAATCAGGTGATGCTGAAGGAATTAGATTAGGTAACGAAACAATAAAGGAGGTAGATGAGTTTTGTTACTTGGGCAGTAAAATAACAAATGATGGTCGCAGTACAGATGATATAAAATGCAGAATGGCAATGGGTAGAAAGGCGTTTTTGAAAAAGAGAAATTTGTTAACATCGAATATTGATTTAAGCCTAAGGAAGTCCTTTCTGAAGGCATTTGTATGGAGTGTTGCCTTGTATGGGAGTGAAACATGGACGATAAGCAGTGTGGACAGAAAGAGGATGGAGGCTTTTGAAATGTGGTGCTACAGAAGAATGCTGAAGATTAGGTGGGTGGATCGCGTAACTAATGAGGAGGTACTGAACCGAATTGAGGAGAAAAGAAATTTCTGGCATACCTTGACTAAAAGAAGGGATAGATTGGTAGGACACATTCTTAGACAAGGAATTGTGAATTTAGCGTTGGAGGGAAGTGTGTGGGGTAAAAATCGCAGAGGGAGACCAAGAGACGTATATAGTAAGCAGATTCAAGTGAATGTGGGTTGTCGTTCTTATGAGGAGATGAAAAGGCTTGCTCAGGATAGAGTAGGGTGGAGAGCTGCATCAAACCAGTCTCTGGACTGAAGACCACAACAACAACAACATTTCTCAAATTCATCTCTCGTACAATGTTTCATTCATCTTTATTAATTATGTGTAATATTTGATGACGTGTAGAACTTATTATAATTGCAGAACAACGGACTAATAAAAGTCTGGTGGTGTACCAAAACGATCGTTGCTTCCGTGTTGTTGAAAAGAGACATATCGGCGATTATAGTTGTAAAAAAAAAAAAAAAAATAGCACCTGGCCTTCCACGTAGCGGGTTGGTGCAACGGACCAGATTCTTGTTCAACATAATTCTTTAACAGTCACTGGGTCACGCCCAACAAGAACAGCAATGTCGCGATACGATCAACGGAAATCGCGATAGGCTACAATCCGACCTTTATCAAAGTCGGAAACGTGATGGTACGCATTTCTCCTCCTTATAATGAGGCATCATAACAACGTTTCACCAGGCAACGCCGGTCAACTGCTGTTTGTGTATGAGAAATCGGTTGTAAACTATCCTCATGTCAGCACGTTGTAGGTGTCGCTACCGGCGCCAACCATGCGTGAATGCTCTTAAAAGGTAATCATTTGCATATAACAGCATCATCTTCCTGTCGGTTAATTTTTGCTTCTGTAGCACGCCATCTTCGTGGTGCAGCAATTTTTATGGCCACGAATGTATTATTGTAAATCATATTCCTTCGGTAGATAAGGCATCGCAATATTTGAGGAGCATGTAAATGTAACTGCACGATGGAATTACCTAAAGATGCAGCTGAAATGGAAAGAGCGTGGACCAGAAACCGATGAAACAAGGGGGAAGAAGGATGTTGACTATCACAAGAGTATTATAATTACATAATCTGTTTCTGTTCTAATGATTTTGGTTTTGTACCTTCTAAATAGATTCCGGCTTATTCGGCCATTATAAGGAATCACCTGATATGAAACATTACCCAATGACCTACAAAAGCACCACGACTTACATTACGCTATTCATTGAGAAGTTTTTCTTTTCTGTCTCGTGACGGATAGTGTTAAATAAACTTCCGGATGCTATTTAAACTATGTGATATTATTTTAAAGTCAGTGGTATATGTTTACAATCAGTGGTACGTTTACTGAATTTTCTAAATAAACCCTTGTTTCATTTATTGTGCAGCAGACATTATGGTATACTTATTGCGTTACTTTTCAATATGGTATAATTTGTTACATTACATTATAGTTTTGCAGTTTTTGAAATACAATGTTTAGTGGGGATCTCGACAGCTGTATTTAGTCATTTACGAGTAGATGAGGATTTTTGGCTAGATGTTTACTTCCAGTGGTTGTAATAGGTTTATTTTTTTACCTTTATTTGATGAATGTAGAACTTGTGTATGAATTTGATATCTGTGTCCTACCTCTAGTATATGTGTTGTAAATGTACAATCTAACCGATTTTAAAATAATATCACGTATATTTAGTAGCATAAGCATGTTTATTGAACGCTATCTGTAACTAGAGAGGTAAGTAGAAAGTTCTCAACGAATGTCTTAACATAAGTTCTTGAGGTTATACACATCTTTGACTTATGGTTCAAAATGAAAGAACGAGCGTCTCCTGTCAACGCTAGTCAGTCGTTTCTTCATAATGGCGTAATAAGCCGAAAACTATTATGAAGATATTTAAAAATAATATTAATAATAATAATAAATAAAAAACTGTAGGACAAAAACTGTTTATTTGCTTTAACCTCAAATATGGACTTGTTCTATCAAGAAGCGACGGAGAAAACCATACAAAATGTTATGTATCCTTAACTAACCCTGACAAAGAAACACGTTCCATAATCAGTAGTGACTATAGGCTACACGTTTTCACTACAAAATATTCTTACAAGTTATTCACCTATTATGATACGAAGCTAACTACCATTGATGTTAATTTATTTTGATCCTGTTCTTCGGGATATCATTTCGCAGTTCCACGCGAATTTAACGCCATGCATCACATACACAGCACGCTGTTCGCTGGAAACCAACAGAGGGAAATCAATAGCAGGGAGCCGTCAGGCGCGATGAAAGGCTGCAATAAAAGGAAGAGCAACAACCTGACTAGGGCGGCGTGTTTGCAGAGAGAGTGCCGATGTTTCCAGCTCTTTAGCTGCCCGCGTATGCGCAGAGTGCTGAAGTATCGTGGGCAGGTATTCAGGGCATGTGGCACCGCGGGCAGGTACACCGTGCAGGCGGCTGACAGCGGAAGTACCGCGGGCAGTTATACGAGTCAGGCGCGCACTCGGTCCATGTTGCACTCCCACTCGCAACTCTGGAATCCAATACTGCCACCACACAGTGTGTGCGAGGCATGTCCGCATGTGTGGGTTGATACATTTCAGCCAGTTAAAACTTTCGAAAGCAGTTTACTGTAAATCAAGCGTGCTCAACCTATCAGCTTCCCTAGGCCGCAATGGTAGATAGCGAGAATGTTTCGGCCATACTATAGTCTCAAAATAAATAAATTAAAATAACAACGGCGATAGTACAGGGTGCCCAGAAAAGGACTCCCTGATTTCAAAGTTAAATATCCCGTAAACAAAGATCGTTAGAGGAATGCAGTAAACGGTATGTTTATTGTGAAAGCTGTAAGAAGTTTATACAGCAGTTTGAAATAATAGTTACAAAAGCTGCTAACAAATGGCGCTGTACGTTGTACAGCTCATATCAGCATACATAAGTGAAAGAATCGTATGAAAACACTCTTTGCAAGCAATTACATCACAATGTTTTCAAAATGTTTACCATTGACACTACAGAGTTGGTGCAAACGAAGAATGAAATTCGCCATAGCATTTCGTAGTGTCTCAACTAATTGATTCACATGCCACAGAGATCACCGATTCAAGCTCGTCCAGCGTGGCGCGATGCTTCGGGTAGACGATGTCTTTCACTGTGCCCCACATTTTGAGAGCAGAAAACACCAAGATTGGAAACGAGCCATAAATTCATCTCTTCAATTTGTAGGTATGCTGGGCAAAGATGACGTAACGTGCCTCTGCATCAGAAAAAAATAAGGCATTTAGAAAACTATCCATAATTTCATCGGTATTAGGTGTAGGAATGTTGCACAAAAAATGCATACCCTCGGATGTGGGTGTCTGTGTTGCCCTTAGGTTAGTTTAACTTAGTTTAATAATAATCTTTGCCCAGCATACCTACAAGTTGAAGAGATGAAATTATGGCTCGTTTCCTATCTTGGTGTTTTCTGCTCTCAAAATGTATTACAATGAGTAAGGCGGCCTTTTGACTTGTGAAATATCAATTCGTGTATCGTTTCCGTGCTAAATACCTCATTCTGGATTACAAATAAATTCCTTACACATAAGTGCTTGGAGTAACATATTCGTGCTTGGAAAAGTAAAATTCTGTTCATAAAAGAGAATCACCAAAGTCATAACCTGTTGCCATTAACTGAATCCATTGGATAACCGCCGGCCGCGGTGGCCGAGGGGACTAAGGCGCTCCAGTCACGGTCTGCACGGCCACTACGGTCGGGGGTTCGAATCCCCCCTCGGGCATGGATATTTGTGCCGTCCTAGTTCGTAAGTAGTTCATAAGTAGTTTGTAAGTTTAGGGACTGATGACCCCGTAGTTAAGTCCCATAGACTATACAAACATTTGAAACATTTGAACAATTGAACATTGGATAACCATTGTCGGTATATTTTCTTAATTCGCGGTCAGATAAATTAACTTTCTCTATCACAATTAGATATTCCCTTGCATAAAAGCACATCGCGAGATATACTGAAGAGGAAGCGTTACATTGGTTGTCTCTTCGAAAAATGTATACTCTCGCATTTTTACAGAAGGCCACAACGCGATACAGAATGCCTCTCTTGTAGCGTCTGCCACTGAAGTTTTCTAACAATCTCTCTGAGGTTTTCGAGCTTCCTAAACATGCCCATAAAGGGGCGTGCAGCTCCCCGTTCGATGTAACAGTAAAAGTGGGCCTTTGCGATCGTCTTTTGACAACTCGAAATTTAATTGAAAATAACGGCTTAACCATTCATCTGACACGAAGATGAAATACCCTAATTTGCAGAGGGGAAACTTCTCTACTACTTTGCTCTTTTGTGTTTTTTTTTTTCATATATCGTATCGTTTCAAAGATATATGCAAAAATAACGGCGATTTTAGGATGTATGTCTGTCTGTCTGTCCGTAACTTGTATCCCCGTTTTTAAGACGAACCGCTCAACCAATCCGCACCAAATTTTACAGACATGATTGTAGCCCACCAGAGACAAGAACCTCGCTTCTTCAAATATTTCGGACAAGAAATACGTTAGTAATAAAAAACGTTTGTAATGTAATTTTAATTGCAAATGAACCGTTCATCTGACGCGAAAATTAAATAACCGCTTTTGTAGCGGAGAAAATTCTCTACAGCTTTGTTCCCTTATGGTTTATATATATATATTGTATCGTTTGAGAGATATTTACAAAAATAATGGAGTTTTGACAGCCTCCATTGAATCAACGAATACCAGCCGTTCGCAGATGTCACGTGATATTCCTGGCCCAGAACTCTCTGGCATACGCCATCTTGCGTTGCGTATTTGATGACTTTCTTATTGTAACTTACACGTTATCATTTCAAAGCAATGGCGCACTGAAGAATTAACAAAAACTCGCCGTTCTTCGTACGATATATGATAATGTAATGTCTAAAAATACCATATTAGAATCAGTTAACAACAGCCATTAATAGTATGAGATTAAAGAACATAATTTCTAATTGTTAGCTGTAGGGTAGTGGGCAATGCGTTGGACTTTGACGCCTAAGGTCAGTGGTTCGCCGGCCGCGGTGGCCGAGGAGACTGAAGCGCTCCAGTCACGGTCTTCACGGCCACTACGGTCGGGGGTTCGAATCCCCCCCTCGGGCATGGATATTTGTGCCGTCTTTAGTATAAGGTAGTTTGTAAGTAGTTTTTAAGCTTAGGGATTGATGACGCCGTAGTTAAGTCCCATAAGTTCTACAAACATTTGTACATTTTTGTCAGTGGTTCGGAACCCGCCACTATATAACTTTTTTTTTCTTAAAAGGTTTTCAGACACTCTTATTGTATTTTTTATTATTTTGGTCCAAAATAATGCGAAAACATATAAAACTACATATCTGAAGTGGGCCGTAAAACACATCAGTGCGACTTTTTACATGCCGATCCCGGCGGGTATAAATTTCCTCCTTGTTCTACGTGTGAAGAATCCTTACCCTTATTACAGAACTACTTTGCAAGGACGGCACTAACTTTCATTTCCGAGTGCCCTTTCGTTTTAATACGTTGTGTGAACACCAAATTACGTATGTGGGTACAAGGGAAGGGCTTGATCATCAGCAAGTCCAGGCAACATCGATATTAAGTGGACAAGTTACGTCGACGCTCACATCAGGCATGATGCAAAGTGAACTGTGACGTCACGCAGTGTCCCGCTGGTAGGCCGCGTCGCGCGCGCGACTACCTGCTCCGCCGTCGCCTCTCCTCCCCCCTCCCTTGGCTCTACACGGAGCACTTATTAAGAGCACGGGGTATAAACTGCCGGCTGCGCCCCCGGCCGCGAGTTTACGTTTTCATTAGCGCCACGTTGGCAGCAGTGGCGCCCGCTCGTTACGCAGCGCTAAGCCCTTGATACAGCTTAGCGCGGCCGCGGAGCTGTGCGCTGCAATTAAAAGTGCCCCCCGCGCAGCCCAGCCTGTTGCCGGTTAATTCCCAGCCGACCGCACACACTTTGCGGCCGCGCCACCGTCGATCGCCGCAAAGTTTTAGCGCTCACACGCGAGCCCCACACCGCCAGAGGCTGCTACAGCCGCTGTTTGCCGCTTTTTGCTGGCTATCCCTTGGAGGAAATCCAGAGACTTTTCGGCTATTTTGCCGGTTTCCGCCGTAAGTGCTCCCCTTTTATGGTCCCACATAAGGTAGCAGAGCGTGAAGCTGTTAGCTGGCTAGAGGTGGCGTTTAATATTAAAGTTTTTTCTTCTTTTTGTTCCGTTTTTTTGTTTGCTTTTCTTTTTTTCTTTCACAAAGAACGAACTACATCTTTTAGAGTCAGTTTGAGTGCCTATGTAGATGTTCTGTACCGAGACCTGTTCTCAAGCTACACAGGAAATTAAGAAAAGGTAGAAGTATTATTACTGTTTAACGATCTTCCGACAGTATGACAACTTATTTCTCCTTTCCCGCTTCCTTATTTCTCTGTCAATGCTCACTTCTACCAGTATCTGTCCTTCAACTTGTCTTACCTATCCTTCAGCATCATGTCCTCCCCTCTCTCTGCCAAATCATCGTCTTTCTTTCTACTGACCACTTGCCGCGGCGAATTAGACGTGCGCAATGCGGCGCCATGCTGCAATGCGCGCGGCCGTTGCCATCGGAGGTCGAGTTCCCCCTCGGACATGGATATTTGTGTTGTCCTTAGGTTAATTTATCTTTGTTTAAGTAACCAGAATGAAACTTTCACTCTGCATCTGAGTGTGCGCTGTTAGTTTAAGTAGTTTGTAACGTACGAACTAATGACCACACATTTAAGAAAATCAGGCGATGCTGAAGGAATTAGATTAGTTAACGAAACAATGAAGGTGGTAGATGAGTTTTGTTACTTGGGTAGTAAAATAACATTCGATGGTCGCAGTACAGAGGATATAAAATGCAGAATGGCAATGGGAAGAAAAGAATTTTTGAAAAAGAGAAATTTGCTGACGTCGAATATTAATTTAAGGGTAAAGAAGTCTTTTCTGAAGGTATTTGTGTGGAGTGTTGCCTTGCACGGGAGTGAAATATGGACGATAAGCAGTGCGGATACGAAGAGAATAGAGGCTTTTGAAATGTGCTACAGAAGAATGCTCAAGATTAGGTGGGTAGATCGCATAACTAATGAAGAGGTACTGACTAAAAGAAGGGATCGCTTGGTAGGACACTTTCTTAGACATCGAGGAATCGAAAATTTAGCATTGCAGGGAATTGTGTGGGTTAAAATCGCAGAGGGAGACCAAGAGACGCATATAGTAAGCAGATTCAAGTAGATGTGGGTTGCCATTCTTATGAGGAGATGAAAAGTCTTGCTCAGGATAGAGTAGGGTGGAGAGCTGCATCAAACCAGTCTCCGGACTGAAGACCATAACACAGATTTACAAATATTTGAGCATTTTCTGTCCGTTCATCTCTTTCTCTGTCCGTCCTCCTCCACCCAAACCTTCTCTGTTGAGAATGTCATCCTGTTACACAGCAGGAGGTTGCTGGTTCTTAAACCCAATTTTTTCAAGTGGTGAGTAACAGGCGTACCAAGTATCACTCAAATTGATGGAGGTGTTTTAGAGCAAGCTTTAGACCTATAATTCTAACGTTCCACACACCTATCTTATGTACAGTGTGATTCAGGAAGTATGCCTCACAGCTTGTTATATGATTATGGATATGAAAATAAAACCGAAACTCTGTCCAAATTTCAACCATTGCTGAACTACAGTGGGTTGAATGCTGCACATATCCGTGAATTATTATGAAGACAAGTGTGAATATCGATAAAATTTTCTACGGATTTTAGTTGCATCAATTCGTTTAAAATCCACGAGCTTTCAACCAAAATCTCATCTGGTAAGATCTGACTGATAAATGCTGTCCACTACCGAGATTATACAGCCGTGGTACCTTCTGCTCCGTGCTTCAAAAATGTTCAAATGTTTGTATAGTTTATGGGACTTAACTACGGGGTCATCAGTCCCTAAACTTACAAACTACTTATGAACTACTTACGAACTAGGACGGCACAAATATCCATGCCCGAGGGGGGATTCGAACCCACGACCGTAGTGGCCGTGCAGACCGTGACTGGAGCGCCTCAGTCTCCTCGGCCACCGCGGCCGGCGCTCCGTGCTTCATTTTCGTATATGGTAATGTTCACACAGCGCTTATGCCACGCGCACTCCAAAATTCTAACGGCCGGTTCCAAGGCTATGTTCATCCTGACACCACCATCAATATTGAGCATGTTAACACAGGTTTTAATTCGACAGAACGATTTTTACGCTTTACGACCAATTTCGTAAAATACTCGTCCTTGAAATGTGAGATGTGTAATTGAATCAGGTTATCCATTCATTTTATAGAGCATATCGGGATTCCTCCGATGTATTAGAACTGCGTAAGCGAAAGCACCTCTCGTGTGAGATGTGGAGGTGTTCAGTAGTCTGTACAGTATATCTGACGTAAAATTGTCAACGGCCTCGAAGTATTTTATACACTCTTAGCATTCTAAGACTTTTTCACTGGTCCCATTAGTTGCCAAATTTTTACCGAGGTATAAAGATTACATATTACCTATGGAAATTCATTGTAAGCCGTTTGGTGAACAAAATAATAGTGGAATAGGTGACTGACCCGTCCTACAAGACGTGTCAAAAAGTCCGCTACCAATCACAACGCACTCGTGAAACAATTGGAGAGTCTGTTGTGCCGGCCGCGGTGGCCGAGGTGACTGAGGCGCTACAGTCACGGCCAGAACGGTCACTACGGTCGGGGGTTCGAATCCCCCCTCGGGCATGGATATTTGTGCCGTCCTTAGTCTTAGCTAGTTCATAAGTAGTTTGTAAGCTTAGGGACTGATGACCCCGTAGTTAAGTCCCATAAGTTGTACAAACATTTGAACATTTGAGAGTCTGTTGTGTTGCACGTTGAACATCACCTAAGCAGGCACTAATTTTGGCAACAATGTCAGTGATTTGAATGGCAAGTTCTTCATTTCCATACACCACTGTAGCAACGTCATCCTCAGGTTCCGTAAATAGAAATGTAATTCAGGTAGGTCAGGTAACCTTGTTAACACAGTGGACATGCTCAACCAAAAAACAATTAAAAGCGCCTTCCATACGGCTTCTTAACTGATAAACAATTCAAGTCACAGTTGACACTGGGTACGCTTGCAACCGTTGCTCAGTGCTGCCATCTGTTGGAGAACATGTACATTACCTGTACCACCATTAATCTGTCCACCAACCCACGTACACAATATTTGGGTAAGTAATATTCACACTTTTCTTCATTTTTCTTCACGATGTGTGTAGTCTTATAAATTCCTCAGTTCTACAACGATCGAAGTTCGGATAAAGGTTAACAGGTTTTTAAGGTTCATTATGACTAGTATAATCACCTCACAAATTGATATTCCTCCTTAATAACTCTATACTTCAAACCAATTTAATAATTTTCATGGGTGTTTCTGTGTACATTTAGTCAGTATCCTTGCGGAACTTGCCCTGCATCTTCAGTTTCCAACTCGTTAACTTTACTGACAAAAGGTTTTCTGAAATATGTGTCTAACAAGAAGACCATATAAGTATCGCATTTTTGTAACTTTTTATATTTGTGGTACTTAACATCAACCTCAAATAGCAGGTGCCCAAAGCAATTCGATGGCACACTCAAAAACTCTCGAGATAAGATTTTGTTTTCAAGAGCCCATTTTTCTCTTAGTCACTGTAACTCATTTGCTCGCGTTCGAAATAATGGATTATGTATCCAAAATTTCAGTGTTACGAATCCCGCCGTAGAAAAATTTTTTGATGTTGTTTTCGAATACTTCGACCATTCAAAACCATATGGAAAGTAAGGATGTAACAGATGTATTACGCAATTAGACCGCATTGTCATTTATATGGAAAATGTAAATGTTAGAGTGTACAACCTGTCAGCACATGTAAATGGACAAAAAAGAGAACGGAGGAGTTTCCATGTACGTTTAAAGTTGTCACTGTGAAAAAGATTTATTTAAAAAATAAGTGAAAAACAGTATATAGAAGGATATGGCTGCAGAATTAAAGCAAATATGTCTAATTGTCTATAGATCCCTATCAGGAAACTGAGGCATAAGAGACAAGACTTTCAGCAATATTTAAACACAGATACCAACATATTTTATGAGCTAAACGTACTGAATTCCAAATGTATTGTGTTTTATACACTATTTAAAATACAAGCAAATGTTCACAAGTTGTATCTGAGTAAATAATGGATTATATAACTAGCATTAAAAGTAGTATAAATAGCCTATAAATAATAAATTAGGGGAATAGCTTATTTTCAATTCGCTAATATATGAGAGCACATGATTGATTAAGTAGGCATCATGACTTTGGGTCGAATACCAATGTAAAGGAATGTTATGTAAATAAGATCACATATGAGCATGTAAGCTTTTAGTAATAGCCATAACTAGATTAAATTTTGGCAGCATACCTAATCAAGTCATAAATTACAAATATCGTGTTTAGATAAACTCAAAGTTATGTATATATAATTACCTCTAATCAGTTACGTTGCAGAATTAACGATACTTGTGAATCATTTAGAAACAGTGTCCTACTAATGTTATTCAAGTTATTATGTAAATGTATTATACATTGTTTCTTTTCATATTTAAGTATATTTTTGGAAATTAGTAACATTCACAAAAGTTTAAAAGTTGTTAAAACATGAAGTAGTTTTTAAGCGTGTTCTAATAAATACCAGAAGTCAATCATATTGAGAAAACTGATTTATAGTTTTAACACCAATAAAAATGAAGAGCAACTGTATATAAACGCAACCAGCAGATGTCGTATTTCATTAGTTTTGGTGGCAGTCACTATGCCCATCAGCATCTTGACTTTCGTTATCCAAAGTGATTAGTTAAAAATAATATCTTGGCAGTTTATTTAAATATATGGAGTAAACTAATGAGTCAAAAATATCTGGTGTTGCTCTACGTAGTTTCAAATGAATAGAGTAAATTGTAATTGAGTCCAGCGCGTCGTATTCGACGTGATCCAGGGCTTCCTGCATTATTGTGATTCCAGATGCTCAGTAACAGGAAGTTACACGAAACCAAGAGATAGCAATGTAAGCTTTTAATGTACCATACGGAACACTGTGCAGGCATTTAAACTTCTGTGGCCTGAACCAACTCGAGCTGGATGTTCAGCTATTTCTGTAATGCCTGAATTTCTTGTTTTATTATCTGTCAGATAGGGAAAGCAAATTATTGTCAGTAGGAATTTCCATGTTGTTTCTGTTAAAGAATGTAACAGGAGCAGTGGCCTGAAAACACCATGTAGTTCTTTCAATTTAACATCTCTTATTTATTTTCCTACTGGTATTTCTGACCTTGATGCGCAGTTTCAAAGGTGCATTATATGATGTAGCTCCGAACAATAATTCAAAACAGTCCTTCGAAGCAGTGAATTCAATTAATGATTCAACAATTACAAATTTTATGCCAACCATACAGTAGTTAGACAGTGATGAAGAGTACAGGGAATCTGTCGCTAATTTAAATTATATCATACTTCCTGATACATTTTCATTGTATCTTAAAACTGTTTCCCAAAGAAAACTGTTAAATATTATTGTAATAAGTAATGTAAAGGAGAAAAAGAAATTGCTCACCAAAGAATAAAAAGTCTTGAAAATGGAAAAGAGAAGTGTATCTAACGCCAAGAAAGAGCTTGCTTGAAAAACAGTCAAATATTATAAAAAACCTATTGTCTTAATGTAACAAAAGTAATCATGAAATCCAAATCATGTATATCAAATCTGAAATTAGTACCTCTCCTTATCAAATTAATATAATCTGCAATATTATTGAAAGAGAAACAGTATGACCAAAATCACAGATTAACTACATTCTATTCAACTAAATGAAAAATGTACTAAGAAAATTTCAAAATTTTCGATTATTTATAATCATCATTTTCCTAATGTTGTGAAGAAAATGGTATTTAGACGATCATTAGAAGAGGCAAGGCTATAAATGAAGGAAATGCAAATTGATACGAGTATTGGAACTTAAATAGTGGCAACTATTTATTCGCAACAGATACGAAAGCGTTACATGTTTGGACCTGTTACTGTCCTTCAGCGTAATCAGCGGCGTTGTGTAGAACCCATTGCCAGAGATGTGGAAGGCGAAGTATACCGTCAGCAAAGCCTGCTCTGTTGATGGTGCGAATGGAGCGGTCTGCTGCATGTCGAATCTCTGGAACATTTCTGAAGCGAATGCCACGATGTGGTTCCTTCATCTCCGGAGTCAAATCCATTTTCGCATTTCCGTAAATTCATATAGAACCCATCGTGAACCAATATTTCGCATGCCCAGGCGTTTTTTCAAGATGTGAAACACAGTTGTATGCGCTAATCCTTATTCGGCATAAAAGCTAAGACGACCTGCCCGATGAATGTCTGCCACAGTTTGACGTACTTAATTGAAGCCTTTTACTGAACGTGCCACTGTTACGGCAATACCGATTTCACGCACGCCTCTTGAATACCTTGATGACAGTGTCGTGCTGTAAGGCCTCTGGCACATTCAGTCTTGATCCAACTACGTTGTTCCTGTTTCGAAAAGGTAATGACACCGTTACGTTAAACCCCTTGCTCCTAAGGTTCTGTGTTTGACTCGACGGTGACGTGGGACGGACGAGTCCATTTGTCCGGAGGTAAGATAGGTATGTCAACAGTCAATGCTACCAGCGACAACAGTAGATTCCACAGCAGCATTGTCAGTATTTAAGTTCCAACCCTCATGCAGTTAAAATACTACCAAAATCCTCATTTCAAATAAATAATATAACAAACACACTAAAAAGTAATGCCTCAGATGTAATTGATGACATTTCTAGCTCATTACTAATAGCTTATTTCCAACAGATAAATAGGATTCTAAGCCACATATGTAATTACTCTTTGAAGCTGTGTATTTCCCTGATAGACTGGAATACGCCTTCGTAATGCCATTACCTAAGAAGGAAATAGGTCTGATGGTAATACCTATCGCCCAATCTCTTTTCCGACACTCTACCAAAAATTGTTGAAACACTAATGTATTCAACACATAAAAAATATAATCTCAAAAACTGCTGGTGTCAACACAAGATCACCCTGAGGGCAGATATTTAATGAAATACGGTTTTCAGCAAAAGCCTCTCAATATGTATACTGACTTATGAAATTTATTATTAATAACCAAATCGAATTTAAAAGCAATAACGATATGAATTACTACAGCACTAAGATAAAGGATGAGTTTCACTGTTCAACGTTAAATCAACCTTTGTCCTTTAAATAAAGTTCCTTGTCTGCTTTCAGACTTCCCTGTTTCTTAATCAGTTGTTGTTTTGGGTCATTCATTCGATCACTTATATTATTTTCTAAACTAGCCAGTTCTTTTTTGTACTTTAACTTCTTGTGCATTCAAGGTGTCACATAGACTACATATATCTGATGGAGGATACCAAACGGAATATTGTATTCTGCATTAAAAATTCTCATGTACGTGTCATAAGACACCGGATTGTTGCGGTATTTATCCATGAACATCTGATAGGGATCTTTTCCATTAAGTTCTTATGGATGTATGTTCTAGATGTCTTTTTCACAGAATGGTAGGACTGGCAGTCTTGGAGTGACTGAAATGCTCATCAATTTTATCCCTTGTGTCATCGGTCAGAGCATGAGGGCGATTTTTGTGCCTGCCCCTTCCGTCTGATACAACTCTGCCACATTCTTTTAGTTGTTTGTGGATAGTCTGCACATTTGTATGAGATATCCAGTGAAGTGCCAGCAAAGCTTTGTAACAAACAGAATTTTTCCCCACACTATTATTATTCTTCACTCTTACTTTGTAGGTGTAAGTGTCTTTACAAATTTTACGTCAATCAAAACCACTTAATTACATCATCTGTGTATTGCGATCAGGTAAACCATTGAACTGCTGAATAATATCCCATCTGTCAGTTTCATTCACATTTTCAAAACATTTTTATCTGGCACGCACTGTCCTCACCTGTTTCATGCGTCTTATACCGTGCTTTAGCCTCTTGTTCCTATTCTGCTTCGGCTGTTGAGTTATATATTCATTTTTACTGTGATCTTCACATCTTGAAACTATAGAGAACCGTGACACAGCCACACTAACAATAATCAAATCAACAGACCTGTCATTCATTTATTGCAATGTCATACCAACATATGTGCTAAATTATTATAATGTATGGAAACGAAGCAGAACGGACCTTCATAATATTTTCGTCAAACCTATGGACTCTCATCGCTTTTGCATACTTCCAGGTATTTTTATTTGCGGTTAATACAGGACCCAAAGCATGTTTAGTGCCAATAAAAAGATCAACAGAAACTACACAGAAACGTCTACAACATGGCAAAATAAACACAAAATCACAAAAATTGACATATATCATTATTTCCCCAGTTCTAATAAAAATAAATAAATAAAAATAAAAATTTTAAAAATGCACATCACTTATACACACCTTTCATTATACTGATACGTTCCACATCATTATGATATAGGTATTTCATTCATCATCTAAGTAATGAGCACTAACCTAATCTCAATATAAAATTAACTGTTAAATGATATTTTACTCATACCTAGTAGTTTTTTATTATGGGAAATGCACACATTTATGTTCTTAATTATGTATGTAGACACACGTAGTCTGCAGTGGAATAGCTATTATCACATAAGGGGACGACTTTTAAAAGACATGGTCATAACTCTTCATAAAGTGAACAAGCAATATCGAAGCACAGGTACTGTAAAAATTTATTTTGCAATATTTTGTAATTGTTTAAATTCGAACCATAATTATTAACAACCTTAAAATATAGAAAATTTAGTTACACAAAATGACGTGCAGTTTTCATAAATAATCACAATTAGATATCTGTTAATTATCATTCATTTGCGGAATTTTATTTTTAAATTGCTTGAAGTATTGGACCACAACGAAAAAGTGAGGGTAATTTGATCGACTATCTACAACACTATCAAATCAGCTTCGCCGACAATAAGAACAATTGGTTCTTATTAGAATTATATAATTTTCTAGTTGTATTTGTGTACGCTATCTGCAAAATTTGTTGCTACTATATATTAGTAACAAACTAATAAACGGAAAAGTGTGGTAGTTATGTGGCACGAAGGGTGAAAATGTAGTAACAGATAAAGGTTTATCCTTTCGTCATTTTTTTATTTTTTATTTTTTTATCGTGCCAGTGAAGGTCTCTGAAAGCTTTGTAATTGTGTGCAAACTCTTGTGGCAGTCAGGAAGTAATGTGATTCTCAAATAATTGAGCAATGCCTGTTTTTCATCCGCATTCCTGGGTTTCTTTGCAGACTTTAAGTGAAATGTGTAGCAAAGTTTGAAATTTATTCAGTACTTCACAAGAACATACAGGAAGTACGGTATTTACATATATTCACTTCTCATAATAAGCGTGATTACCTCTGAGGACGATGTGTACAAATATTTTACACGTATCTTTGTGGATTCGACAACGAATTTACTTTCCCGCATATCAAGTAGTGGATTTTAAAGTACACATAGAAGTGTTCGTCAAAACGGTGTGGAGCCTTTCAGTTGTGCGCTGTACACTGTTACGAACAAGTGACGGAGTTAAATTTGTAGGAGTCGAGGGAAAGTCCGTGGGGTTATTGATGTTTTGTAACTTCTAACATCACAGTTCCATAAATTCGCTATGAAGAGAGGAGTGCTACGCCTATTCTTTCATTTACAAAATGAAGACAGGCAGAAAATGAAGTAAGTTTCGAGAAGAAGAATGGAATCGACAGAAAGCTGTTAAAATGCAAAACACGCGCCGCAGTTCACGCCAGATGCCGACTGTTCGGCGACGGTCCGTCCCTCGCATCCTCATTGGCCGTTCCACGGCCGACGGCCATTTTCTGTCGTGACTCCGTAATTTGGGGTGTGTCAGAGCGGAGAGGGCGCCATTAAAAGTTGCGGGCGCCGCGGGCAGCAGCCGAAAGCGCTGACAGCTCTGGGAAGCCAACTGAATGACACCGCAGCCCGAAGGCGGCCGCTCCGCCACCTAGCGGCTCCTCACTGAACTATCTGGGACGGAGAAGTGCTGCATTCGTCCTTTCTATTCCGACTTAGTAAATAATTTGTACCGTTGGCCATCTAAATTCAACACTAAGTGCATCCTGAGGTATCATGTTGTTGTTGTGGCCGTCAGTCCAACAACTGGTTTGTTGCAGCTCTTCAAACTAGCCTATCCTGTGCAAATCTCTTTGTCTGTGAGTAATGACGGAAACGAACGCCATTTAGAAACTTCTTCCTGATACGCCTCCCCTCTCTGTCCATCCATCTAATGCTTAATTGAAGATTTCTTTACGTCTCAGACTGTGTCCCGCCAGTCGATCACTTACGTTAGTCAATAAAGGTAAAGCAGTCAACAATCCGAAGTTTGGTTTGAACACCACAGTGCTTTACTTGGCATGGTCCTGTTTGGAGGTCGTATGCCGTTGCCTTCCTCCGACCTTCGAACTGACTTACCCAGCCAGTTATAGGGGGACCTACGTTTAACGTGGGTTACGAACCACGGTGCTACTCGATATTTTTCACATGAGCAATACGGCGAGAGATGAAAGAAGTGAAAAGTAACAGATAAAAGTCCTACGACCTGGCGGGGTCGAACCCGCGACCTATGGATTTGTAGTCTGGCACGCTACCACTGTGCAACGGAGGCGCACATTTTAGTCAATATGTACCGGAAACTTCTTTGCTTCCCGATTTTGTTCAACACCTTGTAATCTTTAGAATCGTCTGTATCGCCACATTCCAACAGGTTTTATCATATTTTGCCTGAAATACTTACCATACACGTTACACGCCCAAACAATGCTACAATTTAGACAAATGCTTCCAGAAACGACTTCCTAACAATTAAAATGATACTGGTTGTCACTAAATGTCTCTTTTTCAGAAATACTTCTCTCCTCATAGTCCATCTGCATTTTTTAATTTCTTTACTTATGCCACCAGATGTTATTTGCCACCCAAATAACAAAACTCATATACTACTCTCCTTATCTCAAGTCCTTCAGCATTGAATAATTTTTTTGCACTACTTTCCATGATAATCGTTTTGCTCTTACTAATGTTCATATCTTCCTTTCAAGACAATATCGATTCCTTTCATTTGCTTCTCCTGATCAGCTGTTTTCTCTGTTACAATTACCATGGCCCTCCAAAAAGCGTGAAGTTCTTATTTCTTCTCCCTCGCTAACTGAAGGAGATAATACCCTCTACTAGAGCTCCAGAGAGGTCTCTTTTGTCACCTCTTTTATCCATGATTATGTTGGCACTAAACTAAAAATAGGCCACCTCGCCATCTTGCAAAGTAAGAGAGTTTCTGGCTACCCAGCAGATGGCAGTGTAGACGACATACGAAGCCATGCGTTCTTAATTAAAGTAAACAGGGCTTAAAGCGCGAAGGGGCGACTGTAAGCCAGTGCGCGGCAGTCAGTTAAAATTAGAACAACCTTCCACATTCAAACGAACACACCAGTTACATCATACTGGTTGAAACACATACATACACGGGGCATTGATCATTAATAAAGGAATAAAATAATTGACATACAAATAAACAATATTAATGGTGGAGAAACACTTTAGAGTAATATATAACTCAAAATGGAACACGACCACACATTCAGTGGACGTGTTTCAGAATTTTGGCCGCTGAAAAATTCACGCCATAGCTGAATTTCTGAGTAGCTTACTCTGCCAGCACATATGCAACATAACGAGAGTTTCGTAAGAAGAGATTTTGGAGATATGTGGAGTTCCAAAATCGTTTAACGATGATACATATATCTTAAAAGGGAAATGTTGCGTCGCTGGGATACTGCGTGGGAGGTGGTGGGCCGTGACTAGCTAGGATGTAGACATAGGTCTGTAAGTAAAAGAACTGACTAGTCCACAAATACTTTTATTTCAGCATGAAAGGAATATTTAACATTGATGTGCTTGTGATGGTACAACTTCTTCCTAACAAATACAAGTCTGGAATGTACTACTACGACACCTGGCAATAGACCTGTTCTGGCTTGTGCTAAGCAGACTGCTCTCGTCAATGGAACTGTCGAACTGTAGAACTCCTGGAACTGTAGAATTGTCTAGTTCTGGAGTGGTGCGCCGGCATATGTTGGCGACGCCCCTTCTTCCTATTGGCCGGCGCCCGAAGAAACAAAGAGGTACAGAAACTGTCGGCGCCCCCGGCGGCCGAAGTAGCATAGAGCGATTTATCGCGTCTTGTACTGGCGCCGCGACTTGCCTTGACCGCCGGCGTTGTGGCGATAACGATGCCACAACAGGAAACGTAGTGTCGAAGCTAAAAACGTGAATTTTGCGGAAATTGGACAACTCATTTGGTCCAAGTAGACATGTTTTACACATTTAGTAATTTATGCCGCTGTTAACTCGCCAAGATTGGAACATAGGATGCGTTAAGCCATATCGTCGTATTCCATGCCCCATATTGTTTTACTGTAAGGTGATATATCTGTCAATGATTACATGACAGTTTTGGATGATCAGGTCGATCCTATAATACAGTGGTTGTGTTCCTGTACGTTAGAACGGTTATTCCCACAGCTTTGACCATCCAGGACTGGTTTTGTAATGAGTGTCTTTTCCGCCTTAGACACTAAAATCACAACATTGAAATCATACTGCGTGTTTGTGGTCTACATCGGGGAGAATATTTCGTGATAGCTACCCACTTCAACCACCGTTACCTAAACTTGCCACTCTTTTGAAGTAAATAATTATTGAAGATTGCATTTGAAACCTTACAGCTCCTATATTTCTGATTCCAAGAAAACTGGGACTTCCTGATTGACAGTTTGTATCCTACACGGTATTAGACTGGGTAATTTGTTTATTCAGTGGTGGTTTTTTTTTATACCTCTAAATTTTGTCAGTTATGAACGGCAGCGGCGTATTGCAATGTGACATGGTGAGTTCATGTACACTGACTGTGTTTCTTTCTATTCTAGGTGAGTACCTCCAACATGCCAGCTGCTCTACGGGATTCGGTGGCTCGTAAGTGCTTCTTTTAAGGCAGTTATTGAGTGAGCGTGAGTAACAAAGAAATAAAGCGAGCGAATCAAGAAAGGCATAACTGCAGGGCCTGAGAGATATAAATTATTACATGAATCTTTAATGGGACAACGCTGTTTTAAAAATGCCTCATATAGTTAACATTTATGGAATATTTTTAAAAATAGATAAAAGAAACGTCTACTGTATTAGAGACCATACTGCTATCAAAATATGAAAGTTATCAGTGAAGAACTAACTGAAATTAACGAGTTTAAATGCCGACATTTTAATTTTTATAAGGTTTTACTCTTATTAGATATACAGGGTCTTGCTGAAATATAGCGATAAACTTCCAGGAAACCTCCTGGCAGATTGAAATTTTTTGCCGGAACCGGGATTCGAAACTGTCACCTTTCACTTTCACGAACAAGCAGTCTACCGTCTGAGCTATTCCAGCACACTTCATGGTCCGGCCACCACTTCAATTCTGCCAGTATATCGTCTCCTATATCCCAGATATTAAAGAAGTTTTCCAGAGAATCTTGCAGGACCAGCACCCCAGGAAGAAAGATATGGTGGAGACATAGCTTAGCCGCCGCCTAAGGGATGTTACAAGAAAGAAAATTTCACTTTGCAGCAGAATGTCCGCTAATATGAAACTTTCTCGCTGATTAAAATTGGGTGCTGGTACCGGAATTTGAACCCGTGATCTTTGCCTTTTGAGGGCAATCTGTGTACCGTCTGAACTATCCCGGAACGTTTCATTGCCCGCTAGGAGTGCTTACTACTGAAAGTTTTTCAGGAGAACTTTAGTGAAGTTTGGAAGTTAGGAGGCGAGGTTCAGGCAGAAGTGAAGTTGTGGGGACGGACTAAATAGCGCGCCAGGATAGAAATGTTCAAATGTTTGTAAAGTCTATGGGACTTAACTACGGGGTCATCAGTCCCTAAACTTACAAACTACTTATGAACTACTGACGAACTAGGACGGCACAAATATCCATGCCCGAGGGGGGATTCGAACCCCCGACCGTAGTGGCCGTGCGGACCGTGACTGAAGCGCCTCAGTCCCCTCGCCCACCGCGGCCGGCCCAGGATAGAACAGACGGTAGAGCGCTTGACTGCGAAAGGTAAACATCCCAGGTTCGAATCCCGGTTCCGGAATACATTTTAAAATCTCAGGGAATTTCATATCAGCGAACTCTCCGCTGCAAAGTGTAAAATCATTTTGGAAACTTCGAGGAGTTGTACAGGGGACAGTAGATCAAGTTTGTTTTGGAACTAAGGCCTAAAATGTCATCCAACAACGTTATGAGCTATTATTCAACTTATATACCGAAAAATCCCCTTCTTTTAATGCAGCCTCTTTGATTTCCACACTTTCGGAGAAATTACTTTGGACCAAAACAGAAGAAAAATTGTCCGTTACAAATGTATTGTAAATGGCGTAAGTTGAGAGCTATGATCGAGTGCATTGGAAGTGGAAAGACAGAATATATGAAATTATATTCTTTTTCTTAAGGGGAATTATACATCGCATGTCGCAGAGTCGGAAATTAAATTAATTTTTATATCTACACAGAAAAAGGAAACACAGAATATTTAGTAAATCTCATGAATTACTTTCTTACTTTCCTTTCATTCAACATAGCTGCAGAAGCGCATAGCCGCGTACTAATTTCATTGTTTAATTTTTTCTTTGCATTTACTTTTGGAAGAATTCTTTCATTTACTTTACCATTCCTTTCATAGTAGGCCAGCCACAGTGAACAGTGGTAGATTTTAGTTGGTACTCTTAAAAAGCACCAATCACCAAAAAAATCTTCATTTTTGTGGAACAAATCATGAAAGAACCTTGAAATTAGTTACATGACACATCGAGAAAGTAAAGGATTTTTCGGCATTGGTAAATAAAAGCGAAATACCTTAACATCCGCGTTTATTTACTAAGTTGATTTACTATTCGTTTTGGGAGTATCACCTGAAACTAACTTTGGAAAAGAAGCGGCAACAGTTTCTGCGCAAAACACCCATCATTTTGCACGACAATGCGCGGACCCATACAGCGCAAGCTGTGGCTGCTCTGTTCGGTCGATGGGACTGGGAAATACTGTACCATCCACCATATTCCCTGGACTTAAGTCTTTGTGACTTTCATTTCACTCCAAACATGAAGGAACCACTTCGTGGCATTCGCTTCAGAACTGTGCCATTGATTCTACAGGCAGTAGACCGCTCCATTCGCACCATTAACAGAACAGGATCTGCTAACCGAATACTACGCCTTCCACTTAGCTGGTAACGGCTTCTACACAACGCTGGTTGACTACTTTGATGGACAGTAACAGGTGCAAACATGTAACGCTTATGTATCGGTTGTTCCATTTAACTATTTAAGTTCCATTTCTCGTATATTTCATTGTGTTAACCACAGCTATGAAGGCACAATTAACACTTGCGATCAGTTCAGCAACTATCATTTTGTACTCGTTTAGCACCAAAGATTTGACAGCGTATCAATGAATTCAGGAGTTCCTTCTACCTTCCAGCTTTCCCTTCGTTGTTCTATTACTGGTTTTCCATCTGTGTTCTAGATATTCCTATCGCAGCTTTTTTTGTATCCAAATGTCTCTTTTATTTTACTGTAGGCCGTATCTATCTTTCCCCTAGTTGAGCATCTCCTTCAAATTTCAGATCCACATTCTTTATTCTGTTCTTTTCCTCTAGTACAACATAATTTGTTCACTATGTTTCTTCTTGTTATTCCAGACCATTTTTGACCCATGTATTTCAACCACCCTGTCTTCAAATACTTCAGTTTTCAATACTGTTCCCCACAAGGCTTCTTGGTTGCGTGTACCTTCTATATTGTTTCTTTCTGAATCCTTTTTCTTCTTCAGTCAGCCAGCTTGTTGTGGACTTTTCGGCCATGTAAGTATTTAAAAAATTATTGGTTCACTTATTGTCAGGCATTCGAAAAAATATACGCAGTAAAGTTCTCTTTGTTTGATAGCGTTTGAAATACTATAAACATTTTGATGTATTTCAGCACTACTTCGTAATTTACAACCTCCTTCTGAGTCTCATGGTACTAATATTTTCCTACGGTCTTGCATTTCTCCTCAAGCTACTCCTGCTTAGCCAGTCTGCACTTTCTGTCAACCTCATTTTGCCTTTTCACTAGGTGCATGTTTACATTTTCTTCTTGCATCAATTATTTCAATATCTCCTATGTTATCCAAGGATTTCTATTAGGTCTTGTCCTTCTGCCTATACGATCCTCTGTGGCCTTCACTACCCTATCTCTCAGAGCCACCCATTCATCTTCTACTGCATTACATTCCCCAGCTTCAGACAAAACTTGCCTAATACTCCCTCTAAAACTCTCAACCACCTCTGGTCATTCAAGTTGTCCAGATTACATTTCCTTAATTTCCTACCTTTTTGCTACCTCCTGAGTTTAATAGTAGAAACGCGAATCATAAGGAAAATATTAGTACCATGAGACTCAGAAGGAGGTTGTAAATTACGAAGTAGTGCTGAAATACATCAAAATGTTTATAGTATTTCAAACGCTATCAAACAAAGAGAACTTTACTGCGTATATTTTTTCGAATGCCTGACAATAAGTGAACCAATAATTTTTTAAATACTTACATGGCCGAAAAGTCCACAACAAGCTGGCTGACTGAAGAAGAAAAAGGATTCAGAAAGAAACAATATAGAAGGTACACGCAACCAAGAAGCCTTGTGGGGAACAGTATTGAAAACTGAAGTATTTGAAGACAGGGTGGTTGAAATACATGGGTCAAAAATGGTCTGGAATAACAAGGAGAAACATAGTGAACAAATTATGTTGTACTAGAGGAAAAGAACAGAATAAAGAATGTGGATCTGAAATTTGAAGGAGATGCTCAAATGACATGTTAAGGAAATAAATAAAAATACAAATAAAATTGTCTTAAATCCCAGTATTGTTAACTTTCAGTTGTAACTATTTTGAATGGATCTCAACTAATAGCATCAAAAGATATATTACTACAAAGGGATTTATTTGATCTCTTGTATCGTTCACGAATGAGGAATGAAATAGAAAGAAACATGTAATAACTTGAGCAAAAAGTCCACTCCGCCACGCTACGTGGAGTGTCTTGGCGAGCACAGATGTAGAGTTAGACGGAGGGGGCGGGTCAAACGTCGCAGTGACTTTTACTGCCGTCCCCCGACTGCGAGATTATCTACAATTTGCAGCGCTTTGGGTCTTTCGGCTGGTAGCCTAACGTTCCGTTATTGTGCTGGGGCCGGGGAATTTACGAGCGCTGGCGCTTACGTAACCCGGCGGGACAGCGACACGGCAGTAAAATTTCGCTCACCTGCCATAAAATGCAGGGGCATTCCGGCCGCTTTATGCGGCGACTGCGCCGGCGTAATCGTTACGCGATGAGTGGCCCGCCGCGGACCGTGGGCCCCCGCTGCCAAGGATTACGTTACGGCGGCCGGCGCAACGGACTGCCGCAAACGGCAACTCATTCACTCCCGAGATTCCTGCCGTGCTTTATCAGTCCCCTGTCACGACAGACCGGAGGGAGCAATCTTTTCGCCCCTGTGCGTTAATTAGGAAGACATTTATTTCTCAATTTTTCATTTCCTGAGCCGAGTACAATGTAAAATTATGAAATCTCACTGAGCCGCCGACTGCCACGGAAAATGGGAAATACAATGACAAAAATCAAAATGTTTCAAATGTTTGGGACTTAACTACGGGGTTATAAGACCCTAAACTTACAAACTACTTACAAACTAGCTAGTACTAAGGACGGCACAAATATCTATGCCCGAGGGGGGATTCGAACCCCCGACCGTAGTGGCCGTGCAGACCGTGACTGCAGCGCCTCAGTCCCCTCGGCCACCGCGGCCGGCAAATACAATGACACAATTTATACTTTCGGACTCAGCCTTCAAACATGTACAGGTTGTTACAAAAACGTAAGGCCAAACTTTCAGGAAAGTTTCCTCACACACAAAGAAAGAAAATATGTTATGTGGACATGTGTCCGGAAACGCTTAATTTCCATGTTAGAGGTCATTTTAGTATTACGGATGAGGCTTCATTCCAACGTGATCAGATTGTAAATTTTCACAATCAACATCTGTGGGCTGACAAGAATCCGCACGCAATTGTGTAATCACGTCATCAACACGGATTTTCTGTGAACGTTTGGGCAGGAATTGTTGGTGATGTCTTGAATGGGCCTCATGTTCTTCCACCGCCGGCCGCGGTGGCCGAGGGGACTGAGGCGCTCCAGTCACGGTCTGCACGGCCACTACGGTCGGAGGTTCGAATCCCCCCTCGGACATGGATATTTGTGCCGTCCTTAGTATAAGGTAGTTGATAAGTAGTTTGTAAGTTTAGGGAATGATGACCCCGTAGTTAAGTCCCATAAGCTTAACAAACATCTGAACATTTACTTCTTCCACCTACGCTCACTGGAACACGTTATCATGATTTCATACGAGATACTCTACCTGTGCTGCTAGAACATGTACGACACAACATGTGGTTCTTGCATGATGGAGCTCCTGCACATTTCAGTCGACGTGTTCTTATGCTTTTCTACAACAGATTCGGTGACCGATTGATTGGTAGAGGCGGACCAATTCCATGGCCTCCACGCTCTCCTGGCCTAAATCATCGTGACTTTCATTTATGGGGGCATTTGAAAGCTCTTGTCTACGCAATCCCGGTAACAAATGTAGAGACTCTTCGTGCTCGTATTGTGGACGGCTGTGAAACAATAGGCCATTCTCCAGGGCTGCATCAGCGCATCAGGTATTCCATGCGACGGAGGGTGGATGCGTGTATCCTCACTAACGAAGGATATTTTGAACATTTCGTGTAACAAAGTGTTTGAAGTCCCGCTGGTACGTTCCGTTGCTGTGTGTTTCCAATCCATGATTAATGTGATTTGAAGAGAAGTAATAAAATGAGCTCTAACGTGGAAATTAAGCGTTTCCCGACACATGTCCACATAACATATTTTCTTTCTTTGTGTGTGAGGAATGTTTGCTGAAAGTTTGGCCGTACCTTTTTGTAACACCCTGTATACGTAGTGATTTTGTACGCATCTTGGGCATTAGTCATGTAAAACTTTTTAAAGGAATTCACCCTCATTTGAGTGAAATATTGTTTATTTTCACAACCTGGTATTTGCCAGAACTATTTGCCCATGCAACATGCTAACTGCTATATGGTATGGTGTATCACTCTGCAATACCTTTAAAAGTTGTACTCATGATATGTAACAATTACGTTAGAAAAATTGCCCACATGTAAGCTTTTCCATTATAACTTGTTAATTCACTAATATTTTACTATAATTCACAAATTGTAATTGTAATATGCTGAAATAGTTTCGTAAATATTACATTGGTTCCACCATAAGGTGAACAGGGGCCTCCCATTTCCTAAACCATTACCTTGGAGTCCCCTCCCCCCCTGATTTATTTAATGTTACTTTTCCATCCTAATCTTTTATACATCATAGAAGCTGTCCAAACCCCCCTCCCTCCCCCGTTTTACTGTTTGTGAGATTGTCCCTGTTTGCAAATTTGTACATTGCTGACGTTATTTGTGGTAATGAGCCGTGTTCATGTATTATGTAGACAATGTATCACCTTTCGTAGAGATAGCTGTCTCACAACGTAAATATATGCCACGTTTGTGAGATTGTAGTGTGATGACATGACTTACAACTTTGTAGTCCGCAAGTAACCTAAACATGACAATCCATCTCTGCACGGAAAATATTAACATTGTACCCATCAATCAAATATAATCCATCCATCCATCACTTTACTGTCAGACATACCACTCCAAACACGAATATGCTGGGATATCTTAATAATAATCTTTGGTAAACCTTCTCAATACATCAAAAAATTGCCTTTGTAACGTTATAACGAACACATATCTGTATTATTAGTTTAAACAAACATGCATGTACAACTGTGTTACCTACTTAATGACATGGATTTATCAAGTTGTCCCAATGATGTTATTGCGATGTCCGTGACTTACAAGAAACCTTTCTGAAGAGTTTTATGTAAGTAACCACCAAGTCATGCTACTTGTTATGTACCTACATCTGTAATTTTAATTGCCTTTTAATAATTTTAATAGTGTTTTATAATATTGTTATGCACAGCACTTGCTAATGGCCGAAGACCAAAACCAGGATGTGGAAATGAACAATATTTAAGTCAAATGGCGGTGAATTCCTTATGCGTGTGTGTGTGTGTGCGTGTGTGTGTGTGTTTCTGTGTGTGTGTGTGTGTGTGTGTGTGTGTGTGTGTGGTGCGTTTATACGTAAATTCACATAATAAATCACAAGAGGAGGGCACGAACGATGTTTTGGTCACGGATTTTCTTCATACAGGGCACCCTTTTAGCAGGCCGTTACGACAACATATTGTGTACGGACTAAGGCGCCGTACTTAAACGATTTGGAGAAAATCGCAGTTGTAGTTTCACGCGTCGAACATGTAACTGTGTTACATGTAAGTATATGTGAATCGCCTGTTCGATCCTAGCTCTCCCCGACGTTTGTTTTTATTTTAATTTTCTTCAACACTGGTCATATTAGTTCATACATATTACATTTCAAAACGATATAAAAAGTGTAGTTGCATTGAAATTTATTACATGTTCAATATTATGTGTCAGTTTACATACGTTTATTACTACAACAAATATCATATCTATAATTTTCTACAATAAACGACCAAACGCATAAGGTTTTCCGGAAACTGTATACTTGTTGTGATTTCCGAAACCCCATGCACGTGCATCCGAGACTGCACTGGACGATTCGAGCTGCAGACACAGGCTGCACTTGGCAACAACAAGAGGTGTGTGTGTGTGTGTGTGTGTGTGTGTGTGTGTGTGTGTGTGTGTGTCTGATGGGGGGGGATTAGGGGGGGTAAGCCCAATTCGCCAGTGATCCGGCATAGCGGTGAGATGTTGTTGATCTGTTTGTAAATCTGTGGGACTCAATTACTCTGGTTATTAGTCCCTAGGTTTACAAATTCTCAAACAAACTCCGCAGCTAGGTCCTTGGAACGCTCGGCCAGTGCGCATACGAAGTTTTCACAATGCAAGATTTGCATTTTCCTGAAATAATGGAGGAAGCTCCCGCTTCTCCGACTAGTGCGGATGGTAACTGCCATATGCGTAATGAATTTTTCGAAACGTCAGTTAAACGATGTGTTGATGTACTGTTAGAATCTTGGACATGCATGCGTCGTTTATTATCTGTTTAATATGATACCCTTCGTATTATCTGACCAGTTTTGAAGAATTAAATAAATAATAACAAATGACGGTATGAACTAGCAATTTACCGATTGTAAAGCCAGAACACTAATTACTTTTTTCTTATTCTTGTGGATCGATGCTTTGAGGTCGTTTGTTCAAATGAGATGGAAGAAATCCTGACAACCAGATCTTCTTCTTATGAAATGTGCCGGTGCTCCGTCTTATTGGAACCACAGGCGTTATCTTGTAGGGAGCGGGACGTGCCGGCCGCGGTGCCCGAGGGGACTGAGGCGCTCCAGTCACGGTTTGCACGGCCACTACGGTCGGGGGTTCAAATCCCCCCTTGGGCATGGATATTTGTGCCGTTCTTAGGATTAGCTATTTCATAAGTAGTTTGTAAGTTTCGGGACTGTTGACCCCGTAGTTAAGTCCCATAAGCTATACAAACATTTGAACATTTTTGAGTGGGACGTCTTCCACCTATTTTGGCAACCACTGGCGACAAAATTGTAATAGTGCCTGCCATTTAGTGGCCTAGGTAGCAGATACAACCCAATTAAACAGTCCCCAACAACATTGACCCACACATTAGCGAAGAACCGCACTTGATGTGCGCTAGTAACTGTGGCATGTGGGTTATTCTCACTCCCAACATGAGAATCGTGCATTTTGAAGACTCCATAACGCCCGATCGTTGCTTCATAGGTAAACAATACAGATGATGGAATTCTAGGATGCATTTCACACTGTTGCAGGTACCACTGCGAAAACTGTGCTCTTCGTGGATAATCAACTGTTTCCCGGTTGTGGGCACGCTGTAAGTGAAATGGACAGAACAATTGCTCTCGAAGGACTGTTCTTACATTCGTCTGATTCGTCCCTATGTTACCTGCAATTTCACTAGTGCTGACTCAAGGATCCCGCACCACGTGCTTCGAGACAGCTTCTTCAAATTGCAGTGTTCTCTCTGTGCGCCGGCGTCCCGGTCCAGGTAATCTGCTAAATGACCCAGTATCACGCAAACGTTAGTAAACCGCAGCGAATGTCGTATAATGCAGGATACAGCGATTAGTATATTGTTGTTGACAAAGCTGCTGTGCAACTTGCCCTTTGTGGAGCGTTGCGTAGTACGCACCAAGATATGAGTGTACTCACTCCAGGTGTATCGCTCCGTTAGTAACCAGATATAAAGCATCACTACACTGGTTGACAGCAGTTGCCTACAACTGAAGAGCGTAATATGCCGTATAGCAACTGAAAAGCGTAATACACCCTCTAACAACTGCAGCTCTCTAAAGAGTGCAGAGTGTAATACGCCCTCTAACAACTGCAGAACATAATACGCCCTCTAACAACTGCAAAGCGTAACACGTCCTCTAACAACTGCAGAGCACAAGGAGCCCTGTAACAACTGCAGAGCTTAATACACTCTCTAACAACTGTAGAGCGAATACGGTCTCTACCGGTTTAAATACTCCTCATAGAAAGAAAAAAAGTGACTTAATGTAAAAATATTTGTTTTGATGTACCCTGCAGCCTCCCGGTTTGCCAGATTAATACATTTCACCCTGTTTTTACAGTTTCTACCATTCAATCTCACCGATTTTACTGTAACTGTGCTGAGGAAGACATACGTTCCTGAGTAGAAATGCGACGTCTTTCTGCAGAAGATCAAATCTGCTGTTGTTTCCTAGACATTTTTTTTTACTTTTTGTTGTAATTGAAATTCTTCATTGAAAGTGTGTGGGTTACAAGATAATTATCTATAATGTTCGGTTTTGTATCTAGTCAGGGATCTTAGGAAACTAAAGAAATACAAACGTGGAGATATTTTACCTACTTTTATGGCAGTACGTACGTTCGCTCACGAAAAAGTATTTTTATGGCAGCACGTACGTTCGCTGATGTAAAAAGTATGTTAAGAAGTATGTATTCCCAGACATCCAATATCGTGCCAAGAAATGTAACTTGCCGGCCACTTGGGGCGCTGCTGTCGAGTGTATAACAGAAATCTGTCGGAGTATCGTGACTCTATATGTTAGACGGTGCTGTAAGCCTGATAGTGAACCACGTGCTACACTGTTGCACCCAAACTGAGATGGCCGCAGATCTATCCAACAATCCCATTAAAATAAGATGAGATTCATCGACGGTCTGCCGTGAACCATTCTCCATAGATTCGTTTGCACTGCCCAAACAGAAATGTCACACGACCAGCAGTTTCCGGGGTGGATTAATCACTTACCCTAGTGTTAGTAATACGCCGTTTACCCAACTCACTGATCTGACGACTCGGTTTGCGCATACGTCTGCGAGGCGTCCTGCTCGTCTGCTCGTGTCGCGCTGAACCATTAGCATTACCTTCGGATTGTAGCAACAACGTGAGTACTTTTTGCCAGTAATTGGCATTCCGACGCAATATCGATGTTGATGTGGAACATTGGGTTGAACAATTTCTATCAAACCCTAACAGAGCATATGATTTTTACTGGAAAGTATCTTCTGACTTAGAAGTGATTTCGGACTTGCCCGAATGGAATAGGGTAGTACCATTACTTGGAGCATGGTGTGGCAACAGGAAGCGCATCCGGTCACCCTGTAAATATTAAGATGCCAATTCTGAATTAACAAAACCGACCTTGTCTGTGTGGGGACATGGCTAAAGTGAAAGGAGAAGATAGTTTCTAATGATTCATCCAGTTAATTTCTTCCATCTAAGTACAACTCACGACAGACTCTAGTTAGAGTGATTACAGTGTCCACATGAATATTTACTGACAGTCCTACGAGATTGCGTGATTGCGAAAGGAATTTGAGGAGGTGGCTGTGGGAGAAACCCTCCAAGCAGCAAGGTGGCTTGCAGAGCGTCGATGTGGATGTAGATTTAGATACCGAGGTGATCCCGGCTCCGTTGTGACGTTGTCGACAGGGCCTGGGTCAGACGACTGTATGTCGCCGCCTCCTCGGTTGCCACACAGAAGGCAATTTGCTGGCCAGCGAGGCAGTGGCGGCCAGCAGCCGGGCGCTCGCCACCCGCCCACACTATATGTGGCATGTGTGTGTGTGTGTGTGTGTGTGTGTGTGTGTGGCGCAATCTCTCGGCGGCCCGCCTCCACCCTGAGGCTGCGGGGCGTCGGCGCGGCTTCCGCCGCCGCGGCCAGCCCTTCCTGAGCCATCTATCTGGCCTGGGCCGCTCTCCAATCGCCGTCGGCTATTTATCGTCATCGACCTCTGCGGTCCTCTGCCAAAAGAGATCGGTCCGCCTCGGGGCTGTCGTTCTGCAAGGCGCAAATATGGATCAGCGCGCTACGTCGCAGAAGTCCTTTCTCCCACAGTAGCCAATATGACGACAATATCTTTCAGCGCCAGTGTCTCCTTCGTTTCGACTAGAATGTGAACCGCAGGCGTCGCTGTTGTAGCTTGCGCAGTCGTCTCCATGTTGTCCCATTTGCTTCCGAACACCAACATACAGTTGTTTTCAGTGCATTTTGTTTTACTCAATATGGACAACGAACACTATAGCCTCCTGACTGAATTTAACTTTCTCTCTTAAAATTGGTTATCAATAAAAACTTGTAAGCTACACAAGTCTGCCATTCGAGAGAAAACAATTAAATGATCCAGCTGCATGGTTTCTACGGAGTCAAAATCCATGTATTCTATCTGTTAGCGCCGCGGTGGAGTAGCCGAGGGGTCTAAAGCGTCTCGCTGCGGAGCGCGCGGTTGCTCGCCGTGGAGGTTCGAGTCCTCCCTGGGGCAGGGGTGTTTATGTTGTCCTTAGGTTAGTTTACCTAGGTTTAAGTAGTTTGTAAGCTACGGACTGCTGACCACGCAGTTTGGTCCGATAGATTTACAAATATTTGAAAATTTTTTACCTGTTAGTGCCAACCATACATCGTCTCTGTCCTATTTGAAAACGAAATTAATTTTGTTTAACACGGATCTAGAGCTACAGTACAACTTGATGTTATTCACTTGGTTTTACTGGAGGTGGAGGTATGAGGGGTGTGCTGGTTAAAAATATTTGTCTGAATGAGGATAACGGATCATTAATAATTCAATTAGACTACATACCTATGTCGTCACAAATTATTTTCGTGATGACCCATTTATATCTACATGTAATTTTATATGACAGGTAATTAACGTTCAGCGTACTACGTTAACTAAAGTGAGTGGACAGACTTGTAGTATATACAGTATTGGCCTTAGTGAGTGGGGCACCGACGAATTCGGGTAAAAGGAATGTCTTTTTTTTTCCTAGGTCCCCCCATACTGTTTAAAACCAGTACTTTTTGATTAATTGAATATCTCTTAATGTGTGTAAACAATACTTGGGTCAATGACTGTGCAGGTGACGACGACCTTACTCCGTTGGGTCTTGGAGAAAATTGACCAGGCTTACTGTCGATTTGCCGGCCGTGGTGACCGAGGGCACTGAGGCGCTCCAGTCACGTTCTTCACGGCCACTACGGTCGGGGGTTCGAATGCCCCCTCGGGCATGGATACTTGTGTCGTCCTTAGTGTTAGCTAGTTCATAAGTAGTTTGTAAGTTTAGGGACTGATGACCCCGTAGTTAAGTCCCATACGCTATACAAAATTTGAACATTTTTTTTTTTACTGTCGATTTCATTGTGGGAGAGCGGAAGGAAGGGAGGAGAGAGGAGGCATGGGGATTTGTTCTGTCTAATCTAGTGGTGAAATTTTACTTTCTTCCTGCATTGGTGGAGAATTTGAGTTACAAAAGTCCAGGTACATGTCATATTGAAATACATCATAGTGGAAGGGGGAAACAAGGGGCGTGGTGCTGGTGGTCATTTTGTTCCAGAACTGGAAACGACACGGTCTTCGATGATGTTACTGAAATGTTGCCGTAGTGATGAGGGAAGGACATCTGGCAATACTGAACTGCCCCAAAAACCCCTTTACCCTCTTACGTTTCTAGCCTACAAACCACATCATGGTGCATCGCAGATTGAAAAGTAGGTATGCAATGTTAATAACATTGAATGTCTGTAAAATCATATCTTGGCTCCGCGAGGACAATTATTGAGCTTAGTTTGCTGAGTTTGGTTGCCGGCCTCTAACGGGTGAACAGGAGTAGACTTGTGCAAACAGCCTTGGAGTAAAGTCGCATAATGCAGTGTGTGCTTGGATCATTTGAATCTTTTCATGTTTGATAATGTTTAAATATTTGAATTTGAAAATGTTCAGAGATTATGAAGGATTAGGCGTTTCGCGTGATTGCAATCCATTCTAACAGACATTCAATGAATAGGTAACTTTTCCTCTTTTACGTCTTTCCTTTAATATAATTAAAAGTAAAGTGCAAGAATTCATTAGATTTTATGATTTACATTGTATAAACCACTAGCTGGTTTTTCTGTGTTGAAAATGACAGTAGAAGTAAATGATTTCGTGGAAAGATTTGTGTAAGGCATTCCCAAGTCGTAAATATATATATATATATATATATATATATATATATATATATATATATATATATATATAGTGCTTAGGCTTAAACTTCAACCTCAGATCTGTTTCAAATTAGTCATTCAGCCCGAAACCAAATTAATTATTTCTTAAATACTAAAAGATGAACAAAATTAGTATTTATGTAGTTACTGGATTCACATTGCACTTCTCCGAATTGTGTAGTTAGTTTTTGACCTTGCAGCAGCAGCATTTTTGGCAGTAAGTCTCAGGGCAGCTGCACATGTTTCCTTGCCGTCAGGTAGTCCATAAAATCGGTTGGGTGAGATAAATCAGGAATAATTGTCGAACTCAGATCTATTTGCCAATCAGTCACTTCTGTAGCAAGCTGATGTCCTATTGCTCAAACAATTGCAATCTTTAATGAAACAGATTATTTCCTACCGAAGGTGAAATTTCCCATTCTAGGAATAAAGTCACAGGGTCAGAATTGGTTTTTATTACATATTTGGTTTTTGTTCAAAGTCATGCTTAACTAATGGGATAAAGTATTCATTCAGATTAGCAAGTTTGAGTTCAAGTGAAGATTCATCTACAGCTACGCATAAACACACAACACAATTGTTTGTGAAATCGCGTAAGTACAGTCATGCAACTTTTATTGACAACCTGCGAATACAATACTGAAAACTCCTATTTTAATTACGATAACGATCATTATGGCTTTATTTTGATCAATAACAATCATTATAATTTTGTTATTATTAACAACTTTCAAAGGTAGTACCTTAAATTAAATATTACACTGTTTCACCGATCGCCACGAAAGTTAACAAATAATATCAGCTTATATTTTTGTGTCCCAACTTCGTCGCCGCTTTTGTGTCCCAGCCTCGTCGTAGGTGTCGGTTGCCGAGTGGAACGAGACCGACACAGTAACAAAGATAGCACGCCGGTGCAGGTACGGAGGGGAGCAGCCAGAAACTACAAACACTAGAGTAAATTAGAAAGAGATATATATTGCACAGAATGTAACAATACTTAACTTTTACATAGTACTGCAGAATGTTGATACATAGTTGTTAGAGGCCTGCCTAGTGCCTGTACGATAGCAAAGTCTTCACTGGTGCCTATCTGATTACGAAGGTTCTAACTGGTTGCTATCTCAGTCCCAAGTGCGATGTCTTTCCGGGGTGGCCACGGGCGGGGTGGCAGCAGAGGGCGCTCGTGGCTGTCGTGAGAACGCCACGCCGTGTGTGCATGGCGGCGCGCGGAGAAAGTAGGTGGCTCGCACTTTGTACTTGTGCGACACCACACCCCTCCCCCCCCCCCCCCCCCAAACCGCCGCGCCGTCGTGGCGTAGGGCTGAGGGCCACGGCGACGGCACTGGGAGGAGGGCCTGGGCGGGGGCGTTACTGGTGGGACGGGCGTCGTAGCTGAGGCTGGGATCGAGACGCCGTCCGCGCCCCGGCATCCGCCTTGCGATCCTCCAGGGAACCCACCGAAACCTGGGGAAGGGCGCCCGCCCCCGCCCAGAGGGAGCAGGTCATCTTCTTCTGAGGTGCGTGGCCCAAGCTGGGGGGGGGGGGAGCGCACGGTCCCGGAGTCCCTCTCGGTGACGCTGTCATCTGCGGCGGCGACAGCGGCGGCGACGACTGCATCGGAGGTGCGTCGACCTCCATAGGGATCTCGTAGTCCGGGGATGAACGATGTGGCTGTGCTCCCTGGCGGTGAACGGGGTCTGGAATCAAGAGACCCGAGACAGGATCGCGCGGCCTGTGCAGGCGCAATTGGTTTGCATGGCGCCGCAGCTCCGACCCTGTGGAAGAACGTACAACATACATATTGCGACCGAGCACGCGATGAATGGTGCCCGGCATCCATGTCTTCTTGTTGCCAGCAAACACCCTGTACAGCACCGGCGTAGAAACCTGAAAACGCGTAGCGCCATACGAACCGACTCGGTGCGTGGGAGGCTGCAGCAGGTGAAGGAGAGTGCGGTGACGGCGGCCGTGTAGCAGCTCGGCAGGAGACGGGCAGTCACGTGGCATGCATCGATACGTAGACAGGAAAATTTGAAGAGCTTGCTGCCTGGAGTGCTGACCTTTCATCTTCTCCATGTGAGACTTGAATGTTCGAACGAAACGTTCTGCTTCACCATTGGACTGAGGGTGAAAAGGTGCGGTGGTGATATGCTGAATGCCATTCACACGACAAAACTGTCGAAATTCCGCACTAACAAACTGAGGTCCATTGTCACTGACGATAGTTTCAGGCAAACCTTCGATGCAAAACACTGATGTTAAGGCACTGATTGTGCTAGACGCCGTCGTTGTGTTCATGGCAATCACGAAAGAAAACTTGCTGAAAGCGTCTACAACAATTAACCAAAGCGTATTCCAGAAAGGTCCGGCAAAGTCAATGTGTAAACGTTGCCATGGTCCCTTGGGGCGTGGCCAGTCTGAGAAACGCTGTGGAGGAGCCGCCTGACGCTCCGCACAAACTGTACCCTGTGATGTCATGCTCTCTATCTGAGCGCCCATACCAACCCAGGTACAATGACGTCTGGCCAGTTGCTTTTTCCTAACAATGCCCCAATGTCCTTGATGCAGGAGGCGTAACACTTCACGTTGCAGGGAACAGGGAACTATCACTCTTGCTTGGTCGTTGTCGGTATGTAACAACAGAACACCCTGACTTAAAGATAATGCATGACGTTGTGCAAAATAACGTCGAACCAGAGGCCGATCAATGTCTTTGGCTCTGGCAGGCCACCCTGAGCGAACAAAACGTGCTACCACACTTAGGTCTGCATCCGCAGCTGTTTCCTGTGCAACCCGACGAGAGTTCAAAGGAAAGTCTGCGACAGCGGAACCATCTCTGGAGTCTATCTGACAACATGCCATTTCTGAAGAATCAAACGAAACATCCTGGCCAACCGGAAGTCGGGAATGTGTGTCCGCGTTGGCGTGTTTAGTGGTAGGTCGGTACAAAATCTCATACTGATAATTAGACAATATCAAGGACCATCTCTGAAGATTTTGTGCCGTTCTTGGCGGAATTGGCTTTGTGGGTGAGAACAACGACGTGAGAGGCTTGTGGTCTGTCAACAAATAGAATTTTCTGCCATAGAGATAATGATGAAACTTTGTGACGCCGTAAATTATTGCTAAGGCCTCCTTTTCTATCTGACTGTAATTCTGTTGCGTCGGCGTCAGTAGCTTGGATGCAAAGGCAATAGGACGAACATGACATCCAATAGGATGTGACAGAACTGCACCCACACTGTACGACGAGGCGTCAACTGCTAGCACTACAGGCTGCTGTGGGTCAAAGGGAATCAAACATGCATCACTGAGTAGTGCAGACTTTAGTTTGTCAAAGGCAACCTGACAATCTTTGGACCATACAAAAGGAACATTCTTCCTACGTAAGTGATGCAGTGGAGCTGCAATCTGAGAGGCATTGGGAATAAACCTGAAATAATAGTTAAGCTTTCCCATTACTGCTTGCAATTCATGCACATTCTTAGGAGGAGGCAAGTCTTTGATTGCTCTAAGATGTGACTGTAAGGGATGAATTCCTTGGGCATTAATCACATGGCCTAGGTACTCTATTTCAGTTTGAAAAAACGAACACTTTGCTTTATTGCAACGTAGACCTGCTGCAGTCAAAACTTTGAAAAGGCACTCCAGGTTTGCTAAATGTTCTTCAATTGTACGTCCGGATACCACAATATCATCTAAATAGTTCGAGCAACACGGTACAGAAACTGTCAGCTGTTCCAAAAAGCGCTGAAAAATAGCGGGGGCGGAAGAACTGCCAAAGGGTAGGCGTTGAAATTGAAAAATGCCCATGTGAGTAGTAATGACGAAAAACTTTTTCGACTCGTCATCAAGTGGAATCTGTAAGTATGCCTCTGCTAAATCCATCTTGGAAAAGAAGCGAGACTGTCCTAATTTGTCCATCTGTTCGTCAGGTCTGGGCAGGGGATAAGTGTCTACAATTGTTTGACTGTTCACTGTTGATTTGAAGTCCGCACAGAGACGAAGTTTTCCTGACGGCTTGGGTATAATTACTATAGGTGAGGCCCACTGACTCGCAGAAACAGGAGAAATCACCCCACTATCTTGCCAACGTTTAAGTTCTTCGGTAACTGTATCACGCAAGGCGATAGGCACTGGTCTAGCATTACGAAATTTTGGAACTGCAGATTCTTTTAAAGTCACACGTGCCACGAAGTCTTTTGCACAACCTAGTTCAGGCGAAAACAAGTCACTATATTTGTCACACAATGCATTGATTTTATCCTGAGGCACTATTGACGAAATTTGAAGCACATCTCTTTGAATTGATAAACCAAACAAGTCAAAAGCATCTAGTCCAAAAATGTTCTGTGTCGATTTGGCCTGAAGAACTACAAAAGCAACTGTTTTTGTTACACCCTGAAAAGAGGCGGGCAGGCTACACGTTCCTAGCACGGGAATATTTTGACCTGTATAAGCTGTTAACACTTGCTGTGACGGCGACAATTTTGGCGAACCCAGAAGTTCATAAGTATCTTTATTTATTAATGTGACAGCGGAACCAGTATCAAGCTGAAATTGCACCGTCTTATTTTATATGAAGAGAGTCACAAACAGTTTTTGCTTGCGGCGCTCGACAGGTGCGCGAATGTGGGCAACGTCTGCTACGGTTAGTTTACTGCGCTTGCGCGGGCCGCGTAGTGAAGTAAGCGGCGCAGACTCGGCACGCAGCGGATTAACAACACTGTCACTAGATGGCACTACCGCCGGATCGGCGTCCGCGCAATGCGAGGCTACTACAGAGTCACTAACTACTGCACTACTCTTTTGAGTAGCTACTTGATGTCTACTGTCACTAGCTACACAGTACTGGGCACTATTACAAGGAGCAGTTGCAGAAGGCACTATTTTCACTACAGGATTGCACTGTACATAACCATTTTGCTTGTCCCGAACCCTTTTCCGTTGCACTGTTTTACGCGCTCGTCGGCGCTTGCTACGTGGTGCACTATATAGTTTTGCCATAGGCGCAGAACTACTTTCTTGCAATTGAGATCCAAGGAAAGCACTGTTCAATTCCACAGCCCGTATAACATTTACAGAATGAACTGTTCTCGCACTTTGCGAAGCACTGTTTCTAACGTTAATGTTCTTTGGGTTTTTAATTTGCATACACACAGACTGCACATGTCCCGATTTGCCACATTGATAACAGGTCGCGTTGCGACTAGGGCAATGAGCACGCTTGTGGCGAGACACACACTGGGGGCACGATTTACGAACATTTTTCTGAAATGAGCGTAGGCGCCCTTTATTCAAATCACTGTTTCTTATACGATGGGGCGACCTTTGTGTCGCACTTTTACACTGGCTACTGTTCACTGTCTGTTCAGCACGGCCGGTAGAAAAATAAAAATCACTAGTGCTATACTGAGAACTACGGCTAGGAAAGCGTCCGTTACGGCGCACTGAATTTATACTGTGGATTTGCATTTCTACATCAGCTAAATCAAAAGTATCATGCGCTTCTATAAGCTGCAGTACACTGTCTAATGAGGGGTCAGACTGTTTCAGAATTGCTGCTCTAATTCTGGGGTCCTGAATATTCTGCGTAATCGCATCCCTCAACATCATGTCACTATACGAAAGTCCACAAGAGCAAGTAAATTTACATTGGCGGGTTAAGCCCTTCAATTCCGTAATCCACTCTTGGTGTGACTGCTGCGGTAATTTTTTAAGTCTGAAAAATCGGTATCGTACAGCGGCTACAAGAACTTTCCTCTCATAATGAGCATTTAGTGCCTCTACTATTTGTTCAAAGTCTACATCTCGCGAAGATGCGTTGGGGAATAGTTTCTGCAGTAAGACGAAGGTTTGAGGGCCCACCACGGGCAATAAAAGATGCTTAACAGTCTGACCTGTAAGTTGATGAGCCGCGACGAGTTCTTGAAACTGTGCGAAGTAGTCGCTCCATTCTTCCTCACGTTCGTTGTACTGGCGAAATGTAGGAAGCGGTGCAGCGGCAGGTGTGGGCTGCTGATGTGACGGCTGTTGTTGTTGGTGAGCAGCCTGTGCCGTCAACTGCGACACGGCCTGCAGTAGTTGAGTAATTTGCGCCGTCTGTAACTGAATAATTTCCATTACGTTTGGGTTCGGGGTAGTGGCCATGCTGACCGATTAGGCGCCGCGCATACAAGTAAATTATAACAAACCACAAATGCAATATGAAAGAGGACGCTCTGCAACAAAAAAGTCCAGAAAACACGTAACAAAATATCTTTCCCCAAAATTATTATAATAAGGGTGGGTGGGCGGGAGCAATTTTTTGCGTGCTCCGACTGCTGCTGTCTGGCTGCTGTAAGCGGGCTGGTCCAAGGTTCTATCACTCCTCGTCGCCACTTTTGTGTCCCAACTTCGTCGCCGCTTTTGTGTCCCAGCCTCGTCGTAGGTGTCGGTTGCCGAGTGGAACGAGACCGACACAGTAACAAAGATAGCACGCCGGTGCAGGTACGGAGGGGAGCAGCCAGAAACTACAAACACTAGAGTAAATTAGAAAGAGATATATATTGCACAGAATGTAACAATACTTAACTTTTACATAGTACTGCAGAATGTTGATACATAGTTGTTAGAGGCCTGCCTAGTGCCTGTACGATAGCAATGTCTTCACTGGTGCCTATCTGATTACGAAGGTCCTAACTGGTTGCTATCTCAGTCCCAAGTGCGATGTCTTTCCGGGGTGGCCACGAGCGGGGTGGCAGCAGAGGGCGCTCGTGGCTGTCGTGAGAACGCCGCGCCGTGTGTGCATGGCGGCACGCGGCGAAAGTAGGTGGCGCACACTTTGTACTTGTGCGACACCACATATATAGAGAGATGAAGGAGGAGATGTGTTACCGAAAGGGCATCCTACCATCGCTAAAATTCACCAGGTCAATTCTTTAGTCTATCACGCAGCTGAAAGCGCAGTAAAAATAAAGAAAAGCAATCGACATGGGTACTGGGGATGCTAAATTGAACAGAGACAGGACTAGAAGATAGAAAGAAGGTGGTGAAAGAGGTGGGCTGTGAGAGAGAAAGGAGGAGATGCACAGAGAGGGAGATCTGTTGATGAGATTTTACACATCGGGAGTTCAGACCAAGCGGGAGGTCACTGTAGGGTCAAGGATCACACACAACAAATTGGTCAGTTGGTATGACGTCAGAAACAATTAAATACCGAAAAAAATTTGCATCACGAGACAATGTCACACACCTCCTCCTAACCATTCAACCGATGTTTAAGCAATTTGGTACCCGTGTACCATACCGTGTGGTAACAATTGGTGTAGGGTGAGTAATATTCTACTATGTGCCGCCTAAAAATTTACAACATTGTATGATATATTTTTAAAGAGAAATGATGTTATGATGACAGAGCTACGTAAAAACGAAACTACTAAGTTAAAATCACTAAAGATGGAGGTAAAACAGAAAGGGAAGCCAGATGGTGATGGACACGCTTGCAAAACTACGTAAGTTCTACACGAAACTTCCATTCGCTGTATCTACAAGACGCAACGCCAAACCCTTTGCGTGACAAATATTATAAATCCAGCGAAATGCATTGTTTTCAGCCAATCTTGTATGCAGGCGGAGAGTACTGCACAATCTACAAAGACACCAATATATTATTCCAATCATAATGCAATTATGCAACTTTGCCTTCACTATATCTCAAAAATTTCGTGCAATTTGTGAGACATATGTAATTGTTTACAAGCAAGGAAGTGATCTGATGGACTGAGGAGGTGGGGCAGGAGATGGATAGTGAGAGGGAGGGAGATGAACCGAGTAATGTATTATTGCGGTTTGTGTGTGTGGGGGGGGGGGAGGTAGGGGGGTAGGGGGAGAGGGGTAGGCAGTATGGCATCACTGTAGCTACGGAGAAAGCGCTGAACAACTGTGAAACTCAACTCGACTTCACAACCGATGTGTTATTCTCAACTTTCTACTAATAACATTTTGCAGACTGTTTTTCTCTGCGTACTTTAGGTCTAATCAACTAATGAGTATAAAAATTTTAGATTACCAGTAGGTTGACGAGTTTCTGTGAGGAACAATTTCCGACATTTCATCAATTGACGTTCAAAAGTGTTTGTAAGACTATGAAAGTTACGTACTGTGGCCATCAGTCCGTAGGCTTACAAAGTACTTTAACTGACTTATGCTAAGGACAAAAAATACACTCATGCCCGAGGGAGGAGTCGTACGTCCGACGGCGAGCAGCGGTGCGCTCCGCAACTAGGCTCGTTGAAATCTTCTACCACTCCACCGGGACAATTGACTTTTCTTTAGTAACTGCTGAGACAAACTATGAGGTGACAAATTTGCCAGAACAATGCTTTCCGAAACATCAAAATGTTCCTTTAATGTCAACACACGTTTAAAATTCAGCACTGACAGTTACTTACTAAAGTATTATCCATTCATAAACATAAAGTGTTTTAATAGGTGTCACGAACAAAGTACCGGTAGAATAGATATCACAGGTGAGTTAATGCACTGTCGAATCAGTAAGGTAATTTGTGAATAATTTAACGCCTCTGTGATTTGCTGCTGCTTCTAAAGTACTGTTTCGCATGTAGCGTTTATTACCGGTGAATTAAAACCGTAAAATGTCTCAAGCATGACTTGCTTCAATAAAATGTAAATGACGGAGAAGAGAAGTTTCCTACTTGCTTATAGAAAAACCTCAAATCTGTAGTGCAGCATTGTCCAATACAGACGTTGAGATCATACGTATTATTATTGGAGATGGGTGATTGGCGTCATGAATGTTTTGCACATAACGCTATAAAGAAAGCTGAATGTTCAACAGAAATAAAAGTAACGTCTGACGTGACCTAGGACAGTGGAATATACTGTCCGACAAAAGAAGAAAAATATTACGTGACGCCTGCAGAAGACGTGATCGGACGTGACTTCGTATACATTTTCTCCTTGGACTGGTAAACACATGATTGGTGTAGCTGTATGCAAAGTACTAACAGACGGCGAATGGTCAAATCTGTCATTTCAACTGTGAATGTTGTTAATAAACTAGAAATTTGTCGATTAAAGAGAGATTGTTATAAAAATTCCGTCAACTGTACCTGACTGGATTCTTAAGGACTCGTGTCGTTTGTTGTGTGTGTTATGGGTGATTGTTAATGAATCTGCACTTTAACTAAAACTTCCACAATCTGGCTGAATATTTTATCAAAGTGATTCAATTTTACTTTGAAGAAAAAAAAAAATAAAAAAAAAATAAAAAAATTCTAAAGCTATGGCTTTGTTCATTGAGTGTAAGATATTTAAGAGGCTGACTCTTTAATGACTGAAACTGTCTGAATAATAAGAATTAAATTTTCTGTGTAAGTTGCTGATTGCAATTTATGTCTCGATTCAACCATTATTCCTGTAGTAGATCACTTGTCAGTTAACGCTAAAATGTGGACTACCTGTGCGCAAGGGAACAGAATATGTGACACTGCTCTCAAAATTACTGCCAAAGCTTAGCTGCTGTAAAGTCAAAGCTAACTACAGAATTCGCAGGTGTGCAATGCGAATCTACTAACTACACAAATACAAACTTTCTCCATCTCTGCAGGTTTTAAATAAAAATTAATTTGGCTTAGGAACAAATGATCAACACGAAATAAGTCTGAAGGTTTGACCTTTTTTTTTTTTTTTTTTTTTTTTTTTTTTTTTTTTTTTTTTTAAGAAGATAACTTTATAGTTTCTTCATAATAATTATGGACATGGAACGTTAACTATAGTGATTCTTTTACATTACTTTGGTGCTACTTTTTAATCAACCTTTCTCTTTAGTACGATCGAAAACCAAATAGCAAGTTAAACAATGTAATCAAAATTATTTAGAAATTCAACATAAAATGACGAACTTGATCCCTTCATGCTGAATATCTGTCATAGATGGACAACAAGTACGTGGAGCGCCTGTGATTCTCCTTACCATTATTTTTGTAATATCAGATCACTTTAAATTTTCGTTAAATTCTTCAACCTTCATTTACGTCATATCCGTAGAAAAAATATTATCATTATTATTGCACATGAAAAGCTTCGTCTGTTCAAAACTCACACTGCTAATTTGTAACACAACTCCATGACTGCCTACACAACTGCTCACTCGTCGTTGCGGGGCAGCGACTCCTACTAGCTGGAACGCGGTGCAGCACAGGCGAGAATCCTCGCGGAGTTAAAAAAACTCAATCTCAGACATTTAATATCTCAGACCTCAGATGTGACTAACTTCACCTGGGTTTCAACTGCGGTTAATTCATACGAAAGTGATTCCTACGTGATTGTGGCCGTAAGATGGGAATTAGCCGACTTTAATGCGGATGGCAGCTAGACGCATGGAGCATTGCAATTCGGCATTCGTTTGCGAATTGAAATATCCAAAGTCCTCAGTTTCAGGCATCACATCTGATCACGGACAACAAAAGTGACCTCCACTCAATAAGTTAGACCAACGGTGTTTTTCTAGAGCTACAAATCCTAACAGATAAAGAATACCGTGTAAAATAAATCAATGTGCCAAGTACGACAAACGTATCAGGTAGGACAGTGTACAAAATTTGGTGCTAATGAGCTATAACAGCAAACGACCGACTCCAAGTCTTTGCTAACATCGCTAAATATTCTGAAGTGCATGGACTGGATTGGTGATTATGCAGGTTCGATCATAGACGATTGGTGTACCCCCTCTTGGTAGGATGAGTCCGTTGTCAGTTCGTAAGAGGTTAGGATAGGCTTGTGTTGCAGTGAAGTCCACTCAAAGCCATGCGCTCAAGTTGCTAACAATGCACTGGGGAAGGTCGCGGTGGCACATAACGGTGTGACTGTTTCACACAGAATGGACCGCGTTCTCTGGTCCAAATGAACTCATTATTGACTGGATATGATTATTCCTACTATTACTATTATTATTATTTATTTAAGATATCAAGTAACATAGTAATATTATGTGTTTGAAGGTTACATTCAAAATTTTATGTCAGGTACTTTGGCACACACAAACCCAACACATAGGACTGAAGGATTTACAAAAGAAGACAGCTTGGCTGTACAAGATTTACCGCAAATGGAAATCAAAAGAAAGTTTTAACAGTAGGGAATGTTATTGAATTATAAAGGTGAAGAAGGCGTGTAGTTAATTTATGTACCAAATCAAATTTACTGACGGGCCATTCTCTTCCTGTGTCAGCTATTTTTTTTTTTTTTTTTTTTTTTTTCTGACATGATCCCACTCGTTCATTAAGATACAGCAGCCGATAAGTAGATGGTCAATAGTTCTGATATCTCTGTCACATGTGCACTTTATGTCTTCAATTATTCTGAAACGTTAATAATAGGCGTTCAGTTTCACATGACAACTTAACTTTGCTGCAACATTCGGAGATGTTGCAAGCTTATTCATTAAAATCTGAGGGATTTTAGTAAAATACGGTTTAGTGTTGTCCCCGATTTTAGTTGTTTGTCACTCACTCTCCACAAATGTTCCTAAACTCCTGTCGAAGTTTACCCGAAGTTTATTCTTCAATGCACTTGTAGGGACTTTGCTGTAGCGTATTAATTCTCGTGATCGAGCACCCTTTTAGCTAGTACATTTCCTCATATACCACTCTGTGCTTTAATCCGCTCGAAATGCACCTGACAGGCAGCGAAATTTATGGTCGCCATTTCACCATTAGCGACAGAAAATTGGCACATGGCTATCTGGTCTTACATATAAATGCTATTTACTGAAACACTGGAGCTAGGTTCAAAATTGCTAAAGCCTGAAGAGACAAGCGGAAATAATATTGATAAATAAGGCAAGCCCAGATTTACAGGTACTTGTACCCGTATTTTTAATTTTTTAACATCCTACTTCAGTATTAAAGCAAATAAAAGATCTCACTGAACGCCAGTTTGGTTTCGACGTCACGGATACCGTACCTTCTACGTACACTTTAGGTGTCTTCAGGCAGTTGTCAGCGGGTTCACGTGCATGTGCAGACCTTTGTACAAGCTTCACCTGCCTGCTAGAGCTGTCGCTGTTTCCTGTATAAGCGAGGTTCGATTAGCTACCTGATTGGCAGATTCTACTCGCAAATTTATTTGTAGCTCTTCCAAGATGCCAGATCCGCGACTGCGAGGAGCTGTAAAGTAGCGGTGCGGTGAGAATCGCGTGATTCGTGTTTTTATTTGTGGCGGTTTCTTATGTCTTGTAAGCTGTTGCAGTTCACGCGTTCGACTATCTCATATTTATCTTTCATAGTATATTGTGAACCTAAAGAACACCTTTACATATCGTGAGCTGGTTCATGCGCGAGAATTGAACCAGAAACGGTGCGAGGAATATATAAGCAGACCAAGCACCAAATAGTAAACACTAAAAGCAGCATACAGGACTTGGTCGAAGACAGATTCACTGGAGTATTTGCTAGTAATATCCGTAAATGGATCTTCTCTGTCTGAGTTTCATCCAAAGATGCCACTTATAATTTGTACTTGTCAGCAGAAAAACAAGGCTACACGAAAATGAAGTGCTAGACTATGGTATTGGTACGTAATTATTTGTAATAATTTGATATGGTATTATGTGTGAAGATATTGTTCGAACACTCACACGGGAAAGAAGGGGGATTATTTCATATTCAGATAAATGGGTTGTGGCTACCAAAGTTGCAAACTGGCTGATAGCATCGGAACGGAAAATTCGCAAACTGGTTTAAGTTGTCATGTATGAAAAAATTGTTGAAATGTCTTGGTCACAGTTAGCTTTATTTCATGACACGTTTCGAGAACATCATCATCAGACTGTGGTACAAAAGAAGAAAATTACATCTTTAGATGTATATAGGACGTAATAATGATATCTATTAGGAGTATAAACAATATTAATACATGTATACTTACAAAAGATTTAAAAAAAACGATGGGAATTACACCATCTTGGTATAGATTCCTGATTACAAATTTAAAATACCATCATGGATGTCAGGTGAAGGTGTTCAACCAGACTTACATGCTCAACTGTGGTGAGAGGGGGGAAACACCGTAACAGGTAACCTAGGCCCCATTCGCCACCAGATGGCGCAGGGTTGGCATTGAAAGTTACGTGAATAAAGCTACACATAAAACATCTTGGGCATACTATACTGTGTGCAGTCATAGAAACTGTGAAAGTTGTGTGAATAAAACTACACATAAAACATCATGGGAACAATATACTGTGAGCAGTCATAAAAACTGTGAAAGACATTTCTACGAAAATGTGTTAAGACATATAAAAATATATATAACTGTGAAAGACATTTCTACAAAATGTGTTAAGTCATATAAAATCATACAAAACACCAATTCAAGCACATCAAAACCATTAACGGCTTGAATTGGTGCTTTGTATGATTTTATATGACTTAACACATTTTGTAGAAATGTCTTTCACAGTTATATATATTTTTATATGTCTTAACACATTTTCGTAGAAATGTCTTTCACAGTTTTTATGACTGCTCACAGTATATTGTTCCCATGATGTTTTATGTGTAGTTTTATTCACACAACTTTCACAGTTTCTATGACTGCACACAGTATAGTATGCCCAAGATGTTTTATGTATAGCTTTATTCACGTAACTTTCAATGCCAACCTTGCGCCATCTGGTGGCGAATGGGGCCTAGGTTACCTGTTACGGTGTTTCCCCCTCTCACCACAGTTGAGCATGTAAGTCTGGTTGAACACCTTCACCTGACATCCATGATGGTATTTTAAATTTGTAATCAGGAATCTATACCAAGATGGTGTAATTCCCATCGTTTTTTTTTTAAATCTTTTGTAAGTATACATGTATTAATATGGTTTATACTCCTAATAGATATCATTATTACGTCCTATATACATCTAAAAATGTAATTTTCTTCTTTTGTACCACAGTCTGATGATGATGTTCTCGAAACGCGTCATGAAATAAAGCTAACTGCGACGAAGACATTTCAACAATTTTTTCATACATGCCAACGTAAGGTCGCGTGTCCACAAGAATGGATGGTTTTATGAACCAAGTGATAAATGGTTTAAGTTGTATTTGACAAGTAAGCTTCTTATTAACAAATACCGTTATTCCCGAATCCACACAGTCCCCCGATTTACTCCCATCTATATATACTTCAACAGAATAGCCTCCGTTTTCCTCCTTCGCAGTTACTCTCGTGAAGTCTGTCGGGTGTGGCCAGCTTCGATTGTTTTTCTACCTTTTCGAATTTGGGACCCCCTCCCGAGTAAAAACTTTGTGGCGATACACTCCCAGATATATGTTTTCTGACGACCTCCCTCCCCTCCTCACGTACGGTAACAAAACTATGTTACCTAAAATAAAACAAATCTTTCTTTTGGTTCAGCTTCCTTGAAATTCGTTGAACGAATTTTGTGTGTGTATTTTTCGGAATGGAAAATATTTTAACATTTTACATGATTTCTGACAGAAGAATACATGTTGCTTAACGAGTTTTTGAACATTTCAGGGAAGACTCATTCTAATTAAGAAAGGTTCGGCTGTATGGACATTTTGCAAAGAAGTACAATATTTTCCGAAGTTTTCTAAATAACCTCTTGTACAAATATCATGTATCGATTGGTTCATAAAAACAGTATTCAGAATCTGCGCTTATTCAAAATTAACAGCATCTATTATAAAATAGTGTAGGATTTGAAACTTCCTGGCAGATTAAAATTGTGTGCCGGAACCGGGACTCGAACCTGGGACCTTTGCCTTTCGCGGACAAGCGCTCTACCGACCGAGCTTTCTCGACACGACTCACGATGCCGCATCACAACTTTACTTCCGCCAGTACCTCGCCTCCTACTTTCCAAACTTCACAGAAGCTCTCCTGCGGATCATGCAAGACTAGCATTCAGGGAAGAAAGGATATGGTGGAGACATGACTTAGCCACAGCCTAAGGGATGTTTCCAGAACTCTGCAGCGGCAAGCGCTTGCCCGTAAAAGGTAAAGGTCCCAGGTTCGAGACACGGTTCCGAAACACAATTTTGATCTGCCAGGAAGTTTCATATCAGCGCACACTCCGCTGCAGAGTGAAAGTTTCATTCTGGAAACATCCCTTAGGCTGTGGCTAAGCCATGTCTCCACCATATCCTTTCTTCCAGGAGTGCTAGTCATGCATGTTTCGCAGAAGAGCTTCTGTCAAGTTTGGAAATTAGGTGGCGAGGTACTGACGGAAGTAACGTTATGAGGCGGCATCGTGAGTCGTGTCGGGATAGCTCAGTCGGCATTTGAGTGACAGCTGCGGTGCTGGACGGACGTGTGGCGGCTGCTCGGCGTCCGGACGTAAACAACGGCTGTGTCGCTGCGAGTAAGGTTCGTTCTGAACTGCTCTCATCATTAGTAGCTATGCTTTTGAGCTGTAGTAAGACAGAATGAGTACGATAAATATTCTGAGGAAAGATACGATAAAATTTACGTTCGATAGAAATTTTGTCAGACCAAAGGCTTTTGAAATTAGGCGGTGGTTCATGGAGAAATTTCAGATGACCGGTAACGAAGTAGAGGGTGTTCACTTATCATTTGTGACAAATTCTGTATATTTGAAGTTGATAAACCCAGAATTATGTTGTTCAATTGTTGATAAATGTGGCAGTGTCGCTAAATTTAACCATTCCGATGGTTCAGTTAGCGAAGGTTTAGTGTCACATGCCGGACTAGGAATTCGAACTGTTCGTGTTTTTGAGCTGCCCTTCGAGGTCCCGGCTGAAGAAATAAACAAAGTTCTGAAACCATATGGTAGAATTATATCTAATATAGCTGAAAAATGGTCCGAGGAGTATATGTTTCCCGTACTTAACGGTGTTAGACAAATCAAGATTGAATTACAGAGGCATATCCCTTCATATATAAATGTATGCGGATACCGAGGCATTGTCATATATGACGGTCAGCCTAAGACTTGCGCCTTGTGTAACTCCACCGACCACGTGAGGAGCGAGTGCAGCTGCCGCGCGCGGAGCCTGCGGCCCCGGGCCAGGCGGTCAGCCTCAGGCTGACGTATGCGGCCGCCGTCTACCCCAGCGGCCCCGCCGAGGCGACAACAACTGTGCAGTCGCAACTCGCCGAAGTCCTGCCGGCACCCGGAAACACCGCGGAGCAGCGAGGCACCGATGACGTCAGTGCAGCAGACGAGGGCCCCGCAATGGAATTGCCGACAGTAACATCTGATGAGCCCGACAATTCAACCACCGTACAGGCGAAAACGCAGGCTAACAAACAATCCGAAATTGCACAGATCTCTCTAGTTTCACAACAGGAAGGGGATCAGATTTCTGTCCAAATACCCATGGAAACTGAAGTGCACCCGGACTGGTCCACCAGTGTCAGTGACGAACCAACTATGAACAAAATGCAAACAGCAGAGGATGAAGTTTCTCCTGGGGACACACCACTTAGTGCACATAAAACTGACAAAAGGAAAAATCTCGACACTAGACTTTTACAAGGAGAAGGGACGAACATTGGAACTCAACAGGAGGTTCAGAACAGACACACGGAGAGGAAGGAAGACTGTAAACCTTCTGAGAAATCTTCCGCTGATTCCAATGAGATATCGCCAAATTCGACTCCAGAGGGCTCCCCAAAAAGGAAGAGAAACAAAAAACGTCGGGTGGCTCATGAAAATGCTGAAAAGGTTGCACCTATTTTAAAGGAAAAATTATGTGCCATTCAGGAACGTGACAAGAGAAAAGGAAATTCTGCAACAAGCAATGCTTCCATGCGCTCTCAAGAACTTAACAGACAACTGCCTTCGGACAGTATGCAGCCCCTATCACCAAACGAAGATGATTCACTGCTTAGACGGAGCACTTCACAGAAAAATGTGGACTGGTCTGAAGGCAACGAGGATGGCAAGGATGTCGATATGGTAGACGAACTGCCGCAAGATGAAATGCTAAAGATGATAATGACAATGAACCGAGCCATACGTACCTGTTATTTATTATTCGTCTTCTTCTCATTATTAGTCAGAGTCGAGGTAATGTCACGATTTTATAGTTTGAAGAGAAATGATAGAAAGAATAGCAAAGACAGAATTATATTGTCTCTTTAATAAATTTGACATTCGAATTAGCCACGTCTCCTAATGGAGCAAACGTATAACGTCACTACTTTAAACATAAATAAAATTCAAAGTGATGTTAAGGTAGCTGCTCTTAAAGAATTTCTGTACCAATCAGATACTGATATCGCCTTATTGCAAGAAGTTCAAATACCGAACATTTATGTGGCTGGCTTTAGAGAAATTTTAAACATAGCTCATGAACACCATTGTGGGACGGCTATCCTAGTCAGGGAGGGAATTGAAGTAAAAGATCTCAGTTTTTTAGACTCAGGAAGGGGCATTCGGTGTAAACTTCATAACACCACTTTTATCAACGTTTATGCACCATCTGGGAATAATGCTAGGGCGGACAGAGCTCAGTTTTTTAAGAGTGATATTTTAACATTACTTAAAGACGATCCTGCAACAGTTTTACTAGGGGGCGACTGGAACTGTGTTTTACACGAAAAGGACCAGAGACCAATTTTCAATAAATCCAGGGAACTCGAGGCTCTTGTTACTCACCTGCGCTGGAAAGATGCATGGGAAATTAAGTATCCCACCCTAGTCAGATTTACTTATATCACAAGTAGATCACAAAGTAGAATTGATAGGATCTATGTTTCTTCGAACCTGGAAAATAAAGTGTCAGCAATTGAAGTCATACCGACCGCCGTAAGATGCAGTGTTCAGTTAGAGAAACAAAAGACATATTGGGGTCGGCCCGTTTGGAAACTGAATATCAACATGTTGTCAGATACAGCCCTTGCTGACACAATCAACGAGGCCTGGCAGACTGCTTTACGACGTCGCCACAAGTACAGATCGAACATTGAGTGGTGGACTACGGAAGCAAAGAAGAAACTTAGAGCCACGTTGATAGCATACGGTAAGGAGAGAGCGAGATGGTTGAGACACACAGTAGAATTCTATTACTCTTGTCTCCGGGATCTTTACGAACACCCACTGAATCAAGAAAACATAATGGAAATTAACAGGATAAAGGCTCAGCTCATAAAAATTAAGAAGTCACAACTAGACGGCCTAAAAATCAAATCACACACTCAGACTGTTGTGGAAGAAGAAACTGCCTCGCTCTATCACCTAATACGCCATGCAAATTTTCGACGCAAAGGTTTTATAGAGAGTCTTCGGGCCGAGGATAACAGTGTCCTAACAAATGAAAAAGACATTCTACATGCGGCCTTCAGTTATTTTACTAACCTCTATGGTAATAGACCCATAGAGGAAATAGTAATAACGGAGTTTTTATCATATTCTGGATTACAGGACAACATCACAGATGAAGATAACCGTGATATACAAAGAGCAATTACAGAAGAGGAAGTTTTAGATATTTTAAAGTCCTCACCCACTAAAAAATCACCAGGCCCAGACGGATTGCCCATTGAATTTTATACTACTTACTGGAACATAATAGGAAGTAAATTTACTGAAATTGTCAATGAAACACTTCATGGGGTGGCAGTCCCTATAGACTTTAAACAGAGTATTACTGTGCTCCTTCCGAAGGGTAGGAATACGGAAACGAAAGATATACTTAAATTGCGACGAATTACACTGATGAATTCCGATTATAAAATCGTAGCGAGGGTCATCAAAGAGAGATTACGTTCTGCTCTCGAAAGAATTATTGGCAGCCATCAGACGTGTTTTCCAGGGCGCAATATCTTAAAGACCGTCAGTGAATACAGGGACATTGTTTCGATTTTTGCCAACACGGTAGAACACGGAGGACTTGCTTTTATAGATTTTGCAAAAGCCTTTGACAAAGTGAATCACGGATACCTTTTATCAACCTTGAATTACATGGGACTAAACGACTGCAATGTCAGAATTTTAAGGAATATGTTACAAGGTATAAAAACAAAGATACTATAAATGGGCACTATACTAAGAACATATCAATTGACAGTGGCGTCCCTCAAGGAAGTCCGCTTTCGATGATCCTGTACGTAGCAGCACTGGAACCACTATTAAAAAGGTTGACGGATGCTCTCGAAGGTATTTCACTATCCGGCGTGAAATATGTAACCAACGCTTATGCTGATGACGTTGGTGTGATCGTCAGGAGCCAGACCGACTTAGAGAAATTAACAGACATCGTACAGCTGTATTGCAACGCGTCGGGAGCACAAATAAACGGCACCAAGAGTGCATTCCTCAATTTAAATGGTCTCACGATCCCCCAGATTAAATGGGCGCAGCGCGTCGAACAGCACACAGCCCTGGGGCTTACTCTTTGCAGCTGCCCTCTGCGAATGATAGCGTCCAACTGGAAGAAGATTTTAGATAGGATTCGGGGCACAGTCATATTAAATCATATGAGGGAGCTGAACATCAAACAAAAGGTTAGACTCATCAACTGCGTTGTCCTTTCGAAAGCTACATATGTAGGGCAAATTTTACCCTTACCAAAGGAAATAGCAAAAGCTATTATGTCGACAATTTGCCACTATCTTTGGCATGGAGCGATTTTTAGGGTTTCAGCATGGACAGCAACGTTAAAACCGGAAGAGGGAGGACTAGGACTAACCGATATTCAGAAAAAATCAACCGTTTTATTTGTTAAGAGATCCTTACAGCTAATTGAAAGCCAGCCTGAAGGTATTACAGCACAGTTATTCAACCTTTTTAAACCTGACAGTCTGCAGCCACCAATTAATATAAATGCAATTAATTACAAATTGAAACATAAACGTAGTTATTACTTGGAGCTCAGTTATATGAGTTGTATTTTACTGGACAAGACCAAGAGGAACTATCAATATATGATGCACAGACTAAGATCACAGGACCATAAAAATAAGATGGAGGCCAGGTTTCCAAACAGAAATAGGAAAATTATTTGGAAAAATATAAGTAACAAAGTACTCTCCTCAGACACACAAGTGGCTTGGTATAGAGTAATTAACAACATAGTAAGTACGAATGAAAAATTATATGCCATTGGCCTCAGTGACACAAACCAATGTTTAAAATGTCACAGAACGGACACTTTAGACCATCGGTTCCTTTGTATGGGGAATACTGATATATGGAAGGAACTTATTAAACAGATATCTTTCCTAAAGAGGAGTGATGGTAGAGAAATAAATTTGGATTACATCTTTTTTCCAGAAGAAATGTTTTTTCCTCGACAAAAGAACAACACCGTTCACTGGATTATTGGATATTTTTGTCACTACCTAATAGCTAACAAAGGTAGTGACAATGTACAGTATTACAAAGAATATATACTTCACGAGTATTACAAGATTTACCAAAAAAAAGGATACTAAAAGGAATTTTGGGAATATGTTAAAAATTCAGTTTGAAAAACAGGGAGTAGGATAATTATGTATTAGAAGAAGAATGAATCGCAATCGCATGCTGAAGTAGGGGACTGCTGTTGAGGGTGAAGTACGGTGGGGACTTCGTGGGCCCCGTGGCCGCTACGGTAGCCGTGAAGGCCTCAACAGAACCCTGAAAAGGCATCCACTGCGTGACGAGGAGAGATGTACAGATAATATAATTGTGTTAGTATAAGTTAAATCAGTGATTCAGATTTCAAATTTGTCACAAAAAGGATGTTTTTTTTTTCTCTTTAATTTTTTGTCATTAATCCCAGGAGAAGGGACTTTTCTTTTACATTTTGTAGTCGTCAGCCAGTATTTCTCCTCAGGAAGAAGACGTTTATTTCTACGTTTTTGATTTTATACTCTTATACCGTTCACGAAGAACAACAACAAAATACAGAAGAACCATTCATTTCATATTGAAGGTACCAATCAATGTAAATGGTGGAGAAACCAGGCCGAGAAGGCCACTTTTGGCGAGTGCAAGGACGGGTTGAAGGAGAGGAAGGAGACCCAAAAAAAAAAAAAAAAAGTCGGTAGAGCGCTTGTCCGCGAAAGGAAAAGGTCCCAGGTTCGAGTCCCGGTTCCGGCACACAATTTTAATCTGCCAGGAAGTTTCATATCAGCTCATACTCCACCGCAGTGTAAAAAGTTTCATTCAGTGTAGGATTTATTCAACTTATTATGTTTGTTACCCAATGAACACCGCAATTTTAACGCCAAATATATTTCACTTAAGCAAAGGTATTTGTATTACAGAAGCCCTAGTTATTTTATGATGCAAGTACTTCCTCTTGTGAGGGTGACCCTCGGAGGAGACATAGCGGACCCCCTGGTGTAGTGACCCAGAGGTTGAAAAACGCTGGTGTAGGGCAATGTCGATTTGGTTATGTTTCTCTTTTTAAGAGACTTTTCTCCCCATTCATTCTCTTCAAATTTCCATAAAACAATGTAACTTCATATATAGGTCTTGCCGGAACGAGTGGCTCTTTCATCTAAACAGCTCATAAGTCTGAAACAAATCAGTCTCTGTAGCGCTGTATGCATTATATCAAGCCACCCAATTCATCCTGCGAAACTCGCTCAATAAGAGTGTCATCTGCTCTTTTGAGCCTCGCTATATCCTGTCCATCCCCTGGAACAAAGCATCCGCAATTTTTTACCTGTCTTTCAGCGAGCGGAACTACTATAACGTTTCTGTGGGTCCCTGAGCACGTGGGAGTGTTGGGGAATGAGTCTGCGGATACGGCGGCCAAAGAGGCAGTTCTCCTCCCTCGGCTGCTACCTTTTCTACTACCTCTGATTACCTTCGTGTTGGCGTCTCCCGGCGTATCATCTCACGTTGATTTTTACATTGGTCATCCCTGCCAGGGAACAAAATGCGAGCCATTAAACCTGTGCCTGATCTTTGGTCAAGGTCATATCGACACTCTCACCGAGAGGAGATTGTTCTGGCCCGGCTTCGTATTGGCCACTGCCTTTATAGCCACCAGTATTTAATTCGTGGTGATCCTGCTCCCTTATGTGAGCACTGTGATGAACCTTTTACGGTGTACCACCTTTTAGTGCAATGTCTGTTTTTTAATCGTCTACGTCATCATCTATGTTTACCATGTGAAATTTCTGATATTTTAGCTGATGATCCGATTCTGCTGACCGAGATTTACTTTTTATACATCGTGCAAATATAGCGAAAGCCATTTAAGTTCTAAACCCGGTTGAATTTTACTATGGGCAGTGTTGGGCGCTAATGACCTAAGTAGTGTTGCGCCCTATATATATAGGGTGTTTCACTAAGTGTGATGGCCTTTGTATCTTATAAAATAATATGTGACGGGAGATTTTAATGCGGTAGGTCAACATAAGAAATGTTACACTTTCTGCGGAGCTATGAACATAGTTTATTGTATCATTTTCCAAAGAGTTACACCACAAAGATATAATTTTTTAAATGGAACAATAGTTTCTTTTTTTATCGTGTATTGGATTCGTTTAAACCAGCTGCGTCCAAATCAATTTAAACTACATTCCTATCACTGTTAATTTGGGAGCTACAACCCTTCAAAGTTCCGGGGGCGGAGGCTGCGATAGCGTAACTGACTGGCTGGTGGTCAGTGGGCCGCGCCCCAGGGGATGGCCGCTCGGCCAGTAGCTCCCATACTAACAGTGATAGGAATGTATTTTAAATTGATTTGGACGCAGCTGGTTTCAACGAATCCAATGCATGATAGAAAAAAATTATTGTTTCATTTAAAAAAATATATCTTTGTGGTTTAACTCTTTGGAAAATGATACAATAAACAATGTTCATAGCTCCGCAGAAAGTGTAACATTTCTTGTGTTGACCTACCGCATTAAATTTCCCGTCACCTACTATTTTATAAGTTACAGAGGTAAACACAGTTAGTGAAACACCCTGTATATATATATATATATATATATATATATATATATATATATATATATATGAGATCATCGGTTTCGACAGTTTCAGTTGCCATCTTCAAATCTTTTTAAAAATAGAATCTCATATGACATAGTGCTTCATGTCTATGTTCAGTAGGTGACTGTCGTAACTGAGACGTCAAGCACTATGTCAAATGAGGTGCTATTATTTAAAATTTATATGTCCGGAAATGACAACTAGAAGTGCCGAAACCCGTCATCCAATATAAAATCAAATATTCAACAAGCGATTTTGGTTTATATATTCCCAACAAACAACAAGATAAAGAAATAAATAATAAAATTAAAGGAAAGGTATTTTTTAATTTAAACTATTGCTCTCGTATCACCTAATTTAATCTGCTGTTTCAAAGTATTTTTATAGCGTAAGAAACTTTTAAGTCTTATGAACAGTACACATAAGTGCCATATGGTTGGCGCAATGATGAGGTCCCGATTCTCTTTTGAACCTCTTGAGGCAGCCTGCTGGTGCTTCTCCCTGGCAGGAAGGAGCGAAAGCAAACGTCTGTACTAAAATGCACGTCACGGTGGTAGATACTCAACTCCTATGCAACTCGGACTGGGACAGAAACGCACGAATTTGCTTGAAGTACGGACAGTTTTGGTTGTCCTCACACCACGTCTTGCGCATTCGCAAAGTCACCCTGAAAGCAATTTTATCCGTTCCTCATAGTTGTATTTCATTGTAAACACGTCATATTTTGTAAAGTTACAGAGGCAAACACACTTAGTGAAATATATATATATATATATATATATATATATATATATATACAATATGCTTCAGCAGCTTCTGCACTGGAGAGCCGGGAGTACACAGGGGCAGTGCTCCTAGATGTCTCCAGAGCATTTGACAGTGTGTGGCACGAGGGCCTCCTGTACAAACTATTTGTGCTGGGGGTACCGACGCCACATGTCAAGCTCATCGCGTCCTACCTCAGGGACAGAACACTTAATGTGCGAGCTGGTGATGGCATTTTGACCGCCAGACCAATTCATGCCGGAGTGCCGCAGGGGTCAGTCCTAGGGCCCCTGCTGTACACCCTGTACACGGCCGACATGCCGAAGGTGGACGGCGTGTCGCTCGCATTATACGCGGATGACACAGCCATCTACACGCGGAGCATGAACGCGGTGACAATGAAACACCGACTCCCAAGGGTCTGTGACGCACTAGGCACATGGGCAACCAAATGGCGTCTCAAGTACATCGCCCTTAAAAGCCAGGCCATCATCTTCACAAGGAGGAGGATACCGCCGAACCTACAACAGGTTCGAATTATGGGGGGCCCAATTCCGTGGTCCAGGACAGCCAAATATCTCGGGGTTACACCCGACAGGCACCTCACCTGGGGGCAACACATTAGGGAGGTAAGAGAAAATGTGTATGGTAGACTGAAGGCACTATACCCTATCATCAGCCCAAACTCCACACTGCTTACCCACTGTGGCATCACCCGCTATCTCACCTTGATAAGGCCAGTCCTCGAGTATGCAGATGTGGCCTGGGGTAATGCAGCGGATACCCACATAAAGAGAATACAGGGACTACAAGGCAAGATACTCCGTCAGATCATGCACGTTCCTAGAGACTTCAAGACTAGAGACATTCATGAGCTGACGGGAGTTCCCCTCATAAAAGACAGAATAAGGGCAATCGCAAGGAAATTCTACGACAAGGCAGAAAACTCGCAGAATAGATTAATCTCAAACCTGGGCAAGCAGCTCCCCAGGAAACAAACAACAAGATGGCCAGATCTACTCCGGCAGCAGACAGAGGACACAAGAAACAACATAACACACAACACACACAACACTATCATACACACAACTCAAACATCAAACAAACACAGGAAATAAACAAGTGACTCGCCAAGTCACAGTCAGAACGACACAAAAACCCCATGTAAACTAGCACAACAAACAGGAAACGCAGGAACAGTGTCACACGTTTAACCTGCACAAACTATAGCAGCAAACTGCTGCTTCTTAGGTTAACGGCTCGGGCAGCAGCTTCTGATGTCCCGTGGAGTGGTGCTACCTTCCTCACGCGGTCTGTGGTGGAGGCTTTGCGCCATCCCCTCGGTGCACAGTAGCCAGCAGCGGTGGCGAGCACTTGTGTCGACGCGGCTGGCAGTGGCGGCGGGTATATGAGGCTGCGGCCGTTAGGGCTCGCGATCGCACACATGTGGCGGTTATGGAGCAGGGCGCGGCAACGGCGCGTGATGGAATTTGGGATGAGCTTTTTCGGGGGCTGTAACCGGCCCGCCCAGCTGTCGCGCGCCTCTAAACGCCGCCGCACTTGCCGCCGACGGATGGCTTGTAAAGCAACGCGCGGGCGCGCGCAAGCGCTCTGCGCGGTATTAGCTGCGCGGTCCGCGAAATTAACCCGCCGGCGCGGCGTGGCGGTGGCGCGGTCGTCCGCCGAGGTCGTAATCCGCGCCGCCTGATGGAAGCAAACACTTGCGGTCCGTCCCCTGGAATAAAAATAAAAAATAAAAAGCGGAAAATAATCAGCGAGAGGACACATCCAAATAATCGGAAATAGGTCGCGCGGTGAAGTTCCATTTGGAAAGCCGATATCGACCACTCACGGCACCAGTGAGTCAGCAGCACGTTTACAGCTATACTGTGTCAAGTGCGTGGAAGAGCGCTACATTACAAAAATGTTCGAATGCATATAAATCCATCGGTCAAAACTTCGTGGTCATCAGTCCGTAGTTTACAAACTTGTTAAACTAAAATAAACCAACCTAAGGACGCCACACACACACACACACACCCATGCCCCAGGGAGAACTAGAACCTCCGGCGGCGAGCAACCGCGCGCTTCGCAGCGAGGCGCCTTAGACCACTCGGCTACTCAACCGCGGCTCTAAATTACAGATTACAGCAGGTTTCATGCCGTATTTTGCGACTGTAGGAATATGAAGACGAAACTAGTTGCGATCTATTTTGAAGCATCTTTAGTGCTCAGTATATTAAATGAATAAACGGTTGGTGTCTCTCACAATTAAAAAATTGCAACTGTATTTAACGCCAATATAAAGAGCAGTGTCGTAAATGGTACCACGGGAATATAGAATAATGACGATATTAAAGTAAGAAGAAATGCCAGTGAAGATGCCTTGAAAAAAGTGATGCGCATATAATCCTAATAAGACGGTATTACAATCGACAAAGACGGATTTTGACCCTCATAACTTGTTTTAAATACGAATGTGCGAAAACATTATTGACTCAGCCATTATACTTAATAAAATAGGCAGAATCGTAACTTTATGCAGCCAGAATATATCCATTCACTACTTGATTGATTTCATAGTTTCTCCTAAACATACCTATCTTTTCCGCGTGGTCTGAGGTACCATGCTACTAACGAGACGTACCCTCCCACTTGAGGTTAGAGTCATCCCTGAGGCTTGTGTATGTGTGTGTGTGTGTGTGTGTGTGTGTGTGTGTGTGTGTGTGTGTGTGTGTGATTGTGTTGTTCTTAGTGTAAATTAGGTAGTTTTTAAGTCTAGAGACTGATAAACAAAGCAGTTTGGTCCAATAGGTACACAAACAATTGAAGATTTGATTTACCTATGTTTCCTCGTCGTAGATGACAGCACATCTGGTAAGATGGTGCACCGTAGCCATCAAACAAATTTACAAAATGTTCTTTCCATATAATACAGTCGAATTATCAAAAATAACACCTTCCAAGAGCAGAAAAAGGGAAATCATAATCACAGCTCTCTTACTGCACATTTATATGCTCTTCAGGAATGATTAGCGTTTTACGCATTTCATCTCACAGATCCAAGGTCGACTTCGAAGCCGATACACCTCAGAAACCACCTGCAGAATGTGTCCCAGGCTCTCATTATCTCTATAAACTGAAGGTAAGTGATCAGAGTCACTTGAGCAGACATGCAGGATGCCTCGCAGTCGTATGCTCGTATCATACCATTAAGTAAAGGGTGCACAGTTTCTCTAGACAGTCGTTTCTCCATTGTTATTGCTCAAGCTGAACCCTGCGAGTTTACGAAAATATCTCGAGCGTCAAATTTATGGTTGTCACGAGTGCACTTGTGCTCACCTGACACTCTATTTTTAGTCTGACACCATGTCCCAGAAATTATTTATATTGATCCTTATCCCCCGGTTACGACCAAGACTTTTGGGAGGCTTTGCTTGGTTGTAAGGCGATTGCTGAAACTGGGACCCCCCCCCCAAGCAACCCACTATCTGTTTGTCTGATATTGGCTTAATAGAACGACGACTTCTTATGGGCCGGATCTCAAACAGCCCGTGCCACTTCTAGAAGTGAAGAATGAAAAGAAGACTTTATTTTTTTCAACGCAGTCGCAGAGGTATCCACACATCGCCGGCTTTCGTGCATAGGTTCAGAGGTTCAGTACTCCGGACTGCACTAGATGTGAGCCTTCGGTCACGCAGCACGCGACGGACCACCTAGGTCCCAAATGTCCAATTCAATGTCCCGTGCAGCTTCCACAGAAAGAATCCGTGGACGCCGATGGAAGAATGGTACCTCCTCTGAGCAAGGCGATTGCGGGAACCGCCCCAGGCGCCGGTACAAGAAACAGTACCAGAGGAGAGCCCTGATAATGGTGGTACTCCAGAAGAACAGGACACGGTGATCGTCCTGAGTTCCGATGTTCCTCTGTCGACAACTATGGATAATCCATTCCCACGGATGTGCTGAAAGAGACTGCAGTAACCGCTGACCAGGATCAGGTTGAAGGCATTCTGCCCCCACCGGTCATTCCTGAGGAAGCGCCTCAGGGCTCTAAAAAGTCTATCAGGTGACGTCACCGGCGACACAATAGTGAGAACAATGAGGAGGCGACGAAACACGAACGATTCCTTCACTGATGGTGATCCAGACGTCTCAGGCGACCCATTCAGGCGTCCAAGAAAGCACTGAAAACATACGCCAACAGTTTAGAAATCTAGAGTCGTTGCTCAACTCATCTAGGGATCAAGCCGCGATTGCCTTCAAGAGAAAGAGCGAGCAAGGAAGCGAGCAGGCGCTGCAGCGCCTGCTTCGCCACTCGTCCTGGCCGTGGACGCGGACGGTGACGGACAGCAGACGAAGAAGGGAAGCCAAGTGTTCGAGCTACGCAAGCCCCTTGACTTCCCCGAGAAGACAGAGCATCTTCCGGACGGCCTTGATCCAGCACCGCAGTGCTATAAGTGCCAGGAGCAGGGTGATGAGGCACAACACAGCAGCAACCGCGCCAAGTGTTGGCGAGCACGCTAGTCACGCTTGTCCACTTGCGTGTGAAGTGAAGCCCACGTGCGCCCATTGCGGTGGCCTATTTTTAGCCAGCTGTGTAAGATGCCCGGCCTTTCAAGAAGGCGCCAACACCAGCGCGAAGTCGCAGCAGAACCCGCGGCCGACGACGACAGAGGGACCAGAGAAGAAACGGAGGAGCAGAAGACGCAGGGCCTCCAGGTTCACGCCCGCACTTCTGGAGTGATGAGCGGCTCCCCTCCCCGCCAAGCGGCCGGCAGACGCCGCTGTCAGTAAGAGAGGTGTTGGGGAGGACGGCTGCGAGGCGGCGGTGTTGGGCTGTCCGCTCTGGTCAACCGAGTGGAGCACGCCGCCACGACAGTGAGTGGCAGCGCTCTCAGCGAAGGAGAACCTGACAAAGACGTCGACGCGAATGCCAGGCTCAGGGCAGTGCTGAACGACGCACTGGAGATTAATGTAGGATGCGGTGACAAGCTGCGACTACCCAGAAGAAGCCAGAGAGGTGACGCAAACACCCTGCAAGAAGTCAGCACATCGAACGTCACAGGCGATGATCGAAACACTTTGGCTGCCAGAGGCCAGAGATCACCGAGAAGGACGAAATGGAACCATTCTACCTGAAGAATATTTTCGCCAAGGAGAATGGAGACAACCAACACAGGAGAGAAGATGAGAAGAGACCAAGCGAAGAATACGGAAGCAACAAGAGTGACTGCAGCACCAGGACATCGTTTTAGAAGAAAAGACCGACGACTAGAGATGCCGGCCGAATAGTCGAGATGAAGACCAGCATGATTCTCTCTATAAGAGACGTGAAGAAGAAAAATCGAGAAGAAGGCAGTCGAGGAAACAGTACCACAACAACAAGAGGCAAAGGATTCCGTGGTTTCCTGTTGGCCGTAAGGTGAATACCGAAGCTGTTCCCATGTCCACGGAATATTCCCCATTTGGACAAATTTTATCCCCCCTACCGCCAATGACAAGTAAATAGTTCCAAAACAGCATAAAACCCTCTATGGCTGAATGGATCAAACAAGACGGTCTCTAGCAGCCTGCCCATCCCCCTCCGGGATATGAATGAAAAGATAAAATAATAATAATAGTAATAAAGCCCCTGCGGCCCAGCATCCGGGAGAACAAATCCCGCCGAGGCCCCCCGTGTTTCCAACCCCCCCCCCCCCCCCAATGATAAGAAGACGGACGGAAGACGCTAGAGGCGGCCAGTGAATGGCAATGAATGGCTTGCCGTCTGTCACCGCGAAAATTGCATGGATTTACACACTGTCGTCGTTTTTATGGCTTTTAATGGCTGAAGTGCAATGAGCGTTGGCTTCATTTTTTCTTTTTTATGATGTTTAAATCGCCGTTTTTAGCTAGGTTCTAAATGTTCAAATGTTCGTAAAGCTTATGGGACTTAACTACGGGGTCATCAGTTCCTAAAATTACAAACTACTTATGAACTGCTTACGAACTAGGACGGCACAAATATTCATGCCCGAGGGGGGATTCGAACCCCGACCTTAGTGGCCGTGTAGACCGTGACTGAAGCGCCTCAGCCCCCTCGGTCACCGCGGCCGGCAGCCAGGTTCTCCCTCTTGAACCTTACTCATTCTGTTGAACAGTTTTAATTAATTCAGCGGTATATTTTATCAACCATATGTATAGACCCGCCAGTATCGTGTCTGTTTCAACGATGAATGTTAACGCCATCACATCTTTGCCTGTGATACTAGCGCAAACCATTTACATACAGGATGGTGAATATGACAGCATTTTACTTCAAGAGATATACGCCCCCATGATATCTAACAGCTCTGGCTATGACGCCAATAACAATATTGAATGGAACGATCACTGTGGCACGGGAATCTTAAACCGCCATGGCGTTTCAGGCCACTGACGTTCAGCTGATGCTCAACGGACGCGCAATTGCATGCACATTTCGGGGCATCCGCATCGTAAAATGTCTATGCTTCTTGGGGAGAAGGCATCGGAAGGCGACCACGTGAGTCATTTTACCACCAAGCGTGTCCATTTTTAGTTATCACGAAAACCATAGCTTTCGGTGGGGATTTTAACTGCATGACGTCAGCAGCAGACCAACATTCGAGGCCTGCTAGGTGTGTTGTACTCGTGGAATTGCTGGCAGCAGAGGATCTCCACGACACATGGCGCCACTTCGATCCCACACACACCAAATTTACGTACTGTTGTAATACCGAGACAAGCCGCATCGATCTTCTATAAGATTTCTCTCAGTTGGAAACTCACTTGGTCAAAATTAAGTCAATTGCGGTACAGCGATTCCGCTACAAATTGCTGGAGGGTCGGATTGTTCTCATACCGAAACTTCAAGGTCGGTATAGTGCGCAAGACCTTCGCCCTATTACTCTATTAAGGCTGACAATAAGTTACATGCCAGGTGCGTGGTTGGTAAAATTAAGGCGGTTATTGACATGTCTTAAGCCTCTATCAAGCATAGTTTCAATAGAGTTGACCAATGCATTCGACCTCATTTGCCATACCTATTTACTAAATGTATGACCTGTCTGTGCTTCGACCAGGGCTTCCTTACTGTCATCGAAAACATGTTGACCGTGCAACGTCTGTACTTACTGCTAATGTGTATACCACTGCACCCATCCCAATAGGTTGATCGGTGTGGCGAGGGTGCCCGTTGTCTATGTTTCTGTTCTTCTTGGCCATTGACCTATTATTGTGAGCCCTGTGTAGCAACATCGCCAGTGTGCAACTCCGCACTGTCCCCATGTGGTAGGTTGCGTACGGGGACGATGTTGGAATATTCCTGTCCAAGTCGTGGGATAGATAAAGTTCGGGCCACCCTCCGAATGTATGAACGTGGCCCCGGCGCCGTCATCAATCCCATTTTTCGATGTGATATTGACGCTTCGCGACCGTGGTACCATACAGTAGAGCAGGAAAAGTTCCTGGATCTCATCGTCACCCGAGACTCCAAGCTGGTGCAATTTCGCACCTGACGGAAAGTCCTCACACTGATTCGCGGCCAGGGAAAATGCAGCACGACGACTCGATTTTCTCCAGAAGGTCACACTGCTCAACACCCACATCCCTGCTCGGGCCTGTAATGTGGAACAGTATTGTTGACTATACTAAAAATGGTGACGCTTGTAATCTTACAAGTGATATTCTGGTTGCTGTGACGACACCGTATACTCAAAGTAAAGGCGGCCACTTGAGCACTTTGGGAGGGTGAAACAGTACACATCGCAGTTTGAATATTGTTTCTAATATGCTTATTGGGCTCACTTCTGTGATTTGGGTGATTTTCCTTATTACTTACAGTGATTGATTTGCGAGATTATCCCACACAGTGAAAATTTGGTTGTTGTCCAGATACCCGGTTTTTTGCAGGAAATTTGGACTTATGTTTCACAGAGCATTTCACGTAGTTCATCTAGTGCTAGTTTGCTTCTATCTGCGTCGTTCGTTAAAATAAATAATCTACAATGGCACTTTGACCGACTTCCGTTGATTTCTGTAGACTAATAAGCCCGTTCGTAGTGGTTTCTGGAACATTCGTTCTGGACTGGAGTAAAATTGTCTTCAGTGATGAATCATCCTACGAGTTAAGCCGTGATGATTACTGAAGAAGTGTTTGGATGCGAGCTGGACAGTTACGGGATCTCATCCTGAGTTTTGCTAGCAATACTGCCAAACAACCAAAGTAAGGAATATTAGACCGTAACGTTCCATCGACATAAAACACGACGTGTGATGGTCTGTGACGCTGGTTAATTTCACAGCAGAGCACTTCTTGTTGCCATCTACTGCTTCCTTACAAAGAAGTGCTATGTAAACGATATTGTACGCCCAATAGTTTACTTGCTTTCAAGACAAAACATCTCGACTTACATATAATTAAGAGATTTTCTGATGCTCCTCTTCGAACTTCCCAATCCTCGCCCTGGAGAACAACATCTGGGAACATTCGGAGTAATAAGGGCAGGGTTTTCCTTCCATCTCCGGATTGCGATCATATAACGAGCCAGTTGGATAGAATTTGGCACGGTATCTCTTCGGATGACATGCAGCAACTCTACCAAGCAGTGGAAAGCTGAACAACTACTTGAACTTTCGCTGGAAGTAGAACAACGCGCTTTAGAGTAGCTCAATTTGCCACAATTTTTCTCTTAAACTAATCTTATAAACTTTCTTAATAGTAATAAATGTTTGATGGTAAACATACCCAATATCTACCGAATTCTGTCCCATTTGGATAATTCAATCGTTGTAACTTTTAAGTTTAGAAATCAATTAGAAATTATTTATTTTCTAGTTTGGTTGCTTTATAACCAATGCTAAATTAATTTTGACAGTTTCATCCGCTAATACAGAGGCTCAGAAGCTCTGAACGCTAGCAATGTTATTGTTTTATGTAGAAGAAAAATAAATAATGGAGCAATTAATTGTTCTAGTGATTCAGCCCCTTAAAACAGATTCCTTTCCATAAGCGATACATCCTCAAGTTCACAAACTTGAGGTACCAGTAACTTCATGAGGGTACTTTTATTTTCGTATTTATTTGTTTACTTACTTATTGATATTTGTGTTTGGCAAGTAGACTGTCTGAGCAACACGTTCAAATATCAATTTCTCCTCCTCCATTTATTATTATTATTATTTTTAATCCAATACGCTTTCAGTTGTTCAGTGCTTTTGTTATTGTTCCTTCAGACCGGTTTTAATTATTAATCACCCCGTCTTTCAATACATGCATTTATCAATACTATTCACCGAGAGATTCCTATAATGTACGTGTCACCTGTTTTTGTTTGTTTCCTTCTATCCTTGTTTACTTCGTTGATTCAGCTGGTTGTGAAGATTTTACCACATAGTTATTTGAATGTCTGATTGGTTAATTTAACCACCTGCATTCGAAATAAGTGTCCGAGAAATAGGGGTCTTCCTTTCTCCTCATTTGTTTTGAAACAGTTAGTGTATTTTTTATATTTCAGCATAGATTCGTAAGTAGCAATCTTCTGCTGCGGTTTGCAATACTACAATTTTCCTTATGAGTCACATGCCTACACTTTATAATTTATCAACAGTGTTATTTAACGTTGGAAATTCGCTTACATATAAACTTTCCGAGATAACTATGCTTTTTAATTTTTGGATAGAAACTTCGTATTGTAGATTTCTTTGACGATGTCGTATGCTCTCCGCATTTTGTGCAAACTTTGCTCTACTGCATTTTTTTCCAATACATTACATTGGAGCCGCGATGGAACGGTCGAAAGTTCTAAGACGCCTTGTTGCGGAGCGCATGGTTTCTCACCGTCGGAGGTTTGAGTCCTCCTTAGGGAATGGGCGTGTATGTTGTCCTTAGTTATCTCGGGTTGTAAGTAGTTTGTAAGTGCAGGGACTGATAACCGCAGTAGTTCAGTCCCATAGATTTACAAACATTTGAATTTTTAAATATTTCCATTATCTTGTATTACTTCGCAAAGATATTTGAATCGCCGGCCGCGGTGGCCGAGGTGACTGAGGCGCTCCAGTCACGGTCAGCACGGCCACTACGGTCGGGGGTTCGAATCCCCCCTCGGGCATGGATATTTGTGCCGTCCTAGTTCGTAAGTAGTTCATAAGTAGTTTGTAAGTTTAGGGACTGATGACCCCGTAGTTAAGTCCCATACGCTTAACAAACATTTGAACATTTTTGAATTTCTTTACTCTCAGTAATTTTGTAGTATCCTTACGTTTGTTACATTTCTTTCTGCTGATTTAGTGCTGAAGCCATTTCTGCTATTTCTTCCGGAAGTTATGTGTTATAGAATATAGCGTTTTTTCTTTCGAAAATTACAGGGTAATCATCTGCAAATGAAATACAGTTTATTAATATGTTATTGCTCCCTCTTCCTTATCTTATCGGCAAAATGTTGAATTCAGTTTGTATTTCGTTCCATATTGTCATTGTTTTCTCTAAGAGAGATTAAAAAAAAAGAACTGGATATCTCATCAGCATTACCTACACCCATTTTATTTTGAAAACCTGTGAAATGTATACCATAAATTTTACTTCATAATTATAGGCTGTATTTGTTTTTCACTGATCAGATTTGTCATTTTATACTAGGTGGCAAATTGTCAAATTATTTTTTATATGGATTCTCTTTCAATAGATGGAAATTCTTTTTGAAATCAACAGATATTACTTAAATGTCCTATGAATAGAGTAAGAAGTGACAGATTTCAGACTTAGTATGAAATACCTCTTCCGTACATGACGTTCCTTTAGTAAAACCGCCATGTTTAAACCAAGTAACTGTATAGTGTTGTTTCTGTACTGCTGAACAAAATTTTTGTCAATATTTTATACGCTAGGACAGTAAAGACACGACACTGCAGTTGTATCCTGTGTATTAAGGTTTGTGCGGAATGGATGTACCAATGTAACTTTCGTTTCCTATGGGATTTCTTTCTGTTTTTCAGCTTTCTTCAGACAGTAATTATACTTGATTAGCTATATTTGACAAAGTCAATTCAAAAGTTCAGGTGTAATATAATCTTCTCCATAGTCTTTGTTGGTTTGGAAGGTTCTCATTAATTACTCAATTTCTTCTAATTTTTTTGTTAAATCGTCTTCCTAATTTCCATTAATATCCCGGAATTCCAATTCATGACATGGTTAAGGACGGTTTAGAGCTTCAGTTTTATTCTATTTGTGTTTGAGGACTTTCATGGATTCTCGACATATAATAGTGGTAGTTCTTCTCTTTCATGCGATCAAAACAAAATCTCATAATTATAATCGTCGTCATGCTGCACCAAGTGACTGATTTGTACTGCTTCACGTTCATAAGTGTAATGCGAATGGAGTAGCTCGACAAAAGGCTTTAGCGGGCACGCGAGCGAGTCTGTGGGCTGGCGAAACTGGCTCGTAATTCGGGTTGCGGTCGCTTTAGACCGGAGGACCGGACAAAAGGCGCGCGGTGTGTGGCCCTCAGTATCGTTTTCATCTGACGGCTTTACGCCATCAGATAGCGCGCGGTCTTTGAGGCGGAAGCCCGCTATGAAGTATTTAAATGTCAAGCCCTGCTCTTTACTGAGGTGGAAGCCGTTAAATAATGAAAAAGGGACCACCTGCTAAAGCGAGGGTCGCAGCCGCAGACATCCCTGCTCGCTGCTCAGCTGCTGTCGGCAGGACCTCGACAAGACTCACCCTCTGCCACCGGACTATTGTATCCATCCTGACACTAACGACTGTCCTGAAACAATATCTGGTCGGATACAATTTAACAGTAATTTCATGCTCTCCCCTTTCTTTGTCTACGCCTGCAACCTAAGCATCTTTCATAGCATCCGCAGGGACCTTGTCTCCTATTACATATAATGTAGTGTGCAGCACGAGGAATTATCCTTCCAACAATCTGGTCCATCTGACTCCCGTATAATGATGATTATTAATTCAGTTGCCCTCGGAGGTTCGAGTCCTCCCTGGAGCATAGGTGAGTGTTTTCCTTGGTTAGTTTAACATAATTTAAGAAGGTTGGAAGCCTATGGACTAATAATCAATGAATTCAAGTCTCTTAGATTTACAAAAATTTGAATTTGAACACGTACTTACCATGTCTTAAATACTTCGTCTTCATATATCAAGTAGTCTAATATATAAAGCAGAGTGTCCGTATATTTGTACGTGTTGCATACAAATCTACCGTTTTGTTCCAATCTTTATGAAATTTTGTACACGTAAGCTTTAATCCACGAAGACGGTCCCCGAAAGTGTAAGAATCACATACGATAAATAGTTCACGAGATATGACGCTATAAGCAATGAGACGCGCGAAAAACTGCTGCATTTTGCGAAAATGCTGCTCATTTTCTCATAAACCATTGGACCGATTTCAACCAAATTTGGTACACACAAACCTTACCGTGAGGTAACAACTGCTGCATGGTTAAGAATCACAGTCGGCCCATGGTTCAAACGATATTACTTCATAATAAAAATCGCAAAAAATGCCATATAATGCGGCGAGACTTTCGAAATACACTGTATGAGAATGACAGAACTCAGCGACTTGCAACAAACTTTAAACATAATTTCAAACCTTTATTAAACTTTTTCTTGCTGGCAACCATAGTGAAATGATGAATGGAAGAAAGTTTCTCGCTTACTACTTATCCGCTGTGTGTGGAGTAAAACTACCGCTCTCGGTATGACGTTACAATTTATAATTTGAACACTAGGAATTGTAGCGACAGAAAACTTTACAGACAGTATAAACATATATAGTTGAATGTAGCTTCTAAATTGGATCATAGTACGACAAGTAGTTCATGAGGTGTGAGCACATAAAAAGTAATGTTCCGCTATTCATAGACTAAAGGTACGGCGTTCAGTATGACATTACAATTTTTAATTTATACACTACAAATTGTAGCAACAGGAAATCTTACAGACAGTATAAACGCATATAGTTGAGTGTACCTTCTAAACTTTATCACTGTATGACACATAGTTCATGAGATATGAGCACATAAACAATAACTTTCATAGAAAACCGCCCCATCACGCACCAAGTTTTAATCTATTACTTTTGTACTCCTAATTGTATTCCCAAGAGATTTTACAGATACACAACCCTTATACAAATGAATATATACCTGAAAAATGACAGGAAGAAATAAATAAATACCCGGCAATGCCGGGTTTTCAGCTAGTTGTAAATAAATTAATTTTCTTTTGGAACTACTATCATTTTTACCTCTAGCTGTACCGATTACCTGAAGGACTACATGTTGCATCATTACGTTCTCGAAAATTTCCTTCTTTTTCCCAATTTCTTTTTCGTATATACAGGGTGTCCCATTTATCTTGACCACCTAAAAAACTCATTTTGCAGATGCAAATTACCAAATGTTTCAATCACATGATCTCTAACCGTCAGAGGGACATAAATCAGAATGACTACCTTCTTTGTAACTTAGTTTTTATACAAAGATATTGTAACATTTCTATGTATGCATTTCTATCCAATAGTTCAGTCCCAAATCTTAATACATTTCTTTCGAAATGTATACCATTGGTATAAAGTGATATTAGTACCCATATAAAACGTTCTAATCAGCTATTTTTCATTATAATACCTTTACTAAAACTCGAATGCAAACGATTAACATTATTCAACTACATAAAAAAGTTTTAGTAACCGTAAACAACGTAATATATAAAATAGGATTCTGAAACCCATTTACGTACAATACACATACATCATAAACCTGTTTATTAATGTTTAGTTGGTTTTAAAATCCTTATATCTAAAAAAGTTAATGTTCACAATATCTGAATACAGCAAAAGTGAATTTACCAACGTTGCGTCATGTGATTTGACCCATGCGATTTCACCCTATATCTAGGGTCAATCACCTAACACTTGCACCTCAAATATTGCGGAAACGGAAAGTGCGATTGATGTGCGGTTTTCACAGAATGGATTGGTAGTCAGGGGCTCGTATTTTTAGCTGACAAACAGATTGTAATATTACTTAGAAAGTGTATTTTATATTCAAACATACAGTTTTTAAATGGAACAATGCTTGTTTCTGTCGTGCACTGGCATTTTTGACACCAGCTAAGTACAAAGAATTTTGAATGACATTTTTATCGCGCTTAGTTTGGCAGCTACAACCGCTCAAAGTTTCGGGCACGGAGGCCGCGATAGCGTAACTTACAGGCCGAGTGGCTAGCCCCTGGGGCACGGCCCACTATCTCATGATCACCAGCCAGTGAGCTACGCTGTCGTAGCCTTCGCCACCAAAACTTTGAATGGTTGTAGCTTCCAAACTAAACGTGATAAAAATGTCATTCAAAATTCTTTGTACACAGCTGGTGTCAACAATTCCAGTGCATGATGGAAACAAACATTGGTCCATATGAAAAATTGTATGTTTACATAAAAAGTACACTTTCTAGGTATTTTTACATTCTGTTTATTGGCTAACATCACGAGTCCTTGTCTACCAATCCATTATGTGAAAACCGCGCATCAGTCGCACTTTCCGTTTTCGCAATATTTGCGATGCAAGTGTTAGATGATTCAATATTGATTTACGCGATAATAAAATGTCCCAGTAAATATGGTCCGCAAACGAGCCATTTGCGAGGTAATAACGGAAATATGTTTCCAAGCTGCAAATGACGCCATTCTCAACATCGTACTTGTTAGTACACGGTAATGTGAAATTGAGACTATACTATTAAGATTTTCGTCACATTTAGTTCACATTTAACTGATAGAATACACACTGCAGCAGTGTTGCTCCGCAAGTCACGAGCCATCTCCTCACCAGGGACATGATGATCATCGCTGATCGAAACCTGTCATCATAATACAATAAAATGAATATTATATTGCGATATAGACTGCTGCAATTATCATAATATTTTACAACTTCCAATTTAATATATTTGATGTAAAAATTATTATACACATTTCCTTTAATTTTAACGTATCGTGGATGTCGTTTCCGATTAGTTGGCGCTGACGTCATGAAGCTAAGTGCACGCGCTTATCGGCTATGTAGCCTATGGCTGCTCAGCCATCAGCAGCAGTTTGCTGACTGTGGCTGCTCGTCGTATCTCAAGACCACCAGCAACAGCCGAATGGGTAATGATACGCTTTTTATCCTTCATTCATATGTATTAATATGTAGTTCTGTCTACTATGCGTAACACCGTACCTTCTGTATTTATTTACACTGGACCTTACCTGAAGATAGCCATACATTTTCCCAAAACAAGTGATTTTGCGATGTTGGACTCATTGATTGATTAATAAAGGTTCGTGTTGAGAGGGGTCCATGCAGCTACTTGCACGTGACACTGTTCAACTTTCATAATACACATACACTACTGGCCATTAAAATTGCTACACCAAGAAGAAATGTAGATGATAAACGGGTATTTATTGGACAAATATACTAGAACTGATGTGTGATTAGATTTCACGCAATTTGGGTGCATAGATCCTCAGAAATCAGTACCCAGAACAACAACCTCGTTATAACAGCTTTGATACGCCTGGGAATTGAGTCAAACAGAGCTTGGATGGCGTGTACAGTTACAGACGCCCATGCAGCTTCAACACGATACCACATTTCATCAAGAGTAGTGACTGGCGTATTGTGACGAGCCAGTTGCTCGGCCACCATTGATCAGACGTTTTAAATTGGTGGGAGATCTGGAGAATTTGCTGGCCTAGGCAAGGCCCGTAAGGCCCGTACAGGACCTGCAACATGCGGTCGTGCATTATCCTGGTGAAATGTAGCGTTTCGCAGAGATCGAATGAAGGGTAGAGCCACGGTTCGTAACACATCTGAAATGTAACGGCCACTGTTTAAAGTGCCGTCGATGCGAACAAGAGGTGACCGAGACGTGTAACCAATGGCACCCCATACCATCACGCCGGCTGTTACGCCAGTATGGCGACGACGAATACAAGCATAATGTGCATTCACTGCGATGTCGCCAAACACGGATGCGGCCATCACAATGCTGTAAACAGAACCTGGATTCATCCGAAAACATGACACTTTGCCATTCGTGCACCCTAGTTCGTCGTTGCGTACACAATCGCAGGCGCTCCTTTCTGTGATGCAGCGTCCAGGGTAACCTCAGTCATCTCTCCGAGTTGATAGTCATCGTAGAGCTGTTGGTGCAGATGGTTGTTGTTTTGCAAACGTCCCCGTCTTTTGAGTTAGGAATCCAGACGTGGCTGTGCAGACCGTGACTGGAACGCCGGCGGAAGTCAACATTACCTTCCTTCATTTGGGCAAACTGGCGGTGAATCGAGGAAGTACAGTACATAATAACGAAACAATTGGGTATTTTTGACAATTGCCTGCACGAATTATTTCAATTTACATTTAAAGAGAAATACTAAAATGAGTTCTAACATGGAAATTAAGCGTTTCAGGACACATGTCCACACAACATATTTTCTTTCTTTGTGTGTGAGGAATATAAAAATAAAATGTTTGTACATCTATCGGACAAAACTGCGTGGTCATCAGTCCGTAGCTTACAAACTACTTAAACTAAGCTAAGGACAAACACACACACCCATGCCCCAGGGAGAACTCGAACCTCCGACGGAGAAACCGCGCGCTCTGTAGCGAGGCGCCTTACGCCGTTCGGCTACTCCACCGCGGCTGTGTGTGAGGAATGTTTCCTGAAAGTTTGGCCGTTCCTTTTTGTAACACCCTGTATAATTTAAGCTTTTGGATTAAATCATCATGTGGGATATCACACGATCTCAAAGCCGTCCTCTTTTTACATATCTCTGTGTTTGCATACGCATACAAACAAACTTTTCTTTTGAACTAGAGGTACTTCTAAGCACAGATACCACGACGAATTATTCGCGTTTTCGGTTCCCGAATGTAATCCGTGCTATTGCGATAGTGGAATCGGCGCTGCCTCGACAGTTTGAGTGTATCCAGCTGAGAAGCGGCGAGTGCGCGGCTGGCCTCTCCTGGAGGCTGGGCGGCGGTGGCAGCGCGGGAAGACGAGTGGCTGAGGGGACACGCATCCATTAGCCGGCAGGCCATTAATCTCTGGCGCCGCTGGCGGGCGAGGGCCGGCGGAGAGCCGCGGCAGCCACGCCAAACACTGTGCGCCGCAAACACTGCGCGACCGCCTCTGCGACCACTCCCAACAGCGCTCGCGTTCATCCTGTTCACACGGGACCTGAAATCCGGATTTCGTAAACAGGTTTTCCAATTCCGATTTCGATTGGTCAATGTAAACACTCCAAAATCGATTCTGGAAAACCACTTCTGTAAAGTGATTTTCCAGTTCCACAATCGATATCCGTGCCTGTGGTGTCGCACAAGTATGAAGTGCGCGCCACGTACTTTCGCCGAGCGGCGCCATGCACGCACGGCGCGGCGTTCTTACGACGTCGGGCACGAACGCCCTCTGCTAGAACTCCGCTCGTGGCCACGACTGCTGCATCGGCCACTTGGGCTATCGGATAGGCACTAGGAATCATCAGTAGGCAGGGCTCTATCTAAACTATGAATCAACATCCTACTAGTCTGCTGCTCTCCAAGTTAAGTAATGTATTATTTCTATGAAATATATCTCTTATACTAATCTAGCTTACTGTTTCTAGTTTCTGCTGTCCGTTGGCTAGTCACCTCCGTACCTGCACACGCGTGCATACTATTTTCCTGTTTCGGTCTCTCTCTACTCGGCCACCGACACCCAGGACAACCGGCGGAAATGAGACACCAAAGTGGCGACGAGGATGGGATACTAAAGTGCCCATATAAACGGAACCGCTTCGGATTGTCAGAATGTGTTTCCTTGTTAAGAATTTTCGGCTCATATGGTCAGAGTGACAGTTTCTACAGTGAAAAATAGAGTAGAAAAATGCAGTCTGCATGAATCTGTGCATTTAAGTAAAGCACAATAGTAATTGTTTTGAATAAATAAGGAACTGAGTAAGCGTTTTTCAGCCGCCGTATTCAGTGAACTAGAATATCATGCGAAACACAACTAGCTCTCTATTCATACGAAGTGATAGGCGCAATCGACAAGGGTTCGCAAATCAATTCCGTATTTCTTGATTTCCAGAAGGCTTTTGACACCGTATATCACAAACGGCGTTTAATCAAATTGCGTGGTTATGGTAAATCGCCCCAAATTTGCGAACGGGATTTCCTGTTAGAGAGGACACAGTTCATAGTAATCGATGGTAAGGCATCGACTAAAACAGAGGTTATATCGGGCGTTCCACAGGGTAATGTTATTGGTCCTCTGCTATTCCTTATTTACATAAACGATTTAGGGGAAAATCTAAGTAGCTCTCTTAGGTTGTTTGCAGATGACGCCGTTATTTACCGTCTAGTAAAATCATCTCAAGAACAAAACCAACTGCCCGAACGATCTGAATAATATGTCACTATGGTGTAAAAATTGGCTGGCGAGTTTAAACAATGAGAAGTGTGAAGTCGTCCACATGAGTACGAAAATAAATCCGTTAAACTTTGTTTACAAGTTAAATCAATCAAACGTGAAAGCCGTAAACTCCAGAAAATATTTAGGAATTACCATTACTTCAGACTTAAACTGGAAAGAAAACGTAGATAATGTCGTGTGAAAGGCGAACCAGAGACTGCGTTTTATTGCCAGAACTCTTAAAAGATGCAACTTTACTACAAAAGGAAATGCATACACTACGCTTGTCCGTCCATTTTTGGGGTATTGCTGCCCAGTGTGGGATCCTTATCTGGTGGGTTTGACGGATGACATCGAAAGAGTGCAAAGAAGGGAAGTTCGTTTCGTATTGTCACGATACAGGGGAGACAGCGTTACGGAAATGATACAGGATCTGGGGTGGGAATCATTACAACAACGGCACTTATCGCTACGGCGTGGGCTACTTACGAAATTCCAAACGCCCACATTCTCCTCCGATTGCAAAAATATTGACTCCCACTTATATAGGTAGAAATTACCATCAGAATAAAATACGAGATATCAGAGCTCGAACGGAGAGATTCAGGTGTTATTTCTTCCCGCGCGCTATTCGAGAATGGAATGGGAGATAAATAGTATAATGGTGATTCGATGAACCCTCTGCCAGGCGCTTAAATGTGATTTACAGAGTATCCCATGTAGATGTAGATATCCGCTTCAGGCCACAACATGTAAACATGACAGCGAAAAACGGTTTCCGAAATTCGGTTTTCGTCTTCTGGAAGATGTGGTGCATGTAAAGACAGTGATTAAGTCCGCCCTGCAACACAGTCATCATAGGTATGTAGACCCCACACTCTACGCCCATTTGCAGCACATCAATCACAACGCTTCATATTCCCATTTAATTCCTCCTTTACTACACTAACAATTTTTAAACATTGTAATTGTGTTTCTCGTGATTTCAATATCGTAAAACGGCACCAGTTGTGTATTTCTTGGTGCTTTGCATAACAGGTCTGTTAGAGTGACACACCTGAATGGCGTGCTGGATGGCATGAGGCAATAAAAAAAGTCTGGGTAAAACCAGCATACTCGTTATGGCTCTGGCTGACATAAAACAATTCGAATGCAATTGAAACAATTCATTGTGAACATAGCTTCACCATGAAAATACACTACGCAATGAAATTAGGGGATAATGTGTCTGTAATATCATACGCAATATAAACATGGGACGTAATTTATTCCACATAATTTTTACAATTGTGATTTGTGTGTGACAGAGTACGATATTTGCGGTCTCAACTCTTTACTTCAGGTTTACTTAGAGCGAGGCACCGTGGAAAGGTCATTCTCGTTGCCCTCTAATATGGTGTGTGTGATCATCTCACACGGTCTGTAGAGATGCACGTCGTGGCATGGACAATATGAGGTTAACAATCAGTTTTTGAGGGATATTTGCCCATTATACCATCAGTGTAATATCCACCTCAGCAATCGTTGTGGAAGGTGATGGTGAGGCTGAAATGTGGTAGCCAAGTGCATTCCAGACGTGCTCAGTTGGGAACAAGATAAACACTCTATTCGTTCTATTCCCTTAGCTTGTAGCAAGTTGTCCACCAGTGCAGCTCTGTGTGAACGAGAGTTATCGTCCGCCAGAAGAACGTATCCACTATGACACCAGACTACGGCACAAGAAAAGGTCGAAAGATCTCATCTTTATACCAGTAAGCAGCCAAAGCGCCATTCTGAACGACATTGCACTACCTGCTCACTACACTGTCTGAAATCAACGCCTTCTGTAATTCCTTTGATACAGCAAACACAAGTCAAGTCCAACACCCTGTGCAGCAACTTTCTGTCATGACCACTACTTCGGTTGCTGTAATATAGTTGTCTCCGTGTAACCGACATAAAGACGTCGAACAATTTCAGCTAATTCTGCTAATGACAATACTTGAGAACCTTTTATCACAACTTCCCTCTCATTTCTTTCAAAATGTTCAAATGTTTGTATAACTTATGGGTCATAACTATGGGGTCATCAGGCCCTAAGCTTACAAATTAATTATGAACTAGGTAAAAGTAAGGACGGCAAAAATATTGCCGCAGTTCCCTCGGCCACCGCGGCCGGCAAGCTGTGCGTTAACATTCACTTTTTTTTTTTTTTTTTTTTTTTTTTTTTTTTTTTTTTTTTTTTTTTTTTTGACCACTGTACATCAATCATAACGATTCCCTGCTTTGCGTGGCTATGGGTATCTGAATCTGAAATGAAAGGAAATTAAGAAAAATAGTGCAAAGCTACTGCACTGAGTATAAATATACTTTGTCCATTTTCTTCATAATCCTGGAGATCACATGATTACCAGAATTTGATTATGCGCCGTACAGCTGCCCTTTAAAAAGGCTAATATTTTCCACTACCTATCCTACCTCCGCTCCTATTCGTCCTGTTTTCAATCACCTACCGCTAATCTCTCTCTCTAGATCTCATCGTACTCTCTCTCTCTCTCTCACTCGTTGGCTCTCGATCTCTTCATTTCCCCTTTCCCTGGTCGTAGCTATTCAAAATGGTAGAGACAAAGAGGTAAAAATTCTCAAGATTTGTTCTAAGATCACAGTGCTCTATCAAGTATGACCTTCTTCAAGGTAGTATGCCGTTGCCTTGCTCCGAGCTTCGAAATGACTTACTCACCAATTATTTGCTGTTGCTACAGTTTAACGTAGATTTTTAACTACGTTTCAACTCAGCATTTTTTACACCGACCAGTAGTATAGCGAGTGGGCAGATACAACCCGAGGTTGACCAGTAATGGAACTCTGGATTACTGGATTCGCCGCCGGGTACATTACCAATGAGCCACTAATCCCCTATTCAAATGAAGGTTTTTTTTTTTTTTTTTTTTTTTTTTTGTTCTGAAGTTTCTTAAAATTTTGTGACGACAGTGGCAAATCAGCAAAAAGTTACTCTTGCAGCAATCTATGTAAAATAATTACGCCCATAATCAGCGTTATTTAGATATTGATATTACGTTGTTTCAATTTCCAGTGCTGACGTTATCTGCTTGGCAGCTGTTGCTTTGAAGCTGCGTGTTTACAGCAAATGTACCCGTTAAATATTTGCGTCCGTAGAATGTAACGTTGTTACATTCGTATGTTATTTCTACTACAGCTGCAAGCTTAACCCTGAAGGCGATTAAACTGGACACTCCAGTAAATGAATATTTTGTGTGATTTTTGCACTGTAGCTCTCTTTTTGAGTACTTCCGACTGAACATAGCGTTAAAAATACAGTGTTAAAATCATACAAAATTACTCAAGTTATCTGCTGTTCTTGAAAATGATGATACAATGTCCTGACGCGTTATGCGAAATATGGAGGAACATATATTTTGTGTAAATTTGCAATACCTACAACTTACATTCATTCCATGTGTAAGATTCATAATATTGTCATTAGTTGTTGAATACTATTTTTTGTTATAAAATTAAGTATCATTTCTTCCTTTAATGTTTTTGTCCACTTTAGGTTACGGTAGTAACACTAAAAGTGGGCCTTTGCGATCGTCTTTTGAAAGCTCGAAATGTAAATGAAAATAACGGCTTTACCGTTCATCTGACACGAAAATTGAATAACCTAATTTGTAGAGGAGAAAAATTCCCTGCTCTCTTATATTTTTTCATATCTCGTATCATTTCAGAGATTTTTGCAAAAATAACGGCGGTTTTGGAATGTCTGTCTGGCTGTAACGTGTTCCCACTTTTTAGGTCGAACCGTTCAACCGATCGGCACCAAATTGTACAGACATAGTTGTTGGCTACCAGAGATCAGAACCTCGCTTTTTGAAACATTTCGGACAACAAATACGTTAGTAACACCAAAAAAAGCAGTTTGTAATGTAATTTTAATTGCAAATAAACCGTACATCTGACGCGAAAATGAATAAACGAATTTGTAGAGGAGAAAATTCTCTACAACTTAGTTCCCTTATGTTTTTTTTTTTTTTTCGTATCTCGTATCGTTTGAGAGATATTTGCAAAAGTAACGGAGTTTTGACACCCTCTATTGAAATAACGAAAACCAGCCGTTCGCAGATGTCACGTGACAGTCCTCGCCCAGAACTCTGTGTGTCGTACGCCATCTTGGGTTGCTTATTTGATGATTTTCTCATTCTAACTTACACGTTGTCATTTGAAAGCAATGGCGCACTGAAGAATTAACAAAAACGCGTCATTATTTGTAAGATAAATGATAATCCAGTATCTAGAAAAGCCATATTAGCATCAGTTAACAACGGCCATAAATAGTATGAGATTAAAGAACACAATCCCTATCTGTTAGGTGTAGCCTAGTGGGCGCCGGGCGCCGTGGCTCAGCGCGCCCGGTCAGAGGGCTAAGTGCCCACTGGAACAAAAATGCTAAGCCAAAGAACACGTAGAACGAAAACGAACCAACACGAACAGCGTCCGCAAGGACAAGAACTACCCATAGAGAGAGAGAGGAAAAAAACTGGGCAATGCGTTGGACTCTGCCGCTGAATGTTAGTGGTTCGGAACCCGCCACTACCTAAATTTATTTTTTGCCTGAAAGGGGTTTCAAACACTCATCTTAATTTTTTTTTTACTATTTAGATTATTATTTTAGTCCAAAATGTTTGAAAAATTTATAAAACTACAAATGTAAAGTGGGCCGTAAATCACGTCAGTGCGATTTTCTTAGAATGTATTTCCTGGGAAAGTAGCCTGTTAGAGATAAGCAAGATCTCGGGCACATGAGATCTGCAAATGTAAGATAAAACGCTCACTGCTGGTCGAAATTACTTTGAGTGACCACAGTACATGCGCGATGGAAATTTGTCTGACTCCTCTCTCCTTAAGACAGCAGCCAACGTTTTAACAAACACAAAGTCAATGTTATGTTCAAATGTTTGTTAAGCTTAAGGGACTTAACTACGGGGTCATCAGTCCCTAAACTTACAAACTACTTATGAACTACCTACAACTAAGGACGGCACAAATATCCATGCCCGAGGGGGGATTACAACCCCCGACCGTAGTGGCCGTGCAGACCGTGACTGAAGCGCCTCAGTCCCCTCGGCCACCGCGGCCGGCTAATGTCAATGTTAAAAAAGGAATGAATTGATAACTAAACATGGGATGGGGAGAATGAAATTATAAAGCAGAGTTTTGATACTGTGAATCATAATCTATTCAGTGAACTAACAAGCGAATAAATGTTGGGAGACCAGATTAAGCACACACCTTATACAAAAGTGAATTAAATCATATGATTACTGCCCGTGTTAAAAGTGTTTCTGCCCATTATGAATATGGAGGTAATGTGTGAGGAAATTTTCAAATACACAATGGGGAGCTGAAAGCGCTTTCATTCATTCACAGACTCGTGCATAATGCTTGTTGCTACATTTCAATGCTGGAACACATGGAAGCAGCGGCGAAGTAAAGCGTCGGCGGCATCTTGATGAGGCGACGGGTGTCTTGATCACAAATTTAATTATACGGTGCACTAAATGAACACATGTTCGGGGAGGCAGCAGCTCACTATTCGTAAGTGCCACGTGGTCTGTGACCATGGTGAATTACATAGAATTTACAAAGGAAATTAATTCAAGATAAGTGAATAGAGTTCATATGTGAGTTAGTACAGAAGAAAGCTAGTATTATTAAAACCACGGCTGAAGGCTGAAGTACCGACCGTTCCGAAAGCATGTGGTGCAATCGGTTTACAACAGGAAAGATGGAATCAAACAAGAAATTCTAAGACATATTTAGCATATCACGGATACAGACACGACGTGAAAACGTTAGTCAAAAATAGCAAGGAAATTCAAACTTATAAATTAACACAAAGGCTGAAGGCCACACACGTGTATTGTAACTTGAGCAAAACTGGATACACAATCATCACTGGAATGAAAATGCAAATAATAATTTTATAGTGAATTTGCTTGAGTTCTGTAAATTAAGAAACACTTTGTCCCGCATTCCGAAAGAATTACTCAAGAGAATTACCTCTGAAAAACCATTACTGCCTGGTCACAAAGAAAGCAAAGTCCTAACAGCATGCCTTCCCTCAGTATGATTCAGCGGAGTACTTACTACCACGGCCATCAGAGCCAGAATGCAGATTGAAGAGTGCAGCTCGAAGTCCACTGAAAGCGACTCAGAGTGCTTTCAGAGACTAGTGTTTTCCAATCCTTGCTACCTGGCCAGGACAATTCCCTCTACAACCGCTCTCAGAGAGGTCTCCTGTCATCTCTTTCGACAAAGAGTAGCTTGGTACGACACTAAGAACACGGCCACCTCACCATGTTGCCAAGTAAGCTTGTCTCTTGCCATCCAGTAGACGCCAGCGCAGACAACAAACGAAGCCATGCGTTCTTAACTACAGCAAAACGAGGCCTAAAGCGGAAGGCGGCGATTGTAAGCCATTGCACGGCAGGCAGTCAATATTATAAGCAACCTTCCTCATTCACAAGGACACACAAGTTCAATCACACGGGTGGAAACATATATAAATATGGGGGACACATATATAAACATCGGGCATTGATCATTAATAAAAAGAACAAAATAATTAAAACACAGATAGATAACATTAATGGTGGAGAAGCACTTTAGGTTAATGATTAAATGAAAGTGGAACACGACCACACATTCAGTGGACGTGTTTCACCTGCACAATACGTTTCTGGTAATAGTTCATAATCTGAAATTTTTAAAACATATTTGACATCTGCCCCGATTTCAGGTGATAGCGCAAATTACCTTCGGCTCAGAATCTGCCTCACATACCGGAAATGATTGAAACCATACGAATCTATAATTCACAGATTAAATGCAAGTGCAACGCAGTGATTTTTTCAACCACTAAACTCACGTGGCTGTGGCACGAAAATTAAAAGGATCTGTATAAAATTCAGATAGATGGATTAATTATCTAACGATTAATTTGCCAAACGTATAAAATTCAGATACATCAATTATCTAACAATTCATTTGCCAAACCTCATAAATCCAGTAATACTAGTAAATTAGTAGCTAAGAACTCCACTATTAGGTTGGGAGAGATTATGTTCCAGCTGCAAATCGATGTGTAGTGTGATGGGCACCTTTGTTGGACTCCTGTTATCGTCATCGTATGCGTCACCCATGAATAGTCTCTTGTGTTGTACTAACTCCCAATTTTTTTTTTTTTTTTTTTTTTTTTTTTAATTTCTGTGCTTTATATCGCGTGTGGCCTTACCTTAGTTTAAGTCGTTTGTAAGCTACGGACCGATGACCACACAGTTGGGTCCGATAGATCTACAAACATTTGATTAGCTGTTGTTGAACATGTTTTGCAACCAGGAGACCACCTTCTTCAGTTTGACAAGCCTCCTGTTTTGTCAGCCACTTTATGGCTATAAAAGTTGTAAACCACCCCAACAATTTCAGTGGGATGAAGGATGGCTTAATACTGGATGAAATCTGGATTCCCGAGTTGAAGAAGAAATGTGACAGTCTCCCAACACGGTACGATGTTAATACCGAACAACAGCAGTCGGCAACGGCAAATTGCGCTCATCTATCCATACATCTGACGCCACATCTCGGTGCGCGAGCACAAGCAAAAGGAATTCGGCTGCTGTCAGTAACGAGCCAGGGTGTGTATCGGACATTCAAAACAGGCACGATCCCCATTGAGAATGTCATCCCTAGATGGGGACGAAACCTTAGGTTCTAATAGCAAATCTACAAGACCATGGCTTAATAGTCCGAAACACTTCAGCAGTAATGTATGGCATATTACATGAGATAGACTTCATAATAAATGAGCTGCATAAACTCTTAATAGACCAGAACTGGAGTAGAAGGGGATAGACAGTGGGAAAAAACGGCGATGGAGTAAAATACGGATGTAATGAATAGATACTCTCGAGACGCCTAGATTTAACGCTGGTAATTCAATTCGTTTAGAACCTCCCATACATTCAAAAGATTATAGAAAACTTAAGAGCAGGACGGCATAGAAAGGTACACATAATTATCTGAAATAATGGCAGGTCAGGGCGTCGGCTCTATTTAACTGCGATACATAATCATTTACAACATGTGTAATTATACACCGCTAGAACAGTACATTGGTGGAAGCGTGTAAGGAAATTGGGTAACTCAAGAGTGGAGTTACGAAGGAAACGCTCTGCACCAGAGGGCATCACATTACGTATAAACTGAAATGGATATTGTAATACGATATTCAAAAAGTATTTATCTCGCCTAACGATCAAGGTATAAGGCACCACCACAAACATTGGAAGAAAATGATAATTAATAACTTATCCACTAGCTGGGCTCATTTACACCTATATCGCTAGCGTAAGAGACTCTCGACGTAATATATAAACTATCAGAAATGATAATAAGATTCTAAGTATAAACGTTCGACATAGATTCGACAAGTACAAAGAAATAAGTAGTTGTCAAAAGTTATATTAATAAAAGAACGAATATTCAGACTGGATGGGCACTTTGTAAGATGTGGTAGAAACATAAGGAAATGACTAACAAGAAAACTAAATTATCTCTTACACTTCAATACGCCAACAAGACATGGAAACGTCAGAGAACATTTACAAAAATCTACTATCTATTCGTTAAATAAGAGATTTGAGTCTCCATGAAATCTGACGTAAACTACAATCTCCTCCTACATAAGTAAGGTAAAGTGCATAACAGACCAATAACCCTCGTTACTTCTAAAGTGAACTGAATTTTGTAAGTGCTCTCACAACGCTAACGCATTACTAACTTAACGGTGATCACGATATCTGATTCATAATTCAGAAGTTGCGGTTATGGCGACATATCTCCATTAAGACTTTAACTCTGACCACCCTTTATTTCTTGCTATTTAGACTGTCGTCGCACACACGAAACTACTTCACTATCTGGCAGCTCCTTGTGAGTATTAAAATGTGGTGGCACATCAACAAATGTTTTATTTTGTAGTTGTGGCTGTGTGTTAAGTATCGTCTTTGTCATATTGCTTAACAGGTTAGTTGTTGACGGTCGATGAAAGCGCCCAGTAAAGAAAAAATGGACAATTATTAACTAGCAGGTGATGTGACGATCGATCTGTACCTTAACAGTTTCAGTTTTTTGTTTAACCTTACAGTTACGGAAATTTCTCTTGGTTTTTATGAAATTTAATTTACCCTGCGTGTCCGAGGCGTACAGCACTCATTCGGCACCGTGTTTCCACTTTTCATTTCGCATATCAGAAAGCAATTCAATCCGTGAATTGCTGGGAGTACGCAATCAGAAACGAATGTTATTACAGAGTTGATCACAGCTAATACAGCGGAGCTTCCAGTGCTCTCACTTGACTCACCGACAAAATTAAATCACTAACTGTTGTACAACGATAGTTCCTGAATTAATGAACCATTGACGTTCTCATTTCCATTAAGGATGTAAAGTGTGTTCTTTTGTCTTCATCGAAGGTTTACAACATTTTTGAGCTAAGAATACATAAGACCGTCAAATTCACAATATTCTGTAGAATTAGCTACGTGTTTTGTACGGCGTGATGCTTTATTCCCTGTTCCCAATATCGGTTTGCAGACCAGCGAGGTGGCGCATTGGTAGCACATTGCCCTCGCTGTCTGACGACGGCTACTGAAATCGCCCTCTGGGCATCGTGTTTAGTTTTACTGTGGTTTCCTTAAATGGTTCCTTTCAAAGGGTTCGGCTGATATCGTTCCCGGTCTTTAGCAGAAATCAGTCGGAGAGTATGCGCTATCTCTAATGAGCAACTGTTGACGGGACGTTGAACACACGTCTCTTCCTCCTTTTAGGTGACCTAGCATTCTTCCAGAATTTGTTTTCTGTACCACTGTGGCACTTTGAAAAATACTCTTATTACATAACAATATTTTGTACTCTTACGGACTGCAGTCATTATAGAAAAATTATAATTGCATCTATGCAATATATATTTTTCTAAAATTTGTCGTAGGAATTTATAAATGCACAGGTCGGCTACGAACCATACAAGCCATATGATTTCCTTGGTGTAACCGAATAAAACTGTAGATAATACTGATTTGAGATTAAAAAAGGTAATGTTATTTGGTAAGGTTTATGTTATTCGGAAAGTAAAAGTTAGCGTTTGGTCAGCAAATACGCCTATGAAAGTAAACTCAGACACCGAAACCTGATGTAAATTCAAAATTTTCATCAAATTGCTAGAGACATTTACGAATTACTGTCTTTGATATTTTATTGAGATGAGCCGTGGCTATATGGATTGAAGTTAATTCTCTTTCGCGAAGATGTATTTCTCATTTCACATTTCGAGGTGAATACGTGGGCTAGTAATACACAATATGTAGAATTATTCCTATTCGGATTTGTCACTTGATGTACACAGGTTCACTTCGAATATATAAATCGTATGACGTCCTTCTTGTAACCTTGCATTTTCATGAATGACCCCTACGTATATACCTAGCATCGATCGGTCTATTTTGTTATTCAATCTAGAAAATGGACTGTTCGAACTCTCCACAGCAATATAGCCTGTACTACAGCTTCCTATATTAGTACTGCAGATGGTAACCAAGGTAAACGAAGATAACTAGAGCTGGTACTGATCCAACGAAAACAAAACATACGCCTGTTGGATTCAGACAGCGGAAAAATACATTAAAGAAATGCTTAACGCGAAAATTAATCTAATATACGCGCGAGCTCAGAAACAGTATACTGTCGCGATTCACACGGCGGATGGATACACTAACCAGATATTTACGGAAAACTGAATATAATATACACGAGAGCACAAGATAAATTTAATAATCTAAAGCAATAACGTCACAGAACACTCAAAATAGGTCGTTTCCAGTAAGAAGCCGGTTACACTCACAAGTATCGGTGTGCTCTGAACTGTGCTCTGCTCTCGGCAACGGCCTCGCAGTCATCTTTATCAATTCATCAAAAGAACAAAAATTTTCAGAATCTTTTCAGCCACAAATTTAGGAACTTTCTTCTATTACAGACACGTAGACGATATTTTTATCGTCTACAGAGGACCCAGTTCTGGCGCAGATAACTTATTTAAAATATTTAACGAACTTAGTGAAATAAAAACACTTTCACCTATGAACTTGAGGACGAACTTCATAAATTATGTTACTTGGATTTGAATTTAACTACAGCTGACAATTAAATCCAATTTGATATATTTCGTAAGGAAATATTCACTGACTAAATTGTATGAGCGTGTTCAACACGTCCATCTTCACACAAAAGAGCTTTTATTTTATTCTTGGGTACTTGAGCTGATTCTACTCTTCTATTTAATGACAATTATGATTGCGAAATTAAACTGATAAAAACTATCGCTCTCGATAACAGATTGTTGATAACATTTATCATTTAGAATGCTACCCTTGGTTCTTCTATATCTGACCACACAGAAAATGGATATTCTTTGTCACTTCTGTAGGGCCCATATATTATAGAATTCAGTTTCTTCTATCACCAAAAGTCTTAAAAGCAATCTAACAATTTAAAATACGATGATTCCTCTTTTTACGCAAGTAATGTGGTTATAAAATTACGTGTGTTATATGTCATTGTATATGGAAGGGGTTTTGCTACTAAATGCAGAGAACACCTTTTAGGGAAAAAAGGTGGTAGTATTCATAATACGTCTTTTAGGAATCATTTATTGATAAAAAATCACATACCGAAAGATGTTGAGAACGTTGGTACGTGGCATAACGAGAATAAATGTAAACAACATGACGTTGATGATGAACTGGAAATTCTTAAACATTTTTATTTAAATGTTAATTTCATTGTTTTATTATTTTAATAAATTTAGCAACCAGCCACTTTTATATTACCGTGTGTTTTATTTAGCCAAAACGCCTTTCAGGTTTTCACCCACCTCCAGTTGGCACAATTACGATTTGATTTCATGTGTAGTTCTGTAGCACTTTCAACTTGTGATTTGAACATAGTCACGGCACTGCACTGCAGATAGTGCAGTGACTGTGCAAATCACAAGAGTTTGTTAATGCTACAACCGCAAATAGAAAACACAAGACCAACATGCAAAGGACACTATAAGTACTCTCAAGCACAGAATTTCATAAAATAAGCGAATTGCAGAAAGTTCAATGAAAAATCTTTACTGTACACAAGCCATATGCAGCTTCCAAACTGAATTTGACACCTACACATCAAACCAAACTGTAATTACACCAACTGAAGATAGGTAAAGACCTGTAAAGTGTCTTGGCTCAATAAAACATACTATAAAGTGGCTGGTTGCTGAATTTATTAAAATAATAAAATATAATCCATAGACATAGAGCTCAGCATTACAATAAAAATGGATACATTATTAATTTACTTCTTAAGGAACAGCCAGAAGTATATAAATATTGTTTAGTTGCTCTGAAACCATTACTTAAGGAACCTTGCGGTTATAGTTCTTCTTTTTTTCTGTAAAGATATAAGTTGATATTTTTCTGTTCCTTAATGAAACGCTATTCATAATATGGAAAAACAGGAAACCTCATTTTTTGTCATAAATAATGTCAAATTGAAAATATCACATTCTGGTACTAGTACGCTGCAGTTTGATTCAAAGTTATTATATATCTCAATTTTGAAATAGTCTGGCACTTTATTTAGTTTTGTTAACTTTCTAGTCACATAATGTACCTCACAATTAGGGTAGGCTAAGGACACTCAAGTCGGCGAAGTGACGTCCAATTGAAAGACTTGGACCAGGCCAATGAGCCACACGAAATTATTATTATTACGTTGTAACTGTCTGGGAAACTGTTTCTGTTAGCTGCTATTAGATGGCGCGAAAGTGACACGGCCACTGGCAATGATAATAGCGTATATGTCTGTCGCCACTCTAGCAACAGTCGCTTCGCCAACCCATAGTGACTACTCGCATTTGCTGTTAATTGTATACACTTACTAGTATTTTCATTAACAAAAAAACAACAAATGTTTGTACTTGTATTGGAGCACATCCATGCCGGAGAGAGGAATCGAATCTGCGACGCGGGAGGCCGCGCGATACATAACGTAGCGCCCCAGACCGCTTTTTCTTCTTCTTTTCAAGCAGATCTATGCTTTGGAGTCGTTGAGGCTGAGTTCGTTCTTGATTGTTCGTTGAATATTGGACTCATTTTTCTTATTACAGAGGGCGTTTAGCCCCTGACCGGACGCGCTGAGCCACGGCACTTGGCAACCGCTCGGTTAATTCCGCGCGGTTACCATTGACAAAGCTGTTGTTATCTTTATGCGATTTCAGCGCACCGTGCTCTAATTTGAATTTTCTCATGTCTGTACTCAATACGTTAGATGCCATAAGTAATTCTTCTTTACAAATACTTGATGTAACATTTTCCTAATATACTATTTGTGATTCGTTCTAGGTTATATTTCTATCATTATTTCTGATGAAGTCACCCTTAGCTCGGTAAAGTGTATTTGATTTACCACAAAACTTGTTGGTCTAATAATTCGCACTTATAGTAATGTTTCGCTCCTGTACAACGTTACACTCCATCAAAATGGCTTCATATGAAAGTTCCTAACATTTAACTTGATTAAACATAAGGAGCTTTAGTGTTACAGATGCACAAGCAAATTGAAGAAATACAGGGTGATACAATGAAGAAACCAGGAATCAACTCCATTTAAAATTTTTTCCCGTCTTATGTTCGTAATCGAAATGTAGATGATAAAAAATTTATATTGACGCGAACAGCCGTCTGACGATTAACTGGAAGATTTGAAAGCGGTATCAGTACTATTTTGCAGGTAAATAGCATAATGAAATTATTGGAAATTCTGGCTATTAACAAACACCTATCGTTGATTCCTTAGTACTTAATGCGGAAATTAATTTTCTGTGTTGTGAAATTTCCCTTGTTCCGAAAATATTTTCTTTTTACTGTTTTCTGCAATATATATGTTTTGTACTCAGACCGTTAAAATGTATTCTACAGCGCAATTAACTATATTTTATATACTCCGACCATTAAAAGGTGTCATAATGCTAAACTAACAAAACTCATCCAGCACTTTTATTGTCTCATTTCCAAATTTATGTTTCGCCCGATATACTGTATCAGGGATTCAGTGTGAAGGCGTGCAGTAGCGGTTACGGCAAGCTATGTTGGCAACACGCGACTGTGATGTTGTTGTTGCAGGGTAGAGGTGTGGAGGTGAGTTAAAACATTCGTAGGTACGCTTTAAGAAAAAGATCCCACAGCGTAAGTAGTACATAGAATCTGATGTGAAGTGTGAAGTCGTCCACATGAGTACGAAAAGAAATCCGTTAAATTTTGTTTACATGATAAATCAATCAAATGTGAAGGCCGTAAACTCCACAAAATACCTAGGAATTACAATTACTTCCGAAATTGGAAAGAACACGTAGATAATGTCGTGGGAAAGGAGAACCAGAGACTGCGTTTTATTGGCAGAAGCTTTGAAAGATGCAACAGAACTACTAAAGAAACCGCATACACTATGCTTGTCCGTCCTTTTTTGGAGTATTACTGCCCAGTGTGGGATCCTTATCAGGTGGGTTTGACGGATGACTCCGAAAGAGTACAAAGAAGGGCAGCTCATTTCGTATTGTCACGATACAGGGGAGACAGTGTTACGGAAATGATACAGGATCTGGGGATGGGAACCATCACAACAACGGTACTTATCGCTGCGGCGTGGGCTACTTACGAAACTACACTCGCCAACATTGTCCCCCGAATGCGAAAATATATTGTTGACTCCCACTTACATAGGCAAAAATGATCATCAGGATAAAATACAGGAAATCAGAGCCCGAACGGCCGGCCGCGGTGGCCTAGGGGACTGAGACGCTCCAGTCACGGTCTGCACGGCCACTACGGTCTTCGGTTCGAATCCCCCCTAGGGCATGGATATTTGTGCCGTCATAGTTCGTAAGTAGTTCATAAGTAGTTTGTAAGTTTAGGGACTGATGACCCCGTAGTTAAATCCCATAAGCTGTACAAACATTTGAACATTTGAGAGCCCGAACGGAGAGATTCAGGTGTTCATTCTTCTTGCACGCTATTCGAGAATGGACTGGGAGATAAAATAGTACAACGGTGGTTCGATGAACCCTCTGCCAGGCACTTAAATGTTATTTGCAAAGTATCCCATGTAGATGCAGATGTAAAACTACACTTTCTCTCGCACGTCCTATCACATCGACAATGAGTCAATCAGACAAGAAGAACAACAAGAAAGAGAACAATTTAATGGGCCATATAAAATTATACACTAGTTATAACAGAAATATTAATAGTTTTTATTGTAGTTACATTATAGTCGTTGCCTGTTAATGAACATAAATGTCTTTGGTGGCATCTGGTGTTTACCCAAGTTTTCATTACATATACAGTTTTACTATCACAAACCAATCAAAACGGAAGGACATTACAATCTTCATGTATTGAAAGTCTTTTTTGTTTCATTTTTTACGGGGCAGTGGGTCTTTTCTGCCGAACGAGTTCCTTATCTCACACCCCCGGGCGTCCCACGCAGGAACCATTTCTTGCTGAGCGCTGCCCGAATGGCGCGCAGTGCGGATCGTCAGCTATTCGCTGAAAAACGAGACAAAGTGAAAGCGGACCTGACGCAGATGTATAGATATATATATATACCGTACACCGCAGCAGGGGACAGGGCGGCATAAAAATGGCTTTGTCAGGCTGCGCGCGCAGCCCTGCATGCGGGCGTGTGGGATCCGCCGGGCCCGTGTCGGAGGTCTGTAGGCGGGGGCGAGGGCGAAAAAACGGGGAGCGACCGCTTTCTTTATTCCGCCGCTACGTGTGGACGCTGAGTCCATTAATCTTATGGCGAGCCGCGAGCCGCAGATACGGGGGTGAGGGGTGGGGGCGAGGGTTGCGCAGGGTTAGCGTCGGGTTACAGCCGGATGGGGGGACGAGGCTAGGTTGAGCTGGCGAACTGTTGGGGCTGTTGGGCGTAGGTGGTGCACTATCCGGCAGAGTGCCACGCAATATGGTGATGCGCCCTCAAAATTTAACTCTGAAGTGAACCAGTGCAGACAGTAACTCCCGCACATGGAAGGCTGTTACAATAAAGTTCTCCTGGCGATCGCGTTTGAAACGAGTGTCCCTTTTACGATCGTTCTCCGGGTATTAACTTAGATTCTACGAACCCTGCAATTCTTTTCATATATAACTTTTTTTTTTTTTTTTTTTTTTTTTTTTTTTTTTTTTTTTTTTTTTGTGAAAACAATAACTCTCTGTGCATTTTTCGTCGTCAGTGGAAAACGAAAACTTGAATATGATACCTCAATCATTAATTTTGCATAGGTAATAAAGGAGATATGGCGTATCACATAAAAACACCGATGAGAAATAATTTATATGACTAGATGAAAACCCGGCGTTATTTATTTATTTATTCATGCCATTTTGAGGTATATATATTCATTTGTATAAGGGCTGTATGTCTGTAAAATCTCTTTGGAATGCAATTAGTAGTAAAGCAGTAATAGACTAAAACTTGTTGCGTAATGGGGCCGTTTTCCATGAAGGCACACTTAACTTTATGCGTGTATACAGTCTGTAAAATTTCCTGAGGCTACAATTCGTAGTGTACAAATTATAAACTGTAACGTCATACCGAATTACGGATGTTTAGTTCATGAACAGTGGAACGTTAGTGTTTACATGCTCATTAACTACGTGTCGGAATGTGATACAATTTAGAAGCTACATTCGACTATATATGTGTATACTGTCTCTAAAATTTCCTGTGGCTACAATATGTAGTGTTCAAATTACAAATTGTAACGTCATACCGAGAGCTGTAGTTTTACTCCATAAACAGCGGGAAAGTAGTAAGCGAGAAACTTTTTTCCTTTCATCATTTTACTATGGTTGCCAGCGAGAAAAAGTTTAATAAAGGTTTGAAATTATGTTTAAAGTTTGTTGCAAGTCGCTAAGTACTGTCATTCTCATACAGTCTATTTAGAAAGTCTCGTCGCTTTATAAAGCATTTTTCGCGATTTCTATTGGTTATGACGTAATATCTTTTGAACCATGTGCCGTATGTGATTCTTAAACCTGCAGAGATTGTTATGCAACACAAGGAATACTTGGACCATATTTGGTTGAAATCGGTCCAGTGGTTTAGAAGAAAATCAGCAGCATTGTCCTAAATGTGGCAGTTTTTCGCGCATCTCATTGTTTATGACGTCATATCTCGTGAACTATGTATCGCACGTGAATCTTACACTTACTGCGACCGTACTCATGGATTGAAGCTTACGTGTACAAAATTTCATGAAGATTGAAACAAAACTGTAGATTTGTGTGCAACACGTAAAACGTACGGACACTCTGATTTATATATTAGATATGTAGATATAGGAGAAACGACGACACGCAAAGTAGCTACACTATACCCGTCATTGCATTTCGGAATCACAGAACACCTCCATAAAACGTAAGGACATCAAATAGTTCCACGCTGAGAGCCCGTAAGGATAAGCCAAGGTCGACGGTTTAATCGGGTTGTATTTCAACAGTTAATTGATTATTGAAATACTACTAAATTAGTATTGATGTTATTAATTTTGTAAACGCTATTCACAGGTACCGTTGAAATAAAGAAAGGAAAAACATAGTGGGGAACATAGTCTGGGAAAAATACGTCTTTCCATATAATTTTAAAAAAAATTGCAGTTATGTTTATATATTTATGGAATGTAATAAATGTGGTAGGAGCCCATTCTCAGTTTTCACGTAAAATTTTTGATACATTGGCTACTTCGTATCGGATTTTTGAAGCTATTTAGTACTAGGGACTTAGATCTTTTACAGAATCCTTGTAATTTGTTTGGATGTATGCTTGCTGGGAGCAGCGTCGGAGGAGTATATATAACTTGTGTGGTATTACGAGAGAAAAAGTTGCCATATTGTTTCATATCAAACACGTGTTGTGGAATATCGATGCGAATCCACACCTTTGTGTGCCATCACCTTTCGCCTTCTACACGATAAAATCTGGAAAATGGAGTCATAATTTTCCCATATTTCAAACTTATAGTCGTTACACGAGGTAGGCGTTCGATAACCTGGTGGCAGGAATGGCTTCCGGCTGTGCTTTAAAAACTATTCATGCGAAAATCCACAGTAACATGACGGTGCGAGGTTGTTTTTGAGGGCTGTCTGTGAAGAATCTTATATTCAGACTAACAATTTTGCTGCACTAACTTCAGCTCTGTCTATGTGATTATACAAATTCGTCCACAGTCCCCACCTGCATATGATTAATTAAAACACAACTAAAATAGAGAAGAAAGGGAGCATTACTTACAAATAGCTGTCACAACACTTTGCTTAAAATAATTAAGTAGTCTGTTTATTTATGGGATTAAAAAATGGCACCGGAAAAACCACTGTTTGTTGGCGTATCTAATACAGCTCGTGAGCCCTCCAGGCAAAATTTACTTTGCCGAAAATATTTTAATTAGCTTACCAGGCTACTGTTCAGTGCATTAAAAAGTGAAAAAACTTTCTATGTGCCTGAACGCGAATTCTTTGTCTTTATATTCACAGTTTATTTGAAACAAAATAATGTCCAACAACAGCTATCGAATGAATGAATGAATGAATGTTTACACTTCCTGATAATATGCATTTTTACAATCAGTTTCCAAGAAAATGTACTGAAGTCACAGTTCCTAAACTTCACACGCTGCAATCTTCAAAATTTAACGTAGCACTCGGCAACTCAAGAAGAAATTTTGAAAATTTTACAGTGACTCGCGGCACTCGATAAATCTTTCGAAGTTTGACCGCACTTTTACACTCTGAAATCTTTTAAGGTCTCACTCTTCTGAAGGTCGCGGCACAGGTCGGCATAGCTTTAAAAAGGAAGATTAGGGTTTAACGTCCCGACGACAGCCTGGTCATTGGAGTCGGAGCTCACGCTCGGATTTTTGGGTAAGGATGTGGGAAGGAATTCGGCCGTGCCCTTTGAAAGGCACCATCCCAGCATTTGCCTGGAATGATTTAGGGAAAACACGGGAAACGTAAATCTGGATGGCCAGAGGTAGATTTCAACAACCGCCCTCCCGAATACGAGTCCAGTGCGTTACCACTGCGCCACCTCGATCGGTCGGCATAGCTTTTCCATCGCGAACGCTACCCAAACACAGACTATTCACGTGGGCCTACACCACCCAGCCTTATACCTGTCCACCGGAGAAACCCATACGTCACGAACTTCCCCATTTACACCCCTTGCCAACGTACAACGCTTTGCCAAGTATACCGCACATATAATACAAATACATCTTTAGTACTTACACTAAACATAATAAACATGAACTTCATAATCGTAATTAATACTTCATTTCATTACATTTGATTTCTCCTATGGAGCGATTAAATACAAATTGATTATTTACAGAAATAAAACATACGTAAGTAGATTTGATCAATGTAATTTTTGGTATAGTCATTTTATAAGACGGAACCTGTGAACAAACACTACCATGCTGGTCGTGTATCTGTCCTGTACTTTATGTTATTAACAAATTTATACAATGGTATTAGTAAATTTCTGTGAACAGTATTATTAGTATTATTCTACGTCGACTATAAACATAGCTGGTGATTCACCTTGTTGATACCTTTCATGTGAGCCCTCGCTCACCTCTGTATCTGAAATGGTATGCAAGTTATGAATTTTTAACTAAACACTAAATTGCCGTATTTTCATTCTATTAAGACTTTTTATATGTACTTGATAGGATGGACGTCTGTGTGTTACTAGACGTGTCATATGAAACCCTTTCGGAAACTGTGTCGCACTTCTCTGTCTTAATTCTGTTTCATTTTTTAAATTCAACATTATCATATACGATACACTGTCGCCTCGCTCGCTGTGCGGTGGATTTCCTCTGACGTCACGGCCTATCAAGGCGAGCGCTAAGCTCAGCCCCCCCCCCTCCCGGCCGACTCATCAAAATGTTCAAATGTTTGTTAAGCTTATGGGACTTAACTACGGGGTCATCAGTCCCTAAACTTACAAACTACTTATGAACTACTTACGAACTAGGACGGCACAAATATCCATGCCCGAGGGGGGATTCGAACCCCCGACCGTAGTGGCCGTGTTGACCGTGACTGGAGCGCCTCAGTCACCTCGGCCACCGCAGCCGGCCCCGGCCGACTGTTTCCGCCTTACACACACAACTGCTCTCCGCTGCCCAGTCCACTATGAAACCAAGCTTCACGGCTGTTTAACCTAATTTTTTCAAATTACAAATCTATACAGATAATACATTCCCATCAATATCACCTGTCTACATAGATATAATGCTACCAAAATTAATAAAAGAAAAGAGTGTAACAATTTTATTCATTGTCAAGGTCAGTGTTTGCGATGCATTTAATCTAATTAATTTCTCCAAACATAATGATTGAGTGCTACTCGCTGGGCGGTACTGTCACAACGGCTAGACCGGGTACGGCGATGGGACGGCTCTGTGTTTTTTCACAGACAGAATTTGCTATACCTGAGACTTTTCTGACTGATGGATTGAACTCTCTCCTCCAGTACTCGCTACGATGAGCGAGGACAGAGTACATCTTCAAGTTTCGAAAATAGATAAGAGCTATTGTTATAAGTGTATGAGGCCATGGAGTCACCCGATAAAAGTATTCACAGATACAGATGGTGGCGGTGTCAGGCACACAAGCTATAAAAAGTTCACTGCATTGGTAGAGCTGTCATTTTTACCCCAGTGATTAACATGAATGGGTCACACACGTATAATGGCTAAACTAGGCCAATTAACTGAGTTTCAGCGCTGAATGATAATGCAGCTAGAAATATGTAGATTTAATATCAGAAATCGATAGGGTCTTCAATAACCAGTGATCCATCGTGTCAAAAGTGTGCTAAAATTACCAAATTTCAGGCATTACCTCTCAACACGGACAACTCAGTGACCGACGGCCTGTACTAAATGAATGACAACGGCGGTGCTAGAGTACAGTTGTCAGTGTTTACAGACAGGTTACACTGCGCGAAACAACAGAAGAAATCTATACAGGACGTTAGGACAGTGGGGCGCTATTTTGCATTAGTGGGCTATGGCAGCAGACGACCGACTAGAATTTATTTGGTAACATTGCCAGTGCTTCCCCTAATAGGCTCTTGAATATATTGTTAGGACTCTAGACGTCTAGGAAACCATACCTTGGTCAGAGTACTACTGATAAGGTGGTAAGGTGGTAAGAAAAGATTTTCAAATGTTTGTGAAGCTTATGGGACTTAACTACTGGGTCATCACTCCCTAAATTTACAAACAACTTTTGTTACTACCTTTTACTAAAGACAGCACAAATATCCATGCCCTAGGAGGGATTCGAACCCTCGACGGGAAACGACCTCGCGCATCGCAGAATAGCGCCTCAATGCGCTCGGCCGCTCAGCCGCTCAGCCGCTCCGCCGCGGCAAGAAAAGATGGTAGGGTTCTAGTTCGCACGGTACTTTCTCAACAAGCCTCTGTGAAATGTGGTGTCAGTTACTTAATAATGTAGGACTGCGTCCATAGGTCACACTGAACACACCATTGAGCGCAGTCAGTTATGTTTTGCGACTTGGAGACCAGTTCCAGCCATTACATAGCCTTCATGTTCCCAGGCAACGAAGCAGTGGTTTCGAATGACAATATGTCGTGTCATCAGCCCCGGATTTTCCTAACTGCTTTGGGAAACACTCTGCACAATTGCAGGGAAAGATTTGCTCACTCTCATCGACCGACATAACACATGAAAAATTTACGGAGGACATAATCGAGAGGCAAGTTCGCGGTCAGAATCCTCCAGCGGGAAAGATTTTGTGGTAATGGTTGGCTACAAACGAAGCATGGCTTCACACGAAATTTATAACTTAAATGGTGGTAACACTGCGGTGGAGACATTGTGCAATGTAATCTATTATTGTCGATGATAGCACACGTAATTGATATGCATACTTTACCTCCGAGCAAATGAACTCGCCCGTCTCACGTCACCGGCGAACGCCCAATCCAGGGAAACATAGTCACTTGTCAGCGAGCGATCCAACGTAACGGTGTCACTATGTTTTCGAAACAGGAACAACGGAGTCTGATAATATTGAATGTTTCAGAGGTTGTACGGCACGACAGTTTCATTAAGGTCTTCAAGAGGTGTGCGGGAAATCGGCATTGCCGCACAGAACAGTGGCGAGTCGGTTAACTGTGGCAGACATGCATCGGGCAGGTGGTTCTAGCGTCTCTTAAGAAGAAGTGCATACTGTTGCCGCGTTAGTGGACAGCGATCGACGCCAGATGATTTGTGAGCTCACCGGTTTAGCGCATACCACTGTGCTTCGCATCCTGAAGGAACGCCCGGGCATGCGAAAAATCGCATCACAATCGGTTCCACATGAATTGACGGAAATGCGTAAATAGATGCGTTACGATGCTTCTCAGGCGCACTTGGAGCGCTACTAGCGTGGAGAAGAGGCTTTCTCACGTCATATCATAACACAGGACGATACATGGGATACATGGTAGAGCCAAAACTGAAACACCAATCCAACGAATGGCGTCATTACGAGTCGCCGTGAAAATTTAACGTGCGTCAAACCCCAGTATGGTGAAAGTTAAGGTCATTCTCGTGTACGACTGTGATGGTGTTATCCTAACGCATTACGTAACTCTATGACAGACCGTCAATGCACGGTATTACTTTTCGTTTTTGGAGCATCACCTACGATCAGATTTGCGAAAGAAGAGGCAACAGTTTCAGTGCAACCCACCCATTATTTTGCAGGACAATGCGATGGCGCATACAACGCAAGCTGTGGCTGCTCAGTTCGTTCGTTTGGAGTGAAGTACCCGACCATTCACCATACCGACTTTGATTTCATTCCGAAGATGAAGGAATCACTTCGTGACATTGGCTTCACAACTGCTGCATTTGCACCATCAACAGGAAAGGCTTAGATAACCGTATGCTACGCCTTCCACATCGCTGGCAACGGGTTATACACAACGCTGGGGACTACTTTGAAGGACAATAACAGGTGCAAACATGTAACGCTTTTGTGTCGGTTGTGGATAAATAGTTGCCACTTTTTATCTTGCCACACTCGTATTTCGGAAGAGGACTTCTAACGACTTGATGAGTCCACTCTACTTCAAACTGCTGGCTTTCGCTGGGGGCACAAGGACGTCCACGAGTGTTTTAGGAGGTATACAATGTCTCATCTGCACCTCAGTGGAGGATATGAAGGACTGCTAGTGAGCTTGCAGAATGATACCTTGACGAGTAAGAGTATCGACCAGGAAAGTCAAAAGAACCACAATCGAGTCCCGGTGCGGCACATATACTTAATCTAGCAGAGAGTATCAAGACAGCCCACACTCCGCTACAGATTGTACCTCTGTAGCTAACTTTGATGAATGGCCCGGGTTTGATTTGCAGTCTGGTTGAGACATTTTCCGCTAAAGGAGTGGATATTGTGATGTCCTCACCATGACGTCCTCATCAAAAAGGAAGGCAAGTCGCCCAAATGTCGACAAACAGAAACGTTTGAACTACGCAGCTAAAACCAGTTTTAGTCCGGACCTGTAATTCTACACTATCATATTATAATCCACGCAAAGTGAGATTTTTATACGAGACGTATAGTGTTTACTGAAAGCGTAGTGTCAAATTACAGCAACGGCTGCTGTTTAGCGTAATTATTGGCTGGGCCACCGGATCCCATTAATTTGCAGTACGTGAGGTTTGCGATTAACGGAGACGTTCCAGGAACATATCGAGTTCAGGGAACCCCACTAATTAACAAACAAGATTTGGGGGATTAGGAAGATGCTTGCTCTGGGACAGGCATTGGTTCCTGGTAGTAATTTAATTTAAACGTTTTAGCAGCGGTTTTAACAGTACGAACCTGTGAAATTTCTGTTTGTCAACTACAACGTAACAGGTATATCACAGCCCACTGTTATAATTTCAGATCTGTTATGATGCAGAACCTATCATCGTTTTTAAAAAAGGGAGTTTGATGACAAACCATACTATGTCATTTCTACTGTGTTGAATACATGAGTGTGTTTGTTTGCTATTTACATTGTCATAAACATGCAGCCAGCTTCAAGGATGTTTTTATTCATCCATAACTAGGTTTCGAGCCACTGCAGGCTCATCATAATTGGAGATGTTACAGTAAGATCGTATTTTCTTTCATTACATGCAGTTATACACTGTAATATTAGTTCTGGCAAAGTAATTGGATTTTAATAATTGGGAACAATAATAAATTGAACGACAGGGTGGGTTCTTATATTTTTTGTATTTACTGTAATTTTACTCTTGGTAAATTCATTATCATATTGTACATTTGGCACTGATAATATCCACACATCACAGTATGTTCATTGCAGATGAGTAGAACCAGAGGCAATTGTTTCTTGAAATATGTGAAAATCTTGAAATTACAAAGAAGTCTACCTCATATTCCTAGATTCTTAGCCCACCTTGTGGATGAGGCTGAACAATTTTCTAACAATCTACAGCAATATATGAGGACAGTTTACAACTCACCACAAAGACATATACCGAGCTGTAACAGGCACATAAAACAGATATTCATGCAGTTTGAATTCTAGCTTCCAGCCATTAGCCTTCATCAGAAAAGACATAACTCTTGTAATCACATAAACACACTTCACAGACACACAACCATTATCCCTGCCCACCAAACTGGACTTAAATATCTGAATTATAGGAATTTTTCACTTTTTAAAAGTTATGCATCCAATACATTTTTGCCTAAGCTAGGTTTTCACTCTGCTACTGATATTTATATACCAGTAATCATTTGTCATCTTTTCCAGATACCAATCTTATAGAGTGGTACAAAGCTACCTTTCACTGAAAGACACCCTATGAATATCAATTTTCTGAAAACTAAATATTTTATTGCAATGGACTGACTGCGCTTGAAAGCACATCACCCAACAGTTTCAATTGATATTTGAGAGCTTCATAACGTTTAAAAAATGTTTGGTGCACAAGACAGTAAAAGCAAATAATGTAGTTCTTAAAATAAATGAGTAAGACCACATGAACATATTATTTCTTTTTAAAAGTCTGAATCAGTGTTGGAGATGTTACAGCTGTCAAAATATTTGGGCTTTTTATATATTTTTGTACCATTGCTAGACTTCAATCTAGTAGTATATGACAAGTCCAACATATTCAAATGTCAGTTAATTATGGTAGATTTAATTTCCATACTAATTATCATATGGATCTTTGTTTAGAATTGTGCCTATTTTCAGCATCACATGTAGCACTAACTGCTGTTTATATGATAGTTTAGGCTAATTAAATATTTGAAAATGTATTTAATACTGATTTGAATCAAGGTACAAATTGTCTGTGATACTCTGTGATATGTCTTTCCCAGTATTTCAAATGTTGGTATGTAATGCTGAAATCAGCTTTGTGTTAAAATGTACATTGCAAGAGTTTACTGAACATTAGTTATTGTGTTTTATATTCAATGAAAAAAAACTGTTAAAAGTCACACCAGGAAAAAAAAAAAAACCTGCCGTGCCGCAGTGGAGGCACCGGTCCTCGTTAGATCTATGAAGTTAAGCACTGTCGGGCCTGGTTACCACTTGGATGGGTAACCGTCCGGGTATGCCGGACGCTACTGACAAGCGGGGTGAACTGAGCCCTTGTGAGGCCAACTGCCAACTGAGGAGCTACTTCATGGGAAGTAACAACTTCGGGCACGAGAACTGACCTAAGGGCTGCGAGTGTGGGGCCATGAACACGTCCCTACCGAATTCTTTGACGCCCTCGGGCAGAGGATGACACGGCGGACGGTCAGTACCCAGTACCGAGTTTAGTTTAGTTTAGTTCTTGCCGTCATCCTTGAATAAGGTCGCGGCGTTCGCGCTACCAAAACATTGCCATATATGGTCAAAAACTGGGTATCAGTGACGTAATTTGGGGCGGGGCGGCTACAGAAGTACGGTGGAAGCCCCGATATCCCACCTTCACGGGACAGGGCCGTGGTCGGAACGGTCAAAAGGTCGGATATACCGAGGAGCAATAAAACACGTTTTTTTTTTTTTTTTTTTTTTTTTTTTTTTCGGGTGAAAACAGCCGTATACTGCCCTAAATTACAAGTATTAGACATAGTACACACTCAATACACACAGTGCTGCTTAATAGTAATTACTGTATTCAATAAAAATTTATATTACAGTACATATTCTAATAAAAAGTAACAGTTTTTTTTAAATGGAAAAGTTTAATTTTTATATTAATAAACAAAAACGTTAAAATACAGTATTGTATTGTTTAATCAATAAGGTAAACAATTACATACAGTCTGTACAGTACCTCATTTGAAGAAGTCCTTAATACTCTTTTGTTTCTATTTACACAATCTTGATTTCCCTGAAAAATTACGTCATTTCTTTTCCCACAACATGTCCAAAGGGAAAACGCACACGCTTACGTTTTTGAGAAGCCATAGCGAACTTTCACTAATCGCACAACACAGTTTATCACCAAAGATACAGTAATGACCAAAACAAAAAAAACAATAACGTAGAGCAAAGTTCACGTCGACAATCAGAACACAACTGGCAAAGAAACAATGCACAGCACTGCTGAGTGAGTTTGGCTCTTCGCCGGCAGAAGACAGTCGGGCACATGGTCGGATATCCCGAGGAGTCGGATATCCCGAGGTCGGATATGAGAGGTTCTACTGTACGGCAGTGGCCTCGAGACGACAGTCATCCATTGGACAATGGCAGAGGAGATATCTATCGAAAGCTCCTGGGCAGTAAACTACATGACGCGGCTTGAAACTCGAAAAAATTTTATTATTGTGTATCGCCGCGAAAACATACACTCATACATGATTTCATCATCTTAGTCACTTCAGAAGGAATTGTATTTTGAATCGTGTAGCCTCTGCGCAGTATGTTACCTAGCAAATAAATTTGGCTGTGATATATCCGCTGCTTCTTGGTGTTGTATTTTGGACGGCCGAGAGTGTAAACCCGAAATCTAGGTCTCAAATCAGCTTCAGAGCGGAAGAGTTAGGATAGGATGCGGGCAGATGGTAAGCCGGAGATACGGCCTATACCGGGCCGGGGCTCGTCGGCGGGACGCGGCCGCGCGGATGGCCGGCCTCCCAGACGCCATCGTCGGCGATTTACGGCGCTCCGGTATCGCCCGCTGTCCTATTAATGAGGCCACTCGCCAATACGAAGATAGAGGGCCCTGCCGTCGCCACAAGACAAACACGGCGCGATCACGCGAAGGCCTCCTCAGCTCTGCACCCCTCCCCACCGCCTCAGCGACGGCAATCAGCGAAAATGCTGTTTACACGGCTCTCTCGTAGATCACTCACTGCTTAAAGGGACTACTTTCTCTGTCAGCAGCGGGAGGAAGGCAATTGTGAAAAAATGGCATCGGTTCGAGCACACAACGTATACGAGTTGTACGCAATCAGGTACAACGATGAGAGGGATCGACTTGACGATAGCTTATGTAACAACTTTTTGCTTTAAAAGTCACGTCAGTTCGAAGAAACACCCGACCTTTCGACTACTATCTCTACCATTGTCATCAGTTCTAAGAACAACTGACTGCCAGGGGTGCTATTGTGTCCTGGGTTTCTCCAACAGTTAATAATGTATTGTAAAACATCGGTGACTACTCCACCACACGTGTTTTCGGCGCACTTTAGGTTACGGTAATAACACTAAAAGTGGGCCTTTGCGATCGTCTTTTGACTGCTCGAAATTTAAATGAAAATAACGGTTTAACCATTCATCTGACACGTAAATTGAATAAACCGAATTTGTAGAGGAGAAAATTCTCTACACCTTTGCTCTGTTATGTTTTTTTCATATCTCGTATCGTTCCAGAGATATTTGCAAAAATAACGGCGATTTTGGGGTGTATGTCTGTCTCTCTCTATCTGTCTGTCCGTAACGTGTTCCCTGTTTCTAAGACGAACCGTTCAACCGATCAGCGCCAAATTTTGCAAAAATAATTGTAGGCCACCACAGACGAGAACCTCCGTTTTTCAAATTTTTCGGACAAAACATACGGTAGTAATACCAAAATAAGCCGTTTCTAATATAATTGCAATTGCCAACGAACCGTTCATCTGACACGAAAATTGAATAACCTAATTGGTAGAGGGGAAAATTCTCTACAACTTTGCTCTATTATGGCTCTTTTTTCTTTTTAATCCCTTGCATCGTTGCAGCGATATTTGGAAAAATAGCGGCAATTTGACGATGCCTGTCTGACTGTAAAATGTTCCCACAATTTTTTTTTTTTTTTTTTTTTTTTTTTTTTTTTTTTTTTTTTTTTATGGGACTTAACTACGGGGTCATCAGTCCCCAAACTTACAAACTACTTATGAACTACTTACGAACTAGGACGGCACAAATATCCATAGCCGAGGGGGGATTCGAACCCCCGACCGTAGTGGCCGTGCTGACCGTGACTGGAGCGCCTCAGTCACCTCGGGCACCGCGGCCGGCTCCCACTTTTTAGGTCGAACCGTTCAACCAATTGGCACCAAATTTTGCAGACATAACTGTTGGCTAGCAGAGACCAGGACCTCGCTTTTTGAAAAAATTCGCTCAAGAAATACGTTAGTAATTCCAAAAAAAAAGCAGTTTGTAATGCAATTTTAATTGAAAATAAACCGTTCATGTGACGCGAAAATTGAAGAAACGAAATTGTAGAAGAGAAAATTCTCTACAACTTTGTTCCTTATAATTTTCGTATCTCGTATCGTTTGAGTGATATTTGCAAAAATAACGGAGTTTTTACACCCTCCATTAAATTAACGAAAACCAACCGTTCGCAGATGTCACGTGACATTCCTCTCCCAGAACTGTCTCTGCCATACGCCATCTTGCGTTGCGTATTTGATGATTTTCTTATTGTAGCTTACACATTGTCATTTCAAAGCAATGGCGCACTGAAGAATTAATAAGAAGACGTCGTTCTTCGTACGATAAATGATAATCTAGTGTCTACACATGCCATATTAGCATCAATTAACAACGGCCATCAATAGTATGAGATTAAATAACACAATTCCTATCAGTCAGCTGTAGCGTACTAAGCAATGTGTTGGACTGTGATGCTGAAGGTCAGTGGTTCGGAAACGTTTTTCTCCCTCAGACACTCTTATTAATTAATTTTCGATTAATTAGATAATTATTTTGGTCCAAAATGTTTGCAAAAACTTAAAAAACTACAAATCTAAAGCGGGCCTAAATCGCATCAGTGCGATTTTTTTAGTCAGTACCAACTAAGAATAGAATGGCAATTTACATTTTTCTCACTTATACACTAATATATTTTGGTTCTAGGTTACGCTTAACTCTTGCAATTACAACTTTCATTTCATATTTCTTCATATATAAAATTTTCACGTTTGATAACGTTTCATTCTACTGTATCTCCTATATTAAAATTTTTATAATATATCGGTTATAGTTTGATAATTCTTAATACCAGCTATACCCCAATATGTAACAGAAGCGTACTGTGATTCATTGACTACACATGTCTATAATTATTCACATTTTCCGTATAATTATCACCATATTATTCGTATTCTGGTATATTCCATCATGAATACGTCACATTCAAACGTGTGTACTTCTTAGACCTATTTCAGTACACTTTGTCCAGAACCTCGGGATTATCCAGCTTATAATTCTGTTCTACTCTTTCCACAATAACACAAAGCAGGCACACATATCTCGCAGACTCGTTATATATGGTTTCGGAATAAAAATTTTATATATCATTTATGGAACATCTAACCAATTTTGTTATCAAAGCATTCACTAATACTTTCTGGTCTTGATCATACACCCCAGCCTAATATGAAGTATGTGATCATAACTTCAGTCTAAACAATGCCAACTTAACTAGGACTCAGATTATATTTTTGTACTCTGGCGCTAACGAACTCAACTCCCCCTAATACAACGCAAGGAATTCATGATAATAATCACGTACTTCACCAGCAACAGCCGCTGCCATGTTTATTAAGAAGAAGCACATCAAATGACTGCATATGTAGTCTCCCCCCCCTCTCTCTCTCTCTGTCACTCAACCCCCCCTCTCTCATATACCCACTTACTCTCTCCTCCCTCTCTCTCTCATTATCTCTCTCTCTCTCTCTCTCTCTCTCTCTCTCTCTCTCTCCCTAACTGTGTGTGTGTGTGTGTGTGTGTGTGTGTGTGTTTGTGTGGGTTTGTGTGCACCATTCAACGGCTAGCTTATCAGCAGCAGCCATAAGCGTCTTTTTTATGTCGTAGTATTCTGAATTTATCCAATGCCCTAAAATTCATTGGTCAGGGAATCCTCGATACACGACGTTTCAATAAATGCTCCGCAGTAGCTTTTTTTGCTGGTACACATCTCATGACCGGTCATCACATCCTTCGCAAAAATTCAGCTCCTGTCAGAGTAAGGCAGTGTTTTTGGTCGGTAGGCGGGCAGGTGTTTTTAATTAACGAGTAGCAACTCATACGGGTTTAAACAGAAAGTCATAATAGCCTCGAAATCCCGGCGACCTTATTGTGTTGAAATTGGATTTTCTGGCCGTACCACGGTTACGTTTTATCACGGCAGCCATGCACTGAGGCCGCCTGCAGCGGCTTTGGCTTGAAAGCGAGAGCCACACGCTCAACGCTACAAACGAGCAAAGTTTAATAAACGTCAATTCAGCGAGACTCGGAGCGTGCCTAACGTTCTACCCTCGCTCTATTCCTCCACTGTGGAACGTGGAACGTAAAGAATTGAAGAAAGAAAAAGTGCAGTTACAAAACGTGCTTCAGAGTTACATATTAATGAGGAGGTTTAGAAAAGAAATTAGTGCGACGCTTAACGTCAAATTTTTAGACCAAGTGGAAGACGAAGGACAGGAACTTTGATACACAGCAAAGAGAAATGTGGAATATATGTACAATACCATCTGATGCCAACGGTGCGTATGTCTATGAAGGAAGTCCACGAGTAATTAAATGATATCTGTTAATTTTTTTCAATAAAGTTTTACTGGGTTTAATATGATAATGTTAACATTCATCTCTCTGCTGTAAAGTACAATTTCAGTGCATTTTTAGGCGATGAAAAAACATTTTATATACGTAAAGGAATCGTAATTCCTCCATAAATTATTTTTCACTGTCCAAGAAACATCTGAAAAAGAAAAATATTGTATTTTTCCTTCTTCTTGTTGTAGGTCTGCCGTCTACCTCCATAGTTAGCTGATTCTTAGTGTGGTAAAAATACATGTTTGTCATCAGCTTTATTCTCGTTTCCGACCTCACGGCCGATATTCACAGTTCAAAGTTTGTTGTCTTTTTCTCTTTTTTTCATTACAGTGTGATAGTGAGAAACTTCAGGCAGAATGCCAGATTGTTGAATAGGGCACCGATCATATACAAATGCTAGGCTTTCCTTTAACCAAGTGCATTGCGTCCCTGAGATTTTCGAATAGCACTCGAAATTAACAGCTTCCTTATGTCAGATTTCTAGCGGGATAGGTTGTGAGATTGGTCACATCCCCCAAAACAATTATACCGTCTATTGTTGCCGCGTGGGAGTAGCCGAGCGGTCTGGAACACTACGTTGCGAATCGCGTCGCGTCGGAGGTTCGCACTAGAAGTACACCATTACTAACTTTTTGTCGGAATTTGAAATTTTAATTCAGTTGGTTTATTATCTCCTAAACGTTGTTCAGGTAACCCAAACAGTATAGTATCAAACATATGGGAACTTGTTTTGATCACCAGTCTACTGTTTAGCATAAAAATAAATTTAGTACTGTTAACCTGTTTAACTGTTGGTACGAGACTTACAGAAGTATTTGCGTCCTATCTAGTAATCATCATAATTTTGACAATTGTTAAGTACTAATCTCTGTTATGTTTAAATATAAACAAATAACACAATTCCTTGAGACAATATTGTTTCGTTATACCAAAGATATTAACATAAGGAGAGGCATTGAATTAAAATTTATTCTGTGGCCGGGATTCGAACCCAGGACCTTCTAATTACTATGAAGGTGCTTTATTCCACATTTTTTTCCTCGGGGTAGTTCTGTTCATTGTGGTCGCTGATCTTGATTGTTGTTGTCCTATTTGTTCTTGGCTCATTTTTTTATTACAGAGGGCGTTCAACCCTCTGATCAGGCACGCAGAGCCACGGCGCCCGGCACCACTCAGCTAACACAGCGTTGCAGCCAAAGCAGCTACACGGACTGTCTTAAAGCACGTCTCCCTCCACACCGTATAGTTTAATTCTGCCTCATGTTCCATGTGAAATGCGTATCAAATTGCCAGGGGTCACCTACATTGGAATAGCACCCCAGCAAAGAACGCCAAGAGGAACAATACCGCCTTGCTCCTCAGGCCGAGGTGATATAAATATCAGCAAATAATACAATTCTTTGAGACAACATTGCCTCGTTATACAAAAGGTATTAAACATCAGGAGATGAGTTAAATTAAAATTTATGCTGTGGCCGGGATTCGAACCCGGGACAGAATATGGTGTGGATGGAGACGTGCTTTAAGACAGTCCGTGTAGTTGCTTTGGCTACCACGCGGTGTTAGCTGAGTGCTGCCGGGCGCCGTGGCTCAGCGCGCCCGGTCAGAGGGCTGAACGCTCTCTGTAATAAAAAAGCTGAGCCACTGAACACGAAGAACCAAAATCAACAAACACGATCAGCGTCCGCGAGGACCAGAACTACCCATAGACAAACAATAATAATAATAAAAGTGGTCTAAAGCACCTACCTAGTAAATAGGAGGTCCCGGCCACAGCATAAATTCTAATTCAATGCCTCTCCTTATGTTTAATACATCTGTTATGTGTATTTATCACATGTGAAGATGCGCCATCTAAGAATAATTAGTTTAATCCGAAACGAAAGAACCGGGTCAAAGGTAGAGAGATAAATCATTTTCAGACTGGGTGTTTGCTAGCAAGGGACTGGCGTAAGAAGAGATGCGAGGAGCGGTCGTGAGTCGTTCTAAGGTTATTCAGTCAATAGAGGTTGTGCACGCAAAATGCAAGAGTACGGATTTCGAATCTCGTTACAGCACGGTTTTATTCTGCCACAAAGTTTCCTCTCATCATACACTATCTTGTATAGTGATATTTTCATTCTATACTAGTAAATTTCTATTGTGAAGGTATTACTCCTTTGCGTCACAATGGTTTAGCCGCGAAACCACTTCTTACTTTGTCGTATCCTCTTATGGCATAGGTGAATAACTGTGAAGCCACCGTCTCACTTTGAAGCCCAAAAAGACTTTTTGAATGAAAGTCTCTGTGGACGAAAGACAATCCAATGAATCGCGTTATCTGATCATACAAATCGGACCGATATGTATATTATAATTAAAAAAAGAAAGAAGCTACATAGGACGAGACGATCGCGGTAAGTGTGTAATGTCGGATTGCGTCTAATTGACTTTGGAACATCATGGCAAGTAGAAATAAGTGTTGTGTGTAATGTACTTTCAAATTTTACATAAAAGGGAAAAAAGAACACTAAATATGAAACAAAATGAAATACTAGTTTAATAATAAATGTTAAAAATATTAAAAATTAGTGAACTCTTCGAAAAATACCTTATGTCACAGTGATTTCACTCCAAGGCCTCTATCATTTTTAATAGTGTTGGATCTTCCCTCTGTTCAGCTGTAACGTCATCTAATTCAGTGAGAGCTGAAATTTCATTAATGCTGTTGTGTTCCACTAATGGATTCCTCGAAAGGCAGTCGGCATCCTTGTGTTTGCGCCCGTTCTTGAATACCACTGTGACATCGTACTCTTGGAGTCTTAGTGGCCATCTTGCTAGTCGACCTGATGGATCCTTCAAGCTAGTCAGCCAACACGAAGAATGGTGGTCTGTCACGACGGTGAATGGTTTGCCGAATAAATACGGCCGGAACTTGTTGATAGCCCAGATAACCGTGAGACATTCTTTTTCAGTTGTAGAGTAGTTTATCTCGGACTTAGAGAGTACTCTTGACGCATAGGCTATCAATTTTTCGGCACCTTCCTGAACTTGTACAAGCACTGCACCAATCCCATAGCCACTGGCGTCTGTGTGAAGTTCCGTTTCTGCATTCTCGTCGTACAAGGCTAGCACTGGTGCGGAAGTTAGAGCCTCCTTAAGTGCTCGGAAAGCTCTTTCTTTTGTCTCATCCCAGTAAAAAATGGCGTCTCCCTGCAGAAGTTCTTGTAATGGACGTGCCTTGTTACAAAATCCTTTTATGAAACGTCGGTAGTATGAGCACAGCCCGAGAAGACATTATTCAACCTTCTGAGAGTCCTTGGTCGTCTCCGGTGGTCCTCGTAAAGAAGAAGGATGGCACGTGGCGATTCTGTGTCGACTATCGGCGGCTGAACAGTATCAAAAAGAAAGATGACTACCCATTGCCGCGTATTGATGACACCTTAGACTGCTTGAAAGGAGCTACATACTTCTCAATTAAGGACATGCAGACAGATTACTGGCAAATCGAGGTTGACGAAGCCGACAGGGAGAAGACGGCTTTTATTACACCTGACGGTCTCTATGAATTTAAAATAATGCCATTTGGATTATGTAATGCTCCAGCCACATTCGAACGCATGATGGACAACTTGCTTCGACACCTTAAGTGGACAATGTGTCTCTGCTATTTAGATGACATTGTTGTTTTCTCGAAAACATTTGAAGAACATCTGAGTCGCCTGTCAACTGTGTTGAAGTGTGTTGAAGCTGCAGGTCTCCGCCTCAATCCAAAGAAGTGCCTCTTCGTCGCCAAAGAGATAAAAATCCTGGGGCACCTAGTCAACGGAGATGGTGTCCGTCCTGATCCAGATAAAGTAAGGGCAGTCACAGAATTTCCAACTCCTCAGCACATTCGTGATGTGAGAAGTTTTCTCGGGCTGTGCTCATACTACCGACGTTTCATAAAAGGATTTTGTAACAATGCACGTCCATTACAAGAACTTCTGCAGGGAGACGCCATTTTTTACTGGGATGAGACAAAAGAAAGAGCTTTCCGAGCACTTAAGGAGGCTCTCACTTCCGCACCAGTGCTAGCCTTGTACGACGAGAATGCAGAAACGGAACTTCACACAGACGCCAGTGGCTATGGGATGGTGCAGTGCTTGTACAAGTTCAGGAAGGTGCCGAAAAATTGATAGCCTAATCGTCAAGAGTACTCTCAAAGTCCGAGATAAACTACTCTACAACTGAAAAAGAATGTCTCGCGGTTATCTGGGCTATCAACAAGTTCCGGCCGTATTTATTCGGCAAACCATTCACCGTCGTGACAGACCACCATTCTTTGTGTTGGCTGACTAGCTTGAAGGATCCATCAGGTCGACTAGCAAGATGACCACTAAGACTCCAAGAGTACGATGTCACAGTGATATTCAAGAACGGGCGCAAACAAAAGGATGCCGACTGCCTTTCGAGGAATCCATTAGTGGAACACAACAGCATTAATGAAATTTGAGCTCTTACTGAATTAGATGACGTTACAGCTGAACAGAGGGAAGATCCAACACTATTAAAAATGATAGAGGCCTTGGAGAAAGGAGAACCGACCAATGGAAGTTCCAACTTATAAACGGAACATTGTACAAGAGCAACTACGATCCACTGGGCCCCAAATCGCTACTTGTTGTTCCAGCTCATCTCCAGCCAGCTATTTTCAAATATTTCCATGGTGCGCCAATATCCGGTCATCTGGGATTCGTGAAGGCCCTAGACAGAATCAGACGCAGGTATTACTGGAAAGGTCTCTACCGATCTGTCAAGCACTATGTGAGTCACTGTAAATAGTACCAGCGACGGAAGCATGTGCCGCAATTAGCTCCAGGACATCTCGTACCGATTCCGTCGGCAGCAGCTCCATTCCACCGAGTTGGGATCGATCTTTTAGGGAGGTTCCCGAAGTCGACAACCGGTAACCGTTGGATAATAGTCTGCACTGACTACCTCATATGCTACGCTGTCACCAAACCTGTGCCGACTGCAGAAGCTCCAGAGATCGCAAAATTCCTTGTAGAAGACATTATTTTGAAGTATAGAGCACCACGTGTCATGATATCTGATCGTGGAAAAGTATTCCAGTCAAAACTAGTATCAGAGGTAATGTCACGGTGCAACATTGTCCACAGAATGACAACTGCATACAATCCTCAGACAAATGGTCTTACGGAACGTTTTAACAAAACGTTAGCCGACATGCTGTTGATGTACGTCGATGTTGAGCAGAAGGATTGGGATACAATTCTGCCAGTCGTGACATTTGCGTACAATACCGCAAGACAAGACACCACAGGTTTCACTCCGTTTTTCCTGCTCCATGGCCGTGAAGCTGAGACGACAATGGATACACTGTTCCCGTTCTAACCGGACGACACTCAGGATGACTATGTTAAACAGCTCATCACCAGGGTCGAAGAAGCAAGACAGCTGGCTCGCATACGGACACTGGACGCCCAGGAGAAGGACCGTCAGCGGTATAACGACAAGCACCGACCTGTTGTGTACAGCCCAGGAGATCTGGTATGGATTTGTACTCCTGTACGGAAGGTTGGACTGTCAGAAAAGTTATTGAAGCGATACTTTGGTCCGTATCGTGTCATACGCCGCCTGTCAGACGTCACATACGAAGTTGAGGATTATGAGCCGTCGTCGAAACGTCAAAAACGAAGAGACATTGTTCACGTCCTGCGCATGAAGCCTTACTACGATCCTGAAGAGCAGGTAGACGACAATGGCTTCTTGTTCAAGGACGGCAGTGTTCCTGATGAAGCCACGACAGGAACGTCTGTCGTCGATAATCGCGGAAAAGGAAAGGATTCTCTTGAACTGTCATACAGAGGACCCATGACACGGTCAAGATCCAGGACATTGGAGCTGGCTCCACAGGGATCATAACAGCGGGTCGCTGTTTCTCCAGGAAAAGGAGCAATGCCGCGAGAGACCACTAACACCAACTGCTGTCGTGGCGCAGCGGATAGCGTCACAGACTGCGTAGCAGAAGGTCGCCGGTTCAATCCAGCCCACCGGCAAAAATTTATTTCTTTGTAATTTACAATTCCAGAAGGTTCTACATCTTTCTTATGTTCACTTGTAAATTCTACTTGTTTCTTATGTTAACTGTTCTATTTTCTGGTAAATGCTATCTGTGTATAAATAGCAGAGCACTCTGCCTGAGAGGCAGTAAGTGCTTCGTGTATGTTGAGTTCGTAATAAACGTGGTTTCAGTATAAGTGCTGTGTTTAGTTGCCTTCGAAGTCAAGCCTACTTCCATTGCAACGTGACAATATAATTTTAACATAGTCTTTTAAAACCTATGGCAGAGTTTTGTGTTTCGATTATTTCTCATTATTTCAACTAAACATTCCTGCATCGCTCACTATACTAGCTATTCCGCCCATTTTCTGATTAGAAATGTTGTTATGTCTGACAAATGTCGAAGTGACGTAACAGCATTGTATTATATTTCAACTAACAAGAAAACATGTTATAATTACTTCAGATGTACGTATCGAGAAAGCGTGATAAATATCAAACGAAAGACGCTGAACATAGACTGAGACATGTTAAATCGTAAAGTATGCGATTTCCAGAATTGGTTTCGAAAAACACGAAAGTAAACTTTTGGTAATATGCTAACAAGCAATATTATGAAAAATAGTGAGTCTGAGTTAGGAAACTTCATAAAACTTCCAGTCCGTACACTGAGCATCAATCAATCATCATCTTCTAATCGGTGACGGAGGGCACTTTAGATCATGTGTCGACCTCACAATGCTCCTCCACAGATGATGATCTTGTGCACTTTGGATCTGGTTGTGACGGACAGCTGACAAAGGTCTTTCTTTATCTCATCAACCCGAAGCTTTTATGGGTCTTTTGATTGGACGGATACCATTAGGTCTTCCCGTAAATAAGACTTTTTCACGAGAGGCAATGTGGCCTACCAAATTTATTCTCCGTGCTTTCAGTTTTTGTACGATGTTTGGTTGCCTCTTCAGTTAATACAATTCTTTTTTTTCCCTGCAGTTCAATTCCTGGGAGTTCACTTCCTGGGAAGACCCAAAGATTCTTCTCATAATTTTTCTTTCGTAGATCAACAAGTGTTCTTCATCCTCCTTTGTTGTGCTTAGGATTGCTGTCTGGCACTATCACGGGATTATAAGCTTTAAGTTTGGTTGTAATTGACATATTCTTGGATGACATTATTTGCTTAACACTGAAGTAAGTTTTTGATCCATTAACAATACGTTGGTTAACTTCCTGTTCTAAATTATTTTTCCTATTGAACCATGTTTCAAGGTTTTTAAAATTTTCCATTTTACCAAATTTCCATATCCCTACATGTAATATGATGTCATTTGGGGGGTTCGCTGGAGACCTCCATTACCTGATGCTTTCCTGCATTTACCCGTAACCCAATTTTATTTACATTTTGCGCTAGGTCATCTACAGTTTCTGCCATTTCTGTCTCTGATTCCGTTAGAACTGCGATGTCATCAGCACAAACCAGTAAATCTATCCTACCATTTAGCTCCACCCCTTTGCTTTTTTTCCATTTCTCGGATACTTTCACCAGGACCAGACTAAATATCAGTGGTGGAATAACATGACCTTGTCGTACATCCGTTCTGATACAGAATTCCTTGGACAGTTCCCACTGGTATTTGACTTCGGCTTTTGTTTCCGCTGTGCACATGGTGACCATATTTTTAAGCTCTCTCAGGATGTTGTACACACTTAATCTGTTGATACTGTCATAAGCCTTTGAGAAGTCCACGAAAGTGACCAAAACCGATGGTTAAATTTCCATCGCTTTTCCCGGATTTGACTCACGGTGAAAATTTGATCGGTCGTAGATCATCCTTCCTGAAATCCTGCCTGGTGCTTTCCTACAATGACTTTTTCAAATGGCTTAAGTTTTCCTAGTTTTATTAAGGATTGAACTTTATAAGGTACACTTAAGAGAGAAATACCTCTGTAGTTGTACTATTCCTACTACCGTTCTTTTTATGCAGTGAGATTGCGATACCTGATTTCCAGTCTTCTGGGATTTCCTTTTTTTCCCATATTTCTTTCATGAGTTTGTGTATTTCCTTCTGAACTGCTGCTCCCCCTGTCTTCAACATATCTGCCGTTATCCTATCTTCTCCTGGTGCCATATTATACTTTAGTTTTATCATTGCTCTTTCTGGATCTTGTTGAGTCATTTCAATGTTTGCACTTTTCCTGCACCTTCTGTATCACTATCGTGTGGAAAGACGCTCTCTGGATCTTGAGCATTTAATATCTCTTCAGAGTATTCTCTCCATCTACTCAGAATATTTTCTTTGTCTGTACATTGAACAAAATGTTCAAATGTCTGTAAATCTATCGGACCAAACTGCGTGGTCATCAGTCCATAGCTTACACACTACTTAAACCTAGGTAAACTAACCTAAGGACGAACACACATACCCATGCCCCAGGCAGGACTCGAACCTCCACAGCGAGGAACCGCGCGCTCCGCAGCGAGACGCTTTAGACCGCTCGGCTACTCCACCGCGGCTACATTGAACAATCACAAGAAATTAGAAAAGGGAATTACAAATCATTTAGGAAAAACATATCTGTATGGTTTTGTTTGCCAGTGACTTTATAACGGATAGGTGCATAGGAAGTGGGTATCAATTGTGAAACATGGTCACCAGCTTGCATTTTCCTAGTTACTTATATGCTTCAAAGATATTTCATTAAAAATTCCTTTCGTAAAAATGTGTTGACTGAGTTTGATCACAAAACGGAGAATAAGGCTGCACAAATGATAAAAAAATCTTCAGATATTTTTTAAGCTGTTTCGAGATGTTTGTAAGCCTAAGGCGCGTTTTATCTTTTGCAGCAGAGTACCTCTTGTTCCGGGGCCATAGCTACATTTTTACCTCAACTCGTATTCTGCTAGTTTTTCCTGTTCCTTACTTTAAACAGACGTCGCTGTTAGCGTGTTATTACATGCCTTTTTGCCCTTTTTAGTACTTCCTCGTACTTCATCGTCCTCCGCGTTTCGTAATTTCCAGCGCTAACCGTTTTTCTGCAGGCAGCCACTTACGCCCTGAGAATGACATCTGTTATATACTCCGTTCTGCAGACGTTGACGTCCCTTGCTGAAGGGTACTCTCACATTGCTTATAACCTAGCAGTCACGTTTTTGCATCTCCTTAAAAATACTAATAATTTTATTAAGTTATGACTGAGGTTTAACGACACTCGTTGTTTATTCCAAAAGTAAGTAAGTGTCATCCTGTCACATTGTAGCGTAGCGCATGTTGGGTTAGGCTGTAGCTGTGTCTGAACATAAAAAAAAGGATGGGAAAATAATTACTCTTCAAAGAGTCTCCGAATCTCAGTGTTGCATGGCAGGAAACTCCCCTGCGTATCTTCTATCCCAGTCGGTCAGACTTTGTCTCTTACAGAAGGGGATTCAGCGCCTCATAAAAGGTTTACAAAAAGGTCCTGTAAGGGAAGCTACGAAAAATGAAAGTCGGGATAGACAGTCGAAACATATATTAGAATCATACTACGAGGCGCGTCCAGAAAGTAAGTTCCGTTTGGTAATAAAATAAAATTGTAAACAGATACAGAAAAAAATTTTATTGCAAAAAATTCTACAACTCTTAAACTACTTTTCCACATCACCGCCGAAATTTTGCAGGCATTTGTCGTAGCGTGGCACCAGGCAAACAGTTTCTTTCAGCTTCGTCGTCATTGGTGAAGTGATGAGCACTAATTGTAAACCTACGGTTTTCCTGGATCTTGTCATCAATCGCGTGAACCAGTTCTTCTGTAACCAAAGTTGGACGCCCACTTTGTTCTTCATCGTGCACATCACTACGCCCGCCATTGAACTGTCGGACCCATCTTCTTACCATCGAATCACTCATCGCATTTGGTCCGTAAACATCGCAAATTTGCCGATAAATTTCACTTTGTTTCACTTTCCTCGCATTCAGAAACCGCAGAACCGACCTGATTTCACAAGCGGCGGGATTTTCAATCAACGTCGACATTTCAAACAAGCACATCAAAGCTTACGTAACTGACAGCGATCTCGAAATGGCCCATGTTCTTCTCCTTGATACACATCGTCTACAGCACATGTGCGGAACTGTAATCGCGGCGCTGCAGCGGAGATAAATTGAAACGGAATTTACTTTCTGGACGCGCTTCGTATATAGTGTCGAGGTAGGTCTGGCACAAATTTCCACACACTGAATGCAGCCACTGGGCGTCGAATAGACTTACTGTAGTCCAAGTCACAAAATACATACAAGAGTAAAGATATAAATAAGAACCAGTCCTTAGGGAGAGTTTAAGACGAAAGGTAAGAAACTAGCCACGAGTTTGCGCACGGTCACAAGAGCAGGGTTCGGACCCAGGCATCGAACATGCTACATACCGGATTAGCAGCGCTCAAATAGACGGCGCAAATACAGAAGTAAGACGATCGCGACCACGGGAGGTGCGAAGTATTTGGTATCGGGGATGTTGTCGAGTCCGGCGCGGAAGTAAAAGATAGGCTGCTTGCTCCCAAGGTAATGGGAAGCACGTGTCACTAAACGACGGCAGCTGCCGCACGCTGATCTCCAGAAGTCGATACCTCCCGAAACTGCAACGGAATGTGGTTGGGAGCTGCACTCTAGGGTATTTAAAAAAGAGACCAATGCATTCATGTGCACTTCCGTGGTTGGCGAAAAGGTCCCTGTAGCCTACCTAGCAGCTGAGGGAGAAATCACCGATACTTATCTTGTGGTCGCCGTCAGCGGCGGAGTTTCAACTGTCATGTTGGGTGCCCTGCATTGGTGCGGATTTGCAGGACGAGAAAACTCGTCAACCTCCTCCACCGCGTGCTACAGCGACGGTTTGAAATAACGGCCGAAGGTAAACTAAACAATATTTCACCATCTTGGATATTTTCGGTAATAATTAAATGTGTAGTACCAAAATTATGCTGCCCCCTCCAACCGATGCTCCTCTGTGCAGACAATACATCGGTAATGTCTGGGGGTCTGGGAAAATAACTTTTATGCCTATAATCGTGCGATAAATTTCAATAATTATTAATTAACTAATTAACCGGTCTGAGTGTGTAATCAATAAACTTGGCATTTCATCTGGATTCAGAATTCGTAAGATCGTAAGCGATATTATGTTCTGTTTAAATTACGAAAGAGACAAAAAAATGTTCAAATATTTGTTAAGCTTATGGGACTTAACTACGGGGTCATCAGTCCCTAAACTTACAAACTACTTATCAACTACCTTATAATAAAGACGGCACAAATATCCATGCCCGAGTGGGGATTCGAACCCCCGACCGTTAGTGGCCGTGCAGACCGTGACTGGAGCGCCTCAGTCCCCTAGGCCACCGCGGCCGGCACGAAAGAGACAGCTAAAATGTCAAATGAATAATGAGATTGTAAGGGACATTATGTTCCATTTGCGTATAGGAAAAGACAACTGGGTGAAATCTGTTGCTCTGTGAAAAGTTATCACTAGCTCTGACGAGAATTTTTCAGATCTGTTCACTAGTATACTTACAAAAATAAAGGAATAGCAGCGTATAACATTTACCAGGACTATCGTATATTCTGTCAGTAGTGGAACAGGACACATAAGTGAATTATCATGATTAACCAATTTTTTAATTATTGTCGTAGCATTAATTCCAGTTCTTTTTCCAAATGTTCCATCATTCCAGTTACCTCTTGATCCATCTCCAATTCCCTGTCTGTACATTTCCTTCTCCCTTCTCTCTCTGTCCATCTTCTCATTTTCCCCTTATTCGCCCATCTCGTTCTCTACCGTATCTACATCCTCCTCTTGCTTATTCTATTTATTTATCTGTGTCTCTATCATTTCATCCTCTGGCTCTCTGTCAAACTGCTTCTGGAGCCTCTCTCAGTTCACTCCCTCCTCCAGCTCTTCTTGAACCATCCGCCCCCCTCGTCTACGTCTTCTTAACACTGTTCTCCTCCTAGTTCACCATCTCTGTTTGTAACTCCTGCCACCTTCTTCTTCTCTTCCCCTTCCTCCTCCTCCTACTCCTCCTCGTCCTCCTCCTCCTTCACCATCACCTCTTCCTCCAACTCCACACATCTCCCTGTCTGTGTGCATTTCCTCCTACCCTCCTGCTCTTATAAATGATGGAATATAGAATTCACGATTATATTACGTTCATAATGGATTTATTACAGTCTGTCATCAGTCCATCTCCACCTATTCCTTCTGTCTGTTCATGTGTTCTTACCTCTCACTTCTTCATAACATACTCCATTAGCGCACTGTCAGTTTCTTCCTCTCCCTTCTCTCTGTAAAAATCCTACTCCTCTTCTCTCAGCTCACCTCCTACCCCTTCTTTCTCTCCATTTCTTCGTCTCTCCATCCGTCTCCTCCTTATACCCACACAGTCCACCTCCTCCCCACAGCTTTGAAACATTACACGTTTGTGCCAGTATTCATGATGACTGATAAATCGGTTTCCAAATATTTTGCTAGGTATCCTCCACCAATCACAGTAGAGTGCCTTGAAGAGTATAAAACCTTTCTCCATGGCAACATAATGCATTTTCATATTTTCGTGTTGATTATTCAGAGGGGTTCGAAGTATGTTGGCCGCGGTGGAGTAGCCGAGCGGTCTAAAGCGTCTCGCTGCGGGGCGCGCGGTTGCTGTCCTTAGGTTCATTTACCTAGATTTATGTAGTTTGTAAGCTACGGACTGATGACCACGCAGTTTGGACCGATAGATTTACTTAAAAAAAAATAAATAAATAAATAAATAAAAAAGAAGTATGTTGTCAGGTTTTCATCATGCACTGTACAATATATCAAGTATATACCGATCATCGTCCCGTTTTAAAGGTATAGTGTTGGAAACTTCATCATGATAAAAAATAAAGCCGTAGATTGTTGTTGTGATCTGCAATTACAAAACCGCCACCGTGCACTTTTACGTAGCCATTGACCTTACTACCTACTATCTAGCAATTTAAGTGCGCAAAATTTTACCAAGATCGGAATTAAAGTGTAGATTTTAATTCATTACAAACACACAATTTATCACGCATTGTCATATATATATATATATATATATATATATATATATATATATATATATATATATATATATATATACAGAGTACACGATAGAGGTGAAATTTTGAATGTACATGATAATAAAAGAAAAAATGTCCCAGTAAACATGGGTCAGCAAACAAGCTGTTTGCAAGGTACTTACGAATTTATGGTTAAACAGTCACTGAAGTAATTTAAACATCGTCCTAGTTAGTAAACATTAATTTGAAATTTACTGTTAGGTTTTACATCTAATTTAGTTCACATTTTGCGTACAGGTTAGCTGTTAAAGGAGGTGTCTAAAGTTTCTTCATAGTATCTGAATGCATAACTGTGCTCGTCTCTGCAATGAGTTTTGAATTCTTTCGGAAACCCCGTGAACATTTCTGAATTCTTGAAAAGCGTGTACAACTCTCTCTTAGACACTTGCATGTATCGTACACAGTGTATATTTTCGTACGTTGCCTGTTAGGGACTAGAACTGTTAAAATACGTTATCGACGTTTCGAAGCGACCATCTTTTGAAGTTCATTGGAAAGTTGCTTCTATTGTTTTGGAATAACTTATTTTGTTTCTTTCAGGGAATAACGCCATGGAACAAAGTAATCGCAAGCATTAATGGCGAAATATTATGATTTGTTTCAGGTACGTGTTACACCTTTCAGCAAGTGATACAGGATGGCACCTTCACGGTAATGTACTTAAATAACATTAAGTTCTGAGGAATCATTATTAAGCAGTAACCAATTAATGCTGTTTGACGGTTTATTTTCGTTAAAAGAATTGCAACCAGCTGCCATTATAGATGTTTTTAATTACTCCAGAACTAGTTTTCGAGCCATAGCAGGCACATTTTCAGTGGATATTTTACAGGAACATTTATCTTCCGCAAAGTGTAGGTTTACGCTGCCATTGTGGTTCTGGTAACATAACTGAACTTTAGTAATCGTGAACAGAAAAAATCGGAAAGAAACGTATTTTAATTTTATGTACTTACTATATTTTTATTGTAGGTATAAGCGTAACCAAGTTATGCATTGGGCACTGACGTTTTTGACATATGACATAATTTTTGCTACACTTAGCGACACACATTTACAAAATATAAAAACTGAATTTCGTGCTAAGAGATTGGCTGCTGTAGATGTTGCACTTAATAATTAGTGAAGTGCAACATCAATTCTTGCAACGAAAATAAACCGCCAATTGACACTACAGCTGCAGTTCGTATCTGACATGGGTATTTGGACATTAATGCTGTGCTATGCTACTGAAATAAACACGAATGTATGTGGAAAGAAAAACGATTTCTCATCACTACAAGCGTTTAAACTGTGTGACAGACAAATATACTCCGAACTTCATTTCTACGAATCGCAGAGAGGTCTCTTAAAATGTTAATGCTCGTGTTACGGTATTCAGAAGCATAATCAACACATGAATATTCCTTTCCAATATGATTCTATTGTATGTATACAAAATTACTAATTTGAGTCACTAAGTAGGTACTAAGCACGCCACATTTTCAGCAGGTTACACATAAATGCGAGATCGAATTTTGTCATTCCTCTGAGTAGTAATAATTACTGTAATTGATCCTATTATTTGCGTAAAATGATACCATACTCTCTTAATTACAACAGCAATCACTAATAAAGTAAGCTGTACTACTTAGGTCACACTGTATAAAAGATAAAAGTGTTTATCATTTCAATTGTATGTTTAAACGTGGAATTTATTTCCTGCATGCTTTATGAACTAGGAAGCAACGGCAATTACTCAACAATATTTAATATAACTACCATTGTTCACCATAAGTTGAATTTACTAATGAGAACTACGTTAGGACCATTTTCGTTCTTTTTCAAATCAACCAATAACTGCAATGGTAAAATGACACACAGCCTCTGGCCCCACAGATTTAAACACAGTTGTGTAATAACATATAAATGGACCAACAGAATCTTTCAGCATTTAATGTTGTAAATTCTTTTTCACTGGTTTTGGTCACTAATTCTTACCATCTTCATATCCTATAGAAGGAAACAACAATGACAGACATGTCAAAAACAGAAACTTAAATGACATATACTATGTGCATGGTTAATGGACACTAATGTCAGCTTATATGCATGGGTACAATATATTGGGAACTGACAGGATAGTGACAATAATTAAACACTTATCAATATCACCTGATATTAAGAAATAATGTGTGACGCTGAATCTCATCTGTTGTAATTAACCTGATTAATTAATTGATTTATTGTGTCATTTCCATTCAATAATCTGTGTGATTTTTTTTCACTTTCTATTTGATACAAAATTATTAATTCGTGTTTGAGTCCTGTACATTCGTTCCTTGCAAAAACGGGACGGAATCTCTTCTTTTACGTTTCGATTTATCTGGTCTAACCACTATTGGGGCAATAAAGAAGAAACAAATACTTTACGTCTTCGCTAGCTCTGGGGCAGCGTATTCGCATGCAAAACGATAGGTGCCTTCAGCTTGTGCAGTCATCCTCGATGAAGGTAAGTTTCTTAACGGTTCTGTGAAAGAGCTACAGATATCCAGATTGAAAACAATTAGGAAATATTTATCATCACTACCCCTTCAAAAGTTGTTTTGACCGACAATGCTTAGGTAATTTACAGTTTCCATGCCTATGGAAACCAATTGGTTTCAAATCATAGATAACGAGAAACCATTCCGATATGCATTTTAGCTCAGAAATAATTTTAGGGGGTTAACAACTGCTTTTAAAAATGAATAAAAAGCCTTAAATGCGCAGCAACAAACGTGCGCCACAAGAAGTATGTAGATAATAATAGCAATGTTGACAGTAACAATCGAATTATCAGGAAAATTCACACTCTGCACTGTTGTTTTTCAAACCAATGAATTTATTGAAATAGTGGAAATGACGGCGAGAGTCGTCATTACATCCAAGCAGACATTGTCCATGTCAGAATCTTCCTTGTTGTTCAGCATTTCATTGAGCGCCACATTGTCTTTCCCGCCTATAGTATACAGGGTGAATCTAAATTCGCGCACACGGGCATAGCAGCGCGATTCCTCACTTGGCAACAATGAATAATGTCTCCCAAAGAATTTCATCCTGCGCACATTTCCGCCAGTAAATGAACGTCAAAGACTGAGATAGCTGTGTGTTCCATACGTCAGTGTGTTTCATAATTACACCAACGAACTTGTAAGCGATGTATTAGGCATCTTCAGAAACAAAATGAGCATGGAAACCCATGCCCAGAAACACCATTCAACGACACTACGGAGAGTCCAAGTTTCAGGCACCAGCTACTGCAGCTAGACATCCTCTCAAGAAAACACGATGAACTGTAGCGTTATTGGATGACGTTTCCGGGCATGGGTTTCTATGCTCACTTTTTTACTCAACACACCTCCCACATCCCCTGGAAGTTTGTTGGAAGAGTAGTATTATTCTGAAACACACTGACGTATGGGACACACGCCCATCTCAGTCTTCGGCTTTCATTTACTGCCGGAAATATGCGCAGGAGGAAATTTTGTGAGCGAAATTTTCTTATTGCTAGCATGTGAGGAATCGCCCGAGTGTGCGAAATTAGATTCACCATGTATAGTCTAAGCGAGCTTTACGCTACGCCACCATTTCGCCGTAATGGTGTCCTGCATCGAATCAGATTAAATAACTGCTATGTATGGGATCGGTTCCATTCTTCAGACATATATTTCTCAATCGGCAGTATCATATCTACTTCACCTCCGGTAAAGCCAAATGATGTTGTACCGGAGTTCAAAAGCCATATTAAGGAAAAATCAGTTCACTGGCAACTGGGAGAGAACCAATTTATGGTTGGCAATAAAAGACAAAGCAAACGGTAATCAGTAACTTGAGACGCTGCAGATATGTTTTATGAGCAGGAACCCTAATTTGTGTATCCTCTTTTGCGCTTTTCGACCCTCTCAGAACCTTATAGCTCGGTAATATCGCTGCTTTCTCCAAGACTACAGATTCCTCTAGGTCTCGACGAAATGCATGTGTATGGATACGATTCCTAGTCTAGCAAAAAAATTCTTGATTTTATTTGAAGCTATAGATGAAACATTCCGGACTACTACTGGATGGTAATTTGTAATGTCTCTTTATGAACAATCAGGAACAATGACATGTGCTGTTGTTTCTAGTCAGACACGCATTCATCCTCATTCCCGTTAACATTTAACGGCTATTCTTGCACAGGAAGGACATTGATAGTTTCGTGGTACGATTCCCGGTCAGGTGCAATGTAATTATATGTCGCTGCTGGTGAAAATATTTGATTAATGATATTGGAATTTACTGACTTACGAAACCATTCAATTTCAGATCTGTACACTGATATTTGTGTGAAAATCTCTAATATTTCACACATATTTATGCTTTTTCAGCTGTATTAATATTTGTTATAATTGAATATAAGTTTGACTTTCTTAGTTAACAATTCCGATAATGCGTTTGATTTCAGAATCAGGACAAGGCAGTTCGCCATACCATTCAACGTTCAAAAATAAGTACAAACGAACCTTGTCAGTTGTAGACAGCGATTCGGACAGAAAAAAGTTGTTCGAATTGCTATTGAGATTTAGGAATTTAAATACTGTTGTAAAATCTGTTGTTCATAATAATATTAAATATTGACTAAGGATTACTGAATGTTTGTAAAGCTTTGGGATTAAGCTGCAGTGATCGTTGCACACTAGATTTGCAAACAACTTAGCTAAGTTGGCTGAGGACATCACACACACACATGCACGCAGGCACGCACGCACGCACGCACACACACACGAGAGAGTACTCGAAACTCAGACTGTTAGCATCCACCGAATCGCAGTAGGAAGCTTAGACCGCACGGCCATTCCCGCGCGGCAGTGGTTTAGTTTTGTTATATCTAACTCTTATTTGTGTCGTAATACTTATGATATGTCAGTTAATGTAATAACGTGGAGTGTACAAACATACAGAATTTAATAACGTCTTTTATTTTATTTGCATTATCGTGGTGTTAATTTACACCTGGAAAGCTTGTCATACGCGTTTCTTTTTTTTATCTAGTGCCTCTATTTTGAATAGTCGAACGACTATACCGCAAATCGATTAGAGAACCCGCAAAACAGGTACGTGATTTGGAATGCATGCACAACCGGCATTTCACGTTGTTCGGATATTTTTCCCATGACAGTAAGAACTAACGATACATACGTTTAGCCGCGGCGGACTGGCCAAGCGTATTGCGGCGCTATGCTCCGATGCGCGGTACCGTTCCCCGTCGGGGGTTCGAATCCCCCCTCCGTCATGGATGTTTACGTCGTCTTTAGTATAAGGTAGTTCATAAATAGTGTGTAAGTTTTGGAACTGATGATCCCACAGTCAAGTCCCTTAAGCGTCACAAACATTTGAACATATGTTTTCAAAAGTGTTATTTGTTCATACTCCAGTAATGTTTTACCTTAAAATTAACTGCTTGAAACACACAATATTCTTAAAAATTCTGATCGTAATTCACAAAACCTACCAGCAGATACGTCAGTGACTTGTACAGTTCACTGCTGAAAACTGAAATACTTATTGTAGTAAAGGTTATGAAACTTATACGCTATTTACAAAAATTCGTTTTCTTACAGATTTTTCGGACACATCACAATAATGAAGTTAATTTGTATTCTGAAATCAGAAGCAAAACTAGCTTTGAGCGTGGAGCCTTCTCCTAATTCTGTAAGGACTGCCCGTGTAAATGGTACCGGACATTTGCCATGATTGCTGATCACTTCAGAAACCACCACTGACAAAGGAAACGGCGTACATTCTCTTGACTACCCTAACTACCATAAACACTTAGATTGTCACAGCTAAAGCCGCAGTAATTTCCATCCCACTCGGCAGTGCGCGGTCTGCTATGTAATACAATCACAGATAATCATGTCCAGAATCGTTTAAGAATTCTGTAGTGAATAAAGACTCTATACTCGCAAATAACCAGAGCAGGCAGTTGCCCCCTCTTGCTTCTCTAACGGACGCCTATTGGCGGGAGACAGCAAACCGGTGTCAACCGGTGGGTAAAATGACTGCTGGTTCATTACTTTTATTACTTTCTGCACTTAACCTTTCCAAATAACTGAGTAATTGAATCAGTCAGCTCGAAAATCAGTCATCTCCACACTCTTACCAAACTGCTGCTATTGCACTTTCAAACACTACAGATGTGGACACACGTCATTCGGCAAACATCTTCTCCCTCTGTTTATAGAAAGTATTGATCACTGAAATCTCACTGCAGTTTAAAAACGTGCTATATCTTATACATTATGTGTTAGCCATCTGAAATTGGCGAAATATCAAGAGATTACTATAGTGTAGCCATTATTTATGACTTTGTGCTCTACGGTTACAGTTATTTACATTTGTTAATGCTTGTGCATTTTGAACTCGAGTAGAGGGGTCAATCTACCAACCATCTTTGCTTTACACTCCTCTATCATGCTTAAATCTATGAAAAATGGTTTCTAACAGTACAAAAATAGTTTTTTCTTCTTTCTCTAGTTACATTTCAGGCGATACAGGCGAGCAGTCTTGCGAGCTACTCTTGTACACATGCTCCGAAAACTGTCTTGAACAGTTAAGCCGGCAAATCACGCGCAATGGAAATATTTTAGACCTTATAACTACGAACAGGCCTGACTTAATTAACGATGTCTGTGTATAGACAGTTATTAGTGAACATGATATCGTCATAGCGTCGATGGTGACCAAAGTTCATAAACCAATCAAGCAACCTAGGTGCGTGTTTTTGTTGGGAAGAGCCGTTAATATGAAACTCAGCTTGCCCTTTTCTCACATGACAAATTGCGAGCCATGGATGGAGGGCAACAGGCGGATTGTGTTTTTCTCGACTTCAAAAAGGCGTTTGACGCGGTGCCACACTGCCACAATGCAGACTACTAACGAATATACGAGCTTATGGAGTAGGTTCACAGATTTGTGACTGGCTGGAAGACTTCCTAAGAAATAGAACACTGTACGTTGTTCTCGATGGCGAGTGTTCATCAGACACGAGTGTATCGTAAGGCGTGCCCCAGGGGAATTTGATACGATCGCTATTATTTTCTGTCTATATAAATGATCTGATGGAGATACTAACTTGTAATCTGCGGCTGTTTTCTAATGATGCTGTGGTGTATGGAGAGTGTCGTCTTTAACTGACTTTAATAGCATAAAGGATGACTTGGACAAAATTTCTAGTTGGTGCGAAAAACGGCAGCTAGCTCTCAATGTAGAAAGATTTAAGATGATGCGCATGAGTAGGAAAAACAATCCTATTATATTCGAATACAGCATTAGTAGTGAGCTTCTTGATGCAATCGCGTAGTTCAAATATCTAGGCGTAACATTGCAGAGCGATATTAAATGCAACGAACATGTAAGGACAGTTGTGAGTATGGAGGACAGCCGACTTCGATCTATTGGTAGAATTTTGGGAACATGTACTTCATCTGTAAAGGAGACCGCTTACAAAACGCTTGTACGACGACGTCTTGAGCATTTCTCAAGTGTTTGGGACTCTCAGCAGATCAGTTTAAAGGAAGACATCGAAGCAGTTCAGTGGCGAGCAGCTAGGTTTGTTACTGGTAGGTTCGACCAACGCGAGAGTGTGACGGAAATGCTCCGGCAACTCAATTGGGGGTCGCTGGAGGAAAGACGACGTTAGTTTCGTGAATTTCTGTCGAGGAAATTTAGAAGGCCGGAATTTGAAGCTGAGTGTAGTACGATCTTGCTGCAACGTACTTACATTTCGCGTAGTGATCACAAAGACAAGATGACAGAAATTATGGATCGTACGGAGGCATATAGGCAATCTGTTTTTCCTTGTTCTATTTGGGAGTGGAATAGGAAGGAAAATGCCTAGTAGTGGTACCGTGTACCCCTCGCCACGCACCTTACGGTTGATTGCGAAGTATGTACGTGGATGTAGATGTAGAACATGCTTTACCTCGTGGTTGACGCACATTTGGAGCTGTCGAAAACAATTGTCATTCACCCTGAGAATAAAAACTACGTCAATGATTGCTCTAAATAGTGTCTGTTTTCTATTTTTTTGCACGTCCGATTTGTGCCGCCACATATAAATGTCATGTTGTGTGATTTCACTGTGTATGCACAAAACCACGTCGACCATTCCAATGACGAGTAAATTGAGCATATAACGAATAACGAATAAATGCTATTTAGTGTTATGAAGCCCAATTCTGTTAAAAGTGAGAGAGAAAGCTGCCATCTTCAATCATAACTAAGGTGAAAACGAATTCTTGCAGTATTTCAATGTAGCGTTGGCATTTAGGCTCTGTTAAATGAAAGAGGATCCAGTAACACGTGTGCCCCATATTGCCAACCACACCAGAGCATTTACGTCACAACTTATCTTTGAAGTTTGCATGGAATGTGAATTATGGTCACTCCAATATCTTCGGTCGTGACGGTTGACGTTACCACTAACAAAAGCATTTTGATCCTGTACTGTACAAGAAAGCTTATGCAAAAGTAGGATGTATTTGTAACTCTTAAACCATAACTGCTACGTTGAATCTGTTCACAGAAATAAACTTGTTAGAAAATGCTGAGGTTATTTGGTATTTCCATTTAAAAAATTGTCCACGGTTCAAGATGTTCCATTTCAAGTTAGTGCCTATGCTCGATACATAGGCTACCATTACTTTACTGGAATAATGAGGAATGAATGAATGTTTCTATAGCTTATGGGACTTAACTGCGGGGTCATCAGTCCCTAAACTTACAAACTACTTATGAACTAGCTAATACTAAGGACGACACAAATATCCATGACCGAGGGGGGATTCGAGCCACCGACCGTAGAGGCCGTGCAGACCGTGACTGGAGCGCCTCCGTCCCATCGGCCACCGCGGCCGGCGGAATAATGAGGTTTTCCTGACTCTGTAGATGTATGAAAATAAAAGGGTGTACGGTGACTTTTGACTGACCCTTCTGGATGGCGGTCTTGTGTACATCTGCACTGTATCTTTCGAGCTGTGACTTTATTACAGTTTCTGATTCGTATTCTCTTGCACAGAAAAACTGTTAAATATGGAGTATTAAGTAGCGACCAGACAGCTTTTTCTGAACCCATTATTCTGCTTGTAATAATGAATATGCGAAATCATTAGGCGCACGAGATTCGCCCGGTCGCTGACCACTAAAAGGCTTCCCCGTCTGCGCGGCGACGCGCCTCAAAGGCACGCGAACAATGACGCCGGCGAGCAGCTGTTGGAAATCACGTCGGGCGCAGCACAGCGGACAGTTGGATGCGATGCTGGGCTCTGCGGCACAGTGCGGGCCCACTGTGTACCCGGCCTCTTCAAAAGATATTTAATTAAATTTCTGCTATTTGATGAAATTAAAATTTTAATATCCTCCAGTTGTTGAGAGCATAATTAAATTTTTTGTTGCGCTCGTATCTGCATGCTCATTCGCGTGAAACACGGCGTAATCCATTTCAACGGACACAACGAACACTGAGGACAGAACCGCACTTAGTGCCACTTGAAGCTTGCGGTTTCCTTTGTCCGTTATTCGCAGACTTATGCCTACAATTCAATTGTTCATTCCGTAGACATAAAAAACATGGATCTTCAGAAAAATCCCATAAGGCTGTATAATGAGGTCATAGAGGTGGCGAACAAAGTTGTCGAATTCTTCACGATGCTTCAAGCACGGCGAAATTGATCACTGAGCAGCAGAAATAGTGCAATATGATGTCAATTAAGAACCACATTTACCAATATCTCCAGGTCTGAGTAGTTGTCTCTGAAATTTACGATCGGTTTACGTGCTCTGCGGCATTTTGAGTTAATAGAGTTCCATTCTTTGTTAGGTTATGACTCACGGATAATTTACTGGGAGGAGAAACGTTATCTACAACTTCTACAAAAACAAATTGCAATTATAAGAGGCACAGAGCACGCAAGTGAGCAATGGTACGGTAGGAAGTCTCACCTAGTTGTAGATTGTTCGCAATATAATGCTAACTTCAAATAGAGCAATTAATAAAGGAAACCAATAAAAAAGAAGGAGAAGATAAAGTTGAAGGTAAAAAAAAAAAAAAAAAAAAAAAAAAAAAAAAACCCTTAGCGTTTTTACGCCGTTACTGAAATTCTGTCACGACAAATGACAAGAATTTTAAAATCTCTGGAACGTAGATGTCCTTCAAAAGATGTATATAGATTCTAGAACAATTATATACGAAGTGAAGTAACGTTAATGGAACGTAATCGACTTACGTGCCGTGAATCTGAGATAATTCACAATTTACAGGTAATTAAGTATATTCCGATAATTTGAAGCAAAATTAGATATCACAAAAAATGCGGACATGATGACAGAAACTCTTTCATGGGGGAAAACCTGTTAAAGCTGAGTATAAAAGCCGGGCAGTCAACATAATTGACTGCTGTTCTAGATATTATGAATTGTGAATAAGAATATCTGTGCAAAGGTGTCCATGTAACAACAATGAATATCGATTTCCCCAAGCACAGAGCATTACTCTCTCGCAGTTACTTCACAGATAAATGATTACAATTACTATTGGCGACAATCTAACACTAACTACATATACACATCGTCGACGCACAGGACACCGTGCCCACGGGTGCGGTTCCTGTAGGGGGATGCTTGTCCACTGTAGGTCGAGCTGATCTCTACGAGATTACGAGATGTAACTCGGGCGTCCGATCTTCGATTGTCGTGAGTGCATTCGTGTTCTCTCGATAATCCATTTTTAGTCCGGGGCAAGTCCCGGAGACAAATTAAATTGGTCCCAATCCCCCGGTTCCGATCAAGGTTTTCGGGAGGTTTTCCTTGGTTGTAAGGCGTATGCCGGAACTGGTAAGCCCCTCCCACTTATTCCCAATTGGGATTCCCCCTTTGCCCCACTATCAGCTTGTCTGATAATTGGCTGAATAGAACCGCGACTCTTTATGGGCCGGATCTCAAACAGCCCGCTCCACTCCTCGGAGTGGAGAATGAAAAGAATAAGGTTTTATCTAACTACATGACGCACAGGTCACCGTGTCCACGGGTGCGATTTCTGTAGGGGATGCTTGTCTACTGTTGGTCGAGCTGATCTCTACGAGATTACGATAGTAACTCGGGCATCCGATCTTTGATTGTCGTGAGTGCATTCGTGTTCTCTCGATAATCCACTTTTAGTCCGGGGATAAATTAAATTGGTCCCAGTCCCCCGGTTCAGACCAAGGTTTTCGGGAGGTTTTCCTTGGTTGTAAGGCGTATGCCGGAACTGGTAAGCCCCTCCCACTTATTCCCAATTGGGATTCCCCCTTTGCCCCACTATCAGCTTGGCTGATAATTGGCTGAATAGAACCGCGACTCTTTATGGGCCGGATTTTAAACAGCCCGCTCCACTCCTCGGAGTGGAGAATGAAAAGAATAAGTTTTTTTTGGGTCGATAGCGTAACTAATGAGGAGGTACTGAACAGAATTTGGGAGAAAAATTTCTGGCATACCTTGACTAAAAGAAGGGATAGATTGGTAGGGCACGTTCTTAGACATCAAGGAATTATGAATTTAGCGTTGGAGGGAAGTGTGAGGGGTAAAATCCGCAGAGGAAGACCAATAGATGGATACAGTAAGCCGGCCGCGGTGGCCGAGGGGACTGAGGCGCTTCAGTCACGGTCTTAACGGCCACTACGGTCGGGGGTTCGAATCCCCCCTTGGGCATGGATATTTGTGCCGTCCTAGTTCGTAAGTAGTTCATAAGTAGTTTGTAAGTTTAGGGACTGATGACCCCGTAGTTAAGTCCCATAAGCTTTACAAACATTTGAACATTTTTTTGGATACAGTAAGCAGATTCAGACAGATGTAGGTTGCCGTTCTTAAGTGGAGATGAAGAGGCTTGCTCAGGATAGGGTATTGTGGAGAGCTGCATCAAACCAGTCTCCGGACTGAATGAAGACCACAACAACAATGGATCAGGTAATGTAGATAGAGAGGTAAAAATTGACACACATCTATGGCATGACATGGGATTTTATTTTTAAAAAAAGTATTGCTCAACGGGTGAAAAATCTCTTGTGCGCGTCGCTTGGTGATGACAGGGCCACTTTCGTCTTGCTTAGCAAAAAAAGTATTGTAGACGCGTGAAAGATCTCTTGCGCGCGTCGCTTGGTGACGGTCGTGTGCTCAGGTGCCACTTTCGTCATGGTTGACCTCCCAGGTCCCCAGACCTCAATCCGTTCGATTATTGGATTTGGGGTTACCTGAAGTCGCAAGTGTATCGTGATCGACCGATATCTCTAGGGATGCTGAAACACAACATCCGACGCCAATGCCTCACTATAACTCCGGACATGCTTTACAGTGCTGTTCACAACATTATTCCTCGACTACAGCTATTGTTGAGGAATGATGGTAAACATATTGAGAATTTCCTGTAAAGAACATCATCTTTGCTTTGTCTTAATTTGTTATTATAATACTTGCTTTCCTGGTCAGATGAAGCGCCATTGCTAGAGATTTCTTGAACTTTTTTCCGGTTCTAATAAAACCCCCAATGTCATTCCAAACATATGTCTCAATTTTTACCTCTATATCTACATTATTCCGTGATTTATCAAGTTTTCAAATTTATACTGTCATTTTCATCGCCCAGTACATGCAAGTTGTAAGACTGAGCATGTCCATAGGCTGTCAAGCCGCGTTCGCATTACTGGCCGGACCGAGCCTAGCCGAGAGATTAATCACATTGCTTTCAATTGCACGGTTCACACTGCTGACCGGGCTGACACGACTCCACCTCAGCCAGCTCGCTTAATTTTACCGGCGCGACCCAATTCCGCTATGGTAATGCTTTGCACCACAAGTTATCTCACGTCTGCAGTCTGTTTGCAATGAAAGTATCTTTGCATGATACCCTTCTTTTAATACACTTGAAAAAATATGTTCTTTTTATTTTTTCCTGTATTAGTTCTGTAAACTGAATACAAAATTCAGAAATGTTGTTTTAACTGTTCTCATAAAGAAAAACTCTCCTGAATGTCAGTCGAAATTTATGCGATGAATCCATTACTACCTGTTTCTTGTGTGATTAAAATCCGATTAGTCACTGCCATGTGAGAACAATAGAAATAAAAAAATCAATGAATTATTAGCTGGCTCTGAGTAGACGGCATTGAACAAGTTTTGGTCACCACCGTCTTTCCTTCGATCTTCAAAAGCGAAAAAAAAAAAAAAAAAAAAAAAAAAAAAAAAAAAAAAAAAAAAAAGACTAAATATGGCTCAGGTGTAGATGTACCTATAAATTTCAGTATAATTTTCGGATTCTTCATTTTATCATTTCCAACAAGAAAGGCAATAATTTATTTCAGTCCATCAAAACGAAAGACGCAGATAACACTAATTTAGTATTCTCTTGTCGTTCCAAACACGAAATATTTATTCCATTAGTTGTATAATGTGGACAAGAAATCAGTTGTTATGCCTATTATAAAGTATCTCCTCATGTAAAAGCATAGCAGATCATTGTCAATTGTAATCGCTCGCCACCCAAGAAAAATTAGTTTATACTTGTTTTCTGGTTATGGATCATTAACACATCACGAGGGAGCGACACACGTGGCCATCAATTCATTTTTTCCGAGTTGCAGTTCCCCACGCTACGCCCAACATCCGCCGAGATCGGATGCTTGCGGTCACGGCATAACGCCGCTCAGGAAATGCGTAATTACTTGTAAAGAGATGTATATATTAGTGCAACTACCATTTCAAAAACTTTTCTGTACCTTTAGCTCCATTTCCCTCGCTTTAATTTATGGTCTAAAATGCATAAAACGGTAAGCTGCCCACTATCCAACTTCTTCAATACACTATTTGTAAATCAAGCGCACGCACTTGACAAATAGCGTCATTTGAAAACGACTGTTTTGAATTATGAAAAGGTGAATGATTTATTAGATAGGTGAGACGAGTCCAAAAATCAGATTTTTTAACCGCATGATCTCGCTAAAATCGAGTGATAAGAGTACGAAACTAAAAACTCGCGCGGAATGAAAAGCAGACATTTTCTTTTTTTACAGGTGAACCAAGGCTTGTAAGGAAACAATAACTTGATGAAACGATGTGGAGTGATATTATATATCGTCAAAATTTTTTACAACGTGAAAATCGGAAAAGTGTATTTTCCCCCTCTTTTCCGTCTCAGCTCGGCCCGGCGCGCAGTGTGAACGCACCCTTATGGAACTCGACAACAGATCTGCTCATGCGTAGTCCTATCGGCGACAAAATGAGACACACTCAAGCCGTTTAATTAAAAGATAGGAGGGAACTCGCACTTCTTCCTATAATCTCTCTTCCCATCACGTCCCTAACTTCTATACATATTTCGTGTATCAATCTTTACTAAAGAACACTGCATGCGCTGTACGAATTATTGTCTAAAAATTGCGGTTCCTTTTGTTTTGAAGGTCAAATGTGCAGAATTTTCAAATGTTCAAATGTTTGTTAAGCTTAAGGGACTTAACTATGGGGTCATCAGTCCCTAAACTTACAAACTACTTATGAACTACCTACAACTAAGGACGGCACAAATATCCATGGCCGAAGGGGTATTCGAACCCCCGACCATAGTCACCGTGCAGACCGTGACTGAAGTGCCTTAGTACCCTCGGCCACCGCGGCCGCCTGCACAATTTTAACCGTCTTTGCATGAACGGTAGGGCACAGCAAAAAATAGAATCTAAACAGCCCATACAAAGTTACCCGTTTCGATTTTTTTTCAATTTTCAGGGATGCGTGATGTTTCCAGTCTTAAGTCCAAACTATCCAGGAGCTCACTATACCACTCACAGGTTTTTGTGATGCACACCGATCACAACAATCATACATACAAAGACTAGCTGAAAACTCGTCTTCGACCAGTAATTATTTGATTTAATCTTGTGTTGGTCCATTACCTCTTCATTTCTCTCTCTCTATCTCCTCTTACTTTTCCTCTCTACTGAGGTAAACTATGACACTTTTAATTCACAGGAACATTTTCTATAAATATCTTTGCAGACTTTTTATTGGCCAATACCTTCCTTCCTCTTCTCTTCGTTCACCTACTCCAATTCCGCCCTCTCGCTGTCTGTTTCTATGAGCCTCATTCGCCATCCCTCTCGTCCTCTTATTTTCTTTCTTTATTTATTCATCTCACCTGTCCGCCTTCTTGTCCCCTCTCTCTGTCAACGTGTTCTTGTACGCCCTCTCTTTTGCCCTATAACTCTAAAACTTATTTCTAGTAATTTACTTCTCCCCTCTTCCTGTCCCTTTCCTTATCCACTTTCAGAGTCCTTCGCTCCTTCCCCTGTCTCGGTGAAATTACCAGGATTGGCTAACTTCCAGTGATTGGTGAAGATATTTTGAAGTGAAAGTACCCTGCACCAAGCGCTATACTGTGTTCGTGGTATATGAAAACAATCACCAAGGAAAAGTACAAAAATATTCCACATGTAATGCCGCGTGTCAAATAATTCAATCCTATCATACGTTGTGATCGAGAGAGCTTTCAAAATGTTATTATTCGTTTTGTCCGAATTTTCAGATTTTTATTTGTAATTGTTCCTAATGTGTTTCTCATTATTAGCTTACCAGGACCGTAATACATTAAACGAAACATAAATAAATATAGATATCCAAATTTTGAATAGTCAATACATTTTGGTCCTTAGTTCAAAGAAATATTTCTTAGTAAATAAGCTTTCCCTGATTTTACAATTTTTCGGGCAACTTTGCAAATTATTTTTTCGTATACTCTAAAACGATTATCATTCAAGAATGCAGCAATTTATTTTCGTGCATTCAAATTTGGTATTTTGTAGTGAAAGTAGTGTTTCTTCTAAATAAACAGAATTTAAACCCACTTTGCTTTTACGTTGGACGGATTATCAGCCTGGTTCAAACAATGCATTGCTCGCTAGTATACTGTGCCACCTGCCACACTCGCGAATATTTAAGACACTCACTGTAGTGAATTAGGAGAGCACAAACAATGTGTGGCAATGTGGTCTTCTGTTTCGTTACCAACAATATCGGATCTCGGAGAGACGTTTCCACGGATATGGGCTAGTCAGGTTGTGAGACTACCTGGTGAACCTAAATGAAGGAATCGTTGTTTTCTGCGAAACAGGGAAACCACTGTTTTTCCTTGACTTGCTTGTGCGTTGTTTCGATATGGTGCCACCACAATAGACGTGACGTAAAATCAAGTTATGAAGTATAAAATTTTGTTTTCCTAGCGAACTGAAATGTTTCTCTCCTGATGTCTCTAACAATGTATAGATTTGACTCCATAGGCAACTTTACGGTGTTTGATGAACTTTATTTACATTTAATGTTACCTGTTGTACAACGAATGGTAGAGTATTTTTAGGAACCACAGAGCTTCTGTAAATTATCAGACGCAAATGTGTTTCATTTATTCATCGTGTTCATTAATTGCCTACGGAGATGTTTGTTTTCTCGTTTTGGAAGCAAAGAGTTTTTTCCCAAGGGTGTGCCTGTCAACGAAGCCAAGTATTAAACTTGTAACATACCATATTGGAGGTGATGCACTGTTTCTGATATTCAAATGTTTGTAGACCTAAGAAAGCAAACTACTAAGTGCATCGGTATTTAGACTTACAAATTACCTAACTTCGGTAACGACCTCCTCCTTCCCCCCCCCCCCTCTACACACACACACACACACACAGCTATGCCCAACGGAGCACTCGGACCTCGGTAGGAACGGCGCCGCAGTCCGTTTCATGGCGCCTTAGAACACGCGGCCATTAGCGCGCGGCTACGGCATTTCTCTTTACACATTCACACTCTCCCTACAAATGCGGTGCAAATTCTTTCCTACGCCCAAATTCTCTAAATCAGTTTGTAATACATAACAGTAATACAACGTCTTGGAGGTTTTTCAAATGTCATTGTCATATCGTGTACAAGAAAAATTAACGGGTAACTAAATCGTCGGCAGAATGCGAAACGTAGCCATGAGTTAAGTAGCATTTAGTTTGGATTCGAAAGTATGTGGCTTAGTATTACAACTTTTGAATTTTTTTGGGCAGCTAAAGATAAAATTCGACGCCTATATCTGTCCTTCTTTTTCAGAAAATACTATTGTTACCGACGGTGAGCTTAAAAAGAAAGACAAACAGCACCTTAAGTCCCTTTTGTATACTACGCCTTATTACTAACGAGAGAGAGCATCCAGTGAAACGTTGAAATGTAATACCTTTTCTTTTCTTGATCCGTTTATAATGAAATAAAGCTTTTGTCACAAAGTTTACTCAGTTTACTTTAAAAACCAATATTTAAGTTATTATAAACCTTTTCATTCATTCAGTCGACTGCCACAACGGTTATAAATAGTATTTTACCCGTGATAGCTTCTTCTTTGCCAATCACATTTTGTTGAAACAATCGAAGTACTTGCCTCATACACTCCTGGCCATTAAAATTGCTACACCACGAAGATGACGTGCTACAGACGCGAAATTTAACCGACAGGAAGAAGATGTTGTGATATGCGAATAATTAGCTTTTCAGAGCATTCACACAAGGTCGGCGGCGTTGGCGACACCTACAATGTGCTGACATGAGAAAAGTTTCCAACCGATTTCTCATACACAAACAGCAGTTGAACAGCGTTGCCTGGTGAAACGCTGTTGTGATGCCTCGTGTAAGGAGGAGAAATGCGTATCATCACGTTTCCGACTTTGATAATGTCGGATTGTAGCCTATCGCGATTGCGGTTTCTCTTACTCCGACATTGCTGCTCGCGTTGGTCGCTGTCCAATGACTGTTAGCAGAATATGGAATCGATGGGTTCAGGAGGACTATACGGAACGCCGTGATGGATCCCAACGGCCTCGTATCACTAGCAGTCGAGATTACAGGTATCTTATCGGCATGGCTGTACCGGATGGTACAGTCACGTCTCGAACCCTGAGTCAACAGGTGGGGACGTTTTCAAGACAAATACCATCTGCACGAACAGTTCGACGACGTTTTCAGCCCGGAGACCATGGGCGGTTACCCTTGACGCTGCATCACAGACAGGAGCGCCTGCGATGGTGTACGCAACGACGAACCTGGGAGCACGAATGGCAAAAGTCATGTTTTCGGATGAATCTAGGTTCTGTGTACAGCATCATGATAGTCGCATCAATGTTTAGCGACATCGCGGTGAAAGGATATTGGAAGCTTGTATTCGTCATTGCAATACTGGCGTATCACCAGGCGTTATGGTGTGGGGTGCCATTGGTTACACATCTCGGTCACCTATTGTTCGCATTGACGGCACTTTGAACAGTGGCCGTTACATTTCAGATGTGTTACGACCCGTGGCTCTACCCTTCATTCGATCCCTGCGGCCGCCCGCGGTGGCCGAGGAGACTGAGGCGGTCCAGTCACAGTCTGCACGGCCACTACGGTCGGGGGTTCGAATCCCCCCTCGGGCATGGATATTTGTGCCGTCCTAGTTCGTAAGTAGTTAATAAGTAGTTTGTAAGTTTAGGGACTGATGACCCCGTAGTTAAGTCCCATAAACTATACAAACATTTTTGTTTTCGATCCCTGCGAAACGCTACATTTCTGCAGGATAATGCACGAGCATTATTGCAGGTCCTGTACGGGCCTTTCTGGATACGGAAAATGTTCGACTGCTGCCCTGGCCAGTACATTCTCCAGATATGTCACCAACTGAAAATGTCTGATCAATGGTGTCCGAGCAACTGGCTCGTCACAATACGCCAGTCATTACTCTTGATGAACTGTGGGGTCGTGTTGAAGCTGCATGGGCATCTGTACCTGTACACGCCGTCAAAGCTCTGTTTGACTTAATGCCCAGGCGTATCAAGGCCGTTATTACGGCCAGAGGTGGTTGTTCTGGGTACTGATTTCTCAGGATCTCTGCACCCAAATTGCGTGAAAATGCAATCACATGTCAGTTCTAGTATAATATATTTGTCAAATGAATACCTGTTTATCATCTGCATTTCTTCTTGTTGTTGGAACATTTTTAATAGCCAGTAGTGTATATCGCTCAGATGCAAATCATTGATAAAGGAGGGAAAGGTAAAAGGATTAGGAGAAAAAGGAGTGACAGTGGCTGCATATGGGCATTGAAATGAAACCATGGTGACGTGTGAAAATGTGAGTCGGGCCAGTAATCTCCTTCTGTCCGTCCAAAATTCCCACAAGTCGCACGTTATGGCTGTAGCACCCCTATCATCCGTGCCGTCTTACACTCGCCGTTAGGGATTTCCGTGCGAGGTCGAACATATGACTGCATCTGCGGTGAAGTAATTGAAACTAATGCCGTCTTCACGTGCATATACTTATTATATTGGTGTGGTGTCTGTTCTTTCGGACATGTCAGAAAGAAAAGACACCACACCAATATGATAAGTGGTGTTCCAACAGTTTAACGACATGAAAATGGTTTTTGAAGTTCTTACGAAAGTATATCAGATGCCGCAATGTTATGAAGCAGAAACTCAACATTTTTATGTATCGGCCGAGTTTTCAGTGTTAAATTTTAAGGGCACTGTTGTCGTATTCGTTTGAATTTGACCCTCTGTAATTTATGAGCTCTACTGTATTCATTTAGTACCTCTTCTCAATCTTATTTGATACACATCGGTATACGGCTCTGAAACTCTTGACGCTGGTGTTTTATCTGTTTCTTTACGTCAAGCTCAGGAATTTTTGTCTGAAATTTGGTGGATTGAATACTAGTAGTCCACTCTACTAGAACGTAGGCAGTCTGTTATCTTTCTGCTGGTATTCTTTGCACCGCATTTATATTTATAGTGAGATGAATGAGGGCACCATTGATCGTTAATCGAAAAGGAGATGGTGAGTGTTCTGGAAAGGATTACTTTCATGTTGACACCTTCCATTACAGATGTTAATGTGTTCACTCTGCCCTTACCTCTTTATATTGTTTTCTCAATATGTTTCAAATATGCCATGGTCTTGTCTATTGTGGTTCCCAAATAGACAAACTTCTTAAACTAACATCAGGACAATACACACACACATGTCCCAAGGAGAGTTAGAACCTCCGACGGCGAGCAACCACGGGCTCCGCAGGAAGGGCGCACAGAGCGTTCGGTGACTCCGCCGCGACAGAACTGAAACCTTCCCAAGAAGACCATTGATGCCCCCAATTCCCTTCAGAACAGGGAATTATCTACACCCTTGCAATTCCTCTATCATCTGACCCCCAGGGGGCTCACGGTTCTTTCGTGAGTACGTGGGTGGCGAGCACGGGGCCCCGAGGTAATGCAGTCTTCCTTCCTTCTTTACTTCCCGGACTGCATTTCCTTTCCCCTCCCCTACTTTCCTACCCTCACTCCTTCCCCTCCCCACCGGGGGACTGATAAGCTCAGTAGCTTAGTCCCCCTAACCCAAACAAACAATTTGGAGTGCCTACACCATCCGCCAAACAATGGTGATCTCGCACCAAATGACTTCCATGTGTTTCCATCTTTGAAGACTCTCGTCGGATGATTTGGAAGCAATGGTGACGTCAAACAGGCCATTCCCCGCTTCTTTCGTGTGCAACCTCCGGATTTGTCCTGGACGGCGTTTTGAAGCTTATAAAGCGGTATGACAAGTGTCTCAATGTATTTGGAAGTTATGTCGTAAAATAAAGATATTTCTTATCCTTAATGCCTCATTCTACTTTCTTCCTTTCATATGCTACTATCACCACAAACGACAGGTGAAACGTATTTTCCAACTCCCACACGTACTACACAGTTGTGGCGACAGCACACTACCTACAGGCAAACTAACATATGAATTTTTCGATCTCTTTCTCTTTTGACGAAGACTGTTCTACCAACCTATTTGTCAGTCAATTTTGCGTTGCACTTCAAAGATAAGCATTCACAGATTTAAATTGTCCTATGCTGCAGTTTACGCGAATGAAAGAGCAGTAGGTACGAAGTGTGTCAACCTGGGGAACTGTCAGGCATTTGCTATATGTAATGTTATACTTTTACTTGGTCTAATTACCCATCCGGAATGTTGACTCTACTTCCTGGAAGGCCTGGACTGTTTTTGTTATAACCCTTATCCTCATACAAACTACCTTTGCGTGGCCATCGGCTTGGAAAGTTTTATGGCCCGCCTGGCAAAAGAACGGCGGTAACTTTGGATGGCGGTACTTCTTTCTTAATTCATGCATCTTCCAAGTTCTAAGCCGTCGAAGGGACGGTGGCCCCAGGGTAGGGGGTAATTTTCACGCAACTTCAGTAATGAGAGAAAGGCCCCTGAAATTGCACGTAATATTTCATCAGCCGGCCCGTGTTGTAATGAGCGACGTAGCTGCAGGTTGGCCATGCCAGCGTTAATTAAAGCTGACGAGATGTATCGCCGGCGCTGGAAAAACTCACCCTAATACATATTCAGCGGGGCCACTTTTGTTTCTCGCGTATACAAATTAAAATTTCCATCGGTCAAGACAGTTAACGAGTGTTTCATCTAGAAGCATCTGCGCTAAGCGTTTCTGAAACGCCTATTCTAAAAAAAGGGCAATATTTTGCTAAGCTTTCTGTCAGGACGAAATTAGAAAGGCCAATGCATGCGCCGTGCGGGATATAACAGAGACGTCAGGAGAAGCACGACATTATACGTAGCTGACAGCACAGATAAAAAAAGAAAAGAAAAAAAAAAAAAACGCTAAGAATAACACGAATGAAAACAAGAAAATCATACTGCTACGTGAAATTCAAACTGCACTAATTGCGATTTATAAAAAAAGTTAGATCAATTACTTATACAAGAGGTAGGTTTCGAGAACAGCAATGTCCGAAAGGAAATTATTTCCAGTCGATAAACAGAAACAAAACATGCATTTAAACGTTTTGACATCATTTAACATGAGGTTTAAATCAGCTTCACCGGTAAGGTAAGAAATTGCATTCTATGTTGAACAATAGAGGAAAGAAATATGTGCAAGCTGTGTGTATTGCCAGAACGCTGCCCGCACTGGCCGAGCGGTCTGCGGCGCGCCAGTCATGGTCCTGCACGGCCGCTGCGGTCGGAGGTTCGAATCCTCTCTCGGGCATGGGTGTTTGTGTTGTCCTTAGCGTAAGTTAGTTTAAGTTAGACGAGTAATTACTGTGTAAGTCTAGCAAGTTATGACCGCGCAGTTTGGTCACATAAGATCTCACACCCATTTGAACATTTTTGTTACCGGAAGTCACCAACCTGTTACGAAACTATAAAATAGTTGCCGTTGTGACAGCAAAACGCGAAATCTGGGAATAGTTTTCGTGGTATTAGATCAGTGGTTCGCAAACTCTCTGAGGGGAATATAAATCTCTCCAATCGGGTTCAACTAATATTCTCCCATCTTCCCGCTCATAGAACATCATCAATCTAACCGCCTAACTATACCCTTTCTGTTTGAAGAATAGATTACATTTAATTGTTGTAGGTATTTCATTGATCTACGACTTATTAAGTTGATGGGAAAATTGGTGCTGTATACTCCTATATTTTTTTCTTTGAAGGGGGATGGGTGCTGATGATGCAAATATTACGGCATCGCGATAGCTGCCTGCAGATCCTTTGAATAGCTAGGCCACTCGTTACAGTCCTGTGCATCAATCATCACATGCTGCACTCTCAATATGGATAGCTGCCTTCCACAAATACATAGAGAATGTAAAATCTACGAAACTAATTTGTGTGTACTGTACTTATAAATGGCAGTTAACATAAACGTTAGACATCGTAATTTCTCTAGTGCCAGAAAATGGTAATTTCAGGCTGCCAAGATGCCAATGCACCACTGTTAATAATACAGGGTGTCTCACGAAAGACGCCTACCAGGCGTCCGCGGATCACACGGTATGGGTCCCGATCGCCACCTCCGCATCCGCCGGCCACGGCAGCGCCCGATTCTCGGACACTATTGTGCCGCGGGCGCATACACTGAGTTAAAGTAAAAAAACGTTGCCATCTCAGTAACCTAAGTTTACCTTTATTTACGGTAAATGTTCAAAATGATGTCCCTCTATGTAAAGAGCAGCCTGTCATCTCTTGAACACGTTTGCGAACACTCGACGAATTTCGTCAGCCGAAATCTGGGAAATGACTTGTTAGCACACCGTAAAGAACAACTATGAACTGTGACCAGTAAACAAACAACTGACCATCGCAAACTGTGTTCTAAATTACCAACGCCAGCGACAATACATGCTCGAGTGTAGTACGAATAGACTGCTACACATGTGTTACCATTTCGCCATTTCGGATATTACCAAGCAGGCTGACGTTATATCGGATGTAGTTTTTATATCCCTGTAAACAACGTCAATCAGCTTTCCTCGCAGAAAATAAAAGTCTACAGGAGCGAAATCCATGGAGGGGGAGGCTTAGAGTACAGGTCTTCTATGTCCTCTGGTCGATGGATTGGAAGGGGAGGTCTTTTTCTGTGGCTTGTGAGGGCACTTGAATCCACTTGATTAATTCCTATAGGGCTTGTGTATCAGGAGGCCACAGTGGACAGAGATATGGAATTACTTGCCAATATTACAGCTGCCCCTGATTCCAATAACACCAGGGGTATTTGACAGGGAGCGCAAGAATCTTGCTCCCCGACATCATGATTGTAATGAAGTTGATGCTCCTAGACTTTAAGTCCTTCATAAGACACAAAGTAATTAGAAGTTTTGTTGTGTCGATATTGGTTTTGACAGTTAAGAGGAGTCATACCGTCCTATCTCGACAATGTTAAATTGGCTTTATAAATACCCCGTTTTCTCAGAAACTGTTGAATATATAAATGCGATGTTTTTATCACGTGTTATGGTATGTTTTGTGACTGTATTGCTCTAGCATGATTGATGATGATTTCGTGTGGCATTTTTGGACGTTAGACCCCAGATGGGATCGTGTTCGGCCTGCCTGATGCCACATGGGCCCCTGCACGTTGATGATGATGTAGTGACGACGAGGACGACTCAACACCCGGTCCTCGAGTCGAGAAAATTTCCAACCCGACCGGGAATCAAACCCGGGCTCCATTTGTACTATTATACTATGCTGTCCACTGGACTGCTAAGCGGGCACTCTATTGTTCTACAGTCACTTTAAAATAACAGCTGGATAAAAGTTACGAAATTTTAATAACTTTAATTTCTTCAATTTTAACTTTACGGCAAACACTACTAAAGTAGAGCCACAACGTCATTGTACTATTATGTTATGTGGTAAATAATTCAATGATGTACATTCAGAGGTTTCTGAGAAAAAGGGGCCTCGATACTGAAAAATTTCGTTTTGAGACCATTGAGTTTAGAGAAAAAAATTCAATGTACGGTCAAGTAATGTATAAAACATATGTTAGAATCCTCCCGGATGGTAGCCCTCATCGCCTCCTTCATCTTACTCACCCACTACTGCCCTCATTCTCTTGGATCTGGCTTCTTTTGACATTATTTGGTTCAATTTCTGCCTTCATGATTTGCACATGGGCCAAGTCCATCGATCATGTAGTGGTGCAGTAACATTTATGTGTTCTAAGACAATCCAAAAGCTGTAGTCTTACATCATAGCCATCACTGAAAGTAAGAACACCAATTTTGGTTTAGTCCTGATGAAAACTAACACAGGAAGCACAAAAAATAAAAAACACAGCTAGAAGATAGCTGTTGTTGTCAAACACAAACAAGTGTACAGTTCAAATAATTTACTGCCAGGTACCGCTAGTGTAGGCACCTTATGAAACGGACAGTACTCTACAAAACAAAAGAAACCATATACAGACTATACAGTTCCAAAGAAAAATGTCAGTATGCGAAATTATGGAAAACAAAGTCTCAGAAATATAAGTGCTTGATTATTTTTAAATATTTATATAAAATACAAAATTATCGGATATTCAATAAAACCACCATCAAATTAAACATAGACGTCTATATTTTCATAATTTTCATGACAGTAAAAGTGTGACATTTTGTCGTTTTGGCCGGTACGACTATCCAGTAGCTAAGTAATTTAGATGAATAATTATACAATAATGTGACTGTACTCGTACTATCACCTTACGCTAGCTTATCCGACCCCATTTCACTACCTCAAATTGTTGAGTGGAGCATGCTCTTTATCCTGTTAAAATTTTGAACGCTCTTACAGTAACAACTCGTTGCAATTATGTCTCTTCTTTTGGGCATCACCGAACCATTGCACAGTCTTACGGAAATTCGTCGACTGCTTTCGGAAATAAATGTATGCAATACAGCTTAACGACGGACACATAGAATTTTACAGTTTTCCTACGCTGTATGTAGGTAATTCTGTCCACGCTGGAAGCGCCTCGCAGTCGCCATGACCGCGGGTCCACGGCCCCGATTCGCTCTTCCTGGGACTTGGCCTGTACGTCTGCGGCAAATGCAATAACCGCTGCTGCTGACCGCGGCTCGCCTGGGACTCAGACTCAGACGTTGACCCCCTTTCCCCCCCCCCCCCCCCCCACCACCACCATCACCCTCCCACATCCCCCGCGGCCTAAAGCACGTCCGGTGCTGTCTACTCAGCAGAGACCGTTCTCCACAGGACCCCAGTGGTTGACGTTATGTTATCCCCTCTCCCACTGAGGTTTGTTACGTTTTGGAATTTCGCTGTGAAAAAGAGTTCAGCAATAATATCTAGGTGCGCAGAAAGCAGTGACTTCTGTTGAGTCTCGTTGTATAACTCTGGTATTTGATCTGAGGACAGCCGCACGCCTGCTCATTCATATGCTTTGCCCTTGATTTCGCGTTGTCCATCGTGTTGTAATTTGGCAAATAATTTTCCATCAATTCGAACGCGACAAAGAATTTCTTACTGTCATCTCGTCTTTAACTTTATGTCAATGTGCGATGTTATGGCAGCAGAATTGAAACGTATTTTCTTTTGGTGTTCAAGTAAAATATCGTGGGAGCCATATCGTATAGTGTAAAAAGTTACACCAAATGTCCTAATTCCGGCACAAGATATTAAATCAGTTTAGTTTTTGGGGGTTATTTAAATTACTTAGGCCAGATATTGTACAGGTTCCTAACGTCAGCGCAGACAGCATGCAAGGGATGTCGCCTCAGGATAAGTCAGGTCGTTCATGGAAGAAACCACAGTGTCATCTAGTATCTATTTATTACATTAGTATAGGTGATTGTCTCTGGTTTCAACATCTACTATATTGCAGATGACTTACAACTTATCTCTAGTATTCTTCGTTTGTGTGGCTATAATGTCCGTAGTTGCTTTCATAATTATGAATAGCAGTGTTTGTCCGTCTTTGCAACTACAATAAAAATGCGATTTTTTTCTCACCAGACGCGTTTCGTTTTAATGACTAAAACATCTTCAGTGGTCTGTAATAATAGAAATCTACTGTTTCATGCATGAAACACCGGCGGTATTGCATGAAACAGACCGGCATTCCATGATGTGAAACGAAAAGAAAACAAAATTTCCATAAGTAACAGACATTAGGCCTACTTTTCATGATCCGTTGACGAACTGTTTTCGATCTAAATACAAAACAAACAGATTTATATTATTACAGATCACTGAAGATGTTTTACACTCATTAAAACGAAACGCTTCTGGTGAGAAAAATATCGCATTTTTATTGTAGTTGCAAAGACGGACAAACACTGCTATTTATAATTATCTCTAGTAGTTATAAAGTGAATCAGTGACATCAGATTACGAAACTGGAGTTGACGTTCATTTATTTACTAGGAAGAAGTAGTCTCATAATGTTTCAATCTGCAAACTAAGCAATCTAAAGGATTTAGAAGAGGTTAGATATCAATTTATAATAAGACTATCATCTGCTGAGGGTGCGGACATGCCGGAATCTGAGTAGAAGAGATCATCAGAAAAATACATCATAAAAACCTGAAAATGAACTTCTACCGATCTAGACTTCGCAGTGGTTATGAAATGTGCACGATCACAGCACAATAGTAATGAAAAAAGAATCAAAATAAGAACAATAAAGCGGGCAAGATGAGACAGTTGATATTCAACATCCAATCCGTGTAGATATCAATACTAGAGGACCTGTAGTAAGACAGTAGCCAATGAACATTATACCGATGATAATAAGCACACGGAGGCGCTGTTTTGCCATAATTCGTACGAGATATACTGCTACTATTGCAATATCAGAAACAATGAATCTGACACTCGGATAATAGCACAAACTGTAATTGGCTACTTAGTATAGGTTGTTAAGTGGGGGTGCAAATGAGGTATTGATATGGGTGGAAAAGCTGGTATGAAGGGTCTCCAGGCAGGGTACGCCAAGAATTTTGAGTGCATAATCAGATTCCAGATCCTACACGGGGAAATATTCTGAGTGTACTTACAGTATATAAAGTTTAAGATTAACAATTCCTCCTAAACTACTAATGAAATTGTTCCTGAATTTAACCACTTCCAAAATAATGATATAAGATCTACAGTTATAATGGAAACTTTTATCAAGGGGTAAAATCAAAATTTATCTGCACAAAATTGATAGAAAGAAATTTTATAACAAAAATTAAAATAAACAAGTAATGAAGGTTTTACAAGGTAAATACAGAACCAACGTAAATAGCTGGCAAGTCAGGTTAAACCGGGGATAGATACAATTTAATAAACAAATTATCAAAACCAAGTTGGGCAAGATCGCGAAGATTAATACCACGACAAAATGTAGTTCGTATCTTTGAAAACTCAACGACACCCCAGAGCGTGAGCGGTCAGCACGTTACCGTAACCTGAGTGCAGTGTCGTGCAGCTGTGGAGGTCACCTCAAGAATGGAGCAACGCTGTCAGTATATTGCTGGTGAAACCAGAGGTTTCCAGCATCTCGGCGAATTAGTTCAAATCAAATCAAATGTTCGTATAGTCCATGGGACTTAACTACGGGGTCATCAGTCCCTAAACTTACAAACTACTTATGAACTACTTACGAACTAGGACGGCACAAATATCGAATCCCGAGGGGGCCGTGCAGACCGTGACTGGAGCGCCTTAGTCCCCTCGGCCACCGCGGCCGGCGGCGAATTAGTCCCACTCTTTGAAGAGCAAGTCACCGTTTTCTAAGTTCCACTCGCTCGGGAGCAGAACTCTGAGTAAATCAACTTCCAAGACGAGAACCAGTACGCAAGTCCCTCCTACTCTTACCAGAGCGGAACACCCAGGCAGTCTATACTCACTCAGCAGCAAACCACCGAATCTCCCTTACTTCTCGCCAGAACCGCTACCGCCAAAACTCGCTTAACCACGCATGCACGGTCTAAACACGCCATTGCACAGGGAGCAAGCAGGCTCCGGCCAATCAAATGGTGTCCCCGCATGATTGATGGCCAAATGTGTCCTCAGGCCCTGGGCTATCATATCACCGTCACTCCTGCGGTTTCGTGAGGGCCCACCAAACCTTGCAGCGATACCCAGTAAGCTGAGTGACGCAAAAGCAAGGGGAGTCACGTAAACATCTGGTTTCACCTAACCGTTTCAGACACCGATGCCAATAACTCTTATCAGGTCGCCAGAGCGGCGACGCATTCCAAACACCAAGACGTCTTCCTAAAGAAAATTTTGGGTGTTTGGCGTAGTAAATATTCACCAAACCTCCCAGAGAGCGGTAGAAAGTAGCATAAGCACAATACCTCTGTGTTTGCCCACAGCCAAACACCCGCTACCTGCATCCGCTTTTCCAGGAGGGGCTAGGGACTCCTTCGAACAGACAGTGCTGCTCCATGAGCAGGTAAGGTGCGCTTTCTCTGCCCCGCTTACTGCAATCGCTGTACAGGTCTGGCCGACAAAGTGCCACTCACCGGCCGTCCCGTCTGGTTGTCCTCTCACTAGCTCGTGAGCACCACAATTGCGAGAACCTGATTTATTACTAAAGCCAGGAATTTATGCGAAAACTAAATGAGGTATTTTTCCGGACTCGCCGCTACGACTCACTCACAGTGCCCCCAGGTCTTCATCGCCTGTGATTTTTATTCACCAACCTCTAAGGAGCACAGCGTGAAAATAGCTGACTCCCAGTAAAGTGAAGATAATACTAGCAAAAATACGTGAAGTCTGTCAACCGTAATTGTGAATTTTTATGTGTTGTTCTTACTGCGGCCTTCAGTCTAAAGCCTGGTTTCATGCAACTCTTCTCGCTACCCTATCCCGTGTATCGCTCTTCACGGTAAGATTTATCATTTTGAATCTGCTAACTGATTTCGTCCCTCCGTCTCTCATTACGATTTTCAGCCCATACACTTCATTCCAAGTCTATACTGATGCTTTCTTGATATCTCAGGATGTGTTTTATCAATCGAGCCTCTCTTTTTCTCAAGGTATACCATAAGCTTCTATTCTCTTCAATTCTGCTCAGTACCTTTTTATTTGTTACGCAATCTACTCATAAAAAGTTCAGCATTCCTCTGTAGCTCCAGACTTCAAAAGCTTCTGTCATCTTTGCCTCTGAACTCGTTGTCGTTCACATTTCACTCGCTTTCAGTGCTTCGCTTCAGAAAAATCCCTTTAAATAAGACTTCCTAACAAGTATTTTCATATTTGGTGAGAAAAATTTCAGGATTACAAACAGATTTTAAAAAAACAAAACTAATCTACACATTGTATTGCGTCGTTACATAATTTAATTCTTCAGCTATGCCTGATTTTCCTTTTGTTTGGCAAGTGTTAATGTCACCTTACGCCATCTCTTCAAGACATTGTTCATTCAATTTGTGTTTTGGCTTTGCGTCAGCCTTCATGCCACGCCACCGTGCACCGTGGCTGAATAGATACCTAGTGTAGTAGGTCAGCGTCCTCGGTCAGACAGTGGCGTGCTCTGTGACATAATTAACAAAAGAAAAAAAACTGATCAAGATTCCGTCGTTAAACTCTGAATTAATACGATCTCTTCATCTGAAATTAATCAATAATTTGCAAGGTGAGTATATCCTCACGTGTTCCTACACTTCCCCTACATCATCACTGATCTTCCTCGAGGTGAGATTCTAATGGTTTTTTGTCATTTGTTTGTAAATATAGTTTTTAGTATTTTGTAACCTGGACTTATTGAACGGATAGTTCCGTTACTTTCACACATGTTCGGATTAACTTTCCTTCAAATTACAATTGTTACATTCTTCTTCCCAACTTTAGGTATTTTCCCATTTCATTTCTCTTGCACTACAAGTGGAACAGTTTCGTCGTGACTGACTCTCCGTATAACGTCAGCACTTAGAAGGGAATATCACAACCTAAGGGGCCTTATTTCGACTTAGTCTTTTCAGTCTTCTGTAAAATTCATCTGCCACTATACTACCTGCTATCTCATCTTCTTCTAAAGCCTCTTCCTTTCCTACAATATTGTCTCGAAGTTCTTTCCATTGTAGAGCCCGTCTATATTTTTTTCCACATTTCTGCTTTCCCTTTTTGCTCAGCAATCGTTTGATATTAATTGACCTTCTGTTTCTGTTATTTTGGAGAAATTAACATGTGCTCACATCACCAAGAAGGCAAATAATGTACATAATCGAAAAGTAGATGAAGAAAATGTAGTGTGGATGTAAACAGGCGTCTGACGATAGACTAGATGGTTTGAAACCGGTAACGGCTTTTTTTTTTTTACAAATAAATAGTATAGTAAATGATGTGGTTGGTTGCTGTTTTCTTTATTGTAAGATTCATTTCCTCTTGTTTGTCTGCAACTATCTCTTATTTTCCGAAAGGCGATATCTATCTGACCCCTACTTACACATTCTTCTACGGACTTGAAATTGCCATCTAGCCAATATGCACTTCGAGATAACAACATTTTTAGTTGTCTGTAGTCCCATTTATCTGATTCATTTGTTGCATTTTTATAGTTTCTTTTTCCATCAATTAAGTTCGGTATCTAATATTTTATCCAAGAATATCTACTAAGTCTTACCCATCTGCTTATTCTATCCTTTGCAGCCTTCACTATTTCATTTCTCAAAGCTACCCATTAGTTGTTTTATTCTATTACTTTCCCCTGTTTCAGAGCCATCTGAATTTATTGCACCCTCTGAATTTATTGCTAGAAACTGAACCTTTGGTATGATGCAGTTCGTTAAGCATTTATTACACAGTTCTGCAAGAAATAAAAATAGACCACTATTAAATACGATTCCTTCATTTTATTTCAAATGTTCTGTAACGATTGCATGGTTTCCTGCTGGATGTTAATTGTGGAAATTGGAGGCTCTACAGTTAAAATAGGTTTTCGTTTCCAGTGTAACGTCGGGTATTATAGACGAACTAATTGTGGATGTAATTACTTTATCTTATTCCAGTGGAATCCACAACTCAAACTTCTGCAATCGTGATTGGAAGCACTAAGTAATAACATTTGTTAAACAGTTTCCAGTAGCTTCTTTTTAAAAAAACAGGACAGCATTTATTGCAAACTGTTGTATTTGCAAGCTGTTTATAACTAATCGCAAAAAGATTAACATTTTGATATGGCAAATGACATTTAAATACGAGATACGCGTTTCAGAGAAAAACAAAAAAATCATTAATAACTTTGTAACAAGGAAATTCTAACTGTCGAGAGCACGATCTGAAGTTCAGATCGCTATTGTATTTAATCCTATATTTAACAGAGATCGGTTCCTTCCGAACGCTAGATCATGTTTGTTCTGTGGCTGTCAGTAACATCTGTGCTCGATTATTTTATTTTTTGTAATTTCATTTACTTATTTATTTTTTGTTGGGAACGAGGTCAGCCCTTTCACCTAAAGCGCTGAACTACCGCCCGACTTTATGAAGAGCCACAATCGATATTTAACAGGCAGGCGGAATATTTGCGCTTAGAAATTTTCGCAGTACTTTTCGATTAATTATTATATTTATTTATTTTATTGAGATATACAAAATGTCTAGATGTACCATGCTATAGACTAAAACCGATTTCTAAGACGATTTGTTCCGGTGCACAAATATGAAACATTTGACCTTAATTCTGATTAGCTCTGTCATACATTCAAAAAGAGAATTTCATATAACTGACTTCATCTTAACAGGACATTTTAGAATGCAGTAATTTTTGTCGAATTAATTGCAAAAGACAAATTGTACAACAGACGATGTAATTATTTCCAAACAGTACCTTCTGACTTAATAAAGAAGTAATTCTTATTTAAATTCGTAATTACGGTCCCATGCATAAATGGTATGCATAACCCAGTCATGTTACAGTTCATACACATGTAGAGTGTGTGAAAAGTCTGGAAATGTTAAAAGAATGGTTATCTTCAATCACGTGTGATTTACTCTCGCTCTCTCTCTTTCTCTCTCTCTCTCTCTCTGTGTGTGTGTGTGTGTGTGTGTGTGTGTGTGTGTGTGTGTGTGTGTACGCTCTATGCCTGAGGCTAAGCTAAATCTCTTTTACGTTATGAAATTCGTGTCCTTTACCTCAAGTTATTTAAAAAAATAGCTATTTTTGTCAACTTAAGGAGAAAAAGTAATATAACAATGGAACTGTTCAAAGATTAGTTCTCTTCATAAACTACCGTGCCGATTTCCACGATTTTCATATACATATTCGATACTGCTACCAACAATCGCTGTTGCAGTAACAATCACCTACAATTCACATTTAAAGAAATATGATGCCATAAGCATTGAAATGCACGAAAAATAAAACTGTTGCGCGAGTGGGCTAGAAGGCCAATAAGGACACTGGGCTCAGGACGGGTGGGGGTAGGGGAGGGGGGTAATGTTGACTAACAAACGAACGTAGAATGCAATGCAGAAATATCAAGGAAACGTAGGGAACTATTAATTTTTATTTGTAATATGTAAGATATGGAATCATTATATACAAAAAAAAAAAAAAAAAAAAAAAAAAAAAAAAAAAAAAAAAAAAAAATTCAAATGTTTTTATAGCTTATGGGACTTGACTACGGGGTCATCAGTCCCTAAACTTACAATCTACTTATGAACTTGCTAACACTAATGACGGCACAAATATCCATGCCCGATGGGGTATTCGAACCCCCGACCGTAGTGGCCGTGAGACCGTGACTGGCGCGCCGCAGTCCCCTCGGCCACCACTGCCGGCAATTATTATACACTTTATTTGGACTTTATATGAGATTTTAAAACGATTATTTGCGTTAGTAGTAATGAGATGTTGAGGGTGAAATGCTGCTACAAAGCTGAGCGGGTTCTTTACCTACCTCGAGCTCCAAAAACTTCACTTTTCATTAATTTAAAACACAGGCATCAAACCCGGTCGTACTTGCATAGTGGTTCGTACTTGCATAATAACTGACTACGTGATTCTTAACGCCGAAGTTATTATTCACAGAAATATCACAATATTCCATTTAATGCTGTCACATCCAACGAAATTTAAGACATTAGTTTCAGTTATACCATAGCACTGATATCATCAAGACTATACAGGTAAACACGGATTTCACCTAAGTGAAAAGCATTTTTGAAAAAGAGAAATTTGCTAACATCGAATATTAATTTAAGTGTAAGGAAGTCTTTTCTAAAGGCATTTGTGTGGAGTGTGGCCTTGTACGGGTGTGAAACATGGACGATAAGTAGTGCAGACAGGAAGAGAATAGAGGCTTTTGAAATGTGGTGCTACAGAAGAATGCTCAGGATAGAGTAGGGTGGAGAGCTGCATCAAACCAGTCTCCGGACTGAAGACCATTACAACTACACATTATTTTCAGTGAACATGTACATAGTACCCGTTAGCTAATATATGTTTAGGTTCCTAAGAATAATTCAAAAAATACAGTTCACAAAGATTTAAATAATTAACTTCACTTAACGAAATTTTGTGCAATCGGCAGAATGGCTGAAGTGCCACACATAAAGACTTTAAACAGATTCAGTTACTTTAATTGTGGTCGAATCTGCCACGTCGGGGTAAGTGTCATAATTGAAGCCTACAATTGCTGATAGGGAGGAAAGTTTGATTCGCTTAAGCGTTCAAACGTTGTTCCGTGAGCTGCGATGGTTGCTGGCTGTGTCTTCTCCATAGTAACAAATAATTCTATCTCTTTCAACCTTGATCGACCTCTGTCAATCGAACTCTCCCTACGTCTTGGATATGTCAAGAACACCTGTCAGCCCTAGTCTCAGCAGTGACGTCGAACGTCGTTCAGATAAGAAAATCCACCGCACCAATCCACGCTACTTACAATAGCAAGTATTGTGTCCAACACAGTGATCATAGCGAAATCTATAGTGTCTTCCACTGGAGTATCACTTAGATTCGCTTCGGATGGATTCGCTTTCATATAATTCTTTCTAATACCTTCCACTTCTTCCTCTCATTACAAATTTTATAAATAAATGGTCAGGTTCCAACCCATCTGGTTACCTTTCCTACAGTTCCTTACCAATGATTGCCTTCGAATCCTATATCTGCAACTGTGGTTAAAACTCAAATTTTACGTAACATTACAATCCTTCCCTTTTATACCAGAATTCAGAGAGTATGTTTCAAACGTGTGTTATTCTATGGGACCAAACTACGTTGGTCATCAGTCCCTAGTCTTACAAACTACTTAAACTAAGTTAAACTAACCTAAGGACAACACACACTTCCATTCCCGAGGGAGGATTCGAACCACCGACGCGAATGGTCGCGCGATCCGTAACATGGCGCTCCAGATCGCTCGACTACTCCCGCGCTGCCCAGAGTGTATTGCTATTCCTTGTAATATAAGATTTTCTTTAATATTTGATATTTCGATCCATTAAATTTCAAAAAATAATTGTTGAGAGGCCGGCTTACTAATACTAGTGCCATATGTTTTCTTTATGTCTTTAAAGTCCATTTTCTGCAAGGAAGTTAAGCAATGCACTTTGTGTGAGTGTATATTTCATGTTTTTCGCTGATACAAACTTGTTTCGTGATATCCGTTATTTACATTTGCGTACGTTCTGGCAAATGAATTGCTTATTCATCGCTGGAAGCCGCAAGGGAACAAATGTGGATGCTTGCCAGCATCCAAGTCCTGTGGCAAAATTCCAGTAACACACTCTGTGCATAATTTCAGTCAAGTTTACAACACGCAATTGGCTAACATTGTTGAATGTTTCTCAATTTCTTTGTTCCACTGAAGGACCACTGGAAGACTACTGTATCACGTTATTATTAATCAAGAACAAGTTGTTGTATAGATGTATCATTAAATTTCGAACCATTTTCAGTTAAAATAGTAAACCCCGAGTACATTATACTTAAAGAACATACGAATTAACTTTTTCTGAAAAGCACTACTAAATACGTAATTGGTGACAAAAATTCTCACAAATTTATTGTTTGGAATTAATTAAAGACGCATCGTGGCGTGGAGATGGATTCGTCTTCACAAAGGAACAAAACCTGAATATGACCTTTTTTTGGCCCTCTTTGCGGTTCGGTAGTAACACTTAAAGTGGGCTTCGCGATCGCCTTTTGACAGCTGTAAATTTAAACGAAAATAAACTCTTAATCGTACATCTGACAAATTTGAAACAAAATATTAAAAAATATTTTAAAAAACAAACAAACAAATACATTTGTGGAGGATAAAATTCTCTACAACTTTGCTTTTTATTTATTTTTCATAAGTTGCACCGTTTCAGAGATATTTGCAACAATAATGACGATTTGACAACGTCTGTAAGTCTGTCAGTAAAGTTTTCCCAGTCTTTAGGACGAACCGTGCAACAGATCGGCAGTAAATATTACTGGCGTAATAGTTGGCCACCAGAGAACTGAACCTTCCATTTCAAATATTTGTACAAAATTACGTCAGTAGCACTAAAAGAGGCGTATGTAATGTAATTGTAATTGCAAACAAACTATTCATCCGATATGAAAACTGAATAACCGAAATTGTAGAGGAAAAAATTCTCTACAAGCACAGAATTTATGAACAATGCTGTAGTTGTACGTCGTGGTGTAGTGGTAGTGCGGTAGGTTGTGTTGCATGTGGTCGGTAGTTAGAAACCCTTTTTTCCACCTTGGCTCCTAAAAGGTTTCCGGCACTCTCATTAATTAAATAGAGCTATCTTTCGCAATGTTTTGAATTATGCAAATGTACGAGAGCTCCCTCTAAAATGTGCATCTGTTCTATTTCGCGAATATGGCGTGAAATACGTAACAACGAATTGAACACGGGTCTTCTGAAACATTTGACAACAAACGGGAGAATAACGTGCTAATTAATATTCTAAACAACGTGCGGATACTGGTAGTTTCATATATAAATGGAGTCCTATATTACTGTGACAACTGTCCTTCTTTAATGAAGGGATGTGTATACATTGCGACAAATTATCTGTTGTTTTTTGCTAAACAATTATTCATTATTAATGGCATATGTTGAAAGTTAATTAAATCTAATGCGTCTATTAAAATGTTTGTCTTTGGCATGCTTTCTATGGACGCTTTTAATGTAGAATGTATTACCTATCCTGTATTTCAGACATGCCTTTGTTTATGTTACATTCTTCAGTGCGAAAATAATAATAAAAAAACCTAATATCCTTTTCACACCGTGGCTACGCTTTCTTTTACAGCCAACATAACAAAAGAAATAAGTGTGGTTATACCGAATTTCACAAAGCTATAGTATTTAATTATATTCAATGTTACTATTATCATTACGTCATTTACAACAGTCGTTGTGAAAGTATCTCCCAGTTTGTGTACATGTGATACAGATGTCTATGTTTGCAATTCGTTGGTATCTATTTCATGATATGTTCACAAAATGGAACAAATGCACTTTTCAGAGAAAGCGTTGTTACCTTTCCACATCTCAGAGCCTTGCAGGGCATGAAAAGATTGTGCAAAAACCTTTTAGGAAACAAGATGAGAAAAATTGCCGCTGTCGGGTTTTATTTTTATTTATATTTATTTTTTGTTCTTTTATTAAAGATGGCGTGGAGCCGCGCGCACCGCAGCAAGGCGCCTTACTGCACACGATGCCATCATCGTGTGTAAATACTTATTATACTTTGGTGTTCTATCTGATTTTTTTTTCGGACGGCACGGTTTCGATTACCGTTCCGGCTCACATCTCCACTTGTTCCTATTGTATAACTTCAATGCCCCCAATGCAACTGAAGTCAATCTTTTCCTTCCTAAACCTTCTTGCTTCCCCTACTGAAAGACGATTTGCAAACGCAATATGGCTCCGAACCGGATGTGGTGGCTGTTCTACACCAATCTACGCTCATAAATTAAGGATAATTGGTATAGTACCACAGAACGTAACACTACACAAAACTGGCGCTAGTAGCATAGGCACAAATAGAATACATACGGCATGGTCTCTACGTTTATGGTATTGGTGATAATTTGAGAAAACCGTCCCGAAAAACGTGTTCTACAAAACGCCACTGTTTCCTACGCATGTACCCCGACATAAATATGGGATATGATCACCATGCACACGTACACAGGCAGCGCAACAGGTTTGCATACGCGGATCAGGTGGTCGAGCAGCTGCTGGGGTATAGCCTCCCAGGGCCTGGGGAGCTCCTGAAGTATCCTAGGGGTTTGAAGACGTGCAGCGATAATTCGACCGAGAGCATCACAGACGTACTCTATGGAGTTTAGGTCTGCAGAACAGGCAGACCACTCCATTCACCTGATATTTTCTGTGTAAAGGTACTCCTCCACGATGGCAGTTCGGTGGATCCTTGTATTATAACCCATCAAGAAGAAGGTGTGACCCACTGCACCCCTGAAAAGGCGGTGCAAAACTACGTCCCGATGCACCTGTTGCAGTTCCTCTGTAAAAGACATGTAGGGGTGTACGTGCACCAGTCATAATCCCTCCCCATAGCATCAAACCACTACTTCCATACAGGTCCCTTTCAGGGACTTTACCAGGTTGGTACATGGCTCGTGGTTCATGCTAGATGAAACCCGGCGAGAATCGCTGTTCAGACTTTACGTGGACTCCTCCGTGAACATAACTTAAGACCACTATCCCAATGACCATGTAATGTGTTCTTCACACCAGGCATTACCGGCTCTCCTGTGACCAGGCGTCAGTGGAAGTCACCTTTCAGGTCTCTGAGAGAATAAACCATGTCTGTTTATTCGTCGGTACACAGAGTGTCTGGACACAACTGTTCCAGTGGCTGCGACAAGGTCCCAAGCAATGCTATCTGAAATACTCGTGCTCGTATGCGGGCACTAATCGTGAGGTATCAGTCTTCTTGTGGTGTTGTGCACTGTGGACGTTCCGTACTGTAGCGCTTGGACACGTTTTTAGTCTGCTAGAATCGTTGCCATAATGTTGAGATGACACTTTGTGAAACAAGGAGGGTCTGTGCTACGACCTGCTGTGTTTGACCAGCCTCCAGTCGCCCTAGTATTCTACGTAACGTCATCAATATGTGTTCTCTGAACAATTTTTAACACACAGTCACCATTATCACGTCTTCAAATGTCTGCAGACTCACTCACTTTACCGCACACTGGCATGCAGCAACACACCACTGCGTACGTGGACTGCTGCCAGCGCCACCGTGCGACGACCGAAGGTTAAATGCACTGCAAGGTCATATCCCGAGTTGATTTTAACCCGCAAACCGTCCAGCAGAGCGTTCTTCAAATGTTCAAATGTTCAAATGTTTGTAAATGTGTCGGACCAAACTGTGTGGTCATCAGCCCGTAACTTACAAACTATTGAAACTAAGGTAAACTAACCTAAGGGCAAACACACGCACCCATGCCCCATGGAGGACTGGAACATCCGACGGCAAACAAATACGCGCTCCGCCGCAAGGCGCCTTAGACCGCTCGGCTACTCCGCCGCGGCATAGAGCGTTGTTTCACCATGTATCAGCATTATCCTTAATTTGTGATCGTATATAATAACTATCGAGTGTGTTTCGAGTCTCCGCTAGGTTGTCAATATTAGAAGCGTCCGAGTCCCTGAGAAGGAGATAACACAGCAGGCTACATACCCACCCGATTTGGATTCTTCTTTCAGGAGCGTATTATTCACTTTGCATTCTGTGCAGATTTCTGACACCGATTTACTTGCCTTAGCTCCCACCCTCGCCCATTCCAATCGCCTTCTCCAAGAACAAATGCTTCATCAGTCCCTAAGCTTACAAACTACTTATGAACTAGCTACGACTAAGGACGGCACAAATATCCATGCCCGAGGGGGGATTCGAAACCCCGACCGTAGTGGTCGTGCAGACCGTGACTGAAGCGCCTCAGTCCCCTCGGCCACCGCGGCCGGCTCTCCAAGAACACCTTGACCTTTCCAGCACTCGGTGATACCAATCGATCCTATCTATATATTCTACCAAAACACAGGCGATCGTTGTAGGTCGTACGACTCCTTCCTTCCGCCTCCGTGACATCTCCCTCGCCGTCCATAACCGTCCCGTCCGCCTCACTCCAACCTCTAAAGTACCTGGACCTCAGCATAGATCACACCCTCTCCTGGACCTCCCTCTCACCTATGCCATTATTAAAGAAAAAGCCCGTTCCTGCCTCTGCCTCCTCAAACTCCTTGTAGGCCGAATCTGGGGTCTGAACCCTTCCATCATCCTCTATATCTACCAATCGCTGTAACGCCCAATCCTATGCGTCTCCCACCCTGCCTGGATCTCTGCCCCTCTCCCAATCCTTCTACAGGTCGTTAGAGATCCTGAATCACAACACCCTCCACCTCGCCTTCCTACCCCCCATCCGCCACGTGGCTCCTCTACGACCTCATTTCCTTCCCCCGCCTTGTCCGCTTCATTGAGTACCTTCGTATGCGTTCCCTCAACCGTAAACTGGATCCCCCTCATCCTATTGTCCATCCCCTCATCGCCAAACCCTGTCTGCCAGATCTCCACTTGTCCGCCATCCTTACCCTTTCCCGTGGCAATTTCTACACCCTCCCCCTCCCTGACAATGCTCTCCGCCCAGACACCTATCCCTCATACCAGCTCTGATTCTCCCCCTTCTCGTCCCCCCCCTTCCCTCTTTCCTTGATCCCACCAAGAAGGTCCCAATACACTCCTATCTCGCCCACCTCCGCCTACCAGTCCCTCCAGAATCCCACCTCCCGCTCCTTACAGCTTCCGGGTACATCCATCCCATTCCAACCTCCCAGCACAGTGAGCCCTATAGCCACTCCTCTGCTCTTCCCCTCCCTCCTCTCACCCTTCCCATTTACACTCGTCACATTCATCATCATCTGCGTGCACATCGTTTGTGTCCCCGTCAGAGAGTAAATCATTAGTGTGTTTTAATGCAACTGCGAACGGCTATCCCGCAGCCGACTCCTGTGTCTTTCAACTGCATGTGTGACTACGTGCTTCACTGTAGTGTTTTTCTGTTCTCGACGCCATGTGATTTTCTGTAATACTGCACACCAACATTCCATTTCAAATGATGCTCATCTTCCATTTCATCGCTGTGTTACATGTATTGTTTCTTTTTGTTCTCCATCTGTATTTTGTTAAATTCTTCGTTCCATGTAAAATTTCTGTAGACTGAAGTGCTCCTCACGTGCTGCCGACCTGCCCGAGCCGGGGAATGAAATGACAATAAAGTAAAAAAAAAGTCTTCTCTGATTTGGACCGGCCACCTGAAATATGAGGGTGGCGGCGTCTGCTAGGTGGTCCGACGTTATCGCACTTGGCACACTTGCCAGGACGTACTCGGGCCAGCTAGCGCAGTGCAGGGCCGCCGTCGCTCCAGGAGCGCCCGGGGTCCCTCGCAGCTGGGTGCGATGGCCGCACCTCGTCTGGCACGGCATTCCACTGGCGCCAGCTGCGTCATATCTGGAATGTAATAGGAGTTGCCGCGCCATTTATCTCGCGCGCTGGCGGGATTACCTTGACGTCGCCTGGGAACGGCACCGCGCGCCGCGGCGCGGCCCCTGACGTATGAGCCACCCCTCGCAGCGCGCCGCCCACAGCCTGCTGCACGCTGCCGTATCTGCAACCGCCGCCCCCGAGTGCGACAATCTGTCACTCTGCAAGTACAAACTGGGTCATGAAACGTGTCGTTCCGACCAAGTGTTGCACTATAAATCTACACCGCGGCCGTAAGAAGATCGCCGAGGAACCGACACACCGAGTGGCTCCGCGGTGTGTGTACGGGAACGTCCTGTGCAGCAAGCTCATAAATATTGGGCAAATAACTCAGAAGATAGATTAAGGAGAGGGAAACCTACACTTTTAGCATTTGTACATCTGGAAGAAGCTTTCGACAATCTTGACTGGAATATACTCTTTCAATTTCTGAAGGTAACAATGGGTAGAGCATAGGGAGCGAAGAGTTATTTTCAACTTGTGCAAGAATTGGACCTCAATTATTAGAGTCTAAGGCAATGAAAGGGTAGCAGTGGTTGGAAAGGGAGTCAGACAGGGTTGTAGGCTTTCGCCAGTGTCGTTCAATCTGTACATTGAGCAAGCTGTGAAGTAATGCAAGGGGAGATTTGGAGAGGGAATTAAAGTCCAGGAAGCGCGAATTATAACCATGCGGTTTACTGACGACATATTAATTCTGTCATAGACGGCAAAGGACCTGGATGAGCAGTTAAACGGGATGGACGGTGTTTTGAAAGGAAGGAATAAGATGAATATTAACAAGAGTAAAACAATGGTACTGGAATGTAGTGTCAGAAAATGAGGGGATGCTGAAGGAATTAGATTAGGTAATGAAACAATAAAATTAGTAGATGAGTTTTATTATTTGGGTAGCAAGATAACTTCTGTTGGTCAAAGTAAGGAAGATATAAAATGCACAATGACTATGGGAAGAAAGGCGTTTCTGAAGAAATGAAATTTGTTCACATCCAATATTCGTTTAAATTTCAGGAAGCCCTTTCTGAAAGCATTTGTATGGATTGTAGCATTGTGTGGGAGTGAAAAGTTGACGTTAAAGGGTTCATATAAAATGATGATACGTAAGTAGTGAGGGGGTGCTTAACAGAGATAGGGAGAAAAGGAATTACTATCATATCCTGACTAAGAGAAGGGTCAGTTTGGTGGGACACATTCTGAGTCATCGAGGAATCGTCAACTTAGCATTAGAAGGAAGTGTGTGGGGTAAGAATCGTACAGGGAGACCGAGGCACGAATGTAGTATGTGTTGCTGCCCGAGAGAAAATTGCTTTTTATCTGGAAGATGCCAGTGATCGAAACTGTAGCAGGAAGTCATCATAATTGTACCGAGCGTGGTAAAATTTCGATCGATTTTTCTCAATTCGCCGCGGCGGATTAGCATAGCGCTTTGAGGCGCTATGCTCCGACGTGCGAGGCCGTTCCCTGTGAAGCGCCCCGTCCAGCAACAACAAAACCAACGTCATGTTGTTTTAATTTGTTTCTAAATCAATATGTTTAAAAATGTGTGAAGGTTCCATGGGTTCTAAGTTCTATCAGACCTAGTATAACACAATAGCTACGATCCCTGACTAGCATACAGATAAAGAACGAAAAAAAAATCTAAGTTTACATGCAATATTTACTTAACTACAGCTCGGAATTATTATTGTGGGGTTTATCTGATCCGACCAAATACATCCAACCATATTCTACAATTTGTAAATTAATTCTGTAGAGCATCCATTTTTATAAAACCACTCACATGTGTACATAAAGTAGCCCATTGGTTGCAAAATCACTCCTCACACAAACCTTACCTTGGTGGTATAGCTCTGATCACAAGTTGCATCATGCACATTCATCAGTAATTAAAGAAAATACTCTCTCTTTGAGAATTTACCAATAATGGTAACATTACCTTGGTAGTAAGAACTTTTAACTATGAGAAGTTCTGAAACTGAATTAACAGTTGCTACTTCTGAAATTACTGGAATAATGAACAACATAAACTATTCCTTGACTATGATCATAAAGTAATTAATGCATCATTTTATGGTTAGGAAATAGCTCTTTAACTAACTGCTGTACAAGAGATATAAAAATATTTCTTTGACACTATTTTTTTGACTGATAAACGATCTACTAAGTTACTTAAACGACATAAATCTATTATAGAAAAAAACTAACAATGGTACTGTTGTGTTTTCATGAATAGGATAATCGGAAAAGTGTTTACTAGGTAGGGAACCTTCCTAGGAACAATGATTAGGATAAATCACGGTATCTAACACAAGATCAAAACTGACGCTGGTGATTATTAACACACATAATAATACTTTGCTGCTTTATTAATCTACATGATAAAATCAAATCTACTGGATAGTCCCATAGTGGCACTGGTGAAAACTTCGTAATTACTGGTAGCAACATCTTTAGATAGGAAACGTAGCCTGGTTCCATAATAGCATTGAGCTCACAAATTTTCTTCTTGGCGTCGAAATTGTACTTTTATGGCTCCATATATATCACAGCCAGAGCAACACCATTGACATCCGAGGCGAATTGCAGATAACATCCAGGAAAATATGTTTCAACAGCACGACACAGAGGTGATACTACTATGCTTCCAAGAACTAGACTACTGCTTTGTTCACTTGCAAGCCATTCTACTCAAAGATTCTTCCGCCAATTTCCACCTTTTAAGTTACACACACACAATGTCGTTCTCAACCGGCCCCATTATACAAATTTTACATACCATCTATATTTAAAGTCCTTGACTTTTCTGTGAATGAACCAGCGATTTACAATAGAAATAGTAACAAAAATCTTTTCGACAATTACATCCGTTTCATAAAATAACATTTACATAAGTCTGTCTTTACAAAAATAAATAGAATTTCATACAGAAATTAAATACAGTTGAAGCAATACATCAAAGAAAACACTTTACAACCGACATATATGTACGAAATTAAATAAATACAGAAAAAGCATTAATAGAAGGATGATCTATAGTGTTGCACTAGCATCATTATCCGTTAATGTTCACTTCTTTCAACCCTGGCAATGTTATAGATGTGAAAAACGCCGACTTGCATTATGGTTCGCTATTCACGTAAAACTGTATATCGCCGCTATAACTGCCTAGGTAAGACAATTCAAAGATCAGAGAGAAGTGACAACTTACCAACTCCAAACAGGATGCTGCATACTTAAGGTATGTGGTGTACAAATAAATTTTCCAGTTGTTAAATGCTGTACCTTCTTATGAACATGATAGAGGGTATCACAGACGAATGCCCTTAATATTGATGAATACGACCGAAGAACGGAAAAATCCAACCTCGAGGAAGAACATTTTGGCTCGAGGAGAAATGTAGGAACTCTGAAAGCATGTTCTTTTGATATGTATTAGGTAATGTGTTGAAGAAATCCAACATTTATACATCGACGGAATGAAAGGTAATGAGATCTTTATTATTTCTCTGAGTTTAGCGGCTGAGGTATTTGTTGTTAAAAACCTTCACTGTACGATTATCTGCCAAATGCTTGGAAGGCGTCAAATATCCTCATTGCGTCTGTTTCTGTTTGTATGCCGTATTGGACAACTTCCGTTCTCTTTCTGCCTCACATTACTGATGGTAACGGTTCTTTTAAACGTACTGTGCCCAATACTCTGACAAATTATGACTAGTAAGTTGTAAAGTTTGTTTCACATGCATAATTGGCCTTCTTCTCCACCGTTATTAGTCACAAACTTTATGTGAGCTATCTAGTTATTTAATGTTGTGTTTCCAGGATATATCTCATCATCACGCTTTAGTGGTACGTAAGTAAAATTAAGCTGTCTGCACTAATGTACTCGGCCGTCCCTGCTGTAGGTTTCCCACAGGGGAATGGGTGTGTGTGTTGTCCTTAGTGAAAATTAGTTTAAGTAGTAATTAAATCTATGGCCTACTGATAATAGCAGTTTGGTCCAGTAGATTTCAAAACTTTTGTACTTTTGAACTAATGAAGTGTACAGTTCAAAACGATTAGGGGATCAATTGATCAGCAGAATGAACTAAAATAGTTCGACGCATTTCTGTCGGTTCTACGAAGTGGAGAATTATGGAAACTGAGATATTTGTTATAAGAGAAAGTTGCTGTAGAGGGGTTTGGTATTGACTTGTATTTACTCTACTAAACCCACTTCATAAGCAGTTGGATTCAGATAGTGTAGTGAGCAGGTAGTGCAGGCAGCAACAAAGTGACTTGCCCGAAGCTACGGCGTGGACAGCTTTAGGAAGGCTGGAATCGGGCCAGACACACAGGGCGGTAGCTGCAGCTATTGGAGTGTCCCAAAGTGTAATTTCCAGTACCAGGACGCGATTTCAGACAAAATAAACCATGAAATGAAGCCAAGGCCCGAATCATTCAAGGGTAACATTAGATAGAGATGACCGTTATTTCCGGTTAACAGCCCGTCGAATAAAAGAAAAAAAATAATAATAAAAAAAAAAAAATAAAAAAAAAATAAAACAAATTTGTTCAGTTGCCTGTGTATCTATGGGACTTAACTTCTTTGGTTGTCTTTAAGCTTAAAAACTACTTAAACGAAGAGAAACTAACCTAAGTACTACACACACACACACACACACACACACACACACACACACATGCCAGATGGAAGACTCGAACCTCCGACGGCGAGAAACCGCGCTCTCTGCAGCGAGATACTTTGAAATGCTCGACCACTATACCGCGGCCTCGTCGAGACAGGAGGCTGAATGCAACTCAGTTGTAACACACCCTTCAGGCAGCAACAGTACGCGCAAAATTGCTATCGGAAATGTGGCCTCTACGAACGGAAGAGTATGGTATGTGTCCCATTAAAACCACACACCACTTAGACCGCAGAAACTGGGCGGAGGAACATCGGGATTGGAGTCGTAAGGAATGTCGCCGGGTTGTGTTCGCAGATGAGTTAAGATTTTGTGTCAGCCGGACAATCATCGTTCCTTCATCTGGAGTGAACGTGAAATTCGAAACAATGCTGCTTGTATGCAGAAAAAGTTCCCATATCATGGTGGTGGATGAATGCTGTGACCAGGAATCAGTATGGCGAACGTACGGACCTATATGTCGTTCAGAATAACGCTGTGACTGCTCAGAGGTATAGAAACGAAATTCTTCGAGCTTTTGTTGTACCCTATGCAGGTAACATAGGAGAGGGTTTCCTTCTGGTGGATGATATCGCTGATTTCCACTGAACTGTACTGGTAGATAAGATGATCGAAGTTGAGGATATTGTATGGTCAGCTTGTTTACCGGACATAAGCTCCATTGATTACGTCTGAGACGTACTTGGTAGAAGTATTGCAGACAAACCAGCATCTCCCACAATGGTTGCATTGCTAGATATTTCACGCATGGAAGAATGCCCAAATATTTCTCAAGATCTGATTGATAACATCATACTGTCCATGCCACCCAGGTATGCCACTGTACTGGCCGTCCGATGTGATCACACTCCATATTAGAGGAGAATGAGAATATTTTTTCACAATTATGATATCTCCATAGTGCCTCGCTCTAATTATCGCCATGCAAACATCAGGTAAATAGTTGAGAAAGCAAAATATCGTATCTAACCACACACAGAATTCAGTTGTAACCAATATCTGAATACAATATGTTACTATATGTAGACTGTGTATGATATCTCACCTGATCCTCTAATTTTTTGTGCAGTGTATGGTCATGTGGAACTGTTGACTTTTAATGATGTCCGCATATGTCTCCATGTCAAAGGCACTTCTGGGCTTGTTAACCATTATGCACATTGCTAACACACGATATAGCACGCATCGAAACTGCGCATTAAAACAAGATGGCGCCAGATTATAGTTCATTTCAATATAACTCTCGATTTATCGATCTTTTTTCGGCGACTAGCAAGCCTAACAAGCCTAGAACTACCTTGTACACTGAGATGCTTGTGGACGGAAGGAAAACTGAAAAACCGTGCGTGTGCAAAGTTGTTCATGAGAGACACCAAGATTAGTTTATGTATACTTTATTGAAGTGTTTATTATGCCATTATAGCCTGATGATGTGTACCCTGTCAGTGTATGGTAAACTAAATGTTTAAATAACTGTCGTAAATTTTGTGATAAGTAGTGCTATTTAAAAAGCTGATTATAATTCAACTACATGTGGCGTCTATTCCAAAAGAACAGTCGTCAGTTCTGATCCTATAGTTGTTATTATTTTATGTACACAGAATATACGACATCAACTGCGATTGAGCAAAGCTGAAAATGTGTACCCAGCCGGGATTCGAACACTTGTCTCCTGCTTTATAAGCAGTTGCGCTGAACACCGGTTATTTTTTCTATTCTTTATTATTATTATTATTATTATTAACGTAGGAAAGACAAAATTTCTTCTTTACAGAAAAATAAATTTTTTTCTCGTAAAACTATTACATTATTTGGAGGACTCCTTCTTCGGCACTGGACTCGTATTAGGAAGGATGGTGATTCAAATCGACCTCCAGCCATCCAGTTTTAGGTTTCCGTGATTTCCCTAAATCGCTCCAGGCAAATGCCGAGATGGTTCCTTTAAAGGGCACGGCCGACTTCCTCCCCAATTCTTCCCCGAAAATCCGAGCGTTAGCTCCGTCTCTAATGACCACGCTGTTGACGGAACGTTAAACCCTAAGTTTCCTTCCTTCCTTCCTCCTTCTGGAATTAGTTCCAAAACTATGAGTTTGAGTACTGTGGGCAGGGTAAAGCTGGGAACTTGTATCCGACGGGAGGCGTGCTTAGGCATACGTTGCAGGTGCGGTGATCATTCTGTCCCCAGTGGCGTAGTGGTCAGCGCAACTGCCTAGAAAGTATGAGGCCCGGTTTCGAATTCTATCTGGGTACACGTTTTTAGCTTTTCCCTGTCGCATTTGATGTCATACATTCTGCGAATATGTAAACGAAGGCTTCCGCGGCCGTTGTCATTGTATATAAAACTCTTCTGGGTTTTGGACCGCATCGTCAAAATATCAAACATTTCACCGACGTTTCGGCCACTATTGCAAGTGGCCGAAAAGTCGGTGAAGTGTTTGATATTTTGACGATGCGGTCCAAAACCCAGAAGAGTTTTATATACATTCTGTGAATATGATTATAATTTAGGAAACAGTCACATTAGATTAGCAGTTAGTAAGTTTTCAACATCTTGATTTGAGAATTTATGTAGTATTAAATGTAACTGTCTAAACTTCGAGTGTGAATGAAAGATTTCAATAAGCTTGGGTAACTCCTTTTGACCCAAGCCGATTGCCAGTCCGACATTATAGGGAGTCCAGTTGTGCGATAAGGTGGCAGCGTGCGCTCTGAGAGGGGAGGGTGGCGATGACGTCACGGTGGCGGCCGCCTCGTTAGGCAGCCAGCACGTGCGGCTTCGGCGGCCGCTTCTTCCGCAGGCCGCTGGCCACTGGAGCGGCTAGTTGGACACGTGCTTGACGGCTGCGGCCACTAACAAGCGGCACCCTGGCGCACGCGTTACGCCATTGTCGATCGCAAGTAGGGGAAACGTTACAGCTGTTCGTTGACATCACAATAAGATAAAGAGCTGCAGGGTACTGGCTTAAAATGGCGAATCTAGACAAAGTGCACGAAATAACGGGCACACATATCGTAGCAAACCGCCAACTGAGAACATGGCGAACGGACACATGGCAACATGAATGGGAGGCCTGCGATAAAAGACATAGACTATATACACTGCTACCAGACATTAGAGAAAGAAAAAGGATGAAGCATATTGACCCCTAGCCGCGGTATGGTTCACTTCCTTACAGGACATGGTCCATATCCCACTCACGTGTTCCGAATTGGACTGGGCGACACCAACACTTGCACCTGCCAAAACACCGAAGGCTTCCCTGAACACATCGTCTTACTCTGCGGACGATACACTCGAGTCAGACATACACAGCAGCTTGACTTTACAACAGACGATACGATATATGACATAATAAGAAACGAATAAAAATGGACACAACACACTTGCAGACAAGATATCTAATGCAACCTTCGAAGAATATAAAAGGACTAGGCCCTACAGGAGGCGTGCCCATATGTCCCGCAGGGTGGGCAGGTATACTTGGGAACAAACAGACGAGGAATAAGGCGATGAAACTTTCATAAATGAGACTCAAGTTTGACAGAGGAGCAATCTCCCTCTGTCATCAACCCAAACCAGACCTTCCTTAAATTAATATGGATACTAACATCTGAGACACAAGAAAGAAAAATTAACATGAAGAAAAGAGACTAATATCACCAAAACCATGGAAACTGTGCAGGGTTATCGGTAGCTTGAAGGAAACCTTCCAACGTACTCAACCCCCAGCACAGTACAATGCATCTAACCAGAAGGGCAGAACACCCCATTATTTTTAGATATAATTTATTTCTTTCCTATTACATTGTTTAGCCCATAATTACAATTAACGAATTTCAGAATACATTAAATTTTGACATGTGTATAACAACCAGGTAACCAATCATGTTGTTATGTTCTACACTACATCTAATTATTGTAAAATACACGAACTGTAGCAACAACTGTAAGCACTTGTATATATGTATTTTCTCTTTGGTTTTATTTTTTTTCTTCTTATCTCTATTTATCTCAAATACTCAAATTATGTAACATTAATGAAGTGATGTGTAACATGTAAAACTAGAAATGCACGTCCTGCTTTATATTAAAAGGTAGCTGGATTATAAATGAGAAATAAATAAAATGTTCGGCTTTTATTCTATGTGGTACCAAATTGAGGTCACACAGAAATCATTCACTAAATAAAACCTTCACTACTAGGAAGTACATGTTATTCTTCGCCTTTTCCCCACATACACCTATTGCGCACTCAGTATCGTATTTGGCGTGATTAGTGTGAGTTAGGGGCGGGCAAATGCGTCCACTTTTGCCGCACAGCTTGCCAGTGGAGAGTCATCCTCCCCTTTCCGTTAACATCGTTTAGCAAGACGGACTGATCTCGTTCCTTGTCTCATTGATTTCGGTGCCAAATTCTCATTGGCCTTCGTTGTAAAGCACGAATGTCTTTGGTACAACTTGTACTCCTCAACTAATTACCGAACTTTTTTTCGCTGTTTTAGGCTTTTAAAAGGAAAATACTGCTGTAGATGACAGAGCAACTACCACAAACATCATCAGCGTAATTTACGAGTACTAAAAATTTTGTTCAAATGTTTGTAAAACTATTGGACCAAACTGCGTGGTCATCAGTCCATTGCTTACAAACTACTTAAACCTAGGTAAACTACCCTAAGGACAAACACACACACCCAAACCCCAGGGAGGACTCGAACCTCCACGGCGAGCAATCGCGCAATTCGCAGCGAGGTGCCTTAGACCGCTCGGCTACTCCACCACGACATAAGTTTTGAACAGGAAACAATGTCCAGTCTCGAGATTTTTTTATGACTTACATGCTCTTTTGGAACATTTTTATATCGAATTCAGCGACTAGGGTCGATTTCATACTGATTTGGTTTAATATTATTAAAATCTTGAGCCATATTGCTGAGATACTAATACAGTGCTGTGTGCTTTATCATAGAGATAAGATTGTTTGTTATTTCTTCGGGACACGGGGACCAAACAACTACTGTCATCAGTCCCCCGGTAGGCACGGCTAAAGACTGAATATAGGAAAGGAATGGAAGGTAAAGGGAATGCTGTCCCAGTAGGGAAGAAGGAAGGAAGACTGCATTTGCTCGGATCCCATGGTCACTACACGTGTACTCACGTGAGCCCTCTGGTAGCGTACAGATATTTCCGTCTTTTGCAATTGAAATGTCTTTTATTCTTCAACTAGCAGTAAACCCGGCGTTGCCCGGGTGTTTATTTATCCTACACTATCGTAGTCCACAACCCCCTCACCCGCTCTGTCTGCATCCACCTCTTTTATATAGATAGAGATTAAGAAAACAAATTGCTTACTTTTGGATTCAAGAGCCGGCCGCGGTGGCCGAGGTGACTGAGGCGCTCCAGTCACGGTCAGCACGGCCACTACGGTCGGGGGTTCGAATCCCCCCTCGGGCATGGATATTTGTGCCGTCCTAGTTTGTAAGTAGTTCATAAGTAGTTTGTAAGTTTAGGGACTGATAACCCCGTAGTTAAGTCCCATAAGCTTAACAAACATTTGAACATTTGAACATTTTGGATTCAAGAGAATTAATGGAGACTTACATACAAAAATAAATGGTAACGAGCAAAGCTGTAAAGCTAACTTTATTTGGTACAAGCTTTTACGGCAATATACTGCGAAACTGTTGTGAGCGGTAGACTTCTTTATGTTTCATTATTTTGTGTGGGGTAGGGGTGGGGAATCAGTTACAAAACGCTTCAGAAACGTCCGAAATTACATGAAAACTTTGTTGCAGGTCCCTAACTACTCCAATTTTCCAATAATTGACACATAATTCTTGGTATTCTCGCGCTGTGGCCTCTCATTATTTATGACGTCATATCTCATGATCTATGTGTCGTGCTCTTTTGTTTTTGGGTTAGGAACCTTCGTGGGCATACGGTGAACAGTTCACCAGAGTTTCATTGCTCACTGATATTTCATCTGCACAGTTCGAGAGTTTCTTACCTTAATAAAACGTAACCAACTGATTTAGCATTTTTGTCGTGGGCTTTTTGGATGCTCCTGAAATTCTGTTGGTGCTTCGTGACTTTCACTGAAGCCGTGGGCTTAGGGAGAGATTTCTCCGTGTACAACAAATTGAAAGGTCATTAACAAAGTAATAATAATTGATATGCACAAAAGCATGCATTCTAATGTAATTTCATTATACTTTCCTTAAGACGAAACGGTTTTTTCGTTTTCCTTCGAAAGTGCCTCTCTACAACATGATTAGTCTTTAAGACTATACTTCCTAAAACGTAAAGTAGAAGCTATAGGTATTGCAGCGTTAATATTACGTCGTGCTATAATATTGACTGGGCAATTTAAAGTGACATCGGACAAAAACATCTGCTGTCGTTCGAGTGTTATCGACAGCCCTCGGACGTGTTCCTGAGAAAAATATTACCAAATACACGCTCATTTTACCCGCACGACGCCAGCCCCGAGGGCAGTTTATGTGCACCGCCACTCCTGTAAGAGGTGGCCAGGAACCCTTCTACTGCTACACCACTACCACCCGGAAGGAATACGCCAACTGTCTGCGTATACTTTTGTAGACGAGGAATTTTCTCTATAATAGCTTGTTTGTGGGGCGGCCACAGTCGTAAAATACCAATAGTTACCATAAACAGGTCAGCTGCGACTGGCAATATTCTTCTTTCGAGGCACGACCTGTTTCGCTTGATTAACGTGATATTAAGGTTATTTCTTGTCAATTTATAAAAAAAACTCTGTTACAGAAACGGATGAAGCTCATTCCTCAACATTAATATACGGGATTTGCCCACAATTACTGATTTTATTAAGGACTCACCACCTTATGAGTAAGACATTTTCTAAAAATGATTCCATGAACCTGGATATTATATTTGCGAAACCAGCTTTATTCGGTTCTGTAATATATCTTTGTAATAAGTTAACCAGAAAGCACCCGAAGATGCAAATTTATGAAGTGAAACCAGACATGTCTTGAAATAAAATTTTACGATGACGACGGACCCATTCATTCAAATAATGTTTCTCAGAATGTCCAGGAATCGTGTACCTGAGGCGGGACATGAGAACCAGATCGGCATTAAAATGTTTGAGATATAGTAAACCACTTCACACCGGATAGCGCCGTTTTAAACCGTGAAACTGCGTGACCAACCGTACTGGTGCCAATAGGGCTGTACATATGTGTGTGCATACTGATTTGGACGAATATTTCATGAATACTTCACCATATTGACATGGGATCTGAAACTGTTTCGTTTTTTACTGGTGTTGTGATGGTTTCTGGTGTCATTCCCTTGGAGTATCGTCTCAGATGCGCAAATATTTTCATGGTTGCCTGTCAGAGAGGCCACGGTGGGTAGTGGCAGACGGAAAATTATCGAGTAAAACAGAAGTGATATCCTGTGTTTCCAGAGAAGCTGTAATATGGCTGCCGGCCGCTGTGGCCGAGGAGACTGAGGCGCTCCAGTCACGGTCTGCACGGCCACTACGGTCGGGGGTTCGAATCCCCCCTCGGGCATGGATATTTGTGCCGTCCTTAGTCTTAGCTAGTTTATAAGTAGTTTGTAAGCTTAGGGACTGATGACCCCGTATTTAAGTCGCATAAGTTCTACAAACATTTGAACATTTTTTGTAATATGGCCTCTGCTATCCCTAATCAAACCTCGTACATATATGATCTGATAGCTAACCTCAGCAGAAGTCTTACGCTGTTTTCAGATTATGTTGGCATGTTCGTCTAATAAAGCGAAGGCGAATACCAGTTACAAAATGATGTAGACCAGATATCTGCGTCATGTTAACTGACCGTCAATAAAGAAATGTATGATGTCATTCGCACGAGTACTAAAACGAAATGTGTGAAGTCACTAATGAAGTCGGGAGAGCACAAATATCGTCGCTTTCAGTGCAACTGAAAACCAAGATATTACAGTTATGAACAACGGTAATTGGGAATATCACGTAAATTTTATTGCGAGGAAGGTGACATGTAGATTCCTATTTCTTGGCAGAATACATAAGAGATGCAAAAATATCCACTGAAGAAACAGCCTACACTACTCATCTTCGTCCTCAGCTGGAATATTTCTGAATGGTGTGCAGGCAATACCGGATAGGGTTTGAAATATATTTCTTTGTGAATATACAGAATAATTAAATGACTGATAATTATTCAGTACAAATGAAGATGTATTTCAATCACATGGTGTCGATGCATATAACGTTACAATTCTGTGCCGTAAGTGACTGAATTGATAAATGAAAACTTGAAAACGACACTGCAGAAGCAAACAACGCACCACTAAACATTTACGAGTTTATGTTATTTTTTCCTATGATTTCTGGCATCGGCAGAAGAAATCAACAGCTAGATTATGCCCAAGTTGACCACGAATAGCTCAAGTAATGAAATTATGAGGAATGGGCTGCTGACGACAGAGACATGATAAACAAAACACGTATTAATCAGATTAAAAGTCAGAAAATGAAGTTATCTGAAATTTCTCTTTCATCAAATGGTGCCCGTTCACTCCAGTATGCCGGATGTTGTAAGCAATTTAATAATTAAAATTTCTGTTGGTAGGAAAAGGGCAATTGTTTATTTCCATACACGTTTGATGCAAAATATTTACGTTGTTTTTATTCATAAAAAGCACACACAAAAGTCGTTTCACTCAAAAATACATTTTTTCCAAATTTTGTAGTATCAAAAGGCCTTTGTGTTAACTACTCAAGGCTAACGAGAGAGAGAGGGGCTGCCTGCTATCTCAGCTGAAGGCTCCGAGTTGAAAACAAATGATGCGTTACTTTTGGTTTGTTAGGCAGAGATTTACACTCTGGTCACTGCGATACTTTAATTAAATTATCTTTACATTTATAAAAATAATTTTATAAAGTGATAGCTTTATTACTTCTCACACTTTTCCATCTATAAATACGGTCCTTTTATTTTTTATTTATTTTTTACTATTCCTCATCCGCTAGTCCAGATAATAAGTTGAAGAAGGATAGAGATAAAGTACAGAGAGAAAGCTCATTTTTAATATCACGTAATGGGGACTGAGTGTAGCTAATATAATTCCCGAGTGGAGGTAGCAATCATCGAGACGAATGGACGCTTGAGGTCTAGATATTAAATTACTGTCAACATCGACCACCTGTATATGCGGAAATATTTTGTTGGCCCCCACGAGTAGTGGAAGGAATCGCCAAAATGGAAGAAAATACGTGGGTATTTCAACGGTAAGGTTTTTGTTTCGTTTTTACCGCACGCTACTCATGAGTGGATAGGCAAAGAAGTAGGCTGAAAATATTTGGATGAAGTTTGTGTCAGGCATCAAATGTGAATTGCATAGTATTTATCTAGATGGTATACTCAGAAGCGGGACCACGGACATAGTGCAGTGGTCAAATCTGTTACTCCAGATCACCAGAATAAGTTGCCGTGCGGGGCGGATAAGCCGTGTTGCGATGCGAGCAGCTGTTCGCCGTCGGGGGTTCGAGTCCCCCCTCGGTCAGGGCTGTCTGTGTTGACCTTAGGTTAATGTACCTTAGTTTAAGTAGTTTTGAAGCTACGGACTAAAAACCCAGGAGTTGAGGCCGATAGATTCACAAACATTTGAACATTTTTAAGTTGCCGTCGGTCGTGGTTATCACTTTGCTGGGTGACGCAATGAGATGTTATGCGCTGTTGTCCTACCGAGCTGCATTCAGCCTCACCTTGATGATGGTGATGGTAGTTCACGGACTAGCAGTCGCACGAAGTGAATGAAAGTAACTTTGGCGGCGTGATTGCCACAGGACCTCCATACCCACATCCGAAGAAGCCAGTCGACCGAGTATGATACGTCGATCGGTCGGTACCGAGGCATTTTAGCCGGTGTTTAGTTTTAGATAATTATAACATTCCTGTTAATACCCCAGAAGTAATGTACAGAGCAGAAAATCAACATGTCAGAATTGTAATTTCTGTGTTAAGATACAGAACTTCCGACGGCGAACAGTTGCGCTCCGCAGCTAGGCGCCTTAGAACGCTCGGCCACTTCACCACGGCCGTACATGACACCTTGCAAAGCAATATGTTCACGAAATAGTAAATAAAAACCAGTCATTAACTCCTCGTAGCTTTCATCGCAATTTTAGTTACTTGTGAGAGAAAATATTGCAACTTTGAACTTGTAGACATAATTTTGGACACAGTTGTGCCATATGAAGTGTCAAATACTCAAACTCCCCTTATATATCAATGTAATACAGCTTCTTGTATATATTACAGTCTTCGAATTTATTTGTGAATATATGGCTCATACTCTGCATTATTTTTACATTAACTCTTAATAAAGTGTGGAGTAATTGATTCCATTTTTTGATGTGTGCTATCAGCTACTTTTGTTAAATAATGTTTTGTGGACTCATGTTCATTTGTTCTTCCATAAGAATTCGTGGAAATCGATCGATTACAATGCATTATGAGGAAATTTTTCTGTTGTTTGTCATTTTATTTTTCAATCGTTTTTCGCACTTTAAAGAATTTAGGAGACAGCCACTAACTCCATATTGACGATTTGTAACAGAATTGGTATTACACTTTATTACATGTTATGGCAGAATAAATATGTAATTATGCTTCAAATCATGACAGTTATTTTCAATTTCAGTGACGAAGGCATACTAATAGGAAACAGCGACAGTATGATGAAATCTCCTCGGATTGACAGCCGAGTCAGTGCTTCGTTCTCCGTCAACGTTACGGCAAGTTTCTTTCTTGACGTATTCAAGCGAAGTGTCGGTTCCATGTCCTGTCCGTCTCTTTAAAGACGCTCTGCTTCTCTACGTCCTCTGCGTCGGTCGTCCCAATCGGTCGAGAGAGGAAACAATGTCGTGGCGCATGGAGGAGTGAGATGCGGTATGGTCGGTATTCACGTTGGATGGGATAGTCCCGTCTGAAGATGGCAAGAATGACTCTTGCCGAAACGTTGCCGCCGCCGAGAAGGCCTACATTATCATAAATGCAACGTTAGTTATTCAAATATGTTTACACGAATTTAACATGAGAAACAACAAACATTTTGGCAGAAATCAACTGATTCATCCATTACTGCTAATAAATAATGAACCACAACTGAAAGTAGTAATACATACTCATTCTGTGGACAAGACGTAATAAAGTTGAATAAAAAATACATCAACAGCTGCCAACATGATTTGCGAAATATCAGGAAATATTGACGCGAATGAGGAAAAAAAAATTATTACAATACATTTACAACACATTGATGTTAAAATGTTTGTAGAGCTTATTGGACTTAACTAGAAGGGTCATCACTCCCTAAACTTAAAAACTATTTATGAACTAGCTTATACTAAAGACGGCACAAACATCCATGCCCGATGAGGGATTTGAACCTCCGACTGCAGCGGCCGTGCAGACCGTGACTTGCACGCCGCAGACCGCTCGGCTACCGTGACCGGTACAACGCATTGAATTCGAGGGGTTCACACACGGACTCGAATACCAAAAACAAAGAACAACAATGCTACGGCAGCCGCAGCCCTTTCTGCTTTAACTAGTCACTGACAATCTACAGCAGCCAGAGCAGCTACCATATTATTTCCTGGTTCGATGCCTAATCACTCCATTACTTATGTCTTGCTAATTACACCATCACTGAAACAGATAACAGCATCCATCACACCTATTTTCAGTACTGTCCATCCAACAAACACTGTTTTCGGCACTCGTTGCCACACGCAGGTGTTGAAATTCTCATTAGAATTTTGTGTACGGCCATGTAGACACCTGCTAAGTAATTATTTATCTTAGGTCCCTGTATATTGGCTTTATTGTTTCCATGACTGCGGCACTCATGGAACGTTTATGGTGATATTCCTTGCCTTAAACATCACCGTGGTTAGTGTGCAGGTATTACTTCAAAGGGCGTTCAAGACTACTATAACTGTTTCAAAGTAAATGAACCGTTCAATTTTGGAAAGGAGAGAAATTTGTCTTTCAGATGGAGGCAAAAAAGTGTTTTCATTTTGTAGTAAGTTTCAAGTCCAGGTCCCATTAAATGTGCACGAATACCTTCGCATTCGGAAAGTTCTGGCGAGGGAGGCGATACGAAAACTGAAGCATCTAGTCCTACCTACACCTTTCAAAGGTGACCATACTTGTTTTTCCTAACTTCGAGAGGAGTATTATTAATCTGGTAATATAATTATTCGAAATAAGCGGATTTCTTAAATTTAATTTGAGTTGTGTTGTTACGATATTCGCACGAGTTACTTTAATTTGTCGGATCCACTGTAATATAAAAACTCTGAGTATTTACGCCATGATGAGATTAACGCTTCGTTTTGGTAGAAATTCGAGTTCAAATACTGAACCAAATCATTTCTCCAAGAACACAAATGTTATTTACTCCGTAGTGTAATCATGTAATTTAATTCGCATCAGGATATTGGCGCAGTAATGTATACGACAAAGGCATTTTGCTCACATCAAACCAAGCGGAACTGACGTGCCACACAAAGAGAATTTAGATCAAAGCCTCCTGTTGCTCTAGGCTACGCTCGCAAATTTCTCGCTTGTTCCCCCGTCCGTTCGGTGAGGTAATACGACAGGCACATTTTGATGAAAGATGTCGCCTTGTGTCCTAGTTACCGTAATTATATCACCAGAACGTTAGTTTCTCTATTTCCAGTCCTCGTTACGGGAAACAATTTTTCCACACCAACTCGTCGTTTGAAGTTGGGAACAAATGTTTCATTGTCCTGATATACGATTCTCTTTATTGTTTTCATGCGAAATAATTAAGAAACAGCAGCCGAGAAGATTAGTTATAGTTTGTTATTGGGTGTTTTCAGAATCCTGCATCTGCTTCTAGGTACCAACGCATTTATAATGAACGGTAATATGGTTGAAAAGAAGATGTAAGGTGACACTAGTGTGTTCAACAACAAACAATATAGTGAATATTTATTTGGCCATTCCTCAAATTCATAAGATAATAAATGCAACAAATATATTTCCAACTGCGAATATGAATTAACAACCACTATCAAATTTGAACAGAATGGACGTTGTCTCGATAGCAGGGTATAAGATGAACCTTAACAACAGCAAAACTAGAGTAATGAAATTTAGTCTAATTAAATCGGAAGCTTCTGTGAGAAGTAAACGAAACACTAAAGTTTGTAGTCGTATTTTGTTATTTTAACGCTAATGTATCTTATGATGGTCGGGGTCGATAAACTTAAGATATACATGGTATGTGAGGAATCACGTTTCGAAGCCCTGAGTGCGCGATTTTAGATTCACCCTGTATAATGCAGGATACCAATTGGAAGAAAAGAACTTCTGAAGAAGGAAACTTTGTTGTCATCTAATATTAATTTTAAGAACGGTTTCTTGAAGGAATTTCTCTGGCGTATAGTCTTGTACGGGAGTGAATGGAGACAAGAAGAGGATTGAAGCTGTATAAATGTGGTGGTAACTACGAATGCTGAAGATCACGTCGGTAGATCCCGTAGAGATTCCGCAACCAGTGAGAAGAATTATGGAGGAAAGACATGTCTGGCCCATCTTGACTGCAAGAGTGGTTAGATAAGTAGGACTGTTTCTGATGTATCATGGAATAGTCAGTTTTATACTGAAGGAAAGTGTGAGAGGTGGAACTCTCAAAGACGCACTAGGAGACGAATACAGTAAGCAGATTCAAGTGGACGGAGGTTCCGTTCTTATTCCGAGAGAGATGCATCAAACTGTAGCCCAAAAGTGGTAACCAGTGGCAATTCGTGCTCACTTTCGTTGGTGGGACCCAAGCAAAACATGATATTTATGCACTAATTAATATAATCTACCAACCACTGTAGCTAATAAAAATTTACACAAATGTGCAATAAACATTTTCTTTTTATTACTTTTTTTGGAGGGCGCTGGTTACATAAGTGTGTAATGTTGCAGTTGGTCTGGTCCACTATTTTCGTTGGGGTTACGTGTACTTATGTGGTTGTCTTGAGTTTATGCTGTGGTGACACAATTTATTGATGAACTTTTGGGGCTTGGAGGTGTTTGGATTCGAACCGAAGTTCACCAGCTCTTCTCATACTGAAGTTCGCACTTATTGTAACTGTGTTTCTGTGTACTGATTGTGGTGTCAAAATCGTAATGAACATTGAGAGGACGTACGTGACTTGTTCCCCTTTGAGAATGCACCACAGAGTCAACAGTGACCCTCCTGGCGTCCTTTATGGCCAAGGGAAACACTCTAGGAAAAACCTTGACTAGAAGCAGTTTCAAGTGTATCTTGCAGTGTTCACCACTATAATTTCCTGATCATTTCCGTGATGCATCCGCGGTTACTAAATGAGCCCGTACCGAAGTGTACTCCTCACCGTTGCATCTTCTCTTTGTCTTCCATTAACCCTTTTTTGTATGGATCCCACATCGATGGGCAATAATTAAGCGCTGGCTGAACGAGAGCCTTGTAACATATTTACTTTGTTGACGGACTACATATTCTGAAGATTCATCCAACGAATATCTCTCGGGAAGCTACTTTACCAACTATTGCTATTAATTAGTCGTCCCGATTCAAATTACCTCTTATGTCTACTCCCAGATATTTTATGGGTCTAGGAACTTCCAGTATTTGTTCTGCTATTGCTTAGTTACGTAGTAAAGGATGTTTCTACCAACGTAAACGCAGCACTGGACACTACTTTACTATCAAGTTCAATTGTCATTCCCTACACAACGCAGTGATACGCTGAAGATCCTCGTGCATTTCGCAACCAAATGTTCAATGTTTCCACATCTCGACAACCAACATCACCCGCGAAAGTCTCACTGACGTTCTGATGTTATCTATGAGTGTGTTGTGTGTCACTTAATCGTTGCTTTCGAAAACCATGTTGATACCTTCAAAGAGGATTTCCTGCCTCTAGAAATAACGTAATACCCCAAAATACAATGTTGTAAAAAATTCTGCAACTGATCGATCTCAGAGATATAGGCCTATACTTTTGCGCGTATGATCGACTACCCTTCTTGCAAACGGGAATGAGCTGCTCCTGTTGTTCCAATACATAGTAACGGTTCGCTTCTCTCTAGACCCCCGGTACACTGCTGTTAGAAAGGGGACAAGATCCTTCGCATACTCTGTCGAAACTCGAACTGGTATCCCATCTCTTCTCTGTTGAATGGTTTCTCCTGCTTTCGTATCCCACTGACAACTGTTTCAGTATTTGCCATTTTGTCGTTCTAGCAGTGTTTTAGAAGAGGAACTACAATTACAATGTTCGGTATTCGACGTTACTTATTACAAGCAAGAGCGAACCCTGTTCACGGAAGAATTTGTGGAGGTTTTCGTGGTAGGGCACAGGAACCAAAATCTTTCAAGACAATACCCGACGTCACTCGCTTCTCTCCACGTTGTTTGAATTATCTCACTTTTCAGTAGATTGTTGGAATAGTTCGATTTCACATTGCAGAGATAACAGGTAGTTACAGAAGCAGATGCTACGATCAATATCAGGCACAAGCGTTGTCCCGTGTCTAGGAACAAGTTAAATGTATAAGGCAGAACATATTACCGCCAAAGAAATGCGAAAGTAAACTTTTGAATAAGCAAAAAATCTACAACTTGGAAAATAATTTAAGAGAGCAAGAAAAGGGAAGTTGGTGCAGATGATGAATTTCACAGTTCAAAGATTATTTATATAACCTTTTGTTAAATGTGGTTTGGCCGAAAGTTCTGCTATCATTCTCAACTACTTTAAGCTATACCTACCGTAATTGTATTACTGAACAAAATTACAATTTCTACAGGAATAATACATGCCACGAGCAAGAAAACGTACGGCTCTACATGTGACATAAGACCGCTACGATTTTCACGATTCTTTTTCGTCTATTGCATACTGCGGTGCCGTGCAGTTCTGCGCACATCCTTCTTTGTAAACACATTGATCTGTCCGGAAAAACACAGCCTGCATCTGCCGCTAGCGGACGTTGCAGACGCAAATCACGATGAGCAGCACGTCGTGCTCCGTGGGCTGCAGCGGGTCGTTTCAGAACCTGCAGCAGCTAGATAAACAGCACGTCTCGTGTGCGCCACACAGAGCAGAAGGTCCCGTGTGGGGAAGGCTTTTGTGATTAACTTTTTAAGTCCGCAAGACATTTATATAACCAGTTTAGATATAGTATTTTAGAAAAATAGTACCAATTGTACTGCACTGCTAATTACCTCCATCCACTTTGATAGCTAAATCTTCTCCTTAATCAGTGACAAAACAATGCATTTATTACGATATATGGACTTTACGCTCGGTAAAATACAATTAATTTTTTTATATTTAGATTTGATGCAGTTTTAACGCTATATATTTACTGAGAAATACCTGACGTATCTAATTTATGACTCTCGATTCTGCAGAATTTTGGCAATAAAAGTAAGTGAGGTTATCGTAGTACTGAATGACACTCGAAAATCTTTGAAAGGACGTTATGGCCAGATTGATCAGTACGATTATATCATCAGCGGAGCGTTTCACATGAATTGCGATTACTGTGATAAACCGAAGAGCACTACAACTGACGGGGATGGGTGAACATGGTGTTGCAATAAATAGTCTGCAAACGGGATAAGATAATCATAGATTTTCATCGGACGTGTGTCCTACATAAATGAAAGCAAGTAAGGAAAACTAATTTCTGACACGGTACCTCAATGATCAAAACTGAATTTCTGCACGGAAATGAGTGTGTCAATATGACAGGAAATGCTACACCGAGAGAAACCGAAGATATTGTACACAAGGCCATACGAAACAAATTTGGTATTCAACTATCCCTAGATTATCAATAATAGTGCGCGACAGTATTGTGCAATATGTCGATGGTTGCTCCAGGCACCTAAATGATATTTTAAATAATAGTGTCGAAACCACGGACTATAATCATGGCTGATAGGTACGCTATGTACCTCTTTGTTGTAGGGATTACTTTGCGCTCACGTAACAGAAAGACGAAGCGTGGAATGGTGAGTCAGTTATGTGAGAAGAGAGGATCATTGACTCATAAAAATTTACCCGTGACGATAAGCGAACCTAACGTTTATTGGAACGTTTAGAAGGTGGCCACTAGCTCATTATTATAGGTACTTCAGCAATTCGTTTGGATTTGTTTGTTTATTTATTTATTACGAATTCCGTTAATCTGATCACACATTTGGGTACACCTATATAATTCTATTTATTTAGATCCACTCTCATTGACTAAATACCAGTTTCCACATTTTTACTTAAATCACGTTAAAATTATCTTATCGTAACTAAACGTTAATTGTATCGGAGACACCAACTGCGGGCGTGCATTAGGTGGTCAGCTCCAGCTCAGTTTCGACGCACTCGTGAATATAGTCGATTGGATCATAAACTTCGTACGCAATCAACTCAAACGTTTATCTTACTAAATAATATTTTAATGAAAGTCCAGCTCCAGTTGCATTTATTGGTGCTTTATTTAAGCCCACACTACCGGTTTTGGCCTCTATGTTAGGCCATTTTCAAGGGTGACAGACCTGTATAAGATGTGTAGCAATAAGTTTACAAAAATTACATGGTACAAGATAGAATGTTACATATGTAAAAAGGTACTGTACAGAAGCAAAAGGAAACTTACGTTATGCCGTAGAGAAAGCAACGTCAAGTAATTAAAACAATAGAACTCAGAGAATTTAAAACTTTTGTTGCTCAATGGCGACATGAGAAACATGGGCGTGTCATATTTAACATTCCAAAACATTATAATCGGCATGTTCTGAGGTGTTCTGATATAATCATTACACCATTGAAAGCATAAAACTCTAAACATAAGTTGATAAAATGTAAAGGTCAATAGTAAAGTATTATAAATGTCAGTTAGGATAAAAAGCGGATCATATAGCGGCCAATGAGGCTATGTGAAAAGTGGTCGTGTCGTGAATTTAAAATTTTGATACAGGAAGCATAATAATTTAGCTTAATGCCAATTGTATTCAATTTAGTTTACATTAATGTTGGATGTATTGTTTAAACAAGGTACAAAAATTCTTAGGATGTAAAATGATTGCAACAAACGCGGCGTCCAAACCGATAATTGAGGGGCGGCCTCTAGCGAGCGAAATTTGAACCAGGAACGCTGGTGCGGGCTCCAGAGCAGTCTGGACGCGTCGTTGATTGTTTACATTGTATTGTTTCAAACCGGTATTGTGGGCACCAATAAATGCAACTTGAGCTGGATGTTCATTAAATTTGAACCACACTTGCGGCAACAGCAAGCATCTAGTGATGGAGAATGAAATAAACAATATTTGTCGCTTTATATAGAATTTGCAGGTGCTGCTACTGACTCACCTTGCATTGCCACTACATTGAAATTCCATTCGTGTACCTCCCCTTCGCCACAGACGAATGTAGCAAATTTATCTCGTTTTGGAAGCTCCCTCCAGAATTTTGCTTTCTGGTTTCCCCGCAGTGTACATTGTCCCTTGAGGCTCATGATCTGTAAGCAACAGCTGCAACTTAGCGTGAAAATGGATCTAAATATTTAGTAATTTTATAGGTGTCGTAAGTAGGGCTTGTTATGGGACACTCAAATCAAAATGTTTCAAATGTTATTATAGCTTATGGGACTTAACTACCGGGTCATCAGTCCCTAAACATACAAACTACTTATGAACTAGCTAACACTAAGAACGGCACAAATATCCATGCCCGAGGGGGGATTCGAACCCCCGACCGTAGTGGCCGTTTAGACCGTGACTGGAGCGCCTCAGTCCCCTCGGCACCTGCGGCCGGCTTATGGGACACTACAACAGACGAAGTATCCCAGTGATTCGGGCCTGCTGTGCGCAGTGATTATATAAGGAGGACAGTATACGACTCAACGCAAAAATGTACGTCGATCCGCGACAGGCATATAGGATAGACCAGTATAGAGGCATAACTTAACTTTTGGACACGACCCGTCGTTAAAAAAGAAACACAGTCTCAGGCATGCAGTTGCACAGGATCACTTCACGTACACACAGCCTTTCTCTCCAGCTGCTCCGTTCAGAGTAACGCTCTGATGCGCTGAGGCACACAGCGATGTTTCGAAGTAGCTTAATTTGCATTTCCTCTTAATCTCTTTGTCAATCAGTACCCCCATCTCTCTTGCTGTTTCTTACGTATTTGTCCTCTTAGGCTTCTCACGCTATTAGCTACATGAAAACCTGTCTTTGTTCGGGTTTCTATTCATTCATTCCAGTATTCAGGTAATCCATGTTCTCCTCCCTTCTTTCTCTGTTCACCTCTTTCTCCAACTGCTTACCTCTATCTCGTCCTCTTCCTCCTCCTTTCCCTCGTCCTCCACACTAAACACCTATCCATGCTTTCTGCCAATCTCCACCTGTCTCATTTCTCTGTTCACTTCCTTCTCCTCTGTACATGAGAAATAGCGTCCCCTCATCACCTAATACCAACTTGGGCCGAACGAGTATGCCAAGGATTTTATATTCTATCACCACGGCCAGGAATGACACACATCCAGTCCCAGATACACCCCATACTCCTAAAGTGGTGATCCGTAGTCCAGCCAACCTCCACAACATCGGTAGTTCACAATATATGCGAAGCAATACTTCAAACTAGAACGCACAAGTGTAGCGTAGGCAGTTTCTTCAGTAGAACTCTTGCATATCCTGTTTTGCCAATGAAGCTTAGTTTTTGGTTCGCCTTCCCGGCAATATTCTCTATGTGTTCTTTCCAAATTAAGTTGTTCGTAATTGTTACTCCTAGGTATTTATAGAATTGACGGCATGTAGGTTCGACTGACTTATTGTGTAACAGATTGTAACGCAATTCTTTTAGTGGTCATATGGGTGACCTCACATTAACCATTATTAAGGATCTATATCGACATCTACGTAGATACTCTGCTAATCACATTTATGTGCCTGGCAGAGGGTTCATTAACCACATTCATGATTTTTCTCTACCGTTCCATTCTATAATAGCGCGCGGGAAGAAATAACACCTAAATCGTTCCGTTTTCGATCTGATTTCTCTTATTTTATTGAGATGGTCATGTCTCCGTAAGTAGGTGGGTGCTAGCAAAATATTTTCACATTCAGAAGTAAACTTCGGTGATTGAAACTTCGCAAACAGATCACGCCGCAATGAATAACGTCTTTCTTTTAATGATTTCCACCCTAATTCGTGCAACATTTCCGTGACGTTCCCCCCTCCCCCCCGTAACGTGATAAAACAAAACGAGCTGTCCTTCTCTGAAACTTCTCAATATCTTCCGTCAGTCCCACCTGGTGAGGGTCCCACAATGGGCAACAGTACTCCAGGAGAGGGCGCACAAGTGTGATGTAGGCAGTCTCTTTGGTGGAGCTGGTGCATCTTCGAAGCGTTCTGCCAATGAAACGTAATCTTTGGTTTGCCTTCCCCTAAATATTTTCTATGTCTTCTCTACAGTCTAAGTTGTTCGTAATTGTAACTCTTAGGTTTTTAGAAGAACTTACGACCTTGAGGTTTGACTGATTTATCGCTGACTTGAAGTTCAGCGCATTTCTTTTATTGGTCATGTGTATTACTTCACACCTTTCTTTATTTAGTGTCATTTGCCAATTTCGCACCATGTAGAAATTTTGTTTAAATCGCGTTGCAGTTCCTTTTGATACTCTGTTGACTTCACTAACCGATAAACGACAGCATCATCCGCGAACAATCTAAGGGAGCTATTCAGATTGTCTCCTAAATCGTTTATAAACACGAGCAAGAGTAGGGGACCTATAACGCTTCCTTGGCGAACGCCAGATATCACTTCCATTTTTCTCGATGACTTACCGTCAATTACAACGAACTGTGTCCTTTCTGATAGGAAATCGTTAATCCACTTGTACAATTCGGGAGATATTCCATAAGCACGCAATTTCATTACTGGCCGCTTCCGGGGTACATTGTCAAAAGCCTTCCGGAAATCCAGACATATGGAATCGATTTGAGACCCCTTGTCGATCGCACTTATCACTTCATGTGAATAAAGGGCAGGTTGTGTTTTGCAAGAGCGGTAGTTTCTGAATCCGTGTTGACTATTGGTCAACTGCCAATCATCACAGAACATGACTCGGGACGCTGCAGCCGGCGATAATGGTAGTGTGTCTCTGAAATGTGCCTATGTGTTTGCATGATTGATAGATTGCGTTTCTTTTCTGATGATGGCTCTCAGCCATTAATTTATGTGCTTATGAGTGACTTTTTGATGTTCCTATCGTGGATCGACGTACGTCTTTGCAGTGAGTTGAATAATATCCTCATTGCCTTATTGAATTTCAACCTCCACTTTCCATTCTTAGATGTTGCGCGTGATTGTGTGTAGCAGCATATGCTACAGTGCTGGCTGAGAGCTACTGGTTGTGAAATCTGGGACAAGTAAACAGAGGGAAGGGACAGCAGGGGTCAGCCGAGGACGCAGCGGAGCGAGTAGCAGGGAGTAGCAGCGAGCAGCGGAGTAGCGAGTGGCGGGGTGGCAGGCGTCACCACCAGGCGGGTCCCTCTTCCTGACAAATGGCGGCTGCAGGGCCGCTGCGAGAGCGCGGGGGCGTCTGGGGGGCGGAGAGTGGGATGTGGGGAAGGGAAGCCAAGCACAGGGCGGAAACCGAGCTGAGTGTGCTAAAACTGACGATGGCTGGTGCGCTCGGCATCAGGCAGTTCAAATGTTCAAATGTTTGTAATGCTTATGGGACCCAACTGCTGCATCATCAGTCCCTAAACTTACAAACTACGTACGAACTAGCTAACACTACAGACGGCACAAACATCCATGACCGAGGGGCATTCGAATCTCCGACGGGGAACGGTCCCGCGCATCGTAGCATAGCGCCTCAATGCCCTACGTGGTTCCGCCGCGGCGCTTCTACATCTACATCTACATGGGATACTCAGCAAATCACATTTAAGTGCCTGGCAGAGGGTACATCGAACTACCATTATGCTATTTATTTTCCATTCCATTCTCGATTTGCGCGCGGGAAGAAATAACACCTGAATCTCTCCGTTAGAGCTCAGATTTCTCGTATTTTATTCTGATGATCATTTCTACCTATGTAAGTTGGAGTCAACAATATATTTTCGCATTCGGAGGAGAAATTTGGCGATTGTAGTTTCGTAAGTAGCCCACGCCGCAGCGATAAGCGCCGTTGTTGTAATGATTCCTAACCCAGATTCTGTATCATTTCCGTAACGCTGTCTCCCCTGTATCGTGACAATACGAAACGAGCTGCCCTTCTTTGGACTCTTTTGATGTCCTCCGTCAAACTCATCTGATAAGGATCCCACACTGGGCAGCAATACTCCATAAAACGACGGTCAAGCGTAGTGTATGCAGTTTCTTTAGTAGTTTTGTTGCATCTTTTAAGGGTTCTGCCAATAAAACGCAGTCTCTGGTTCGCCTTTCCCACGACATTATCTACGTGTTCTTCCCAATTTAAGTCAGGAGTAATTGTAATTCCTAGGTATTTTGTGGAGTTTACAGCCTTCACTTTTGATTAATTTATCTTTTAAACAAATTTTAACGGATTTCTTTTCGTACTCTGTCGATGACATCACACTTCTCATTATTTAGGGTCAACTGCTAATTTTTACATCATACTGATATCTTATTCAAATCGTTCTGCAGTTGGTTTTGATCTTCAGTTGATTTTACTAGACGGTAAATGACGGCGTCGTGTTCAAATAACCTGAGAATTTATGTAAATAAGGAACAGCAGAGGACCAGTAACACTACCCTGTGGAATGCCCGATATCACCTTGCCTTAGTCGTTGCCTTACCATCGATTACTACGAACTGTGTCCTCTCTGTGAGGAAATCCCCTATCCAGTCGCAAATTAGGTACTTAATTGAGGGGTCATCAGACCCTGAGCTCACAAACTACTTATGAACTAGCTTATACTAAACACGGCACAAACATCCTTGCCCGAGGGGGCATTCGGAGCCCCGACGGGGAACGGCGTCACGCATCGTAGCATAGTGCCTCAATGCGCTCGGCCGCTACGCTGCGGCGCTTCAGGTAGTTCTGACCGCACAGATTAATTAGTAGGAGAGAGTGTTCATGTCTGTCTGTGTGTGCTTGTGGCTGTGTTTCTGGTGTGTATTTATTAGTGAGAGTACGGTCAATGTTTCGTGGTCCTTCTTCATTCCACTACTTCCTCTCCTTACCACAGGCGAAGTGTACCTGATCTAAATTTTCAAATCTTCGTAAATCTATCGGACCAAACTACGTGGTCATCAGTCTGTAGCTTACAAACTACTTAAACTAAGTGAAACTAACCTAAGGAAAAACACATACACCCATGCCCCAGGGAGGACTCGAACCTCCGACGGCGAGCAACCGCGTGCTCCGCAGCGAGGCGCCTTAGACCGGTCGGCTATTCCACCGCGGCTACGTGATCTCGGATGTAATTTAAGTGCACAGCATGGAGGTGTCTAGTTGCTTCCTCCTCTCTCACAAGGAAAGTACATGGGCTCGAACAAACATATCTGTATGAACGCACGGTTACAGGATCTCTACGTACACCTCAATATGCTGGTGGGTGTCGTTTTTCTGCAAAGCTTTGCAACCATGCTCTAGATAGCACTGTAGATGTAATTGTAGACGACATACGTAATGCAGATATCTTAACTATAACTTATGTAATAATCATCGTACATTTTCTCTAGCGAATTGTCACCAAAAGCCGTGATGATAGTTGCAAATTTAACCTTCTTACCGAAAGACTGTTGGTATTCACTTCCACTGCTTCCATCGCCACTTCCCGCACTTACCGTAGCACTACCGCTTGCAATGAGTTGTTCCTCACTATCATCCCTATTATCATTATTATGAGTTTTTAACAACAGTATCTAACTTATGCTTATATTTCTGTACCGTAACAGATACGAGAAAGCATGCAAATGATTCATCTTCTACAGTAATACCATCTTCATGAAGAAGGGTTCTTCGTAACTTCATCTCAACTAATCGCAATGCATTAGCAGGATTGATTAGTAATCGCCGCCCCATCTGACGCTTCACCACACAAATAACATCACAAAACGCAACTTCAGAGGCACACTGCACCGTCTCTAGTGGCGAACTGACAGGTCAAAGTGTAATGCGGCATGGCACATGCCGAGGCCTCTAACGGACGACTGCAGAGTTTTGCAGATGTGGGAGTATCAATAGTGCAATAAGGGATCTTTACGTTATCTCTCATACGATTTTGGTGTATATGTGTTTATTCGAGCCCAAGTACTTTCCTTGTCAGTGAAATACATAGTTGCTTAAGAGAATATACACCTTCTTTAAGTCTTCCGAAATTATGCGTCCAGCTTCGTTATCTTGTGGCTGTAAAAGTTATTCGGCGGAGGAATGATGTTGCGTGTATATAATCCGTGTCATTTCGTGATCACTGGGCCTACAGTGAAACATATGGTTTGAAATTACATTATCAGCAAAGGTCCAATTCACTGCTTATACCTTTATTTGCTTTTCGGGAGAACAGTCTTGGAAGCTCGCCATTATCAAGTCCCTGTGCATAAATAAGAAGCAAACACGTGTAGTTTCCGGTTATTTATGGCTCTTAGTTAACGAAATTATACAACTAAATTGTCTTACACCTACGTTGTCAAATGTTCAACGTATGTAGAGCTTATTGGACTTAACTGCGGAGTTTTCAGCCCCTAAACTTACAAATGGCTTATGAATTAGCTAATACTAGGGAAGGCACAAATATCCATGCCCGAGGGGGTATTAGATACGCCGACCGTAGTGCTGTGCAGAACGTGACTGGCGCACCGCAGACCGCTCGGCCACCGCGGCCGGCCCTACGTTATCCTGACGTGCATATATAATAACTGGTGCCACTGCCTCAGGTATATTTCATGAAACATTCAAGAAGATTTAATTCTATATCTAAACCTTTGCTGCTATGCTTTATGCAGCATGACAAAGTGTTTTAGTCTTACGAATCCTAAATTATTTATGACAGATTCACCCTAAATGTTTTAAATTTACAAATTATTAGGCTATGTTGTAACTTTTTTAAGAGGGAAGGCACTCACAATCTGCAGATTATGTCCGCACTAAAATAATATATTAATTTGTTCATAACACGTTACAAATACAGGTTACAAAACCGGTTATTTATAACATAATCGACCGCACCGGACAGCGGTTTCGTCCATCATAACTGGCAAACCCGAACTATGTTCACAGCGGCAATCACCTCTTCCGTTTTCCCATTAATTTTGTTTATTAAGCTTAAGGGACGTAACTACGGGGTCATCAGTCCCTAAACTTACAAACTACTTATGAACTACCTACAACTAAGGACGGCACAAATATCCATGCCCGAGGGGGGATTCGAACCCCCGACCGTAGTGGCCGTGCAGACCGTGACTGAAGCGCCTCAGTCCCCTCGGCCACCACGGCCGGCTCCACTAATTTTCCTCGTATTCAATAGTCCCAAATAACATAATTGTAAGAATGTAATTGAGGGATGTATTATCATGCAACACAAGTATTTTAGATGACTGTTCGTTCTAATTTTAACGATAGAAGAATGGCATTTTGGTGCGTAGCTGGCTAATGCGTTGGCTCATGACAAATAGGTATTAGGTTAAGAAGGAGAGTTATCGTTTGACATCTCGTCGAAAAAGAGTAGTAGATTTGTGAACGGTCTCTTCCTCGGGAATACTATTGACGCTGCTATCTGTTATCAGTACCTCACACCACCTTACGTCAGTGTGCACACAGCTGCGTTCGCAACTGCTACAAGCAGAGTTTCTTCGTTCTGGGTATGATAGCTGCAAAGGCACAATTGCCATAAGAAAATATGCTCGGATTATGGCTATATACACAAGTTTATACAAGTTTAGCTCGTGCTGTAGTGTGTTTCAGATTTTGTTCGTGTATCTCATTTTGAAATGATTTCATTTTTACTTTCTGGAACACATGGCACACATTCACAATCATCTCTCTGTTCGTGAAACTGAAAGTTTTTGATGACACAATCTTTAAGGTGAGACTTGTGTGTTACTAGTCTTTTAGTGAGATGTCTTCGGTGCTTGCATTATCTAGCCCAGCAGTTGCCTGTCATGGCGGGTGTGATGACATTGTGGAGGAGTGTACAGGACAAGGAAACGTTTAGACATTTAATGTAATGTAATAAATCGAACAAGTGGTGAGTGGACTTCGGCGATCGAACAGGCAAGTGTCACCAATCAGAGTGGGTTGGGTGCTCAGCAAAATTAATTAGCTCAAAGCCAACTTCAAGTGTCGCAAATGTGTCGGCAGCCGCACGTGTTACGCAACAGTATGTACGACAGTTCAATACATCTTTCAGTCCATGATACTAATCACATTCTGCTACGGTTCCGCTGAGTGTATCTAATGTAACAGTTTGATTTGCTCTATGAAAGAAGTTTCTGTCATGTGTTCCTACATTGCGGCGCTGCTATTCTCACTCCCAGGATCCCTTCCATGAACATCTTCTTTACTTTACTTGTTCTATTTTGCTACTTCACCGATCTGAAGCTTTTACCAGCTTTTAAAAGTTTATTTTTTCTCTTTCTTTTAGAACATGAGCTTTTTCTTACATGTTTGTAGTGTTCTGAAAAACTCAATGGCGATGCAGGATTCTGTTAACTGACGGTGTCAGGGTTAGCAGAAACCCACTATAGACTATGCATCTCGCGCAACCAAAGCCAGAAATACAGCTTAACTAAGAGAGCACGGAAATTCCTGCGACAGCAGACCTACGAGACGACGAACCTTGAAACTGTCGGTGAACTGATATTTCGTGCAGCAACGACCATCTTAGCAGAATGGGGCGTGAGTGTCGCTCCTTCATAGAAAATAAATAAATAAAACTTAAAAATAAGCGCTATCAACACTCATTATTTCTTTTCCTACCACTTATTCTTTGCTTTAGTTTAATCTTTCATTTAGTATAAGATAGAAGTGTCGGTGGCACTAGATTGATTTATTTAATTATATTTTTGGCAGCCGTGATGCTTAGATTACGGGGGATGCATTAGTTAGGCGCCAACGCCTGAAGAGGAAAAGATTAGGCAAAAAAAGGTACTTTTGTTTTTTTTGTTTTCGCATTCAGTTATATAAAACATTTACGGATCTCTAATTCCACGTGTTCTCTCAATTTTTCTTTATGTGTATGTAGAGGAGTGGAAAACCTTGTCACGTAAACCGGTAGTTGAGTAGGGTAGCTTGTTGGAAAGCCATTTGTATCTAGGGAGATGACTTTCCAAATCCAGTGCCGTAGATCTTCACAAACTAAACAGTCAACGACTACCGTCGTCAACTAATAGTGAATACAATACTGTAAAAAGGGGTAAGTTACGTTTTTTAATTGACTATCATTATTAACAACCTTCCATAAAATATACAAAATTACGAACAAAGAAAAGCACGTGCATATTTCGTAAAAAATACCGTTAGATATTTAAATTGTGTAAGTATTCGACCACATTGGAAAATGACAGAATTCAAACCACTGACCCTGAGGTTGGAAGGGCAGAACGCTACCACCTGCGTTACACGCACAGATGTAGCAACCGTTTTAATTATTGGTATTCAGTACTTCGTGTACTTTGCGAAACCCTAAAGTCGATTTTCTAGAACATTTTTGAAAGTTGGGTCCAATAGCTATGCCTGATTGTTATTTAAGTTCTGAACTTCACGTACCAGAAATATAAAGAACTTCTATAACCCGATACTCATGTGGTCTCCTTGTTAGTATGTGATTTTCGATTTTTTTAAGGAAATCCTATTTTAATTTACTTCCTTCCTTAAATTTGAAGTGGGGAGTTATAAGCTTAGAACTCAAGTATTTAATACGTGATGATAACTGTTTATTTTTATTCTTCTATTTTTTTTAATTTTTTTTTTTTTTTTTTTTATTTTATTTTTTTTTTTTTTTTTTTACTTCAAGCATTTACTCTATGCTTTTGTTATACTGATGCCAATTAGGAGAAATATATTCCAGCCTTACACTTTTAGTGTCTTCCTTCAATATTTGTCCCAAATTGTAGCCGCTTCTCCAGTATTGTTAATACTATAGCAGCATATCCGATTATAAAATTCCAAGTTCCCGGCATTAACATTATTATACCAACTAGTGAAGCCGACAGTGCTCTGCAATTGTGAAAAATGCTTGGTAATTGAATAAACATCGTGCATTGCTTCCAATGATCTCTCTATTTATCACTCCAGCGACCTCTATGCCGCGTTCGTACTCTTTTCCTTTGTTCTCTTAGGCCTCTAGCTAAAAACCAGGCGTTACTTGCATACTTACCTATTCCAGTATTCAGTTAGTGCACGTACTACTCCCTCCTCTCTCTGCCCACCACCTGTTCGCTAGCCCGTCTGTCTCTATCAACCTTCCTCCTCCTTCCTGTCCTCCTCCTACTCCTTCTCCTCCTCTTCCTCCGACTTCTGCTCTATATCCACTACACACCCCCTTACGTCTGTCATTACCTCCCTCACTCTGTGCCGCTTTCCTCCTTGCCACTATCGTAGTTCATCTACTTTTCGTGTACAAAACATTAGATTTATTTACCATATTTCAACGTCATCGTTCAAACAGTGACGACAGTAAAACGAACGAAATATTATGTAGACAGTTAAATTACTTTTCACATGAAGTAGGGCGTGAAAAAGTATGATCAAGAGCAAAATAAAATTTTATAGTGTGTCCTAGTCCACTGTAAATTATTCTCCGCTTTGCACCGAAAGAATTATCATTTAGACAGAACCGTTCCCATTGATTTTAATGGCTATTGTGCCAAATTTTATTGCAATCGGGTGAACTTTATGGCAGCGCACAAAATACGGATATAATACGAAATGGCGATGCCGGGACAAAGTTACCAGTAGAGAATTTTTCTCTTTTTCTGGCGTTCCTTGGTGTCATTCTTTACTTTTTATAAATTCTACACCAGACCTGTATTACAGAGAGAAAATCAAAGAACGAAAAATTCAAAACATTGGACCCAATTTTGCGGTATATCAAGGCTAACGTACAAGAGACGATTTTTATTATTAGGTATACTGAATTTCAACTTAAAGTATAATTCTAAGGGCCTACTCTTTAAGTCTGGCTTCTAGTCCTTATCTGACAGAATATAAGCAGGAACTAATTTGAAATAAGCTGACACTGAGAGAAGCAGTGGTTGGAAAGAGTTCGGCCTTATGAGACGTTTCCCACTGCCGCCGCCGCCCATGTAAGTCAAGTTCAAGGAAAAGTTTTAATTGGGACGTTAACGACCTCCGGCAGGTACCCCCACTGTGTGGCAGACGCACCTGCCCCAAATGACGCGAGCCTTCTGGAAGGGCGGGGGGGGAGGGTGCAGACGCGTCACTGAAACCACCAGTCTGAGTCTGCACACCTGCCGAATTGAAGAAGACGAGAGTGCGCAGTGGAGGTTGCGAACGAATTTGTTTTCACAGCAAAGGACTTACACATGACGGACCTTCCTCTTTGCCATTCACGTTCCTCTTTTAAAGCGCAGACTACTCCGTCTGAGTCATTCGTATTCAAGAGAACTTCCTTTACCTTTGGATTTGACAGGTATTCAAAAGGATGGTGTACTAAAGCTAAGGAAGCACATTTGAAGTCGGAAACCATGTGGCGTGGTAGCGAGTTGGCTTGGGGTGCTATGCAGGTCACCACTGGCAACTGAAGTGGGCGCAGCCGCTAGATACAGCATGTAAACATTACGGCTGCTATGAAATCGCTTTCTTTGAAAACAATATTTTGATATTGATATCTACCTGTGAATGGGGGTCAGAGGAAATATATTATTGTTTCTATCTATTTCGACACTTAAGAATCAGTGTCATTCCATCATTGCTTCTATCTATTGTTTCTATCTATTTCAACACTCAAGAATCTGTGTCATTCCATCATTGCTTCGTCCTCTCCTTCCCTCTCCTAACTTACATGCAATTTCGTAATGATGTTGGTAGGAAATGACTCTCCCTTGTGAGTAAGGGCTAATTTCTCTAATGTCATTTTCGCAATCATTTCGCGAAGCGTGTGAGGCAGGAAGTAATGTATTGTTGCTCTCCTCTAGACACGACCTCTGAGAATTGTAACAGTTGGCCGCTTCATGATACACAGTCTTGTAGAAACAGCCACCGAGTTTTTTAACATTCCTGTAATGTAGTCCGGCTTACAAAAGAAACCCTTCAAGTTATGTGCAAATATCCTTGCAGCTAATTAATCAGCAATATTAATCCGAGGTATAAAAAATTCTGGAACAAAACATAATAAATAAGTAGCAGTCAAACGAATGTTAGAATGCCTGCTCCTATGTGCCTATAACACATTTTTCATAAAAGGCGTCCAGTAAACCTTTCTGTCATCTTTAACTCAAGGATGCCAATATTCCATGCCTGATCTCTCTGAACGTACGCTACGATTTACAGTGTTGAAAGAACCGTCTGGCTAATAGTGTATCCGAGCAGAATTCGATATATTTAATTATTTTCTTCTGTTAAGAAAGATGTGTAGAATTCTCTCTGCTGGAAAGTACTGTATCTTGCCGCAACTACCGTTTACTGTTTGCTAACAAGATCTAAAATGTTCCGAATGTTAAGATGGGAACTTAGTTTCAAATAAATTTTTGTAGAGCTTATGAGACTTAACTACGAGGTCATCAGTCCCGAAACCTAAAAAGTACTTATGAACTGGCTTATACAAATGACGGCACAAATATCAATTCCCGAGGGGGGATTCTTACCCCCGACGGGGAACGACCTCGCGCATCGTAGCATTGCGCCTCAATGCACTCGGCCGCTCGGAACGTAGATTTCAAGAGTGCCTGTAACACCAGAGATTTTGATCTACTGAGAAAGCTGTCACATTTCCTGTTCATAATATTCTGCAAGGAATATGACGCATTGACAGTATTTAAGATTCTCCGATTTTTCAGGGAGGAACACCGTTAACAAAAGTGGCCGAAACATAGCAAAATTCGGCTACATATCCCTAAGAATGTATTGACAATGTGAACAGGGTGTGGAGCAGACGCTTACAATGTTTCCTGAGCCTAACTCAAGATCTCCACTATTCTATCTGTGGAAATATCTCCACTCCTAATTTCTTCGAAGGCAGGTATTGTTGGAGTATTCAACTCGCACACCTATCTATCAAGACATACCGTAGAAAGTACAATATAATCCTTATATTTTCTCCGGAGATTGTCCTGACGCTTGGGCATTTCCATGGAAGGGGTACGACAATATAGGCCTTTTGGGTAGGATTTCACTGTATGTGGCAGGCAGTTGCACAAATTGTGCAGATGATTCGAAGGCTACACGAGAATAATGATTAAAATCCTTTGCAGATCGCATTTAACTTTACACTGTCATGTTATAGAAGAAACAAAGAATTTCCGCCTGAGGAAGAAACAATCGTTATCAGATTTCAGACGGAAAGATTACTGTCTTAGTTTTCTCACGCGCAGATATAGAAAAAAACGGTAGACAAACGTCGTGAAAATGGTTACATTACACTCTCTGCCCGGCATTCAGGTGACGAATGTACGTTTCATATACACCGCTAAATACTTTTAGGGAATCAAGTGAGATAACATACACTATATACTTTTGGTAAGGAATTTTATTCAGATGTTGGTTCAGTCGGAATTTATGTGTGATACAGTAAGTTATTTTGCTGTCTCAACTGATTGCCTGAGGTATGGATGGCATTATCTTAGAGCAAGGCTCCATGGGGTTCTGTAATAGTGGAAAAGTCATTATCGTTGCCCTATAATATGGTGTGTGATGACTCGGGCTATAACCGTTGTGGAAGGTGATGGTCTGGCTGCAGTGAGTCTGCCATGTACATTCCAGACGTGATCAATTGGGTTTAAGTCCGGTGAACAAACTGGCCACTCCATTCCCTACGTTTCAAGCTTGTGTCCACCAGTGCAGGTCTTTGGGGACGAGCATTACTGGCCACCAGAAGGAAACCACCTTGTATGTCGCCAACAATTTACAACAAAAAGTCGAAGAATCTCGTCTCTTTATCTCTGTGCAGTCGAAGCGCCATTCTGTACGGCATAGAGGTCGTGCCCACACCGTTCGTTCACCAAAATGATAGAGTGACGAGAGCGGAAGGAAGTACCAGAAGCTGTGTAGAAATTATTTAATCAATTTCGCTCGACCGGTTTGGGTGATACAATCACACTATCTGCAGGACCCCGTATTGCTATTGTCAGTAATGGCACATTTGAAAAGGGTGGTCGTTAACATTGGTAGCCGTAAATTTCTTTGTCTATTCATGTCCACGTTCTCCACAGATGAGGAAACGACGATTGTCTGGTTGAAAACAAAATCTTGACTTCTACATCTACATCTACGTCTACATAGATACTCTGCAAATCACATTTAAGTGCCTGGCAGACGGTTCATTGACCACTTTCATAACTTTTCTCTACTGTTCCATTCTCTAATAGCGCTCAGGAAGAAAGAACACCTAAATCGTTCCGTTTTCGATCTGATTTATCTTATTGTATTGGGATGGCCATGTCTCCCTAAGTAGGTGGGTGCTAGCAAAATATTTTCACATTCAGAAGAAAAAGTCGGTGATTGAAATTTCGCAAACAGATCACGTCGTAATGAATAACGTCTGTCTTTTAATGATTTCCACCCCAATTCTTGCAACATTTACGTGCTGCTCCCCCCCGCCCCCCGCCCCGTAACGTGATAAAACAAAACGAGCTGCCCTTCTCTGAACCTTCTCAATATCTTCCGTCAGTCCCACCTGGTGAGGGTCTCACAAGGGGCAACAGCACTCCAGGAGAGGACGCACAAGTGTGATGCAGGCAGTCTCTTTAGTAGAGCTGGTGCATCTTCGAAGCGTTCTGCCAATGACACGTAACCTTTGGTTCGCCTTCCCCACAATATTATCTGTGTGTTCTCTCCAGTCAAAGTTGTTCGTAATTGTAACAGAACGTGGTGCCATTCAATGCGACATCAGTGCTGATGTTTCTCCGCCGTTGTTTCTGCAGGTGTCGTGGTTGAAACAGGTCACAAACCATAGGTCTCTGAGCGTAGAGGCCACATTCCTGAACGCGATTTGGGACTGTTAGTGTTGATATTGCATGCCCTGTTGCTGAAAGGAGGTTGCGTCGCAGCTGAGAGGCATTCATCCTCCTGTCTCGAAGGGCTGTTAACCCAAGATAACGTTCATATCATGCTCATATTACCCTTGGACGAAGTTGGCTTTGCCTTGTTTTAATGATTCCTGTTATCTGAAACTGCGCCCACGTCCTGGAAATTACACTTTTGGCCACCCCAACTGCTGCTGCCATCTCCATCTATGTCTATCCCGCTCGCAACCTTCCTAGGCTCACGTTGTTGCATTGCACGACCTGCTGACTACACTATATGGAGCCAAGTGCCTGCGTATTTTGTTTGTTCAAAATTCAAATGTTTGTAAATCTTATGGGACTTAACTACAGGACTTACGAACTAGGACGGCACAAATATCCATGCCCGAGGGGGGATTCGAACCCCCGACCATGGTGGCCGTGCAGACCGTGACTAAAGCGCCTCAGTCCCCTCGGCCACCGCGACCGGCTATTTTGTTTGGCAGATTAAAGTAACAAGGAATGTACTTGGGCTCGAACAAACACATATACACCAAAATCGTATGAGAGATATTGTAAAGGTCCCTTATTGCACTAGTGATATTCCCGCACCTGCAAAAATCTGCAGTCGTCCGTTAGAGGACTCTGCGCGTGCATTGCCACATTGTACTTTGACCTGTCGCCAGTAGGGACGGTGCAGTGTGCCTCCGAAGTTGCGTTTTGTGACATTTGTGTGGTGAAGCGGCAGACGGAGTGGCGATTGATAATAAATCCTGCTAAAGTATTGCGATTGGTTGAGATGAAGTAAGGAAGAACCATTCTTCGTGAAAATGTTATTAGTGTAGAAGATGAATCATGCTTTCTCGTATCTGTTATGGTACAGAAATATGAACTGTTGTGAGACTAACACATAATGATGATAAAAGGGATTATAATGACGAAGAACTCATTGCTAGCGGTTGTGTTACGGTAAGTGCGGGAAGAGGCGACGGAAGCAGTGGCAGTGAATACCAACAGTCTTCCGAGAAGAAGGTTAAAGTTGCAACTATCATCACGGCTTTTTATGACAATACGCTAGAGAACATGTACGACGATTATTACATAAGTTATACTTCAGTTATCTGCATTACGTATGGCGTCTACAATTACATCTACAGTGATACCTAAAGCATGATTGTAAGTTTTGTACAAAAAAGACACCCACCAGCACATTGAGGTATGCGTGGAGATACTGTAAACAAACGTTCATACAGATAAGTTTGTTCGAGCCCAGTACTTTCCTTGTAGGTCAACATCAATCTCCTCTGAGGCAACATTCTGTTTTTACCACTATCTGAGTTACCGTACTGTTTTTGTATCCACTCCGTAGACCCCTAATTGTTTTACCAGTATAGTTCAAATGGGTGGTGGAAAAGCCAGACCACTGTGTGACATTACAGATAATGGGGGAATCTGATTGTATCCATGTGGAAAGCAAGATTTGGCAAGCGGTTCTCCAGCGGGCCGGCTGATAGTTTGGACCTATTGAATGGAATACAGGTCGTTAGGGAAACCCTAATCTGTTCGGAAACAGGAAACGGCGGTCTTGGATGTGCGAGGGTGGCTATCCTAAATTGCAACTAAAATACAATATAGTCACACACATTATTCTAAAAATCCATATAAAATCAGGGTATGATCATACGGCAAATTTAATTATATAAAGGGATTCAGGAGACTTGACAGAATCAAACGCCGTAATTACAATTTCAATATTCCTTACAGATAAAGTGTCAATAAATTTCAGTACTATAATAATATTATTATTAGACTTATATTTACAATTATTGATACGAAGTGTTTATCAGTAACAGTTGAAGAAGCAAATGGGCAGCATTGCACCAAGCTATCTATCATAAAAGACGCACCCCGTTATTTCCGTATTATCTCACTAAATTTTGTTTCACTCTCTTGTTCTGCTTTTCGTTGAGGTAGTAATATTGTTGCGTCAGAACATAGATTCCCACACAGAAACACAAAACATGAACCCAGCAAAGCGCATTACATTTATATATGTATTTTATTATATTTAATATTACTCTTTGTCGTTTGATTTATGTTGTATACTGCCTCTTAAATATTTCATGGCCGACTAATAATAACAGATATGCAGCGGATAATTTATACATAAACAATTGTAGGTTGTGACTGGGCAGTCTGAAGCCGTGTTACGAACTTCTGATTCGAAGAGTTAGGCATGTGTGGACTTAGAAAATTGTCGGACCTGGACTGCAGAAGTTAGTCTCTGGTTGAAAAATGGTAAACTATCGACGATCGTAGGGTTGTGGATCTGTGATAATGCAGCTATCGTGTACTTGTGTGACGAAAAACTGTGTTTTATAACAAATATTGTAATTGATCGCTGATTAATTTGGAACTGCAATGTTCAATGGACTTCATTAATTTACTTGTGATAATTTGGAACTTTTACTCTCGAGTGTTTGTGATACTTGTTGTGGCTCTCATGAACAATAGTTGCTGAAATACTCAGTTATTTACCGATGTATGTAGGACCACCTCTGCATTTTCATATCCAAAAAGAGTAATGAAATCCATTTATAACAATTATTTCTTGAATTACTCTCTTCTAAACATTATCTTAAAATCCATTTTGTTGGTTATTCAGAGTATTAATTTATGTTGGTTTAAATATAATTTTTGCGTCATCATCTGCAGATTGTAAATGAAGTCTGCAATAGGCAGTATAGGTCGCTGAATTGATTATAGTCATGAAGTGGTTAAAATATGACTTTATTTGACGCGTTTCGGCCTGGGCCATCATCAGAATCTGTGAAAGGGAAATAGTAGTTGTACAGTATTAAAACAGAAATGTTATAAAACAATTTACAAATTTGTTATAAAGAAATTTATCGCACGTACCCTGCATAAATAGATTGAAAGTATGTCAGTACAAATGGATATATGTTGTTCTTGTAACATTGTGGAGCAGACTGAGGATACGGTACGGTAATACAGGTTTATAGATTTTAGTCACCAGATAGCGTGATGTTCTTGAACATAAAGCCTAGTGGCGCGGTGGCCAGTGAAAAAATGCTAGGTGAAATTACAATATAGCAATACAAAAACGAAAATGTTACTTTTTGCAAATTAATTTCACAAATGCTCGTTAAAATGCTCGTTTCCTTATGGGGAAACAAAATTCAACAAATGCCACATAATGTGTCATGCTACAAATCATGAGTGGGTCTAGAGAATGAAGCATAAGGTCGCAAAGCTGGATATTATAAACAAATTAACAGTAATTACAAGAGAATGTACATACAGAATCAAAAAATAAAGGCTGCATTGATGAACATCATAACGATGCTCTAACAAACAGTATGTATTTGATGCTTAGATACCACTATAGGGCGCCAAGTTTGATACATTGTCTAGGTATTACTGGGTAACAGATGTTCAATACATCGAGTCTAATGATATAACAAAACGACAAATGCCATATAATGTGTCCTGGTAAGCCACGTGTGGTTCAGAATGGATTGTCAGATGGTGAGAGATATACAATTATTACACTTGAATGGTTATAGTCTACAATCAAGTGATAATTGTCAAATAACGTTATAGTAATGAAACAAACATGGATAAAATAGAAGGGATGGAATTAAATTACAACTTATGATAATAGACATAGCTATGACAAATGTATTCATTTTTGTTTCCCCATAAGACATGGATTAAGAAGCATTTGTAAAAATCATTTCTAAAAAGTAACGGCACGCCATCTGGTGACCAGAATCTATAAACCTGTATTACCGTACCGTATCCTCAGTCTGCTCCATAATGTTACAAGAACAACATATATCCATTTGTACTGAAATACTTACGATCTATGTATGCAGGGTACGTGCCCGATATATCTCTATAACAAATTTGTAAAGTATTTTATAATATTTCTGTTCTTATACTGTACAATTACTATTTCTCTTTCACAGATTCTGATGATGACCCAGGCCGAAACGCGTCAAATAAAGTCATATTTTATCCACTTTATGACTTTAATCAATACAGCGACCTATACAGCCTATTGCAAACTTCATTTACTATTGAAACTTCCTGGCAGATTAAAATTGTGTGCCGGAACCGGGACTCGAACCTGGGACCTTTGCCTTTCGCGGGCAAGCGATCTACCACTGAGCTACCCCGACACGACTCACGATGCCGCCTCACAACTTTACTTCCGCCAGTACCTCGCCTCCTACTTTCCAAACTTCACAGAAGTTCTCCTGCGAAACTTGCAAGACTAGCACTCCTGGAAGAAAGGATATGGTGGAGACATGGCTTAGCCACAGCCTAGGGGATGTTTCCAGAATGAAACTTTCACTCTGCAGCGGAGTGTGCGCTGATATGAAACTTCCTGGCAGATTAAAATTGTGTGCCGGAACCGGGACTCGAACCTGGGACCTTTGCCTTTCGCGGGCAAGCGCTCTACCACTGAGCTACCCCGACACGACTCACGATGCCGCCTCACAACTTTACTTCCGCCAGTACCTCGCCTCCTACTTTCCAAACTTCACAGAAGTTCTCCTGCGAAACTTGCAAGTTGTGAGGCGGCATCGTGAGTCGTGTCGGGGTAGCTCAGTGGTAGAGCGCTTGCCCGCGAAAGGCAAAGGTCCCAGGTTCGAGTCCCGGTTCCGGCACACAATTTTAATCTGCCAGGAAGTTTCATATCAGCGCACACTCCGCTGCAGAGTGAAAGTTTCATTCATTTACTATTAATAATGGTCGCCTGCCTTCTCCGTGACTTTATGTCACAACTATGTATCTGCAGATTGATAGACTTCCTAAACTACAGATTAATCATTGAGATTATTTAAAGAGTTTGAGTAGCTGTTTAGGGCATAGAAGCTGACATACATATCTCAGACCTATGAACAGAAACGACGAGCCAAATTCTTATTGCTGAGTACCGATAGGAAGGTCGCACAAAGACAGTACTACGGAACCTAGACACCTTGATTGATCCCCTAATTGTGTTACCAGTGCAGGTCCATCGGGTGGTGGAGAGGCGTGACAACTGAATGTTCAGCGATGAAGGCGCAATATGGGCAGAACGGGTTACTACGCTGGGCCGTTGATCTGGTCTCCATTTGGGAGTGGGCGTGCATTTGGTCGCCGGCGGCTGGCAGTATCCGCGGCTGTACACTTGCTGGGGCGCGCTAGCAGACCGCCCCCGCCCCTGAGCGCGCGGTGGCCGCTGTTAATTAGAGCGCCGTCGAGGGCGCCCTAATGAAGGCGCCGTCCTCACCGCCCCTGCCCTGGCCGCTGCCGCTTCTTGCTGGCCGCGCGACGCACCACCCTGTCCTCACCACGAGCTGCTGGTCCGCTCCAGCGGGCAGTAGCTAACTGCGCTCCAGTGCAGCGAAGAGCCCGTACTGTAATCAGTCGGAATATATGCCCTAACAGTCCTTATGCCCACCAGTCATACAGCTAAAGCCGTGTCCTAAGTGAGCGACAAAAGCGAGCGACAGCTTCAAGCAACAAATATGAACTGCATGTATGGTTGCGGACCGGTCCTACATGAGCGACATCTGCTGCGCCGCGCGGCAGACGCGACGACGAGCGACGTTTGAGATTCATACATGCTTGAATCTGGCCGCTGTCGCAAGCACTACAAGGTGTCGAGATTCGTTGAGAATCGTCTGCTTGTAGAGATTGTAAGGTGGCACTAAATTTGACCTCCTTACGTGCTATCTACATCTACATGGGATACTCTGCAAATCACATTTAAGTGCCTGGCAGAGGGTTCATCTAACCACCGTTATACTATTTTATCTCCCATTCAATTCTCGAATAGCGCGCGGGAAGAATGTTTACGTATTAATACCTTATCAACTTACGGTCGGGGGCTCGAATCCCCCCCAGGCATGGATATTTGTGCCGTCCTTAGTGTTAGTTAGTTAATAAGTAGTTTGTAAGTTTAGGGACTGATGACCCTGTAATTAAATCCCATAGACTATACAAACATTTGAAACCTTATCAACTTGCATTTATTTTTGCCGGCCGCGGTGGCCGAGCGGTGTGCGGCCCACAAGTCACGTTCTGCACGGCCACTACGATCGGGGGTTCGCATCCCTCACCCTGCATGGATATTTGTGCCGTCCTTAGTATTAGCTAGTTCATAAGTAGTTTGTAAGTTTAGGAACTGATGACCCCGTATTTAAGTCCCATAAGCTCTACAAACATTTGAAAATTCGTGCATTTATTTATAATGTAACTAGTTGTAAACCCGACGTTGCCCGGGTGTTTATTTATCCTACACTCTCGTAGTCCGCCACCCCTTCTTCTCCCTCTGCATCTACCTCTTTCTCCCCAATCTCTCTGATCGTTTCTACCTTTCCCTCTCTCGGCAAAGTTTCCTGCAAGGTACCCTGTGTTATGTACCATACAAACATTTACGTAACCAGTGATCTTCCTCTTGGTTTAAAGGCCATGCGTGCAAAAAATCATAAAGACTGGAGCAAACCTATTCATTTTGCAAACTTCCGGAAGTTAAGTACCTTATACCATACCCGAACGATATTAAATACAGACAGTGACATTCCTCTTGTCTTTAAGGTAGAGTGTGCTAAATTTCATCAATATCGGAACCAAACTATACATTGGACCTACGTTGTTCTCAAATATTCCAGTTTTATTTCATACAACCCTTGTTCTGAGAATATCGAAAACAACAGAAAAAGTATCTGTGAAGTCGGTGGAGCCGTTCTCAAGTTATGGCGCTACCAAAGTATTTAGGGATCCATTTTTATGTTACAAAGTACCCTTCCCCATGCACCGAATGAAACTTGAGGTAGACGGTGATCTTCCTCTTGATTTGAAGATCAAGCGTGCGAAATTTCGTGAAAATTGGAATGAAACTGTGGATTTCGCGAGTTTGTAGGAGAAGTATACTCCGCCATGCACCTATCACAAGATACTTTCTTAGCTGACGTTTTCTAACCACAAACTACATTCCTACCAAATTTCTTATTTAGTGAGTGAGTGAGTGTCCTTGCACTTTTATATAGTTAGAGATTAAGAAAGTAGACGCAAGAGAATTAAGGAAGACTTGCAGACAAAAATAAATAGTAACATGCAAATCTGTAAGGACAACTTTATTTGATACAAGGTCATGCCTGATGCGACAGTTTTACTGCATCTACAGCGAAACTGTTGCGAGTGATATACTTCTTTTCGTTTCATCATATTGTGTGTGTGGGGGGAGGGGGGAGGAAGGGGGAGGGGGGAGGAAAATGTTCAAATGTTTGTATAGCTAATAGGGCTTAACTACGGGGTCATCAGTCCCTAAACTTACAAACTACTTATGAACTACTTACGAACTAGGACGGCACAAATATCCATGCCCGAGGGGGGATTCGAACCCCCGACCGTAGTGGCCGTGCAGACCGTGACTGAAGCGCCTCAGTCCCCTCGGCCACCACGGCCGGCAGGGGGGAGGGGGTGACAGTTACAAAACGCTTCATAGACGTCCAAAATTACATGAAAACTTTGTTGCAGGTCCCCAACTACTCCCATTTTCTAATAATTGACGAATAAATCTGGGTAATCTCACGCGGTGGTTATGACGTTAAATCTCCTGTCGTGCTTTTTTTGTTTTTGGGTCAGGAACCTTCGTGGGCGTACGGTGGTGAACAGTTCACAAAAGTTTCATTGCAATCGAATGAATAGTTTATGAATACATAGAGGACATACAGACAAACATTTATTTTTATATATACAAATTACTGCTATCAGTTTGATTTCGGATAATCTGAAAGCAAAAATAGGTAGAAAGAGTGGTAATATTAATATTGACTTGGTCACTGGGAAAAACTGGTTGATGCTGTTAAGCAACATTTCATATTAACAATATTTGCATCTAGTAGTTTTTTTGGTTGGATACGGGAACGCAGCCAAGTGAGTAGGAGAGGCCGCAAGCGATGAGGGTAGTCGTAAAGGTACCTCGAGGGCGCGGCGTGTTGACCAATCTTATGAGGTCACGGGTTACTGACCGGCCGATTCAGCTTCGCTCCAAAATTCTCGGGCGACACTACGATTGGGAGTTGATTTCAACCGCCAAACTGTCGAAACAATCTAAAACTTTCTAGAAGCCTCCAGGAGCTTTTTTACCGTGGTAAAGATGTTTGGAAGGAAGTAAAGGTGGGAGAGAGAGATTTGAAGCTATAGCTGTGATTGGCTATTGAGAAAACGGTCTGGAGAGACTTGTGGCTCGCTGAAAAGAAAGTAGATGATTCGGCTAGCTGCACTCTTGGTGCGAGGATGCAGATGGGCAGTTTCTGGCAAAGCGTCCAGTGACTTAGCTCATAATTAGTTAAAAGTACAGATTGCATTGCTTGAAGTATTCATAATTGTTTCTCTGTGAGCAGAGGAACAAAATGTTTACATCAGATCATTGTATTTGCATTTAGAAGCACTCATTTACAAGTTTACAATTGACTTTCTCTTCTGCTTCTGGCCGGTGAGGCAAGCAGTTTCGGAGAACCCCTTTTTGACTTGATAATTGAGAGACTAATTAGGAGTTGTTTTAATGAAACAGCTCATTCACTGTGTAGGCATAGTCATACAGCGTCAGCTTCACGTCGAACCGACCCATTCACGGAGGGTAGCCGCCGTTCGTCTTATCAGAGCAGTATTGGGAATTGGTCATTAGGCACATTGAATTTGCTATACCCTAGTTAAAGATAAATGTACCTTTCACTAGTTGGCTTTTTTCTTGAGTTTCTGGTTGTATTCTATACCGAATTGAATAGCGATTTTAAATTTCCTTTAAACATTTAACAAGTTCACAGTATCAACTATTTTTTATAATAGGCATTACTTTTGTATCATGATTCATCCCTGAATTTGTGCGCCGTCATTTTGTAGTAATTAAATTACTGTATTGAACATTGAATCCTTCAATTTCTTATTTATTAGGATTAGGAATCCCAACTATCCCTAATGATAAGTATTTGTCTAAGATTGAAACCAAGTGTTTTTGTGTTTATATTTGCCTATTTCAAAGGGGTGATTCATATTTATTTTCGTAATGATACCGTAAGCCTGATGAAACACTCGCAAATTAGCGATAGGGCCGTACATTCAATCTCACCAGCTGCGGTACCAACCAACATTACAAGGTTATAGAGGATGTTGCAAGAATTATGCGTACTATTAATTCCTGACTTTTATGAAACTGCAACTGTTTCTAAAATAACCGAAAATTGAAGTTTCACGTACAATGAAGAATTTTTCATTGGATAAACAGCTCGTAAATTTTCTTTCGTCTTGTATAGACGACTGAAGTTAAATTTTTAAATTGTTTCTAATATACCAGTCGTCAGCTTTTTTATTCTTAGTGATAGTTTGATTTATAACATGATGAACGAGATTTGAAAAATTACACGCATTTGTGTGCTTTGTGCATTTTAGGAACAACAAACATACTCCAGAGAGAGAGAGAGAGAGAGAGAGAGAGAGAGAGAGAGAGAGAGAGAGAGAGAGAGAGAGAGAGATAGAGATAACACTAAGATATGTCAAACGAGATGCGTGTAAATTATGTTTCTGAGTAAAGTATCACAATATAATGTTCAGTAGGAATTTAATGTGTTTGGTAGGTATGCAGTGGGATACGTATCCACATCTACGTCCATACTCCGCAAGCCACCCGACGGGGTGTGGCGGAGGTACCTTGAGTACCACTATCGGTTCCCCCTCCTATTCAAGTCATGTATTGTTCGTGGAAAGAAAGATTGTCGGTATGCCTCTGTGTGGGCTCTAATCTCTCTGGTTTTATCCTCATGAAGTCTTCGCGAGATATACGTAGGAGGGAGCAATATACTGTTAGATTCCTCGGTAAAGGTATGTTTTCGAAACTTCGACAAACGCCCATACCGACTAACAGAGTGTCTCTCCTGCACAGTCCTCCACGGAAGTTTATCGATCATCTCCGTAACGCTTTAACTATTACCAAATGATCATGTAACGAAGCGCGCTGCTCTCCGTTGGATCTTCTCTACTTCCTCTATCAACCCAACCTGGTACGGATACCACACCGGTGAGCAGTATTCAAGCAGTGGTCGAACAAGTTTACTGTAACCTACATCCTTTGTTTTCTGTCTGCATTTCCTAAGGATACTTCCAATGATTCTGTGTCTGGCATCTGATTTACCGACGATTGATTTTATATGGTCGTTCCATTTTAAATCACTCCTAATGCCTATTCCCAGATAATTTATGCAATTAACTGCTTCCAGTTTACAATAATGATGAACTATATTGGTAAAAACTTAAAAAAATTATTTTTGATGCTTTGTAAAGATACTACATACTACTTTGTACGAATAACTGGTGAAAGGTTTGCAGTAACAGGAATTGATCTACGAGATGGAAAGGGAAGGGAACCAAAGACCGCAAAAACTACTATTTGGTAACGCAGGCCGCTACCCTTTTATTTGTATTTTGTTCGTCCTTTGGGTACGTCTATGCTTTGCGGTCGTTGGTTCAGTTTGTTCTTGGTTGTTCGTTGAATATTCGGATCAGCTTTTTTATTACAGAGAGCGTTTAGCCCCCTGACCGAGCACGCTGAGCCACGGCGCCCGGCACCCTTGCGCTACGCCGACTTACAGCAACTCTGTCCACAATTAAATGATTTACTGTCGTCTTCTAATAAGATTTATTTCGTGCTTATTTAGTTGTTGATAGTTTGTAGTCACAAGAGCTGATTGAAGACATAGTCGAAAGTATCTGTAGGCCTACTCGTCACATTTTCGAAGAATTTGGCTGCTGTTCTTCATATTTCGTATTTCAAGTTATGAATGAAATAGTCCCCGAAAATTCTTTGCTTTGTACATTTAATGTACAGCTCTCTTTTTACGCCTTATTTCCTAAAGTAAACAAAATCATATTGCTTTACTCTGGAGCTATCATTATTTTACGTTTTACGGGTGCCGTATTTTAGAAACAGCTGATCGGTTCCAGCGGCTATCTTGTAGCGAGAAGCTGCCCCGCTTACGTAGGCATCCAACCAGATCGCCGAATCTCGCCGCGTGTAGCTGCAGTGTCGTGTAGCCGGATGTAGCGCGTTGTCACTCGCTTTTGTCGCGCACGTATGACACGGCCTAATATCGACGACGCGTCTTAGCAAGAAAGCAATGAGACCTCCGTACGTCAATGTAGGCAACAGGTAACATCAGGTATCACGTCGGCCCACTCAAGTCACCTAATCTGCGTAGCTACCGGGCAAGAAGAGATAAGCTCTGACGTCGTTCTTGGTCTCATTCAGCTCGTGTTCCATCAGGTAAGGATCTGGCGAGTCGGAGGGCCGGCACGTAAACTGAAACTTGCCACAGTGTTCCCCGTACGACGCATAAACATTTGTGTCGTCCACAAGGCGCATGAAGTTCGTGAAAAACGCCACTTCTGTTGTTTCAAAGTGTTTCCAAACGTAAGGCGTCAAACTGACGAGGTCATCTAGTTCTTGACTTATTAACTACTCTAACTTACGCTATTCATCCACGATATGCAGTGAGATCGTTTCGTATCATTGCGATAGAGAGATAGAGAGTGTCACGGAAACGATGTACGAGTTGGGATGTAAATCATTACAAAAATGGCGTTACTCGATACGACATGATCTATTTCCGAAATTTCTTTCCCCATCTTTACGTTCCAAATGCGACCATACTTTGTTACCACCCTCTGCCATGTACATTATTGTGACTAGCAGAGTATTCAAGTAGCTGTAGTTGTAGAAAATACGGGAGACCCGCAAACCCTACATGTTCCTCCCAATACAATTCTAAAATCACTAGACGACCCGTGCGAATACTTCTCACCTTTAGTGCAAAGACAAAAAGTTGGGAAAATGCAAGTAAGTTGAATGTTCATCCATAGCTTTCTTCGTAATCAATCAACGCAAGTTTTTAAGAGCGCAATATTCAGTGCAACGACAGAAAAATACCGCGTTTGAATAAAAATAAAGGATGGAGAGAATTAAGTTAATTCTGATACTTGATGACAAATATGCGAATGAATACCTTTTGTTTAAAACGATAATGAAGGAAACCGGTCAGATAGAACGGCCTGACCGACTGACTTTAATTTACAGCAAGGAGACATCCCCATAAGAAATATACAGGGTGAAAAGTATTTAAACCGACAAACTCTGGGATGTTGTAAGGGCCGGCCGCAGTGGCCGAGCGGTCTGTGGCGCGCCAGTCACAGTCTGCAAGGCCACTACGGTCGGGAGTTCGAATCTCCCCTCAGGCACGGATGTTTGTGTCGTCTTTAGTATAAGGTAGTTCATAGGTAGTTTGTAAATTTAGGACTGATGACCCCGCAGTTAAGTCAAGCTTAACAAAACAGAACGTAGCTTGTAACTCCCAGCCGAGAGAAGTCTTCAGACGTTAAAATGTTTTTTGGCGTGCTCCAGGGGAGTGTTATACGACCTTAGCTTATCACAGTATTTATAAATAACATCGTAGGCTACATCCGATGTTCAATAAAGGTTTTCACGGATGATGCTGTAGATTATCGAGACGTCGGAACACTGAAAGAGGGTAGCGAAATGCAGAACGATCTGAAGCGTATTGACGCATTGTGTAGGACAGGATGGTTCAGTTTACACGCTTTCCCGTGTGCTAAGGAGGGCTAAAGCCCCGTGTAGAGAAAGTTGCGCCATTTCAACGGCGGCCACCATTGTTGGGCCTTGCTGCCATAGTTCAGCACAGGGCCGCTGTATTAAAAGATGTTTATAACCACTTTACGACGGAAGTGAAAGTCCCATTCTTGTCGCAATGATGCAATTTACGCTAAGGCACAGTACTGCATCAAAGAATGCTAGAGATACATACACAAGCAGTCAACACGACGGAATTTGAAATCCGTCTCCTAGAGAAAGTTTGGAGTCACAACCTTTCCTTTGTTTGCTACCACGAATTAAGTCATAATAAGTGTTCAAATTAATATTCAGTAGCATCCTTAAATAATGTCGATTTTTTAAAAGAATTATCTGTTGTATCTAGAAGTAAAACTCGTTCAAAATATTATGTTTGTAAAGCTTATGGGACTTAGCTGCGTGGTCATCAGTCCCTAAACTACTTATGAAATAACTTACACGAAAGACAATACAAACATACAGGCCCGATGGAGGATTCGAAATTCCCACGCGGGAGGCCTCGCGATCCGCAACGTGGCGCTCCATATCTCTCGGCTAATCCCGCGCGGTATTGACACTTGTTACGATTTCCCTTATAGAAATACGTCAATGAAAGATCGGAATAAAATATACACATTACGATTATTTTAACTTTCACATTATTTATTACCAATAAATTAAAGAAATAAATTTATAAACGATGGTTCTTTCAATATTTTGGCATGTTTACAAATTATACCGGTTATAAAAATTATTTTATAATTCTCATCCTGGTACTATTCATTCTGCATCGTTACTGAGCCGCGTTTCAAGGTCGATATCTCGTGCCTAACTTTCAAGTATCTCTGGTGCTACGACAGACGTCCTCTTTGGTTTGTTTTGAATCTGGCTGGCAATGGCGCGAGTGATGTAGTTGGACGGTCGACTAAAAAGGACGCTGGTGGTTCGCTGGGGTTACAAGGTGGCTCCGTGCGCGAGGACGTTACCGATCTCCGTGAGCGACCAATAGGAAAGCATCGGAGAAGCGTCGAGCAGGACGTTCCTGCTGCGGCAGCGAGCCCCGACAAGACATGAGGCCTGTGACAACTTCTGCGCTCCAGATCTCACTGGGGCTGCTGGTTTTACTAAAAGACGGAGTATTGTTGCCTTTGGACTTGCTAAAGACTAGGGTAGCACCATAATTACACTCGTGCTTTGGTGGTTTTCCAAAAAGCCAGCCAGTGGGCTTTTCAGGACAGTTCAAACTATTCCATACGTTTATTTTATTCTGTCGTGGGGATCTATTTCTTGGATTCGTGTCTGTTTTGCTCAAATAGTGCCTTCTCGGCAACGCTCAAGTCACCCTCTTGGATTCAGTTTGTTTCCTTTTGTATTTTATTGCCAAGTGATGTATCCATGTTGATAAAACTTACGTTGGGGCTAGTGTACCCGTTGCAACTTTAAGCAGCGTATTTCGTTTGCAAAGCACCCTTTAGTAATGGTGGTAATTTGTTAATACTTTAATTTTCTCTTAAGGTGCCCTTTCCTTTTACCTTATAAAATGGCGGTTGCTATTCAGTCTTTTCTTTTGTCTTAAAGAGTTTCGCTCAATTATGTCTTGCTGTGTGCCTGCGCGGCTTGTATGCATCTTGCGTGTGCCTGGTTTTTGGTCAACATGCCGACCGGCCTTTGAGCCTGCCGGAAGATACTATTAATTGTCATATCTTACAAGCACGACATTGGTGTTCCAACTGTTATGTATAGTGTCTAATTCTAAATATTGACCTGAGGTATAACACTTTGTTCAAAAGGAAGTTATCCTTGTAACATTTACTGATTGCCTCTTTTACTTAAATATTTGTAAAGCAGTTTGCAATGCTTGGCCAGAGTTAGACTAAGGGTGTTTACTATTCATGTAGTACAAAATTAAATGAATACTGAGCAATGAAATTTTTTAATCTTGCTTGAAAGCTTCACTGATATTTTTTAATGTTGCAAATGAAGCGGAAGTCTGTTAAAATTATATTTCAATCTTAGTTTGCTAGTGCTGAAATCATATTTGTAAAATTGTATCCTCCTTTAAATTTTAAGAAGCTTTAACGAACAATGCTCAATTTTTCCCATTTTCTAGTTCAGTTCTTCCTAGTTTTTTTATCTATTTGACGTCCAAGTTCATCATGCTATTTCAGACACTTTACGCCAGGTCAATCCTCAGCCATACTTTTATGTCTATATATGTGGCGTCTGTTCCGAAAGAAGAGACGTCACTTCTGATCCTGCAGTTGTTATTCTTTCATATTCACAGCATATATAACATGAACTGCGGGTGGGCAAATCTGAAACGTCTAGCCAGCCGGGATTCGAAGCCAGGTCTCCTACTACATACATATTTTTAGCTTTGCTCAATCGCAGTACATGTCATATTTGCTGTGAATATGAAAGAATAACAACTGAAGCATCAGAAGTGACGTCTGTTCTATCGGAACATATATATATTCGGAATATATATAATATGCCGTGGACGGGCAATGATTCTTTCGTTAGTGGGGAGGGGTTGGCAACTTTGGGGCCCTTACTCTTACGGGATTTAGTTTCACAACTACAACTTTGATTAATGTGGGCAGGATAAAGCTGGGAATTTGTATCTGACGGAAGGCGTGCTTAGGTAGATCTCGCAGGTGCGGTGATCACTGCGTCCTCAGTGGTGTATGCTCAGCGCAACTGCCTAAATAGCAGGAGACTTGGGCTCGAATCTCGGCTGGGTACAGATTTTCAGCTTTGCCCATTCGTAGTTGTCATATATGCTGTGAAAATGATTATTTCATGTCTCTCGTTCCTATAATTAATGTAAAAGTTGTGTGGTCCTGAATATTAATGATGTGGTTTCATGACTGAAATTTAATAAAGCATGTATATGGTTACATTCTTAAATGCTTGTTTCATTTATTATCAAGTGTATAACGAATTTTTCAGTTACGTTTTAATGAAGAAGTCAACGATTTTAGAAGTTGTTGCTATAATATGAAAAGAAGCCACATTATGACTGAATGGTTCATCACGCTGAATTGCATCCCACTTTCCATCATGTTAATCGTAAATATGGCAATATGGTTTTTAGAGTTCTTTTCATAAGTAGGATTTCTTGGTTGTCATCTTAGACATCCTGTACGCTGAAATATATATATATTACACACACACACACACACACACACACACACACACACACACACAAACACACGTTGAATAAAATCGTATTTATGTATATAAATACATAACATCAGCAACACTGAAAGATCACACGAAAAACAAATGAACACACAAAAATAAAAATAGCCAAACTGTAGTGAAGTGATAAACAAATCGAAAGGCATTCCGCTTAATGCAGGTGATATTGAATGTTGAAATGTTTGTAGAGCTTAAAGGACCTAACTGCGGGGTCATCAGTCCCTAAACTTACAACATCCATGCCTGAGGGGTGATTCGAACACCCGACGGGTAACGGCCTCGCGCATCGTAGCGTTGCGCCTCAATGCGCTCTGCCGCTTCAATAGGTGATATGCAATCTGTATGCAGTTCAAATAACTGAAGTGATGTGATGTGCTTTGATGAAAGGGAAGAAACGACACAAAGACAGACGAAAAGTGCCGTACACAACCGAAAAACACACGCCAGGAACAAACTAACTCCAGCCAACAAGATGGAGAAACAGCAGTGACTTGTAAAGAAGAAACAATAACACTGTGAGTAGAATAAATATAAAGTTAAACACACATAGGCAATAACGTTCACAAAGCTTTTTAAAACTGTTTATAATCTATGTATCGAAAGCAAATTGTACAAATCTTTGTATCATTTTCAGACCACAGAAGATGCTTTTAAAATAAATAGCGAAACGCGTCTGGTATAAAATAAAACAATTGCAGTCACCATAAGACGGATTACCTTTTATAATCAATCTAGCTTAACGCTCAATAGCCCGATACTTGGTCCGTCAGTAGTCGTCACGAACCTTTCTGTCACATTGGCTGTGGAAAAATAAACTAAAATCAAGAACGACCCGACATCGATACCATATCTCCAATTATCTGCCGCGATTTGTTACGGTCGCGGACGTGACGTTAAATGCGAAACACGCCGGTGGGCGGCGCTGATAGCGGCGGCCCGTTTGTTCGGAGCGCTGCGTCACTTCCTGTCCCGGGCGAGGATTTATGCCTCGGTTCCGCTCCCAGTTGATGGAAACATGCCCCCTCATTGGGTTAGCTTCCCTCCGCCTGTGCCAACAACGTTTCTACAGCTACTTTATCACTTTGCCTATCACACTTAATGGGTCAAAATGAGCCATGCACCGATTATTTTATTTCTACAATATTTAATCTTGAATAATTTGATGCAAGATTCGTCGTTTGAAATGTTCAAATAATCATTTAGCTTATGGGACTTAACTGTGGGCCGGCCGCGGTGGCCGAGGGGACTAAGGCGCTTCAGTCACGGTCTGCACGGCCACTTCGGTCGGGGGTTCGAATCCCCCCTCGGGCATAGATATTTGTGCCGTCCTAGTTCGTAAGTAGTTCATAAGTAGTTTGTAAGTTTAGGTATTGATGACCCCGTAGTTAAGTCCCATAAATTATACAAACATTTAAACATTTAAAACTTCCGAGGTCATGGTGAAGCAAGAACCTAACAATAGAACTTAAATAATAATTCATCACTTGTCATAAATATATGCTATTTATTTCTGAAAATAATGTGAACTGAAAGGGTACAGCCACTGTGCTGTCTAAATCAGAAATCCGAGCAGCTAATTTTGAGATTCCGTTTTTAGTAGATCCAGCAAAACCGTATCTGGTGCTGACATGTACACACGACAGCGAAAAACGGTTTCCGAAATTCAGTTTTCGTCTTTCGGAAGTTGGGTGCATTTAGAAGAAGCAAGTATTACTGTGTGAGTTAGGTATTGTTGTCTACAGTGTTATTCTGTTGTACACCTCCGTAGTTCCCAATGTTTCCTTTTCTTGCGATGAATGTACGTAATTCCTGCGGTCAGGATCAACATTAAACATGTCAATGCGTACGAGGATTTCAGTTTTGTTTACAAACTACATTTAAGCGATACTTTATTTCCGTCCTCCCCACCCTCCCCCCCGCTAGAACCATCTAAATTATATTATACGTATTTATATTAGTGAAAGGGTGTCGCGCAAAACTGTAAGCTATAAAAGAGTGTCGCGCAAGACTGTAAGCTAGACAAGGGTGTCGCCATGAGGGAAAGTTTGGAAAGCACTGCCTTATGTGTTGATTCTTTTCGTTCACAGTCATCATCATCCTCATCATCATATTCCTTTCAAGAATTAGGCTGTCGCCCGCTCCGAACTCACAAAACCAATATCTCATTCCCTATTCCCCGTAGTTAAGTCCCGTAGACTATACAAACATTTGAACATTTGAACATTAACTGCGGGGTCATCAGTCCCTAAACTTACAAACTACCTTATACTAAAGACAACACAAACATACATTTCCGAAGGAGGATTTGAACCCAAGACGGGGAACAGCCTCACACACTATTGCATAGCACCTTAATTTTCTCGACCACTCCGCCGCGGCTTGTCGTTTAGTTCCAATTAGTTTTTATTATTTGAAAGTTATCAGTGCAAGTGTAAAAACAGTCCAGTTATTCTGCACTGACACATAATTGTCTCTTGCTCTATAACTATTCAATCTAGATGGTTGTGGTTTTCAGCTATTTATGCCTTGAATTCATGTAAATGTCTTTGCTAAGGGGTCAGATGCAGACAGTTAACAGAAACGGCAGTGTTATCAGATGAAAAGATTGAAAATGGTAATAGGAGATTTACAAAAAAAAAAAAAAAAAAAAAAAAAAAAAACCACTCATGAGCTCCAGCAGTATTATGGAATGGCAATAGGAAACAGTACACATGACCTACAAGGGATGAAAAGAGCACTGTGGGTTTTATTCTTCCACAAATTATCCGCTGATGACATACCTACACATGGTTATTGCTGCTACATGTGGATTCACGGTTAAAGTACTCCATAGTTCAGGGACAGTGTGAAAGTAGCCAGTTATTAAAATAAGCAAGATCTCGGGCAGTTAAGATATGCAAATGTAATTTAAAACGCTCACTGCTGCTCTAAATTACTTTGCGAGTGGCCACAGTACATGCACAACGGAAAATTATTTAACTGCTCACTCCTTAAGGCAGCAGCCAACGTTTTAACAAACATAAAATCAATGTTAAAAATAAATAAATACATAAACATGGGATGGGAAACATGAATTAAAAAGAAGAGGTTTTATACTTTTAATCATATTCTATTCAGTAAAGTAACAAGCAAATAAATATGGGGAGACCAAATTAAGCATAAAAGTTGAACTAAAGTGAATTAAATCATATAATTACTGCCCGTATTAAAATTATTTTATATGAATATTGTGGTAACGTGGGAGGAAATTTTCAAATCACAATGGGTAGCTGAAAGCACATTCATTCATTCATTCAAAGACACGTGTATAATGCTTGGCGGTACGTTACAATGCTGAAACACGTGAAAGCAGTGGCGAAAAGAAGCTTTGGTGGCGTCTTGATGAGATGGCGGGTGTTTCGAACACAAATTTAAGTATACTGAGCACTAATCGATCTTATGTGTGGGGAGGCAACGGCTCACTATTTTTGAGTACCACGTGGTGTGCGACCACGCCGAATTTAATAGCATTTTCAAACAGAAATTAATTTAGAATAATCAAGAAGCGAGAATTCGTATAGAAGAAAACTAGTATTAAAAAAGCATAGCTGACCGTTACTAAAGCATGTGGTGCATTTGGTCAAACAAGACAAGAAAGACGAAATCAGATAAAAAAATCGGAGAAATATTTAGCATACTCACGGATACAGAAACGACGCGAAAACGTTAGTTAAAAACACAAAGGAAATTCAAACACACTAAGTTTACACAAAGGCTGAAGGCCACACGCGCGTGTTCTAACTTGAGCAAAACCGGACACACAATCATCACTGGAATGAAAATGCAAATAATAAATTTACACTGAATTTACTCGACTTCTGCAAATTAAGAAATACTTAGCCTCATATAGCGAAAGAATTACTCAAGAAAACTATCACTGAAAAAGCAAGACTGCCTCATCACAAAGAAAGCAAAGTTCTAACAGCATGCCTTCTCCTCAGCAGCGGAGTACTGACTTCCACGGTCATCGAAGCCAGAAGAAAAAGTCATGAGTGAAGCTCTAAGGCCTCGCAAAAGATCTCACCCCCACCTCCGCCATACACCGGATGTAGAGCACGCAAAAAGCGACGCAGAGTGCGTTCAGAGACTAGTGTTTACCCAACCTTGCTACCGGTCCAAGACAATTACCTCTACAACCGCTCCCAGAGAGGTCTCCTGTCACCTCTTTTGTCCAAGATTAGGTTGGTACGACACTGAAAACACGGCCACCTAACCATATTGCCAAGTAAGCTTGTCTTTGGCTATCCAGTAGACGCCAACGTAGACGACAAAAGAAGCTATGCGTTCATAACAACAGCAAAACGTGAGCTACAGCGGGATGCGGCGACTGTAAGTCTTTGCGAGGCAGTCAGTCAATATTAAGAGCAACCGTCCATATTCACATGAACTCTCAAGTTCAATCACAAGGCTGGAAACATATTTAAATATGGGGCACATGGGGCATTGATCATTGGTAAAAATAATAGAATAATTAACACGCGGATAGATAACATTAATGTTGTAGAAACACTTGAAGTTAAATAATGTATCAAAATGGAACACGACTACACAATCAGTGGTCGTGATTCAAGCGGGTAGAGGGGAACCTTTGACGTACCAAACGATGAGATGGAAGCCATTAAATCAATATAAAGAGAGATAATTCATCCCGACAAAAAATGTCTTTGTACGCATGAAAACCGTATGTTTGTTGTCTTGAAATGCCGGCATCCACAGACAGTGGAGTTTAAATCTGCTCTGACTGCAACAAGCTTTTATCGAAAAAAAAAAAAAAAAAAAAAAAAAAGCACAACCGGTTTCACGTCTTTTAGACGCATCATCAGTTTCTTGTAATGAAATAAATGTATGCCGTTTAGCCACTCCGCAGTGTTCACTTCGAATGTTTAAAATATTGAACGCTGCCTAACGTTCACGTTAAAGCGATTAAAACTGAGCGCTGTTGCGGTAGCCATAATTAAAATATACTGGTGGTGGTGGTGGAGGGCGGACAAATCCATACCATATGTAAGTGGTGGTCACATGGCAATGGCCGAGGCAATCAACTCCACAATGGTGTGGGATTTTTCTACAGTGACTGTACTGAATAATCAGTGCCAACTGAGCTGACATTTTCAAAAATAAATAAATGAAATAAAATAAATAAAAAAATTAAAGCTTCGCTAATTGGAAGCAATGTGCAGCCATTCATGGACTTCATGTCCAGGATTAACGAGGCGGTTTTTGGTTTTTACGGATGACAGTACACCACGTCATCGGGCCACAATAGAAAGCGATTTGTTGGAAGAACATTCTGGACAGTTCCAGGTATGATTTTGTCATATGTATTTTTATGGGACCGGAAGGCCAGTTCCTTAACAAATTCATTCATCGACAAGACTTTCATAATTAGGCAGCGTGGCTCGGTGTACCAGCAGGGGAGTTCCAGCAACTTGTTGGGTCCATACCACGTCGGATTGCTACACTTCTTCGGCGAAAGATAATCTGACTAAGTCACTGTACTTTGATGTCAGGTGGGGATCGTATCTATCGTCCAGTTTTTAGACAGAAATGGGAATGAATTAACATGAGTCAGTGCAACTAAATATGGTAGCCATGTGTCACGAATACAGAAACAGAGAGTGAGGAGACAGTAGAGCTTACTTTGTTACACGTCGATACACATGGCAGGTACGAGTATCTGGAGAGGGAACGTAGCATACAATTACTTTAATTTCACATGTACCTTCATCTTTACTGCTGGGTCTATCACCAAGGTAACTGCATATACCTCATCTCCATTACGTTGTTGTTACGTTATAGAAGAGGAATGTTTGTTGTTATATGGCCAGTTTCAGGAAATATTGTTTAAATGTTCGTAAACTCATTGGAACAAACTGCTACGGTCATCAGTCCCAAGACTAACAAGCTAATTAAACTAACGTACACTCAGGACAACACACCCACCCACACCGGAGGAGGGACTCGAACCTTCGGCGGAAGTGGCTACCTAATGCGTCGCAAGATACCTTAGAACACGCGGCGATTCCACGCGGCCAGGTTTCAGGACGAATAGTACGTACCTTACGACGTGGTAGTATAGATAAATTTCAATGAAAGTGCCATGTATTAGGTGACAAGTTTTTATTGATTTCATAGATACGAATGTTGGTGTGTAACAAAAGAAAACTAGAAGCAGAAGCAAAGGCAACAGTCGATATTTTCACAAATTCTTCCATTGGATCTTTGCAGATCATCATCACATTACTTCAAATCACAATTTTCTGTATATCCTTTTAAGTTAATTTTTATTTAGTGATCGGGTTTTATACTTACAAGGGCATTTTCAGAAGTTTGACACACTCTTATAGTACATGAATATCAGTCAGTGTTGAAGGCGTTAATATTAGAAACCTAGTTAATAAAGGTATTATATAAGTTTTGTTATGTGGGCAGCAAAATAAATATGAGGGACGAAGTACGAAAGATTTAAAATTTGGAATAGCTGTGGGAAGAGAAGCAGAAAAGCCTATCTGAAGAATATAAAGTTGTTAACATCGGTTATTGACGTGTTAGGAAATTTCTTTCTATTTATTCATACATGAAACCATTTGTCGGGAGTGCATCCTTGAACGGGAATGAAACGTGGAGTCCAAGAAGTTGGGACTGATAAACGTGAGCTTTAGTACTAGATGGGAATGCTGAAGACCTAAGCCAGATGTTCCTGAATTTTTCTTCTCTTACGTTCGGTTTAAAAGATTGTTTATTACATCTGTAATGGATCGTTCAAATGTTGCAACATTGATTTTACCCAAAATACACCCTTATTCTCGACATAATATGCCATCCTTCTGGAACTAAGTGAAAATGAAAACACTAATATTACATTATAGATATGACATTTCAATTGTAAAACCATTCATATGTTTCTGAATAATAACAACAAAATTGATGTGTAAGTAGTTACACACCGAAAATGATCTAACTCATATGTGGCGTCTTAATTCCGATCTTCAAAGGCGACTAACATGTAGTATCGTGCTGAAACAATGATAGTTAGTATAGGGATGTCAATGATCGACATTCAACTGACAGTCCGGTGATGGAGAGGCCGTTTTTTGCCAAAAGGAAACAGTTTACTTTAAATGTTTAAAAAAAAAAAACACTATCCTTCTGGAAAAACGTCAGTATCTTCTGGGATGGGTAAATAACGTAGCTAATGGGGAGAATGAAAATATCTCGCATACCTCGACATCTTGACTAGAATAGGTGATAAATTGGTTGAAAACTGAGTTTTCAAGTAATCACCACTTTAGCGTTGGAGGGAAGTGTGTGGAGTAAAAACTGCAGAGGCAGGCCACGAGACGATTATTGTAAGCCGGTTCAAACCAGTTCTTATGCTGAGATGAAGAGGTTTACGCAGGATAGCGTACTTTGTATAGATGCATCAAAGCAGCATTTGGATTGAGTACGACAACAAGAAGAGAGTTCAGAGAGTGCTTCCAGTTTTTGCGCTCGCAGTGTGCGCAGCGACGCGGTATATACGGGGCTGGCTGGGGTGTATTACGCTTGCACGCGGGATGCGAGAGTTCCACCCCTTGAGCTCTGCTTCCAGTGCGGCGGGCGAGCGCTCGGGGAGACGGTAAATACAATAGCCCTAATGGAGTTTACACGGCAGTTATAAATTGCCGGCCCTGAAAAGACGCAGTGTAAACAGGGGCCGGAGAACGCCCCAGAGGTGGGAGTTCTGCCAGCGAAAGCACCTGCCTGGGAGGGGTAAACAGCCGAGTTACGGGGGAGGGGAGAATGATTGTACCTGCCGGACCTGCTCTCCAACAGCCCCCTCTGCTGCAGGGAGGCGTCGGATGACGCTGCTGTTGTGATAGCGACGATGTACAGTGGCGGGACTGCAGTATGGCGCCCACGGAAAACACAGACTCTATCTCCCCTCTGCTTTGTCCTCCCTCGAACTTGTCCTACTTTATTACGCTGAAAAGTGTATAGAGTTTATTTGTTGCCATGGCGCTTGTTGTTTTATGAAGCCCATATTACACTGATGGGAGTGGGTTTGTGTTATGATTAGGCTTCGTGCTCACAAGGCCATCATCCTATTTTAAAGTGTCAAGACGAATTTGTAAGCAGTTAATATGGATAAAATTGTAAAACACACACGAAATTATGCTTTTAATTCAATACGATGATGATCTACAACGAGGCGATGCAAGACTCAGTTAAAGAGTTGTAATTTCCCCTTGCTTTATGTTTGTTTCGGATACATGCAATAAAAACTGAAATTGTTCAATGAGATTCAAATAAAATGTTCAAAAGAGTAGCTGGCCTATACTTCGTTCAGCTCGCTATCGTCGAAAGACGAAAAAAAAATAAATTAAAACAACCTTTTGGAAGTATGAATTTTTACGGTGTACGGAGATGCAGCGGTATGTATGTATCCCAAACAAACATAATGGAAAATGACGACACTTAAACACAGAGATAAAGAACTTTTCCGTCCTTCTCTGTTTCCCTCTGGTCAGTGATAATTATTTACTACAAATTCGTTACCTGTCTCTGACTAGAAAGTAATAGAGTATCGGCATCATTTTTGTTCGTCACTCTCGTTTTTGTTCCTCTGACATGAAGAAACATGAATTTTGAGCACCGGATTAATTTTGTTTATATATTTTGTGTTGCACATAAGCTCTACAAACATTTGAACATTTGCCTACGTTAAGGACCTCGTGTATGGTAATGGAACTGTGATCGTAGCACACCTATAGCGGTGTATTGAATTATTGTTCAGCTGTGCGGAAAGGGACGAATGGACACTGCAACATATTGAAAACGAAGCGTAAATGTACAGAACATAATTATTTTGAATGTCAAATACCTTCACGTTGGTTTTTTATGAGATTTAACTTTATGTTGTTTGTAGTGTACTGATGAATCGTACTCTATGTATCTTTTATAATTTTTCAATGTTGTAAAAGCTTTATTTAATATATTAATTCTATTTTCGTACGTATATTAATTTTACAAATTTGCACAGTTGTTTTTTGATCATCCTGCACACAGGTGGAACAAAATTTACCAGTTAAGATATTGATTCAAATTTTAATTTACAATTTAGTTTGATTAAGTATTTAGAGCTTGATTTTACTCTTGGTGCATAAACTACATCATTGAAGAGGCTACTGTGGCAGCTCAACAAACTGCTGTAAGCAATATATGTATATTCGACTAGATACTTTTGAGAAGTCAATGTAAAGTAGTTGACGTGTGTTAGCATTTTAGTGGCACAGGTCAAAATGGAGGAATATCTCTAAATCATGTGTTTGTGATATCGCCTAGCCTGGTTTGAAGAAGAAAATAAATCGTACAAGTTCGTCCTATAGCGCTAGACGGAAGAAGAGAAACAAGCTTTTGTCGGCTCCTGACGTAGCTGAATTGGAATTGTAAATTTAGGTCAGACCTTTTCTGGAAAAAAACCTTCTTAGGTGATGACATATCATCGATACATACGATCGCCATGATATTTGACAGATACATGCAATTCTTCATATACAGGGGGAGGGGTAGATAAACAGGCGAAGAGGGACAAATGATGGAGACAGGAAGATGGTAGGGTGGATAGAGGTAGAAGGAAAAGGCGGGGAAGAGGACGTGGTGGATGAGTATGTGAAGGAGTATGTGGATTACGAGGAGGAGGCAGAAGTTGATAAAGAAGGAGGAGGAGATGGACAGAGAGAGGAGAACGTTTTAATAGATAAATACACAAGCAACGTCAAGTTTTCAGGCAGCTAGAGGCCTAAGACGACAACGAGTGAAGTAATCAATAGGCATAGATATAGGAGAAGTGATGGGAAGAGAGATTTAGAGGAAGGAGTGATGTATGAACATCCAATTCTCATGCATTTTAGCAGTTGCAAAGAACTGCCGCTCTTGTTGTTTATGTAGCTATGTGGTATTGCCATTATTTTGGACATGTCGACAATAGTTACTAAACTTAGCTTTTAGAAACTCATTCACCAAAGAAGACGAAACCAGTATTCCAGATTTCGAATTACGAACAGATGCCGTAATGAGTAACATAGAAGTAGATATCATCGGAGTAGTGCAGCAACTAAAATCACTTAATATGGACAAGTCTTCTGGTCCGGATTGTATACCCATTAGATTTCTATCTGATTATGTTGAAGCGATAGCTCCTTACTTAACAGCCATATACAACCGCTCTCTCATAGAAGGATCTGTACCAAAAGATTGGAAAGTTGCACAGGTCACACCTATATTCAAGAAAGGCAGTAGGAGTAACCCACTAAACTACAGGCCTATTTCATTTTCATTTCCACATGAGTACGAAAAGAAATCCGTTAAACTTTGTTTACAACATAAATCAATCAAATGTGAAGGCCGTAAACTCCACAAAATACCTAGGAATCACTATTACTTCAGACTTAAAATGGAAAGAACACGTAGATAATATCGTGGGAAAGGCGAATCAGAGACTGCGTTTTATTGGCAGAACCCTTAAAAGACGCAACAGAACTACTAAAGAAACTGCATACACTGCGCTTGTCCGTCCATTTTTGGAGTATTGCAGCCCAGTGTGGGATCCTTATCAGGTGGGTTTGACGGAGGACATCGAAAGTGTCCAAAGAAGGGCAGCTCGTTTCGTATTGTCACGATACAGGGGAGACAGCGTTACGGAAATGATACAGGATCTGGGATGGGAATCATTACAACAACGGCTCTTATCGCTGAGGCGTGGGTTACTTGCGAAACTCTTATCGCCAACATTCTCCTCCGAATGCGAAAATATATTGTTGACTCCCACTTACATAGGTAGAAATGATCATCAGAATAAAATAAGAGAAATCAGAGCTCGAACGGAGAGATTCAGGTGTTCTTTCTTCCCGCGCGCTATTCGAGAATGGAATGAGAGAGAAATAGTATAATTGTGGTTCGATGGACCCTCTGCCAGGCACTTAAATGTGATTTGCAGAGTATCCCATGTAGATGTAGATGTAGATAGAAAGTTAGGCCGGTACTGTGGCCACTAAAAGCAATGGAACTATCACTATAACGTTTGCCTACATTTCACTAATCCTTCTAGTACGAGCGCATATATTTACTAACGTCGAGTACATAAAGGGGAAGAGGCTGTATAGTTTATGGTAAAAAAGTATTTCTAAAACATGCACAAAATTGGTATACGTCGTTGATTTATCGCAACAACATACTTTTTATAAGCTTCTTATGCGAAATGGTACTATAGAACTTGAAAACTACATTCAGTTCACATTCATAAACTGTGGTAACATACGAACAAAAAAGAAGTTTTAAAAATATATGTGCTGTTAACTGACGTTAACTTTTATTTACAATACTTTTAAAAGATATATTGATGGTTAAATAAAGTCGCGAGTCTAAAATTTAAATTTTTTGTTCACGTTTAACTGAAAAATGATAACGTATGTGGTGAGTGCTAGAAGCCTTCTTTAGAAATGATTAATATTTTTTTCAGAATTATATGCAATAGTGTACCTCGCAAGGCTTCATTACAGTCATATGGTGGGCTTAAACATTACTACTCCGCCCAACTTGCCCCTTTCTTCTAGTGCGAGAATTACACCAGCGAATGTTTCTGGACGTCAAAGGTGTACTTTGAAATGTGTGCACTATTATTTGAAGACGAATTTAAAAGAGGCAGAATGGCTGGCTAAAACTTACCTCAGCTCTGTACCGTCGATAGTAAGACCAAAAAGACGAAAATTACTCGGGCATTTATAGTCCTTTGGGCCTGCTACGTTATAAATGTCCTTTAATGACGTTATGTAGAATAAATCCCAAAAGCCACTATTTATTTATTTTTATCTAATGTATAGGCCTATTTCGTTTATACTTCTATCATGAGGCATCTTATCGCCGGTCTATCGATGGTTACAATATCGCTGTCATCTGTCAAACGAGAAGACACGTCTATAACAAGTTAAAAAATATGTAATAAAAATTTGGAAATTACATATGAATAATACAGCCAGCAACAAAATAACTGTTGTTAAGCCATTGCGGTTGGTTTAATAAGAAATCCATTGACCGATCGGCGATAAGATACCTGATGATGGAAGTGTTTTCGAAATAGGTATATAGTATAATTAAAGTAAATAAATAGCAGCGTTTGGAATTTATTTTACATAAATACTAGGAATTTTATCCACTCCACCTTTTTTTCATGCCTAGGTTGTGAGTAACCAAGAACTACTTTCCCATCTAGGATAAGGTGGTACTTATTCGATATAGGTACAATTCCCATCAACATACGTTTTCGCATCATTTGTCTGTCTCGTAGTGTCTCGTTGTGTCGCGTTGTAGAGTAGCAGGTTTCTACAGCTCCTCCTGTCTTTTCCAAGACTACACCGCTTTGCGGTAAGGACATATAAATTTCTCCCTTTAAAGAGGTAAGTGAAGCTACTTAGCCTAACGTGCTCTTATAAATCATCTAGTTAAGGGTGACTGGATTCGCTGCCAAAAATGCAATGTTTGACAGAAAAAGTGCTTTTTATGTGGAAGATGCCCGTAATCAAAATTGTACGAGGAAGTGGTCACAATTGTACCTAGTGTGGTACATTTTCGATCGATTTTTCTCAATTCCATACCTTTTTTGTGTTTATACCAACATTTGTAACTGTATAATATTTGTGTTAGATATGCATTAAACATCCAAGAACAACTGACATAGCTAAAATGATTCCTTTTCTCAATTTATTTCCAGTTATAATAACATTCGTCCGAAATGATCGAAATTGTACCACCTTACCCTATGCATTTTCTCCTCCCTTTTCTCTCCGCCATGTTGAAGGGAAATTTGTTTCTGCATGTTTGTTCCCATGTTTATTTTCATCTTTTTAGTACTACCGTCGTTGATGAACTAAGTACTGGCGCCGGCCGCGATGACCGAGCGGTCTGCGGCGCACCAGTCACAGTCTGCACGACCGCTATGGTCGGGGGTTCGAATCCCCCCTCGGCCACGGATGTTTGTGTAGTGTTTAGTATAAGGTGGCTCATACGTAGTTTGTAAGTTTAGAGACTGATGACCCCACAGTTAAGACCTTAAGCTTAACAAACATTTGAACATTTTTAAGTACTCGCCATACACACAATCTCTTGTGAATAAATTTCAATCTAGATGTGAGTATGTTTCCCAAAACACGGGTGTCGGCGAAAATAATGTAATGTGATGTGCCGTTACTAATACCCCAGTACCGGCGATGTAGTAGCAGCGTCAGCAGAATCACTTAAGGGGCGAACGCCTTGAATGGGCGGCCATCAACGGCGCGTGGCGCGGGTTGCGGCGTCGCCAGGCGTCGCGGGGGCACCCCCTGCTTGCCGCGGGATTCCCCCTGCCGTTCGCGGGGTTCCCCGCGGCCGTGGCGCGTGCCGCCGTTACTGGGCCGCTGCCCTCTGTCCGGGAAGACCTCGTTAGCAGAGTGGGTCCGGCTGCCGCGATACTTGGCAAGTGGTGGAGATCGTTCCGATAAGCTTTGTAGGCGGCCGATGCAGTGATTCACTCAGTAGGGGACCTCGGGGCGCCAGCGGGACTCCCGGAAAGGGGAGGGTGCGCGCGCATCACGACCCGTCAGGCGTCTGTGGCGCTAATGGTCCAGCAGACAGACACGTGCCGCCGGGCTAACGGCCGCCCCTTGTGTGATTTGTCGCGTTAACACTGTACTTCTGCTGCAGGGGACGTCTAACTGGATACAAGGAAGCTGTCGTGTATCTTCATATGGAAAGGCATCTACTAAATCAAGAGGTTAAATGCTTCAAAAATGTTCAAATGTTTGTAAGTCAACGGGACGTAACTACTCTGGTTATCAGTCCCTAGGCTTACAAACTACTTACGCTAACCAAAGGTCAAACACATACACCCATGCCTGAATGAAGACTTGAACCTCCGAAGGTGAGAAACCGCGAGCTCCACTGCAAGTGCCTTAAGTTGTAGGCAGACCGAGCGTGTATCTGTACGAGTGTGGCCAACGTGGCGAGTTTCTGACGTCTCAGCGTGCGAACCGCCCATTGGCGAGGCTTTCCAAACGTGTCGGGTAGTATTAAGAATGCCAGAAATTCAAACGTGTGTCTGAACGATCACCAATAAGGTGGGAGAACGCCACTGACGTCACAGCTCATGGCTATCCGGGAGTGGGGATAGCTCTTTTCGGTGGATAGATGAAGACGCCTCATTGACCCTCGTATTTCATAGGTTTTATGTATATAACTTAGGTCTTATAAATGTACGACGTTTCAAAGCAAGTAAAAGTGAGTAAATTGAGAACTGAAGATCAACACGTATTGTTAATTACATCATTTATTGTATGTCAACAATCGACGTATCTTGCAGTAATGTATACAACACGTCTACTACCTTCGTCGATAATACTTAGATAGGTTAGTGGCTGTAGCGTATGCGGGGAAGTTGTAGAGTGATAAACAGATTTTTCGCGGTGCTGATTCACCGCTCCTTGGAAGCAAATACTTTTTCTCCTTTTATTCGGGTTTCCTGATAAACTGGAAGGCTGTACTCTAAATTTCATAGAAGTATACTGCATAACAATCGATGCTATGTAAACATAGTTGCGCTTCCTATGACGAGTGAGTTAGTTGGATTCGTTTTATAAAAAAGACAGTTTGCACGTTAATAGAGTAAAATATGCACTTTATTGTTTCACGTGCTGCATTTTACACGCTCTTAGCATTAGTTTACAGAACAGTAACAATGACCGTGGAAGAATGAGTTTTAAGTTTTATTGTTGCAATGTTTGCCTCATGTGAAGGCATTTTCTAATTTTATATCCCCAGTGTGTCATGCAAATTTTACAATTTTTTGCGTCCCAGCCTCGTCGCCGCTTTTGTGTCTCGTTTCTGTCGTAGGTGTCGGTGGCCGAGTGGAATGAGACCGACACAGGAATAAAGATGGCACGCGGTGCAGGTACGGAGGGGAGCAGCCAGAAACACTAGAGTAAATTAGAACGATGTATATATTACACAGAATTTATACAATACTTAACTTTTACAGAGATCAGTACAGCAGAATGCTGATACATAGTTGTTAGAGTCCTGCCTAGTGCCTGTACGATAGCCAAGTCTTCACTGGTGCCTATCTGATTCCGAAGGTCCTAACTGGTTGCTATCTCAGTCCCAAGTGAACGATGTCGTTCAGTGGTGGCCACGAGCGGAGTTGCAGCAGAGGGCGCTTGTGGCTGTCGTCGTATGACCGCCGCACCGTGCGTGCATGGCGGCGAGCGGCGTAAGTAGGTGGCGCGCACTTTGTACTTGTGCGACACCACACAATTCGCTGCATTTGTTGACATAACATGAAACTTTTGAGTATTTGGTTCATCGATATTTTTTTTTTTATTTATGTAGGGCTGTATAACAGAACATAACGAACGTATGCACAAGCGCGGATGTAAGCAATTTAATACAGGTAAAGCAGGAATTCCACTCTTTTGATTTCGTAAACTGTGCGACTGCAGAACCTGATGCCGCCGTCAACTGTCGCTATAGGGCGCTACGGGCACACGTCTCGTTTGCAAAAGCCGCGCCGTCTCCGAGCGTTCAGCCGCACGTTGGTCTCGGCACGTCGACCACAAACGTTCAGCCGGCCGCGGTGGCCGAGGGGACTGAGGCGCTCCAGTCACGGTCTGCACGGCCACTACGGTCGGGGGTTCGATTCCCCCCTCGGTCATGGATATTTGTGCCGTCCTTAGTGTTAGCTAGTTCATAAGTAGTTTGTAAGTTTAGGGACTGATGACCCCATAGTTAAGTCCTATAAGATATACGAACATTTGATTTGAACAAACGTTCAGATACACTCTCCGTGTGCCGACGGCATTAGACCCGTTGCGCACTTCCGCGGATGGTCCATGCTCCACGTTCCGCGCGCGGAAGGTAGCCACGTATTCGAATGGGGCGCCACACCACATAGTTTTGCTGATGCTACGCACGCGGCAAAGCGGCGCAACCTTTTCGCGCCACCGACCGTCCGTGTCAGTCAAATCCTCAGAAACAATCTGGTGCGTGAGAATACAGCGGACACCGCGTGCGGAAGAAGAAGCATACCTCATTCCAGACGCAGAATTCCACAGCATCTTGTGACCTGTTTCACCTATACTCCAAGTTCAATATATAAACTCCATCCTAGCCAATCTATGCCGTATCACGAAGATCTGTCAGTACAACACACAAGCTCCGACACCTTCCCAGCTCAATAAAAGTCGACATCATGTTGAGGAATGTTACAGTACTTACAGGAATTCAGTTGAAATCCAATCGTCTTCTTTCTCTTAGGCTCTTTTCCCGCACATTCGGGTTCATATGTGGCCGCATGCCGCATGCCATTCCTTCCGCCACCCCATGCCCCCCAGGAGGAAATGTGTGCTCCAAATGTCTGCGTAAAGTGTTAAATGTGTTGGAAAGTGTAAAGTGTCAGGAAATGTTTGTGAATCGTGTAACTGAGTCAAGACTTTGGGACCAGTCCAGTATTCACCTTTGGGTATATGGAAAACCGCCTAAAATCCACATCCAGGGTAGACGGCGCCCCGACACCCTTCGTTAATCCGCCGGGCAGATTCGAATCGCCGGCCGCGGTGGCCGAGGGGACTAAGGCGCTCCAGTCATGGTCTGCACGGCCGCTACGGTCGGGGGTTCGAATCCCCCCTCGGGCATGGATATTTGTGACGTCCTAGTTCGTAAGTAGTTCATAAGTAGTTTGTAAGTTTAGGGACTGATGACCCCGTAGTTAATACTTGAACATTTGGATTCGAATCGGGGCCGGTACGCTTCCCCGTCTCGGAAAGCACCACTCATCCAACAGAGCGGGTCAGTTGAAATACAATACAAAAGTAAAATTATCTACTACGAAACGAATGTATTGTACTTAAAGCTATTAATCATTAAATATATATTTTTAAATTAGTCGTTTTCCATACACGTATTTATATTCTTATCTTAAGGCTACTATTACTCGTTCTGTCGGCGTAATAGGGATCCTTTTGAGATTTCAACGTGTCATGCCGTCTTGTATTCTACCGACATGCTAGTCAAAGGATCCAAAATATGTATAAAATTTGTTTTCGTCGTTGCGCAAATCGGAATACAGCGTGCTACTTTCGTACATCCTTAGTCCACGATGGTATGCAGGCAAAACCTTTTATCGTGTTTGTACTTTCTTTTCTTGGATATCAGAAAGGCTGGAATGACTTTCATATGTAGCGAGCTCATATTTATCCATGCGTTCTAACAGACCGATGTGCTAGACCACGGAGTACAGAGCATTGTGCACAGAAGTCTGCGTTCCCTCGACTGTCAAAACCGCGCGCGTCCGCTTGACTGTGTAGAACACCGGCGCGGCTCCGCCAATCGCGCGCAGCACGCGGAGCGTGAAGCATCCGCGTAAGTGTTTAACGGGTATTAGAACGCTGGGACACACCACTACGGAACATTCGGCCTCGTCCAGATTAGTTTTACTATTACTCTTCTGTTCATCATCTACAAAAATGATCTGGGAGAAGAATTGTGAAATCCAGTAATGATTTTTGAAGACGATACTGTCATTTTTCGCAGTGTTAACAATCTTTCTGAATGCAAGACGAAGTTCCAAGTAAAAATATTTTGGTGAAACCTCACCCGGCTCCTAAAATCTTCTTTGGGACCAAATTGCGTTGATCACCAGTCCCTAGTACTACAAATTACTTAAAATAAGTTAAACTAACCTAAGGAAAACACACACACATTCATGCCCCAGGAAGGATTCGAACCTCCGACGCGGGAGGAGAACCGATCCGTAACGTTGCGCTCCAGACCGCTCGGATACTCCCGCGTGGCCCATCCCGCTCTATCCAGAACCAGAAGAGAGCTATGCGTGTATTGTCAGAAACTTCGAATTCAATTCAAATGTGGGAAGCAAATGTGTGCTTAAAACATCAATGTACTACTTTCTGTGTTAGTACCACGCAAAAAGAGCAATTGGGGATGGCGATTACATCTTTCATCACGATCCAGAACTTTTCATATTGCATGGCCTTTGGCGGGGTGGTTAGAAGACAATTACGTCCCTTTAATGGACTGGCTAGCACAAAGTCCTGACTTGAATCCTACAGAACAGCTTTGGGATGTTTTGGAACGCCGACTTCGTGCAAGGCCTCACCGACCTTCATCGATACATTTCCTCTGTCCAGCATTCAGTTAATAATGGGTTGCTATTCCCAAAGAAAATTTTCAGCGCCTGACTGAACGTATTCCTACGAGAGTAGAGGCGAAGGGTACTGAAATCCAGCACTACCGATGGAGGGTGTCCCGGACATGCATGTCATTTCTAGCCAAGTGTGTGGATAGTTTTGATTACACATTATTGGTGTTTTGCGTGCCATTAAAAGGACGTATGTTAGTGTAACAAACCCGTGGTATCTGGGGTGATCGCTGTAACAGCTTGGACAAGTTAGCCCCAGAGCAGGATAAAAAAAGTCTATTTAACACCTATCGTAGCCGCATAAATGGATTCATTTGAGTCAGTGAAGTGCGACACTCTACAGCTCTGTCACCACATTCTACAAGTACTTACCAACATCCTGGTCTTCCTCTTCGGATACTGTATAACTACTTTTTTAATCGTATGTAGTTTCAATCACTTGAAACCAGTCCCTCTGTTTACATTTTTATTTATTTATTTCAGGCTTTGTAGAGGCAGCTGACGCTTATGCAGTCGTAATTAATTTTATTTCTGCTCTGAGGATTTCATCACGTTAAATAATGATCACAGTGGGCAATTGTTTTGGAGCGTGTTTCTGGCAACTTAAACTACACCACCCTTCAGTTTCTTTTATAGATATCCATTGCGGATGCTGTGCACTTTGCTTGTCAGTCTGAAATGATCAGCTGGAGAGTATGCCGCACTAGTGGGGCACAGGTGTTCTATATGGAACGAGCGCACGTAAGGTCTAACAAGGAGACCGAATGGGTATCGGCTTTTAGAATATTTTGAATTTTACGGCACGTGAAGTTCAGAACTCAAATGTCAATCAGTCAAAGCCATTACACTCAACCTCAAAAATTCTCCAGAAAATCGACATTGAAGTCGGTATAGGTACACGAAGAATCAATACAAGTGAATTACAGTATCTCTCGGTGTAGCTCAGGTGATAACGTTATTTTCTTACAACCTTTAGGGTGTGTGGTTAAATCCCGCCGTGGTAGATTTTTTCTTCGTTTTGATCGAGTAATTTAACAATTTTCATATAGAAAGGTAATTTTTTCGTAAAGTTGACGTATTTTTGTTTGTTCGTAATTTTCTATATTTTACAAAAGGTTGTTAATCCTTATGATTTCAATAGAAATAGATACATTTTTACAGTATTAGAGCTTCACTATTTCTTGACGACGGTAGTACTTGATTGTTCAGTTTGTGAAGAGTTATGAGGCTGTTATTGGGAAGTCATCTCCATAGCTACTAACGGCTATCCAAGCAGCTGACCTATTCAATCATCGTATTAGGTGACGACATACATATAAACAAAAACTGAGAAGACACAGAATGGGCGATCTCAAAATATTTTATGTAACTGAAATCGGAAACAACGAAAAAAATACCTGTCGCAGCGTGATTCGAGCTACCGACTTTATGATTTGAGGCTAAAACACTACCATACTTTTCCTTTTTTATTTTATTTTTTTATTTTTTTGTCCCTTGCAGTTGCTGGTCGTGTTGTTTCGTAGTTTTTTCATGTGTTCATGGCTCAGCTCTTTTTCATTACAGAGGGCGTTCAGCCCTCTGACCAGGCGCGCTGATCTAAGTCACCCGGCAACCTGAGCTACAATGACAGTAACGATGAGTGTTTTAATTTTTGGTACTCAAAAGTACTTTAAAATCATAAAAGTCGGTTTTCTCGTCAATTTTTGAGAGCTGCGATGGATGGCTTTGGATGATTGTTATTGAATTTGTAATCTTCAAGTACCATAAATATAAGAAATTCTAAAAACCGATACCCATGTGGTCACCTAATAAGACTGTCTGTATCGTTGTTACTTGATCACAGTCACGCAGCTCAAGTACTGCAGCACCACGCTCTTCTATCTGAATATACTAAAGTATAGTCTTCCTTTGGCAAACATTCAAATGTTTGTAAAGCTTATGTGACTTAACTGCGGGGTCATCAGTCCCTACTTATGTGCCAACTTATACTAAGACAGCACAAGACATCCATGCCCGAGGGAGGATCCTAACTCACGACGGGGAACGGCCTCGCGTATCGGAGCATAGCGCCTCCATGAGCTCAGCCGCTCCGCTGCGGAGCAAAAATTCAGAGGCTGTCTGTTGATGCACGAATCGGTAGTCTATTGTTCCTTAGCAATATTTGACAATAATTTAAGAATTGCCGAAACGAGGGTAAAAGTATGTCAAGGGTACTTGTAAGTATTAAATTTATCACCTTCTCTGTATAATAAGAACATGAAAAAAGATTCTGTTTGCTCTGTTAAAATTGGAGTTGCTAAGATACGCTGAATCGTTTCCCTGGCGGCAATGGTCAGCATTCCCAAAACGTCGCTGCAGTCCTAATAAACAGATCATCATCTTCATTACTTCGTACTGGTTCTTTACCTGTGCCTCTCACCAACGATCGAAATTCATCGTTGTTTAAAACGATGCAATAGAATATTTGTGAAATGATTTTTTATGACACTTGTTGTTCGTTTACCTTTGTTCCTCTTACGAAATGCTACACTTCCTATTTCAGAGGTTCATAGAATGCTGTGACTATATGTGAATGTCTCAGTCATACACTAAATAAGTCTTGGTCGCAAGTGTACCAGAAATTAAACCCAAGCTACTTGATGCTTACGACCTCTAAAGTTCTATTTTCTACTAACGTCTTGTAATTTTTTTTCAAGATTTTTTTTTTTTTTTTTTTTTTTTTTTTTTTTTGTAAACGTGAGGGAACATACCGGTTGCGTCATCAGTCCCTAATCTTACAATCTACTTATTAACTTAAACGATGTTACGCTGAGGTCAAGACGAGCACATGCCTAACGGAGCACACGATCTAACTACTGTGCAGCCCGTGTCTTGGCTTCTTAGATCATGATTCCTCAAAATTTATATGATTCATACCTATTTACTTTTCTCACTCTCCATAATTACTAAAGAAACTGTCTGTGGTTCGGTATCGGTGTTGGTATCTGAAATGTAGATGAAAGGAAAGTAATATTCCAAATGCATCAGAAAGCGACGTTATTCGTCTTGTCAAAGAAAGGACTTTACGTATTCCCATTGGTACATTTTTACTATCGTGCTTTCTTTTTATGGTCTCTTTCATCTCTTGATGTTTACTTGTATACAGAAGTTTCCTTGTCCGCCGAAGTTGTAGGTCACGATCGATCGACAAACACAGACCGTAAACACAAAGAGAAAGTAAACATATTTGAAATTAATGCAGGAATGTTGGAAGTTCTACGTCGTTTTCAACAACACCAGATGAGGTACATGAATTTTGAATATTTGGAAACGTGTTACCATTGTATATAAATTAAGTGATGACACTAGTACTTTGAAACACAGAAATAAATGGCATCCTAACCGTTATTCAAATGTTGCTGCCAGTGTTGGCCAACACAGCGTAATGCAATAACATAAATGTGACTTCTGCAGCTTGAGCGATAGCTGAAGTGATAGCTCCTTACTTAACAGTCATATACAACCGCTCTCTCATAGAAGGATCTGTACCAAAAGATTGGAAAGTTGCACAGGTCACACCTATATTCAAGAAAGGCAGTAGGAGTAACCCACTAAACTACAGGCCTATTTCATTGACGTCAATTTGCAGCAGGGTTTTGGAACATATCCTGTATTCAAATATTATGAATTATCTCGAACAGAACGATCTATTGACCCAAGGTCAACACGGATTTAGAAAATATCTTTCATGCGAAACACAACTAGCTCTATATTCACACGAAGTGATGGGTGCTATCGACAAAGGTTCGCAAATCGATTCCGTATTTCTTGATTTCCAGAAAGCTTTTGACACCGTACCTCACAAACGGCTTTTAATCAAATTGCGTGGTTATGGTATATCGCCCCAAATTTGCAATTGGATAGGGGATTTCTTGTCAGAGAGGACACAGTTCGTAGTAATCGATGGTAAGGCATCGACTAAAACAGAGGTGATATCGGGCGTTCCACAAGGTAGTGTTATTGGTCCTCTGCTATTCCTTATTTACATAAACGATTTAGGGGAAAATCTAAGTAGCTCTCTTAGGTTGTTTGCAGATGACGCCGTCATTTACCGTCTAGTAAAATCATCTGAAGATCAAAACCAACTGCAGAACGATCTGAATAAGATATCAGTATGGTGTAAAAATTGGCAATTGACTCTAAATAGTGAGAAGTGTGAAGTCGTCCACATGAGTACGAAAAGAAATCCGTTAAACTTTGTTTACAACATAAATCAATCAAATGTGAAGGCCGTAAACTCCACAAAATACGTAGGAATCACTATTACTTCAGACTTAAACTGGAAAGAACACGTAGATAATATCGTGGGAAAGGCGAACCAGAGACTGCGTTTTATTGGCAGAATCCTTAAAAGATGCAACAGAACTACTAAAGAAACTGCATACACTGCGCTTGTCCGTCCATTTTTGGAGTATTGCAGCCCAGTGTGGGATCCTTGTCAGGTGGGTTTGACGGAGGACATCGAAAGTGTCCAAAGAAGGGCAGCTCATTTCGTATTGTCACGATACAGGGGAGACAGCGTTACGGAAATGATACAGGATCTGGGATGGGAATCATTACAACAACGGCGCTTATCGCTGAGGCGTGGGTTACTTGCGAAACTCCAATCGCCAACATTCTCCTCCGAATGCGAAAATATATTGTTGACTCCCACTTACATAGGTAGAAATGATCATCAGAATAAAATAAGACAAATCAGAGCTCAAACAGAGAGATTCAGGTGTTCTTTCTTCCCGCGCGCTATTCGAGAATGGAATGGGAGATAAATAGTATAACTGTGGTTCGATGAACCCTCTGCCAGGCACTTAAATGTGATTTGCAGAGTATCCCATGTAGATGTAGATGTAGATGTAGAGTATTGCATTGGATTTCAGGTACGTTTTGCGCACTGTTGCTCACAACTTTACCAACTGATTAAAAAAAATACTTCTTTTCTAGTTAGTATTCATACATTTACCCGCCACTATTAAAACGGTTATTTTTAACTTCCGTTTTTATTAAATGAAGTGACTTACTGATTATTAAGAATCTTGACTTTGTCGCCGCAGTTTTCATGCATATACTACTGATTAAAGGGTAGCCCTAAAAACCAAGAACAAAGTGAGACTGTAATTCAACATTGATATTCTTCACAACTTTGTGTCATACAAGACCAGTCAGGGTAATAGTTGACTTTCATCTCCAAAGAAGAGCTTGGGAAAAATAGCTGCTAATACATGAGTTTTATACATTTTATCGAAGTATCACTATTCCTCTCACCGAAAATGCACACTAACTCTATTGTACTTTGCAACAAATCATTTACATTCAGGTATAGATAACGAGCGTCACCTGTTTTTGTACTGTAATACGAAATCCTCTCTGTAGGTTTACAAAATGTCTATGATACAAGTCGTATCGAAAGGCTCTGTAACATATTTTACTTATTGATTTAATATGTGAGAGCTATAGGCCTATTTCGTTTCTGTGACTGTCAGTGACTGTCAGGCTAACTGCGGATAAAGATTTTCGGTTGAATTTATGAAAATATAGCTAGTAATAATTTTGGTATAAGTTTTGAATAATATTAGCATATAATTACTTCCATATTGCATCGTGGAGTGGTCAGTTATATTTACATAGCTGCAAATAATTGTATTCTGCTTATTCTTTGCACCTTTTATATGTTATTTAAAGTTTGTCAGATCATGATTTTATTGGTTATTTTTCTTAAATTTTCTTGTGAAAGATACATGAGCGATGCAGTACGGATAACTGTATTCAAAATTTTAACTTTAGGTTCATTTTCGATTCGACATAAAATAAATATATACCACAACATAACAATGATCAGACTACCATGACGCAGATTGTTCCATACAAAGAAAAGAACAGACTGTTACCATACAGCATTGCTGGAGGATCTGTCACCGAAAACCTCAGAACAATCAACAAGAAAATCATAAATTTAAATAAGATGAATAAGATCGAAAAAATAATCAGACTGCAATTATATGCGCCTATATAATTGAAACTGTCAACTCCACGACAGAATATGCAAGTATGTACATACAAATGTTCCACGAAAATTACACTAAAATTGGATGTAGCTATATTTTAATAACATTACTTGAAAATCTTTATCCGAAGATGGCCTTTCAATAGCCATACAGTGTAAATAGTCCTATAACTGTTATATTAATGCAATATGTAACAACATTTACCTACAGTAGCCTCTTGATATCACTTGTGTTGTCAATTTGTTCTTAAAACATATCTCCAAGACTGCAGGACAAAAAATGGAATATAATATGTTCATAACGTAAAATAAAACACTGACTGTCGAACATTTGAAATGAAAGGGAAATACAGAAACCTGAAAATGTTCAATGATAATTGGGAGACAACGTGCGAAGTTTGTGTCATTATATAGTTACATTGACTGTTCCTGGGAAAGAAATTTGAGCTAAGTTGAAGCTTTGAAGTGATGTGTAATTGATTACAGTGCATTTTTATAGTAAGTCAGTGATGTATGGACATTTGTGAATCATACAGGATTCAAATTTTACAGCAAATACATCCAGAAACAGGAGTTCATACTAGACCATCAAGTTATTTGTAAATCGGAAACTTTGGCGAGTGCGTAGGACGGGGTTGTTTTGGACGGTATGTACGAAAATGTTGTAGTTTTCTCGTCAATGTTTATAGACTACTCAAAATTCATTATGAACGTGAATCTTGTTGAGTGATGTAATTAATCTCACCTCTGAAAGATACTGAAATCGTAAAGTAGCGTAAATATAAGTAGCACCTGCAGTAATTTCAGCAATTAAGATCTTAGAGAATCACCAGTTTCATAGGCAGCATAACAACGTTCTGTATCTGCCATGCCAACCTGCTTACCGTTGTCTAAATGAGGGTCACCCAGCCATGAAAATGACAGAGTTGTTCGAGACATGTTGCGGTGCACAACCTGTACGACTGGAAACCCGTCAAGCAAAGTAGCGATGCGGGTTGCCCGCAGACCAGGCAATCGTCCGACTTGCACGAGAGAGGGACACCAGGCGGCGTTAGCAGCATGGCCAGACAGTCTGCGCAGGGGAACTACTTTTCTGTTACCGCACTCGTCACCAGGAAGTAGTTCCCACAGTTCCTTTCCTCCCGATGACACTTAAGTCCTTACACGGCTACGCCGTAACCTCGCTGCCGACCAGCCGCCCCTTAAGCTTTGATTGTAACGTCACTGCAGACTGATTATTTAGTTGCAATAAACTATACATTTTAAAGAATTCCAGTGTTTGCATCGTACAGCGTATTCTTTAGCGCGTACTTGATTGCCGATGTGATCACATTAAGCTCACTCACTCTTTTATTAGCTACACGGTCCTCTTTGCTTACTAAAGTTGTCAGTTTCTTGCTGTTATATTTAGATGGTTTCATACCTATGCCTTTATGTCAGTGGCTCCGAAACTGAACGTCGCAAGCCACTAGTGTGCCGAGGAGGTTATTCAGGTAGGTCGTCGTACGACTTCAAATTGTCTCAGTAAAATGTTACGCCACTGGGATAAAGTATTGAATACTTAATGCATGGTTGTTGATCAGCACTGTGCTACATTAGATTTAAAAAGAAAACTACAGCCCTCAGTCGCAAGTAATATTTGAATATTAGGTTTCAGTGTCGCAAAGGACACCTTCCGACAATAGGGGATAAAGAGTTGAAAATTACATGTCAGATCTAATAGAAATTAAAATTACAATAAATATTTACCGTGGACAGGAAGTCATACCTAAAATAGCAACATCAGCACAGTCAGAAAGGGCTGCATGTAGTCACTGCTATGGTTGGAAAGTATAAGTTGCTTTTCAACTATCGCAGCGGCTATATACAGTACTTTGTAACTGTGCTGCTGTTCATAATTTAAGTATGACATTCTGTCCACAGCACATATGTTATTGTAGTTTTAATTTCTTTTGAGATCTTAGATGTAATTTTAACACTTTATCTCTTGTCTGAAGATAGTGTCCTTTGCCACACTGAAACATAGATAACGTATTCACATGTAACTTGCGACTGAGGAATGTAGTTTTAAAAATACTTAAAGTATGATAGTTTATTTCGAGACGAAGGATTTATAATATATGTTATGTACAAGACCACTTGTAAATGGGACTGCAATGTCGCTAATAACGCAGTCAAGGTGATATGAGGGCAATCAGGCATGACATTAATTTGTAATTGCGATATAACCACGCTGTGCCATCTTTCACTTGCCACACTTTAATGGTTTTTACTTTCCCCGACGGAGGGTGTTTTCTGTTCCCCTCAAAACTAACAAATGCAATTCATATACAGAAGGTATCATTAACAACATGATAAAACACTACCAAAAATCCCATTGACTTTACCATTGAACTAAAGCAATTGGTATTAAAGGAAATATAGGTCGTATTTTCTACTTAGATCCTCCCGTCACCACTTTCAAATGGCTTATGCAAAGCATTTGTACATTATAACAACTTATTTTTCATATCTCATATAAGATATTATGTCGATGAAATTGCTCAGAAGTAACCAAATGGCCACTAAGCTGAACGAAATCCAATTCCGTGTATGTGTACTTACGACAATAACACTGCCAGTACTGTCACTTGCGCTATATCACTGTGCACTGGTTGCGGTATGGATGCGATCTAACCACGCTTTCCGAAGTGAATTTTCCTCTATTCTCTTCCCTAACATAGAACATTATTGTATGTCCACTCACATGAAACCATCGCTTTGAAGTCTTGTGTGCTTACTGGAGCGCGAATTTAACCCGAAATCGCTTGTGTTCTCTTCCTGTCATTAACCTCAAAAGTGTTGGGTTATTTTGCTGATGTGTGCCATCAAGTGATGACAGGTTAGTGATTGTGCTATACGCGTACAAGGGGACCGGTGCCTTCATTGCAGCATGTAAACCGCCACGACAGGTGTTGGCTAATGTGGGCGTCGACAGGTGCGGACAATTCCCGCAGGTGCCCGCGGATCGACAGCCGGGTGATTTGCTGAATTACCCAGCGGGGCGCTAAGCGGGGCTTTAGCGGCGCAACGAGTGGGTCGCCGTCAGCTGTTTGTGACGCAGTGTAGGGGTTCTCGACAGTGGCCGCAGGGCGCGGCACAACGAACGGGCGGCCATGAATCGCGTTATACTGCGCGCATCTGGCGCGGGGCCACAGCGCTGACGGTCACTCCACTAGATTAGCTGCCCCGGCGAAAGAGTGCGACGCCTAACCGTTACATTTCACTCGAATGCGGACCTTCTGGCCGTGGCTTACATTACTTTCCCTAGATAGTAATCACTACGTTGACCAGTGGCGGCCGGTGTTACCTGAAGTTGGGGTTGCACCAAAGTTTCAACGTTTCTATGAATTCTATGTGTGCATCTTTAGGGGTTGGCACTCAACATCTTAGAAGAAATCGGCATCATGAAGTGCACGATCAATTACTCTGACAGTGGCCCCCAGGAGTTCACGGTAATATCGTGAGTACGTGCGAGGAGAGCACGGGGCCCCGAGCTAATGCAGTCTTCCTTCCTTCTTTACTTCCCAGACTACATTTCTTTTCCCTTCCCCTCCTTTCCTATCCTCACTCCTTCCCCTCCCCACCGGGGGACTGATAACCTGGGTAGTTGAGTCCCCCTATCCCAACCAAACAACCCAACCCAACCCTGGCAGTGCACTGAATGAACAAATTAAATTAAAGTGCAAGAGCATATTGAGTTACTACATACTATGTTACTATATACAATTTATACTATATACGGGATATTAAAACTCAGTGATTTTCACATATCCCAACTGTAGGTAGTGTGCCTTCCCTTCATACATTATTTTATGTTGTTATTGTAGCATCTGATAGTCCATTCCTCGGAGCTTTGACCTAATTGTAGTGATGATTATTGCATTCTCGTTTAATGAGTGAATGTATCACTAAATTTGGTGCAACCCATTTCCATAGTTTCGTGGCTTTTTGCAACACTCTTTTCTTATTCGTCCTCTTAGTATACACTGTTATCAGTCGCGTAATTTTTTAATTATGTATAATTTTATTTCCTGTCTTACCTCGTGAAAATTAATGTTTTTAGTGCATCTCTGTTACATAAAGGCAGTCGGGTTAACATTCTGGGGCATTGGCCGCAAGTAATTAAGCTCCTTTTCGTAAGGTTATAAGAGTATGACGGTTGGACGGTACCACTACCGCATAGTTGACCATACCTCTGCTTGCCTGCCTGCCGGCAGCTCAGCTGCTTCGATGGCCGTTGAAGGGCTGATGCGGTGCTCGGGCCAGCCGCGGGGGCCGAGGGGACTGCAGCGCGCCACTCACGGTCTGCACGGCCACTTCGGTCGGGGGTTCGAATCCCCCCTCGGGTATGGATATTTGTGCCGTCCTTAGTGTTAGCTAGTTCATAAGTAGTTTGTAAGTTTAGGGACTGATGACCCCGCAGTTAAGTCCCTTAAGCTTAAAAAAACGTTTAAACATTTTTAAGTACTGGCCATACACGCTAATGGCTCCGTAGTTAAGTGTCATAAGCTATACAAACATTTGAACATATGAGCGGTGCTTGGGCAGTTCGGTAAGTTTCTTTTCTACGAGGTGCTCACATTTTGGTTCGATATAGTTAGGCGTGCGGAATTTACAGACAGTCTTCTGTTCTTAACAGCGTCAATTTTCTATCATTTCAGTGTTTCGTTTCATAATAATGGGGCTGTTGTTGTACACGTAGACTCTGCCTTGTGAGTGAGTATATCACGCCCAATTTTCCTACAGTGCCTCCCAGTTTGTTGCATGTAGCAGAGACTCACAATTTTAATCTGTTCCTACATGTAACAGTTTTACGGAATTTGTAAGAACCCCTCCTCGTACTAAACCTACACCGGATTTGTAGGCTTACTTAGGAGTTCGTAGAAGATGGCGTGCGGATTTACCGGCCCACACTTCCCATCCAGGTTATGCAAAATAAGCTGACCCACCTTCGAGTCAGACTTATGAGCCGACGGGTTGCCAATTATGGGGCTTTATTGCCGAGACCTCCTACCAAATTTCGTGTGTCGTCGTACATGTTCGGAAGTGTTCATTAAAGACCTAGTTATTCATTTATTTAATTATCTGAACAATATTAAACAAAGTAACATTATCATCACCGACTTTTTATGACCCCTAGGCTGCTACTACAGCCTGTATGTCACCAAACACTCTTAAATAATAAATAATAATAAAATAAAAAATGGTAACTTCGCGCCATAGTTTTGGGACTTCCCCGGCTTATATGCGCGGCGGCCGCACCGGAATATCTCACGGCAGCAGTGGTCTGGAGCTTTCGTTAGCCCACCTCCTCGGCTGACGCCATATGTATCGTCTCGGCCGTGGGAAACTATAACGGCTCTTGCTGTTGGCGAGCTGCCTAGCCGTGCCTAAAGAAGTATTCCTCGCCGGCTCCGCACGAAGTCTGGCTAATAATTAATTAAATGAAATGAAATAAAAAATTATACCTCCATATGAGTTCCTCACAATTTACTAATTATGTCTACTGCTTTGTACTGAATAATTTTACTAAGGTGTAGGGTAGCCATTTTATTACATGATAGATGTCACTATTTTATTTGTTTGTAATTTTCAGGTACACCTGGTAACATATAGGTCTCGAAACGCGAGTAGTGCATAAAATAAAAAGTTTAAAATTAACATCTGTTGCGAATACCATTATTTAAAACGAAGATCGACGGTTTTGGATGTCCCGAAAGAAGAAAATTGTGTTAAATTTTTATTCAAGACGATTAAAATGGAGAAAGTTCCGTATCTGAGCGCCTGACGTCTAACGTTTATCATAATATAAACATCCATAGGCTTTATGGTGTATATGGTTACAAAATCCAACTTTTTTAAATACAAATTACGACACTGTGAAAGGTTTCAGTTGTATCAATGAAATAAAAACATCTGTGGACAAGTGCATGCTTCAATGTGTCAATCAAGAAAAATAAATACCATTACGTAATGAGCTACATTCCTAGAAATAAATTTATGATTAGTCATTTAACAGAATAGAAAGAAGAGTAATAGAAGTCCAGGAGGGGTACGTGCCAAATATCGTTACAGCCATTTTTAATTTAGCGGCCTCATAAACTGTGTTTATGATACTACAAATAAAACGAAGGTTTAAACCAGAGCTAGGAAATGAACGAGATTCTGAATTTTCAGATCACTAATTAAGATTAAAATAAAATTTACTGTTTGGCGTTTATTCAACGCCTTATATCTCGTGAATATGACGATCTTTTTACCTCTGAAACGTATCAACATATGTTTAACTTAGACAATTACGTTAATAATTTAATGAAATCGAACAATTATGAATGTTATCATTAAAAGCAACAAATCATTCATCGAGTTTATAGAAGTACAACTCCCATAGGACGTGACAGGTTGGCTCGGCTGGCCATCGTGCCCCGTCCTCTTTGGGCGAACCTGCCACATCGCCGTCTTTACAGTAAATTCTGTTCTATAGAAAACTCACTGAAGCAATTACGTCAGTATGCGATATAGAAATAATCCTTAACGTACCACCTTTCTTGTACTACTCACGCCGCTGAGCGTAAAGCAAGAAACAATTAAATAACATACATTAATGCCGGCCGCGGTCGCCGAGGGGACTGAGGCGCTCCGGTCATGGTCTGCATGGCCACTACGGTCGGGGGTTCGAATCCCCCCTTGGGCATGGATAGTTGTGCCGTCCTTAGGATTAGCTAGTCCGTAAGTAGTTTGTAAGTTTAGGGACTGATGACCCCGTAGTTAAGCCCCATTAGCTATACAAACATTTTTTGAACATACATTAATGAAGAGTAAAATTTTACTGAAACACACAAAGATAATTAAAGACTAAAGTTTGTCCAAAACTTCGCCGCCTGCGATGTTGGCCCTGTATAAGGAGAGATACCGTGCTACCTACTTCCTGATTGATTCCTAAGACTATCTAGCATGTATTGTAGGATCTAATTCGACTGGAGCATCCTGCCCCTATGGCCAAAGTGCCCCGGTATGCCCTACTAAAGATGTGATGTGGGGGAAAAAGGGACGAGAGGAGAGGGAGAGGGTGGTGAAGGGCCACAGGACCAGTGGTGAAGGGACTGGGGCGACGATGTCCCAGGAAGCCAGGGGGAAGGAGGGGAGGGGGGAGCCGGAGGGACAGGGGTGTGGAGTAAGTAGCAGGGGCATGAGGGGAGGAAGGGGGAATTGGTTGGGTCCCTCAGGGAGAGAGTGGGAAGAGGAACAAGGGGATGGATCATAGCTGTTAGGGAGGGTAGATGTCAGGTCGGTGGGCATCATCCGGTAGGGGGAGGGTACGGGAGTTACCACAGGAAGGGATCCGGAGAGTTGACAGCTGTAGAGCAGGGCGGATACACTGAGGGGGGTGCGGCATCGGAACGGGCGCTCCATATGCTACGCAAGTTTGTCATAAATTCGTCTCTTTTGCCTGCTGCGAAAAATAAACCTTTCACTGCCCAAACACACTTAGTGAAACCACTAAGTGTGTTTGCCTCTGTAACTTATAGAACAATAGGTGAAGGGAATCTTAATGCGATAGGTCAACACAATAAATGTTACACTTTCTGCGGAGCTATGAAAATAGTTTATTGTATCATTTTCCAAATAGTTACAGCACAAAGATATAATTTTTTTAAATGGAACAATAGTTTTTTTTCTATTGGTCATTGGATTCGTTGAAACCAGCTGCGTCCAAATCAATTTAAACTAAATTCCTATCACTGTTAGTTTGGGAGCTACAATCCTTCAAAGTTTCAGGGGCAGATACCACAAACGCTGCGCATAATGCAATGCGCCTTCTAAATGAGGTGTGGCCGAGTTGTAACCTCGCCGGTGTCACGAAGCGAGATGCTTCCTCGATGCGCTGTTAGACTGCCGACTGTCGCCGCACACGGCTCTATACCCGACAGCTGAAGCCACACAAACAACCGGGGCTCAATATACCACAGTTACTGACGTCGGATGACGATGGAATACACGAACAACGAGTACGTTGACATGTTGCTGATGCTCGGCGAGTGCCGACATGATGCCACTGAAGCAGCCATGGCGTATTCCGTGAGATATCCTAGGCGAAGAGCCCCGGCAGCCTTTAAGTTCTTACGTGCCGAACAACGACTTCGGGAAACAGGCAGCTTGGTAATGCACCGCAGTAACAGACGAAGACCTGCAAGTGAGGAGACGGAGGTGTTTGTTTTAGCTGCACTACACCACGATCCTCATGTCAGCTTACGAGCCGTTGCCGGCCGCGGTGGCCGAGGGGACTGAGGCGCTTCAGTCACGGTCTGCACGGCCACTACGGTCGGGGGTTCGAATTCCCCCTCGGGCATGGATATTTGTGCCGTCCTTAGTTGTAGCTAGTTCATAAGTAGTTTGTAAGTTTAAGGACTGATGACCCCGTAGTTAAAGTCCCATAGACTCTACAAACATTTGAACATTTTTACGAGCCGTTGCTGCAGTCGATGGTGTCAGTTTCACATTGTGTGGCATATAGTACACGGCCACTGGTTTCACCCGTACCGCCTGTCACTGACCCAGGAGCTGCATGGGAATGATTTCCGTGGAAGAGTGACATTCTGTGAGTGGGCCTTGCGTAATTTCACGCTGGAGTCTTTACAAAGTGTTATGGTCTGTGATGAATCCACGTTCATTATGGTGCAGTGAATCGCCATAACATGCACTACTGGGCCGCAGACAATCCTCGGTGGGTACGACCTGTCGACCGTCAACGTAGGTGGTCTATTAACGTGTGATGTGGAGTCCTTGGGGATAAAATCATCGGTCCACACTACTTCCCAGGTACACTGACAGGTGAGTTATATCGCGCTTTTATAGCCGGCAGTTAGGGCGGTCTCTTTGAACATGTGTGACTACACATGAGAGTCCATATGTGGATGCAGCATGATGGTCACCCAGCCCATTCTGCGCTTGCTGTTGTGGAAGAACTAAACAACAGGTTTCCAGGAAGATGGTTGGAGCGCCATGGTCTTCATTCATGGCCCGCAAGGTCGTCCGATTTAACACCAGTAGATTTCTTTTTGTGGGGATATCTAAAGTATCGTGTTTATGTCACTAAGTCCACATCCCCAGATGATCTAAATCGGCGCATGAAGGACGCATGTCGCTCCGTCACACCGGCGATGTTGCATCTCGTCCGCAGATCCTTTCGACGGCGCATTGCATTATGCATTGAAGAACATGGACACACATTTGAACATCTTATGTAAATAACTTTCCATCGCTATAACATCCATCGCCCACCACACAGCCAAGTATTATGTACAGCGTGTCATATCTGCCCCTGAAACTTTGAAGGGTCGTAGCTCCCAAACTAACAGTGATAGGACTGTAGTTTAAATTGATTTGGACGCAGCTGGTTTCAACGATTCCATTGCACGATAGAAAAAACTATTGTTCCATTTAAAAAATTATACCTTTGTGCTGTAACTCTTTGGAAAATGATACAATAAACTTTCATTGCTCCGCAGAAAGTGTAACATTTTCTTGTGTTGACCTACCGCATTAAAATTTCCCGTCACCTATTATTTTGTAAGTTAAAGAGGCAAACACACTTAGTGAAACACCCTGTAGGATGCATTTAATCGGAAGACGCGCACACTAATTGATTCGGGACGAGACACGGGAATTAAGTGTAAATACATAGAGAGGTTTGCAGTGGACATTCTGCTCGTGATAAGTTGTCAGAGCACAACACGCTACTCCGGTCTTCCTGTACTTGTGTGAAGTGTGCGCTGACCAGCAGAGGCCCTGCACGTCTCCTCTGCCTCAGCTCTGCGTCAAGTATGCTCCAGGCCTTACACGGCGCAGCCATCCCCGCGCAGGTAAGCGTCTACATTGATATTTGCCCCACTATCGCGCAGCTTACAGGTGTAGCAAGAACAAACGCCAGACGGAACGACTAGGGGCAGGTATAACTGCGTATATGAGGGCTGCCAAGTACCTGGGCAGACCTCGAGATCCGGCATGTACTGGAGGTCCGCCCCTACCCGCTGGGCGACCGCATGCCTCAGGCCACTCGCCGGCGACGGCAGCTCCCTCGCCACTCGTTGGCGGCCGAGCCAGTGCACGTCTGGCTGCACTGCCCTCGCTGTGCTTAATAAGGCGGCCACGGCTCGGTCGGACTCGTTACACCCTCTGCCATAATCCCGGCCGCCGCCTGCCGCGAGTTAACGAGGTATGAATATTACTGGCCGGGCCGCCGAGCGGCCGACTTAAAAGCCCCTCCTTAAGAACTTGCGAGGCCGCTTCTCCGCTCCCGCTGCTGCACAATAATTAATGAAAAGGAACTCGGGGCCCCATACTATTGTGCCTTGCTTTCGCAGTGGCGTAACGTACACGGCTAGAGCGCGCTCGGTATATTTAAATACATTAGACGAGCTATTCAGGACGCTAAATGGTTCCCGTTTCCAGAATGGGCGTGTTCGCGCTCATTTTCAAGAACCAAAAGTCTCTATTTGCTTCTCCTTCAGTTTTTTCCTGGGTATATACTGCCAGTTACTCTGTTTTGTCAAGGTAGTATCATTAACTCTTCCGTATACACACCACCACCACCATCATCATCATCATCATCATCATTAGAGAATGACTGTGCATTTCATCGTTGTGTATGGAACGTATTCCCCTAAACAAATTCCTCCATGATCCCCTTTTCAATGTTAACATTGATGGCTTGTCTCATGTTAAGCCTTTTAATTAAAAATTATTCTTCGCCGAATCTAAGTACTTTTTCCTTCGTCTACAGTGTCTCTTTCCCTCTGGTGTACGAACCTGTGAATCTCAGGTAACCTTGCTTCTCCCATGCTTGTAACATCTCTCCACCATCTCAGCCTGTCCGCTCTAACTGCTTCATCTATCACGGTCGGATCTTAAATAGTGACCGCGGCGGAATAACAGTGCGCACTGAGGCGTCATGTTGCGGTGCACGCGGCTGTTCGTGTCGGAGGTTACAGTCCTCCCTCAGGCAAAGGTGTATGTGTTTTCCTTAGGTTACTATAACTTAGTTTAATTACATTTCACTCCAGTCCATGGTGGTGGCGGCTGGTGCAGCAACAGTGTTGAATAATTAAATAATTCTCAATCCCTGTTGCAATATTTTTATCCTCCAATTGCGCGTTTCGCGCTCTTAGCGCATCGACAGACTGGAAAAAGATAAATGTTTTGTTACAGTCCGTGTACCTGGCGGGCAGCGAATCTAATGTGGCTAAGATGAGTAAATTTTTAAAAGTCCGACTTACTTGGGCGGAGATGGAGCTTGAGAACTATCTATAGCTGTGGTGGAGGTAGCTTAACAGTTTGTGTTGTCATTCGCTAATAGCGCGAAACGCGTAATTGTAGAATTAAAATATTACAACAGAGACTGAGAATTATTTAATTAGTTTTATTAGTTTCTAAGATAGGGAACCAAGTAGTTAAGACACATAGATTTACAAACATTTCAACTTAAATAATGGCAACACTGTTGTGGAGACACTAAGCAATGGAATCTTCTGTTGTCGCTGATAGCATAAATTGATGAAATACCTACCTTACCTCCTTCAAATGGACTCGCCAACGTCACTGGCGTGCGCACAATCGAAGTAAATATAGTCACTTGTGAGAGAGCGGTCTAACCAAACGGTGTTACAATACTTTCGAAACAGGAACAGCGGAGTTGGCTGAGATGGGATGTGGCAGATGTCGTACAGCACGACAGTTTCATCGAGAAGCGGCAACACTTTCTGCGCAACCCTCACATTATTGTGCACGACAATAGGATTGGGAAGTACTGTACCTTCTAACATACCCCTAGGATTTAAGTCACTGTGACTTTGATTACCAAGATGAAGGAACCACTTCGTGTTTCAGAGATTCGACAGGCAGTAAAAGACCACTACATTCGCACCATCAACAGAACAGGCTACGTATTCCACATCGCTGGCAACGGGTTCTGCACAACGCTGGTGACTACTTTGAATGACAGTAACAGATGAAAACATGTAACGCTTTAATATCGATTGTAAATAAATGTTACATAATTTAAATTGCAACCTTTTTATAATGTTCATTCTCAGTTTTCGTTTAATTTAAATATTATGAACATGCTTTTGACACTGTTTCCATTTATTAGTATCTGTAATCATCCTTTCAACTGTCAAATCTGTAACATCAACCATACAGACTTGCAGTTTAGAGAGAAAGTAAAAACACACAACTTAATGGTACGCGGGAAACTTTGGACCAGTGAAATTAAAGACATTCCGCGTACCCATCGGTCTTTTTGACCGGGGGTGGAGAGAGCAATTCGTTAATTACAGAACTTCATACAGATGCACAACGAAGAAAAGACTTACCTCGACTTCCTCTTCAATGGTGTTGGGGCGCCCCGGTTAACTGTGTCAGGTGTGTAAAGGTTCATTCAGTTTTTCAATTTACAGCGACACACTTGTTTGTCTTAATTGTAGAATAAATGAGAGGAAACTATATGTGATTATAATTGTTGTTGTTATGGTCTTCAGTCCGGAGACTGGTTTGATGCAGCTCTCCACCCTACTCTATCCTGAGCAAGCCTTTTCATCTCCTCATAAGAACGGCAACCCACATCCACTTGAATCTGCTTACTATACGCGTCTCTTGGTCTCCCTCTGCGATTTTTACCCCACACACTTCCCTCCAATGCTAAATTTACGATTCCTCGATGTCTAAGAATGTGTCCTACCAAGCGATCCCTCCTTTTAGCCAGGGTATGCCAAAAATTCCTTTTCTCACCAATTCTGTTCAGTACTTCTTCATTGGTTATGCGATCTACCCACTTAATTTTCAGCATTCTTCTGTAGCACCACATTTCAAAAGCCTCTATTCTCTTCCTGTCCGCACTGCTTATCGTCCATGTTTCACTCACGTACAAGGCAACACTTCACACAAATGCCTTCAGAAAAGACTTCATTACCCTTAAATTAATATTCGATATTAGCAAATTTCTCTTTTTCAAAAATGCTTTTCTTCCCATTGCCATTCTGCATTTTATATCCGTTGTACTACGGCCATCGCATGTTATTGTACTACCCAAGTAACAAAACTCATCTACCACCTTCATTGTTTCGTTACCTAATCTAATTCCTTCAGCATCGCCCGACTTTCTAAGACCGCATTCCATTATTTTTGTTTTGCTCTTGTTAATGTTCATTTTATACGCTCTCTTCAACACACTGTCCATTCCATTCAACTGCTCTTCCAGGTCCTTTGCTGTCTCTGACAGAATTACAATGTCATCAGCAAAACGCAATGTTTTTATTTCTTCCCCTTGAACTTTAATCCCTATTCCAAATTTTTCCTTGCTTTCCTTCACCGCCTGCTCGATGTACAAATTGAATAACATCGGAGAAAGGCTACAACCCTGTCTTACTCCCTTCCCAACTGATGCTTCCCTTTCATGCCCTTCGAGTCTAATAACTGCGGTCTGGCTTTTGTACAAGTTATAAATAACTCTCCTTTCCCTATATTTTACCCCTGCTGACTTCAGAATTTGAAACAGTGTATTCCAGTCAACATTGTCAAATGCTTTCTCCAAATCTACAAAAGCTAAAAATGTAGGTTTGCCTTTCCTTAATCTATCTTCTAAGATAAGACGTAAAGTGAGTATTGCCTCCCGGGTTCCTACGTTCCTCCTGAATCCAAACTGATCTTCCCCAAGGTCAGCTTCTACCAGCTTTTCCATTCTCCTGTAGATAATTCGTGTTAAAATTTTGCAACCATGACTTATCAAACTAATGGTTCTGTAATTTTCACACCTGTCTGCGCCTGATTTCTTTGGAATGGGGATTATTACATTTTTCTTAAAGTCTGAGGGTATTTCGCCTGTCTCATAAATCCTACACACCAGTTCAAATAGCCTTGTCGTGGCTGGCTCTCCCAGAGACGTTAGTAGCTCTGAGGGTATGTCATCTACTCCTGGGGCCTTGTTCCGACCTAGGTCTTTCAAGGCTCTGTCAAATTCATCTCTCAGTATAGCATCTCCTATTTCATCTTGATCTACGTCCTCCTCCCTTCCTACCACATTGTCTGTAAGTTCATTTCCTTTGTAGAGCTGCTCTATGTACTCTTTCCACCTTTCAGCTTTCCCTTCTTTGCTGAGAACCGGCTTCCCATCTGAGTTCTTGATATTCGTAGAGTTGCTTTTCTTGTCCCCAAATGTCTCTTTTATTTTCCTGTAGGCGGTATCTACTTTTCCCCTTCTTATACATTCTTCTACAGATTTGCATTTGGCTTCTAGCCACTCCTGCTTAGCCATTTTGCACTTCCTGTCAATCTCATTTTTTAATCGTCTGTACTCCATTTTGCCTGTTTCATTTACTGCATTTTTATATTTTCTCCTTTCATCGATTAAATCTAGTATTTCCTGTGATATCCAAGGATTTTTTGTAGGTCTTGCCTTTCTACCTATTTTGTCCTCTGCTACCTTCACTATTTCATCTCTCAGTGCTACCCATTCCTCTTCTACTGTTTTATTTCCCCCTGTTTCTGTCAATTGTTGCCTAAATCTCCCTCTGAAATTCTCCAGAATTTCACTTTCCTTCAATTTATCTAAGTCCCATCTCTGTCTTTTCCTACGTTTCTGCAATTTTTTCAGTTTCAGCCTACAGTTCATGACTAACAAGTTATGGTCAGAGTCTATATCTGCCCCTGGGTACGTCTTGCAGTTTATAACCTGGTTCCGGAATCTATGTCTTACTATTATAAAATATATCTGATACCTTCCGGTGTCTCCTGGTCTCTTCCATGTATACAACCTTCTTTTGTGATTCTTAAACCAGGTGTTTGTTACGATTAAATCATGTTCCGTGCAAAATTCTACGCGTAAAACGTATCCCTAAATTATCTTTAGTGGGTATGATGTGTCAGAAGCTATTTGGTTTCCCTTTTAAGTCTTCCTGTACCATATGGGAATTTATTTGAACCCTTGATTATTTAGTCAGAGGCGTTCTCTGAGTAACAAACTTCCATTAACATTTTTTTCTTTTTTTTTTTCTTTTCGTGATTGACGTTTCATTCCGTAATACAGGGCAAGCCGGCAACGCTCGCAGGCGCTCTTCAGCTTATAAATATAAAAAATTGGTACAGAAGAAACAGATTAAATAGAAAGGAGGCAAAATGTTGGAAATAAATTACAAATAAAAACATGGATATTTTAAACGGAGAAAAAACAAGAAGTACCTGAAATCATCATTGCAACATTCACACCTATAACCTCAACCTAATTAATTAGGTAACCCATATCCGTCCAGTTTTTACTCCCAAGAACAAAGTTTGCTGACTTAGTGCTGACATTCTTCTTCTTGAATACTCACTACGCCTTGTTCAACTTCTATCACTAAGGTGCCATCCTGCGAGGAAATAACCCGAAGTACATGAAACTGTTCACCCGCAGTTTTTTCCTCCCAGTTCCTACTCTAACTGTTTAAATCTCTTTCCCACAGACATTAATTTCATTTTCGAGATACTTATCTCCATACCATAACCCTTACACATCTGATCAGGCTTTGAAATATTAAATTGTAACCCTTCAATCGAATGTGACAGCACAAATTAATCGGCTATATATGTGAGGGTGCTTATTTTGTTTTCGCCTATTTATCCCACTTTTCAGTTTACTGTTTTCAACCTATGAACCAATAATTATATGAACAACAGTTGTGACAGGCTACAACCGTTTCTAACCCCTGAAAGTGCTCTGAACCCAGCACTCAATTCACCGTCAACGTAAAATGCTTTAATTGCCTACAGAAGTTTGCCTCGTATTCCATAATCTTGCAGAGCTGATAATAGCTTTCTCCTAAGAAGACGGTCATCAGCATTTTCTATAAGGTTAATAAAAGGACAGGTCCCACGACACGATTCCTCACTTTTTTCAGAGGTGGAAACATTCTACTGTTCTGAGCCTGAAACTTATTGTCTTCCGCAGAAAGTGTTCTCACTTATTGTGCTACCCGCTTTCGAATCACTACTCCCTTCATTTTAGCTCTGCTAGTCTCTCTCTTTTAACATTTCAACCTTAGTGGCGTTCTTCTCAATACTTGAATGGAAAAAATAACTTCTCCAGCAAAATTTGATGGACCACTTCTGTAAATACCGGAAGGGAAAACTGTTAAACAACTTACACTGAAACAAAACTACACTTTCAATAGACGAACGGTATCTCACGGAGAAGGTGGTTTCCATGTAAATATCCCTTTCAGATTCTCTCTGTACATTGAGGAAGTAGTAGGGAAAACCAAAAATAAATATGAAATATTAGGCCTTCACATTTAATGTTCGGCAAAAATTTTATAAATGATGATTCAAACTTACAGAATTTTAAGTAAATAGCTTGAACACTAATTCGGCTAGGTAACATACGAGTATTTATTTACAGATAAATCAATTTTTGTGAGTAGATGGGCATTAAATGATCAAAGGTTTGTCAAGCTATAGGGACTTAATTGGGGTATCATCAGTCCATCAACTTCCAAACTACTTACGAACTACATTATACTAAAGACGACACAAACAGCCTTGCCCGAGGGGGGATTCGAACCCCCGACAGAAAACGGCCTCACGCATCGTAGAATAGCTCCTCAATGCGCTCCGCCGCGGCAGAATTATTCAACTGTCTTCTGTGTCCTTCCGTCTCTGTCTGTTTCCTCCTCTGCTAACTTTTGGTCATCTGCTCCTCCTTCGTCCCTGTGCTAATCAATGTCGTCTCCTCCTCCTCTATGTGTCCATCTCTTCTTCCACGTCCTTCAGTTCATCGTCTTTCCCTCTGTCTTTGAAAGATTTCATATATCTGTAAACTTATATTCTGATCAGTGAAACTGTGTCGTTAACAGTATGGTGCCTTCTTCCATGCACTGTACATTGGGCTCCGGACTGTAAAATCCTTCTCCATGAAATAGGACATCTTTAAACTTATATATTGACTTCCTAACGGGCCTAATGTCTACTGTAAGGTACTCTCCACTGTTCAGTCAACGTTCACCTTCCCCTAGTTTTGATGGCCAAGCGTGTAAAACTTCATCGGGATCGGCAAATAACTGTAGACCTGTGTAGTAATATGTTGTAAGGTACCTTCTGGATGCAACGTGAGAAATTTTATATGGACTCAGATCTTCCTCTTGATGTGAAGGTATAGTGTGCAAAATTTCATAGAGATTAGAATAAATTATTATATTGGTGTCAAGCACTGTTGTTATGTAGCCTCCGCTATGCATCATACGAAATTTTATGAATTAATTGATCTTCTTTTTACTTGGAACGTTAAGTGCGTAAAATTTAATCCAGATCGGAATAAAATTGTAGAGGTGTGTCCACTACAAACACAGGGACGCTAGGTTTTATGCACACATATTAGCATCGCTCACAAGTTTTGTTTATGAAGTAACCGGTATCGTAGGAGGCTAGTTTGGTCCATTTAATCTATAAACCAAAACACCTACGCAAGAATACTTGCTAGTATAAAATTATTTTTCCAGCTGAAGATATTGGTATCATATGGCATCGTACGCTTCTTATCGAGACCATTATTTGATTGCATTACAATTGGCACCTGTATACAGTCAGAACTCGGCCATTTAACGGAAGATTACGAAAGTGAAAATTCAAATGTTCAAATGTCTGTAAATCTATCGGACCAAACTGCGTGGTCATCAGTCCGTAGCTTACAAACTACTTAATCCTAGGTAAACTAACCTACGGACAAACACACACACCCATGCCCAGGGAGGAGTCGATCCTCCACGGCGAGCAACCGCGCGCTCCGCAGCGAGGTTCTTTAGACCGCTCGGCTACTCCACCGCGGCACGAAACTGAAGTAACCTGGACCTGTGGCAGAAAATACGGGCCAACTAGCTATTAGGCCGTGCTTCTCACAGTATATTACAGATTGGCGTCTGCACACCATCGCTTTAAAGGGTTCCGGACCTCAGTCATTTAAATTGTAACCCAAATGGGAACGCTTTGACAAGAAACTCAGTTTTAGTGAATAACGCACACTCCTGAGCACTTTACTCTTCATTGTACGTTGCAAAACACTCGATCCTTTTGTAGCCAAGGTTATTTTTAAACAGAGCCTATTCAAATTCTATGTAGTGTGACCTGAAATGACAGAAAAACTACATAAAATCGACTTTCCTTCCAAATAAGTACTATTTGAATGAAACCTACCCATGAAAGCAGGGGAATATCGTTACGTTTGAAATGCAGGTGGAACCTGACGAAGAATGCACAGAAATAATTTTGCAATAGAGAAAGCGAAATAAGTTGAGGTGGTTAGTATTCCGTAAGTAAAGTAGTAAAATAAAAGTGAGACTCTTGATTGCTGAATAAACAGACTAAGGGAACCAGAGATTAGAATACTAAGTTGAAAATAAATAACGATTACAGTGATTAACATATATGTGACAAACAATTCTGTTATTTAAAGTGGATATTAAATAAAGCATAATAACTTAATGTAGTTCAGGATACTGTTCCAGGAAATTCAGACGGATACATCAAGTCACGACAGCAGCAGGCGTTGCACTACATTCCGGATATGACTTAGCAATGACAGTAATACGTCCGCACAGTCACCAGAGCATCGACCGACTACTTAAGTGCCGCAGTAACCATTACACTACCTCTAAACGTGACGATGGGCGATCGACCGGAGTACATTCGCCTGTTTTACATCTCGAAGAAACGTGGCCATAAGCCAGACGCTGTCGTCGCAGCCATCAGGGCATCGACCGACTAGTCTCATGTTGCGACAATCGCCAAACCACATGCCATTGACCAACTACATTCATCTATCTTCGTACTTCGTTTAACGAGCGATATGTTAGCCACCTTCTAGAAGCTTCACAACCTCAGCAAAACAAACAAACAACTATTTAGGAGAAGGAAGATTCATTAATCCTACACAGTGAGGAGAATACAGCCGAAAGGAAGTAGTTTCCAGTAACACAGTATGCAGTACACAGCAAGACAGTGCGCTGTCATGTAGTGAATCAGTCACTCAATATTTTGGTCGTTTCTCAATGGCCTCTCAGTGACTGATTTGTTCAGTCACTCAGTCGCCGTTGTTGAAACACGTCCGACATTTCAGGACCGCCCACGGTCGCTGTTGTGCAGTACCAGCTAGAAGAGGAATTTGAAGGAAAGAAGAAGATTTAGTTCAGAGAGAAGATCGGAGGGCAAGTCGCACTTATCACATTGTCTGGTAAGGACGAAGGGTGCGACCTTACATTAAAATTCATCTGTGAACAGGAAGACCAAGGGCCAAGGACCGACGACTTCGAGCTTGCAGGTCGCTGGTTCGACGCTGGACAACTGGTATTCCACGTCGCATCGTCCTTCAGGGTAACACATGTCACGGAGGCATTCGAGACGCATGAGGAAGATTATTTATATCGTATGGTATGATGTCAGCTACATAAAAATAAACTTCTTTGTTATCCGTAAAATAAGTGCTCTAGTAGAGAAAAAGAAAAAAAGACATTCTGGCGTCTATGTGTTAGAATAATGATAGCTCTGCAACAGAGTCAGGTCCATCTCCTTCAACCACTGAAGGGCTCTCTCACTAATTAAAGGTACTTCAGACATACCACCCGGAAAATGGCGCAGTGGACACACAGATACGATACGGTTCATTGCTTGAATATCCGCCTGACAATCATAGGATCGATCATTTTCTTCCAGTAATGGCATCGATCAACATCAATACGGAACTGATTTAGGAAAGCCCTTTCCGTCCTGGAAAGACTCATTCCTTGCAGCACCTTCGTAGGGTCGTCTATAAAGTTGCCTTTTTTCCCCCTGTATTCGTCCCAAAATCTCATTCAGCTGAACTTCTGCAAGAAGTCACTATCGAGAAGCTGGAAGGCTGTTTTCAGAGGTTATTTGCGGGCTTTCAAGCGGTTGATATATGGTAGGAGATCTTGCAGCATGGGTAGTTAGAGCGACCATAATCTTATTAAATTTTTCATTAGGGCTTCTTTGACATCAGGAGGAGCAATATTGAACACTTCTGGGAGACGCTTGAGGGGTGTGGCCATAGGGTGCCACTGATCACCCTCATTACCCTATTAGTTGCACGTCGACGTTTCTCACATGAGCACTGTTTAGCCAGATAGGAGCAGAGTATTCACCAGCATAGTAGACTAAAGATAAAACCGTTGTTCGCAAAACCTCTGTTCCCACTCCCCAATTTCATCCAGCTAAGTGCTGTAGGATGTTGACACTCGTCTTTACCTTGCCTGCTTTCTTTTGGAGGTGGTTATATGTATGTGTTAGTAAATTCATGAGACGTAACTGCAGTGGTCATCGATCCCTAAACATACAAAGTATTTAAACTAACTGATGCTAAGAACAAAACAACCTCACATGCCCGATGGAGGACTCTAACCTCCGATGTGAAACGGCAGCGTGCACCGTAGCAGGGCGCCTTAGCGCGCACTGTCATTCCTGTGGTCATTCAATGTGATAGATAGCCATCATTTTATTAAGGTAAAAACGTGTTAGCTGGACTGTCACTTTTTCGACATCCCAGTTATGTCAGCTACATCATCCATCAGGAAGAGTATCACGCGGATACTGCTCCAGAGGACTTGCTGCAAAGATTATCGATCCGCTGGCAGCAACGGCTAAAAAACAAACCGCGTTCTGCGGCCCATTCAGCGCTACTAGCCTGCCGCAGAAACGGCGGTCCGGCCGCCGCAGCAGTGAAATAGCAACCGCCGTCAACTGCATGCCGCGTTGTCAAACGTTCAAATGTTTTTTAAACTTTTGGGACTTAACTGCGGGGTCATCAGTCCCTATACTTACAAACTACTTATAATCTATCGTATACTAAGGACAGCACAAACATCCATGCCCGAGGGGGATTCGAGCCCCCGACGGGGAGTGACCTCGCCCATCGGACATAGTATCTGAATGCGCTCGGCCACTCCGCCGCGACGCTGCGTTATCACAACGCTGTAGCGAGGTCGCCTTTGACACTCGAAGAAGCCAGAATAATATGAAGAGAATATTACTGTCTGTAAAATGTTATTAAATAAATGTTTTATTCTCATCCTGAGGCAAGGAATGGGCCGACATCCATGTCTCAAAGTTGTAACCACAAGTAATGCAAGAATACTAGAACCGATATAAAAAACCACATTACAAATTAATACCACGTTACAGTTAGTTTGAATGTGTAGGTATATGATTGCGGCCCTTAAATGGTAAAACGTGTGAAACTCTAAGGAACCAAACTGCTAAGATCATCGGTCCCTAGACTTGAAAAGTACTTAAACTAACATAATATATCTTTTCTTAAGGACAACACGCACGTATGTCCGAGGAAGGACAACAACATCCCAACAGGCAGCGGCCGCGCAATGTGTAGGGCGCCTTAGACCGCTCGTTGTGGCGCCTTAATTCTCCAATGATGTGTGTTTACCAATTTATTTATATTAGTAAGGCAACGCACGCATCAGGGCCATCTGCTTTTTTTTTTCTTGTCCACTACGAAACTATCAGTCCTTTTCTTTATTACGCCGTACTTATAAGAATAGCATACACCTAACACTTCAAATGACGGTATCTTTTTTCTCCTAATACGATTTTAATCAAATTGAAGTCTATATGTTGCCCCAAGCAACTCGTTATTTACCTGTGAAACTGCACTTTCGGACATTAGCCTGTACAGATAGACACATCGGTTGCTTCAAGACAAATGTTTAAATTATTATACCTTTACTTTCGCTAATCCGATTTTATTGAAATGAAGTCTTTATTTAACCTCACGATACGCTTCAGTTACTGTGAATATCCTACGACAATTCTCCCAGTAGTTTTGAAGATTAATCTGTTAAAAAGAGACAAACATGACTGTCAAAATCAAAAACTTTAAATTAGCATATGACTCTTCAGCGGTCAGACATTCATGAAATGAAAACTATATATTCTCACAAGAAATGCTCAAGTGTCCTGTGGAAATACTATGCACATTCACGATGAAGTTTTGTAATAAGAGGTTTGTAATAGAGGGCTAAACAGACACCACGGTTGCTTCTAAACACTGGCTAGATTCATACTCAAAAATAATCAACAACCACCTGTGCGTGCATGCACAGACAGCCGTGATAGCTTACAGAACATTTTACCTGAATGCGGGTTTATTTATCACTCAATACAGATTTAAGAAAGTCTAACAATTAGACACGCATTGTAATAAACACAGGCTACATGCAATTACAAGTAGTGATTGTTAACCAAGATGTAAGATAAGTATGTGGACTGTCACATAAATCTCTTCATATTTACATGAAAATCATTCTTTGGAATGGAAACACAAATCAAACTAAAGAAATAAAATAGCGAATGAGGAATAACTGAATGTGATTTTGTTTCCAGATGATATGGTTGTTATTCAACAAAATGACGATGACTTCCTAATATCATTGTACCCGCTTAACTAAATATGCCAGTAATATAACATTATTGTTTCTAGTAATAAAACTAAAGTAATAGCTATCTTAGAAAAGTATCCTATCAAGTCATCAGTTAGCTGCGCTGGAGTAGCCGAGCGGTCTTAGGCGCCTCGCTGCGGAACGCGTGGTTGCTCGCCGTCGGAGGTTCAATTCCTCCCTGGGGCATGGATATGTGTGTGTGTTGTCCGTAGATTAGTTTACCTTAGCTTAAGTAGTATGTAAGCTTCGGACTGATGACCACGCAGTTTGGTCAGATAGATTAAAAAAATGGTCATCAGTTACTATTTCGAAGGATTGAAACATCTAATTTCGGGGCACTGAAAGAAATTCTAAGAATAAGTAGAAAATTTGTACTGGAACGTGATTCGAAACCGGATTTTCCGATTCGTGCCAGTGGCCGCCTTCACCAATTAGGCAACCCAGGCACGCTTACGGTACACCCCCAATTCGCACCTTATTGTATATTAAGATCGTAGTGCCTCCTGCCCATTGGTTGCTCTTGCTCGTAGTCTACAGTGGATTCACCCAAGGCATCGAACGTATAACTGTGTCTGCATTGAAACTGTCAATGACCTATTTGGGCATACATTCAATTATTGATATGGTGTCTGTTCTTTCGGACGTATCCAAAAGGAATAAACACGATATCAGTAAGAGATCAAAAAGTGTAATGGATAATTTAGCTGTAGAACAAGTCTCTGAAAATTCTTATAAAGGCTATGCAGTTAGTTTCGCGTATAATTCCGATATTTACAGGACACAAATTCCAAGCAGTCTGCAGTACCACATGGGGGCATAAAAACAAAGAAGAGACGTTTTTGAAATTCTATAGAGTAATGGAAATTACTGTATTGCGGTAACCTTACAAAGTGAAAGCTGAGTTACTATAGAAAGAAAGGAAAGTAACTTTAAAATCTTTCTGTGAAAAACAAAGCGCTGCAGAAAGACGGACATGATGTTGAATGTGGTATCAGAAAATAACTATGTGCTTTCAACTGGAACGAGAAGGTCAAACAAAATTGAGCAAATGGGAGACAACACCTTCGAAGAATGCACGAGCACAGACTTAACTAGAAGATCCTGACGTTGAAAGCGAAATGAGAAAAGAGATACGTTGCTTATAGGGGCCGTTTTAGCAACAGCTGAATACTATGTATTTTCACAGTGGTATTATTTAAAGAAAACGCCTTTTGCTACTGCAAATGAAGGGTTTTAATTTTTACAGTTCACCCGTACGCTTTACGCCTTTTTCACAAGGCATCATCAGTGGGTGTTGAAATATGTTTCTTTATACACATCTAGGTTAGTACTTTACATATATACAGAACATTTCGTTTCTGTCTCAAAACAGTCCGTATTTTGGTATAAAATGGTGTACTTACAGCACTTGCAACTCCATATCTTCCACTTTCTGGCAACCATGTCGAAAAGTTGCACTATTGTTAGAAAAACCTTGCACAAAACAAACACAGTACAAAGAACACAAGAAACCAACAAAAAAATCAAGAAGGTATACAATGACATACAATAACAAATATTTTCAAAAAGCAAGGCATAAAATAGTTTTCAAAACAGACGAACCAATTCAAAAATATATCCCAAGAAATAGAAAAAAGACAGATATCTTCCGAAGGGTTGGACTTCACCAACTATAATATAACTCATGTGACGGGAGGTATGTATGACAAACGAGCAGAACATTTTACACCCGAAACAATGAACTTATCACGGCATAGAAAGATGGGGCAAGACACTCAGCGTTTGCGGGACATCTGAAAGAAAATAACCACAAACCCACCTCAATAAAACAGACATCTAGGCAATTAGAATAAATAACGAAAAGCACCTCCTAACATTACAAGAAAATTATTATCTATGCGTAAAACAAAAGCTGAGAATACGTTAAAATTAAATGACCAAATAAACTTAACGAATCAATCACTGTTTCGCTGATTGACCAAGTGATGGACACAAATCGCAACACATAATCATCACAAACCCACAATACCACCCCCCCCCCCCCCTCCACTCACCCACACACTCACACACACACACACACACACACACACACACACAAAGATACCTTCTACGCACTTTCAATAAAAACAGTTGAATTACAAAGAAAGTTGGCAACACTTATAAAGCAAGCTACAATGGACACAGTTGTGGCGTTAGATGGGAGTGGAACTATGACAATGCAAGGTTTTTCCATAAATAGTACAACTTTGCGACCTGGTTGTCAGAAAGAGGAAGCTATGAAGAAGCAAGTGCGGTAGGTACACCATTTTATACTAAAATACGTACTGTTTTGAATCAAAAACGAAATATTATACATATGTGAAATCCTAACCTAGATGTGTAAACAGAAACATGTAAATATTTCAGGACACCCACTGATGATGCCTTGTAAAAAAGGCGAAACACATGTGGGTGAATTTTAAAAATAAAAACCCTTCATTTGCAGCAGCAGAAGGCTTTTTCTTAAAAATACCACTGTGAAAATACATAGGGAAAAGAGATATTGGTTTTGTGAGTTCCGAGCGGGCAACAGCCTAATCCCAGAATCTGTTACATACAGGAAACCGAGAGAAAAAAAATTAACGCATACCAGTGTTCGAACCAATGGTCAGTGCATTTAAAATAATACTCTCCGTTAATCACCCGGCCATACTCCATACTAAACATCGCTACTGAAATGCTTTAATCAGTGGACAATGGTGACTGCTTTTATAATCTGTGACAGCTTTTACAGCCACTGTGTCATTGATTGACATTTAAATTGTAAGAAACGCTACCGAGGGTGACGCGCAGGTGCAGCTTTTTGAGAAGGAAAGCAGACTACAGTGAAGGTTCGTTCAAGCAGCTGCCACTTCCAGCAAACTGCGCATGGGATGAGCTGTTGTTGTGTATCAGCAGCAGCTATGCGCATGCGCAGTTTGCTGGACTGTGGCAACTGGCAGCTGCTTGAACGAACCCTGGGTGTCTACTGTTGCTGAAGCAGGCTTAGCACACAATTAATGTGCACCGATATTCCTTTAATACGTGATCTGTGGTGCTCTGAATGAAGAGAAGGATGAATAGCTGCAGGTGAGTGTTCAGTGAAGTACGAAGATAAGGATATTTTGTGTTATTTTATGACAAGTTTTTTTGTTTAGAGTCTAAATTTGTTAGTATCGCGACACCCTTGATACTACTACGCGACACCACAGGGTGTCGCGACACCCAATTTAGAAAGCTCTGACATAAGGTGTTGTCTCCAATTTTCACGAGATTCGTATGCCACAGTACAGAATTCCTCAGAACATCCTGACGTAAAAACCAAATGGAAAAATACGTAATGGCAGACCGTGTGAGAGACAGGAGTGAATTAGTTAGTTCGGAACAGGCAACCGCCAATCACTGCATAGATTAGATTAGATTAGACTAATACGACATTTCGTAACGATGTGGAACTTGTCAGTCTAGTAAATGTTTTAAGGATTCTTTATTACATTTTTGTTGTTTTTTATTTTAATTTTTTTTAAGTTTTATCTAAAATTTCTTCTACATTGTAGAAGTAGTTGCCATACAGAAATTCCTTTAATTTCTTTTTAAATACTAGTTGGCTATCTATCAGACTTTTGATGCTACTTGGTAAGTGAACAAAGACTTTTGTGGCAGCATAATTCACCCCCTTCTGAGCCAAAGTTAGATTTAACCTTGAATAGTGAATATCATCCTTTTTGCTAGTGTTGTAGCTATGCTCACTGCTATTACTTTTGAATGAGTGAATATATGTATTGTGAAGCTACAGTGAAGATCCCTAGGCCCTTAAATAAATGTCTGCAGGATGCTCTTGGGTGGGCTCAAGCAGTTATTCTGATTACACGCTTTTGTGCAATGAATAGTTCTTTACTAAATGTTGAATTGCCCCAGAATATGATCCCATATGAAATCAATGAATGAAAATAGGCGCAGTAAGCTAATTTACTGAGATGTATATCACCAAATTTGGCCATGACTCTGATAGCATAAGTAGCTGAACTCAAACGTTTCAGGAGATCTTCAATATGTTTCTTCGAATTCAGTCCCTCGTCAATGCAAACACCTAAAAATTTTGAATATTCTACCTTAGCTACAGATTTTTGTTCAAAGTCTAAATTTATTAATGGTGTCATGCCATTTACTCTATGAAACTGTATATACTGGGTTTTATCAAAGTTTAATGAGAGTCCATTTGTAGAGATCGACTTAATAACTTTCTGAAAGATATCATTTACAATTTCATCAGTTAATTTCTGTTCGTCATATGTGATAGCTATACTTGTATCATCAGCAAAAAGTACTATATTAGCATCTTGGTGAATGTAGAATAGCAAGTCATTAATATACAGAGAGTTCCACTAAGTGTGTTTGCCTCTGTAACTTATAAAATTATAGGTAACAGGAAATTCTAATGCGGTAGGTCAACACAAGAAATGTTACACTTTCTACGGAGCTATGAACATAGTTTATTGTATCATTTTCCAAAGAGTTACAGCACAAAGATATAATTTCTTAAATGGAATAATAGTTTTTTCTATCGTGTATTGGATTCGTTGAAACCAGCTGCGTCCAAATCAATTTAAACTACATTCCTATCACTGTTAGTTTGGGAGCTACAACCCTTCAAAGATTAGGGGGCGGAGGCTTCGACAGCGTAGCTGACTGGCTGGTGGTCATGAGACAGTGGGCCGTGCCCCAAGGGATAGCCACTCGGCCAGTCAACTACGCTATCGCAGCCTCCGCCCCGGAACTATGAAGAGTTGTAGCTCCCAAATTAACAGTGATAGGAATGTAGTTTGAATTGATTTGGACGCAGCTGGTTTAACCGAATCCAATACACAATAGAAAAAACTATTGTTCCATTTAAAAATTATATCTTTGTGGTGCGACTCTTTAGAAACAACTATGTTCGTAGCTCCGCAGAAAGTGTAACATATCTAGTGTTGACCTACCGCATTAAAATTTCCCGTCACCTATTATTTTATAAGTTACAGAGGCAAACATACTTAGTGAAACACCCTGTATATTAAGAACAGCAAGGGACCCAAGACCGAACCTTGTGGGACCCCATTTTTGATAACTCCCCAGTTAGAGAAATTAATTGTTTCATCTATATCATGTGAACTGCTTATTTCAACTTTTTGCACTCTAACGGTTAAGCGTATGATGTATGATGATGATGGCGACGACAGTGAATGCAGGAGACGCTCGCAGGTAGTGACTGTTGACTCGTCGCGGAGCCCTGGCAGATTTTGGGCGCCGCCTATCGACCAGCCGGCAGCTACTGTGCACCTGCGGCGCTTTTGTGAGGCTCGCTGTTTTCAGATTAAACAGCCGCCCGCCGCCAGCCGGCTAGCACGTATCGCCGCAGAGCCCATTGTGCCTAATGCTGTTTTCATCTCTCCCACTCACCCCCAACCCCCTTCCTCGCCACACCCCACACCCCCACCCTCTCTCGCCACCATCCCCTGTCTCTGCCGCTTCTTTCATTCCCCCCTTCCTGCCCACCCGCCTTCCGTCGGCAAATATCTCTTCCGGAATTAATACCAATTTCATTACGAACGGAATACGCTCCATCACCGCAAAACCTACACGTAGCGTGTGCGATGCGCTGAATGCGGTTCCGCGTTCCTTTTGTTTTCAGACGGTGGCTCAGCCATAGCCTGCTTTTTTTTTATTTTAGAGAAAATTCGCTTTTTTGAGCAATGGCGTCGTTGAATAATAGTGGAGAAAATGTTGTTACAATTTTCGGCAGTTAATTGTTCCTATGTAATTGTGTCCGTAAATGAATCCGAGATTCTATACATGTTATATACAGGAGTAAGCTAGCTTCGAAGATCAGACGAACTTTCAAAGGGCACAGCATCAGAGGACGGCGGTACAAACCTGACTCTGGCGGTCCTGATATAGGTTTTCCGTGGTTCTCCCTATCTCACTCAAAACAATGCTAGGATGGTTCCTTGAATATGGCACGGCCTACTGCTTACCATAAATTTTCCGAGCGTGTGCTCCTTTTGTAACGACCACAACGTCGACGCGACGTTACACCCTAACCTTCCATCCTTCCATCGTTAGACATACGACTAAACACAATGCAAGTGGCCACCACATGTGTTAAACACTGGAACACTGAATATTTTTCGACAATGTGACTGCCTTAGCAGTTCCTTTTAGCTTCAGTATTTTGCTTTCTCTTTCTTTCCCATACAATGGAATATGTCGGGTCATTTTGTAGCTGGCGCTGATGACCTCGCTGTTGAGCGCCCTAAACCGCCAATCATCATCATCATCATCATCATCATCATCATCATCATCATTTTGGAGGAACATCGCTTGAAATCAAATGTTCAAATGTTTGTTAAGCTTATGGGACTTAACTACGGGGCCATCAGTCCTAAACTTACAAACTACTTATCAACTACCTTATACTAAGGACGGCACAAATATCCATGCCCGAGGGGGGATTCGAACCCCCGACCGTAGTGGCCGTGCAGAGCGTGACTGGAGCGCGTCAGTCCCTCGGCCACCGCGGCCGGCACATCGCTTGATTCAAGAGATGATTCTATACGAGATAATAAACCAAATACATCTCCTATGAACATGTGTCCGATTTGTGATCATTCTGGAACTGGGGTAAGCAATACAAATAATATATCCATATTATGAATAATGTGTGAATACTAAATATCGGAAGTGTGAATACTACATATCGAATGTGTGAATGCTTCATATCGAAAGTGGAAAGGTAGCTATGGGCGACTGCTACCTTTCAAATTTATATTTTGTTACTGTTTACCATCCTGTAGCGGAATCACATTTGAAATAATGTGGATTTTCACCATTGTTGAAGAATCGACGTTACCAGACTCTACACTGACATGCATTCATTTACGCTTATCGCATCCTATTATCACACCCAAAGTGACATGCTGTCAGCGGTATATGGTACTTCCGAGAGAGACATGTTTACACGGATTACATGTAATTCATGTAGATTGCAGTGCTACCAATTCCCACAAATCCCCAGTCGATTTAAATAACCAATTTAGAAGTGCTTTTGGACATGCAATTCAAGAATTATTACATCAAAACTTTTGTGAAAAGCAAAGAGAAAGAGAGAGAGACAGGGAGGGAGGAAGTGGCCTGTATGAAGATCCGTAGCCGATGTACAATGTATGTTATTCAATAGTAAAAGAAATCAGATCGTATCATAAACATTAAATTAATAAAATTGCGAGTCCGTACATTCGTCGTTCCCTCGTCAGAATGTGCCGAGATCTCAAGTAAAACCAAATCGGTATTTTGGTTAACATGTATGGAACCATACATTCAGTTATTTTGTCATAATAATCTTATTAGCGTATTTCTGAAATACGTAGAACGACTTGGCAATTGCATGGCACCATAATTTACTGTTTCAAATAGGCTGTTTTTTCGTTTTGTGAGTATACTTTACTCTTATATGGTTGTTTAATTAGATAACCGAAATTATATTATTCTTATGTTGCTGTGAATTGCCAAGTCACTGCTTTTTTTCATTTTGATGCAGTACAATTGCCTAGTCAGAATATTTATTACATAAATAAAGATGTCAAATGTTGATATAGTCGCTATAAATGTTATGTAAATAATTATGTAAAAAATTATTGACAAAATTATTAATACGTGCTTCCAAAGATACTAAATAAGACGTCTAATATATTTTTACACGAGATCTGTCCACTTTTCGAGGGAGATCAAATGTTCAAATGTTTATATAGCTTATGGAACTTAACTACGGGGTCATCAGTCCCTAAACTTACAAACTACTTATGAACTAATACTAAGGACGGCACAAATATCCATGCCCGAGGGGGGATTCGAACCCCCGACCGTAGTGGCCGTGCAGACCGTGACTGGAGCTGAACGACCCATATTAGTAGGCAGTGTAGCATCCATTGACGGCAATGCACGCACGGATTCTGACGTCCATTCGAACATAGAGATCGCGGACACTGTCTTTGCGTTCTTTATTCCATCCCCGCTGGCCCCGTTCACGTACTTCTGGAGAGGTCGTGGGTAGAGGAGTCGCTGGTCTCAGTATACGTCCAATTGTACGCCACCGCACTCGATTAGTGAAAAATCCCTAGAGTTCTTGCTGGCCAGAGAAGTTGCTGCACGATTTGCAGGCCACGATTCTGGGCGGGCGTTATTTTGTGGTAGCAACGTATCACCTTGCAGTAATGGAAAAAGAACAGGTCTTAAAACTTTCTTCTGGTACTGCTGTGTTCTCCCCCCTCCCTCCCAAACCCACTCCGCACTATACCAAAGGCTCTTTATATAAAAAGACGAAGGGTGAGTCCCCGCGTCTTGGATGAATGTAGTCTAAGAGAAGGCACTTTTCAGGTGTATGTCACAAGCGTGTTCACATACTGTCAAGTCTATAGAGCACTTTCAAGAGGGAAACGTCTAGGCCTATCCCATAAAATGAATGACTATTCCTGTATTATAAACGCTCGATAGTTCGCAATGGCTGAATATAAACGACTTTACCGTCCAAACGTGTCAATAATTGTAACATTGCATCCTCTTTGACGTACTACGTTTTCACGAGATGTACAAAACTGATAGCATTTCATATGCGACAATGAACGTCTACAGTAGTTTAACTAAACAATCACGTAAGAAAAATTGGAATTATATAAAAAACGAAGTCTTGTCAATGGTATACTTGCTTGTATTGCCGTGGGATTGGTTTATAAATTACTTCACAATTTCATGCAAGCCGTAAGGTAAGACCGATTTGGAATATAAATTCAAATATAATAGTCGTATGTAAGATTTAACGGTCGGTCTCATATTCACGCTAAAGTTTCAGGCTGAATGGCCGAGATCGATAAGTATGCGTTTCCTCTAACGTTTTCTTTCTGGCGGCCGATGACATATTGTCGGCTCCCAGTCAGAAATTATATGGTAGGAGAAGGTTTTACTATTCAACCATGGCCTGTCAGAAAAAAAATTCAACTTTAGTTACAAAGATTGCTGAAGAGGGTGTTCACGCCATAATTGCTCCACTATGTGCGCAGGCGGGAAGATGGAGAAACTGCTTAAATGGTAATCGTTACGTACGCTACGACTTGTCGAGAGTATCTCAACTTCCAGTCATTTCCCACTTCCAAAAGAGCGAGAGAAACGCCTTTTTATTATGCCTCCATATCTTAGTAGTCCAAACGCGAAATGAACCTACCTTGCCGGTAGCAGAATCGATATGCAGTTATCTTCAGAGCCGGTTTTCTAATTTTTCTGAATAGCATTCCTTGAGAAAAAACGCAGTCTCCCCTCTAGGAACTCCCATTTCATTTCAACAAAGCATATTAATAATGCTGGCTCCTTCATCTTTCGTCCTCAATAACACGACCAGGTGAATAGTACTCCAGCGCAGGCTATACAAAATTTCTCCACTCGGTGTCTTTTGCAGATGAAGCAAATCTTTCAAAAATTCTCCCAGTGAACCGAAGTAGACCATACGTCTTCCCTGCTGTCACTCATGCGTGATCCTGTCATATCGTTTAGCAACGTGCTACATAGACATTTAATCAACATGTCCCGTCAAGCGACACACTATTAATCCCATCTTCAAAACTTACACCATCGTTTTTGTTATTCATTTACACTGACTAAAAGTTTTATATTTCTAACGCAAGTTACAATTCAGTTGATTAGCGTCACATGATAATGTCCAGCACATCGTTCTCGTGGCGGTAACTTCGTCTTTCTGTCAACTTCAATGACAGAAACGTGGCATTTGCTCGAGAAAGTGTTTTATTTGATTCTGCTTAAAGATGTGACAAAATCAGTTAGTCTAAATATCCACTCAAATAAACTGGTCGTTCATTAATAGGCGAGCATGTGTACGCGTACCGCTCCCGAAACAGTGGCTAGAGGCCAAATTTGACTACCATCATCATGTATCTTTCGCATTTGAAATTCACAAAAGAAGAAGAAAATTAATGTAATATTCCATGAAAGAACATACTGCCATTCTTTACCTACCTTGAATCAGATGTGGTTAGTCAAATGTTCAAATATTTGGTAAACTTATGGGACTTAACTGCAGGGTCATCAGTTCCTAAACTTACACATTACATATAAACTACCTTATTCTAAAAACAAGAGATACATCCATGCCCGAGGTAGGATTCGAACCCCCGACGGGGAACGGCCTCGCGAATAGGAGATCGGAGCATAGCGCCTCAATGTGTGGTTAGTTAACAGTTAAAAATATTTGTTAGAAAATGTTACGAGAGTTGTTCCTATAAGATTGAGACAAGAGATGGAGACAGAGGAAGTCGATGATGATGATGACTGACAGAGAGAGGGAGAGATAGAGAAAATGAGAGAGACAGATGGATGGACAGAGAAAGAAGAGCCAGAGTTCACGTCACACTCGAATTTTTTGAAAGCTTTAACCTACTTCTTGAAGTTAGTGAGAGCTTAGAGTCAGACTTTCAACAGCACGAGCCCTACAGCGAAGTCCTCTGTGATGGATACAGTCTTTATTTACGATAAGTGTTGACTGCCCTGTGACACCAAAAAATGTGAGATTTAAATAATCAATCTTAGTGAAGAAAGGATAAAATGTCCGTTTAGGTGCATCTGAAAATGGAAATTCTTCGGGAACTGTATCTGTCTTGCAGGCTAATTACGAGGGATCGATCCACATAGGTGAAAATTTTTACCACCTGCAACCGTGGCGACCATCGTACATTGCGTATGGTAAGCGTTATCCTGCAATTAACCTGAACCAAAATTGCTCCTGTACGGAGGGAAATGACAGTATACGATTTCCATCCGCCTCGTATCTTGGATTCATACATAGTATTGCAGGACAAAGACTTGTTATTTTGATTTATAATGTAACTGGCTGACAATGCTGTAAAAGCTGTAAATAAGACTTCGATGTTTGCACACGTTTCGTAGCGGTAGTAAAATCCATGTATCGTGCTACAGTGATGGCAAGTAGTATCGGAGACACGAGTGTGCCAGCGGAAACGCAGTCACTCCGGCGCCCAGTTCAAAATCGCTAATTAGCTCATTAGCAGCGGCGTGGGCCTTTGACGTCGTTGATTACATCTCTGAGGAGGTGCGAACCCGTTCTCCGTCAGCGGCTCACTCCCCGAGCAGAGCGTAAATGGTGCGCCGGTTTAATTAGTACCCAAAATGTGCAAAAAAACACCCACCAATTAAAAGTGAGAAAAATTTACACTCGCACAATAACAAGTTCTCATCAACATTTGTGACTTTCCAGAATATATACAGACGTCTTATATTCTTCGTATACAGTATGTTCTAAGACCGAATGCAGATTATAAGTGTGGGAACTTTACTATACATCACCTTCAAACTCTCTACATTGTCACATTGCGATAATTGCTGAAGGAAATCTGCCTTTCGGTGTTACGGCTGGGGATGGTCTTAAGCAACCAAACCACAGATCAGATTAGATCAGCTGTTCCTTCCATAGATCCGTTTTGTGGAACATATCAATATCAATATATATATATATATATATATATATATATATATATATATATATTCTTACCAGCTGAAGTAATAATACTAGTAATTTCAATAAATGCAATTCACGTCTTGCTTCTATTAAAAAATCGGCAATAGAGTAGGAGTTGGCTACTAGTAAGTCTCAAATATTCAAATTTTAAGCTTATGGGGCTAATCTGTGGATAGACTCATTGGCCCCTAAACTTACGAACTACCTTATATTAAAGACATCACAAACAACCATGCCAGAGCGGGGATTCGAACCCCCGACAGGGAGGGGCGTCATGCATCGGAGCATAAGCATCAATGCGCTCAGGCCACTCCGCCGCAGCATTAGTAGGTTTTTCAAAATTTCTTTACTGACCTTTATTTGGAGCTATTTTTATGGTTCCTGGCAATATTTTTTGTAGCTAATTTTACATGTCTGTTGTCAATTATTGAAAATGTGTGTTCCTGAATGGTGGACCGCTTATTGAACTTAACCTTGTGAAATCAGTTTTGTTCCTAGTACTGTGTGTGCGAACTGAGCGGTTTATTGGAAAATGGTATATTATTTATGATAAATTAAATGAGGAATAAATATGCTGAGAGAGTAGTTAGTATAACCATTTCTTTGAATAGGCTTCTACAGAATGTCTAAATTTACTCCAAAAGTAATAGGTACTACACAACTTGGACTCTCGTAACTTTTATCTTGAACAGTTACTCCAAAATACAGAGTGTCTCACGAAAAAGGCCCGGGAGAGTTCCGCGAGTTAAGAGTCGCGTTTGCCGGGTGCTGCCGCTCCGTCTGCCGATCGCCGCTATGCGTGTTCTGGAACACTTGGCAAGAGCACCCTGTCTGACCCCATTGTCGTCAGGTAGAAACGCCGTGCTTTTGTGTTATGTACTTCGTGATAGAGTGTTCGTGTGTTTTGAGTTTGCTACGTAAATTCGCAGAAGAATCGACGTTGGAGCTCAGAAAATCCAAATGAATTACATCAACAACCTCTTCATGGCGTGAAAACTGGATGGTGGTGTGCAATTACTACGAGGCGAATAATAGGGCCAATCGTTTCTCACGAAACAATAAATTCTGACAGATATGTGATCAATAACCTGCATCCATTTCCTCAATAACTTTCACCCAACGAAAAGCTGTACGGTTATTTCATGTAGAACAATGCAAGACTACACATTGCCAATGCTTCTATGGCAGCAATACGAAGAGTTTTGATGATGGGATAGTTGACTGGCCTCCTTGTTCTCCAGATCTAAATCCCTGTAACTTTTATCTTTGGGGAATGTTAAAAGACAAAGTATATGCAAGCAATCCACATACAATCAAAGAGTTGGAAGACAGGATTCTACTAGTCATTTCCCAGATTACAAAAGCCGAAATACGTAGAATGTTCCCAAATGTGTTCAAGAGATGTCAGGACGCTCTTTGCATAGAGGGAATCATTTTGAACATCTACTGTAATTAAAGGTAAACTTAGGTTATCAGATGGCACTTTTTTTAGACTTTAACTCAGTGTATGTGTTCATACGAGAATCGAGCGCTGCCGTGGCCAGCGGATGCGGTGGCGGCGGCTGGGAGCCGTACCAAGCGATCCGCGGACACCTGGCAGGCGTCTTTCGTAAGACACCCTGTGTTACACTACATGACATTATGGAATGAAAGTATGGAAGCTTTATTATTTTCATGTCACTTACATTTGCTGACATTGGAAACACTAAGATGACAAAAGTCACGGGAGATACAGACAGTGGTAGTTTCGCGTACATAAATTACAAAAGGGCGATGAATTGGTACAGATGTCATTTGTACTCTCGTAATTTATGTGAAAAGGTACCGACCCGACAGGAATTAACAGAGAGTTACCTCCCAATGGTAGTTGGAGCTAGACGCATGGCACTAGCCACTTTACAATTTCTGTATTTTGCGATCAAAAGTTTAAAGGTAAAAATCTCGCCTGAGAAGATGATAACTGACAGACATGTCTGATACCGAAATTGTGTTTATTGACAAGTCAAGCTAATCATCTACTGGAAACAAAACAAACTAACAAACTTCTGAAACTAAGGTAAAATCAACAAATATCAACTAAAAGTTTTCTTCTTCACCAGATAGGTAAAAGTCAGGGAGATAAAGACAGCCTTGAGAGAACGGCCAGGGAGACGTAGCCGGACGACGTATTCCGTTGTGGTAAGTCCTGGAGGCGCGTCGTCGCTGGCAGTGACTCTACCCCGGAGGCGTTGGTCACGATCCCTCAGCTATGGTTCTCGTAGGCGGTCGGCGGAGAACTTCCGTCGTGTCGCACTGCGCCCCCCCCCCCCCCCCTAAACAGTCGGCGCGCAGTGATACTTGGCAGTCTCGAGCTGGTGTCACGTGACTGTGCGGAGGAAAATAGTTCCGGATTAGTGTGCTCTCCGGTGGTGCACGTCGCGTCCTCTGGTGACTCCGGAACAGTCGCTGTGGACGCCTCCCTGGTATGCATCCATGCGCTTGTACCCTGCATTTCGGGTTGTCCACTCGTCAGGCGAACCACCGATATACGACATGAAGAGCTTGCTCACGATATCAATATTCAGGCATTAGCTCTTACCGGTGAAGACCCAGTGTCCGATTTCTTGCACTTAATGACCGAGAACAACAGCATTATTGTAGATTTGTTAACGGACAAGCTACCCGGCGTCAACTCAACACAGAAATCAACATGTGACGCACAAAGAACGTATAGAATAGATCAGTGAGTTGCAATGTGCCGTTAATGAGCTGTGGTGGAAGACGATCCATTTGTGTGCCTTACGTAACTGTACGACACTGCTAGAGCGCCTCTTCTGGACTTGTCCAAGTTCCAAGCTTGGACAAGAGACGACTGGGAAACCATAGCTTTATCAGATGCGTCCGGATATCACTTGACAAGAAGGACAAGAAAACACTGTGCAATCTCTTGATAGTTCGATAATGGTCCTGGCTGTGTCTACATGGATAGTACTGCGTCTTCTGATTCAACTGAATGTATAATTGCCTGAAAATGCTTATATATGCTGACTTAATATTCAGCAATTCGTGTACTTCATGTTACCATATATTCATCTACATATTTACTCTGAATATAACATTTAAGTGCCGGGTTTTAAAGTGTCCAAATAATTACTGAATTTTAATCGATGAGAATGCGGCATGTGACTAGGACACAATTATTCACGATTGGTTTGAAGTATTGATAGTTACAGCCAATGATTTGGACGTCCAGATCGCCTGATATGAATTCCAGGGAACATACATGGGACAATCCAGAACATAGTTCCTGCACAAAATGCTATACTGGCGACATTTTTGTAAACATGGACTGGTAAAAGGGACGACCTTGCTCAAAATAAAGCTTAAGGGGTATTGTACAGACTGAGTTCAAGCACCGTTGAGTTGCAGGATTTCGCCAGGGAAAGGGATGACTTAGTATATTGCAAATTTTACATCATATGATAATTACAAATTAAATACGAAACAAAACTAAATAATATAAATTTCTTATTTGTCGCCCGCTATCACGACAGTAATTTCCAGAATGTTCCCTAATACTTGTCTTGCTATTCACTTTTTCTTGGTATGATCAACTCTCTTGGGCAATTACACAGCTTTCATTTGTTGCATTCCGTACATTATCACTCGCGTCATATAATGAAGTTCATACCTAATATTATGATTTTGTGTATGTCTGGACTCTGTCATATAATTAAATAAAATTTAAAAAAATTGACCGCTATTTGACTTATAATTTTATATGTATTTTCACAACCAGGTTTCAGCCTTAGGCCATTTCCAAGTGATAAAAGTTATCCTCACGCGATAAAAGAAAACCTGTTTGACAACTTTTATCACTAGGCTGAAGCCTGCTTGTGAAAATAAATATAAAATTATCAGTCAATTGGCCGTCAATTCTTTAATAATATATATTATTTATCCGTGCTTGAAACTCCAGTTCCAAGTTTCATGGTCGTACCTCTTCCGGAACATACGATGACAGGAAGTGTGCGTCGTCAAACCAATTACTTTTTATGCCACTGCCATGGTTATCTAGGTTATCTCTCTAACGTACGAAAGCAGGCTAATACGGTTCGTTAGCTTCGCTTTCACTCGTCAAAGAGAGTTCATTGTCTTAAGAGACGAAATTCAGTAACTAGGCTAATTGAAAACCCTGAAGAGGGCCGGGACGTGCTATTACTGGACAGGAATAAGTAGATTGCCTCAATCAGAATACAATGGATCATCGTGTATCATTAAGCTTCCGGACGAGAAATCAGTAATACTCTCGGAACAAGCATTTCCACTGCAGTTGGGGACGGCTCCGCTTTCCGTACCACACTATGGCTGTCTCTTCTCATCATTATGTTTAACATTTTGTTCCTTCTGATGATCATCATTCTGATTGGAATTCATTGATTTCTATTGGTCATTTCCCACTTCTAGTAACACAAGTTGTATATGCTGCCTTCTGTAAAGAAAGTCACACGTTTAGATATAAAGGTTGCCAGATAACATAGAAGCTGTCATAGAAAAATATATAGGCATCCAGAGATGACCACCACAGAGCGCACTCTAAGCCATTCACCTGCAGCAAGGTCCAGTATAACGCTAAGTTTGCCATTAGCTTCACATATCAGAATGGATAACGCTTCAACAGAACGTCGTTTTTTTTTATTAAATTAAGTGTCAAAAGATCAATGATTAATGCTCCGTTTCGCAAACTAATCAACCAGAACATTATAACCAGCTACCTACTGTCATTATAAACCCGTCGATCCGATAACAGAGTAAACTTATGGGCCAGTCAGTAACACCCACAAGTCATACAGTGCGAGAGAGCGAAGATGCACGATCTATGAGAGTTAGACCAAGGGTAGATTGTGATAACTCGCAGGCATCGGCAGGAGCATTTCATAAACTGCGTGACTTGTTGGGGGTGATAACAGTGTTGTGGTGAGTGTCTTCAACCATTGGTAAAACCATGGCAAAATCACATTGTTTGAATGTAATTTTGCCATGGTTTGACCAATTGGTGAAGACAAATGTTTGTAAAGCTTATGGGACTTAACTGTGGGGTCATCAGTTCCTAAACTTACAAACCACTTATAAACTAATTATACTGAACAAAATAGAGACATCCATGCCGGAGGGAGGATTCGAACACGCGACGTGGAACTGCGTCGCGCATCAGAGCATAGCGCCTCAATGCGCTCGGCCACTCCACAGCGGCCACATTCAAACGTCGTGGGACTTGGTGACTATACCTTATCACGTATGATCGATGTCATTTTCTGGGCATTCTGGTGAAACAATGGCGAAACAAACATCAGACGTCAACGTTAGGCAAAGGACAAGTTTTTTTGATCACACAATGCACCTAAGACTCCCAACGATGGGCCTCCGCAGCCGACAACACATGCATGTGCTAATGTTAACACGACGACATCGGCAGATACGAATCAAATGGGCACGTGACCATATTTACTAGACGTTTCCGCAGTAGAAGGGCTTGGTGCAATCTACTGAATTGCGGTACCTTCTTTATCATGACAATTGGAGGATGTGAAATTGTCATCTTCCAGTGGCTCAGGTCTTGACTCTTGTACTGCTGGACGGAGAAAAGTGGGTGTTGGCTCAGTTATACTTTTGCGAACAATCTAGTCCATAGGAATGATTGCCAAGAAACATCATAACCAGTTGCAGATCACTTGCACGTCATGACAATGATCGTGTTACCCTAAGGAGTTCATATTTTTCAACAAGTGAATGCGCCATGTTACAAAGTCAAGGGCTTGAACAAGAGGTTCAGGGAACACAGCGTCGAACGGCAGTTAATGTGCTGACATCCCTGCTAGACAAATCAGAACCGGATGGAACAAATCCTGAATGGGATTGCATGTGGCTTCCGACCTTATCCACGCCTTCTCAGAAATTGCGGTAATTAAGTGACTGGTGTGTACAAACACTGCGAAATCGCTAACTGCCGGCCGCGGTGACCGAGGGGACTAATGCGCTCCAGTCACGGTCTGCACGACCACTACTGTCGGGGGTTCGAATCCCCCTTCGGGCATGGATATTTGTTCCGTCCTTAGGATTGGCTAGTTCATAAGTAGTTTGTAAACAACAATATTAGAAAAACGATGTATAAAACTTTGTGATTGTACAATTCGGCACACATACCCTGTCGTTTAAAGTAACCGGTGCACATTAGTTACATGTTGTTCCGGTGAAATCGGAGGGCAGACTGAGTAAGTACAGTAATAGTGGAAGAACATATATTAATTGCCAGATAGCGTACTATATACATGTACGTTTTGTCTAGTGGCACCGTGTCAGTGAATACAAGATAGGTACAATTAAAAGTTAAACATACAAAAGTCGAATACGGGAATTGGGTTTGCTTTCGTAATATTTCTGTTTCGTTACTCTATATAGTTATACTGAATCTTCATTTGTAAGATTCTGATAATGAGCCAGGCCAAAACGCGTAAAATAATGTTATTTTGTATGCAACTAATTAGTTTTATCAAATAGCGACCAACACAGCTTTTTGCAACCTTCATTGATTATTCATCATGATCGCCTGCCACCTACGTGACTATATCACAATTATATAGTACTTAAACTAACTTACAGCAAGGACAATACAAACACTCTCATGTTCGAGGGAGGACTAGAAACTCTGGAGGGAGAGCCCGCATAGTCAGTACCATGATGCGTTAGACCACGCGGCTAATCGCTTGCAGCCGCGTTCTCCAAGAAATGGTGCCTATACATATAAGGTAAATAAGCAAGACATGATTTTTATACAAATTTTGATGCAAATAACTAGAGGGTTTCTGAGCTACACGAAATATATATACAAGAATTTCTCGTACAAGTAAACAACATTTTACACCATAGGCTCTTAGTATCCAACCATTTCGTCTGCTGGAAGTCTTCACAACAACTTGATTGAAGCTGTGATTATCATAGGATGATAAAAAAATAAGTAGCACGTGGGAGTAGAAGAGAGCATTTCCTTTACTGTTTCGTGCACAAGAATTACCGAGTTTATTATTAAGGTAAGGATAAGTAACGAGGCGGAAAGAGGGAAGTTCAAGGGCGTTTCCTTTAATTTTATAGTGAATAAAAATTTGAACAGGTTGCAGAGAAAGTAGCTCCTAGGCGGGCAATACCATCTAAAACTTCGCTGAACGTTTATGACTAAAGTAGGAGCTCAGCTAGAGCACTAGTCAAGCGAGACACAGCATCCAAATTATTATGAGAGTGGTACTTCATTCGTGATACGACGTAGATTGTAAAGCTCTCTAGAGAAGAAGGTACAGCGCGTGTCTGGCAACAAGAAGCCTAACAAGGCGGTTGAAGCACTGAGATTGAGTAGCAGATAAATGTTACTACATTGGTTTAGCTTATATCCAAAGGGAAAACAACTAGGAGACTACCTCTTCACATCACTACACGTTTATGTTTCTAGCCAGCCCAACACCTTTCACACTGAATACGGAAACTCGCGGAGGGCTCACTGATTAATTATTAACAGAAATCGTGTTGCTTCTCACTATAATAGTGTGTCCGGTGATGACTTCCAATTTCAAAAGCCCAATCACATGTTCCACAAAGATTACGGCCGCCGTTCATTTCAGTATTATTGTTTCCCATTCGAATCGGTATCGTAGTCTCTGACAACAGAGGTTGTGAACGGAAATTGCAGTTCAGGAACGTTTTACGTTAAAAGAAAACATTTCGGTTTAGGCTCTAACATATTTTTTTATGAAATTGATTAAACACAAGGTATTCCTGCTATCAGTCACTGTTGTTTATTATCCACACAACGCGTTTCGAAGTTTTAAATCCGCATCATCTGGTGGAATTTTATATTATGTGTGTTGTATGAGAGTGCAACAGGTCATCTTGTCATACAACCCAAATGTACACAGTGTAATATAATATTCCACCAGATGATGGGGTTTTAAACCCTTGAAAAGTGATGTGGGAATAATTAACAATAGTGACTGGTAAGGGAAACACCTTGTGTTTTAATGAACTGTTAATTTGTCTAAGTGTATAACTGCAAAACTTTCTTGGTGGCAGGTTACCTAAATTTCTTTTTTTGTTTTCACTGCATAATTACTAAGATATTTCAACAATCAAGTTATCTGAAATGAATTGCGAATGAAGAGGAACGATTTAGTGCTATCGTAATATGGGAAAAATTTATCATATTACTTGTATGAACTTTACGTTAACTTTCTTAACCACTAACAACTTCGGAATGGACGTAAGTAGCTATGATAGGCAAATGTTGTACGATTTGAGGTGGAAATCATTAAAAAAATACGACCTTATTCATTGCAGCGAGATCTATTTGCGAAGTTTCAATCACCGACTTTTACTTATGAATGTGAAAATATTTTGCTAGTACCCACTTACATAGGGAGACATGGCCATCCCAATAAAATAAGAGAAATCAGATCGAAAACAGAACGATTTAGGTGTTCTTTCTTTCCACGCGCTATTAGAGAATTGAGCAGTAGACAAAGGCTATGAAAGTGGTTAATGAACCCTCTGCGAAGCACTTAAATGTAATTTGCGGGGTATCTATGTAGATGTGGTTACAGACGCGGTACGTCGTAGGCTGCGAAGACTGGTAATACCGCGCAGTAATGACCGTGCGGTGTAGATACCTTGCTGAAGATTTCGCAGCGCTCCCTGTCGCACAATTAATTCCCCCATCCAACATAGGTGAATGTGTCATTATTTGCATAAAATATTAAATTTAATTAGTTTGTATGTCTAGGAGCCGATGACCTCAACAGCTAACAAACTTTTGAATATATTCAGACTCGTAAAACAGGACACGTGGCTAACTGTGGCGTAACGTATATCTGAGTTTAGTGTTGGGAAAGGTAAAAGTATGCCTATACACTTAATGCACTGATCACTGCTAAAGATAGACCTTTGCGAGCGCTGACCTGACATGTGCTTATGTTAACAGCACAATTCCTAACGTGACCACTGCCACTGGACGTTGGTGCAGTACATCGGTCTGGTGAACCGCGAGACATTCTTCATCATGCCAATGGGAGTGTGGGAATTCAGCTTCCTTAAAGGAACAGTCCGCTGGACTACGAGACGTAGACAAGCTGGTTTCGGATTAATTACGCTTTGAACAATATTGTCCTGTGCATCCATCTGTTGTCCGGTCCCCGTGCAAGGTGACATAACGGCCAAGAGCGGTCCGATACTGGTTGCAGATCACTTACGCCTGTTTGTGACGTTCAAGTTTCTCAACAGTCGCGCATTTACAACACCATAATACGCCATGGCACAATGGCAGGAATGCGTGAAGTGGTTCCTGGAACAAAGTGGTGAGTAGCAATTGATGTGTGTGATCTTAGAATTCACGGCGAATTAACTGCTTGTACCGTTCTCGGAACTCCATCCGGATGCAGTTGTTTTCAAACCACGATATTACGACAGCGTTCCTTGCCGTCGTCTTCAGGTGCTACCTGCAGAATGAGCGTCTCCGCTGCACCTCCTCCCCTTTATACACTGATCGCTCCCCACCCAATCTTCCGCGATGCTGTGTGTAGTGGTGGTGGGGAGGGATGGACCGCTGGCTTCTGGATGCGAACTGCAGTCCAAAGCGACAGGAACCTTGGGACACAGTGTATTCAGAAAGGAACCCACATTGCTTTGTATTTCCATGCTACAAGCTGCCAGCATTCTTCATAGCGTGAGGGTGTACTGAGAACACTGGTACACAGGGCCAGCGCAATATGGTACAAGGACAGCCTACAAAGGAGAACTTAAGCACCTCAGGACCTTTACAGGAAGAAGGGACAAACCGAGAGGCAAATGTTTTTAGGCAGAATGTACAGGCCCAGCAGAGTATAAAGGGTAGGAGGTGCAGCGGATACTCTCATTCTGCAGGTATCTCCTGAAGATGACGACAAGGAACGCTGTCGAAAAATCGTGGTTTGTAAACGACTGCAACCGGCTGGAGACCCGAGAACTGTACAGACACCAATTGATGTGTTCGATTTCCATCTTACCAAAAGTGAATGCTGTCGAGGATCTCTCGGATGTGATTGACGTTGGCGCCACAAGTCAGCGCCTCCCAGTTATGAATTCACGGATATTAGCATACTTGTGTGTGCAGATGAGCTGCGAAATCCCTCTAGAAATCTACCAAGACCTCACTGGTTCTATGTCAAGACGCATCGTCACTGTCATCCATTCCAAACGTAGGTATACCGTCTGTTAGGAAGGTTTCAATAATGTTAGACTAATCAGTGTATATTATTTAGTTATTTTACTTTAACTGATACTCGTACCATCACTTTTCATGACACAATCTAATCGATTTAACAGACCTTCTACTGTCTAAAGAGCATCACAATGTCTCAAAAATCCTTCAACATTTTGTTTATTCTTTCTTTACCTCCATAAAGTTTCCAAATAAACCCTACTCCCGTCCGCGTCCTCTTAAGTATACGGACTAGGTGACATCAAAAGCTGGATAAAATCTCGTATGACTTCCATCCGGATTATTAAGTTCCATTTGTCCCCCTCTACACATAGAACTGCAGTCCATCGACTGCACAAATTAGAGAATCGTTTCAAGCCGCGAGTACCTCAACAGTTATACTTCTAGACTCCAAATTGCATTACAGTCACTTAAGTAAGTCTACAATTACTATAACTGTAGGTGATATAATAATGATATCTGTATTGTTGATACGTCCCTTTTCACGTAATTGCTATGTAATTGTAAATAATTTAAACATGCGTATGCTTGTATATTCGACATACAATCCTAATCTACTGGACTAATTTCAACCACACTGGATATTATGCCTCCTACATGGAAGGTGCTTTGCAGCTGAGTTGTATTCATCCTCGATTGGTTCTTAACTGGAGATAACGGTCATCTCATGCTGATATTACAGGTCATCTACCTTGGCTACCCATTCTCTTAACTGCGCTTGTCGTCAAAAATGAGGGTTAGGTCCTGGAAACTGGACTTTGGGAAAATCCAATAGCTGCAGCCACCTTCCTCTGTGAGTGCCCATCTTCCCATCTTCCTATGGCTTTCCATGTAATAGGCATTATTATTATTGCATTTCACTACCTGCTTGTGTAGTTCGATTGATAAACACATGTCAAAACTAACCGCTTCTGCAGCAACTTCCTGTTATAACCAGTATCTCGGTTGGCGTGATGTTGTCTCCAGTCCGTAGAACCGACAGAAAGACGTTAAACCACTTTACTTCATTACGCCGTTGACAATACTTCAGAACCTAGATATCTCACCCGACCCCCTAATATTGTTCTCACCGGAGCACAAGGTAAATTATATTAATGTTGGACATATTTTCAGGGGATATGACATAACAACAACTAATCTGAAAATAAACGAAACTGAAGCGGACAGAGAGAGGGACAGAAAGTGATAGAGGGAGGTAAAAGAGCTGAACTACCATAGGAAAAGAAAAATACATACTCGGGTAGCGCAGGGAGGCAGCGCTAGCTTATAAATGAAGGTGAAACGCGAGCTTTCTCGGGAAGGCAGCGCTCGTCGCTTCTGGCAGACTCCCGTTGCAGCCTGCACTGCGCGGACACAAAGAAAAACACGGCTCACCGACGAGCCGGCTGGATTCGTTAACGAAACGACTGCTCGCCGCTCATTAATCCTTAAGCGAGACGCAGTTTACGGCGAAGGGGCTAACATTATTCACGACGGACTGGTAAACACATTAACTAAATGGCTTCTTGACGAGGCGGCCTCCTGTGCGGAGAGGGTTGGGGGCTAAATCCACCCCCGTTTAGTGGGATTAGTAGCTTCACTCTCTCTCCGCCCTCTCTCCTCCAACGGCACTGTATTTTATTCATCGACAAATTGCTCTCAAATACGGAAATCTGTCCCAAGCGCCACCCGCTCTTAGAATAAAATTCTCTTCGTCGACGTTATTTAGACTTTGAAGTTTGTTGTGGCAGCAACCTTTCCTCGAACATCAGTTGGCTTTCGTAAAACATTACGTTTCATTTTACTGTTGTCCTTTTACTCCTAATAACCAAAGTACTCCCTCAAAAAATTCAGAAAACGCAAACTAACATACTGTAAAATATCATCTACAGGAAACATAGATGTAACATTTCTACATAATCATATTAGCAGGCGTGTATAATAAATAAATAAAATAAGTCAGAAAATATCGCTAAAATATTTCGTGAAATAATTCGACTGTATGTAAGGAGTGAAGTAAATTGGAGATATATTACACGTACTCTTGAATGATGCTCTAAATCATGATTGTACAGCAAATGAGAATCCTATTGACAGTGTAAAGCTTAAAGTATAACTTGGAATTTAAGCATTTTAATCAGTACTGAAATGTGCTTTCCTGGTGAATTATATAAACTTTTTGGTCCGCTGTAATGCAGCTATGACATATTTCTATCCTTTATACAGGAAAACGTCTCAATGGCAAAAAATAAATAAATAAATAAAAATTAAACTATCGATAGAGAACCCTGCAAAAACCTGGAAACTTAACGCACATTGAAGGCCAGCGCATCGCTTGCAGCATGTTATTGGAGCATAATATAACTTGCTTCTCGTTTATCCCTAATTTGTCCTTTTTGTATTTCTTTTTCACAAACTACTTGTGGTTGTTGCATCGATTTCACTCTTATTTCCTGTCATTTTGAAGATCTATTCACAAAGCATGATACTATTAACACCTCATTAGCTTTTCTGTTCAATAAATGTTCTGATTTTAGCAGCTTATTGTAATATCATACGTACGACTGGTATACATCATCTTGTACACAATTCTTTATCATCGACGAATATCTTGTTACATAACAGCAGAATATAAGTTATATATGTTATACCAAAAGATGTGGAAATATTTGTCGAATGAGTATTTCTGTGTGTTACTAACTTATTCACATCTTTGCAGCTAAGGCACTGCTTTGTATATCGTACGTTCTTGGCAAACCTAACAACTACGGAAGAAAAATAATACTGCTGTGATTTTTCATCTTAAAACCTTCATCACATCCACAATTAGATTTAAGACTGAAAAAAGGTTTAACAGTACATACTATTTTACAACATTCCTGAAGAACATAACTTCAATCATTAAAAAAAAAAAAAAAAAAAAAAAAAAAAAAAAAAAAAAAAAAAAAAAAAGTGCTACGATACCGAAGTCAGAGAAAGTGTTGTCCATATTTCTGTACAATGATTCACATTCTGAAAAACATGTGGTAACGTCATTTGTGGTATTGTAATAACAGTATGTTGAAAAAACACACATATGGTGGTTCACAAATTCAGTATACATTTGAAAACTTAATAGCTCACGGAATAATGTATATAGAGAGGTATAAATTGACACACATGCTTAAAATGACATGGGGTTTTATTAGAAAAATACATAAATAAATAAATAAACCGCGGTGGAGCAGCCGAGCGGTGTAAAGCACCTCGCTGCCGAGCGCGCGGTTGCTCGCCGTGGAGGTTCGAGTCCTCCCTGGGGCATGGGTGTGTGTTTGTCCGTAGGTTAGTTTACCTAGGTTTAAGTAGTTTGTAAGCTACGGTCTGATGACCACGCAGTTTGGTCCGATAGATTTACAGACATCTGAACATTTTGAAATACATAAAATTCGAAAAATGGCCGACAGTTTGTGCGTGGTTCTGGTTTTGTAACTTCCACAGTGACGGATGAGAGGTACGCCGATATTTTACAGAATCGCATCATCCCCAGTCTGGCTGATAAACACCTGCGGGAACGTTCGATTTTTATGCAGTATGGCGTTCCACCCCATATTGCTAGACGTGTGAAAGATCTCTTGCGCGCATCGTTTGGTGATGATCGTGTGTTCAGCCGTCGCTTTTGTCATGCTTGGCGTCCCACGTCCCCAGACCTCAGTCCGTGCGATTATTGGCTTTGGGGTTACCTGAAGTCGCAAGTGTATCGTGATCGACCAACATTTCTAGGGATGCTGAAAGACAACATCCGACGCCAATGCCACACCATAACTTCGGACATGTGCTTTTCACAACATTATTCCTCGACTACAGCTATTGTTAGGAAATGATGGTGAACATACTGATCTTTTCCTGGAAAGAAGATCGTCTTTGCTTCGTCTTAATTTGTTATGCTAATTATTTCATTTCTAATCAGATGAAGCGCCTTCTGTCGTACATGTTTGTAACTTTTTTTTGTTCTAATAAAGCCCCATATCATTCCAGGCATGTATGTCAATTTTTACCTATTTATCTACATTATTCCGTGATTTATTAAGTTTTCAAATTTATACTGACTTTTTGATCATCCGGTACATAAACTATCGATCTTCATTAGACTCGATTCCAAAATTTACGCTATATTCCAAATGAATTCATATTTTATCTCATTACCAGACCGATAATCACAGTGAAAGATTTTTTTTTTCATTTATATTGCTTGACTGACGTTGTTACAGACTCACATTTTACAGTTTCCTTAATTAGTGGATTTCTAATAAGACCCCATGTCATTCCAAGAATTTGTATCAATTTTTACCTCTCTCTCTCTATATTATTCCGTGATTTATTAAGTTTTCAAATTTATACAGACTGTTTGATCACCCAGTAGATTTTGATATCAGACTCTAAATGAACATGCTAATACTGTCTATGTGTCACTGCTTGTAAGAAAAATGTGCTTTCTTTATTTCTTTTTATGTGCAATACCATGGAGTTAATTTATGTATGGAATGATTGCCATAAAGAGAAGATTGCACTAGTGAATCCATTATGAACAGTCGAACGACTATACCGCGAAGTGATTAGGAGACCCGCAAGACAGAGACGTTATACCTATGCCATCATACTTGTCCGAGTAAGAAGGACGTACTTTTCTGTCTATCGCGGGCTGAATCTGCTGCCGACAGGTCGGTTGATTTTTTGATTGGAGCTTCGTGAAACGCAATTAACATTGTCCGTGGCGCGTGAGATTGCGAGCCGAGTGAGAGGCGGGTTCGGCGGACAGCGCCGGATATTGCCGGCGATTAACGCGACAGGCGGCCGGGGTCGATGCCGGCCCAGGCAGCGGGGGGCGGGGAGAGGGGGGGGGGCGCCACCTGCCGCTGATACACTGCCCGCCTGCCTGTTTCATTTGCCTCATTTGCAACCAGATTTCGAGAGCCAACCTGGACTCGCGATCCCACGACTCCCCCGCGCCGTCAGCACCTGCACTGCTCAGCCCGAACGTGACGAGGAACGACAACGTGCCTGGGGTAACAGGGAGCGAGCTGTCCGTGTGAAGAATGGGGAAAGCGCGCTATCCGTTTAACAACGAGAGGCTCTGACATTTTGGCCATCGATTTGGATCACATTTTTCCGGATATTCTATCTATATCTATAAATGTGAATGTCTGTTCGGTGTACGCTTATCACGTCCGAACGACAAGACGCATATACTTATATATTTGTAGCCGCGGTGGAGTAGCCGAGCGGTCTAAAGCACCTCGCTGCGGAGCGCGCGGTTGCTCGCCGTGAAGGCTCGAGTCCTCCCTGGGGGCATTGGTGTGTGTGTTTGTCCGTAGGTTAGTTTACCTAGGTTTAAGTAGTTTGTAAGCTACGGCCTGATGACCACGCAGTTTGGTCCGATAGATTTACAGACATTTGAACATTTGAAATATTTTTACAGTTACTAATTTATACCTGAGAAGGTTTTAGGCACGGTTTTACAGCGATCTGATAAATACTTAGTAATTTGAAGAATATAACACGAAATTCGGAACAATAATTACTCTTTGAAAATTATATTTACTATTTGAAAATGGTTTTATTGGTTGCATTGTTGGTTGAGGGTTGATAACGATAAAAGGGTGGAGTATATTGGGATGGAAAGTTATCGGTGTATATAAAATTCTACGTATGTGAGTGTGTGTGTGTGTGTGTGTGTGTAATATTTCGCTCTGCAGCGAGAAGTAGAGAACGCAAATGAATGGTCTGTGTGTAATTGTTGTCCGAAGTCTCCCGTTGTAACCATAGCAGCTCCCTGCCGATAGCTATATGGGGGTGGAAGATATGGTGGTTGAAAGTCGTCAAATTATAAAAAAAATCGAACTGATGGTCAGCGATGACGCTTACGACTCTATAGCAAGGAGGTTACATACAGCGAAACGTGATGCCACAGACCATTCCTTTGGTCTGTTCGTGCTACAATGTCTTCAGCTTTTTCTCTGTAAGGATAAGCATACGAATAAGGAAACATAAGAATAAATAAATAGCACACTACCAACACGCGAGCGGAGCCGCGGGTTTAAGCTTGTATTAAATATAAAGATACACGTGTTTCAAAATTTTCATAGACAGTAGTTTTTGAAGAAATCGGAGTCCATGTTACTGATGGAAGATCGCGTTTTCAATGTTATGAATCGAGAGATCGTCTGAAATTCAGCACTTGTTACTAATATATATGCAGTCAAAAGTTAATGACCTTCGAGTAGTTAACGTTTTTTGGGTTTTCATGCTGTAATTTCCGTGCTAGTAAACATGAGTGACTTCTCTGACACCTTTGCCGGTCGAGCGATCCAGGGCTTCGAATGTCACACCGTGGATCTAGGTTCGTACCTCCATCATATAAATTACTGTTAGTTTTGTTTTTATGTATTGGGTAGTATTCTCATGTTATTACCTAAGCAAGTCTTATTATGAAGTAAAGCATGGAAGTGTGATTAATATTCAATTAAGTGTACTATCTGTTTACAGCTTTTTTATTTGTAACATACAGTACAGGAACAATAAAAATAAGAAATAAATACAACAAAAAACCTATAAATTATATTATTACTTAAGGGTATTTTGAACACCCTATCCCGAGAATGCTAAATTTAGTGACTTGGCTTCGTTGTATTTCAGGAACTACTGTAAACATTAACATGGAACCTTTACAGGATGTTAAACTGAATGTTCGCAGTCCATAATTGCATTTCAGACACTTGTTCTTTTCGTTCACTGGATATCATACTGTATATCATTCTCTTGACCCATTTTCGCCTCGGCGGATTAGCAGCGCGTACTGGAGTGCCATGTTGCGGTGCGCGCGGCTCTCCGCCGTCGGGGGTTCGAAACCCCTGCAGTCATTGATGTTTGTGTCGTCTTTAGTGTAAGGTAGTTCATGAGTAGTTTGTAAGTTTAGGGACTGATGACCCCGCAGTTAAGTCCCTTAAGCTTAAGAAACATTTGAACATTTTGATCTATTTCCTAGTTTTTTTTCTTCTTCTGTCTGGACTCCTTAGTAACCAACTGTGTTGCAAATTCTCCTTTATCGATGCGAACCTTGTCCATCTGTTGAAGGTCCTTATACAGTTTGATCTAGAATTAATTCCCATATCCTGTAGCACTTTCACATTACCATTGTGGCCATCATTAAAAGCAATAACAGCATTACTGCCTCCCCCCCCCACCCACACTTTTGTGTCTTCATTCCAACAGAAGCATTTTTTGGTGAGCGGGTCCATATAACATTATTTAACGACTCATTAGGATTTTGAGTCTGACCATACAGACATTTATTCAGCAATTCAGGATTTGCCAGGTCTCTCTAAAAAAAGGTTTTATGATATCCATAACTGCTGCTTGGATGGAATGTTTATGACTATGTCAATTGTACTGGGCATTGCGACAGTTGCGTCACGAGTCAGGTTCAGGAGGGCAAATGTTTTGTTTTGGTTAACATTAAATCGAAAATCTGTTACAAGGAAACCGACGTTTCTTAGAAGCACCTCCTTTTGACATCATACTATACTTTTGGAAACATTTACCAATCTTTCTGTCACTTTTACTCGGAAAAACGTTAGCACTTCGATATACAACGCGGTTATATTATGAAACGATACGATACTGTTTTTGACAGTGCTACAAATACAAACACGTAATATAACCTTTGTAACATACCAATTCACAGCCTTCTACATGAAAGAATTACCGATTTCATTAGATCCTGTAGTAATGCACGTAAAAATTTTATCATTTTCAACCGGTGTATATTATAATAAATAAATAAATAAAACGCTCCCCATGTGAGTTTATAATAACTTTATTGGGAAAATTGCAAATTTTGTATTGGGATAAAAATACGAGAATGTGAAACATTATTTCCGTTCTATCTCCTAATATTCACATTTACTGGCCGTCTATTCACCAGCATTGTCACAGCCAAATTTGTGAAGCTTATGATAAAATCAATCAAAACACAAATATTGCACTTACGTTATGTACTGTAAAATAAATAAGACTTCATAAAGGATTCATAGGGTGCCCAAACCTCCATGACGCACTAAGACGGAACTTTTATGGGTGATGGTTAAATCTGGTATGTTTTCTACTAACGATAACTCGGGAAATATATAAATGTGGCTGTATGACGTCCGTGTAAGAAATATTTGTGTTTTAATGTTTTTATAAGTTCCATTCTACTGATTGTGATTAAGTAACAGTATACTGCAGAAGTATTATATATATATATGCTTTTGCACTGTGTATCCAAAATAAAGTTTCTGTACACAGATCATACACTTCATTGAATATTAATAGCACTTATCTATGCTCTACTTCAAAATAAGGTAAGAAAAGATACTAAAAATATGATGGCATTATCAAATACATCGAAAAAATCTAACAAAAAATTGTCACGGTGGAGACTCGAACCTGGATCTGCGGTTTGACTGCTCGACCGGCAAGAGCACTCGGAAAGTCGCCCATGTTTACGAGTACCCAAGATACAGCGTGAAAACACGAAAAACGTAACTAATCGAACGTCAATAACTTTTGGCGCCATATATGTTGCTCATCTTCAGACGATCTCTGATTTTTTGAACAACAACTGAATGTCAGTCTACATTCAACATAGAACGTGCATGCAAAATTTGATGGAAATCGATGACCCACATGTCAGACCGCTTCCTTGATAGTCTCAGGTAGGATAGACTTTGGTGGTCCAGAGTTTCGGCACGAGTACATCGGAAAGTGCGCTTGTCGAATGATCAGATAGCGCAGTTGTGTGTGTGTGTGTGTGCGCGCGCGCAACAACTAGCAAACCAAGTCCAATTGTCGGGAGTTTAGGCCACTTATAATTACAGATGTTGTATACAGTTCAGGCCGGTTGAAATACATGGCGTTAAACTGTGGCAGAACAAACATTGGACTTTAATGCTGGATAACGTACAAGTCTGGGAACACACGATATACCTAACTCTTCTAACGATACGCCTTCGCGACCGACAACCCTTGCGATTCTCAATGGTAAAACAACGTTACAGCAGATGCAAAGCGTCTTATTATGAAATTAATCCCTATATCACTTTCTTCATGCCGATTTACATAAGCGAATATTTTGTCTTCCAGTACGTGTAGGACGAGATCCTTGAAAACTTCACTGCGGGATGGAGTCAAGCTGGCAGCAGCTCAGTTTTGCTTTGGGTAACATTCACAAGAACTTTTATGGCTGCAGTAGAGCTCGTGCAACGCATTATAACGGTCAAGAATATAGTTGAATGGTTGCAGATGACGAAACTTTTTCAAGGTGAACATTTTTTTCCCATTTCGATAGTGGCATTTTTAACCGGAAAATGCGTCGTACCACAAAGTTAAATTGTTGTGAAGAAATTCGGAAAACACTTTTGCGGGCCGAAACTGAACTGCTGGCTCTCCGGTTTACAGATGTGATCCCCATCAGACACATTTGGTACGCGACTGAATTTAGCATCAGTAGTCGTCACCCCTGTGTCCGCCAATTTACGGAAAACAGGTGACTTCTGTCGGCGACCGAGCCAAGCCACAAGCTTCCATGGACATTTTCCTCTGCCCGATCACTTTATGTTTACATGACTATCTTGCAATTCACGTTTACGTACAGTACCTGCAATGGGGTTCATCGAAAAATTTTAAGATTATATCCCTGGCGTTCCATTCTCGAATAGGGCACGGGATAAAGAAACACGTAAATCTCTACGTTCAGACCCTGGTATCTAGTATTTTATTTCTTCGATCATTTCTCCCAGTACAGGTAAGAGTCGACGTAATATTCGTATTCTGACGAGAAACCTTGTGATTTATTTCATAAATGCCTCTCGGAGCCTTCGTCTTACTGATTTGTATCTCATTTCGCTGCTATATCCGCGACAGTCTCTTTGCGTAATAACAACATGAACCTTCTTTGAACCTTCTCGATATCCTCTCTTTCAAAACTTGTATGGACGCCATACCGTACCGAAATATTCTAGCAGAGGACGCAGAAGCGTTGTACACGCTGTCTCATTACTACATGTTTTGCATCTTCTAAGTGATCTGCCAAGTAAGACCAGTCTTTGTTTCACCTTAAGCACAAAATTGTCCATGTCATCTTTGCAATTAAACGTGCCTGAAATTGTAATTATAATACTTATTGACAGATGGACTTCGCAGTGTAACTGAAAATTAACTTATTTCTTTCAGTACTATGATTTTGCCCTATGTACTGGATGTCATGAAACACGGATTCCCACAGGAAAGTGTACTCGCACCTATGATGTTTAACATATACAAAAATAATCAGTCGACATTAGAGCACTATATGCTGATGATCTTGCAATAGCTCTTCAAGGAAACAGATTTGAATCTGTGGAACAAAAACTGATACAAGGTCTTGAATGTTTGCCGAAATACAATAAAGAAAATTTTCTAAGCGGAATCCACTAAAAACTCAAATATATGATTTCCATCTGCTCATTAAGGAATCAAGAAGACAGCTGCATGTTGTGTGGGAGGGTAAAGATCTACTGCATGAATGCCATCCAAAGCATCTGGGCGTTATCTTGGACAGATCACTAATTTACAAATATCACTTTCAGAAAAACAAAGTTAGGATATGAAATCTCCTCCTCAAGAAATTATGTGTGAGCAAATGGCAAGCAAGCTCAAAAACGTTAAGAACTACAGCACAAGCCCTCTGTTTCTCCACCTGAGAAATTGCAGCCCCTGTGCGGTGCAGATCAGTCCATGCCAAACACGTCAACACTGCTCTAAACGAAACCTGCAGAATTTATACAGGCTGCATGAAACCCACCCTCCTAAATAAAGTTTACAAAGCAGCAGGTTTTAAAACATCCGCAACACGGCGATGTAAACTTGAATGTATTGAAAATTTCAAACAAAGTTTCGATTACAGACATCCGCTTTTTGGAGCACTTAAATCCAGAAGAAGCTTTCTGAAAACAGTGAGAGTTGAGTCGTCAGAAAATTTCCCTCTCCAAAAAAAAAAAAAAAAAAAAAAAAAAAAAAGAACCACTATCAGGAATGCACCTCGATTGGAGAAGAATTAGAACTGGTGGGGCTTCCGTCAAGTCAAACCTAGCGAAATGGGATTCACCAACAATCTAGACATATCCTATAAATGTGGAGAGACACAGACTTTGTAGCACATAACATACTGCTCTGATTGTCCTTCTACATTTAGTTCTGGAGATTTATGGCTCACAAGAGAAAATTCTATCAACGTTGCCCAGTACTGAACTGAAATATTGTAGTTCTGAATTTGAAACGTGAACAGGAGAAAGTAAAGTAAAGACTATGTTCATGACTTTACAGTTTTCTTGTTTTCGGATCAATTGCCAAAATTTTTTGCGTACAAAAATGTTGAGTGGGCTATTTTGTAATAGGTATCGATCTTGTGATATTTTTGATAGACCGTAAATGAGAGAATTTCCTGCAAACTGCCTATGACACTTATTCAACTTAAATCCCGTATTGATTATCCATTTATCAACAGGAATGGGCCAATGAATGTTGCCTGGGAAACAGACTTCGAGGGTACCAAGGAACACAGCGGAGGAGAGAAAGTACACTGTTGGTTTGGTGTAGCACATGTTAAAACTGACCGCCATTCGTTTCTTGGCACCTTTGGATCCTGGTCGGCAAGGTGTTGTATGCTGATCAAAAAGCTGGACTGTTCGAATTTCTGCTCCGTCTTCACAAATATTATGCTGCACACTATTAGAGCCGTTGCGATATGCCTTAGATTTGATGGTTCACCACACCGAGTAATAGCACACCAAGAGATCAGTACTGTGAGTAGACAGTGTTTCAATTAATTAAGGACAACCTTTAAGATACTTTTTATGTAGATTATCGGTTTCGACAGTATATCTGCCACCTTCCAATCTTTCATTACATTCATGACATGAAGGAAAAGAAAAAACAAAAACAAAAATGCGAAGTTGGCAGTTACACTGGCGAAACCTGTAATATAAACACAAATTAAATGCGATCTTGGATGCTGTCCTTAATGAATTCATTGAGACGCTCGTTTTCCAACTATGACAAACTTTTAATGTGTTTCAAAGTTCGGCCTGTTGCAGGGGCAATATCTCCAACGTTTCTGAATAAATATAAGGCTTTCCCTCCTACGTTAATGCTAACTAAAGTCGTACTCAGTCGTCCGGATCATTTTCATTTGCTTTTGACAAAATGTTGAAACGTTTGTATACCTATTGGACCAAACCGCTATGGTTATCAATCCTTAGACATACAAACAACTTAAAATAACCTGTACTAAGGACAACGCACACACCCATCACTGAGGGAGAATTCGAAACACCGGTTGAGGAGGGCCACCCAGCACGCAGCATGAAGCCTTAGACCAGGCGGTCATTCCGCGCGACTCGCGTTTGACACTGCCACGGAGATCGTATCCTTTATATTCTACTCAATAGTTTTGTAACTCTTGTGACGGGAAATTACGGATCCAGTCGCACAACTGTGACGATACTCCAAAAGCACGCGATTTGATTAAATGTCGCGTTTGTAGAATGCTGTTCGATACAGTTCAGTATATTTATATATACGGAATCAGTGTGTTACGCCGCAAACATTGTGACAGGGAAATGTGTTAAGATATTGGTTTGCTCACTTAAGCAAGACGCAATAAGGTCAGCAGCCGGTAGCAGAAAACGCTCACCCGCCTTGCCTGATGACGGCAGCCGCTGTGTCGGCAAATTGGAAAGCCTACCGTCAGCGAACTGGTGTGAGTGAAATGGCTGTCAGACAGAGGCGCAGCTAGTAAACATTTCATAAGTACACGTAACTGTCACAAGAGTGAAGAGACGCGGTAAAGACACATCGAGCGAACACTGCATTTTCAAAGGGAACACATTCAAACAGTTTCATACGTCATACCTTCAGCCAATTTTATGTATAAATACTCCCACATTTAGAAGTTGCAGTCACTTGGTCTTTTGCATCGACGATGCCCAGGAGGTAGTCGTCAATTCACTTGCATAATCGTTGTGCTCAGTCTTTGTCACAGATAGCAGTACATAAGGGTAACTGCTAGAGGCAGGTAAGAGATGGAGTCTGGTCGAGGCCATAGTTCACACTAAACATCATCTGGGAAGATGGTGATCCGCTCTGCTGACGATTTCACACCTCTATGGTGGCCGTCTGAGGCCAGCGCAGACTTCAGTGGTTGATTACTAAAGGCCAATGTTCCTGTCGTCGAGTTAGCACACTCGTGCTAATCCGACCAACCGGTGTCCCGAGTCGGGAACCAGCACGACATCCGACTTCAGACTGGTCCTTGCGTGGGTCCACTGGCCGCTGCATAGCCTGGTGAAGGGATAGAGCTTTTCACAATAACATTCTTCGCATCGCTTTCCGGCATCGCGGCGCGGTGCGCGCACTACCATCATACGAAACACCAAGGTTGCAGCTCGAAGGCGACGCCACCTACTGCTCTAGCTCCTGTCGAGCTAGCACCTTCATCAAACTTATGAATGTTACAGAATAAAATGTGTCAACTATAATACTGATTAACTAGCGTCCCTTGGCGCTCCACCAAGTTCCACGCCTCATCCTGACCTAAAGCTGGGAACACACCGCTCGGCCCCAGCAAGTCTGAGGTCTCCTGTCGGGAACACTCATTACTTCAGGGGAATTCCCAACCTGTTTCTGAATTCCAAAATATGTCTCTTGCTGTATATATATATCTTTACATTTTCTGCACACGGTCTTAAATCATAGAATTTACAGAGTAATTTTGTTTTTAAATATATTTGAATAATAATTTACTGTAATCATGAAAGTGTCAGGGATTAGGTTCGGAACCGGAAGTTAATGAATTGGCGTGTAAGAGAATGCGGACACCACATTCTTAGATGTTTTCATCCTAGGCATGGATCGTTTCTATTTATTACCTGTATCCCTGCAGCAGTGTAACTAAAAATTGTATCCCTACAAAAGCACCTGGCCGTTGAATTTGCATCCGTATTTCATGTTCTATTACTATGAAGAGAAATCTCTATGGAATAGAAGTGACTCATATGAGTTCGTCTGATGCAACAGGTAATTTTAGGTAACCTGTTCCTCTTTACCATACGTGCTCTACAGAAATAAAAATGTCATTCTAAGAGTAGAGATACATTCCAGGGAGTCCATAATTTTAGTAACACGAACAATATTATACAATTCAGAAAGGCCGTTGTAAATTAATATTTCGTAGTTTTTTGCTCTCCAGAATTTCAAACAATGTATTTCAGTTAACACTCTGAAAAAAAGTCTTTAATATACAAATTCCCTGAACGAAAGTTATCCCATTTCATTTGGACCACCATTATGTGCATAATAACGAGGCTAAAATGAAATCTGCCAAAACAAGCGTTAAAGTAATAAAGTAGTTTCTATTCGTATATTAAAGCCATCACAATTCTATTCATAAACAGCCTAGAGTGTTGACATATTCCCCAATATTTCCTGATTTAATTGGGTTTATATTATGGCAGCGTATTATTAACATATTATACAGTCCCAGTTTCAGTGATGCATAGAGGTACTGTTAGTAATTAAATTAGATATTTCGATATTGGCTCTGCTGTAAGAAATAATTAAATGACGTACCTGTTTCTAGAACAATTCGTTTACTATATTCAGAGTTTATATTTTAACAGTGTAAATCAGTTGAGTGCTGTTACGTAGTCTTCCCAGTATAAATCTGCGGTCGAGGATAGGGAAAACTGGTAATCTGAGAACCTTTTATTAACAGGAACACGATAATCCCCGAATATTGTTCGTTCCCCAATAAAAACATGAGAGAATAAGTGCCACGAAATACGTTTAAAAACTTTATACTTACTCTTCTGCAAAAAGTGGTTTTAGTGTTGTACAAACACAACGTCTCAAATTTATCGCTGTAAATTGTGATTATTTTGTAAACTTTCAGAGATGATAGAGCCTGATAGAGATATCAGTTTTAGATGCTTGAACCTTGTCCAAAAACGAAGAGGTCGAAAATTATATGCGTAAATCCGCCATACATCAAGTAGCACTCTAACTATGGTTTCAAACCTTCCATTCGTAATCATAGTCTACAGAAATCCCGGTGAACACTGGCCGATGCAATTAGGTAGTGTCTGCTTTTGGCGGACTAATAATGGGAAGCGATGTCTAAGATTCTACGTCTGCTACATACTAGAGTAGTTCCGAAAATATTTTCTGTTAAAATTGTTACCGCGAACCATACGGGGAGGAAGTCATAGAGTAAAGAAAGCGATATATTGCGTTCCCTAGAAAAGTGTTTTAGGGGTCCTACTATTGATTGTCTTTATAAACGATTTACGAGACCATCTGAGCAGCTCTCTTACATATCTCTCTGATGACGCTGTCGTTTATCGGTTAGTAAAGTAACAGGAACGTAAGAAAGACTGCCCAACTAATTTAGTAAGTTATTTGCGTAGTACGAAAGTTGTTAATTTTCCCTAAATTATGTGAAGTGTTGAGTCATCCATATGAGCCAGAAATAAATCCGTTGAACAACAGATCAACTAAATACCTATGAATTATACTTACGAACAACTTGTAATGGAAAGAACTCATAGGAAACATTATGGATAAGGCAAACAAAAGACTAAGTATCATTGGCAGGAAATTTAGACGTTTCAGCCGTTCTATTAAATAAACTGTCAATACAACAGTTGTGCGTGATATTTTAAAGTGTTGCTGCTCTTTGTGGAATTCTCACCAGATCGACTGACGGAGGGTAGGTAGAAAGTTCAGAGAGGAGCATCCCGTTTTTTATTAACGCAGTACGGGTAGACAGTGCCTCAGACGTTATGCAGCCGTCTTTACGTCGAGGCTTAGATTTAGCGTAAAGTTCCAAGCGATTAGAAAAAAGCGCAGGTGACTCCTGAGCCTAAGAAAGGCAAATGAATGAACCCACATAATTACAGACCAGTATCATTAACATCAGTTTGCTGTAGAATTCTTGAACATATGCTCAGCCCTAATACAGTAACGTTTCTAGTGGCGCGAAACCGTCTGTCCATGAATCAGCACGGCTTTAAGAAGCATCGATTGTGCGATACACAACTTGCCCTTTTCTCTCATAACATCTTGGGTGCTATGTTCAAATCAAATGTTTGTTAAGCTTATGGGACTTAATTACGGGGTCATCAGTCCCTAAACTTACAAACTACTTATGAACTACTTACGAACTAGGACGGCACAAATATCCATGCCCGAGGGGGGATTCGAACCCCCGACCGTAGTGGCCGTGCAAACCGTGACTGAAGCGCCTCAGTCCCCGCGGCCACCGCGGCCGGCTTGGGTGCTATGGATGTTTTTTGAATGGCATTCCTAACATTTAAATTAATATCGGAAGTCAACAAATTTTGCTTCTTCAGATACGCATTTCTTCCCGTTGCCAATGTGCATTTTATATCTTCTTTAATTCAGCAGTCAGAAGTTATCTTGCTATCCAAATAACAAAACTTATCTAGTACTTTTATTGTCTCATACCTTAATCTAATTCTTTCGCATCGCCTGATTTTCTGACAATACATTCCATTACCTTCGTTTTATTCATGTTAATGTTCATCATATATCTTCCTTTACAGACATTTTCCATTAAACATTTAATTGCTCTTCCAGGTCCTTTGCTGTTTCTGACAGATTCAGTATGTCATCAGCAAACTGCAAGATTTTTATTTCCTCTCCCTGGACTTTAATTCCCACTCAAAATTTGTCCTTGCATTTCTCAATTTATAGATTGAACAGCGCTGGGGTAAGTCTACAACGCTGTCTTACTCCCTTCCCAACCACTGCAACCCTTTCATGCCCTTCGACTCTAATAATTACTGTCTGATATTTGTACAAATTTAATATAACTCTTCGGTCCCTATTTTTTACTCCTGATACCTTCAGAAATTGAAAGAGTGTATTTGAGTCAACATTGTCAAAAGCTTTCTACAGATCCACAAATTCTAAAAATTTAGTTTTCCCTATCCTTAAACCAACTTCTAAGACAAGTCGTGATGTGACTATTGTCTTGCGTATTTCTACACAGCAGTGTAATGAACCAAATAGAGTAACAGCTCAAGTGCGTCTCTTATCGGATGCAAACGCTACCACAAAATTTCCTAGCTCCAGACTTTTAGAGCTTTCTTGAACTATGGGACTAGTAATTGCTGTTGAATCTTCCGGGTTATGTGGTCGTGGTCGAAGAAACGTATAAGTCAGGCCCTCCGATCTGTTAAGGATAAACGCCCTCCTATATCATCTAGTGGGGGTGTACAAAATTCCGTGTTTTTGCGGAAAAGTGTATATTGATACCACAAAAAGGAGTGTGAATACAAGACTGAAAGAACACAAAAGTCTTTGCCGACTAGGCAGAATTGAGAAATCAGCTGTAGCTGAACATGTTTTCCAATCAGGATATCATGAAGTGATGTTTTCCGAAACAGAAATTTTATCTACAACGACGAACTATTATCCACGACTGTACAGAGAAGCAATTGAAATATACAAACATGGGGATAATTTTAATAGAAAGGAAGAAGCAATGAAACTCAATGACATATGGACTGTGGCTCTTCAGAGTAGGTAGTTACGCTTTTATCTCTGACCATCGACTATCGAAAGTTATGTTTTATCTTTGACAAGGCTTATCTCTGCTGCGCCCGTGAACACTTGCCCACGCCCCCTTTTGGACAGTATTTATACCGCTCTCCGACGCCCGACTCGTCAGTCGGCAAGACTCACCGCTACCAGTAGCACCTCTGAGGATATCCAGCGCAGCTCTGGACGAAACGTCAAAGAAGCAGATTTGTTTCTTCGACCACGACCACATAACCCGGAAGATTCAACAGCAATTATTTCAGCCGGTCGTGAAAGCCTTCACTGCATAATTATGGGACTAGATTTGAAATTTACAGGTTGAGTCAGCGGAAAACAAAGTAGTTTTCAGGCTTGTAAACGTAGTACTGACGTGTCTACCTCCGTTTGCGACTTATTTACTTACCATCCTTGTACTCTTTAATGCACGCAACTAGAAAACGTTAGGGTAGGGAAACAATATGAATGCGGCTCGATAAATCACCTTCCAGGCACTTAATTGACGTTCGCAGAGGAAATATATCAACGTAGATGTACTGTACATTCACAAGAGGTAAGGGAGGATGTTAGTGGTACATATAGTGCCCTCCGCTCCACACCGCAAGGGGTTTGCAGCGTATAGGCGAAAGGGGAACCCCCGATACAACAAAACAGCGTTCTGATTCCAGGAAGGATTCTGGCCTATACCGAACGCAATATTTCTCCCGTGATTACAGGCAGGCGGTCACTGGTCTCGCCCAAAGAGAGGATTATGGCGGCAGGGACAGACTCAAGTACTGAGTAGGCGCGCGTGCAAAACCTGTGCCTTTGTGCCCACCGATTCGACGGTAAAGCGTTGCCGAGATTTCGGGAAGAGGCCCGGGAGAGCGTGTGGGTTGCGGAGCAAAGCGCCAATAGCGACCACCCCTTCCCTCCCCTCCCCTCCCCTCCCGCCCCTCTTTTACAACATTACGATTATTGTGCGCTCTTCTATCGAGGCCTCGATGCCGCTGACCGGGATGCGTTTCCGAATCGGGTCTACCGCCGACTACTCACTGCGCACTCCGAAAGAAAAAAGGATCGGCCGGGAGGAAAACGGATTATCGATACCCGTTTTCAGCGCTCTTTCGCTTTCACCGCCTTCCCTCTCTCCACAACACACGAGCGCATGCGCACACACACAGGGGAACGCTCCGAACGCAATTGCCAAAGGATGCGGGTTAGAGGGGAGATCGGACCGTATTCATTGGAACTGTCCGTCCGCCGACTGAAGTATTGCTACAGCAACGATTTTGAATATATATTTTTTTCTGCTTTTGCTCTCTTTTCCGTTGTCTGCACTTGATTTTGCACCAGGAAAGCCCGAGCTCGTGGAGCCCAATGGTACGAGAGGTAACGCATGAATATTAAAGTTATGGGAACGAGATAAGGGCCGTCCTATGACGTGTGTGTGGCGTGAATGTGACGTCGCAACGATGCGAAGGAGCCGGTATTTATGCTCAGAAGATAACTTTTTCCCCCTGTAAAGCTGAGTATCTTCGGTAGTTTATGTATCGTGTTCAAAGAATTTAATTTAATACCAAGTCAGTGACATTAATTACATACCAAATAACACGACTAAACTACAAGAATAACCTTTCGTTTTTTTTTTGTTTTTTTTTGTTTTTTTTGTTTTTTGTTTTTTTTTTTTTGGGCTTAACTGAAACATTCTCATTTTAACGAGACACCTAATGAACCATATATAACACACAATGTTCCAGAAGAGATTCGTAGCCATATTTCGTCTGCGTCTTCAAACATCTACAAAAAATGGGCATTTTCCAAGACGAAAGATGTAAACAGATTGAGTGCCAAAAATCAGGAACCAAGTTATAACAAACGGTCTGTTTTAAGTACTTAGGGTGTATTTTCTCACAGGATGGAAACATAATGAAGAACTGGAATCGAGGTGTAGTAAAGCAAACGCGTTGAGTGCTCAGCTACGATCTATTCTCTTCAGCCAGAAGAAATCAGCACCAAGTGTAAATTAGCAATGCGCCGCTCTGTCTTTCGACAGACTTTGTTGTATGGGAGTGACAGCTGGGTTACGTTATTAATCAGGTTCAGGATACAAATACGAAAGAAATACGAAAGTAGCAAGGATGGCAGCAGGTATCTGCGGAGGAGTGATCCAGCGCTCAAAGGGGCCTTGTTGCGGAGCGTGTGGTCACTCGCCGTCGTAGGTTCGAGACCTCCCTTGGACATGCGTGTGTGTTTGTGTTGCCTTTAACATAACTTAAGTTCCAGTATTTGAGTAGTTTGTAAGCCAAGGAACTGAAATCGCAGCCGGCTGTGGTGGCCGGGCGTTCTGCGGCGCGTCAGTCTCAGTCTACATGGCCACTACGGTCGGGGTTCGAATCCCCCTCGGGCATGGATATTTGTGCCGTCCTTAGTATTAGCTAGTTCATAAGTAGTTTGTAAGTTTAGGGACTGATGACCCCGTAGTTAAGTCCAATAAGCTCTACAAACATTTGAACAATTTTGAAATCGCAGCAGTTAGGTCCCTTAGATTTACAAACATTTTTTTTCACTTCAGGTACAACAATATGGGAACAATGACAGCATGGTGCCCATAATAAAGAAATCAAAGAGCATTGGGAATTAACGCCGTAAATGAAGCAATATGAGCGAAAAGGCTGACATGCTGGGGTCTTGGGACACTTATGGGAGAAGCAAGGTTATCTAAGAGACTCATGGGTTCAGCAGTAGATGGTAAGAGGAGTCGAGGTAGGGCAAGGAGAAAGTACTTGCATTCAGTCAAGAATGATTTTGAAGTGACAGGCTGAAAATTAGACGAGACATCAATGTTAGTATTTACCAGGGAATCATGTGGGAATTTTTTTAGGAGGGCTGTGCTCCAGACTGAACGGTGAAAGGCATAATCAGTTTCTGATGATGATGAATATGATGATGATGATAATGATGATGACCCACCGTAAGGTGCGTGGCGTAGGAGCCCTCATGCCAGTCCGTTTTATCTCATTTCTGTTCCGCTTCCATATGGTACAACTGAAAAACGAAAGCTTGTAGCCACCATACGAGCACTAATTGCTCTTGTGTTTTTCGATTTCACGCTGTACATAAGCTGGCGGTGAATCGTTCTGCAAGTTGCTTTAAATTCCACCTCTATAATCTTCCTCTGTAGTGATTCTCGACAACAACATCGCCGTTCCTCTTGGGAATACTACTTGAGCTTACGAAGCATCTCTGTAACACTCGCTCAATGATAGATATGACAGTAACAAACCTACCAGGCGACCTCAGCTCGGCTTCTGTGTCTTCATCAGGAATGGTCGAGATTCCTCACACTTGATAAATATTCAATATGGAGTGTTTAAGCATTTTATACGCGTTATCCTCCGCGTTATCCTACATGTTCCCAAAATTCTCCCAGTAAACCGCAGTCGGCCTTTATATGATCGTTCCACTTCATATCGCTCTGCAACGTTACCTCTAGATACTCAATCGACGTGACCGTGTCAAGCAGTCCACTGATAATCCTACATTTGTACGTTGTTGGTGCTTTTCTCCTACTCACCTGCATTGGCATTTATTTTACAACAGGTATAGGTAGATACCAGTCCTTACACTGACTAGAAATTACGTTATTCTTCATCCTACAACAATTATTCAGTAACGATACCATTCTGTACACCACGACATCATAAGGATACAATTGCAGATTACTACACACCCTGTCTCTCATGTCATTTATCTACATACAAAATATCCGCTGTCCTATAACACTTACCTGGGTCACTACTGACGATATCTGTGTCTGTGATAAATACTCGTAGTCGAGGACAACTTTCTTGATTCTATTACTTAAGGAATGTCGAAGGCACCAACATATCTGAGAACGTATTTCATTTTAATCTACGTAGGCATTCGGTGCAGCTTCGTGTCAAACGAAATTACGGTTCGCAAGAACACACGTGAGAAAAGAACAGCATCACACGAGCCATGCTTTCTGAAGTTATATTGGAGCATGGATAGTTTCCTTTTCGTAATTTGTTAATGATATTTGTGTCTAATTATGAGTGACCGTTCTCTTACCTCTCTTATAAACGTGAGTCATCTGCGCCTTTTCCAGTCACTGTGGTGTCGCACAAGTATGAAGTGCGCGCCACGTACTTAGGCCGCGCGCCGCCATGAACGGACGGCGCGGCGTTTTTACAACGTCAGCCACGAGCGCCCTCTGCTACAACTCCGCTCGTGATCACGTCTGCTGCATCGGTCACTTGGGGCTGAGATAGGAACCAGTTAACACTTCGGACTGAGATAGGAACCAGTTAACACTTGGAAATCTGATAGGCACCAGTTAAGACTTAGCTATCGGATAGGCACTAGGAATCATCAGTAGGCAGGCCTCTAATTTATGTATCAGCGTTTTGCGGTCATGAAACTTATGAAAGGTAAGTATTGTAATCTCTCTTCGAAATATATGTCGTTCTAATTTAGTCTAGTGTTTCTAGTTTCTGCTGTCCCTGTGGCTGGTCACCTCCGTACCTGCATACGCGTGCATCCTTTATCCCTGTGTCGGTCTCTTTCCACTCGGACACCGACACCTACAACCGGCGGAAACGAGGCACAAAACGAGGCTGGGACACAAAAGTCGCTTGGAACTTTGCCCTGGAACAAAGATACGCGATAAACGTAACACAAGTAAGCGGTCAGTATCGTGGAGTATACTTTGTAGAAGTGGATTAGGGTTCCAAGTGGACCTGGCGCTTTGTTTGTTTTCAGCACTCTCAGCTACTTCTCTACACCGGGGGTGTGCATCATTTAGGCATTAGTGCGATGATCCAATGACCGTATGTTCGTTCGGATTGTGAATGAGTGACCTGATAGGTCTTTGTAAGTCCTTGGTAAACTACTGTAGCTCTGATTATGTGACTAAATTTATTGCAATGATTCGAAAATTGTGTGCACCTCGTTATAAGTAACTTGATCATTTCTCTCTTGTTATCGTAATTCCACTGTTTGATCTAGAACTCTCTGATCTACATAGTATGCTCCGACAATGTACAGTATAACTGCTCCGTGCTACCGCGTGATATATTACTAGTCGATTTCAAGTTCATTGGCGAAATCACGGACAGAACAAGCGACTAAATTAAGCGATAAAAATGGATTTGACATCACTACGAAGTCACCATCTATTTTACGGATGTAACTGCTGATAAAAATACATGATTTCACTACTCAACACCTTTCGGTGCAACGCAGGAGACGACTATTTCACAGATGTATCAGTTTGGGTGAATGTACGAAGCGCACATTTCAGGGAGGAAAATATGTCCCTCACGGCGAAATGTTCAGAGTGTAAATTGCAGCTGCTGTCGCGGGAGCGACCCAGTCCTCTCACACACGCCGTTCAGCTCAATATCAGGTTCCGTGACTTTAATATTCATTGCGTTCGCTCTGATGCCACTGCGTTCCACGGGCGTGACTTTTTCATAGAAGAAAAAGAGAAGGGAAAAAAATACGATGTCATCGCTGCAGCAGAGCAATACTTTCTCTTTACTAACAGTTCAGTGAGCTTTCACAGGTACGATAGAAAGTGTTTATAGACAAGCGACGTGTTACATTGCCGTCACCGTGTTGATGGAAGTAGTCGACAAAGGTAAGTGTGTTGCCTGCAAGCAGTGAAATTGTAAATCTAACTTACTACTATATATATCGCAAAAATAAAAGAAAGGAATGACTATCTAACTAAATATAACGAACACGAGATACCTCTACCATATTGTCGCCACTACTAGACGTAAACGAACCAAGCATGATGACAGGTGCAAGCACAGGATTTAACATTAAAAGAAACATACCAGTATCGACAACAGGTCTTCATTTGATGAAGATATTTGTGAAATGTGCGTCTAGACAGAAGTGGAACTGAAAAAAAGGCAATCAAACCGTTTCAAATTTAGATGTAAAAACTGTGTACAAATTGATTCGAGATGATTATGTAAGACATTAAGAGTTTTCCGTGTAATAGGCGAAGAAGAGAACACACATACACACAGGGTGTCCAGAAAAGGACTCCCTGATTTCAAAATTAAATATCTCGAAAACCAAGATCGATAGAGGAATGCAGTAAACGGTATGTTTATTGTGAAAGCTGTAAGAAGTTTATACAGTGGTTTGAAATAATAGTTACAAAAGCTGCTAACAGATGGCGATGTGATCGCCATACGTAATGCCTAGTATAAATAGTGATCCGAAGCCCAGAGCGATCATTTCCACTATTGAAACGTGAATGAAGGTTAGCGTACCGAAGGAAGAGATTAAAACCATGTACTCCATTGAACAACGCGATTTTCTGGTGCTAGAGTACCATAGGTTCGAAGAGAGTCCTACGGCAACAAGGTGAAGTTTTCAAGCACGATTTAATGTTCCAAAAGGACCCGATGCGAAAACCATTCGTACGCTCTTCGCAAAATTTCAACGAACAGGCAGCGTAACTGATGATCTAGTGGGGCATGCTGGCCGCAAGCAAATCGCGGTTTCTGGAATTATTCAGCGAAATCCAATGTCATCCGTCCGTAGAATTGCATCTGAGACTGCTTTGAAGCGTTCCAGCACGAAGAAAATACTGAGAAAGAGCCTACACGTGTTACCATTCAATCTTCAAACGCACAAGGCCATACCCGTACGATCTGTGCAACAAAGGGTTGCCTTTCATAATCAGATGCTCACAATGATTTTTAGTGAAGGATCTGATGTTGGCTACATCTGATTTAAAGATGAAGCACACTTCCACCTGAATTTGATACGTGAATTAGCAGATCTGGCGATTTTGGGGTTCCGAAAAGCCATATTGTGAAGCGAAACCCCTGTATTCTTCTAAATTTACTGTGTGTGCTGCAGTATACAGCAGAGGCATTATTGTCCCTTTTTTCATTCGAGAAACGGTCACTGGTGCACGTTACGTTGCAATATAGGAACAATTTGTCGCCACACAGCAAGCGCTAGAGGATCGACCAGGTACTGAATGGTTTATAGTAGATGGAGCCCGACCACATCGGACCGAACAAGTGTTTCGCTTTCTTGAGGAATACTTCGGGAGTAAAGTCATTGCTTTGGAACATTCCAAATTTACTGATGCAGGCATGGATTGGCTTTCATAATCACCGGATTTGACTTCCTGTGACTTTTTTTTGTGGGGCACAGTGAAAGACATGGTCTACCCGAAGCATCCCGCCACGCTGGACGAGCTTGAATCGGCGAACTCTTCGTTTAGACACTACGTAATGTGAAGGCGAATTTCATTCTTCGTTTACGCAACCTCTGTAGTGCCAATGGTGAACATTTTGAAAACATTGAGATGTGATTGTTTGCAAAGAGTGTTTTCATACGATTATTTCACTTATCTATGCTGATAGCCGGTCGTGGTGGCTGAGTCGGCTGCGGCGCGTCAGTCACAGTCTGCACGGCCACTACGGTCGGGGGGTTCGAAACCCCGTCGGGCATGGATATTTGTGCCGTCCTTACTATTAGCTAATGCTTAAGTAGTTTGTAAGTTTAGACTCGTAGTTAAGTCCTATAAGCTCTAGAAACATTTGAACATTTCATGTATGGTGATATGAGCTGTACAGCGTAGAACGCCATCCGTTAGCAGCTTTTATAACTATTATTTCAAACTGCTCTATAAACTTCTTACAGCTTTCACAAGAAACATACCGTTTACTGCATTCCTCTGGCGATCTTTGTTTTCGCGATATTTAATTTTGAAATCAGGGAGCCCTTTTCTGGACACCCTCTATTTTGCTTTCCACCTTATCCAGCATATAACAAATTACTTACGCTAATTAGTATCCATGGATTGCTATGTTCATGAGATTATTTTAAATATATTTCATTATTCTATTTTGTTTGAATATTTGCTTCTTCCCCCTCTCCTTTTTATCTCACTCCTGCCATAAAATCTAATCAAACAACCCCCCCCCCTCATTTTCATTACCATACATTATTTTCCATCATCTATGGTCTGACATAACATACTGCCCAATCAATGGTACCATCACTCTCACCATTTCCATTTATCCCCATCAATCAATCTTTATTACCCCTATAACAACCTGCTCTCTACAACTATCCTCTAGCCTTCCCTCCATAAATCATCACATGTTATATTACAACTTCAGCTTTATACATTCAATATGATGGATTCCCGCCCACTGCCACACTATATAATGGATGCATTACTTGCACAACGTTTCAAATTGAACTACGCCATACTATAGGTCACTTTCAGTATTATAGCAACTTGAATATATGTTTTGCGTTGTAATTTACTTAATACCAATCGGCCTTCTACAACAACTTTCAGAAAGATGCTATACAAATAAGAACATAGATTTGTCATTCCCACCAACAGATTATATTATTAACTAGCTGCTAAGGCCGGTATTGCCCGTTTTTCATAAATAAAGCTTGGAAATTATGAAACAACGATACAAAGAAAATTTACAATATATACAAAATTATAAGTTCAGAATCAAAAGAATGGAAAATCGCAACGAAACACAAATTACCTAAAACAATAATTTAATAAAAGAAAAAACACGGATTCAGTAACTATTTCTTTCGAAACACAGCTTGCCCTTTATCCACATGAAGTGATAAGTGCCATCGGCAAGGGATCTCAAATCAGTTCCATATTTCTGGTTTTCCGGAAGGTTTCTAAAGAAATTGCGTTCATATGGAATATCGCTCAAATGTGCAATTGGATTCACGGTTTCTTATCGGGAAGGACACAGATCGTTGTAATTGTCTGTAGGTCATCCAGTAAAACAGAACTGATATATGGCGTTCCCCAGGGAAGCGTTATAGATCCCCTATTCTTTCTTGTGTTTACAAACGATTTAGATAACAATTTGAATAGCTCTCTTAGACTGTTCGTTGATGATGCTTTCCTTTATCGCTTAGTGAAGTCAACAGAGGATCTAAAGCAACTGTAAATCGATGTAGACGAAATATCCACTTGCTCCGAAAATTGTCAATTAACACTTCTGAATGTGCAAATATTTTGCTAGCACCCACCTACATAGGGAAACATAACCATACCAAGAAAATAAGAGAAATCAAATCGAAAACTGAACGATTTAGATGTCCTTTCTTCCCGCGCGGAGTTTTGGAATGGAAAGATACAGAAAGATTATGAAAGTGGTTAATGAACCTTCCAAAAAATGTTCAAATGTTTCTTAAGCTTATGGGACTTAACTGCGGGGTCATCAGTCTCATAACTTATGAACTACATTACACTAAAGACGACACAAACATCCGTGCCCGAGGGAGGATTCGAACCCCCGACCGTAGTGGCCGTGCAGACTGTGACTGGCGCGCCGCAGACCGCTTGGCCACTGCGGCCGGCAATGTACATTGTGCCAGGCACTTAAATATGATTTGCTGAGTCTCTATTAGTTGTAGACGATTGGCTATATCGAGGAGAGGTGGTAGGAAGTTGATTTGGAAAGCACAGAAGTTTCTGGCAGAGACGGTGATACTTATTTTCACTCTTGTGGAAGAAGGACATTTGTGCCTTCGGTCTGGGAGAGAGAAGAACTTCGCTTTTAGGCTTGGTGGAGTTCTGTACTTAGAGTTTGGTCTGACCTCAGTTAATTATTGTGAAGAGTTGGAGAGCAGGTTGAATGGAACTGTACCGGCAGTTAGTAGTCAACCATTTGTGGCATACCATATTGGTCCAAGGTCATACTTGTCTTGTGTCATTCTGCCGATACACTGGCTCTTGCTTCCCTTGTCTTGACAGGACGAGGTGTGCGAGTTGTCTATCGGCAAAGGACGGCAAAAAGGGCCGCCACGTATGAATCTTTCCACAGAGGCGCGCGATTGCTATCATAACGGTAAACAGCAGACTGTCGACGCACACCAGCACGTCTCCGCCATCGCCTGTAGGCGCACGTGGTAACGTATCCGCAGCTCTGCGCGATATTAATCATCACAGACAGTTTTTTTTTTTTCGTCAAATCGTATGAATGAAACTTGCTTGTAAGGACCTGTACAGTTAATGCACTAGGAATAATTCCACGATCATTAAGAGTTAGATATTTCCCTCCCCATTCCCCAATTTTGCCCAGGTGAGGAAATCAGACCCTGTTCTATTCTTGTTTTAATTTTACATTTTTTAAATATCTTCAGTGGTCAATTTAATAAATAAATCAATGAATCCAGTAATTACTTAATGATTTATCAGCTCCTTCCACCAATAAGTGTAATAAATGTATTTTATCCCACAGATCAGCACATTACCGCACAGATGCCGCCCTCCTTAAAAATTTAACTTCGCGGGTAGTTGGACTGCAGCAAAATAGTAAAAAACAATATTTTACGTTTTTAAGATGATAAAGTAATTTGAAGCTTTCTGCTTAGAATGGTACAAAATTTAAGAAAGTCTAATAGGAAATATTTTTATTTCATTTTTCAAAATTATATGTGTGTCCAGGAAAGTTCCCCAAACTTGTGATGTTTACACATTTAAATCCTCACAATTCCGAAAAGATTGATATAGAAGGCTGCGGATTTCGCTTATCAATTGTACATTCTTTGATCTTTCCGTTGCTACCAATGTCTTTGCAACTAGCTATGTTTCTAGTTCAGTTTTCGATATGTGAGATTGTGAACCTTATGTGGACATGCATTCCTGAGAATGCATTTATTGGCGTAAAAACTTTGAATTGGGAAGTCAATGATTGTGTTATTTCATTCAGTGATGTTCATATGGGTACAATAAAGGTCATGGAAAGCATTCATTTTCTGGACAACATGCGAGTAAGGAAGACTGAATTTAATAATTAAAAAAATAATAATAAATAAAAAGAAGGTATGAAAGCTTCTAGGTGAAGAAGAAGTAGAATATGATTCTGATTGCTCTGTTGGACACTTTTGATAATAGAATGAGACGAAATTGTGTATTTTCATAATAAATTACTTTAATCGCATTCACTGACATTCGAAATTTTTAGTGTTACACGTATCTTCATCTCACAAACCACTAAACGAATAACATAACATTTTTCAGAAATGCTGTACAATAGTTAAAAGAAGCCACCGAACCATATTGAAGATAAAATATGGCTTATTCTCTGAACCAAGGAAATTTATGTTATGTTTTTTCCAATAAAAATGGCTTAACGGTAAAAAAAATCATAAATATTATAGAAATAAAAATAAAATATTAGTTCTAGTTCAGTGAGCTAACAGTATATGCTGAAAAAAGGTGCCAAAATTTCTGAGTTCTAAATATAACAGTTCGAGAGAAAAATTTACATAAAGTTAGCAAACTTAACATTATAGAGGTAGGGCATTCCGACTACCCTTAAGCTTGTGAAGCTCTCAACCTTCCACAACTATCATTCTCCTCGCGACCATTTTATACAAATTCTATACGCCACCACCGAGCTATATCGATAGGACACTACGAGTATTTTCAATAAAAAAATCGCACTGACGTGTTTTACGGCCCACTTTAGATTTGTAGTTTTATAAGTTTTTTGCAAAAATTTTTGACCAAAATAATAATCTAAATAATAAAAAAATAATTAATAAGATTGTCTGAAACCCTTTTAGGAAAAAAATAATTTAGGTAGTGGCGGGTTCCCTACCACCGACCTCTAGCACCATAGGCCAACGCCTTGTCTACTACGCTTTTTTTTTCTTCAGGTAGATCTATGATGTGCGGTCGTTTTTCATTGGTCGTTCTTGGTCGTTCGTTGATCAGTTGGCTCAGCTTTTTTATTACAGAAGACGTTCAGCCCTCTGACCGGGCGCGCTGAGCCACGGCACCCGGTGTTACGGCTATCAATCAAAAGATGAGTCCTTTAATCTTATACTATTGATGGCTGTCCTTAACTGATGCTAATATGGCATTTGTGGACACTACATCATCATTTATCGTACGAAGAACGATGTGTTTTTATTAATTCCACAGTGCGCCATTGCTTTGCAATGACAGCGAGTAAGTTACAATAAGAAAATTATCAAATACGCAACGCAAGATGGATGGCGTATCCCAGAGAGAGTTCTGGGCGAGGAATGTCACATGACATCTCCGAACGGCTGATTTTCGTTAATTCAATGGAGGGTGTCAAATCTCCGTTATTTTTGCAAATATGTCTCAAACGATACGAGATATGAAAAAAAAACAAGCTAAGTCGTAGCGAATTTTCTCCTCTACCAATTAGATTATTCAATTTTCGTGTCAGATGAACGGTTCGTTAGCAATTACAATTATATTACAAACTTTTTTTTGCACTGCTACGTATGTTTTGTCCGAAAATTTTGAAGAAAGGAGGTTCTGGTCTCTGGCGGCCTACAATCAAGTTTGTAAAATTTGTTGCTGATCGGTTGAACGGTTCGTCTTGAATACAGGGAACACTTTACGGACAGACAGACATACATCTCAAAATCGCCGTTGTTTCTGCAGATATCTTTGACAAGCTATGATATATGAAAAAAACATAAGAGAGCAAGGTTGTAGAGAATTTTCTCTTCTACAAATTCGGTTATTCAGTTTTCGTGTCAGATGAATAGTTGAGCCGTTATTTTCGTTTAAATTTCGAGCGGTCAAAAGACGATTGCAAAAGCCCACTTTTAGTGTTACTACCGTAACCTAAAGTGGACTAAAAATCGTGCTTGTTTATGGTGGACTGCGGTAGAGGCATCAGGACAGAGCGGATGTGAGGCGCCGCCGGGCAGCTGACCTCCCCCCCCCCCTCCCACCAACCGTCGAGGCGGCTTAGCGTAGCTCGTGCTTCCGGGTTCTTGGCGTCCGGCTGCGCGGGCTTTTAATTCGTCGACTGCGAGATCAGTCACGGCTGGGCCCCCCGACTGTATCGACCGCGGCTGTTCCGCCGCTGCAGCGCGCCTCCGGAAATTGGTAGCGCCGGCGCTCCATTTCCTCCGCCTAACGCAGCCGCGCACCGCAGCCCTGTGCAGCAGCACGCGCTCCAGACCCCACACAGGCCGCGCGGGATGCGTCTGCAGCCCACACTTCGGCACCTCCACATACTTGAAAACTCTTCAAGCAGACGATCAGTGTGTGGCGTAGAGTATTGTTTCAAATGTTTGTATAGTCTATGGGACTTAACTACGGGTTCGTCAGTCCCTAAACTTACAAACTACTTATGAACTAACTAAGACTAAGGACGGCACAAATATCCATGCCCGAGGGGGGATTCGAACCCCCGGCCGTAGTGGCCGTGCAGACCGTGACTGAAGCGCCTCAGTCCTCTCGGTCACCGCGGCCGGCTAGAGTATTGTTTTTACCATTTCTCTACCTGATCAAAGCGAAATTCACTACACATGCACAAAGCACCGATGGACCTCAGAGAATCACTCGCGCACCTATGTTGGTATCGGAATCGATCTTGAGATTGTTGATATATTTATACGGGTACATGGGCAAACGCAACAAGGCGACTTGTTATTACGGTAGACGGCCGACGACTGATGCCGGCTTTCCACTTTCATTACTTATATACAGCTAATTATTATGTGAGTGTAGACCAGTGGCACCGATTCAAAGAAGTAGTATTGACAGCAATTGACAGTATTTATCCTGAGGTTTGAAAAGCTCTTCAATCTCCGTGTTTGCTTACAAAATAAATTTGTTTTATAGGTAAGGTCCGCCTTGAGCAAACAATTTTTATTTTATTTTTCCCATACATGTTTCGCTGGCGTTGTAGCATCATCAGTGGGATGCTTTTATTCTTATTGTCAAATTTGTGGGTTTTTCCAATGGTTCATACTGCAAGTGGTCAGATATAAAATCTGCACACTCTTCCCATTTTGAGAGTTCAGGATAAGGCACTTTGCTCACCCTGATGAACGTACAGACCATTTTCTGTAGTCCACATTCATTTTCTGCTGCTAGAAACAATGGTTTCTGATCTATGTAAGTAAACTGAAACTGTTTTCGAAAATTTTCAGCATACCATAATATCAACTTTTCCTTGTCGCTATTCTGGCGATATGACTGAGGGTAGTGTTTGCGTCTGATATTCAACATTCAGGCTCTGCCAAACTGGTATCGATAAGTAAAACTGAGCCGTAGTACACCTGAAATGAAAGCCACGATACCAGAAATTTGACCCTTCAAAAACACAGGCTTAACAATACTGAGCTGTGGAATAACCGAAATGTATGGGAAACATCAAAGAGCAATTGACAGTTTCATACCAAATAAATTAATAAAAGAAGGTGATAATCCCCCTTGGTATACAAAACAGTTGAGGACATTGTTGCAGAAACGGCTTAAAACGAATGCAAAATTTAAACAAACACAAAATCCCCAGAATCGTCGATCCTACACGGAAGCTCGTAATTTAGCGAGGACTTCAATAAGAAATGCTTACAATACTTTCCACAACGAAACTCTTTCTCGAAATTCGACTGGGAACCCAATGAGAATTTGGTCATATGTCAAATATAATAGATGCAAAAAAACAATACCCTTATTACGTTATAGAAATGGCGATCCCGCCGTTGATAGCACTACTAAAGCAGAGTTACTAAACATAGCTTTTAGAAACTCATTCACCAAAGAAGAAACCAAAATTCGAGATTTCGAATTACGAACAGAGCCAGAATGAATAACGTAGAAGTAGATATCATCGGAGTAGTAAAGCAACTAAAATCACTTAACAAGAGCAAGTCTTCTGGTCTGTACTGTATACCCATTAGATTTCTATTTGATTATGCTGATGAGATGGCTCCTTACTTAACGCCATATTCAACCATTCGCTTAACCAATGATGTGCACTAAAAGACTGGAAAGTTGCACAGGCGACATCAATATTCAAGATAGGCATTAGGAGTAACCTGGGCTATTTCATTAACGTCAATTTGCAGCAGGGTTTTGGAACATATCCTGTGTTCAAATATTATGAATTATCTCGAACATAATCATCTATATACGTCACAAACGGCTTTTAATCAAATGGCATGGTTATGGGATAATGCCCCAGATTTGTATCTGGATAGGTGATTTACTGTCAAAGAGGACACAGTTTGTAGTAATCGATGGTAAGGCATCGCCTAAAACTGAGGTGATGTCCGGCGTTCCACAGGATAGAGTTATTGGTCCTCTGCTGTTCCTTATCTACATAAACGAGTTGGGAGAAAATCAGCAGCTCTCTTAGTTTGTTTACAGATGAGAACAACAAAAACAATAAAATTTAAAAATCTGTGGACGTCTATGGGGAGGGGTGCTTAAGCTGCATTAGCCCCCTCCTTCCCCCCACTCCTCACTGGCTGTGCCAACATACTAGGGTATGAAGATTGAGAGGAGGAGGGAATGGACAGATATGAGTGAGGGGATGGCTGAAAACGGGGATTGGAGAAGATTAATAGAGAGTGGAGAGGTGCATAGGGACGTAGAGAGGTTGGAGGAGAAAAGAGTGGACAAGAGAGAGCAGCTGGTAAATAGAGACAAGGAAGGGGGATGAAGTGGACTAAGAGTTTTGTGAGAAGGGGACGAGAGAATGAACGAAGTAGGAGATTGACTAATAGAAGACTGTTACTCACACGTAAGGTAGATATTATTGTGAATAATGTGTGACGCCGCTTATAACAGGTACAGCAGTGTTTTTCAATCTTTTCGAATATACGACCCCCTTCCAGGTCCAAATATCTGAGCTGACCCTCTTATAATGAAAATATTGCGGACCCCGTACCCCTTCCCCATGCCCCCCCCCCCACGCTTCACGATCCGTAATAAAGCGACGTTTCCTCAAAGGAAACAAATTTAATCTTGTTTCTTTTGCTTCCCGTTTCTTATATTGACGAACTAATTCTTTTTCAGTATTTTTAGGAATGTGACATTTTTTTACCTCATTTCCGATACATATATTTTGCTTGACGACTATTTTTCATTTCAGGCAAAACTCTGAAGCGAATTGTGCTCATAACGAAAGGTCCCACCGTAAAGAAAATTTGTGAGAAGTAGACCATTTTCCGAATTTTTCAGAATTACTTATTGTATCAAGTTCTATTCCCTATCGATTGGTTCCTGAAAACAGTTTTCCGGCTAAGCACTTGATGATCATTAACACACTGTATTATAAGGCAATCCATGATCAACTAGTAATTAATGTTACAGCAAGATCTCGGTAAATTCAACATAAAATCAACTTACGTATCCACTTTTGTATTAGTGAGCTCCCCATTGTCTTATGGTGCCAGTACTTCCTCCTGTGACAGTGAACTCCTGAGCAAGACTTGGCGAACCCCTGGGGGTCGCGACCCACTGGTTGGAAAACATAGAGACAGGACAGAAGAGTAGGACATGCACCGAAGCAGCGGTATGGATTGAGTAGTAGGAATTGGTGGCTGCTCAAAATCAAGTTCCTTAAATCTGTGAAACTTTACTTCTTTTATTATTAGTCCCTAGACTTACAAATTACTTAAACTAAGTTAAAGTAACCTAAGAGTAGGGTTTTTGAACACATCCTGTATTCAAATATTATGAATTATCTATTGAAATATTATTATGAATTATATTATTATTATGAATTATTATTATTATTATTATTATTATTATTATTATTATTATGAATTATCTATTGATCCAAGGTCAACACGGATTTATAAAATATCGTTCGTGCAAAACACAACTAGATATTTATTCCCGTGAAGTGATGGATGGTATCTACAAGGGTTCGCAAATCGATTCCGTATTTCTTGATATCCAAAAGGCTTTCGACACCGTACCTCACAAACGGCTTTTAATCAAATTGCGTGGTTATAGTATATCGCTCCAAATTTGCGACTGGATAGGGGATTTCCTGTCAGAGAGAACACAGTTCGTAGTAATCGATGGTAAGGAATCGAATAAAACAGAGGTGATATCGGGTGTATCAAAGGGTAGCGTTATTGGTCCTCTGCAGTTCCTCATTCACATAAACGATTTAGGAAAATATCTAAGTAGCTCTTTTAGATTGTATGCAGATGTCGCCGTCATTTACCGTCTAGTAAAATCATCTTACGATCAAAACCAACTGCAGAACGATCTGAATAAGATATCACTATGGTGTAAAATTTAGCATTTGACTCTAAATAATGAGAAGCGTGAAGTTAACCACATGAGTACGAAAATAAATCAGTTAAATATTGTTAAGAAGATAAACCAATCGAATGTGAAGGCCATAAACTCCATAAAATACCTAGTAATTACTATTAATTCAGAACCCTTAAAAGACGCAACAGAACTAGAAAAGAAACTCCATACACTACGCTTGTCCGTCCATTTTTGAAGATTTTCTGCCCAGTGTTGGATCTTTATCAAGTGGTGTTGACGGACATCGAAAGAATCCCAAGAAGGGCAGCTCGAGTCTTATTGTCACGATACAGGGGAGACAGCGTTATGGAGATGATACAGGATCTGGGATGGGAATCATTACAACTAGGACGCTTATCGCTGAGACGTGGGCTACTTACGAAACTCCAATCGCCATCATTCTCCTCCGAATGCGAAAATGTAGTGTTGACTCCCACTTATATAGGTAGAAATGATCATCAGAATAAAATACTTGAAATCAGAACTCGAAAGGAGAGATTCAGGTGTTCTTTCTTCCCGCGCGCTATTCGAGAATGGGATGGGAAATAAATAGTATAACGGTGGTTCGATGAACGCTCTGCCAGGCACTTAAATGTGATTTGAAGAGTATCCCATGTAGATGTAAACTGACACTCATTTCCAAGGGAGGACTCGAACCTCCGACGGCGAGCAACCACGCGCTCCACAGGAAGGCGCCTTAGACCGCTCGACCACTCCACCGCGGCAATAATGTGGCTCATTGGCTTGGTGCAAGTGTTTTGATTGGACGCCACTTTAGCGACTTGCGTGTCCCTAGCCTACCCCAGTTATCCAACCGGGGAAAGGGGACCTACAGCTTAACGTGGAATCCGAACCACATGTCGTTCTTGGTGACTCCTCACATCGTTGAGAGGTGAAGGATAGGTAAAAGTGCAGACTGAAAAAAATCCGAGGTCTGACTGGGTTTCGAATCCGCGCCACTTCGGTTTCCAGTCGAGCGCCTTACCCCAAGACCAACGGGCCCCACGCGGCAATGGTGGTCATAGTAAAGTATATAAATGTAGGTAGAAGAGAAGGAGGGGGGAGACGAACTGAGTTGAAGGAGTAGGAGGAAATTGAAAGAGTAAAGGAAGGTGGACAGAGTATAAGGAGTGAGGACAAGATTGACATGTTGGAGGCAGGAGGAGATTGACAGAGATAAAAGTAGCCTAGGCGTATATAGATAACCGGCTGCGCTGGTTACTGAGGCGACTGTGCAAGTAATTTGCTCATGTACTTTTCGTGGTGCAGTTGATGCCAGTGCCCGGTGACGTTAGGACTGCAGAGGGCAGCGCGGCGGCCGGCTGCCGCGGCAGACGCATCCGCATCCGGCTTCGGCCCGCGGCTGGTGGCTGTTGGCTGGACAGTGGACCACTGCGCGCTGTTTAAAAACGCAGGCGGCGCGCCTCGCCTCCGCGGTGCCTCGCTGGCCCAATATTGACCGGCGGACCGCCTGCGGCACTGCCGGCGAGTCGCCGCTGCCCCGCCCTGCACAAACAGACGCTCCGGAAGCACGCCGCAGGTCCGCGGCCGACGCTGGGCGCGCAGCACACGTGCGCGGGGGTAGGGCGGCTTACCTGCGTTTTACATGAGCGCGGCTGTGGCTGATTCTCACTTGCGGTACGCATACCTACAGTGATTAACTTTTAACATTCGGACACTTAGAGCCTTTTACTTTGCAGCATAATAACTGCATCCTGAACAAAAGAACAATATACAAGGCGCGTCCAGAAAGTAAGTTCCGTTTCGTTATATAAAACTAACGGGTACAGATACAGAAAAAAAAATATTGATTGTACAAAAATCTACAACTGTTAAACTACTTTTCTACATAGCTTCCGAAATTTTGTAGGCAATTGTCATAGCATGGCACAAGGTTTTGTGTGCCGTTTTTATAGAATGTTGCCGCCTGTGTATTCAACCGTGTGGTAACATATTCTTTCAGCTCGTCATCATCCTTGAAGTGTTGTCCACCAAGGACAGATTTTAGGTATAAGAAGAGAATTATTGTCAAAAGATATTTTTTTTTTCACTTTAATGCCTGACCTCACACACCGAATGTGACCAAACAATTCTTAGGGAAATTTCAATGGGACCTGTTTGATCATCCTCCCTACAGCTCGGACCTCTCTCCTTACACCTAAAATCTGTCCTTGGTAGTCAACACTTCAACGCTGATAAAGAACTGTTACCACATGGTTCAATACACAGGCGGCAACCTTCTGTGAAGGATGAATGCAAAAACCTGTGGCACGCTATGACAAGTGCCTACAAAATTTCCGCAGTTATGTGTAAAAGTAGTTTAAGAGTTGCAGAATTTTGTGCAATAAAAATGTCTTCTGTATCTGTGTACAATTTCATTTTATTACCAAACGGAACTTACTTTCGGGACGCGCCTCGTAATATAACAACGGTCTGCACGGCCACTACGGTCGGGGTTTCGAATCCCCCCTCGGGCATGGATATTTGTGCCGTCCTTAGTCTTAGTTCATAAGTAGTTTGTAAGTTTAGGGACTGATGACCCCGAAGTTAAGCCCCATAGACTATACAAATAAACATCACTACGACCGCCATTGAACTGTCGGACCCATCTTCTCACCATCGAATCACTCATAGCATTTGGTCCGTAAACATCGCAAGTTTGCCGATAAATTTCACTTGCTTTCACTTTCCTCGCATTCACAAACCGAATCACCGACTTGATTTCACAGGCGGCGGGATTTTCAATCAACGCCGACATTTCAAACAAGCACAACAAAGCGTACGTAACTGACAGCGATCTCCAAATGGCGCACGTTCTTCAAATTTTCAAATGATTGTCAAGCTTATGGGACTTAACTACGGGGTCATCAGTCCTTAAACTTACAAACTACTTATGAACTATTATTTTGTCAAGTAGGCTCAACCACATAGATCGTGTATAAAACACTATAATATGACGCGTTTCGAGGGTCAAGCCCTCATCATCAGATAAAACATACAAGAATCTTTAAAACCCGAGACAAATAAAATCTAAAACGTAATAAAAGAAAACGTGGTTACTTCCCTTGTAACCGTGTCTCCGTGACCGTGCAGACCGTGACTGGAGCGCCTCAGGCCCCTCGGCCACCGCGGCCGGCGCACGTTCTTCTCCTTGATACACATCGTCTACAGTACTTGTGCGGAACTGCAATCGCAGCGCTGCAGCGGAAATATATTGAAACGGAATTTACTTTCTGGGCGCGCCTCGTAATTAAAAATATAAATAATATAAAATTAGGTTTATAAAATATATTTTCTATTAATTATATTGTGACTTTTATATAGTTAATGTTATTATGTTTATATTATAATTATTTCATTTTCCGATTCATTTGAACAGTAAAGAAAAACCGATCGTGGTTCATAAAACACGTCAGTGGCTTATTTATTTTACTTCGGAAAAAAGCCGAGATCATTTGTAATCTTTTTTCAGATAACCAATATCTGCAAATTACAAAGCCATCATCGGATCATTCTTTAAATAAAATTTTAATAACCAATGCTAGCAGAATTATCTGCCGGAAACGGTAATTTGAATAATGATTAAAAGCGATTTCGGCTCCTCCCCTCTATACGGTACGACAATCGTTTATGTTTATTTTCTTAATTCGTGCTGCATACTGACTACTATGGCCTGCCATCTAACGAACTCTGTGGGCCCGTAGTACTCCACTTAGCCAGAACCCACGACCCACTGGCTGGGAGCCCTTCTGCTCTGGCCGAATACTCATGCAACAGCACGTAGGGATGCTGCCTCCTGGAGATCTTTTGTTTTCTATCTGTGTATATAAGACAGCTTTGTTATGCATTTAAAACTGATTTTATGAATCAGGAAAATATAGGAAAAAAAGATTTTGCTTTCCAATCAGTGATAAAACAACAGCAGGAGAGCTTCTGTGAAGTTTGGACAGTAGGAGGCCAGGTACTGGCGGAAGTAAAGTTGTGAGGCGGCATCGTAAGTCGTGTCGGGATAGCTCAGTCGGTAGAGCGCTTGCGTCCCGGTTCTGACATACAATTTTAATCTGCCAGTAAGTTTCATATCAGCGCACACTCCGCTTCAGTTACACAATTTCATTCTAGAATAATAATTATTTGAATCACGTATTTTATCGGTGATTGTATGTTTGCAAGGGTAGTTATGTTTACTTCCACACAAATATAAAACCAGACGGAGGCACAGCAAAGCAGCCGAGAGGCAATAAGGCGCCACGTCTTGCATCGTGCAGCCGCTCCCGCCGAACTATCGAGTGCTCCCTTGGAAATGTTCGAAAACATTCAAATGTTTGTAAATCTATCGGACCAAACTGCGTGGTCATCAGTCAGTAGCTTACAAAATATTTAAACTAAGGTAAATTTAACCTAAGGACAACATACAACCACAAACACACACACACACACACACACACACACACACACACACACACATATATGCCCCAGGGACGACTCGAACCTCCGACGGCGAGCAACGCGCGCTCCGCAGCGAGACGCCTTAGACCGCTCGGCTACTCCACCGCGGCCCCTGGGGAATAGGTGTAGTTGTTGTCCTTAACATTAAGACTGGTTAAGTGGTTTGTAAGAGTAGGGAGCGATGCCGTAGCAATTTGTTCCCTTAGGTCTACCAACATTTGAACTAAAAAGCTGGGCTCAGTTTGGCTAGTACATTTTTTAACCTGTATGTGCGAGGTTCGCGCGCACGCGACCCTTCCATACCGAACGATATGTGCCTCCGAACCCTGCCGGCGTGGTGCTGTGTACGTTTTGCATATATGAGGTTTTTTTTCTCCATGTTTCCGTGACCGAGCGAGGTGGCGCAGTGGTAACGCACTGGACTCGCATTCCGAAGGATGGTGGTTCAAATCCACCTCCAGCCATCCAGATTTAGGTTTTCCGTGATTTCGGGATGGTTCCTTTCAAAGGGCACGGCCGATTTCCTTCCCCATCCTTACCCAAATTCTCGGAGCGTAAGCTCCGTCTCTAATGACCACGCTGTCAACGGGACGTTAAACTCCAAGCTTCCTTCCTTCCTTCCTTCCTTCCTTCATGTTTCCGTTTACGAATTTGTCTTTGAAAAGTAAGCCTTGTAATTTGTGAAAAGTTCCTTGCAGCACCATCACTTGTAGTATCAGTTCCAGCATTGAACAGATGTAAATTAGCAATTTAAATAGCAGGAAAAAATGCAGTAGGTGTCGTCTATTGCAGTACTGTCTCGTCGTCTGTTGTTCTTGAATAGAAGTCACTTTCACTGGCCTCCATATGCGTGCCTTGAAGACTTTAAGAACTGTAACTGAAATTATCGTCTCCCAAAAGAAACTGCTCTTTCTCTCATTGTGTTAAACGTCCACTTTTCGCCGTTACGAAAGATAACTTAATAACGCGCCTCCTTCACTTGAAGCAAATTGTCGACTTTTATAGGATAATTAGTGCTGAATACGCTGCATTAACTGCCATGCAGTGGACGAAGCTAATCTAATACCACAGTTGCAAAGTCAGAGGGAAATCTCGCCATTCCCACAAGCTATTAGCCACACAAAGCGGCGGACAGCTGTGTCCGCTTTCACAATTAAAGGGTTAACACATTAAGGGGAAACAATCCTACTATAAATTTACGGATGTTGTTGACCGATGTGCTGTAATTTTCACTATATACTCTAGTGAACATAGAGAGGAACAGATGCTATATTATATTATTTTAGAAGGTATAATATCAATATACAAAACTGTTGTATCACTTCGATTCCTCGATCTGATTAACACTGATGTTAGAAGCACATATTAAATCAAGATGACAGTTCTTTAGTTGTCGATAGATTTCAGTTAATCCGCCGATAGATTTAAATAAAGACGCGTGAGCATTGTCGATGCGTCGAGTAGGTAAGACGACCGAGCACTTCCATTCACAACACCAGCAAGAAAGTACATTTCTTTTGACGACTATAGTTCTGCCATTCATTGAATGTCAATACCGAAGTGTGATCGTATTCGCATTGTTACTGTGGATCATGAGGGACTCTCATCAATATTAATTTCGACAGGTCTTCGAGGGAAGCAAAATGATGTTCGAATATGATGGAAGTACAGAGATGACCTGTAGATGTCCTTACTACCTGTGGCCGTCCAGCTAATAACCGGCAATCACGGATTTCAGCTTGGAGGAACCCTTACCGAATGCCACAGTGCCGAATAATGACTTCCATGAAGATACAGGCGTCAAGTTTCGACTCAAACCTGACGTAATGGGCTGCATGTCATGCAACTCAACTCCCGACGTCAACGGCGAGATACAGCTTTGACACCTAGATATCAGTCAGTGCGAAACAGATGGGCCCAAAAACAAGCTGAATGGACTAGCCATCATTGGAAAAAATGAAATATACGTATGTGCCGCGCATCTGTCTTCAACTAAACAATCGTCGGAGACTTTCTTGAAGGCAGCCTAATCAGATTGAACGTCTAAGACACGCTGTTCAGTGAGTCAAGGAAGTTGGTGATTCCCTTATGTTTTGAGGCGGCATAATGTGGAGTTATCCTACACCATTGATTATCGTACGAAACTATCAAACGGCTACACGCTCAAGGGATGACATCCTACGACGTATAGTGCAACCACAATAGTATAGTGGACAATAATTATCGTGCACTTCTGCTGAAGTCATTCCTTCATGATTAAGACATTGCAAGATTAGATCGACTAGCATATCCTTTCTTGAATGGATCGACAAATTACGTATTAATATTTTTAAGTTATAAGTTATGAAATTGATATGTTTTTGTAAAATTTTGTAAAAGTTAAGTAATCCACAATTGTTAGTTGCTGTTCATATGAAATGACATACGCTAAATAAATAAATAATTGAGAGCTAAAGTTTTACATATACCAATCTCTTCACATTTTTTTTTCAGTTAAACTCCACTGGCAGTACATTCTCATTAAATATTTTGTATCGCTCTTCGTTTCGAAATCGGTAGCAGCTCGTCATTTCTCTTGTTCTCAACACTTGAAATTGATAGTAGCTGGCAGTTTCTAAACACGGTGTGATACAAATTATTTAGTGCTAGTGGAGTTTAACTGAAACAATAAAAAAGTAAATTAAATTTAAAAAAAGAAAATAAAAAATTGGTGTTCTACACCGAGAAAAGTGGCTATTGAATAGGATTTTATATACAGTAGGACCCCTCTAATCCGTCTAGTTCGGGACGGGGACCACGGTCGGAACGAAAAAAGGTCGGATTATCCGAAAAATCTAACATTTATTGCAAAAAATATAAAAAGACATTCAGTACAAATAATTAAACTATTTAAGAACTAAAAGACGTCTACAGTAATATAAAAAAGATGGTTTTACGCATTGTTAAACAGTATATTAACTAAAAATGTCTATATACACTATAATGTTTATTGTTTCTAAAAGGAAACACGATGTTATACACTTGGCAGAAAAACAGTTCATTTTCTTCTAGAAATTCTTGAAACTTAACAGAAAATTCCTTAGCAGCTGCGGTACTGGCCAATAGTTTTGCACCGGAAATAGAATCACATCGGACACCATGACGAATTTTCCAACGATCAGTCCAGCCTTCATGGCAGCAAATTTACTTTCGGTTTCCAGTTTTTGTTCAAAACTATCGCTTTTTCTTTGAGAACTGGCTCGGGTATTAGAGTTCCTTTCCTTCTTTCGTGACGAAACCACATCCGCAATGCGGTATCAAGCAGTTCAAGTTTAGGCTTTTTACATGTTTTGCGATTCTTCAGTATATTCACCATCAATAGTAATTTTATAGGATTCAATGTCTTTCCGATTCTTCCTCCAATCCTTAATTGTCGTAACACATACATTCAGTTCCTCTGCAATTTTTTGGAGCGATTTTCCTTCGTCCAGTCTTTGTAGCATTGCTAATTTTCCATTTAGTGAAGGAGTTACGCGTTTACGTTTGAATCCAGGCATGTTGAAAAACTCATAACTGTACACGCAAATAATCTAATAAGTACTGTAGAGAAAACGGAATAAAGCAAACAACGAGGTTTTTTAATCCCAATAAAGGATAAAACTGCACAATAACGTACAGTATAACAAAATACACAGCGATAGACCACCACCACATAGAGAGAAGGCCACGGCGCTCTCGTGTGACGTCAGGCAGACTAGGTTGCGCGCGCATAGCTGACTGGCTCGCTGCTTCGGCATAGTGGGCCGTGCCCCAGCGGCTACCTAGTGAGCTACGCGCGCGCAACCTACTATGCCTGACGTCACACGAGAGCGCCGCGGCCTTTTCTCTAAGTGTTGGTGGACGCCGCAACAATGGTCCGACAGGCGTCTAGTCAGCGACCTGTCGGCACAGGGTCGCGAGCCTGAGCGTGGTCGGACTAACCGGAGTGATGGACCATCCAAGGTCGGATTAGAAGGGTTCTACTGTACAGTGAACAGTGTCTGGTCTTAATTGGGCTACTATTTACAGTTGCAGGAGACGGCCAATCGTACTACACAAACTGCATTAATGTCGACTTTGTTTCACTATGTTAACTCAAATATGCCCTTATTGAATGAAACACTAAGTTATTTTGTCTGTCTGCTATGGACTTACAAATAATTGTTCTATTTATGAAGCAACACGTCTCATTCCATGATTATAATTTGCAGATGCACCTGATGATCAGGCATGGGTATCGAAACTCGGGTAGCACATACATTTTTTTTTTAATAACGACTGTTCTGCATCCCACTGTTACAGAAGTCTAGAAGAAAGAAAATCGTGAAAGATATACAGAACTGGCATTTGCAGATACACTAATAAGTGGTAAAATTCTAAATAACATTTCTAAAGCGATTCCGATTAGTTTGCATTTAGCTGTAGACTTACTACACATAATTGCACGATCATGTATGATTGTCCATGCCCGATGTCAATTAGCGAACTCTGGTTGAGTAGGCCTACCTGAATATTGATACAATAATTAAAGGCAGATTAGTTAATCTGCCGATATTCCAGCAATTACCAGTGTTTGCATGTGACTAGATGAGGCGCTTCTGATCAAACACCAAGTGGTTTAAAAATTAATCCGACGCAGTAGAAAACGTCTTGCAGCCATCGTAAGATTCCTGAGCTGTGAACTGCATGACACAGTGCGTGTAACAGGAGCGCCGCGATGCCGGCTGTATTTGCCTCGCCTTTCGTTTCCGCCGCTTTACTGAGATTCGCGACTGCGCGCGCGCCGTCAGCACCGTTTCGTGCGAGCCGAACTAAACCCTCCGTAAAGACCTCAGCTGCCAGCGGAGGTGGAAAGGGAAGCAGCGATCGTCTCGGCGAACAGACGTCGGGTCAAAATGAGACAGCTCCTCACCTAACAGGGCAGAGCCCGCTGGAGGGAAAGGGGGGAGATGGAGAGGAGGAGGAGATGGCGGTTGGCGGGGCGTTTCCTGGAGAAACTCGTCGTGAAGGTGGTGTGCGCTTTACATTATTGTTCCCTCTTTTCCGAGAAGGAACAGAAAGGGCGCTGCGGAAGGTGAGATTTCGGCCGTCTGCGGAGAAATGCCGTGTGGCGGGAAACGGGGGTGGATGATTTGACACGGGCGTAGGGTGCGTGTGACCGAATCAGAGAGGGCGGATGGGCCCCGGGCTGGATGCTGTGATGACTCGACGGCGTGGCGGTGGAGAAAGACGACGGTGGCCGGGGAGGGGTGATGGCGCCACGGGCCGTCACCAGTATTGGAAGTCTGCGCATGCGCCGCAACGGAGAGGCCCGAAACAGCGGCAGGCGTTTGTTTCTCGCGCTTCCCGGCCGAAGGGAAGTCTCCCCGCCTACCGCACAGTGGCGCTGCCGCCTGTATCTGTGTCAAATGTCACCACGCGCCCAGAAATCCACGAGAATTGTTATACCGAGCGTTATGGCGCGTTTTACGGAGCTCAAATGGACACACGTTACGCCGTGTCTTATGCAAAAATACACATGTGGTATGTTTTGTCCCCCTACAAATATAGTGTGTTTCGATATCATTCAGTAATGAAAATCTCATATAATACCAATAAACAATCTCCGAGACGGATTTTCGTCTCAAATATGTCAAAGACATGTGGAGGAAACTCGTGCTTACACTATTCCAAGGCGCCTTAATGGCTAATGGTGTGGTAGTATAACGGTTAAGACGTCTGCCTAACGTCTGCCTAGTAAGCTGGAGGTCAGGGTTCGATTCCCGGCCGCACCACAGATTTTAATTCAATGCTTCATATTTATCAATAATGTCTTTAAAATCTTCATCATTATCGTAGTAACGAACTTTTGGATAATTTTTGATTCTTACATGAGAGGAGATATTTCGGAAGGAGTTGAAGATCGAGGTGAAGAAATGAAAACTATTTGGAACGCTGACACTTTCATTCTGTGAGACCCAGCAAAGAACTTGGAAGAACAATTGACCGAAATAGACAGTTTCTTGAATGTAGTGTATAAGACGAACATTAACTACAGAACAGCAATTGAAAAATAGTAAAGTCGTATGGCATGAATGGCTGGAAGATCCCGAGGGGCAGGTACAGCCGCCTAACAGGCACCTTTCTTTTGTGAGGTGTCTTGAATTGTCTATGTTAAGTGTACGTTGCAGTAATGGGTGCTTGTGTACTGTAGTGTCATGCCCGTGTTGGAGATGATGGGTGAAGGGAGATGATGTAACTCGGTGCAGGCACATAGCCTACTCTCGAGAAGCACCAGTGGGGCGACCGACCTCTACATCCACAACCGACGGACGAATCACAGTGTCCAATGCCGTCACTACGGAAATATTTGGAATTTAATCCATGACATCGGCGTAATGATTGGTGATCAGGACTTTGAGCCATCACCCCTCATTCCCCTCTGCCATTAGACAAAGGGAAAATTGGCAACGGCACGTGACGTAAACGGACGTTTACCCATCTAAATACTGGGTACACCGAACGACGCTTAACTTTTGTAACCTGACTGGAACCCGTATATCCACCTTGGCACGACGTTTACAAAAACAAGGGTAATGACATGCAATTTAAGCAACTCAGGTGATGCTGAAGGAATTAGTTCAAGGATAAGTTTTGTTACAGGGATACTAAAAATAACGGACCATGGTCACAGTACTGATTACACAAGTCGCGTAGTAGCAATTTGAAGGAAAACATTTCAGAAAAAGTGAAATTTTTAAACATCAGGTATTAATATAAGATTTAAGAAGTTTTTACCGAAGGCATTCGTGTGGAATGTTCCCTTGTACAATAGTGAACCATTGATACTAAATACGTCAGAGAGGAACAGGTTAAAAGTTTTTGAAAAATGGTGCTACAGACGGATGCTGGAAATAAGATTATGTGGGTACTTCGCGTAACTAATGAGGAGGTACTACATAGTTGGGGAGAAAAGAAGTTTCTGGTATACTTTGACCAATAGAAGGGATCGGTTGGCACGACATATTGTTAGATGAAAAGGAATCTTCAGTTTACTATTGGAGGTAAATGGGAGGCATGAAAATCGCAGAGGAAGACCAAGAGACGAATACAGTAAGCAGGTACAAAGAGACGTGGGTTTCTGTTCTTATAAAGTGGTAGAAATGCTTGCTCAGAAAAGAGTTGGGTGGAGATCAACATCAGCGTCGAGACTGTTGACGACGAAGACGACGACGACGACGACGACGACAATGACAACTTGAAAGAACGAATCGATTCGTGGTATACTTTCTGAAACTTCTCGTATTTCAATTTTGCTTAATGGGTTGAGGGAAGTGTATGAGTTAAAAATCGTAGTCACGAGACGAATACAGTATGTAGGTGCAAAAGAATGTAGGTTGCCGTTCATACACAGAGATGAGGAGTGAGGAGGCTTGCACAGGATAGAGAAGCGTGATCAGAGCCACAACAAACACATCTTTGGACTAAACTCCACTAGAAAGTAATATTGATTTTCAGTCAAATCTAGTTTATAATCTTAACCCAGAGATTTTTTATTTACTTTTCAAATCAATTTCCCTTTACTTGTACACACTTTTCCCGTCGTTCTACAAAGTTAAAAATTCCCTCGCGGTAGAAATTCGTTTCAGCTTCCCTAAGACACTGAATCATTGTGTTTCGGATATGCTCTAGTGTCTCATAGCGTTGGCTTCGCAGGTTTCTCTTCACAAAACAGAAAAAGATGGTAATCTTAGGATGCCACTTTGGGTGTGTACTTAGGAAGTGGTTGTTTCCGCCAAAATCTCCTGATCCTCTCCACAGTGGCTCGGTTACTGCGAAGAAGGGTGTCGTTGTCTTGTAAAGTGATCCTCTTTCCGGGACATATGTCGCACATTGCACGGCGGAGCTTCTCAATCGCCTGAATATGGCGGGCATCGCTTCTGGTTTGTCCAGGTTAAAAAAAATTCGACCAGAATGCAACCCTGTGCTTCCCAGAAGACACTGCCCATAACGTTGCCAAGCGACAGCACTGTCTTTGCTTATTTCTTTCATGGAGAGTCCGATACTGTGACGCTAATGATCAAACCGGTTTTGGTCGACCGTCCCCATACGTGCCAAAATTTCATCACCTTCATTACTGAAATCTTATTTTTAGTTTCCGATCTTCGGTGAACAGACTTTGAACCCAAGGGGCACACGCCTTTCGGTAACCTAAGTTTTCAATCAGTTCTCGCACTTCAAATTTTGTAGCGCTTTAATACACACACCTCGATGTCAAAACAAAACACTGATGCACAACATTTTGGAAAGACTTGCTGTTTCACGAGATGGAGAGTAATGACCTTGGAACATGATAACACGTACTGTAAAGTTCTTAGACTAAAACCATGCAGTTGTTTGCGTGACTGGCCTTTGTCACTTAAAGAAATCTACTAAGTTCTCGCGGTAGGCTCTTCTGTTACAGCTTACAACAATTTGATGGATCGTCTGGTGTTCATTTTCAGTCATATTGAGGAGTTGAAGCCCTTCCTCGTCGATAGAGGTTTTCAGAACAGATGCCTTGGCATGTGGGGATTCGTTAATGGTTTTCCAGACACGACGCGTTAATTATATACGCCTGGTTATGTGTCAGGTCTTTGAAGGGACTGATGTTCCTCATGGGCAATAGTGTTCCATAAATGTGTCCACTTTTTGTTGATATTAAAAGTAGGTGCCTGTAGATACTAATCGCATAACTGAAGGTGCTACTAAATGAATTGAAAGGTGTTTGGTTTTAATCTATCTATATATATAAATGTGAATGTCTGTTAGGTGTGCGTTTATCACGTCTGAACCACAAAACATAAAGAGCTAAGAATTTGCACAGTTACTAATGTCTGCCCGGGGAAGGCTTTCGGCACGATTTTAAGGCGCTCGGATATATATAAATGAAATAGGCAAAATGGAGTACAGACGACTAAGAAATGAGATTGTCAGGAAGTGCAAAATGGCTAAGCAGGAGTGGCTAGAAGGCAAATGCAAGGATGTAGAAGAATGTATAAATAGGGGAAAAATAGATACAGCCTGCAGGAAAATAAAAGAAACATTTGGAGATAAGAAAAACAGCTCTATGAATATCAAGGACACTGATGGAAAACCAGTTCTCAGCAAAGAAGGGAAAGCTGAAAGGTGGAAAGAATATATAAAGGGGCTCTACAAAGGAAATGAACTTCGAGACAATATTGTAGGAAGGGAAGAGGATGTAGATGAAGATGAAATAGGAGATACTGTACTGAGAGAAGAATTTGACAGAGCCCTGAAAGACCTAAGTCGAAACAAGGCCCCTGGAGTAGATGATATTCCCTCAGAGCTACTGAAGTCTCTGGGAGAACCAGCCATGACAGAATTGTTTCACCTGGTGTGTAAGATGTATGAGACAGGTGAAGTACCCTCAGACTTTAAGAAAAATGTTATAATCCCCATCCCTAAGAAAGCAGGTGCAGACAGGTGTGAAAACTACAGAACCATCAGTTTAATAAGTCATGGCTGCAAAATATTAACGCGAATTATATACAGAAGGATGGAAAAGCTGGTAGAAGCCGACCTCGGGGAAGATCAGTTTGGGTTCAGGAGAAATGTAGGAACACGGGAGGCAATACTCACTTTACGGCTTATCCTAGAAGATAGATTAAGAAAAGTCAAACCTACATTTCTAGCTTTTGTAGATTTGGAGAAGGCTTTTGACAATGTTGATTGGAACAAACTCTTTCAAGTTCTGAAGCAAGCAGGAGTAAAATATAGGGAACGTATGGTTATTTACGACTTGTACAAAAACCAGACAGCGGTTGTCAGTGTTGAAGGGCATGAAAGGGATGCAGTGGTTGGAAAGGGAGTAAGACAGGGTTGTAGTCTTTCTCCATTGTTGTTCAATTTGTACATTGAGCAAGCTATAAAGGAAAACAAGGAGAAATTTGGAGAAGGAATTAAAGTTCAGGGTGAAGAATTAAAAAAATTGCGTTTTGCCGACGACATAGTAATTCTGTCAGATACAGCAAAGGACCTGGAAGAGCAATTGAACGGAATGGACAGTGTGCTGAAAGGTGCATATAAGATGAACATTAACAAGAGTAAAACTAGGGTAATGCAGCGCAGTGTAAGAAAATCAGGTGATGCTGAAGGAATTAGATTGGGAAACGAAGCAATAAAGGAGGTAGATGAGTTCTGTTACTTGGGCAGTAAAATAACAAATGATGGTCGCAGTACAGAGGATATAAAATGCTGAATGGCAATAGGTAGAAAAGCGTTCTTGAAAAAGAGAAATTTTTTAACATCGAATATTGATTTAAACCTAAGGAAGTCCTTTCTGAAGGCATTTGTATGGAGTGTTGCCTTGTATGGGAGTGAGACATGGACGATAAACAGTGCGGACAGGAAGAGGATTGAGGCTTTTGAAATATGGTGCTACAGAAGAATGCTGAAGATTAGGTGGGTGGATCGCGTAACTAATAAGGAGGTACTGAACAGAATTGGGGAGAAAAGGAATTTCTGGCATACCTTGACTAAAAGAAGGGATAGATTGGTAGGACACATTCTTAGACATCAAGGAATTGTGAATTTAGCGTTGGAGGGAAGTGTGTGGGGAAAAAATCGCAGGGGAAGACCAAGAGATGGGTACAGTAAGCAGATTCAGACAGATGTAGGTTGTCGTTCTTATGTGGAGATGAAGAGGCTTGCTCAGGATAGGGTATTGTGGAGAGCTGCATCAAACCAGTCTCCGGACTGAAGACCACAACAACATATATATATATATGTTTGTTCAGTGTACGCTTAACACGTCGGAACGACAAGACGCAGAGACTTAAATATTTGTACAGTTACTAATTTATACCTGTGGGAGGTTTTAGGCACGGTATTATAGCATTCTGATAGATATTTAGTCATTTGAAGACTATAACGCGAAATGAGGAACAATAATTACTCTTTGAAAATTATATTTACTCTTTGAAAATTGTTTTATTGTTGCATTGTTGCTTGAGGGTTGATAATGATAAAAGGGTGGAGTATATTGGGATGGAAAATTATCGGTGTATATAAAATTCTACTTGTGTGTGTGTGTTAATATTTCGCTCTACAGCGAAAAATACAGAACGCAAACGAATGGTCTGTGTGTAATTGTTGTCCGAAGTCTCCTGTTGCGCACCATAGCATTTCCATGCCGATAGCTATAAGGGGGTGGAAAATATGGTGGTTGAAAGTCGTCAAATTATAAAAAAAATTCGGACTGAAGGCCAGCGATGACGTTGGCGATGCAATAGCAAGGAGGTTACATGCAGCAGAACGTGTTGCTACAGGCCATATGCGTACTACAATGTCTTCAGCTCTTTCCCTGTAAGGATAAGCTTTAGAATAAGGAAATATAAGAACAAATAAATAAAGCAGTAAAAAAGAAATTTATTTCAATACACCTCTTTAAAAAATCGATTTGACGTTTCGCTCATTACATCAAGGGATTAAAAATATTTGTTTCTAAAGAAGGTATTGTATTACATTTCATCTTCGAAAACTAGTCTCATAGCACACTAATTAAAGATAGCTTATCTATCATAATTAACCAACACGCGAGCGGAGCCGCGGGTTTAAGCTAGTTAGACTATAAATTACAGTTGTAAAAGGCGGCAAATGGCTCTATACAAACTGTACAACTGCAACTGCAGAAAAAGAGGGCTTGAAAAAGAAGAAACATTATGTGTAAATGATGAACAGTAATAAATAACTTTTGATTGATGCGCCCAGATGAAGTCAGCGGTACCAATGTTACAACAAATAGTGTTAGAGAACGACTATCCATCATAATACTCGTATCCGCCCATGTTTCCCCAATGGCTGCCTGCGTCCAGACTTCCATGGTAGGACTGAAATAACATTCAGTACGGAATACCTATACGAATGTATGATACATACACGCAAAGACAGCTAATATTGGGTGCTCGAAGGAAGGGTGTGCCCCTCTCGTGCGTCGTAAAGCAATAATACCTGCAGGGCGGACTGCATAGCAAAGTCGGCAAAATATCGCGGAAACTTTGCCATTTCCCGCATAAGGCTATTGGAAAAGCAATCAGAACGGGAGCAATAAATCAGCGATCGATTTCGGGAACGAGGTCTGCAGGAAGAACGGCACGGCGCGGTGGCTCCGCAAAGTTTTTAGATCCGCACATCTGCGAGTCGGGAACTCACTTCCCCGCGCGCGGTAGTCGGCTATGGAAGTCGCACGGGGGGTGAGGGGGGGTCGATGGCGCACCGGATAACGGCTCCACCCGCTCAGAGCGTACCTGCCGCTCCTGTAAGGCCAAAGTGGCGGCTGAGTTATAGGCCAGCAGCTCTCCCGATACCTAGGCAAAGTAATTAATTAATGCGGCCTTTCCCAAACTCCGTTACTCTGCATCAGGGTATCTATTTTGTTAAAAACAAAATATCAGGCAGGAATTCGTGAATTTCCAAGCAAAAATCCAGCCGATAATTGACGCTGTCGGAATACAAAACAAATAAGGTTCGATTTAAAAGGGTCTGACATGAATGTGAGGAACTAGTTACTTCATTCCACATTCCAACTTTCTCAACAAAAATATCTGACATGCAAACATATTATTTCTCTTTTAACCCTTCGACAGTCGGTTATGTATCTGTGAGATACATGACCTACTTTTTCTCTAATATTACCTAGGCAAAGTAATTAATTGATGCGCCCGTTCCCAAACTCCGTAACTCTGCATCAGGGTATCTATTTTGTTAAAAACAAAATATCAGGCAAGAATTCGTGAATTTCCAAGCAAAAATCCAGCCGATAATTGACGCTGTCGGAATACAAAAAAAAAAAAAAAAAAAAAAAAAAAAAAAAAAAAAAAAAAAAAAAAAAAAAAAAAGCAAATAAGGTTCGGTTTAAAAGGGTCTGACACGAATGTGAGGAACTAGTTACTTCCTTCCACATTCCAACTTTCTCAAAAAATATTTGGCATGCAAACATATTATTTCTCTTTCAACCCTTCGACAGTCGGTTATGTATCTGTGAGATACATGACCTACTTTCTCTCTAATATTACCGCAATGAACAGTGATAAAGGCTTGCTGGCCCACGACATCTTGTGTCATACCTTTGTTATTGCTTCACAGGAGTTTCAGCCTTATCCCGATACTGACAAGATCAAAAATGACTCATACGGGAGCACGTGTATTTTCTGTATATGTCAGATACAGCGCGCCTAATCGCGTAACGCATTGTCCCCGCTAATGACAGCAGCCGTAGCATTGTTTGGATCGTAATCACGATGGCAATTGCGTTGTTGCCTTGTAGATGAACGTTTCGTTGTAATAGGGTTGTCAGATCTCCGGGCGCCGCCCGGAGTGCCCGGGTTCGAAATGAATTCTCCGGGTCTACGGGCCAAAGACTCTCATCTCCGGGCGTGAATGTAACCTTCATATTAACTATTTTTTACGAAGCTTTTTAAGTACTATGCTCATGTAGCGACGATATACATCGACGTAACTTAAACTAAGGACACAATATCCATGCCCTAGGGGGGATTCGAACCTCTGGCGGGAGCAGCCTCGCGCACCGTGGCAACTGCGCTTCTAGCTGCTGGAGCTCAACTCTGGCCGTACGTAGTATAGCACTGTCGATCAATTCACTATACAATTCGCGATCGTTGTTGATATCCTGTACTTCGGTGTATAATGTTTAATTGATATTACATTAGAACGTCGATTATCCGAACTAATTGGGAAACGTGGGTGTTCGGAAAACTGGTTTATTTGAATAATCTTATCTCTCATAGAAAGGACAGCACTATTACGTTTAATAATTTTATGCCCTCAAGTTTACTTCTTTACGCGGCAGCAAGTGGTCGAAATACGGAGCAGACGTAACTGTGCCCCTTCACATGGAGCCAGTGAGAAGCTCTTGGTGGCGCGCTTTACAGTGCGCGGAGCTACATGCGGCAACTCTTGGAAGGCGCAGCTGTTGATGTGAGCAGTATTCTCGTGTAATCCTGGTTGAGGGGGGGGGCGAGTTGATCGTAGTTGGGGGGGGGGGTGAGTCATTGGCCAAGGGGGAGGGGGGCACGTCTGGTCTCCGGGCCTGTCTCGAGTTCAATCTGGCAACCCTACGTTGTAACTGCATGTACTCTCTTTCAAAATGAGTAAACGGTATGATTTAGAAAAACCTGAGGATGAGGAAGAAGTACATAGCCTTCTTTTCGAAGATGAGGTATCAATTGTAGAAACCGAATCGGAAACCGAAAATAGTTTTAATAATAATAAACATTACACGCATCAACTCAAGAGTAAATTTCTTGGGGAACAAGAGTAAATACTCAAATAGGCGCGACTACCTCAAAACTTTGGCTCTGATTCCACTGTAAGATCATCTCAATAGAAGAGCTCTTATTATGACTCTACCAGATGATATAAAGTCAATGCTGGTAAAGTACAAACCTCAAGGAAAATAGCAAGAAAACTCTGAACTATCTTCGCACTCAGGAAATAAGAAAAGAAAAAGATACCAGTCATGTTACAGGAAGACAATAAAGGCTTACCTCAGCAAGTAGCCTATGCATGTGAAAAATGCGGTATACATCTTTGTTTGCAAAAGCACGCAAAAATAATTTGTGAACAATGTCTTTCTCTAGAAAGCAATCAATACAAAGAAACATGCTCTGATTAGTTCAATAATTTATTTGTATCTATAATGAAGTCACTTTGTAAAAGAATTTCATGTACTTGTCCATTACAATAAGCTAAATATTTCTGTTAATTTGAAAGTGTAATGAGCCCAATGTTCACTTATGTATTTGCCAAATATGTAACAATAAAAGTATCTGTAATTTAAAACGGAAGCAAAAGAAAAAGAAGCTGTAAACAAAGGCATAACCGCAAAAATCATCGCATGTATCCAGGAGATACTTCGCGACTAATGGCGTCATGAAAGTTGACGCGCCTGCTGGAGGGTTAATAGAGAAGCTGCTTATCCAGGGTTTCATCTCAGTGAAGCTTTCATACACAGTAGAGATGGGAAAAGTAGTTACTTTCACGGAATCGTTGGTTGCTGAATATTTCTCCTTACTGAACTAATGCAGTGAACTAGTTGAAATGAACAACGTACTTCACTTTTCGTAGCTCAATGAACACGTTCACAGAAACAGCATAGTTCACATTATTTTCAGTAAAAGAACTTCCATTGAAATCAGAAATTTAAAATAATGGCGACCGGCCTAATGAGGCATAACGCAATCCGCATGACGTTAAGGCGACCAAAAATATTACACTTCGTGAAACTACAAAAAATTTATTATTAAACTCTTGAGTAAATACATTAATTACAAAATGTTTTATTAAAAGCCGCAATTAATAGCATCGAAGAATAACTGTTTTAGTAGCATAGTAGAATGACAATTATTATTTATGAAATTAGTACAAAAATTTTAGACGAAAGAAAAGCCTTAATGGGAGACGTTGCATCTCATGTCAGCTTCAAGTCTTTCAAAGTCTGGAGTCATACTCGACGATGCACTTTTCAGTATGTGTACCCAATTTTTGTCATTTAAACAAGACCGATATTTGCTTTTATTTAAGTTGAGATCGGGGAATGTTTTTTCACATATGTAAGTGCTGCCAAACACGCTGAACGCAGTTATTGCTAAGTCTCGTAGGTTACTGAATTTATTTTTGCCCAAGCTTTTATGGACATCAAGAAGATCACATACTCTGTGCACTGGAAAACAATGAATTTCTATGACTCTCAGTTCACAAGTATCTCTTCTGGAAGTACAGAAAAAAGGACTTCAACCTCCTTGAACATTATTTCCTCCTCTTTTGACAACGCAAATCTATTCTCGAATTATTCTATTACTTCATAAATGTCGCGAGAAAATTTCTTTCTTAACACAGCATGTTTCTCTGAAGAAATAGTCTTGCTAGTAGTGATCCTCCCCTAGGGACACACCGAAAGATGGAACGGGCCGCACATAGCCCGTGGGCCGTATGTTGTGCAGCCCTGATTTACAAGATAATTCAATCACATCTGAAGGCCGAAGATACAGTTATATTCCTAAGAATTACCTTACGACAGACGTAAATTGGATTGAATAAGTAGAATAAATTGTGAGAAAGGCAAAATAAAAAAGCCGTTTTACTCTTAGAGCGCTTAGAATTTATAACACAATTACGAAATACACTCTTGTAACCGCGGTGGAGTAGCCGAGCGGTCTAAAGCGTCTCGCTGCGGAGCGCGCGGTTGCTCGCCGTGGAGGTTCGAGTCCTCCCTGGGGCATGGGTGAGTGTGTTGTCCTTAGGTTAGTTTACCTAAGTTTAAGTAGTTTGTAAGCTACAGACTGATGACCACGCAGTTTGGTCCGATAGATTTACAAACATTTGAACATTTGAACACTCTTGTATTTCATGTTTCGGCTATTGCCGCAGGGTGTGGGAGCCTTACTAATTAGGATTGACGAGAGACATTGCGAGACTGTAATTAAGGGCATTTCGTTGCGTAATATCGTGATACAAGGCCGTTAGTGCCCTGACACCGGAACTTGGAGTGCGAATCATTACAACAACGACAGTTTTGGCGGCGGAGGGACCCATTACGAAATTTCGAAATCCAACTTTCTCATCTAGGGCTAATAAATTTGGTTTTGTCGAATCAAATTTGTTGCCTAGTATATCCAGCGAATTCCTAGACATTCTCAATGTTTGTTTTAAAGGTGCGATTCCACTGTCAATTAGTAGCACTAGATTGTCTACGAAAACCTGACAGCTAATCTCAATGTTGGCTATCAATTATCCAAGATAAGTGCTGATAATGATAATAATAATAATAATAATAATAATAAAACTCATGGTTGCAAAATACTAACACGAATTATTAGAGACGAATGGAAAAACTGGTGGAATCCGACATTGAGGAAGTTATGTTTGGATTTAGGAGAAATTTAGGAACACGAGAGGCAGTACTCACATTACGACTAATCTTAGAATTTACGTTAAGGGAAGGCAAACCTACATTTTTAGTATTTGTTGCTCTGGAGAAAGCTTTCAATATTACTGATTGGAATATCAAATTCTGAAGGTAAGAGGAGCAGTTATTAGTTTCGAAAGTTATGAAAGGGACGCAGTGGTTGGGAATGAAGTAATATAGGGTTGTAGCTTTCCCCCAATGTTGTTCAATCTGTACGTTGAGCTATCTGTGGAAGAATGCAAGGGAAAATTTAGAGAGGCAATTAAAGTTCAGGGAGTATAAATAAAAACTTTGCGGCATGTTTATGACATAGTAATTGTTTCAGAGACAGCAAAGGACCTGGAAGAGCAATTAAATGGAACTGACAGTGTCTTGAAAGGAGGGTATAAGATTAACATTAAAAAGAGCAAAACATACGTAATGGAATGTAGTAACTGAAAATCAGGTGATCCTGAAGGATTTAGATTACGTAATGAGACAATAAAAGTAGTGGATAAGTTTTGTTGTATGAGTAGCATATTAACTTTTGATGCCCTCAGTAAAGAAGACATAAAATGCAGAATGGCTTTGGGAAAAAACCGTTTCTGAATAATTGAAATTTGTTGACATCCAATACTAATTTCAATATTAGGAAGTCTTTCCTGAAATCATTTGTCCGGATTGTATCATTGTTTGGGAGTGAAATGTGGACGTTAAGGGTTATGGCAGAAAGATGATAGAAGGTTATGAAATGTCGTGCTACAGACGAATGATGAAGAATCCGTGGGTAGATCACGTAAATAATGAGGAGATGTCCCACAGAATTCGGGAGAAACAGAGTTTCCGGCATTACCTGAGACATCCAGAAATCGTCAAGTTAGCATTAGAAGGAAATGTGTGGGGTAAAATCCCAGACGGAGACCGAGGTAAGACTACTGTTAGCAGATTCAAAAGGACGTAAAATGTCGTTCTTATTCTCAGATGATGAGGCTTGGACAAGACAGGGTAGCTTGGAGAGCTACATCAAACAAGTGTGCCGACAGAAGACCACAACAACAACAATGCTGTGCTACTGAGTTGCAACCTATCCTCACTATAATGTTATAAATAAAATTCTATTCTTATAATTATGAAATATCATTACTTGGATACGGCTAGAGAGAATTGGATAGGTTGGAGTTTATTACGATCGTAATTGTCAGGGCTAAGCTTTTGTGGAAAAAAGTATTTGGAAAAGATTTCCAAGCAATTGGAAAATTCGGGAATCACACCAGGTAAATTGTCTTTCAGATAAGGCCACTCCTACTCCCCAGAAAAACAATATCGTATGTTGGCATGGCTGGGGTTCCTCTCATCTGTTACCAGGAAGACAAGAGGAAACTATATTCACATTTTCTGAGAAGGCCAATGGCAATTCAGTGCTGACTCAGGCCAGGATTAACAAATTCGTCATCCCTCGCACACAAGGACTGTTAAACTCATTTGGTTTTCCTAGGTTGGGGCCACAGAGCGTATACTGCCTAATTCAGTTACTTCATTTAGGGGAAACATTCCACATCGATTACCTTCACCGTCATCGAGATCACCTAATCATTCAGCCAATAGTTTATTTTGTAAGACCATTATCTGAAGTACACTTTTTTTTTTCGCTACAAATTGTATAATGCCAATAAGTTAAAAGCCGCTGTTTTTGAAGAGATATCAACAATTTCGCAAAATACCAGTTGTAACGTGACGAACTACTTGCGCGAACTTCTACAGCAATGTATCATAGAAATAATGCACCAACATAGAAGTAATAATCTACATAAATATTTTTAAATGTTGATAGATAGTTGTATCAATCGGTAACAGGTGAACTAATGAAGATAACAGGAGAAACAAACATTCGCCATGGTCCGATCGAATTCTTCGGGAATGAAGAACTGGGAAAATAAAGATGAGGAAATTTGGCAAAAGAAAATTCGCTCATTTTCAGTGGGATTTTTGTATTAGGTCAAGATCGTAACTCACAATTCTAAAACCGACTATGTGTAATTCTTTTGATTGTTCTTGAGCTTTCAAGTGTCCTTGCTCTGGAAAAGTTTTCATTATAAACTTTGGAAATTTGTGACGAAAGTCATAATATTCGGGAAAATAATATATTTTATGCTCCGTCGATCATAAGTGTCTACCGAATACCAAAGATATGTTCCCTTCTTTCTCTTTTGTTTTCTAAAGTGTGATTCAATGACTACACTAATATACGGAAAAAGTAATTTCAGCCTTTATTGAAAAAGAACAACAGTTCTTCTTATTTTGCTTCAACAGCGTCTAATAGTTTACCATGAAAGTTCACCCATTTATTTATGTCTACACGGAGACAGTTTTTGTATTCTCTAAGCCACCGCAAGATGCATGTTGTAAGGCATCTGGCAATGCCTTTTGGCAGTTTCATAAATGTTCATGAAAGCTGCCTCATATATACAGTTTCAAGTGGAAGGAGTATAGGGACAGAGAAAAGAAAAAGATGGTAACAAAAAAAGGGGGGGAGGAATAAGGAAACGTATATAGTGAACTTTGAGTTCAGAGGAAGATAGAGAGGAGGAAAGAGGAACTGGAAAAGAGAGAAGGGGACTGGTGGAAAGTTAGAAGAGGGAAGAGGAGAATGACTACCAGAAGACTGGGACAAATAAACAAACACTCATTACCGGATATTCAGCAGTCAGTTATTCTTGTGTAAATGTATGCTAAACCTCATGATAACCAACTGAATATGCATTACATCCCGTGATCCATACTGCAGGTGCCAATGCGCTAAACGCTGTTTCACTGCCGTGTCGAATCTCAGTGAATTTAGGTAGCAATAAAAGAAAGGCTGCATACAATCAGCTCGAAGCGTAGGGTGTGGCAAATACATTTTAAAAACATAATATCATTACCGTGAAAGAGAATTGTGTCTCAACCGATGGTGAGCCTGTAGGAAAGATTGTCTACCAAATTTTATATTGGGGACATACCAGGTTGTACGCTACACAAAGTATATGAGCGTGAACCATTTATCTGCAGCATCACCGAATTACCACTGAGCTCTAATGTCACACAAATATTTGGAAGAAACATTGTGTCAAGAATTGCTGTTAAATAATGCAGAGTGTCGACAAAACAGCATCCATCCCAAAGAAGTCTTTTTTTTTTTTTTTTATCTTATGGGACTTAACTACGGGGTCATCAGTCCCTAAACTTACAAACTACTTATGAACTACTTACGAACTAGGACAGCACAAATATCTATGCCCGAGGGGGGATTCGAACCCCCGACCGTAGTGGCCGTGCAGACCGTGACTGAAGCGCCTCAGTCCCCTCGGCCACCGCGGCCGGCCCAAAGAATTCTCAAGGCCTCTAGTTGAATATTGAGGCAACTGCATGTAAATGGCAGCGATTGAAGACACACAAGACACAAAGCACATTCGAAGGACGTGCTACAAAGGGTCATATGCTTCTTTAATTAAAGCATGTGCCGGCCGCGCTAGCCGAGGGGACTGAGGCGCTACAGTTACGGTCTGCACGGCCACTACGGTCGGGGGTTCGAATCCCCCCTCGGGCATGGATATTTGTGCCGTCCTAGTTCGTAAGTAGTTCATAAGTAGTTTGTAAGTTTAGGGACTGCTGACCCCGTAGTTAAGTCCCATAACTTTTACAAACATTTGAACATTTTTTAAAAGAAAGTTATAAGCGGTATATTGTAAATTAGACCTCGCAGATTTCCAAACATTTTTTTCATCTACTAATCCTATGAAACAGGTTGTATTCATTATTAACACCATGCAATACTGAAATAAGACAACAAATACAGAGTGAATTTACATAATATCACGGCAACAGTGTTCTGCTTGTGTTAAAAAAAAAAAAAAAAAAAAAAAAAAAAAAAAAAAAAAAAAAAAAAAAAAAACAATAAAAGGCGTATCTCAATGTACTCGTTTCACAACATGGTGAGAAAATCTAATATACAAGATACATAATTTCACACTTGGTAGTGTAGCGGAATATGGATTTTCGTAATATCAGTCACTATTTCCAGGACCACGTGCCAGCGATAGTGCGGCTATGCAGCGCGACAGTCGGCGATGTGGATTTCACACGGTTACGTCATCAGTTCCTCGTCCACGTGCCTTTTCAGGACCATGGAAGGACGAATAGGTACAGCGTCCTTCCACGATACGAATTCCATGCAGTGGCATCACCAATTGCTCATGCCGTACATGCTCACTTTCGTGAGACGATGACTATGTAATGCCACAGGATGAAAAGTGAATATCACCGTGTGACGTCTTCATTTCCTCGTACACGTGCATTTCGATGTCACGTGAGAGGATGGTTAGGTCATTCGGCAGGCTGCGAAGTGAATTCCACGCCTTGATGTCACCAGTTCATCGTTCACATGAGTATACACCAGTGGCGATGCGTGATATTGTTGCAGTGTTGCACAACTCCCAAGTTTTTAATGCTGCACAGGGTGGTCCATTGATAGTGACCGTGCCAAATATCTCACGAAATAAGCCTCATACGATAAACTACAAAGGACAAAAGTCTTCTAGCTTGAAGGGTGAAAACAGATGACGCTATGGTTGGCCCCCTAGATTGCGCTACCATAGGTCAAACAGATAACAACTCCATTTTTAAAATTGGTACCCCCATTTTTATTACATATTCGTCTTTTGCGTAAAAAAAAAAAAAAAAAAAAAAATAGGAATGTTTTATTTGGAACACTTTCTTCGATTTCTGATAAATGGCCCTGTAATAGTCACAAACGTATAAGTACTTCGTATCGCGTAACATTTCGCCAGTGCGGACGCTATTTGCTTCGTGATACATTACTTGTGTTAAAATGGACCGTTTACCAATTGCAGAGAAGGTCGATATGTTATTTATGTATGGCTATTGTGATCAAAATGCCTTTTGCTATGTGTGTTGATCGTTATCCTGGAAGACATCAACCAAGTGTCCAGACTTTACGCCAGATAATTACGTTATTTAAAGAGACCGGAAGTATTCAGCCACAAGTAAACCTCTACCAGCAACAAATGGTGATGCTCAAGTAAGTGTTTTAGCGGCAGTTGCGGTTTATCCGCACATCAGTAGCAGAAAAATTGAGCGAGAATAGGGAATGTCAAAAACATCGGAGTTGAGAATTCTACATCGACATAAATTTCACTCGTACCGTATATCTGTGCACCAGAATTTGCGTGGCAAAGACTTTGAACGTCGTGTACAATTTTACTACTGGGCTCAAAATAAATTACGGGGCGATAATACATTTTTCCACGCTTTCTGTTTAGTGACGAAGTGTCATTCACAAACAGAGGTAACGTAAACCGACATAATATGCACTACTGGGCAACGGAATAGCTACGATGTCTGTGACAAGTGGAACATCAGCGATTTTGGAAGGGTAATGTATGGTGCGGCATTATGGGAGGACGAATAATTGGTCCCTATTTCGTCGATGGCAGTCTAAATGGTGCAATTTATGCTGATTTCTTACGTAATTCTACCGATTTTACTGCAAGATGTTTGACGGCATGACAGAATGGCAATGTACTTTCAACATGATGGATGTCCGGCCCATGGCTCGCGTGCAGTTGAAGCGGTCTTAAATGGAATATTTAATGACAGGTGGATTGGTCGTAGAAGCACCGTACCATAGCCCGCACGTTCGCCAGATGTTACATCCCCGGATTTCTTTCTGTGGGGAAAATTGAAGAATATTTGTTTTCGTGATTCATCGACGACGTCTTAAAACATGCGTCAGCGCATTGTCATTGCATGTGAGAACATTACTGAAGGCGATCTCTCTGTTGAGAGGAATTTCGTTACGCGTACTACCAAATCCATTGAAGTTGCAGGACATCATTATGAGCATTTATTGAAGTTATGAGGTAATTACAGGTAATCTCGCAGTAACAGTATGCGGTCTCATTATGTATCATAATTTCACAAAAGTAACAATCGAATAAAGTTCAAACGTACCTACATTCTGTGTTTTAATTTAAAAAACCTACCTGTTACCCACTGTTCGTCTAAAACTGTGAGCAATATGTTTGTGAATATTACAGCGCCATCTATCACAAAGCGAAAAAAGTGTTCGAAATGAAACATTCAGATTTATTTACGTACTACAGGACTATGTAATAAAAAATGGGGTACCTATTAAACAAAATGCAGTTGATATCCGTTTGACCCATGGCAGTGCCATCTAGCGAACCGACCATAGCGCCTTCTGTTTTCCCCCTTCAAGCTAGAAAAGTTTTGTTCTTTATACTTTTTTTCGTTTGATGCTCATTTCGTGAGATATTTGGCCCGGTCACTATCAATGGACCACCCTATATATGTCCCCTTTTCTTATATGGTTTTTCGTTTAGCAAGCTTAAGCTATACGATGAAATACGTAATAATTAACTCATTTTGGTCTCACAAAGCCCCGTTGCCCCTACCGCGCTGAAAAAGGCCGCCGGCCACACGACACGATCAGGGGCTTTGCAGCTCCTGGCTGACAGCTCGGACCATTGTAGTAGCAGCAGTGGCAAGTCCTGGGCCTGATCCGGGCCATTTCGTAATATGCGCGCCATTGACGTCACAGGCTCTGCAGTGCTCTGCTAGGTGGCGCCGCCCTGCAAAGGACGCTTCTCCCCATGCTTCTGCCAGCTTGCTTTCTTCTGGGTATGACACGCAGTACTGACATTTCAACAGAAGTCGTAATAATTTTGTATCTTCACGAATTACCTACCAGTTTAGTGAAGGACATAAACTCCACAAAATACCTGGGAATTACTATTACTTCAGACTTAAACTGGGAAGAACACGTAGATAATGTCGTGGGAAAGGCGAACCATAGAATGCGTTTTATTGGCAGAACCCTTAAAAGATGCAACAGAACTACGAAAGAAACTGCATACACTACGCTTGTCCGTCCAGTTTTGGAGTATTGCTGCCCAGTATTGGATCCTTATCAGGTGGGTTTGACGGAGGACATAGAAAGAGTCCAAAGAAGGGTAGCTCGTTTCGTATTGTCACGATACAGGGAAGACAGCGTTAGGGAAATGATACAGGATGTGGGATAGGAATAATTACAACAACGGCGCTTATCGCTTCGGCGTGGGCTACTTACGAAACTCCGATCGCCAATATTCTTCTTCAAATGCGAAGATATGTTCTTGACTCCCACTTACATATGTATATATGATCATCAGAATAAAATACGAGAAATCAGAGCCCGAACGGAGAGATTCAGGTGTTCTTTCTTCCCGCGCGCTATTCGAGAATAGAATGGGAGGTAAATAGTATAATGGTGGTTCGATGAACCCTCTGCCAGGCACTTAAATGTGATTTGTAGAGTATCCCATGTAGATGTATATGTAGACTGGTAGGTAATCCGTGAAGATACAAAGTTATTACGGCTGCTGTTGAAATTTCAGTACTGGGTGCCATACCCGAGAAGAAAGAATTCTGGCAGAAGCATGGGGACAAGCGTCCTCTGGTGTTTTTAACCAAGAAGAGCTTATAATAGTCAGTACGACGGGATCTTAAAGGTGGATAGAGAGTCTAATAAAAGTAATTGGAAAGTTTTTTTGTAAGTTATATGTCTTTATAACACTTTCTCTCGGAGGTGTTACCACCACACTCGTGCACATGTCGCAAGATTTAATTACGTACCATTGCACGTGAAGGTCGTAGAACTACATGCATCGTCAGTGCGTGCAGTTAAAGTTTCTGTTCACTAACCTGACTTCTTTTTTTCCGTTGTTGTCCCCACGCAGAAGCAGTGCATAGGTCGCGGATCCTTCTATCTCTAACTGAAATGCTGTGGAACTTTTAAAACAGTGGCTACATTTCAAATAAGAAGGATGCCAGTTATTTCATTATATTCATTTATGTGTCGAGAAACAATAAGTGACATATGAAACACTGTCCATGATACTAGTACACTTGAATTCTAATAGTAGAAAAATATAATGTTTGAACTGCCTGAAAGACTATTGTAAGAGTGCGATTGTCATAGTTTTTCACGCAAGAGCCGTCTGTGTGGACTGACTGGGGAGTGCTGATCTCACGTACCACCAAATTTGGCTCGAAGCGCTTTTTCTAGAACTTCAATTATATTTCGTAACTGGAGCATAATTACATAAACGAAACATACGACAATAAAGCCACATATAAAAATATTAATTACACAAAATCACGTTAAGTTCTATACATTAGTTTATCAAAAAGATAATTAAAAATATCATAGAGGGGGTCCCATACAGATGTGGGGGCAGCGAATCAAAATACGTCTGGGCAATATTGGCGCAATTTCTCACGGGATTGCCATGTTACACAATATGACATCTTTTACCGCCCATTCTATGTGTGACGTTACCTAGCAGCTATGAAATTTCGTTGCAACTCGATACCTATAGCCAAGAGCCAGCCATCCTACATCAGCAACTAAAGGAACACGATTTCATAATTCCAATGACGTCAGTCGAAGCAGGAAGTTGCTTTCAACTTTAAAAAGGGTAAAATCATCCCTACGAAACTCTGTGCTCAACGGAAGATTGTCAGCCTCGGTGATGATTTCCACTTGATGATATCTTCTAATGGAGATCACAAAATTAAATCAGCGGCGTCTGATAAATTTGCAATGATGAAAGATGAGAGGGGAAATTTTCAGCACAGATGAAGTAAGAAAAAGTGCATTTATAATCTGTAGCATCTCTTTGTTTCCTGGTTTTCAATTTAACAATGAATTTCATTTCGACTAGGAATGTAGCTTATTATGTATCGATTATTGATAATATATAGCAAGCACTCTGCCACAAGTATTTTTCTGTCACTTTCACAGTATCGTACATTGGGTTTGCGAAACTTGAATTTTGTTCAAATGATAGTAATCCTAAGGCATTCAACGACTTACGTTAACAGTCCCTAGACAAACAAAATACTTAAAATAACTTAAACTAAGTAAGACAAATACACCCATGCCCGATGGAGGACTCGAACTTCAGGTGGGGAACATCCGCGCGAAGCGCAGGAAGGCGCTCTGGGGCGCTCGGCTATTAGGCCACGGCTTGTATTTTATGAACATACACAAATAATTCCAGGGATGAAACTTACTGGCAGATTAAAATTATGTTCCGGTACCGGGTCTAGAACCTGGGTACTTTGCCTTACGGGATGGCGATCTACCACTGAGCTATCCCGATACCACTCACGATCCGTCTTCACAATATCACTTCTGTCATTACGTCGCCTTCTTGCGGCTCCAGGCTCTGACCTGCGAAAGGTAAAGGTCCCAGTTTCGAATCCCGGTTGCGGCACAAAAGTTTAATTTGCCAGGACGTTTCTTACCAGCGCACACTGCGCTGCAGAGTGAAAGTTACTTTCTGGAATTCCCAGGATGTTTATATCATGACAATTTTCAAGAGACCAGGCGCTGAGATAAGGAATTTTCTCCATTGTGTCTCATATGACAATGTAACAATGAAACTTTGGTACAACACCCAGTTCAGGTAGCACTGGCCGCCACTGATATACACGTCCTGTGAGAAGACGGCTAGGTAATATTTTGAATCCCTGCAGTGACGTCACCTGTTCCTCGTCCGCTTGCATTTTCACTTCTTTCAGATGACGGCTATGCAGCGCGGCACGCTGCGTTATGAATTCTACACTGTTACGACACTAGTTCCTCGTCCACGTGGGGTTTCGCGTCCCGTGAGAGGACGACTAGGCTGCGTGCCAGGTAGCGATGTGAATGCGGCCCACCAGTGCCTGTCGCTAACAGCCGCCCTTTTTGTGTTGCAGGTGAGTAACGCTGGGCAGCGGATGTGCCCCTGCGGCTGCGGGAATAATTCACGAGGCGCTCGGCTGTGGCAGCGATGGCGCCGCTTTATCAGGGCAGACACCTGCTGCCCGCCGCCCACCTCACCGGCAGACACCGCCGAACAGCTAAGAGATTCACTGCTTCGCGTTTGAATTCCACTTCTGTGTTACAAGATAATCTGCTAGATCTCAGAAAACTTCACACATTCTTCTGAATCACATACGATATATACTTCACGAGATATGACGTCATAAACAATGAGATGCGTGGAAAACTGCGGCATTTTGCGACAATGCTGCTCATTTTCTCCTAAACCATTGGACCGATTTCAACCAAATTTGGTATGCACATTCCCTACCGTGAGGTAACATTTGCTGCATGGTTAAGAGTCACACACGGCACATTGTTCAAGACATATTACGTCATAACCAATAGAAATCGCAAAAAATGCCATGTAATGCGGCGAGACTTTCGAAATACACGGTATGAGAATGACAGTACTTAGCGACTTGCAACAAACTTTAAACATAATTTCAAACCTTTATTAAACTTTTTCTCGCCGGTAACCATAGTAAAATGATGAAAGGAAAAAGGTTTCTCTTACTACTTTTCCGCTGTTTATGGAGTAAAACTAAAGCTCTCGGTATGATGTTACAATTTATAATTTGAACACTACAAATTGTAGCGACAGGAAATTTTACAGACAGTATACACATATATAGTTGAATGTAGCTTCTGAATTGTATCGCAGTAAGTTCATGAGATATGAGGACATAAACAGTAACGTTCCGCTGTTCATGGATTGAATCTACAGCATTCGGTATGACGTTACAATTTATAATTTGCACACCACAAATTGTAGCCGCAGGAAAATTTACAGAGAGTATACACATATATAGTTGAGCGTACCTTCTAAACTGTATCATAGTACGACACATGGTTTATGAGATATGAGCACAGAAACAGTAACGTTCATAGAAAACCGCCTCATCACGCACCAAGTATTATTCTGTTATTTCTCTACTACTAATTGTATTCGCAAGAGATTTTACAGACATATGGCCCTGATACAAATAATTTTATACCTCAAAAATCGCGGGAATATATAAATAAATAAAAACTCGGGCAACGCCGGGTTTTCAGCTAGTATAATATATCAAAGAGTCAACTACAAATATTCTGTTTAAACTAAAATACTAACCTACCATAAAACTTATCTGCCGCTAGGTAACATTGTCAAACTTAACAAATCATCGAGCTGAACTGCATGTTTATCGGATGGCACCATGTTGTGCACTAACAGACTTCAGTTCTTAAGTTCAAATATTATCCCTGTGCATAATAGTTGTCATTGGTGACTAAGGTTTTTATTGTCCAAACGTCAAGCACTTATTCATAACGTCATCCTCTAAAATTGCAAGTGTTGTAATGGAAATACGTCCTTAGTTACTCAGCGATGTTAGAACCAAGACGTTGATATTTAAATCAGAAGTTCTACAATTCTGGGGAACCGTCTGCTACAAATTGGCGAGACTATTTTAAAAGAGGTACGTTAAAATTGCTTTTTAGCACCGACGATATATTGCAACATAGGCTGAAGCATAAGATTGATTCATGGGAGAACTGGCTTGGAAAAGAGGAAGTATATCAAATAAAGTGTCAAAGTTGTGACATGAAGTAATTTTGAAATTCATTTTAAAGAGCACAGTAACAGAGATAAAATGGCTCATCTGCAGTAGCAAAGCACCTGAAAATGGAACAACATTCGTTGGGCTCCATAGATGATACTTTGAAAGTCGTACTCCGTAAAGATAAAGGTTGGTTGTCATCTAGTTTGGAAGAAATTGAAATCTTTTGTGCATTGAGGGAAGATCCCAGCAACGTGCTCAATGAGAGAGAGAACTATCTATAAGCCGTTACACCTCACGTTTTAGCAATGTCCTCCTTGAGAAGCATTAATATGTTCTGTTTTAAATATAGAATTTTTGCTTCTGACATTGCTAAGTAACCTAGGGCGTATTTCCATTACAACACCTGAAATTTTCGAAGGAAGGAAGGAAGCTTAGGGTTTAACGTCCCGTCCACAGCTTGGTCATTGGAGACGGTGCAATTTTCGAGGATTCATTTGTGAGTAAAAGTTGGATCTTTCGACAATAATATCTTCGGTCATCAATGATAACCGTTGTGCATATGGGATAATCTTTGAAGGTGAGAACTGCTGTCTGTTAGTGCACAACATGCTACCATCCGATGAAAATGTGGTTCAGCTGGGGGATTTGTTAAGTTTGACGTTGTTGCTTAGCGGCAGATAAGTTTTGTTGCAGGTTAGTATGTTAGTTTAATAGCGATCCTTGTAGTTGAGTTGTCGAGTATAGCGCCCTAATTTATTTTATGGTTCTATGGTTTACAGACCTTGATAATGAGATAATGTTTCCCCGAAATATGTCGTTCTGACGTAAAAATTTTACAATCGACAACTGGTGCGTCATTTTCAATACTAATTTACTGACTCTCACCAATAGTCCGTGACCTCTGAAACAAGTTTAGTGTATTGTCGCGATGGAACCTCGTAGGACGCATCAGGTTGACGAAAAAGCACTCGTTGAATCTCAGCGATGATTCATTTAGCCCTTGTCACACACGTAAAATTGCACAGAATTAACCCCAGCCTCGCGTTTACACACTATTCTACACTAACAAAATAATTCTATATCACTGTTTCTCAATACATCTATAACGTACAGGAAATGATACGGAATGTGTCTCTAACCAAGAGTCCCGTGCTTCAGAGTCAAATATTTCACTCACTGCTCTATACAGTCGATATCATCCAGGGAACCATTACGTCAGTATTACCAAATCCCATTTTGAAATGAGGATTATCGATTCCTAACTGTCCAATAATTTTTCCGAAATTACAAATATTAATTCAAAAAGTTAATGTTCGTTTCTTTAAAACTGAACCTATATTTCTAAGTACATCATTGTAATCGATATCAGAACAAACAAAGAAAGGTAATCATCAAGATATAAATGCTACATTCATTAATTCAAAACTTTATTGTAAAAGATACTTCTGGTTACTTTTGCAGTACGAATAAATTCTTTGGTGATCGCACCCTGGAGCAAGAGACATAAAATTGTCCATGTTGGAAATATGGAGATGTGAAATCCACGCAGCAATATTCAACCAACTGTCCCTCGGATTTGTTAAGCTCAATAGAACATGCTAGTCTCACTGAAAACTGTAGTCTCTGGAAGTTAAAAGGTAGATCTGTTGGAAATAATGGGTATTAGTTCTATGCACAGTTCATTCTTTTCCATTGCTTGTAGCTTTATAGAACTTTATTGCTTTCGCCTGCAGCCGTATACACTTTGTGGTTCATAGTTGTCGACACGACCGTCAGCTTTCAGGAACTTTCTTAACCTGACTGCAGTACAGGAGTGTGTTAGTAGTAACTAACGTATCTATTGAAACGTGGTGCATGATGTGGCAGGCTTACAACCAACGCAAGTGTATAAAAACTCACATTTATTGAGTTACATGTTGTAGAATTGTACAATTTTTCAGATGTAAGAGTAAACACCTGTTGCCAATACAATTAGCGGTAAAGAAGTAATAGACGAAAACATACGCGAGGGAACAGTTTTCCATGATCGTTACTATTTATGTCCCCATATATCATGAACTACGTGTAGCACTATGATAAAATTTGGAAGGTACTGTCTGCAAAACTTCCTATGAGTACAATTTGTAATGAGGGAATTATAAGTTGTAAGGGATGAACTCTTTTCTTTCATTACTTTTGTTGGTTAGTGGGAAAAAATATAAAAAAAAGGTTTGAAATGATGTTTAAAAGCTTTTTGCAAGTCGCTAAGTACTCTCATTCTTATTAAATATGTGAATAAAATCTCGTCGCATGATATGACAATATTTACGACTCCAGTTGTTTATGGCGTTATATCTACTGAACCATGTGTTCCACGAGTTTCTTACTCTTACACCAATTGTTACCAAATATGGTTGAAATCGGTCCACTGGTTAAGGAGGAAATGTGCAGAAGTTTTTCGCGCATCTCATTGCTTATGACGTCATATCTTGTGGACTATGTATTGTGCATGATACTTACCACTATCGTCCTCATGAATTGCAGCTTACGTTTGTAAAATATCATAAATATTCTAACAAAACTGTGGATCTGATAGCAATACGTACGCATAAACACAAACCCATAAATACGCCGACACTCAGATTTATATATATATAGATCTGCAACTACAATAAGATAAACCAACGCAAGATCTTCCGTCGTAATGAGACTTCTCACTTAGGTGTATTTAAATGGCTTTTATAATGAGAACTTGCATACACGTGACTGACTTATTTTCGCTTTAAACAGTTAAATACAGTACCACGGTGACTGTTTAAAGTCAAACGAATTTGGAAATAACTACGAAAGACCTAAATTACATGTCAGTGAACTTAACTCGTCGGTTAACGTGCTCTGACAACAACAGAATTTGATACTTCTATCGCACGTACGACGACTTTCATGTGCGTGCCTCATGAGCAGTATAGTACGGGGTAACAGCGTTTTCTTTATTACGACAGTGAAGCACCCACCTTCACCCTACAAAGCAGTCAATGTTTTATGGATTTCAAATGAGGGCACTTTTCATGCGGCTATGTACTCGATCACCGTGTGTTGTTTCCCACGCACTAACAATAATGTTACACAACGCCACGCAACACATTGTAATTTGGGCCCTCTAATCTTTAATGACATTAAAGAAAATGCGTATTGTGATGCAGTTGTCAGAATTCCCAGGTTACAGAAAAGAGGTCTAGACGACGTTCGTTAACTCACACCACATATTGCTGGAACTGCCAGTTTCTCAGCCAAATATACCTCTTTTGTATCAGTGGAGTTACCCGAAAGCGTAACGCCGTACGTCATAGGTAAATTAAAGTAACTTAGTAGACTGCTTTTCTTGTTCAAAAATCACTTATTTCAATAACGTTCTAATGGTGAATCAATCAGAATTTATTTTTCGGACAAGATACTTAACTTGGGCTTTCCACATGGCAGCTTACTATCTATCTAAACATCTAGAAATGTAAACTTTTCAGTCTCGCTTATCATATTTCTATTATGTGTAATCAAAATGTCTGCTTTTGTAAAATTATCTGTTAGAAATAGTAAAAACTGATTTAAAATCAATTTAATTTCTACAAGCCATCAACGTATCTTGTGAACTCCATTATTTGATACTGTGTGAATATTACAGACAACATCCTTCACAACCAAGCTGCTATCGTCAGCAACCGAACATATTATACAATCAACCGTTATATTCGAAGGCATATTTATATAAATAAGAAACAACAGTGGTCCCAAAAGAGACACCTGGGCACTCCACATTTACTTGTGCTTCATTGTGACTGTAAATCATAGCCATTTTAAACATCGTGGCGAAGTATCTTCTGCTGTCCGTTATTAAAGTAAGTGGTGAATCAGTGGTGAGCTACTCCTCTTATCACAGACCACCTAATATCCGAAAATCACCATTCTAAAAACGTAGAGAAAGACATAATAGTTCTTAAGACTAGCAATAGCCTGTACCATAGGTAAACAATAGAAGAGAACTATCACGTACAAAAAGCAATATCACAAGGAAAATTTGTACTGAATGAATACATTTCACTCGACAACAAAACACTATTTTCCACAATAGCGAAGATGTACAAATAGTCTTTATAATAGTATCCTAATCATTCTGCTCTATCCCTGAAGGTATCTCTCTGTCAGACACGCACACAAACCCACACAAACACACACACACACACAGTGTCCACATAAATCCTCCAATAACACACATCACCACCACCTCATAAACATAAGAAAACCTAAATACCAAAAAACACTTGATAATTTCGTAGATACACACACACATACACACACACACACACACACACACACACACACACACACACACACACACATACTCAGACGCACAGAAAAGCACAACGCAGAAAAGAAACACACACTCTCAGTTATATACGAAATGTAAACAGGAAGAAAACCAAAACAGAACACAGAGAGAACAAATGAACTGCCTTCAGCCGTATGCATATGCCTAATACTATTAATAGCGTAATGTATACCACGAGTAAAACGTGGAAAACCCATTACAAAAGAAACAGGAACAAGCAGAATCTAAAGAGGAAGAAATGAATCATCAATACTAACAGAAATGCCGCGTTATCTGGAACCGAAAATTGGAAAGAAGAAATTTATACTGTTTGTTATATTTTTGTGATAACATGTTTGTAAAAATCTATCACAACAACAACAAATAAGTTAGATACTTAATGATTTTATACGTAGCCTTAAAAAGCCTTATAACCCTTTAGATTTGCCTTTTTATGTCTTTCATGGGGCGCTAAGGAGCTGATCATGTAGTAGTTCTTCATCTTTATACTTTAGTTTAAAGAGAGCCCCAATGTCATTTCTGCCCCAGGGCACTTGATGACATAGCTACGCCACTGTTGTTATACATATATAAGTGTTGTTACATTGATGGGAGTGTTAGTATAGTGTTAAATAACATAAATCTGTGTAAAATGAGTATTCTTCTTCCAGTGCCTGCAAGACGTCCTTTATGCCTAATTTTGTCGTGCGCGGAAATGTGTTCTAGTTTTTCAATCCAGTGATTTTCAACAGATAAACGCGGTGTATATGTTAATATTTAATAGTTAATAGTTTGATAACGGCCTGGTATGTTCAAACCTTCGTGATTATGTGGCGGTGTACGAACTCTGTGTAAATTCTTTATAACTTTGTGGGGCTTGATTTCTAACAGACGATTTGTTCATTTTTGTACAGTGCTTGTAAAATCTTTATTACCGTCCTCTTCCGTGAGTGATATGTGTTCCACGTGTTTGGTTCTTAGAACAAAGCCTTCAGCTTCCACTATTGTTTGTTCCATGCCCATCAGGCAAGTAACTATGCGTGTATCTTTCTGATTTCCACTATCATTTCGCGATCTTCTCTCCCCGCGTATTTTAATTTTGCTGTTTCTTCTCCGAACTTGTAGTATGCACTCAGTCATTGTCAGTAATTCTCTCCGAGCCTTGTACAACCTCCTTCAATAGCTTGATTATGAAATTCTATGTGTTTATAAGAGTTGCATGCCGCTGATTTTATTCTCATTTCTCAGTCTTTGTAATTATTTCACTTATTTGGTTTATTGAGATGGGATATCATCTGTCTCTGTCATCGTTCCCTATCGCGTGTAGCTGCATTTCATTCGCTTCCTTATGTAATTCTAAACATTTCTGTGGGTTGCACGCCGTAGTTTTTATTTTTCCGACTTTGTAATTACTTCACTTTTCCGGGTTATGAGACTGGACCTCTTCAGCATCTGTGAACGCTCCCAATCGCACGTTGCTGCATTTCAGTAAATTCCTTATGAAATTCTACGCAGTTATAGGGGCTGCATGCTGAAGTTAATTTTCTTTATTTTTCTGAAATTGAATTTATACATTTTTTCGGTTTTCGGAACCACGTTGGTCCGAACTCTGCCCTCAGGGGTTTGCAGCTAGTTACCTGAATTCACGCCACTTCTCATAAAATCAGTGCCCAGATAATTTACTAGCAGATTGCAAATTAAGGGTCCGCCGTGATTTTTTGTAATGAATCCGATTTTAACTACTTCACCTTCAGTGGAGTGCGATCATGTATCCCTGTGTCGCCGTTAGTGTGTTTGCTAGCGGTCTAATCTAAATGCAACTTAACTTTCCTATACTCACCATCTATACGCACCATCTCAAATCAGGCACGACAGACCAGAGCCATCTTCGCAGTTTTATTGTATATTGTGTCGTGTGATACCTCCGGGATTGCTGAATTTCGCTTACGATAGCGGCGCCTGCTTCTGCCTCGTTTCAGCGCGCTGATTTTGGTGAGTTTCGCTGTTGCATTGCGTGTGTGTGTGAGCGCGTGAGTGTTGTTTGTAAATCCTTCACACAGTAGCGTTAGGTTCTGTGTAATTTATGTTAAATTCAATGCTGGGCATCGTCAGTATAACATAATGTAAATGGGATGCATTTTTATTGTATTAACAAAATTGGTTCCCGATTTTGCTTGCTTTCGACCCGAATAAACAAGTTAAGTATAATTTTGATTTGCCTATAAATTGTAGTTTTCGAGCACCTTCCTCCTTTTATTTAATATTATTTTTCACCAGTGCTTAGAGCAAGCTTAGATGCATTTTTTTATGTTTAAGTTCCGTTGCGCCATAAATGTTTTTCTTTAGCCACCTTCATGAAATCACTCTAATTGGGTGACTTTTTTTATTAATGGCTGTGTGTAACTTCATGTGAGCTGCTACGTATAATGGCCACTGTATCGTCAACTTCGTGTTATTAGAGTAATTTTAACAAAGCCAGTTCTCAGTTTGGATCACGGAACACGGATTTTGCATCAGGGAGTCGCCGGTAGTTCACACGGACATCCTGCAAATTTTATTGCTAACATTAAGCTTTTTTTATAACAGTGAATTCTTATCTCAGGACCTTCCACCAGAATTAAACTTTTATTTCGTACAGTGGACCATTTTTAACCTCTATTTAAGAAAGGGGATAAAAAGAAACCATCAAGCTAGAGACTGATTTCACTTTAGTCAGCATTCTCGAAAATTCTGCAAAAGGTAATGTACAAGCAACTTCTCAACCTCATGACTAGAAATAACATATTGTCTACAACACAGTATGGATTTCGGAAAGGTTCCAATATCAAGAAGGCTATTTACACCTACAGTACACCTACTGTACATTAGATAATAAATTATCAGCTGAGCTATTTTCCATGATTAGTCAACGGCATTTGATTGCTTGAATCACAACATCCTTTTAAGTTAAATAAAATTCAATTTTGTCATGGGTAATTCTGCAAAAGAGTTGAAGTCATGCTTCGCTTAAAGGAAACAGTCTGACAGTGCAACGAAGAAGCGAATTACGTCATCAGTCATCACAGTGTTGGGAAAAAAATTGCATGTGATGTCCCACAAAGTTTCATCTTAGAGCAATTGCTCTTTCTTGTATACATTAATGGACTATCACCAGTTACACTGCCAGAAGCTCAGTTCGTTTTGTGTACAGACGATATAAATATTGCAATAAATAGCACGTCAAGGATAGTTCTAGAAATGTCTGCTAATGATATTTTCACGAACATTAATAAATGATTTAAAGCCAAATCATTGACATTAAACTTTAAAAAGTCTAAGACTCAACCAAGAACATGTAAGAGGTTTCCATCCAGCATATGTATAAATTACAAAGAAGAGCAGAGAGATAAGGTTGACAGTATTAAATTCTGTGGATTACAGCTTGGTAATGAATTCAGTTGGAAGCAAAGCACCACAGGACTAGAGAAACGACTTCAAAATCCGTATTTAAAATTCGAGTATTTGTTCATTTGGTCTACAATCTGCAGACTTGTTTGACGCATCACTCCACACTACCCTATCTTGTGCATCTGATAATACGTACTGCACCCTGCATCCTTTTAAATCTGCTTACTGTACTCTTCCCTCGGCCTCCCTCTACGATTTTTACCCCATACGCTTCCTTCTAATGCTAAGTTGATAATTCCTTGACTTCTCAGAATGTGTCCCACCAACGTATCCTTTCTCTCAGTCAGGATATGCCAGAAACTCGTTTTCTGCCAAATTCTGTTGAGCACCTTCTCATTACTTACTTGATCTACCTACCTAATCTTCATCAATCGTCTGTAGCACCACACTTCGAAAGCTTCTATCATCTTTTTGTCTGATCTACTTATCGTCCACGTTTCACTCCCATGTAGTTCTATACTCCAGGCATACTTTTCTCAATTTCGGTCCGTAATGTCATATGGGGGTAACTCTTCAAGTCAGTCAGAAGTTTTCAGGCTATAAAAAATGTAATGCGTGTTAATTGTGGTGTAAATTCACGGCGATCCTGTAGAAGTCACTTCAAATAACTGGGTATTATAACTACTGCCTCTCAATACATTCATTCCCTAATGAAATTTAAGATAAATAATATACATCTTTTTCCATCCAACAGCTCAATTCATACATACAATACTAGGAAGAGAAACGATCTACACAACGACGTAAAATCTCTTTATTTGTTTTAAGAAGGGATCCACTCTCACGCAAACACGCTACGTAATTATATTTTCAATAATTTACCAGCAACCATAAAAAATTATGTGCAAATTAAAATCAGTTTAAGAGGAGCCTGAAAGAATTACTAATGGACAACTGTTTCTATTCCATTGACGAATAATTGAATAGAACCAAACGATGAAACTATCTTCACTAACAGTATTAGTATTAGTATAACTTCTTGTAAAAATACAGAAGAGGTTATATTTTGACATGATCTACATCAACGAGGATATCCTCATCATGGATCTAAGGAAGGAATAATAATCTAGTCTAATCTAATAACGTTCAGTTAGTGTGTCGTCAAATCTCAGACTGGCAGAGAAAGAGGTAGAAGAACAATAAAATTTGTAGACACTGAGACAGAAGCCGGTGGCCATAGAGGAATGACAGATATAGAATAACATGACGATGGAATAATTACATCCACATGCATCGCCGGGTAGTAAGACTGGTGTGTTCACATTTTAAATTTTGTATGCGTTTAAGTATCTCCACTCTTGTAAGAGAATCTTCACACGTACATCACTGGCGGCAAATTTGCATCTTCTGGGTTTACCTCGAAAGGCCGAATTTCAATTAAAACCTAATCGAGTGCATAATCAGCGGAGTAATTTGCTTCATTAATTGAAATAGTATGAAGACAACAAATACCGAGGGAAGAATCAGTGACAGTATCCTTTTTTACCTATGCTTTCAGTTTCTTTGGTTTATTTACATATAGCTATATTTCTGAACTGACTAAGAACTGTACATATGCTGTATCGCATTTTTACTGAAATTCGTCTGTACTAACATCATCTAAATGATTGACTCTTCCTTCTAAAACACCCTGTATATGCTACATGAGAGCTTATAGAAAATAAACGCTAATTTTGGCTACATCGCTCGAAATAAAAGTCAAATTCATCATCACCTTAAATTGTCGACGAAGGGTGAAATATTTCGATGGCTCTACTGACATAAAAATCCACCTGATTTGGATATGTGCGACTTATCCCTTCGAGGGGTAACAGTAGAATGCACGAATATGTTCAGTGTTGTGAAACATCATTCGCAAAATATCGAGAGCGACACTAACCTCAGGGAGATAAAATTTACATTTCTTAAAGAAAGTCTGTGTTGTGAAGTTCGTCAAGGAAGTTATCTTACTTAAATACTACCCCCTTAAAGATTTATGTGATTATTGCATTTGAAAACAGCAACGTCGATACTTGCAGTAGAGTAACAGTGAAATGGATATATACCGCTGCATTTTACAGTATTGAATCCCGACTTTTGGATAAGCATGTCTCGACATAGTTGGAATTGAATAACATATTTCTCGTGATATGATAAGTTAACGCTGTTTTACTGGAACCCTTACACCAAGTTCCGTGCGATGAAAGGAACGAGATCCTTCATCAGAGCGGTGTCTGAGAACTCCCACGTGGACATAACTCGATCAGCCGCGGCACAATCAGAAGAATCCCGTCCGCCTCAGGTTTCCGCTCAAACATTATAATCCCAGATTTCGTAAGACAATTCTCCGGAGATGCACAGGAGGCGCGCCTCGGGGCTTTACCGGTGCTCCGAACGACTGGGGTGACAACGGAAGCGTTAAACATACGGCCGGGGGCGGGGCGGGGGCTGGGGATTCTGAATAAAACATCCGCCGGCGATGGATTGGCGGCGCTGCCGTCGCCATCACGGCTGCCATCCCTCTCGCCAGCAATTTGCCAGAGCGGCGCCCGTCCGTCAGGGCTGCCTACTGCCGCGCCCGTCTCCACGATCTCCCAGCAGCGGACCGGGAGATAAGGGGGCAACCGAGACGGAAGGCAGGTGCATCCTATTTGTATTAGAGGAGGACTGGTGACAAGCGCTACTAGAGTACGTTATCACTGAGACACTGCTGGGTCAATGTAAGAGTCTAAAGGGAGAAAGATATGCAGGCTATTATGAACGTGTTCAGTATCTTGAGAAAGAGTAGTTATCATCGAAGACAGAAGAACTATTTATCAATATTTTCTCGCAATAGTGAATTTGCCTATGTGTCACTGTATGAGGTATAGTAGATGTTCTACCAAATGGTGACATAAAAATTTGGTTCGAGTCCCTTCCCGGGATAAATTTTCATGTGATCATTTGGTAGAACATCTATACCTTATACAGTGACGCAAAGGGAAATTCGCTATTGCGAAAAAATATTGGTAAATATATCAACACTGTAAATCTTCACCATACAGTAATTTAACATATACATAAGCGAGGCGATGACGATAACAACGTAGGTTAATGCCTCGTAGTTTTTATTCTCTTTGGTGCTGGAATACAGATTAAGCTTCGAGTGCTAAGGGATGAATGTAGCTGACTCATAAGTGAAGTCAGTGCAGCATATGGAAGTTTGGTACGGTCCTGGAGTCGTGTTCGGGTAGCCTAGTGGTTAAGAAGACCGCTCGCAAAATGCAGGAAACACGGGTTCGAGTCCCGGCCCGGCAAAAATTTTTCATATGTCACCATTTGGTAGAACATCTATACCTTATACAGTGATGCAAAGGGAAATTAGCTATTGCGAAAAAATATTGATAAATATATCAACACTGTAAATCGTCACCATACAGTAATTTAACAGAAGAAATAGTTCATTAAAGATGGGTCCGGCAACATATACATTCTCTGATAAGCACAAGCTTATAGGAAGAGATTTGTTATGCTTGTTGATAAATTAATACGGCCATATGCGACTTCACAAAGGTTAAATGGGACACATAATCTGGACTTCCAAATCAAATGATAAAATGTTTGTGAAGCTTATAGCACTTAACTGCGGGCTCATCAGTCCCTAAACTTACAAACTACTTATGAACTACCTTATACAAAAGACAGCACAATCATCCACTCCCGATGGGGGATTCGAACCCCCGACTAAGAACGGCCTCGCGCATCGCAGCATAGCGACTCAATGCGCTCGGCCGCTCCGCCGTCTATGGTCTTCCACAATAATGTTACGCGAAACATGCTGGAGACATGCAATGTTCGAACTAACTCAGCCGGCCGCGGTGGCCGAGGAGACTAAGGCGCTCCAGTTACGGTCTGCACGGCCACTACGGTCGGGGGTTCGAATCCCCTCTCAGGCATGGATATTTGTGCCGTCGTAGTTCGTATGTAGTTCATAAGTAGTTTGTAAGTTTAGGGACTGATGACCCCGTAGTTAAGTCCCATAGACTATACAAACATTTGAACATTTTTGAACTAACGCACTCCGTCCGACAGGCCTCGAGAGCCGCACTGTGTACTGACCGGCCGCCGTGTCATTCTTTGCACGAAGGCGTCAACGGATGCGGTATGGAGGGGGACGTGGTCAGCGTCCCGCAATCCCGGCCGTTATGTCAGTTTTCGTGACCGGAGCCGCTACTTCTCAAACAAATAGTTCTGCAGTTGGCCTCACAAGGGCTGAATGCACCCCGTTTGCCATTAGTACTCGGCAGACCCGGAAAGTAACACATGCAAGTGGTAGCCAATCGCGACAGCGCTTAGCTTCAGATATCTAACGGGAACCAGTGAATCCAATATGGAACGGCAGTTGGCCTGCCATGTTCGTACGATTACAGATATTGTTCATGCATGATGGCGCACCAGCACACTTTTGTCCCAAAGTGCGCGAGCATCTGACGCAGACGTTTGAGGAGCGCGGGTGAGTGTGTGTCTGCGTGTGTGTGTGTGTGGGAGGGGGAGGGGTTGAGGGACACTAAATCTTGGCCTATTCGTACCCGAGATCTGAATCGTCTTGGCTTTGTTCATAGGTACATTTGAAGGAAATGGTCCTCGAAGCTACAACCAACAATGCTCTGAAAATACAGAGTCGCGTATTCAATGCATGACTGCAAGTGATGCATCAACAGTCGGGTATTTAAAAGGCTCCACTGTTCCTTACGCCATAAGACGGTGTGATGCATTGCTATGAATGGACGCCAGAAGGAACACCAAAAGTAACAACTGTGTATCTCAGAACATTCCAGTTTCCGAACCCATATTTACTCGTATTGAAATTTTTTTCCACTTCTAAAAGTGTTCGAAACTTTTAAACTCCATATATTGGTGAAGGCAGTGCTGCACTTTGAGGTCGTCTTGCGATCTCTCGTACACATTGAAGAAAACTGTTTCTCCAAGTATATCAAATCGGGTTCATTTTGAAATCACACGTTTGAAAGTAGCAGCTGATAATACCGTCTAGGGAGCGAACGTTTAAATAATGAGAAAGACACCACACAGCGAACCGGATCAAAGCACCATGATGAACATGTGTTTCTAAATTCCGGCAGCCTGGTACCTAGCTACGACACCTACTAACAACAAAAGAAGTGTGGGCTGAAACAGTTTCTTTTGTATATCGCGGAGTGGGACATTGTTGCCAAATGAAGTTCAGGAAAAGAATAGGAAATTAAGACGTTATTCCAAAATTTTGTTGACGGTTGCATGTATTTAATAAGGAACGTTAGCTAATATCTGTTGGTAGTTAGAGTCCTCTGCCGGTAATGAGTGTATTTGTCTGTGTGTCTTGTCGTAGTGTATGGTAATGTAAGTAGGCTGTAGGTCTAGGGGCTGATTATCATAGCAGGTTGATCCAGTAGGTATACAAACATTTTAACATTTATGTCGCTTGACAAGGAAAACATATACAAAAAGATGAAGTACTGATAATGAAGGAAGGTCAGGGTTTAACGTCCCATCGACAGTTTGTCCATTAGACAGGCCACATCCTCAAAGTGTTATCCTGGGGAAAAAATTGGCCATGCGTTTTAATGGTATCATACTTGAATTCAGGGAAATAACCGGTAAAGTACTTATTTGGTCTGAAATAACAACAAAAATACAATATAAAAATGCCAGTAAAACCAGCGTTTAGTTAAGGATTCATATTCACATTTATCGAATTACTTGGAACACCTAATTATCTTCTACTAGTGTTAAGGTTATAGATATCTTTCTATAAGTATGTAATCTAGAAACGTTTTAGAAATGGTTTTCAATTGTTGTTTTCAACAATATAAGGAGTCACTAAACGCTCCCTATATCAAACAGTGATTAATTAGAATAATCTGCGCTTCATTACAGACAGACGCTAGTTTATCACGTATCTCACATTTAATGTCGTTTTAGATCCTGAGCTATGTTACGTTACAGGTAGATTCAGAGAGTAATATTGACAAAATATAAAGATGAGATGCATAATGCTGTAATTTACTGCACGACAATGATATTAGAAGATACGTTTGGTCCGTTTGAGAACGTACAAGTGTGTTTTCACGTCATATCTCCAGAGCTGTATGCCTCACAGTGCGAAATTCATATTTTTCCAAATGTTCAAACCTTTGTTAATGTATTGGAAAAAACTAGTATGGTCATAAGTCCCTAGACTTACAGAGTTACTGAACTTACACTGAGGACAAACAACACGAATGCCCGACGCAGGACTCGAAGCTCCGATGGGAGTGGCCACCCAGTCCGTGGCATAATGCCTTATACAGCGCGGCTTCCTCCGCGCTGTGACACATAGTGACATAATTTTCCAGGTACATTCGGTGATGTATGTCACTGTCGTCTGCAAACTGTTTGTAAACAAAGTTAGCAGTTGAAAATCAATTACTGCATCATTCCAGATGCTTAAATTCCACTTCGTAAATAGCGTCAATTGCAAATCAAATAAATGGTTTCACTTTCACGATTTTGTGGTGGATATTAGCGAAAATATATCGTGAAGATTTATTATTATGTTTGACGTTTTTCTGAAGTACCTAAGTGCATCATTTTTGGGTAATTGATGAATAAGTTTAAGAAAGTTGAGTGCCGTCAGCTACAAGATATACACACAATTTCTAGTTTTAATGTGTGTCGTATCGTATTGATCTACGCGAAAGTTGTATCTGTTTGTAAGTCGAAAAATATGTAATCCGAATAAGGTATAGCATTTGAAATGCCAGATCACTTCCTTAACGAACTTCACAATACAGACTTTCTTTAAGAAATATAAATTTTATCTCCCTGAGGTTAGTGCCGCTCTCGATATTCTGCGAATGATGTTGAACAACACTGAACATATTCGTGCATTCTACTGTTGCCCCTCGAAGGAATAAGTCGCGCACATCCAAATGAGGTGGCCTTTAATGTCAGCAGAGCCGTCGAAATATTTCAAGCTTCGTCGGCAATTTAAGGAGATGATGTATTTGCCTTTTATTTTGAGCGTTGTAGCTAAAATTACCGTTTGATTTCTATAAATACTCATGTAGCATATACAGGGTGTTTGAAAAAGAAGAGTCAATCATTTAGATGATGTTAGGACAGACGAAATTCAATAAAAATTTGATACAACAAGTGTTCAGTTCATATTCAGTTCAGATATATAGCTGTATGTATACAAACCAAAGAAACTGAAAGCTCAAAAATCTTCAAATGTTTGTTAAGGTTATGGGACTTAACTACGGGGTCATCAGTCCCTAAACTTACAATTTACTTATCAACTATATTATACTAAGGACGGCACAAATATCCATGCCCGAGGGGGGATTCGAACCCCCGACCGTAGTGGCCGTGAAGACCGTGACTGCAGCGCCTCAGTACCCTCGGCCACCGCGGCCGGCAAACTGAAACCATAAGTAAAAGAGGATACTTTCACTGATTCTTCCCTCGGTGTTGGTATATCTTCATACTATTTCAATTAATTAATCATTTGTATGTGTTCTAAAAGTTTTTTTAAACTATTTATGAAGTATTTGTCTTACGGAGCCGTCTTCAGTCTGTAAAATACGCTAGCTACATTTAAGAAATTTGTGCTTTTAATACTAAATGATGGTGTTCTACCAAGCACCGCTCGAACAATCTGTGAAAATTTACTCATTTGCTTTTGTTTTAAGTTTGTTTGAATTTAATACTGACAACTGTATCTTTGTACTGAATAAAAACTAGACACTTGTGACGTGGTAAATACCTGAACTTCGTTTATATTACCTCATAATGTATTTACTATTCCTCTTGAAACACCCTGTATAGAATTCTGAAATTAGATTAATGTTACTGAAACGCCCTAAAATAAAAGTGCTTAACCTGCTGTAAAGTTTATGGATTAACAGTTTTCAAATCAGATTTTTGTTAAGGTTATGGTACTTAACTGCAGGGTCATTTTCCCTAATTTTAAGAATCACCTTATACTGAAGACAGCACATACATTCATGCCCGAAGGGGGATTCGAACCCCCGACGGGAACGGGCTCACGCATCGGAGCATAGTGCTTCAGTGCGCTCGGCCGCCCCGCCGTGGCGAAAGGTTTTCGAGTCTTACGATTAAACATTGTTGTCTTATTAACGGTTATGAATTGCGTACTGGCTTCTTATCAATGTTGCGTGTGTAGTGGTGTGAATGATGAAAAAGACAGTACAATGAATGACACATAGCAGACGACAGCCTTAGGAATCTATACAGTTTTTTTTTGTAATTCGAACAAGTCTACTTCAAAATACATACACTGCCGTTTGTGAAAATTGCAACACAGAGAAGGAATTATCTGAATAACACCAAATTTGGTGGAAGAGGCTAGGGTTTGCAAGCAGTAAGTGATACGTAAGTAATTCGCAGTCTCTGTTGCAATAATCTTTATTATATCCAACAACACGTTTCGCGCTGTTAACTCATCATCACAATGGAAACTGACAAATGTTTTATTACCAAGGAGGTCAGAATACAGGGAGACGCCCTTACGCTGAAAAAGTGAAGCCTCCCTCCACCATATTGCGAAATTTTGTACATGTGTTCGTATTGCAGAACTAATGTTTTGTGTCACTTAAAATAGGAATATAACGTCCGATGGTTTTACTGTGATGTTTGCCATGTTAAAAGAGTGCAAATTAGCCGTTAAAATTAAGTATTGAAATGTATTATGATGAATACTTATTACTATTTATTCAAGAAAGTATGTTGTTTGGAAGTAGATACTTTCCAGTGATTGTCAGTTGAATGCATTAACAGTAAGAGGGTCCAGTTAACGCATAGTTTTAACGGAGAAATAGCATTCAAAAAATGACCACGATGACGGACAGGCTTCAACTGATGTGTGCGCTCAGCACAGATAACGTCATCTCCCTTTATTTCCTCCTTGTTTATTACATTGCGTGTACCTGGTGAGCAGTGAATCTTATATGGCTAAAGTGAGTAAATTTTGAAAAGGTACACGGACTGTAATAAAAAAAAAATCTGTTTCCTTTATGATGATGCACCAGCAGCGCGAAACGCGTTATTGGATATAATAAAGAATACTGCAATAGAGACTGCAAATTATTTAATTATTCACCGCTGTTGCTGCACCAGCCGCCACCACAATCATGGAATGAAATGAAATGCAGTAAGTGATACGGTTTGCAGAGAGATGGGGTACACGTAGGCTGAGCAGAGCCCACTCGTGTCGGCCCAACAGCGTCCGTGCCGCGCCTAGTGTTATGGGAGCAGGGCTGTCACACAAGGTGTAAGCAATACAATGAGTGCCAGAGTGACTCGTCGACTTCAAAGGGCGTCATATCGGCATGTGAGCTAGTTCGAAAGAGACAGAATAATGTCTCCGGGAAACAGGGTTTTGACATTTCAGATCACACACGCCGTGCTGCTACGGCTGTGATGCGTGTGTTGTAGCGGTGGATAGAGGAAGATCGTACGCAGCGACAAGCGGGGACTGAACTGCGAAACATAACCACAGCACAGGATAACTGCCATCTTGTCCGCATGGCCATAACGGGCTGTACAGCGTTATCCACGGTTTTGGTTCGTCGCTGTGGCACTGTAACAGGTGTAAACTTTGTACAGTGTTACCCGCAGTGTTGGTTCGTCGCAGGGCCACTGCAACACGTATAATCATGTCTGCATCGACGGTCCGTCGCCGTCTGCCTCAAGTTGGACTTCTTATACGTATGTCATTACGTCGGCTTTCATTGTCCGGAAACCACAAGCTCCTCCGACTGCACTGGGCACGTGAACAACGTCACTGGGGTGCTGAGTGGCAAACTGTTTTCGGACAAGCCCCCGCTCCAACGTGTCCTGCAGTGATGGCCGCATATGTGTCCGGCGAAACAGTGGTGAGCGCAACCTGGAGGGCTGTATTGTGGAGCGCCATAGCGGACAAACACCAGGTGTGATGGTTTGGGGCGCCATCACTAATCCTACGGAATTGAAGGTACTTTGAACAGTAACGGGTATTTAACGGTGGTTGTAGATTCTGAGCCTCTGCACCTGCTAAGGACATCTCCTCAAGCTACATTTCAACAGAACAATGCCTGGCTACTTATTTCGAGGAATGTACAAGCCTTTATCGAAGAGCTGCAGGTATCATTGCTCCCCTGGCCTGCATGTTCGCCAGAACTGTCGCTCATCCAAAATGTGTGGGATATGATTGGTCGGCGCCTGATGTGTTATGGTCCTGCAGTTATTAATATCATGGACTGTGGGATTGGATACAAACATCCTGTAGGAAAATTCCTCAGGAACGTATTCAGAACCATAAAGATTCCATGCCAGCGAGTATAGCAGTTCTATTTGCAGTACATAATGGCCACACGACATAGTAGAGCTAAAGGACATGTACAGATAAAAAAAATTTCATTTATTACTTGTCATTTACCTATTCTGTGCTACTAAATACATTGAATTCATACGTTTTCCACTTGCTGTTGCAATTTCCACAAACTGTAGTTTATTGTGCGGTGTCTGTGTCGGAACTGCGCACGGTTTGTTCCCGCCTGTTACTTTACGCCATAGTTTGCTCTGGGATCAGTAAAATCCCGTGTATTCATCTGTCAACACAGACGATAATCTCGGTATAAGACAATTTTGGGAGCAGAGTAGTTTCAGGTGGCACTTTGTAAAAGTCAACAAGTAAGTTAGGGAGCGACGCAGCTCTGCAAACAGCGCCACCTGCCGGCGTGAGTGGGCCGCGCCGCTGCCAACTTGCTAATCCCCACCCCGCCGTGCCGCCGCGCCTTTGCCAAGTTGGCCATTAAATCTTCTCGATACTTTGGACAAACAGAATTCGAGGACGGCCTGGCGAGCTAATCGTACCTGTTGAGCGCCGTTTCGAGGAGTCTGGAGGACGCACCGAGCACAGCAGGTGCTCCTGCAAGAGGGCGCTTTTCCGCGAAGAGCCTGCACAACAGATGGCCGCCATCTGTCTGATCGTCGCCTGGCAACCCAAAGCGGTCTCACTGAACTTGGAAGCTGGAAACCTAAGAAGCGGAAGAAGGGTACTCTTGGTGTGTAATTTAAACCACCACTGTAAATATCTACCTCCCACATTTTCTAAACACGAACATCATCAGTTACTACACTCCGATTAGAAACATTTTGTGATTGACATTCGGCTTTGGTACAGAGTGGATATGGCGCTCATCGCTGAAATTACCGGTTTTCTAATATACATTTTCCCCTCTCCAGTTTAAACTTACTGAAAAAACCACTCAAGTTAATCTGTTTTTTAAATAATCGGTTATCAGCTTTTTATTTCTATTATTTCTAGCAACGTAGATATCAAAATTTGCAAAAAATTTCCAGAGGTGCCCACATTTTGGGTCATGACACAAACTGCGTCAGTGAACTTACTGGTGGGTGGGAGGAGGGGAGGGAGCGTGAAAAATTAGTACTTTTGGCCAGCCTGGAGCGTTTATAAAACAATTTACAAAACGTGCAAAAAACTATAAACCCATATTTATGTACAAAATAAATTCCGAATCCAGCACCTAATACCTCGTGTTGTTTTGCGTGTGTGTGGGAGGGGGGGGGGGAGTCAGCCATCGGCCAAGCGGGGTTGTGTACCTCTAACCTTTTTCATTCTACTTTCCTTCAAGACATGTGGAATCAAAATACCTGGTGAAATATTGAAATCAAAAAGAACTCAGTCCGTTTACAGTTAATTGACTTTACGGAAAAGTAATGCAGACCTGAATACTACAAAGAATCTCGTTTCTTTCTATTTATCCTGAATGTCATGTTTTAATCATTCAACACATCTCTATTTGCGCACTATGATTATTCAGCACTTTCAGTTGTTATCTGTTTTGCACTATGAAGCTACAACAAATTAAGGACTCAGTTATTATTTCAAGGCTATAGTACATCAATAACATCTTAGTAACATGAATCAACTGTACCTTATCTTCCAACGAACATTGTGAATGCTTTATACGAAAATGATGCCACAAAGATGAAGTACCTCCACCCATTATCAGCCTTTTAAGGCAAATGGGCACAGCACGTAACTGCTGCCGCACCTTTTAAACTAGTTCCAGACTGGGCATGATGTAATTTAAAACAAAACAGAGTACCGTCGACGACAGCGAGCCGTGGACCAGACGGAATCAAGTCTTGCGCACTGCACGTGCATAGGCATCGTCCAATAAGCCACGCCACAAGGAAACAAGTTCACTGATGCCTCGACAACATCTGTTTCAATTCTTAAGCCGTATGTTTGTTGTTCGTTTTCTTCGGGGGACTGTTGTTCAGGAAACCCGGACGTGGATCGTCGGCATTTTCATACCTTGCTTTCGGTGCACATTACTCATCATCTACAATGCGAGAAAAGATGCGATTTGGACCAACACTGATAACATTAACTGAAGCTGTAATAGAAAATTTATTGAAACTTATATTATAGTTTAAGAATTACTATATTTTGCCTAATATATGTTTTTGTAATACACTGTCGCATTTTGGAACAGTTTTCTAGTGCGTCAGTCTAATAGCATTTAGACTGCGGCAGGCTGCTTTCAACATTCGTAGGGACACATTAAGCCTCCTGTTTTGTAGTTTGGAGTATAACTGAGGAATCAGAAAAAAATCCCTTTTTACACTTCATTACTACTTTCTCTAAAATTACCGTTAAATTATATACTGAATGACAAACGTAGATCATTTCTCAAACGTATTAGAAGTAATACTTCGATACCGCCCCATTTTTCAATTGGGAGAAATTTGGTGAACATAGCTACAACCATTGCAAAGATAGATGTTCTGAAAACGTAGTTTCTACAAAATGAGGAAAGAATGTTCTGAGTGTTTTTGACTCACCGTATGCCTCTTTCAGAACATTGCAGTTGCATAATCTTGCTGGCCAGCTTATTCTTTATCCTCTGCAGACATTTTAAGAGTCTTTTCCTTACTCTGGAGTCTTAGTGGTGGCTTCAGCAGACTTTCAGCTTCTACTAGTCGCTGACGATCTTTGGCACTCAGAGAAACTACCATATTAACTTCTCGTCGGATGCCTAATGTGTCCATTACTTTTCTCCTGCTGATTACACTATCACCGAAAGAGACAACAGCATCCATCACACCTATTTTCAGTACTGTTCATCAAACAAACACTGTTTTTGGTATTCGTTGCCTAACGCAATTATTCAAATTCTCATTAGGATTTTGTGTGCGGTCATGTAGAAATTTGCTAAGTACTTTTTATCTGCAAAGTCCCTGTTTATTGGCTTTATTTCTTCTATGACTGTGGCAGGCAGAATGTTTATAGTGATACTCCTTGCGTGAAGCATCAGAGTGACCATTACGCAGAGCTTTTAAGACTATAACAGGTTTTTAAAAGTAAATAAACCATTCATTTATGGAAATGGGAGAAATTTATCTTTCAGATGGCATTAACTAAGAAGAAACGGTTACAGCCGTCACCAATTAAATAGCGAAAAAAATTGTTACTCAGAATCAAAATACTAGTACTGGTTTTTATAAGTCGATACCTCTCTTTTGTATTGGAGAACCTCCTTCCTTGGTACATTCGACGTGCTCATGTGATCGAAAGCTACGAACACTGGAAGAAGTAACGAGTTGTCTGCTTACGACTGTTTCTACGTCACTGTTGATAGTGTGGAGCACAATTGTGGGAGCCTTCGCAACTGCACTGCAGCGGTGTTTAAGATACTGTGCGCCAATTATCTGCAGAAAATTATAAGGAGGGATAATATCGGAATTTATGGTAACATACTATTCTGACAACGGAACAACGCCCGTTTCAATGTACCTGAATGTCTTTGAATGTCGTATCTGTTCTCATTACAGCTGTTGACAGAACTGAATGAAAGAAAAATTCTTTCAATGTCATTCTCAATTTCACATTAACGCTTCTCGGATTTCTTTATTAAACCCCTAGTTTGTCTTACAACATTATGTAAATTTGACGAAGTTTGATTTATACTAATATTTGTTAGTCTTCACATTTCTATAAGTGAGGATTTTTGTCGTTACTTGCCACATAACTCGTAAACTAGTCGCGAATTAGTTCAGGGCCCTGAAAGAGCAATCATTTGATGGCAGTCTTAGAACGATATGTCAACAGCTTTTGACAATTAATTTGCAATATGAAGACCATGAAGGTGGATTTATATGAGACACTGTATCAATTTGTTCACCCTTTCTACTGTCAGCTGGTATGGGAATGCTCGTTTTAGCTAGAAGATAATGTTTTGTCGTCTAGAAATCACTGTACACCTGTCAGTAACAGTCTAATGTTACGAGTAGTTGTCCAATGATTGTACTGAAGCAATGATTATTTTAAATGTGTTTATTTCCGTCAACAGTTGCAATATAATTGTTTAATTACATGTTTCGATCACTTGGATCATCTTCAAATCTAAAAACCAAAAGTAAAATAGACATGTACAATTTGATAGACTTACTAAGGGTCAATTGTTCAATTAACCCTTAGTAAGTTTATCAAATTGTACATTTCTGTTTTACTTTTGTTTTTTAGGTTTGAAGATGATCCAAGTTATCGAAACGTGTAATTAAACATATATATTGCAACTGTTGACGGAAATAAACACATTTAAAATAATACAGTGCAGTTGCGAACACTCTCCAGTCGATCATGTCGACTATAATGAAACAATGATATTACGTTTTTAATGCGCCTTTGAAAAAAGTACATGACGATTCAGTTATAGGGATTATGTATGCTTTTAAGTGACAGAGGTTTCAATTGCATTTGACGAGCAACTAAAACCAAGGAATACTGATATAAATGGTCCGGTTTTTACATTCATACAAATAGTAACTAACTTAGAGCGAGTAATTTTATTACTGCATTACCGCGAAAACACATACCGTATAGAAATAATAATAACCCCAAAAAAGTTTAAATGCATATTTCAACTCGCAAACATTTAATTATGAAATCAGTATTTTTCTTGCCTGTTAATTTACTTCACAAAGAGTTTCGTTTAATTCAGGCATGTTACAATATTCATAACGGTTCTGCCAACTTATACTATGGGCCTAATTAATCTGATAAATTACACAATAAACAGAAACACAAAAATTGTAAGCGACTTCTTTATTGTGGGCATGGCAGCTTTGACTGTGGTACACAAATACGCATCACCAGCGTTTAGTATTTACTACTCATTGCGGTGATGCGGCTCTCCTTACTCAAGAAAGTGTATTTCAATACTTTGGCTATATTTCGTCTACAGTAACACAATCCAACGAATGGTAAGTAGGCTTGTAAGTTTCACATATTCAAATTGGAATTTATATCTGTGATTACTCAAGCTTTGACATGAGCCAATAGGTAAAAGAGTAAGGTGTTTAGAATTTCACATTATTCTTTACAATATTTCTGAAGGGAAAGTAAAACGTTTTCCAAAGTACTAACTTAAGCCGTACACATAGTTTTACTTTATTTGCATGAATATGTTTTCATAGTGAAACTGAAGACAGAGATCACAGTAAAAATTGGTATTCTTGCCCCAACCGAGAATGCGGCTTGCGTTCTCTGCCCTCTCAGTAATTGCAAACCACGTCACATGGCAAGGCTTGATGTGCTAGCAGGGAACACAGATTACACGAGGAGCCTGAGAAATAGCTACGATTGATTGTCGTCCAAACCTCTGCCACTCGGCTCACTAGAACATCAATACCTTCGCATGTAGTCGAAGACGTTGTCTCATATTCATGTATTTTCGAATATGGTGACAAGATTACCTCATAAGGCAAGCATCAAAAATTTATGAGTCAATATACGAGGGGGAGTTGGGAAATAAGTTTACCTGTCGACTGTGGTCAGAGTTACGTATGGAAGGAGGGAAAAATAGAATGAGACTTTAAATATAAGTCATATCTTAATTTTTCTACATAATTTTCGATTTAATTGAGACATTTGAAGTACCGCTTTATAAGCTTAAAAAAGCCACCCAGGAAAATATCAGAGCGTTGCATACGGAAGATGCGTTGAGCACCTTGTTTGACGTCAGCATTTCTTCCAAAGCGCCTTCGGCCGAGACTCTTCTACAAAGATGAAACAGATGGAAGTCACTTGATGCGCGATCAGGATTGTATGGTGGATGGTGTAGGCGCTTCCGACCAATAGTAGCAATGTCGTTTTGTGTTTCTTTCGTTGAGTGTCGTCTCACATTGTCATACAACAGCATAACGGCAGATCTGAGAAAAGCGGGCCGCTTTTTTCCGAATCGTCTCCTTCAATTCCGATGGAGTAGCACAGTACTACGCAGCATTGATGGTGGCATCCTCGAAAGCTCCAGCACCAAAACTCCTTGGGCGTCCCAGTGAGTAGCACTTTACCTGCAGATGGAGTGCTTTTGAACTCCTTTCGGACAGGTGATGCCTTATGTTTCCACTCCATGGATACGGCCTTCGATTCTGGCGTGTAATGGTGGACCCACGTTTCATCCCCTGTCATAATCCGAAACAGAGTCACACACATATTCATGGACAACCTCTATCCAAGTGAAAGTTTACCTTTTGTGTCATCTTTCACCCATAGCCACTCAACGCTTCTTCCGTATGAAACGCACTGAGTTTTTCCTGGACGGGTTTTTGAAGCTTATAAGGCGGTTTGACAAATGTCTCATTGTATTTGGAATTTGTATAGAAAAATACAGATATGTATTATCTTTAATGTGTCTTTCTATTCTTTTCCTTTTACACACAACTCTGTCCACAGTGGACAGGGGAATCTTACTTTATAACTCCTATCATACATAAAATTTCTTTGTAGGTAGTTTGCAGATAACTGTAATTAAGTTAATGGTATACTAGCCTTTAACAGGAGCGTTTAGCATTTTAAGTACAATATAAAGATTAGAAATGTCGCCGTCAACTTCTGGTGTCTTCTTAATCGCCACTTATAGTACTTATTTTGTTTTTTTCTACTGACAACAAAAACTAAATTGGGAAACAGGACACAGGTGAATTGAATTTAGCTGGGTAATATATCTAACTTGGGAACATGCATTACAGTAACGTGCATGGGTATAAGATGTGCCTAGGTCAACATTTAGATGGAGTGGAAAAATAAAACGTACTTACAAATCTGAATATAAATAGCGTTTGGCCAGTGCAAGCAGTGTTCAGCGAATTTCAGAATTGAAGAGCATGTTTATTATTTGAAGCGAAGACTCTCCGCCGCGGTGGAGTAGCCGAGCGGTCTAAAGCGTCTCGCTGCGGAGCGCGCGGTTGCTCGCCCTGGAGGTTCGAATCCTCCCTGGGGCATGGGTGTGTGTGTTTGTCCTTAGGTTAATTTACCTAGGTTTGATTAGCTACGGACTGATGACCACGCAGTATGGTCCGATAGATTTACAACCATTTGAACATTTTTTGAAGACTCTCCCTCAAGCGTGTTGAATGTAACAAGCCACAGTAATAAACTGCTTAAAGAACCGGATATTTCGGTCCTTCCCGTGCAGAATTATCCGTGGGTAGTATCTACGTCCACTCCCATGAACCACAGACATTGCCGAGGTGGGGTGGCTTGCGTGCCTCAACGATACAGATAGCCGTACCGTAGGTGCAACCACAGCGGAGGGGTATCTGTGGAGAGGCCGGACAAACGTGTGGTACCTAAAGAGGGGCAGCAGCCTTTTCAGTAGTTACAGGGGCAACAGTCAGGATGATTGACTGAGCTGGCCTTGTAACATCAGCTAATGTGGCTTTGCCACACAGCTACTGCGAACGGCTGAAAGCAAGGGGAAACTACAGCCGTTACCTTTCCCGAGGACATGCAGCTCTACTGTATGAACATATGATGATGGCATCCTCTCGGGTAAAATATTCCGGAGGTAAAATAGTCCCCCATTCGGATCTCCGGGCGGGGACTACTCAGGAGGATGTTATCATCAGGAAAGACAATACTGGCATTCTACGGGTCGGAGCGTGGAATGTTAGATCCCTTAATCGGGTAGGAAAATTAGAAAATTTAAAAAGGGAAATGCATAGGTTGAATTTACATATAGTGGGGATTAGTGAAGTTCGGTGGCAGGATGAACACGATTTCTGGTCAGGTGAGTACAGGATTATAAATACAAAATCAGTTGGGGGTATCACAGGAGTAGGACTGATAATGAATAAGAAAATAGGAATGCGGGTAAACTACTATGACCAGCACAGTGATCGCATTATCATTGTCAAGATAGATACGAAGCCAACACCGACAACAGTAGTACAGGTTTATATGCCAACTAGCTCTGCCGATGATGAGGAAATCGAAGAAATATATGAGGAACTAAAGGAAATTATTCAGACAATTAAGGGAGAGGAAAACTTAATTGTTATGGGAGACTGGAATTCGGTAGTAGGACAAGGAAGGGAAGGGAAGATAGTAGGTGAATATGGTCTGGGCAAAAGGAATGAAAGAGGAAGCCGCCTGGTAGAATTTTGTACAGAACACAATTTAGTTATAACAAACACCCGGTTCTAGAATCACAAAAGAAGGTTGTATACGTGGAAGAGACCAGGAGACACCGGAAGGTATCAGATAGATTTTATAATGGTAAGACATAGATTCCGGAACCAGGTTTTAAACTGTAAAACATACCCAGGGGCAGATATAGACTCTGACCATAACTTGTTGGTTATGAACTGTAGGCTGAAACTAAAGAAACTACAAAAAAGTAGGAAAATAAGGAGATGGGACCTGGATAAATTGAAGGAACCTGAGGTTCTTAAGAATTTCAGAGGGAGCTTTAGGCAACAATTGACAGATACAGGGGAAAATAAAACAGTAGAAGAGGAATGGGTAAAATTGAGAGATGAAATAGTTAAGGTAGCAGAGGACAAAATAGGTAGGAAGGCAAGACCTACAAAAAATCCATGGATATCACAGGATATACTAAATTTAATCGATGAAAGGAGAAAATATAAAAATGCAGTAAATGAAACAGGCAAAATGGAGTACAGACGACTAAGAAATGAGATTGACAGGAAGTGCAAAATGGCTAAGCAAGAGTTGCTAGAAGGCAAATGCAAGGATGTAGAAGAATGTATAAATAGGGGGAAAATAGATACAGCCTACAGGAAAATAAAAGAAACATTTGGAGATAAGAAAAAAAGCTCTATGAATATCAAGGACACTGATGGAAAACCAGTTCTCAGCAAAGAAGGGAAAGCTGAAAGGTGGAAAGAGTATATAGAGGGCCTCTACAAAGGAAATGAACTCCGAGACAATATTGTAGGAAGGGAGGAGGATGTAGATGAAGATGAAATAGGAGATACTGTATTGAGAGAAGAATTTGACAGAGCCCTGAAAGACCAAAGTCGAAACAAGGCCCCTGGAGTAGATGATATTCCCTCAGAGCTACTGAAGTCTTTTGGGAGAATCAGCCATGACAAACCTGTTTCACCTGGTGCGTAAGATGTATGAGACAGGAGAGTACCCTCAGACTTTAAGAAAAATGTTATAATTCCCATTCCAAAGAAAGCAGGTGCAGACAGGTGTGAAAACTACAGAACCATCAGTCTAATAAGTCATGGTTGCAAAATATTAACACGAATTATATACAGAAGGATGGAAAATGTGGTAGAAGCCGACCTCGGGGAAGATCAGTTTGAGTTCAGGAGAAATGTAGGAACACGGGAGCCAATACTCACGTTACGGCTTATCCTAGAAGATAGATTAAGAAAAGGCAAACCTACATTTCTAGCTTTTGTAGATTTGGAGAAGGCTTTTGACAATGTTGATTGGAATAAACTCTTTCAAGTTCTGAAGCAAGCAGGAGTAAAATATAGGGAACGTAAGGTTATTTATAACTTGTACAAAAACCAGACAGCGGTTATCAGAGTTGAAGGGCATGAAAGGGATGCAGTGGTTGGAAAGGGAGTAAGACAGTGTTGTAGTCTTTCTCCATTGTTATTGAATTTGTACATTGAGCAAGCTATAAAGGAAAACAAGGAGAAATTTGGAGAAGGAATTAAAGTTCAGGGTGAAGAATTAAAAACATTGCGTTTTGCCGACGACATTGTAATAATCTCAGAGACAGCAAAAGACCTGGAAGAGCAGTTGAAGGCAATGGACAGTGTGCTGAAAGGTGCATATAAGATGAACATTAACAAGAGCAAAACTAGGGTAATGGAGTGCAGTGTAAGGAAATCAGGTGATGCTGAAGGAATTAGATTGGGAAACGAAGCAATAAAGGAGGTAGATGAGTTTTGTTATTTGGGTAGTAAAATAACAAATGATTGTCGCAGTACAGAGGATATAAAATGCAGAATGGCAATGGGTAGAAAAGCGTTCTTCAAAAAGAGAAATTTGTTAACATCGAATATTGATTTGAGCCTAAGGAAGTTTTTTCTGAAGGCATTTGTATGTAGTGTTGCCTTGTATGGGAGTGAGACATGGACGATAAACAGTGCGGACAGGAAGAGGATTGAGGCTTTTGAAATATGGTGCTACAGAAGAATGCTGAAGATTAGGTGGGTGGATCGCGTAACTAATGAGGAGGTACTGAACAGAATTGGGGAGAAAAGAAATTTCTGGCATACCTTGACTAAAAGAAGGGATACATTGGTAGGACACATTCTTAGACATCAAGGAATTGTGAATCTAGCATTGGAGGGAAGTGTGTGGGGTAAAAATCGCAGAGGAAGGCCAAGAGATGGATACAGTAAGAAGATTCAGAAAGATGTAGGTTGCCGTTCTTATGTGGAGGTGAAGAGGCTTGCTCAGGATAGGGTATTGTGGAGAGCTGCATCAAACCAGTCTCCGGACTGAACATCACAACAACAACAGTATCTACGTCTACAATAATACCCTTCGAGCCATCTCTAGGTGTGTGGCGAAGGGTACTTTATATTCCTTTTCCTATGTGATACAGGAGAAAAGACTACAGGCAAGTCTTCTTCTGAATTCTAATGTCCCTGATTCTACCTTCTTGGACGGTTCGCAAGATATACCTAGGAGGACGCAATATATTGTTTGACTGTTCAACAAACGCATGCCCTCGGCACTTTGACAGTATCGCATACCCTGATGCTGAAAGTTTCTCCTGCAGCGCCTATGAGTTGGGTTTACTGATCATCCCATGGCACTGACCAGATTATTAAAAATAATCTGTAACGTAGAGCGCTGATCTCCTTTGGATCTTTCTTAAACTGTTTGTCAATCCAATCTGGTACGGATCGTACACTAATGGGGAATATTCAATTATTGATAGTGTGTTTTATAACGAAGATGGTTGTGGCGGATGGTACACACCGGTTCCCATTAGATCACCGAAGCGTAGCACTGTCGGGCTTGGCTAGCACTTGGGTAGCTAACCATCGGGGTCTGCCGAGCGCTGTTGCCAAACGGGGTGCACTCAGAGGAGTTACTTGATTGCCGGCCGCGGTGGCCGAGCGTACTGCGGCGCGTCAGGTACAGTCTGCACGGTCACTACGGTCGGGGGTTCGAATCCCCCCTCGGGCATGGATATTTGTGTGACGTCCTTAGTAGTAGCTAGTTCATAAGTAGTTTGTAAGTTTAGGGACTGATAACCCCGTAGTTAAGTCCCATAAGCTCTACAAACAATTGAACATTTGAAGTTTTTTGATTGAGAAATAGCGGCTCTGGTCGCGAAAACCGACATAATGGCCGGGCGTCTGGACCGTTAACTACTTTCCCCTCCATACCGCAACCGCTGACGCCTTCTGGCGGAGGAGGACACGGCGGACGGTCGGTACCCGATGAGCCATTTCGACGCCTGTGAGGGATGGAGTTTAGTGTTGTTAGAGTGTTTTCTAAGCTCGTCCTTCCTTGGTGGACTATGCTTCCCAAGAATCTCAGTCATTCATCTGCCTTATGCGCTATTAATTTTATTTGATGGTGAAACATCTAATCATTCCTATATATATACGTCCAGAGGTTCCGTTTTTATAGATCTAACTGCATGCAGTGTTTCTTCTTCTGTTGTGATGATCATTAAATAAAGGATCTTTATGTCTGTGTATTAGCAGTACCTTTCGTTTGCTTATGTTGTGGGTCAGTTGCCATTCCTGCCACCATGCCTCAAAACGCTGAAGGTCATCCAGTATTTTCCAACGTTTCAGATAAGGCTGAAGGCGTCCACCCAAGAAATACCGTAAAATCTGAGGAAAATGATGAGTGCTTCAATCTAAACGGCATGTTCTAGCCAAAGAACGTGAAGACTGAGCAGTTATTGCGAAGAGCATATTGTCGAAATAAACGATAGGAACTGTGGTAACCCACCATGCTCTCCAGTGGACTACGGAGGCGGACGCTTAGCCAGTGCCGCGGCGGAGTGACCGAGCGGATTGAAGCACTATGCTCCTGTGCGAGAGGCCGCTCCCCGTCGGGGGTTCGAATCTACCCCTCGGGCATCATGCTGTCTTTAGAATAAGTTAGTTCATAAGTATTCTGTAAGTTTAGGGACTGATGACCCTGCAGTTAAGTCCCATAAACTTAACAAACATTTGAACATTTGAATTTGCTTAGCCAGTGCTGCCCGCACCCTCTGTTCTCGTCTCAGATTGAGGGGGTGCAGTAGATGAAAGCCTCCTATTTGATTGATATTGGAATGCTGTTATGCTCTCGCGCCTGTAGTTTTCGTGTACAACTTATTGCCTGAGACTGAGAAATAGTTGTGCCACAAAAAAAGAAGTTTCTAGATCCTTAAGAAAGTTGTATTGGACTAAACACGACATAGATAAAATCCGTTATTTTCATAACAATAATGCTTCAGTTTCTCTTAAAATCCTCCTAAAAGGATGAGGAGAGTTGTAAAAATGATTAAAGACCATATTTCATAGTAACACTTCATTACAGTAATATTCTATTATACTTTATAGTGTTGGGTTCTATGTACTGCAAGTGTTATTAACGAGGTACGAACTATCATATTCATAGGTCCAAAGAAACAAGCTATACCTAATGAAATTCAGCGTGTCATTCTCAACAGTGTCTAAAAACCTTAAAGTAGACATAACTCTGCAACGTTCGTCTGCTGATGTTTGCTAGTCTCAAAGTGCATATGTGGGATTCACATGAAGTGCTCAAAACGAAGTGTAAGAGAGCAAGTTGTAAACTACACAAAAACACATATTTACATTTTGGAAAAAAATTCGTTTTCAAATAGTCCAGTATCAACAACAACATTAACAGCATTTTTAATGAATGTGTTTTTGCCAACATCATAACCCGCATTTCGCCAAGCATATTGCAACATATGCTTACACTATAGTACTCAAAATTGATTGTACATCACAGAGTGAAGATTGATGATGAAATAATGGCCATGTATTTCTTACTTATTATTTTAGCCTCTTCATGGAAATCTCGCATCTACACTTTGAGTAATAATATAAGTACTACGATGTGCGTGGGACTTGTGTGTTTTTCGCTATTATAGTTATTTTAAGCAGAGGGCATTTCTCACCTCTTATGTAAAAAGTACTGTTACTATGACGTCTCTAAATTATGTGAAATGTTCTTCGAACGTAATTGATATGTTGTTACTTTAGATTTTCTTTATTCAAATGACACTTGACGGAACGCAACATTTACCATGAAAATGACACAGCCCACCATTTTATGATAGAGTTTTACCCTCAGCATACTTTTGAGCTTCGGAGATAAGAGATTAACCTGTTGCAGGTGAACCATTTACTTCAGCCAGTACTACCAACAAAAAATTTATTTCAACGATACGGTACTCACAAGCACCACTTAACGTGCACTGCATGACTCGACGTACGGAATGTGCAATTTTGACTCATGTATAGAACTCTGTTTCCTCGGATTCAAAGGAATTATTTGTGTTCGCTCCTTTACTAAAAAGGAAGAATTGTTATTCTCCCTCTCTGACGGGTTGTATAGAGTCCTCTATCACTAAAATACTCTGTTACATAAGAGTAAGCAAAGCATTTGTATTTGTTCTAACTGAAGACATTTCGTTGGAGTACGACTTAAATAACCGTTAGCAAATTGCATTTCTGAGAACAAGACCGCCATTTAGAAAACTTACAACGGCTAGCTTGTACCGGAATTACCTTCAATAACAGAGTAATCCTGCAGAATCCTTTTCTCAGTCGACGGCAGCCCCAATTTCTGTTTACTTTTCTCTTCTTCCTCGACGGATTAAATACGCAAACAAAATCTCACACAGACTTCCACCTAAATAGATATGAGAAGAAATAGGAGAGATGTAAACTGCTATAACAAGAGAGAGAACAGAAGTTATTTAGAGATGTAGAGGATTACGAGGAGGGCAGCACTGAAACGCTAAACTGTTGTATAAAAATGGACTCGTTTTGTTCTCACATACTGTGACCTTTACAGAAGAGAGAACTCTGCTCTTAAAGAATCAAAATGGGTTACGCGAACACAAATCCATTGTGCCATAGATATAAGTTTCTGCCGTACTCCTTCAGCCACTGAAGGCTTTGGACAGAATTCTGTATTTCCGTTTACATTTTTTTCCGCAAGAAAATGCTTTACTGAACAATATGAGGTAGAGAACCTATGGTCGAAAAAGACATCCTAAGAACATAATGCGAATACAATCACATCACCGTGTTGTTTCTTTTTTATACTACATACAGTTAACGGTAAATACAACACAATGACTATACCATTTGCAGTCTAAGTTACAACATGTGCTGAAATTGATCATTTACCTCCATGCAAGCACGATATCCGCGAATAAGTACGTGACTGATATCCCCGGTGATTTTGGAATCACATCATCCACACAAGTGACTACATGTATCTCCAAAGGATATAACAATAAATTCAGGTCAGGTTACTACATAGGCCTTGGAATAGCACAAGGTGCACGTCACGAAGTTCTGCAAAACTATACTGGTACCGCTCCAACTTACTGTGTTTCTCTCAACATTTTTATATGCTCTTGCGGAAAAAAACTCTGTACTGAAACTATTATACATAAATCAGCCTCAAAATTGTAATGATTTCTGAAATGAGTCAATGTGTTATATGTTAGAAATTAAGAATAAGGTCTGGTAAAAGTTTACAAAAAGCTTAAAATTGCGCTTGAACGTAGTTGCAATCTGCTAATTGTTTCGAGTCATACTTCTCTAACAGGAAACAAAGTGTGTCAGAGCACGAGACTAGTGAATTAAGCCGTCAATGATCATCACATGGGGGAAAAATTACATCTGGTTTCCCACAAGGATCCATTTTATGGCCACTGATTTTTCTTGTGTACATTAATGATCTCTCTTGGGTTACACTGCCAGATGCTGAGCACGTTTCCTTTGCAGATGATACAAGATTTGCAATAAAGAGCAGTTCGAGCATAGATCTGATAATGATATTTCCGTGGACATTAATAAATAATTTAAAGCCAATTCTTTGACATTAATTTTCGAAAAGACTCGCTACATGTAGTTCGCAACATTTAAGACGTTTCCAATCAGCAAATGCATAAAGTATGATGAAGAGGAGATAGAAGAGGTTAACAGTATTAAATTTCAGGGGATTACAAATTGACAGTAAATTCAGTCGGAAAGAGCACACCACAGAACAGCTGGAACGCCTTAACAAATCTGTATTGGCAATTCGGGTGCGAGTAGATCTAGGCGACATAAAAATAATAAATCTATAATAATTTGCACAATTTTGTTTCATAACGTCATACGGTATAAAATTTTGGGGTAACTCTTCAAGTCAAGAAAAAATTATTATAGTCCAAATGCTTGCAATACGTATTAATTCTGGAGGAAAGCCTCTTCAAAGAACTGGGTATACGAACTATGCCCCTTAGTATATTTATAGGTTAGAGAAATTTGTCGTAATTAATATATCCCTTTATACAACCAACAGCTTAGCTCATACATACAATACTGGGAAAATTGCGATATACACAGGGACTTCAAAGCACATACTTTAGTTCAAAGACGGATCCATACTCAGAAACAGACATATCGAATAATTTGCCAGAAAGCGTAAAAAAGATCATGGAAAGTTACAACCAAACCGGCTTTAATTAAGACCAATGCCTTCTTCAGGCAGGCGATGCTCGCCGTGTCTTTCGTAATCAAAGATCAGAGGTCCTATACTCATCACATTCCTCTATCTGGTAAAAACGTTACTATGTGATACCCCGTAGCCCTCGCAAATCCATGAAGAACAAACGGCCGTGGTCGCTCACGGAGGGAGTGATTTTGCTTAATGATAAAGCGCGTCCACGCATCTCCTGGGAAATAAAGTGTACTGGCCATATTCAAGTGGGAGCAGCTTGAGCGTGTGCCCTACAGCCCGGACATGTTGTCCTGTGGGTTCCACCTTCATGGTTGGCTAAAATAAATATAAAATGTAAATGGTTCAACGCGGACGACGTACTGAATGACACGTCTACGTTACGTTAGATGGAAGCAGTGTAGTTTTTTTTTTTTTTTTTTTTTTTTTTTTTTTTTTTTTTTTTCACGTTCTCTCCCAGAACTTTGATAGTATACCGTATCACGATACACACCGTTTCACTTGTGTCGTCTGTCCCTAAGAGCTGACCGATCATCTTCGTGAAGTTATCAATCTCACTAAATGCATTTTTAAGGAATCGGCGTACTGCTTCTCTTCCGATCTTATCTATTTCTTCTGTCAGTCCCACACCCTCAGTTATCGAACACGTATTTATCATCTACTTCCTTTAGTGGTGTTCTGGATTCGCATTACGCATTATTATTATGAGATCACTCCATTCACGTTCTAAAATTTGATGGGGAGCAACAGCGCACTTCACAGAAAGGCGCCTAAAAGCGCTCGACCATCCCACCGCGGCAAACTTTAATACCGTTTATAAATTTCTCTTTACTTTTCGTTACATCTTAATCAACCTACAGGTTGAATAACAATGGTAAGACGTTGCAAATCTGTATTACTCTCCTCCTATTCACTTCGTCATTTTAATCCCTTCAATTTTTACAAATGTTGTTTGGTTGTTGTATATGCTGCATACATCTTAGTTCTCTACATTTTATACCTGTCACGTTAATAATTTTAAAGATTTTATGCCATTCAAAATTGTCAAATTCCTAAAAGCTATTAACATTGGTTAGCCTTTCGAAAACCTGCCTTCTAAAATGATTTGTAATTTGAGTATTGTCTCAAGTGTTTCGACACTTTATCTAGATCCGAATTAGTCTTTCCCGGGACGTATTTTACCAGTTTCTTATGCTTACTCTCAAACATTTCATGGAAGTAAATATTTCCGGTGATTGTTCTGTTATTTCTTAGAGTAAAGCCGCCTACTTTCTGTGTATTCGCAGTACGCTACATTTCTCGAAGTCTTGCTTCCTGCAGCAACCGTCTATACGATGCAAACCATCTTCAATATCACAAACTTTACCAGCTATGCAATTTATTGACCACGGCTTCATGCAGGAAATTCCTCATTGAACTTCCTATGTTTTGTATCACATTACGCCTCACGATTGCGTCTCACGTCCCTTGGTAAACCTGTTGAAGGCTTTCTGTACAGTTATACAGGCTGATTCTGTCGCCGATCACGAACTCTGGGAATTGATCGATGACAGGGTACGGAACAGGAGTCTAATTAACGTCTGTCTACAAAATGCATGGTTTCCACGCTAGAGACCATTTTCCAATAATACTTTGTCATGGAGCCTGTGGCCTAATACATGCTGTTCCAGGCAGCTGCAGGAGTAATATTTGTTGAAAATGGTTTTCATGGACCTCGAGGTATGCGTATTCATGCTGCTTTTGACACACGAGCCGTAAGATCACAGCACTGACAACACTGCTCTGTCATCTCCACATCTGGATTGGGCGATACAGACACGCTCTCTTTGTGATTGCCCCACACTGGTTGAGTTCCGATAAACGAGCAGGCCATGCAACGGGACTGCCTCATCCGATCCACCGACCATGAGAGACACGCTTGAGATGCGTCCGGACTTTTAATGGCGAAGTGATTTTGGTACTATAACGCATCAGTCATACAACCCCTAGCAGTGGCGTAACTATGGGGGGGGGGGGGATATGAGGGGGATAGAACCCCCCCCCAGAACCCGAAAAGAAAAAAGAGAGAGACAGAGGGGGGGGGGAATCGTATAACAGCAATCTGGTAAAGGTAAAGTTTGGAAACTTGGGGTGTTTTACCATAAGATTTCTTCGGAAGGGAGTGAAATAGTTTCTTCAACGGTAGATGGTAGTCTGTCTGGAAACTGACTAAAATTTTGCTCGTCAAGCAGATCTATCCCCCCCCCCCCCCAAAGCCAAGTCCTAGTTACGCCACTGACATATATGATCTTCATTTTTGCAGTATCGGGAAATTTGCCATCCATGGTAGATTGCCTTGTCGACCAGACTGTCTATAACGAACTATGATTGAGTAAATGATCTCTGGCATGGAAAAGCAATTTCGGCCGTACGTTCATTAGCCTCATTGTTTCCGCATCATCTCCTACGTGTTAAAAATCACCCTGTATGAGCCGGTAGAAGAAGAGCAACATGGGAGAGGTAGGACGCAGGCTCGCGCAAAAACCAGGAGACGGACGGCTCGGTCTGGTGAGGGCGAGGCGCTGCTCGGCGAGGCCCCAGGTCTGGCTGCCTAATTAGATCCTTAATTGGTCCCCATTAAGGGGAGCCGTTACAAATCGGCGGCGGCGCTATGGCAGTTTGTCACTCAGGGCAGCTAGCCGGCCCCTGCGGCGCCCGCGCCCGGCACTTTATTGGATTTGTGTGGACGCAGCCGGCGGGCAAAGTGAAATTACAGGAGGTCGCAAACTTGCAGTCCGGCGGTCCGCCGCCTCCTTAATTAATAAGAAAGGCCGCCCGGCACAAGTACGGTCGCCCAAAGTCCCTCTGGTCTGCGCGGCGGTACTCATTTCTCGAAAACTTGGAGACGCCTTGATAAAGTTAACAAAGGCTGAGGCACTCGATTTCCTCTCCGTAACTACGTCTTGGCCGTAAGGGACATTTACCGCAACCACTCTTGGGCTACTTTTCAAACAGCCACGTGTTTTGTGCCGTGCTCCTTTTAGCAGCTGCTTCTGAGTGTTCGGAAATTCCTGCTGCAAAATTCTAGGACTTGTAGAAGTGAGAAGAGGTTTAGTATTTTGATTACAAACCGAAGTCCGGAAACGTGCGTTTTCCCTTTTACGACCGTTTCAGTGCATGGTAAAATAACTAGAATGACGAAAGCAGCTACAAAATGATTTAGGGAAGAAATGTGCACGTTGTAAAAACTGGCAGTTGACACTGAAAAATGAAAAGTGTGAAGTCAGCCATATGAGCACTAGAATAAATCCGCTACACTTCACTTTGACCATAAATCAGTGAAAGATACAAGGCGTAAATTCAACTAAATACCTACTAATAACAATTACGAATCACTTAATATGGAAACAACACTTAGATTATAGAGATGGGAAGGAACCAATGGCTTCGTTTCATTGGCATGTAACTGTTTCAATAAAGAAACAGCCTACTCTACACTTTTGCGTCCAACATTGGAGTATTGATGCGCATTGTGGTACTAAGTGGGACTAACCAACGATTTCGAGAAAATTCAAAGAAGTGTATCTCATTTTGTAATATCGCGATATAGGGGAGAGAGTCTCATGGAAATGGTGCAAGAGCTGGACTGGAAATCGTCAGAAGAAAGGCGTCATTTGTTACTGAGAGATTTATTTGCAAAATTTCTGTCACCAGAATTCTCTTCCGAATGCGAACACATTTTGTTACCACGCAACTACTAAGGGAGATATGATCACCTTAATGAAATAAGATAAAACCGATAAAAAACGGAAAAATTGCTGTGTTTCCTTTCCGCGTGCTATTAGAGAATATAAGGGTAGAGAAATATCATAATAGTGTTTGGATGAACCCTCTGCCATGCACTTCAATGTGACTTGCAGAAAATTTACGGAGATGTGGATGTAATTGAGGAATCGTGCAGTTGAATGTGGCGTGACACAGTGAAATAAATTAAGCGACATTTCGTAAGGAAATGTAACGCAACATCCATTTAAGTGGAGAAGAAAGCTGTTATAATGTCGTCGAATTGACAGACGGTTGATGGTCGTTACATCTGATATTCATAAGTAGAGTATACCTACAGTACTTACCTTACAGTTGCATTCTTGTAGGTAGGGAATAAAGAGAATTTTTTCTTGTTGGTACAGTATATGAATAGCATGTTAGCAAACTATAAAAACCTTTAAGAAGATAAGCAAGAAATATCAATACACAATTGTCGAATAATGTCGAACAGTCTTAGATACTGGAAAAGAAATATTAAACACATTTAAAATTTCCTGTAATTGCTGTATAAACTTCAGCTAATAGAACGCTACATATTTGGCTACGAGAATCTCCATATTACTGCTACCTTAAGTCTCCCACTGCACGGGATCACAGTTAAGTAGTTTCCATACCAACTTAAAACCTACAGGAAAGAACAGTTTGGTCATTATCGTTGCATAATTGTTACTAATCTCCGAATACTCATGCAAACTAGAACGCTCGTCGCTAAGCCGATATATTTCTCTGAAAAAGTAAGGAAAAATCCCTTTACGTATTTCGATACGATTAGTCGCTATAGTCGAAATTTTATAGGGGGATTTTTTAAATTTAGCGTTCACGTGTGTTTTAGACGGGACAGATGTGCTGGTATAGTCAAGTGGCCAAGCGCATTGAGGCACCATTCTACGATGCGAGAGGTTGTTGCTCGTCGGGGGTTCGAATCCCCCTCGCGCATGGATGTTTCTACCGTCTTTAGTATAAGCTAGTTCATAAGTAGTTTGTAAGTTTCGGGACTGATGACCCGCAGTTAAGTCCCTTAAGCTTAACAAAGATTAGAACGTGTCCATTAGTTCCACCTCAAAATAACATCCGCACACCTTCAAATACATAGTATTGTGCGTACTTGTATCTCCTTATGAGGATTGGTGGAGAAGGGGGGAAGGGGTGGTCAGTGGTAGGAGACAGAATGAGTGTCGGAGCACTTCTTAACTGACGATACCAAATTAATAGCTAACAACTCGACCCTATACAAGACCGTAAACCTTATGAAAAATAAAGAAAAAATACCTAGAATTTGATTGGAACACACCGCCCATTCTATTCGGTGTCACTACAATTTCTAGTACCAGCGGATCTTCCTCTCTCAGTAGGGTAGTCTTACAAACTCAAAATAACGTAGTCTGCTATGTTACATACTAGAACAAGTAACTCTCAGAGTTCTCTCTCTTCCACTGTAGACGTTGTGGCATTATACATCCGAACTGAAACTGCCGTAGAAAACAACATACTTGTAACTGTTCGGAACTTGGGTAACTATTCAACATACACTCGGGTAGTAAGAAAAACAGAACGCTTTGGAACACTGGAGATACGAAGTTCATATAATCAGGACGTGTTCATTGGTGTGCTCTGAAGAATCGATTAAGTTTTCAGTAACCATGATAAAGTATGTGTCCTAATGTCTAGTAGACATAGTTGCAAGGTATCACGAATATATTTAAAAATGTTTGTTGTTTAAAGTTTAATGGAAATTGACCAATACTGCGTACAACGTACGTACAAAACTGAACTTTTAGAAACCGAACAATTTGGCGACTTCGAGCACTTAGGTAAGTCTTAGAAAATATTAATATGCGCAACAGACACGACCGGCAAAGAGGGGAAACAGAGACACTAAAGTTTATGGTCCTGTCGAAAGTATTCCCAAAGGCTACAATGAAACAGATTAATTTGAATAATGAAAGGGGGAAACAATCTGACTGCGACACAGATAAAAAAAGAAAACTGGACTTACCTCGTATATTCTTATTACAAAACTGGAAACAGGAAACAACAAGCTTCTCGCAGAACGTAGGATGATAACTTGATCGATTACAGTAGTAATATATGCAGAAATGATTGATGGATAATAATTAAGTTAAGCAATAAACACAAATGAAGAAAATAAAAGGAAGGGGAAACTAACTACAAAAATGAGAACTCAGAAGCGAATTTAAGAACAGGATTTGTATATTCTGAAGAAATATGAAAGAGAAAAAAATATTACAGTAAATTAAATTAACATCATGCATTACAATAACGGCGTGCTGCAACACATACTTGACGACTGTCTTCACTAATAGCCTATCCTTACCGGTACAGACTCTTTTGCGCTATTCCTCTCAAAAGTCGCTAACTGCTCTCCCGCAGTCAGAGTGCTTACTTTACAATCGAACTTCCAAAGATTACTGCGCCACTTACAATGTATATCTGTGTATACTGCAAGTTATGTACAAAATAACTGATGTTCAATGCAGAATGACAAACAGTATTAATGATCCATAATAATATAAAATTATAAGTATTGTGTAAACGCTATTGTGGCATAAATATTACAGAAAATTAATTATGTCGGGACCATAGAGACCTTACACAGTGTCCACCATGGGCTTTTTTAACTTTTTCCACCGGATAGCACCGACGCGAAAATTGCGGGAATGTTTGGCTTAACCTGCTTTCAAAATTCATCGGTGTTGGGTAGTATTTCATTACAGCTCTATAGGCATCGATTCACCGTTTTCCATATATTTTAGTGTAGTTGCTCATGTGGCAGTCCAGGGTAAAAGGAAGCCATCCTGTGAAACCAAGTGGGACACATTGGCACATAGTCATGCAGCAAAATGTACGCGCACATTGATTTCTGAATAATGGCGTTTAGTTTGTCGGACAGAGAGAGAATGATTACGGTACGCAGATGGTCGTTCAGCTAGGTTAAACTCTTTCTAGTGTCCAGGATACGCAGTAACTGTCATTTGTGGTTTTACCTATTAGTATCCCGCGCCGTAAGGCCTTCAGTTGGCTTTTCATTCCTTACTCGATTGCAATCACTATGATACCGCTAACCATATCTGTGGCAAACCAAGATGCCTGCATCATTTCCAGGTCAAAAGACCCTCATTTCTTCCGAACACTATCTGATGCCATTGCGGTGCCCAGTAACGTTGTTCCATACACAATTTTCCTATAGCAGTCGCTGCACAATAATGAAAGGTAGGCAGAGAACCTGTATGGAATCCATGTCGTAATAAAAGTTGAGTGACTGTCACAAATAACAGTTTGCGGTGTGTTCCTTTCCTCCATGTCGCGTAAAAGTCGGAACTTTTGGCGTTTCTTGCGGATGACTTTATCTCGCCTTCTGCAAGAAGTGTCATTAATGATTCGAAGGGTTATGTGGTTCTAAAAGGTGGCTTCCAGCACACTTAGCTATTACCGTCCGGACGCATCATCATAATACTATCTTCCCTGTTCGATTGATCAGACGAGGAGGTCTAGTTAAATAACCTACTCGTTCGCCGGATCTCAACCCGTGAGGTATCTAGTTATGGAGCCATTTCAAGACTGTCGTGTATGCAGCGCATATTCCATTCTTCGTACTCTTACTGCTTTTGACACTGCTGTCGTAATAATAATAATTTCGTGTGAAACATTGGCCTTGTGCAAGTCTTTCAATTGGACGCCAGTGCGGCGACTTGCGTGTCCCTAGCCTATCCCAGTTATCCAATCGGGGAAAGGGGACCTACAGCTTAACGTGGAATCCTAACCACGTGTCGTTCCTGGTGACTCCTCACATCGTTTAGTGGTAAAGGCTGGGTTAAAGAGCAGAGTGAAAAAAATCCGGGCTACAACCAGTTTTTAACCCCCGATCCTTCGGTTTCCACTCGAGCACTTTACCCCAAGACCACCGGCCCCGACGCTGTTGCGATGTATTCTGGCCTATGTGAACGTGTGAGAACCGGCCGCGGTGGCTGAGGCGCTCCAGTCACGGTCAGCACGGCTACTGCGGTCGGGGGCTAGAATCCCCCCTCGGGCATGGATATTTGTGCCGTCTTTAGTCTTAGCTAGTTCATAAGTAGTTTGTAAGATTAGGCACTGATGACCCCGTAGTTAAGTCCCATAAGTTGTACAAACATTTGAACATTTTTTGAACGTGTGAGACAGAATTTCTACGCCGTGTACGCGTCTGCGTTGAGGCACATGGACACCATTTTCTACATTTACATTACCTGCCTGCGGCTGACTGTACAGCACGTGTAATAATGTTGGCTCTGTAACGAATTATTATTGAATCAGATAATCAGAACATTTGTGTTTTTCTCGATCTGTCCCTGGAGTTACAACAGACTGGAAAGTATCACCTTGTATCCATGCCAGATACGTTCTGGTAAACCAGCAGAGATCTTGAACAGCTTATAAAAGATGTAGCAACAGTAACGTAGCGTATAAGTCATAATTACTGTGTGTTCCTCTTGGCACGAGCAATGGCAAGGCCTCAGATGACTGACATGCTGTTTACTGCAAGCTGTGATGGGGCAAATAACAATCCGCCCAGCTGGTCGCGGAATCGCATTTGTCTTACCGTAGGCGGTAGTGTAGCAGCCAGAAGTTCCAACGAGTAATCGCGAATGACAGTCCGGTGGGGTGGGTGCGTAGCGTGCCATAATGGCCGGCACGGTGACAAAGGGTGCGGCGACTTAACAAGGGTGTGCTCGGCAACACCGCACACACACACACACACACACACACACACAGCGGAGCAGCAGGTGAAGAAGAGCGGTGCGGCCGACGTGCGGCTCTGAGCGACGATGGCGCGGAGATTAATAGCGGCAGGTGTATGAATTAATAAACAGTGGCCAGCATTAATGAAGCTGGCGCTACATCACCTGCCCCCATTTGTCAACATTATGCAGGGAGCCTGCGAGGCTGTTCATTAACGGCTGCCCGCCGCACGACGACGCCCCCTGCAAACCGTCTGCCAGGGGTGGGGCCACCCCGTCCCACACACATCGTCCACCAAAGACACGACTTTCAATGTCCGCTCGTTGGCGAGAGACAGAAAGAAAAATCGCAGCACTTTCTTCAAAAAAGCAACTCCGTAACATACAGTAATGTGGATGGCGTGGCAAGTTTTCCTCTGGAGATATGCAGGCCCTACTCAGATGTTTGTGCAGTGCGGAGACTGGTTAAATGCAGCAATGCCACGTTTCGCTTTCATGTGGAAGCCTCTTCAAGTTCAAATGTTTCAAAATCTATCGGACCAAACTGCGTGGTCATCAGTCCGTAGCTTACAAACTACTTAAACCTAGGTAAACTAACCTAAGGACAAACACACACACCCATGCCCCAAGAAGGACTCGAACCTCCACGGCGAGCAACCGCGCGCTCCGCAGCGAGACACCTTAGACCGCTCGGCTACTCCACCACCGCCCTCTTCAAGTTCAAATAACTACTGCAATTCACATGTATTGTCACCTGCCACTGTAATCGTCTCTTTGTTTCCCTTTGTGCTTGGCGTTCTCTAATTTCTTTTACCCTCACAATTTCTAAATAATCTGTTTGCAAGTGACAGCTTCTTTAATGACACTTTAGAAACTGAAACCAGCTTTCAACTACTCGATACCATATTTATAAATTGTTAATGTATGTAAGATTCTTTCCATAAATAAATGTTTGTCACCATCAAAATGATTGCACAACTTAAGGTAACGATTATCAAACTGTTATTTCATGCCAGAATAGTTTTAAAAGTTTACACACTTATAAGAACTAAGTATTTATGAAACTTACTTCGTATTTTCGAAGCGTCAGTGTTGATATTTGATAAAAGCAACTTAATATTCAAAATTAAAATATTTCAATAGTTACACATCATCAAAATCCATATGTGCTAAAAGTAACTTACATCTTATAACTCACTAGTTCAATTTCAGGGCACTATTTCACGATACACTCGTTGTTTCGATGGAAACAATATAATATTTTATAAATTCCCCTAAACGCCGTAAAGTAACACTACTAAAATCAGGAACTATACATTTGTCTATTCAACATGCTAATTTATGTGTCCCAGCCTCATCGCCGCTTTTGTGTCTCGTTTCCGTCGTAGGTGTCGGTGGTCGAGGAGAAAAGTACCGACACAGGAATAAAGGATGCACGCTTGTGCAGGTGTGGAGGTGAGCAGCCAGTGGGACAGCAGAAACTAGAAACACTAGAGTAAATTAGAACGAGATGTATATATTGCACAGAATTTATACACTACTTACCTTTTACATAGCTCAGTACTGCAGAAAGCTGATACATAGTTGAGCTAGAGGCCTGCCTAGTGCCTATCCCATAGCCAAGTCTTCACTGGTGCCTATCTGATTCCTAAGTGTTAACTGGTGCCTATCTCAGTCCCAAGTGCAGGATGTCGTTCAGTGGTGGCCACGAGCGGAGTTGTAGCAGAGGGCGCTCGTGGCTGACGTCTTAAGAACGCCGCGCCGTGCGTGCATGGCGGCGCGCGGCGAAAGTAGGTGGCGCGCACTTTAGACTTGTGCGACACCCCACTAATGATATCTTTTGTTTACAATATGCATAAGTGATATTCAGAATGTTGGCCTCATACTTTGTTCCTCTATGTCTATTCATAATATTGTTTTGAACTTAGCTGTTTTGAAATTAACATTAGAAATTTTAGTTATAATTTGTTATGTTCTGTGAAAGTTAAAATCAGTTGCTAGTCTGGGGAATTCTCACTGTCACCTGGATGGGTGAGCACGAAATTGGCGAGTCACTCGCATAGAAACTCAGTATAGCTTTATCTTTAGTAGAAAGTTCTTTATACGTGCATAACAACACAGGAATCATGGATGTCATGTTTGTCTAGGACAGGCATTATTGCTAAGTACGTTAAATATTTTTATGACATTCTGTAGTAAGTGATCGGCGGTAACTGACGTAATACTAACAACCTCGGTAAGATTCGTCATACCACTGAAGATAAAGATGACATGAATTTTTCAGAGAATTCAAACACAGAAAAAACAACAGAGTTACTAATATAGAAACTGAAACGGACTTCAGCTTCTAAACATTAAAATAGTCGAATATGAAGTCTGTTTCTAAAAGTTTGTTTGAAACCAAGTGGACGACGTGTAGACATCTAATTAGAAGTAGGGTTGTTTCAAATTTTTAGCACAAATAAAACTATTTAATAATTTCTGATACATGGCAAACCCACAAATAAAACTGATGTCTTTTTATATTGTGAATAATAATCACTGAGACAAATACTCGCCTTCTTACTGAAAATTTTCTCTCATCGCTCGGATTTCGTTCATAAACTCCTCGGTAACGAGTGGTTTTGGTAGCAATAGATCAATACTTATGAATATAGTGGTAAACATCGAACATACAATTTCTGAGTATAGTTGTCCTATAATGTACATAATGTAATGACAATTCTCAAATGAAGGAAAAACCTTCTTAACCTTTGAAATGCATACTACTCAAAGAATATCTATTTGCATTTTTGTTGACAGTATATATTTAAAAAAAAGTACGCGTTATGAAGCTACAAATCAATACAATCGGTTATTTTTCTGACTGTACACATCATATTTTCCTCTTACTTGCGTCAGACCATTATATCAATTACATTATAAGTCGAGAAGTATGCACACTTTTGGCATGCGAAAATACCTATACTTTTAAACACGAGTTTTAGGTTTGAGGGGACGACGGCCAAGATACTTTGTTCCACGTGGATGCAGATTAGGCACGAACTCTTGCGGTAATACCGTGAGCAATATGTGATAATGGGCAAGGGCTTTTCTTCAGTACTGTGTGATAAGTTGAAACATTGTTTCTGACAGGAGGCGTAGCTCGCGTATTAGTGATGATCATATTGTCCTAGTGGCATAGTGGTCACCGTAGTTCCCTAGTAAGCAAGAAGACCCAATTTCTAATTTGAATTGAGCACGCATTTCCAAATTTCCCCATTGATTTATTGCATTCTCACTGGTGGCTACTGTCGTAAAGTTTTTCATTGTAAGTAAAATTTGGAATTTATTATCACTAGAGTCACTGATGCAAAACAAAATTTTAATCCAAAACTGATTCAAAATTATGTGACAGAAAATAATCCTGAAAATCCACTAATTAAGGAAACTGTAGAATGTGAGTCTGTAACAACGTCAGTCAAGCAATATAAAAGAAAGAAAGCTTTCACTGTGATTATCAGTCTGGTAATGAAATAAAATATGATTTCATTTCGAATATACGGTAAATTTTGGAATCGAGTGTAATTAAGATCGAGAGTTTATGTACCGGGTGATCAAAAAGTCAGTATAAGTTTGAAAACTTAATAAATCACGGAATAATGTAGATAGAGAGGTAAAAATTGACATACATGCTTGGAATGATACGGGGTTTTATTAAAACAAAAGAATGTTACAAACATGTCCGACAGATGGCGCTTCATCTGATTAGAAATGAAATAATTAGCATAACAAATTAAGACAAAGCAAAGATGATGTTCCTTACAGGAAATGCTCAATATGTTCACCACCATTCCCCAATAATAGCTGTAGTCGCGGAATAATGTTGTGAACAGCCCTGTAAAGCATGTCCGGAGTTATGGTGAGGCATTGGCTTCGGATTTTGTCTTTCTGCATCCCTAGAGATGTCGATCGATCACGAACCACTTGTGACTTCAGGTAACCCCAAAGCCAGACAGACCGAGGTCTGGGGGACCTGGTAGTCCAAGCATGACGAAAGCAGAGGTCTAGGCATGGTCCAGTTTGGAGGTGGTATGCCGCTGCCTTCCTCCGACCTACGAACTGACTTACCCAGCCAGTTATAGGGGGACCTACAGTTTCACGTGGGTTCCGAACCACGGTGCTACTCGGTATTTTTCACATGAGCAATACTGCCAGAGGTGAAAGAAGTGCAAAGTGACAGATTAAAATCCTAGGACCTGACGGGGATCGAACCCGCGACCTATGGATTCATAGTCTGGCACTCTAGCAACGTGCAAGGCATCAGATATGGAACGCTGCAGTAAATTTGGAACATAAAAATGAACCGTTTGAAGGTAAACTTTAATTTCATATCGGAAATGAAATGTATAAGCAAATCATCGCTTCTTAATTGGAAAAAGAGATAGACCCGATATTTGTTAATCATAACGCCATCTGCTACGAATGGAAAACAACGGTTTCAATTACCCGCATGTAGTTTCAGATGTTTCACATATGACACAAAACAGTTATTAAGATTTCCTATTTGGCATCGATCGAGGTGGCTCAGTGGTAACTCTCTGGACTCGCATTCGGAACGGTGGTTTTTAAAAATCCTCTCTAGCTTTCTAGATTTAGGTTTCCTCTGATTTCTCTAAATTATCCAGACATATGCAAGGTTGATACTTTTGATAGGGGTCGACCGATTTCCTTCTCTGTCCTTAGCCAAACGAGCCGATCGTGAGCTTTGTCTCTAAGACCATGCTGTTAATGGGACATTAAACATTAATTTTCCTTCCTTCTTGCAATTTGAAACGTCAAAATTTATCTGGATCATGCAAAAGGGGTTTCAACGATGTTGCGAAATCCGACAAAGGCAGTGTGTTTACGTCATTATGAGTAACGAATGGACAAACATTTTCTATTTGTTATCTGTAGCTTGAGTCAACCCAAACCAATACTATCCATCATCTTTCACGCTGGAGGACTGCACAAACGTACCATCATTAGATCAACGTACTAACTCCGAAATGGAGGACATAGTAATAGGAATTGACGGTATAGAGAAGCAGCTAAAAGAGCTAAATACAAAAAAGTCTCCTAGTCAGGATGGAATACTAGTTCGATTTTACAAAGAGTATTCTGCGGAATTGGCCCCTTACTTCCCTAGAATTTATCGCGAATCTTTAATTCAGCGCAAGGATTCCAGTAATTGAAAAAAAAAAAAAAAAAAAAAAAAAAAAAAAAAAAAAAAAAAAAAAAAAAAAAAAACGCAGGTGACTTCGGTTTATAAAGAAACATCGTACTTGTGAAACTCAACTACCTCTTTTGTCACATGACATTTTGCGAGTCATGGATGAAGGGCAACAGGCGGATTGTGTTTTTCTCGATTTCAAAAAGGCATTCGACAGGGTGCCACACGGCAGACTGCTAACGAAGATACGAGCATATGGAATAAGTTTACAGATTTGCGACTGGCTGGAAGACCTTCTAAGTAATAGAACTCAGTACGTTGTTCTCGACGGCGAGTGTTTTTCAGAGACGAGTGTATCGTCAGGCGTGCCCCAGGGGAGTGTGATAGGGCCGCTGTAATTTTCTTTATATATAAATGATCTGATGGACAGAGTAACTTGTAATTTGTGGCTGTTTGCTGATGATGCTGTGGTGGCATCGTCTTTAATTGACTGTAATAGCATACGGGATGACTTAGACAAAATTTGTAGTTGGTGCGAAGAATGGCAGCTAGCTCTCAATGTAGAAAAATGTAAGGTAATGCGCATGAGTAGGGAAAACAATCACATAGTGTTCGAATATAGCATTAATAGTGAGCGTTTTGATGCAGTCGCGTCCTTCAACTATCTAGGCGTAACACGGCAGAGCGATATGAAATGGAACGAACGTATAATAACAGTTGTGAGTAAGGCGGACAACCGACTTAGGTTTGTTGGTATAATTTTGGGAAGAGGTATTTTATCTTTAAAGGAGACCGCGTATAAAACTCCTGTAGGACCACTGCTCAAGTGTTTGGGACCCGCAGCATATCAATTTAAAGATAGACGTAGAAGCGGTTCAGAGGCAAGTAGCTAGATTTGTTACTGGTAGGTGCGCGTGTGTCACGGAAATGCTCCGGAAACTCAATTGGGGATTGCTGGAGGGAAGACGACGTTCTATTCGTGAATTTCCGTTGAGGAAATTTAGAGGGCCGGAATTTGAAGCTGAGTGTAGTAAGACCTCGCTGCCGCCGACTTACATTTCGCGTAACGATCAGAAAGATAAGCGAAATTTGGGCTCGTATGGAGGCATATCGGCATCCTTATTTTCCCCGTTTTATTTGGGAGTGGAATAGGAGAGAAAATGTCTAGTAGTGGTACAGTGTATCGTCCGCCACGCACATTACGGTGAATTGCGGAGTGTGTATGTAGATGTAGATCAGTTGTTTCATACAACACCAGTTGTCAACGAATAACATCTGTCTGCGTCTCTTTATGAATAAAAATATTTCAAACCGTAACTGAAGTGTTGCATTATGTAATATGGTCTGAAATGGGCAAAAAATATCATATATGTTTAGGAGTAAGCGAAGTATGTCTCACTGTTTATTTTTGCATCAGCAGTGTCATCCATTCTAAGGAAATACTTGTAGTTCGGCAGTTGTACTTTACAATGACTGAATCTCCTGTTTGCTCCCTTTCAAATCATGGTCAGATTTTGTTCCTTTCTCTTAAACCTATGATCAAACGTTGGTCACCCTATGAGAGATTCTCATGAAGGAAGGCTTTCAGACGTCTCGGAGTGAACCAAAACAATTTTTTTTTATAAGATGATTCACTGAATTAAAAATTGAGCTGCAGCCGGGATTCGAACCCTGGACTATCTGCTTGCTTGATAGACGCTTAACCACTGAGCTACCACAGCCTTGTGGATAATGCGGCTAAACGGGCTGTCTTAAGGTAGGCTAAGTCTCCCTCCATAACACATACTTTAATTCTGCCTCAATGTTCCCCAGTGAAATTCGTATCCACATTGATGCATAATTAAGATAAGTGTTGTGGAGGGAGATGTGCCTTAAGACAGTCCGTGTGGCCGCATTATCTATAAGGCTGTAGCTGAGTAGTTACAGCGTCTACCTAGACGGGTGTTCGAATCCCGGCCACAGCACGAGTTTCAATTCAACGCATCTTCTTATATTCTATATCTTTGATGTAAAGAGACTGTATATGTCTCAGGAAATTGGATTGTTTTTTATATCAAAGCAATTTTGTTCGTACATGGAAGAGGGGCAGCTATACTGGAAGTGTTGATAACTTGCCTCACTGTGGCTGCCCAGAGGCTACTACAGAAGCTGATGACCGCTACTTACGAATTTAAGCTTGGAAGAATCCTGAGAGCAAGCCCACAGTATTGGATAATGATTTGCTCGCCTTCATCGGACGTCGTGTCACGACTCGATGTATACGTAATAGGCTGCATGACATGGACTTTGAAACATAGGAAGTTATAGAAGAGTCCAATAGCATGCTGAATGGTCTCGCCAGAATCAGCATGAAGAGCTATTCACCTACGAGACTCGCTTCAGCCTTCAACCAGACTCTCGCCGGAGACGTCGTTGGAAAAAAAAAAGAATCTGTGAAATCGGTCGAGCCGTTCTAAAGTTATTTGCGCGACCAAGCTATTTAGGCGTCAAAGTACCCTTCCCGATGCATCGTATGAAACTTCAGGAAGACGGTGACCTTCCTCTTGTCTTGAAGGCCAAGCGTTCCAAATTTCGTGAAGATCGGAATGAAACTGTAGATTTCGTCTATAGGAGAAGTATGCTTCGCCATGCACCTATCACAAAATACTTTCTGATCTGACGTTTTCTACCTATAAACTACATTCATGCCAAACTGTAGCTTCATAGGTGAAGTAGTTTTTGAGATTTCGTGTTTAGTCAGTGAGTGAGTGAGTGAGTGTAATTTCGCTTTTATATAAATATAGAATACAAAAACAGATTGCTTAAGTTCAGGTGCAAGAGAATTAAGCGAGACTTGCAGACAAAAATAAATATTAACATGCAAATCCGTAATGCTAACTTTATTTGATACAAGGTCATGCCTGTTTCCACAGTTTTACGGCATGTACAACGAAACTGTTGTCAGCGGTAGGCTTCTTTCGTGTCATGATTTTGTGGGAGGGGGAGGTCAGTTACAAAACGCTTCATAAACGTCCTAAAACTTTGTTGCATGTCCCTGTCTACTCCCATTTTCCAATAATTGACTCATAAAACTGGGTGTTCTCACGCGGTGGCTTCTCATTATTTATGACGTCATAGTGTTCTTTGGTTTTGGGCCAGGAAGCTTCGTGGGCGTACGGTGAACTGTTCATCAAAGTTTCACTGCAATCGAATGGATGGTTTATGAACACATAGAGGACATACAGACAAACATTCATTTTTATATACATAGATAAAGAAGAAGAAGTCTCTTACATGTGTCTCATATATGTGAGCAGAGGAAGTTAAATGTGGTTCCTCGTCAATCAATTGAATGATTTTGGTGATATTCTATGTAAGTTGTTGCACGAAAACTTGTGCCATTTGTGTACAAGGCGCGTCCAGAAAGTAACTTCCGTTTCAATTTATCTTCGCGGCGGCGCTGCGAATGCAGTTCCGCACATGAGCTGTAGACGATGTGTATCAAGGAGAAGAACGTGCGCCATTTGGAGATCGCTGTGAGTTACGTACGCTTGTTGTGCTTGATTGAAAATCCCGCCGCCTGTGAAATCAGGTCGGTGATTCGGTTTCTGAATGCGAGGAAAGTGAAACCAAGTGAAATTTATCCGCAAACTTGCGATGTTTACGGACCAAATGCGATGAGTGATTCGATGGTGAGAAGATGGGTCCGACAGTTCAATGGCGGACGTAGTGATGTGCACGATGAAGAACGAAGTGGGCGTCCACCTTTGGTTACAGAAGAACTGATTCACGCGAAGGATGACAAGATCCAGGAAAAACGTAGGTTTACAATTAGTGCTCTCGCTATGGACTTCCCCCAAATTTCACGATCACTGATGCATGAAATTGTTGCCAAACAACTGAAATTCTGTAAACTTTGCTCACGTTGGGTACCAAAGATTCTAACTGAGCAACACAAAAAACAACGGATGTGTAGTGCACTTGAGTTTTTGACCCGTTATGCTGAAAGCGGCGAAGAATTTCTAAGATGGATAGTCACAGGAGATGAAACGTAGGTTTCTTACGACACCCCTGAGAGTAAGCGGCAATCGGTGGAATGGAGGCCCACATCATCCCCACCAAAGGTAAAGCCGAAGCAAACCATGACACCTCGGAAAATGATGTGCACAGTGTTCTGGGACTGGAAAGACATCCTACTCATTGACTTTTCTTTCCGCGTGGTCAAACAATCAAAGCAGATGCTTATTGCGAGACACTTCGGAAATTGTGCCGTGCAATTCAGAATAAGCGCCGGGGACTGCTGTCAAAAGGTGTTGTTTCGCTTCACGAAAACGCACGACCACACACTGCAAATGTGACGAAAAACCTCCTACAGGGATTTGGCTGGGACGTGTTTGACCATCCTCCGTACAGTCCTGACCTCGCTCCTAGCGACTTTCATCTGTTCTTACTTTTGTGTCCCAGCCTCGTCGCCGCTTTTGTGTCTCGTTTCCGTCGTAGGTGTCGGTGGCCGAGTAGAAAGACCGACACAGGAATAAAGGGTGCACGCATGGGCAGGTAGGAGGCGACCAGCCAGTTGATACATAGTTGAGCTAAGAGGCCTGCCTAGTGCCTATCCGATAGCCAAGTCTTCACTGGTGCCTATCTGATTCCGAAGTCTTAACTGGGTCCTATCTCAGTCCCAAGTGAACGATGTCGTTCAGTGGTGGCCACGAGCGGAGTTGTAGCAGAGGGCGCTCTTGGCTGACGTAAGAACGCAGCGTCGTGCGTGCATGGCAGTGCGGGGAAAGTAGGTTGTGCGCATTTTAGACTTTAGCGACACCACACTTACATCTCAAGTCTTTCCTTCGCGGTCATCACTTCACCAATGACGACGAGTTGAAAGAAACTGTTCTCAACTGGTTGAAGACACAGGCGGCAGATTTCTATGAAGAAGGTATACAAAACCTGGTGCCACGCTATGACAAATGCCTGCAAAATTTCGGCAGTTATGTGGAAAAGTAGTTTAAGAGTATTAGAATTTTGTGCAATAAGAATTTCATCTGTATCTGTGTACAATTTCATTTTATTACCAAACGTAACTTACTTTCTGGACGCGCCTCGTATTTTCTACTATAAATATACCTGCTTCTAGTGTGTGATATTTTGAGAAAGAGAAACAGGTTCTGCAGCGCGAGCCTGACGCGGCTAGCGCACCATACGCGAGTCTCGGAAGCTGGCGCCAATACCTTGCAGTGACGACGGCTGCGCGAATCGCGGTCGCCTGTGTGTCCGTGACGCGTCAGACGCGCGCCGCCCTTTCAGGTGGGACTCCCCCGGTGGCGCAGTGCTACTTCTGCCGCTGCCGCCCCAATTCACACACAGTGGGCCGGACGGGACTCCCGAGCCCTCGCGCCACAAAGCGGCGGCGGACATCAAAGGGCGTGAATCCAATTACCGGACTCGCCACTCCACGCCGCGGCCGCGTGTTTTCGGGCGCGGTCAGGCCGGGCAAACTCTTTTAACCGCCCCTGTTTCTGCAATGCTTTTCCCTCAAGCTACCTCCGAACCGTGATAAGATAAACCGCGCGGAAACGTTCGTTCCTTTTACAGTGTACTAAAACAGAATACAACTTGCTTTCAGAAATTTTATACGGAAAGGGGTGGAAAATGCGGTTATTTACTCAGAGAGTAGGTATTACTTCTCATGGATTGAAGTAAAAAACGTAAAAGCGCAATATTTCGCACACAGTGTTTCCCATGCCTTTACTCTGTCGCTTTATACAACCACCCTGCGCGCTACCATTCGCTGCTGAGAACATGCTTTTATTACGAACAGACTGGACTGAGCAGTACAGTGACTGCACAGCAATAAATCTTTGTATATATAAATGAATGGCAGTGCGTTAGTCTCGCTAAAACTCAGGTATTGCGTGGCCGATTTGATTATATTCGATTCGTCATATTCGCTTTAATACTGGGATGATTAAAAAGAAAGAATAGCGAAAACCCATAGGAGTATCTGAAAAATACACAATATTCATCCCATTGGGAGCTGCACTGTGGGAGAAAGAGACTCACTCTTCTAGTCCTTTCATGTCCATAAACTTAATAGAGGAACACGAAAATTTAAGTACCGATTTTCAATACTTTCTTTCTTATACAAGTTACGTCTAAAAATGCGACTTATCTGCGGGGTATTAGAGCCGCGGTGGAGTAGCCGAGTGGTCTAAAGCGCCTCGCTGCGTAGCGCGCGGTTGCTCGCTGTGGAGGTTCGAGTCCACCCTGGGGCATGGGTGTGTGTGTTGTCCTTAGGTTAGTTTACCGAGGTTGAAGTAGTTTGTAAATCTATCGGACCAAACTGCGTGGTCATCAGTCCGTAGCTTACAGACATATGATTTATTATTATTATTATTATTATTATTATTATTAGTTCCTAAACTTACAAACTACTTATGAACTAACTTATACTTAAGGCGACACAAACATTCATGCCCGAGGGAGGATTCTAGCCGCCGACGGGGAAGGCCTCGCGCATCGGAGCATAGCGCCTCAATGCGCTCAGCCACTCCGCCGTGGCAAGGTGCGTCTGAAGACTTCGGTGAATGGTCTCAGGAAATATAGGAAACAAGAGTTGCCAACAAATACCTTTACTGGACTTCAAAGCAATCATAATTGGCTGCAGTACACTTCTGACATCGGTTGTATAGTTGTTAGACACTATCAGCAAAAGGTTCATGTGAAATCGCTCGAAGCACTGAGGTAATGCGTTGTTGGACCTCCGCAACCGAAGCGAAGCGTATTCTTTTCAGGTCTAATTTAAGGAGGGGAATAGAACGAAGTCTGCCCGTGCATTGTGTGGAGAATAAGGAGAGTGTGGAAGCTGTGTGACATTGCGTCTAGCGACAAAGTTTGCACGCTGATCGAAATGTGCGGACGGACATTGTTCTGAAGGAAATTCCACTGTTCTTTTCGGTACAGTTCTGACCGAACCAGCCAGATGCGTTTGAGCTGCCGTTTCAAAACTCCCATGTAAACTTCCTTCAATGTGAATGTGCGGACACCTCGTCCTTGCAAGTGCGGTTTGTAAAATATGAGACATTCACCAAACATTTCAGACGCATCTTGCATATTAGGAGTCCGTCACTTTGTATGTATGTTTTGTGTTTGCAAGTCATACAAATCTACCGTTTTATTTTGTCCTCGATAAAATTTTCCACAGTTGCCCTCAAAAAACAATAGAGAAATAATTGTTTACGTAAAATTTCGTATGGTGGATGGCGGAGGGTACTCATAGGTATCGACACGTACCTACCATTTTGTTTCTATCTTGATGATATTTTGCACATATGACAATCAAAACAGCAAAGGAAATTAAAACAGACGTTGACAGCGTTCTACTGAGTATTATAAGCTTTGTTTATTTGTTAATGTCTTCATGGACAGTGTTTTTAGAAACATCCACTCAGAAAATGGTGCATGGCGAACGGTACATGATAACAAATAATGAATTTAAATGTGAATTGCAGAGTATGAGTTTAGATGTAGATTTCACCTCCCATGTGATTCTTATCAAAACGATTCGCGTGATCTACTGTATTGCATGTCATATCTCAGAGATAACTGGCACATTAGCATTTCAATAAGCAATTTTCAACTACAAGACTGGCAAGTAAATTATACTAAGTACTTTTTTACGAATCTGCATGCACATACGTGAAGTCAGCAGTCATGAACTGACGTGGAAAGAACGGCTGTTCGAGTTTACATGAAAATTCAGTGTGATAACCCAGTGTAGCCTTGTGGGAAGAAAAGCGTTCATGAAAGTTGAGACGAACGAAGGATCCACACAGCAGGGACCAGGAGTTGAATACTCAGGAAGGCAGCGTGTTCCAACATGGGTGACCCAGTCAAGCAGGCAACAGGCAAACTCTGGTACATTCTTAAAAAAAACGGATGTGTGGTATCTTCTGGAAAAGACACGCCATGATCACAAGATCGTACAGTAGAGCCATGTGTGTTATACACATGTATCTGCAAATGCTTCAGTTACACGCAATAACAAAAGACATACTGTATTTCGTAGAGATGAGTGCTAGGGGAAAATGCTACATTAGTTTGATGAAAAATCCAATGTGAAAAATTATTACTGGCTCCAGAGGATTAGGCAAGTAAGCAGTGAACGTACCTAAGGCATTCAGTCAGTTTCCTTCCTATTTCTTCTACATCAATATGCGCTCCTTATAGAAAATACATTCTGTAGATATGTTTTGAATGTAAGGATGGAAGATTGGAATATATGATTTCTCAACAATGTGATGATTAGAGACAGAACATAACCTTTGTTTCAATAAAGGTAGAGAAGGATTTTGACGGATACTTTGAAATTAATAATCAAGGAATTTGCGCGTATGATGTTAGGAAATCAGGGAAAACATTATTCCCGATGACAGGAGTCGAATTTTAACCGACGTCCTCTTGAATGAAAGTCCATTGTAGACCTGTATGCATTTGATCCCTTATATACTTTAACATTATTATGTACTGCGTATGATACATAAAAAAGTCATTTATTAAGAGAAGATAAAAATCAGGACGACGTCCAAAATTCAAATTTCTTCTCACAATAGTTTTATTTCACTAAAAAGATAAGTATTTCCTACAGGCCTCCAAGTCCGCTTGAAGAAAAGTGAAAAAGCCTTGCGGGTTGGCTTGTCTGATATGAAACCCATATTTGAGAAATTAGATATTGGTGTGCTCTCAATTTTATATAAAATTTCGACAATTTTTCTGTATTTAATACACTGTTATGTATCACCAAAATTCAAGTAAACGCAAATTTTCGGCAGTGTCATTCTACTTCTGGAAATTCCTCAAAATATGTTGCAATACTTTACGAAATTTTATCCACTACTGTGACTGAGCGAGTACGGAAATTAAAATAAAAGATATCAGATATGCTTAAATAAATACTTTTGCGTAGTAGATTTAGTGGAAATTGATTGCAATCTTCGTAAGAGACGAATATCCGTCTCTCAGCCTAGACGATAACTTCTCCACCCAAATATCACAATTTTCCAGGTGTACTTTTATACCGAATGAGGAATTTTGATAACGGGATAATATCTTGTCTACATAAATGTCTTCAGAAATATAATATTAAAACTTCAGCCATTTGCTACAGTTCGTTGTTTATACATTCATGTTCCAGTTCCAAAATCGACTAAATCCAGTTTTTGTAATTTTGCACATAATATGGTACCTTCTAACTTTTGGATTTCGGAATTGGGTAATGATATCAGAAAATTAAAGTAGTAATTACCGGACAAAAATTGAAGAACATATTTCAGAAATTTCGGCGATATCCACAATTTGTAGTTTTGGTTCCTAAATAACTTCGTTTTTCGTGATTGTCTCTGGAACTGATCATGAACAACTGGAAGACCTCCATATACCAGACGTACAGTCGAAAAAATAACAAATTTGCTCGATTTTGCTGTGCTGCAGGATATTTTAGTTTCTCACTGTCTTGTACCATAGCTATAGCAAGCCACTGCTTATAATGTGTATATAAATGATTATTAGGCCAACGGGTATTCAGAGCACCTACACACTCATCCCTGTGGCAAACAGTCCCACTGATATGTAGCACTGAACCTTCGCAGTTTTGCAAACGTGGGTTTCTAACATACAGTGGTGAAAACAATTAGGGGATAGGTTGAGATATTTTGATTCTGAAGTATTTTCATCGGTAGGACGAACTAAAAACTTCCGACGTCGTTTTGTCCGTTCTAAGGAATGCATAGGACAACATTACTGTAACCTATACACTAGTAACAAAAGAAAGTTGCTGCAGCGGTCGATATTGTTGACTTTACCAAAATGTTCAAATGTTTGTATAGGTTATGGGACTTAACTACGGGGTTATCAGTCCCTTTGACTTTACCCAACCAAACGAATTAAACAAGCAATTACGTTCGGATAGTGTAGTGAACAGGTAGTGAAATACAAAAATAGCGTGTCCTAAATGAAAGTATGGAATGGAGAGCCGTAGGAAATTTGGAAGCGGGATGGACGGAGATGGAAGTGGCTGCCGCTATGGGAGTGTTCCAAAGAGTAATTATCAGGACGTGGACCCGATTTCAAACACCAGGTACCGTTACAAGAAGACAAGCTCAATATCGCCCACGGGTAATACCAGCAAGAGATGAGTGTTATCACCGGTTAAAAGCACGTAGAGACAAGAGGCAGAATGCAACGCATCCTCCAGGCAGCAACAGGACGCTCAAACCATGACACCACTTAGCTCCCATAAACTAACCGGAGGAATATCAGGATTCGAGTCGTAAATAGTGGCGCCGAGTACTGTTCGCGAATGAGTCAAGAATTGTTGTTCAGTTGGGTGATCATCGTTCCCTCATCTGGAGAGAACGTGGAAATCGGATCATTCTTATGTGAGGAAACATCACCATATCATTGTGACGAATGGTGTAGGCAGGATTTAGTGTTACAGAACGTACGGATCTCTACCTTGACCCTGACGCATTCACTGTTCAGAGGTATAGAAACAAAATCCTTCGACTTTCTAATGTGTCCTACGCTGGTGCCGTAGGAGATGGGTTTTTTCTGTTGGGCGACAAATCTCGTCGCCACACAGATGCACTGGTGGACAACATGCATGAAGCTGAGGCAATTTAACCAACGGAGTGGCTAGCTTGCTCCCCGTACTTAATCCCGATTGAACATGTCTGGGATGCACTAAGCAGCCCGACCATCACCTCCCACAACTGTTGCAGAGCTGGATATTGCACTTATGGAAGAATGGCCAAACATCCCCCAAGAGCTAACTGGTATATATATATATATATATATATATATATATATATATATATATATATATATATATATATATATATATTATACACGATCCATGCGACGCAGGTGTGCAACTGTAATGGCTGTCCAAGGTGATTAGACGCTATAGTAGAGCGCAACGAATATGACTTTCTCACTATTGGGGTATCCCATGGTGCCTAGCTGTAAGTAAACGCCATGTGAACCTCAAGTAAAAAGGTTAGAGAGAAAAATAACGTACGGTGTCACACTCATATTGCAACTGAAACCAATATCTGAATAAAATACTTTAACATATGTATATAGTGTATGGTATCTCACCCGATTGTAAAATGGATACCTTCACGGCCGGAAGGTCAATATTACTACAATTTTCCGGGCTATTATGCCGTTTTCTTCTGGATTTATTACTGAAACCCAACGTTTCGTCCCCATCAGCGGAGGACATTTTTAAGGGGTGTCGTGGCACTTTTGTATGTTCGCTGCAAGCAATGATTCGTTACTGACTGCAGCCAAATTCCGTTTACGAGGGCTCGCGCGCAGAGGTGTGACGTCAGATGTTTTTGATACATACGCGCAATTCGTCATTGCCGATTGCCGTTGTCCGTTGTTAATATCGTCTCATGGTGGAAACCTATTACATTTCTTCTTCAACACCGGAATCCAGATTTCATTTAGTTTCACGCCCCCCCCCCCCTCCATCCTATTGAAATTATTGGGGTATTTTACAATTTCTATAGCCTCTCTGTACAGTCTTTCGTGGTATCTATTTGTGACTGCTAAAACCTGAGTCGTATTAAATTGAAAAAGGTGGTCCCCAGGCTTAAAAGCATGTTCTTCAACAGCTGATACGTCAGGCTCTCTCCTACTACAGTTACCCTTGTGCTCTTCTAGACTTTTTTGACTGTTCCTTCTTTTTTGTGGGATCCACGTATACGTCTCTACAGCTACAAGGAATCCTATAAATTCCTGCTATTTCCAGCGGTTTGTGAGCATCCTTCGCCGATGTCAGGTGATCTTGTATCTACGGAGCAGGTTTGTAAATAACGGCAACATTCCCTTTCGTCAAAATCTTACCGACGCGGTCGGTGACGTCCTTAATTAAAAGGCAGGAAGACTTTGGATTTCACAGGAACCTTTTCATCGTTTTCGTTTCTACGTATCGGTCTCAACACTCTCCTTATCTCTGTGGAGGAATAGCTATTCGTAAGTAAAGCATTACTCAGGTGTTTCAATTTTTCGTCGAGTAATTCCGTTTTCCAGATGTTCCTTGCTCTGTCCGTCAACGTCTTTCCTATATCAAGAATTCGAGACATTTTATAAGTAAATTAAATGACATATTGGTCAAGCCAGAGGACATATTAGTTAGTTTTGAAGTGGTGTCACTGCCTACTCTGGTTCCAGTCAATGAGGTGCTGCAACGGCTGAATCTCACCTTTCTTCCCGACATTGCAGATCTGATCAAATATTGCCTCACAACTCCTTATTGCAAATGGAACGATGATTTATATGCATAAACAGATGGTGTAGGTATGGGGAGTTGTTTAAGCACGATTATAACAGTTTTCTACACTGAAAAATTAGAGAAATAGGCATTGAAAACAGCAAACAAAAAACATGCCATTTGGTTCCGATATGAAGACGATGAGTTTGTTCTGTGAAGGCATGGTAGAGAGGGACTATATTGTCTCATTCAACACCTAACCGGCATTATTTCTAGAATTCAGCTTGCCATGGAGAAGGAGACAGACGGAAAACTGAAATTTCTTGACGCGTCTGTTTTCAAAAAGGGGATTGGCAGATTGGACCATTCAGGTTCTCGGACGCCCACACACTCATACCGTTGTCAGCACCTGGATTCAAACCACCACCCACAGCAAAAGCGGGACATTTTAAAGACGTTGGCGGACAGGGCAAGGAACATCTGCGAACCGGAATTACTCGACGCGGAATTGAAACACCTTAGTAATGTTTTACTTATGAGTGGCTATTCGTTCACAGAGATAAGGAAAACGTTGAGACCGACACGTAGAATTGAAAACGATGAAATGGTTCCTGTGAAATCTGTAATCTTCCAGCCTTTTATTAAGGACGTCACCGACCGCATCGGTAAAATTTTGACGAAACGGAATGTTGCCGTTGTTTACAAACCTCCTCGGAAGATACAGGATCACCTGAAATCGGAGAAAGATGCTGGCAAACCGCTGAAAATAGCGGGAATTTATAGGATTCGGTGTAGCTGTGGAGACGTAAACGTAGGCACCACAGAAAGAACAGTCAAAAAACTACTAAAGAGCACAACGGTAGCCGTAGAAGGGGAGAGATTTACATATCAGCTGTTGCGGAACATGTTTTTCAACCAGGGGACCACATTTAGCAATTTGATAAAACTTTGCTGCCACAAATGGATATCACGAAGGACTGTACAGAGAGGCTATAGAAATTGTAAAACACCCAAAAATTGTTCAAATGTTATAGAACTTATGGGACTTAACTACAGGGTCATCAGTCCGTAAACTTACAAACTACTTATGAACTAGCTTATACTAAAGACGGCACAACCATCCATGTCTGAGGGGGGATTCGAACCCCCGACCGCAGCGGCCGTGCAGACCGTGACTGGCACGCCGCAGATCGGTGGCTGCAATAATTTCAATAGGCTGGAGGAGGACATGAAACTAAATGAAATCTGCATTCCGGTGTTGAAGAAGAAATGTAATAGTCTTCCACCATGGGACGATAGTAACAACGGTCAACGGCAATCAGCAACGACGAATTGCGCGCACATATCCTAATCATCCGGCGTCACCCCACTGCGCGCGAGCTTCGTAAATGGAATTTGGCTGCAGTCAATAACGAGTCAGGTTGTTCATTGGACATAAAAATATGCCACGATCCCTCTTGAAAATGTCCTCAGCAGACCGGGACGAAACGTTTGGTTTGTGTAATAAATCCATATGACCACGTATAATAGCGCGGAAAATTTTAGTAATATCTCACCCGATAGCCTAATTGTGTTGAGCAGTGTATTAATAACGTGGACTGTCCCACACGGAATGGTAACGCGATTAGTGAGCTATCAGGACATATTTCGGTGACAAAACTCGGTATATGCGTCAGTTAGAAGTCGAAGCAGCAGTCCCAAGACAGCGCTCCCCGGCCTCTCGCGGTGACTCGGAGCAGCTCACCGGAGCTTAAAGAGGCGGCCGCCGCCGCACTTCCCGTCCGGAAGCCACCCGGACACGGGTGATTTATGCCCCCGCGGCGGCGGCGGTCCTCGCAGTTTTATGGAGTGGCAGCCCTGCGGCAGGGGAAGCCCCGGCCGTAATGAAGACAGCGGCGCAGCGCTGCGCGCGCTTCCTGCCCCGTGACGTGTCGCGCGCCTGTTGGCTGTCCCTCGCGATGACGTACTGCTCTGTTGCGTCCCGGCGCGCGAGTAAATCAAGTGAGATAGCCGCGCGCCTGAGGCATGGCTTCCCTATGGTAATTGCGCGGCCGTGGTTTGCTGCTGCTGGTGGTGGTGGTGTGCCCTGACCCCGCGACTTGTATACTAAACTCTTATCCGAGCAGAAAAGCCGCACCGGTCAGTAGCACTACCAGGGCGAACGGCGATATGGGGGAGAGGGGAATCCCCGGATAGCCTGTCACTTTTAGAATTAGACGAATATTATGGGCCTGCATTTTCTGATGGAATGCGGCTTTGGATCGTGAGCGCCAGGTTGTGAAAAATCTGCTGGAAAAGGAAGAAAGAGATGTAACTATTGTAATTCCACAAATTCAGTGACGCTATCGTGTCTAACTGTATACCATGCTGAAGCACAGAAAAGTGAATGCTAGTGTGCGACGATTACGTCGGTGTGACTTCCGACAATAATTCAGGGTACCAATTACCATGCGTTCCGACTTCCGTTTCTTATCATAATGCTTCGAGAACGTAATTTCAGAACAAATACCTGTTCAATATGATGAGACTTGTTACAAGAGAAACATATTACAAAATTTTGCAGACAGCCTTTCGTTCACTGCGGGGAAAGTACTATGAGCAGGACTTTAACTTAGAAGAATTTCGGTGACTGTTCGTCTTTGGATGGGTGATGGGGACGTTGCTTACATGTGGTTCACACTTGTATGGATGCGGAAGTAATATACCGCCGACGGGGGCATGATGTGTAATTGATATTGTACGCAACAAGAAAAGACGTATGAAAGAGGTTTCGGATTTGAAGCCGGTCATGTAAACTTCATTGCATGACATTTAGACTGGACACCTAGCAGACATCTTCGATCCTCGTTGGCTCACCTGAAGATTACTGGCAGGTGTCCAGAGAAAATGCGGTGAAAAGTAGTTTACGAGAACCGGCTGCAAACCCGAAATCTCTTTGAACATTTCATTCGCCGGGAATGTTTCAAATTTCAAGAAAACACACGTCATTATTAATAGAGTCAAAGGCTTACTCTTTCTCAGTGATATGGATACATCTGTCAGGATTTTATTTCTATTCTGAAAAATTTCTGAATGGATCTGGTCGACTGCGGTGTTCTGCGTGGTAACTTCACGAAACATCTCATTAGAAAAGGACTTTCCGCAAGCACAGTAGAATTTGCAGACCGTGCAATTCTGTCATCTGCTCTTTACAATATTCCTGTGAATGCTTTGAAAAGTGAAAGGCAGAAATGTCCACGTGGTCTAATGCGCTCCACGTTGGATGTTCCATCCCGCCCTCGTGCACGGATGTATGTAGATTAATTAATGGACTTACGTTAATCTAGGGATTGATGACCTTAGAATGTGTGCCATAAACCTATCCTTTCTCTCAGTCACGATATGTCATATTCTGGTTTTCCCCCCAAATCTGTGACGCACCCTCTCATTAGTTCCATGATCTATTCATGTATTCTTCATTATTCATGTGTAACTCCACATTTCAAAAGCTTCTATCATATTTTCATCGGAATTCTTTATCGCCCATGCTTCACTCCCATACAATGCTACACTCCAGACAAATGGTTTCATGTAAGACTTAAAAATAATTAAATTAATGTACATGTCAACAAATTTCGATTTTCAGAAAATCTTTTCTTCCCATAGCCATTTTGTACTTTATTTCCTCTTTAAGTCGACAACCTGAAGTTATTTTGGTACCCAAATAACAAAACTCATCTTCCACTTTTATTGTTTCATTATTTAATCTACTTCCATCCACATTGATTTCCTTCAACTGCATTCCATTACATCATTTAGTCTTGTTAATCTTTATGTTATAGCATCATTTCAAGACAATGTTTAATTTGTTCAAATTCCAATTGCTCTCCCAGGTCCTTTACTTTCTCTGACAGCAAACCGCAAACTTTTTATTTCTTCTCCTTGAACTTCTCAAAATTTCTACTTTCATTCCTTCACAGTTTGCTCAATGTAGAGATGGAATAACATTGAGGAAAGGTTATATCACTGTCCTATTCTCTAACCAACCACAGCGTCCCTTTCATGCCCAAGGTTGAAATCCAACAGTGTCGCCATTCCCACGTCAGTAACTCTAGTTGATATTTTACAACTATAAAGTTTTGGACTAATAGTTCACACTTAACTGCATTGGCTTAACTTTGAATTAGTATTATTATATTCTTATTGAAATTGGAGACTATTTCCCTTGTCCCATACATCTTGCACATCAGGTGAAACAATTCCCTTATGACCAGCTCTTCCACCGATATCAGTAGTTCAAGGGGAATATCATGTACTCCAAGGACCTTATTTGGACTCAGATCTTAGAGTGTTCTGTCGAATTCATTACGCAGTATTGCGTCTCCGGCCTCACCTTGGTCTACTTCTTACATTTCTACAATACTGTCTAGTACCGAGCTCCAGTCCGCCATTATAATCCTGTTTTCATACCCCTAACTGTTTTAATAATTTATTTTGTCTTCTCATACATTTCTTCGATCTCCTCATCATCGGCACAGCTAGTCGGCTTGTAGACTTGTACTACTGTGGTCGCTCTTGCTTCCTTTCTATCTTTACTGCAATAAAGCGTTCCCAATGCCGTTCATAGTAACTTAGTCGTATTCGAATTTTCTTATTCAACATCAGACCCACTCCTGCGTTTCCACTAATTGATTTTTTTGTGTCTCGTTTCCGTAGGTGTCGGTGGCCGAGTAGAAAGAGCCCGACACAGGAATGAAAGATGAGATGCACGCGCGTGCAGGTACGGAGGTGACCAGCCAGTGGGACAGCAGAAACTAGAATCACTAGAGGAAATTAGAACGAGATATATATTTCATAGAGACTTAGTAAAATTTAACTTTTACATAGTTCTTGACTGCAGAATGTTGATACATAGTTAAGATAGAAAGAGGCCTGCCTACTGATGAGTCCTAGTGCCTATCCGATAGCCAAGTCTTAACTGATGCCTATGTGATTCCCAAGTGAACGATGCAGCAGTCGTGGCCACGAGCGTTGTTGCAGCAGAGGGCGCTCGTGGCTAACGTCGTAAGAACGCCGCGCCGTGCGTGCATGGCGGCGCGCGGCGTAAGTACGTGGCGCGCACTTCATACTTGTGCGACACCACAGATTTTGTATTTGTAACCCTGTATTAATTTAACAAAAAATCCTGTTATGTCTGCTACCGAACTTCACTAATCCCTACCATATCTAACATTAACCAACCCATTTCTATTTTAAAATTCTCCAACTCACCTGTTAGTTTAAGGGTTAGAATATTCTTCACGTCGGTCCTTAGAATGCCTGTTCTGTTTCTCGTGATGACGACATCCTTCTGAGTAGTCCCCGCAAGGATATCCGAAGGGACGACTAAGTTATCTCGCAAATATTTTATGCAAGAAAACGCCATCATCATATATTCAAATAGTAGAACTGCATGTTCTCGGAAAAATAACGACTGTATTTTCCCTTACTTCCAGCGGTTCGCAGTAACTGAGTGGCAAACCCACGTTAGCTGATGTTATACGACGAGATCGGTCAGTCATCCAGACAGCTGAAAATGCCTCTGCTCCTCTTCAGGAACCTCAAGTTTCTCCTTCGTCTTCACAGATTCCCGTCCTCTGTGGTTGCACATACGTAGGGCTATATGTATGGTTGAGCCACACAAGACACCATACCTCGGAAAAGTCTGTGATTCAAGAGGGTGGAGGGAGCATCGTTCAATTGAAACTTGTTTTTCCCTGTTACTCACATGACTTCTTGCACGTCATGGATGAAGGGAACCTGGCGGACTGCATGTTTTATGATTTACGAAAGACTTTTGAGAGGGATCCGCACTTCAGTCTGAGATAAAAGGTACAAGTATATGGAATAGGACCCCAGATATGTGAATGGCTCGAGTACTTCGCAAGAAATAGATCCCAATAATCTGTCTGCGACGGCGTGTGTTCGTCAGAGACACGCCTACCGTCAGCAGTGCCTCAGGCTAGTATTTTAGAAGCGTTATTATTTTCTAACAGTGTATACGACGGACAGAATGAGCAGTAATCTGTTGTCGGTTGCTGGTAAATCAGTGATGAATTGGTGCTTGTCGCCAATGAATAAATGTAGAAGGATACCGGATGACTTAGACAACAATTTTAGTTGTACCTCTAAATGTAGAGAAATGTAAGGTGATTCAGATGAATAGAATAAAATAATGTCATGGTATTCGAATACAGCAACAATAGTGTGCAGCTTTACCAAGTCGCTTCGATTAAATATCTGAGCATAATACTACAGAGCGAGTTGAAATGGAACAAGTATGACAGTCTTGGGGAAAGTGAATGGTCGATTAATGTTTATTGGCAAAATTTTAAGAATATGTGGGTCATTTGTATGGGTGAAACGTGAAAACCGATTATGCGCGTTGTATTCAGTATTGCTTAAGTTTTCGGGATTCTCATCAGATCTGCTTAAAGGTAGGCACAGTTGCAATTGAGAGGCGGTCTGGTGGCTTCTGTCAACGCAAAAGTTTTACAGAGATGCCTCGGGAACGCTAATGATGGAAGGCGACGTAATTACTAGAAACACTATTGACGAAACGTAGAGGGCTGAGATTTGAAGCTGACTGTAGAATGATTCTACTGCCGCCAACGCGCGATTTTGCATAAAGAACACCAAGACAAGTAGAGAGAAATTAGGGCTTGTTTAGAGGCATACAGGGATTCGTTTTTCTCTGTGCTGTTTCGAAGTCGAATAGAACAGGTACTGGCTACTATGCTGCGATGCATCCTCCATAACATACCTTATGGTTGTTTGCGGAGTATATTTGCAAATGTACATACAGATTTAAAAAAAATGTTTTTGATTTAATTGTCTCTTTCACCATGTTATTAAGTAGATATCACCATATATTGTTCCTCAATTTTAAAGTAGTAATGCCGGTTTTAAAAGCACATTGTACCCAGTTGTCCAGACGCTTGTTACAATTAGTGCTGTGATTCATACAGATTGCCCAGGATTTTTAACGATAACTCTGGGACAGCCAATCATCGATATTGGTCGTTATTCTTTTGGCCATACATCAAATGTCACCAATTACACTAATATGCCTGACTATAGAAAGGATCTTCTCAGAGCCAACAGACTGGGTCCGTAGAACCTATCACCAAGACATGCCATATCAATATAAAAGGAATAAACCGGACTAAATACCAAGTAGTAAGAAATATTTCACGTGATCACAACATGGATATTGCTATAGTTCAGGTAACCAACGTTGAAGCAGAAGACGAAGATAAAAGGAGTGGTATTATCCCAGGCTACAACCTAATTGTCTCAACGTATCATTGTGTCTACGGCGTGGGTACGTGTGTCCGCTCAGTGATTGGAAAGGCCCACCTATACTTAGCAACGATACACGAAGACATACATGAAGTTGTTGTCAAGATATAAGAACTGTCAGTATTGTGTACAAACCACCGAGCACTAGCTGGCCTCAACAGGTCCTGCCGCACCTTTCATACACAGCCATGTATGTGGGGGACTTCAATAGCCACCATGCACTGTGTAAACATTGTAACATCCGATGAAACTGGCGAGGTTCTTATTAACTGGAGAGAAATAACCATCTGTTATTACTTTCTGACTCAGGACTAGGGAATATACAGGTCTTCAGCCTGTAAAAAGGAATACAACCCAGATCTCTGCTTTGCGACGTATGACAATAATCACACTAAGCACTGAAAGATGTGTACTCACACACTTTCGATACAGCCAATATCGCTCAATCCTAATTGAAAGTGGAACCATGATACGACTGATAATTATTCAACGACAAAGGTGGAATTTCACAAAGGCAAAATGTAAAGCCTTCGAAGAGAGACTGGACCGTGTTTGGGATGGATCCACCAAAAGACCAATAAATATGGCAGGTTCATAGGTGCCGTTAAAATTGCAGCAACATCGGCAATCCCATGGTGGTTTTCCAGCATTATATACCAGAATGGGAGAAACCGTGTAAGAGCAAATACCAATGATTGCTTGAGAATAAAGACGCTGACGTTGCAAATGACTTGCTGCACAGCCTAGACAACGCACGGCGATAAAAGTGGACTGAAACTGTTGAGTCACTCAACTTCACGCGATCTAGTAAAAAGGTCTCGTGTCTTCTCCAAAAACTAGGTGGAGCTAAGTAATTACATAATTACTTCACAGATATTTCTGCAAAAAAGATTGCGGCCCTTATACAGGTAACATCCAGAGACCAAAGAGACAAGAAGCACACAAGAACAATAAGCCGAGAACTTAGAGTTAACTTTACCACTACTGAACGCAGAGAAGCGTTGAAGAGCGTGTAGGCTGATAGAACACCGGGGTCAGATGGAATACACTCAGAATTCCTTCTTCACTGTATGGAACACGGCAAAATATGGCTCCCAGAGTTTTGTACAAATATAATGGCATCAGGGATATTACCGCAAAAAATTAAGAACTCAAAGTTAACTGCACTGATAAAGCCAGGAAAACCTCGTGACCAGCCAAAGAGTTACAGACCTACGCTCTGCTTAGAGCCATATACAAGTTGGTCGAGAGTCCTATTCAAGATATTGAATCCAAAAATACTGGATTCAATTCCAGTTGAACAAGCAGTTAACCTACTAGATGCTGTTTTGACCAAGTAATTTCCTTGAATACCTATTTAGTGGCAAGCTATCAGAAGAAGCCAAAAACATACATTGTATTCATAGACCTGAGTGTAGCCTGTGAACTGTCTGGGGACAAGGCTGCTGTAGAAATTAATTAAAATAATTCCATATCGAAATGTCATGAGACTCATCGGTAATATGCTCGCTGGAAGAACTTTGAACATGACTATTGGAGAAAGTACGAGCTCCACCAAAGTAAAGAACAACGGGCTACCACAAGACTTAGACCTTGCCACACTGCTCTTTAATATCTACACTTATTACATACCAAATAGACAAACCAGGAAGTTTGGCTATGGCGAAGACTGGGCTATAGCTGCCCAACATAGATTATTTGAGGCTACCGAAGACATCTTGTGCTAATACTTAAAGCGGCTGAATGGTTACTTTCGCAAATGGAGACTGCAGACAAATCTAGTCAAGACAGAAGTATGTGCTTCTACCTCTGCAACCACTCAGCAGGAAGGGAGCTTAATGTTATATTTGAAGTTAAACGTCTTAATCATTACAAAAGCCCCAAATACTTGTCTAGGAGTTACACTGGACGGGATGCTGTCTTACAAGGAGCACCTGACAAAGACTGCAGGTAAACTAAGGACAAGAAACAATATAATCCATAAATTTTGAGACACAAATTGGGGATGTACAACAAACACTGTTCGCACATAAGCTGTTGGGCTGATGTACTCAGTGGCAGAATACAGTCCTCCTGTATGGATTATTAGCCCATATACGAAAAAGACATGCTGCTAAATAATACCATGTGCACCATCAGCGACACAATTAAATCCATACCTACTGTATAGCTTCCAAACCTGAGCCATATTTCACTATCTGACATAAGGAGAAAAAAATACTTTACTCAGTGAGTACAATAAAGTAACTCACAACCTCGGAGCTCCCCATACACAACAATGAAGCAGACCTGGAACTCAGAAGACTCAGATCGAGAGGACCAGCATTACTCTCCGCTAAGGAGCTGACGAACTCCAACTTTGTTGCCCACAGTCTCTGTGAACAACATTAGCAAAGACATTGCCCACCAAAATGCCAAAGTTTCTTGACCTGCTTAATCACCTGTTTTCAACCAACCACTCAATGAGTAGGAAACGCTCAACCGCATACGTACTGGCCATGGAGAAAGCGTCGACGCCCTCCAACGTAGTCATCAGTCCCTAGTCTTACAAACTACTTAAACTAAGTTAAACTAAGGACAACACACACATCCATGCCCAAGAGAGAATTCGAACCTCCGACGCTAGAGGCCGCGCGATCCGTAACGTGGCGACCCTGACCGCTCGGCCAATCCCGCGCGGCTACAAGGGATCCTTTACCGATGTCCTACCTGCAGCAAAGGAGGCAACTGATTACATTCAATGTCTTAATGTTTATAATTAAATATAGTATAATGAGTGTTAAATTCGATCGTTGGATGCCTCTCTGAGAGACTGAGAGAGGAACTAAAATTTGAAATAAATTAATTAGTGAATTCAGATTCGGACCTGTGTGTATGATAGCGGAAATAGAAGACATTGCATCACGCAAAGGTAGTGTAAAGCTATACCTGTTTCTGTAGTTACATCATTTTCCTAATGCTAATGCTTGTAACAAAAGACATCATGCTAACTGTGTACTATAGGTGTTGGTAGACTGGGCATGACAAATTTTATGCCAGCAACATATCTACAGCGATACCACGTGACTGTTGGCAAACCAATGGTTGTGTTTAGCTGTGCTTATGATTATAAAAAGCTGTTTGGCAAGGTGATTAACAACAAAATTTCACGTGTAAAATCTACTTCTTTAATACATTTTCATTTCATGATAATGGATAAAATGATGTTTACATCCGACTAATGCTAAACAGCAGTCACGTGGTTCTATGTTGCTACTACGATATGTGTATTGCCCGGTCTACTAGTATCAATGGTCGAAGATTAGAAGCCTATACGTGCTCTCATTGTGAATTATACGATAAATATGATATCTGTACTTGCACGCCATAAGATGCAAAAAAAAAAAACTTTTTTACGCAATTTAGTGGTTAAGACTTTATGTCCCGTGAACTACATGTCGGAAAAGTGAGTTATCAGCAGCAAAGAAGTAATAAATTAATTCATCGGCCATGGTGCTAAATCTGGGCGACGGAAGCGATATAATTTTATTCGTTTTATCATTTCGTGCGGGATGTCGGCTAGGGTAAGTTTATTCATCGTTCGAAATTGTCTGTAGATTGTCGGAAGAACTTACCTGCTGTTATTTCCGAATTGGATTACTTGAGAGTCGTCAGGTAATGCAGCTTGGGCACGTGCACACAGTTTCTGCAGTCTGTGCACTACCAGAAGATCGTGAGGGGGATTCGCGGAGTGGAATAATGGAGCTTCGCGCACAGAATCTCTGCAAAGAGGAGAACAACGTACGGAGAGAACGGGAGAAGACTACGTAACGCAGTGATGACAAAATCCCTGACCTATAACTTTATCTAGCAAGCGGCGACGATAGTTCCATCCTTTGGCCGCCGTAACAATTGCTTAGTGTTGCTGTGGCCATTGCAAGATAGTAAATCCAAGAGGTAACGGGACCTTGAAGCTTTGTGATACAGTATTTAATACTATGGTGTGAAATGTAGGTGATTTCTGTTACTACTTTCATATCAATTCTCATAATCAATTGGAAACTAAATGTGTCATAAAAACGGTATAAGTTACATTGTAACAACAAGAACTATATAAATTGCGAACATTGCTTATTTGGTAACATTATTAGTACTTACCCTGTCTTCAATGCGTGATATGCCGCCATTTGTGCAGGATGTGTGAATAGGTTTTGAAGGACTTCGTCACTATCCACAAGACACGGACAGCAACAAACACTGCTCAGTGTCTATTTACTATTCATAGCGCTCGTAAGGCGGATGGTCGACTTCGGTTTAGTGGCAGAATTTTGGGAAGATATGATTCGTCTGAAAAGAGAACGTATTTAAAACATTTCTGCAACCCCGTCTTCTCTATTGTTTCAGTGTTTCGGATCCTTCCTCCCACATATCGGTTTAAAGGAATATATAGAAACATTTCAGAGGCGGGCTGCTGGATTTGTTACATGTAGGTTCCAACAATGCGCCAGTGTTACTGAGATGCTTCGGCAAATAAAAATGGAGTCGCTGGAGGGAAGGCAATATTCTTCCCGAAAAAGACTGTTGAAGAACTTTAGAGCGCCGTAATTCGAGGTGGACTCCACAAATATTCTAGAAGCGATTACCTATATTTCTCAAAAAGACCATAAATATTCGATCAAAGAAATTATGGGTCGTAGTGATGCATACAAGTATTCGTTTTACCTCGTTCTACATGGGAATCGATCAGGAAACTAAGCTACTATTTGTAGTACTAGGTACCTTCTCCACGCATCTCTGTACTGATTGCAGAGTATGTATGTAGATGTGACTGGAGCGCTGATGTGGCAGCAGATTGAAAAAGGGCACTTGTCGCTCGAATTCTAACGTCTTCTATCGACTTCGGACGATCCGGGCAAGTAGTAATTGCATTACATAACTTACGCTTCGAAACGTAACATTTTATCTCATAAGGAGTACACTATGAGAGTATTTTAAATTTTTAAAGTGTGTACACAATGATGCTATAAACTGAAAATAAAAAATTTGCTGCATCTCTAACTTTGTTACTGGAACCGGGAATGCTTTCCACAGACTCTGCGTCGCCACAGTCTTGTAGTAATACACAAACAGTCCGCTAACACGTTTATGTGACAAACGCCGTAATGGTTGCAGTATGATTGGCAAACACAAAAGGAACGCGACGTTCTGTGTCCTCTGAACCAACTGATGGAGAAGGTGTAGCGCTTCGTATTCTGGTCTATACCCTTTGAGACATTTGTCGAGTGACCTTCCTGTGATATGTTTCAGCGACCATAGTATAAGACCAGTGAACCGGTCACAGTTACACTCTTAAATTAAACCTTTTAATCCTAGTGACGTAATAACAACAACGAACAGTACTGTTAAAATGCTCTTGAACTGAAAGAAAAGCTTTATCGGATACGGTGAACACTATAAAGGCCACACCGAGGCCTAAAATGTGGTCTTCCCAGTAAACTAAACTTCAAGGAGAAGAAACGATTGGAAGCACAGCCCTTAGAGTTCCCTGCTTTTCAAATTAAAACTACAGGAGATGTTGGTAATGATGAGCAAAATAGTCCCATCGTGTCACTACAGACCTGTCTCACCTACAGGAGTACGCTACGTAGAATGTTAATATCTGTCTAGGCGTAAGATACAATAAGAAAAGAAATATCATTGTCACATTCTGCCTGCCTACCAATATAATAAATTATTACGTTATACACTTGATACATGCAGCAAACACTCTCGTGCCCTTTCAAGAGCGACTAATTGCACTAGCTATGTTCTCAATCGAGAAATATTTCCTACACAGAATTGTAGACATGACTCAATGCTTTCTTCAAAACATCTCTCTTCTTAACGAATAGACGATGTATTTCATTATTGAGCTTCGGGTATCATTCTTCCTTTTAAGAGCTGTTGCGATTTTAGTTTCTGTCTTGTCCCCCCCATCCCCCCCCCCCCCCCCCCCCACATTTCGCCCTTGGCGGTCTAGGTACTTCTTGGTTCCGCCTTCCCCGCTTCCCCTCCTTTATAAATGTTACAGTTGACGCATTGTTCATTACTGCTCCAGAACAAAGGTTTAGTGCCGTTGTTAAGTCAGATCTGTCGCTAAGAAGATTTCGATAATCGATCGCCGGCCGCGGTGGCCGAGGGGACTAAGGCGCTTCAGTCACGGTCTGCACGGCCACTACGGTCGGGGGTTCGAATCCCCCCTCGGGCATGGATATTTGTGCCGTCCTTAGTCTTAGTTAGTCCATAAGTAGTTTGTAAGTTTAGGGACTGATGACCCCGTAGTTAAGTCCCATAGACTATACAAACATTTGAATATTTTTTTATATATTTTTTTTATAATCGACCGTTAAAAATTGAATAAACAATCCACTCCAACCACACAGTATTTAATATTACAATGAAATACGGAAGAAATGTCCACAAATACATGAGACTGGAGACTGAAAATGTTTGGACTAAACACGTGGAAGACCCGAGAAACACGAGAGATGAGGTTGTCTTCTTTAAAGCTGACTTTAATTAGTGGTCTACAGCGGCTGCATATTATAAAAAATACCATCATTGTGAACAGCTATACAATTATTTCTCTGCGTCGTCATCAATCTCTAAACTAACAAACTGCTTTGAACTTATACCAAAGGCAACAAAAACATCCATGCCTGAGGGAGGCTTCGAACCTCCGACGCGGGAGGCCACGCGATCCGCAACGTGACGCTCCAGACCACTCGGCTACTCCCGCGCGGGCTCCCAATGTAATCCTAACGTCTTAATAATGATTAAATTTAGTTATACTTGGCAAATAGCGTGTAAGTCAGAAAAGGTTTGGAAAATGATAGAAATTATTTTGATTAAAGTTCGTTAGTATCATTTGGAAATAGTGTATATTGTAGCAGGGTAGTTTGGGCTACGTTATATGCAAAACCACGCATTTGACGCACCTCATAATGAAGACATCCTATCTAATGAACTTGTTGTTGTACAGTGATATAATTCTGCACGTGTATCACTTGTTTATGGAGATGTGTTATATAAAAATGTGTTGTGAATAGCTTTGAAGTAATAAAGTAAAAAGATGTCTACTTTCACTGCACGCCAACGCTGGCAGAAAGTTGTATTCGATGTGTCTAAGTATGTACCACATCGAATCTCCAGAATAAATGCCGTACACTGCTATAATTTTGTTTGTGGAATCAGTGACATATGTATGTAGTACGTGAAAAATGTGTTGCGAATGGTACTACCAGTTTAGAAGTAATAAACTGAAACGTCATGTCAGATACTGAAGTTCGACTGCACGAATGACGAAAATAATGTAATAATTTTTTTTTTTTTGCTTTCATCAATTTGTGGGCAGTGTCACGGAGGAAAAACAGGTGCATATTTGAAATTATATGCGAAGTTTATTGATAGTCGCTAAGGGTTATCATTTTCGAGTAATGGGTGTGCCAATTTGGAATTTTTTAGTCCCGCCAGATTGAAGACAACCACACACTTGCTATTTCCAGCACTTATCCTTTGATATCAACGTGATGCAAGATTTTATCTATTAATGAGTAGGTTACGATACCTTTCAATTTTTTTTAATTCGGTCAATAACAGTGGTAAATACTGAAAATGAAAGTTTTGTAAAACTGTAGACACTCATTTATTGTAGCTGAAAATCAAATTTCAAGTTGTAGACTTTTCAATTAATTTACTGCGAATATTATTTAAAACACATTCCATTGAAGAAATCAAGAAATAAAATAAATAACTATGTTACAATGATAATAAGGTTTTCTTCTTCGAATTCAGTGTCCGTGTGTTTGTTGGTATTGCATACAAGTTTACATTTACAATCTGATCTCGATGAAATTTTGCACACTTGACCTTTAAAACAAGAGCACCTTCAATGTTTACCTTACATACGGACTTCTACAAAATTTAGAATTGTGCTTGGATCCTGATGAAATTTTAAACATTTCGAAAGTGGATAAAGGTTACTGTCTACATAAAATTACACATGGACAATGGCGAATGGTACTTTTCTTACAGATATCAACACCAAATTAGTTTCATTCCTATCTTCATGAAATTATGCACATTTTATCGTCAAAAGAACAGGAACATCACTGTCGAAATAATATTTAATAAGGTGCGTGGCAGAGAGTACCTTACAAGGGAGTTTTACACAGTTTTACGAGTTATCATGAAATTTACCTCATCTGCATTCATTGAGAACTATTTTATGATATGCGCATGGTGCTGCATTGTGCGGGTTGAGACGGACTCCTGCAACGAAGTTTACAAAACACTATTTACACGGAAGCTCACAGTCGTATGTCATTATTTGTAGTTAGGGGGGAGGGGGAGTGTGAAGAAGAGCACCCGACCATCATGCCAAAGCGATATTTAACTGTTCACAAACTTGGCAAGCGGGAACAGAGAGAAGAAAAAGTAGAAAATAAAATAGGGACGGGTAGTGGATGGCAGAGGTGGAGTGGATGTGAGACTTGTCATGGAGAAGAACAGCGAGCGGGGGAAGACATGAAGCGAAAACGTGCTGGAGAGATGCACAGGGCGAAGTTAAAAGAAGATATGAACAGTGAGAGAGAAAGAGGAGGGAAGTGTGGCATAAGTAAATACCTAGTCGCACTGGGCTTTCTGATATTTGAACATATGTTCCAATTAACAACTGTAAAGTTCCGGACAGACTTTTTTGTCTTAGCACCTCAAACCGAGTTGCAAGAGGGGGCGTCACTATGGAAGCTGTTTTTCTGAACCCTCCTTTCCTTTTCCTCCTCTGTATTCCGCTTCACAGTACTGTTGTCGTACCAAGTACAGGAACATTAAGTAAACGAATATTTTCACTGCCAATCCTTGCTGCATAAAGCAGGACAAAGAGAGAGGAGAGGAAATTCGTGCAGCCTTGGTCTAATTAAACGGAGTGTTTTGGACGTTTCTCGCTGGTACACCAGCGGCGGACATGGTGAGATGACAAATCTCGGCCTGTCTGCGGCATGAGACCGTTTCTGCGTGGTGTTTAATCAAGGGAGACGGACACCAGCCTCCTGCGAATACTGTCAGGGACGCCCGCCTTATTTAAGAGGACAAGGCCTCCAAACAGGACACTGGACAAAGGCAGCCGCCGCTCTTCGAATTAAACTCGTTTGCGTTTCGTTAAGCGCAGATCCGCCGCCCTACTAAGAAGGGCTTAATTGAGTGGAAAGAACCGCCCAGAGTAGTGTCCATCTCACCGTGGTTTCAAAATGGGCTGCTTGCCTGTCATTCGTCGCCTCGATGCATTCCTGTAATTGCTAGAGGCCTTGTCCCTTTCATCCCATACTCTGATCAGCTCAACCAAGTCTCACGTTCCTTCATCATTTGTACTTCCATTCACTTCAAGTCTCTCTGGAACTCAGGGAAATTCTATGCATGTGCCCGGGAGGCGTGGACAGAGGTCGAATGGCGTCGCATCATATACAGTAATGCGACGCACTACTTCAAAACCTACGACGACCATCGTGTTCAGGTTTAGCGGCATCGGGGCAGAGAACACTTCCTGCCAATATTGTTGAGACACACACAGGCGTAACCCCTGACATCATATGTAGAGAACAGTAGGACATGCTTTCAGCTCACCACTGGTCATGCTGCGGCAGCTATTGACTGCCAGAAAATAATGAAAATGATCGTTTGGCACTGTTGGCCGGGAAATGCCATGTGGGATTGTTCGGTCGCCTTAGTGCAAGTGTTTCTACGTGACGCCTCATAGGCGACTTGCGTGCCGATTATGAGGGAATGATGATGATGACAACACACAACACCCAGTCCCTTGCAGGGAATCGAACCCGGGTTTCCTGCATGGTACTCAGCGACGATATCGTTTGAGCTACAGAGGCGACGACGGCCACAGTTCCGACAGAGACGTTTTGTGTTCGCACATTCTGAAGTGAGCTTATACAAACAAGAATGGGAAATCCGGAAGAATCCGACCTCGGTGAAGATTAGTTTGGTTTTAGAAGAATGTAGGAACCCGTGAGGCAACTCTCACTCTATGACATGTCTTACTGGTTAGGTTAACGAAAGGCAAAACCGCTTTTATAGTGTTTGTAGAAATGAAGAAAGTTCTTTACAGTGTAGACTGGAATAAAGTCTTTCAAGTCTGAATGCAGTAGCGAACGAAAAGTTATATTCAACTTGTAAAAAGGCCAGACTGCAGTTAAGAGTCAATGGTCAAGAAAGTTACACAGTGAATGAGAAAAAAGTAAAACAAGGTTGTATATTTTCCCCAATTTGTTCAGTCTGTACATACTGCAAGCTGTAAAGGAAAGGAAGGAGAAATTTAGGAATGGATTTCAATTTCAGGGAGAAGAAATACATGCGTTGCTTGATTCTGATAACATTTTAATTCTTGCAGAGGCAGCAAAGACCGGAGGAAAGACAATGAACGGGATGCGCAGTAAAATCATAAAAACTGTAGATGTGTTATGTTATTTGGTTAGCAGTGTAACTTTCAAATGCCGAAATATAGAAGACACACAATGCAGAATAGCTATGGGAAGAAAAGTGTCTCTGAATAAGAAAAATTTTTTGACTTCAGATTTCAATTTAATTGATAGGTAGTATGTTTCGAAGGCATTTGTCTGGAGTGTAGCCTTGTACGGCAGTTACGAGGGAAAAATTGTAGAAGACTTTAAAATTTGGTTTACAGGTGAATGCCGAAGTTAGAATGGGATGCTCGCGTAACTCCTGAAGAGGTACTCAACAGAATTGGGGAGATATTTATTTTGTGGCATATATTGACTAATAGATGACAGCCATTGGTTGAACTCATTCTGACACGTCAATGAATGCAGGGCATTATTGTGGGTAAATTTCGCGGATTGTGTGCGAGAGACAAATATACTGAACAAGTTCTAAAAGTGTGTGGTTCTTATCTCATTTAGAAATGAAGAGGCTTCAGCAGATTATGGTAGCATGGGTAGCTGATCAAACCTGTATTCGGACTTAACACCACAAGATCAATATTTTTGTGCCTATGATTCATAACATCCCATAGTAAATAGTTCAGCTTGACACGGTGCACCTTCATAGTTTTTTTCTTACATACCGAGTAGGGTGAACTCAACAAAAATGCCTCTTAGGTAATTAAAAAAAAAAAATATTCGTAGTCTCTTCCGATTTGCTTTCGGAATTTCAAATCAAAATGATTCGATATTTCGACAGTGCAATGTTTTCCATCTTCAGAAGAACGCTGTTGCGGATGTGTGCCACTGAATATTGATACCACCACAGCAGTTCTTCGTCTATACATGTTGTCTCAGGAGGGGACAATAAAAATTTTCGCAGGTGGTGGTATAGACGAAATGCAAGAAAAATGTAGCATAAGGTGTGTCCAATTATCATTGATCACAAAGCTAAACACTTCCGTAGATCCTCGTAGTACAGCGGTTACGCTTAACGGGATGTGTGTGTGTGTGTGTGTGTGTGTGTTGTCTTTAATATATGTTAATGTAAGTAGTTTGTAAGCCTAGGGACGGATGACCAGAGTAGTTTGGTCGCATAGAACTACAAATATTTGAACATCGGTTCCTATGTCAATAGTAGCGTATTGATGTTACAGTTGTGAAATCGTCATTTATTTTACATTGAATATTTCATTGCAAATTGTTGGCCAAGTCTACTACATTGTAGCGTCTAAACATTCCACCCGCTTTTACGCATTCTAAGTACGCCGATATGGACCAGTTTCCACTAAAATGTTTAAAACGTTGTAAATAAATATATATCTCTCTATATAATTGTTTGTGTGGCTATAAACATAACACAGTTAAAATTTGGAAGTAATTGATTTAACAGGTCACCAGGAAAGGAAACATAAATAATTGTAGATATATAATTTTGTAATAATTTTCCAGGAGTAATATCAAAGAGAACACCATGAATACGTCGACCCACCAGAGGGAAATTTTATTGACACATTCTTGAGGATGTGTACAACACACGATCATACGGACAGAGCCATACGCACGTGATTACATTCATTAGAGAGTAAGCAATGCCGACGATAGTACCGTGCGTATACACCTTTTGCAACGATGCAATTTCCAATTTTCCCATGGAGATGCAACCTTGCGAATGGCCTGCCATACAATTTTCACCTGGTGCCTCAGGGAATCAGATTTCATGCTCGATGTGCAGATGACGTTTCATCCGATCCCAAACATGCTCAATGGGGAACAGATCTGGAGATCGTGATCACCTGGGTAGTTGACGTACACCTTGAATAGCACATTGGATGGTACACGTTACAGCTGGACGTACATTGTCGTGTTGGAAGAGGAGATAGAATTGTTGGTGCATGAACGATAGCACGACGGGTTCAATGATGATTTCAATGTACGGTTCACGGTTTAATGTTCCCTCGACGGTCACTGTAGGGTATGGCTCGCCACACCATGATATCAGGTGTCAGCCCCATGTGCCTTTGTCGTATACAGTTCAGATTTTGGCGTTCCCCTGCACAACGCCACATAACACGCCTACGACCATCGTTGTCATCGAGGGAGAAGGGACTTTCATCACTGACGTCGACATATCTCCATTAGTCCTTCCATGAGCGCCTATCGCGACAATCCTGGAGGCGGGATTGGGGCATGAGTGGAAGACGTCTTATCGGTACGTATGGTTGTGCATCATGGTGTCGTACTCATGTGTATACCGGCCGTTTCCCACTGTTGATCGTCGAGGGTATATTGAACAGTGAAGGGTACACTGAAACCTTCAATCAAACCATCTTAGTAACATTCATGCACCAACATGGCGATATGCTTTTCCGACAGGGCAATGCACGTCCACAGTTACCCCGTGCCACCCGATGTGCTCTTCCACCAACTACCGTGGTCAGAAGTATCCCCAGATCTCTCCTCCATGGAGCACGTTTGCCACCGGATGAAACATCATCTAGAGAAGTCAGCACGAACGGCACGAAATCCGGCCCAACTGAAGCACCAGGAGGAAACTGCATGACAGATCACTCCGCAAGAGCGCATTCGTCACATCTATGATCGTCTCCATGGGAAAATGGCCGCTTGCATTGCTGCAGAAGTAGGGTATACATGGTACTAGAGTCGATATTGTGCACACACTGGTGACTGTACTCACGTGTGTATGGCTCCGTCTGTGTGATCGTGTGATGTATACATCCTAAAGAATGTGTTAATGAAATTTCGTTCTGCTGGATCGACGAATTCATAGTGTTCTATTGTCATTTTTAAGGAGCATATGTACAGGGTGTTACAAAAGGGTACGGCCAAACATTCAGGAAACATTCCTCACACACAAAGAATGAAAATATGTTATGTGGACATGTGTCCGGAAACGCTTAATTTTCATGTTAGAGCTCATTTTAGTATTTCTCTTTAAATGTAAATTGAAATAATTCGTGCAGACAATTGTCGAAATACCCAATTGTTTCGTTAGTATGTACTGTACTTCCTCGATTCACCGCCATTGGCCCAATTGAAGGAAGGTAATATTGACTTCAGTGCTTGTGTTGACATGCGACTCATTGCCCTACAGTACTAACATCACGCACATGAGTACGTAACATCAACTGGTTAGTGTTCATCACGAACGTGGTTTTGCAGTCAGTGCAATGTTTACAAATGCGGAGTTCGCAGATGTCAATTTGATGTATGGATTAGCATGGGGCAATAGCCGTGGCGCGGTACGTTTGTATCGAGACAGATTTCCAGAACGAAGGTGTCCCGACAGGAAGATGTTCGAAGAAATTAATCGGCGTCTTAGGGAGCACGGAACATTCCAGGCTATGACTCGCGACTGGGGAAGACCAAGAAAGATGAGGACACCTGCAATGGACGAGGCAATTCTTCGTGCAGTTGACGATAACCCTAATCTCAGCGTCAGAGAAGTTGTTGCTCTACAAGGTAACGTTAACCACGTCTCTGTATGGAGAGTGCTACTGGAGAACTAGTTGTTTCCGTACCATGTACAGCGTGTGCAGGCACTATCAGTAGCTGATTGGCCTCCACGAGTACACTTCTGCGAATGGTTCATTCAACAATGTCTCACTCCTCATTTCAGTGCAAATGTTATATTTACGGATGAGGCTTCATTCCAAGGTGATCAAATTGTAAATTTTCACAATCAACATATGTGGACTGACGAGAATCCGCACGCAATTGTTCCATCACGTTTTCAACACAGATTTTCAATGAACGTTTGGGCAAGAATTGTTGGTGATGTCTTGATTGGGCCTCATGTTCTTCCACCTACGCTCACTGGAGCACGTTATCATGATTTCATACGGGATACTCTACCTGTGATGCTAGAACATGTGCCTTTAGAAGTAAGACATATCATATGGTTTAGTCACGAACGAGCTCATGCACATTTCAGTCGACGTGTTCGTACGCTTCTCAACAACAGATTCGGTGACCGATGGATTGGTAAAGGCGGACCAGTTCCATGGCCTCCACACTCTCCTGACCTCAACCCTCTTGACTTTCATTTATGGGGGCATTTTAAAGATCATTTGAAAGCTCTTGTCTACTCAACCCCGGTACCAAATGTTGAGACTCTTCGTGCTCGTATTGTGAACGGCTGTGATACAATACGCCATTCTCCAGGGCTGCATCAGCGCTTCAGAGACTCCATGCGATGGAGGGTGGATGCATGTATCCTTGCTAACGGAGGACATTTTGAACATTTCCCGTAACAAAATATTTTAGGTCACGCTGGTACGTTCTGTTGCTGTGTGTTTCCATTCCATGATTAATGTGGTTTGAAGAGAAGTAATAAAATGAGCTCTAACATGGAAATTAAGCGCTTCCGGACACACGTCCAGCTGACATATTTTCTTTCTTTGTGTGTGAGGAATGTTTCCTGAAAGGTTGGCCGTACCTTTTTGTAACACCCTGTATGTACAGGGTGTTTCACTAAGTGTGTTTTCCTCTGTAACTTATAAAATAATAAGGTGACGGGAAATTTTAATGCTGTAGGTCAACACAAAAAATGTAACATTTTCAGCGGAGCTATGGACATAGTTTAATGTATCATTTTCCAAAGAGTTACAACACAAATATATAATTTTTTAAATGGAACAATAGTCTTTTTCTATCGTGCATTGGAATTGTTGAAACCAGCTGCGCCCAAATCAATTTAAACTACATTCCTGTCATTGTTAGTTTAGGAGCTACAACCCTTCAAAGTTTCGGGGGCAGATACCACACGCTGTACATAATACATTGCTATGTGGTGACTGATGGATGTTATGGCGGGGGGAAGTTGATTTACATGAGATGTTCAAATGTGTGTCCATGTTCCTCATGCAATGCGCCGTCGAATGGATCTGCGGACAAGATGTAACATCGCCGGTGTGACAGAGCGACTTGCGTCCTCGATACGCCGTTTTAGATCATCTGGGGATGTGGGCTCAGTGACATATACACGACCAGCAAGGTCGCCCGATTTAACACCAGTAGATTTCTTTTTGTGGGTATATCTAAAGGATCGTGTTTATGTCACTGAGCCCACATCCCCAGATGATCTAAAACGGCGCATCAAGAATGCATGTCGCTGCGTCACACCGTCGATGTTACATTTCGTCCGCAGATCCTTTCGACGGCGCATTGCATTATGCGACACATTGCATTATGTGACATGGACACACATTTGAACATCTCATGTAAATCAACTTCCCACCGCCATAACATCCATCTCCCATCACACAGCCATGTATTATATACAGCTTGTGGTATCTGCCCCCGAAACTTTGAATGGTTGTAGCTCCCAAACTAACAGTGATAGGAATGTAGTTTAAATTGATTTGGACGTAGCTGGTTTCAACGATCCCAATGCACGATAGAAAAAACTATTGTTCCATTTAAAAAATTATATATTTGTGCTGTAACTCTTTGGAAAATGATACAATAAACTATGTTCATAGCTCCGCAGAAAGTGTAACATTTCTTGTGTTGACCTACCGCATTAAAATTTCCCGTCACCTATTATTTTATAAGTTACAGAGGCAAACACACTTAGTGAAACACCCTGTATATCGTCTATGATCTCTCATATTATCCGTCGGCCGCGGTGGCCGAGGGGACTAAGGCGCTCCAGTCACGATCTGCACGGCCACTACGGTCGGGGGTTCGAATCCCCCCTCGGGCATGGATATTTGTGACGTCCTAGTTCGTAAGTAGTTCATAAGTAGTTTGTAAGTTTAGGGACTGATGACCCCGTAGTTAAGTCCCATAGACTATACAAACATTTGAACATTTTTTCACATTATCCCCAACTGTTTTGAGCAGTATACTACGTAACCTCTTGCACGAACGTCAAGATTAATTCCGGGAGAATGAAATTATAAGACTGCTATACGTTTTCTCAAAACGCATATAAAATCTTTTACCACCAGTAGATGTGTCACATGACAGAAGTCAGTTCCGATTGGGATGGAAGTTTAGTCTCTTAATACGTGACGTACATTTTAAAGTGTATGTAGTCATCAAGGCGTGCCGTTTTTCATTCCTGCCAGTGTAAACGTAGGTCGGCGGGGCCCAGTGCGCGCTGTCGGCCGCAGGCGGCGGCAGTGGTCCAGCGATTAATCGGCTGTGCTGCGCCGCCCGCTTCCGCGCGGGCGGACCGCTGCGCCGGCCATCTGGCTTTTAATAAACGACCAAAGTGTATCGCGAGGGGATTTTCCGGCCGCAGAAGTTTGTATTAAACGGATGCCGGCAACTATTTCATTAAGAGCCGGCCACGCCGGCCGCCTCCCGGGCCGCCGAGACGCGCAATATCTCGCAGACTTTTGTCCGCGGCTGCGCGCACCGCATCGCTTTCCGATGCCGCGGGACGGACCTTTGTTCCCGGCCGTCTGCCACTGGACGTCGGCGTATCTCGCTACCCCCCCCCCCCCCCCCTAGACTGCTTGTCTCTGAGTAAATGTGCGCCACCGAGGACGCCAACACTCGCTCAAAGCGTCGGCGACCTAAGGTCTGTGGATTTAGTTCGAATATTCACAGAATATATGACATCAATTGCGAATGGGCAGAGCTGAAAAACAGACGTCACTTCTGATCCTGCAGTTGTTATTCTTTCATTTTCACAGAATATATGACATCAACTGCAAATGGGCAGGGCTGAAAATATGTACCCCGCATGGACTCGAATCCGGGTCTCCTGATTTCTAGGCATTTGCCTGATTACTACATCTACATCTATATCTACATATATACTCCGCTATTCACCGTAACGTGCGTGGCGGAGAGAACACTATACCAATACTAGGAATTTCCTTTCCTATTCCACCCCCAAATAGAACGAGGAAAAAAGCGAATGCTTGTATGCCTCCGTATGAGCCCTAATTTCTCTTATCTTGTCTTTGTGATCACCACGTGATATGTAAGTAGGCGGCAGCAAGATCGTACTACACTCAACTTCAAATTGCGGCCCTCTAAATTTCCTTAACAGAAATTCACGAAAAGAACGTCGTCTTTCCTCCAGCGATCCCCAATTGAGTTGCCGGAGCATATTCGTGACACTCGCGCATTGGTCGAAACTACCAGTAACAAACCTAGCTGCTCGCCTCTTAACTGCCTCTGTGTCTTCCTCTAAACTGATCTGCTGCGGGTCCTAAACACTTGAGTAATACGGAAGACGTGGTCGTACAAGCGTTTTATACGCGGTCTCCTTTACAGGTGAAGTACATCTTCCCAAAATTCTCCCAATAAACCGAAGTCGGCTGTCCGCCTTTCTCACAACTGTCCTTACATATTCGTTCCATTTCATATTGCTCTGCAATGTTACGCCTAGATATTTGAACGACGTGACAGCATCAAGAAGCTCACTACTAATTCTGTATTCCAACATTATGGGATTGTTTTTCCTACTCATGCGCATCACCTTGCACTTTTCTACATTGAGAGCTAGCTGCCATTCTTCGCACCAACTAGAGATTTTGTCTAAGTCATCCTGTATGGTATTACAGTCATTTAAAAACGACACTCTCCCATACACCACAGCGTCATCAGCAAACAGCCGCAAATTACAACTTACTCTGTCCATCAGATCATTTATACAGATAGAAAATAATAGCGGTCCTATCACAGTCCCCTGGGTCACGCCTGACGAAACACTCATCTCGGATGAACACTCGCTGTCGAGAACAACGTACCGCGTTCTATTACTTAGGAAGTCTTCCAGCCAGTCAAAAAAACTGTGAACCTATTCCATAACCTCCTACCTACTTTAGCAGTCTGTAGTGTGGCACCGCGTCGAATGCCTTTTTGAAGTCGAGAAAAACACAATCCGCCTTTTGCCCTTCATCCATGGCTCGCCAGATGTTATGCGAGAAAAGGGCAAGCTGAGTTTCACATGAACGATGTGTCCTAAACCCGTTGTGATTCTTAGGAAGAAGCTTTTCCGTTTCAAGGAAATTTATTCTAACTGAGAATATGCTCCAAAATCCTACATGAAACTGATGTCAACGATATTGACCTGTAATTGTGTGGGTCAGTTCTCTTTCCTTTTTTATAAACGGGACAGCAATGGGGACACAGTGATCCACGCACTTGCAAGGTCTACCTAAGCACGTCTCACGACTGTGGGCAGGCTAGAGCTGGGAGTTTGTATCTGACGCCGAGTGTTAACATAATTTCCCAGAACTGTCTTGTTACCTAGTTTACAGATAACCTATGAACAGTTATGTTTTCTATATTACACAATTCAGTCATATTATTTATAAAAGTAGACGTGTCTATGTACCTGTAGACTTCAACACTGCTGGAAAATTTTTGATGAAATCTTCACTACATCTTCAGGTTAACGCAGCGGGTGATCCTGTTATCTTTGATAGTGATTGTCTTACGACATTTTTGACATACGTAAAGGTTGACATCTAGCATTTGAAACGTCAGTAGCCCCCTAGCGGAGAAACTGCCAAGCGCCATTCTTCTGTAGCTATAGTATTGCAGCTTAGAGCTCTATCACCGTTTCCGTAACTGTGCTGGACGATTACGTACTGTGAAGAGATACAATTTTTTTTTTTTTTTTTTTTTTTTTTTTTTTTTTTTTTATAAAATTATGGAACTAACTTCAGTGGTCCTCGGTCCATAAACTGACAAACTACTCAGACTAACGTAATCTAAGAACAACACAGACACCCATGCCTAAGGGAGGACCCCAACCTACGACGTGGGAAAGCCGACCGCACCGTAGCAAGGGGCCTTAGTGAGCACGCTATTCCGTCGCGGCGTAAAGAAATAGGCGTCTGAAATACGCATCAAATTACGATCCAGAATTTCATATATTTTTACTACTTAACACAACATGTGATTACTGCATGCACATTCTTGATTAAAACACAACTTTTTTCTGTGGATATACTGTTAACCCTTTCATTCCCAGTGTTGTTCCTGGATAACAACTATTAGAAGCTTATTTATACTGTATTATGGGTATCATTCCTTTAAATCGCATTGTTGTTGGTGTACAGCGTGCATATTTCCGCTTGCTATGGCGTGTAGCAAATTATGAGACATTAATTTATTCGTATTCTCGATATGATAAATGGAGAATAACGTATTAGAAATTTCCCCGTAGCATGTGATCCAATTGCCGCTCTCCAGATACATTTCCGAAGCAAATATATATGTAATAGACATGTCAATAGGCACCAAATGTAAATTAGGAGTACATAATCTACAAAATGGAACACACCCTCGATCTGCATTGAAGACGGAACTTGTAATGAAGATCTAACGTTGAGGCTTCCTGAAGATAAGCACCATTAACTATTATTATTAAACGAAGAATAGTTTTGGGAAGAGACGGAGTATACTCACTTACTTGGACATTCTTAAACATTGATTCAGAAGGTAAAAGTTTATCTTAAAAATTCTCCTTTAAGAAAAAGAACAACTCTATCGCGATCACAGTGCTTGAAGTAAACAGTATAAAGTGAAATAGCCAGTTGCGACAAATCACATTCCCGTAAACTTCCAACAATAGACATGAAAATTAAAGAAAATTCATAAATCGAAAACTCGTAACAAAACAGAGAAACGGTATGTATTAAACGCAGTGCAGCAAAGAGGTAGTTCTCCTAGTCTAAACGACCGAGACGACACAACTTTGTTGGAATTCTGTTATTCCTCCTCTCCGTGAACTTGTACAGATAAAAGTTGGAGGGGGCGAACTGACAAGTCAACAAGCCAATTGCTGAATCACTCCCTCCAGCAGGAGAGACGGAAGATGTTGTCTGTTTCTGTTATCGGTTGAGCGTCTGACATTTTGATAAACGCTTAAGGCTTGCATGAGTTATAAAAGCTGATTCTGTGGGTGATCGTTAACGAAGTTTCTCCTCAAGATTACTTTGGAAGTTCAACTCAGCTACATGTCTGAGTCAATAAAGTTAACCCGAATTTGCCAGGTTTCTTTCATTACGTAATGAGCCTGTTGCAACCCGTTTTCCCTTATATTGAACACGGAGTTTTATGGGCTGTACTCAAAGATTCTGCATATTTCGTCACAGTAGGTATGGACGACACCTCATTACAAACCGTCACTACCATTGCTTCAGACTAAGTGACAGGTCGGTAGAAAAGTGTTTTCACTACAAGTTCCCTTATTTCAGGATGAGACTTTTCAAAAGATTATCTATAAGAAAGGACGAGAACTCAATTACTAACAATTATCTGTTACCCCTAAAGTTATACTCGCCTACTACAGCCCATTTGCGGAAGTGAAAACTAGCATCAGACGTAACTAGACCGCCTGCACGAAGACAAAGGAAGTGCTGAAATACCCGTTTTGTGCATGAGCTGCTGCATGCCCTGTGTGTATGATCAGCGGTTCTTTCACCACTATAAGCTAAGCGACGGCACTGACACGTTCTCCTAATTCGCATTCTCTGATATACGATACGAAATTTTGTTTGATAATTTTTATTTCTTTTCTTCCTTAACTGCACCATATTGTCATGGTGTATCTACAGTGTGTTCTAGGATATGGTTTCGTCCTCCTTTTGCATTTAGTTTTATTAGCTGAAGAACGAGCTCTACATTACAGTTAAATTGTAGGAATCGGGAGAATTAACGTTTCTTGTGCTCCAAGATCATGTTTTGATTGCAAGACCTAAGTACCGGTCAATGTCATATACAATCTTTCTCTTCTTGCTCGATATACAAAGTAGATAGTCCATTTGTTTGTTTCTTACATAAACTTATAATTTTATTCTAATATAGTAAGGACAGTTTACAACTCACCGCAAAGACGTGGTGACGAGCTGTGACATGCACATACAAAAGATACACACATACAACAGTTTAAGCTATAGGCCATGGCCTTCTTCAGAAAATAGAACACTCACGCAATCACACAGGCACACAACACAGTCATACAACCATCACCTCCGGCTGCCGCACTTCGAATCCTTACTATATCATTAATTCCAACCTGGACCATTATTACAATTTTATTCTAAACTTTATACAATTTCTCAAACTTGATCTTCGAAATAAAATGATAGATGATTCAAAAATGGTGCCCAGTGACAGATAATATTCTTAATTCCATTGTGCTATTAATCGCTTACCATTATGGTGTTTTATACACTGAAGTGACAAAGATAATGGTCCGTCTGCCTAATTACGTGCAGGGCTCACGCGTGCATGCAGAAGTAATTATGTCTGAAATATTGGTGGAGGCAACTGACAACATGCATCTTACAGGCTGCTCATAAACACGTAAGAATACCAAGGGCCGGTGATCTCTTCTGAATAGCACGTTGCAGAGCGTTCGAGACATGCCCAATAACGTTGATGACTGAGGTGTTTCGTGGCAACAGCGGATTTTTAAACTCAAAGGCGTAGTCCTGTAGCCAAAGTGCAGAATTTATGGATGTGTGGGGTGTCGCAATTGCCAAAATCCGTTAGAATGTGCAATGGACATGAATGGATGCAGGTGATCAGCGAGTGGCATACAGGTTAATTCATCTTCTTGCTTGTAAGACCGTGTTAGAAGAAACTTGCTGCTTCCTTACGATTCGTCCGATTATCTGCCGGTCTTCTTGGGAAGTTGTCCGCTTGTTGAGTCCTGCCTACTGACTGGTCGGAGGTCTGAGAGTTTCTAAAATACCTTCTGAACGGGGCGTGTCTAAGGCTCTCCGACCCGTCAATCGGCAAGACTCAATAGACAGACAACCTCCGAATTATTCCATCGCAGCATCGAACGAAACGTAAGGAAGCAGCAAGTTTCTTAAAACACGGCCTTACAATCTTAAAGATTTATTAACCATTAATTGTCAAGCGTCAGAGTACTGTCTAAACGTATCGGGATCCTATATCACTCAAATATCACACACCCTATACAATTACAGAGCCTCCACAAGCTTGAACAGTTCCTTGCTGACCTGCAGGGATCATGTGTATTTCCATACACATACAATTTCATCCAATGGACACAATTGGAACCGAGACTCCTCATACCATTCAACATGTTTCCAGTCATCAACAGACAAATATCGGTGCTGAAGGGCCAAGATAAGGCGTAAATCTTGATATCGTGCGGTAAAGAAGGGCACTAGAATAGGACATCGACTCAGAAAGCACATATCAATGACGTTTCATTGAATGGTTGGGATGCTGACACTTGTTTATGGCCCAGCAATGAAATCCGCAGCAATTCGCAGAAGAGCTGCACGTCTGTCACTTTTAGAGGTTCTCTTCAGCCATCGTTGGCCCTGTTCTTACAGGATCTTTTTCCAGGTGCAGCAATGTCGAAGATTTGACGCATCATCCGATTCCCGATATTCCGATATTAACAACAGTGTGTCCTGTCCGTTATGCGCTGATTATAAGACCACTTAATCCTTTAATGCATAGTGTAGCTGATCAGCTAAATACCGGTTTTTTCGATTATCTCTGAAACCGATCATCATTTTACCACAAATTCATTTGTAGCTGATTTTATACATAGTGATTGGAAGCATAACAGTGAAATTTACTGCATCATGGAAGCACTGTATAGCTGACCAGCTTGTTGCTTATGGTGCATAGTAGTCGAAAGGAATTTTTTATTTCGGTTTTTTTTTTTTTTTTTTTTCACTGTATACACACATACATTAATCGTGGTAGTTTTCATAGTTTCAATTAAAAAGGCATGCTTTAAAGAGTTAAATCGTGACAATTCCTCTTTGTAGCTGCCTCTCCGACTACAGCGAGGTCCTCTGAATGTTTACATTTTTCTGTGTATGGATGCGGATGCCTACACCAGTTTCTTTGGGTCTTTATTGTATAAACGCAGCACAGTCTCTTCATTACATGTATCCTGTAGTAACACCACATTAGGAAATATTTGACCGCACCTTGTAATGAAATACTTGAAGATTTTTGGAAGTACTTGTTAACCACTTCGTCACACTTTAAGCTGCAGTGTCCTCCACTAAAGCAATTAAATGTGCCCTGGGAGAAACGTTGCGGTAACGCGACACAAAGATTGAAGATCAGATCTTGCAGTGCGTGGATAACGAGAAGAAATTGTTGAATGCAACAAAATTTTGTCCTAAAGTTTTGTGTTTCCTTTGTTTGGTCTGTTACTTATGGGACAACTCTCGTAGCCGTGACGCAGGGCGCCTCCAGCAAGGAGCCTCCTGGTCCTGCAAGCCCGCGTCGCCGGAGAATGCGTTTCCAAGTTACGGCGCTGCCTCGGCCTCCTCTGCCGTTGCCTAGCGACGACAAACTGCCTGCAGCCCGCTTCCAGGATATTAGCATTCGGCGCCGCCAGCGGCCGCGGAAGTTGTGCGACAACTTCCGCTGTCCGGCAGGACCTTCCCCTCCTCTGCTCCAGCCTCGGAGGCAGACCTTCCGGGCCATGACGTCCTCAAGGCGCTGGCCTGGCGGCGCAGCGTAAGCTGCCAGAGGAACAGAATATTGTTAAGAGGAACCACTGCGGCCACAGTAAGAGAAACTGACAACCCTCCTCCATCTTTACATGAAGTGGCTACATAGCTGGGCATTGAAATTCAACAGTAAGATAGACCGGAGATATCACAGCAGAATATAATTGAGAAATAACATGCTTCACAAAGATAACTTGAATGAATATAGAAACAATGTAGAATAATAACAACAATTTCATGTGCCTCTTTGGCCTAGTGCAAGTCTTTCAATTGGACGCCACTTCGGTGACTTGCGTATCCCTAGCGTACCAAATGTTCAAAATATTCAAATGTTTGTTAAGCTTAAGGGACGTAACTACGGGGTCTTCAGTCCCTAAACTTACAAATTACTTATGAACTAACTACAACTAAGGACGGCACAAATATCCATGCCCGAGGGGGGATTCGAACCCCCGACCGTAGTGACCGTGCAGACCGTGACTGAAGCGCCTCAGTCTCCTCGGCCACCGCGACCGGCCCTAGCGTACCCAGTTATCCAACCGGGGAAAGGGGACCTACAGCTTAACGGGGAATCCGAACCACGTGTCGTTTCTGGCAACTTCTCACATCTTTGAGAGGTGAAGGATGAGTTAAAACGCAAGCTGAATAGGTTTCGAACGCGCGACCCTTCGGTTTCCAGTCGAGCACTTTACCAAAGGCCACGGGGCCCAACTGACGTTATAGAAGAGCCCCACTTCTATTAAACATCCACATATCTTTCACTTCGATTCAAACGCGATTTATGTAATGTATTTCACGTTTTTCGTGGAAAAAGTTTGCTAATGTGAAGTCCGTTTCAGTTTGTAAGTCTAAATTCTAGTGTTTTTAATTATTGACATTGTCTGTAAAATGGTACAAGTGGAGAAGGGTGGTTGATAGGAAGCGTGCCTGGTTAGCCTAATTGTTTAAGGAACCCACTGGCCTGGAGCGGGAAATCCGGGTTCGAATCGCTGTCCAGCATCAATTTTAAAATTCATCATTGAATGTATTAAAGCCCTCAAACGGTCGAAATGACCCAAAATTTCGAATTAGTTCTACTGTTTGTACTTGCTTTGCATCCTCAGATAACGTGATGACATCGTATTCTTCGATGGTATGACTATTGTTACCAAGGTTTTAATATTAGGTCAGATTCAAATGGTCTCTTGTACCAGATTTTTGTAAATTAATTTATTAAACGTAGCCGTAGTACATGTCCTTCAAATGGCTTGACCTCCATCTTGCCTCCCCAGTTCCTCTCATGCACAAACCTGTTCAGAGAAAAGGTGAAATTACGTGTTAAGCTGTACAAGTTACATTTGTGACAAATCTTTCAATCAGCGCCTCACATTAATTTTATTAAACGTGAAAAATTACGAGTTTCAATATCAGATATTAAGTTGCAAAAACAATACTGAAAACAATGTTTTCTGAACAGATAACAAAACGAGGTAAGAAGACAACACAAGTGGAAAGTTTTGTTACTTGGGGTGTATAATAAAGTACTATGGTCTAAGTACATATGATCTAAAATTCAGATTCGAAATGGGAAAGAAAGTTAATAAAAAGAAAAAAATTGGTAACACTGAATACAAACATATGCAGCAGGAAGTCTTTTCTGAGTGTTGCCTTGCACGGCGTTAAACTTGGCCGATAAATAGTGCTGACATGGAGTGTATAGAAGATTTGGAAATAGGCACTGCAGACGAATGTTGACGATTAGTTGAGTAGATCGCGTAAGTAATGTGGACGTAATGAACAGTATAGGAAAGAAAGAAATTTCTTGCGTTCCTTGGCTAAAAGTAGGGACTAATTCGTAGGACACATCATTAGAAGTCAAACAATCGTCAAATTAGTACTGGAGGGAAGTGTGTGTGGGAAAAATATCAGAGGGAGAGCAACAGGCAAATACAGTAAGCTGATTGAAATGGATGTAGGTTGCCATTCCAATGAGGAGAGGACAAGGCTTGCTCATGATAGACTTGGGTGGAAGGCTTCATCAAACCAGTTTGTGGATGGAAGAGCACACCAAGAACCACAAGAAAGAAACAATGAATGTCACAGAGTTCTTGAATATCATGTGTGCATAAACAAAAGATACCATTAACCTGGTAAAATAAATTTTAGTTTTGGTAATGATCGTGAATCGAGTATCGTTTGTTCATAAACTGCGCTTAGAGAATTATATAAGACATTACTTCGTATCCGTAAAGATAAGCGATATTTTGTTAGTTTCTGCCTTGAAATTGACCTAATGAATAATAAGATTTAATCTGCTTGTAAAAATTGTGGAATTTGATGGAATCCGAATACGGATGTACTTGGCATTTTTAATTTTGAGTTGCCTAAAGTACTGGTATACCGAAACATCGTAAACACCGACTTTCTATGAGTCTGTGAACTTTTGAAACTATTGTAACGTGAAATAAAATTTTGATTGCTGTTTTCCTAAGTTATACAGCCACATTGACGATTGTAAAAATTTGTTTATAGAAAAACCGTATGTGTATAACGAATTTTAAATGCGGTATCGATTAGTTCTATACAGGATTCTGTTTATGATGTATCGTTACAGTGTTACGCGATGATCTGATGAAATAAGTATTTGATATTCCCGGTAATTCAAAAAAATGTTCAAATGTTTGTTAAGCTTATGGGACTTAACTACGGGGTCATCAGTCCCTAAAATCACAAACTACTTATCAACTACCTTATGCTTAATGCGGCACAAATATCCATGCCCGAGGGCGGATTCGAACACCCGACCGTAGTAGCCGTGCAGACCGTGTCTGAAGCGCCTCAGTCTCCTCGGTCATCTCGGCCGGCCCCGGTAATTCACGCTATAATTGCTGTTTCGTATCTCGGCATTTAACCCTTGAGATTTTCGGTGGGTTATTAGGGTCTAACAGTCCAGTTGCTTCCACATATTGCCAAACTTCATCTGGTGTGGCAAGAAGAGGCGTATCCTGTGCCAGTAGTTCTGCATTTATCGATCAAATGTTTTTTGGAAATTGGTAGACCTGGAAAATGCCCGTGTAAATGCGTTCTGTTGGGTAACAAAGAAGTTTGTTAATTTTTTTTGCCCCAATTGGTGGCGCATTATCGTGTTGCTATTTGTCGGTTGGCTAGCTCGGAATGAGTGAGAGTACAATGGGCTCCAACATATCAAAGATGTGACTCTTTTTGTTTAGTGCACCAGCGTGAGTCGAATTCAAACACCCCAAGCAATTACACCAGGTGTAGGACCAATATGGCACTGAAAGAAGTAGCAGTTGAACTGCTATTCACAATGGCTGCTTCAGACTCTCATAAATCTTGATTGTGTATGTGAAATCGATATTCGTCGTCAAAGGCTTGGAGCATACAACCAAACTATATTCTTCAATTTCTGATCATCAGCTCTCTCTCTTCCATTGTTACACCAGCATACCAATTTGTTTTACTTCATTCACTTCTCGTGACATCCACCATAATTTGCGAAGTGGACATGTTGCTCAACATTACGAAGGCTCGCTTAGTTCTTTCTCTGTTTCGAAATTCCTGTTAAATTACTCTCCTTCATAGACTTTCCTGCTAATTTGCTAACCCCCTCCCCCCAACTTAGTTGGTGTAGTATACTCACTTCATCCATGCGCCAATGCTGTTGATATGCGGACCAAATTGCGGAAGTAATGCTCATCCAGTGTACTTACAATTACCCATGTCTTAACAGATGAAATCGTTCTACTGCGCCTCACAACTGTAAGCGGTGAGCAATGATTGGCAGAAACGGAAATACCCTAGATTGCTGCGTACAAATATTGTAATGTACGACGGGGTGCATCCGAACTTTTTATACTCTTCTTAAGATTGTATGCAATCTTTATTTCATGAATATTAATCGGACGACTATTCCGCTTACCTGCAGCACGTTGCAAACCTCTGAAGCGACAAGGCTACAATATTGTCGTACATAACATAGCGTTCTGTAAATTCGCAATGTAGTTTGGCGAGAAAAGATCACAATACGAATTAGAATAGTCCATACAGACAAGAAACATTCTCTACTGATTAATGACAATGCGACACCACAGAGGAGCGTAGCGACATTAGCAACACATTGGTACATTAAATTCATTCTCATCAATTGTAATCCATAATGTATCGATTTGACTCAATCCGATTTGATTAATTTCGAAAATTTCACCTGACATTTTATTACTGTGAAAATGGTGAAGACGTGTTGGCGAAAGGGTGGTCATGGCTCCCTGAATGAATTCAAGTATTCTGTGTGACATAATTATGAAACAGATCGCTCACTGGAGGGCCATGATCATCGCCAGGGTGACTATACTAAGATACGATTAAGGGCCTTCAATTGCCAGATGCTTCCAAATTTACGTCAGTAAGGCAAAAAATTTGACCAAGTACCATAGATAACATAATCGGAAAAGGATCGATGGAATTTCTTTACAAGTCATTGCAGATTTTGAAATTAGATGCTGCAACAAGTATATTGAATTACATAGCCTGGAGACGTTCATTAGCTCATTAAAAACAACATAAACACAGTCTACTTATAAATTAACTTAAATATTGAAATAACAAGGTGTCCTGCAGAAATCGTCTTGGCGATCATGGCCTCTTAAAAAAGATTTCCATGTTTCCCTTCGTCAGATAAACATCTCTTGTACTGGACATAAGAGAACCGATCGTTTATACCCCTCGATGTCATATAATTATGTTCTTTAGTGACTGACTTATGTTTGGTTCTAATGGTCTTCAGTCAAGGGACTCTTTGACGCGGCTCTCCTCGTTAATCTATTTAAACCCTTCATCCATTTGAACCTGCTTAACCTGATCATCACGTTGACTCCCACAACGAATTGTATCCCTCATTTGCCCTCCAACTAATTTCCCTTCATTAATAAATTGAAGATTCCTTTAAGTCTCACACTAAGTCCTAATAATAAAAATAAATAAATAAATAAATAAAACAACGTGTCGGCAAACTGCAAAGTTTTTATTCCTTCCTCCTAAATTTTAATCTAGTTCCAAATTTTTCTCTTCAGAGGCAGCTGACTGAACAAAGTGAATGGCATCGGAGAGAGGCAACACCTCTGTCGTACTCCCTCTCCAAAAGAAGCATCCCTGCTCCCTTCGGAATTGTAGAGATATATTCCAGTCAACATAGTCAATATATTTCCCCAAATCTAGGAAAGCTATAAATCTCTGTTTGACTTCCTTCATCCTATCTTATAAATCGTAAGGGTTTATTGCCTCACGTGTAGTAATATTTCTACAAAAGCCAAACTAATCTACCATGAGGTCCGATTTTATGTTTTTCCAACCTTCTATAAATAATCCTAGTTAGAATTTGCAATCATGACTTACTATTGACGTAATAGTACCAAGAGTGAAAATGCCCTTTTATTACACGATTACGTAGGAGCCTATTTGGTTCAGAGTTGGTAACTGATTTCAGACTTATCTGCCGAAGTATCAGAGACTTGAAACCTTTGAAACAGCCAGAAGTAAACGACTGTGAAATATTAGTTCGCTTCAGAGCCTGGTTTGTACGGTAGGGCACTGTCTTCATCCGTTTGTCTATTCGGGACAAAGTTCGTAACTTATCACTAGTATTTCGTGGAACTACAGCTTTAAAGGTATCAAGATAGCTCAGAACCTGACTGGCATTGCAAAATTAACTTGCTTTAGCATCTCTTGTATTGAGGTAGTCACTTCATTTTTCTATTGTGCTAGTTCGGTTCAGATTTGGCAACTGATTTCATGCTAACGTCCCGATGGTTTACAGACTTGAAGCCTTCAAGATACCCTACAGCGTGGTGGGGATGTAGTATTAACTTGGTTTTTTGTGAGTGTTGTTTCGTGACGGACACTATGTCAACCATTTTCCCCTACCAGACGTGATTGTTTTGCGACACGAACTATTCGTAGCCTAATGCAGTGTGAGCTTTAAACTGTCGAATTTGCAACTATTTCTATATCTAAATCTGCGTCTACATCTACGTAATTGCTCTGAAAATCACATTTAAGTGCGTGACAGAGAATTCATTGATCCGGTTTCATGATATTTCTCTTCCGTTACATTCTAGAATAGCGCGCGGGAAAGTGAATGCCTGAAATTTTCCGTTTTCGATCTGATTTCTCTTGGTCAGAATACTTGGATATTGATCGAACCGAGGTGACGAGAAACTGAAATGAGAATTCTCATTTAATTACATAAAATTTAAAAATATCAAATAAAATTGCGAAGTATTATAACATGTTTTAAAGCGGAACGAAAATGATAAAGTCTACTACCCCAAAGAGACTCCTTATGCTATAGCAGTACTACTGAAAATTGTTGCTTATTTATTTTTAATAGCTTTGAAAGGAGCTAAAGGAATTTATTCAGACAGTTAAGGGAGAGGAAAACTTAATTGTGATGGGAGACTGGAATTCGGTGGTAGGAAAAGGAAGAGAAGGAAAAATAGTAGGTGAATATGGTCTGGGCAGAAGGAATGAAAGAGGAAGTCGCCTGGTAGAATTTTGCACGGAACATGATTTAATTGTAACAAACACGTGGTTTAAGAATCACAAAAGAAGGTTGTATACTTGGAAGAGACCAGGAGACACCGGAAGGTATCAGATAGATTTTATAATGGTAAAACATAGATTCCGGAACCAGGTTATAAACTGCAAGACATACCCAGGGGTAGATATAGACTCTGACCATAACTTGTTAGTCATGAACTGTAGGCTGAAACTGAAAAAACTGCAGAAAGGTAGGAAAATAAGGATATGGGACCTAGATAAATTGAAGGAACGTGAAGTTCTGGTGAAATTCAGAGGGAGATTTAGGCAACAATTGACAGAAACAGGGGGAAATAAAACAGTAGAAGAGGAATGGGTAGCATTGACAGATGAAATAGTGAAGGCAGCAGAGGACAAAATAGGTAGAAAGGCAAGACCTACAAAAAATCCTTGGATAACACAGGAAATACTAAATTTAATTGATGAAAGGAGAAAATATAAAAATGCAGTAAATGAAACAGGCAAAATGGAGTACAGACGACTAAAAAATGAGATTGACAGGAAATGCAAAATGGCTAAGCAGGAGTGGCTAGAAGCCAAATGCAAATCTGTAGAAGAATGTATAAGAAGGGGGAAAATAGATACCGCCTACAGGAAAATAAAAGAGACATTTGGGGACAAGAAAACTAATTCTACGAATATCAAGAACTCAGATGGGAAACCAGTTCTCAGCAAAGAAGGGAAAGCTGAAAGGTGGAAAGACTACATAGAGCAGCTCTACAAAGGAAATGAACTTAGAGACGATGTAGTAGGAAGGGAAGAGGAAGTAGTTCAAGATGAAATAGGAGATACTATACTGAGAGATGAATTTGACAGAGCCCTGAAAGACCTAAGACGGAACAAGGCCCCAGGAGTAGATGACATACCCTCAGAGCTACTAAAGTCTCTGGGAGAGCCAGCAATGACAATACTATTTGAACTGGTGTGTAGGATGTATGAGACAGGCAAAATACCCTCAGACTTTAAGAAAAATGTAATAATCCCCATTCCAAAGAAATCAGGCGCAGACAGGTGTGAAAATTACAGAACCATCAGTTTGATAAGTCATGGTTGTAAAATTTTAACACGAATTATCTACAGGAGAATGGAAAAGCTGGTAGAAGCTGACCTCGGGGAAGATCAGTTTGGATTCAGGAGGAACGTAGGAACCCGGGAGGCAATACTTACCTTACGTCTTATCTTAGAAGGTAGATTAAGGAAAGGCAAACCTACATTTTTAGCTTTTGTAGATTTGGAGAAAGCATTTGACAATGTTGACTGGACTACAATCTTTCAAATTCTGAAGTCAGCAGGGGTAAAATACAGGGAAAGGAGAGTTATTTACAACTTGTACAAAAGCCAGACCGCAGTTATTAGACTCGAAGGGCATGAAAGGGAAGCATCAGTTGGGAAGGGAGTAAGACAGGGTTGTAGCCTCCGATGTTATTCAATTTGTACATTGAGCAGTCGGTGAAGGAAAGCAAGGAAAATTTTGGAATAGGCATTAAAGTTCAGGGGGATGAAATAAAAACATTGCGTTTTGCTGATGACATTGTAATTCTGTCAGAGACAGCGAACGACCTAGAAGAGCAGTTGAATGGAATGGACGGTGTGTTGAAGAGAGCTTATAAAATGAACATTAACAAGAGCAAAACAATAATTATGGAATGTAGTCTTAGAAAATCAGGCGATGCCGAAGGAATTAGATTAGGTAATGAGACAATGAAGGTGGTAGATGAGTTTTGTTACTTGGGTAGTAAAATAACATGCGATGGTCGCAGTACAGAGGATATAAAATTCAGAATGGCAATGGGAAGAAAAGCATTTTTGAAAAAGAGAAATTTGCCAACATCGAATATTAATTTAAGGGTAAGAAAGTCTTTTCTGAAGGCATTTGGTGGAGTGTTGCCTTGTACAGGAGTGAAACATGGACGATAAGCAGTGCGGACAGGAAGAGAATAGAGGCTTTTGAAATGTGGTGCTACAGAAGAATGCTGAAGATTAGGTGGGTAGATCACATAACTAATGAAGAGGTACTGAACAGAATTGGCGAGAAAAGGAATTTTTGGCATGCCCTGACTAAAAGAAGGAATCGCTTGGTAGGACACATTCTTAGACATCGTGGAATCGTAAATTTAGCATTGGAGGGAAGTGTGTGGGGTAAAAATCGCAGAGGGAGACCAAGAGACGCGTATAGTAAGCAGATTCAAGTGGATGTGGGTTGCCATTCTTATGAGGAGATGAAAAGGCTTGCTCAGGATAGAGTAGGGTGGAGAGCTGCATCAAACCAGTCTCCGGACTGAAGACCATAACAACAACAGCTTTGAAAGTACTTATAATTTCTGGAACTAAAACTGCCCATGCAGTACATATTTTAACAGTAAAACATGTAGGAAGTAGCTGTCGCTCAGAAATAAGAAGAGTTTACATCATCCTAAGTTAAATACAGGTTTTCGCACCGCAGTGAAGTAGCTATAGCGTGCACCCAATGTTTTCCGTTTTACATTATGCAGCTATTAAAATTTCGTAAGCTCATATTGCCACTAGAAATATACTTCATAATTTATATTAGATTTTATTTAAACATTTAATGTCAGTCCTATTTCTTGAAACACGAATCAATTACTAATTACTCCAAATATTCTGATTTACCACAGTTTTTACATTATCTTTTGATAACTTTTAAAGAAACAGAAATATCATATTTCTGAAGTGCCATTTATGGAATAACTTTTATGAAAGTTAAGTAGAAAAGGACTGTCATAATCTATGCTTATTGTTCATCAGTGTTCGGTATTCGGTCTTGTTACTTTGTCAGCACAATTGTCTCACACGTTTCGCATTTCTGTAACATAATATTAAACATTCAGGAACATAAATGACTTCTCTATCCATTATTTCGTAAAGTTTTAGCAGTAATGTCATACGCAATAAATATTTGACTATCTCCTCTAGTGTCATGTGTGTGAAGACGGGCTTGTATTTTTTCCCTTACATGATTAATACGGAGTTATTGTTATCAAAACTAAATTTGTGTTCCAACAACATTTTTAGCGATCGTGTACAGCAGTCTGCCAAAAGGTTAGTTTTCTCTTGTGACATTTATACATTGTGGCACCTTTCCAGTGGTACCACCTTTGTTCATTTGCAACGCTTGAGTTGAAACATTGCACCTCCCTTTGAGTCCCTACTCGCTTTGTGAGTATAATTAAGGGAGCTGTTCACGGTGCGAATGATGCTCTTGTCATGAAGTAGCGACAACGCGTGGGTAGGCCACAAGAACTGAGGAACCGCTGTTTTCCGTTCGCTCTAACTGTTTCTTTCATAAAGGTACTGCACCCACACGACCTGCACTTGACGTCACACAAATGTGGCCTCACTTTAGTGCTACCCCTATTTCACAGCACTCATACTGTACCGCAAAACCTTCTTTTGTTGGTAATACTTTGGCGTGCCATATTCAACAGTAGCCTTCACGCTTCAGCAGTTATGACGTTATCTTTTCCGACATTTGTGAAATGTGGCGACTCCACTGAATGTAACACCCTCAATTTAAAAATTTCGTCTTTGTGAAGTGTAACACATCTCTATATCTTCTGGTATATTAAAAGAAAACTGGGCTATGGCAATACGTATATTTTGTATGGCTCAGTGTTCAATTTCAGCGATTGTTATTTATATGGATAATTTACCAGGGTTTTGAATGTTAGCACGAAGTCCATTAGCCCTGTTTTAAAATTTCATTTATTCCATAGCCTCTATTTCAGTTACATACATAGTCATATTCATAGCTAAAAAGAGACGGCATAATGACTATGCTGAATAAACTCAAGTGAGCTGTCCTTTAAATGGACGTTATGCTGACGTAAATGTATCCTAGTATCAAAACAAACACCATAGGTTCTCCATATTTTTAGTTACAGAATTTAGATACAAGCTGTAGGCAAAATATTGGTGGAAAATTTCAAATACGCCCGCCAACTCTATAACAAATTATAATTAAAGTAAAATTATCTATTGGCCTATTTTATATTACGGTAGTAACACTAAGAGTGGACCTTTGCGATCGCCTTTTGATAGATTCAAATTTCAGTGGCAATAAGGACTTATCTGTTCATCTGACACGAAAACGGAATATACGAATGAATAGAGCAGAAAATTATCTAACGATTTTCTCTCGTATGTTTTTCAAATATCTCGTATTGTTCCAAAAATATTTGTAAAACTAACGGAAATTTGACCCTATCTGTCTGTCTGTCTTCAACGTGTTCCCACTTTTCAGGTCGGCACCAGTTTTAAACACATAACCCTTGGCCGTCAGTGACCAAAACCTCCGTTTTACAAGCATTTCGGACAAAAAAAGGTTAGTAACACTAAAAAATGGCCTTTGTGATCCCCTTTTGACAGCATGAAATTTAATTGCAAGTAACAGGTTAACCGTTTATTTGAGGCACAATTTGAAGAAACGTTTGTCTAGTGGAAAAAATTCTAAACAACTTTGCCCTCTTGTTTTATTTCCATAGCTCGCCCCACTTCAGATATATTTGTAACAATAATGGCGATTCGACACTGTCAATTTTACGTAAACCAATACAGGCAAAGAATATAAAATTGGAAAACGGGACATACTATAGCGTCAAGGTAGGTGATAATACTGTAATGGAAAACATAATGCAAATAGAGAGATCTCACAGTAATAGTCTAAACAAGTAAGAGATAAAATAATAGTATGTTTGTCAAAATTAAAATAATTTTGGGTGTTTGTTAATTTGTTGGAAAATCATATTTGAAACTTCTTGTGTTCAGGAAGTTAACTTAGAACGTAAGATATATTGATGAATTAAACTAAGTATGACAAAGTGGATAATATAACTTTTATGTGTGTAAACTGAAACGTTTGGAGTAAATTTAAATTTTGTAATTAACAGTTCAACAATGCAAGGGTTAACATGAAATGAAAATATTTTTAAGTAGCGAGAATCAAACTAGGTTCTCAAAATTGGCATTCCCGTCGCTAGTACATTTCAAAATTGGCCATATTACTACTCAAAGTAGCCTGTATCTCGCTTATCGTACTATATTTCAAAATGTTTCGCGAGCTTTGTATCTTTTCATATGACCCATTCACGCGAGATATTTGATGAATTTAAAGGTTTGTCTACGTGCTTTCGTCACAGTCTAAATGGAGTCGGTGACACCCATCCCATGACCTCCCATAGTCACTACAAGTATCACGAAGACACAGAGTCACCAATTGACTGTGTCATAACTCACAAGTTTGTTTTGCGTCTTGAAGTGCGGATTGAGAGGTGAAATTTATTGAGAAGATATCGTAAGTAAATAAACTAGGCTAAAAAAATCTTATTTCTTAGTCCGTAATTTAAAATCATACACCAATGGACAATAAAATAGCAATACAGTTAGCTTATCAGACCCCGGACTACCTTTTTTCCGAGAAAAGACTGCTGTAAATGTGGACACTTCTTGTAGAACCACGCTGTGTGGTGACACCCAACAGACTAACAGCTGGCTTTTCACAAATAAAATAAGATGTTAATAAGAATGGAGATTATGATAAAAATGACTTTCATTGAAAAGTTCTACTACATTCAACCGCGTCATCTGGTTGAAATTGCCCCTGTATTTAGCCAAGGACTCCTTCCCCATTTTGTATGACTGCTACAGCGTTGTGGTACGCCGTATTACATGATTGCTGCCGGCGGTGAAGTCACCACTGCTGATAACGTCTGCTCTTTTGGGGAGCATGCGTTGACTCGGCGCTCGATGTTCCCGCTTCAGACTGCCTGTTGCTGGATTAGACACCCTATTCTGAAGCAGACTTCAATTTCAACACATGGTATTATCGGGAATTTCTGTTATAACTGTTTGTTTAATTTCACAGTCCCACAAATCTCTAATGCAGGTCACGACAGACGTTCCGTGAAATACGATGGGACTGTAATTTTCGGAATAGCGTAGGCGATAAGTCTCTCAAGCCATTATTGAGGCCTTTTGAAGGTGAATCAATTATGAGAACACTCCGGACACAAAAGATACATGTCGCCAGGTTTATGTGTGGCAAATGATTGAGAACATTAGAATAATTTAGAAAACAAAGTGAGAAAGGTTTCGTGGGAAATACCCTTCCGCATTGACAGTTAAATTTATATAACATGGTCAGCAGATCAAATTTGACTAAACCTCAGTGGTAGCTCACACAAAATGTTTCTTAGGTAGACAATGAAAATATTCTGGGGACTGGATCGCATCGTCAATCTACACTGCCGTTTGTGAATACTGGAACACCGAGAAATAATTTTCCGAAGAGCGCCAAGATAGCCCTCTCGTGTCTGTCCGAAAGGGTCGGCGTCGCGCCTAGAGTAGTTGGTGCAGAGCTGTCACATAATGCGGAAACAATACAGTGAGTTCCAGTATGACTCGTCAACGTCAAAGAGAGCCATATTGGCATGTGCGCAATTTCCAATGGGGCCACATGACATCTCACCGACAAACGGGGTTGTCATACCGAAACATTTAGGTTTCGACATGCACATGCCACACTGCTACGAAAGTAATGGTGTGTGGAACCATTGGATAGATGAACGTCGTACATAGCGATAAGAGGGAACTAGACCATTCAACATTGTCATTGCCACAATATGGGATCACCCTCAGTTTGTACGCATGACCGTAAAGGACCGTACAGCGACAGCCACAGTGTTGGCTCGTTGCTGGACAACAGATATGACGGTTCGAAGCCGTCTGCTACAGGTTGGACTGGATGCACGGATGCCATTACGTCGGCTCTCATAGTCCAGAAACCCAAGCACTTCCAACGGCAGTTGGCATTTGAACACCGGCACTGGGGTGTTTAATGGCAAAATGTAATCTTTCGGACGAGTCCTGCTTCGTCGTGCCCTACAGTGATGGCCGCATACGACTCCGGCTTACATAGGTATAAATGATCATAATAATAAAATACGAGAAATCAGAGCTCAGAGAGAGAGAGAGAGATTCAGGTGTTCTTTCTTCCCGCGCGCTATTCTATAATGGAATGGGAGAGCCGCGGTGGAGTAGCCGGGGGGTCTAAGGCGTCTCGCTGCGGAGCGCGCGGTTGCTCGCCGTGGAGGTTCGAGTCCTTCCTGGGGCATGGGTGTGTGTGTTGTCCTTAGGTTAGTTTACCTAGGTTTAAGTACTTTGTAAGCTACGGACTGATGACCACGCAGTTTGGTCCGATAGATTTACAAACATTTGAACATTTGGAATGGGAGATAAATAGTATAATGGCGGTTCGATGAACCCTCTGCCAGGCACTTAAATGTGATTTGCAGAGTATCCCATCTACATGTAGATGTAGGTAGATGTAGATGTACAAAGAGAAGAAAGATAGAGCACGCTCAGAAAAGAGCTTAATTCCAGAAGAGTGACCTGGTTTGTAACGCATATCGTATGGCGTGAAGATTCGGGAGTAACAGAAGACAGCAAAGTACTGCAGGTTCATTAAGGTTAGATTAAGCAAAGCGATGTGGCATTCAAGGTGTGTGAAATAGAAAAGAGTCTCACAAGTACGTAAAAGATGAGAGGCAGAAGTAAAGCCATCAATGGAACGATAAATGAGAAAAAAAGAGTAAGGGGAAAGTTAGTGGGGGTGCAGAGTGTGATGTGTGTGTGGAACGCCGTCACTTCTTGCAGATGCGGAGGGCCGTCTGCGCGGGAGACGGACGTCGCCGGCGGTCCATCCCGCCAGCACTTGTCTGGGCGTGCGTTTAATCTCACCCCCACCCTCGCCACCACTCACCGCCGCCGCCCCCGGCACAGCTGCCAAGATAAGCGCTCTCCGTTCTGTGCCACCCCGCACCCCTCCCTTTCTTTACCCACTCCCTATTTTTCATTTGCTCCCTCGCTTCCTCTTTTTTTTCTTTTCCTTTTTTCTTTTTAATCCCCTTAAAACGGAGCGGCGTCATCCGAACCGGCCCAGGGCCGTTTGCAGCGCCGCGCATCGGATCCGCCGGCGCGCGGCGCGGCTGTAAAACTCGCACATCTTCGCCCCAGTTAATTTCCGCCGATCGACCGACAAGCTTAAAATCTGCGCGCGGGATCCGACGCCCGCGGCAATCTCATCGCGGCTGAAGAACTCGTCCGGACAGAAGCGCACGCCTCCCGCCCCCCAATCCCGTCCCCGCTTCGGTAATTACAGACGATGTTCGGACGCGGCCGATTTAACAACATTCTCCTAGGGGAGAGAGAGAGAGACCTCACTTCGTCCGAATGAAGGCGATAGTATCGGGTGATAAAAGCTGGATGCAGACTCGCTCCACTGTGGTCGGTGACTGACACGGCGCTGAAACGAAGCAGCAGAAATCCGTGCAGCTCCTGCAGATGCCTACGCATAGGTCTGAAAACGAGAACTTCATTTCAGGTATATGATCAACCTGAAAGCTGTGAAAAACAACTAGAAAACGGAAATATAGCCAGTGTCGCATGTATGCACTTATTTATTAGCTGACTATCCATTTCAGTGAAATAAGTCATCCATACAATGTTTGGTTGTTTGGCCACATTCCGCAGCAGCTGTTAAAATTGATTATAAGAGGTAATCTGTCTTATGCTGACTGCAATTAAGAGATTTATTTTACACCAGACACGTTTCGCTTTTTTATTTTAAAAGCATCTTCTGTGGTCTGTAAATGATACAAAGGTTTGTACAGTATGTTTTCGATAAATAGATTAAAAACATTTAAAAAAAACATTTTGCAAGTTAGGCCTAAGTGTTTTTAACTTAATATTCGATCTACTCACGGTCTTCATGTCTCTTCTTTGCATGTTACTACTGTTTCTCCGCCTTGTTGGCTGGAGTTTGTTTGTTCCTGGCGTATGTTTGTCGGCCGTGTACAGCACTTTTCGTGTATTTTCGTTACATTCCTTCCCTTTCATCCCAGCACATCACATCACTTCACTTTTTGAAATGTATACAGATTACATATCACCTGTTATAAGTGGAATGCCTGTCTGTTTATTTATTATTTCACTACAGTGTGGCTATGCTTTCGTCTGTTCATTTGTTTTTCGTGTGGTCTGTGAGTGTTGCCAACGTTATATATTTATAATACATAAATACGACTTAATTCAATATGTGTGTGTGTGTGTGTGTGTGTGTGTGAGAGAGAGAGAGAGAGAGAGAGAGAGAGAGAGAGAGAGAGAGAGAGAGAGAAATATTTAATTTCGTTAACAGTGTGTAAAGATGTTTTTTGAGGTGTAATTGGGTTGTAGTGGCGGTGGGGGAGGGGGGAGGTGGTGAGGGTATCGCGATTTGTTTTGTTATGGAAGGGGGGTTGCCTTTCGTAATGTTTATATTCATGTTAGGTGTTCAATAAGCTAGAAAAGTGTGTTGTTTGCTGGATTGGTTTGGTCATTTGTGAGATGTTTCTTTTCTGTTATTGTTTCTTGGATATGACAGTTTTCTTGAAGGGTGAGCAGGTGTTTTGTTGTTGTTTAATCTTAAGATCTCCATGTCTGTGTCTCTGGTGGTGATTTTATGTTGGTTTTGGTGTAAGTGTTCTGCAAATGTTGAGTGACTTGTTTCATAATTCCAGGCTCGTACATGCACTTCATATCTGGTGTCAAATGTTAAATCGGGACGAGGGTGTTGGTGGGCACAGACGATGGGCGAACTACCTGTTGTCTACCGACGCTCGACGTCATTTACGACAAATCGTTAGTCTTGGCCGGCCGCAGTGGCCGAGTGGCCTGCGGCGCGCCATTCACGTTCTGCACAGCCACAACCGTCGGGGGTTCGAATTCCCCCCCCCCCCCCACGTCGGGCAAGGATATTTGTGCCGTCCTTAGTATTAGCCAGTTCATAAGTAGTTTGTAAGTTTAGGGACTAGTGATCAATAGTAAAGGGGGGCCACACTGCAAAAAAAAAAAAAAAAAATAAATATCAACACAGCACTGTACTAGACAAATCTGTCAATGGACAATCGATAGGAACGTGGGCACCAGGGAAATGGGAGCAGGCAGCGCTACCGGGAGCCCTTGTGAACATCGTCGGGCACAGCGCCAGTCATAAGCCAGGGCTGTTGGATAATGTGAAAATGACAGAACGATTTACGGTAGACGAATGACAACTGCGTCATGCCGATGGCACCTATCGTATGTAGCGAGGACCACATGAATCGATAGGTTAGGGTTCTGTGATCTAGGACGGTGGTATCTCTGTTATGGTCTACGGGTTCATTTTCATAGTGTGGTTTTGGCACCCTAGTTGTTGTGGAAGGGGCCAGGCAATGTTCTGAGTTTTTGTTGGTAAGGCCACTTAGGTAGACAGAAAGAAGCTCCAAACTAATAAATACTGAATTTTGTATGTCGCAGACGTACAGTCAATCCCGACAAACCTGAAGTCCAGAGATCTGTGGGAATATCACAAATGTCACGCGATAGTCCAGAATAGCTAACTAATTTCTTAAGGAACTAAACTGTAAAGATCATTAATGTGTTAATAGAATGCCATAAAATTTACGTATAACAATGTGTGAAACTGCTTCCAAATTTTGGAAGTAAGTTACACGCGAAAATGAAAACCAGCTTTTAGAATAGAACAAAGAAAAGAAGAATTTAGAATCAAATAGGAGAGTGTCTGGGCTGGTTGATCGCCGCGGCACAGTGACCGAGTGCATTGAGGAGCTATGCTCCGATGCGCGAGGTCGTTCCACGTCGGAGGTTCGAATCTTTCCTCGAGGATGGATGTTTTAGTTTCCTTTAGTATAAATAAGTTCCTAAATGGTTTGTAATTTTAGGGGCTGACGACCCCGCTGTTGAGTCCCATAAGCTTAACAAACATTTCAACATTTTTGACCTGGTTGATCACAGTAACATAAGTAGAAGCTCCAGACACTCTGTAACACTTTAAATTCTCGACACTCGAGGTTTTAAACACGTTAAGAACAAAATGTTTTGGACACACAGTAAATCTTAAGTTAAATGATAAGTCCACTTTCACAAAGAAAATATAGAGCTGTATCAGCCATTGCGTCATTGCCTGCTGAAACGATATTTCTGTCAGAAGCATTAAAAGTCCATCTCACGGCTGCTAAATCGGGACAGTATAGTAAAATGTGGGCGGCTGTCACTCGAAAGTTCACGGACACTGTGGCGGGTTCTCGCGACAAAGGAGATGGCTGTGAGTCAGAAGCCGACAGATGCGGAGCCGACAGAAGACAACAATGTACCTGCTAGAAACGCGCACGGATGTACTCCACACATTTCGTTGTCTCCCCTATGACTCGCAGTTGATTAACCACAGGTGGTGACCACCATTCAGCATTCTACAAATTGAGGTCTCCATTGTGCAATACCGACTGGAGATCTGTTGCCGGAGTCCTGTTCTCCAGAATCGACTTACAGGAAGCCTTTTAAACAATCTGTCGACGAGTTCATTTCTGGCTAGTCCGATATGTCAAGGATGCCATTAGAAGGCACATAGTTCTGTGTTGCAAATGGTCTTTCTGATGGGAAGTACCAAGGGATGGCGAGGGTCGTATTTATCGAGGGCATGGAGACCTCTCTGAGAGTCGCTGTAGATGACCGAAGACTCCCCAGTGGAAGAACGGATTTGAGAAAGTACGCGAAACATGGTTACAAGCTCTGCAGTGAAGACAATGCAGCCGTCTGGCAAAAAGCGCAACTGAATGAGTCCTGCTTATGTACAAATGAAGCAAACACAACCGTCAGCCATTGAGTCGTCTATGTAACATTACAAATGATGCGTCAGGAATCGACAGGATATGGCGATGGTCTACATTGTATAAAGTCCATTCCAAACCGTGGGCGTCGTGATAGGAAAGAAGACTTTAGTCGACTGAGGAGAACTGAACAAGGACTGGAACTATAAACTCAGAACTTTGTCACTCTGTGAAGTCTGAGGCGCCGTGTTTTGGGAAAATGAGTCAGTACTTTCGATGGTGAGGCACACCAATATCATGAGCAGTGTAATTACTCAAAAGTTGTTGGTGCGCAGTTATTAGTGGAGGAACTACAGCCACCACGAGTACACTATTCATACGGCTCGTTATAAATGCTCTGGAATCCGTACTGCTGAAATGTATCCAGCATTCTCAACTCTGAAGCATACAATAGGCTCCAATAGTCAAGTCGGTATTGAAAGAGGACTTGTACAGCTGCAGAAGTGTACTGTGGTCTGCAGTCCGACTGGTGTTGTTCAAAGATATGTTTAAATGTTTGTATCGCTTATGGGACTTAACTACGGGGTCATCACTCCCAAAACGTACAAACTACTTATGAACTAGCTAACACAAAGGACGGGACAAATATCCGTGCGCGATGGGGAATTCGAACCCCCGACCGTAGTGGCCGTGCAGACCGTGCATGACGCGCCTCGGCCCCTCGGCCGCCGTGGCCGGCTGATTCACTGATTCAGTGTTCGGAAAGAGGGCTGTTAATGCTGAGTTTCAGAGGAGCGGGCGTAGTGCTCAGCTGAAGTCAAGGCGATTGCGTCGGATCCTTAGAGACAGATATATTTGTGCAATATTCAGAAATACCTGCTAGAGTCTGATAGCCATGTAGGCGTCTGAACTCTATCGAGATATTACGTGACATCTGATTTCATCGCCACCTGTCTGGAATTTACTGCAGTTAGACGACTTGTTCGTGTACATCTTGATCTATTCCTTCCAACGACCTACCAAGTAACGTCGCTTCTAAGTGCTGATACGTCATCGCTTTTATCCATGCCAAATATGGGGATACAGTCTATTAAGTAAGCTGTCATAATAGTCTGGCCCATCAGTGTATGGCATCGTAAATATAAGCTTTAGTATAAAATGGAGCGTTAATAATCAATCCTATACTCGTACATTGCGTCATAATGAGAACATTTAGCGACGTCCAATAAAGGTTAAGCAATATTTCAATCATATTCCAATGAATTGATAAATTGTGGCGTCTGTTGTTTATGACCTGTCTGAAAAAACAGAATTCATTATGTGAATTTAGAGTTGTTCATAATGTATTTTTTAAGTTTGGTTTTGAAGTCTCAGGTGCTTGAAGGTTTTGTAATCATACCAAAGAGACACATGAAAATTTGTGCCGTGGTTAGGATCTGAACGCGGGATCTTTTGCTTAATAGGCAGTCACGCTAAACCACAGCGTTACCGATGCACATGGACTTCACACACCTGCGATGACAACTCAATCACGTAGCCCATCCGACCCAAACTATCACATGTTTTTCTACTTCGACCATCGTATTCCACAGCCCTGTATACCGAACAAGAGTTCGATCCATGCACAAACTGTTATGTATCCAAGTCGTTTGATTAAAACAAGTACAAGAATTTTGTTGTTGACCGAGAAGACCACGTGATTGTCTTTCTGGGGTTATCCAATCATTTTCGCTGATATTATGTCGGAAACCGTAAAAGACCTGCAAGCACTTACAATGAACAGAAAAAAGGTTAGCAGACAGTGTTAACACTACCACAGGTACGTTTTAAACTTCTAAATGTCAGGAACTTTTTTCAGCTGCAGAAGATCCACTGATGCAATTTACAGACTCTATGAATCGCTATAGGGTTGGATAATTAAATTTCCGAATGTGATTAGTATTGCCTTTATGGCAGCAGTAACATTCGGTATGTAATTATTTTGTTGATTGACGAACTTGATGAGCAGATGGGTTGAAAACTCAATAACATCAAAGAGGAATAAAGCTCCTTTTTGCAGGTGATATGCACAATAACCTCCATTCATCCGCGCAATAAAGCTTCTGTGACGGCGTATTTGTGGTCGAGTTAGTATGGCATTCATTTGAAACAAATGGACTCTGATAGCTTCAGAGAAATGACGTACATCGTGTGTACTTGGAAAAACAATGGGCGCCTGTGTGGGCACCCTCACGGTGCGTAGCACAAAGAATCACAGAGGGGCAGTGCCCGCGGAATGCAATTAGGCGAGTAGCACATCAACTCACTGGCGCCAGTTCCAAGCAACTTTTGTCGGTGTTCGCGGCGCGCGGCCCAAGTAGGAGTCTCTGAATATTAAGCGCGAGATTAATCGGTGGCGCACACCCGCCTCGCGTGTACCTCCGCAAATATTTTGCCTCTCGTTATTAGGCGCCATATTTGTGAAAGGTTAAGTATATTACGGGGGCGGAGTTAATGGAATGTAAGCAGAATCTGGTTGGTAGCGAATCCTTTGCGCCGCGGCGTTGGCTTTACCGTAATGGGATACGGCGCCATTTAAAAAATACACAGCGGCAGTTGCGTCTAGGTGCACAGTGGCCGTGAGGCAGTTAATGGAGAAACTCTCTCTCTCTCGCTCTTCTCTCTCTCTCTCTCTCTCTCTCTCTCTCTCTCTCTCTCTATTGCTACAAAGGCGTTCGCTCACTGTGCGTAACGGCTGAGATACATACCAGCAGAAGTTCTGCACAGTAAACGGATATGCAGCAGGAAAAACCGCGACGGGTATGAGGGACCACGGTGTAGAAATTAACTCTCCGGAAACAATAACTATTCGTAGAACTCGATAAAGATTATGATCATCATAATTACAAACTGTTCCAGCGTTCAGTCTGGACTATCGTACCCCTTAAATACGAGGCGCGTCCAGAAAGTAAGTTACGTTTGGTAATAAAATGAAACTGTACACAGATACAGAAGAAATTTTTATTGCACAACATTTTACAACTCTTAAACAACTTTTCCACATAACTGCCGAAATTTTGCATCCATTTGTCATAGCGTGGCACCAGGTTTTGTATATCTTCTTCATAGAAATCTGCAGCCTGTGTCTTCAACCAGTTGGAAACAGTTTCTTTCAGCTCGTCGTCATTGATGAAGTGAGATGTCCTGGATCTTGTCATCAATCACGTGAACCAGTTCTTCTGTAACCAAAGGTGGACACCCACTTCGTTCTTCATCGTACACATCACTACGCCCGCCATTGAACTGTCGGACCCTTTCTCTCACCATCGAATCACTCATCTCATTTGGTCCGCACACATCGCAAATTTGCCGATAAATTGCACTTGGTTTCACTTTCCTCGCATTCAGAAACCGAATCACCGACCTGATTTCACAGGCGGCGGGATTTTCAATCAACGCCGTCTTTTGAAACAAGCACAAGAAAGCGTACGTAACTAACAGCGATCTCCAAATGGCGCATGTTCTTCTCCTTGATGCACATCGTCTACAGCGCATGTGCGGAACTGCAGTTGCAGCGCTGCAGCGGAGATAAATTGAAACGTAACTTACTTTCTGGACGCGCCTCGTAATTCTTCCACCTCATGTGATGTTAAGCCTGTTACTACATCTTATCGTATCTAAATAACTACTTCGCGGTCTGTCTCGACTCTTGCTACCTTACACCGCTGAACCTATTACTCTCTTATGCAACCTTGCTTCTTCCAAGCGTGCAGCATTTCCTACCATTTAATTCTGTCTGCTTTATCTGCATCGTCTGTGGTTTTCATTACCAGTCTGTCTTTTATTTTTTCATTATGAACATCCTACTGTCATTTTTATCATCTGTGGCTCCAGTTATCCTTGCTACTTTCATGTCTCTAAATACAACAAGTATAACGATATTAATAAGAGAATCTGTAACTATCCATCCTTAACTACCATACAACAATGTTGTTCGAAAGATTGAAAGGTGCAACGATAACATAATTTTGGTACTGACGTCTTCCTTGAAGGGGAGAGTAGATAGTAGCGATCATTAAATATGTTTCCATCAGGTGAGATAAGAAAGTCGTATGTTCTTGAAACTGTCCGCCTGTTTTAACATCGTTCTTCCTATTCGTCACTCAGTCAGTTTAAATATCATTTCCGCATATATTACTTCGGTTTTTTAGATTCTGATTTTCATACCGTGATAATATTTAAATATCATTTCCGCATATATTAATTTGGTTTTGTACATTCTGATTTTCATACAGTGATAATTACATCTCTGATCTACCTCTTAAATATTATATCGCAACGTTTCAATCGAACCTTCCAGCACAACCAAGTCGCCCATATTTGTGAAACTGCTTATTTTGTTAATCTATTTTGTTGCTTACCACTTAAAATGACCTGAACCATAAACTCAATTTACCGACAACACTAAGTGCTGGCTGAAATTCTGTGTTAAGACGTGTCATTTTCTGCGGAACATTGCTACGTAATCCATAATCTCTCATAACTGAAAACAACGTCGTCCTAGGTACGCGGCAATAGTCCATGCATAGATCTATGAATTATAGACACACAGAAATTCTCCTGCCGTAAGCTAAAAATTGGAAAGGACGGTCTCTCAGAAACCTAAACCCACGGATATTCACAGTTGTAATAGTGATTAATAGAATAAAAAGTTGAGGGAAACGTTAAGTTCATTTAAGATTCAAGAAAGATACTGTAAACTAACTGAAATCCTAAACGTTATTATGTGAGGGGATTTCATTTAATCAATAAGTCTGCCACAAAACGATAAATTTAATCATTCAAATGCTTTTTCAACGCTTTGACGGCATCACTAATATCTTCAGCGCTATACACATGTAGGAGAACGTACAGAACACGATCGCTGTATGCATTGACTATTATTTCTGAGAGATTACATAGAAACGTTTCAAGCATGGAAACAGCAATCTTCAGGGCTCTCTTCCTTTTACTAATCCAGTACAGAAACTTAGTCGGATGAAGGAGTAAGTTGGAATTGTCAACCTTCGTGGTGGGCTGTTTCGCCGTAGACAGTAAAACAGTCAAATCGCCAAACACAACTCTGCTGTTACTAAGTGCGACTCAATGCTTCTCTGTCTGCCATCGCATTCTATTCCGCTCTTTATCCATTTCGTTTTCATGCGGCTCAATTCTAAAGAAATCGTATCTCCTGAACTACGTGGCTAACATTAAAATAATTTTACAGGTTCGTACAGTGGAATATTAGGAAACTCCGTAAAAAAAAGTGTTTCGATTGGTGTCGGTACTAAGGATGTAATTAATTACAAAAACAAAGATAACCATTAACACTAACACCAAACACTACCATAAACCTCATACAATGACATTCACAGATTCATATTAGATACAATTTTGTGGTACTATCAATTGCCATGTAATATATACCGGATCAAAAAGTTAGCATAGATTTGAAAACTCAATACGTCACGGAATAATGCAGATAGAGAGGTAAAAATTGACACACATGCTTGGAATGACATGGGGTTTTGTTAGAACAAAATAAATAAATAAATAAATAAAAAATAGTTCAAAAAATGTCCGACAGATGGCGCTTCATCTGATCAGAAAAGCAATAATGAGCATAACAAATTAAGATAAGGCAAATTTGAAAAAAAATCGAAAAACATGTTTTTTTAAAATTTCAGTCAAAAATTTAATTTAAATGTTTTGTATTTCTTGCTTCAAAATTGCCTTCATAGCAACCTACTTTCAAAGAACTGTTCACCAACTATATCACCCCCCTACAGATGGAAATATCGAAAAATCGCTGATGCCTACAGTGTAAGAAAAACAACTTCTACAAATTTCAAGTTTCTATCGTCTGTAGATTCATTATTCACTGCCGTTTCTCTCTTTTAGAAACGAATCGAGAAAGCGAAATTTCTTTTTCCGCTTTGGCATCTTTCTTGGTAGTTTTACTTTTCAAACTGCAATATGCATTTATTTTTCTTTATTCGTAGGCTTGTTGCAGAAAAACAACGGAAGAATGTGCGTTTCGCTGTTTTGAACCTCTTTTCTATTATAGTGTCAAAAGACATCGCTGGCCTTCAGTCCGAATTTTATATAAGCTGAAGACTTTCAACCAATATGTCTTCCGCCCTTTTATAGATATCGACACGGAACTGCTATGGCGTACAACGGGAGACATTGTACTACACCATGAAAGAGAGATCGTTCTCTCCATTGTGTAGTTCTTGCTGAACAGGAAATATTGGCACCCAGGCGTAGAATTTTATATAAGTCGTAACTTTCACCTCCCATATCTTCCAGCCCCGTATCGTTATCAACCCTATACCACCATAGTGCACAAGTGGGGACTGATACCTATTACCACAAACAAACACTATTCGTTTTCTGTTAGTAGTTTTGGCTGCAGAGTGAAATATAGGCATAAACACCTCAATTTTTATGTATATTAAGATAATAAACATCTATAGGCGCACTTAATAATGATAATACCCCAAAACAAGTAGGCTTGTTGTGCAATATATTACAGTATTATCAACTTAAGAATTATTTCAGTTAATGGGAGTACTTAGATATATAAAACCATTCAAATTTTGTTAGGTACGTGACGTAAAACACTTTCTGAATTTCGGAACTCTTGAGCTGATTTCATATAATCTATATATATATAAGTAATTGTCCCGACTAACTGACTAACTCATCATCGCCCTGCTCAAACCACTGAAGATAGAAACTTGAAATTTGTAGAGGGGGTTGACCTTACTCTGTGAAGTTGGGGATGAAACGTTTTTTATGAAAATATGTTGCTATTTAGGTAATTTTCAAGCTAGAACTAAAAAATTTCGAATTTTAATTCAGGATTCGAATTTAAAACAAGTGTTTCGGCATTGTTTGAAATTCAACCAATAAGGGGGTAAATTAGGAGACGTAAAAATGAATTTCAAAAATATGTTGCTGTTAACTGAAATTGTAAGCTAACACTGCGTAACTTCGGATATGGAATCTTGTCCAGGATTTAAAAAAAATAAATACATAAATAAAATACTTTCATCATTTTTGGAAATTCAACAACTAAGGGAGCAAGTTAGGGAATAAAAATTCTTATTGAAAACACGTTGCTGTTCAGACAATTTTGAAGCTAGAGCTGCAAAAATTGATATATGTATTGTTGGTCAGAATTAAAAAAAAAAAAAAAAAAAAACGTGTTTCGGTATTTTTGAAAATTCGACCAACAAGGGGGTTAACTTGAAGAGGTTTTTTTTTTCGAAAGTCTTTTGCTATTAAGACAATTTTGAAGCTACAATCACATAAATTGGTATATGTTATCTTGGTCAGAATTAAAATGACACGTGTTTAAGTATTTTCAAAAAAATTATCATTTAGGGGGTGAAATAGGGGATGAAACATTTTTTTTGAAAATACATTGCTACAAAGTTAATTTTGAACCCAGAGTTACAAAAAATGATATTTGCATACTTTGTTGGAATTTAATTCAAATGTTCAAATGTTTGTAAAGTCTATGGGACTTAACTACGGGGTCATCAGTCCCTAAACTTACAAACTACTTATGAACTACTTACGAACTAAGACGGCACAAATATCCATGCCCGAGGGGGGATTCGAACCCCCGACCGTAGCGGCCGTGCAGACCGTGACTGGAGCGCCTCAGTCTCCTCGGCCACCGCGGCCGGCTAATTCAACTATTAAGGGTGCCACAGAGGGTTACAAGTAGTAAAATCAAAAGTTCAAATGGTTGTAAATCTTAAGAGACTTAACTACGGGGTTATCAGTCCCTAAGGCTTACAAACTAATTAAACTAACTTATGCTAAGGACAACACAGCCATGTACGAGGGGCGAACCGAATCCCCGACGGTGAACAGCAGCGCGCACCGAAGCATGGCGCCTCAATATGCACGGCCATTCCGAAGCGGCTACAAGTAATATAAGAACATTCCATTATGATAGTACTTAAGCTATATCTATGAATATATTCTGAGGGAGATCTAACTGGTAAGAGCAACCAGCCTACGCATGCCAAGCAGTGGGCCTTAAGCTAGTATCCTATATGTATTTATAGTATTGGTGTGGTGTCTGTTCTTTCGGACAGACACCAGACCAATACAATAAGTATATATATACGACGGCGTTTGCTTCACCTATTTCAACGCAGATGCAGTAATACATTCGACCTCGCACGGGAATCCGTAATGGCGAGTGTAAGAGGGCATGGACGATAGGGGCGCTACAAACATACCTTGCGACTTGTGATAATTTGAGACGGACGGGAGGTGAGCACGGGTGGCCAAGTGGTTAAGGCGACCGCTGGCCACTGTCAATCCTTTCTTTCCTATCCTTCTTCCTTTACCTAAAATTTGCATATCCTATATGTCTCGCACTCAGTAGGTCTAAGGACACAAGTACGGAATGAATCAGACAGATCTTTATTGTAAACACGGCGGTAAGCTCTGGCTTCCTGTTGCAACGAAGCGCCAGGAGCTTCAGAACAGAGGACAGTCGATCTCACCCGAACGGCACAAAGAATCTCTGTCCGCAGAGACAAGTTCCAGCCGATTGCGGACGTCCGAATGCGAATGTTCTGGGCGCCCCAGACGGGGTCGAGAACGCCGCCGTCATGGCGCAACCTCCTGGAGCGGTCCTGCCTGGCCTGCTGACGAGGGCAGAACGCGGCGCGGCGCGGCGTCCCTCAGACGCGCGACTTAATTGCGCAATTAATTAGGAGCGCGGCCGGCCGCAGTGCGCCTGCGCAGACTCAGCGCGGCCGCCGCCACCTGCCCTGCGATAAATCGCCCCCTCCCCGCTCCGTCCCGTCTCTGTCCGGCTTTCCGCAGTCTCAGGGCCGCCAGCACCCCCGCAGATTGCCCCATTATGTCGTCCAGCTCTAGCCCTGACTTAACGTAAACGACTCAACACGCTGGGTCAGCACCGCAACTACCAACCACACTGTCCGCTCACGATGTTGTTGCAATATTGCGCAAGAATTTATCGTCGTTGGGCGACTGGTACGACGGTAACTGAGCTCAGAGTCGACGTGAATAAAAGTCTCTAAAAGACAGATTCGGTTGAGTTCAGTAAGGTGTATAAATAAATTGTTTGGTATCCAATTCACTGGGAGTTGAAGAAGTCGTATGTTATTATTTGGCTCTTTCCTTCTTCTCAAGTACCAGAAAACTGTACAAAGCAGGAGTAACAAAAATAAAGTTTGTAAGAATACTCTAAAATGGTGAAAACGATATATATATATATATATATATATATATATATATATATATATAATTTAAAGTAGCCAGGCTTATAAGGATATATTTTAAAATGTTGCCTTTGTATTTTATATTATTTAGTTTGCCAACTAGTTCAGTAAATGGAGGAAACATAAAACTTCTCAGGGACGTGATTATTCAGGTTAAACGTTAGTTGAAGATCGTCAAATTGTGCGAGTATTCCTACAAAGTAGTCCCACATAAAATGCTATAAAATAATATTCAATTGCAAATGAAGTCAATGTGTAACCTATCCTTTATACTAAAATTCTGAATATTATTCTCAGTTACGTATATCATCGAAACTTTAATTGAATGTCCAACTTGAAGTAAAATCGCAAAGTCCGATTTCAGTGAAGCTAAGTGAAAACTGTCTGTTAACTGGCTATCAGGAAATTATTCAATGAAATATTATTCACTTGTCACTCAGAATAATAGTAACAGTAACTCTGAATACATGTACACTTCGTAATTTATAGCTCTTTGTAAGATACCAAGTTTTATCATACATTACCACAGAAGTAGGCGTAATTTATATATAAGTACAGTTTGGTTTTGCAAATCTGAAACAGAAAATTATGTTTTTTGTTAAACATTATTTTCCACCCGTCCTTGCTTTATCAGTTAGGAATTCTATACTCGCCACGTAATGGCGGCAGTTGATGCAATCTGTGTTGTTAGCTTCTTGTTGAAACAAATGCTAATGGCGTTCTTTAGCATTTCATATAAATGATCAGGATATTTCTAACTAAATATAGTTCGTACACTTATTTCATTTAATAGATATACTTTAAGACTTTAAAAATGTTAAAACATATTTACAGACCTATTTACAATATTTCCGTCATTTTCATTAAAACCAATCACGTCACGATTATGAATCGCCCAGCGCAGATAAGAGACAAGACACAATCTGATACAACGAGACACAACACGCTACAATAATATTACTTTTTAACATTACATACATTTATATAGTTTAATTGTACAAAGATAATAACACACATTAAAATAATTATTCTTTGTTACGAGTGGGGACTGATGACCCCGTAGTTAAGTCCCATAGACTATACAAACATTTGAACATTGTTACGAGTGTATACAAAAACACTTTTTGTTACATGATGCGTCTATATTAGTGGTACCACTAAACTTTTCAATCGTCGATTTCGGTAAAAATTAGGACATTACAAGTTCCAGAGATATTTGTCCCAAATGTTATAATTTTAGTGTTATGCTCACCTTTCAGCTTTAAGATGTGTTGCGTCGTAATATTAGCATCAATTTTGCCTTGCTGTGAATTTATCAATTTATCTTGTGACTGCAGAACGGTACAGTCGAGGGCGTCATTGAGGTCAAAATGGTTTTGTGTTGTAAATATTTTATTGGGGATTTCTGGCCACTAAATTAGAGAAAAGAATGTATTAACAATAGTTGTGCTGGTGATAGTTGTTGGTAAATGAAAGTTTAATTCTGATATGGAAAAAAATTTACTGTTAATTATTAACCCACTACCACGAAGCTGAAAACGTATTGCCGCGACTACGTCACTATCATAACATTGTGCAAAAAAGTCAGCTGGCTGATGGACTGCATACACCCAGTGATTTTCTACTTGTTCGAAAAAAATCGGTGTAGGAGTTAAATATCCCATGGACAATTTGTGGCTTCAGCATGTTTGAAAAATATCAGAGATTCACAACTATTAGTATGTAATTCCATTACGGAGATGGACATGATATATAGTACTTGTTGGAGTATGCAGTTACGTAATTCTAATTTTGTCATTACTGTGCTGCTATTTGTTGTTTGAGATATTAAAAATACTTGGTTCGGTCTGAATTGTACAAATTTATTTAGTCTACCCCAATTAACCGGATATGAGTGTACAATGTACCATTCGAATATACCCATTTTATCTGTTACTGGGAAAGTGATACGAACTCGTAATTTTGCATTGTCTATGTCCACTAGCACGGTAGCTAAGTGGTAATATTGCGATAAATGTTTCTTATCTGGAGGGTATATTAGCTTTAGTGGTTCAGGTAGTTATTGTTCAATTTCACCTAATAGTGAGGTAAATGTGACTGGTTACAGAGACGTGGGTGACCATTGTCCCCGTACTGTGTAATGGACAGCTTCATTTAATTCTTCTGCTGCTAGCCGTCCGCCTACTATTTGATCTGTGAGTAACCTGAGTGATCTTCGTACTGCAAGTTTTTTATCTACAGTGTCGAGCCATGTTTGTATCACCTTTCAGTCGGCATTCAGCGAAGTCGCAGTAGTTAGGTGATATTTATTTAATTCTTGGGTAACATTCTTGATGGCCTTGGTATTATTAAGAACTGTTTGCTCTAATCCATTTAATCTTGATGTATACCATTCTATGGTGGCTTTGTTTAATTCCGCGGTACTCTCTGCTTTCTGTAATTAATTATTCAACTCTGTAATATCTTCATTTCTGCTGTATCAAAAATTGTTTCTAAACAGTTGGCCTCCTGCGTCCAACCATCCACGTTTAATTCTTTTAACCGTTTGCGGAACTAGTTCTTGTACCTTATGTAACTGTTCTTTAACTGTTCATAAGAATAGTGTTATGTTTTGTACTGGCTGGCTATTTCTTCATATATCTCTGGTGTACTGGCCTCTTCATGTCACTTATCAGATTCTAATTCCAGCGCCAAAGTTCGTTACTTATAGCCCATAAATTATACTCTAATGAAATAGTCCGTTTATAATTAGTCAAAATTACAGTGATTAGTACAGTCGCAATGTAGTTATCCATTATGTCGTTAACTAAAAGAAAATAATAATAATAATGAATAACTCATTGTTACGGTCCTATGAACCTAGTGTAAAAAAAGTATAAAACAATAAAGAAAGTAGACCTACTTGATTTGATATCAGAAGTGTCTTCCTTTCACTTCGCCCACTTCACTTCGTCTTGAAATTAAAGCCCCAATCCAAACCCACAGTACTACAACGCTTGGACACGCTAGGCCAAAAGACCAATACATCGAATAACAGCAGCTCTATAAATGCTGAAGAGCACAACACTAATGGAAAGAAGAAAAATTAGGGGTAGCTTGATGTCACATACGGACCGGAGTTAACTACAGGAAACGTCATTTGTGTAATGTAACACAAATAGTTGACATTGATTTGTAGATATTTCGTAATTTTTAAAATGAGGGCGCTTTTTTTTTCAAAAAAATTAATTATAACAAGTGGAGAATAGATACCACCCACAGGAACAAAAGCTAGACATTTGTATATATGGATAACAGCTGTATGAATATCAAGAACTCAGTTCGTGAAATTTCCGTATTGCACAAGAATTAATTAAAGTCTTGGTGGAAAAACTTATAGATGGAGTCAATTAATTACTTAAAAAACAACAACAAATAAAAAGTGATATCGTTATGGTAATAGAGATAAAGATTTTCCTTTGTGCTAGGAAATTTGCTTTGAACTGGACTCATTATGATGTTTCCAATCATAGGAGTAGAGTAGTACTATGTTTGGTTGTGTTTCCATCCTCCGCAGTAGCTGTTAACATTAACTATCTAATGTTTTAAGTCTTATGCTGATTTCAATTCAGGCAATTACTTCACATTACAATTTTTTGAATTCTATTTATAAAGCTTCTTTTGTCGTTATGTAAATATCGTTTCATAGGTTTGTATAATGCGTATTGCAGAGAGAGATTAAAAACCGTTTTTTTAATCTATTTCTACAGGTTATGTGTTTTTAAACAGATGGATTTTACTGACGGTGTTATTGCGTTTCATTACCTTGCACTGCTGCCTTTCCATTGTTTCTCACTTCATCACCGTGTCACAAATATTTTTTTCTCCGTTCAAATGTATTTCGTATAAACTGTGAGTGTTACCACTATTTTATGTTCATTATTTTATTTATTTATTTACTTGAAATAAATGTGTGTGTGTGTGTGAATATGTAATTTTTAAATTTAGAGAACAAAATGCCTGAGCTATTTGTCAGGTATGTCAGTGCGGGTTTGGATACCCCATCTCAACTCCACAAATCGGACAAACATCACATCGTGTTCTCTAAATTTAAAATTATAGACCCACACATACATTCATATACAATGATTTTAAATAAATGGATGCATTAATAAATAGAAATAAAATATTGGCAACACTTTCAAACCTCATGAACAGAAAAAAATCAACATAGTGTCACTGTTGTGAAGTAAGAAACAAATCATAACGTGTGCCAGTAAAAATGGGTGATGTGAAAACTTCATCCAGTTTGTAAAAAGTGTAGGGGAAGCGAGACAACAATCGGCGAAATGTTCAAATGTTTGTAAATCTATGTAAATTAATACCTTTGCTCATCAGTCCCTAGGGTTACAAACTACTTAAACTAATCTAAACTAACGTAAGGACAAGAAACACACGTGCCAGAGGGGGGACTCGAAGCTCCGCCAGCGTACAACCGTGCGCTTGCAGCGAGGCGCCTTAGTGCGCTGTCCCACTCTACCGCGGCCTAGGCAAAACTCAACATCAACCGAGCAACCATAGTCAAGAAGATGGAAAAACAGCAGACGGTTACAAGGAAGAGGCATAACACTGTAAGTAAAGTACACCAATGTAAAACAAATAACCGTGCAAAAAAGTAGAAACACTGATTTTAATCTTTATTTTAAAAACCGAAAAGTACAAAGATTGTATTGATATTTGCATAACTACAAATGATGCTTTAAAAATAAAAAGCCAAACGCATCTGGTGTAAAATAAATGACTTAGCTGTAGTCGTTATAAGACGGAAAAAGCTCTTATATTTATTTGAAATTATATTAATTTATACAATTATACTTGCAAAATCTTGGTGCCTTCTTTTTCACATTTTTAAATGAATATTGTATATTACATAATTTCATTTCGAATAGAAATTTCCAGACACAATTGAGTATTATCCAGTGTTGAAGAATATATTACACTTTCATTAAAAATTGCTCAACTTTTCTCAGATACCACATTGTTAGTATGCAGTAAATTTTCAAACTAACTATCACCACAACTAATGTAAATATGTTGGTAGTGTTATATTTGTACCCATTTGTTTATTTTACAAATAAATATTTTGAATAAAGTGTGCAGTATAAAAATAAACAAAAAATTTCACACATCTGTTACCACATATGTATTATTGTAAAATAAATTTCTCAATTGGGCAACAACGATTGTATCTCCAATGAGGTTCGACCATTTTAAAATGATTTGTGGATTTCAATGACAAATGTATTCTACAAAGTGTCCAGATATTGTATCGCCACCATAGTGTAACGACATAGTGTTGTGCCCGTAAGACAGTGAAACAGCGTAATAAATCATAAGACAGATGCGAACAGGTCAAAGTTAATTTTGTAGCATTCGAGCTGGCTGACTGGAGGGTGAAACGGGACGTTCCGACACGAAACCCGGCCATCCGACGTTAAATTAGCGGCCGGGACAGCCGCGGCGCTGCCACAGCCCGAGTTCCACTTTTGGCGGGGCGCGCCTCTGACGGCAACGTCGGTGACGTCATTCGGATTGTTTGGCGTCGCAGCGTCGTAAATAACTGAGTTCAGTGTCGGCAACTTTCCAGGCTGACGTTAACTTTGGCCGCTGGTGCAACGCTCCGGCGGAGACAACGCGAGACCGGGTGCGGCGCATGCGACCCATCGTCGGGTGCGTTCATTCTGCCGCAGACTCTCTGGCAGCCGGGGTTCCAGTGTCCCCAGTTAGCAGCCAGAGGTCGCCCTCTGGACGTCCGCGAATTTATTTTTCGTGACACATTCACCATCACTCAGCGTCTCTGTTTAGCGTCATCACTATCCCTTGTACATCGATATATCTCTTCCAACGGCCTTAATGAATATACAGGGTATTACAAAAAGGTACGGCCAAACTTTCAGAAAAAATTCGTCACATACAAAAAAAGAAAATATGTTATGTGGACATGTGTCCGGAAACGCTTAATTTCCACGTTAGAGCTCATTTTAGTATTTCTCTTTAAATGTAAATTGAAATAATTCGTGCAGACAATTGTCAAAATACTCAATTGTTTCGTTAGTATGTAGTGTACTTCCTCGATTCACGGCCAGTTGGCCCAATTGAAGGAAGGTAATGATGACTTTCAGTCGACGTGTTCATACGCTTCTGAACAACAGATTCGGTGACCGATGGATTGGTAGAGGCGGACCAATTGCATGGCCTCCACGCTCTCCTGACCTCAACCCTCTTGACTTTCATTTATGGGGGCATTTGAAAGCTCTTGTCTACGCAGCCCCGGTACCAAATGTAAAGACTCTTCGTGCTCGTAATATGGACGACTGTGATACAATACTCCATTCTCCAGGGCTGCATCAGTGCATCAGGGATCCTATGCGACGGAGGCTGGATGCATGTATCCTCGCTAACGGAGGACATTTTGAACATTGAAGTCACGCTGGTACGTTTTGTTGCTGTGTGTTTCCATTCCATGATTAATGTGATTTGAAGAGAAGTAATATAATGAGCTCTAACATGGAAATTAAGCGTTTCCGGACACATGTCCACACAACATAGTTTCTTTCTTTGTGTCTGAGGAATGTTTCCTGAAAGTTTGGCCGTACCTTTTTGTAACACTCTGCATAGTACCACTGCAGTGGTTATCCATCTCTCAGTAATTACTTGTCCACAGTCTAATGTCCTCCTGCAACTATCACACTCACTAACCAAAACAAGTAAATGGTCCTGTAAACGTGTGGCAAGTTCACACAATTTCTTACAGTCACAAAAAAGTGGTTAGCTGTTTTGTCAGGTCAGCTGATAACGAGACTTTTCCGTTGACTTCGCAATATGGAACTGATTGTTCGACACGGTTCACAGTCGTTATTTACCTTACCAGGACTGGTAACAGCGTAAACAATGAGAGCTAAATTGCCATGCTGGCTGTCGTATCTGGAATTACACTTCAAATATATAATTTTCAATGATTCCAACTATCTGCTTAATATTTTATATTTATTTAACAATGGCCATTTCGGCTACAAAGCCATCATCAGGTTAACTGCAACCGTGTAATACCAAAGTCGTGAGATATTATAAAATAGATGTCATAGGGTACGATATTTAGATAAATTCTGATTATAACTAGCTACAGCAATTTATTATAACTGTACCATATAGGTGGCATGACAACGATCTTATGTGGAAAACCACATTAAAGTATGTACGTATAATCAAAATTAATGTAAATATCGTATCCTGTGACTTTTATTTTACATTATATCACGACTTTTTTATTACACGATTGAAGTTAACCTGATGAAGGTTTGTAGCGGAAATGACCATTGTTATATACATATAAAATATTACGCAGCGAGTTGGAATCATTGAAAATTATATTATGTGTTTAAGTGACATTTTAACGCTGCAGGATCCAAATATTAAAAACTTCAAATATATTTTTATAGCCCTGCCGACGATGAGTGAGTATCAGACGTTTGCCTAATATCAAAACGTTCAAGAGTTTGTAAAGCTGTGTGACCAAACTGTAGTGGTCATCAGTCCCTAGACTTACAAACTACTGAAACGTACCTATGCTAAGGACAACACACATACTCGTGCCCGGGGAGCATCCGTCCACTCTGAAACAAGGCGCATTAGGGTGCACGGCCCTGCGCGGCTTGCCTAACATCCAAACATGTCTCGCACGTCTTCTCAAGCTGTGTGCAGTGGTCACCTTGAACGTTACAACCACCTCGGCAATGCGTATTGGCATGGGAGCATTGAGGATATCTGGGGTTGCTGATGCAAAAAGACACAGTACCTGCAAACTCAAGAAACCAAACTTTTATAAATCCTCAGAAGGGGGACGATGAGCTCTCTTGCCGGCCGCGGTGGCCGAGGAGATTGAGGCTCTTCAGTCACGGTCTGCACGGCCACTACGGTCGGGGGTTCGAATCCCCCTCGGGCATGGATATTTGGGCCGTCCTAGTTCGTAAATAGTTCATAAGTAGTTTGTAAGTTTAGGGACTGATGACCACGTAGTTAAGTCCCATAAGCTGTACAAACATTTGAACATTTTTTTGAGCTCTCTTGCCATGTTTCGTAACATTACACATGTGTTCGACCGTGTTCAATGTTTGTTACGTTAAGGACCAAACTGCTGTGGTCATCGGTCCCCACAATTAAAAACTACTTAAACTAACTTATACTATGGGCAGACTATCATGCCCGAGGGAGGACTCGTACCTCTGGCGGGAACGACGATGAAATCCCTTACATGGCGAGTAGTACTGCACGATCATCAACTGAAACTCGCCCCAATGTCCTCGTAATCACTCTATCACACACCTCGAGTTGTGAAATAAAGTTTTGTGATAAGGTGCGGATTTACAGCTGTCAAATAGTTTTGAAATTGAAACTTTCTGGCGGATTAAAGTAATGTGCCGGAGCCGGATCTCGAACATGGGACATTTGCCTTTCGCGGGCAAGAGCTCTATCACACTGAGCTATCCCGAGACGACACACGGTCCGTCCTCACAATTTCAATTCTGCCTCCTACTTTACAAACTTCTCCTGCGAATCTTGCAAGACTAGCGAGGAAGCGAGGTACTAGCAGAATTGATGTTGTGAGGACGGACTTTGAGTCATGCCAGGAAGGCAAAGGTACCAGGTTGGAGACGCGCTTCCCACACACAATTTTAATCTGGCAGGATGTTTAATATTCGCGCACACTGCGCTGCAGAGTGATAGTTTCATTATAGTTTTGAAATTTCATTAGGTTTACACATATAATTTCAAGCCACGATGGAGCAAGATAAGTTTTTTATGACATTACAGTTGAAGGGAATGAAATGTTGATAATGTGTTTCCGTCCTTGTCAATATTTCCAATTTTAATGTCGTTTTAAGGAGCTGATCCCGTTGTCCTATGGCCTGAAAATGATCCACATAAAGAATTCCTGATGGTCAAGCACCACGAGATTTCGAAATTACTTAAAAGTTTCACTGCCGTTGGGAATCGTGATCACCCTGGCTTATTTATGTTGTCTGCAACAAGCGTACGATACTTTTCCGCCATCATGGTGCCTTGCATGAACTACACTGTACAACAGGCATCCGCAGGTGAATGTTCCCCTGAGGATAATATAGCCCCTTACCAGTTTGTCGAACTCTTAATCATCTTCCTGCCAGCTTGTCTAGGTTTTGCAGTAGATGCGTTTGGACCTGTTCTTCGTAAAGTTTAGAGATTTTCACCCTCCCATTGGTTTCATGAAGAAAGTATCGAGATTAATCGCAGAGGCGATAGTCACACGTCCATTTGGGTTTTAGATACTAACATTACACACAAATTATGAAATTTTCACTCTGCAGCGGACTCTGAGCTGATATGAAACTTCCTGGTAGATTAAAATTTTGTGCCGGCACCTTTGCATTTCACGGGCAAGCGCTCTATCGTCTGAGCTATGCTGGCAAAGATGTGTTATTGTATTGTATTATTCTAATTATCTTTTTTGATTGGTGCATTGAAGAGCTATTGATAAGCGAGAAATCGAACTCGAAATCCAGTATTGTAGAGACTACGATGCAACTACTTAGCCACTATTACGTGAACGTTTTGCGTACTCCTTACAGTGTATAAAACAACGCATCAAATCATCAATATGCATGCAGCTGTCATCGCACGATGTGTTGAGTCATAAATACGAGTGTTGGAACTTAAATACTGACAACTATTTATTCACAACGGATACAAAAGCGTTTCACGTTTGCACTTGTTACTGTAAGTAGTCACCAGCGTTGTGTAGAACCCGTTGCCAGAGACGTGGAAGGCGTAGTGCATTTTCTGTTGATGGTATGAATATAGCGGTCTACTGTCTCTCGAATCTCTGGAATAGTTCTGAAGAGAAGGCCACGATGTGGTTCCTTCATTATCAGAATCAAATGAAAGTCACAAGGACTTAAGACCTGGGAGCATCGTGTATCGTACGGTACCTCCCTGTCTCATCGACCGAACAGACAGCCACAGCTTGCGCTGTATACGTTTGCGCAATGTCGTGCAAAATGATAGGCGAATTATGCAGATAGTGTTGCCGCTTCTTTCGCAAGGCAGGTCACAGGTTCAAAATGTTCATGCGAAGCATTGAGGGTTCAGCTAGTAGGGGATATGTAACTTTGTAACTTCCTTCTACTAGGAGATATTTGCTACCAAATTATTAAACGAGCAAAACTTTTGGCTACTGTCGCGGTTGGAAGCACATTAAAACGACCGACTGTTGGCCTGGAAGAGTAGCCGCCGCCCAGACAGGTGGGTGGGCGGGTGTCCCGTCGGCTGGACGCAGCTGGAGCCTCATTAAAAGTTGGCCTGCTGGAGTGGCGCGGGCAGCGCGCACCCACGCGGATCTGGGGGGAGGCGGCGGTGGCGGAGCGGCGACGGCCGCGGCACCGCCACACAGGCCGGTTGCGTCTGACGAGACACTTGTGACTGGGCGGCGACATGGTGTGATATTCCTGGCCTATGGCCACTTCATATTTCTGGCCGCTGGCCGTTTCTTTGCTATCATCGTCCGTCTCTTAAACGCGGAAGAACGACAGAAGTGTAGCGTATGTTGAAATGTGGGGTGGGGAGCAGTAGCATATGGCACAGTAGGTGCTGGTTCCCATGGGAAGTCCACCTATGTTACTGGTTCTCTCCTCGCATTGGCTGCTGCATATCAAGTCACGTGATTTCTTTTGATATTAGTTTTGTTTATTATATACTAAATACTAATTATTCAGAGCTGAGAATTTGTAATAAATACCTCTCAAGGACAGGCTAGGTTTTGACAGTTTAAAAAGTTTAAGGTGCCTTCTCGTATTGTAACAAGAGAAGAGCGATTTTGCAGAAGGGGCGCGACGGCCCTGTTTAGGCGCGAAATAGAGCGTCAGGTACCCTCTCGCAACGCGCCTCAGTCTCAGACTCGAGTTGACCACTATACGCACCGGACCGCGCCGCTCATGAGTAAAGATTTGTGTAATAGTTATAACAGTCGAGGTCTCTACGTGAGCTATGGGCAACATAGGCCGTGTCGTATTAACAAAAGTAGCTCATATTTAATTATTTATTTAATAAATGGCATCCCTGAAAAAATTCTCGCGAGTCGCTTCTTATGCTTCCATTTTACATAACTTATTTTAGCCTCACTTATAAGCTGTACAAGAACCAACGACCTGTGTGCTGTCTTCTGTGCTGGTGACACAACTATAGAAGACAACACGTTAGTCAGAACTCAGAACTCTATGCTTTCCATAAAGACTTGGACAGCAACTACGGCACCTCGTGCGTACTGTAGGGCGGTACAAACGCACAGTGCTACGCAACAGCATCCGCAAGGATGTGGAGGTTTTAGGGGACTTGAGGGAGGAAGCAGTACTAACTTCTCCGCCCACAAATAAAACCCTAGGAAGCTTGTAATGGTTTGGTTTGTGACTGGGGCGACAGTTGTGTTGACTAAGTTTTATATTTTGGCTTTAGCTTCCTACTTTTAAGCTGTGGATTACGTCTTGATTTTCACAGTTGCATTGGATGTATAGGTTCAAAATTCTATTCATCACCTCAGTATGAAAATTAAGTTAGTAGACCTGGTACTTCTTCGCAGTTAATAAAATTTATATCTTTGTTGAATTTTTCACTGTAAATATTGGTTCTGGATTTCATTTAACCTTAAAGATCTTTTGCAATGTTTGAGCACGAAAATCCGTTTCTCGGTGGCTGATATTTAATAAACCAAAGAATAAAAATATGAATCATTGAGTCCCGGTAATTCAGATAATTGGACGCCCGTCACAAAGATACTGTTTTGCTTGATCCTTTTCCTTTATAGAATTACTAGCTTAAAATCGCGGCTACGCTCACTTGTTGGTTGACTATGATAGATCAGCTATCTGTCAGTAGTGTGCTATGAGACTGGTTTTGAAGGATGAAATGAAATACAATACCTTCTTTAGAAACAAACATTTTTAATCAAATTATCAGGAAAGTAAGTAGTGTAGATCAAATCACACGTAAAAATGCACTCGTTTCGAAAAGTCCAATCAGGAAATTCAACAATAGTGATAGTAATAATATCACAGATCGATTACTTGATGCAATGCGCGAAACGTCAAATCGGTTTCTTTAAAGAGATGTATTAAAAGAAAACTCTTTTTTACTGATTTATTTATTTATTCTGTTATTTCCTTATTCGTATGCTTATCCTTACAGAAAAAGAGTTTAAGACATTGTAGCACGCACAGACCAAAGATATTGTCCTTGGCTTCACGTTTCGCTTTATGTAACCTCCTTGCTATAGAGTCGCAAACGTCATCGCTGGCCTTCAGTCCGAATTTTTTTATAATTTGACGACTTTCAACCACCATACCTTCCACCCCCTTATAGCTATCGGCATGGAACTTCTACGGTGTACAACGGGAGACTTCGAACAACAATTAAACATACACCATTCGTTTGCGTTCTGTAGTTTTCACTGCAGAGCGAAATATTGACACACACACACGTAGAATTTTGCATACACCGGATAACTTTCCATCCCAATACGCTCCTCCCTTTTATCATTATCAACCCTCAAGCAACAATACAACCAATAAAACCACTTTCAAAGAGTAAAAACAATTTTCAAAGAGTAATTAATGTTCCGCATTTCGCGTTATGTTCTTCAAATCACTAAATATCTATCAAATCGCTATAAAACCGTGCCTAAAACCTTCCTCTGGTATAAATTAGTAACTGTACAAATATTTAAGTCTCTGCGTCTTGTCGTTCGGATGTGATAAGCGTACACCGAACAGACATTCACATTTATAGATATAGATTCTTTAGAAAATTTCACCATACGTTTTTCCTGACCAAAACTGTTAAATATATTCCTTCACACATTAATTAATTTCTTAGGCACGTCACAGATATATTTTCACTATTAGAATATGCTGGGTCAATATCAGGGAACTAAATACTCAAATAACTGTTTAAGACTTTTTTAAGGTTCATAGATTCTCTATTCTGAAATCAATAGTTACATTCACAACATTTTCACAGCACACACTTTATAAGTTCACAATTAGTGATTATTTTCGTCAAAGTTTGTTTGTATTAATCTCTCTGGATCTATGTTGATTACGAACTTTTTCAAGATACGTCTTTGAAAAGTTATTGCATTAAACTAGACAAAATTTCAAATTTCATTTCACGAATATTTATCGGTTTATTACGGGAGGCAGAAGTTTCTAATTGTTCCGTCCTAGCCTACCCCGATCAATGTCCAAAGATAATGTTCGCTTTCGTGTATGATCACGATATGAAAGTTTAGATTAAAATTTAAATACTTTTTCGGGTTTTTTCCTATCTTCGAATTTAACCACGTAAAATATTTTAGCTAACCACGGAGAGCTCGTTACATAGAGAACCAATCACATAGAAAGCTACGCACATAGAGAAAGATGACCACATAGAGAAAGCTGAGCCCATAGAGAGAGAGAGAGTAAATCAACTGCGGGTACTATTTGTAACAGCAATCTGACAAATGATCTCTGATATAGGAGATGTTTTGACCTAAGTATTCCCTGGATACTATTACTCTGAATTACGCTGATATAATCTGAATTTACTAAAAATTTTGAAAAATAAGAAAATTCTGCCTCTTAAGAAATTATTAAAATTACGTAACGAGGAAAAATGTCGGGATACCGTGATTCTAATGCTATGGTCGCGATGTGGTGTTACACACTGTGAGGCAATTACTGGCCGTACGTGATCGCTCACCAGGTATCATCGAAAAAATCCTGACTGATAGCAAACTGCCATTCACATAATATCTGAATGTGAAGAAAAAAAAAAAAAGAATCATTATCTTAATGTTTGAATACATAGTTTATCGGCCGGTAGCTTTCACTGATACAATTTTCTCGGGCTTCCAGCAGTATCAAGTGGTTTGATATACAAGAGGTTTCTGCTGAGATCCTCTCGACCATTGCCAAATGTTGACTTCTTTACAATAAAGTTTTATTTGTTTATTTATTATTTTATTTTTTTAAAGGAGTGGAACCCCTCCATGCTCTTATTAGCATGGTGACGAACTCAATAGAACTACTGCCACCTCTGCATGTGTTAGTATTTCTAATGTAGGAGTCCCAGGAGCGGGAACTGTGATGTGTGCCGTACGTGTGGGTAAGAGTTCCCATTAATACGGTCCATCAGGATGATAGAAGTGGTCGAAAGATTTTGAAACAAGAGCGGTTTTAAGGCAGAGGGAATAAAGTGTCAAGGGAAAAAGAAAAACCTCTGAGACAGTCAGGAGCGGGTAGTAACAGAAGTAGCGGATTCTTGCTATCTGTGACAGATCATGTAGGTCTGAAGGAACTGACATACCAACAGCCGTATGTATAATAAAATATTTATTGTATCACAACCAGTTTCGGCATTCCACTATGCCATCTTCTGGTCCCTACATCGGACTCTTGACCAGCCGCTGTTCCGTTTCCACCAATGATTGAGTCAGTGAGATCATGTAAGGGTTTGGTTATGGTAGTTATTGGGTATCGTGCAAGCTCAGTACCATTTTCATTGCATGTTTGTCCTAAGTTTGTCAATCCGGTATGGTGAGTCGCCCCTCTGCAGCTGGCACTGGGATGTCTCTTGGGTCACCATCAGCGGCGACTAGCTGCAACATTCAAGTGGTCGATTTTGGAATCTGCCTCTAAGTGTGTGGGTTAGTGTGGGATATGTTTGTGTTTTGTGCTTGTTCATGTTCCCTGCGATTGCCGGTTTGTCGGCGGTGGTAGCTCATCTGGTGATGCCACTCAGTTGTGCTGTGATGCAGGGGTTTGATGAAAAATGGTTTTTGTTTGCTTCTATACAGCTTACCATAGGTTTTTATCTATTCTTGAGAAAGATTCTGACGCCTTCATTATATAGCTGCGCTGCTTCCTGTGACGTCACTGGTGCTCGCGGAATCGTCATATGTGATGATAATTTGGTCGCATGCCTGCCGCACCCGCATCAACCGTCCGATTGCTTGGTCCCAAGTTGTGCTTACACCCAAACCTCCAGATGTCAGTCATATTGATATAAAACGTAATATATCGATAGTGTGTCAACCAAAACGCAGATATAATTTGTGCTAAGTAATGTCGTCCAGGAGAACTTGAGTAAATTAATAAGTAAAACGTGCCTTACGGAGTAGAGGAAAAGCATTATTGTGAGAGCTATGGGTAAGTCGGTAGAGTGTCAGTTTGCTATACCGAGGGCAGTTGATTCAAGCCATGCTCATTGCAATTTTTTTTTCTCTGTGTACTATGGAAATTGTTGTATGGAGCTACATGTAAGAGGACGCTTCTGATTTGATAGCAGTATGTTACCCGCAGTTTGTTTTTGCTTTATTTATTTGAAAGTAACAAATTTGTGTGCCTTATACGTAGTTTCGCTGAATACGCAATCACATCGGAACGTAAGATTAAAGGAACTGCTTCACACCTGCAGCAATATTAATATTATTGCTATTATCAGAAATATTATTACTATTAATAGGTCAGCACCTATGGTGCAATTGTTTCTTTAATTTCTGTTCATATTGTTTCTGTTTATTCTGTGAAACTACGAATAAACTGGACAGGTTTGCTGCTTTCAAAGAAATGGAGCAAAAGCAAACTGCCGGTAACACACTGCTATAATATCTAAACAGTCGTTTTACATTTCAGGAACACGTTGCTCCATATAACAATTGTCATCGTACAGCATAGAAAAGAAGTGCAATGAGGTGGGCTTTAACCCAGTTCCCTCGTTATAACAAACTAACTGACTACCAACTGCCCACAGTAGCTCGATATGATACGCACACACTGTTATGCTTTACCCCTACCCCGTAGGTTAGTTGTTACTTATTATTATAGTTTATTCATGTACTCCTGGAAGACAGCACATAGCACGTATTATATCTAAGTTTTAATTGATTATCGATACACCACGTTTGGCACCGAACTGACTGACATCTGAAGGATTGCGCGTTACCTAACAAAATATTTTTTAATCTAAGGGACTTACGGCTCCGGTGGTCAGTCTCTGTACTTACAGACCACTTACATTAACTTCTGCTAAGGACAACTTAAACAAATCCATGCCCGAAATAGTTCTCGAATATCCGTGCACTCCGCAGCAAAGCGCCTTTGAGCGCTCGCCTACTCCCCTGCGACCTGTGCTTAGCCGTCGTCTTTATAGAGATTTTTTTCAGAGACTCTAATTTCGATCGCCTCGCTGGTTTTATCGTTATGCTGACGATAAGTTCGTGGGTCTGCTCTTACGTGAAAAACTCGGTGAATTCTTAGACCAAATTAACAACATCTATGACAAAATCAAAACCATGATGGATGTAGAGACAGATGGTGTCTTGCCGTTCCTTGACGTACTTGTCAGGCGTAAAGCAAATGGGTGCCTGATCAATATAGTTTACTGGTAACCCACCCACACGGACCGCTGTATACACGCCATGAGCTGCCACCACAGATCTGAAGGATGTTCGTGCACCGATTAGAAGTAGTTTCTAATATTAAACATCTACAGTCTGAACTGAGCCACTTACGAAAAATAATTAGGAAAGAGGGCTTCAGCGATCGTCAGATTTACAAACTGTTCATCCGACGCCACGCAAGTAAAAGACCGCCATTTTGTGAGTCGGTAACGGGAAAGTTCAGCCGGTTCCTTAAAAGACTCAAGAACAACTCGGTCTTCAATCCTCCTACAAAATTAGACCTGTGGAGTATGATGTAGGATTTAGTACGCCAGGTGTACATAGGATGCCGTGTCGGTGTCTGCACAGCGCTGTGTTGAACACGAAAGAGTTTCCGTTTACTTTAACCCGAGAGATCAGCAATGGCTGAGCATGCTTTAGAAAACAAACATCGCATTGCGTTCTACGAGACACCTCTCATTACAAGAACAAATACTTTCTGCGACAGCGTAATTAAAGAGGCGATCGAAGTTAAATGTCCGCGGTTTGCAGCTAAGTATAGCTTTTGACCCGGCCACCGCACGGTCGAAGTGGGTGCGGCAAGCACGCGACTAAAAGATTATCATAAATTTTTTTAAATGCTTGTAAATTAAGGGACTTAACTACTTTGGTCATCAGTCCCTAGGCTTAAAAACTACTTACAATAACTTACGCTGATGATAACGCACACACCCATGCCCGATGGAAGACTCGAACCTCCGACTGTATGCAGCAGCGCGCTCTGCAGCAAGGGGCCTTGGAGAGGGTGTCACTCCACCGCGGCAAAACATTATCACATACTGCGATGTAGCGAGCACCAGTGACGTCACAGGACGTCGCGTAGCTATATATATTCCAGCGTATGGAAGCCCGAGAGAATTTTGTCATTATCATCATCTTCATCATCAGCATATAAGACTGATTATGTTTTTCAGTGTTCAGTCTGGACCATAGTCCATCCTGTTAAACTCCCAAATGGACTCGTATTCACTGCTAACATTCATGTCTCACTTGATGTTAAACGTATTACATCAAAACCATTCTTGACCGAATGTAAATATTTTCTCTTTTGGCTGCCTCGACTACTGTAGCCGTCTACTGCCGAATCCATGAGCGTCTTAGGTAAACTTGCTACTCCCATGTATATAAAGTCACCCCATCATCTAAGCCTATTCGCCCTAAGTGCTTCACCTACGATGTCCATTCCCAGTTTTCTGTGGTTTCCTCATTGTGGACTCCCTCCTGCAAATTTGGCATCTATTAGTATCTACATCCATCCTTTCAACATTTATATCTGTAACCTCAGTCTTATTGATATCTGACCCTGTATCCACCGAGCTTTCACATTCACACAAGAAACTTGGTCGAAATTTTAAAACCTGTACTGCTAACTTAGTATTGGTTGTAACTTCCTTCTTACCAAAGAGAAGAGATACAGGTGAGCAGTCACTGCATTAGCGTCATTACACCTTGATTGCAGTTCTTTCACTGTGTTGCCATCCTGTGAGAAAATACATCCCATGTACTTGAAACTGTGTAATTGTTCTATATTTGTTCATGTTATTCGACACTCGGTCACCAAAGCTTTCGTTTTTGAGATACTGATCTTCATACGATATCCCTTACATCTCTTATCTTGCTTTGAAGTACAAGTTTGCAGCCTTTCAGTCGAATGTGCCATCACAACTAATTCTTATGCAAATGCGAGACTGCTTATTCTATTTCCACCTATTTTCATCACACTCTGCTAATCTATCGTTTTAATACATGATCCATAAATAATATGAACAACAGTCGTGCAAGGTTACAGCTCTGCCTTATCCCTGAAAGCACCCTGAACCGTGCACTTGATTTACCGTCACCTCCAATTGCTGACTGACTAATTACGACAAACTGTTGCTTAGACCTCGCGGCGTCTGACGGCACAAGTTCCACAAGGTTTGCACACAATAGACAGTTGCTAGGAAGAAGCACCAGGTGGATGCTAGGTAGCGTTGAAGAAACAGCGTTCTGTAAAAGCTACATTTGTAACTTACACGGATGACCATTGTTGTACATGATACCCAACTTGTAAGTGTTGTTTTCTCGAAATAGTTCCTGGAATCTTGCGGCACCTGACGTAGTCGAATCTACCTAATGGAACAAATTCTGGTACTTCTCAGTTCGGAGATTTAATTGTCACTTGCTAACGATAGCTGCTGCTGGAACACGACAAATATCACCCATCCCTATCAGCGAATGCAAAGGCTATTGTCGCTAACCGTTCTTCCATGCAAAGAATTTTTCGTGGGGACTGCACTTGACTAGCGAGCTATTGTATCCGAGGTACCGGGAGCAAGACCCCATAATCCCGTAAGCGGCCGAATGCGAACAGCGGACAAATTGAAGTGCTCCTCGGGGCTATTGTGGTGGCAAACTTCTGCGCCAACTTTAAATGTGCGTAAGATTCTTTTAATTAGAGAGAGTATTCATTTGAGTTAAGTGGCGAAAACTATGTTTAATTGAAATATGTAACTACAAAACAGCTTCATACTCCTTGAATATACAGCAACTATCGGTTGTATGTAAATTTATTACACATACAATTTAGAAATTGGCCAACAGCGTTTCCTCTTCCTAACGAAACCGAACTATAACGTTTAGTTTTCAGCGTTCGAAGTGCAGCATATGAACGGAATTTATCGTCAGACACGATTTTGTGGCACTTTATCAGTATACTCTACGACTGTAAAAGTTCTGTGCAGACATTAATTTCGGAAGAGTTTCAGACTTTACGTCTTTGCTTTGTGCTGTATTCGCCAATATTTAGATATTTCATAGCACCAAGAAATGAGACAGGGCTGCCTGAAAAAGCTAATGTTAAAAATCGATTGTGACTGTGAAATATCCCATCAGATATATAACTGAAAAATAGCTTTTTACCTTGTGAATACACCAACCAGCCACTACCAAATTCTTTTAAGAACACGAAGTACGCCACAAAGTTTCTTAAATGATGTATCTAACATTCTCATTTACGTATCTAGCAAGAATATTAGCATTTTTAATTATGTAAGCCAAATACTTTACAGTAGCGTGAACTGCTCAGAATTCAACAACTATTGTCATAGGGTTCAACTGCACAAAGTGCATCCAGTGTGGCTATGTGTCATTGACATATGGAACTATACACAGTTCTGCAAACACCTCTCACTCGTTATATCCATAGGTAAAGCAGATTAAATTCTGCGTTACACGTTGCTAATATTAATTTCATAAACGAAAATTCGAAGTGTACCGAGGCAACGAATTTCGTGACCCCAATAGTTATTTTGCACAATCATAGAATGAAACTTTTTGATTTTCCTGTCCACCAGTACTGCCTAAAGTAGCTCCTTTTTAAGAACTACCGGTATTGTAAAAGCCTGTTATTTATTTTATTAAATTCTACATTGTCTTGACTAACAGACTGTTAAGCAAGAGTAACTATCTCTGAACACAAGTGGTAGGGCAACTTCTATTCCTGATAAATAAAAATGGGAAGACAGTATTCGTTCTTTTTATTCCGTTCATAAATTGATTTATGCGTTTAAACGCTGAGCAGCTCTTCACCATTGTGCTTCATGTACACTGCAAGTAGTCAAACAATACAGTCGTGACTATCAATTGTGTACATATCCCGCACGATTTAACTGCTAACAACACTTGTATTTATCTGACGGTTGCCACTACCATGGCGGCCGGCCGAAGGTTCAAATTATCCCGCGACAACAGCGCCTTTAGAGATTCTAGCTATTTTTACAAGGTCTTTGACAGGGTTCATTGCGGCGTACACGACCTCGACATGCGATGGCGCTACAATAGCGTTCCTGAGATAATTAAACTACCTAGCCGAGGTAGACTATTAGATTATGTGTAGTATAGAGCTGTGATACTACATAAACGGCCTGCAGAAATATCTCTCCAACTATATTATCTCGTAGAAGTTACAATAACTTTCTCTTGGGAACACTCTCAAAAGCCTTTTCTAGATCTCCATACACACAATTACTGTTTCTACTCTAACCACTTGTTCATTATCTGCTGTAAGCTAAAGGTCTGATCGTGACAGTAGCCAAAAAAAGTAAATATAATTATAAAAATAGAGACAATGTCGTGAAATATCATATAAAGATTCGTTTTATTTTTCGTGATTTATAGAAAAAAGATGTTGATTTAATCTAGTACAGAGAGGAGGTGTCCATGGACCATCCTATATTTATTACCGTAGAAGCAGTAAAAAAGAGGAGTAGTACCTCTCTTGATTTATCTGACAGCTTCAAAAACATAGAAAAACCTCGTTACATACTCGTGCATAGAGGACGTATAATGTTCGTAACGTAGTGTCGTGTAATACAACGTAATGTAACCCAGCGTTGCGTTTCTACCGTAATGTTAGGATACCAAATGCCTAAGACTCCATTTTGTAACACCCGGTGTTACAGATGCACCGGCCTAGATGTCTCACAGCGCAGTGGAATTGTGGTTAAGTCACAAGAAAGAGTTAATAAAACAGCTTTTCGATTTAAATGTGTTAAAATTGCAGCATGAATCGAGTACCTTTTTCTACTCTTCTATGTCTTTGACTGCGGCCATGATATATTCGCATCTTGTTCTACGGCTACACTAACATTTTTCTGCCTAGTTCTCAACTTAGTTGATTAAAATGCCGTGGCAGACACGTGTTTTGTTGTAGGTCTTCAAAATAATTAAACGAAAATCTAAATTAATATACGTAGTATTTATAATTATTTTACTTTACTTACTTAAAAGCGGCCTGAAATTATGTATAAACGATGAAATGATAATTAACCTACCCGCGGTGGCCGAGGGGACTGAGGCGCTCCAGTCACGGTCTGCACGGCCACTACGGTCGGGGGTTCGAATCCCCCTTCGGGCATGGATATTTGTGCCGTCCTAGTTCGTAAGTAGTTCTAAGTAGTTTGTAAGTTAAGGACTGATGACCCCGTAGTTAAGTCCCATAAGCTCTACAAACATTTTTGAATTCACATTTTCTTCAAAAGGAAAATGGATTCTCATAGTTGACGTGGATGCCACCTGCCTGTCGCCGGTAAAACTTTGCTTCTATACCGTAACAAATCTGTGGTAAGAGCGATGTTCTAATGGCCATACAGTCGGCGCTGAACCGAATTAAATCAGAGACTTTTCACGCCACGGTTTTCACTGAAATACGAACTGAGCATCGAGACTACCAAGGCAAAGATACTGGATCCCGCATTTGAAAACACATTTATTGCAAAGGGCTACCTGTAGGAACTGGGACAGAATGATGAAGTAAAAAGTAACATGTACGTGACCATCAGAAATATTTTTCGATAGTTAAGTTCGAGAGTGAATTTTCAAATCCCGTCGAAATAAGGATAGGTTTGTGTTAGGAAGGGATGAAATTTCACCATTATTGTTCAACAGAGAGCTTGAGGAAGTATTTAAATATTGAAGATAAATATAAATCGTGAAATCATAGTGGGTTACACAATAGGGAACCTTAAAATAAATGGTATTTCTTTACTGACGCGATGCAGGAAGTAAGAGAGCAAATATTTAAATAAGAAAAGAAGCAACTAAATTACGTCTTCATATTTACTTACGAACAAGAAAATAAAAACTAAAAAGATTATGGCAAACAACGAACTACTAGATACACCTTTAAGTCCAAAACTGGAGGATTGAAATGGTAAATTAATTGAAATATTCCAGGATGGGTTAGTTGGAACGCTGCGGTACCGGTACGCAAAGCAATAGCAATTCAGGAAAAATGTAATAGAACTGTCATTCTAACAAGAAAATGGTAAATTCAACAAGAAATCCCTCTCATTAGGGTCTAAAATTAAACATTATAAAACACTGATTAACCGGAGGAAATTTACGCAGCAGAAATAGACGACATTCATTTGATAGACAAGATAGAGAAATTAAATTGAAAGAAAGGATATTCAGGGGAATGATCCTAGGACCAGTAAGACAATAACAAAGCATACATCATCAAAGGAACAATAAATAAAAATAGATAACCTGTCTGATACTACGCGTAAAAGTATATATTTTAGTGGTCATCTCTTAATGTACTGTAAGAGATGCACCAAAAAATGTTCAAATGTTTATGGAATTTAACTGTGGGGTCATCAGTCCCTAAGTTTATAGAATACTTATGAACTGAGTTATACTAAAAACGATACAAACATCCTTGCCCGAGGGTGGATTCGAACCTCCGACGTGGGAGGCCGTTGCGATCCGCAACGTGGCGCACCAGATCGCTCGGCTACTCCCGCGCGGCGATGCACCAAACAAATGATTGATTGACTTTATACGTAACCACTGAAAAATACGTATTGGATTTGAAAACCACAGAAAATTATGAACTTTTCAATAATGGAGGATAGATAAAAACTTACCGAAATGACGTTCGCTGAGCCACTGACATCCATGTTAAACAAAAAATCACATACACACAACTGAAATTTTTGGCCATTGTATTAAAAGAAAGACATTCATGCACATTTATTTTCCTTTCTTTCTCTTTGAAGCCCATGGCCGAAAGTTCGAGTTGTGTGAATGGGATTTTCTGTTTTTGTTCTCTGTTATCTGTCCTCCATTATTGATATTCTAATCAGATTTTTCATCGTTAGAAGTCTGTACTCGTTAGGACAGCTCAAGTAATAACTAAAATAGAAAATTTAACGCAAATTATATCGGAAGTCGAGATGTAACGAAGATTAGAAAGAATAGACAGAAAACAACACACCAAGAAGTGACTGAGTCAACACACTCAAAGTGGTTGAAACGAAAGAAGGGTGAAAAGCTGGGCCGGCCCCGGTGGCCGAGGGGTTGAGGTGCTCCAGTCACGGTCTGCACGGCCACTACGGTCGGGGGTTCGAATCCCCCCTCGGGCATGGATATTTCTGCCGTCCTAGTTCAAAAGTAGTTTGTAAGTTTAGGGACTGATAACCCCGTAGTTTGAATCTTACTGCCGCTGACATTATTTGTTTTTAGTTTTATACAACCAGAGTTGATTAAGTTTTTCCTTAATTCATTTACCCTTCCTTTACACCACTCTGGGACTGTATAAATGTGAGCTCAGAAGATCTAGATTTTTTATTTTACTTCTTTACTTTTTAATTAATTTTAACTCTTGGTATTTAGTGATTTAGTGGCTTTTACTCGATGCTTTTGTGGGCATGCAATTTTATACATATGTAAGGAATTTTAAATTTCATGGTGGACATATTTATTACTTTATTACATACTGCTGTCGTTTTGTCGCAGGGCTTCAACGTAATGGTACGAAGTATTCGTCTTATTGCCGTTTCCTAATATTGTTCAAATGTTTGTAAATCTATCGGACTCAGCTGCTTGATTATTAGTCCATAACTAAGGTAAACTAACCTAAGGACAACACAAACACCCATGCCCGAGGGCGGACTCGAATCCCCGACGGCGAACGGCAGCGCGCCGCGGCACGACACTTCAAGTCGCACGACTATCCCGCCGCGGCCCTAACATTGGGATATTTCGATTTGAGCTATACGTTTTTCTTAGATAATGACCATAATTAATTTTTCAGTTAAAATTCCTTAATATTTTCATTATATTTACTATCTTGTACTAGCATATGTTTATTTTGCTAAAAATGTTCAAATGCTTGTGTAGCTTATGGTACTTAACTGTGTGGTCATCGTTCCCCAAAGTTACAAACTACTTATGAACTAATGACAGTACAAATATCCATGCCCGAGGGGGGATTCGAACCCCCGAAGGGGAACGGCCTCGCGCATCACAGCATAGCGCCTCAATGCACTCGGCCGATACGCCGAGGCTTTATTTTTCTCTGAATAGCTCTAGAATAATGTCCATAGGTGCTCGCTGCGGTGGAGTAGCCGAGCGGTCTAAAGCGTCTCGCCGTGGAGGTTCGAGTCCTCCCTGGGGCATGGGTGTGTGTGTGTTGTCCTTAGATTAGTTTATCTAGGTTTAAGTAGTTTGTAAGCTACGGACTGATGACCATGCAGTTTGGTCCGATAGATTTTTGAACATTTGAACATAGGTGCTCGAAAACAATCCAAAAGAAATATCTCTTGCGTAACTGGCTCGTTGTACATTTCATTGCAAAAAACTCTGGTTTTCTTATTTACTGTAACCATTCACCGAAGCTTTTAAATACAACTTCTAGTTAGAAAACCACCGTAAATACATTGTTTAATGGTTATGAAAACTAAAACAAAATTTTGTGTTTGTTCTACATGTTTGTTAATTTGTGAATCGATTTTCCGCTTATTAGGCCATCGTTAGACATTTATTGAAGTTCAGTCAAAGAACTTGTGTTTGTCAGTAAACCAGAAGAGATGTTACATACATAAAAGTAAATTAACTCCATTGATGGAACAGTTTCAGTGTAAATAAATATTTGAATGAAATGTGTAAATTAATAGTATTGAAAAAAGGATACATAAATATCATACATAGAAAAACAGTGCAAATTCTTACAACATGACTTTAGCGAAGAATAAAAATTAAACAAGAATCTAATGTTTTAAGGGTTTTTCAACTCAAGGTGACACAAATATTAGAAATACTAGAAACCTGGAACACTACTATAACTAAATAAACAAATACACAAAAATATAGGGGTGGGAAAGCAGGGTATAGGTGGGGTGCATTGGAGAATTGAGAAGCTTAGCAAATCGGAGGTATGCACACTAACTGAAAACGGTGAAAAGAAACATATTCAATCATAGTGTTGACAATTATATACAAATTTACTCTAAGGACAGAGTACTTTAATGTCTCTTTCGCAGGATTACTAAATTCTCGTTAAACGTTATTCATACGAGGACTGTTACTGATGGGAATACAATTTGATGATCCCTCACATTGTTCTTTCCTTCATCATTAATTCTGTAACGGTAAGTTCAAAAAATATTCAGATATTTGTAAACCTAATGGACCAAACTTCTGGCGTCATCAGTCCTTAGACTTATAATAAGCTTAAACTAATTGACAGGAAGTTCTGCTAAGAACAACAGGTACACCAATGCCCGAGGGAGAACTCGCAGCTCTGACGGGAGGGATCGTGCAATAACGCCTCGGACCGCGCAGCCATTCCCGCACGACGAACGTCAAGGGCTTCCACGGAAAAGTCTGAGGAATCTTTGACGAGGGGCGATTTTTCGTCGCACAACCCACACTGTTTAATTGTCCGTATTTTGCTCAAGGAAGTATAAATTTTGTGATGTGTAGGAACTACTGATGAAATTATCGCCTTTATAGACCTGCAGCAGGAGTAAAGCAAGTACCGCATTTCCTGGAGTGCCCCTCTGACTGCCGCGCTCACTTCGTCTGTGGAAATGAGCGTATGGCTTTCTTGACCGGGAGATCCCTTGCGGGATTGTTCGGCAGCCTAAGTGTAAGTATTTGTAGTTGACGCCGAATGGGCGACGTACGTGCCAATGATGATGAGATGATGATGAGGATGATCAGGACAACACACAACACCTAGTCCCCTGTCGGGAATCGAACCCGGGCCCCCTGCGTGGTAGTCAGCGACGTTGGCACTGAGCTACGGAGGCAGTCCTACTGTGTAACGGGCTGACCGCAAGGTGGGCAGAGCTGGAGGAACGTCGCGCGTGGTTGGCGTGTCTGCGAGGCGTAAGACCGCCCCTCGTGACGTCACGCGGTTATCTTTACTGCGGCGCTTCAGAATGAATTACTTGTAAGCCGGCTGTTTTAAAACATCCGTCCCCGGAGCGCGGCCCGATACGCCCCACGCCACGGATAAAAGCGTGGGTCATCTGCATTCCTGGCCACACGGCGCTAATCTCCCAACAGGCGCCTGCCGTGTTTTCGCGTATATCTCCCACTCGCATAATATGTTCATCATTTCCCCTCGTAGCCGCGGCCGTGCAAGTTAACGTCTGCGTGAACTCGCACTCGAAATGAAAATTGCAGGTAACTTATCTCACAGCCGTAACTACCTCTGTTTTTAATTGATAACGCATACCTGACCATACCTTTTAGCACCGAAGTTCTATGTAAAGACAGTACATCACTTGTTTACACTCAGCATAACTTTACTTTTGCTACACATTCTATGGTCACCTGATGATTTTTTTCTTATTTCTTTATTATTATTATTATTATTTTTAATCTATCGGATCAAACTGCGTGGTCATCAGTACGTATCTTACAAACTACTTAACCTAAGGTCAACACACACACCCATCCCCCAGGGAGATTTCGAACCTCCGACGGGAGCAACCGCGCGCTTCTCAGCGAGGTGACTTAGACCGCTCGGTCCTGATGAAATAATTATATTTGTAGGCTATGTGATGTCTGTTCGGACGTGTCAGGTAATCAATGACTATTTAGTCCCTTCAATAATCCCAAAACAGCAACAACAACTTCACATGTCTGAAAGAATAGACAATAACTTTGATCCTGAACCCATTATGAATCAAAACAGAAACCAACTGGCGACCAAAACAGACAGTGTAAAATGAATTAAATCAGTGGGTAAAGTTGTACCAGACACGGATTTGTACTCTGGTCTCCGCATTTGTAGGCTATGTCATTAACAATAAAGTCACGTTTACACATTGGTCACAACTACTGCACTGACCATTGTAGAACGATTCATGCTAGTAGAAAAGTTGAACTTGTCCACACACAACTAACGTAATGCACCTGCTCGTTTCATATAGTACCTTCGGCATTTCACCAATTATCTTAAAGCTCGAATTGATGTGCATCGTAAGGTAAGAAAGCATCTACATCGTACACTGAAAGTTACATTTAATTGTATGGCAGAGGATTCAACGAACCGCTTCTTTGAATTTCTCTACAGTTCCATTCCCTAATAGCTCGCGGCAAGAGGGCCACGTAAATCTTTCCCTTTGCTATCTGATTTCTCTTATTTGTTTTTGATGATCATGTCTCCCTTGTCGGCTAACTAAAAATGTTAGCACTCGGAAGAGAAAGTTGGAGAAAGAAACTTCTCAAAAAGATCTCGTTGCAAAGAAAACCCCATTTTTTTTTAAATGATTTCCTCCCCAACGCGTGAATCATTTCTGTGACACTCTCCCGCCTATATCGCGATAATACAAAACGAGCTGCCCTTCTGTGAACTTTCTCTATATCTTCTGTCAGTCCCACTTGGTGGGAATCGCACGTTGCAAATGTCCTAATTAGGACGCACAAGCGTAGCGTAGGCAGTTTCGTTAGTAGAACTGTTGGAAATTCCATGTGTTCTGTCAACGAAACGTAGTCTTTGATTCTCTTGCCATACAATATTTTTTTGCGTTCCTTCCAATTCAAGTTGTACGTAATTCTTACTCCTAGGTATTTAGTTAAATGGACGGCCTATAGATTTTACTGATTTATTGTGTAAATGAAGTTACGGATTTCTTTTATTGCTCATATGCATGACTACACACTTCTCACTGTTAAGGGCCAATTTCATTTTTGCACCGTCTTATCTAAATTACATTGCAGTTGCATTTGATCTTTAGGTGATTTCAAAAAATCAAATGTATGTAATTCTATGGGACCAAACTTAGACTTACAAACTACTCAAACTAACCTGAGAACAACTGACACATCCATGCCCGAGGGAGGATTCCAGCCTCCGACGCGGGACGTCGCGCGATCAGAAACGTAGCGCTTCAGACCGCTCGGCTACTCCTACGCAGCGATTTTACTAACCGATAACTAACAGAATCATCTGAGAACTGTGTGAGAGATCTACTCAGATTTTGTCCTAAATCAGATTTAAAAATAAGGAACAATAGGGGTCCTGTAACTAATCTCTTGGGAACGCCAGATATCACTTCTGTTCTATTCGATGAATTTCCGTCAGTTACAATGTACTCTGTCCTTTGTGACAGGAAATCACGAATCCAATTACGCAACTGTGGCAATATTAGATAAGCACGCAATTTGATTAGGGGACGCTTGCGCGGTATAGTGTAAAAAGCCTTCCGGAAATCTGGAAGTACGGAACCTATTTGATATCCCATGTCGATAAGATCACTTCATGTGAGTAAAGCGGTGGCTATGTTTCTGAAGAACGAATCTCACTGAATCTGTGTTGACAATGGGTCAAGCTTGTCTTAGTCTCAATCAATTACACACACACACACACACACACACACACACATATATATATATATATATATATATATATATATATATATATATATATATATATATAGGATTTCCCAGCTATCGTCTCCACCCAAAATATCTCTGGAACAATAACAGGTATTGGAAAACGACTATCAATGTACGTCTGGGGCCCATGAATGTACATATTTGGAAACATTCTAAAACGAAAGCAAATGTGTTTCTTTAACACAAACTTATGTTTTTTAATGGACACCATATATTTTTTCTTCAGCAATTCATAGCATGATAAATCACATAAACAATGGCGTTGATTGCATCGCAATATTCCATTTACATATCGAGATATTGCGACTCGAAGTTAACGCTTGAAATGCGCGAAACGCGCTGCTAGCGCACGTCCTGAGACTCAGGCGAGAACCCCATGCTGCCCATGCAGTCTAGAGTGCAATGGTTTATTTTTTTCCACTAGTTTCGGTCTTCTTTTAGACCATCTTCAGGAATGTTAGCTCCACAACATCAATGGAGCTAAGATCCCTGAAGATAGTCTGTAAGAAGACCGAAACTAGTCGAAAAAATAAATTATTTCACTCTATACTGCTCAGGGTGATACAAAAAGGTACGGCTAAACTTTCAGGATACATTCCTCACACACAAAGAAAGAAAATATGTTGTGTGGACATGTGTTAAAAAAAATGTTTGTAGAGTCTATGGGACTTTACTACGGGGTTACCTACAAACTACTTATGAACTAGCTAATTCTAAGGACGGCACAAGTAACCATGCCCGAGGGGGGATTCGAACCCCCGACGTAGTGGCCATGCAGACCGTGACTGGAGCGCCTCAGTCCCCTCGGCCACCGCAGCCGGCTGGACATGTGTCTGGAAACGCTTAATTTCCATGTTAGAGCTCATTTTGTTATTTCTCTTCAAATCACATTAATCATGGAATGGAAACACACAGCAACAGAACGTAGAAGCGTGACTTCAAACACTTCGTTACAGGAAATGTTCAAAATGTCCTCCGTTAGCGAGGATACATGCATCCACCCTCCATCGCATGGAATCCCTGATGCGCTGATGCAGCCCTGGAGAATGGCGTATTGTATCACAGCCGTCCACAATACGAGCACGAAGAGTCTCTATATTTGGTACCGGGGTTGCGTAGACAAGAGCTTTCAAATTCCCCCATAAATTAAAGTAAAGAGGGTTGAGGTCAGGAGAGCGTGGAGGGCATGGAATTGGTTCGCCTCTACCAATCCATCGGTGACCGAATCTGTTGTTCAGAAGCGTACGTCGACTGAAATATGCAGGAGCTCCATCGTGCATGAACCACATGTTGTGTCGTACTTGTAAAGGCACATGTTCTAGCAGCACAGGGAGAGTATTCCGTATGAAATCATGATAACGTGCTCCAGTGAGTGTAGGTGGAAGGACATGTGGCCCAATCAGGACATCACCAACAATTCCTGCCCGAACGTTCACAGAAAATCTGTGTTGATGACGTGATTGCACAATTGCGTGCGGATTCTCGTCAGCCCACACATGTTGACTGTGAAGATTTACAATTTGTTCACGTTGGAACGAAGCCTCATCCGCAATATTAAAATGTGCTCTAACATGGAAATTAAGCGTTTCCGAACACATGTCCACGTAACATATTTTCTTTCTTTGTGTGTGAGGAATGTTTCCTGAATGTTTGACCGTAGCTTTTTGTAACTCCCTGTATATAAATTTAAATAAGAGTGCTGCTAAAAATGTTCAAATGTTTGTAAAGCTTATGGGACTTAACTACGGGGTCATCAGTCCCTAAACTTACAAACTACTTATGAACTACTTACGAACTAGGACGGCACAAATATCCATGCCCGAGGGGGCATTCGAACCCCCGACCGTAGTGGCCGTGCTGACCGTGACTGGAGCGCCTCAGTCACCTCGGCCACCGCAGCCGGCAAGAGTGCTGCTGCCAAAAAAGTTAAAAAGTAATGTTTCCAAAAATATGTAATATTACTTAAGATGAGAACGCTGTTGTCCTTGGGACGTTGCCTACTTATGCCCCTGGAATTTTGATGAGTATTTTTGTAGTTAAGTGTAGCCAAAAATATTAATGATATAATTTTAAGGTTGCGTAACTACTGTCAAAACTTAGAGCTTGGAACTATCCAGTAAAAGTCCTGCCGCTGTGGAAATGAAGTTCTTCTGTAGAGTGCGTAATAATGACGATTGGACGATTGGAAATCAGATGAACTGACAAAGTGGTGAGCAGTTTCGTACAGAGGCAGGAGTATGTGACGAAAGGCGGGTTTTCGCGTGTTGCATCAGAAACAGAAGGGATCAGTGGACTTGAGCGCGCGCGGCCGTCAAAACGGTAAACAGCAATACACGGCTGGTGTGTGCTGTACGTGACGAATGCTAAACGTAAGTGAATTACAGAGGATATCGTCTCGAGAAAGAATCAGCAGAAGGGGCAGCCGGCGGAATAAATACTGGCCAAGAAGCGATGATTGGTAGAGTTTGCCGGCGAGCAGAAAAGTTGGAGTTCGTTGGTGATCAGTGACGACTGTTGGAATCCAGCGACGAAGGAGTGGCGGGCACTGATGGGCTCGCCCCAGAGAACGTCGCAAGAAGAGCTGGCCGGCCCGTAGCCACGCCCAACGACCGCCGCCTAGCTGTCAGCCACGAGGTCCCCGCAACTGGAGGCGACTGCAGCAAAGGGTAGCAGCCCGCTACCTACCTCCGGGCGACTGATCTGGTGACGTACACGGGGAGAGCAGCTGAAGACAGTGAAGCAGAGGGTGCCCGTTCGAGTCCCGGCCAGTGCACCATCCGGCGTGTCACCGCGAAGGAGAGATGGGAAGCAGACTATACACGCTACGGGTCTCCGAGGCGCGAACACGGCACCACCGGCGCAGAAAGCGGGGCGACGCACTTCTGGCCAGCTGCGGCCTGGAAGAGCAGCAACTGGCAGACAGTCAAGGCCTCTGAACGCCGCGGAAGCCTGGTTTAAAATAATCGCACTGACATGTTTTACGGCCCACTTTACATTTGTAGTTTTATAAGTTTTTGCAAACATTTTGGACAAAAATAATAATGTAAACAATAAAAAATAATTAACAAGTATCTGAAACCCTTTTAGGGAAAAAAATTAGGTTGTGGTAGGTTTTGAACCACTGATCTTCACCATCACAGTCCAATGCGTTGCCCACTACGACACGGCCAACCCTCAGAAGTTGCAATCTTTATTATCACACTATTGATAGCCGTTGTTAACTGATGCTAATACGGCATTTGTAGACACTAGACTGTCATTTATCGTGCGGAGAACGACGTGTTTTTGTTAATTCTTCAGTGCGCCATTCCTTTGAAATGACCACGTGTAAGTTAAAATAAGAAAATCATCAAATACGCAACGCAAGATGGCTTATGCAGAGAGAGTTCTTGGCGAGGAATGTCATGTGACATCTGCGAATCCGGCCGCGGTGGCCGAGGGGACTGAGGCGCTCCAGTCACGGTCTGCACGGCCGCTACGGTCGGGGGTTCGAGTCCCCACTCGGGCATGGATATTTGTGCCGTCCTTAGTATTAGCTAGTTCATAAGTAGTTTGTAAGTTTAGGGACTGTTGACCCCGTAGTTAAGTCCCATAAGCTATACAAACATTTGAACATCTGCGAACGGCTGGTTTTCGTTAATACAGTGGTGGGTGTCAAAACTATTATTTTTGCAAATATCTCTAAAATGATACGAGATATGAAAAATAAACCATAGTGAACAAAGCTGTAGAGAATCTTCTCCTCTACAAATTCGGTTATTCAATTTTAGCGTCAGATTAACGGTTCATATGCAATTAAAATTACGTTACTAACGGCTTTTTTAATTACTAACGTATTTCTTGTCCAAAATATTTGAAAAAGTGATGTTCTGGTGTCTGGTAGCCAACAATTACGTCTGTAAAAATTGGTGCCGATCGGTTGATCGGTTCGACAAGTGGGAACACGATACAGCCATAGAGACATCGTCAAATCGCCGTTATTTTTGAAAATATCTCTGCAACGATGCAAGATATGACAAAAACACAATAAAGCGAAAATGTAGAGAATTTTCCCCTCTACCAATTAGGTTATTCAATTTTCGTGTTAGATGAGCGGTTCGTTTGCAATTACAATTATATTACAAACGGCTTTGTTTGGTACTACTACCTTATTTTTTGTCCGAAAATTTTGAAAAAGGGAGGTTCAAGTCTCTGTCGGCCTACAATTATGTCTGTAAAATTTGTTGTTGATCGGTTGAACAGTTCGTCTTAAAAAGGAAGAACACGTTACGGACAGACTGACAGACAGACATCCTTCCCCAAATCGCCGTTATTTTTGCAAAAATCTCTGAAACGATACGAGATATGAAAAAAAAATCATAAGAGAGCAAAGTTGTAGGGTATTTCCTCCTCTACAAATTCGGTTTTTCAATTTCCGTGACAGGTGAATGGTTAAGCATTTATTTTTATTTAAATTTCGAGTTGTCAAGAGACGAACGCAAAGGCTCACTTTTAGTGTTACTGCCATAAAGTGGGCCAATATGTACAGTGGATGTCAATAATTGTCTTAGGGACATTCTTCCACTCCGAGTCGCAATACGTCCCTCGCGCCAAGCGGCCGCCCTGTCATGCCTGAAAAATATTACTAAATGTTATTAATGACAGTTCCAGTTCCTTCCTCATCACGAGTCTCCTCTCCCGGCCATAGAATATCCCGTTACACTTGAAACAGTGCCGGTCGTGGTGGCCGAGGGGACTGAGGCGCTCCAGTCACGGTCTGCACGGCCACTAAGGTCGAAGGATCGAACCCCCATCGGGCATGGATATTTGTGCCGTCCTTAGCGTTAGCTAGTTCATAAGTAGTTTGTAAGCTTAGGGACTGATGACCCCGTTGTTTAGTCCCATAAGTTCTACAAACATTTGAACTTGAAACTGTAATATGGGGCTTGGGCAGACCTTGCAAGCCGTCGTTCGGACGTGATAAGCGTACACCGAACAGACATTCACATTTATAGATACAGGTATATTATAAATAAGAGGTCCAGTTCCTTTCCATCACGAGTCCCCTCTCCAAATGTTCAAATGATTGTATATCTTATGGGACTTAACTACGGGATGGTGGTAACGCACTGGACTCGCATTCGGGAGGATGGTGGTTCAAATCCACATCCAGCCATCCAGATTTAGGTTTTCCGTGATTTCCCTAAATCACTCCAGGCATATGCCGGGATGGTTCCTTTCAAAGGGCACGGCCAATTTCCTTCATTATCTTAACCCAAAAACTCAGAGCGTTAGCTCCGTCTCCAATGGTCAAGCTGTCGACGGGACGTTAAACCCTAAGCATCCATCCATCCAACTACGGGCTCATCAGTCCCGAAACTTACAAACTACTTATGAAGTAGCTAATCCTAAGGACGGCACATATATCAATGCCCGAGGGGCGATTCGAACCCCTGACCATAGTGGCCTTGCATGCCGTAACTGGAGCGCCTCAGTCCCCTCGGCTACCGCGGCCAGTCCCCTATCCCGCCTATACAGTATCCTGTTACACATTAATACCGGGCTCGGGCAGACCTTGCAAGCCGTCCGTGCCGTAGACGTGCGGTGACCGGCAGTGGCGGGCAGTTCCTCAGCGCGGCGGGCAGACGACGACCCTCGTTAGGCGTGTCGCTACAGCTGACCGGTGCGCCCCTTTCCTCGCCTACCCCTCAATGTTTCACCGGCTCCGGGAAGCGGCGTGACGCGCCTGGCCGCGTTATTCAGGGCGGGTGTCGGCGGCAAAGGCGCGCCGCCATTACCATTTAATCAGCCGCCGCTCCTCCTGAGCACTCGTCAGATGTGTTTGCCGGCGGGCCGGTCGATGGCGCGATTTTTAATTAAAGTCCCAGGGAGTTTGATCAGCTGCCGCCGCTTACCCCTGACCCGCCGGCGGCCGGTTGACGCCACCGTCGCTAATGGCGGCCTTGCGCACGGTGACCCGGTGCGGGGATGAGCTACAAACGCGGCTGGCGACTCTTGAGGACACCGGAGGCAAGCGTAAAACGTCACCCGTCATTCTACTGAACGCGTTCCCCGAATATTACCTCCAACATTAAGTTCATGAAACCACTAGAATAGTAAATTGTAGTAAAAACATACTCGCCATCTTAGCAACAAATAATCCGGGGTTACGAGGAACACTCATAATAAATTCACACTGTATTTTAATAGAGTTTTCATTCTGCATGTTTCAAAGTCTTACAGTGTGTAAATACATCCTTCACGCTTGTTTCCAAACTGAAGTAAACCTGAAACTTCCTGGCAGATTTAAATTGTGTGCCGGAACCGGGACTCGAACCTGGGACCTTTGCCTTTCGCGGGCAAGCGCTCTAGCGACCTTTTTTTTTATTTTTTTTTTTTATTTTTTTTTTTTTATTTTTTCATCACGTAGGTCTATGTTCAAATGTTTGGAGAGTCTATGGTACTTAACTACGGGATCATCAGTCCCTAAACTTACAAACTACTTATGAACTAGCTAATCCTAAGGACAGCACAAATACCCATGCCCGAGGGGGGATTCGAACCCCCGACCGTAGTGGCCGTGCAGAGTAGAGCTATGGTTTGCGGTCGTTGGTTCAGGAAGATCTCGGTTGTCGTCGAATGCTTGGCTCAGATTCTTTACTACAGAGGGCATTTTAGCCCCCTGGCCGGACGCGCTGAGCCACGGCGCCCGGCGTCGACTGAGCTATCCCGACACGACACACGATGCCGCCTCACAACTTTACTTCCGACAGTACCCCGCCTCTTACTTTCCAAACTTCACAGCTCTCCTGCGGAACATGGAAGCCTAGCAGTCCTGGAAGGAAGGATATGGTGGAGACACGGCTTAGCCACAGCCTAAGGCATGTTTCCAGAATGAAACTTTCGCTCTGCAGCGGAGTGTACTGGCAGAAGTAAAGTTGTGAGGCGGCATCGTGTGTCGTGTCGGGATAGCTCAGGCGGTAGAGCGCTTGCCCGCGAAAGGCTAAGGTCCCAGGTTCGAGTCCCGGTTTCGGATCACAATTTTAATCTGTCAGGAAGTTTCATATCAGCGCACACTCCTCTGCAGAGTGAAAGTTTCATTTTAGATAAAACCTGTTCCAGTTAGTGTCGCCGTCACAGCCTGCTTCAAGATTCCTGCTACACTTCACATTCGTCAGAAGCAACTCGATGTCTTTGAATATCTGTGCTGTGAAAACGACACAGTTAGAATCATCAACAAGATGTTGGAAAAAGTGTATGGAGATGCTGCTGTCGATCGCAGTACAGTTAGTCGGTGGGCAAACAGGTTACGTGATGAAAGCGGGCACGGCAATATTGAGAATTGTCATCGCAGCGGCAGGCCTCATTCTGTACACACTCAAGACAGTGTGCAGAAAGTTAAAGAATTGGTGACTGCTGACAATTTTCACTTTACGTTGGTATAGGGCAAGGAACTGTTTGCAGAACACTGAAAGTGTTGGCGTTAAAAAAGGTTTGTGCCTGGTGGGTTCCCAGGACGTTGACAGTGGCTCACAAAGGAACACGGAACACGGTAGGCAGCGAACTTTTGGACCAGTACGGGTATGGTGGAGATGAATTTCTGGGAAGAATTGTGACAGGTGATAAAACATGACTTCATCATTTTTCACCAGAGACGAAGAGGCAATAAATTCAATAAATGGAGTAGCATCATGCAACTCCACCCAAGGAAAGAAAAATTCAAAACCACACCTTCTGCTGGAAAAGTTATGTCTACAGTGCTTTTCGATTCCAAAGGACTCTTGCTTGTGGACATCATGCCATGTGGAAGCACCATAAATTCTGATGCATATGTGACGACACTGAAGAAACTTCAAGCTCGACTGAGGTTTCTTCTACAACATTGGCAAAAGCAGGACGTTTCCCTGGTGCACGATAATTCACGGGTACATGTGAGTCAAAAAGCCATGGAAGCGATCACAAAACTCGGATGGACAACACTGAAACACACACCTTACAGTCCTGACCTGGCTTCATGTGACTATTGACTATGATCTCTTTTGGAAACTGAAAGACTCTCTTCATGGAACAAAGTTTGAATTTAGTGACTCCCTTGTGCGCGCTGCCAAACAGTGGCTCCAACGTGTTCCTGACTGGTTCCAAGAAGGCGTAAGGCAGTTGGCAGGAATGGGGATTATGTGCGGAAATGAAAATATTGTTCCTAAAGGATGTATCTACACAATGTAAATCTTTCATACATATAGAATAAAATCTGTATTAAATAAATAGTGTTAATTTTTTGCTGTGACCCTCTTAATAAAGAGCGACAAAACAGACACAGGGTTTCGTGAACACAAAATAGTCGTAACAAAACTGAACACCGGATTTTTCAAATATACGAAATTAGAAGAAAAATATAGTTACTCAAACTTACTCAGATTTATTCCAAGTTACTGAACTTAATTGACGAAAGGAGAAAATATAAAAATGCATCAAGTAAAGCAGACAAAACAGAGTACAGACGTCTGAAAAATAAGGTTGCAGGAAGAGCATATTGGCTAAGCAGGAGTGGCTTGAGGAGAAATGCAAGACCGTAGAATAATTCGTAACTATGGGAAAGATAAATACCGCCTAAAGGAAAATAATAGAGACATTTGGAGACAAGAGAAGTGGCGGTATGAATCTAAAGAACTCAGATGGAAAACCAGTACTAAACAAAGAAGGGCAAGACGAAAGGTGGAAGTAATATATAGAATGTCTATACAATGAAAATAAACATGAAAGCAGTATTCTAGAAATGGCAGACAAAGTACAGAATATTGACATATTAGATACGATACTGCGAGAAGAATTTGACAGAGCACTGAAATATATGAGTACAAACAAGGCCCCCAGAGTAGATGATGTTCCCTCTGAACTGCTATGAGAGTCATGAATAAATTGTTCCATCTGGTATGCAAGATGTATGAGACAGGTGAAATACCCTCAGACTTCAAGAAGAGTATAGTGATTTTAATACCTAACAAAGAAAATGTAGACAATTGTGAAAATTACAGAACTACTAGTTTAGTAAATCCTGGTTGCAAAACGAAACATTTACAGACGAATGGAATCCTACCTAGGGGAAGATCAGTTTGGATTCAGGAGAAATACATTACGGCCTGTCTTAGATGATAGGATAAGGAAAGAGGAACCTACATTATTATCATTTCAGACTGTGGTGCCATAGACGTATGATGAAGATTAAATCGGTAGATCACGTAAATAATTAAGAGGTGCTCAACAGAATTGGGTAGAAAGGAGTTCCTGGCATATCCTGACTAAGAAAAGGTATAGGTTGGTGGGACACATTCTGAGAAAACTTAGTACTAGAAGGAAGTTTGTGGGGTAAAAATCGTAGTGGGAGACGGAGGGACGAATAAAGTTAGCGGACTCAAAGAAATGTAGTTTGTCGTTTATACTCTCAGATGAAGAGGCTTTCACAGGACAGGGTAGTATGGAGAGCTGCATCAAACGAGTCTGCGAACTGAAGACCACAAAATAATGAAATGTTAATTTAGATGTCAAAGATTCGTTGTACACAACATTTCTTGTGTCAATCTTTCCATGTTTTTTACGTTTTCTTGCACAAGACCAACAATAATTTTAACTTCATGCCCATTCTTTCAGGGACTTTTGAATGGGCAACTTAGAGTTGATGATGTCCGAATACGATTGCCACTTTCTTACGTAAGAATCTCTAATCTTTCGATACCAACAATGCGAGTGTAGATCAGATCTGGTTTACATTCAAAGAGATAAATTCGACAACCGTTGACAATTGATACCAAAGAAATTAGCAAATGAGAGGCCTTACCATCCGTGGTACAATAGTCAAGTTAGATTACTCTCACAAATCATCATCATCATCGTCGTCATCATTAGAGAATGACTATGCCTTTCCGTGTTAAGTCTGGAGCGTAGTTCCCCAAATAAAATTCCTCCATGATCCCCCATCCGATGCTACCATTGCTGTCTCATTTGATAATCAGCCTGGTACTTCACAATCATTCTTAACAGAATCTAACAACTTTCTACGTGTATACCTTGAATCCTCTACTGCCAAACCCGTGAGCCTCTTAGGTAACTTGCTTCTCCCACTATCTCAGATTGTTCACTCTGACTGATTTATGTACGGTAATATGAGAAGCTCCAGCATGTGGGATAGTCAACTTCTTATGCCACAGCGGCTTTTACATTGACCTGAATCTGTTCGAGGGCCCTCAGGCCCAGTCGCTTATACATGCTCCCATAGTGGTTGGGGGCTCCTCTTGCCCCGCTGCTCCCAAGTTACCTAACTTGTAAGCACCAACCTCCCAAACCTCGGGAACATCAGTTTCCCCAATGATAGCGTGGCTGCCCCCCACAAGGAAAGGTCCCTTGGTTCCCTTCCTTCCATGGCTTCTGCCCCTATTGACACCAGTGGCTGAAAGTGCCACCGACAAAGAGTTGTGGGTCTTTGAGTCTTCAGCGCCATGGCGCTGTGCTGACAGTGGGCCATCGTTTGATGGACTGTCACATTTTAGACCCCTTGCTGCAGTCTTTTAATCCTACTGTTGCGCTGCCTTTAGTTTTAGATGACAATGACTCCAGGACTAACTCCGTTTTACCTTTTATCCGCGCAGCTGGTTTTTATAACCATCCAGCGGTGGGTGTTCTCGCCTGACGCCACTGCTACAGCATTTTTTTCCTACACCTGTGTTGTCAGTCTTCCTTCGCAATGTCTTGTGTTGGTGCATCACCCAACTCTCCCTCTGGAGTTCAGTTTTATTGTGTGTTTTAACTATTCAGGCATTAACTGTCGTCCATTAATGTAGTCAATCACCTGCTCTGCAACTTTAAAATTTCCACTGAAGTTATTTCTTACCGTTGTGTTCATTCCTGCTCTATACACCGGGAAATTTAGCCCTCTGGGTCAGAGTTCCATCTCATACTGTGTATCAACGTTTGCCGACCTGTCAACGTTTGGAACACGGAACTGATGACCTTGCCTTTACTTCCCTTCAATCATTCAACCATCCAATATAATACCACCCTTAGGCATTTATGAGAAAATATAGGAGAAAACAGTTATACAGCAAAAAGTGGTATTTTTCGGATTCAACAATGCAAATACTGTAGTGCAAAAATCAGTTCATTAATAACCATCTCTGAAGCCAATATAAAAAATTCCATAGCGGAAAAAGTGATGACAAAGATGTATGGCAGAATGGAAACAACAAATTGTCCTGGTGGCAAAACAGCAGATGGAGAGTTCTGTTACCAGTCCCAGCGTCGCCCTCCAGCGAATACATGCGGCGTAGCTGTAATGGCTTTACGAGTCGACCGTGTTTTTGCACCACTCGTTTTTTATCCGGTACATTTCCAAAGTTTTCCGACTTCGGTACAGAGTGCTAATTATGACGAGATCCCGCCTCCGCAGAAACACATTTCGGATCGCGCCGCGGGCGGCCCGAGGCGCTGTTTCTACAGCGCTTTGCAGAATGAAATCAAAATACACGGGGAGCAGCGGCGGAGCAGAAGTCCCCCGACCGCTGTAGGCGGCAGCTAATCTATGGCGCCAGTCCGCGCTTTGCCTCTCGGCAACGAACTAAATGAAAGCATCGGAGCGCTCGACTATTCCTAACACGGAACGTAGGTCAGGGAAATATTTCCTCTCCCAGCGTCCAGTTACAGAGCCCTACTCGACTCAGCGCACAGACGCCCTCCGCCGTCGTTAGGACAGCCCTCGGCACATTCACTGCGCCATAATGCCCGTAATTACAGAGCCCAGCGACCGTTACTCAGGAGACGAAGTTTGTAGCCTTACCCGGCTGACTCGCAATCTGGAACCTTTAGAAAACGACTCGCACGCTCGTCGATCGCGCAAATCAGCCCCCGCGCACCCCTTTGCGTTCCGTTCATTTGTCCTATTCTTTATATCCTCAATCTCCAATACGCCAATTTCTCCATTTCTGTTTGCGGAAATGAGCAAAAGTTAATGTTCTGGACAGAGTAAATCCATCACTTTATCAGGAGTTAATATACAGAAAATCAAACTTTGGATTGCGAGTTTGATGATATCAGCGGTTCTCACCTCGTTTGGGGAAAGCAGTTATGCAGACTTAAAATGCAAATGCTGAGCGATAGATGAAGTATTTCAACATAAAAACTCGTATTAACTCCAACGGTTTGTTTTATTCAAAAGCTACCAGTTTCGATCTACATAGGGAATGATCTTCACATCTACTCTGGAACGAACTGCTGTGGCCGGCTGCGGTGGCCGAGCTAGCTGCGGTGCGCCAGTCACAGTCTGCACGGCCACTACGGTCGGGGGTTCTAATCCCCCTCGGGCATGGATATTTATACCGTCCTTAGTATTAGCTTGTTCCTAAGTAGTTTGTAAGTTTAGGGACTGATAATCCCGTAGTTAAGTACCATAAGCTATACAAACCTTTGAACATTTTTTGAACTGCTGTGAAGCATTTTCGCCTGTCCTGCAAGGTGCACTCCACATTATTCTGGAACCTGAAGCACAGTGGTCCAACGGTAGTCAAGGAACGCTACTTATTAATTTGGACAGCATTGTCAGAGGAGAAAAAGAGGTATCTATTTGGTATGATCAATATTACAAAAAACAGTCTTGATAGCAAAAATTAACAGTTTCTATTTACCGGTTTCGACCTGATGTAGGTCATCTTCGGAATAACAAGTAGCCCATGTGGCCAGTGCTGGACTCGGCTGGGCTTGGCTGTCCTGGGCTGTTAATTTTTGAAATCAAGACTCTGTTTTGCAATATTAAGGAACGCTACATCTGAAAATGATTTGATTTGTACATCAAATCTGGTCATTTTAGTAATGATAATAATGCGAACACGACTGTTTATAATTGAAGAATATATACTACCGTAGATACTACTTGAGTTTTGCAGTCGGAATTGTAAATATTCTCGAGTGAAACGTCGGATGTGAAAACTGCACTTCAGACATCTCTCTGTCTCTCTCTCTCTCTCTCTCTCTCTCTCTCTCTCTCTCTCTCTCTCACACACACACACACACACAAACACACACACACACACACACACACACACACACACACACACACACACAAACTCTGCAATTTGCGATTTTACAGGGAGTTATCACACAAAGTCACATCGTAAAAGGTTGAATGAACGCGGTGATTGCTTTGTTCAAGAGATGTGTAATTTCTCGCAAAGAGGACGTCCATTGATCTTGTTACCTGAATTAACCCCGAGTGACGATTCCAATAGGAGTAAAAACTTTTGAAGCTCGTGTAACACGTTGAATTTCAAAAATGAGGGAAGCCATCAGCAGAACGAAATTTGCGTTACATGTTCAAATAATTATCTGAAAGATAGTGTGCCAAAAGCTGTCAGTAATAAAACTGCGGCTATAATAGTAACCCAGTTTTGCGTTTCCCCGCTGTGGTCATATTCATTAAACAGTCGATTGTGTGAAATTGTGTGTGGGATGACTGGATGGGGGAAAGGGAGCAAAACGGGAAATGAATTTATATGAAGCATTTTGTACCATGTCATGTGGTAGGTAGAGGAAGTTTTTTTAGATTAGGTATATTGTAGTCAGCGAATAATAGAAAAAGGACTACTGTCATTACCTGTTGGAACTACAATATGATCGTACATATGCTACGGAATGAGGGAACAAGTGGCTGGAGAACAGTGGTAGTCGATATGGGTTGAAACGTGTTGCACGAGACAGAAACTTGAATGGACATAGGTAATATTTAAGATTTTTAAGTGAGCCTGATATGATGATGGCATCCTCTCGGGTAAAATATTCCGGAGGTAAAATAGTCCCCCATTCGGATCTCCGGGCTGGGACTACTCAGGAGGATGTTGTCATCAGGAAAAACAATACTGGCATTCTACGGATCGGAGCGTGGAATGTTAGATCCCTTAATCGGGTAGGAAATTTAGAAAATTTAAAAAGGGGAATGGATAGGTTGAAGTTAGATATAGTGGGGATTAGTGAAGTTCGGTGGCAGATTGAACAGGATTTCTGGTCAGGTGAGTACAGGATTATAAATACAAAATCAGTTGGGTGTATCACAGGAGTAGGACTGATAATGAATAAGAAAATAGGAATGCGGGTAAACTACTATGAGCAGCACAGTGATCGCATTATCATTTTCAAGATAGATACGAAGCCAACACCGACAACAATAGTACAGGTTTATATGGCAACTAGCTCTGCTGATGACGAGGAGATCGAAGAAATATATGAGGAGCTAAACGAAATTATTCAGTCAATTAAGGGAGAGGAAAACTTAACTGTGATGGGAGACTGGAATTCGGTAGTAGGAAAAGGAAGAGAATGAAAAATAATAGGTGAATATGGACTCGGCAGGAGGAATGAAAGAGGAAGTCACCTGGTAGAATTTTGCACGGAACATGATTTAATCGTAACAAACACGTGGTTTAAGAATCACAAAAGAAGGTTGTATACGTGGAAGAGACCAGGAGACACCGGAAGGTATCAGATAGATTTTATAATGGTAAGACATAGATTCCGGAACCAGGTTATAAACTGCAAGACATACCCAGGGGCAGATATAGACTCTGACCATAAAAAAATGTTCAAATGTTTGTTAAGCTTATGGGACTTAACTACAGGGTCATCAGTCCCTAAACTTACAAACTACTTATCAACTACCTTATACTAAGGACGGCACAAATATCCATGCCCGAGGGGGGATTCGAACCCCCGAGCGTAGTGGCCGTGCAGACCGTGACTGAAGCGCCTCAGTCCCCTCGGCCACCGCGGCCGGCTTCTAACCATAACTTGTTAGTCATGAACTGTAGGTTAAAGCTGAAAAAACTGCAGAAAGGTAGGATAATAAGGAGATGGGACTTACATAAATTGAAGGAAAGTGAAGTTCTGGAAAATTTCAGAGGGAGATTTAGGCAACAATTGACAGAAAAAGGGGGAGATAGAACAGTAGAAGAGGAATGGGTAGCATTGAGAGATGAAATAGTGAAGGCAGCAGAGGACAAAATCGGTAGAAATGCAAGACCTACAAAAAATCCTTGGATATCACAGGTAATACTAAATTTAATTGATGAAAGGAGAAAATATAAAAATGCAGTAAATGAAACAGGCAAAATGGAGAACAGAGGACTAAAAATGAGATTGACAGGGAGTGCAAAATGGCTAAGCAGGAGTGGCTAGAAGCCAAATGCAAATCTGTAGAAGAATGTATAAGAAGGGGAAATGTAGATACCGCCTACAGGAAAATAAAAGAGACATTTGGGGACAAGAAAAGCAACTCTACGAATATAAAGAACTCAGATGGGAAACCAGTTATCAGCAAAGAAGGGAAAGCTGAAAGGTGGAAAGAGTACATAGAGCAGCTCTACAAACGAAATAAATTTAGAGACGATGTTGTAGGAAGGGAAGAGGAAGTAGATCAAGATGAAATAGGAGATACTACACTGAGAGATGAATTTGATAGAGCCTTGAAAGACCTAGGTCGGAACAAGGCCCTAGGAGTAGATGACATACCCTCAGAGCTACTAAAGTCTGGGAGAGCCAGCAATGACCAGACTATTTGAACTAGTGTGTAGGATGTATCTACAGGAGAATGGAAAAGCTGGTAGAAGCTGACCTCGGGGAAGATCAGTTTGGATTCAGGAGGAACATAGGAACCCGGGAGGCAATACTCACTTTACGTCTTATCTTAGAAGATAGATTAAGAAAAGGCAAACCTACATATTTAGCATGTGTAGATTTGGAGAAGGCATTTGACAATGTTGGCTGGAATACACTCTTTCAAATTCTGAAGTCAGCAGGGGAAAAATATAGGGAAAGGAGAGTTATTTAGAACTTGTACAAAAGCCAAACTGCAAGGGCATGAAAGGGAAGCATCAGTTGGGAAGGGAGTAAGGCAGGGTTTTAGCCTTTCTCCGATGTTATTCGATTTGTACATCGAGCAGGCGGTGAAGGAAAGTAAGGAAAAATTTGGAATAGGGATTAAAATTCAGGGGGAAGAAATAAAAACATTGCGTTTTGCTGATGACATTGTAATTCTGCCAGAGACAGCAAAGGACCTGGAAGAGCAGTTGAATGGAATGAACAGTGTGTTGAAGAGAGCGTATAAAATGAACATTAACAAGAGCAAAACAAAAATAATGGAATGCGGTCTTAGAAAATCAGGCGATGCTGAAGGAATTAGATTAGGTAACGATACAATGAAGGTGGTAGATGAGTTTTGTTATTTGGGTAGTACAATAACATGCGATGGTCGTAGTACAACGGATATAAAATGCAGAATGGCAATGGGAAGAAAAGCATTTTTGAAAAAGAGAAATTTGCTAACATCGAATATTAATTTAAGGGTAATGAAGTCTTTTCTGAAGGCACTTGTGTGGAGTGTTGCCTTGTACGTGAGTGAAACATGGACGATAAGCAGTGCGGACAGGAAGAGAATAGAGGCTTTTGAAATGTGGTGCTACAGAAGAATGCTGAAGATTAGGTGGGTGGATCGCATAACTAATGAGGAGGTGCTGAACAGAATAGTGAGAAAAGTAATTTTTGGCATACCCTGACTAAAAGAAGGGATCGCTTGGTAGGACACATTCTGAGACATCGGGGAATCGTAAATTTAGCATTGGAGGGAAGTGTGAGGGGAAAAAATCGAAGAGGGAGACCGAGAGACGCGTATAGTAAGCAGATTCAAGTGGATGTGGGTTGCCGTTCTTATGAGGAGATGAAAAGGCCTGCTCAGGATAGAGTATGGTGGAGAGCTGCATCAAACCAGTCTCCGGACTGAAGACCACAAGAACAAAGTGAGCCTGCTATTCTCAGCTAAAGAGATAGGTTGATACAGAAGTACTATGGACCACATAAAATCAAACAGTAAAAACTCCAGACCTATCACACAACACACTCCACGAAACAAAATAAAGAAAAAAAAATACCACCATCAATGAGTAAAAGCGAAGGTCGTTTTCTCATGTCGTGCGCTTGTCAGGTTGGCCATCACTTTCATTCGAAAACGAATGCAAATTATACCATTTGTCACTATGTTCGGAAATGTCAGTTACGAACAGAAATATATTTGATGGTGTTGAATACCCTATTGATCGGGCGTAGAATTAGTCTTACTGAACAATGGTGCTGCTGATCAGCTTGATGAGTAGGCGTGATTCCTGAGAACGTTTTCCGTTTATTTTCTGGTTAGCTACGCCAGAAAAAACTTTGTCATACTCCCAGTTATATCAGTGGGACGAGCGTTCGTTACATAACCACAGATATATACAATGCTTAAAATTGCCAATGTTTGCAAATTCCTTGACAGTTAGGTGAATATTAATTCTAGTTCACCCTACGGAGGTGACAGAGGTCATTGAATAGCTTCTAATAACGTGTCTGACCTCATTTGGCTCGGCGAATTGCGGAAAATGGACATCACTGTACCCACCAAGTCGTTCGAGGTTTGTTGTCGAAAATCGAACCATATTATCTCTGTACTGTCCCTGTATTGCTAAAGAGTTGACGCTGCAAGAGTTACCGCAACGACAGAACATACCATTTGTCACATTAACGATCGATGAGATGCAAATAAGATGATATTTCTTTCCTTTTTTTGCTACATTAAATCCGTGACTTGCGTCAAATGGTCAAAATGTTAAACGTCCAGGATCGGTTGCATTGAGCCAGAGGACCCAGTACATACTATGTGAAAACACCGCTCACCATTGCGAAGACATCATCAGCTTCCCATGTACATTGCCAACATCTTGGAACCGTGTCTTGGTTAGGTCTGTGCCAAACTCAAACGCTATCATGAGATGTTTCGAAATAAGACGGGTATCACCTGACCAGTCAACCATTTTGCAGCCGTCTATGGCTCGGTCGATATGGGCAAGAGCCAAGGTGAGTGGAGAAATGAAGCTCACGGTAAAGGCTCGAGTCTGTCCTCCGCTGTCATAGCCCATTAACACCAAATTGTGCAGTACTTTCAAATCTCATACCTTCGTCTTACAACCACCATAGATAACTGCATTTATTTGGCACAGTCGTTCTTGTGTGTGTGCAGTTAAAGCTCTACGCAGACGACTTTGCTCTGTGTCATTAAGTGCTGACAGCCGATCACCCTCATGTTATAGGTCTTTGTCATTGCCTAGATATTTCTTAACACACTCATGACACCATGTATCACAAAAATTAATTCCCTGACGATTTAGGAAATTCCCGTACGTCTGGGTTCAATTAGCATTCTGTATTCAGATTCTTTTCAAATGTTTGTAAATCTATGGGACTTAACAACGCTGGTTATCAGTCTTACAAAGTACTTAAACTACCTTAAGGAATAACGCACACATCCACGCCCGGGTGAGGACTCGAACTTCCGACGACGAGCAACCCTGCGCTCCCAAGCAAGGCGCCTTAGAACCTGCGTCGGATACCCTTTCACATAATTCACCGTAGTAAAAATAGGATCTCTGTGTCAATGCTCTGCCATTTATACCATTTGTACGCAATTCTACCACTATCAGTATTTATTCATTTCAGTCCGATCGGTGATCAGAAAATTAAGATAAATGCAAATTACCAGAAAACTTAGCAGACGTAATCCTTAAGGTGTTTTATGACTTCTTGATGGTCCGTTGCAGTCGGTCATGAGCAGATATTGAGTACAGTAACTGAAAGTAAACTGGTTAATTAATAAAAATGAAAGTAATGCCAGAATTTACCGGTAATAAATACACCACTAGAAGACGGCCAAGGTTTCGGACGTTCCAGAAAGTCTACTTAAATACCTTACTTGTGTTCAGAAAAAATTTCTTTATTAATTTTATTTGCAATTTTTAAAAAAGGCTGTAAACTTAAAAACACAATGATTAGGGCGAACCTTCTTGTTTCTTCTGTTGTCTATAATAATAAATAAATAAATAAACCACGAAGTTTTAATAAAAGAACACATTAATTCTTTACCTTTCCCTTATTAAAAAAAATGTGGTTAGCGGCAGCGCACTGCACTGCATTAAGTAGTGAGTTCGAGGCCGAATGCAAAGCAGCGTTTTTAAACCCAATCCTTTATTTTTTCAAAGTCAATGTTTATTAAAAAAGATAAGGTGATCTTGCGGTAAAAAGCTCGTCTCGAAACCGAAGGCTCGCGTTATCGAAACCCGGTCGGACCACGGATTTTTTCAGTATGCACTTTAACCCATCCTTCACGTCTAAACGATGTGAGGAGTCGCCAGAAACGCCACGTAGTTCGGATTCCACATTAAGCTATAGGTCCCCTTTCCCCGGTTGTTTAACTGGTGTATGCTAGGGACATGTAAGTCACCGAAGTGGCGTCCAAATGAAACATTTCCACCAGGCTAATGAGCCACACGAAATTATTATTATATTATGTTCATTTCACTCTCTTTATCATCCTACAGAAGTTCTCTGTTTAATGCGAAACATTATTAGGGTCGAAAGTAATGAAGATTCGACATTTAAGCCAAATATTCATAATGGAAATTAACATATTCCAATGACATGTAACAACATATGTGACATATATTTAGAGATGTTCGATAAGTTGTAGATTCATAACGGAATAAAAACTGTCTAAATATATATACGGTGACAAAGGAAAAGAAACGGGAACATTTTCAAAATACTTTGAACTAGAAGTGATGAAGGAAAGCAATTTAATTAGTAGTTATTGGAGTCATACAACTATACCATTTACGAAACACTGATGTAATTTATAATTTTTTTTTAAATTATCTTTCAGATTGCGTCCTCCTGTACGAAAGCAGAATATCGTTACAAGGCAAACACAAATCCTAATGACGTTCATGCGATCCTTTTACTAGCGGTAAAGTGACATTATGGTATGGTATTTCGTCACATGGGATTTCCAAACTCTATATTTTCGCAAATGAAATGCGAAACACCACTGTGAATGTCGATCGTTATGAGGAGATGCCATGAACTTTCGTTACACCTGCATTGAGCAACTTTCCAAACGTTCAAGAAGCGTGGTTTCAACATGACGGAGCGACATCACGGCAGTCAGTGGTATGTGTGCGAGAATTGTTCGGTAGCCGCGTGATCTCACTATTCGGTAACATTACCTGGCCCCCAAGATCGTCAGATTTATACGTTCGTGATTTTTTCTTGTGGTGCTACGTCAAGAGCGAAGTATATACGAGTCGACCAAGAAACCTGCATGTGACATAACACATGAAATTCTCCATATTTTCCGTATCCCGGCTGAGATGTTTCAGTGAATAATCTCAACAGAAGATTACACATACGTATTCGTACAGGAAAAAGTCAGTGTTTCGCAAATTCCACAGTTTTAGGACATCAGTTACTAAGAAATGAATGTATTTCCTTCATCACTACCAGTTCTATTGGATTGTGGAAATGCTTCATTTTTTCTGTGTCACCCATATATTTAATAGATAACTACAATATATGTTTGTGCCAATATTTCGCAGCGTTAGAAGAATGACAAAAATGTTAGGGAGAAATGGAAGTCAACTTAAATGTGCACTCATAGCTTTCTACAGAATCCGTAGAGCGTTATTAGGCCAAAAAGATGCTAATATATTGTAATACAGACTGATTAAAATATTCACAGCAAGAATTCTGTGTGAATTCAAGTGAATTCTGGTACTCCATGATAAATCTGTGGGTGATTACCTTTCTTTTAAAGTAATAATGATGGAAATATATCGGGTAGAATGTCCTGACCGACTGACTTTAAGTCACAGTAACGAATTTCCCGTAAGAAACGTCTAGAAGGAAATCGAGTTTAAGTACAAATAGAGGATAGAGAGAATTGCTTAAATTGTGATACTTGTTGAGAAATCAGTGGATGAATACCATTCATACAACACAAAAACAAAATAGATCGTTCAGATAAAACGACTTGGCCGAGCTGCCATTAGATTTCATAATCTTTTAATACATAATATAATTTAACACATTCTGTAAATAGCTGAGAGTATTGTTGTACGTTGTGGGATCCACGCTAAATGGGACTGACAGAGGATTTTGATAAAGTACAGAGAAGTGCAATTCATTTGGTATTACCGCGATATAAGGGAGAGAATGTCGCTGATATATTGCACGAGTTGGGGTGGAAATCATTAAGACAAAAGCATCACTCGTTATGACGAGATCTATTTGAAAAATCTTTCACCAACTTCCTCCTCCGAATGCTAACGTATTTTGTTAACATCCACCTACATAATAAAATGACCATCAAAATAATTTAAGAGAAAACGGATTTAAAACGGAAAGATGTAGGTGTAGAGAAATATCATAAAAGCGGTTCGATGAACCTTCTACCATGCACTTCAATGTGACTTGCAGAGTATCTAGGTGTAGACGTAGATGTAAATGCAAGACGGGACTTTTAAAAATGTTTCTCAGATGTACTATACTCCCTGGTTTTGTCATCCCTTGCTCCTTTAAAGCATGCTATAGTAACACCAAGCGACAATGGAACATTTGGAGGAACAACTTGGGCCGTTCACGTTGACAGTCAGGCAATTTTGTCAAATACTCTCTTGTCATGTAGAAACCCGTCGATTCGGAATGACCATCGGAGCTTCGTTGCTAGTACGTCGCACTGGAAGATCGGAACACGCCCCAGACGGGTTAAATTGCTCGCACTGCAGATTTACCCAGAACGATGAAAGGGGTGGGGTGGAAACGGCCGGGCCTGCACCTTGATTCTAAATCAGACCTCGCCGACTGCCCCTGCACCCACCCACCCCTACCACAACCCACCGCTAGCACTTCAACCCCCGGTCACGTACGCAAACAAAGGCGCGCTCCATTTCGCCACGTGTCATAAATTATTCCGGGCCGCGCAGCGAACATTTCATACTCTATTCTTTCAGGGCGTGCTGGTTTTTCGGCCGCTCGTTTATTTTTAAACCGCCCCCTCCCCTTGCTCTTTTTTCCACCCCCGGCTCCCGCGGCCGGCTATGCGCGGCAGAGGTGCCTGCGTAATTGTATTTACGAGGTCGGCGAGCAGGCGCGGTGGTGTCTGCAGCGCCGCCGACCGCAGCGGAGCTGGGCGCGACAGCGCATGCGCAAATTAAATAAAATGCTCCCCCGCGGCCGCGGATTACGCGATTCCAAACGAGTCGGCGCGGCGCCTGGCAGCTGAGGGGGCGAAACGCAGGAGGCGATGAATGTCCGGCGGCTACTCGCGTCGGCTGGGGTGGTTCTACTCTAGGTACTCGGCAGAGGAGCACAAGAGGCCTCGTTCACCGTGCTTCAGTAGAATGCTAATACCACTGACGGCCAGTAATACTTGAAGTTGGGTGTTGCACCCCCAATACCTCATTTTTATAGCATGTGTTTACACTGGAGACATTTGTTACGCTATAAAATGTAGATGAAGGACATTATTTTTACAGGGCCAATTTAAGATCCTGTGAAGAGGTAGAGATATATCAATGACCGAAAGAATCTCTGTCAAGGTGCATGCTACAACTGTTCAATAATCATTACTTCATAAAACCTATCTGTTATTTAACAGACTGCGAATGAGACATATTACAAAAAAATGTTCAAATGTTTGTATAGTTTATGCGACTTAACTACGGGGTCATCAGTCCCTAAACTTACAACCTACTTATGAACTACTTACGAACTAGGACGGCACAAATATCCATGCCCGAGGGGTGATTCGTACCCCAGACCGTAGTGGCCGTGCAGACCGTGACTGGAGCGCCTTAGTCTCCTCGGCCACCGCGGCCGGCAATGAGACATATTACATAAGTACACTTATTCTAAAATTTCACCTCCTATTTTGAACGATGCAAATTAGTCACCAGTCGAATTGAATCTGCACTGTCCATCACAATATCTCTTTCAATGGAAAGGATCGCGAAGACTGATGTTCTTTCCTGGAGCATAAAATTGCATAAGAATGTGGTGAAACACGTCTTTCTTATCGAGTGATGTCATGAGAATTACGAAAATTAGTTTCAACAGTTTAGGGTAATCATTGAACGTCTTCCTAGGTTTTTGATTAATATAAAGTATGCAAGGACAACCAGATAACGATCTACACGTAAACTACTAGGTCATTTGTGAATGAACGAAATTATTGAGACTGGTGTTGCATTGTCAGTATTGGTATCTTATTCGTGCGTGCGGCTCTGTAGCACAGTAGTAAAGTGCCAGACTGTGCATCCAAAAGTCGTGGAATCGATCCCCGCCGGGTCATAGGTTTTTTATCTGTCACTTTTCACTTCTTTCAATTCTGGCAATGTTGATGATGTGAAAAATATCGAGTAGCACCGCGGCTCGGAATGCACGACAAACTGTAGGTCCCCCTATTGCTGGTAAAGTCAATACACGCCCATGCCTAGTAAGGCACAGTGGTGTACCAATAATTCTTTGTTTGCTTACTGCTTTACCCTACATAGCCGGCCGCGGTGGCCGAGGTGACTGAGGCGCTCCAGTCACGGTCAGCACGGCTACTACGGTCGGGGGTTCGAATCCCCCCTCGGGCATGGATATTTGTGCCGTCCTAGTTCGTAAGTAGTTCATAAGTAGTTTGTAAGTTTAGGGACTGATGACCCCGTAGTTAAGTCCCATAAGCTTAACAAACATTTGAACATTTATCCTACATACTCGAGAAGAAAGAATACTGGGTGAAGCAATGGGAGAAATGTCCCTTGTTGGGCAGTGCCACGTAGCGGAGCACTGAGAACAGCTTCTGGCCAGGGTTTGCTGGGAGTCAGCAACGGCTTGTGATGTCACTGACCCGCCTATTATGACGTGCTTCGGTGCGGACTGGACCAACACCGTCTAGAAACAAGTTCTCACAACAACCCCGTGTCACGTCAAACCGATAGGCTGCCATCGCAAGCCTACTAGCTGGCCTCTGGGGCACAGCCCACTGCCTCTTAGCACCATCCAGTGAGCTTGGTCAACACAAATCACAGACAAGGTCTCACAACAGGCCGTGCTACGTCACATTGACCAGGCAGCAGGCGACAGCTGAATGGCTGGCCGCTGGAGCACGCCCACTGACCAGTCGCGGCATGGTCAGTGTGACGTAGCACGGCTTGTTGTGAGACCTTGTCTCTAGGTTGTGTTGGCTTATGACGGCAGCTTATCAGTGTGACGTGACACGGGCTTGTTGTGAGGCCTTGTTTCTAAACGGTGTTGACTGGACTCGCAGCTGCCGCAGGTATAATGGGCCAAGCCGTCCGCCAGGGAGTTGTTAGAGTGAAACTCCTAAGCTGATCATGAGGCCAGCGCTTCTTTGGGCGCATTACGGGGCAACGAGGCATTTTACAACCAAACTTAATGTATTTCGTAATATAGGTTACGCTTCTTAAACGAAAATATAGACATGCATATTTAAAAATTTGGGAGTTGTGGAACATTGCAACAGTACCTCGCCACTGGATCATACCAAGTTGACTCTCGCTGTTTCTGAAATTCCTTCGGCAAAGAGTAACAAAAAACTAGACGACCACGGTGCCGTTTAAATCTCTTAACAAAAATAAGTCTTTCGGACCAGATTGTAAACCGATAAGGTTCCTGTCGGAATATGCTAATGAAATATTAGCAGTCATGTACACCCGTTTTGTCAACCAAGGATCTGCAACGAGACTCCTGCGTTCATAAAAATCTGTAGGAGTAATCCACTGAACTGCAGATCTGTTTCATTGACGTCGATTTACAGCAGCATTTTGGAACATATCCTGTGTTCGAACATTATGAATTGCCAACTATCTCTTGGCCTATGGCCAATATGGATTTTAAAGTTATCGGTGTTGTGAAACACAACTAGCTGTCTACTCATACTAAGTGATATATACTATAGACAAAGTATCTAAAGTTTTTCTCTTAATCCAAATTTCGAGGCGGTACCTTATAAGTGGTTTTTGATAAAAAACAGTTCGTAGTAATAGGCGAAAAGGCATCTACTTAATGGGAGAGTTCTCCAGGATACTTGAAGAATTCAAAACTCATGTATGGGTGAACTTTGCATGAACTCTTGCCGCTGCTGTTATATCTCATGGTACGTGAACAAATTTCTGACCTTTTTTCGTCTATTTTATTAATGGTGTATTTTCTAATATGCAATGTGTAACGAAGTCGTTGAACTAGTGGCTACTAGCTCCGTCTTCTAGTGTTACGCTGCGCGGTCCGGGGAAGCACGTCACTGATTGTGTGACCGCTCCTGTCAATATTCCGCCGATAGCCTCCTATCCCCTCTTTCCGTAAAAAGAAAGAAATTTTTAAAAATGTGATTTATCATCCGGCACTTTAAGGTGACAGAGGCGAGGTGCTGCGGCAATTAAGCTGTGAGGACGGACCGTGGAGCATGCGGGGGATCTCAGTCGGTGAAACCTTACGCAACCGTTACAGAAGAATCGTTTGTTTGCTCACCAAGCTCTTTTGTGTTATACTCGACAAGATACTCAAGCACCGAATCACTCAAGTTCACAAGCAGACACTGTAGAGAGCGAGCGTGCTGTACCCACTGATTAATCGAAACTCCAAACTACCGATTGATAGTGGATTCCATTTAAATGAAATATCCATCAGGACAGTAATGGACTATGGTTGTAATGTTTGGGGAAACGCCTTACCGTCACACATCCAAAGCTCCGCAGTCTGCAAAAAAGGTATTATGTGGAGTCTTCCACATACGTATGTAGTATTCGAATAAATACATACGCGAAGCTGCCCACGAGAAGATCGTTCAATACCTGAGATAAAAAACACATTCAAAGTGGTTAATCTATTTCTGTGCTTTAGCGAGACTAACGCATAGCTATTCATTTTCATATATACAATGATTGAACGCTGATATTAAGACTGTGTGTGGGAAACAGGATTCGAATGTAGACCTCTCCGTTTTGCGAAGAAGCGTTCTAACAATACAGCTAACCCAGTGAGTTTCATGGTCTGTCCTGACAGCTTTACATGCTCCAGTACCTCACCTCGTACTTCCTAAGCCTCACAGAAGTTCTCCGCTTATCTTGTACAATACGCACTGCCGAAAGGAAGGTTGTAGTGGAGACTTGGTTTAGCCATAGCCTAGACGATGTATCGAGAATGATATTTTCACTCTGCAGCGCAGTTACGCTGATATGAAATTACCTGGCAGATAAAAACTGTGTGCCCGAACCGGGATTCGGACCTGGGACCTTTGACTTTTGCGGACAGGCGCTCTACTAACTGACCTCTCCCACACGGTTCACGGTCCGTCTTCACAGCTTCATTGCCGCAGCACCTCGCCTCTTACTTTCCAAACTTCCCAGAATTTCCCCCGGGAACCATGCAGAACTAGGACTCCTCTTTCACAAAGTCACAATTGATAAAATTACTTGTACAACTCGTAACTACATATACTGAATCTCATTTAATTACTTTTCTGCTAGTACGAATGCTGTTATTCATTTTTAATCGGAAAATATCTCCAAAACTAAATTAAATGTGTCGTTATTTATTATACAGTATTATCACCTGTCAGTTATACATTTAGCAATTGTAACTAATAAATATGATGATAACAATAATTCACAAAACTGTCAAATTAAATATGTTTTCTCTCCTTCTCTGGCAGTGATTTTTGAAATTATTTGTAATATCCTCGGGATGATAATGGTGGGAATAGGATCCCATTTGGGAAATTTTCTGTAACCACAATAAACATTTAGGACGATTTGTTATTCTAAAGTTTCTTGACTATTACTGTTGTTAGTAGAGCTTTATAGAACGAGTACTTAATTTTCGAGAGTTGCTGATGTTGGAGATTGAAATTGTTTATTATTGGCATACAAAGGTTGGCACCAAGCTCTTCTCAGAAAAGATTTATTGGCAGCAAAATTGGGCTCAAATGTGTCTTCTTATTTTACATTTGTGTATCATTCTCATATATACGAGTAAGCATTGCCTTGTAATCAAAACTCATTTTACGTCGTGCTATTGCCACTGCCATACTGCAAAACAAATTTGACTCCTCTCGGAGAGCGACAGTATTTCTACTATCCACATAATCTTCTACTCGATACGTTAGCGAATTCCTATGGCTAGGCCGCCATGTCTCATATCTGCAGGCGGAAACATCTATTACCCTTGTTGCATACAGCCAACAGGGACAGTGTCATGAATGTCAGCACATGGTGGAGAGATACAACACTTTCTGGTGTCAGTCCGATGACATTACCACCAGCGGGAGGATCCATTACATTGACTTCAGCAGTGGAATGCAAGTGGTGCAGTATCTGACCGTTTCGTTTCACTTTCCCCCTGTCCCATCAGCAGTAGCACACAGCACCTACTAAGTTCTTTAACATACAACTTTATCAGGATACCGCACATTTAGAACAGGATATCGTTTCCGGTGTGACATACGGGAAATTACATTTTGGGAGTAGTGCAGTACTTAGGCTTCACACTGTCAGCTTTGTCCATGGTATATGGTCAGTGTCTGAGTGGCGTGTCACAGTGGAAAGACCATCTACCGCACTTCTGGTCACCCTCGATTACCGTGACGGATGGTAACTGAGACGGATCGTCAATAGTGAATGAAGTCAACATTGCTGCAAACAACTGCTAAATTCAACATCGAACGTGCTAAACAATTCTCCCAATGGAGATAACTTGTGATGTGTGCGTCGGTGACATAAATTCGTACTACGTTATTACGAAGTCATTGGCCTGGAAAGGGCTTGCTTTTGTCACCAATCACAAAGGACAGACACTGGAATATTGGCGGAATGTGATATAGTCCAATGTATCACGATTCTCTCTGCAGCACGACGATAGTGTCTGTGTTAGACCACATGAATGGATGCATCACATCTACTATGAAGGTGTGGTACGAGGGTTGTTTTTTTTTTTTTTTTTTTTTTTTTTTTTTTTTTTTTTTTTTTTTTTTTTTTTTTGCTTGCTCTGAGGTGCAATTTCGTGGTATGAAATGGTCACTTAGTTGTTCTGAATGGGACATTAAGTTGGCAGAAATGTGTTGAGCAGGTTGGGAAACATCTCCACTCATTTTTGGCCTTCGAGCAACATCATGGTTTCCGTTGTTCTATTATAATAATGCGCAGCCACAACGCTAATACGCCGCCCTGGAATGGTTTCATTTTGATGCAGAGGTGATCCAAAGTCTTAGGATGGGCAACCCGGAGCCTGGGTTTAGCCCCACGGTGATATGTACGTCTGGGTCTATATGTATACTCCGCAATCCACCGAACAGTGCGTAACGAAGGGTACTTAGTAGCACTTCTGGTTACTTGGTTTCGTGTTCCACTCCCGTATAGATCGAGGGAAAAACGAATGCTATGATGCCTCTGTAAGAGCCCCCATCTCTGTGATCTCATCCTTGTGGTCTTTACGTGATGTGTACGTTGACGGCAGTAGAATCGTTCTCCACTCCCCTCCAATTTGCGGCCCTCAAACTGTCTTCAACAGTGTTTCTCGGAAGGAGCGTCGCCTTCTTTCCAGCGACTCGCATTTGAGCTCCAGAAGCATCTCAATAACAATCGCTTATTAATCGCACCTACCAGTAACAAACACTTTCGCTGGTGTCTGAAGTGCTGATATATCTTCTGTACTCAGATCTGGTTGGGATGCCAAACCTTCGAACAATACTGACGACGGGGTTGTATATGCGACCACATTTGCAGACGAATCACCTCATCATAAAATTCTCCCTATAAACGAAGTTCTTTTTCATATCGCTGTGCAGGCTTACACGTAGATCATGAAGTGACGCGACTCTGTCAAGCTGTACACTACTACTACTACTACTATATTAGAACAAAACGGGATTGTTTCTCCAACTCATCCGCATTAACTCGTGACGAGACCCTAGTCTCTGATAAACACTCGCTATTGGGAAAAACGAAGTGGGTTCTGTTACTGAAGTAGTCTTCGAACCACGCACATATTTTGGCACCTATTCCATAAGCTCGTAACTTTGTTAGCATTCTTTAGTGCATTACCGTGTCAAACGCCTTTCTAAAACCGATAAATATGGTCTCCCAGTTGACCTTGATCCAAAGGTCACATGATGTCATGAGGGAAAAGAGAAAGCTGAGGTTCGCACCATCGATGGTTCCTAATGCCATAATGATGTATGGACAGAAGCCTTTCTCCCTAAAGTAAATTTACTATATTATTTTAAATTTTTTGTAAATCCAAGAGCCTAAACTGCTGCGTTATCAATCTGTAGGCCTACAAACTACTTAAACTAACTGATGCTAAGGACAACACACACACACACCCATGCCCTATAGAGGACTCGATCCTTCGTCGGGGGGCATCCGCGCGCTTAGCAGCAAGGTGCTTTACAGCCATCGGCCACTCTACATTGGCTACTATTGCAGAACCAAGAATATGTTCAAGAATTCTACTGGTTTTATTATGTTGTTGTTGTGGTCTTCAGTCCGGAGACTGGTTTGATGCAGCTCTCCATAATACCCTATCCTGAGCAAGCCTCTTCATCTCCATATAAGAACGGCAACCTACATCTGTCTTAATCTGCTTACTGTACCCATCTCTTGGTCTTCCTCTGCGATTTTTACCCCATACACTTCCCTCTAATGCTAATTTCACAATTCCTTGATGTCTAAGAATGTGTCCTACCAATCTATCCCTTCTTTTAGTCAAGGTATGCCAGAAATTTCTTTTCTCCCCAATTATGTTCAGTACCTCCTCATTAGTTACGCGATCCACCCACCTAATCTTCAGTATTCTTCTGTAGCACCACATTTCAAAAGCCTCAATCCTCTTCCTGTCCGCCCTGTTTATCGTCCATGTCTCACTCCCATACAAGACAACACTCCATACAAACGCCTTCAGAAAGGACTTCCTTAGGCTTAAATCAATATTCGATGTTAACAAATTTCTCTTTTTCATAAAAGCTTTTCTACCCATTGCCATTCTGCATTTTATATCCTCTGTACTGCGACCATCATTTGTTATTTTACTGCCCAAGTAACAAAACTCATCTACCTCCTTTATTGCTTCGTTTCCCAATCTAATTCCTTCAGCAACACCTGGTTTTATTACACTGCACTCCATTACCCTAATTTTGCTCTTGTTAATGTTCATCTTATATGCACCTTTCAGCACACTGTCCATTCCATTCAATTGCTCTTCCAGGTTCTTTGCTGTATCTGACAGAATTACTATGTCGTCGGCAAAACGCAATGTTTTTAATTCTTCCCCCTGAACTTTAATTCCTTCACCAAATTTGTCCTTGCTTTCCTTTATACCTTGCTCAATGTACAAATTGAACAACATTGGATAAAGGCTACAACCCTGCCTTACTCCCTTTCCAACCACTGCATCCCTTTCATGCCCTTCAACTCTGACAACCGCTGTCTGGTTTTTGTACAAGCTGTAAATAACCTTACGCTCCCTATATTTTACTCCTGCTTGCTTCAGAACTTGAAAGAGTTTATTCCAATCAACATTGTCAAAAGCCTTTTCCAAATCTACAAAAGCTAGAAATGTAGGTTTGCCTTTCCTTAATCTATCTTCTAGGATAAGTCGTAAAGTGAGTATTGCCTCCCGAGTTCCTACATTTCTCCTGAACCTAAACTGATCTTCCCCGAGGTCGGCTTCTACCAGCTTTTCCATATTGGTCTGTAAATATATGGTTCGATCTTTTGTTTATACAAGGCAATCACCTTCATACAGTCGACTGAAACTTTGCGGTGAGTACATTGCACTTCATGGGACGTCGGTTCCGTGTCAAGAAACTTACAGCCAGAAATAGGCAAGAACTGACTCCAACAGTGCAAACGATTTGGTGTCGGCTGCGTACAGAGGAATACTGAGCACTTGGAGACTCACTTTCAAGGCGTCTCTCGGCTGTCAGCGGGCTCAATGTTAGATACATAGCGCATGAAATTTTTAAAGTCGGTGCTTTTCTTCCCAGAATGTATTTATTCCAGATCACGATGTGTCGCACTGTAACTGGACCGGAATACTATGGAAAAATCTGGTAATTCCCAATGTTTCGCTCAGTCCCCAATTCGAAAAAGAAGCTAAACTGTAACAACCCAAACTTATCCCACTGCATTGACAAAATCTGGTGCTTAAAACGAAACCGAGTTGCGCCAATTACGTCCGGCGCGGCCAGACCCCTAGTTAGAACGGTAGAAAGCAGAGCGGGGAGGAAATGTCGGCGAGATAGCGCGGCGCCGCTAACAGCAGGTGGCAACTGCGTGGCCGGCGCCTAAGTGGCGGCCAGATACGATCTCGCAGCGGGCCACACATTAGCCGCGACGCACGCGCGCCGCCGCGCCGCCGCGCCGCCACTAGCTCACCGACCACTGCCGGCGGCTGCGCTGCACGCCACACGACGGTCATTAATGCTGGCGTGTGAGGACCGCGGTAAGCGGCGTGGGGGAGACAAAGAAATACCCAGAGGCAATCTCACGAGTATCGTGATACAAACCCTGAACTATTCGAGCACATCTTTTGTTTATAAAGAAAAGTTTCTAGTAACTTTTGAAAGCACTTTTTTTTTTTTTTTTTTTTTTTTTTTTTTTTTTTTTTTGGAACAGCGATATTAAAATATTTGATAATTAAAATAAGACAGTCTAGATCGCAATTTGTTGCGTTTATTACTGGCTACCGGTTTCGGTTTTATAGAACCATCTTCTTCAGGCCTTTAGTACCTTATTGGTGGACGGTGGAGGTGGCCGGAGAAGTTGACGCCTGCTACGGCCACCACCACCGTCCACCAACAAGGTGCCAAAGACCTGAAGATGGTTTTATGGAACCGAAACCGGTTGGCAGTAATAAACGCAACAAATTGCGGTCTAGACCATATTTTTTTAATTATTAAAAGTCTCTAGATTTTTATATGTACTTTTCATTGCAATTCATTCATATTGACATCGTATTGGATGTTCAGGTAACAGCAGGAAACATGGGACAAAAGGTAATACGCTGCTGTACCTAACACAGTTCTCAAATGAAATCGTCCTACAAAATAATAATAAAAATTACAGCGATATCTACATTTAATAGTATATAAGGCTTACTAAAAATATTAAGTGTGGAATATACTTTCCTATATATATGTATATATGACAGTTCTTGGTCTAATGTACCCAAAATCATAAAATAAAAAACTTTACAGCAATCTTCTAATGATGACATTACTGCTTAAGATTTTCAGAAAAGTCAAATTGTACCCAATATTCATGAGATGTGCTATTAGTAATGGTATAAACGCTCCAACTGATTCTACTAAGAATTCATCGATGAAATAGAAGGAGCTGACCATCAACAAATTCTTTACATTCATAGAGCCTGACATCTTTCATTTTATATAAAAATTTTAACAGCCGCATGTATCACATAGATGGATAACTACTTCAAAATCATTCTTGAATTCTTGAATAGAAAACAACAAGCATTGAAAGCATGACTGCTTTCGACGTTACATTTTATATCATCTTCAGATACAACTTCAATTAAACTCTGAAATAAAATCCATCTCACGTAATAAAATCACTTCACATAATATTTAAAGTCGAAATAATGTCATCAACATATGAAAGAGTAATGTATAATGTAGTTAATACTTATTTATTTCGTATTAGTCTTCCAACAGGTGACAATATTATATCCACGTAAAGTGATTTTTATATGTGGCATGGATGTTTTTATATCACAGAGGTTAATTGAAGGCATATCTAAGGATGATGGGAAAAAAATAATTCCGATCATCTTCAATGCTTGTTGTAAAGGGAAGATAAATGAAAGTTTCATTTTGAAATAGTTAGCGATCTATGGCCCAGATTCCTTTGTTGTTATTATAAAATCTTTTACGTTCCTCTCAAACTAAATTTGCATATCATGGGAGTGGGATAGGAGTAGATGTAATTTTCATATTAAATGTTAAGATATTTGTAAATGTGAGGGACCTAACTGCTGCGGTTACCGATCCCTAGACTTACAAACTCCTTAAGCTAACTTATGCTAAGGAGAAAACACACACCCATGCTAGAAGGCCGCGGTATATTAGCCGTACGCACTGGACCGCCGTGCTGCAGTGCGAGCGTTCGTTTGCCGTCCCTCCTCGCCCATGGATGTTTGTGTTGTCCTTAGGTTAGTTTACCTTAGTTTAAATAGATTGTAAGTTACGGACTAATGACCAAGCAGCTGACTCCGATAGATTTACTAACATTTGAATATTTTGAACATGCTAGACGGAGGACTCGAATCTTCGACGGCGAGCACCTGCGTGCCACGGAATGGAGACTTCTACAACATGTCTACGTATCGAAAAATGTGTCACATTGGAGGATTAATTTCGCTGTAGCTTAGCGTACACAACGTCTGAAATCGCGTTGCGTTGGCAGGGCTGTCATTCATACTTCAGTGATTCACATGGAAATATTATTTTCGTAAAACTACTGGAGGTAAAAACACTTTGAAAGTAGAGTCGTTATTGGACCTTAACGTTCCATGTCGAACATCATTCAGTAGCCCGAGATCTACGGTGTCAAGATTGAAATGATTATGTAAAGTTTCAGGCATTGTATCTTACCACTGAGTGTTTAGTGGCGACGGCCTTCACTTAGTGAACGAGAGCATCGGAGTTGGTAATAAAGGAGGGAAGGGTTCGTCTCACAACAGCATTAATAAAATATTTGTTATTTGATTCTTTGTCTTCGGATCTCTTTGTTTGCATGGGGTACACTAAATCTTCCTGACGAGCAGTTGCTTTAAATGTGAAAGATACGCAGACTAGAAGTAGGCACCAACGACTTGTCAAAACTCTAAGGATTGTAGTGTTGGATGTACGTTATGAGTCAGTCCAGTGCCAGCTGCTGCCAGTGTCACATCGTAAACAGCGCTAAGTATCACAATTTAATTTGCCAATCAAGTTATTCATTTTCGTTAGTACTTCTGTTTTAAGAGGTTTATTCTCGCGTACTTGGTATATTTCGTTTGTGCTACTGTTTTAATAGTTTATCCTCTCCACAAAAGTATATAATTGTAACATCTAAATAGTGTTTGTTTTTAATTGTTTGCTACACATACTGCCATGTTGTGTTTATGTGTTCGTTCCAGACTTATAATGATTTTGATTAATCCTTTAATTAAAATGTCTCTTACAGCTGAATTTTTAGAGTTATTAAAATGTAAATATTTGCGGCGATCATTCTTGACAAGAGCTCCAATTTGGTTGCTCGATCTGTTTGATGTGATGAATACTTTAAATGATATAAATTTTGAATTGATTGTATCAAGTACAGTTCTATTTTTCACATATCTTTTTTCGTACCAGTGAGCCAGGTAATATATGCATATTGTTACGTCTGTACTTCAATAACCTATGAACTGCCATTACGTGCTCCCCTTTATCTATCACGATTCTCGCGGATCTCTAATACATTGACGCATTAGCCATCCATTCTCAACTATTACTGACGTAACTTTAGTCATTAATGCATTTAATTATAAATGGTTGTTTAATTTTCAATCTTTTAATTGCACTACCACAGTGCAGCAAAAAATGACATTTATTTGTACTTGAATCTAAGTATAAACGAGTAACATATCTATCAAGACCTTATGTAAATATTATAAACTCGTTGATAAAACAATAAAGTGTGAATTTGACCTAGTAAGCCGAAACCAGTTACCGACTTAAAATACACTCGTGTAACATATACAAAATTGAATTTCTCATTCGGAAAATAAAAAATTGAGATAAACGATGTCTGACCTTAAAGGGCGACGCCAGGATTGTTTGCAGGTGGGTGCGTCTCGACCTGCAATACCGTAGCTGTAACTAGGGGAGGGGGAAACGACCATATAAATATATATATATAAATCTTTCAGCAGACTATAAGAAGGCGTATTTTTATTTCGTAGGAAAAGTACTGTTTAGTGGTGGGAATCAGTGTCAGTTTGGCGATAATCTAGTGAACAATATATATCTGGTGACAAGCTAGTTGTTGTGCGTAATATTTGAAAATCCTAGATAAAGCTGAACATTGCTTTGTAAAAAAAAAAAAAAAAAAAAAAAAAAAAAAAAAAAAAAAAAAAAAAAAAAAAAAAAAAAAAAAAAAATTAAAACAAGGTTGAAGACTATTACACAGTATGGTTTGTGGTTAAAACTTATGATAATGTAGTAGCCTTCATTGTATTCTTAAAGCTGTAAACAAAACCAAAAGTAATCTGAAAGCTATCACGAGAGAGTAAAACATTATATTATCTTATCGAGTATATAACATTACAACTATTTAAGAGTCTCGTCTTGGCTCCGGAGAGGAATATGATGGTAATGCCAGTATATTACTTAGTGCTTACAAAATACTGGTTTTTTCCGTTTCAGATTATCTTTTAAGTCAGTAATGACGAACAAAAGTAATGAAATGACGTAGAAGTGTAGTACAAATACATTTATACCCAAATAACAAACTTGATCCTGATTGTAAACTTTAGCCTGTTTTAATAGTGATAGGGTGCTAAGGTTGGAAGTGGCAGATTTAGAGTTCAACATAACGTTTACAGATTTCTGTCGGCGCTTAGCCATTTGGGGCCGGCCATCTTGGTTTTCGTGGTTTCTAACGTTCACTCCAGGCAAATTCTGGCAAGTTCTCCTGTAAAAGGCCACAGACGCTACTTCCCTCTCTCGTTGTCTCACTTAGATTAATTACGCACGAGTATCTGCAAAAATGGGGAAAGTATAAAAAAATGAAAGAAAATTAAAATTTACTCATTTAAATTACGGCGTCATGGTGACCCACAGAGCGTATTAACTTGTAAAATAGGTATTAATATCCAAATCACGCCGCCGTGTTCTAAAATCTTTGTAGAGTTTATGGGACTTAACAACGTGGTCATCAGTCTCTAAACTTACAAACTACTTATGAACAGGCTTATACTGAGGACGGCACAAACATCCATGCTCGAGGGGGGATTCGGACCCCCGACCGCAGCGATCGTGCAGACCAGACCGTGACTTTCACGCCGCAAACCGCTCGGCTACTGCGCCATGAACCGTGTTCTCCTCGTGAAATGCGGTTGATTAGAATTACACTCATAATTTATATCAGTGCAATTTTATAAGTCCTCTGTATTAAGGCACGCGGGAAAAGTCCAGTATTTGAATATAAATGTTTTGAACACGCCTCTATCAGTGTTTTGAGTGTTGTTGGCCGTTTTGCACACCAACTAAATAATGAACTCTTTTGGACAACAGCCTAGTTGCCTCAGGTTTCTATTTTGCACCAAAGCTTACGCCCGAATGGTTTTATTTTATATTACACAATAATGAAATTTTATTTCTACATCATTTCAGATGTGTTCAGTGCACTCCCTTGCACACCCTCCCCCCACCCGGTGCCCATGCTGGCCTTCTTTGTGCGTGAAGACGTGATTGCACTCATGAATGAAGAATGAGGACGATATGGATGCATAGTACATTTGTTACACAACGGAATTTCTCTGGTTGAACAATGGGAAAACTAGGTTTGAAGTTGTCTCAATCAAGTTACCAAAATCGCTCGATAAGACTAAGTTAATGGTAAAAGAAAGAAATCCAAAATGAGGCTTAAGGAAAACGACGAGAATTAAATATCCTCTGAACAAGGTGTTTTATTACTTCAATATTATTGTATAAAATCATTTTGCACAGGTATTCTGTTACTTGATAAGTTAATAAAATACTTTTTCAGGAGTATCTGGGGACACGGCAGTTCCCCCGCCAAGTCGGGCGCACGGCCTTACCATCATTTTCTCGAAGCAGTTGACGGCATTTCCGAACTTCCTGTATCTTAGTTGTGGTTAAAGTTAGAAGCCTAAATTTTCGGTTACCAAGGATATCTACTATAACTAGCTATATTTTCAAATTATACTATTCTACATCTTATAGTTTAGGAAATATTATCAGTCAAATGTTCAAATGTTTGTAGAGCTAATGGGACTTAACTAAGGGGTCATCAGTCCCTAAACTTACAAACTACTTATGAACTACGTTACAATAAAGACGGCACAAACATCCACGCCCGTGGGGGGATTCGAAGCCCCGACCGCAGCGGCCGTACAGACCGTGACTGACTATTAGCAGTCGTAAATTGCTAATTCTGTCACTCACTGACTCGTCGATCATCAAAATTCTAAGGTACTTCTAGCAGTAACAAAAACGTCAAATTTTATATTTAGACAGTGTTCAGCCTGTAATGGAAGAAAAATTGAAACATCTGTAAATATTAATTTCGTTCTCAAACACGTTTTCGCTTGACGGAAGAGTAATTGCTATGTTGGGGTTGTGAGGATTGGATTGGTAATGGTCTTGTGATAGAGCGTTGGGTTCGATTCCTAGTGGCGTATCTTTTTTTTTCTCATTTTAACATAACCATCACCTTTCAATAAACTGTAAGTGAAGAGTTGTCAGACTTGGCATGTGGCACCTGATTACAGAATGAAGAATAATTGTTGCGATATAGCTTAAATTGCTGCAAACGGAAACAGTACCAATGAAACCTACATTCAGGCTTGATTTCAGCTATAAATGAGAAAATTCGTGACGTGACGCGGGCCAATAACGTTAGACCGGAAGCAAACCTGCTCGACGCTCGTTTCAAACCACAACATGGCACAGATTTGGGGATGCCATTGTACGCTAGCTTGATAATTGAAGTAACGATTTACTACGACAATTTTATCAGGAGGCCAATGAAACTTGCATAATTCGAAAGAGGGTTTACTATGGATGTGCACAACACAGTAATAGTGAATGTACATAGCCAATAAGAGTGGTCAAGCTAAACAGAGATTTTGAAGATTTAAATTCTCCACCTCTAATAAAAAGTTAACGGCAAAAACGGAAGTGCTACTAACTACTGCCCTAGGGATGATGTATATTAGAAAAACGTCGATGGTAACATCAATGTTAACATAAATTCAAATATATCGATTTACGCTGAACATCGAAAGGAAAAATGTCCGATAATATCAATGTTTTGGATGTCAAAACAAACAATTAGTAAACTGGCACTACCTAATACAGTATTATTGGTCTCCCTGTCACTTAAAAAAATGTATCAACAATTGTTTTTATACAGATATTACAGTCATAAGAAACTGGAATAAATTCATATAATTACGCCTCATTTAGAGTTTTGAAGGCTAAATTTTACTTACGACGTTGGCGTAGTGTGCAAATTTTGGCAACTAAATGTTCGATTTATGAGGGTTACGTAGAAGAACCTGTATTGTGCGCATCCACAGCAAATCATCTTTCGTGTTATGTTTCAGCTGCGGAGCTGGAACAAAATTAATTATTTACTTTATGGTCAACACGAAAGACTATGGCTCTTATTGTACGTGAGTGGTTTTCCGAAGTGTCTCATTCGTCGTCGCTGCCATCTTCAGCACACTACGCCACCACTACCGTAAGTAAAATTCTATCGTATACTAGATAAAGATATAGTATGCAAAACAGAACATACATTTATATTCACCTATCTCGTTTGTGGCTTGGCATCTTAGGCTATACGAATTTTTATTATAGATCATCGAGTTGAATATAAATATAGGGAAATATCGATAGTTCGATATTTTCCTACCATCGATGTGCCACAGATATATTAATTATAAGTGTACAGCTGGGTTTACAATAGCAAGTCGCTTGCAGAAGTTATTGCTGTAAGTTGTTGTGATTCACCTGCAGCTGTCTTTACACAGCACTTGCAAGAAGTAAGCAAGAAACTTTCGCAAGTACTTTGACAAGTAACTTGCATCAATAACTTGCATACTCCGTTCTCATGTACTTTCAGTGAGATCAAGTAAAATGACGAGTAGGTCGGTCATTTATACTGTAGCTCTTTTGACTTTTACGAAGAACACAAAAAAAGATGAATATTTAGGTTTCAGAGGATACTTAAGCCACAATACGGAACCTACAATAATTTGTTGCTACAACTGCGATTCGAGAACTTTAGTTTTGAAAACTTTTCTAGATCATTTCTAAAAATTATCTTAGTTTTTTATTAACATAAGTTGGATATATAATGAAAACAGGACACATATCACATAGTTATTTCAGTTAAGGAATGGTTGTTACGTTACATCATTAAGAGCCACTTCTTAATTTTTAGCGTTGTTCTCTCAGTTTGTGCGAAAAGTTTGTTGTGAGATTAATTTGCAATAAATTAAATTTGCTAAACATGTACACACGTTTCCTTTATCTATATTTAAAATCATTGTACACATACCATATTTCAGTGAACTGCTCCACAGCTTCATTCAAAGTTTTGTATCTTGTTTTCTTTATACTCGTATATTCTCCATTTCAGTTATTTCGTAACGTAAAGTACATGGGATGGTTTTATGAAATTAATCGTGACATTCAATAAAAGGTTAAGTAGGCTATGTGTTGATGTAAACGACATACTTAACAAAAACTGGCGATTTCAACTTGCAGAAAATAGATACGAATCCCAAAAGCTGCAAAGTAACATGCAGAAACTTCTTGCACACTGTTCACACTCAAAGATGCATACTTGCAGCAAGTCACTTGTGCAGTATATTGAAACGGCCGCAAGTCCACTATGTGACGTAGTCACATCGCAAGTAGTTCGGCAAGTTTCTACCAGCAAGTAATTTGCTGCAATAACTTGCTCGTGTAAATTCAGTTTACGATGGTCTATGAGTTATATGACTGTTGATCGGCCTCGTCGCCACATTAAAGATTATTTATCACAGAATATTGGAGGAGTTAGTGCAATGTTGGTGTTAGTGCGAGCGCAAGCTTACTGAAAAGTCTCTATCAAAGAAGAAAATTAGTGTAATATCGGTGTTAGTGCGGACGCTAACATGCTGTCAATATGTATGCTGAAAACCGTTGCATAAAAGCCTCTGAGAAAATTAAAAAAGATCTGGAGTGGCCTTTAAAAAAATCCGTTGCTCATGTAGAACAAATGATAGAGGATTGTCTCCAAAAATAAATAGCCCTTCGTGAAACAAACGTTTTTCAGTTGTATCACAGAAAAATGTAGGGTTCCCCGGTTCAATCCCCGATCTGGTCGAAGATTTTCTCCATTCGGGGACTGACTGTTGTGTCGTACTGATCATTATTTCATCACCATCGACGCGCAAGTCGCCTAAGTGTCGTTACCAAAAGACTTCCACCAGGCTGGCCGAACACAATCCCAGGTGGGGTCTAACGTCCAAAAGTGTCACACGAAATTATCACCATCATATCCAAAAGCACTTCCAGCTGGATCCCACAATGATGAAAATTATAGATATTCCTCTTTGATTTCATAATTATTATTAACGATCTCAAACTTGATTTTATTCTCACGAAATAATTTACTTTTATTCTGCAACTCTGATAAGTTTTATTTGTACTGATTTTAGGAGAAAGATTTATGCAATTATATGTATTCATTTTTATACCATACAATCGTGTGTGCTATAAATCAAGGCTTCTTTTTATGCACTAAAATAACTAATTATGAATTACTGTTGTATGAAATAAACTGTTCATTCAATAAATACGATGCAAAATAATAACTACTACTTTCACTTATACAGGAAAATGTACCTGATGGCAACTTTCGTATATTATGAAATTCACAAACAGATGCTGAATACAACACTAAGTTGTTGATATTTCTATAGTTGTCCACCACAGGTTGCAGTATTGTACATGATGAAAGGATTGCACGATAACAATGTAACCGACTTTCCAGACTTCTCAAATACTGTTACATCATACCAAACGAAACCACACCAAACCAAACAGACACAGAATGGGTTTTAAGAAAGTCCGTGACTGATTTACAAAAACTTTTTACTGGAAAGGACTACCTACAAATAGAAGTGTTATCCCATCAAAAACCTAAAATGTAGAAAAATGCAAGTCTCGGGACGAATACCTTCCACCATAAAATGCCTTGAGATCTCATGGGACACAAAGTCAGTTATTTTAGTTAGTGTTCATGGAACCAACGATTCAACACCTCCTCATAATTTTTTATCTATTTAGTTATCTAACAACATCTGTAGTGACTTCATAAAAATTATACATCTTTATTTCTACAATAAATATAATGACTTGGCAATCGCATGGCGAATGTGAGGTACTTCATTCCAACGTGATTAAGTTTGGTTACACTGTGGAATACAAATTATATACATATGTAATTGCCTGATCATTATATGTGTTGTGATTTCATTCTATAATGGTACGATTTATTTATTATTATTTATTGTTTTTTTTCCATAGGACCCAATTGAGTAGTGACACTCCATGGTCATGGAACAAGTCAATACATAAATTGTTACACAAGAATGGTAATAGAAAACTTTTAAGTAGTCCTTTACACACGACAATCTCAAGACAAAGTGAAAAGAATCAATAAAGAAAAAAATGAATTAGCTTAATTGATTAACTTTTCTAGGAGTTCCTCTTCAGAATAAGAGGAGTGAGCCAGGAGGTAACTCTTCAATTTAGATTTGAACGAGTGTGGATAAGTGCTAAGATTATTTAGTTCTTGTGGCAGTTTATTGAAAATGGATGCCGCAGAATACTGTACTCCTTCTGCACAAGTGTTAAGGTGGTGTGATGCAAATACAGATTCGACTTCTGTCTAGTATTCACCGAGTGACAGCTACTAACTCGTGGGAATAAGCTGATATTATTAACAACAAACGACATTAAAGAAAAAACGTATTGTGACGCCAGAGTCAAAATTCCCAGACTACGGAAAAGGGATCGACATGACGTCGACACCAGATATTACTCGAACCGCCCGTTTTTGAGCCAGAAATATCCTTTTTGCATCAGGCGAGTTACCCCAAAAACAATGCCGTACGTCATAAGTGAGTGAAAGTAGGCGTAATAGACTATTTTTCGTGTTGAAAAATCACTTATCCCAGATATTGATCTAATGGTAAATATAGGAGAATTTAGTTTTGGAACAAGATCATGAACATGGGCTTTACATGACAGCTTACTGTCCATATGAACACCTAGAAATTTGAACTGTTCAGTCTCACTTATAACATGCCCATTATGTGTAATCAGAAGTCAGCTTTCGTCAAATTATGTGTTAGAAATTGTAAAAACTTAGTTTTACTGTGATTTAACATCAACTTGTTTTCTACAAGCCATGAACTTATCTCTTGAACTGCATTATTTGATACTGTGTCAATATTACGAGCAACATCTTTCACTACCAAGCTGGTATAATTAGCAAACAAAATTATTTTACTGTCACCTGTTATAGTCGAAGGCATATCATTTATATAAATAGGAATCAGCAATGGCCCCAAAACAGACCCCTGGAGCACCCCATACTTAATTGTGCCCCAGTGGGATTGCACGTCATAGCCATTTTCTACAATGCGGAGAATTACCTTCTGTTGTCTATTATTAAAGTAAGAGGTGAACCAGTTGTGGGCTACTCCCAGTATTCCATAATGTTCCAACTTCTGCAACAATATTTTCTGATCAACACAATCAAACGCTTTTGTTAAATCAAAGAAGAGGCCTAACGTTAAAAAAAATCAAATGTTTCTTAAGCTTATGGGACTTAACTACGGGGTCATCAGTCCCTAAACTTACAAACTACTTACGAACTAGGACGGCACAAATATCCATGCCCAAGGGGGAATTCGAACCCCCGACCGTAGTGGCCGTGCTGACCGTGACTGGAGCGCCTCAGTCACCTCGGCCACCGCGGCCGGCCCTAATGTCCATAGACTCTTATTTAACTAATCAACTGCCTCACAGAGAAACGAAACTATAGCATTTTGAGTCGTTAAACCACTTCTAAAACCAAACTGTACGTTTGACAATAAATTATGTGAACTGAAATGATCAATTAATCTTGAATATACTGCCTTTTCAATAACTTCAGAAAAAACCGATGGCATAGAAATAGGTCTATAGTTGTCTACATTATCCCTTTCTCTTTTTTTATAAAGTGGTTTCACTACTGAGTACTTTAATCTGTTAGGAAACTGACAATTCTGAAAGGAGAAATTACAAATATGGCTTAGCATTGGGCTAACATATGGAGAACAGTACTTTAGAATTCTGCTAGATACCCCATCATATCCACAAGAGTCCTTAGTCTTTAGTGATTTAATTATTGACTCAATCTCACCTACGGAAGTATCATGAAGGACTATTTCAGGTAACAGTATCGGAAAAGCATTTTCTAAAAACATTATATGATTACCTGTAGAAACTAGAGTTTTGTTTAGTTCCCCTATTATATTCAGAAAGTGATTATTGAATATTGCACATATATCTAACTTGTCAGTAACAGAAACATTCATACTACGCACTGACTTTATATCTTCTACCTGCTGCTGACCAGACACTTCCTTCACGACTGACCAGATAGTTTTAATTTTATCCCGAGAATTTACTGTTCTTTTTGCATACCACATACTTTTTGCATTCTTAATGACATTTTTCAGAACCTTATAGTACTGTTTGTAATGAGCTATTGCATCTTCATTCTGACTGTTTCTAACATTTTGATACGACTCCCGCTTGGTTCTACATGATACTCTTATCCCCTTTGTCAGCCACCCTAGCTGTCTGTTACAGGAAGTACCCTGTTTTGAGCGTTCTAGCGGAAAGCAATTTTCAAACAGCATAAGAAATGTGTTCAGAAAAGCATTATATTTATCATTTGCATTATCAGCACTATAAACATCCTGCCATTATTGTTCCTTAATTAAGCTTAAAAAGGTCTCAGTTGCAACTGACTGTAACTACCTGATCATCTTTTGAGAAATTGCTACATAAGTCCCCTATGTTACAAGTGACCTGAGCTAACCCTGCACTAGGCTTCACTATGCTGGTGACCTGGTACTCACTCCCAAGTACTTCCTGCAACTGTTGGCCAACACCTCTGCCATGAGAACTGCCTAGCAGCAGAACCTTCTTCTTACTAAGCGCCCTCTCTACAAATTTCGGCTTCCTAACAGCTGAGGTCTGCTGCGTACTTCCTACACCTACAGCTACAGGAGGTTCATCTCGACTCAACTCTGACAGTTGGTCAAACCTATTTGCAACTTGCAATGTAAAGCTATCTGAATACCTTCTCCTAGCTACCTTCTTGTCAACTGCCAGTTCCCATTCCCCAGCCCCCCTTCCCCTCCTCAACCTACCTATTTGCTCTTCAGCGTTTTTCAACTGCACCTGAAGGGCGCAGATCAAACGCTCCTGCTCCTCTATCATCTTATTCCTGCTGCAAATCCTACAGTTCCAGGAGAGAACCTCACCACAATGCCCACTGGCTTCCCCACTGCACTCCCCCCTCATTAAAACACTTAATACAAATCCCACACTGCAGCCCACAACGCACGACCCTACGACAGAGCCCACACTTTTCACTCATGGTAAAATTTCACAATTATTTTTCAAGAAAAACTAGACGTCTACGTTATGAAGTTACTTTTCTACAAAAGAACTAGGAAGTACCTCTTAACTACAGCAATCAACTAACCTCAGCCTCTACAAATCAAGTAACAAGTATCAGAAAAGAGCAAATAACACTACCACAGAAACCTTACACTGTTTCTTGTATAAACATGTTCAAATTCAAGCGTCACTAATAAACTAACTAAACACAGTGAGAGTATAAGAGTTATCAAATACCGTAACGTAAAGTTTCCCAACCTCAACTACGTTAAATTTAATAAATAACTAGCGTGATAACACCTCCTGAAATCTACTAACTTTAATAATTTAACTATAATAACACAAACACTTATCGGAACTTAGCTTTCGGAGACCGCTACGGCTGGAACCAATCGCCAACAGATGTAAACAAAGCAGTAAGACGTCGAAGAGCCGCACACGCGAACACAAATAACACAGCACAACAAACGCTAAAAAACTGACAATGCTTTACTACAACACCTATAGATTGAATATTATCACGAAATAACAGTTAAAATAATTATATTAATCCTAAAATTATATAAAAAATCCAGAGCGATGTGCACAGCAGTCCAGCACTCGTGACGTCACGCCAAAGATCAGGAAGTCAGTACATGTATTATAGAATTAAAGATGTATAATACTAATACAGTCTCTATAAATGTTGGTAGATTACTAATTTAAATAACAAATAAGTGTTTCTATGAACACTAACTAAAATAACCTACCTGGTTTCCCATGGCAACATAAACTAATATTTTAAAAACTTTAGGCACATTTGACTGTACTTCATTATTATGTGGCTACGTTTGGTTGCATAATGGAATATAAATTATTTTTATGTCATTATGAAGATGTGCAATTGCCAGGTCATTATATTTATTCTGATGTCATAGTGTGATTGCCAAGTTGTTATGTTTATTATAGAAATAAAGATGTATAATTTGGATATAATCACCACAGATATTGGTAGAAGACAAATTAAATGAAAGATTACAACGAGGTGTAGAAGAGGTGGTTCCATGAACACTAACTAAAATAACCGACTTGGTTTTCCACGAGATCTCACGACTTTTTGTGGTGGAATGAATTCGTCGCGAGACTTGCATTTTTGTACACTTTATGTTTTTGATGGCATTATTATATCATGGGAACATAATTTCTTTATTAGGGTTTTTCTAAACTACTCATTTACTCCGGGGAAGACCGAGATAAAGTGGTAAATAAATATTTACGTAGTTCTAAAGACAATCAACGTTTTTCAACATTCCGAGTACGGTTATGCATTAAACTAACCACGACGACACGGGTTACTATTACCATTTAGGTGGAAGTGATACTGTGCAAAACATTATGAAACATCTCGTATGATGTTATTTTCCCGGTCTCCGCGTATTTCATTTCGAAGAAGTATTCGTTTGTACGAGACATAACATGAAATATTGAATTATGTGTCAGTCCCAGAGCTGCCTTAAAACGTTTGTCGTTATGGCACAAAACGAAAGTACAAGTAGTTTCATGCAGTCTCCAGCGAAATTAGTAGGTATAAATTCGTCACTTTCGCTTGTCTCTTAATCTTTTTACGTCTGTGTTGGTAATGTCAGAACTATGTGTTTGGCTACTACTTTCAAATTCTACCTTGTTTCCAAAACACACATTTACCACACTTATTTACCGTATAAACCTTCCTGACAGGTAAGTGAATATCGCGTACATTTCGTTATTCTGTTCGTATGGTATAAGCTATGTTGTACATTAAGTTATAATGATTATTTTCAAGAGCACTGCTGTTTTTAGTAATGCTTTTATTTTACTCTACGATCTGTCCATTTTGGCAGACGAGCAGTTTTCAGATATACACGCAATATGCTGATTTGCTTTTGATTTAGCTGTTTATGTCCCTTATTACCTTTTGCAGTACAATGTATTTCATAAATCTGTTGAAGTGGTCCTTTATGTGAGATACAATCACAAGAACTTTGGATGTTTCACAGCTACCAGACATTAGTTTAGAGAAGTAGGGTTTCACATTTTTATGTTCGGTGGTTTCCTTTCTTTGTTGCAAATTTATTTAATTTTCATTTTTCCCCCAGAAAGATAATGAATGATGGTTTTGTTTCGAATCATTTTGCTCGTCAGACGATGAGTTTCCTTAGCATCTGATCGCAGTAATAGTAAAAATCATACCTTTTCCCCTCGCACTCATATCTTCCGTGCCACATGAGAACATATTTTAAATATATAGCCTGCGGAATGAGGATCCCAATACCGAGTTAATTAACCCAAGGCCGAGTCACCCACACACCGACTGCTAATTAACATGGATAATGTACTCTAAAAGCACCAATTAGGCACAGATGTGAACCAATTATTTTTCACTTGTGGAGCTCCGGTATCCCCACGAGAATGGCGGGAGTACAATGTCAAACAAAATTAGTGGCGGTTGGACATGCGCCGCATCACGATTCAATTAGTCAAGGCCTCCACTGTGAGTGGCATCCGGGACTCTTTTATCATTGTAATAGTTACTCTGGGCCACATTTCAGCTCAGTTTATTGTAGAGTTCCGGATTTAAAAATTATGAAACCGTTATTTGAATGACAAGAAAAATAACTTGTTTTCTTTTGGACAGAAACTTCTTATTTTTCGATCCGTTCTTTAGTTCCGATAAATCACTAGCGTACTCATCAATGCTTCACAGTTGCGTATGACCTGTGGGATATTTAAACAAATCCTTTATTCTTTCCTCGCTGTTTTTCTGTCTCACCCTTCTTCCCAACTCTCTATGCGAATTTCACACTCATCTTCCCTGGAAACTAGTATTTCTTACAGTAACGGGTAAAATGGTTCGTATCACTGGCGTACGTTTTATGAAGCCCTCCCCTTCTGATGTTTCTGTAAGATTAGCAGCATCAAAGTATTCCGCACATTTATAATTGAAATGGTAGTCTTCGACGATTCAAAGTCGATACTATATTTACAGTATAAGCCATAATAGACCTGTCCTCTTTTCTGCATGACTGACGTTACACAAAACGAGTGGGCTACTTTCCCTGTATATGATTGTGAATAACGTTTATACCTAGCGAGAAACAATTTTGTATTGTTCTTCACATATCCGGATATTGAAGTCGATGTTCACTGCTATAAATGAAAGCAGATACTGTGAGGGGATAGCATTTTCCTCCTCAAAGAAGGGATATTATGAGAGGAGAAGTATTATAATATCATGGAGTAGCCTCAATGGACGTAAAGGGAGTTATACAGTGAAACTTCAGGAGGACAAGCCATTACAAAATTGCTGCAAGTAATTGCTGAAATAGGTCGCAACTACTACAACCAGACCAAGAGGGTAACCCGAAACCACATTATAACATTCAAGGAACTGATGATGAAACAAAAATGTAAAATGCTTGCTGAGAGATATTTCATATTTGTATCCTTAGAGAATCGTAAAAAATGCATTGTAATACGAATGTGTTGTTGGTGAAGCCAACGCTAGCAGCATTTATGGATTAACCAATTTTGCTATGACTTTATTTGCAATCTCGTTAGAAGCAAATCATAAGCAGAATCATAATTTAGCATATGAATAACAGAAAATGAAAACAAAAATGTAAACATGAAGCACAGTTGGACTGCTCACATATGTCACTGCAATAATTTCAGGATATATGAAAGAAAAGAAAGAAATTAGGAACTAGGTAAGAAATTAACTCAGGAGTAGATAGTTGCATTTCATGAGTTAGCCTGTACTATTTCACTAGAACATACGTTTAATGACATGAAGATATAAAATGGCAGATATATTTAGAAACTTAATTGTAAGGTTCAACGAACAGCTAAATATATCACTTCCTACGAGATTGACAAGATAAAGATTTACACATTAATTAATTCAAAATAGGATAGATACATAGCAAATGTATTTAATGTTAAAAGAAATTGAACACTTTGGGAAAGCAATTGAGGAATCTACATCTACATACATACTCCGCAATTCACCGTAAGGTGCGTGGCGGAGGGTACACTGTACCACTACTAGGCATTTCCTTTCCTATTCCACTCCCAAATTGAACGAGGAAAGAAAGAATGCCTATATGCCTCCGTACGAGCCCTAATTTCTCTTATCTTGTCTTTTTGATCTTTACGCGAAATGTACGTAGGCGGCAGCAAGATCGTACTACACTCAGCTTCAAATTCCGGTCCTCTAAATTTACTTAACAGAAATTCACGAAAAGAACGTCGCTTTCTTCCAGCGATCCCCAATTGAGTTGCCGGAGCATTTCCGTGACACTCGCGCATTGGTCGAACCTACCGGTAACAAATCTAGCTGCTCGCCTCTGAACCGCCTCTATGTCTTCCTTCAAACCGATCTGCTGCGGGTCCCAAATACTTGAGCAATACTCAAGACGTGTTCGTACAAGCGTTTTATACCCGGTCTCCTTTACAGGTGAAGTACATCTTCCCAAAATTCTCCCAATAAACCGAAGTCGGCTGTCTGCCTTACTCACAACTGTCCTTACATGCTCGTTCCATTTCATATCGCTCTGCAATGTTACGCCTAGATATTTGAACGACGCGACAGCATCAAGAAGCTCACTACTAATGCTGTATTCGAACATTATGGGATTGTTTTTTCTACTCATGCGCATCACCTTACATTTTTCTACATTGAGAGCTAGCTGCCATTCTTCGCACCAACTATAAATTTTGTCTAAGTCAACCTGTATGCTATTACAGTCAGTTACAGTCGACACCCTCCCGTACACCACAGCATCATCAGCAAACAGCCGCAAATTACAACTTACTCTGTCCATCAGATCATTTATATAGATAGAAAATAATAGCGGTCCTATCACACTCCCCTGGGGCACGCCTGACGATACACTCGTCTCTGATGAACACTCGCCGTCGAGAACAACGTACTGCGTTCTATTACTTAGGAAGTGTTCCAGCCAGTCCCAAATCTGGGAACCTATTCCATATGCTCGTATCTTCGTTAGCAGTCTGACGTGTGGCACCGCGTCGAACGCCTTTTTGAAGTCGAGAAAAACACAATCCGCCTGTTGCCCTTCGTCCATGGCTCGCAAGATGTCATGTGAGAAAAAGGCAAGCTGAGTTTCACATGAACGATGTTTCCTAAACCCGTGCTGATTCATGGAAAGAAGCTTTTCCGTTTCAAGGAAATTTACTATATTCGAACTGAGAATATGAACCAAAATTCTACATGAAACCGATGTCAACGATATTGGCATGTAATTGTATGGGTCAGTTCTCTTTCCTTTCTTATACACGGGAGTCACCTGCGCCTTTTTCCAATCACTAGGAACTTTGCGCTGAATTAAAGATTCGCTATAGATATAAATGCAAGCTAAGTAGGGGGCCAATGCCGCAGAATAGTCTTTGTAAAACCGAAGTGGTATTCCATCCGGACCAGCAGACTTTTTGTATTTAGCTCTCTCAGCTTCTTCTCTACACCGGAAATACCTATTGCTATGTCCCCCATTTCGGAATTAGTACGTTGATCAAATGATGGTATATTTGTGCGGTTCTCCTGCGTGAAAGATTTCTTAAAGGTTAAGGAATGCGTTAAGGAATGCAAGAAGAAATTTGGGTAATAAAGTTCATGGAGAAGAAAATCTTCGTAGTTGCTGACGACACTGTATTTCTCTCAAAGATTGCAAATAACCTGGGAGAGCAAATCAGTGCAATGGATAATTTCGTGAACGGATAGTACAACATGAACATTAACAAGGGTATGACAACGATAATGGAATATAGTATAAGAAAATCAGCCAGTGTTCAAGGGTTTAGAGTACGTAATGAGACAATAAACGAAGTAGTCTAGTTTTGCTATTTGGGTTGCAAAATAGCTTCCAATGGAAGAAGTAAAGAAGATGTTACATGTATAATAGCTATTCGAAGAAAAGCTATTCTGAAGAAGAGAAATTTGTTGTAATCCAGTATTAACTCAAATGTTAGGACGTCCTTTCTACATATACATCAAGATTAATTATCTCTAAGTCACATTGAAGTGTATGGCTGAGGGTTCATCGAACCACTTTTATGATATTTCTCTACAGTTCCATTCTTTAATAGTTCGCGAGAAAAAGGAACACCCAAACATTCCAGTTTTCGATCTGATTTATCTTATTTTATTTTGATGATCATGTCTTCCTATATACGTGGGTGGTAACAAATTATGTTCGCATTAGGAAGAGACGGTTGGCCAAAGAAATTTCGCAAATCTCGTCGCAACGAATACTGTGTTTCGTTTAACGATTTCCACTCCAACTAGTGCCAATTACCGTGACACTCTCCCCTCTGTATCGCTTTAATGCGAAGCGAGATGTACTTCTCTGAATTTCCAATAAATCATCTGTCAGTCCCATTTGTTGGGGATCACATAAAGCGCGGCAATACTCCCAAATAGACACATAAGTTAGTGTAGTACGATTTTTATAGTAGAACTTGTAACGTAGTGGGTTTTAATAATTCATAGTGGATGAGTCGCCAATATGTATTTTTAACACTAAAAATGGAAAGTATGGAGTTTGATTAATTACGTGAAATTAATTAACTGGTATGATTTTAATTATTAATTGAATATGGTCTGACATTATTGTGAAATCTATGTAACACGCGTTGGTCAGGTGCGTTGTGATACTATCAAAGAATTATCATTAACATATTCAAACCTTTGCATTGTCAGACATTGAGCCCAAGCACGGTGGCATTTCAATTTCAAAGTGACCAGCACTTTCTCAATTTTAGTCTCTCCCTTACTGGATTGGATGACATAAGATGCAATTTCTCCTCCATTTTTTTTAATTTTTTTTTTATTTTTTATTTTTTTATTTTTTTGTGAGACAACACATATTTTTTAATCATTTAATCTAGAACCCTAACTGAACACCCTAACTGAATAACAATATTGATTACACAGAAAACAAAGTATACAAATATTATGTAACATCCTAATCAAAGTAGAATTACTTTCATAAACAAGGTAATAAAATACGATTGGGTGACTGGTTAAGTCTCTGATATTCAGTTACAATCTTAACCCACCCACAAATGGAATTTTCACACGTAATAACAACTGTGAGCGGCTCCGAAGAATTCCTACCAATGTATAAGTACATTCGCTTCAATATGAGTTTCCTTCTGGTTAGCAATGAGCTAGCAACACATTATCCGAGTTGACAGGATCTCGACAGGTTTCTAAGTGTAACACTCGGCGGGCAGCGATCTGCTGGCAAGCTGAAAATGCGCACCATGAAACATTCAGTGAACTATGAACTGTCAGGCAGATCAAACATTTATCGCTATTCACAGCTTCTGTCCTCTCGTTAGACTGACAGTGTTGGGCAGTTCCTCCAATGATGGGCTAGGTCTTAATTATCAGAACACACTCCAGCGTATATACACGAGTACGATTTAGTTGACCCCAGATAGGATAACAACTGGCCCCTAGCGCAACGTGCGGCTAGTAATAGAAAACAGCTGTTCAATTTACTACAACTGAAGAATCGGAAATTCTAAGATAATTGCTAAGTATATTTTGCAATTACCGACAATCTCCAAATCACTATGACAAGAAATCAGTATCAAAACAAAACCCGCGTCCGCACACAAGTGGCTATCATTAAGACAATTCGGCGGTGGCACCGAAAAAACTTTAACACTGTCGCTGCGCTGACGGACACCAGACAGCCTTTTTGCGTCGGACCACAAATTGGTCTCGAACGTAGTCCCTTTTCATTTTCTGAAGCCTGACTTTCTCTCCGGTCTCTCCGACCGACCCCTCACGCAAGATTTCCAAAATCGTAGTTGCGGAGAGCTGCTGCTGGAAGCCACGTCTCCTAAGCTTTAAAACACCACTCACATGCAGATCTAAATGGCCTACCCAATCAATTTGTGTGGTGTCATGAAAAATCGACCCAGCTGTCATTCTATATTCACACCGCTAATTGAAGGGCTTTCTACCGTCTCCAGCACAAGCCTCGGCCCCGAGACGGAACCCTCCAAGGAAATGTCAATGACATGTCACGTTGATGATCGAACACCTTCAAGTTGGCTCGCGTTTCAAAAAAGAAGGAAAAACTACACAGCAAATATTTCGTTTTACGACACACTCGGTGGCGACTCCTGTTATTTAATGGTCAATGGATTATTTTGGCATAGATACTTAATATTCCAAAGGTGAAGGCCATGCCTTAGTCACTTCGGAGACAGGTGATTCACGCTATAGGTTTCTACTAGCGCACGTTCCACCCTGGAGCAAGGGGCCGGCAGCAGCAGCCTCGGCTCCACTGCGGCCTGCCCACCATCAGGGCGCGATCCCACGCCCAGTGATGCGTGAAATGAAGCGCTTTCCGCCCAGCTGCGCAGGTATGGCGAGTACGTGTGCCCATTCCCCTCCGGCGGGCGCCTCTCGTTGCGCACCGGCACTTTTTTTCCCAAAACGAGGCCAGAGGGCGGTTAAAATCAGAGACCGCAGTTCCGAAACTGATTGACTCTCGATTGCAATGAAGAGCGCGAATCTACGTGCACGTTAATATGAACGATAACCGTCGACAGGATTCCTGTCTATGTTTCTCAGACTCCCTCGCCAGGAGAAATAGGGACTGAAAGAATTATCGCCACTTTCTGATTGATTTACAATGAAGACTGAAATACTACAGCCTTTGAACTGTGTTAGATTATTACACCGATAATGGACTACCTGTTTAACTTTTCCATTGTTGACATTTAGTCGATTCTGGAATTCAACTTTTTCTGATGTGCTAATGGTAGTTCAGTGCAGCAGACTCTCATAAACATTGTATCAAGTGATTAAAAACCTGACCGTACTGAAAAGCAGGTGATATACCCAATGGATGAATAAAATATCGCCGCGGAGGATTAGCCGCGCGTACTGGAGCACCGTGTTGCGGGCGCCCGGTCGTCCGCCGTCGGGGGTTCGAATCCCCCCTTGGGCATTGATATTTGTGCCGTCCTTAGTATTAGCTAGTTCATAAGTAGGTCGTAAAATTTAGGGACTGATGACTCCGAAGTTGTCCCTTAAGCCTTACAAACATTATTTTGAATAAAATACCCACTACGACACTTAACATGAAATTTTCCCAAGCAGCGCTACTCAATGAAGATTAGTTTGAGACAAATCATTGCTGCTCATTGGCTGGTTTAAACTGAACTAACGTCTCTAATATAATGACAACCGTCATGAAAGATGGACCATGCAAAGCTATGCCCGGTTGTAATCACGAATTTGGTCTCTCTTGGGCCTGCAGCACTATAAATGTCATTTAAAGACATTATGCGATAAAATTCCAATTGCTGCTTTACATACAAGTATATGTATTACGCTTTAGGACCCATTTCGGCTTTAGCGCCATCTTCATGTGATCTGTGAAAGATGAAACATTATCAAAATACATAGAATTTTATGATTAACTTAGTTATAACTTCTATTACGAAATATGCATATGTTAGATGGTCATGACATCGCATAAATCAATGGTTTTCGTGCTGTCAATTGATATCTTTATTGCTTCATAAATTTTATTACAGCAATATTTGTTCAGAAAATATAATACATCTCCGGTTATGTCACGAAGCTGCCACACATCAAGACGTAAGTCGTAAAAAATTTTCAGAACAAAAATTGCTTAGAAAAATTTACGAAACAATAAATAAATTCATTGGCAGCACAAAAACCATTGATGTATGTGGATATCATGACAATCTGACGTATATATATTTCATAATAGAAGGTACAGTTAACGGTAATCATAAAATTTGCTATATTTTGATACTGTTCCATTTTTCTCAAATCACCCGAAAATGGTGCTGAAGCCGAAATACGTCATATAGTGTAATAAATGTATTTAAAGCAGCAATTCAAATTTTATTACATAATGTCTTTAAATGAAATCAACAAGATACTCGATAAAACGTAAATTTATGACTGATTTGGATTGACAACCGGCGTGAGCTGTATATGACTCTCATGGCCCAGCAACTACATTTTAAGCCAGTTATGATCTTTGGGCACATGAGCCACAAGTGGCGCACAAGATTTAAGATCCCAATAGGTGTAAAAATCGTGTAGGTAGAAATCATCAAAACATCCCATTTATCTTTTCATTTGATCACTGATATTTTTGTGTTGCTTTTTGAACATACTGCTTTGTAGCAGTTTTGCAGATATTACAGCTTGTGAGTTTCCTATTCTCGTACTCCTAAGAGTGCCAACAACATGGTTAGTGGTAATCAGTAGATCTGAAGCCAATGATAATATAGTGTCATCACATTGTACAATAAAGGATACGGTAACTCCGTAACTACTCTGCTACGAACAAAAGAGTATTCGATGGAACCGCTAGTTTCAAACTCATAGTTGAAACTCCCTGCGTGGTTATTAGTCCGTAGCTTACAAACTACTTAAGGTAAGTTAAACTAACCCAAGGACGACACACACATCCATGCCCGATGGAGGATTCGAATCCCTGACGCGGGAGGCCGCGTGATCATCAGCGTGGCATTCCAGACCACTCGGCTATTCCCGGGCGACCAATTACCCTGTGTGGGATATCAAATTATTGAGAATAACGATATGATTCTATTTATAAAATTTATAATAGCATATAAGGAGATAAGAAATTCTTAACTACTTACAGTAAGAAGCACTGTCAATTATGATAAGTTAGACAATGCAACATACATTAATTGTCAAATGTCCTATTTATTTCATTGTTACACCACTTCCTTCTTGGCTTTTGTGTTACCCTCTGCTGCAAATGTTTAAACATCACCAGGCCTTCTGTGAATACGAAGCTCTAGTCATAATGTTTTTGTAGGAAAAGTATTAAGTGATTCATGAATTTTTCAGTCTATTTTGCATCGATAGTTTTATGTTCGGTGCTCCCAAACCCTCTTAATGGTCGTCAGTCTTTCTTAGATAAGGTTTCGGTTGCTATTGGTCTTCGAAAATGACGTTTTACATTCTTTTTATATGCTGGCATTTTTGTGGACACTTCCCCTAGTAAAAGATAAAGCTATGCTGCCTATATGTTAAAGATGCTGCCACTAGCTGGGCTCCTTACAGCTGGCCTTTGTGGAAGTCTTAGAGATCATGTGTTGACAACTGAAGAACGAAACATACAGTACATTGAAGGGTAACTTTCCAAGACATCGTATGTAATTTGTGCACTCCAGTGCCATCTCCAGTGATAACACGTATGCAGTGGTGCGATGCTATGATAAGATGTAGTAAACTGCAGGGTGACCAGCGAAAGAGGTCCTCACTTCAAAATTAAGTACCTTCAAACGAAGATCAATAGACGAGTGCATCAAAAAGCATTTTTATTATTAAAGTTGTGAGAATGTTTTACAAAGCTTACAAAAACTTAGAAATAATTCTAAAATCTGATAATAGGCCGTACTCTATACAGCGCAGTTCATACAGTAACAGCACAAGTAATGACGCTCACTCGTCGCACATCGTGTTTGCAATCACATTTCAATCTTTCCTAAATTCCCACGGTCTGCAGTAAGGAAGTGGTGCATATATTCCATCACATCCTATATTGTTTCAGTGTAAATGGATTCGACTCCAGATCGTCCTACATCTTGGGGTGGTTCCTGTAGACATTGGTATTCAACGTGCCCCACTAAAAGTTCATATGGAGTCAGAACAAGCGAATATGATAGCCTGTAGAACTCTGTGCCAGTGATTGTGCAATAATCCAATGCAATTACTCATTTGCCTAAGTATTCAAGAAGAAGCGAAACATCTGTACATTTGAACATGGCTTTTACCATCGTGCATAAACCAGTCAGTGACCTGTCGACCCTTCAACGTTAATTGAGTTGCGACAAACTGTTCCAAAACTACAGTTTGAGTAGTAATCGTTCCTCGTATGAAAAAAGTATCAATAATGTCTATGTAGCATACCGCAGCCCACTCATTACCTTTGGGACAAGTTGCCTTGAACAAATATGAAGTTTAAATACCCCAATGTCTCGTTTTGGTTATTCAAATGTTCAAATGTTTGTATAGCTTATGGGACTTAACTACGTGGTCAGTAGTCCCTAAACTTACAAACTACTTATGAACTAGGTAACACTAAGGACGGCACAAATATCCATGCCCAAGGGGGGACTCGAACCCCCGATCGTAGTGGCCGTGCAGACCGTGACTGGCGCGCCGCAGTCCACTCGGCCACCGCGGCCGGCGTTTTGCTCATTCACGATGCCATTCAGGTGGAAGTTTTCTTCCCCTGAGAAGCAGATGCAACCAATGTCAGATCCTTCATTACCAACCATCGTGAGAATATAGTTCGCGATGTCAGCCATCTGCTGCCCAGCTCGTACACCTATGACCTTGTGGAACTGGATTTCGACTACGTTGTAGACTGTGTCACATTACTTTCTGCGTGGTGCTGCAATCCTTAAGTCAAGGTACAATCGATTTTGCTACATATTTCGAGAATCCGCGGCAACAGTTGCAAGAGAAGGTACAGGTCAACATTCCTTCCCTATCATTAGCTAAACACCACCTGGAATTTGGAGACGAGGCAGCGAATTGTTTCCGCATCGGGTCCCTTTGAAACGTTGAAGCGTGTTTCGAAACTGCACCTTGTCGCGGTAGGACCATGTTGTAACCAGTGGTATTTAAGTACTAGAAAAACACGTTGTACGGTGGAATACATAAGGCAACCTTCTCCTAAATACATTAACCGCCTTCCACGTTGTAGTGGTGATACTGATGACTCGGAACTGCGATGCACTATTTGTAGGCACTCCATAATGTGGTTACAGCGCCGTTTGCCTGCAAATTTTGCGAAATACATCACCTTTTTTAACTTCTGCAGCAATTCTTACAGCTTTAACAACACAAATATAATTTGATACGCTCGTCTATCGATCTTCGTGTCCCGGATATTTAAGTTTGGTATCAGGAATTTCTCTACCTCACACCTTTATCCCTCTCATGCGTCGCGTCCTATAATGAGGACATTTAAATTTTGTTTAATTTCTGGCATCTTTAACATCTGAGGTTACCGTAAGACAAAAGTACCTTATATGAGAACTAAAAATGAATGCTAGAACGTTTCAAGACGGCAGTGTTAGTCATTGGGCTAACAAAGAAATGGAAAGTAGACATTACAAGAATGAGTAGAGGCATGCTTTCAAATGAAAGCACGTTTTTGTCTGTACATCGAAAAAAAAATGCCTGTCGCTCAGTACCCACCGACTTACAGGCTGATGGAGTATAACACTGGCCAGTGAAGTCAGGTGATCCCAATGCCAAGAGATATGATCTGCACTGCCAACGGAAAACACGTTACATTTGAGAAAAGAGTAAAGTTGCTGTGTGCTCCTAGTGCCTGAAACAATTTCATTGTACGAAAAATACCAAACAGTGTACACTCTTCACGTATTTTTTGATATTTATAATAGATGTTCCAAGTAAAATGTCCTCGTTTGAGGACACTTCCTTGTTGTTATAAGAAATTATTTTTTAACATAAATTGTAATGAATTCTGCACAAGATAGGTCTTACGTTACCAAATAATGTATCATAAATGTAATAGAATTACTTTTAACATTACTGCTTTTGTCAGCGACCGTTACAACGTCAATTCAATGGATAAAAAAATCAGCCCTCAGTCGCAACTTAAAAATTATTTGACCTGGTTTCGGCAATGAATACGATTGCCTTCATCAGAAATTATAAATTAAAATAAGTCACATAATAAAATATACTACTCATAGCGGTTAGCATTTTCTAAAAATTTATTTTTATACATTGTGACATAAGCATTAGAGTTGAGTCGTAAATTATATTACGTGACTTGTTTTATTTTATTATTTCTGATGAAGGCAATCTCAGTCATTGCCGAAACCAGGTCAAATAATTATTTTTTTTTAATTTGCGACCAAGGGCTGCTTTTTTATCCATTGTTATCAGAAATTTTGTTCGTTGTAGGATTGATAGTTCCTGTATGAGTGGGTTAACACGATGTTCACATTATTTTGTCCCCGGTAGATATGTGATAACTTGTTTGGGTGGGGGGGGGGGGAGGGGTAGAGAATAACAAAACTGTTTTAATTGAGCCATTATATGCGTGGCCCATCCACGAGTATTTTCTCACCGCAATGATTCTCTGTTCGTAGTGTGGATTTTTTCAGCTGCGTAGTGAGAATGAGCGTGGCTGCGCGAAAGGTCAGCTCTGCCCGCGAGGGACGGCCGCCCCGAGTGAGGTAGCCGAGGCGGCGCGCTCTGAGGGAGGGAAATGAATGGTCCGCGCTAAGAGCCGCCGGTGTTTTTGTTAAGTGGCTGGCGCCACCACCTGAAATAACAGCGCGCGCCGCCGCCGCCATCGCCCGGCGGCGCTGCAGTCGCCTCTGCCGGCAACCCGTGCTCTCTGCCCGCCGGTTGCTGCAACTCACACTCGAAGGCCACCACACTGAAGCGGCACCGCGGCAGAGGGGTTGCTGCGCGTATCAGTGGTGTCCACTTGAAGAAATCGTCAACGTTTTCGTCCAAAACACACATCCGGGGTTTTATTCGTAAACCATGTTCTCCAGTAACTCTATGAAAATCCGCGCGATACTTACATCCCAGGGAACTCCCCCTAACGATTCACATCCGTCCAGTCACGCAGTGTATTGGTCTACAATACTTCTGTCTAACCCTCGATCAGAATCAAACCTGAAAATCCCACCTCTTAACACTCTAGGCAATGGTCTGCAACTACTAACAGGCCGAACATGCTCTAAAGAAAGATGAAATAAATAAATAATAAAATAATGTAAGAAGATCAAGATATAATTCTATTTGACAATCTAAATTCTCCTAAAAGATTTACAGAAAGAGGAGCAGCCACATTTGAAGATCTTAAAAGAAACCACCTTACGGACCTTGTAGGTATTAAATCATTTATACCCCTATTAATCATTAATATCCGACTACTTAAAGGTTCATAAATGATATTTTATAAACAAAATGAACCAGATGACTGTAAACCATCACCAACCATTAACGAAGGGAACCCATAAATCCTAATTAATTTGTAGATAGTAAACCACAAATACTAGATTAAAGATTGGCATATTTCGTGCCAGCAGCCGCTGTTATACCATTAATACAAGTGAATATTTTTGGTTAATAGAGTATTAATTATTTTGAGTTTCAATATTACATTATTAGGTGCAAAATTTTTTATGGCTCTAGTTTTTGAAACTATGAAACGTATAAAAGAAACTAGGATTAAATACCCTATTATTTTAAGTGTTAATTTTACATTTATTGGTAGTTTTGTTAAGAATGGAATATGTTGTTCGTTCTTTATTTATATTATTTTTCTTGTTGAGTTCGATTATAATTACTTTTTCCTATAATTTTTTAGTTCTTTTTTATTTTTGGTAGAGCACCATGCACCCCGTCTTGTCTTCCGCATCCGTCTCTCCTTCTCAAACCGCCCCCTTAACTTGCTACTCAAATTCCCTCAATTCCTCAATCACGTAGACCACCTACACGTCGTTCATGCCTCTCGTCAAGATGATTCCCAGCTCCCTCAAATGTCTCCAATCCTGAGTATTCCTTGTTCGCTGTTGTGCCTATTATTAACGTGTGCCTCCAGCCATAATGTCTACATTGTATCCAACCATATATCCCTCTCTGACAGTAAACTCATTCCTGATAAAGAGCCCCATGTCCAGCCACAGCCCCCTGCGCCCGATCCCTTCTTACTTAAAGTGTCCAAGTCACCTATCATTCACCCAGCAAAAGTTTCCTCTCCTTCCTCCCACCTGCATACTTACTGCCACTAGTATTCCTTGTCCTTAGACGCTTAATGTAACTGTTCCCCATCACATGCTTACATGTGCCACCATTCATTTCCATATATTTTGTGTCCACAAAATTTTGTGTGTGTTAATAAAATCTACTAACAATTTTTTGTAATTCTGTTGGCTGAAGGCTGGAAGTCCAGCCGCTGCAAGCACAACTGCCCCGTAAGAGGCACATTAGCACATTTTTAACAGAAAATTATTATACTTTGTAGAAGCCACAGTGAACTTCCTTTTTTCTGACACCTGTAATGACGACATTAAGAGAAACGAAATTCTGTGACGTGGGAGAACAGATGAACATCTTTGGCGTTATTTTTGTTATCCTCTGGTAGTCAGTGTTCCTGCGCCTCATGCCGTGTTTAAGACCATTCACTTCTGACAACTACGTTGCAGTAAGTGAGCATATTAGTGAAAGCCTTAGGAGTTCAGCCAGCGTCCTGTTCTTGACATATACACACTGAGCTGAATAATATCGTGGAGGTACTTCCTAATATCATTTGGACCGCGTTCTTACGATCAGGTGCTGCTACTCGATGTGGGATGGAGTCAAAAACCAGTTGGAGGTCCCCCGCAGGAATAATGAGACACGCTGCCTCTAATAGGCAATAATTGTAAATGCGTTCTAGGGGCAGGATTTTGTGCGCGTTCTGATTTATATCGGTGTTCGATGGCATTTAAGTCTCATCGGCCGGATAATTCACTCGAATTGTCCGGAGTGTTCTTCAAAGCAATCGAGAACAATTGTGTCATCACGATATGGTGCACTGCGCGTCCATAATAATTCTTTGATTTTCGCTGTCGTCAAATCCCTGGTTGGTTCAGTTAGTTTCCACGTAGCCGAACAGATCCATTTTCAATCAGTGTTCTGTTCAGCGTAAACCATGATAGATACGTCACCAACTTTCAGAGTACCTTGTTGTTTATCCTTAGGTTAATCATTAATAGATCACTAGGACAATTACTAGAGTCAGATCTTGCGCCATGGCTTAGTCAGACACTGAAATTAGTATTCCTGTAATTTAGACGCACCATTACTGCATGTGCCTGTTACCAGAATTTAAACATAGATACTAGGACTCAATTGACCAAACCACTCTTTTTCTGTTTTCTAGAGTTCAAGCAACAATAGTAAAGACGAGACTAACAAGAACATCAAAATTATTGACCTCGGCGAAGTTAAGGAGTGTTGCTGCCTTTGAAGGAAACAACATGACCGTCGTATCAGGGTGAAAGGTAGCAGTTTTTCCCTCCGACTACATATCCACATTATGGAGAAGCTATACTTGTGAAACAGTTCATAGGCGAGTGGAAAAGAAAAATGGTGAAAGAAACTAGAAATGAGTATAATTTCGTCATATTTATAATGGAGACTCTAATATTAACTGAATGCCGTAAGTTGCGTTGTGTATATGATTGTGACAGTACTGAAATGTAGTTAGCAATTAGCAAGGGGAGCACACTGAAAATATAGTGAGCTCATGCCAGCATAGCAGATGATCAAGGGAAGCGAATGAGTTAGCAAACATGGTGAATTGCTGCCTATTCGCTTTCACGTAAAGAAAATACTACGCTGCTGTTTGTGGGACAGAGGGCATTGTGCACCGAAGGAGTCTCTGAGTCCCCCAGAAAAAGGACGAATCTGAGGTAAGAAAGATATTTGGTTTGGGATGGCGGGAAACAATATGCCTTGCTAAGATATGTGTATGCGGGGGAGCCTCGCGACTGCCTGACACCAGGCATCAGCTATGAACCTGTGAGTTCACTACCCTGTGACGTTGGTGTCTCTTTCTTCCGAAAAGTCTCTAAGTAACAGGGATGCTCATTGGACAATTCGAGATTGACGTCAGCTAATTTATTATTATCCATGGTTTGCGGTCGTTTGTTTGTATTTGTTTGTGGCTATTTGGCTCAGCTTTCGTATTACAGATTACAGGGGGGCGTTGAATACCTTGACTGGGCACGCTGAGCCACGGCACCCGGAATCTGATCTAGCCCAACATCCTTCACGATCCGTCCTCACAACCTCACTTCTGCCAGTACCTCGCCTTCTACTTTCCAAACTTCACAGAAGTTCGCCTTCGAAACTTGTAGGACTAGCACTCCTGGAAGAAACAGTATATTGGAGACATAGCTTAGCCACAGCCTAAGGGATGTTCCTAGAATGAAATTTTCACTCTTTAGCGCAGTGTGCGCTGATATGATCAGGGATCAGGGAAGTGTCATGGAGCGCGGTTGGTGGTATTCGCATCAGGCAACGCCCATGCAACGGGCTGCGGGCAACTTAAACTCGTCAGCCGACGGAATCTGCGTCAGGATCGGAAGTCGGGCCGGAGGGCGCGCGTCGATATTTCACTATCGACTCCTCGGTGCACAGTGGCGGCGCATTGTTGTCGATAGTCGCGGCTGTGATTTGCGAGCGCAGCGCTGGCAGGCGGCAATTACTGCAGGTGACGGCGATTAATTGGGCTAATGCCCCGCGACAGGGCCGCGTTTTGCGCTAATTAGCTCATAAAAATGCATCAGCACTAATGGCGGCCACGCTTGGCCGCTAGGGCTGTGTGGCAGCTGTTCGTCTCGCCGGCGAGCGCTGCGTCCGCTACCCGCGGCACACGAAATCGCGGCAAATACGAGATACGCAAATGGAACAACTGTGAGTCGACTACTCTGCAATTTCACTCTTGCGACCTGCTGGCCGTAATAATACACAACAAAAGTGTAGGAATAGTAGAATTACTGTTGAGTTACCTACATTTTTCCTGCCAAACGAAGACTACCGACTAATTCCAGTAGAGAACCTGGTAAACAGAGAATTTAGATCAGTGAGAGGAAAAGTATATGAGAAGCAATAATCATATAGCAGATTTCAATGTTTTTCAAATTTATTTATTGCAATTTACTTACCTGTTACCGTAAATTGTACAACTGGCCGTAAATGATACAATTTTCAGTCGGCATATTTTCCTTACTCATCTTAAATGATTTAAGGTAATAAATCATTAAATTAAGTAATAAAATGTGTTTCAATATCTAATAATGTTTTGTTATTTCAAAAAGGATATAAAATAAATTACCTTACAAGTGAGGTTTGTTAGTGTCATCATAGATTGCGAATGCCTTGAAATGGTTTATTCAAGTTGTTGACCGCCAATAACAGCAAAGTAATTCATAGTCAGTAGCAGAGAAAGGGTTTTTCTTGCTTCTGTGTATTAACAATAATTACATATGCAACGTTTGTTGCTGTTGTGTCTACAGTGACAGCTCGTTACATTACATGAACGCTTTTTTAATCTATCCTGAACTTCTACATGACTTACTTTCACAATTTGTCTGATTTGGCAAGTTATACATCTGCTCTAACGGGCTTATATACAAAATATATCTTCTATCATTTACCCCTCCTCTATCGCTTGATAAACACAATTACTCTGTCACTTTACATCCTTTTGATATTGTTGTTACGATGCGTGTAGGCATCACTTTAGTGTCGTGTTTGCAGATATTGTTGGTATTTCGTTTTTGAGATACTGTCTGTTATTACATTGAATTCAGGATGTTAATATTGTGTTCAGTCTGACTTCTGTTTAAATCTTGTGGAATAAGGTGATCATTGTAAATGCTAATATGCCTTTTTTATTTTAAATGATGACTCATGACACTAATAGCGTAAGTTAATTGAAAGTTTTCTCATTTCGTAAGAGGATCTTTTTCACTTATATAAGCTTAAAATTTGTTTCGTTTTAGTTTTATTTTACTTATTTATTTCTTTAACTTTCTAACGTAATACTTTTTTTCTTTGTTTACCGATTCCATATCCACAGGGATGATTTCATTTGGGAACTGTAAAAGTTACAATACGACATACGTTTCTATTATATATTTATTGTGTCTTCTTGTCTACAACGTATACAAGTGGTATTTTATGCTCCAGCGCAGAAAAGTATGAATATGATACATAAAGATACAAAAATAAATATATAACTCAATAATGAGCATACAACTAAAATATGTTTTCATCAAAGACTTCATAGTACGTGATCGAAAGAAGAGCGTCTTGGACGTTCAAATTACGCATGTGAATTTTCCTTATTAGCGTACACGAATACCATTGACACTACATAGGCTGATTGTCGTATCGTGCATGCTTTGCAGGTCTTATAGAACTTGCGTACAACGCCTTTTCGGGGGGAATTCGTTTATCTCTTAGTGACACATAATTCAAATAAATATTGTCAGATATTTATGTCACTATTAGGACAAAGTTGTTTAGAAATCAAGATTTTAAAACCACTTTTTCATTGCATGTACTCGTATTTATTGCCGTGCATAGAATACGTTATGCCAGCCGCGGTGACAGAGCGGTCTGCGGCGTGCCAGTCGCGGTCAGCATGGCCGCAACAGTCGGGGGTTCGAATTCCTAATCGGGCATGGCTGTTTGTGACATTTTTGGTGTAAGATAGTTCATAAGTAGTTTTTACGTTTAGGGAATGATGTCTCCGTTGTTAAGTCCCATAAGCTCTACAAACATTTGAACATTTTTTAGAACTCATTATAAAATGTTTATAGGGTAATAGTGACGCAACAAACGTTTTGTTTGTATTGATTATGATCCATAGTTGGTTTACAAGAGACTCTCACTATGATCTATTTCAATAATGTTTGTACTACAGGAATTTTGTGCATTAAAAAGTCTGATAACAGTCTACTTAGTAACCTCATACTCAGCAAACATTGGAAAAGTCCTTTCAACTTCCGACGCCAGTTCCTCACCATGCCTGCTGACCTGCTGATACGCTGTATTTTGTAAACACACACACACACACACACACACACAGAGAGAGAGAGAGAGAGAGAGAGAGAGAGAGAGAGAGAGAGAGAGAGAGAGAGAGAGAGAGAGTAGGTGTGTGTGTTGGTGTGATACTGTGGATACTGTAAACGGGTCAGAAAAACAGAAGTCAAATGTGTTGAGTTGGATTGGTTAGCAGGTAGCTACTAACAAAGTTATTGTGCGAACATTAAGCAGGAATACAATTTCACCTTTATTGTTAACTTAATTTTCTGAAGAAGTGCATATAAAATCATATACAATATTGTGCACATAACATAATATTAAGCTACTGTGAAACAGAACTCAGACCATGTTTTTAGAACTTCTGAGCTGTTTCAACTGTTATATGAGTGGCATACTTTCAAAGTTATATTTATAGAAGTATAGGTTATTCTGGAGTGAAGAACTCAAGTACCGGTTGAGTTTCCTTTATTTTATTTTTATTATTTTTTATTTATGTCTTTTTTATTTTTACTGTACCATGCTATTGAAATATGCGAAATGAGTTACACGTAGTTCGGACACTCCACTTCATTATTCTTCGTCTACTATAAGAAATCGTTTCAAGATAACTTGTTTGCATAATTGTTGGTGAGTATTTGTGGGAAGCGAATTTCAATGTATTACCTCCTGTGTAGTTTACTGTTTGAGAGTATGGAGGCGAGTATTTAATAATGCAGGTTAAATGAAATACAAAGCGTATTATAATTTGACATTTTTACCAATGTTCCAAGAGACACCCAAATGGCAGGCTCATTTCACTGACTTTGAGAGATCTTACTCCTTCTCCGAATTTTTAAATGACGTCTCACATCTTTCAAACCATCTTTCTTTCTGTTGCAGGTAAGTAACCAAGGATGGGTAACGCATAGCGGTACTTCACTTGACAACGTGGAGCGACCAGATTTCTCCAATAAGGTATGTATGTCAGCGACCTCACCTGTGTCAGATCACTGGGGAAACTACCAAACGAAGTGGTTACATTACAGTTGAAAAATGATTAGGCATAATAGTATCGGAATCGCGAAGGAAAGAGAGGACAAATTTTGTACTTGTAACAGTTTGGTCAGTTTTGTCAAGAGTTACATAGCTCTTCAGCCAGAGTATTCGATATTACTGTGTAAGTAAACGAATTTCCGGTAACTGTATTTAATACTACACATGTATAAAACTGCGGCCGACGTCTCAACAATCAACGAAAAACCTGAAAGGAATGAGACAAAGGGCGACACAGTTTACTCACGCGCTCTTCCCAATACAATGCAACTTTTATAATAATTCTCTAAAACCTTTATTCTTCACGTTTGGCATCTAAGTGAGAAAAGGTTTAGAAAATCAGTGAAATTATGTTTAATGTTTGTAGGGAGTCACTCTGCATAGTTACCATAGTTTTTAGGATCTTAATTTTGTCTGTTATTTACTACTACTGTTTATGATTTGCCAGCTAATAGCACTATTATGGACATCGGTATTGCAAGTTACTGTTTCATTCTCGCATCGAATGCTGTGGTAGCTGACTGCCGGCCTTATTTATTTATATATAAATTAATCAAAGGGCTCAAACAGAAAAAAATGTTATCAATTAGATTGCGCAGCAGATAACAGAACACCGAGGATTTAGTCAATTGTCGTAACCTCCGATACAGAGTTGGGGTAAACTATACAAACTACCAAAAATTTTGCTTTTTACCTGCATCATAATCACGCAGCTCATATTAGTTACTTCATTTACTTTCCGTTATTAGCTTTCCAGCTTTCTCTGTTTAATTTAATCGAGGGGTGGGGGGTGGGGGAATATTTCTTCACAATAAAGTCTGACAAACTAAAGACAAGATTTTCATTATCCAAAAGGATGGAAATAAAACCACTACCCTTAGACAAATTACAATATACGAAAAAAATGGAATGTGAACATCCATCGCAGAGCAGACAAATATTTTGAAGCTCAGGCGCTAAGATTAATTAACTAATAGACTTACCCGTCTCCTAAACATATCAATTTTTAACATGTTTCTCACCGCTCTGCATGGCAGAGAGGAAAAAGAAAGAATTTATTGGACGTGTGAGGAAATCCATCTTAAGAGACGCACTCGCACATCAAACATTTTTCTGAGTGCACAAACCATACTATTTAAACTAGGCCGGCCGCGGTGGCCGAGGTTACTGAGGCGCTCCAGTCACGGTCTGCACGGCCACTACGGTCGGGGTTCGAAACCCCCTCGGGCATGGATATTTGTGCCGTCCTTAGTCTTAGCTAGTTCATAAGTAGTTTGTAAGCTTAGGGACTGGTGACCCCGTAGTTAAGTCCCATAAGTTCTACAAACATTTGAACATTTGATTTAAACTAGCAGATGAATAAAAAAGGTTCAGCAAAGAAGGTGGCCATTATTAAATTGCTGATAATGCAAGACATGTGACACGCAACGATATCCGCTGCTCAAATCTTCCAAAAAATAAATAAATAAAATAAAAATGAAACAGCCATATAAAAATATTTTAAAAGGAATCTACACATGGGGCTTAGTCAAACAACGAGCATAACTAGCGCTCCTCCCTTATCATAAGTAAATACTAAACCACGCCCCAAGAAATACGGTGGAAGCACATGGCTCCGCGATTTACACAAAAATAAGACACCCTCCAAACAGAAACACAAATATTATAATAAAATTTATCTAACTGTTCTACCCCACTCTGCTCAATTCCAACCATGCCTTTCCACGAGGCCTTCCGCGGCTGATTCTGCCTTGAACTGAAAACAAAAAAGTAATATCTGGCAACCCGTGGTTGAAAATGAGAGTTTGCTTATTTCCGTGGCTGATCTCGACCACTGAGGGTGAATTCTTACTTTGAAATTGTCAGACTATGGGCCTTTTGTGTATTGACAGGAAAAATTTTTAAGTCCCATTACACACACACAAAAATAAAAAAATAAAAAAATAAAAAAATAAAAAGAAACTCCATAAATTCCACTCATAAGAATACTGCCGTGTACGCCAGGCTGCTCGCCCCTCCTCTTTGATCCTTCGGCGTAAACACGACGGCGCTGAAACAGTGGCGAGAAGAAATCAGTCCTCCTCCCTCCCCTTGTTCAACAGGGGCGGCACGCAGGTAGTCGAGGCGTCATGCCATAGTTTCCGAAGCCGCTCTCTCCGAGGTTTGGTTTCGAATCCCCTCTTGGGTATGAGTGTTGAGCTTTAAAAAAATGGGGGCAGCAGATTTGCTGCCCCTCGGAAACTGCCGCCCTGTGCGGCCGCACGTTCCGCACGTACCTAGCGCCGGCCCTGGTGAGCTAGCAAGTGTCCCGACAGTTACCTTTGGCATAAAACTATTGGATGTAGTCATATTGACCAAATAATAACCAAAATCATTTCACTTTCTGCCATTATTAAGATAAGTCTGCTTCAACTGTTGCATTGCGAGTCTGATGAAGTATAAGTTGGCACATTTTTTACAAACTTGCTTACCAAATATTGCAGCAGTCGAGCATGGCACCGCTCTTTTGGGCCCCCATGCTAACTCTGTCAAACATGGCGTCTCCTGAGGCAAACGTTCCGCTAATTTTTTAAATCCAAGGAAGTAACCTGCCACTGGCCGATTCGGGGCTCCCCTAAATACAAGCGACATCCGGGAAGGGCACTGCCAACCTCCGTCTTTGCCTCACCTAAGCCAAAGATTTCGCAACTACTCTACCAACTGGAAACTATCTTTGGTTAGTAATTACAGAAAATAACCTCTCCAAATAACATTCACGCACGTTCATTTTCATGTTGGGGGACCGGAAGGAAAAGGAAGTGTGACAGTCAAATTTTAAATAAAACAATGTACGTATTTCCAGATTTAACTGGCCAGAGTAGTTCATCAGCGCTACAGTACCTAATTTATCTCCATGAAATTGTCATTACGGTTTGATTTACTATGAAACTAGCCCATGGGGCTTAAATAGAGCGTCCTGCAATACTGCTTCAACTTTCATTATTAAACATCTAATGGTTATAGAATGAGTAATTTGCACTTCATGTCAAGAAAAAATGTGATATAGCATTTCTCGCATATTCAGTGTTCTACGAACAGGCTGTGTGTAACGCTTGTTGACTTTAGAGTTGTCAGTTAAAAAGTGTGGACTAAAGCCAAATGATATATGCTAGATTTTAACGTCACGAACAAAGAAAATGAACTTAATGATTTCGAGGGGTTTGTCACGAAAAAGTACGTAATTGTGTGATATTATTTTTGGAAGTAGGTAAGTGTTATCATGTTCGATTAACTGATGACACAAATTGTAATATTTGAGTGTAGTGAGATTCAAGACAAATACACACTTTCTAATTGTAAGACACGACATATTAGTTTAAAACTAATATTTCGTTTAATGTGTATTGTAGAAGTACATTAAAGTTTTAATTCAATCAATAATTATATGAAACTGAAGTTTTCATACTCTCTGTATACCGTCAGAAAATCCATGTGCAGTGAAAGAACCAGGACACGAAATATTGGATTTTAAAATTATATCACTTGCATTGGAAATAAGTAATGGCGTTCCTTTATCATCTCTCACTTCGTTTCCACATTTCCCTCTCTCGGCAAAGTGTTTTGCAAGGTACCCTCCGTCTTCCTCTTGGTTTAAAAGGCATGTGTTCATGTGTTCAAAGATCGGAGGAAAATTTTTCGTTTTGTCAAATTCCGTAAGTTAAGTACCCTCTACCATGACAGAACAAAATTTTGTATCGACAGTGACATTCCTATTGTTTTTAAGTGAAGTGTGCCAATTTCATTAATATAGATTTTTATGCAATAGAAACACATGGCAACATTGAAAAACGCCCTATGGTGTTATCAAATTTTCCAGTTTTAATTCATACAACCCTCGTTCTGAGAATAACGAAAACAACATAAAACGGATCTGTGTCATCGCTCTAGGCGTTGTCAAGCTATGATAGGACCAAGGTATTTAGGGATCCAATTTTTTGTTGTAAGGCACTCTTTCCCATGCGCCGTATGAAAATGTTTAAGGACAAGAGTGCAAAATTTCGTATAGATCGAAATGAAACTGTAGTTTTCGTCAGTCTTTAGGGGAAGTATCATCCGCCATGCACCTTAATTGCTATCGCAAAATACATTATCAGCTGACGTCTTCTGCCTATAAACTACAAACCCACAAAATTTCAGCTTCATAGGTGCAATAGGTTTACAGATTTCGTGTTTAGCCAGTGAGTGAGTGACCTTTCGCTTTTACATATATAAAGATATCTCCAGAATGATGTGTCCTACAACTACATTATTTACCAGGTTCATATAGTGGTAAATTATAAATCTGCCAGCGAAATGTGTTGTAAATGCAGTTGGTAGTAAATACATACTAAATTACAACCTCATGTTTTTAGGGCGATTAATTGTCTTTGACGTCATAGCACCTGAACTATATGTTGTAGTACGATATTATTTCTAAGGTACATCCAGTGGTGTATATGTAAAATACGTCACGAATAGAGTTAGTAGGAAAGACGTAATAAATCAAATCGTCATGTGTGATGAGACAGTGTTTCAGGAACCTGATTGTTTATGAGTCCATATCTCTTGAACTGTGTGTAATACGTAATATGATAAAATTTCGAACGTACGTTTCGTTGTTTGTGTGTATACCGTCTGTAACATTTCTCACGAATACAACTGAAAGTGTACTAGGAATAAATTGTAGCTTCAGGTCAAATGCCGTAATCTTACTGCAAGAACGCCGAAAAAGTAGTAAGCGACCATCTTTCTTCCATCCATCATTTTGCTAGGGTTGACAGCGAGAAGAACTTTCTTAAAGCATAGTGGACTGATAAAGTCACAGTATCACGTGCCGCATGACGGGGAAGTTAACATTCTTTATGACGTCATAGCTCAGGAACTATTGACCCTGCCGTAAAGTCCTTAGCTGACGTTTTATACATATAATCTGCACTCCTGTCAAATTTTAGCTTTGTAGGTGAAGGAGTTATTGTTCTTTTACTTATACAGAGCAATACAAAAAGATACGGCCAAACTTTCAGGAAACATTCCTCACACACAAATAAGGAAAATGTGCTATATTGACATGTGTCCGGAAACGCTTACTTTCCATATTAGAGCTCATTTTAGCATTTAACTTTAAATGTAAATTGAAATAATTCGTGCAGACAATTGTCAAAATACCCAATTGTTTCTTTAGTATGTACTGTACTCCCTCGATTCACCGCCAGTTGGTCCAATTGAAGGAAGGTAAAGTTGACTTCAGTGCTTGTGTTGACATGCGACTCATTGCTCTACAGTACTAGCATTAAGCACATCAGTACGTAGCATCATCATGAATATGGTTTTGCAGTCAGTGCAATGTACAAATGCGGAGTTGACAGATGCCCGTTTGATGTATGTGCAAATGTTGAAATGATTGTAGAACTTATGGGACTTAACTACGGGGTCATCAGTCCCTAAGCTTACAAACTACTTATGAACTAGCTAAGACTAAGGACTGCACAAATATCCATGCCCGAGGGGGGATTCGAACCCCCGACCGTAGTGGCCGTGCAGACCGTGACTGGAGCGCCTCAGTCCCCTCGGCCACCGCGGCCGGCGTTTGATGTATGGACGTGTTCGTACGCTTCTCATCAACAGATTCGGTGACCGATGGATTGGTAGAGGCGGACCAATTCCATGGCCTCCAGGCTCTCCTGACCTAACCCTCTTGACTTTCATTTATGGGGCATTTGAAAGCTCTTGTCTACGCAACCCCGGTACTAAATGTAGAGACTCTTCGTGCTCGTATTGTGGATGGCTGTGATACAATACGCTATTCTCCAGGGCTGCATAAGCGCATCAGGGATTCCATGCAACGGAGGGTGGATGCATGTATCCTCGCTAACGGAGGACATTTTGAACATTTCCTGTAACAAAGTGTTTGAAGTCACGCTGGTACGTTCTGACGCTGTGTGTTTCCATTCCATGATTAATGTGATTTGAAGAGAAGTAATAAAATGAGCTCTAACATGGAAATTAAGCTTTTCCGGACACATGTCCACATAACATATTTTCCTTCTTTCTGTGTGAGGAATGTTTCCTGAAAGTTTGGCCGTACCTTTTTCAAATGTTCAAACGTTTGTATAGCTTATGGGACTTAACTGCGGGGTCATTAGTCCCTAAACATACAACTACTTATGAATTAATTAATCCTAAGGACGAAACAAATTTCCATGCCCGAGGGGGGATTCGAACCCCCGACCGTAGTGGCCGTGCAGACCGTCACTGGAGCGCCTCCGTCCTCTCGACCACCGCGGCCGGCGTACCTTTTTGCAACACCCTGTATGTACAGGGTGTTTCACTAAGTGTGTTTGCCTCTGTAACTTATAAAATAATAGGTGGCGGGAAATTTTAATGCGGTAGGTCAACACAATAAATGTTACACTATCTGCGGAGCTATGAACATAGTTTATTGTATGAATTTCCCAAGAGTTACAGCACAAAGATATAATTTTTAAAATGGAACAATAGTTTTTTTATCGTGTATTGGATTCGTTTAAACCAGCTGCGTCCAAATCAGTTTAAACTATATTCCTATCACTGTTAGTTTGGGAGCTACAACCCTTCAAAGTTCCGGGGGCGGAGGCTGCGATAGCGTAGCTGACTGGCCGAGTGGCTATCCCCTGGGTCACAGCCCACTGTCTCATGACCACCAGCCAGTCAGATACGCTGTCGTAGCCTCCGCCCCCTAAACTTTGAAGGGTTGTAGCTCCCAAACTAACAGTGATAGGCATGTAGTTTAAATTGATTTGGACGCATCTGGTTTAAACAAATACAATACACGATAGAAAAAACTATTGATCCATTTAAAAAATTATAACTTTGTGCTGTAACTCTTTGGAAAATAATACAATAAACTATGTTCATAGCTCCGCAAAAATTGTAGCATTTCTTGTGTTGAGCTACCGCATTAAGATTTTCCGTCACCTATTATTTTATAAGTTACAGAGGCAAACACACTTAGTGAAACACCCTGTATATATAGAGATTAACAACGTTTCTATACCTTATCAAATATGAAGTAGTGTGAATAACTTTCACAGAGTAGTTTCACCGAGCGAACAAGTAAAATAGAATGAGGCCACTGCCTCAGACCGTGGCCCATGCCTCGTGAGTTGACGTCACTCCTCGGCAGGCTGCCATTGGTCGGCGTCTACAACTCTCCCTCATTTTCGCCCGTCTCCACATCCAGGGCGCGCCGTCCGTCCGCGTTACTTCTTTGACAGAGTTCACCCTCTGCGGGGCGAGGGCGCGCGTCCTTTTGAGTCGCCTGCCGGTGGCGCGGCTGAGAGATCAACGTCGTCCGAGGCGGACGCCGTATCCTTAATTTTCCGCGACGGAGCGAACCGCCGGGAGAGAGTCGCCCCGTCTCTTTGACGGCGCCCCACACTGAAGGGCCGGCGGTGTGGTAGGGGTGGGCGGGGGAGGGGGAAGCGAACGCGGGGGTGGGAAAGGAGCGACCCGACTGCGGGTCCTGGCCCCACCGCGTCGCGCAAACCCAGAGTCAACACGCCGTCTCGTGTTTGTCAACTCGCGCCGCCCGGCGCCTGCAAAGCTGATTAAAGCTGCGCCCGCCGAGCCGATCTCAGTATTCACTTAGTGCGACCCCACCGCCACCCCCGCAGACATGCAGATACGCTGCTGGGCGCTGTGCCGCTAGTTGCGGTGAATTAGGGGCCTCTCGCGAGCTCACACTGAGGCCCTGTGATAGTGTTCCAGACTTGCTGAGAGCTAGTGACGGCAAGCTCTTCCCACTACTGTGACTACGTCTGTTTCGCCCGACGTAACGCGTTCGGTGCTCGTATGTAGGGCTGTTTTACTAGGTGCATTCAGAAATCAACAACACATTACTTCTCGCGAATGGCTACTGATACAAACATACGGTTTGGTTTTAAAGTAACCTAGATTGGCCGCGAGCGAATAACAGAATGGTTCTACGTTGTCAGATACTAAGAGAGTTTGCTTCCGCCGGAGGTTCGAGTCCTCCCTAGTGCATGTTTCCATGGTGTGTTTGTCCTTTGGTTAGTTTAAGTAGTTTGTAAGCCAATGGACTGATGATCACAACAGTTTAGTCCGATATATTTATATATATTTGTCCATGCGATAAAGGTGGCAGCACGGTACAGCACATAGAATTCCAGAACCAGATGAGAGGGTTAGGGCTGTTATTAATACTCATTCTAGATTTGTGTATTTACACAGAAAACAGCGTTTGTTTCATTTTCCTGACCGCACAGCCGTGGAGCGTGTCTTCGGGACGTGAGAGGCGGACGGATAGTATTCAAACTACTTATGAACTACCTTATACTAATCGCCACAAACATCCATGGCCGAAGGGGAGTTTCGAACCCCCGACGGGGAACTGGCTCACGCATCGCAGCATTACGCCTCCCTGCGCTCGGTTGCTCCGCTACGGCTGCGGATAGAAGGCGTGCGCGGTTTACCTAGTGGTTAATGTTAGCGCTCGCTCGAAGCGGTACACCCGGGTAAATTCCCAGCACGGTACACATTTGTAGTTGTCGCCATGCTGTAATTTCAGTGTCCCAATGCAGCTGATGTCTATCCTTTCCTTTCTAATACTTCTTCATTCCCCTCCTCAACAAATAATTTGTAACTCTTATTGACAATTGGAATGGTGACGTTTTGAGTACAGGAATACCATGTTTTTGTTTGTTTTCTCCATTTTCGTGATTATAATTCGTCACCAGTTGAGTGAGACCTGTGGTGATGGTGTTTATATTGTCCGTCCATAACTGCGGCATTTCAAAGAAGGCAGAACGTCACGTGAAAAAATATTGAGATAATATCGCAGCACATCTAACCCATGTTAATTTAGGCAAGTGTTTGACCTATTTCTGAAAACACTATTTGATGAAGGACCTTAATATTTATACTGTATAATAGTCGATGCTACTAGAGTCAACTGTACTAAAATCTAATTTATCCAATCTATAGTTTTGTATGAAAAACTTTTTTTTTTCAATTTTATTGACAAAAAATTTAATGTTTTTTCTGCAGAAAATATATTTTGTGAATTTCCTAAGGAGGAATATTAATGAATGTAGGACCAGAGGTGGATTTTTATATTAAGCAGAGTCTCTGAAAATTTCATTCATTTATCTCTGATAGTTTCTGATATAATGGGGCATATGTACTGAAAATTTTAGTTTGCGGGAAATTGGCTTTAAAGTGAAAACTTTTGAAATTTCTTACTTACAGTTAATTGAAACTGACCTGCTGCATATGATGGCACTTCTTTGACCTCTAGCAGGTCTTCCAGCTTCTTTTCCACCTTCCTGGATGTTTGTCTTGCTTTCTTGGCCATATTAGATGATGACCTGTCTGCATCAGCTATCCTCCTTTTATCGCAATGTTGCAGCCCAGTGATTATATTTTCACCAGGATTAATTCCCAATTTTCTCAGTACCCAACACTTTCCAATATTACCACAATTTAATGTAATGACAGCATCGTGAAAACCTAGTTTCCTTGTATGCATGACTACAAATACAGTTTTAGGAAGGCGGTTCCAAAATATGTTGTTGAAACATTCATTTGGATTCTGTGTCTGCCCACTCAGACATTTCCTTAGAAGGTGATGATGAGCCAAGTCTCTGAAAATAGCTTTAATTGCTGTAATAACAGCAGCAGGAAGAGATTGCTGGTGAGAATAAGGTTCTCCAGTTGCCTGAGCCCCCATTGTATTTTGCACCACGAATTTCTCCGGATGGGTACAATGCTTGACATAGCTTATCATCAGTAGAGGGCTTATGGAAGAATGTGGCCCAAACATGACTCTTCATTGCCTCGAGATTTTCTTTGTTATTTTTATTATTATTTTTATTTATTATTATTTATTATTTTTAATTATTATTTTATTATTTATTTCTTTATTATTTTCCTAATTGACTGCCCATAGTTTTAGTTAACCGACCCACAGGCCTCTCATAAATTTTAACACTCTGTGACTCACCACACTGTCTACATAGAACAAATTTAAAAAATACATCTGATAATATTGCAAAATTTATAGTAATGTAACTGCATCTCCTGTAACTTACAGTAAATTTGTTGTAACTCTTGAAATGGCGAGAGCTTGTTTGATAATGCTCTTGTTGAAGAATTACAATTAGAAACATCGTTGCAAGGCGACATAAACTTTTGTACAGAAAGCTTTCTAAAATTGTTTCCTCTAACTTGTCGTTCCTTGAAGACGCTTTTACGTTTCGTCATCTTCAATAAACACAACAAAACACACGTAAACAAGCACTGCAAACGTAAGTATAACTACTACTCGCAATCACGCATGAACAAAAAGAGCCGTGTGTTTGAATGCGTGTTGTTTGCAAACAGCAGAAACAAAAGTATACCGGCCGTTGCATTCCAAGGATTGGCAACACAGTCGGGAGTAAAATAAAATCCCTAACGTGCAACGCAGGGGATATAAAGATCTAAAATACATGCAGAAAAGTGGGTCACAGAAACTTGGACGTGACACATAAACACGCGTTGCAGGAAAATGCTCGTTACTTAATCTATCGAAATATGATAAAAACCGAAAATCGATTTTTTTCGCCCTGACTCTTGGTGTGGTCCCCATAAGGGCAATGTCGTTTTATCAGTATAATTTATGTTTCTGCACTACAGTTTGAATCTCGACCACTTAACGTATGAGGTCATTTACCTGCGCATCCTAGTTTAATTTTAACAAGTTTGTTAGTGTATCCATCTTCCGCAGCAATTACAGAATTATACGTCTTTGGTAATAAAAATGCAGTTTTCTAGCTGCGATCTCTTTATTTCATCCATACGCAATTTTCCCTCTCCTGCTTTAGGACATAATCTGTGGATTCTGTATCTGCAAATTACATTTTCGTTTAACAGATTGTAAGTAATTCACTTTGTTTTCATTGAAATAAAAATAGGCTTCTTACGTGATATAGTCTTGTGGTTTGGTGTTCTCCCCAACTGGTCATCGGCTGAATACGCACAGCGTGCCCCAGATCATGTACTACCATGCGCAAAAATATCCGAACGACCTGAATTGCGTTTCGCCTGATGTGCATGCAACCCAACTAACGTACGAGTCTTACGGGTGCTCTGCTCACTCCGTGGTATAGTCGTTCGACTATTCATAATGGATCCACTGCAGACAACTGCTCTTTATGACAATCACTCCAGTTGTAAATTAACACCACGATTTTGCAAATACAAGCAAACACGTTATTAAGTTCTTAACGTTTATTAAATCCAATTTATTACAATGACATATCTTAAGAATTATCACACTTATTACAGTCTGATATAACAAACTCCGTCACATAAAACATTAATTAATCCTTAAACAACATTTAATATTGTTACAAACAACAGATTTTACTATAGCATCGGAAATCCTAAAGTCCTGTAGAAATTTGAAGTACTTTTGTGCTCTAAATAGTTTTCTCACAATTGCGAAAAGTCGTTCCACTGGCGAGCGGATTTTTATTAACCGCTTGTAGAACTAACCATATAATAAAAACTCAATTAACAGCAGCAAACGCACTATGGAAACTTCAATATTAACTGCATATCACCAACATTTTCTCCGCATTCATACCTGAACTAATATTTGTACACATCTTTGAACTTGATATGACAAACACCTTGTTCTGGAATCAAACCAACCACTTGTAGCCATAGCTAACCAAGCAATGCATTCATGTGTTGTAGATACCTGATTATGCCTAAGATTGTCACAGCTGACGAAGTATAAAGATGTGTGAAATATTCGAGATTCCCTCACAAATATCAGAACGGGCAATTCAAATCATATAAAATGCCAATTCTTAAAATATTTTTATTTATTTACTTATTTTTTTACTGAACCAGGAACTTAATAATCACCGTTATGTCCCTAATCACAAGTTCCCACACTCAGTGCTGTGTGGGACTGACATACGAGGCTGCTCCTGTCGGAGTTTCGAGTCCTTCCTCGGTCAGGGGTGTGTGTATTGTCCTTAGATTAGATTAAGTAGTTCTAAGCCTAGGGACTGATGACCACAGTAGTTTGGTCCCATAGATTTACAAACATTTGATTTTGAGTTACATACCCGTATCTAAATGGAAGATAACTAAGTGAAGTCAGATGTTAGTAGTCTAATTATTTCACCAGCAGCGGGACGTTTGAATCTGTAATCTGGATATAATTACGTTATGCGTCACCGGGAATCGAACCCCGAACCTACCGGTGTCCTTTCTAAGCACGAATGGACGTTAAATCTCAAATGTTAACTCAACAGGAATGACGATGCGTGTGTGTCTGACTAGTAACAACAGCACATATCGTTGTTATAATAATAATAATAATAATAATAATAATAATAATAATTTCGTGTGGCTCAGAGTCCTGGTGTATGTCATCCAACTGTGCGCCACTTCAGAGACTTGCAAGTCCGTAACCTGCCCCAATTATCCAACCGGGAAAGGCGACCTACATTTTAACGTGGAATCCAAACCACGTTTAGTTTATAACACACATTGTTGAGACGTGAATGCTGGGTTAATACACAGGTTGAAAAAATCGGTGATCTCCCTAGGTTTCGAACCCGCGACCCTTCAGTTACCATTCAAGCGTTTTACCCCAAGACCACCGCAACACCTTAGCTTGCGTTGATGAGGCACGAAGAGACATTCAAAATAATTTTTTGTTAGTAGTCCAGTGTGGTCTATCTAGGGCGTCAAATGAAATTATGAATATTTTGTGCTGGACCTGGATTCGAATCCATATACGTGCATTTCGTGGAGACCTAGAGGAGTCGGCAGTCTTGGAGAAAGCAACGAAATGATTCAGCTATATAATTCCGAGAGGGTCGAGTGCGAAAAAGAGGAGATCCGAATTAGAATCCAGCACCATAATTTTTAACGTCTCAAGTTAAATTCAATACGAGACACATAACCTTAAAGGTCATAAAGGTTTATAAAATAGAATAAAGTTTTGCAATATAAGAAATGCTTTCTAGTGACAGAGTTACTGGTTGCCGTGTATTCTGCCTGTTACTGGCAACGATAAATCGGCTCTGTCTCCGAGTTGATACCGAAATAATCCGGTTTAATACGGATTGTTAACTACGGTGCAACTTGACGTCCTTCACTTGGTGTTACAAGAGGTGAAGTAGACATGATCGAGCCAGTTAAAAATATACACCTATAGGGTGCAATCGAACGCACACATGACAGAGTCTAAACTACAACCGATCCACCAGACTACTACGTCAATGTAACGAAAACTGCACTTAGCATATTGATTAGACGCAATTAAGACAATTTGGTGCTCAATGAAATGATTAACTATAAGCAAGCATCTGACACAGAAATTATACTAGTCTCATGTTAAGACTTTTTACTCATTTTTGGAAGTAGTTGTCCAACCGTCAAGAAAATGTATTTCTCGACAAATTGACTTCAACATGGTTCGGCGACAGCTTTAACTAGAAAGGAATTGATTTCTACACGCACGGAATCGGTAAACCACCTGAGTATTGTAAGTCACTTTCAGAGTATATGAGAGAATGCCGTCCTGGAAAAAGCTAAACACCTTTCGACTGAGTAGTTTTGTTAAGAATTTCCTATTGATTTTCAATCTGGATACCTGTAGCTCTGTCAGAGAAGAGCTAAAAATATTTGCGCTCACCACGATTGGCATCGAAAGTTGACAGCACGTTCGTTTCGCAGCCAACTACGTTACCCGACGGCTAGCTTTTTTTTTTTTTTTTTTTTTTTTTTTTTTTCTTTTTTTTTAGGGCCTCCCTTCTCCCCTCACAGCCCTTCCTTACGCTCTCCAAATTGTGCCTTCTTCGGCGAGCTTCTGTTGCTTTCTTCGAAGTAAATGAAAGGAAATAAATACATCATTATATGATAGTAAACGAAAACGATCTTCCTGGGAAATGGAGCAGCAGAAAAATGCTGCCATACTGAAAATAATCTGTTCTTGCTGAATTCTCAACAGCAGATAAATAAATGAAAGAATATGTTCTTCTTGTATCCAAAAACAGTAAATCTTCTCTTTGACTCGAAATGTGAAACAACATTCTTCTATGAACAAGCATCGGGAAAACGCAGAAATCGTGGCATAATAACGTCGTCATGTAGAGTGCATACGTGGCACGAGTTGTAGAGAAATCACTGAATTGTGTATCGCAGAAAGTTAGCGAAGAGCTTCTTGTAGTTCTTTCTGGTCATAAGCATCTGGTGCTGTGTATGGAGGTACAAGTGGAAACTATATTTGCTTTTCGTTTCTTCTGCCAGTATGTAGTGTAAAGCGTGCCCTTTTATCCAGTTAACGGCATTTCTTTTCGTGGCTGGGTAAGGCACGTCGCTGGGGTTTAGAAGGTCCTTCGGTGTAACGGTATGTGGAGCCGTTCGGGTGACCTTGGCTATGAGTTGTCGAGTGATTTGCCAGATTTCGTCGACTTCAGCGCAAACCAGTCGATGCTCTTCAGTGTCAACTAAATTGCAGGTCGGACAGTTGGGTGAGTCTGCGAGGTGGATGCGGTGCAACTTAGAATTGGTCGGTAGTTTCCTGTTGACGGCTTTATACCACGTAGCTCTGACAGTGGTCGATAGAAATCGGCTACTGATGTTGCTCCAGATGGCCTTCCAGTCATATCCAGGGTATTTTTGTTCCACCACATTTCCGGGTTTCGTTTTCATCAATATGTCATATATCGTTTTCGCTTTGGCCGTCTGCTGGACTATGATCGTTGTGGGAAGATAACTAAGTTCAACTAGAAATTGTTGAAAATGATAAAGTCCTATGGGAACGTGCCGAACGTCAATGGGTGGGGTGAAATCTGTAGGAGCAATTTCCGTTAGTAAGTTGGCGGTGAATGAGTTAGGTGTCATCTTCCAGAGCTTGAGCATATTGCTTGTAAATAATGCTTTGGATTTCATGAAGGTATCAGTAAGGTTGAGCCCCCCATTTGCAGCTGATAGAGTTAACGTGTCGAATCTGACTTTAAAGAGATTCCCACGACTGATGAAGTGGCCGAAAGCTGACATTATCCTCGCAGCAATGGCACCTGGCATGGGTAAAACTTGTGCGACATAATTGATCTTGGAAGCGATGTAGATATTGACAAGGGTTGTCTTTTGGATTTCGTCAATGTGTCGCATACTGTGTTGCCTAATTCTGGCTCTCACGCTGTTAAGAAGGTTCCTATAGTTAACTGCTATCGTTTCTTTTATCTGGCGCCGATAAGTAATTCCCAAAATTGTCCGCTGGTCGACCACTGGTAGGTGTACGTTCTGGACCAATAGACCTTGGCCTAAATTCATTATACTGGATTTAGTTCTGTTTAATGTTGCACCTGATGCCAGTTCGTACTTGTGTATAACCTCCAACGTCCGTTCTATGTCTTCATTGTTGGTGACTATGACACCTACGTCATCTGCGTAGGCGTTACAGACAATTTTGTGATCGTTTATGCGTAGTCCTTGTAGTTGCTGGTACAGTGTTGCGAGCAAAGGTTCGATAGCAATGGCGAACAAAGCCGTGGACATGGGACATCCTTGCCTCACTGAACTCTTGAAGTGAATACTCCTGGTGAACTGGCCATTCACCATAATTTTGGATGTGCTGTGTTTTAAAATCCTGGCGATGAGGTTTACAAAGCGGTGTGGAAAGCCCATTCTGGACATCGTTTGGAGGCTGTAATCATGATTGACCTTGTCAAACGCCTTTTGAAAATCTAGAGTCATTAGTGCGCAATTAATGTTGAGAACATCCGCCGTTGATATTATGTCGCGATATCGGCACACTGTTTGTAAAATTGACCTGTCCTTGCCAACACTAGTCTGGTACGGACCAGTTACCTCATTCATTATCAGTTTGAGCCGTCGGGCTAAAATGCGGGTCATTATCTTATAATCACTGTTAAGCAGTGTTATTGGTCTTAAATTCTCAATTTGCGCAGAACGTGGATTTTTCGGGATAAGTGCAACGAATCCGGTAAGGAAATCCTCTGGGATGTCACTGTCGGAATTCATTAGTTCTTTGTAAATGAGGAGTAGTTTGGGTTTCAGCTGCCTATAGAAAACCTGGTAGAACTCGGCCGGCAGGCCATCGGGTCCCGGTGATTTGTTTTTGGGACTGTGTAGGACGGCAGTGTCCAAGTCGTCTTCGTCGATCTCAGCGACCAGGCTGTCAGACGCCTCAGTGCTGAGCCGTGCTCGCAGGTGTCGGAACAAATCTCCCTGCGCCTCAGCGCTAACTGCACCGCCGGACATGAGACTTGTGAAATATTCATGAATTTCAGTTTTAATTTCATTTTGTTTAGTAAGACTGGTTCCATCTGGTCTTTTGATTTCAGTGATTATTTTTTGTTGACCTCTCTTCTGTTCCCGGATAACGTGGAAGATGGACGATTCTTCACCTTTGAGAGCATTCTGTATACGTGCCCTTACTTGATAGCCGTTTAATTGCTTTCGCTTCAGAGACAAAATTTTGGATTTAATTCTCTTTATTTGGATATAATTGTCAATGACTGATCCGTCAAGCGTGTATAATTCACGCAAACATTGGAAATAAAATTCAGATGTCCTCTTGTACCAATAAGCTTTCTCCCTGGAGTAGTCAATCAGCATTCTCCTCAGTTGAGGTTTGGCACAGGACATCCACCAGCTAAGAGCGGAATTGTACGACGGGAGACGTCGTTCGCATGCCTCCCATGTTTCGTGGAATCTTTCACGACATCCCGCATCGTGCAGGTGGGTGACGTTTAATTTCCAATACCCTCGTGCACGGTAGGTCCCTTGTCGTTTCATGTTGATTGTACTTATATAAGCAGCGTGGTCGGTGAAGCTGGTTGGCCATATTTCGGCGTGCAAAATACGGTCGTGCATAGTATTCGATACGTACATCCGATCTAATCTACTCGCTGAAGTTCGCGTAATGAATGTGAAGCCTGGTGCATCACCGTGTGTGTATTCCCACGTATCAGTCAGGTGAAGTTCTTTAACAAGATAGTCCAATTCAGGAGAGGTGTTGAAATTAGGGACCTGGTCCTTTGGGCTCAGGACACAGTTAAAGTCACCCGCTAGAATAATGCAGTCTTGACGGGGTCCAAACAGAGGTAAGATTTCATGTTTGTAAAACACCGCTCTATTGCGTCGATTTGTGCTTCCTGACGGGGCATACACGTTAATTATCCTAACGTTATGAAAGGTACAAGCTATTCCTCTACCATTGGTCAGTTTTTCGATGCTGTGGACAATTATGCCCTCTTTCGCTAAAATTGCAGTCCCCAAAGCGATGCCGTTACCGGCATTGCTGTGAGCGTTATACCCATGTATATTGTCTAAGGCAATGTCAGTCACTTCTTGGAGCATAGCAATGTCTACATCTGCAGCATATAAAAAGTCTTTTAAACATTCCAACTTAACTGAACTTCGTATACTAGTTATGTTTAAGGTAGCAATTCGATAGGCCTGAAAAGTGTTCATAATTGAGTAAATAACCGGTATCGGGAAAAGACGTCACTATCAAACATTTCAGTACGTGTCAGTTTCGTAGCCGCTGGCCTTGTCATGATCAGTGGTATTTGGCGATGCTTCACCTTGAACGATGCCTGGTTCACTCATATCGACATCTTCCATTGGATCCTGTGACCAGTCGGTGGACGGAAATCTTGTATTATCAGCCACAGCAGTCGTTTGCGGTTCCCCATCACTACCGCGTTGACTGGCTTCCGATAGGATCTCGGCTTTGGTGGCAGTTGGTACAAGGGCTGGTAAGGAAGCGGTGAAGTGGTTTCCCGTGTCAGGTAACGTACTAGCGATTTGTCTGGCTTTTTCTCGCAGTTTGGGGGCAGTTTCTGCTGCACCTTCATGTGCAATCCTTCGCTTTTTATGAGTCCGAGAGGTACGTTTTTTCTTTGGGGATGTCGTAGCTTCTACAGAACTTGTCAGTTCAGTTTCCGTAGTTGTGTCATCAGTAGGTGTGTCCTCGACGTTGGTGCTGTTCTGTTCCCGTGGTGGTTGTGTCGGCAAATCGGTTAACTGCGATGTAGCAGATACAACCGCCACAGTGTCTGGGATTTCCATCGGAACCTTTTTGTCAACCTGGGGTGTTCGTGGTTGTGCCAACAAATCAGTGGACTGTGATGTAGCAGAGACAACTTCGGCAATTTCAGGGCTTGGCATCGGGACGTCTTTGTCAATGACGGTGGGTGAGTGGTTCAGTTCCGTGGAGAGTGTGACGAGCTGTCTGCCGCTGGCAGCGGACGCATACGTCACAGGCAGCGACGTCATCACGGCTGGCCTGGCGGGCTCGCCGGCCGGCAGCTGAGCCACGCGCCGCTGCAGGCACTCGGCGCGCACGTGTCCCTGTTTACCGCAAGCGGCGCAGGTGCGGGGCTGCCCGTCGTATGACACTATGGCGCGGTACCCGCAAATATTTATGTACGATGGAATGTGCTTGTGAAGGTCGACCTTAAGTTGACGGATACCATTCAGTACGGGAAATTTATGAGAGGTCGACCATTTCTCAGCTACATTGCTAAGTACTTTCCCGTATATAGACACCACTGCATTTATTTCCTCGGCCGAAACCTCGAAAGGCAGTTCGAATATTCGTACGGTCCTAATTCGAGATCCTGCATGGGTAACTTCAACATCGCCAATGTGTCCATCGCGATGTTTGAACTTTAAAGTTCCTCCACATGACTGAACTAACTTTTCACATAGTTCCGCACTTTTCAACTTTACAAAAACGTCACTGTTTACGATAGACATATAGATCCCTATAATGTCGTCAAAATTCAACTTCACTGTTTCTTCAAGGAACGTTTCAAATTCAAAAGAATTCGGTCTCGGACGGCTACGATCCAACGTGAACTTCAACGTATCAATACGAAACGGCTCAGACATCACGGACTCATCTTTCAGAGACTTCAATCCACGAATAAGTTACAGCTACAAGCTGCAAAGGCGAAACACTCACCAAGCGAAAGCGCAATCGGCCGCGGCGCTCAGCACTGAACCGCTCGCGACCACTGCCGCCGGCGAACTCCTAGCGAGGACTTCGGGTACTTGGTTCCTCCTTACTGGCCGACAAGTAAGGAGACAAGATAAGGCGTAACTTTAAAAGAAGAGATTTGTTGCAATTTTCGTGTGGAACGAATTTCCTGGACCCAAAAAGTATGAAATTAATAACTTTATGTCACACCTTAAGTGAAAATCACTTAGATTATTGAATGGAAATGACATGAAAAATCAAGTGAATTTATCAGCTTAATTCTGTGCTTACCAGGAAGTAACTCCCCGCTCACAGAGTTGCCAAGCGTACTCTGCTATGTTGCCAATTCTCCATTAGACTAGCGACAGACAGAATACGTTTGCTGGGCGTCTGTGTTCCTCGCGTTGCCTTAGCGCTGACGGAGATAGCGGCTTCGAAGGCGCGGCGCGCAGCCTGCCACTGTGTTGACTGAGAAGAGATATACCCAGCATTGAAGAATAAGTCTTCATCGATTTTTTTAACTATAGCATCACGAGACGTTATTAACATTTTCCGCACAATACTTTATAATGTTATATACCTGAATACTATTTTCCTTATGGTTTTTTTTCGTTGGCACCACCTCTAACACATAACTGCAGAAATGTAAAGATAGAATTACCCTGATTACAAAATGCAAACTTCACAAACATATTTCATAAGTTTCGAGCACATAGTTTCCAATCAGACGAACCGTGCAAATTAATCTTTTCCAGTGATTGAAAAATAGATCATCCGCGAAAAAATTAAGCATCTGAACAATTTCAATGATAATTCGATTCAAGCTTATAAGTGACAGGAGAAGCATTTGTGATAAGAATATGAGACAAGAAAAAAAAGTCGCGAAAGTAATGTTTAGAATATGTAATTCATTCTATAAAATCGAAAGGGACCATAAGTATGGTCTACTCGTAAAGATTACAGTGTAACGGCTTGTGATGCTGTTTAAATAAAAGTGAAAAGCGTCTGATAAATGAACTCTCCAGTTTCCAGTCTCCCAGAAACAGAGAGGTGCGAAAGAAACAGGAAGAGGTTGCCCTAAGAGTGCGTGAGATGGGATTAGTGTATAGTATCTCGCAGTTGGTGTAGTTTGTTCGTAGTTCTAGTCTGACGCCTACCGCGGACAATAATTATCGATATGTAATTGTTACAATACGCTGAAATGTTGGAAAGATGTCACTTTCGGTGACTAAATCACTGGAAAGCGATCATTTTCATTTTGTTTTAAAGTGAGAAGTGATATTAACGCCTTAAAATAGGTCCTGTATTTATCAAATGGTCACCCGATGCAGTTGTTTGTCGGCTTTTACTTCAATGTCACACAGAGAGCGACGTTTAGCTCTGTAACAACTGCTGACTTCTTCAAATACCACAATAATATGGCCTTGCAGAGGTGGACTGTTTTTGAAATTGCCTTGGAAAGTCTTTCCCTCCAGAGGACTGCATCAGTTCACGCGAAAACAAGAAGGAAGATTAACGTTTAACGTCCCGTCGACAGAGTGGTCATTAGAGACGGAAGTTCATCAGAGGGGACTTCTTTTCCCTAGCATTTACAGCAGTCTACCTTCTACAAGGTCCGATTACAATGAACTTCTGTAGAAGTTCACTATAGTTAAAGGGTTAATTACTCATTTGGCATTTAATATCTGTGTAGGAGCGATTTTACAATCGTAGGTCTTGCGGAACAAATGTTTTATGTTTCATTTCGAAATATTTTATTAATTTCACCATCCTTACTTGTTCTAATTTCGTTGCCTTACCAACATTCGAAATTTTCATGTTAACTAGGTAAACCTGGCTACGCTTTACTGTAGCTCAGTCTGGTATGAAATGAATGGGACAGTAAGCAAAAGTATTCTTGCTAACATAGACGTACCGAGAAAATACATCAGTCTAATGAGAACATATTATTTTGCTCCCCTTTTCCTACTTACACATTGAAATGGGTTACCAAATTTGTGTAGTAGGCTATTATGCTATGTTTAAAATTGGGTTCGAATTGTTTTCAATATGGATGATTGTAATGTTCAAATAGAATTTTCCGTCGTTGTTCTTACAAAACATTTGTTATTATTTTGAAATTATAGCATGAATATAAATTTCAAGTTTAGGTCACGTGACCAAAAACGCTCTGTTATTGGCTTAAGCTCTGGTGATTTCACACAACACGAGGAAGAAGAAGCCATATGCGTGTTAGAGCAGTGTTAGCGAAGGTTACTAAATTTTTCCTGACTTTTTCTCTGTACAATTAAGTAACTTGTGATGGAAAACGCATTTATAACTTTTTTGTAAGAAGGGAGAAAATTATGTGAAATCTGATAGTGAAAAAAACTTTCGGAAATTGATGCGCTTAAGGTATCTTAGTTTCTCGACAACAATCCAGATTTTTACGTACCGTAAGTAAGAAAGGTGAAAGTTGCATTTAAAGTAAAATATACGTATATTTGTTTATGTCAACAGACTGACTCTAGTCCAAAGATACAAACTATTACACACCATAAACGTGTGTAAATATGGATTGCGTCTTAGATTAAGTCTTCGTTTTTCTACCAAATGCATTTCACATTTAAATTAACTCTGTTATAAAAGCCACTGCAAAATTACACGGTAAGTGCGCTACTACGTAGTTACATTTCCGATTCCGATTAATTCATGTGTATACGCAATTTAATCTTGCGCGCTAGCCACTTTCCACAAATTACTATGCATTTTTATCGTGCTGTTTGGTTACAAAGAAATTTGACAAGTTAAATCGGAACTTGTTAGGCTAAAGAAGTATGAAATTAAAAGGATAACTATCTTGGCTTACGTGCCAAAATTAAAATATTCCAAGAAAAAATGTCGAAGATTCGAATAGACTTAATCAGTTACACATAAGCTTGGTTGCGATGCGGTTCCAGTATCGTTCACAAATTTTCCATTCCGTGTTCAAATCCAGTTGGTTTCAGTATATGCGCTAAAAGGCGTTTTTGAGACAAATCGTTGATGTCTTTATCATATACCGAAACACTGCCTCACCGAAGTAAATATTGAAAAGACAACCATAATGAAATTTGTACTTTCACCAACTACGTTTGTAAACGACTTAAAATACAAATATATCGTGAACCCCTGTTTCACAAATGTAAACATCAGTTCACTGATGTGTACACAATAATACTATACAACCGCCGGCCGCGGTGGCCGAGGGGACTGAGGCGCTTCAGTCACGGTCTGCACGGCCACTACGGTCGGGGCTCGAATCCCCCCTCGGGCATGGATATTTGTGCCGTCCTTAGTTGTAGCTAGTTCATAACTAGTTTGTAAGTTTAGGGACAGATGACCCCGTAGTTAAGGCCCAAAAAAAACTATACAACTTTGCGGCTGCAGAGCATAATTCTTAATACCGGTTGTGAACTAATAGAATAATAATTGTTGTACGGAGTGTTTACTTACATCAAAGTAACCCCCCTAAAATTAAACGCACCAAGTGACCGCTATCTGATTGGGATCTCTACGAGGGAGAATTTTATGCCTTTATCATTCTGAAGTCAGCAGGGGTAAAATATAGGGAAAGGAGAGTTATTTATAACTTGTACAAAAGCCAGACCGCAGTTATTAGACTCGAAGGGCATGAAAGGGAAGCATCAGTTGGGAAGGGAGTAAGACAGGGTTGTAGCCTTTCTCCGATATTATTCAATTTGTACATCGAGCAGGCGGTGAAGGAAAGCAAGGAAAAATTTGGAATAGGGATTAAAGTACATGGGGAAGAAATAAAAACTTTGCGTTTTGCTGATGACATTGTAATTCTGTCAGAGACAGCAAAGGACCTGGAAGAGCAGTTGAATGGAATGGACAGTGTGTTGAAGAGAGCATATAAAATGAACATTAATAAGAGCAAAACAAAAATAATGGAATGCGGTCTTAGAAAATCGGGCGATGCTGAAGGAATTAGATTAGGTAATGAAACAATGAAGGTGGTAGATGAGTTTTGTTACTTGGGTAGTAAAATAACATGTGATGGTCGCAGTACAGAGGATATAAAATGCAGAATGGCAATGGGAAGAAAAGCATTTTTGAAAAAGAGAAATTTGCTAACATCGAATATTAATTTAAGTATAAGGAAGTCTTTTTTTAAGGCATTTGTGTGGAGTGTTTCCTTGTACGGGAGTGAAACATGGACGATAAGCAGTGCGGACAGGAAGAGAATAGAGGCTTTTGAAATGTGGTGTTACAGAAGAATGCTGAAGATTAGGTGGGTAGATCGCATAACCAATGAAGAAGTACTGAACAGAATTGGTGAGAAAAGGAATTTTTGGCATACCCTGGCTAAAAGAAGGGATCGCTTGGTAGGACACATTCTTACACATCGGGGAATCGTAAATTTAGCATTGGAGGGAAGTGTGTGGGGGAAAAATCGCAGAGGGAGACCAAGAGCCGCGTATAGTAAGCAGATTCAAGTGGATGTGGGTTGCCGTTCTTATGAGGAGATGAAAAGGCTTGCTCAGGATAGAGTAGGGTGGAGAGCTGCACCAAACCAGTCTCCGGACTGAAGACCATAACAACAACATCATTGCTTGGAACATGCAAAATCATATTTTCTAGATTTTTATATATTTATTTTTACAGTTCGGCACTACGCAATATTTGTAGACCTTTTCCCAAAATACGAATGCACAGACAATATACCACTGTTAGTGAATGTTACAACAGTTGTTTGTTTGTTAAGCTTATGGGACTTAACTACGGGGTCACCAGTCCCTAAACTTACAATCTACTTATCTACTACCTTATACTAAAGACGGCACAAATATCCATGCCCGAGGGGGAATTCGAACCCCCGACCGTTGTGGCCGTGCAGACCGTGACTGGAGCGCCTCAGTCCCCTCGGCCACCGCGGCCGGCATGTTACAACAGTAGGAGCACACCATGTGGGTTGAGTTTACAGGCATCACATGACTCAAAAGAAACGTTTTAGCTGGATTTCAAATTATATTTGAATTCCATTTCCGTTTGTTATTAAAGAATACTGCAATTGACGAGGAAAACAAGTCATGTTATGAAATGTTTGTAAATATTTGGGACTGAACTGCCGCGGTTATCAGTCTAGGCTTACAAACTGTTTAAACTAACGTAATGTAAGGACAACACCACACAGACACACACACACACACACACACACACACACACACACACACATGCCCGAGGGGCGACGCTATTTCCGACGAGGAGCAACCGCGCGCTCCGCAGCAAGGCGCCTTAGAGCGCTCGGCCATTCCACCGCAGCTCATGTTATGAGCGTAAGATGACATGATCACCCATTTAAGATGATTACCAGAGAACACTCAAATACCCTGTTGCCCTTGAGAAAAGCATTTGCTTTCTGAATTCTACCATTCCCCATTCTCTCTCTCTCTCTCTCTCTCTCTCTCTCTCTCTCTCTCTCTCTCTCTCTTACGATCTGCCTCTGTCTCTTCGTCCCCTTCTACCTCCTCCAGCTCCTCCTCTTCCCTCTGTCTATCCCGCAATCCTGTCCGTCCTATACTTCCTTTCACCCTGTCTTCCCTCTCTTCTTCCTTTCTCTCTCTCATCGTCTCCTCTTCCTTTCTGCCTCTCTTTACCTCGTCATAGATTCTGGGAATTAAGGAAATAAAAACTTAAGGACTTCATAGGATTATGTGACAGGAAGGTGACGAGGAAGCTTCTCTTACAGATAAAGAAAGCGAAATAACGAATGCAAGAAGCAATGTTATTTACAGACTTTATTACTAAGATGTTTTGATTTTCACTGCTGACCAGATCGTAAAACTAGATGTTGTGACATTGTAGTTTAGCGTTGTACGAGTGTTACTGCAAATAAACCATTTAACCGAAACGTCTATATAATGTGATTTCACGAAACCTCACTACTTTTATGTGTCATTTCTACCATAAAACCGGATCGGTACACAGGGCAGAAGTTGGTATTATTTTAAAACTTCGATTCAGTAATCATTATTGGAGATTTCAGTGCTCAATAGAAAGGCAACATCACTCTTAACGGCAACGTGTAGAAATGACTTTTAATTTCGTATCATGTAAGTTTCTGTTGCCTCCAGGTATAATTAGTATTAAATTCGGTATTTCACTTTTCGTTTTCGACTATTTGAATTTTGACTGCTCAGTAATACAATGACGAAAGTGTATAGTTTCCATGTCTGTTTGTCCTTCTGTTTTTCAAGTGATTAATTCAAGTAATTATTCTAGGCAACATGGTTCCTTTTCAAAAGCATAGCCAATTTCCTTCCACATTCTTAACGAAACAATCCCAGCTTGGGCTCCATTTCAAATAACCACGACGTCGACAGGATATTAAATCCTAATCCTTCTTTTCTAGTTTCGTAAATTTTACGTGATAATCAACAAAGTCGATGAACAGGTGTATTGGACGCCAAGTTAATATGAACAGGGTCTACTCTAAAAGCGTTACTTAGAGGTTTTAATGGTCTTTAAGATGAAATTACAGTAGGCTTTGACCACTGAGTTATATTCGACTGCAAGTTAGTAAATATGGGTATGTAGTGGACCCAAACGCTCGAGTTTGCGTCTACCAGCTGGCCTTTCAACACTTTTAAAAATGACACCTCTCTTATGATTTTATCCTTACTGGTACCCTGCCTACATGTAAATAAACAGAACATTAATAAATAAAATGCCTTCTTCACTTAATAAAAAAGTAAATAGTTCTTTCTCTGATGCCTTCATTGGCATCGACGTCATAAGCCTTCTTAATTTTCATGCTGGATTTGGTTTTTCTTAAAGTTCGTGTAATAATTTAAGATTAAATACTTTATTACAGAAGGGTTGAAATTAACACAAAATAATTTTTCTTTTCTTCGAAGTAATGTAAATCTTCAAGAAAAATAATCGAGAAAATAAGACACTTCCATTTAATATAAACAAAGCTTTGTCTCTGATGACAACATAATTTAGTATCGTGTCCAGTTTCCATTCTCCTCTACAACTGCACTTAGCCGCCGGGGAACAGAGGTAATTAGTTTTCTTACAAACCCATTATTCTGCGACAGCTCTTCCCATGCATCCTGAACTGCTTCAGATAGCGCTGCCTTCGTTGCTGGCGTAGGTCTTCGGCTGCTAATAATTTTCTCCATCTCTGCCCACACGTGCTGTATGGGATTGAGGTCAGCATCTTTGGGAGGCCAGTCCTACACATCAACGTCTCCGTTCACTCGAAACCACTGTTTCACACAATTTGCGGTCTTGTTGGGATATTATTCTGCCTTCCGGAAACGTCTCACAAACAGAAGGAAGCATTATGTTATCTAGTATTTCACAATAGTAACTACTGGTAGGCGGACGGTCCAGTTCCCACAGAATGCCGCAACCATTTGCCGACATCCATCCCCAAACTGTGACAGCAGATCGGCCACACCTCTGCCTCTGATGGACATATTTTCTGTCGAATCTCGGTCCAGTTGGACGAAACACATGGACAGAACCCTTTGGTGCTGTGGAAAATACCTTCTCTGCTCCCAGAATGTAATTGCTTTGCTTACGTATGCCAGATTCCAGTACGAAGTTTAATCTGGCAGTCTTATGTTGTTCCTCAACATTTCCTTTATCGCAGATTTTTGTCCATATCTTACTTCCTCGTTGAGACTACGGTGGATGGTCTATCTACTTACAGGTAGTTGTAGAACGTTCCTAATTTCGGTGCTGGTGCGGAATGGGTCTTCATCACTGCAGCGGAGTATATCATTGTCTTGCTCCTTTGTCATAGTGCGTGGACGTCCGGGGCGACGATGACTGTTAACATGGCCTTCATCTGCCATCCTCTTCACCCACAGGTGTATCGTGGATTTGCTGTATCCTAGAGCACAGGAAATGGCGCTGATACTGTATCCCTCTTCATAATGTGCAAGAATGCAACCTTTATCAAAGCTCTCGAGTTGTGTCATTTCGCAAGTAAGCACCTATCGACATGGCAAGAGGAAGCAAGTGCCACACGATGTGGAAACACTTTCTTTGCCTCAGAAGCCAAATTCATTCCCAACTACTTGCTCTGAAAAAGCTTTCATAAACAAGTTCCTAGTATTATTACGAATATCGTGGAAATGAATTTTGTCTCTAAATTTCATACATAGTAATACTGACAGTGTTTCTGAGATTAAAAGTAAAATTTAGATTGTCCCGCCTATCGTATATTCTTAAGAAAGTGTGTTACCTCACGTATGACATTATACCAGTCAGGAAGGCGAGTGCATTCGAATGGAAGCTTTGCGTAGTGAGTAAGAGGGTAAGTTGGTAATCTGTCATTAATCGACTCAAATCCCGTCATGCCTACTAATTTTAATTCATTGTAAACAAAGTATTCTTTTTTGAAGAGTCAACGTAAATGTAGCGTTCTAAGTATTCATAACACATTATACATTTTTGCATACGCCTTCCGATACTCGGTCTACATCTACATCTACATCTACATGGGATACTCTGCAAATCACATTTAAGTGCCTGGCAGAGGGTTCATCGAACCACAATTACACTATTTATCTCCCATTCCATTCTCGAATAGCGCGCGGGAAGAAAGAACACCTGAATCTCTCTGTTCGAGCTCTGATTTCTCTTATTTTATTCTGATGATCATTTCTACCTATGTAAGTGGGAGTCAACAATATATTTTCGCATTCGGAGGAGAATGCTGGCGATTGGAGTTTCGCAAGTAACCCACGCCTCAGCGATAAGCGCCGTTGTTCTAATGATTCCCATCCCAGATCCTGTATCATTTCCGTAACGCTGTCTCCCCTGTATCGTGACAATACAAAACGAGCTGCCCTTCTTTGGACTCTTTCGATGTCCTCCGTCAAACCCACCTGATAAGGACCCCACACTGGGCTGCAATACTCCAAAAATGGACGGACAAGCGCAGTGTATGCAGTTTCTTTAGTAGTTTTGTTGCATCTTTTAAGGATTCTGCCAATAAAACGCAGTCGAGGAAGGCAAGGAAAAAAATACACCTCAGTTTGAGCATTAGCTCTGCCTTCGGTTGATAATCGTTTTGCATTTTTATCTGTACCGCACTTTATGGTCTTTATTTCAGCTGATGATTTCCATAGCTACAGAAACACAACTTATGATACTTCTTACGGCAAAATACTTATGCTATCAGACGAAAAGATTAATCTGGCCAAGACCTCATCCTACCCTGACAACGAGCTTTTCTTATTAAGGAAATTTGAGAGAGATGATATGTCTGCTCTGGTAGTCTCGGGGTAAAGCGTTTGACTAGAAACCGAAGGGTCCCGAGTTCGATACCCGGTCGGGGCTCGGATTTCTTTTAAGTCTGCGTTTTATTCCGGCCTTCACCTCTTAACGATGTGAGGAGTCGCCAGAAACGACACGTGGTTCGGATTTCACGATAAGCTGTAGGTCCCATTTCCCCTGTTGGATAACTGGGGTAGGCTAGGGACACGCAAGTCGCCGAAGTGGCGTGCAGTCGAAAGACTTGCACCAGGCCAATGAGCCACACGAAATTTTAGCACGTTTTAAGAGGAAATGAAATTCCTTCGCGAAATTTCTTAACAGCGTGAACTAGTCGTTTGTGAATCAATTACCGGGTGTATTTCTCTGGTTAGGAAGTAAATCTACCAGGAGGTAAGGACGAGAGAAAGGTATCGTACTGGAAGGTCAGGCAATTTTATTTCAGTGAGTACAAAAATCAAGTAAAACAAACAATGAAGTTGCAGTTTAGGTCAAGCATATACAGAAATGTAAGCCGCAGTACAAGTAAATTCTCGAATCCTTATGCATTGCATACACGCGCAGTAAGTGTTGTAGTGTTGTTATGGAGCCAAATAATCCAATGCCGTACTTCCCGGTAAGAAAGAGCAGAGGTTAACAGTCTTCACTACATCATACTGCTTCAGTTGACGGGACTAACAAGGAGAGGGTATATTTTTAACTGGCTACTTCACCGCTAGTAACACCAAGTGAAGAACGTCAAGTTGCACCGTAGTTAACAATCCGTATTAAACCGAATTATTTCGCTATCAACTTTGACAGAGCCGATTTATCGTTGCCAGTAACAGGTAGAATACATGGCAATCAGTAACTCTGTCGTTCGAAAGCTTTTCTTATATTACAAAACTTTATTTTATTTTATAAACCACTTGTCCTTTACGGTCAAGTGTCTAGTATTGAATTTAACATGAGACGTTAAAAATTTTGGTGCTGGACTAGGATACTAATTCGGATCTCCTCTTTTTCTCACTGGACCCTCTCGGAATCCTATAGTTGAATAATTTCGTTGCTTCCTCCAAGACTGCCGACTCCTCTAGGTCTCCACGAAAGGCACGTATATGGATTCGAATCCAGGTCCAGCACAAAATATACTTAATGTCATGTGACGCCCTAGATAGACCACACTGGACTACTAACAAAAAATTATTTTGAATGTCTCTTCGTGCCATATCAACGTAAGCTAAGGTGTTGCGGTGGTCTTGGGGTAAAACGCTTGAATGGTAACTGAAGGGACGCGGGTTCGAAACCTAGGGAGATCACCGATTTTTTTAACCCAGAATTCACGTCTCAACAATGTGTGTTATAAACTAAACGTGGTTTGGATTCCACGTTAAACTGTAGGTCGCCTTTCCCGGTTGGATAATTGGGGCAGGTTACGGACATGCAAGTCTCTGAAGTGGCGCACAGTTGGATGACATACACCAGGACTCTGAGCCACACGAAATTATTATTATTATTATTATTATTATAACAACGACATGTGTTGTTGTTACTAGTCAGACACGCACGCATCGTCATTCCTGTTGAGTTAACATTTGAGATTTAACGTCCAATCGTGCTTAGAAAGGACACCGGTAGGTTCGGGGTTCGATTCCCGGTGACGCATAACGTAATTATATCCTGATTACAGATTCAAACGTCCCGCTGCTGGAGAAATAATTAGACTACTAACATCTGACTTCACTTAGTTATCTTCCATTTAGATACCGGGTATGTAACTCAAAATCAAATGTTTGTAAATCTATGGGACCAAACTACTGTGGTCATCAGTCCCTAGGCTTAGAACTACTTAATCTAATCTAAGGACAACACACACACTCCTGACCGAGGAAGGACTCGAAACTCCGACAGGAGCAGCCTCGTATGTCAGTCCCACACAGCACTGAGTCTGGGAACTTGTGATTAGGCACATAACGGTGATTATTAAGTTCCTGGTTCAGTAAAAAATAAGTAAATAAATAAAAATATTTTAAGAATTGGCATTTTATGATTTGATGCGTTTTGATATTTGCGAGGAAATCTCGAATATTTCACACATCTTTATACTTCAGCTGTGACAATCTTAGGCATAATCAAGTATCTATAAGACATGAATGCATTGCTTAGTTAGCTACGGCTACAGGTGGTTGGTTTGATTCCAGAACAAGGTAGTTTGTCATATCAATTCAAATTCCAAGATGTGTACAATATTTGTTCAGGTATGAATACGCAGAAAATGTTGGTGATACGCAGTTAATATTGAAGTTTCCGTAGTGTGTTTGCTGCTGTTAATTGAGTTTTTATTATCTGGTTAGTTCTACAATCGGTTAATAAAAATCCGCTCGCCAGTGGAACGACGTTTCGCAATTGTGAGAAAACTATTTAAAGCACAAAAGTACTTCAAATTTCTACAGGACTTTAGAATTTCCGATGCTATAGTAAAATCTGTTGTTTGTAACAATATTAAATGTTGTTTAAGGATTAATTAATGTTTTATGTGACGGAGTTTGTTATATGAGACTGTAATAAGTGTGATAATACTTAAGATATGTCATTGTAATAAATTGGATTTAATAAACGTTAAGAACTTAATAACGTGTTTCCTTGTATTTGCAAAATCGTGGTGTTAATTTACAACTGGAGTGATTGTCATAAAGAGCAGTTGTCTGCAGTGGATCCATTATGAATAGTCGAACGACTATACCGCGGAGCGAGCAGAGCACCCGCAAGACACGTACGTTTGTTGTGTTGCATGCACATCAATCGAAACGCAATTCAGGTCGTTCGGATATTTTTGCGCATGGTAGTACTTTCTCCTTCATTTTATTTTTTTCGATGTTTACTGTTTCACAGAGTGGAAGGTGTACCTCACTTCGGAATTCGTTTATTTACACGTGTTGCCAACGTAACGATTTTCATACGGCGTGTGTTTCTTGTTTGTACAACAAAGGTTGATGAAATTATTTATTTATATAGTTTGTGCATGTGTTTGTATGTGCCCTGTAGGGAACTACCAAAGGCTAGCTGAATGCGTGTCATATTGAGTTACAGCGATTCGCCTTACAAGCAGGGGCCATCCCGTGACGTTTCTCATCTCAGTGCATCTGCGTTTCGATCATTGCTTGCAAAAGCATAATGTTTCCCGGTGTAACGTTTGGTAAACAAGAAGTACCAGGTATACGTACATTGAGGAGTGACGGTATGCCCTATACCGACAACGAAATATTAAGTAAATTAATGCTACACTTTCTCAGAAACTGCTGAACAAATTTGTCTGAAATTTTCACTTAAAATTAAATGATCCTTGTGTAACGCATGGAATTGAAATCGTTGTGGTCTTGTAATTTATAACATATTTATTAAATTAATTGCCGAGAGTTAATCTTTTTTGTGAAAAAGGTCATAAATATTTTTATTCCAGCGGCCTAAGGTGCCTCGCTGCGGAGCGCGCGGTTACTCGCCGTCGGATGTTCGAGTTCTCCCTGGTACATGGGTGTGTGTCTTGTCCTTAGGTTAATTTATTTTAGTTTAAGTAGTTAGTAAGCTACGGACTGATGACCAAGCAGTTTGGTCCGATGGATTTACAAACGTTTGAACGTTTTGAGAAGCAGCCTGCACCGTGATCAGCGTCCTCATTATCTCTGGGTTCATATATCTGTTTCCTTTTACCGCTTCTTGACTCTTTAGACATTAGAGCAGCAGCAAAATCTGACTTGGCAATACGCAAGTTCTCAAGTTCTCTTAGAATAGATACAGTATTCTGTCGGGGTAATATGTCTAACTGTTCTAAAACTTTTAGTCTGGCAACGTTTCCACTGTTCCGCGTTATCACAATATCTGACACTCCTCGTTGTAAAAATCTGTAGCCAACAAACACGTTTTTTATGGATCCCCACACGCACGATGTTGCTGAAGGACTCATTTAAGTTTTGAGTTTTTCCATGCAATCATTTCCTCAGTAGATCAGGGTCGGAAAGGTCTCTGTAGATAGGTTTTATTTGATCCATAATTGATTCAGGGGGTGCGTGCGTGTGAATGTGTTGAGTTTACCAGCTGCCTGTGCCTTCCTAAACGTGCACCGCGTATCAGGGGGTGGCGGACATAGAGAATGTGTTGGCTTATCGTCAGTGGATATATGGTGCAAGATGGTGGCCCACACTACTTTCTTTATTGCCTCCAGACACCAGAATTCTTCCTAATGGTATTTTCATAATATTCTTGCAGACAATAGCAACCAACGAGACACGCTTTTTCAAGAGAACGTTTGTTTACAAGTATGCCTGAAGACATATGACTATCGAAATGCACTCTAGAAGGTTAACCCATATATGGTCCGTACATTTCTGTACAAAAACCAAAAGAAATCTAACTCTCTAACTATAAAAGTGGCGGAGGTATAATCCTTTTTACGAAAAGGGGCGTAAATTATTACAGAGAGACAGATGTCATAATATTACAAAATGCAGTTCTAATCGTGGCCAGGAATAAGAAATAGTCATAAATGTTCACAAAACAACGTAGTATCTAATTATGCAAAAAAAGTGAAAATTGATGTTTTGAAAAAATTTCAGTGCACGTTAACCTGCTACTCGCTGAGTATCCATCAATCGTGTAATTGAACAGATAGGTGAGCCACGCGTGGCTTACACAGACTTGGATCTTGACGGAAATGGTTATGCCGCCCTGACGTCCCCCTGCCGCAGTGGTTGAGGTCGACGCGTTTCCTCCGTGGCTCGGTGTAACACGTAACTTGCAGCAGTTTGGAAGCCCTCGACAGGAATGTAAGAGGCGAGAGGATAACTCGCTAATTGCAGTCAGGAACTATTCGAGTCGCGCGGCCCGCAGGGTGGAGGGAGACTGAGGTGCGATTAATGAAGGCCCCCCAGGCTGACGGCGCCTGTAACAGGCCACGCCTGTCCGGCTACCAGCCGCCGCCACCACACCGGTTAACGCACACAGCCCTACGTGCAGACTGTGGGTGTCTGTTAGGTACAGGCCGAGAGGTTTCACCTGACTCTCCTAGAGTTAGAACGTTACAGTCTTTACGACAATCTGCAGATACCAGATCTCTCGTCTGCAGACTCAACTTCTGGCTATCATGATAACTATTTTACTTTTGGAAGCTGCGGTCTTAAATAGGTCAGATGTCGAGGCATTAAACCATTTTTGCAGGTTCCAAATGTTTCAAAATGTTCAAATGTTTGTATAGCTTATGGGACTTAACTACGGGGTCATCAGTCCCTAAACTTACAAACTACTTATGAACTAGCTAAGCCTAAGGACGGCACAAATATCCATGCCCGAGGGGGGATTCGAACCCCCGACCGTAGTGGCCGTGCAGACCGTGACTGGAGCGCCTCAGTCCCCTCGGCCACCAAGGCCGGTATTGCAGGTTTCCAAACCTTCCAACAGATCTCTTTCTTTCTATCTTCTCTTGTTTTAAGAGTTCTACATCTACATTGGATACTCTGCAAATCACATTTAAGTGCCTGGCAAAGGGTTCATCGAAGCACCTTTATACTATTTATCTCCTATTCATTCTCGAATAGAGCGCGGGAAGAAAGAGCATCTGAATCTCTCCGTTAGAGCTCTGATTTATCGTATTTTTTTCTGATGAATATTTCTACCTATGTAGGTGGGAGTCAGCAATATATATTCGCATTCGGAGGAGAATGTTGGTGATTGGAGTTTCGAAAGTAGACCACGCCACAGCGATAACCGCCGGTGTTGTAATGAACTCCAACCCAGATCCTGTATCATTTTCGTGACGCTGTCTTCCCTCTATCGTAACAATAAAAAACGAGCTGGCCTTCTTTGGACTCATTCGATGTCCTCCGTCAAACCCACCTGATAAGGATCCCACACTGGGCAGCAATACTCCACCGCGGCGGGTCGGCCGAGCGCATTGAGGCGCTATGCTACGATGCGCGAGGCCTTTTCCCGTCGGAGATTGGAATACCCTCTCGCGCATGGATGTTTGTACCGTATTTAATATCAACTAGTTTGTAAGTTCAGGGACTGATGACCCCGTAGTCAAGTCCAAAAGGCTCTACAAACATTTGAACATTTTTTGATTTGAAGCAATACTACAAATGAGGAAGGACAGAGTATCATACCTTGGACCTCTCATGATGAGGCCGAGATATTGTAGTTACCTTTGTTTGACTTCCTGTAGCATCTCTATGCCTTTCCCCATTCTTCTCGGAACCTCGACGTTGATAACATGTTCTGTCCATGATATTCGCTAATCCTGCGGTAGTTTCACATCTCGAAAGCTTTAATTTTCCGCTCACTGTATATGTTGACGGCCCACGATTCTATTCATTACGACTGGCAACACATAACAGCTGACTATCAGAGTTCTAAGGTCCAGGCTCAAATCGCGACTACAGAGCGGCTTCTTGATCTTAATAAAGGACGCACAGGTCTTCTCAGTGCGAATCATTATTTTTGAACAATAATCCATGGAGCAATTGACAGTCAAATGTTCAAATGATTGTATAGTCTATGGGACTTAACTACGGGGTCATCAGTCCCTAAACTTACAAACTACATATGAACTAACTAAGAGTAAGCACGGCACAAATATTCATGCCCGAGGGGGGATTCGAACCCCGACCGTAGTGGCCGTGCAGACCGTGACTGGAGTGCCTCATTCCCCTCGGCCACCGCGGCCGGCAGTTGAAAGTCGTACCTAGGTAACACCTCTCGACTCTAACCAGCCCTTCTCTTTCCCATAAAGATGTTCATTTGGCACTTCAGTTTTGACGAAAATCATGTATTTAGTCTTCTTAACATTGAGTGTCAGACCATGTTCTTGACTAGATGTGATGACATTATTCAACATAAGGTGTAGGTCCTGCATACTTTCAGCTAGAAGTACTGTATCGCTTGCGTAACGCAAATTGTTTACTTGAACGCTATTGACTCGTATTCCACTGGCATCATTTTCGAGGGCTTTGGTGACTATTTCCTACGTGTTTGCAGCAGGATTTTAGAACATATACTCTCTTCATACAAAATGATCTTTTTCAAATAGAGAAACCTATTCACCCATAGTCAACACGGTTTCAGAAAGAATCGTTCTCGTGAAACACAGCTCTTTACAGAGATGATGTGATGAGTGCTATCACAAATATATCTCGAACTGATTTCATATCCTAAAGGCTTTTGACACTGTACCTCATATACGTCTTTTAGTCATATTGCGTGCTTATAGGATTTTACCACAGTTGTGTGATTGGGTTAGCGATTTCCGATCAGATAGGTTACAGTTCATTGCAGTAAAAATAACAGCCATCCATTTGAAAATTGAAGTTTAATAAACTTTACCGGGGTTTAAATTGATATAAATAAATCTTCTTCAGAAGATACGTGGACCTATAGTGAATACGAAAGTAACAATCATGCTATGTACAACTGTATTGAAACCATAGATTGTTTACCTTTACAATTACAACAAAATTTAGTCTACAGGAAACAAGTACTTACATTATTACAGTAGAAACGTTACACGCGTCAGTCATTTTAAACATAATGTAGCCCTTTAGACAAAGGCACGTGAAACATGTAAAATGATAATCGGTGTAACAGATTGTGCTGCGTGCTAACCGCCGACTGACCGTCTGAGCAAGACGTGGACGCCAGGTAAACATGACACGTGGCGCATGCGCCTAGTGACGATGATACAGCGTTGGCAGCCAATACATGTTAATAAATAACAAAATAGGAAACCCACACAAGCTTAAATGAAATAAAATAGAATTTTAAGGAAATGACACCGCTGAGGTTACCGTTGACTGTTGAAATGTTTTGATAATATTGGTTTAAAGCCTACAAAAATCTGTCTGCACGCGAGATGGTGCTGACCATTTAATGTGTTACCATCTCTAGATTGTATATGTTTAAAAATCTCAAACTCCTCCCAAAGATCGAGCTTTCGGCTCTTGTCATCTCTACGTAAAACCACAGTGTTTTCTAGCTTTATCGGCGTATGGTTAGCAATAAAAACGTGTTCAGCGAATGTGGAGTTACGTATATTTTCTCCATTCTTTCCTAATAGATGATTCTCTATACCTTACTTCCACTGCCCTGCCTGTTTGGCCAATATAATAACATGGATAGTCGTTGTATATTAGTTTATAAACACCGGAATTAGATAACTTATCTTCAATTACTTAGGCAATGTGTAGAATGTGTTTCTTGAAACTGTTATTTGTAGATATAAAGAACATCTATTAGGAAAGACTGAAGATAATATTCGTAACTCCACATTCGCTGAACACGTTTTTATTGCTAACGATACGCCAAAAAGCTAGAAGACACTTTGGTTTTACGTAGAGAAGACAAGGGCCGAAAGCTCGATCTTTGGGAGGAGTTGCGGAGGGATACCACGTCCTGAGCTATCTCCGCCAATGATGCTCACAGTGCGATGGAAGGCGTCAAAGGTTTTTTTTTTTTTTTTTTTTTTTTTTTTTTTTTTTTTTTTTTTTTTTTTTTTTTTTTTTGCGCGGTAACGGCGGCCATCGGCTCTAGGCAGGCGGGCCCCTTCAAAATGTTAAAATTTTTGTATAGTCTATAGGACTTAACTACGGGGTCATCAGTCCCTAAACTTACAAACTACTTATGAACTACTTACGAACTAGGACGGCACAAATATCCATGCCCGAGGGGGGATGCGAACCCCGACCGCGGGCCCCTTCACTCCAGTGTTACTGGATTTCAAACGGACGGCTCATTGCCTACCCAGCTGTGTCGTCCTTCTCCGCAACTCGCCAACGGCCTGCAGCCAGCTAGCACCGGCGAGGACGCTTCGTTTCTGCTGTATCTGCAGCGCAATGCCCGCACCAACTGAACCTTATCTGAATAAATAATTCCATTTGAAAATGCCTCCTTTAATGCACCTTATCACTAACCACAAGGGTAGAAGCTCGTTGTGACTTGTAGTAAATCTGAGGTCGCTATTGAGGTGTCGAAGGTTATATGAAAGAGTGCCCGCACGTATGGGCACCTTTCAAGTCTACCTATACTAATTTAACCTCTTAGTCTGTCTGTAAATCTATCGGACCAAACTGCGTGGTCATCAGTCCGTAGCTTACAAACTACTTAAACCTAGGTAAACTAACCTACGGACAAACACACACACCCATGCCCCAAGGAGGACTCGAACCTCCACGGCGAGCAACCGCGCGCTCCGCAGCGAGGTGCTTTAGACTGCTCGGCTACTCCACCGCGGCTAACCTCCTAGTGCCTGAAGTAATCTATACTACAAGAAAAAAAATTGAAATCGTAATTCGTGCCCAGTATTGGTATGTCAGACCATTTATAACGTCAACTGTAAGATCACTTTTACGTAGGTGTTATATTAGGTATCAGTCAAATTTGCGACAACAGGCATTTGACAAATAAACGGCTTACAACTCTGCATCGGGGGAATTTCTTTATTGAATTTCCTCAGACATAGGCACAAGTGTTTCTTGCATTTCGACACATAAAATTGCTAAAAAAAAAAGCTGTAGAATGACAAAAATTCATTACAACTTCCGCAGCCCGCCGCTAATGACGTCTAATGAAACAAAATCTTACTGAAACGTATTAGCGACATGAATTCAATGATCATTGTTATAAAAAAAACTGCTAAAACGTTAGTAACATATACAATCTGGCAACGAAGCGTGTTTGTTCCAATGATTAAAATAAACTGGTTGCAAGTGTCCAATAATGTGCCGAAGCTCGTTTCGTATTGTCACGATACAGGGGAGACAGCGTTACGGAAATGATACAGGATCTGGGATGGGAATCATTACAACAACGGCGCTTATCGCTGCGGCGTGGGCTACTTGCGAAACTCCAATCGCCAACATTCTCCTCCGAAAGCGAAAATATATTGTTGACTCCCACTTACATAGGTAGAAATGATCATCAGAATAAAATAAGAGAAATCAGAGCTCGAACAGAGAGATTCAGGTGTTCTTTCTTCCCGCGCGCTATTCGAGAATGGAATGGGAGATAAATAGTATAATTGTGGTTCGATGAACCCTCTGCCAGGCACTTAAATGTGATTTGCAGAGTATCCCATGTAGCTGTAAAAGTGCCTGATGATGCGTACTTTATACTGCCTCGAGACCCCACCATAAGCAACAGCCATAGTGGCGCAAGGGATAGCGTCAGTGCAGTGCTGAAAGTCTCCAGTTCAATCCCGTCCACCCGCAAAAATTTATTTCTTTGTAATTAAAATTTTCAGAATGTTCTACAATCTTCATATGTTCAGTTGTAATTTATGCGTGATTCTTACGTTAACTATTCCTCTAATTTCTGGTACATTCTGTCTGTGTATAAAGAGCAGAGCACTCTACCCGAGAGGCAGTCAGTGCTGCGTTTACGATTCAGTTTGCAATAAACGTGCTTTCAGTATAAGTGCTGTGTTCACTCGACAATCCTGCCTTTGAAGTCAAGCCTGCTTCAATTTCAACGCGACAACACAAACAGTATTTTCTTGTTCACTGGGAGTTGTATCCAATTTAACAGATCTACAGATATACAGAAACGCGCAATAGATATTACCAAAACCAACTATAATTTTCAAAATGAAACTAACAATTAGCTTTACTTCACGATAAATGACCACAGCTTCAGCTTCACAACACGCTCACGATAAACAAAGGTCGTCGTACACCTACAGCAAGGCTCACTGAACAGCAGCACATTTCACAAGCACTTAGTCGGTTCATGTAGAATTTGCTTCAACAGGACCTGGCACTCGGAAGCTCTTATTCTTCCATATAATAAGGGCGACAGCAGTATGGTGCGAATTTGCGACAATGGTCATTTAGGGGTAAAGCTAACTTACGCTAAGGGCAACACTCACATCCATGCCCGGAGGACGACTGGAACCTTAGCCGGAGCCGGAGCCCACTTCATGACATTACGCATAGAACCGCGCGGTTATCCCTGCGTCATTAACTTCATATCAGACTGAGCCACAGCGAGGCGCGATCAGGAGTAGCCTACCTAGTAATGGGTAAACGCTATACATTATTTGACAGTCTGTGGTGTTTCATCTTTTCCTGTAACGTGGCTGTCTACGACAATGTTTATGTTTACTTGTGCCATTTATCGACTAAAAAAACTTCCGTAGATTCTAACAAATTAGCGAGTGGTAACACTTGTAGAGCGTGTAGCGGTAGCGGGCAACCGCAAGCTGGGCCACCTGTTTCCTCCGCAGCTGCGGTCTGCCTGCGGCTGCGAGCGGCTTCTGGGGGGAGCTGAAGGTGTCGGCCGTCCGTAATTGGCAGCACTCTGCTCTGCCCTGCCCTGTGTGGGAGGCCAAGAAGGGAGCCGCAGAGACGCCGTGTGGAGCAAAAAGGCGAAGGGAGGTCGCCCTGAGGCGAATTTAACGGTGGTCGGCGTGGTATCCAAAGAGAGCGAGTAGACATTTCCATCGCAACAGCTCAGAACGCAAACTTAAATGCTGTACTCGCTGTTTCAAGTGTAAGTTCTACACGTTTCAGATCTACTCTTCGAGTATTCAACATCGATATGTATTAATATCAGAGGCATTTTACAGGATGATTTGTTATGGTCTTCAGTCCGGAGACTGGTTTGATGCAGCTCTCCACCCTACTATATCCTGAGCAAGCCTTTTCATCTCCTCATAAGAACGGCAACCCACATCCACTTGAATCTGCTTACTATACGCGTCTCTTGGTCTCCCTCTGCGATTTTTACCCCACACACTTCCCTCCAATGCTAAATTTACGATTCCCCGATGTCTAAGAATGTGTCCTACCAAGCAATCTCTTCTTTTAGTCAAGGTATGCCAAAAATTAGTTTTCTCTCCCATTCTGTTCAGTACCTCTTCATTAGTTATGCAATCTACCCACATAATCTTCAGCATTCTTCTGTAGCACCACATTTCAAAAGCCTCTATTCTCTTCCTGTCCGCACTGCTTATCGTCCATGTTTCACTCCCGTACAAGGCAACACTCCACACAAATGCCTTCAGAAAAGACTTCGTTACCCTTAAATTAATATTCGATGTTAGCAAATTTCTCTTTTTCAAAAATGCTTTTCTTCCCATTGCCATTCTGCATTTTATATCCGTTGTACTGCGACCATCGCATGTTATTTTACTACCCAAGTAACAAAACTCATCTACTACCTTCATTGTTTCGTTACCTAATCTAATTCCTTAAGCATCGCCCGATTTTCTAAGACCGCATTCCATTATTTTTGTTTTGCTCTTGTTAATGTTCATTTTATACGCTCTCTTCAACACACTGTCCATTCCATTCAACTGCTCTTCCAGGTCCTTTGCTGTCTCTGACAGAATTACAATGTCATCAGCAAAACGCAATGTTTTTATTTCTTCCCCCTGAACTTTAATCCCTATTCCAAATTTTTCCTTGCTTTCCTTCATCGCCTGCTCGATGTACAAATTGAATAACATCGGAGAAAGGCTACAACCCTGTCTTACTCCCTTCCCAACTGATGCTCCCCTTTCATGCCCTTCGAGTCTAATAACTGCGGTCTGGCTTTTGTACAAGTTGTAAATAACTCTCCTTTCCCTATATTTTACCCCTGATGACTTCAGAATTTGAAAGAGTGTATTCCAGTCAACATTGTCAAATGCTTTCTCCAAATCTACAAAAGCTAAAAATGTAGGTTTGCCTTTCCTTAATCTATCTTCTAAGATAAGTCGTAAAGTGAGTATTGCCTCCCGGGTTCCAACATTCCTCCTGAATCCAAACTGATCTTCCCCGAGGTCAGCTTCTACCAGCTTTTCCATTCTCCTGTAGATAATTCGTGTTAAAATTTTGCAACCATGACTTATCGAACTGATTGTTCTGTAATTTTCACACCTGTCTGCGCCTGATTTCTTTGGAATGGGGATTATTACATTTTTCTTAAAGTCTGAGGGCATTTCGCCTGTCTCATACATCCTACATACCAGTTCAAATAGTCTTGTCATGGCTGGCTCTCCCAGAGACTTTAGTTGCTCTGAGGGTATGTCATCTACTCCTGGGGCCTTGTTCCGACCTAGGTCTTTCAAGGCTCTGTCAAATTCATCTCTCAGTGTAGTATCTCCTATTTCATCTTGATCTACTTCCTCTTCCCTTCCTACAACATCGTCTCTAAGTTCATTTCTTTTGTAGAGCTGCCCTATGTACTCTTTCCACCTTTCAGCTTTCCCATCTTTGCTGAGAACTGGTTTCCCATCTGAGTTCTTAATATTCATAGAGCTGCTTTTCCTGTCCCCAAATGTCTCTTTTATTTTCCTGTAGGCGGTATCTACTTTTCCCCTTGTTATACATTCTTCTACAGATTTGCATTTGGATGATAGAGATGTGAAAATATACTGTGGGGAAAATGTATGTCCTAAATCTGGTGTGCCAAGACCGATAATAGACGAAAACTTACTAGATTTAATCTAAAATCAGGTTAGGTACTCTACCTGTCTAGTTTTATTTATTACTAGCTTAAACCCGCGGCTCCGCTCGCGCGTTGGGTGATTATGATAGATAATGCGCGAAACGTCAAATCCATTTTTTTAAATATATGTATTAAAGGAAATTTCTTCTTTACTGCTTTATTTATTTATTCTTATATTTCCTTATTCGTATGCTTATCCTTACAGAGAAAGAGCTGAAGACATTGTAGCACGCATAGGCCAAAGATATGGTCTGTGGCATCACGTTTTGCTGTATGTAACCTCCTTGCTATAGAGTCGCAAACGTCATCGGTGGCCTTCGAATTTTTTTATAATTTGACTACTTTCAACCACCATATCTTCCACCCCCTTATAGCTATCGGCCTGGAGCTGCTATGGTGTACAACGGAAGTCTTCGGACAACAATTAAACACAGGCCAATGTGTAGGTTTCGCTGCAGAGCGAAATATTAACACACACACACACACACACGTACACGTAGAATTTTATATACACCGATAACTTTCCATCCCAATATACTCCACCTTTTTATCATTATCAACCCTCAAGCAACAATGCAACGAATAAAATCATTTTCAAAGAGTAAATATAATTTTCAAAGAGTAATTATTGTTCCCCATTTCGCGTTATATTCTTCAAATTATTAAATATCTGTCAGATTGCTATAAAACAGTGCCTAAAACCTTCTTCACGTATAAATTAGTAACTGTACAAATATTTAAGTCTCTGCGTCTTGTCGTTCGGACGTGACAAGTGTACACAGAACAGACGTTCACATTAATAGATAAATAGCTACCCGATCGGCATAAAACCGTCCCTAAAGCCTACCCCGGGTAGACATTGGTAACTGTACAAAATCTTTATGTCTTGTGGTTCACACGTGATAAACGTACACCGAACCTAATTCAAATTTATAAATATACACTATTTATATTTGTTAGTAGGTTTAAACCTGGCATTGCCTCGGTATTTAGTTTTCGAAACGTCTTGTAGGCCGCGGCAGAACAACCGTGCGCACTAAGGTACCCAGTTGCGGTGCGCGCGGCCGTTCGCCGTCGGAGGTTCGAGTACCACCTCGAGCATGGGTGTTTGTTTTGTCCTTAGTATAAGTTACTTTAAGTTACTGTATGTAGTTTGTAAGCTTAGGGACTAATGACCATCACCATAGTTAAGACCCTCAGATTCATTAACATTTGAACATTTGAAACGTCTGTAGTCGTTCTGCTCTTCCCTTTTCGTTGTTGTTCACGACAGCCTGGGCAAAACTCGTGATTGTTATTTCACTTATCCCAATGGCTTAAAAAAGAAGATGGCTATCCTGTTTGCGGAATTTTTGTTATTACTTCAGATTCTGTAATTGTGTAAAACTGTAGTACTGCCCAGACGTTGCATCACCACCGAATTTTGGGATGCCAGTCCGTTAGATCGGTGTGGCCGTCACGATGGTTGCCAGTTTGAGAAATCTAAGGATCCAGCGCCTTCTGAATCGGACTCCTCTTACAGCAGCCGCGACATACAAAAGTCTCAGCTTAAACTTTATGTCCTTTATTGTTATAAGTTTTATGATTTTATTGAATTAATATTATTATTGGAATTGTGTAATTGTTTAAAAACTTCCTGGCGTTCTGTACTTTCTAGGCATTCTCAGTATTTCGGGGGTATCCAATATTATAATCTGATGTCAAAGTTTAGAGCAGTTATATTTTAGTGTTTGATATTATTAATTTTTGAGTGTTCTTATCATTGCCAGTTCGGTCACTGGTGGTGGCCTGACAGTTATTAAGCATACTATATTACGATTGTGGTACTAAAGATTTATCAATGAAAAAGTTGAACAGTATGAGAATTAGAAAGCTACTTTTAAGTCATTTTTATCTAGGGCAATTCTGGTAGCGTTTGAATTTTTTTCATTGAATTTTTATTTTTTTTATCTGGTCTAAGTCATTAGAGAAACACTTGTAACTCAAATTTTTCAGTTTAGGGGTTGCTTTGTTGATTATATTGCATGCAAGCCTGCCTTCATACGGCTACAATATTGGTCAGCCCTTGAAGCTTTTAGTAAAGTTTTTCCTTTGGGGTCCACATTGTGTCAAAGAAATTGTTATACGATCATTTGATTATAATGTTTGTTCATTGGAAATTGGATGGTGTTGGATTCCTTTCACATCTCCCCATTATTCTGTTTTCCAATAAATTAATTTAATTGGCTACAGCGTTGTCAGTAAAGACAGAGCAACACTTCCAGTAGTATCATTAAGGATGTAGAAGATAATCGGTCATTCCCTTTCAAAGCATCCATGACTGCATTTACGTTGAGTGGCTTAGGAGTATTACCGAAACCTAATTCAGGATAACCGGAGGCACGTTTGAAACTCCATTCTCCTGATTGCAAGTACAGTGATCTAGCCACAACACAACACTCGCTCGATACGTCAGGACCAGGTTCCGAGTTTTATGCCTATTAGTTTGATGACAACTTGAGGTTCAGGTGTAACTCTAGCAGAGTTTAGCCCTTGGAAGGGTCCTGACAGGAATAGGTACCCCTCTTTTAGATTAATTCGTGTATCTTTCTCCATAATCAAAGCAAGTACGTAACAATAACAGGGAATCACCTCATTCACATTGCAAGATGTGTGGCACATCGTCAAAGATACATCCTAATAACTCCACGTGCGACATTAAAACTAAATTATTATTTTTTTTATCCTTAAATGTAGTGTACACTACTTAAATACTGTGTTCCGACCGTAGATTTGGACGCAAGACCCCACCTTCTGCGGAAAGTTCTTCGCCGACAGAGTATGACTTACGATCCATCCCAACAGGGGAATTTAAACAGAATTATAGGCAAACTATAACTGCAGAGCATAAGTGTCATTCTGGAAGTACCCAGAAGTCGTGTGACTGACATAACGCTTCAACCATACGCGGTAGCCCAACAAGTTCTGTGGAAGTAATTTAGTGAAGTTAAGCAGTTGGGAGACGAGACACTCGCGGAAATTGATGCAATGGTAGCTCAGTCATTAGATAACTTGTTAGTGAAGAGCACAATTGATGAGTTCTTGTACGGAGCATTAGCCAACGTGAGGCAATAGTTCTAAGATCATGCCTCTGTATGGCTAATGCAGATGTTACAAGGTGCACAGCCCTGAGTGAAATTAACTACCTGTTATCAAATACTTGTAAGCAGAGACTACATTTACAATATTATTATTATTATTATTATTATTATTATTATTATTATTATTTATCAAACAGTTCATATCCTTTTATTAATGTAAACTCTCTCTCGATCATCATTCCGCAAGTTCCTCGGAACTAGCAGGATCTACTGAAAAAATAAAGTTCGTATATCTTCACAAAATTAAATAACTTAACATGCATTGAATATAATACGAATGAGTCTGTAGGATTCGCTCAAGTAATACCAGAGGACTGAATGATTATTTTCAATTACGTTTAACTAAAATCAGAGGGGCTGTACGAATAGAAACAGGTTTTTTTCATACGTGGGAGACTGTCAAAGAGATACTGAAGAAATTTAATTATCAGGCTCTGTAAGCTAGCAACAAATTATGTGGTGTGGGCTTCCTCAGCTGTAGAGCTGAGTCATATTGAGTGGAAACCGCTTCAGCTGTACGGCACTCATTTATTGAACCAAATATTTTCGTGACATTGTAGCCACATCACCAGGATTATCTGTATACAAAGAACAGCCAAATCCACTAACAGTCACGTTATGGTGAGAAAAGGTAAGAAAACTGTGGGTTAAAAGTAGTAATAAATTATTTCATATTTGAATACTGAATGGGAACCGCTTCTGCTGTGTGGTACTCATTTATTCAACCAACTACTTTCGTGGCATTAGAGCCACATCATCAGAGTAATCTGTATACAAAGAAGAGCTAATGACGCAAACAATCACGTTGTGGTTAATTACATAGGCAAGGAAACTGTGGCTGGAAATCAATAACAAATTATTTCATATTAAAACATTTTAGGTATCTAAATAACCGTATCGTAATTGTTAGTGAAGCGGTTTACATTCGATATGACTCTCTAAGCTAGATATAAACAATTCATTGCAAGTCATATTCATTGTTTCTCAAAATAGCTTCAAATAATGTGGCTAGGAAAACAATACATTCCCAGGGTAAAAACACAAACGGAGGCATTTGCACAATTCGTTCTTTCCTTACAACACGTGTGAATGAAAAGGCAAACATCGGTATAACTGACAAGATGGGACATACACAGTCGCCTGGAAATGTGATGTAGATGTGTATGAAGAATATTTGTATCTGTTGGCGAAGTTTACTTTACAGACGGTTCAGTTCAAGTATAAAAGACAAGGCATTAACACATTCATTCTTTCTGGGCTACACGCTGAAATGACACGGGAAAATACCAGTAAAACAGATCTAATTTAAACTGTACTAAGCACTTCGATGTGGCTTGCAAAGCGTTGATGTATATGTACATACATACTATCTTTACAGACGCTTGAGATCAAGAGGGAACACAAGCTTTTTCACTTTAAGTTTGAATTACTTGAGGGTTATAATACTGATAAAATGGCTGTTCCGTTTCAAAAGGAACGCGCGTCGTAGTATACATGTATGAGAACCTATAATGGGAGAGACTCGGGTTTTTCGCCAAGCTTCGGCGAGCTGGTAAGAATCAATAAAGGAGGAGCAATGTGTCAGCCCCTTTCCATTACTACAGACAGCCAAGGGTCGCCGGTGCAGGGTCTTCTCCCTGCGCCGTACGGCGAAAAGGAATTTAATAAAAACGGGGACACGGTCGCTAAGCTTGTATTGAGCAGAGCATTAATTTCCCGGCGCACCTCTATCGCACGGCCGACACTATATTTCCGCTCCTGCAGACGTTCGGTCGCTAATACCACCCTCCCCCGCCCACCCCCTGCTGGGCTGTGAGGGGTAGCAGTGGTTCTCAGAGAGCGCTCTCCAGGGCGTCCAACCGCCGCTGCAAAATTACCTCCGCGTTCGTAAAGTACACCAGCGTTCTGGGAAAAGCATCAGCTATTCCTTCTGAAGATGAAAGCTGAGAGAAGTGAACGGAAATGTATGAGATATTTCGCCTCTTCGTGGTTCCATTACCTATGTTACACCTATAATTTCCGTTGCTGTAGTTCGTGTTGTGGACCGGATTTCGCAGACTGGTTTCATGCATCTCTCCACGCTATCGCGTCTCGCGCAAGACTCTTCATCTGCGCATAAGAACGGCAAGCTACATCCTTTTGAACTTGCTTACTGTATTTGTCTCTCAGTCGCTACACTAAAACCTGTTGTACAAATAAATCTACCTGATAGTAGATACGGTGGTGCATTAGCTACTGTGCTTTTACGTATATTGAAATTTTGAACCTCAGTTTAAACCCAACATTCATACTTCTTATATTATTTATGAACAGGTACGGATTCGAATAAGGAAAGGAAGAATTTGCGATAAGATTAGAATGAAACAGGCAATATGTTAATAAAACAGTACTTGAAATCAGAAGAAATACTTTTACTTTGAACGGAAGCGAATGAATAGAATTGGAGAGGAACTCAAAGGCTCACAATCACGTCGCTGTTGCAAATGAAAGAAGGCTGCTGCATTGGTGAGCTAAAGAGATATCCGCAGGATAGTCTAGCGTGGAGAAAAGCAAAACCAAAAACAACAATGCGCTATTCATTTTGAGGATCACAGCAAGAACAACTATAGAACATTGTTTCATCATAGACTGGAAATTCTTTTCACGTTGGAAATGATAGTGACGGGATCAATTTTGTGCTATCCTATCCAGAAATAATAATGTCAATGATATATGTTATCATGGACAGACATAACTTCTCATCTTGATACAAAGTGGACACAGAACAGAATTTCGTGGTATTTTATCAATGGCAAATAGCAGAAAAAAATGTAAGATGACAAAGTATCTTTACAATCGTACATTTAACCACGCAATTTTTTGCAGAGCAAGCGAGAAAGAAAAATAAATTGCGTTACATATGTTCAGTATACGCAAAGGTTGAAATATATTCTGCGAAGAACTATTTTCAGCTACCAGTATAGGAATTATTTCATTGTTCTCGTATTAGACGGTCACGTTAACAAAATACGACGTATTCATCCACTCTTCGGTCTGTTCCACAGACTTTGTTCCAAATTCAGAAAGAGCGCACGAAAGCAAAACACAACCTCTCTTTGTCACCCCCCTCCCCTTCCCCCCCCTCACACACACGTTCGCACACACACACAAACACACACACACACACACACACAAACGCATGCTTGCTCGCACAAGCATGTAAATACATCGTAGCAAGATTTTTTACTGTTACGTGTGCCATAATTTATTGGAAATATTATACTGATGAATTTTGTTTCACAGACGGGTGCACATATTGTAACACGTCGAGCGATCTAATTCGGAAATACCACAAATTTTTCTGTATCAACTATTCACCAGAAACTTATTTATTATCGTTCAGTTTGAGACGAGAAGCACAGTTTAAAGCGAAACATATAGTTAAGGTGTATTATGTTTTACGGGCTACATATACTGTACCGAACAGAAAGAGAGGCAAAATTATTCGTATTTATTATGTTCTGTAAGATATTATGTACAGTATAGTGAAACAATTAATGTAAAACACTGATATTGTTACTTGCTGATGCTTTGCTTGCGTTGATGTCATTACAAATGTGCCAGGGACCATTGAAAGTTCAATCATTTCACAAGGCCACCAGGAAAAATATAAGATTTCACTTTTATTGCTTAAGTATAAACAGTGCGTAATATGACGGTGACTACTATCCTTCTATATAGAGATGAAAATATAGATGTTATTACATAGGAAAAATAATCTGTTATATCATGACTAAATCTATGAATTACGAAGCTGTACGTTATACAACATGCAATTTATGTCGCAATCGGTTTGGCGGTTTTAAGACGTTGACGTGTTTAGTAAGAACGTTGAATCAAATTACGCGAAATATATCAACCATTAAAAGTATTTTAAGAAGTATAATAAATTTAAAGTGTCAAAGAAGAAAATGCTTTCCAAGGAGTCTTAAGTGTCTCAAAGAATTTAAGAGAAAGTATTATGCTCATGTATTCCATATTTCGATTTATACTTCAATCAATACCTGGAATTACACACTTTCTAAAGTGGCCTACGTTTTTCTTCGACGTTCAAGTTATCTCTAAACACTATTTCATAAAAGTCATAAATGCTTTACATACAGAGCATCTTTCGCATGTCTAACACTAATATTGATTATATATATTATATAAAAATGCAGTAAAAGAAACAGGCAAAATGGAGTACAGACGATTAAAAAATGAGATTGACAGGAAGTGCAAAGTGGCTAGAAGAATGTATAAGATACCGCCTACAGGAAAATAAGAGAGACATTTGGGGACAAGAAAAGCAATTCTACGAATATCAAGAACTCAAATGGGAAGCCGGTTCTCAGCAAAGAAGGGAAAGCTGAAAGGTGGAAAGAGTACATAGAGCAGCTCTACAAAGGAAATGAACTTACAGACAATGTAGTAGGAAGGGAAGAGAACGTAGATCAAGATGAAATAGGAGATGCTATACTGAGAGATGAATTTGACAGAGCCTTAAAAAACCTAGGTCGGAACAAGGCCCCAGGAGTAGATGACATACCCTCAGAGCTACTAAAGTCTCTGGGAGAGCCAGCCATGATAAGACTATTTGAACTGGTGTGTAGGATTTATGAGACAGGGGAAATACCCTCAGACTTTAAGAAAAATGTAATAATCCCCATTCCAAAGAAATCAGGCGCAGACAGGTGTGAAAATTACAGAACCATCAGTTTGATAAGTCATGGTTGCAAAATTTTAACACGAAATATCTACAGGAGAATGGAAAAGCTGGTAGAAGCTGTCCTTGGGGAAGATCAGTTTGGATTCAGGAGGAACATAGGAACCCGGGAGGCAATACTCACTTTACGTCTTATCTTAGAAGATAGATTAAGGAAAGGCAAACCTACATTTTTAGCTTTTGTAGATTTGGAGAAAGCATTTGACAATGTTGACTGGAATACACTATTTCAAATTCTGAAGTCAGCAGGGGTAAAATATAGGGAAAGGAGAGTTATTTATAACTTGTACAAAAGCCAGACCGCAGTTATTAGACTCGAAGGGCATGAAAGGGAAGCATCAGTTGGGAAGGGAGTAAGACAGGGTTGTAGCCTTTCTCCGATGTTATTCAATTTGTACATCGAGCAGGCGGTGAAGGAAAGCAAGGAAAAATTTGGAATAGGGATTAAAGTACAGGGGGAAGAAATAAAAACATTGCGTTTTGCTGATGAAATTGTAATTCTGTCAGAGACAGCAAAGGACCTGGAAGAGCAGTTGAATGGAATGGACAGTGTGTTGAAGAGAGCATATAAAATGAACATTAACAAGAGCAAAACAAAAATAATGGAATGCGGTCTTAGAAAATCGGGCGATGCTGAAGGAATTAGATTAGGTACCGAAAAAATGACGGTGGTAGATGAGTTTTGTTACTTGGGTAGTAAAATAACATGTGATGGTCGCAGTACAGAGGATATAAAATGCAGAATGGCAATGGGAAGAAAAGCATTTTTGAAAAAGAGAAATTTGCTAACATCGAATATTAATTTAAGTGTAAGGAAGTCTTTTCTGAAGGCATTTGTGTCGAGTGTTGCCTTGTACGGGAGTGAAACATGGACGATAAGCAGTGCGGACAGGAAGAGAATAGAGGCTTTTGAAATGTGGTGTTACAGAAGAATGCTGAAGATTAGGTGGGTAGATCGCATAACCAATGAAGAAGTACTGATCAGAATTGGTGAGAAAAGGAATTTTTGGCATACCCTGGCTAAAAGAAGGGATCGCTTGGTAGGACACATTCTTAGACAACGGGGAATCGTAAATTTAGCTTTGGAGGGAAGTGTGTGGGGTAAAAATCGCAGAAGGAGACCAAGAGATGCGTATAGTAAGCAGATTCAAGTGGATGTGGGCTGCCGTTCTTATGAGGAGATGAAAAGGCTTGCTCAGGATAGAGTAGGGTGGAGAGCTGCATCAAACCAGTCTCCGGACTGAAGACCATAACAACAACAATCCCATAATCTATGCCGGCCGCGGTGGCCGAGGGGACTGAGGCGCTCCAGTCACGGTCTGCACGGCCACTACGGTCGGGGGTTCGAATCCCCCCTCGGGCATGGATATTTGTGCCGTCCTAGTTCGTAAGTAGTTCATAAGTAGTTCATAAGTAGTTTGTAAGTTTAGGGACTGATGACCCCGTAGTTAAGTCCCATAGACTATACAAATATTTGAACATAATCTATTTCTTTTCATTTTCAGGAGATATTGCCTCAACGCCCACTGCTTTCCCCGCGTGGACTGTGTGGTCTGCAGTTTTTTTATCTTACTGAGTTTGTATGATGTTACGCCCATAATATATATCTATTCTACAGACTTCGCTAACCGTGTGTTCTTAGTATACGCAACCTAAGCGACAGATTTGTTATTAAATTGTGATAAAGTGTTTACTGGAGTATGATTTGTTCAGTTTAGTAAATATTTATGTATATTCTTACACACACTGTTTATGTACAAATTAACAATCTACATAAAGCGTACCCGATCTTCCCCAACCAAATTGGAAACAGAGGGTGAGAATTTATTCAAAAACTTCCTTGTGAGCCGGCCGCAGTGGCCGAACGGTCTGCGGCGCACCAGTTAAAGTCTTCACGGCCGCTACCGTCGGGGGTTCGAATCCCCCCTCAGGCATGTATGTTTGTGTCGTCTTTAGTAAAAGGTAGTTCATATGTAGTTTGTAACTTTAGGGACTGATAAACCCCGTATATAAGTCCAATAAGATTATAAGATTCACAAACATTTAAGTTCACGCCTTTCTCATAGATTTTCGAAAACTGTCAGGAACGATTTTTATCTCTATCTGAGATGGTATTTTGAAAAACTGTAACTGAGATGTCAGTTACATGGATTTGGGTTTAAAAATCCTTTCAATATGCAATAATTTTAAATAATGTATTACCTTTCCTTAGTGCCTGAATTTCCAAAAACACAGATACATATTTATTATATCTAACCTTCAGTACTTCAATTTTATTTTATAATTATCATTGCAAATGCCACACTATATCTTTAAAAGTGTATTTTCTTAAAACGTGACTTCCATCGCCCCTTTAGTGCTTGAATTTCGAAATATTCCGAAACATTATTGAAGTTTTAACAAAAAATGCAAATACCAGTTGTTTATTTCTAGCTTCTTAAGTGCCTGAATAATGAACAATTTTCAAAAAGTGTTTCATCGCATTATTTCATCTTCTTATAAATGAAATATCAAAAGCTCCCTCCTTAAACGAGACGTATACTTTAAGATCTACACCCTTTTCCAGTTTTCTGTCGTTGGCGGTTTTGGTTTGGCAATGATGAGAAACTAAGTCAGCGACTTTGCCAAAACTTTCCATTTTAAATATAGAGATGGCATTGACGAACTGTCTTCTCTGAAGATAAAGTGCGAGTACGCTAACAGATTTAAATCTTGTTTTACCCCCTGACGCGGCTTTTATGCTGAGTACAGTTCTTAGTGTAATGTTTTATATCAGATGCAGGCCACTGGCTGATGAAAATTTTTCTGTTTTAGGTATGGGATTTTATTCGGTTTTTAATACATGTTGACGGAGCCCCACTTTTTGGAGAAAAGGATTTTATAGATGGTTTTGTAGGATGCAAAATTAATTTGCGAAACCGTTCGTGAGTTCTTAGTAAGGAATTTTTAACAGTCGCAGCGGTGTATTATCGATGAAACGAATCAATTCGACTGTGGTTGCTCTATGAATAAAGTTTTGTATTCATAACATATGATGCATTACAATTGAAACCTATCATCAATCATCAATGATGTACAATATTTACTTTACGAACCGATTTTCTCGTGTTACGCCATCATCTGATACCTGATAAAGAGCATTTCAGCAGGTAGGTGTAAAAAGAAACGGCCACTAACACTTTAAAATGGAAAGACTAAGAAAGCAGAAAATTAATTAAAAGTTCTGTTTGGCGGTCAGATACATATGAAAGAATGATTAAATCCAGAATGAAACATTTTGAGGCCTTCGACGTTCGCGATTTAAATGGATTGTCTACAGGTGATGAATTGCTGAAGTAAGGGGCGTCTTGCAGTATAAAGACAATAGCCACGGAAGAATATCTTGTAACGAAGAGAGAAAGTTTCGCGCATATTGGAACACGCGTAATTTCACATGAGTTAGGAAGTGAAGGATTTTCATAGCAATCAATTATAGGTAGACGAGTGGTTATCTGTAAATGTAACACATAGTAAGTGGTGTAAGCTACCTCTGTTAATGCTGAATTGGATATGTGGACAGGTACGGGATAGTAGAGGAGTTTGTAAACAATAATAAGTATGATGAAAACACCAACGATGTTTGAAGCTGTATATATTCCTTTCTGATAGTCAAAATGTCATTTTGTACCATTGATCAGAAACCTCAACAAGGGACGGTACTTTCCTCGAAACAGATTAATGAAAACCACAAGCATAACTCGAATAATATCATCTAGAACTACGCGCATATTAGAAGCAGGAATACTCAATTCCTATACGAGTGTCTCGAATTTAGCGCTGACAAAGTATTAGAGAAAATCTGGGGACAATAAGTTCCTATTTTCTAATTTACTCGCTCATTGATATACATTAACTCCTACTCCTGAACATAAGTGTGAATATCATTCTTACCAAAATCATAGCACAACGAACTTCCCTTATACAACTGTCAGATTTCATTTGAAAGCGGATACATTTTCTGAGATGGACGGAAGGTGCACTTTTATTGCCATTATTAAGTTAGTGGTTGTAAACGACACCTTTTGCTTCACATTTCTGGCAATGTGTATCCTGTAGAAACACAACAGAGCTTAGTTTACTTTTGTACACGTAGAGTCAAGTGACTACTGTACCCACGCGAAGTTTTTTCGGTACCACTGAATCACTCATGAGCCGTCCGCCCTTCACACCTGTAGGCTTCCACACACCTACTGGTTGTGTTAGCGCCCTCTCCTGCGGTCTTTGCTTGTCCTATGTTATTTATATGGGATGCATAGAATGTTAGATGCAAATTCTAAATTACATAGGAGGACACGTACATAGAATGCGTCATTTAACGCACTCCAGCTGGGTATTTATGGTTGAATTGATGGTATACATTGTGTAGCTGACTATTAACTCAGTATTATGCTGCACAAATAAGTTCAGTTATTTTCACAAAAAGGTGATTTTGGGTGGGAGTTTCAGTAGGTCAGTGACGTTCTGTATGTTTATCTTAATTTCTCTGTATTTATATTCTACTGTATGTATGTGTGTGTGTGTGTGTGTGTGTGTGAAAATGTCTGTAAATCTATCGGACGAAACTGCGTGATCATCAGTACGTAGCTTACAAAGTACTTAAACCTGGGTAAACTAACCTACGGACAAACACACACACCCATGCCCCAGAGAGGACTCGAACCTCCACGGCGAGCAACCGCGCGCTCCGCAGCGAGGTGCTTTAGACCGCTCGGCTACTCCACCGCGTCTGTGTGTGTGTGTGTGTGTGTGTGTGTGTGTGTGTGTGTGTGTGTATGTGGATGGAGCGTGTGTCATGGCCTTCTCAAGAGCTGTTTTGATAATGACGAAAGGGCACCATGGCAAAATTCTGGGTTTTCAATCGTGACGTTTTTTTTTTTTTTTTTTTTTTTTTTTTTTTTTTTTTTTTTTTTTTTTTTTTTTTTTTTTTTTTTTTTGTTACGGCCCTTTGTATTTGATAATTTTCTTCTACTTTAATGTGGCATTGAGAGATGTTACTACAATCGTTGAAATCGTATCATCTGTGTTTTGTACCCGTGTGATGATATGCGAGTGTCGAATGATTGCTGAGTTGTGACAACTTAAAATAAGGTTCCTTCTAAGGTTGGAATGTTGAGGTATGCTGATCACTTTCATACCCCAGTAAAGGAAACGAAATATTACTGGATCTGCTGAAATTAATATAGAACACCAACTCGGAGTATACAAAGTAGAAAGTGATAAGAAGTAGTACAAAGGAAAATAACGAAAAATTTCATAACAAATATGGTGATCTCGAAATAAATGTACGTAGACGATGCAAATCAACCCATGCTGGACGGAACAAGTAGGGCGCAAAAACAAACTCCCACAGGCAAAGAGGGCACCCTTGAAAAACATAAGTCTACTGTTATCCTCAATCTGAGGAAGTTTCTGGAATGGTACCTTTGTGGCCCAGTATTTCGTGTTAGTGTCAAAACTGGGATAGAAGAAATTCGTAGTATTTGGTGTATGTGGCACAGAAGAACTTTAAAAATTAAGTGGATTGCAAACGTAAGGAATGAGGACGTTCCCTGCATAACTTGGATGAAGTAATTGGACTATAGAATCACCAGACCAGTACATTTCTGACTATTAGAACTTACATCCCACAATGACAGAGTTCCATTAATGTGAGACTTAGATTTACTGTATATTAATTTTGAACGGAATTGAACGTAAATTCCTTTAGAATAAATGCACTGTTTTAATGATGAATAAGCATAACGCACATTTCCAGGAATCAATCCATAGATAAATAAACACAACGCGATGTTTTATTTTGATAAACTCGAGAAATACCATTTGTTTCCTTACAAACAGAATCTATCTTATCTGTCAAACATTAATTACTTCATATTAAATGATATGCTAAGCACTGGTCCAGCAAGTTACATTTTTCTACTTGAAATCATGTAAAAACAGGAAGTGCTCCAATCTGAAAAATTCATCAAAAAGTCAGCCTCTACTGGCACCATACTATACATTCAATTCTACAAGAAATGTGTATCAAAATAAAAAACGTTATTCGTTGCCTTCCAGAATACACATAGTGGTGTTACGGGGGAGAGGCAAGAATATTTTTATTTGAAAGAGATGTTCCAGTAATATATATATATATTATTAACTGTGGTGCCCTATATCCTTCTTTCAGTATCAGAAGATTACTTTTGTAGTTGTCAAAGCAGCAACAACCGGTTGCAATCTCAAATTATTTCACAAACACACCTAGTTGCAACTTTATAATAAAAGAAAAAGAAATAATAGAAAAAAAGGGAATGTAATGTAGTTGTTAAGGATTGCTAAAATAGTAAAACAACTGACATAATTAGATTACATTCATAAAATACAATTTACGACTGGTGTAATAGTGTTTTGTTTATTTTGACCCCTATAATGACACAATAACAAATAGTTCTTCAACGAACAACTTGGATTTACTGAATTTCAGGCCTGTTGTACATGTATATTCTTACCTATATGTTAAGAGAACCACCTACGGCTACCCGTTTCCCAATAAGCATTCACAAGAGGCGTGTGGGAATAGCTAACTGTGACGCAATGTCCATCAATGGCTTCCTATGTGCTGCTGAAGTACATGATATTAACCGCACAGCTACTTCCAATAGACGCACGCAATATGTTTTTGACAAATTGTATTACACCTACTATATAAACGAATAAGTACTGGTAGTGATCGTAAAAATGCCGAGAGTAAATAGAAAATGGTACATTATTATCTATACAATGGACCTGTTTCTGCATGTTACGTGTTAAACACATAATACAGGTCACACATTTTTTCGCAGTATCACGTTTAAACGAAATGAAAGTAGAGCATCGTTTATTTTATGGAACATCACCATCCGATGAAAACTTTGTGTCGCTCTTTAATCGCTCATTAGCATGTCTAAGCACTAAAAGTGTTAATTACACAAATATATTTACCATCGTTCTCTTCGGTTTTTTCAGTATTTAACCTCATTTGCAGTAAACTGTAGTGAGAATACCATTACAACTAAATAACGAGGGATTCATGCTCCAAACCCGGCTATAATCGTACCTAAAAATATAATGTGAAACGAGATACATTTTGATATTGCTATGAAGTACTAATATTAGCATTGCTTCCCTCTGTTAAACCGCTCATTTCTGTGCTAAACACGCAAGTAGTTAAAGAGCCAAAATTAAGTCGACATTCTGACTGTACGTACTCATTCTCCACGGGCAGTAGCAAAACTGTTACGATTACAGTTTCAGTAGCACATTCCACCCGGAAGCGTGCATAAGCGATAAGATTTGAAACTGTACAGTCACACAGGGATGCCAGCCAAATGATACCCTGTGTTACTCTTAACAGGGAAAATACTCTGGCTCGAACAAACACATATACACCAAAATCGTATGAGAGATAATGTAAAGATCCCTTATTGCACTAGTGATACTTCCGCATCAGCAAAACTCTGCAGTCGTCCGTTAGAGGCCTCTGCGTGTGCCATGCCGCATTGCACTTTGACCTGTCGGTTCGCCATTAGGGACGGTGCAGTGTGCCTCCGAACTTGCGTTTTGTGATGTTATTTGTGTGGTGAAGCGTCAGATGGGGCGGCGATTGCTAATCAAATGTTCAAATGTTTGTACAGTCTATGGGATCTTAACTACGGGGTCATCAGTCCCTGAACTTACAAACTACTTATGAACTAGCTAAGCCTAAGGACGGCACAAATATCCATGCCCGAGGGGGGATTCGAACCCCCGACCGTAGTGGCCGTGCAGACCGTGAGTGAAGCGCTTCAGTCCCCGCGGCCACCGCGGCCTGCGATTGCTAATCAATCCTGCTAAAGTATTGCGATTAGTAGAGATGAAATTACGAAGAACCCTTCTTCGTGAAGATGGTATTAGTGTAGAATATGAATCATTTGCATGCTTTCTAGTATCTCTTAAGGTACTGAAATATGAGCATAATTTAGATACTGTTGTTACAATTTATAATAATGATAATAGGGATGATAATGACGAACAACTCATTGCAAGCGGCAGTGCTACGGTAAGTGTGGGAAGAGGCAGTGGAAGCAGTGAATACCAACAGTCTTTCGGGAAGAAGGTTAAAGTTGCAATGATCATCACGGCTTTTGATGACAATTCACTTGAGAACACGTACGATGATTATTACATAAGTTATACTTAAGCTATCTTATTTACGTCTGGCGTCTACATTTACATCTACAGTGCTATCTAGAGAATGGTTGCAGAGCTTTGCAGAAAAACGACACCCACCAGCACATTGAGGTGTACGTAGAGATCCTATAACCAAACGTTCATACGGATATGTTTGTTCGAGCCTATGTACTTTCCTTGTTAGAAATTTTTCACCGAGGTGAAAATCTATGACATGGATGAACACAAGGTGTGTGTTTATGTTTATGTGACACAGAAAAGGCGAAAGAAAAGTGCCACGAGTTGAGGCGAAACACTCGTGAGGTAGAGGGGCCAGCGACAGAGACGTATGGATGGGCGGCCTATCTGCGCCTACACTTGTTGACGTAGCGCTATCCGTGCTGCTGAGATAAGCGGCGCGTGGTTTGTCGTGCAGGCAGAGCGCGGCCCAGATTCTGCGCTCAGCACGCGATCCCTATTGTCCCGCCGTGCGTGTTCGCTGTCCGCATCACACGCGCGATCCGCTCTGTGCTTGCGCCGCGGGTTGCCGCCACGCAGGGTTCACGCTGCTGCCACTGTACGCTAGCATGCCATACAGGGTAAAAAATCGCACTGACGTGTTTTACGGCCCACTTTATATTTGTAGTTTTATAAGTTTTTGCAAACATTTTGGACCAAAATAATAATCTAAATAATAAATAAATTAATAAGAGTGTCTAAAACCCTATTAGGAAAACAGAATTTGGGTGGTGGCAGGTTCCGAACCACCGACCTTTAGCGTCATAGTCCAACGCCTTGCCCACGACGCTACGTCCGTCAATCGAAAGATGAGTCATTTAATCTCATACTATTGATAGCCGTTGTTAACTCATGCTAATGTGGCATTTGTAGACACTAGATTATCATTTACCGAACGAAGAACGATGTGTTTTTGTTAATTATTCAGTGCGCCATTGCTTTGAAATGACAGCGTGTAAGTTGCAATAAAAAATCATCAAATACGCAACGCAAGATTCCGTATGCCACAAAGAGTTCTGGGCGAGGAATGTCACGTGACATCTCCGAACGGCTGGGTTTCGTTAATTCAATGGAGGGTGTCAAATGTCCGTTATTTTTACAAATATGCAGCAAACGATACGAGATATGAAAGAAGCATAAGGAAGCTAAGTTGTAGAGACCTTTCTCCTCTACCAATTACGTTATTCAATTTTCCTGTCAGATAAACGGTTCGTTTGCAATTAGAATTGTAGTACAAAAGGCTTTTTTGGTATTACTACCGTATGTTTTCTCCGACAAATTTGAAAAAGGGAGGTTCTGGTCTCTGACGACCTACAATCATGTCTGTAAAATTTGGTGTTGATCGGTTGAACGGTTCGTCTTAAAAACAGGGAGCACGTTAAAGACAGACAGACAGACAGACATACATCCCAAAATCGCCGTTATTTTTGCAAGTATCTTTGAAACGCTACGAGATATGAAAAGAAAACACAAGAGAGCAAATTTGTAGAGAATTTTCTTCGTTACAAATGCGGTTATTCAATTTTCGTGTCTCATGAATAGTTAAGCCGTTACTTTCATTTAAATTTCGAGCTGTGAAAAGACTATCGCAAAGGCCCACTTTTAGCGTTACTACCGTAATCTAAAGTGGGCCAAAAGTATTTAAATCGACAAACTCGGGAGGTTGTAGGGGACATCGAAACAAATATTGGCCCACTTTAGGTTATGGTAGTAACACTAAAAGTGGGCCTTTGCAATCGTTTTTTGACAGCTCGAAATTTAAATGAAAATAATGGCTTAACCATTCATCTGACACGAAAATTGAATAACCGAGATGTAGAGGAGAAAATTCTCTACAACTTTGCTCTCTTATGATTTTTTCATATCTAGTATCCTTTCAGTGATATTTGCCAAAATAACGGCGATTTTGGGATGTCTGTCTGTCTGTCTGTATGTCTGTCTGTCCGTAACGTGTTCCCAATCTTTAAGAAGAACCGTTCAACCGATCAGCACCAAATTTCACAGACGTAAGTATAGGCCGCTAGAGACCACAACCTCCCTTTTGCAAATTTTTCGGACAAAAATACGGTAGTAATACAAAAAAAAAAAAAAAAAAAAAAAAAAAAAAAAAAAAAAAAAAAAAAAATCCGTTTGTAATATAACTGCATTTGTAAACGAACCGTTTATCTGGCACGAAAATTGAATAGCCTAATTGATAGAGGGGAAAATTCTCTACATCTTCGCTCTAGTATGTTTTTTTCATATCTTGCATCGTTGCATAGATATTCGCAAAAAACGGCGATTTGACGATGTCTGTCTGGCTGTAACGTGTTCCCACTTTTTAGGTCGAACCGTTCAACCGATCAGCGCCAAATTTCTCAGACATAATTGTTGGTTGCCAGAGACCAGAACCTCGCTTTTTGAAATATCTCGGACAAGAAATACATTAGTAAAGCCAGAAAAGCCGTTTGTAATGTAATTTTAATTGCAAATAAAACGTTCATCTGACGCTAAAGTTGAATAAACGAATTTCTAGAGGAGAAAATTCTCTACAACTTTGTTCTGTTGTACTGTAGTCTGCTCGTGTATCTCCGCTCAGATGTTGGCATGTGTGCAGCAGTCTTTCCGTACCAATCTGGCAGTATGTATTACCACTGCAGGTGGTGATTCTTAACACGATATCACATGATCAATTCTTGCTATACCGCAGTAAACACCTTGTGGGAATGGCCGTGAGCTCTAAGGTGCCTTGCTGCGGAGTGCGCGGTTGCTCCCCGTCGGATTTTCGAATCTGGTTACCATTGCAGTTTGGTCCCGTAGATTTTTCTAAATCATTGTATCACTATATTTTAAGTTTGCTGATAATCGTATAATCCAAATCACTAAAGTATGCACTCGTGTTGTTCATTAGTGTGTGCTACCACAGATACTGCACAATTATAGCATTGGTAACTTCACCTCTGACAGTCTAATTTACCAAACATTTGTCAATAGGCATTGTTTCATTTTAAAAAGTGTATGTTGGAGCGAGAAATAGACATTCTATGTATTATTGATATCTGTTTGTTAGGTATCTATAGAAACTTTAGACTACCAATCAGTCCTATGAAGGCCTCATATCAGTAGCAATAGTTGCAATGAAAGTTTCAGGTGATTTACCATATTATATGGCCGCTAGCCTTGCAGACTCTGCACGGCGCGGTGGGTGTGGGCGAGGGCAGTGGTTGAGGTTTTTTCTCAGGCAGGTAGGAATACTTGGGAAGGTGTAATTTCAACAGTGATTTTCCGATTGATGTACCAATATCTCCAACGAAATCAGGTATCTGAATAACGATTAGAAAAGCTGTGTGTTTTTGAATTAAATTCTCCAACTCTTCGATGTGGAGATTTTTTCTTTTTCCTCCGACGAACTGTTTCTTGCAATCGTATTAGAAGAATGACATGGCAGCCAGCACGCCACCAGTTTGGAAAACTACAATCCCGAAGGCAGTAGAGCGAGAGGGTGTCCCCTGCGGAAAACACGAATCAAATCGACTAGCGCTTCGGACGAAAATTCGTCTCTCCGCTAAATCGGCCACCGTATCCTCCGCCGGCAATACCTGCTGCAGCCTGGTGCTCCGATACCGCAGCGCTTCTCTCAGAACTTGCAGAGTATGTCGCACAGGTCACAGGCAGGCGGGCGACGCGATTGGCGCAGCCGCTCTAGCGAGACGTAACGTAACGTAACCTAACGTGACGCAACGCAAAGCAGCGGATAGCCTTGTGGGAGCGCGTTACACAGACGGCGCTCCCTGCAGATTGTGTGGCGCGCCCGGCTTTGTGGCCGCTCCGCCCCCCGCCTCCGGCGCTCACCGCTATTGTGTGCCCCATTCCGCCTCCCGCCCCTCGCCAGCGGTGCCGCCGTCCCGCCACGAGACAGTCAGCCTGCACGAGCACTCAGCACCCAGAAACCGAATCGCCTGTCAGCCGCGGCTGAGCGGCTCATGCCAAGGAATTTTGTGCACTTAAATAAAGTCTGTACATATTACAAGATGAATAAAAAATCACACTGACGTTTTTTATCGCCCACTTTAGATTAGTATTTTTATAAGCTTTTGCAAACATTTTGGACCAAAATAATAATCTAAATAACAAAAAATTAAGTGTGACTGAAACCCTTTTAGGGAAAGAAAATTGAGGCAGTGGCGCGTTCCGAACCACCGACCTTCAGCGTCATAGTCCAACCCCTTGCCCAATACGCTACGGCTATCGATTAAAATGTCAGTCCTTTAATCTCATACTATTGATGGCGATTGTTAACTGATACTAATATGGCATTTGTAGACACTAGATTATCATTTATCGAACGAAGAACGATGTGCTTTTGTTAATTCTTCAGTGCGCCATTGACAACGTGTAAGTTACAATAAGAAATAATCAAATACGCAACGCAATATGGTATATGCCAAACAGATTTCTGGGCGAGGAATGTCACATGACACCTCCAAACGGCTGGTTTTCGTTAATTCAATGGAGGGAGTCAAATCTCCGTTATTTTTGCAAATATGTCTCAAAGGATACGAAATATGAAAAAAACATAAGGGAGCTAAGTTATAGAGACTTTTCTCCTCTACCAATTACGTTATTCAATTTTCGTGTCAGATCAACGGTTCGTTTCCAATTACAGTTGTATTGCAAACGGCTTTTTTTTTTTTTTTTCTTTTTTTTTTTTTTTTTTTTTTTTTTTTGGTATTACTACCGAATTTTTTGTCCAAAAAATTTGGTAAAGTGAGATTCTGGTCTCTGGCGGGCTACAATCATGTCTGTAAAATCTGGTACTGATCGATTGAACGGTTCGTCTTAGAAACAGGGAACACATTACGGACAGACAGACAGACCCACATACATTCCAAAATCGCCGTTAGTTTTGCAAATATCTTTGAAACGCTACGAGATGTGAAGAAAAAACATAAGAGAGCAAAGTTGTAGATACGTTTCTCCTCTACAAATTCGGTTACTTAATTTTCCTGTCAGATGAATAGTTAAGCCATTAATTTCATTTAAATTTCGAGCTGTCAAAAGACGATCGCAAAGGCCCACTTTTAGTGTTACTACCGTAACCTAAAGTGGGCCAAAATCCGTTCCGCTACCGTAACATACATTTGATTTCAATTCAAAGTATTATGCCATTCTGAAAGTTGTGGTCTACAAAATAGACATGTCTTTTAAAGATCCTCTGCAACCTAACATTCAGGTGCGTTTGGAATAAACTTCAGATTAAGCAATTGGATGGATTTTCATTCACTGAATCTCAATTCCAGAAGCCGCATAATCCAGAATTAAATAAGTAATCATTATAAAATTAAAACGTTAAGACGAAACTGAGGGTACAGATTTTTAATATTAATCATACAAAAATGGCAATGAAACGTACGTATGGTGGTTTGTCATAGATGTTACGAATATTAAAATTGTGTATGTACGAAGCCGTCAAGAGTGGTAAAAAGGAAAAGAAATTTGAGAATGATACTCCAGATTTTACATAACGTTTGCCACCATATTTAAACGCGTTGTAGGTGGCATACTGGCACAGGTAAAATTAGTTCAGTGAGCGCTTGGAGATGCATTCTTAAGATCCGGGGTTCAATTCCCCTTGCACTCATTTTTTTAAAATTCTTCGTAGTATTTAATTCTTAACTTTTATATATAGTTTTTAAATATAATTAAACAATTTAGTTAATGAACACAGCATTCATATATTCAGATTAATCATTATATAAATACGCTAACACGAAACTGAGGGTGCAGATTTTTAATATTAATCATACAAGAAGGCCAATGAAACTTTCTCATAGCCTTCACATAAAAACGTATATATTTGCAGTGCTCATTAAATTCGAATTACATTTTTTTTTCATTTTAATTACTTTGCAAACGCAACTGGTCCAATTTCGATTACAGAAAATACTAGTGCACAAGATGGCAATTATTAAACTGCCAAATAAAATGTCAAACTAGAAAAAAAAATGGCATGGACAGATATTATTCAGCCTCTAATTGACATTACAGATATTTGGGTATACGTTACGACAGGTTCGATAAGAGAATATAAAAATTTAGACTTTTGACTGTTGCCACCGGTAGAAAATTTTAAACATAACTCTCTAAGTACGGAATACATAAAAATTAATTACGGTATTTATTTAGTGTAATATCACAGGCGAATGGCAGTAGTCTGAAGTTTATTCCATAGGGCTCATATTGCAGCTGACCGAAGATTTATACTTACTTAATACTACGATAAACTTTTAAGGTTCAGTTGAATTCTTAAGTATTACAAAGTTTTTGTTGAATTTTAATATAATTGAAATACCCTTTTCTGAAACTATAGCTTACCGAAATATTTAGCATGCAGATTAAAGAACAGAATCGCTTTGATTGCAACGAAACACTTCAAAGACAAAATCTTTCTACCTTAAAGCAACGGTTATGCTCAAACGTTACAGAGTACAATTTATGTAATTACTGTTACAACAGTGATGTGGGGAGAATCATAAGCATTTTTTCGTATTACACATATTCGTTATACTGTCTCTTCACAGACATGTTACGGTTCGGTTATATATACAGAAAATAATAATCATGCTAGAAGGAAACAAAAAAGACGTTAGCAACAGCGAATATGGTTGAGTGTCAGCTGCACAGTAAACAAGTAGTCTGAAAATTTTTAGTCAAATCCGCGTTCACCGCTTTCAGCATTAAGCTATTTCTGTATGTTTCCTGGACTGACACACAATTCAATATGCCACACATACTCTGTTACAGCCGTATACTGGTGACGCTGTATTTCACGGTGCGAGGCTTTTATTTATTATCGGATTTCTTGATTTGGTTTAAAATACGATGTGCACTGTTCGTGATTTAATGCAGCGTCCTGCAGACATTCAATAAAATTTGAATTATGCCGAATTGTAAAAGAAGCACACTAACAATTTGTGTATGTCAATTTAGAGCAAAAGTGTGTCTAAGGTTGTAAATATAAGGGACTTAACTATTGTGGTTATCAGAGACTAGGCTACCAAAATAATTAATTTAAATTAACCTAAGGACAATACATACACCCATGCCGGGATGGAGGACATGAAACTCCTACGGGGATGGTCCGCGAGCTCCACAGTAAGGCGCCTTAGAGCGCTCGATCATTCAACCGCAGCAGATGTAGAACAATTGTACTTATAACGACAGCTCTACGCATTGATAATAGGTAATAATAATTTCTGTGAAGGCTACAAAAATCGTGAAATGTGTTGAAAACTAGAAAATAGGAATAAAAGCTGAATCAATCGTGTACAATGCTTTGAGAAGGAAAGATTTTCCTCACTGCAGAGATGACAGGCTGAGAAGCAACTAGACACAATAAAAAACATTGCTTATTTAGAGTCCTTGCTAAAGCCTGGAAAGATAAAAAGACAGACACAAACTGGTTCCATAAAAACATATAAATCACGCAAACACCGCCGCTGTTTTCATCTGCTAAGGCCGGTCAACGAAATGTCTTTCTGTCTGTATGTAGGTGAGTGTTTATTACAAAAGCTAATCTATCACTTATTACATGTGACGTATGAATAATAATATATGAAGCACGATTGACTTTAAATTTGTAGATTATTGGGAGTACAATGAGCGGCCGTAATGTATGTACTTTGAAGTAGAACGGTGTTAGGTTTGAAGGGAAACGACGCGAGCCGCAGAGCACAAGTTCCACGCAGTTAATCAGTCGCTGCCTGCGCCATCGCTCCAGATTTGCCAGTAACAGCCTCCCGGAGGTAGAGGAGGAAAAAAAGAAGTTGAAGGACTTGGGAATTGAGATGGATGGCCGACCGCAGTGGAGAAGAACTTCCCCAAGGGGACCGAGGTTTTCCACCTCACTGGACTCTTTCGCTCATTCTTAGCAAAGCAATGCGTCTCTTTGAATTCGCTGCTATTGTATCGTGACCGGTGGTTCCGAAGATTGTTCTAGCACAGTTACACACGATCGTATAATACGCGAGGACTTCACTGATGAGTAAATCCTGAGAAGTACAGACATCTGAATCTGCTTACTACACTCATGACATAACGTCCTCGTGAAACATTTACAATAACTGCACTTTGCCAAATCAAATCTATGCCAAATCAGCCACATTACCTTACTGAACAACACTCATTGTCTATAACGCTTTAGTGATATTTCGTGACAGGATTTGTGTCATCACTGAACCATTATCGTATCATAAATAATTTTGTAATTGCAATTGAAGAGTTACTAACGTCATACACCAGTGTAATTTCAGAAATCAGAAATCAGAAATTCTTCTACTTTTGATGCGTCTTTGAGCCTAACCTGTTGAGGACATATTACTGATTGCATTCAGATACGTACAGATATCTGTAAGTGAAAGTAAGATTAGTAATTCAGGTAATTTTAAATGTTAAATGAAGTGTCTGATAACAATAAAATAATGCGTTATAGTCAATGTCACATTTACACAATTTGTAGTACTTCAAATTGTATCACTATTCTCCATCACCAAATACTTTAAGATTACTTTCTCTTCAGGTCTTTCTTATTTATGGTCCCACATTCTGCTCATTTAAGGCTAATAATATGAGAAAAAGTTTCAACACTGAAACGTATATCTGCTTAATCTTATCAATATCATAAAGACATGTTTTCCTTGGCAGTGGCAGTTTGCATTTTACGTTTATTGATAATACAACTTGTTTGCTTCTTTTAAACTACATTTAAAGCTTTATTTCTTCATCGAAACCTTCCGAGAAAAACCTGACAATATAGATTACACCCTCTTCTAGCATTCGAATACCATTATCTTCTTATATGGCTTTCAAATTCACTATCTTTTCCGTTGAAATGCATTCTCATTTCCTTTGCGTTAGGTTTTGCCTTTGAGTAAAACTAAAAATTTGTAATTTCACCTTTACTCACTGTAGTGCCCTTCCTGAAATCTGATTAGCTTATCATACTCGTTGTTCTATTCCAAGAGGAATAGGATATAGCACTGACTAACTGCTGCCACCCCAACTTACGCCATTCTTTGTCCTGGAATCACGAATATAGTTAAGTGAATTTATTCAATACTTTGACCAGTGGACTTGTTTTCGTATTGGGTTCGTGCACACATAGTATGCAATTCCACGCATGTCAGACGTTGCAGAGATTTGGATTTTACTTCAGGTGCTTGGAGAAGTACGTCGTTAGTTCCATTTTCGGTACAGAGGACGAAAGGTTTCACTTAAGTGCTATATATGAAAGAGGGAAAATATTTTATTGGTGTACTGGGCAAAACCTGAAAGGATTGCAATGTAGAGCGAGGCGCTATCTTAGAAGGTAAAGGATATTCAAAGATTAGTTGCGAATTTGAATATTCTCAATCCAGTTTTACTTACAATACAACCTTACGACAATCTCAAATGACTGATATTCCAGCAATTAATTACATTTCTTGTTACTCAGCTTAAGTTACTGAAGTACATAATTTATTAACGAAATTTGCATTTATTCTTCTGCTTACTATGTACTTCTCCCGTGAAGATGAAGTTAGATGGACACTGTCTACCTCAGGACATATAAGCTAATAATTTTACACGTGTTCGTAAATGAGTTTAGTTGGGTGATGACCTAGGAGATGCTCTGCTTTTTAGTACCTAGTTTTTATTCCCATGACCTTCGGAAAAAGCTTCCTATTAGTAAATGTTATCAGTAGCATATACAATACTACATCACATTTAAGTTTTGGGAGTTTCAAATATTCGCTAGAAAAAGGAATGAGGGGTTACATATTTCATTAAACCAGTAAGAAATTATTAGCGGTCGAGTCGGATCCACATGATTGTTACATGTATTATTTCAATAACAACAGACAAGATTCTCTTGTAGGTGGTAAATACTATGCAACAGCATAGATGTCATCTTCATAAGAGATCTGTAATTATTATTTGCAGCATCTAGCAATACATACAATAATCAATATGGTACGCAGAGCTTCAAGGCTACAAAGTGTATTCTATGAGAATATTATAAGCACCACAGAAGGGATATTTAATTGGTTACAAATTGATATTCGTACAGTTGACGGAAAATTAAAAACTATAAAATTTGATTGCAAGAGTTTTGACGGCTTGTCTTCATGCTATCCATTTGTAATTATGACAAGCTAGATCTCCACATCTCTCCTCTAGACAAATGAGAACGTCTGCAATATTGTTGGCAGCGTCCTTCTTCCAGACCTCACCTTGTGTTGTCGCAGCTTGTCCAGTTGCTTCATCTTACAGCACATATCTCCCTGTAAAATCTTGTGATATAATTTGTTAGACTTTCCAGGCGATTTGTGGACATATTGTTGAAGTAGGGTATTCTGCCACATATCAGCGTCTTCCAAGCTCGCTATTTCGACATTTTTACTCGCCGTGCTCTTCAGGTGTTTCTGAGAGTGGTTTCCTGGTTGACCGTGTTGCAAAGTTTTGCTGGCCAGTGCCTGGTGTTCGCTTTCCGGTCCGCACCAATGAGTGGCGCGTGCCTGCCGTTCTAGGAGTTTCCTAATCTGTCCCTCGCCTGCTCTGGCCACCACGTCCAGATGCGATACCAGCGGAAATAGTGCTATTCCTGTGCTCCCAGTTGGTGCCTCTGATAACCGAATTATACAATGAGTGTCTGAGAACCGACAAGTACCACAGGATGCGGAAAAATGCCAATGTAGCGGTCATCAAGAAAGGTGCTGATAGAGATGCGGCCTTGGCGAAATCCTATCGGCCTCTCTGTCTACTGGATGTCCTTGGAAAGATATTCGAGAAGCAGCTGGCTGACAGACTGACTGCACACCGAGTCTTGTGCGGGGTGAGCGATAGGTCGGGGCGATCTGCGTCTGAAATAATGCCCTCTCTGCTGAGGTCTGTGGCTCCACACCGCATAAGTATGTGGTAGGCATTACGGTGGACATCTGTAGCGCCTTTGACAACCCATGGTGGCTCTCGCTCTTCTCCCAACTCCGGGAGATGGAGTGCCCATGGGCGCTATATGGATGTCTGAGGAGCACAACCGCACAGTCAGATTTGACGGGACACCAGTCATTTGACGACATCAGACTAGGTACCTAGGAGTAATTATCGACTAGTGCTGGAACTTTCAGTCCACGTAGATGCGGTAGCTGAAAGAGCGATGGTGGCTCTACAGGGTCTGGCTGGGATAGGGCACAAGCGTTTTCATTTGCCGCCAGATCTCATTAGGCTTTACCACAGCAGCATATTTACATCTGAGCTACGGTTCTGGCATGTCAGCACACAGGCGAACGAGGGTGGTGCCTGCAATGAGAGTCAGAGTGGTACAGCGTAACATCATACTCCAATCACTAGGGGCCTACAGAACCTCCCCAGAAGGGGCTCTCTTGGTGTCAATGGGGCATCATGGTACTGAGCTAAGAAAGGCAACCTGGAAAAAAGTAGAAGAAATATTTGGGGTCAAGGTGAGGTCCACATTGGAAATTAGGAAGAGAAGGGAGGGAAGAACTTCGGCAAATAACCTGAGATGGGGAGGAAACGGGGTGGAGAACCAAACAGTTACTCCCCAACTTACGAGAAAGGTTACAAATGAAGTATTTTAAGTCTAGCAGAGATTGCTGAACTTCCTGGCAGGTCATATCACATACTCGACATATCTATGCCGATTCGGAAAGAGGGCTGCACCGGTGTGTGACTGTGGAGTCCCGGCGGAGACTCCAGAACACCTGGGTACTTGTGATCCACATATGAAAGGGACTGCACTGATTTGCGCCTCCATCTGCCACAGCAAGACACATATCAATTAATACGAAGTAAATACACCTTTAATATACTAAACAAATTCATGGAAGCAGTAATCCCGTATAACTTCATGGGGATCCATACCTGATGTGACACATAAACCACCTAACAAGACGCCACATCCAGCCATGCCGCCGGGCACGGAACGGGCGCTTCTGACCGCAATCCGCCGGGCCTGGATCTGGGGGAGGGTGTGGGACACACGGACGGACAATAAGAAGTCCTCGGACTTCCTAGGTTAGAGGTAGTCGTTGTCTTTAGTTGTAGGTAGTAAATGTAGAATAGAAAACAGGGAAACGGTCTTAGAAGCACCTGCTTGAGGGACGGGGGCAGTCCAGTGCCAGGGGCACGACCGTCGGGTTTTGCTCAGCGAACACAAAAACATATAGGTTCATAAAATCTGGCACAACTTGTACCACTGCAGGTTGCACATATCAACAACCGGAAAAGTAACAATTAGGCGTAAGATAGAGTTAAACATAATCTAAGAAGATATCAACATGTGGAAATGGAAGATACACACTGAATTAGATAACTAACAAGATGGAGTAAGCATATATTAACAACGTTTTCAATAATTGTAAATGCAAAAATTTACACTGCAACAGAAATGTATAGTAATCGACCCTTTTAGTCATAGGTATTGGATCTTTATGTATCACAAAACAATAAAGTATTTTTTTTTCTTTTTCTTTTTTTTAAGTCAGAGAGGAAAGAGTGATTTATATAACTACAATAGTTTATGAAAATTTAGTAGAAGTCGCAGGGAAATTGCGTTTATATCTCCATTGGACTAGGTTATCTAATGGAGGAAAGAATGGTCCATGTAATAAACTGGAAACACTGTTTTAATGTGAGATACTGAAATTCAGTTTGTGAAAAAGTTCCTGAACGTTTACACTGCCGTTATAGAATTCCTCGTTGAAAAGTCAAATTGGATGAATATATTCAATACTAAGGGGATAAATGAATAAATTATACATATGACTGAAAGAGAAAATTATATTTTAGTGAAACAGTGCCCAAAAATATATGTCCAACTCGTTTGTATGCCTACAAAGCAGTTTTATGAATAAGAATGAATTGAATCAACATATCATCGCTTTCATTCCTAATTTAATGCAAACGATATGTAAAATTCCTTGTGTATAAGGAACTGAATGAACATCACATTACCAGAAAAAAAAATACACACGTGGAAAAGAAGAAAATTTACTTTTACTATATAACATATCGTATCATTACATTGTGAACAGGTAAAAATGAACTTTCAGTAAAATTTAGACAGTGGAAAAACAACTAAAGTATTAAATACGAAAAAAGAGAAGAAGAAAATAATAGACAAGAATAACTTTAAATGGAGTTGGTAAACGAAAAGGATGAATAAATGAGAAAGTTTGCTTAAGCAATACGCTATAAATATAGAACGAAAAGCTGTTTGCGGATTACACAGATGACGACAGTAACAACTCCGTATATTCGAAAAGATGAAGAAGGACTGCGATTGGAACGTGATGGTATTGCACCGAATATTCAGTGCAAATTACAAGGGCGTGCTGTTATATCCCCTCTAAGGTAAGCAAGTTCGGCTGGCGCGATCGAAAGAGACCCCGGCTTCGTGGCGCTCTGTAATTGGCCGTAAATTACTGTTATCGCGGGCAGGCGGCGGTGATCATTTCCTGTAATTAGCCGCATTCGTGAGTCGGATGGCTCCCGGGTTTCCAGCTTATGCGCAAGTAGTGCAGGGAGCCGTCGGACCGCGGCGTGAATGATTCGCGCCGTACTAATTTTGTGCTCTCTGTTTGCTGCCACCGACTGCTACCATCAAGGTGGACCATCTTTGCAATGGCATTAACGAGGTTCATGTAGGTTACGATGACCTATTATGAACACCACTGATGCTGATTGTTACGAAGAGGTGGGGGAAGGTTAGGATATAAAGTCCTGGTAATCTTGAACTCAATGTACACCAAAAAAGAAATGGAGAAAACGTACATCTGGATCTACAGTTCGACAGAAGTATGTAATACTTGAGTGGTGTATGAAACAGTTTTGCAGTGTTGCAACGCATCAAATAAATTTTCAGGCCTCTATTTGAAGAAAGTGCGGCTCCGTAGCACAGTGGTAGAATGCCAGACTACAAATCCAAAGTCCCGGGTTCGATCTCTGCCAGGTCCAAGGATTTTTATCTGTCACTTTCCACTTCTTTCACCTCTGGCAGTGTTGCTGATGTGAAAAATACCGAGTAGCACCGTGGTTCGGAACCCACGTTAAACTGTAGGTCCCCCGATTACTGGCTGGGTAAATCAGTTCGACGGTCGGAGGAAGGCAACGGCATACCACCTCCAAACAGGACCATGCCTAGTCCAGCAGTGTGGTGTTCAAACCAATCTTCGGACTGTTGACTCCTTTACCCTTTTTTATTTTATTTGAAGAAAATGTGTGGTGTACTTCTGTTTATTTTCATTTACTGTTGTTGCACCTACACAAGAAGACATGTTTCCAGCTTCGTTTCGATATCAAATACAACATTGCACTGTTAATAAATTTACATTTCGAAACCACTTTTCGATAAATACTACACTCGTAGAAAATGAAAAAAGACCACCATGGGTTCGACGGCCCAGAAGGGGGAAATTTTATTGACACATTCTTGAAGATGTATACAATGCACGACTACACCGCCAGAGCTATACGCACGTGAATACAGCCACCAGAGCGTGAGAAATGTGGACGCTAACGCAGTGTACACCCTCCTTTTGCAGTAATACAACCTCAAATCCTCCCTTGGAGACGGTCGCTAGATGCCGAATGTAATGTTGCGGAATGGCTGCCCTGCAGTTTCCACCTAGTGCCTCATTTGGGCCAGATTTCGTGCCGCTCATGCATACCGCGCAACGTGGCGTTTCATCCGGTCTCAAAAATGCTCAATGGGGGTCAGATCTGGGGATAGTGATGGGCAGGGTAGTTGACGTACACCTAGAAGAGCACGTTGTACGAGACACATGTGGACGTGCATTGTCCTGTTGGAAAAGAATGTAGCTTGTGGGTGCACGAACGGTGGCAAGATGGGTTAAATTATGGTTTCAGGGTCTGTGCACAGTTTAATTTTCCCTCGACGGTCACCAGGAGAGAACGGCTACTGGAGGATACGGCTCCCCGCACAATGATACCAGATGTAAGCCCCGTTTGCCTCTGTGGAGAAAAATCCAGATTTTCGCGCTGCCCTGCATGGCACCACACACGCGTACGACCACAATTGGCTCCGAAAGAGCAGTGACACCTATTAATGAAGACAACACATCTCCATTCGTATTTTCATAATCGTCTACCGTAACACCATTTGAGGAGGACGGAACGATGGTGGGGCGTGAGCGGAGTACACTTTAAAGGCACGCATGATCGTACATCATTTCTAGAGAGCCATAATTTAACCCACCTTCCTGACAGTCACTGATATGGCGATATGCTTTTCCAACAGCACAATACGCGTACACATGGATCTCGTACCACCCAACGTGCTCAAGGTGTAAATCAACTAGCCTGGCCAGCACGATCCCCAGATCTTTCCCCCATTGTGCATGGCCGAGGCGGAGTGGCCGAGCGCACTGGGGCGCTATGCACCGATGCACAAGGCCGTGGGTGGTTCGAATACTCCCTCGGACATGGATGTTTGTGTTGTCTGTTGTATAAGGTAGTTTATAAGTAGTTTGTAATTTAACTGGTGACCCCAACGTTAAGTCTCATAAACTTAACAAGCATTTGAAAATTTATTCTATAGTCAATTACTTGTTGCATGTCGTCCAGTCATCGTGGTGGAGTTGCCAAGCGCAGGGGTTGGAATTTCCGTCGGGGGTTCGAATCCTCCCTCTTGCATGGATGTTTGTGTTGTCTTCTACATAAGTTAATTCATAAGTAATTGGTAAGTTTAGGGACTGATAACCCCTCAGTTAAGTACCATAAGCTTAACAAACATTTGAACATATATAGTTCAGTATCTCACTTCGGGTGCAGTTGTTATATCTGCAGCGCTCTCTAATCCAATGGAAATTTTTACCTTTGTCTTAATACTTGTCCTACCACGCTGTTCGTTATTCGTTTCAGGATTTTACATACGTTACTTAATTCGGCGATTGTTTTTAAAAGTTTCTGATTCATTATCAGTACATCAACATTCTTCTCTGAAAACGTTACTCAGAATCTTCCATTATTGGCAGTTCCCTTTATTTCCACAGTCCTTGACACTCTTCCACGCAATTCTGGTCTCCATATACACATTCTCAAAAATATTTCTCTGGCATCAGAGGCTATGTTTAATACCAGTAGACTTTTCTTGACTATCAATTCTCTATTATCTAGTGTCATTTTTTATGTCCTACTTCTTTACTATATGGTGTGTTGTATTGAGCCCAACCTAAAAGAATTACTTAATCCACCTGCATCGTTTTCATTAATGTCGATGATAAGTTTGTCGCTGTTACAATTTGTTCTGCTTCTCATTACTTTCGTATATCTTTATTTTAGTCTGAATCTGTATATCGTATTCCTAATTCTGATTATTCCATTTAACAAAGCCTCTAATTACACTCATCTTCACTGACGATGTATTATTGTTTTTCCTTCACCAAGATTTTTAAGCCTACTCTGGAACTTTTGCTTTCCTATATATTGAACTGCAGAGGTGAACTACTTCATCACTACGCTACACCACAATGGACCGGCATTCGGAAAGACTGCTGTACAGACACGCATTGGGTCATCCTGATGTAGGTATTCCATGACTTCCTTAAATCACAGTGGGAAACTGCAGGGATGTTTCCTTTCAAAGATCAAGGCCGATTTCCTTCATTTTTTACAAAAATTACCATAACGTGTGCTCCGTCTCTATTAGGCGCAATGTCGATAAGACAATAAACATCTATATTTTACATATACATCTACTGCAGCCTTCCACTGTTTCTAACCGGAGCACCGCTTTATGGTCGTCCAGTCATAGTGTGCACTGATGTTTCTTGTACATCATCATATTTGCGAATACAATGCTATTGAAAACTAAAGCAGACACATTACTATTGAAAACTTGCAGGATTGAAAATTTGGATGGGCGTGTCTTGACTTTTCTTCTTTCTTGATTCCTATATCAACTGCAGCCTTGCAAATCCGTCGCTGGTGGATTTTCCTTTTCTAAATCCAAACTGATCGTTATTAAACAGGTTGTCAGTTTTCTTTTCAATTTTTATTTACATTAGTACTTTCAGTAGTTCTGATGCTTGAGCCGTTCAGCTAATGGTGTGATAGTTGTGGCACCAAACTGCTCTTGATAACTCCGAAATTGTATGGGTAAATATTTCTTGTACAGTGTGCCGGTACGCCGCCAGTCTACAGTCTAACTGGAACAGTCAGTTCTTTGTAGCTTCTCAGTAATGATTTCGGAAATTGCGGTGGACTGTTACTCTGCCTGACATATTCGATTCCATCTCTTGCAGAGTTCTTTTGACTTACATATAGAATCCAATTTATTCTTGTATCATTTCACCAGACTGTTCCTTGTCATCTAATATAGGCTTTTCAACTACCAACTCATCAAGGATTTTTCGGAGTCCTCGTTTTGTCTGAGACTCATTTAATAGTTATTTTGGATTATTACTTTCTGACTATGTCCTTCCGACGATAATAACGTCTACCAAATATTCCCCTTTATTTCTGCAGGCATATTTCTGTTCATCTATAGGAATGGAAATATAGTACAAGAAGAAAAACAAAACATGATTCAAAGAAAAGCAGTAACATATTGGAAAATTATAATATTTATTCTGACCGATTTTAAGATTCCTCGCGGTATATCTGGACGGGACACATAAAGTGTCTTGTATAACACTGGAAAACAAGAGCAAGTACCCGAAATCTGTAAGAAAAAAATATTTAATTTGTGCAATTGATTGCTGTTTTATAAAAACTGACAAATTAGCTGAAAATTTGACAAAAATTAAAGAAGAGATGAAATTATGAGATGTAATTCAAAATAGGGCACTTGTTTCCGAAGGAAATTCTCAGTTTTGTGTAGGAAGCTAGGCTATTTTGATTACGAGACATTACTTAACATGGAGTCTAATACAAGATCTAGTCATCATCATCATCATCATCATCATCATCATCATCATTAGAGACTGATTATGCCTTTCAGCGTTCAGTCTGGAGCATAGTACCTCTAATAAAATTGATCCATGATCCCTTATTCAATGCTAACACTGATACATCGTCAGATGTTATGCCTTTCACTTCAAAATCATTCTGCACCGAATCTAAGTACTTTCTTCTTGGTCTACCTCGACTCCTTTTACCCTCCACTGACAAGCTCATGAGTCTCTTCGGTAACCTTGCTTCTCCCATGCGTGTAACATGACCCCACCATCTCAGTCTGTTCGCTCTAACTGCTTCATCTATGGTGTTCATTCCCAGATTTTCTTTGATCTCCTCATTATGGACATCCTCCTGCCATTGTTTCCATCTATTGGTACCCGCAATCATTCTTGCTACTTTCATATCTGTATCCTCTATCTTATGAATAAGATACCCTGTATCCACCCAAATTTCACTCCCATACAACCAAGTTGGTCGAAAGATAGAGCGGTGCACTGCTATCTTAGTATTGGTACTTATTTCCTTCTTGCAGAAGAGAGTAGATCTTAGCTGAGCACTAACTGCATTAGCTTTGGTGCACCTCGATTCCAGTTCTTTCGCTTTGTTGCCATTCTGTGAGAAAATACATCCCAGGTAATTGAAACTGTCTACCTGTTCTAACTTCTAACATAAGATCTAGTGTGATAAGATAATTCTCAACACCTCAACTGCAAGACGGGATGCGGACATCCCTGCCCTATCCAATATCCAGCACATTCGGAGGATAGCTTTGAGGTAGACACTCCCGTCAGCTAGCTTTTACCTTGACGAAGACGATGGTTTTATACCCTCGCCTTGTCCTCTTGACTGTTACACATGTACTGTTGAAATGTTTATATATATATATATATATATATATATATATATATATATATATATATATAGTAATGTAAGCTCTGTAGCTTCCAGTGACATGTTGGCGCTATTTGAAAGCTTTGCATCTTTCAAGGTGTTAATTTCAACTTCACTAAATGTATCTTAAATTCCTCTTCAAGAACTTTGGAAACTTCGTGGTATTCAAAATACTTTCATCTTGTTTCTGCCGAATCGTTATTTTGTTACTATTACTGCAAATTTCCGTCTTGCAGATAAAACATGAAAACGCCAGACTTTAGTTCTCTTAGATCGAATAACTACAAGGCCATCTTTAAACGCTGATAATACCAGATGGTAGCAAAAGATGGCAACACCATTCATTTACAGAAGGGAACAATCTTTTACATACGGCGTCTTACACAGACGACATAAAAATGAAGACTTACCTGTAAGGCCCTCCGGTGTTCCGATAAAACGGACGCTGATGCACCTGTGCAATTACAGTTCGCGAAATATAAAGGGGGAATTTTATACCACTATGGCAATTCCCTTTAGTCAGTGAAAGTACATCTACATTCACCAGAATGAGAATTAATAAAATAATAACTTGCGAGTATGCTCATTACAGTTTACCTAGAAATACTTAATTTTGGAATAAATAATTCTCGCGACTTTAAAGCAGCGCTTGCACGCTTCAACGGTCTGAACGAGAAAACTTTCATTTACACCGTAACTGGAATACAAAAACAAATGTATCTGTTTTAATTAACCTTAAATCTGGAGATTAATGCGATTAAACAATAGTTTCAGGAACCAGTGCGTATCTTTTGAGGATATGGTATAAAAATTGAGATATAAATGTATGTGTATACCTGTTTGTGTGTGTGCGTGTGTGTGTGTGTGCGAGCGCGCGCGCGCGCGCGCGCGCGTGTGTATGTGTGTGTGTGTGTGTGTGTGTGTGTGTGTGTGTGTGTGTGTGTGTGTGTGTGTGGGTGGGTGGGTGGGTGTGTACGTGGTCAAATTTAACCTGAAGCACTGATCTGATTTCATGCATGAAAATATGGCATAATCCGCATTATGCAGCTTATTAAGTCTTAAGCACCAAATGAATTCCAGAAATGTTACACAGACAGTTCTCTTTTATTACAAACTAAGAACCTCGAAAATTATAGCATTGTACAACACACATTTCATGAGGTATAACGTCATAAGGAATGAGGTGCATGAAACCGAAAACGAATGGAGGATACGTTAGAAAGTGACTGACAGAGAAGTAACAAGGTGATGGCTACCATATGAAAGAAATAAAGGCACATCTGTATATTGCCGAGAATTACTGCAGGTATGTAATAAAATGTGTGTGCTATTGGGGAGGGTGGTATTTCCGTTTGAAACTACAAAGTTTTCTCCACCCACCCGAAAGGGGTGGTTTAGGAGAGGCCAATCCTACCACTGATACATGTCGGCATCATTAATATTATCTTTGCAACCTGAACATATTTCTTGCACAGTGCGTAGCTTGCGAGGTACATCTACATCTACATGGGATACTCTGAAAATCACATTTAAGTGCCTGGCAGAGGGTTAATTGAACCAGAATTATACTTTTTATCTCCTATTCCATTCTCGAATAGCGCGCGGGAAGTAAGAACACCTGAATCTCTCTGTTCTAACTCTGATTTCTCGTATTTTATTCTCATGATCATTTCTACCTATGTAAGTGGGAGTGAACAATATATTTTCGCATTCGGAGGAGAATGTTGGCGATTGGAGTTTCGCAAGTAGCCCACGCCGCAGCGATAAGCGTCGTTGTTGTAATCATTCCAATCCCAAATCCTGTATCATTTCCGTAACGCAGTCTCTCCTGTATCGTGACGAAACGAAACGAGCTCCCCTTCTTTGGACTCTTCCGATGTGCTCCGTTAAACCCACCTGATAAGGATCCGACACTGGGCTGCAATACTCCAAAATGGACGGACAAAAGTAGTGTATGCAGTTTCTTTTGTAGTTCGGTTGCATGTTTTAAGGGTTCTGCCAATAAAACGCAGTCTCTGGTTCGCCTTTCCCGCGATATTATCTACTTGTTATTTCCAATTTAAGTCTGAATTAATAGTAATTCATAGGTATTTTGTGGAGTTTACGGCCTTCACGTTTGATTGATTTATTTTGTAAACAAAGTTTAACGGATTTCTTGTGGTACTCATGTGGAGGACTTCACACTTCTCGTTATTGAGAGTCAATTGCCAACTTTTACACCATATCTTATTCAGATCATTCTGCAGTTGAATTGATCTTCAGATGATTTTACTAGACAGTAAATGACGGCGTCATCTGCAAACAACCTAAGAGAGCTACTTAGATTTTCCCCTAAATCGTTTATGTAAATAAGGAACAGCTGAAGGCCAATAACACTACCCTGTGGAACGCCCGATATCACCTCTGTTTTAGTAGATGCCTTACCATCGATTACTACGAACTCTCTCCTCTCTGACATGATATCCCCTATCCAATTGTAAATTTGGGTTGATATACCATAACCACGCAATTTGATTCAAAGCCGTTTGTGATGTACGGTTTCAAAAGCTTTCTGGAAATCAAGAAATACGGAATCGATTTGCGAACCCTTGTCGATAGCACTCATCACTTCATGTGAATAAAGAGCTAGTCGTGTTTCGCATGAACGATATTTTCTAAATCCGTGTTGACATTGGGTCAATAGATCGTTCTGTTCGAGATAATTCATAAGATTTGAATATAGGATATGTTCCAAAGCCCTGCTGGAAATTGACGTCACTGAAATAGGCCTGTAGTTTAATCACTTGTCTAGATACGAACGGCCTGTACATTACGCCTGTAGGAGGTTTTTGGTGGGCACTAGATAAGGAAGATCCTGACAAACACCAAATAACCGTGACTCACATAAACGATTGCCGTTTCATTACCAGCGAGGAAAAAACAACACCGACTCTTAGTTGCGCCAGCAGAATCTGTTTATCTGTTCCTTACAGTGCCCGTAGTTTTTGCGAAATGAGCGCACAGTGGGAGAGATGCATGCTAAAGAGCAGCAGGAACGGGGTCTCCAGATAGCGGGGCCTGGCTGGATACAGCAGACGAGGGCAGCTGCAGCGCTGCAGATACACCATAGCAGAGCACGGCACACGACGGCCGCGCTGGCGCCTTGCCCAGCGCGGGTATGCTGTACCGCAACACCGCTGACCCACATCGCCTGCTCTGCCACTGCGAAACACAGTGGCGGGCCGGTGTCTGCGAGGACGGCAGGACCGTCTTGCGAACGCAGACCAATCAGGTGCCCCCCTGCAACTAATGTTAGTGCGATAGTGATCCTCACAAAAGGAGCAGTGTTCTGTAACTCACTTGGCAGTGCTGGTTAACGGAAAGGAAGTTATCATACGATTGGACTGGCTATGCTGCCTTTTATATGCTCACCATCATACACAAAGGAGCAGTATACTTTACAAGGAACACATGAAACGGTACTGCAGTACGCTTCATTTAAGCCTTATGGGCTAGCTCCATAGTAAATCAAATGATAATGAGTTTCATGGAGAATAATTACTAACTGCAACGCTGTTTAACTTCTCTGGCCAGTTAGATTTGGAACTACGTTACTTGTTTTATTAATTACTTTTTTGTGAAACCTCCCACGATGAAAAAGAGCGTGTGTGAATGTATTTTGAGTAGATTATTTTCCGTAATTACTAACCAAATATAGTTTCGAGGTGGTGGAGTAGTTTCGAAATCTTTGGCTTAGGTGAGGCAAAGAGGGAGGTAGGCAGTGGCTTTCTAGTGTGTCGCTTGTCTTGAGGGGGATGCAGGGATCGGCCAATGGCAGGTATCTTCCTCGCGTTTGAAAAAAAAAAGACAGCGGCTCGTTGGGTTCAGTAGACGGCATGTTTGGCACTGTTTGCTTGGAGACCCGAGAGGACGGACGTCCTGTGCTCGACTGCTTTTAATGTGGTAAGCAAGTAGGTAAAAATGTGTCTTATTGTACTGAATCTGACTCGCAACGCAATAGTTGAAGCAGATTTGTGTTAATATGGCAGAAAGTTTAGCGATTTTGGTTGTTTTTTGGTCAATTACATTAACTAAAATAGTTTGATACTATCGTTAACTGTCGGGACTTAGTAACCGCTTCCTACCTCACGCTTTGAGATTTTGCTATGTTTGCTTGTTTGATTTAGTAAAGCTTTTGGAAAACCCTCATTTTAAAGTTTGTGCGGAGAAAATAGTGTGAGAATTTACGGAGTTTTTTTATTGTGAAATCCTACTTAGACAAATTTTCGCGCCATTACACAATAGGCCCATAGTCTGGCACATTCAATGTAATAGTGCACTTTCAGTGGTCGATAGCAGCCACGGAAAAAAGCAAGATCTCATTTTCTACCGCAGGTTGTCCGGTATTTCATTGATTTTGGAATTTTCTGTAATCAGACCGAAAGCAGAATGAGCCGCGGAGGCCACGTGGCGAAGCTTGGTGGCAATTGAGCACAGTGGGGTATAGTGGCGTTTTATCGTACAGTGGAATTGTAGGAACAGATGATATTTCTAATTATATTTGGTTTTCTATTCTGGGGGGTACTTAATTGTCTGGAAATCTCGGAGCCATGTGTTGGGATTCTGTAAGATTTGAGCGGTAGATACCGTTGGGTGTATCACGTCTTGCATTAAAATCAGCAATTAATAACGGCCACCCTCTTTGCTGATCCATTATTTTTAATTTCCTTTGCTAGCTAAAAATATGGAGTGGTTAGTGTATGCACTGTGAACGTGGTTGTTGAGCGAGTGCGTTTGTGGAGAGGGATATCCTGACGAGTCTATTAAATCCTTTTTTATCTCTCGTTTTGCATGCAGTGTGGAGTGAAACATGTTGAAAATTTTTATGTTTAGGAGACCAGCTAGTGTAAGTGTTAATTAATCTTAGAGCCTGTGGCTAAAATGTTTGTCTGCTCAGCAACGAGTGTTCACATTCCATTTTTTGTTTCTTTGCACATTTAATTTGTTTAAATTTATGCCTTTATTTGAATACTACCAGAAAAATAAGAATCCTCTCCTGAGTTAGTTGGACTTTACTATGAAAAGATTTTCCTCCACCCATATAAATCTAACAAAGAAACTGCAATCTGAGTAACAAATTAAAAACAGTCACTAATATCCAATGAGCGATTAAGATGCAGGTAAAAGCTAAATTCTGGGCAGTTGTCATAGTTTACCCCAACTCCGTATCGAAGGTTGTGTCAATAGATTAAATACCCAGGGTATTTTTATCCGTTGCGCAATTTATAGCCGGCCGCGGTGGCCGAGGGTACTGAGGCGCCTCAGTCACGGTCTGCACGGCCACTACGATCGGGGGTTCGAATCACCCCTCGGGCATGGATATTTGTGCCGTCCTATTTCGTAAGTAGTTCATAAGTAGTTTGTAAGTTTAGGGACTGATGACCCTGTAGTTAAGTCCCATAAGCTTTGCAAACATTTGAACATTTGATTTCGCAATTTATATATATAAAAATAAAGAAACCCGGTGGTCAGCTGTCACAGCATTCGGTCGAGCATGACCCATTTACCTTTAGTAGCAATGCCCATAATAGTCAGCGTTATTAACTGGCATAACATTTAAATAAAGAAGGCTAAATCAAAAGCATTTTTGCAAATCGAGGGTAACTACGCACACAGCCCTATCGCACCACATCAGATTCTGTGAAACGAAAGCTACTGAATAACACATCTAAAGCTAAACAGAGATCATGCTTGAAAACTGGAGTAAGGCATAAGGAGCTGTAGAAAACAAAGCACAATACAGACAGGTACTTAATACCGGGAGATTCTGGAAGTCTACAGCAATATGACTTCGTGGTCACGGTCTTGGACTGCAAAACTGACGAGTCATGTTCAATCACTGTTTCATATGTGAACAGTATTATACCGTTGAACGTTAATGAAAGAAATCGCCGGAGGAGGCAGGAAACCTCATATATCTCTAATAGGTATTTTGAATTCATTAGACGCTTTTATCTCTAAAGAATTGAAGTACCTTTTTAAAAATCCCTTCACAGAGCAATATTATTTACGCAAATGTGTATCATCACAGACCAATCTCACGCATTTAATCAACCATATTCTCTTGCCGGCCGCGGTGGCCGAGGGGACTGAGGCGCTCCAGTCACGGTCTGCACGGCCGCTACGGTCAGGGGTTCGAATCCCCCCTTGTGCATGGATACTTGTGCCGTCCTTAGAATTAGTTAGTTCATAAGTAGTTTGTAAGTTTAGGGACTGACGACCCCGTAGTTAAGTACCATAACCTATACAAACATTTGAACCATATTCTCTGTAATTCCCTGCCGCGGTGGAGTCGCCATGGGGTCTATGGCGTCTCGATGCGGCGCGCAGTTGCTCGCCGTCTGACGTTTAAGACCTCCCTGGGGCATCCCCCAGGGAGGTGGTGTGTGTGTGTGTGTGTGTGTGTGTTGTATTTAGGTTAATTTACCTTAGTTTAATTAGTTTGTAAGCTACTGACTGATGACTACGCAGTTTGGTCCGATAGATTTACAAAGATTAGAACTTTTTCTTTTAATTCACGTATATGCTGAGATTACTTTCAACATACGCTTACGTGAATGGTCTACGTGCAGAAACTTTAAACAACGTTAAAATATATTTCGATAAAGTGCAGGAAATCTGTGTGACTGTGGAACTGTTGAGTTCATTTATTGTAAATTATTTGACAACCTACTATGATACTAATTAAAGAAATGACATCTACACTGAGGTGGAACAAGATTTTATATTAGGGAGGGACACGTATTTTAGTATTTACTGCACTTGTACGTTCCGACAAGCCAGAATGTGACAGTTGGGAAGAGTATCAGTCTACTGTGGAGGAAGACTCGGGTTTTAATCACAGCCCCGCTACATTTTAATAATATTAATTATCATAATAAGTAAAATGACTCCGTATTTCCCATGGTCACGCCATAACTTCAAAACGTCTCTATCGATAGATTTGGCTGAACTTCGTTCCCATGAACCTCAGGAAAAGGTTTTGTATGAAATCAAATTTTGCGGAAACCTTCCGAAGAAATAGAAAATTGGAGAAGAACCGAACATTAGTTTATCTGTGTGTCCGTATGTATCTATACCATAAAAATCTATACTTTTGTTCCGATATTGATGAAATTTTGAACAACTGACCTAAAAAAAAATGAAAAAATAAAGAGAGAGAGAGAGAGAGGTCCTGCATTCACTTACGTTCAGTGCTTGGCAGAGCGTACTTTACTTACGATTTCGAAAAAATCCATAAGTTTTCTCCGAGTTTTGATTTTTTTAAACAAAATTTCATATTTCTTTTATTGACATTTCACTCTTAAACCAACACAAAGGGTACCTAGCAAAAATCTTTTACTTTGTTCCATTGCTCATCTTTAAAGTTGGCGAGAGGAGATGAACCCAGGAGCCAGGAGTGAAGAGGGGGAATGGAAGAAGCACCACCGAGGTAGGAGAGCAAGAGACGGATGGAAAGAGAGGAGGAAATGAAGTTGGACTACGAGAGGGATAAATAAATAGCCGAGCAACGCCGGGTTTTCAGGTAGTTTATTGTGTTTTCTTCTCTTTTCATTTCTTTTGGAGTCACCACATTTATAAGGAACATAAATCGAGCAATAAACTGATGAACACCTGGGGTAAAAGTAACGTGGATCGGTTAGAGGTACCTATGTCACACATAATAGCACTAGTGTCGTATATGGTACTCGGTAAAGGGTTCGTTTGACTTCTCGCCTTCGGATCGAACGTTTCCGGTTTCTGTTCGAGAGCCACATATTTGGAGCTGTTGATACTGTTGTTATGAAGAATCAAATGTCATGTTACCTCTCGTTTTTGCAAGATGACTTTTACACCACGACACAGACACAAAGCTGACTACAGTGAATAGGCATTTCATTAACCAGACTGACAGTAATTTTGTAAAATAGTTGTGTGCTTTGAAGGAAGACTTGAACAATGGTCCCACCTTTCGCAAACTAAGTCCGTGACCACAGTACCGTCACGACGTTGATTTTTTCAGTGAGCTCGGTACTGCAGTACTTTAGGTAGGACCTTTCACTGTTATCCTGTTTCATCTCGACTCCCCATACCTTCCTCCTGATTTCATGCTGGATCTGCGTTCAGGTTCTTTTCGCACTGTGCCACCTTACCGTTAAAATCTGATGGACGTTTCCTTTGTAAGTACGTAATACGGTATTCATCTATGTGAAATTCTTAAAAATCTCTGTTATGCCACAGATGTAGATGCTGTTTAAAGCTATCCTATGTATGCGTAAGTCTTAGTTTACATCTTTTCATCAAGATATCTTTTGATCTCAATTGGAACGGCCTGATATACATGTAGGTTCATCAGAATCTTGTCGTGTGTATGTCAAAAACTCGCTACAAAATACCGTGTTTTGCACCTTAGAATATTCTGAAGACGGTCTGACACTAACTAATTAATCCTTAAGATGACCCATAAACAGGTAGAAACACTTTATGCTTTAAAAATGTTCAACATAGTTGAAGAAATTGGTAAAATTTGCTATAAATATCAATAAAGTTGCCTTTGTTTCTTGAAGAATGTCATGCTTTAATAAGGCAACGTGACTTCAAATACGTTTCAAATAACAAATGAATAATCTCTATTTAATCAAATCTGAAGGTATTGCAGAACGAAGATGCATCTCTCCAGCAATTCCTTTTGATAAGGCATTTTTTTAGAAATTTGACTGGTCTTAGCTCCAATTCCATTAAATTTACTTAATACCACAGTCAATGTAATTCCTAAACATTGAAGTAGGAGCTGATTTGTTGCTTTTAATAATACCTAAACTCTTCGAATCGTCTAGGGGAGAAAATCGATTGCTAGTAATGCTATACAGAAAATTCAGTCCACAGTAAGAACTTGTTATGTTGGCAAAAATCAGGATCCTGAATTCCATACAAAGAGATTCATCAATGCGAGGATTTGTATGAACATCACAGCGCTTTACTAGGCTTGCGCCTTCAACTGATTTACCCAGATAGACGTACATGTTTATGTTGCTCTAGAACAATTATGCAATTCTGCATTTCCGCTTGAAAATAATATACTCATTACGCCAAGAAAACTTCAAGAATCATATCTTAAGCTTAGTCGGTCCGATGGAAGTTTAGTGATTCTAGTAGACTGACGTAGCAATTCTGAATCTTCAGACACTCTAAATGAATGATTTTGATCATTCCTTACAGATTACCAGCCTTAGTATCCTTTGATGCTGCGGTAATAACGTATTTATTCCATTCATAGTCAATGTCCTCCTTCTCCATTCCTCTTTGGCTTTCTGCTCACCCCTCTATCCGTTTCTCTTGTAGAAGCTACGAAATACGTCCTTTAGTTTCATATTCATGATGCTCAAAGCTTTTGACCTCATATTCCTGCGGTGTTCCAAAAAATGACATAATTGTAAGGTGAAAATTCTAAAGGAGATCAGTGTCACAACAATCATTATTATTTATTTTAAGAACCCTAATGTTAGACACATTGCACATACTTCAGCACTCTTTTCATATACATAGAAAATGTTTTCTTACAATCAGTTGAATAAAATTTTTGATGGCAAAATTGTACTTAAAAATACAAGAGGGCTACCTGGAATATAATAAATATATAACCTGAGAATAGGTGCAACGACATGTTTATATAATTCACTTAGTGACATCTACCGTATGATATGATACTTTGTGATAAACAAAACAATAAAACAAGAAATGCAAAAATCCGAATGTTACTTCTATTTTTAGGCAGATCATAGTAACACTGCTTGTTCCCTCTATCAAGATTATCTGTCACTTAAAGCAAACAACAGATGAGATTTCTTGCTCATCATCATTCAGCAGATCTGACTTAGTATGTCATACATACTATGAACGTCCTAAAAATTTTTATAGTGTCACCACATTTGCAGATTCCTGAATCCATTCATGTACTTCGGTATACCAGAATTCGCACTCTCGTAAATTTTATGATCTTCAAATTTCTTACGTCAATAACAGATGCTTCTAAGAATTCAAAAACACTATCGACACATATCTACAAATTCTTCGCAAAAGTTATCTCCGTTGTAGATATTTTCGAATGGCATGAGAGATAGCCAACGACTTCACAAGATAGGTGGCAGACAAAGGCCAATAGACCAAGAACTTCTAACAGAATCGACAAACATGACGAGACATTTTGTGTAATTTCAGCAGGAAGATTTACCAGGGCATTAGAATTCTAACATACAGCTGATAATGGAGGGAGTCATGTCATAATTAACAAACAAATACATGTGATACTACCAACAATAATGTAGCACAATCAAAAAGAATCATTAAATAATATACCTCAATTTTATCAGGTAATAATAAACGAAAATACATCCCAATAAACCCTAATATACAAAAATTAAGAACAGTTACTAAATTCATAAAGAATTGTGTCCTCCTCGATCAGTGGACAATAGTATAAAATGCCCCACTTACCTGACCAGTAAAAAATTAAATACACAGCTACAAAACGATTACACTTATAAGAAGAAATATAGCATCACAAATTCCAGAACCCCTGCAGCAAACATAAATAAAATAGATCTCCTTACTAATGGGAAATTGGTATCCTTTGACATTACCAACCTGATTACAGATATACCTGTCAAAGAAACCATTAACATTACAGAAATTAACCTACTCAATCATAACAAACTACCATGTACTAGTACAAACGAAATTATAAAACTGCTTCACTTGGTCTTAGAACAAAACTATATGAAATTTGAATGTAATATTGATACACAACCAGATGGTGTTGCAATGAATTGTAACTTAGAAAGCACCATAGCAGATATATTTCATACCATTGAAGTAGGTTTCTTCATGCAACAGAAAACTAACAAAAGTATCTCTTACTATTGATATGTGGACGACATTCTCTTGCTCATACACGGAAATGAAACAGACGTAAATAACATTCAAACACTTATCAATAAGCTACACCATAAAGTTAAATTTACTATGGAAGTATAAACCAATAAAATGATTAACTATCTGGACCTAAGTATAGAAAATGTACATAATAAACATCATTTTGAAATATAAAGGAAATCAACAACATCAACCAACATTGTCCACGCTCATTCTTGCCATTACTTGTCAAAAAACTAGCCTTCACCCATCCTATGATAAATATACTAATGAACTTACCAATAGATGATGCAGGCAAATAGATGAATTAACCAGACTACAATATATTGCACAACAAAATGAATTAGGCATCGTTCTAAAGCTCTATAAAAGCAAAACGAGCTTTAACCACTAACACATGCAGAAATTACATTACAGAGGGAAACCTCAAAGATAAATAAACAAATATACATCAGTACACCATACCTAGGTGAAATATCCAATAAAATGAGCAACTATTTAGAAAGACTAACACGACTTCCTCGTGTCAGAATAGAGACACCATTAAAAACAAAAGTGTCACATATACCTCAAAACCTTCAACATTTCTAAACTCCGGAATTTATAAAAATGACTTGTAATTCAAGTGAAAAATATTACATAAGAGAGACCGGGAGAAATTTCACCGAAAGATACAAAGAACACAGTAAAGTGAAAAGAACTCTTCCACTTTTTAGCAAAATTTGCAGTCCGGACATCACACAGTAGACACCATAGACGACACACTACAAATTTTACCCTAAATACAGAAGAGTTGCGAGATGAACATTCATGAAGAAATTGAAGTATGCATACACACAGTTAACAACACAACAAATTTATGAAGCCATCAAACGGAATTCAGGCATAAAAATTATATCGATAATTTTATGTACATTCTAGTGCAGGACAACGGATAAACAATCCCACCGCTAATCAAAGATAATAGTAAAATAACAAAATTACCAGTGAAGACTAATCAAAGTGACAATTCCACCGTTGATCTGGGATAATAATATGACAGCAAAATTATCAAACGTGCAAACGTTTCATATTATCCCTTTAATTTGAAAGAAAGGCTTTCCCTCAAATTTTCACAATCAACAGCACACTTACAAGACGATAATTTACCTATTGCCGCTCATAGATAAATATTCTTTTTGTAAAAATTGTAAACATACTGCATCTCTGGAGAGCTCTCAAATAAATGTCAAAATCGGAAACTTAAGTGAACAACAAGCATCTTACACATAAAAGTGTAATACTATGGGATATTATCAAATATTTAAAAAAACATTTCGTCACAAGAAGGTCAAAATGAACGGTTTGCCAGAATGTGGTATCTATTAATTTCATTTCAACTCCGTATAAAATAAATAGGATGTATAGTACGAAATATTATAAAAACTTGAAGGTAATTCTTAGCCGAAATAAGCTTGTAGTGGAACTATAGCTAACATTAAAGTATACAGTGTTATAAAAATATAATTTCTATTACGTTTTGGATCTTTAATTTATCACAGTTCATCACACTGAACGAAATATTTGTGAATTATTTCCAAAAGTTCGTCTTGAAGTAGAACATCCTATACTGGAAACGGTATTACTAACCTTATCGTACTTCAAAAGACAGGTCTTTATGTACTCCCCGTTTATTTTCTCGGTCTACCTCATATAGCCATTATTATTCAGAGGACAAAACTTATTTGATGCTAAAATTTCTTGATTCGTCCGTTCTCTCTTCGTAATATAACTGTCTCATAATACTACACGATTTATCGTCGGTCAGTAACACTTCTTTTAAATTTTATTATTTTTGAACAGCTTCCAAGGCAACCATTCTTCCACCGAAATATCTCGCACAGTGCTGAGGATATAGCCGGTCTTTATCACCGCAAGAAACTTCACTTTTACATTTCCTGTGATTTCCCTAAATAGCTTGATCCAAAGACCAGGTACACTAATGAGTTCCTTTCTGCGAATTGAAGTCCTCGTGGCGTAAGATGCTGATTTGCATCCTATATTACTCAATCCACTTTCTTCTTCTTCCACGTCTATTCCCAATTCTAATGGAATTGTAATGTAATTGCAAAAGTTAAACAGATTTTTCTTTCTCTCGGTACTTTATTTCTTTTCCTAATTTTTTCGTTTACTATTCGTTATGTGTGTAAGATCTAATATATAAAGCAGAGTGTCCGTGTAATTGTACGTGTTGCATACAAATCTACAGTTTTGTTCCTATCTTTATGAAATTTTGTACACGTAAGCTTCAATCCATGAGGACGGTCGCCGTAAGTGTAAGAATCACGTAAGATATTTTTTTTCACGAGATATGACATTATAAACAATGAAATATGTCTAAAACTGCTGCATTTAGCGACAATGCTACTCAATTTCTTTTAAACCACTGGACCGATATCAACCAAATTTGGTACACATATTACTTATGTGAGGTAACAATTGCTGTACGAGTACAAATCACATACGACACATGGTTCAGGAGATATAACGTCGTAAACAATAGGAATCGCAGAAAACTGCCACATAATGCGGCGAGAATTTATAAATACGCTATATGAGAATAAGAGTACTTAACAACTTCCAACACTTTAAACATAAATTCAAACCTTTATTAAACTTTTTCTCGCTGACACCCATAGCAAAATGACGAAAGGAAAAAAGTTTCTCATTTACTACTTTTCCGCTGTTTATGAAGTAAACTACGGCATACGGTATGACGTTACAATTTATAATTTGAACACTACAAATTGTAGCAGCAGGAAATTTAACAGATAGTATAGAAACATATAGTTCAATGTACGATCTAAATTGCTTCACAGTACGACACATAATTCATGAGATATGAGTACATAAATAGTAACGTTCCGCTGTTGATGGACCAAATCTACGGCATTCGATGACGTTACAATTTATAATTCATACACTACAAACTGTAACCGCAGGAAATTTTATAGATAATATACACGCATATAGTTGAGTGTACCTTCTAAATTGTATCGCAGTACAACACTTAGTTCATGAGATATGACCACATAAACAGTAACGTTCATGGATAACCGCCCCATCACGCACGAAGTTTTAATCTATTACTTCTTTAATACTAATTGTATTCACAAGAGATTTTACAGGCATACAGCCCTTATACAAATGAATATATACCTGAAAAATGGTAGGAATAAGTAAATAAATACCCGGGCATCGCCGGGTTTTCAGCTAGTTATTTATATGAGAAAATGAGGGATGTACCACAAACAGGCGTCAGTCACTTCCTTTCACTTTCTTTGTAAGGTACGGAGTTCACGTTCTCATACAACTGGCAGGAAATGTATAAAGACTTTATAACTCATTAAAAGCTGATATGTAAATGAAACTTCTGGAGGTATGTAAACATTTACAAAAAGTACTGTCTTGCATGCCGCCTTATCCCGGCAGGAGCAGAAACGCTAACAGGAGTAGGGGATGAGCGGATGGTAGGGGGGACGGGGTAGAAGGTGCGGGGAGGGTTGGGAAGGGGATGGAAGGGGGAAGGGGAGGGGCGGCAGATTGGCAAACACGGCGCATCCCGCGCTCGTCCTGGCCGGCTGGCGGCTCTTCTTCCAAAGCGGCCGTAACTTCATATCTCCGTAAGAGATCCAGAGATCCTTCTGAAATAACATCTCGTGGCAGCTGGCAAAACAGTGCGCCGCAGACGCTGCGGAAACTGGATTACTGCCTTCCGGCCGCTTCCTAACCGAAGCTCCAGTCCCGGCCACATTACCGACTGACTTTTTATACTCACCACTACGCTTTGCGGTTTCTACTTTGTTATATACTCTGCGCTGTACACTTTGCTACACAGAAGGGGTTGCAGTACCTAATTCGGAATGTATGTGGGATTTATTTTATGCCGTTACGAATAAATCATCGAGAAACCATGACAAAACTTTGCAACGTATACATCTTTTTCAAGCACGGTGTTGCAATTAGCTACCTTGAGAAGTCACATATGATATACCAGGACACAATAAAAAGAGATATCCTCGCTCAAATACAGCTCATACGTACTGATACCGTTCTCAGTGCCGGTCGCGGTGGCTGAGGGGACTGCGATGCGCTAGTCACGGTCTGCACGGCCACTACCGTCGGTGGTTCGAAACCCCCTTCGGGCATGGCTATTTGTGCCGTCCTTAGTGTTAGCTAGTTCGTAAGTATTTTGTAAGTTTAGGGACTCATAACCGCGTAGTTAAGCCCCATAAGCTCTATAAACATTTGAACACTTTTGAAATTTTCTCATATTTTTCGATGCTGAATTAAACCCATTGCCTGGAGCAAACTGTGAACTCGAGTGTAGAAATTTTGTTTGGCATAGTCATCTGTACGTTTCTCGACCAGCAGGACACAATGTAGGGATTACGTCATTTAGGAAATGACTAGGTAGTTCAGCCGCAAGATCTACCAATGTAGTTAGCATGGAATACACAAATGCAACATAACTTCTCTTTAATTTCGCTTGTATTAATGACACCATTAAAGATTCACAGCATAATAGAAACCAGATATGGGTAAAGGCCAGATACAACAGTCGGCAGGGAGAAAAATTTTAATATAAGTAAACTGGACTGCCTATGAAAATGTCAGTGTAGTTTAGGATAAAAAGGTAGAATGTTTCATACAATAACGCCAATCAACCGTTATCAATCGTCTGCGACTAAGTCGCAGTAAAGTTAAGCTGTTTTTTTCCATCCGGAATCAAAGCCATCAGAAGAACTGATAGTTTGCAAAAGGGAAATAAATGAGAAAGAAATGGATAGACTGCACGTCGCTTTCTCAAAATGTTTGTGGGAGGAACAGGCTGAATATCTTAGGAATAAAAGCGAGGCACAAACAAAAGAAATTATTTATACTTTTGGCTATAGTAACCATGGTCTTTTGATCCCGAAGTAAGGGCATATGGTTTGATTTGCAAATAGATTCTTAGAGACTAATCGCCATTTAAATATACCATAAATTCAAAAGCACATAATTCCACGTGCAAACTAAAATAATTGTATCTTACTTTTGTAATTTTACTACTATCTAGGAAAAGCACTATTACATTAATGATGCAGGTGCAAGATGCGCTTGAGACATATCTACATAACAAATAAAACTTCTTCGTTCCATTTTCGTATCGTAGAATCCTGTAGCTGTACTCTCAGATTAAATGCAGACCACGATATATTCCTGGATAAGCTCCCAGTGTTTTCATACAACTATTTTGGAATTTGACTTCTGGCCATGTCTTGCGTACATCATGGAAATGTTGCACTAATTGGGGTGGAACTCATTAAAAGAATGACGTTATTCATTGCGGCGAGATCTGTTTGCGAAGTTTCAATCACCGACCTTTTCTTCTGAATGTGAAAATATTTTGCTAGAACCCACCTATTTAGGGAGACATGACCATCCCAATAAAATAAATGAAATTAGATCGAAAACGTAACGATTTAGGTGTTCTTTCTTCCCGCGCGCTATTAGAGAATGGAACGATAGAGAAAAGTTATGAAAGTGGTTAATGAACCCTCTACCAGGCACTTAAATGTGATTTGCAGAGTATCTATGTAGATGTAGATGCATATAGTAACAAATTTTAATGCTCTTGTTTTGTAAAAAAAATTAAAAAATCTTCATTATTATATATAAAAAAATAAAGAAAGAAAATAACACCTACTGAATAGAATCAAGAAGAATTTAGCTCGTGTTCCAGAAAGAAAATGCATGAAGTGTGAAGCCATGTTGTCTTCATCCAAGACCCATTTAAGAGGGAGATACGGTGACTTTTATCTTGGTGAACTGTGCTAACAAACCTGGAAGCAATCTCCGTATAGTAAGTGTGACAGTTCGTATTTTCTTTACAGTGAAGTTTTTAAGAGCATCTGTACGTAAATTGGATTGTGCGAAAAGGACAACCGATTCAGAGTATTCAAGAACTGTGTGACTACCTTAATAAAATTAAAAAATTCGGAAAGTATTAGATGAAATCAGTGACTATCACACTGGGTGGTTATCAACAAAATATTCGATTTTAATAGAAATCCAGAAACAAATCGAGTCACGACGGCAGCAAAATCGAAAGTCTAAGAAATTTTTTTGATAAATGTAAGAATCTAAAGTTATTTTTACATAATCAAATAAACTATGGTATTTTCTATCAGAGCTAACGTTAATAAGAGTTACAGACTGTCTTCATTGTCTACAAAGCTTACAACAGTAGAGTTTGACTTTTATCGTCGATATCAGCTTTTTAATCAAGCATGAGCTGATTAAAAGTAGCCTTATCAATAGCTAATTTCCTCTTGTCTCAATTAATAGTGGCTAGAACACCGATTAGGTCATTAAGTATAAGATAAGACATTCTTTCAAAAACGGTAGCTCAGTTTAAATGCCGAGACAATGCTACGTCTTAGAACTTTCAGTTACATTTACTATAAAAGATAAGAGGTAACTTATGTCCATAACTAGACATGGTATTTTAGAGTACCTATAATCCGTTCTCTGGCTGAAAATATTAGCGCTCCGAAAGTCCAATAATGTATAGCATATCATTCGAAACACCAAGCGAAACATTATTTTTCACTGCAAATTACTAATATTGCAGAATAAAAATTTACACTATTTAAGCAGAAGATGGTAATAAATTTCCCAAGAGAAACGATATAATTGACAGGCATCATGTTATGTCAGGCCTTATGCCCGAAATCATAGAAACCACCTCTTTCTCATTAGTGCTAACGACGTCAAAATCCCTACATAGTTTCTAAGACGAGTCATCACATCGTGACACGAAAGCGGTGTCGATTTGTTTATAAAATTCAGTGAGGACAATAGGTCTACGGTATTCTTCTCTTTTTCTCTTTATTCCCACCAAAGTCATTTCGTATTTTCAAGTACATTTTGTAAACAAACAAGTTCAAAATGTTGAAATGTTTGTAATCCTATCGGACCAAACTATGTCGGACATCAGTCCCCAGTCTTACAAACTATTTAATCTAAGTTAAACTAATCCAAAAACAGCACACACATCCATGCCCGAGGGAGGATTCGAACCTCCGACGCGGGAGGCCACGCGATTCGGAACGTGGCGCTCCAGACCGCTCGGTTACTCCCGCGCGTCTGAAACAGGTTCCTTAGATTTATTTAGGTTTACGCGGGCAGAATAAGTTGAAAAATACGTGATTTAGCTGTTCTACCATGTTGTATCAAAGGGAGCGTATCACTAAAACAACCAGTGTTTCGTCCATAATGACTTTCTGAATTTCATATACAGATAAAGGCCACTGTAGCCATACCCGAAACGTTGATTGTTTCAGTAACAGATATCTTTACAATAGGACATAATTAAAATTCAGGAAACGTTGCGCAGAGTTTTTCGTACTACAAAGATTTCGATCTACTAACTTTTCGCAAACGCCGAAAGTTAAAAACTCTGAATTCGCGCGCGCGTACTGAAAGTTCGCACAGATTTTTCTTTCCTGTTCATCTTGCTGCATCTAAAAATTACATAAATTCAGAAACTTCTTGCATTCTAAAATTGTACGTTGCTCCATTGTTTCACGTGGATTAGAGCATCTGTGATAAAAGATCAACCTTTTCGGACTGACAATCTCGCGCGTCACTTGGCGGAATATATCATTACAGTTTGTGGTAAGCCTTATTTTCTTGTTATAGTTTATTCTCAAGGTGACACCTGCTGTTGCTCAGATGTTTTCAGGTTCATTTCATATATTTATTTTATTTACTTTTTTTTTCCTTTTTTCTGCGAAATGGAACTATAAGAGAAAGTCTAAAGAAGAATTCGTCCTTTTGCAAGAAAATTTCAAACAAATTTTCAATTGTGATTCTTCAGTTTCTCCCGGCGTATTTGATGATCAAAATATCCACGGGTGTACTGCCGGTCTATAGTGTCCAACGGGCACAATATTTCGGCGATCAAACATGTCACCATCATCAGGTGAACTGACGGACTGAGCTCCTGGAAACGCGCCGGCACGGAGATCCGCACACTACGGCTGCTCGAAGAGAATTGGGTTCTAGCCCGGTAGCGGGCCATTTAAATACCCTCGGCCCGCGGAGAGAACCCTTCGCGGTCCGCGCCCCGCGCCGCGGCCGCGCAGTGGAACCGATTGCGGCGGCGTCTGAGATGACGGCGGTGTGAGGGCTCTGTCCGCCGTGGTCGTCACTTCGTTACGTTTGCTAGATTTACTCTTAATTAACCCAATCGCTGGTTCCCAAGCTTTGCTAAGATTATAGCCACAGTCACGGTTTATGAGGTCGTCACTTGTGCGAATTTCAATGGCCTCTCTAACGACGCAGTCCCAGTATCTCGACATCTGTACTAGAATCCTAGTGCGTTCATACTCCACTCACGTCTTTTTCCTGGGATTGGATTGATGGTGTTACTTCGGTTGCAGCCGATTCCGCCCATAAGAAGGCAACGGGACGTCAAACAGCTAGGTTCTCACGCCTCCTTGACAAACCATCTCTGCTGGTTCCGTGCAAGACTGTCATCAATCTGAGTGGCATGGAGTTGAGTGATGATGCGGTCTCAGTTTTGGAAAAAGGACTCAACTTTGCTCCTACCCCCAAGTTTACACCGGTCGCAGAAATTATTAGTGCAGTTGAACAGTTTGCAGCTCGACTTCCGCCTGAATCAGCTGAGGAAATACGTCGTGAAACTTGTCGTGCGCTGACGAAATCCAAGCCCATGAAGTCTAACATCACTAGTAAAGAGAGGGCGACTATTCGTGACCTGAGGGAGCGCCCTGAAATTGTTGTCTTACCGGCTGACAAAGGCAATGCTACGGTTGTTATCTCCCATAAGGACTACACTGAAAAGATGCAGAGCCTGCTAAATGACGATTCTTACCGGAAGATCAGCATTGACCCCACAAAGAAGGTGGAAAACAAGACGAGAGCGCTTCTCAAGAATGCGGATTTACCGGAGGGTGTCGCCAAGAAACTGCTACCTCAAGGTCCGGTACCGCCAAGACTTTATGGACTCCCTAAGGTTCACAAAGATGGGGTGCCGTTACGTCCCATTGTCAGTAACATCAGGGCAGCTACATATTTGTTGGCCAAATACTTGACGGAAATATTAAGTCCTTATGTGGGTAAATGCCCTCATCACATAAGTAATTCCGTGGATTTTGTTAAACGCCTTAACAGCTTCAGGCTGGATGAGTCAGACGTCATGGTGAGTTTTGACGTCGTTTCGTTGTTTACGAGGGTGCCCCTTCGAGAGTCACTAGATTTGATTTGTCAGAAGTTTGACGAGAAGACCACCGAACTTCTTTAGGTATGTTTTGACCTCCACGTATTTTCTTTTCAATGGCGAATACTACGAACAAACGGAGGGAGTTGCTATGGGTGGCCCACTCTCCCCTGTGGTCGCAAATTTGTACATGGAGAATTTCGAGGAGGAAGCCCTGGCATCATCTGAATGGAAACCTACTTGCTTTTTCCGTTACGTGGACGACACTTTCGTCATCTGGCCACATGGTATGGATAAACCCCTTGACTTCCTTACACATCTGAACTCCATACACCCCCAACATCACATTCACTATGGAGACTGAAACGGAGGGTAAACTGCCGTTCCTTGACGTCTTGGTCAAGAGAAGAGCTGATGGCACCCTGGGTCATAGTGTATATCGGAAGACAACGCACACTGATCTGTATTTACACGCAGACAGCTGTCAGCACCCTTCACAGAGGAATGGGGTGGTTAAAACTCTAGTACATAGCGCGCACTGTCTCCGACGCAGAGAGTCTACCCCAGGAATTGGAACACCTGAAAACTGTATTTCGAAAAAATGGGTACTCAGAGTGGCAGATTCAGCGGGCTCTCCGCCCAACCACTACATCACAACCTGTGGAAACGGATGAAAACACGAGGGAGGATGTAGGCACTGCGTTCCTTCCATATACCGGCGCACTCTCGGGGAAGGTCGCCCGCATTTTGAAAAAACACCAGGTTGGAACTGTTTATTGTCCGCCGAATAAAATTCGTGCACTGGTGGGGAGCGCCAAAGATGATCTCGGTTTGAGGAAGGCCGGCGTGTACCAGATTCCGTGTCAGTGTGGAAAGTCATATATTGGAGAGACGATGCGTGCCGTCGAGGATCGATGCGTTGAACACCAGAGGCACACACGATTGATGTATCCGAGCAAGTCGGCGGTCGCTGAACATTCTTTGTCGGAGAATCATGCGATGGAGTATGAACGCACTATCATTCTGGTACAGATGTCGAGATACTGGGACTGCGTCGTTAGACAGGCCATTGAAATTCGCACAAGTGACGACCTCATAAACCGTGACTGTGGCTATAATCTTAGCAAAGCTTGGGAACCAGCGATTGGGTTAATTAAGAGTAAATCTAGCAAACGTAACGAAGTGACGACCACGGCGGACAGAGCCCTCACACCGCCGTCATCTCAGACGCCGCCTCAATCGGCTCCACTGCGCGGCCGCGGCGCGGGGCGCGGACCGCGAAGGGTTCGCTCCGCGGGCCGAGGGTATTTAAATGGCCCGCTACCGGGCTAGAACCCAATTCTCTTCGAGCAGCCGTAGTGTGCGGATCTCCGTGCCGGCGCGTTTCCAGGAGCTCAGTTCGTCAGTTCACCTGATGATGGTGACATGTTTGATCGCCGAAATATTGTGCCCGTTGGACACTATAGACCGGCAGTACACCCGTGGATATTTTGATCATCAAATACGCTGGGAGAAACTGAAGCACATTTGAAAATTTGTTTGAAATTTTCTTGCAAAAGGACGAATTCTTCTTTAGACTTTCTCTTATAGTTCCATTTCGCAGAAAAAAGGAAAAAAAAGTAAATAAAATAAATATATGAAATGAACCTGAAAACATCTGAGCAACAGCAGGTGTCACCTTGAGAATAAACTATAACAAGAAAATAAGGCTTACCACAAACTGTAATGATATATAACGCCAAGTGTCGCGCGAGATTTTCAGTCCGAAAAGGTTTATCTTTTATCACAGATAGACCGGCAGTACACCCGTGGATATTTTGATCAAATTTTCAAATATTTATAAGTCTATGGGGCTTAACAACTCTGGCCATCAGTCCCTAGGATTACAAAATACATAAACTAATTCTAAGGCCAACTAATGCACCTGTGCCCGAGGGAGCACTCGAACAATGGATCTAAAATTGATTCCGTATTTATATATTTTCAGACGGCTTTTGACACCGTACATCACAAAAGCCTTTTAATCAAATTCCGTGGTTATGGAATGTCGTCCCAGATTTGTGACTAGATAGGGGATTTCTTGTCAGAGAGGTCACAGTTCGTAGTAATCGATGGTAAGGCATCGACTAAAGCCGGCCACGTTGACCGTGAGGACTGATGCGCTTCAGCCATGGTCTGCACGGTCACTGCGGTCGGGGGTTCGAATCCCCCCTTGGACATGGATATTTGTGCCGTCCTTAGTGTTAGCTAGTTCATAAGTAGTTTGTAAGTTTAGGGACTGATGACCCCGTAGTCAAGTCCATTAAGCTATACAAACATTTGAACATCGACTAAAGCAGAGGTGATATCTGGCGTTCCATGGGGTAGTGTTATTGGTCTTCTGCTGTTCCTTACCTACATAAACGATTTGTGATAATGTCTAAGCAACTCTCTTAGGTTGCTTGCGGATAAAGCTGTCATTTACCGCCTAGTAAAATCATCTGAAGATCAAAACCAACTGCAGACCGATCTAAATGTGATATCAGTATAGCGCAAAAATTGGCTATGGACTCTAAATAATGTGAAGTGTGATGTCGTCCAAATAAGTACGAAAAGAAATCTGCTCTACTTTGTTTACAGGATAAGTCAATCCATTGTGAAGGCTGTACAATCCACTAAATAACTTGGAATTACTATTACCATAGACTTAAATTGGAAAGAACACGTAGAACGGCGAACCAGAGACTGCGTTATATTGCCAGAACTGCAGACATTATGCTTGTCCGTCCTTTTTTGAAGTATTGCTGCCCAGTGGGGGATCCTTATCCTAATGTGCCGAAGTGCCTGATGATGTGTACTTTATACAAACAGTATTTTCGTGTTCACTGGAAGTTTTATCCACTTTATCAGATCTAAAGATGTACAGAAACGCTCACTAGGTATTAGCAAAACAAACTATAGTTTTCGAAATGAAACTTACAATTAGCTTTACTTTACGAAAAATAATCATAACCTCAGGTTCACAACACGCATACGATAAACAAAGATCGTCGTACACGTAGAGCAACGCTCACTGAGCGGCAGCATATTTAACACGCACTTGGTCCGTTCATATAGATTTTGCTTCAACGGGACCTGGCGCTCGGAAACTCCTATTCTTCCGTATTATTTACAAGGATCACAGCAGTATGGTGCGAATTTGCGACAATCGTCAATTAAACTGCTTACACTACGCATGTCCGTCTATTTTTTGAATATTGCTGCCCAGTGTGGGATCCTTTCAGATAAGTTTGACGGAGGACATCGAGAGAGTTCAAAGACGGTCAGCTCGTTTCGTATTGTCACGTTACAGAGGAGACAGCGTTACGGAAATGATACACGATCTGGGATTCGAATCATTTTGACAACGGCGTTTATCGCTGTGGCGTAGACTATTTACGAAACTCCAATCGGCAACATTCTCCTCAGAATGCGAAAGTATATTGTTGACTCCCATCTACATAGGTAGAAATGATAATCAGAATAAAATACGAGAAATCAGAGCTTGAACGTGGAGATTCAGACGTTTTTTCTTCCCGTGCGCTATTCGAGAAGGCAATGGTGGTTGTTGTTTTAAGGAGACTATACATCTAGGTCATCAGTTCCGAATGCAGTGGTCGATGAATAGTATAAAGGCGGTTCGATGAACCCTCTGCCAGGCACTTATATGCGATTTAAATGATATCCCCTTGTAGATACGGCGAGCAACCACGGGCTCCTCACTTAGGCTGCTTAGAACGCTCGGTCACTCCACCACGGCTAGAAAATTTCTCGTAGAAAGAACCAGAAGGGTGGTTGCTGCGGCGTGAGATAGTAAGAGGGTGTTATTTATACTACGATAGTTGTTGGAAATAAAGAAAATTGTTATATTTATCTGTCGCATGGACGTGTCGTTTGTACTGAAAGTTGGAAAATGGAAGATGTGACTCTACACGCCGTGAAAGTGCAGCAAACAGTGTGTGCATTCGTTTTGTTTACGACACAAATATGCTATATTTGTTTCAAGGAATGCAGCAGATGAAGCTAATTATGAAACTTAGTATTTCAGTAAAATTGGGCAGTATTTACTGCTTTGTCAAACGAATTTACGTAGAAAGATAAAAATCAAACAACGAACTGAAATTTCCTGGCATATTAAAATTGTGTGCCGGAACCGGGACCTTTGCCTTTCGCGGGTAAGCGCTCTACCGACTGAACTATCCCGACACGACAAACGATGCCGCCTCACAACTTTACTTCCGGTAGTACCTCGCTCCTACTTTCATTTTGAAAACGAACTGCATTTTCTCAGTTACTGTAAGGACTTTTGCAACTAATATTATTTAAACATAAACGTGAAACAATGAATTAAATTTCGTGGTGTAGCTGGGAATCGAATCCGAACCTTCATGCTTACTAGGCAGACGTCTTATCGTTAAAGCACCGCACCTCTAACGACTAAGGTGCCTCGTAATACTTTAAGCACGACTTCCCTCCAAGTCACAAATTTTAATTCTGCTTTTGTGTTCAAGAGATAATTGTCACTACTGCCAAGGCTCTCCATGCAGCGGAATAGCAACTGGGCAACGGGCATAGTGGAACATTCCTACTAAGATGATATAAATATCAATTTAATATAGATTGAGAAACCCTGAGACGGTTTTTCGTCTCGAATATGCCCAAGACATTAAAGATAAACGTGAAGCAATGAATTAAAATTTGTGGTGCAGCCGGGAATTGAACCCCGACCTCCATGCTTAGTAGGCAAACGTTCTACCGTTTTTTTTTTTTGTTTTTTTTTTCTTTTTTTTTTTTGTTCTATGCGTAGTTCTGCTTGCTGCGGACGCTGATCGTTTTTGTTCGTTCTTGTACGATGAGCTGTTGGCTGTTGGCACCGTTAGACCACCGCACTTATGAAGAGTAAGACGCCTCGGAATAGGCTAAGCACGAGTTCCCTTTAATGTCTTGGACACATTGGAGACGAAGAACCGTCTCAGGGTTTCTCAATTTATATTAAATTGATATTCATATCATCTGAGCAGGAATGTTCCACTATGTCCACGTGGAGGGAAGTCGTGCTTCGACTATTCCGAGGCGCCTTAGTCGTTAGAGGTTCGGTGGTCTAACGGTAAGACGTCTGCGTAATAATCATAGTGGTCCGTGTTCGGTTCCCGGTCGCAAGACAAATTTTAATCCATTGCTTCACGTTTATCTTTTATGTCTTGGACTTATGCGAGACGAAAAACCGTCTCAGGGTGTTTCAATCTATATTAAACTGATATAATAATATTTAATGCCATGGAGACTGTTAGTCCGCCTGTGGCTACTGGCGGTGTAAGAAGTCCCGCGACAACTGCAGCCCTAAGGTTCTTGAGACGGCTTCTGGGTGTTGTAGTACCGCCAGCCGGCGTGCCGTGTCGCCTTTTAATGTTCATCCGCGCGCTGTGCTAGCCGCACTCGTCGAGCCGAGGCCTGCTCCGCGTAACTTAGTTTGTCGTGCGATGCCGAGTTGGCGCGCCGCCTGTGTTTGAGCTGTGCTCCGGCTCTCCGCTGCCAGACTGCGTAAACGCCGCTCTACGGAGTTGCAGAAACTTAAACACGGCGGGGCTGCGCGGTACGCACGGCAGACACCTCGCGTCGCTGCTGAGCTCCTCCTATTGCCTAATTCTGGCTTTCGGTGGCGTTAGCCCACAAGTTTACCCGCCCACAGGCGCGGGGCTGCGCCTCGGTTACAGCCAGCAGTACACCCGCACTGTCGTCGCGAAATGTGCCCACATGACTACAGCCGCTGACACAACTCCGGAGCAACAGCAGCGGCTCGAAACATCTTCGCAGTACGCGGTTAGGCTAAAGTGCAGGAGTTCTGAAGTTATCAAGGCTGCGGGACAGGTGATGAGCAAAGTAAAACAGAACACCCATCACAACGTTCAGTCGATGATATTAATTTTTTGTTGTATATTTTTGTGAAAAAGTCATATTTTGCTCAGTCAATCATCTCAAAACAAGTAGGGGATTAGGTGAGATACGATGTAAATGTAAATATTCTAACGTAATTTATACAGACACTATCTTATATGCCCGTGCTTCGCAACGGTTGATGGTGATGATGATGAAGATGAATGGAGGGCGCTCAACAAAGAGGTTTTCAGTGACCGGGCAGAATATAGTTGAGGCTAGTGTCAGGAATGTTCTTTTCAAGATGAGGGAAACACAATATAAAATGCAGAATTCAACAACTGGAGATAAAACCTGGGTGCAGCATGAATAAATGTAGGTAACTCAAGAGCTACCATCGTACATTGTCTAAAAAGTAGAACCTGGATGAAGTAGTTAAAACGACAGGATGAAAGCTGACTGCCTGCATGAAGAACAGCTAGCAACTTACAATCTACAATACACTAACACCTCCAGCCTAAAAGCTTAGGCCAGAGTCCAGAAATTTCACAAAAGTGTAAAAGTTTGAACACACTCGCCTCGTCATCGCCTAAAATATGTGGCAAATCTGCACCAAGATCTGCCTCTGTTCTCTGTGCCCGGTATAAGGTACACTCTATTAAGATGTGGCGGACGGTTATCTGTATGCCACAGGCCTCATACGTCGGGGGCCCCTCTCGTCGTAGGAGGAATCCGTGAGTAAACGGACAGTGCCCGATTCGCAGGCGGCAACGGTTGATGAAGGAAGGCCTGTGTGTATCATGTTTTTAGGCTTCCGGACCTCAGTCAATAAAAACAGAATCTTTGTTGGATTTCTCTCTCAATAAACTCAATTGTCCTAGCCAAGATATCAAATGTGTCATTGTCCGAAACGATGTATCTTCATAAAGTTTTTGATATAAAAAGTGAAACGTGCCAAAGTAAGCAAAGAAATGTCACAAAGTATTTAATACACAAAGTGAATTCAGTAACACTATGTTCAATGTTTCTTGGTATTCGTGGACCTTAGGTTACTTAATTCTGTCACAGACGTTCGCTTCCTTATTGTACTAACCCAACAGTGTTTATTAGTTCTTTGGTGCACTACAGCGCTTTTATCGCTTGTTTTCTGTATTACGCAAACCATACTTCAAGCATAAACTACATCTAAAACAATTTACCTGATTCCACTTTTATGAAACGAAGTTGCTCCAAGCAACTCCATGAAGTAGTGTACGAGATTAGGTACTTCTAATAGATGAAAAGAAAGTTACTGAAAACACTTAAGATTGCGATGTTTCTTTTTTTTCGGTGATCTGATGTTGATGAAATCATGCCTATATGTTGCCCCAATATTAGCTCAAATTTCCTGTAAAAACCGCATGAAAATGTGTCAGTAGTTTTTTAATACGTTTGCAAATCGTGTTAGAAATAGGCATATATTCAAGAATATGATGTAGCTTACATCATACATCAGTGTATTTATAGAGTCTCGTCGTATTTTGCGTTTCCTACTGCTCATAACGTTAAATCTACTGAACCATGTGTCGTACGTGATTCGTACTCCTACAGCAGTTGTTACCTCACGTACGAAATATGTCTACCAAATGTGGTTGAAATCGGTCCAGTGGTTTACAAGAAAATGTGCAGCATTAGTCTGCAGTAGTTGAGAACTAAGATAATATTGTAAAGTAGTTGCACATTGGCAATTGTGGGGTGTATATGTTACTTAAGGATTGTAAATAGATGTCATAAGTTGTCAGCTGAGTTGCAGAAGACTTAGATGGGGTTATACCCAACGTTGAAGGGAATAAACCACTTGAAAAGGAACTTACGTTTGAACATTTTATTGCATGCAAGTATCATCTGAAGTCTGACTAAATTTTCCATGCAAGTTCCCGTTATATTCACAAAGAAAGTGGGAGTTTCATTTTCGGCATATTGAGTGAATATTTCCATGATTTATTGTAACATGTCGGCCACTTTACAACCCACGGTATTACAAGTGTGGCCAATTAAACTGTCATTGAGAAAACATCATTTCACCCTCATTCTCGCACGTCACTGGACGTTTTCTTTCTGCGTTCTGTAGATTAGGCAACTTAACTGTGCCTATTTATACCAACGTATCTCAACAACATCACTGAAATGGTACCTCCCTTTTCCATAGTTTCTTAAATCTTCCTTGATAAGAGAGCCCCGATACAAAGCCGTTAAAAATGGCAGAGACTGCTTATCTCCTACACATAAAGCGTAATAGCGATATACGTGCAAAGCCATTCCTTCATTGCATGGAACCAAATGAAATTTCTGCTTTGCAGATATCAGAACCATCGAACGAGCTTCGACTTAGTTATGTGATTAATCTTCAGAGTTAGTACTTCTAGTAATAAAGGATGGTGGTCTATATTAACATGAAGTGCTGTACCACTACCCTAATAACGGGAAGATCTATACCGAGTTGCAGACAGTAGTTTGCCGAGCGTTCTGCGGCGCGCCAGACACAGTCTGCACGGCCACTACGGTCGGGGGTTGGAATCCTCCCTCGGGCATTAATATTTGTGCCGTCCTTAGTATTAGCTAGTTCATAAGTAGTTTGTAAGTTCAGGGACTGATGACCCCTTAGTGAAGTCCCATAATCTCTACAAATATTTGAACATTTTCAAGAAACTCAAACTTTACGACGTCGTATCTTCTGGGTTATGTGTCCTATAATAACATCATTTTCAGTTACTTGAAGATAAATATACTGAAACTTTCTACAACATGGGTTCTTGTAATAAATTGATCTCACGATAACACTCAGCCGAATTAGAGCGCCTTTGAGGATGTCCAACACAGTCTTGATTGAAACATAAGCAACAATAGAGACGTAGACTACGATCATACTTCCCGGAAGGTTCACCAGCAGCTACGTGAAGTAATGTGATATAATTTTGATGGTATATTTTTATGTAGACTTACATACCTCCTTCAAATGTCCCTCAAATACCGTTAGTGTAACTGTAGCAAATTCTGTTTTAATACGGTAAAGTCATGATTTATGTAGGAATAGTAGTAAGTTAATAGTTGTTCCGTTTTGTCATTTTTCTGTGGATATCAGTGAGAAATACTTCGAACAGCCTATGGGTTAGAAAAAATGTGTAATGTCTCTAAGTGCGCTCTTTCTGAAGTGATGAATGATTAAAGTATCACAGGATGAGGCATTTTTCGCGGTTGTCTTTGTTTTTGACGTCATATCAACTTAACTTTATGTCGTAGTTGGTTCATACCCCTTAGCAATTGTTGCCAGGTTGTAAGCAAAGCGCGCAACATGTTTGCTAGAAATCGGTGTACTGATTTAAGAGATGAACATTTTCCCATAATGTGGCAGTTTCTTGCGTATTTCATGGTTCATAACGTCATATCTGCTGAACTGAGCAGATATTACCCCTCACACCGATCGTTGCCTCACGTTAAATGAAATTAATATGTGTACCATTTATGGAATAAATCTCTCCACTAGATTAGGATAACGCGTTCCATCTACTATACTCTCTGTTTGTTCAAATAGTTGAAATTTGAAACAATTATTATCAAACACGTAAGTCTTGACGTATGTAGAAACTACACATATATCTGAAATAAAACTAATTTAGAAATGTTTGAATACGGTCGCCACACAGTTGGGAATTATCCGTGGAAGATGCAACTGACAATAATAATTAACTAATCACTTTAACGGCTGTGGTCCAACAAAAATTAAAGAAAAAATAATTTTGAAAATTAACTTGTTTAGTAAGAGAATTTTGATTGATCGGAGGTAAGTGATAAATCAATTGATGCTACCTCAAACTAACAATTATCTGTACGGTATAACTAAGTTTGTAGAAAAACATGACTTTGATTAACTTTCAGCTTAATTAATACTGAATTCCCAAACAATTTATCAGAGCAGATGCAGTGGAGATTCAGCATATTAACACCGCCGTAATTCGAACGAACCAACACGACAAAACACAAACAACAAAAAGTAAAAATGATGAGTGAAAAATCACATCTCCGTTATAGTGTTAGTACAAGATGGCAAGAGAGTGGTGGTACAGGTCAGTAGTAATGATTCCTAAAAACAAGAGACATTTAAATTAGGTGCATGATTACTGATTTGACACATCATCAATAAAGGTACCAGACGCATTGTGATCTGGCAGCTGGACGAGAGAGCGCTGTGAGGTCAGAGGAGCGTCCGCTCGATAGAGCAAGCAGTGGGCGGACACGCAACCCTTCCAAGTGGAGTCAGACCAGAGGCGCACACGAGAAGTGTACCACGACGCCTCCAGTTCCATCTGGCCTCGCTACAGCTCTTCTTGAAGTACGTAGGAAGCCGACTATTTGCAATGGAATTGTCGTGCTTGGGAGTGCCCAAAACCATTACATTCCACTAGAAGTGTTTCTAAACGAGTAACTACCCGATGTCTGCGATAAGTTATGTCTCTTCTGCTACAGATACACGATGTTAATGTTAAATACGATATTTCGAAAGAAAACAAGAAAAAGAAAAGAAAATTCAAATCATTGTCAAATGATGCTACGTTAAACTCTTATTACTTTTCGTTAATACCCACAGTTTAACTGTTTTATTATTAGCTACAATACGCTCCCTAGACACTTCCGATGCATTAGGACAAGCTCTCCCAACTGACTGCGGTATTTGTAGTGTCGACCTCCAAAACATGCCCTCTGCCATTCAGAGCCGAGTAATCCTTACGTAACCTTACTCCATCTGGCTTCCATAGCTCTTCTCAGTGACAAATAATTGTACTATCTCCTACTACGGCAATTGCCGAGAGACTATTACACCATCTCATTCCATTCCATGATGATGGTGGTGGCGGCTGATGCAGCAACAGTGTTGATTAATTAAATAATTCTCAGGGAGACTTACTTGGGTGGAGATGAATCCACAGCTTCAGATAGTTCTGTGGCTCCATCTCCGCCCAAGTAAGTCTGACTTTTCAAAATTTACTCACCTTAGACACATTAGATTCGCTGCCCGCCAGGTACACGGACTGTAATTAAACATTTGACTGTTTCCCGTCTGATAATGCGCTAACAGAGCGAAACGCGTAATTGGAGTAATAAAGAATACCGCAGAAGAGACTAAGTATTATTTAAGTATTAAATTACATTTTTTCTGCTATAATATTATTTTGCAAGCAATTAGAATTAAACAAAATAAACGAATTTCGTCCACTCACTCTATTTTTCAAACTAATCCCCGTCCCGTTATCTGACTACGCTCCAGAGAGAAATAAGAGGGATGTATGCCCCACCGGTACCAATCTCAGTTCTGCTCACAGAGTCAGGTGACTTTCGTTTTGTGTTTGGTACAACTTAGTGAATTCAGTTTGCATCACCTGTCACAGCAGGGGACTAGGCCTTCCCATGAGCTTCAGGTGGATGCAACAGATCAGAACAAACATTAATTTTTATTGTTTATGTACTTATTTTTTGCAAGACACTACGGGATCCCTCTTGCCCACACATTTGAGTATCCGAGAAAGAAGGAAGAATTTAATGGTCTGTCGACAGAGTCGTCATTAGTGCAGAATCAACAAACTCGGATTGCTTTGGGGTTAATGATGAGGAATTAAATCGGACGTACCCTTTGATAGGAACCATTCCGGCGTTTGCTGAAAGGATGAAGCGAAATCTCGGAAGACCTTAGTCAGGCTTACGGGAGACTGATTTGAACGGACGTCCTAATGAATGCGAGACAGTTGTGTTACTACTGTGTCACGCCGCTCAGTAAAATATTAAAGTGTGTGGATAACTGTAGTTAGATGTACTGTGCTGAATTTCAGATGCAGCACCAACTTTCGAGTCGTAGTTAGTTACATGTTCAAGTACATTCTTCATTGTGTTCCTTGCCTGCTTCCTGCTTACCCTATTTGTAGAAACTGTATCTTCTGCACTCAAATCAAATGTTCAAATGTTTGTAAAGTCTATGGGACTTAACTACGGGGTCATCAGTCCCTAAACTTACAAACTACTTATGAACTACTTACGAACTAGGACGGCACAAATATCCATGCCCGAGGGGGGATTCGAACCCCCGACCGTAGTGGCCGTGCAGACCGTGACTGGAGCGCCTCAGTCTCCTCGGCCACCGCGGCTGGCTACACTCAAATCACTAACACTGAGAACACTTACTAGAATGTTTACACTGGGAATTGCGGCCTGTTTAAGGACTTTTCTCGGCGGTAAATTGAGAAGTTCTGCTAGCAAGTCACGGAGGTATTCATCGTGTGTGAAATGTAACGAAGAAATTGTTGTCGTCGAAACATTCAGGCGATCTTTCCGTGATATTTCGTAATCCATACTTTTTGAAGCTGAAGTTTTTGAAGTTATAACACAGCCCGATATTTTAACTGAAAAATTCTGTCGAAAGCCGCAAACAACACCACAAAATCAAACGAACAACAACACAAATTCAAAAGAACATCAACAACACAACTCTACTACCCGCCTCGATACATCAATATAGCCGTGCGCCACCGCATGATTCTACGATGACGTCATGCGCAGAACGGCGAAATGTTCACACCCTGCAAGAAATCTTATATGTAAGCAGCGAATGTGTGTGTCAGTTTGCCGTCGATACAGCTGCGCAGTTGTCGAGTTTCATTAGCAGCTAGGGGGATGTCAGTTTTGCGACTTACATGTGTGTCTGTTTGTCACCGATATCTGTTATAAACATTTTTTCGGCGAGAGGGTAATCTCTGTGCTAAAGTTGATCGATATTAATCACTGTCTGATAGACATTGGTATTAGAAGCGATTTTTATAAAAATATTTTTAGACTGATGCTAGTAATATGAGTGACGGAAATATGTGACCACTGGACAAATACATAGAGTACAATACAAAATACATATTTATATATACCTATTTCGTTTGTGGCTTCGTATCCTCGATCATATCAAAATTTTATTAGAAAAAATCTAGTTGAATCTTCAGGATGGATTTACCGATGGTCCCATACTAAATTCATACCATCGATGTGTTAATGTTTTATAGAACTGAACACCGATGCAAGTACATGGATGTTTCTCACTAAACACCAAAATTTATCTAACAGCGATTAATATCGAGCAACACTATCACAGAGCATTACTCTCTGGTATGTACTTCACGGTCAAACGTTTATAATTGCTATCGGCGGCAAACTGACGACGCTAAGGATACCGTGCTCACAAGTACGTTTGCTTTAAGAGGATGCTTGTCCACTGCTGGTGAAGCTGATCTCTGCAAGATTACGAGAGTAACTCTGGCGTCCGATCCTTGATTGTCATGAGTGCACTCGCGCTCTCCCGATAATCCACTTGTAGTCTGGGGCAACGTCCCAGAGATAAATTAAATTGGTCCCAATCCCCTGTTTCGACCAAGGTTTTCGGGAGGTTTTCCTTGGTTGTAAGGCCTATGCCGGAACTGTTAAGCCCCTCCCACTAATTCCCAATTGGGATACCCTCTTTGCCCCACAATCAGGTTGTCTGATAATTGGCTGAATAGAACCGCGAATCTTTATGGGCCGGATCTCAAACAGCCCGCTCCACTCCACTGAGTGGAGAATGAAAAGAATATAAGACGCATGACGGTGACGCAGAGGATACCATGCTCAAGAGTGCCATTCCTCTAGGGTGAAAACTCGTTCACTGTTGGTCGAGCTGATCTCTACGAGTTTACGAGAGGAACTCGGGCGTCCGGTCCTTGATTGTCGCGAGTGCACTCGTGCCTCCCGATGATCCATCTGTAGTCTGGGGTAACGTTCCAGATATAAATAAAATTGGTCCCAATCCCCCGTTCTGACCAAGATTTTCGGGAGGTTTTCCCTGGTTGTAAGCCTATTCCGGAACCGGTAAGCCCCTCCCACTTATTCCCAATTGTGTTACCTCCCCTTGCTCCACTATCAGTTTGTATGATAATTGGCTGAATAGAACCGCGACTCTATGGGCCGGATTTCAAACAGCCCGCTCCACTCCTCGGAGTGGAGAATGAAAAGAATAAGTTATTATTTTATTTTTTTAACTGACATAAATAAGATCCATAAGAATCCTAAGGATTGAAGGGTTAACACAAATTTCTTTTACACGCAACTACTAAAAAGTACAGCACTGAAGAGGAGAGAAAAGAAGCTAAAGCTGCACAGAAATGGCTCTCCCGACAAAAAGAATCCACGGAACAGAGAAATACAAGTCTTGCTTTTGTCGCAAAACAAATGTGTCTCAATCAGCAAAATTAAACTTCTGAGCATAGAGAAACAAGGATTACGTCAGATGCACAACAAATTCATAATATCTAGAACAGCAGTCAATTCTAGTGACTGCCGGGCTTCTGCCAGTTTTATATACGCCCGGTGTATCCAGAGGGTGTCTGAAAATATTTTCCATCCCATATTTGTTCAGCTCTTGTCCAATGCGATCTCTAATGTTACTAAAAAAACAAAAGAATTACATACCCGTTGTATAGTTCTGGTTGTTTGTTGTTTTAAGTTTTCTCCTTAGGGCGTCTATAGATATGCGGTGCTCTGGAGCCCTCATTGCAGTTGCCACTTCACCTTCGATGATGTCTTCCGCAGTCGAAGACGAAACGATAGGGGAAAGTTTTATCTATCGACGACGGGCTATCAACCCGGAAATTTTAAGTGAAGTTCACGCCGGCCGTGAAAGCCTACATTGTATGATCTTCAGTAAATAATTCGTGTTTTGTGGTTCTGTGATTTTTACAACTGTCCCTTACTGTATGAAACTGCGTCTCATAGCACCAAGCCATGGTTTTCCTGCATTATGGTGTAGTGATATGACAGCAAGCCCAGGAGTCTGTCAGCAAAGAAACTATTGTCGTTCTTTTGCTGGCGTGGTCCATTAACGCCAGAATGCACCACAATGTCGTAGCAATACGTTCGTCGCAGTCCCATATTCATTGGTGTGGCTATTTCACGCAATTTTGGCGGCCTGTTAGCACTGAGAATTCTACGTTGGCGCCGCTTCCAGTGGTCATTAACTGCGTTGTCAGAGGTGAGAGGTAATGCCCGAAATTTGATATTCTCGGCACTCTATCGACATTGTGAATCTAGTGCACTGAATTCCGTAACGATTTCCGATATGGAATGCCTCATGCGTCATGCTTCATCCACCAACCCGCGTTCAAATCTGTTAATTCCTTCGTACTGCGATAATTAGGTCGAAAACAGTTTCACATGATTCATCGGAGTACAAATGACAGCTCCGAGAGAGCACCGCTACTTACAACTAGTTTACACCTCATTACATTCAACCGTTTTCACTGACGGTACTTAGATTATTGACGTCAGAAAAGGAAAGTGCAAACAGCATGGCATTTCGTCATGGAGCATTCCACATCTTCGTATGTAACGTGCACCGAATACTAATTATTCGAGCATTTTTATTTACTTTTCGTGGGAATAAATTTAACCAATAGTTCTGCAAAATTGCATCACTCATTGCAATTGACAAAAAAATCTCATGTGTTTTTTTGCGGTCAGCTGCACATTCCATCTAGTTACTTCACTTAAGAAGCATACTTTTTCAGTGAATAGTTGTTACAAGTAATCGTCCGGTAAATACTGCGGGCGACAAAATATCCTCCCAAATTCAACACACAAATAAAAATAAAATATTGCCAGTTTCAATACTAATGTTATCTAGAGACTAAAACGTTTTGTTTACAACAATTATTATTGCTATGGTTAAAAGGAAGAGGAAAGCTACTCAGCATTTAGCGGTAAGGAAGCGTTACTGTTTACGAATGCACAGATTCACTGCGAGTGTCATAGAAGAAATCTATATATTGATACAGCTGCTGTACCGTATCTGATTGCAAGTATATTACGAGCTTCCATGTTCTCAAATGAGGTGGGGCATCACCGATTGGTCAAGTAGTGCACATTTGTTTCCTTGTCTAGTTTTGTGACACGTGTTTCAAGAACAATGTTTCTTTACATCGGCATGCGCCGGCCGCGGTGGCCGAGGGGACTGAGGCGCTCCAGTCACGGTCTGCACGGCCACTACGGTCGGGGGTTCGAATCCTCCCTCGGGCATGGATATTTGTTCCGTCCTTAGTCTTAGATAGTTCATAAGTAGTTTGTAAGCTTAGGGATTGATGACCCCGTAGTTAAGTCCCATAAGTTCTACAAACTTTTGAAAATTTGAAAATCGGCATGTCCCGTGGTTGCCATTATCAGCAGATATCACACCATGTTTGTTTCTTTTGTTTGGGAAGCATAAGGAAAAGATATCCATCATCGGACGAAAACGTGCCCAGTCCTAAGAACTACAATCGCGAAATAATTGGTCAGACTTCAGAAGAAACGCCTGTGATAAAGATGCTGAATTTCCAAGGTTGTGGACAGCTCTTTATCGACACGTCTATGCATTAGTAAAAGGTTACCCAGGTACATAGCATCCATCTATTGCACTCCACTTATATAGTGGCTTTCAGGACACAGAAAAACTAATTTTCAATAATTTGTGTGATTAGTAAGCTATTTAACAAATTTTAAATTATGTGATGTTATACTCAATAATATGTAGCCTACAATGTTATGGAAAATATTACGAAGTAAGATAAGTGTTACAATTGTAAACCCTCTGTTATTGTCGAAGATTACATGCCAGCTTTGTTAAACATGTTCAACTACATGGTTACACTGAAAATAGCATAGTTGTGCCTAGCCGAATATTTAGTGGTATACTCTTTCTCTGCATCCACCATCTCATTTTCGAACAGCGCATAGAAAGAACCAACACACATTCCCGTTCGAACTCTGGTCTCCGTTACTTTGTTTATATGTACATATCTCCGTAAGTAGATTGATGTCAACTATGAAGTTTGACATTCAGGATACGGAGTCGGTGATCGAAATTTGTTGCCCGAATGGGAGTATCCGAGCGGTTCTAGGCACCGTGTCAGGGAATGTAATGTTTGAAGATGCGGTTATCAATCGCTAGGCCTACAAACTACTTACACTAGTTTATGATAAGGTGAACACACACCCACACACAAACCCATACACGAGGGAGGACGCGAATCTCCGACGGCAAGCAACCGAGCGCTCCACAGCAGGGCTCAGGGACTGCGAGGCTGTACCGTTATGCTACCCATCTTTGTTCTCTTTCGATGTCCTCCGTGAAAACTACCTGATAAGGTTCCCAAACCGAGAAGAAATACTCCAAAATGGACGGACAAGAAAATTGTAGACCGTCTCTGTAGTAATTCTGTATTCTGTTACATCTTCAAACTGTACTACTAACAAAACGCCGTCGTTGGTTAAACTTGCACTAACTTCTCCTCTTGATCCACTACCAAGAACAAATCTCACTTAATTAATTCCAACAAACTTCACACATTATTTCAGTCCTTTACGAAACTTTTTTTCCCTGACATCTCCCAGAAGATGATGAAAGGAAGAATGTTTATCGCTTTCCAACTTGTTAATACTCCCCTACTTCATCATATGCCATGACATTTAAATTAACTATATTTGTAACTCACTTTACAGGCAATATTTTTACCACGAGAAGTAAATAAATGCATCACACATATTGAAAGGAGATTTGACCTAATAACTTACTTTAAATCAAAGAAGCAAAAATTTCCATTCATTACGCTTGTGCTTAAAAAGAAGCTTTAAACACTATCTCAAACAATTAAAAATTTTATCTCCGTTACATACTTGAATTACATATTTGGCACATTACTAATATGTCATGTAAACATAATTTTGAAGTCTTCATTACACAGGAATTTGATCCTTTATGGATTAGTGATTTTACTACTAGTTTAAGAAATGAAATATTCCCACTATGCACTTCACATTCTAAATAATAATGTTCTTCTATCCTGACAGAAACGATTTTGATTTGAACAATAGTTTAGGTAGGATGTCTTGCCGCACCGCGTATAACAGTGACAACTGGGAAGAACACCGCTGTTCACTGTACAGCAATATCGATGGAAACAACATCCCTCCTCAGTACTGTTTAACTTATTTTACAGGTTTATGGTATACAGGCTTCAAGATTTTGAAACAACAGAAACGGGTATGCACAAGACCATATACAGATTCGTATCACCTCAGACATAATTAAAACTGGCGTTCCTGACCTCGTCGGTAATGTACTAAGGTAAATAAAAGCAAAGCTGTGCTTCAAAGCAATCCCAAAACAGAACTCATTTACCGCGCCGTTGTCTCTGCGCTTTGTGAGTTAATTGATATTGCCGTAATCGCTTTCCGCGTGGCTACGGTGCTACGTTCGCAACCGAGCGTTCAAATAAACGTACCACACGACTCCACTGCAGTACTGTAATTCGTGGCACAAACTTGCCTAATGAAATTAGCCGCTCCCTACTAAGCTCCGAGTGAGCTACAACTCTTTGTTTTCGCAGCCCTGGAACAGCCATGTTTTACGTACCGCTCTCCGCGTGTTCGCAGCATGTTGGATCAGATCTGGCTATTTTGAATTCATCGTACTTTCATATCACCCTGAAAAGAATAGTCAAACTGAGAGCATACTTCCTGTAACGACATATATAAACAGAATAGCCGATGATTAATGTTCGTTAAAAAGAATGACATTGTTTCTAAGCACCAATGTAACTCACGTAAATAAAACTAAAATATGCCGTGGCTTCACTACCTGACAAAATATTTGGCACTATAACTGGTGACATACTGCAATAATCTATTGACTACTGTCCACAGCAACAAATACGAAATCACACCATAAGTTCAAATGTTCAAATGTTTGTAAAGTCTATGGGACTTAACTACGGGGCTATCAGTCCCTAAACTTACAAACTACTTATGAACTAACTAAGACTAAGGACGGCACAAATATCCATGCCCGAGGGGGGATTCGAACCCCCGACCGCAGTGGCCGTGCAGACCGTGACTGGAGCGCCTCAGTCTGCTCGGCCACCGCGGCCGGCTACACCATAAGTCTCTCCAATAGTAAGTCTCATGCTACACTTTCACTTGATACGAGAATCCTGAAACACTACTGTCTACTTGCGAAATGGGTCGCCGTTAGTGCAATAAAAGTAGACAGTCTTGAGCGTATGCACCATGTTACCAACCGTCTTCCATCCAACGTATCGCCGATGACTAGAACAGGAAAAATGGGAAACGATCCTGCAACACTTTCATCTCTCCACTCTTAAGCGTGTAATGAGTCACAGAGATCAGTTGTGAAAACTTATTAAGAAAATGTAACAAGTGTACAGTCAGATTTTATCCCTAAATTATAATTTTAATAATATACACCCCCCCCCCCAAAAAAAATCGATCCTGTCGGAGCATAAAAAGGCAAATATGCAGTTGTTCTACATCCTCATATACATGGGATATTCTGCAAATCATATTTAAATGCCTGGCAGCGGGTTCATGAAACCACCTTTATAATATTTAGCTCCCATTCCATTCTTGAACAGTGCACGGGAAGAAAGAACACCTGAATCTCTCCGTTCGAGCTACGATTTTTTGTATTTTATTTTCTAACCATGCGGGTGTCAACAATATATTCTCCCATTTGGATGAGAATTTTGGCGATTGGAGTTTTGTAAGTAGACCACGCCGCAGCGTTAAGCACCGTTGTTGTAATGATTCCCATCCCAGATCTTGTATCATTTCCGTGACGCTGTCTCCCCTGTATCGTGACAATATAAAACCAGCTGCCCTTCTTTGGACTCTTTTGATGTCCTCCGTCAAACCCACCTGATACGGTTTCCACACTGGGCAGCAATACTCCAAAAAAGGACGGACAAGCATAGTGCATTTTGTGTCCCAGCCTCGTCGCCGCTTTTGTGTCTCGTTTCCGTCGTAGGTGTCGGTGGCCGAGAAGAAAGACCGACACAGGAATAAAGGATGCACGCTTGTGCAGGTAGGAGGTGACCAGCCAGCAGAAACTAGAAACAGTAGAGTAAATTAGAACGAGATATATATTTCTTAGAGACTTAGTAATACTTAACTTTTACATAGCTCAGCACTGCAGAATGCTGATAAATAGTTGAGCTAGAGGCCTGCCTAGTGCCTATCCGATAGCCAAGTCTTCACTGGTGCTTATCTGATTCCGAAGTATTAACTGGTTCCTCTCTCAGTCCCAAGTGAACGATGTCGTTCACTGGTGGCCACGAGCGGAGTTGCAGCAGAGGGCGCTCGAGGCTGACGTCGTAAGACCGCAGCGCCGTGCGTGCATGGCGGCGCGCGGCGAAAGTAGGTGGTGCGCACTTTAGACTTGTGCGACACCACAGTGGATGCAGTATCTATAGTAGTTCTATAGCATCTTTTAAGGATTCTGCCAATATAACGCAGTCTCTGGTTCGCCTTTCCTACGTCATTATCTACGTGTTCTTTCCAGTTGATGTCTGAAGTAATAGTAATTCCTAGATATTTAATGTAGTTTACGGCCTTCACATTCGATTGATTTATGTTGTAAACAAAATTTAACGGATATCTTTTCGTACACATGTGAACGACTTCACACTTCTCATTATTTACAGTCAACTTCCAGTTTTACACCATAGTGTTATCTTATTTCGATCGTTCTGCAGTTGGTTTTGAGATTCAGATGATTTTACTAGACGTCATCTGCAAACAGCCTAAGAGCTTTGCTTAGATTTTTTCCCAAATCGTTTATGTAAATAAGGAGCAGCAGAGGACCAATAACACTACCCTGTGGAATGCCCGATATCACTTCTGTTAAATCAATGCCTTACCATCGACTACAAAATACTGTGTCCTCTCTGCCTCGAGATCCCCTATCCTGTCGCAAATTTGGGGCTATATACCATAACCATGCAATTTGATTAAAACAGTTTGTGAGGTACGGTGTCAAAAGCCTTTTGGAAATCCTGCGTAACGGAATCGATTTGAGAACCCTTGTCGATTGCACTGATCACTTTGTATGAGTAAAATGCTAATTGTGTTTCGCATGAACGATATTTTCTAAATCTGGGTCAATAGATTATTTTGTTCCAGATAATTCATAATATATGAATACAGATGTCCAAAACTCTGCTGCAAATGGACGTAAATGAAATAGGCCTGTAGTTTAGTGGGTTACTCCTACTGCCTTTCTTAAATATAGGTGTGACCTGTGCAACTTTCCAATCTTTCTTTGAGAGAGCGGTTGTGTATGGCTGTTAAGTAAGGAGCTATGACTTCTGCATAATCAGATAAAAATCTAATTGGTGTACAGTCCGGACTAGAAGACCTATTCTAGTAAAGTAATTTTAGTTGCTACACTACTCCGATGATATCTACTTCTACGTTACTCATTCTGGCCTCTATTAGTAATTCGAAATCTGGAATACTGGTTTCGTCTTCTTTGGTGAATGAGATTCTGAAAGCTATGTGCAGTAACTCTGTTTTAGTAGCGCTATCAATGGCAGGATCACCATTACCATCGCATAGTTATTAATTATTGACTCTAGTAGAGAAGTGGAGACCCAGCTGCATCCGTCCTTGTTCCCATTATATTTATGCTCTTTTAACACATAATTTTCATCGAAATGGAGTAATCAACACAACGTCTCTCTTTCACTCCACACCCTTTAGATACATTTCTCCTCTATTGTCTCCTTTTCTTCAGATGTTCAGATACTTCCAAACCTAAGGGACCAAACGGCTGAGATCCTCAGTCCCTAGACTTAAGAACTTCTTAAACTAACTTCCATTAAGACAACCCAGTACCGATGCCCGAGAGAGGACTCACACATCCGCCGCAATCGGACGCGTGCTCCGTGGAGCGCTGCGTCACACACCAGAGCCACTCCTTTTGTTGTTTTCTTTTCATTTTTTTCCCACTGGCTCTTTCTTCCGTCTGACCGCCCCACTACCACTGCCTTCACCCTTTACTCTCAATCCTCCTTGCCACTATCTTACTCTGTGCCACTTTCATTGTTTGTTTACCTGCATTTTTTTTTATTCCGTTGTCCGCTTCCTTCTCACAATCACCTTTACGTCTATTCAGACACCATTATATACTTTCTACTCTCTTGCTTGCGGATAGTTTAGTCAGACGTAACTCCTAAACAACAATCACGTTCGTATAGTAAACGAGAGGAAGTGTAAAAATAAAGAATATTGGAATGTGACTTCTAAACTATAACATCCACTGTCCCCTCTTCCTTTTTCTCGCACTATGTCCCACTATCACTGCCTCTTCACTCTCTGTTATTATCTTTCAGCACTGAACATCGAGCTGTGTATGGGAACTTTACCACTATGAAGGATTATGTACTTTGCATGTTTTGTATTAAAAGAGAATAAGTGTTTTAGCGTGCCAAAATAATTGGTAAGGATGTCAGATTCAGGAAAAAAGCAGTTGATTAATAAGCTTTCAATCAGACGTTTTACAAAAGGAACTTATATGTCTTTCTTTTGTACTCCAGCACGTACATTTTTAAGCTGATTCGCTTCATTTCCTACAGCGGATGTGCTGCTTGTATCAGACAAATCCTGTAGATCAGTAAGGAATTCACAATTTTTTACATACTTTGCCACATTTATATTCACGGTATGAGAATTAACAGATAGACATTCAATTGTCATCGTTTAATGTGTTGACAGCAATAAGGATTTTCGAAAATGGAAAATGAGGTATCAGATAAATGTTCACATAACATAATTGATCAAATTCCGTAATTACTTAGTTTGATATTTGCGGACCACCTTGCAACTACGGCAAAAAACCGATTTTGTAATTTGGAATGTATGTATGGCAAGCGGATCGTCCAGTTCTCCGTAAAGAATAAAGGTATCGGACAACTGTAAACCTTAGATTCCGAATATCATATTTTGTACGTCTGGTGAAAGTTTCACGTTTTGTAATAGATAGCCGCGGTGGAGTAGCCGAGCGGTCTAAGGCGCCTCGCTGCGGAGCGCGTGGTTGTTCGCCGTCGGAGGTTCGATTCCTCCCTGGGGGATGGGTATATGTGTTGTCCTTTGGTTAGTTTACCTAGATTAAGTAGTTTGTAATGTACGGTCTGATGACCATGCAGTTTGGTCCGATAGCATTACAAACATTTGTAATAGATATGGTTTGATACTCAAAAATTATGGTGCTATATTGTTTTTCTGAGGAACCGGATATGAAGAAATGGTACTTGTGAAGCTGTAAAATGCCTACCATAAATCACCAATAATTTACAATTTGATTGGACTGCAGGAAATGTGTACTGTTTAGCTTTTGACGATGTACTGTAGGATATCTAAATTACATCAATGGTAGTTATTTAAATGGGCAATAGGCCAATGATAATTCAAAAACCTTTACCCCATATCAATGTGATCAATGAAACTCGCTATTAGACCGTTGAAGGATGGCGTTTTTGGACTAATTAATACCGTACACGATGATTACCTGAAAATATGTGTTACCTTCAGAGACTATAATCAGTGGCACCAGGATAGAATATCTGCATAACAAGCGATTGTATTGATAATTGTTCAGGTTCCAGAATGAAACCTTCACTCTGCAGCGGAGTGTGCGCTGATATGAAATTTTCTCGCAGGTGAACGTTGTGTGATGGAAACAGAAATCTAACCTTGTTCCCTTGCCTTTGGCGGACGCACAGGATTCCGTGCCCATGGGTGCGGTTCCTGTAAGGAGATGCTTGTCCACTGTTGGTCGAGCTGATCTCTACGAGATTACGGGAGTAACTCGGGCGTCCGATCCTTGATTGTCGTGAGTGCATTCGTGTTCTCTCGATAATCCATTTTTGTCCGGGGCAAGTCCCGGAGATAAATTAAATTGGTCCCAATCCCCCGGCTCCGACCAAGGTTTTCGGGAGGTTTTCCTTGGTTGTAAGGCGTATGCCGGAGCTGGTAAGCCCCTCCCACTTATTCCCAATTGGGATCCCCCTTTGCCTCACTACCAGCTTGTCTGATATTGGCTGAATAGAACCGCGACTCTTTATGGGCCGGATCTCAAACAGCCCGCTCCACTCCTCGGAGTGGAGAATGAAAAGAGATAAGTTTTTTTTTTTTTTTTTTTTTTTTTTTTTTTTTTTTTTTTTTTTTTTTTCTTGCCTTTCGCTGGCAAGCACGATATCCTTTCTTCAAGGAGAGCTAATTCTGCAAGTTTCGCAAAAGAACTTCTGTGGAATTTGGAAAATAGGAGGCAGGGTACTGGCAGAAGTAGAGTTGTGAGGTCGGACCGTGAAGCGTGCCTGGATAGCTCAGTCGGTAAAGCACTTGTCTGCGAAAGACTAAGGTCCCAGGTTCGAATCCCAGTTCCGGCACATAATTTTAATCTACCAGGAAGTTCAAGGTTCGGGCTGTTTGATTATCGGAAACGTTTTGGTCGGGAAAATTACCAGCCAAATAGTACGTACTCTCTTCTTCGACTTCAGTCGTGGGGGTTCATTCTATATGCCAGTAATGCAACTGTTTCAGTGTGGACACTCAATAAACAACAAGAATCTCAGGCCAGGCTTCAGGATTTGGATTTGGAAAACATCATTTACAACTGGCGGTGCACCTCCTTTGTTATAAAATTTTCAATACCATATCCTACTGGCATCAACAGGCATTAAGATGACCTGCGTTATCAGAAGAACAACGCCTGTTCTCATATAGATGCTGGGATGTAACTGTATTCTGTCCAGTAATATCATCAGATCTCTTACCAAGTAAACGCGTATGGGACATGAGATAGGATCTAACTTATTTTTCAGAGGCAGCAGGACACATTCCAAACTTCCTATAAATGCTGAAGATGTTAACCAGTATATGATATAATTCGTGCCTTTATAGTCGTTTGCGTCAGGGAACACAAAATAGCTTTGCTGGCAGAGAAGGTGCGCTGTGTAATGAAGCTACTGCTTGAGTACACTTTACTGAATTACGGTAATTATCATCCTGTTGTAAAGATGAACTGTCACATCTGTTGTAAACAGAATAGTACAGCCCTTAAAAGGTTTTTTTTCGGCATATTCTGTTCTGCAGATGAAAATGTATGGGCTATACTTGATCTACCGACCATCAGTTATCGGGTCATAATTCATGCAAAAGTCATGGCCGTAAGTAGAGATACATTTTATACGGTTTCTGTAAATATATTTGAGGTATAACATAATAGATGGGAGAGAAACGTGTAGAGCCATCTTCTGATCGATCAAAACAGTACAGGATTGGTAGAAGACCGTTGAAATGCAGTTCTTGATCTCTTATATAATGCGAATATACCAAGTTTATTCTGAGGGAAATAAAGTAGTATCACAAGTTTGTTTGAAGTGGGAATGGTTAGCGGGAGGCAGTGGAAGGTATTCAGAAACATTAGTTGTAAGTGTTAGGGGAGGGGGCGGTGAGAAAAAAAAATTGAAAAGGATTTATTTTATTTTATTTATTTATTTATTTATTAATTTCAGCAACTGAAATAATTTTAGCAACACTCGTCACTGTAACCTCTACCGCACGAACATATGTGCGTCACAACAGCCTAACTATACCAACAGTGGGAAACGGAAAATACAGATAGTGGAATGGTGGGAGGGGTTACCTTAATAATCAATGTTTGTTCTACAAGTGGCTAGTGCTCATTTATTAAATTTATGTATATATTTGAAATACATACACGGACTGAGTTAAGCAGAGGCCTTCCTGAATACGAGCATGCATGCGTCGACAAATCGACTTTTAAACAGAAGTGGTTAAGCAAGGCAATTTTAAAATTGTGGCAAACAAATTTAAACTTTGGTTAGAATTACAGTCAAAAATCCTTGAATACACAGGTTCAGAAGGAACCGTAGCAAGTAAGAAACTTTAAACTTTAACTGAAGTTTAAGACTAAGTTGGCACCACAGATAGTTAAACTGCACAGTCCATAGTTATTTAAGTAATCAGATTCATAACGAACGAACTTCAGCCTTGACAGTAGTACAGACCCATAGAACAAACTGCAAATTGATCTAACATGTACAGCTGAGGATAGCAAAAATCCGATCTAACCTTGGCTGAGCTTGATCAGGTTTTACACAGTATCTAATGATAAACAATACAATACTCGAAGAACAGACTGTAAATGAGCAAGAAATCAGGTCTAACTTTGGCTGTAATGACCAGGTTTTACACAGTAGCCAACGTGATTAAATGGCGACGGAGGCAGCCGCTAACCGAGGATGATAAGAAAAAGGACTAGGAAGGCTCACTTAATTAATAAGATCAACCACACGGGACTATCCGGTGTCCTGGTGGACCTTCAGATGCAAACACAGTCAAAACTACGACCTAGAAACTGGCCAGTCTCCCAGGAAGAATACGGCACTGCCTAACACAACACTGATCTCCGGGCAGGCAACGGTCAACCAGCGGGCACATCGCCAAATATATACCTCATTGGACGTTAGTCCCCAAAAAAACTTAATTGAAGCAATTCACAATGTAATATCAAGACACCTCCTTTAACTATCACCAACCACATCAATACACTAAATAGGAAGGCACGATGAATGCCAACGCTGAGGCGCCATTGGCAAACCCCCACATAAACATACACAAGACAACGCCGCTCAAGCGAGAGGGAACACAGTCACCGGTGTCCTGCTCTACCTAGCAAAAGACAGAATAGAACTTAACTGTAGCACTGTAGATCTCGATGAGAAGAAATAGCCGGGCTAGAAATCCCACCCGAGAGAGTATGGCGCCGCGAAGTTTCACGTCATCGAAGGACGGTGAAGTGCGGCCTCGGAACGACTGACAAGGTCTTCCTCCTCGCGGCGCAAAGGGCAAAGCGACCACGCCACTGCCTCAGCTAGGCGAACAGCGAATCACCTCTCCCGAGCGGCGACAGCCTCAGGCTTCCCCCTAGCAACACGACGGACAAGCCGCCATGTACCTCCCTCTGGTGGCCGAGGACGAAATGAATTCTGCGGACCGGCCGCAGCGGCTCACGTCAGATGACAGGCGTCACACTACCCCAGAGACAAGCCGGAAGTGACACTCTTCCACCCTGCGCACTCCTACTTATCGCGCCAAGGCGACGACACGACGGACTCGAACTGGCGCCAGTCCAGAAGAAAGGAAGCAAGGGGTGAAAGATGACAAAAGACTAGGCGAGCCGAAATGACACGGCTCAGTAAGCGTAGGTACATATCAGTTGCGCCAACTGCTGGGACACGTGGAGGCTTGTACACATGGGCCAGTTCTATTGGATATGCATTACAGACGTGCACTTGCAAATGAACGTAGTGATCCGAAACAATCGCATCTGCAGAATGAATTAATATAACACTAACTTCGTGTATATCTTAATAGATAGCACAGATGTTTATTTTGTTACTTCATCGTCTTCAGCAATTAGGAAATTACAGAAGCTTCTAGACAACATCTTGTTATTAGGCTTTTCCACGTACACCTATTTAATTCAAACCATTCTCAACAATGTGCTGCAAAGAGCATAAATAAAAAACACGTTCTGAGAATCATCATTTTCCACTTGTTCGATTGCATTATTCGATTCTTTTAATACAAAGTCGTGGGCTAGATTATGCACATTTGGATACCTATCCTAGCATATTATTTGGTATAAAGATTAAAGTACACATATATTGTAGTACTTTCCTTGTCTTGGAAAAAGTTGTAGTAATCCAATGAATCACATTTTCGAACTTAAGGATATTACACGAAGATTAAACACATTAACATTATATGACTATTCGTACCAAAAGTGATGGTAGTTAATTTCTGCCATTATCGACTATAATATACTTAGATTGATTTTAAATAGGTATGCACATTGCTGAGGAAGTGTCCTTCGTGTACAGTACGAATAATATCGAACCTGACACTGAGGCCTGAGGCACTCACTTCCAGGAAGACTCTGCAATTTGTGTGTAGTTTCCATATCTTCTATTGTGTCTCATATCGTTCTACATCTACATTAGGGTTAGTCATTTCGATCAAGATTTGGCATAACTGTATGACACGTAACGCAGGTATCGCGCAGGAAGGGAATCATAACAAAGCGTACTCATTATCTCTAACTCGGATAGTTACCGCCTTCTCATATAGCGCGCTGAAACTGGAAATCGGAGATCTTCGCAATTTCTCTTACCTACCATTTGGCGGCTCTCTCTCGAGATCTCGTCATCTCGACCTCCGCTCGAATGACAACTTTCTGAACATCTTCTGTGGCCTAATAATTGCAGAAATTTTTGATGAATGAGATTAAAGATGCCTGAAAACACGAGTTGATTAATAACTGACATATGTATTCTTCCTGCCCCAGTGGCAAAAATGAAATGAAGTAATACGCCATTTGTTCCTGACCTAAAAGGTACGTGTTTCGCCATCATAAAGGAAAACGGTCAATTTGAATGTATCAACACACTAAACCTTTCTACAATTCCTCATAAGTACGATAAATTAGTACCTGTTAAATTCCAGAACAGTCCCTTATCCGATCGTCATCCTACCTTCATTCTTACAGGGTAGCAGTTAGTGGTCATTCGACACATGAGAGAATGTATGTTTCCCAGATATTTTAAATGTCCGGCGTCCTCATCCTGTGCTCCTCTCTCTACTATCATGGATTTGAACTTGCTGAGGAATATATTTAATTCTTATTGTAGACTAATGGCATAAACTTTCGTTAGTGTATGAAAAAGTTCATCTTCGATAAAAGTAGGGAGTTATCAGGAGATTACTAATTATTACACCAAGTTAGAGTCCCTTAATTCGGCGATCAAGAGTAGTCTTTTTAAAGTTGACCTAGGTAATTCCTTTATAGTCCTTACGGAGAGTGGAGTGGAGTGGAGTATGCAGCAGCTGTATGTAGAAAAAAATTGTCGTTAGTAAATAAACCTTCACGCCCCCCTGTACAAAAAAAAGGAGTTTCAACTTAAATGATAAAACGACGATAAATTTAGTGGTTTCATTGTAATTTTTCCAAGTGACACTTCCGTAAGAATTTCTGTTCCTTTTTAATCCTACAGGAGCAGCTACATTACCTATGACTTTATGGTAAAGTAAGCCACTGCTGCAGTGTAGTTTCAAATTATTTAAACTGGTGTTTACTGTTCACGATAATCTTCTTCATATGAAGCACCGACTTGAATCCTTTAAAGTACGGGAACTGCTAAGAAAGGCCATATCATCTTCATACCTGGGAATAGTGCACTATTCCCTTAAGAGATAACGCGCCCATCTTTGAAATATTTTCAGATACTTCCCCTCAAATAAGAAGCACTATGCCACCCCATCACAGCCCCAAGTTTGCAGAGGTCCTAGGCACCATCTATCAACTTTTTATAAACTGATCAAATCCGACATCAGTCTACAGCACTTAGAAGCACATCTACGAAGTGTCGTGTGGATTTCTGATCAGTGCTCCCAACTATGGCGGGTCACTGAACACAAAGGTTTCCTGGAAACAGTGGAAAGCTCTGTCACAGATAAACCTCGTTATTTGCGGGAAGCAATTGAAAAGAAAATTCATTGGACGGTAGCTCATAGTTGCAATCATCAAGTCTCCAGGCTTTAAGATCGTGACACCACTTCATTCACAGTTTTGCTTTCTGCTTCCGTTAATAATGGCTTAGGAACAGCAGCCTTGACATCAATGTTTCAGCCATTCAGCGTTTATCTAAAGAAGATTTGTGAAATGAGTGTTGAGTTTTTCACTAACTTTTCCCGAGGTGGTTTAATGTTGTCCTGTAGTTTAATGTTAGTTTTCCGTTCTCGTCGGTCGTCGTCAGCTGATATCGGATTTCGCTCAGTATTGTTCTTTACCTATGACATTTTACCTTGTTTAGTGTAGGCTGTCATTACCGAAGAGTCAGTCGCTAGGGAAAAGAAAAACAATGCTGCCGTTATTGTCACAGACTTTCCCACTAACTGGGCAATACCTACTTGGTCCGTCTGGATGTCTGAGAGTTCACGCATTTCACCGATCTATTGTGTTGATCGTCGCAGAATTGCGCATATAGTGTACAAGGTAACTTTCAAGACTTGTCACGTCTGTTTCCCAGATTTAGCACCAACTCAGAGGTGTGAACGTATAACAGGATGGTCTTTGTCCACCCCTTCTACATCACTCTCTCGAGGAAACCACTAATAATACTGAATTACATAACTAACGTTTTGGTTTCCTTATGAAGCGCATTACGTTACACCTGTTTTTACAGGTGGAGCTGGTTCTCATTCACAGTACCAATTAGAAATTTCGCCTAATTACTGTGCTTTCTTAAAGATTATGACTAGTTCGAAGAGAATGATGTATTCACCCATGGTTCATACGGATTCAGAAATTATCGTTTTTGTGAGACGCATGCAGGTAAGAGTCCTGTAGATAACGGGTCTCAAATGGGTTCTATATTCCGGGAGATTTTTGTAACTGTATCTCACAAGAGTGCTATTGGAAAAAAAAAACACAGTTGTGCGACTGGCTTCGTGATGTCCAGTAACAATGGTCACAGTACGTAGGAATTAACGAAAAGTCATCGAATAAAACAGAAGTGTTTGCCACGATAGTGTCAAAAGCCCCTTGCTGTTCCTTATCTGCAAAATGATTAGGATAATATCTGCATGGTGCAAAAATTGACTGCTGACTCGAAATGATGTGTGAAGACATCCGTAAATGTACTAAAAGAAATCTGTTTAGCTTCATTTACATGATAATTCAGAAAAAACTACATGCCACAAAGTCAACTAAATACTTATGTTTGACAATTACGAAGAAGTTTAATTCGAAAATACACGTAGAAAATATCGTAGGGGAGGCAATCCAATGGCTGTCTATAATTGGCAAATCACTTATATGATGCATCAGTTTTACTACAGAAACTGCCTACACTATATTCGGCACTCTGGTTTAGAATATTTTTACGCATTTTCGAATCCCCACTGCGTGGAATTGACGTACGATGTAGAGAATCTTATAAGAAGCACAAGTCGTTTCGTATTAAAGGAAAGAGAGTATCACGGAAATGTATTTATGTAAATGTAGATGTCGAAAAATGTCGTGTCAAAATTACCTGACGCACTCCTACTACCACTGATGACGAAATGAGGCACAGGTGTTTAACAAAATGACAGAAATTTTCCAATAGCCTTTGTACGTTCCATGTGATTCGTGGGATACAGGAGGACTGCAAAATGGAGAAATTAACACAGGGAAACAAACAGTAGACCTCTTAAACATGTAAGAATAACACAGTCGACCTGAGAGCATGAGGTAAAGACCACATCGCAACTATATCGCTACTGTGAGTCCTGACGACATTAGAAACACGGTTTATTTTTGTAAAAGTGTAGAATAATGGTAAAATTTGCACTGTGCTTTTCAAGGAAGCAAGAAGAATTCTAATGCCTCTCTTGTCACTCTCGGGAAAATTTACCGCCACGAGTAAAAATCTTATATCCACGATTAATCGTCAGATCAGCGCCAGTTTTGAAATTTCTTTCCCGGAAGTCATTTGCATCTACCTGCATTTACATCTGCATGATTACTCTGCAATTCAGAGTTAAGTGCCTGAAAAGAGTTTCACCGAACCATTTTCTGACTCTTTCCCTACCGTCCATCTCTCGAATTGCGCGCAGGAAAAACAAACCCATAAATCTTTCCGTCTGAACACTGATTTCCTGAATTTATTATGATTATAATTTCTCTCTGTGTACGCGAGGTCAACAAAATACGTTTTTACTCAGAGGCGAAAATAGGTTTCTCCGCAACAACATTCAACATTGCCTTTATGATTGCCACTGTATCCTGCGGTATCATATCCGTAACATTCAATCCCCTGTTATACGATATTACAGGTTGAGCTGCCGTCTTCCATGTTATTTTGTCGTTCATATCTGATAAAGTTTGCATACCGGATTCCAATATTATATTTTTATTTTATTTTTTATAAAACGTTGTAGTTCTAAGCGACAAAACTACTTGGTCACAGTCCATAGATATACAGACAACTGAAACTATATTATACTAAGCACTACACACACGAAACACACACACACACACACACACACACACACACACACACACATCGATGATCGAGGCGAGGACTCGAACCTCCGATGCGAGTGACCGCAGGATAGTTTAGGGTATTGTAACGCTGTCTTTCTTTTTATATTCCATCATAAAAGAAACATATGCGCTATTGTCACTGTTCCTTAACAATCTAATTGTTTGTTTTAAAGTTGAAAGTTGTTCGAAAGTGAAACGAGATCAGCAAATACAGGCGTAAAATCGTTAAAGTTACTGGAATATCCCTGAGAATACGATATTTGAAATTAATTCTCAAGTGCAGATCAAAATACTTCCTCCAATTTTGATTAAGTACGACTCCATAAATTTAACTAGTATGCCAGAAAATAATCATAAGCGACGTTTGAAGTACTTTTTCTTTCACCTTACGTTTTTCTATGTATAAAGAAGAGTGACCTTTCGTGTGTGTGTTTGAAATTCACACAGATCTACAGATTCATTCTGATATTCGCATTTTTTCACACGTGCTATTAAAGCAAAAGGATGTTCAGACTACACATAAACTTTCGTATGGTGGGTACCGTTGGGTTCTTTTTATTTTCAGGTTTGGGCACATATCTACATTGTTATTAATATCTTGAAGAAATCCATCAAAACCAGAGAATACTTTACGGTTTTGACAGCGTTTTACTGCTTATTGAAAAGCTCACTCAGGTATGATTTTTTTCATGTAGAGTCATTTTTAAAACCACAAGCCATTGTATGCAGCGTGAGATAATGTAACTTTCAATAAACTTCGACAGTGTTTCACTGATCACCACGAAATTTGACAGTTGTATGTGGGATTTCGGATATAAGCAGAGGAGAAGATGAAATGAACATGTGGAATGAACAGAGACAAGACGATGAGGTGGAACAGGAAGGGGGAATGCGAAATTAATGGGCCGAGACAGAGGAAGGAGGAGACAGGAAGACGGGAGAGGTAAATAGGAACTGACAGAGGCAAAGAGATGATTCGAGAATGTTCAAATGTTTGTATGTATAGCTTATGGGACTTAACTATGGGGTCATCAGTCCCTAAACTTACATACTACTTACGAACTAGCTAATACTAAGGACGGCAGAAATATCCATGCCCCAGGGGGGATTCGAACCCCCTTCCGTAGTGGCCGTGCAGACCGTGACTGGCTCGAAGCAGAGCGCTCGGCTACCGCGGACGGCTGAGATAATTCGAATTGGGATGCATTTTGGGAGTATGGAATACTTAAATATACAAAGTATTTCGTTAGACTCACTTGTAATAGTTCTGAATATATCGGTAAACAATTGTTGTAATATAATCATTCAGATCTACCCTAATGCAGAATTAGGACCGACTCATTTGCAATTCATGAACTCTAGATTAAAAATTGATTTTTGGACTAAAATAGGGACGGAGGACGTAAATATGATGTCATTATGATAGCAGTAATTTCAGCCCAGTTGACATCATTTGGAGAAGTTGTTAGTCGGATGGAGTAATTTGCCTTAACACTAGCTGTGGTTCGTCTTTCAAGTTTTCCGCATATGCTGTACCAAAATACAGTAAGCTGTGTTTTAAGGGCCACACCGATGGCCTCTCTCCAGGTCTAAGCAAAATCCATTGTATCCCTTGTCCGTAGCCAAATTAGCAACCGATATCGTAGACCAACATGAAAACATAATTTACTGAGCGGCCTTCTCATACTACGCTACTGGTCATTAAAATTGCTACACGAAGAAGAAATCCAGATGATAAACGAGTATTCATTGGACAAATATACTAGAAATGACATGTGATTACATTTTCACGCAGTTTGGGTGCCTAGATCCTGAGAAATCAGTACCCAGAACAACCATCTCTGGCCGTAATAACGGCCTTGATACGCCTGGGCTTTGAGTCAAACAGAACTTGGATGGCATGTACAGGTACTGACGCCCATGCAGCATCAACACGCTACCGCAGTTCATCAAGAGTAGCGACTGGCGTATTGGGACGAGCCAATTGCTGGGTCACCATTGACCAGACGTTTTCAATTATTGAGAGATCTCGACAATGTGCTGGCCAGGGCAGCAGTCGAACATTTTCCGTATCCAGAAATGGCCGTACAGGACCTGCAACACATGGTCAGGAAGTATCCTGCTGAAATATAGGATTTCGGAGGGATCGAATGAAGAGTAGAGCCACAGGTCGTAACAAATCTGAAATGTAATGGCTACAGTTCAAAGTGCCGTCGATGCTAGCAAGCGGTGAGAGAGAGACGTGTAATCAATGTCACCCCATACCATCACGCCGAGTGATACGCCAGTATGGTGATGATTAAAAACATCCAATGTGCGTTCACCGCGATGCCGCCAAACACGTATGCTACCATCATGATGCTGATAACAGAACCTGGATTCATTAAAAAAATTGCCATTCGTGCTGGGAGCTTCGTCGTTGCATCGTCAAGGATAACCGCAGCAGTGGTCTCAGGGCTGACAGTCCATGCTTCTGTAAACGTCGTCGAAATTTCGTGCAGACGGTTGTTGTCTTGCAAACGTCCCCATCTGTTGACTCAGGGATCGAGACGTGGCTGCAAGATCCGTTACAGCCATGCGGGTAAGATGCCTGCCATCTCGACTGCTACTGATACGAGGCCGTTGGGATCCAGCACGGCGTTCCGTATTGCCCTGCTGAACCCACCGATTCCATATTCTGCTAACAGTCATTGGACCGCGACCAACGCGAGTAGCAATGTCGCAATACGATAAAACGCGATCGCGATAGGCTGCAATCCTACCTTTATCAAGGTCGGTAACGTGATGGGACGCATTTCTCCTCCTTTCACGAGGCATCACAACAACGTTTCAACAGGCAACGCCGCTCAACTGCTGTTTGTGTATGAGAAATCGTTTGGAAACTTTCCTCATGTTAACACATTGTAGGTGTCGCCACCGGCGCCAACCTTGTGTGAGTGCTCTGAAACGTTAGTCATTTGCATATCACAGCATCTTGTTCATGTGGTTTGAAATTCTAGCCGGTAGTACGTCATCTTCGTGGTGTAGCAATTTTAATGGCCAGGAGTGTAGATAAACACGCCAGAAACTGCTTTGTCTCATCCTGATACGACATGAATGTGAATGTAAGTAATAGTATTCTTTAACTACAACCATCATTAAAGTACATCAAATCAACAACCAGCTTTAATTTGCTGAGGCTATGTGGGATGAATGAAAAATTGATGAACAAATATTTCCAATAAAGTAATTACTTACTTGTTGATTAGGTCTGCTTCAACATAAATATATCCACTGTGGAACATGTGGCGTATAATTATTCTGGAGAAATGCAACCGGTTTCCACTTGCTATCCAGCAACCCCCCCCCTCTCTCTCTCTCTCTCTCACTTGCCCAACGCCTTCTCTCTCTACATCGCCTTCCTCGGTGTCACAACCTTCTGCACCTCCTCCTATTCATCCTATCATTATCCTCGTTTGTGTCTCTCATCTCCTCATCTGTCCTTTGTTAGTCCATCTTGTCTTAATCCATATGTCTGACAATTTTCAATAGTTCTCATCGTAGTTATTGAAATGGCGAACTTGAAAAACTATGTCAGTAAACAACACAATATTCACAGTTATCATGTATAATGCACTGTTTTCTTGTGCTGACAACATTATTTGCATAGGAATGTCGTTATTCCAGCTGCCAGGGTTGCTCGTGTTACTGAAAATGTTGCACTTAAAGGTGAACGTCCCTAGAGAGCTTCTCTGTGGAAAGTCCTTGCTTTCGTGGGACATCTTCAGCACAGCATAAGATTGGTATTCGGGGCACAACTTGGCAGCAATTCAACTTTCGATGTTGACGTGTTATGACTACGGATGACTTTAATGCATTGTAGATAAGATAATTTTGGAGATATTGAGTTATGAACACATACTTCCTCTATATGCCCAAACGGCTACGTACACACTTGATTTTTGTTTTGTGCACGTGTCTGAGAATCTCCAGTAGAATTATTCTACTTTCATTGGAGTTATTGTGCAATCAATAGTAGCATTTATTACCAGCGATACACAGGTGTGTATTTATTCCTTTCTTATGTCAGAACAACTCCTCCAGCTCTCTGTGTACATCTCTTTCTTTGGAAATCTCTGTACATTTCCGATTCATTTTTATAAAGATCAATTCATCTCGCCTTCTGAACTATGTGTCCCACAATAGTTTAATTTTCCAGGAACCTACAGAAATATTGTGAAACGGCCTGAGAATTGTGTTGTATAGTTGGTACTAAATACTTAATAAATTACAACCCAATGTACGATAGGGCAAATTTCTATGCAATTCATTGCTTCTGACGTCTTATCTATTGAACTACGCTTTATTTCCCAGGTATATTCAATGGAATATGAACATACTCTAAGTTAAACATTCCACTAATCCAATTAGTATGTAATAAATTGTAGTACGTAATAAATTGTAACGTCAGGCCGAATATTAGTAATTCTTTACGAACGACGGAAAATTAATTAGGCGTAAACTTCTTTCCTATCATCATTTATTAGGTGTTGTCAGCGAGACATTTTCGTAAGAGTTTGAAAATAGTTTTAAAGTTTGTTCCAAAAACGTCAACGGCTCTTATTTTGCAATCGTGGATGAATAACGTATCGTTATTCACGTCTCGTATTATGTATCAATATTCGTTGTTTATGACGTCGTATACCCTGAACTAAATATCGTAGCTGATTTTCGTGCACATAGCTATTGATTTCTTATGGTAAGGAATATCTGTACGAAATTTGGTTAAAATTGATCTATTACATTAGAAGGAGATGTGAAATATTTTCGCTTTCAGGAACTCCTTCTTTTGTGACGTCAAATCTCCCAAACCACGTATTATATATTACCTCTACTCCCACCGCGAGAGTTGTCTCACAATTAAAAAAAAATAAAATAAATAAATAAATAAATAAATAAATAAAAAGAAAATAAAAAAAATAAATGAAACAAATAAAAAAAAGGGTATGGGGCAGCAGTGTCATTCTTTAGTAATCTGCCCAACGTTTCGTCCACTATTGCAAGTGGCCCGTCTAAGTATTTTTCTAACTGCTAGATGAGTAAAGGCTTAAACCCATAAGCTACTAGCTTAAGCCCGCGGCTCCGGTCGCGTGTTGGTTCATTATGATAGATAAGCTATCTTTCACAGATCGATGACTTGATGTAATGCGCGAAACGTCAAATCGATTTTTTAAAGAGATGTATTAAAAGAAATTACTTTTCTACTGCTTTACTTGTTTATTCTTATATTTCCTTTTTCGTATGCTTATCCTCTCAGAGAAAGAGCTGAAAACATTGAAGCACGCATAGACCAAAGATATGGTCTGTAACATCACGTTTCGCAGTATGTAACCTCCATGCTATAGAGTCGCAAACGTCATCGCTGGCCTTCAGTCCGATTTTTTAAAATAATTTGACGACTTTCAACCACCATATCTTCCACCCCCTTACAGCTATCGGCATGGAACTGCTTTGGTGTACAACGGGAGACTTCCGACAATTACACACAGACCATTCGTTTGCGTTCTGTAGTTTTCCCTGCAGAGCGAAATATTAACACACACACACACACACACACACACACACACACACACACACACACACGTAGAATTTTATATATACCGATAACTTTCCATCCCAATATACTACACGCTTTTATCATTATCAACCCTCAAGCAACAATGCAACCAATAACGCCAGTTTCAAAGAGTAAAGATAATTTTCAAAGAGTTATTATTGTTCGGTATTTCGCGTTATATTCTTCAAATTACTAAATATCTAACATATCGCTATAAAACCGTGCCCAAAACCTTCCTCAGGTACAAATTAGTAACTGTACTAATATTTAAGTCTGTGCGTCTTGTCGTTCGGACGTGATAAGCGTACACCGAACAGACATTCGCATTAATATATATAGATAAACAGCTATCCGATCGTCATAAAACCGTGCCTAAAGCCTTCCCCGGGTAGACGTTAGTAACTGTACAAATTTTTAGCTCTTTATGTCTTGTGGTTCAGACGTGAGAAACGTACACCGAACAGACATTCACATTTATAGATATAGATTGGAACAAGAAGCTTGAGGATGAGGAGGAAGAGGAGGATGTTGGGAATTATTTATTGGTATTCCAGCCGGGTGGCAAGGAACTATGCAAACTACAATCGACGACGTCCATTTCTATCAATGAGATGGAGTAATGCAACCACCATTGATAAAAAAATCACTTAATATAAACAATAATCGACGACGCTATTTTCCGTCAATGGCGCGAAATAAAACAAATATTAACAAATAACCCTAATATCCCCCATCCTTCTCGTCAACCTACAACTTGCAATATTATATAACAACCAAACTGTCACGGCAATACTGCTAGGCTGTTGTCGTTATTGTCTTGTACAGACAGTTCTCCAGTTGGCACTGGGATGAGAGCCTGCCTGGTACGTGTTTTGAGACGATGCCGCATCGCCGTGTTTTCCACTCTGGTCCTGTCCCATCGGCAGCGTGGTCGCCAAACGCCACGCCGGACTCTATTTGGCGGCAATCGGAAGTCCCGCCCGCAGCGACCGCCGGCAGTAATCGAGTTCGCCGGGCGCCCGCAGTTCCCGGCCGGGCGCTGCCATCGGGCGGCTTCCGACCGCCCAGCGCCGCCGAGCGCCAGCTAGTCCACCAGCGCCATCCTGGCCTTCCCATTACTGGCCGGAGCCGCAGCCGCTCGTAATTGCTCGATTAAAACGCGCGGCCCAGTGCGACATTCGGCACTAATGAAGCGGGCCCTCGCCTTTGTGCAACCCTCGCGCGCTTTTCGACTATCGATTATCACTCCCCGGGCGCGGCGGCTCTTTCGATTGGGCCGGCGAGCGCTCGATCCGCGTGGGCACTTTTCACTGTGCAGTAAGTATTGGATTTCGTTATTCAATTTTACTCCCCGAGGCACTAGAGTGGACTAATCAGTCGCGAGATGGAAATCCCGTGCAGTGATTTTACAGGCAATTCTTCGCGTGTTGGCATGCAAGTTTCTAAAAAATGGGGCGCGGAAATTTTCGAGCAATTTCAGTGCTGAATGGGGATTTGCGGGAGCTCTCGGATCTTTCGGTGAGGCAGAGAGACCGCTGGTGGCTGACCAGGAGATAATCTCAACTAATTCGCTTCTCATAGCACGAATCCCACTTCTTACCTGGTTCCAGTTTGAAAAGGGGAACAGTCTTCTGAATTGCGCAATAACTCTTTCAAAGGAAATTCCGATTACTGGACATGCATGGCGTTTACGATGATGAGACCGACACCGCAGTAAAAAAATTAGGAATGCCGTAAGTGTTTAGTTAAGTTTGGTAAGCAACATACAGGAAGTAACACATCCAAATACCAGTTCTAGATCAGTTTCACCTGCTATTTAAAGTTCATATAAGTCTAAAAAATTCATCATTATATTAAAGTTTGTAGATATGGAATAAGATTTTCGTGCAAAAGCAACGCAGGCATGCATGCAATTTCTCTATCATGAGCTTTTGATCCGAGTGATTGAATCCTACTCATGTGCAGATTGTAATATTGTAATCGTCAAAACGTAAGGAGATCGGACCTCGATAAATTGCAGGAGTTTTTTTTTTCAATAAGAGTCATTGAAATAAGAAATAGTTATAACATAGGACGTAAGGTTAGATTAGAGACGGAGATGAAAGAGTGAAGGCCCGAGAGATCTGAAAGGTACATTGAAAGACTTTTCGTTCATATTCAGAAGACAACACCTTATAAGATTAGAGATAGGAAGTTCAAGTTCACCCGTCAAGTTCATTAGTATAACCTGAAGAAATCATTAGCATTTCACTCATTGTGACCGTAGCTTATCACAGGTCCTGTTGCCTAGTTGGCTGGATGTTCGCACCCCTATGACCCCAGATAATCTATTCCACTGCTGACGACACCGATGCGTTTAATGTGTGAATGTCGTTCAGTTGGACAGCCATCACTGTGCATGCAGTTGGTTCCAAAATTGAAGCGTAGTCGCTGGGAACGGGTACAGCGCTGCCACCCGCCATACTTATCATTTTAAATCGGGAACTAGTCTAGTGATCTGGTGACCAGAGCAAAAGGCGTACATCCTAGCATACCGAAAGGCACTTGTGTTTAACATGTGTTCGTGCGTTGCGTTGTAAACAGATTGCGTCTGGATTGTCGCATAGACACAGCGTATCTACTGATCGCAGAATGTGATTCACGTATGTGAAACCGGTCACAGTGCCCTAGACACCCACCATCTGTGATTTTTTTATTCTGCCTAATAGTACCTTGCTTCATGAAATATGGTGCTGGCATTGTATGTTTATTGCGAATGCAATCACTGTGATGACGCTGCCACGGTCTGCGACTCATCAACATGTGGCCAATACAACCTCGATTCGCGAGAAAAGATTATCTGATGCCTTTCTGACCCCAATGACGTCCTTGCGAATACAATTGCCGTCCAGCTTGATTCTGTTAATTAATTAAAAGCAGGCGGAAAAGTGGACCGCGCACAGGTACCCCATGCCGTAATAAACGTAGAAGGATGTGTGACACTGTTACACCAAACCCCTGACATTTTGGCGGGGTTGGTTTGTGTCTTCCGGTCTGTCCCATCTAGTCGTGTTCTTCGGTTTCCAAGCAGTCGCCTGAACAGCTAAGGCAGATAGTGAATCAGTACACAATGACTAATCGGATTAATTATTGCTCCCTTTGTGATAGCAACATTAGAAGGAAACTACATTAGATAGGTTGCAAGAATGGCGCTTGGACACAACAAGACAATGACCTAACTAAGAATGGCGCGGGCTGATTTTCGTCGAATAGTCTGTTCTTCTGTTCAAACGGAATGGATTATTCATTGTAAATGAATAAGTTTGATAGCGTGAAGATCTTTTGCAGCATATAACAGACTTCATATTGACTAAGAAATGTGGGATTCTTGAACACAATTTTTCCCTGTGTCAGCGGGTCACACTTGATTCCTAATAGTCTGAAGAAGATTCTGGACGATTGTGGAAAAATTATTTGGCCAAAGAAATCTCCAGAAATGAATATCATCGATATAATCAAAAATAACTTCTGTACAAAACGCCGCACCGGAAGCAGTTTGAGATTTATGGGGAATAAAGTGGCACCATTTCAGACTTTTCCTTGAGGACCCAAATAGACGTCGAGTTGCCACATTTCACCGACAAGAAGGTGTTCCGTCACGTTGTTGTTAGGTATACTATGTGATCAAATGTATCCAGTCACCCCTAAAACCTATGTTTTAATATTAGTCGCATTGTGGTACCACCTGCTGCCATGTTATATCAGTGACAACAATAGTCATGAGAGAGCAGAATGGGGCGCTTTGAACGTGGTCTGGTGATTGGGTGTCATTTTTGTCAGAATTCTAAACGCAAGATATTCCGCACTCTTAAACATTCCTAGGTGCCTGTTTCTGATGTGATAGTGGAGTCGTGAAGGGTCACGAACAGCACGAAAGAGTACAGGACGATTTCACCTGTTGACTGACAGACCGCCGACAGGTGAAGATGGTCGTACAGTGTATTAGGAAGGCGTCTATCCAAAGCATCACACAGGAATTCAAAACTCCAAGTACTATTACGGTTAGGTGATAAAACTTGTATTTAATGGTAAAGCAGCTGCACATAAGGCACATATCATGCAAGTCAATGCCAAACGACGCCTCACTTAGTATAAGGATCGTAAACATTGGACGATTGACAGTAGAGAAACGTTGTGTGGTGTAACGAATCACGGTACACAATGTGGCGATACGATGGGAGAGAGTGGGTATGGAGAAGGCCCGGTGAGCATCATCTGCTAGAGTGTGTAATGCCTACAGTAAAATTCGGAGGCGGTGTTGTTGTGGTGTTGTGTTTTTTCGTGGATGGGACTTGCACCCCTTGTTGTTTTGCTTGGCAGTTACACAGCACAGGCCTACATTGATGTTTTAAGCATCTTCTTGCTTCTTGGGGATGGCTATTACATCTTTCAGCACGATCGAGAGCCTGTTCATTATGCACGGTATGTGGCGGAGTGATTACACGACAGTAACATCCCTGTAATGGACTGACGTACAAAGAGCCCTGACTTTTATCCAACAGAACACCTTTGAGATGTTTTGGTACGCCGACTTTGTGCGAGGCTTTACCGACCTACATCGATACCTCTCCTCAGGCCAATCTGTGAAGATTGGGATGCTATTCGGAAACTCTCCAGCAGCTGATTAAAGGTAAGTGAGTGGAAACAGTCATCAAGGATAAGGGTGGGCCAACACCATATTGAATTCCAGCATTACCGACGGAGGTCGCCACGAAATTTCAGCCAAGTTCCGGTACTTTTGATCACGTACGAGGGGCGTTTGAAACGTCCCTTCAAAGTCCAAGAGATGGCACCATCGACGCATATAGAGGTCATCATGGTGACTCTGCACTTTCGATTATAACATTTTATAAGTGATTTCAAACTTTTCGTAGAGGCCATATGCCAAAAGTAACGCTGAACATTCTGCACTCCTTGCGGAGGCTACGACTCCAGAAATCATTGATAAAATCCATGATATGTCGATGGATGACAGAAGTGTTAAGGTGCGTGAGATTGCTAGTTCTGCGGGTATCTCGAATGAGCAGGTACATTATGTTTTGCAATAAACATTTGGACATATGAAAGCTATCCGCAGATGGGTGTCGCGGTTGCTCACGTTTGACGAAAAATGGAATCGTGTGAAGTGTTGGAAGGAAGGATTGCAGCTGTTCAGGACGATTCCGCAGGACATTAAGCGTCGTTTCGTCACCGTGGATGAAACATGGATAAATTACTAGTCTCCTGAGACCAAAGAACAATTTAAACAATGGGTTACCTAGGGGGAAACGGCACCAAAAAAGGCGAAGACCGGTCCTTCGGCAGGAAAGGTTATGGCGACGCTCTTTTGGGATTGCACGTGATAGTCCTCATCAACTATCTGAAACAGAGTAAAACTATTTCAGGTGCCTATTATTCATCGTTATTGGACCGTTTGAAAAGCGCGCCAAAGGTAAAACGCCGGCGATTAACCCACAACAAAGTCCTTTTCCATCACGACAATGCACCAGCACACACTTCAGCAGTTGTGGTCGCAAAATTATTGGGAATAGGATTCCAACTCGTTTCACATCCCCCACTATTCAACAGAGTTGGCCTCCTCGGACTACTATTTGTTCCCCAATTTGAAGAAATGGCTGGCGCGACGAAGACTTCATTCAAACGAGGAGGTGATTGCAGAAACTAATAGCTATTTTGCAGGCTCGGACAATTCCTATTATTCGGAAGGGATCAATAAATTAAAACAGCGTGGGGCGAGGTGTGTAAGTCTAAAATGAGACTATGTTGAAAAATAAAAATGGCTTTCCACAAACACGTTAGTAATTTTTATTTTTACACGGAATTTTCTAACGTATCTTAGTAGTCTTGTTAATTCATTGTAGCCTATTAGGTTTGTACTGAATCGCGAAGCCCTTCATACACACGCCCACGCTTGGGCGACAGAATCTTTATCAAAATTAGCGTCAGCCTTGTAAGATGTAATGGGCGAGCATGGGACCGACTGCTCCTGGTACCTACAGTGGCTACCTGCCACCTGCGGCCGCCGAGCAGCAAGTAGCACCGCCACTGTGCGATCGATGGCGCTGGCCGGCGCGTGGGCACGGCACGGCACGGCGCTGTTGCGGCTCCTAACGGCTTTATTATGCCCCGCTATCATGCGCCGCCGCCGCCGCCGCCGCCGCCACCGCCGCCTCCGCCTCCGCTGCCGCTATGATACCCTCTCGGCGGTTCCGATTAATGAATAATTCGGCCGACGATTGTGTGGCCGGCGAGGAGGCCGCCTGGAATAGCCGGCCGCGAGCCTGGCGCCCGGAAATTAGAGATCCGCTCGTCGTGTTGGGGGGGGGGGAGGGGGGCTACTCGACACCGCACTGTGGCTGCCGGCACTGACGTCGTCACATTTCTGAAAGCAGAGTTGAAGTGTATCGGGAGAACGGGAAGTAAAACCGTGTCGTGTACCCGAGATTCGTTTTTAACACGCCCTTATACGGTTACTTTATTCCGTACATTTTTTTTTATTTAACCCAGCTACCTGATGTATAAGCGACTTACGACCATTGGATTGTGAAATGTCTGCTTAATTTTATCGTCGATCTAGTCCAGAAGTGGACATATACGCTAACGCTAGTGCGTGGGATCGCCTTACCTTCCAGAAGGCAATTTCCCCCTCCACCTCTCTGCCTACGCCGTTAGGAAGTCGCGGAGGAAGAATAGCGTACTGTCTTCGATGTCAAAATTTCATTCGCGTTAATGGTACAACGGAAATGGGGGGGGGGGGGGGGGGGTGACGAAATGGCTGAGATGGAGTTCTTCAAAGTGAAGAGTTGCACAACTTGCATTTCTGTCTAACTTTTCAAGCCAAATGAATGTTGTTAGTTTAACTGTGATAGACATTCATTACCTATTTGCCGATGTTTTTACTGTGTTTTGAAAGCAAAGTTGCTGTTGTGTATACAACAAGTAAAGTAATTCGCGCTCTTTTCGCGATGACAAAATTTCATTGACGTTATTGGTACAACGGAAATGGGGAGTGACGAAGTGGCTGAGATGGAGTTCTTCGAAGTGTAAACGTCTCATTTGCACAACTTGCATTTCTGTCTAAGTTTACAAGCCAAATGAATGTCGTTAGTTCAACAGTGATAGGCATTCATTTCCCGTCAACGGCATACTGTGTACATTATATATATATATATGGCGTCTGTTCTTTCGGACACGTCAGAAATATGTCATTTACAATTTTCAGACGACGGGCAATGATCCTTTCTTCCGTGCGGAGGAACTCCTAGGTCCTTACTCTCAAGGGAATCAGTTTGAATAACTACGAGTTTAATAGTGGGCATGGTAAAATTGAGAATTTTGTATCTAACGGGAGGCGTCCTTAAGTAAACCATTGCAGGTGTGGTGATCGAAGTACTCCATAGCAGAACAAAGAAAACATTATTATGAAAATATAAGCCCTAACAGAACAAAATAGAAATTTAAATCCATAATAAGGTTTCCAACGTAGGCCGCACAGGCCAAATGACGAAAAGTAGAATAATACCAGCAACAGAACGAAATAAAACTGAACTAAAGACTAAAGATAAATCGCCTGCCTGGAATCTGAGGAGTCGCGTGACTGTAGCTCTGTCAGGCTATGGCTCCTTCAGCCTTCAACTCTCAGCAATGTGAGCAAACACCCGAAAAGATATGTGGTTCGCAATCTACGTTAAAAGGTATGCTCCGTTGGTTGTATAAAACAGGTAAGTTAATGACACGCAGTGTTCTTTAGGGCGTCCAATAGAAAAACCTTGCACGAGGCCACTGATGGACACGAAAGTACAAAACCTGGTTACTGTATTAAATCCGCAGATAGCGCTATTAGCACATTTCCACTTTGCTTTAATACAACCGTGTGACCTAAGTACAGTGATACTTCGAATTTTCATTCTCCTGAAATAGGTGGGAGTTGGAGCTTTAAACTTTTACGAATTCCACACTTTACACACACAACTTTAATGGCGTAACGTCCAGTGCTATACTGAAAGGAACTGATACGAGAGAATTAGTACCATATGAAAATGTTTACGACATGAAAATGTTTACCTCACAAATCCGCCGCGTCACGATTGAGCAAGAGGAAACCCATGCTTTGCCCTTCCTTTATGTCCTTGTCAGTGGCCACCTCAGCCACAGTCTTTATAGGAATCCCACACATACGGATCGATATCAGAATTCCCTCAGCCATGTAGCGGACGAGCCCGGAATTCTAAACATCCTAGATCATTGACGAAAAGTCGTCTCAGGCGCTGAAAGTGTCTCATACATCTCTGAACGTCTTCAGGCAAAATAGCTATAGTCACCGACAGACACATCAATACATTTCAGGCAATAAGAGGAAGGTAAATACGCCCGAACAACCAAACAAGAATATTGCGATTATGTCATCCGTGTTACAGTCTCCGGATATACTAAATGGCTCTTGAAGAGATACATTATTACGTCAGCCTTGAGCCCCCCTTCCCCTCCCTCCCCCCCTCCCACCGACAACGTCCACCAAAGATAAGATAGCTGATGAGGACTATTAAGTCGGTATAGGGTTAAAAAGTACCAGAACTTTAGAAGATACCATGTGAGTGTGGCTGCTATTATATTGGACAAGCTGCACGCATCGTGAAACAACGCTGGAAGAATGCTACCCGCAAAGAACCGCCGTAGCAGAGCATTCATTAAAAATCGACGTCTAATTAGTTTAGACGAAACATCTGTCATTGCAAAAACGAAGGGATGCAATCGAATTGAAAACATCTGGGAACACCGTAAGAACGTCGGGCTGTAGCGGAGCACAGCCTGGCATATTGCCTTCGCGATGGAGAAGTGGACGCGGCGGACACAGAGAGTGTACAAGAGCATACACGACCAGGAAGATAGGGCAGTAAAGTCAGCCAAAAGCAGACGCGGCGAACTAGGGGCGTGAAAATTATAAGTCATCACACCCATCAGCGTGGTTGTTCAACTGCAAGCTGCTGTTCCTGTTACCGTAACAGAATAGTATCGTATATAATTTTGAAATTTGGATCGGCTTCGACATGAGATACAATCTTAGTTTGAAAGACAAGTGCAAGTCACATTCTTCTCTCCTGTCAAAGATACTGATGTTAACAGAAATCACATTTATAGGCATTGTTAATATAGGAATACGCTTCTTGCACACATACAGTGAATACAGAAACCAACTTTAGCAATACAATATAGCTATCGAAACAGTATGTCCGTATACATACTGGTCATAAATCAAGCACTAAAATAGCGCTTGACACTCGCATGCGATCGACTGCCGCACGCTATGTTGGACGTAAATAGCTCAGTCGCACGGCTCCAAAGCAACCAAAGGCCGTAGGAGTATACACAGTGCTGTACAGCTCAAGTATACGTCGTCCTGGTGTTACCTGAACGAGCACATACGTCGGATCTCTCCTAATTACTTGTTTGTCGAGGGCTGTCACTAGGCCGAAAGAAAATATTATGTAACATATAGGTTTGTTACAACGTAGGCTTTCGCGAACATTATTGTCAAAATTGAAATTCTTCTGATCTATTTGCCGCGCCATGATACGTTTCTCCAACGTTTCGGATCAGTTACAAGAGCCTTCTTCAGGCTTCACTTACAATTTTTGTATGACATACGTCACATTTCTGAAGAATAATCCTGTAAGAGTTGGAGAAACATATCATAATGACGCGGCAAATTTCAGAAATTGTAAGTGAGGCCAACATTTACAGTGCTATCACAAAACTGAATGTACTTCATTTCCGCTACTGTTCACCTTTTCGGTTCATGTGCTTAAATATAAGCAACGCCCAAAAAGAATAACAGCCTAAAGCTTAATTACACCTGTTTTGTAAAATCAGGCTTCAAAAACTTGCGACAGGCCCTTTCACAGGTTTTATGGTATCAATTGATTATAAGGTTAATTAATTAAATAAGCTGATACCAAGTAAGTTGAAATTCTTATAACACCTAACAGCATAAATCTGAATACACTCCTATATGTTTCGTATGCCAATCAATATCATTGCGATACAATTCATTGGTAATTCACTGTTTTCATGGAACACAACACTACAAAACAGGCTCACCCTTCATCCATTTCCATTGATTTCGTAATGGTGTAGATACAGAACACGCAACGGAAATATCAGGAAAACTGGAGAATGGTCGGGATCCGAATCGGGGGTCTCTTACCCAGAAGTCAGTTGCTTTTATATCTATACCGACCAGCCACAATGGTTTCGCTGATCTGCATGGTTTAATGAGGCGAATTTTCCTCTTCAGTCCAAATCCTAATATCTACATCTACATCTACATGGGATACTCTGCAAATCACATTTAAGTGCCTGGCAGAGGGTTCTTCGAACCACCATTATACTATTTATCTCCCATTCCATTCTCGAATAGCGCGCGGGAAGAAAGAACACCTGAATCTCTCTGTTCGAGCTCTGATTTCTCCTATTTTAATCTGATGGTCATTCCTACCTATGTAAGTGGGAGTCAACAATATATTTTCGCATTCGGAGGAGAATGTTAGCGATTGGAGTTTCGCAAGTAGCTCACGCCGCAGCGATAAGCGCCGTTGTTGTAATGATTCCTATCCCAGATCCTGTATCATTTCCGTAACGCTGTCTTCCCTGTATCGTGACAATACGAAACGAGCTGCCCTTCTTTGGACTCTTGCGATGTCCGCCGTCAAACCCACCTAATACGGATCCCACACTGGGCTACAATACTCCAAAAAATGGACGGACAAGCGTAGTGTATGCAGTTTCTTTTGTAGTTCTGTTGCATGTTTTAAGGGTTCTGCCAATAAAACGCAGTCTCTAGTTCGCCTTTCCCACGATACTATCTACGTGTTCTTTCTAATTTAAGTCCGAAGTAATAGCAATTGATACGTATTTTGTGGGGTGTACGGCATTCAGCTTAGTTCACATGATTCTCTCTCTTGAACATGATAAACATTGGGTAGTGGTAAGAGTTGGTTCCAATCCTAACTAAAAACAAATTTTTCATTGCGAGTAAAAAGTATTGAAACCATTTCAATAGTTTAATATGAACATTTCTTTACGGCATTAATTCGGCTAAGCCGTCCTCTGCATAGACCCAGATTTTACGTCTCCTTACACACACATTCCTCCTTCCCTCCTTCATCCTATTTGTTTTATATCCCCAGTTCCTTTCAGCTGCACTAATAACGGTATCTTATTTACATGTATACTCCAACAACGACGACTACTGTCACACTTGTCGATGGTTGCCCTCTTTACCAGCATCCACTCCCTTCTATTAGGATTCCCAATTTCTCATAGGTCTGCTTAATTTAAATATGAATTCTGATATTTTCCATGTACTGTACGTTGTTTCACATAATATTTGGGTAACAATGGAATAGTGATTTTGATCAAGTATCCCAAAAGCCTAGCCCATTTTAAGGTATTTTATGGCACACTATTTTCCTCACTTCATTGTCCAGCTGCTTTTCAAGACGTATTTGCAATTAAACCGTGTCAGACATATGCGAAACAATTCTTCATCATTGCTTTGACATTATTTTATATAATTTACCTCCAAAAAAAGTAATTCAAAATGAATACATGTCCTGTCTTTATGTAGCATGACCACATTTCCGTCTCTATCTCCATTTATACCAGTATTGCCCCTGCTACATCTTGACTGTACACATTTGCGAATCTGCCACATACTAATACATCCATTTAGTGCTATTGCGTGGAGAAACCAAGGTGAAAACTTTGAAGAGCTGGGAGGGGACGGGGGGTGGGACTACTCATTACAGAATCAGGACGGCGGCGGTTTGAAAGACTGCTAAAACTGGTCAAGCAGCTAACTATGGCGGAACTAATATCAGGTTTTAATGATGGACTAGAAGAAAAAGGGAACATAAAGTTTTCCGAACAACCCTAACCACGTCCCTTCCCAGCAGCCGACCCGTGAATGCACCAAAGTTAACACCGTGATAACGGTAGCTACACCTGAAATGGGGACGTGACCTTCGGCATGCATAGAGTGTGAGAATACGTTGATTTTCAGAGGAACAAGTACTTGACACGTGTACTGTGGCGCGTACAAAAGATGGCGGTGCCTCATTTATGCTCTGGGGAACATTTAAATTGGCAGCCATTGGTCCAGCGAAGCTCGTGCAACACACTATGACGAAATTCCGTACACTGGTTGAAAAACACGTACACCCCGCAACAACGATCATGTTTCCCAACAGAAGTGAAATTTTACAAAAAGATAATGCGCTTCGTAACAAGGCCATGAATATGGCGAGGCGGATGGAGTAACATAGTGGGGAGTTTTGGTCGTACCCTGTAACTAGCAGGAACTGAACAAGATCTAATACATATGGGAAGTTTTACTGTCCATCACAGATACAAATTTTGTTTTTAATACTGATAACCTTTTCCGGTTCTTATATATATAATCATACCAATTCATTATCAGCGAGTACCGCATATATAATCAACCAGAAATAAAATATCAAGGATGAAACACAATGTGGCATTGGAGCTCATCACCCCCTTTCCCGGAATTTACGGTAATAAGTTGCGCATGTGTAGACACATTTGTGAGAAGGTGGAATGTGGAGACAGTGTGAGAAATCTGTGATAGTGGTCTGCTGTTATTCTGACAGCGGTAGCCAGTTGAAAGAAATCTGTAGCACACAGATTCGTAATTTGACTGCATTTAGAACTCAAATGGATTATCATGCATAAACCAACTAAATAATTTACTGTAATCGTCGCCAGACAAAATCATTTTCAGAAAACCATGATTAAACTCACTTGCTGGCAATGACGACAATAATGGCTGCTCCATGAACAAAAATTAAAATAGCCTCTGTTTCAGGGCAACGGAAATTTATCTGCTTAACTCGTGAAGCAAGCAGGCAAATGTTATCAAAAACACAATAAAACCACATAATTCATTATTAAGAAAATGAGAGGAGTGAAATGAGGAACACTGGGAGTAATTAATTATCTGTATCTATAAATGTGAATGTCTGTTCGGTGTACGTTTATCACGTCTGAACCACAAGACATAAAGAGCTATAAGTTTGTACAGTTACTAATTTTTACCTGGGGAAGGTCCTAGGCACAGTTTTATGGCAATCGGATATATATATTAATGTGAATATCTGTTCGGTGTACGCTTATCCTGTCCGAACGACAAGACGCAGATACTTGAATATTTGTACAGTTACTAATTTATACCTGAAAAAGGTTTTAGGCACGGTTTTATAGCGATATGATAGATGTTTAGTAATTTGAAGAATAAAACGCGAAATGAGGAAAATAATTAATCTTTGGAATTGGTTTTATTGGTTGCATTGTTGCTTGAGGGTTGATAATAATAAAAGAGAGGAGTATATTGGGATGGAAAGTTATTGGTGTATATATGTGTGTGTGTTAATATTTCGCTCTGCAGCGAAAACTACAGAGCGGAAACGAATGGTCTGTGTGTAATAGTTGTCTGAAGTCTCCCGTTGCACACCATAGCAGTTCCATGCCGATAGCTATAAGGAAGTGGAATATATGATGGTTGAAAGTCGTCAAATTATAAGAAACATTCAGATTGAAGGCCAGCTATGGCATTTGAGACTATATAGCAAGGAGGTTACATACAGCGAAATGTGATGCCACAGGCCATATATTTGGTCTATGTGTGCTACAGTGTCTTCACCTCTTTCTCTGTAACGATAAGCATACGAATAAAGAAATATAAGAATAAATAAATAAAGCAGTAAAAAAAATTCTTTTGACACATCTATTAAAAAATATCGATTTGACGTTTTGCGTATTACATCAAGTGATTGATTGGGGATATTATTATAATCATTATTGTTGAATTTCGCGATTGGATTCTTCGTAACGAGTGCATTTTTAAGTGTTATTTGTCCTACCAACATGCGTGCGGAGCCGCGGGTTTAAGCTAGTTTTAAATAAATTCTCGATATTCTGAAATAAATATAGCAGAGAGGAGGACCACATAATAAGAAATTCACCACTGCTATAGTTTAGTTAGACAAGTTACTATTACAATTGCCCATAATAAAACTTGATTCTGCCGTATAAAAACATGGAGGGACGTGGAAAACATTCTAATACACACAGGAAATTAAGAAGAGAAACACACATTCAAAACCTCATTCACACGCCAATGGTTAGCGTCACTTAAGCAGCAAACCTACAACGGCGATGCTAGGAGCAGGAGGAGAGATGGCGGTCGTCTTGATTACACAAGTAAAATTAAACTGATTCCCTAATGGATTCATGTTCGAAAAGGCATATGAAAAATCACTAACTGACCACGTGCAGTACGTAACAAAGAAACTAACTGCACAACAGTACAAAAGTTATTACAAAATTCACACATGGAATTCAATAAGAAAACTATTTACAAATTGAAACAAGAAAGCAACCAAATGGTTCTCATGGCTGCAGCCCGACACAGACCGTATCGAACGCACTTTGTGCGATGGCCCTCAATAGGGCAAGAAACTCAAAGAAAATTTAAAATAAAAACGTGAAGCTACATTTACTAGACTTAAAGGAACTTCAGATAACCACTGAATATTTCTCCCTTCATGGAGAAAGAATTACTCAGAAATTGTCTAAGCACGAAACTAGCAATCTGAAAAGGTTTAAGTTCTATCTAGAGGCACTCCTCTCAGCACTATTCCAGACAAGTACTCACCGCAAAGGCTCAAGGAAGAATGAATCCCAGCCCACGCGCAGAACGCTCCCTTGCCACACTTTCCGGTGGCGTGCGTTCGGGTTCCAGGCAAACACTTTTACCTCCCGTAACAGCTCAGAGCGATTTGCTCAAGGTAACCTCTCAGGTGCACAAAAGGTTGGCACAACCTTACCAGAACAAGAACGATGGCCATGATCTCTACAAACACTGTCTTTGGCTGCAGCGCCGGCCGCGGTGGCCGAGGGGACTAAGGCGCTCCAGTCACGGTCTGCACGGCCACTACGGTCGGGGGCTCGAATCGCCCCTCGGGCATGGATATTTGTGCCGTCCTAGTTCGTAAGTAGTTCATAAGTAGTTTGTAAGTTTAGGCAGTGATGACCCCGTGGTTAAGTCCCATAGACTTTACAAACATTTGAACATTTTTGGCTGCAGCAGAAGGTTGATCAGACGTCGAATGAGGGCATGCACTACTAACTGCAAAACGAGGCTCTAAAGCCCGAAGCACTTGCCACTGCACAACAATATTCAATGTTAAGGCAACCTTGCACGTTAATACAAATACACACGCACCGGAGCAAAATATTTGTAAACGTGTGTGGCAAGAAAATACATAGAATATTAAATAAAGTAATTAATTAGAATCCTGCTCGGTTAATTAAATGAGTAAAATGCACAATAGATGAATTTTAAATTGACCAACGGCGGAACTAATACATTTATGTGTGTGAAAAACATGTGGAACATGGGCACAAATACAGTGGACGTGTTTCATCTGATACACTCGGGTAAAGGCCCAGGCTACTTTGCATATTGCTACACTCGCCCCTCCCCCGTATCTGCAGCCGCTTGTTTTAAATGATCGCTTTGCACGGAACAATGTCTTTCAAAAAATTATAAAACGCAACTAATATATTTCTGCACCATGTATATGGGGAGTGCTGATATCTAACGTAATATAGAAGTCAATAAAGATATTTCAGTGCAACGACGTTCGTATTCTAAACGCGTTTGACAGCTCCTAAGAAAAAGGTATGATAAATATCCAATAATTCGAAAAGAAGAATGAACGGAAAAACAACGAAGCCTTCGTCAAGCCAAAACCGTTACAATACATAACAAACATAAATTGAAACATGTAGGTATGGCATCGTCCTTCCACAATGTATGTTTAATATATGACCAGTTTCAGTCAATTATTTAGCTCTCTCTGAGCACCAATTTACAGTACGAAATATAATGCTGAAACTTATCTCCCCAAAAATATTTCTTGTATCATTGATAACAGTAATGGTTGTTGAAAATTTAAGTCCGCCAAAAACTAAATTTCTCCGCCAATTAACTATAATTCTGACACAAAACTTGCGTAAAGTTGAGAACTGTATTTGATGCAAAATACTAACAGGGACATATATTCCTTCTTTTCTAATATGGTAATCGTAACCGTAATCCCGTAATAGTTTTTTGCTACGTTAGTGATGGAGAAAGAAAAATAAACATTGATGAAATAAAATCAATTATGAAATTAAAATGTAATCATCCTTATTATTAGTAAACTAATTTCACCATCAACACTTATATTTTACTATCTGATGCAACTGGTATCTTTATACAGAATCAGAGCAAAAGGACATTGCGTCCGAACGCTACTACTTCCTATCAGAGAGAGATATGATCGGCAGTAACCGCTTATTAAAAAGAAACATATGAAAACTACTTCATTAGATTGTTTATCACAGAGTACTTTTTTATAGTGACATATTTGCAGTTCTGCAATCACATTTATAAATTGTTCATAGAGTCCTTCATAATTTTATACAGAAAATACAATCCACGACAGTTTTTTAAATTGTTCATTTTAGCAGTTTCGTTATTAGGAGGCACATGTAACACTACAGTGTCTCTGAATCTCGAAATTTGGACCTATCAGATTTGAATGTACTATTTTCTTCACTGCCATCACAAGGTCTTGGAAGAAAATAAACACATAGAAGTTTTTGACACGTTTCTGACGTAGAGAAAACGGGAAACATAAAGTGTTTTCGAACTATTTGAAACTTACGTGCCCTTGTGGAAGGCTGCAGGGACTTTTAATTTGCTCTGTTTCAGAAAGGTATAGCTTTGTTTTCCGAAAACGTTGTTACAAGTTACACTTGTCACGTTATTCAGTCCTTGTGGAAACGAGTTCAAGATTTCGGCCTTGTTTTTTTTTTCTAAAAGTAAATGAACAAATTAATTCCATCTGTTCGTGTCTAACAAATCTTTCCCTGGGAAATAATTCGTGTTAGTATTTTGCACCCATGACATTTCCATTACAAGGAGAAAAAGGCCAGTGGACTGCTCCCCGAGGCTAGGCCAGCCTCCTCTGAGAAGTCAGTGAAGCGATCTCTGTATCCACTGTGCCACTCGGCCGCCGGAACTGCTTTGCTTTGGATCGGCATGCGCGCTGTGGCCGGTGACGCCAGCTATCTGGCGGCCGACACACCAGTTGATAGCCACGGCGCAGCGCTTTCAGCCAAACTTGGTCCATAAAAAACAAAACAGCGCCGCTGCGAAATAATAAAGCAGCAGCGGTGGCGGGCTGTGCGGCTGGTTTACGACCGCCGGCCAGGCAGTAAAAGAGGGTGGGGGTGTGGGTGGAGGGCTGTCCGGCGTCACACGCCGGGGTCGCCGCGTGGCGTGCGGCCGCTAGCCGGCCCAGCGAGCCACTCGCCGCTTCCACCCTCACGGCGAGCTCATAAAACTAACGTAATTTGTCCAACGGTATATCATACCTGACTAAACTACCACTCTCTGTGCGGTCGATGCACATAGCGTGTGCTTCAAGCCGGCCTTCATGCCATATTGTACCTATTTACTTACGTACTAGACGAATATGTAAAAAACATGGGGGTACATTTTTTTTTTTTTAATGCAGTATCCCTCTGATCTTTGGCATCGCCATCTAGAGGGTAGAAAAGTTTTGTTCTTTGTAGTTCTTCCGTTTGATGCTTATTTCGTGAGATATTTGGCCCGGTCACTATCAATGGACCACCCGGTATACAGGGTGTGCCACGATGGAGTAGCCGAGCGGTCTAAAGCGTCTCGCTGCGGAGCGCGCGGTTGCTCGCCGTGGAGGTTCGAGTCCTCCCTGGGGCATGGTTGTGTGTGTTTGTCCTTAGGTTAGTTTACCTAGGTTTAAGTAGTTTGTAAGCTACGGACTGATGACTAGGCAGTTTGGTCCGATAGATTTACAAAGATTTGAACATTTTTATACAGGGTGTTTCACTAAGTGTGTGTGCCTCTGCAACTTATAAAATAATACGTGACGGGAAATTTTAATGTGGTAGGTCAACACAAGAAATGTTACACTTTCTGCGGAGCTATGAACATAGTTTATTGTATAATTTTCCAAAGAGTTACAGCACAAGGAAATATTTTTTTAAATGGAACAATAGTGTTTTTTGTATCGTGCATTGGATTCGTTTAAACCAGCTGTGTCCAAATCAATTTAAACTATATTCCTATCACTGTTAGTTTGGGAGCTACAACCCTTCAAAGTTTAGGGGGTGGAGGCTACGACAGCGTAGCTGACTGGCTGGTGGTCATGAGACAGTGGGCCGTGCACCAGGGGATAGCCACTCGGCCAGTCAGCTACGCTATCGCTGCCTCCGCCCCCGGAAAATTGAAGGGTTGTAGCTCTCAAACTAACAGTGATAGGAATGTAGTTTAAATTGATTGGGACGCAGCTGGTTGAAACGAATCCAGTACACGATAGAATAAACTATTGTTCCATTAAAAAAAAAATATATATATATATATATATATATATATATATATATATATATATATATATATTTGTGGTGTAACTCTTTGGAACATGATACAATAAACTATGTTCATAGCTCGGCAGTATATAACCAAACTCCGTCAGACAGGACTGGAGTGGCCCACTGGGTACTAACAGGCCGCCGTGTCATCTTCTGTTCGAAGGGGTCAACGGATGCGGAATGAAGGGGGATGTGGTCAACGCAACGCACTCCCGGCTATTATGGAGGTTGTCGTGACCGGAGCCGCTACTTCTCAGTCTAGTAGCTCTTCAGTTGGCCTCACAAGGGCTGACTGCAACCCGCTCGCCAGCAGCACTCGGCAGACCTGCACGGAAACCCATCCAAATGCTAGCCAAGCCCGACAGTGCTTAATTATTGTGATCTAACGGGAACCGTTGCATCCACTGTTGCAAAGCTGTTGGTATATGTATTCTTCATAGCTATCGAAAGAAAAAAAAAATGGATATATCGGCCTACGGAAATATCGACTTGACAGATTGAATATGATGCCAGTTTTACGGTTATACATGTAAGTACTGATTTATTATTAGAAACAACAGCCGACACAACCGATTTGTCAGGATAAGCGCCGCGGTGAAGTAACCGAGCGGTCTTAGGCGCCTTGCTGCGGAGCGCACAGTTCCTCGTCGTCGGAGGTTCGAGTCCTACCTAGGGCATGGGTGTGTGTGTTATCCTTAGGTTTGTCTACCTTAATTTAAGTAGTTTGTAAGCTACGGACTGATGACCACGCAGTTTGGTCCGATTGATTTACAAACATTTGAACATTTTTTTTGCAGGATAAGCAACTGTTCTAGTAAACTTCCCTGGTGAATTAAAACTGTGTGCCGGAAACAGGATTCGAATCTGGAACCTTTGTCTTTCGCGGTCAAGCACTCTACCGACTGAGCTATCCCGGCATGCTTCACGATTCGTCCTCACATCTTTACTTCTGCAAGTTCCTCACCCTATACTTCCCATACTTCACAGAAGTTCTCCTGCATAATGGTGAAAGTAAAGCTGTGAGGATGGACAGTGAAACGTACCGGGATAGCTCAGTCGGCAGAGCTCTTGCCTGCGAATAGCAAAGTTCTCAGTTTCGAATCCCAGTTGCAACACACTGTTTTAATCTGTCAAGGAAGTTCCATATCACCGCAAACTATGCTACAAAGTGAAAATATCATTCTGGAAGCATCCTTTTGGCTGTGGGTAAGCCATGTCACTACCATATTATTCCTTCTAGGAATGTTAGTCCTGTAATTTTCAACTGAGAATTTCTACTTTGGAAAGTAGGAGGCGAGATACTGGTGGAAGTAAAGCTGTGAAGACTGAGATGGAATCGTGCCGCAAAGCTCAGTCGGTAGAGCGCTTTTCGGAGAAGGGATAGGTGCTAGGTTCGAATCGCGGTTCCGGCACACAGTTTTAAAAGGTTGATTGAAATTACCGTTACCAGTCACAAATATGACTTTTGCTGAGACCAGACATTGACGGTTTCCGACCGCTTCTCTCTTCTGCAGATGACCTCATTTCGCCACACGAAAACAGCGCCACTCTCCTCGCTCTGTCAACGTTCATCAGGCACCACTCGAGGGTCCTCCCTATACACACAGCCGATTAAAAGCCTGGTTCCGCCCGTAAAAATGGCGGTGAAAGACGAGCGACAGCATACTTTACTACAGCTAACATTGATCATCAAGCAAGATCGTAGCGACATGGATCAAATGTAAAGTACAATAAAGATATCGAAACTGGATATTGGCATTTTAAAACAAAGTATATATTTACACGTAGTTGAAAATAATTTCGCCCATATACATCTATATATTTAAGGCAATTTATCGATATTTGGTCAGCAGCTCTACTACCAAGTTTTCTTACCTGCACGTGTTTCCAAGATTATATCCAAAAATCTCGAAACGTTGTTCAACAAATTACTGGAAATATTTCACCAATGATTTAGTGAACATTCCAGCGCACACGGACTTAAAATTTTTACATGGTACCCTGCTAAAAGCTTGGATCGACAAAGATAACATTTTGATTTTGGAGAGGATGGTGGGATCATACATGGTCATTGAGTAACATATAAACAGTTTCGAGAGTAAAGTTAAACTGAGTTTTGAAAATGTTTAATACATGGTGTTGCAGATGGAATAGTCCACATTTTACGATTTCTTAGTGTAGACAAATTTCAATAAAAGTGTCATTGACTTGTGTCCAAAATTTGTTCAGTGCAGAGATACAGCTGTTAGTATGTCACCTGAGAAAATTTAAAGCAAAGAAAATGAGAATACTTTTCCGTATTCTTCCGTCAATCAACATAATAAATTAAAACGCATAATTAGTGTGTGTTCTGCCCCCACTATCTCATAAAGTGTTTAGTATTCCCCGTTAAGCACCCTGTATCAAATATAATTACCAATGTTAGGTTAACACTGTAATTCTTAATTCCGTTTGAAATTATTTCGGTGGATGTCAAATCAGCGCATCGCGGGACAGATCGTATCAGCGTTCTGACTCTTACTCTTTTTTTCAGTCTGTTTTTACTAATTAAAAGATTGCTTGAAATTTTCGCTACATGTAAGAAAAATTATTTTGGTGTTAAAACAATTTTTTGTGACGTGTAACGGAAATTTCAATCAAGCTTTTAATTATTTAGATACAGTCGCGTTCGTCAAAATATCAGTATGGCTTTCAACTTTTTTTACTTGTACGATGCGATGTATCTGTTACTTGTATTATACATACAAATATGATTCTGTACCGGAAAATTGTTGTTCATCGCATTGGCTGACGTTTTATGTGCTCTACCTGCAAAATCATAATAAAACATGCACTACTTTTTCCTTCTTACTAATCTCAGAATTGTTCTGTAAATCTCAAATCGAAACATTTGGGTTCATCTTGTGCCCTCTGAACGGCTATTTTTTAAGTAATGAGAGAAGGCGACCCTGTCATTAATTAATTCTGTTTGTTTCCTGTCGTCATTTGCACAATATAAGAAAGAGCTTTACAGTATTACAGGTACCGAGACAAGGAATGACTAAATTACAGGTATACAAAAAGGGAAATAATACAAACCGGCGAGGGGACTGAGGCGCTTCATTCAAGGTCTGCACGGCCACTACGGTCGGGGGTTCGAATCCCCCCTTGGGCATGGATATTTGTCTCGTCCTAGTTCGTAAGTAGTTCATAAGTAGATTGTAAGTTTAGGGACTGATGACCCCGTAGTTAACTCCCATAAGCTTTACAAACATTTGAACATTTTTTTGAATACGAACCGGTTAAACTCAAATCCTAGAAAACAACTTTTGCTCCTTAGCTTTCTATTTCCTATTCTTACTTAAGCCTACTCCGTTTTCTTAATATTCGTTGTTTTATGAAATCTCTGACCAATTTCAGTGTCATTTGTTCTTTAAATTATCCAATTAAAATTATAATACCGATCAGCATTCCTAAATAAGAAGATCAATATAAAGGCCTTTCGTTGAACATCATAAAAAGCGTGAAGAGGTAAATTGCTTAAATATTCATGGAAGAAAAATAGAATGTAAAAGTTGTAAAATCTGGAAATTGAATTCTGCTTTAACTGTTTGAATCTGTTAACAGTGTACTATGGCAACGTCGACAATAACGTTCCACAAGTAAGCTTATGGGTCGGTAACGCTGTAATCGGAAATATGTCGTAAATGATTTCTTATTTCGTAAGACCATCTCAAGCGCCAAATTTCAGGAATTTGTAAAACTTTAGTATCTGTTTCTTCTCGCAAAGTTCCGCTGGACAGTGATTTATTTGCGGAAACCACACATGAATGAGGTTTCCGTATAGGAATCTCTGATTCTTAGTCATCGAAAGGACGTATTGTTCTTAAACTATGCCGATCCCAATTGTTAGTCAATTGACGACAATTAATTGGTAATGTTAATCTCTTAGTAACTTCTCACCCATGACGGAAGACGTCTGATGAAAATTATCGGTTTCCTTGTGAATGTTTAGATTGAGAAGACTTCAATTTATCAAATATACACAGACGGATTGAAATTACCTTCTATTCGGGAAAAATGAAAATTCAACGACTTTACCCACAGGAACATCCGTCACCTGACTTTAAACTGTACTTAGAACCAGATTTTTAGGCGTTATGAAATGTTATGCGGTTGTTTCTTTCCAGAGTGGAAGCAAGTATGACGCGGTGGAGTGGCCGAGCGCATTAAGGCGCTTTGATGTGATGTGCGAAGCCATTCCCCGCTGGGGGTGCGAATCCCCCCTCGGGCATGAATGTTTGTGCTGCCTTTAGTATATGATAGTCCATAAGCTGTTTGTAAGTTTAGGGACTACTGACCCCGCAGTTAAGTTGAAATGTATACTTATGGTGTGTTGGAAAATAAAAGTAAGGAAGGGGAGAGAAAGGAAATGGAGTATGCAAATGGTTTGTTCACTTAATGTTCAAGGATAGGCGTGGCTGACCCACCATCTAATTTACAAGTAATAAAACCCATACAAAGTTGTGTAAAGCGGGCTAACTAACTTGAATGATTTGAGTAAAGAAATTTTGTTTTGACTCGTTTTATTCTCTGAAGTCAAATGAACGTCAGAGCAAACGTTCACATATAATTTAACGCAGATCAAATTTAACGAACCTATTTTTTTACAAAATCAGAATATACATTTCTACAGCAAGCGACTGTTAAGTTGAGGATAATTGTATCTGATTCTAAACAATTGTGACAATCCACATTTCACTGGAAACCATGGCGCAATCTAGAGGAATATTCCGATACCAGATTTCGATGAGTTTACCTAACGTATTCAACAGTCTGAAAACGTGAATACCCCTTTAAACACTATCAAATGTACGCGATACTGTACCAAAACTCTGCTGGCAACACAGCGGCTGGCCAGCGGCTGCAATTGTTGACAGCTGCAAGTCGCGGATCCGGATATAATTCAGCTTCGTATTCCAGAAGCAATATTTAACTAATATCATCCAACTGCGTCCCCGGCGAATCTTAGTGCTTACGATCTCACTCGTACGGCTATGTCGTGTCACTACAGATAATTTATGTGTGAGACACGAATGTACTGTAGGCAGAGATGACACCAGAACTGTAACAATTGCAATCAGGGCGTCGGTGCGTCTAATGTCAGGCAGGCTGTCCTTGCTCTCGGCTTGCTAATACTCAGCGCTATTAATACAAGTTTTTGGAGCAGATCCAACTGTTGTACTACAAACTGTAAGTACAGCTGATTGAAGACAAGTATAAACTGAGAGCAGAAGAGAAGCGTCTCTCTCCTCGGTTGCTTAAACACTAGTCTCCTTCTCTTTACTTCTAAAATCACCGCCTCCTCTCTGCAAAGCCTCCAGGCTACGCCTACCTCTATTAAAACGCCAATCCACAGTTAAGCGCCAAAGTATGGCCAATCACTGCTTGCATTTGGGTGTCGGAAAGCCAAACCCTTTTACTATAATACAACATTTAGTGGCATGCTCTCTCATGTTTCCACCGGTTGGGCCTCGCCCTTACGTCCAGCGTTCTCAAAGTAGTGGCGGATGGCCTTCAGGCACCTTCAAAAACACAGGCCAGCAAGTTGTTCCCAGCAAACGGCCAAGCGTTCTCGCTATTATATAATTGTGGCGCGTGCTAGCTTGGCGCCAGAGACATACAATGTCCTATTGGGCGCCACCCTGATGTTTGCAAACTCGGCGCCAGACGTCTCAGCTCTTCCCTTGCAAACCACCGTACACTGCCCGTGGAGGCACATTGTATTGCTCCAGACGCTCTCGGCTAGACGACGCCTTCGTCGGTGGCGCCGGCCAGATGCCTCAGTCCTACCTGCTGTGGCCCTTGGCCGTTAGGCGTCTTCAGGGAACCACTCACACCCCGCAGAGCCACCCTCGTGCTCGCCACGGTCGCCGTTAGCTCTGAATGAATGTTTCCTCCTCCCCCCCCCCCCCCCTGCTAAGGCCTCACACAGTCCTGATGAAAAAGTAGCACCATGAGTTCTTCGACCCAGCAGAAGGAAATTTTATTGACACATTCTTCAGGATGTAAACAACACACTATCACACAGAGTACAGCCACCAGTGCGTGAGTATTGTCGATGCTAGGGCCGTGTATATTCTACTTTGGCAATAATACAAGTTTTAATCATCTCTGAAAGACGATCGTAGATGTGCAGAATATAGTCTTGAGGAATCGATTCCATGCGGTTTCCACGTGTCAGTTTGGCCAGATCTCTTGCTGATCATGATGTCAGTGCAACATGATAAGTGGAGCAGAGATCTGGGAAAATAATGGGCAGGATAGTTGACGTAGAGATAGAAGAGCACATTTCGTAGTACGGCATACGTGTTGATATGAATTGTCCTGTTGGAAAAGCATATCACCTTTTTGGTTCTTGAGCGGTGGCAAGACGCGTTGAATGGTGATTTCAGTGTACCGTGCAATGTTCAATTTTTCCTCGATCTCCAGAGGGGAACGGCTGGTCTAAGAAATGACTCACCACACCACGATGTCTGGTGTCGGCTCCCTTTCCCTCGTTCACGAACACTCCAGATATTTGCACTCTCATGCTCAGCACCACAGACGTGTATGACCATTATTTGCATCAAAGCAACAGCAACTGTCATCACTGAAAACGACACTTGGGCATTCATCCCTTCGTAAGTGCCTACCGCGACACAAGTGGAGGCCGGCTGAACGATGAACAGTGCACGGTACTCCATACCATCATTCAACCCATCTTGCTATCACTCATGCACCAACAAGGCGATATGATTTTCTAAGAGGAAAGTGCAGTCCACATGTATCCCGTACCATCAAACGTGCCCTTCAAGTTGTACGTCAAATACCCTGGCCAGCAGGATCCCCAGATCTGTCCGCCATTGGGCGAAGTTTGGGACATCATGGAACGTTATGTTGGGCGGGCTTCACGAGCGGCACTAAATGTGGATCATGTGAGACACCAAGTGGAACTGCATGTTAGGCCATTTCACAAGACCACATTCGGCACCTCTACGATCATTTCCATGGAAGTATTACAGCCTGAAGGGTATACACGGTACCAACGCCGACATTTCTCACGCTCTGGTGACTGTACTCACGTACGTGTGGCTCTGCCGGTGTGATTGTGTGTTCTAAACATCTTGAAGATTGTAAGAATAAAATTTCCCTTTGTTGTGTGAGCGAATAAATGGTATTCTTTTCTCCAGGAGTGTAATGTAGAAACAGTCGAGGCTTCAGATATTGTTCGAAATTGTCAAACCCAAGAATTGAACGCAGGGGAGAATTTTATTCGAGTTTGATATATCGGTTTCTGGTCTACAGTGGTAACTTATTGTTGAGTTTCTTTGGAAATATGTAAAGTAAATTTGTAATGTTTTTTTTTTTTTTTTTTTTTTTTTTTTTTTTTTTTTTTTTTTTTTTTTTTGTATATTTAAAAGTTTCTGTCTCATATTTTTGACATTCATTAGTAATATTTCAGAAAAATTAAAATCTCACTAGAGTTCATAATTAGCTGAAAATTATCACGTTATACATAAATGGTCAACTTCACCCTATCTCGGGGTGAAGTTGGCCAAGACTGCTTTTTATATAAATATTCAAATGTGTTAGAGCCAAAAGTAAAAGCAATCAATTTTTTATTACTACCGCTCAGTACCCTTGCCTGGAAAGGAAAACCGTTACTATAAATTCATTTGTTTCAGGAATATTTAAGTTTAAAGTTAAAAATCGGTCAACCTCACCCCTTTTGGCTAGAGTCTGTAAGCATCTTTGTTCCACCTGTGTTAAGACTCTTCCAAGGCTTCGCGTCAATTGTCCTCCCGCATGTCCTAAGACTCACTGCACACTTACGCGAATGGCCCGCGCTCCATGTATTCCAGTGAGGTGTCATGCAGTTGTGCGGATGCTCCGCAGGCGGCAGAGCTATACGCGGTCCATCCATGTCAGTTAATTCCGCAGAAACAAGTGGTGCGTGCACAGTGCTTCGAATAACGCGCGCGGCAGAAGCAGAATACCTCAAACCAGCCGAAGAATTCCATTGTCGTAGTAATGGTAGTCTCTACATCGATACAGACCTGTTAATAAGTGAAACTGAAATAAGACCGCACATATGGAGTCTATGGCATGGGAACTACAATAACCGTAATATGCGTTTGAAGGCTTGGCAAGAAGACAGCGCAAATTAAATTCTCGCCTTTGAAGGTTTGAGCGAGGCAGATTATTCAGATTTTCATTGCATTATATGGTCTTCCTATAAATAAAATTCAATTAATTCAGTTGTAATATAATACAAAAGTAAATTTATCGATTACAAAAGAAATGTACTACAGTAAAGCTATGAAAGAATATATATATATATATATATATATATATATATATATATATATATATATATATATATATATATATATATATATAATTATTAGATTTCCTTACACTTATTCATATTGTTACCTTAAGGTTACTACTGCTTTTTCTGTCGGGTAATAGGTATGTCAGCCTATCTTGTATTCCACCGACAAGCTCGTCAAAAGAACAAATAGACATACGAATATATGAATAAAATTTTTATTCGTCAGAATATAGCGCAAAGAACGCTCCTTTCATAATATTTGCTCCACCATGAGATGCACCCAAAACCTTGTCTCGCTGTCTACTTTATCTTATTATGTATCAGATGAGCTGAAATGATTTCCGATTGTAGCGAACACATATTTACTCATGCGATCAAACAGAACGATGTGCTAGGACACAGATCACAGAGCACAGTGCACAGAAATCTGCGCTGGCTCGACTGCAGAAAACCGCGCGCATCCGCCTGACAGTGCAGACCACTGACGCCGGGCCGCAAACCGCGCGCGGTTTCTGGAAACATCCCTTAGGCTGTGGCTAACCCATGTACGCACCATATCCATTCTTCCAGGAGTGCTAGTCTTGCAAGTTTGGCAGGGGAACTTCTGTGAAGTTTGGAAAGTAGGATGCGAGGTATTGGCAGAATTGAAGTTGTGGGGCAGCACCGCGAGTCATGTCGGGATAGCTCAGTGGTAGAGGTCCCAGGTTCGAGTCCCGGTTCCGGCACACAGTGTTAATCTGCCAGGAAGTTTCATATCAGCGCACACTCCGCTGCAGAGTGAAAGTTTTATTCTGGGGCCTAAGGGCTGCTTTCCAAACCTGTCCGTCATTGCCGACGAGCCAGTGCCTCCTGCTGATGTCAGCGCTGCCGCCTCGTGACAGGTCGCGGCTGTCCGCTGACAACGGACGTCCTGAGCTACGGCGTTGGCGTAAAAAGCGTTCAGGAATGTCACCGAAATCTCAAACGCCAGTCCGGCGCGGCGACAGGAGCGGTCTGTGACGCTTCGTCGTCCCTGTGTCACGGACCACGCCCGGCCGGTATAAAAAATACCTCCCGCAGAAGCGGAGGAGGCTCTCTGACGTCTGACAAGGAGAGGACGCCTACTCCTCATTGCCGAATTCGTCCAAATTTTTGGTACATGTAGGGCGTGGTGAGATTCGAAAGTGCACCAAGCCAGAACTCCAGATTACTAAGCGTTTAGGAAATAAAAGGAATTTTGATACGAATCTGTCACAATACGTACATTATCAACTGCCCCTGAGACAGTCTGATTGGAAAGCGATGTTAGCTCAGCGGTAAGAGATCGGAATTTTGTTGAAAAGTTTCGCGGGTTCGATTCCGTCTGCCAGCGAATAGTTTTTTGCTCTTTGGCAGTGCGTACATGAATGTCTTCACAGTTAACCGCAATATATATATGTTATTTTGTATTTTTACGTGCACAACATCATCATGAGACGTCATTATTTGAAAACAAGCATACTATGTTGAAAACTTTTGGGTTGTGAACGGTCCATAAGGTGCAAACACGAATTACGGTGACTTTAATTTGACCTTGGTGGCGATGTCGGCACAAACATCAACTGATCCATCGACACGGGCATGAACGATGAGCCGCAATATAAAGGCCGCTCCCAAACAACAGATGATCAGTCCTCAAGTTCCGTGTACGTACTGTGCTGCCGATTGCATACTGTGCAACGAATACTGGACTCCCTCTCATGGATACTCACACTTATTACGACCGTGCTTTATGATTACTATGATTTCTGAATGTAACAGTCTCACATACCGTATACTTTGTTTTGAAATATGGTATCAGATTAATATAGATAAATTTGTTTTTAGCGTTTCAGAAATGGTTAGGGTAGGGGAGGATTTAGAAATATATCAAAACATTTAAAGATGTAATGCACATATATATAGTAGAGTACTAGCCATGAAAACTATGATTCAACATTTAAAAAATATCTCATACCTGTTTCGGTGATATAAGCTTAGAAGAACAACAACCGCGTTTAGTGCGGAAGGGTTTTATTGCATTTTTAAAAATAAGAAAAAGATAAAAATAAAAACATTGGCCCGATAGAAGCAGTCAGTTCCCCACTATCACATACATGATGCGTCTGAGAAGTTCGATGAATGGTCTCAGGAAATATAGGAAACAAGAGTTACAAACAAAATACTTTTACCGGTTTTCAAAGTAATCGCTATTGGCTACAATACCCTTCAGGCAAGTGTTGGGTTTGTTGGATAGCCATTTTATGTAATTTGAAACACACACACACACACACACACACACACACATTCGCTCACTCTCACTGACATAAAGGAAAGGTAGCACAATACACATTCAGACTTCAACAGTTGGCAGCACCAACCAAATCAAAAGCCTTAGCATACCACATGCCTTGTGTCTAGTGTTGGGGTGCTGGAATAAAGTTTCTAAAAGACATAAACGAAGAAAGGAAAACAGCAACCTGGAGCAGCGAAAAAGTATGTAGAATATTATCTACGAAAACTGTAAGTTCTAATAAAATATTCATAGAAAACACACCAGGACTGTTTACAATGTAAATTAATAAAAACCTAAAGCACAAAATTTTCTAAATCGTACTCATGGATATATTCCATGGCACCGAAGATGCCTTGCAAATCAAGGCGAAACGCGTATAGCAGAAGAATTTGTTTTATTTTCCTATTTCAGTTGCACAGATGGATCACATAGATGATTATCGCATATTGATATAACAAGCAACTGAAGGAAAAATTTCAGAAAGCAACTATGTGTTACCTACCTCAACGTCCGTAGTGACACGTATAACAATACGTTTCTCATATTTTGTCGCAGACTAAAACATATTTCAAGTTTATCGTAATCGGCAAGTGGTACTTGGGTGCTATTACTTCTGAGAAAAGCTACAAGGTGAACTTCATGTGAGGGACGCCGATGTTGCTATCGAGTACGAGATAACGCGTTAGCCTGTAGGTGTACGCTGGTCGGGTGCACAGTAACTGCGCATATTATGAGGCGGTATACTGTCAGACAGCTACACCGCAGTGTGACTTCTTTTTTCCGCTGCCAGCGGCTACCAGACGCAGGCGTTGGCGTCGGCGACCGCAATCCGCGCGCACTCGGCCCTGCAGACCCTGTGGAGGACCGCAGCCGCAGCTGACGCGTGGCCCCTGGGGAGCCACCGGCGCGTGCATCTTTCAGCGCTTCCTGCTGAATAAACGACACCGGCACCGCCTGCGCTCGTCCTACGCGGTGAGCCCTGTTCACCGCCGGTAGTCTGACCCTCGCTGTCCGGCAACTGACAGGGCGTACGCAATACCTCGAGATACGCGCGTCCCTCTCAACTGTCGATCGAACGACGAAATAGCAAGCTTTGAGATACGTGGTACTGGAATATAAAAATGACTGCCATCGTTTTAAATTAAAATGGCAGTACGACTACGTAGGATAACGGGCAGAGTTATAGGCCATTATGCAGATTGAATTGCACGGTAGATATAAGGAATGAAGCACGGAAAACTCGTATCCGGAATATCTTTTAAAATACTAAGCGGATTGAAAAATTGATGATCAATGTTATTCGCCTAGAAGAGTGACAACCAATAACATAAAGCTGGAACCGTCTAAGCCGGGCGACACAGCTCATCAATGCAATTTGGGGATTACTAGGCTAGCCATGTCAGGTTTGATTTAAATTGGGAAGTGACTTGTAATAGCACATTCGATCTGCAGATTACTGTGATCTTACTTAAAATTCTGTGTGATCTTGTAACTGGTAGAGGCTAAATTTATTAGAACAGTTCATAGCTTAATTTCACTGTTTCTTACTTTTATCTTGAGGCTTAACTGATTTTGTTCAAATAATAGTATCTGGTATGATTACGGTTATTCACCATCTCGTTACTTTGGGTCTTTTATATTAAAAAAAAATATTAACCTCATTTTAACCTTTGGTGGGCTTTGTGGGCCAAATTAAATTTGATACTCGTATCCATGCTTAGTCTTTGAGCCTCTCATGGGGCTAAGACCTGTTACTTAATTTAAAAGTTTCACCTTCAGTTAATCATCAAGAGATGTTAAACTTGTTCTTGCCTAAGAGCCGAATATTGGCTGCATTAATATTGTAAATTATTTTAATTGTAAATTCATTCTGAGGCACTCATTGCCACCTGCATATATTGAGTTGTTCTTTCCAATCTTGAGCTTTTGTTAATTGACATCTTAACTGACGACTGTTTTTGGAAATTGTGTAAGCAACAGTGAATCATGTTGAATAACTTGTCGATCTAGTCCTTCCATGTCTGTTCATCCCAATCCTTCATTGATTGTGTCTGTGATATGCGCCCTGCAGTATTACAGCCCCTGCGCCACTCCTACTTCGCTTTGAAATGTTAAATAGAAACCCACATTTTTATTGCAGATTTAATTCTCCTTGAAAAATGCGTAACTCTTGTTCGAAACATTTCTTTCTCGTTTCATAATAGATAGTTTCATAATAGACAGACAGTTTCATAGTTTCATAGATAGATAGTTTCAGAGTTTCATAATAGAAAGATAGTTTCATAATAGATAGTAATGTAATATGTATAATGTAATGTATAATGTAATATGTATAATGTAAAATGAAGCAATTGTTGCTGTGTACTTCAATCCGCAGACTGGTTTGATGCAGCTCTCCACGCTACCCTGTTCTGTGCAAGTCTCTTCAACTGAAAATAAGAACGGCATCCTACATCCTTTCGAATCTACTTACTGTATTCGTCACTCTGTCTACCTCTCCGATTTCTATTCCAAAAACTTCCTTCTAATGGTAAGCTGACGATTCTTTGATGTCTCAGAATGTGTCCTACCAATATATCAGTTCCCTTAGTCAGAATAAGCCCCAATTCTGTAGAGCACTCCTCATTAGTTACGTGATCTACCCATCGAATATCAGTTCCCTTAGTCAGAATAAGCCCCAATTCTGTAGAGCACTCCTCATTAGTTACGTGATCTACCCATCGAATCTTCATCGTTCGTGTGTAGCACCACAGTTCAAAATCATCTTCTTTCTTTCTGAACTCATTATCGTCCATGTTTTACTCCCACACAGTCGGCCGCGGTGGCCGAGGTGACTGAGGCGCTTCAGTCACGGTCAGCACGGCCCTACGGTCGGGGGTTCGAATCCCCCCTCGGGCATGGATATTTGTGCCGTCCTAGTTCGTAAGTAGTTCATAAGTAGTTTGTAAGTTTAGGGACTGATAACCCCGTAGTTAAGTGCCATAAGCTTAACAAACATTTGAACATTTCTGATTACTCCCACACAATGCTACACTCCACACCAATGTTTTCAGGAAGGATATCCTAAAATTTAAACTAATATTGGATGTCAACAAATTTCAAATTATATATATATATATATATATATATATATATATATATATATATATATATATATATATATATATATATATATATGTGTGTGTGTGTGTGTGTGTGTGTGTGTGTGTGTGCTTACGATGAGTCAAAAATTGTGGCAAAACGTTAATATCTCAACAAATAAGCGAATATGTAAATAAAAGTACAGTTTCTGATAATGTCATCACGTGATCCATCTACCCTGCCGTATTGCCGCGGTGGAGTAGCCGAGCGGTCTAAAGCGTCTCGCTGCGGAGCGCGCGGTTGCTCGCCGTGGAGGTTCGAGTCCTCCCTGGGGCATGGGTGTGTGTGTTTGTTCTTAGATTAGTTTACCTAGGTTTAAGTAGTTTGTAAGCTACGGACTGATGACCACGCAATTTGGTCCGATGGATTTATAGACATTTGAACCTGCCGTATTGCATTCTTAAACTACTTTCACCGGTACCCATGAACAATCTCGTCGATGGATTGGACGATGAGGTCCTCAACAGTGGTCCATATGTTCAGTCGATTTGTCCTCTGCCGATTTTTTCCTATGGTCGTGGTTTAATGAGAAGGTTAATAAATGGGAGGGTTACGTGAATCAACCAACATCCCCAAAAATGTGGAACAGTGAATTATCAATGAATGTGAAAGCATTGTCGAAGAGCCACTTATAACTCTGGGAATGTCTTTCAGAAACAAAGGACATCAGTTGAAATATTTGCTTGAATTAAACGCTTTTGAAAGACAAGGGGACTCACAGAAATCAAGCACCCCGAGATAGTGTGAGTCATAGGGACTTTCCAAAATCAAGCACCCCAAGGGAACACGTTAGGGAAGATCCACGTTGTTCCTAAGTAAGTCCTCTAAGAATGCACTGAAGGAGGATGGCGTCACATAGCATTGTTAAAAAACTGTACTTTGATTTTCGTAATCGTGTATTTGTTTAGTTTATTACCGATTTTTAACCGTTTTGAAAATACTTTTCATTTTGCCGGTCACAGCGACGTCTATCACAAAATGAAATAAATTTTTAATGCAAAAGTCTCATATTTCTAACCTAGAAACCATGTTTGCAATAAAAGATAATGTACCCATATAGGATTTCAGTGCCACCACTCCTTCGGTTTTCAAGTTGTAGCGAATATGCCGATCTTCATGTTAATGGATGTCCTTCTTCGAGGTGAACAGTTTTTATTGCAACTTTTGTTTCCTTCTGAATATTCCGGGAACAAATCTCAAGTGTCGCATCGACAATAACAAACATCTGCACACATCAATAAAAAAATTTTCATCATCCGCCAAGCAGATACAGAAGGATGTAGGTTGCCGAACTTTTTCTCAGATGAAGAGACACAGGACAGGGTAACATGGAGAGATGTATCAATCAGTCCGCGGACTGAAGACCAAATTACAACAAAACCACCAAGCAGAAGCTTTGGCGTAATATCAGTCAATATTAACAAAGTAATACACGTTTCGCAATATTGTCAAACTAATACCAGCAAATCACTTCTATTCCTGTAGCGGTAAGTCGGCGGCGTATTGAGGTCTTTTCCTTGTCGGAGAGGCTGACGTGTAACTGAAAAAATGATTAGCCCACAACCGTCATTTATTTTACAAATCATACTAAAATCGAATTAGTGTGACGTTACGATCACCCGTCTCCGTCGCACAGTCAGCGGACGTGTCACAGTTAAAAAAACCGTTTCCCGTTAGATAACCAATGTCATGCGCTGCCGGGCTTGGCTAACACATCGTCCGTGTCTGCCTACCATTGTTGGTAAGCGGGTTGCACTCAGTGCTTTAGAGGCCTATTGAGGAGCTACTTGGCGATTTGGTCTGGAAAACAGACATATTCGCAGGGAGTACGGTGTGTTGACAACTTCCTCCTCCACACCACGGTGATCACGTCGGGTGGAGGATGACATGACAGTCGGTTCGAGCAGATGAGCTAATCGAGGCCTGTGTGGGACCGAATTTAGTATTTTCCGTAGCATACCGGCCCCATATCAGACTCTAGCCAGAAGTGGGAAGCGACTGAAGTTTAGCGGAAGACTCTCAGCATTTATCGACGCTAATGCAGAGGGGTGTTTACACCAACAAATGCACCCCGCGGAAAGCCCACGAAATAAGTGCGACAATAGCTCGTGATGTGCTGTCCAAGTGGCCGTCTCCTTCAACTTCAGTTTTGCGTCTTGCTGCGGCAGGCAGTAGATGCGTTGCGAAGTATCATCGTCTAGAATCGAACCAGTGGCCCTCAGGCTCTGTGTCCTCTCTTATGAAACTTGAAGTACTCATGTGACTCCACTGTGATGGCACAGACCCATCATCGTATCCAGCAGTCGGGGAAAGTATTCGTCTTCTTTATAGTCTTCGTCTAAGTCCGTATCTTGTACAATGAACTAATGTAGGATTGGTAGTATCTTTTCCAGTAAAGCACCAAGGCAGCCACGTCGGCGCGGCGGAATAGCCGTGCGCTCTGAGGCGCCATGCTACGGAGCGCGCGGCCGTTCTCTGTCTGCGGTTCGAGTCCTCCATCGGGCATGGCTGTGTGTTGTCCTTAAATTAGTTAACCCTCGTTTAAGTAGTTTGTAAGCCTAGGGACTAATAACGAAGCATAGAATCAGAAACATTTGATTTTTTATTATTATTTATTTTAATTTTTTTTTTTTTTTTTTTTTTTTTTTTTTTTTTTTTTTTTTTTTTTTTTTTTTTTTTTTTAGCAGCTATGGCGTTGTTGTGTAGGCTGGCGTCCAACCCAGAAGCATTGAAATTCTTCGCTCTCTCTTTCATTATATGTGCCAGTTTCCGACAGTTTTCATTTCACTGTTCGGCTCACGTTCCGAAGTTTCTAGGGCGTTGATATATTTTCCTCACGTTAAGGGAAACAGTATCACTATCAAACGCGGGAGTAGCACCTCAATCGAAGAACTCTCATGTGAACGTAATTCGGGCAGATTGTTGACCTATACAATTCACCGATCATGGTCCAGTTGGAAGTTTTGTTCTCTTGGCATCTGAAACATTTACATAAGATTTCAATGACCCCTTACAATTGCCCCCTCACTGTTCTCCAGTAAGGACTACAGTAATTCACCCAGTAAATATTTAGTACGGATTATACAATTGTTGAGTATCTTAAGGAAAGATTATCGGAAGCAACTTTATTCAATATGAAGTTACATGCCCCCTTACATGAATGCAATCCTGGTTTCCGTGTGATGGTGTTGCAAGGAGTTAATTTAACTTATACTGGTGCACTCTACACAGTGCGAGATCGCAATGTCAATCTATAAAACTGTCCGACGTTTCGGCCGAAGTTAGAACTTTTCTCCTCGGATATGACAACTTCCAACAATGTAGATACTTGGGACTCTTTCATGAATCTGTAATTGTGCCCATCAATTTGAAGAATTTTATTGACAGTTGCAACAGTCGAGGAAGCTTACACTTACGTCATTATTGATTTAATATATCCGTTTTTAAATTGCAGTCCTGATTAACTCGGATAGATTTCATGTTTGGTAAGGATCTGCTGGTACGTCTCTTCTTAATTTATCCACAACATGATCAATTATTGATATCATACCAGTAGAACATCTCTCGTTCAAAATGTTCAAATGTTTGTATAGCTTATGGGACTTAACTACGGAGTCATCAGTCCCTGAACTTACAAACTACTTATGAACTAACTAAGACTAAGGACGGCACAAATATACATGCCCGAGGGGGGATTCGAACCCCCGACCGTAGTGACCGTGCAGACCGTGACTGGAGCGCCTCAATCCCATCGGCCACCGCGGCAGGCTCTCTCGTTCATCACCTCTACCATTCATGTAATCGATGTCTACACGATGGACTTGGGTCTTGTTATCCTTAACTTTAATACATCCTCGAATTGCTTATGAAACCGATCAAGATTGTTATCCTTGCATTATGAAGCCCTGAACGTGCCGTTGATGGGCATCAATGAAGTCCGGATCTTTCAGTTTTTGCACGTTAACTAGGTAAATGATTTTCCGCTTTGATATACTCATTTAACGGTACTCATCTGTCGTGAAGCATTACCAGGTTACCGCCGCAAGTTTCGGCGTGGTATTTGGGTTAAAGGGTAAGGCATGTTTATGGTCCTCTAGAATTAAAGGAGTTGTTGTGGAGTCTGCTTCGTATAATTCTATTTTGACACTTGACAATTTTAACATGGCTATAGTGAAATCGAAGAAGTTCGTTAGCACGCAGAGCAGCAGATACCGATTGTCCGCTGTAATTGTTGCCATAGGACGACTAGCACGGGGTTGCAATGAACACTGTCCGTTATTTATAAACGATTCAAGGTCCTTCTGACTCATAACTACTCATATTTCAATCATCTTGATAAAAATATTTGTGGACAAAAAGAACCAATATGTGTTCCATCAAATGTATACAATCTCCTCGTAAGCCAAAAAATTGGCACACTGTCAACAATTACACTATACTCCGTACCGAATGAAAGCAAAAATGTTACTGCCTCAACAAACTGGGTATTCCTTTGATATATGGGAGCTGTAAGCAAGTACGTACACGCTTTATGTCAGTTCGTCAAGCTCACGTTTTCCAATTCGTGCCTAAGTAGTTCCAATGATAATGTGTTTATGGCAAGCACATAAGTTACTAAACATTGTAGATGTGTGCGTACAGTTGAAGTCAGCCAATTCTAGACCTACTTCATTTATTCATATTGCCCTTCGGTGGATGCCGGTTGCCCAACAACAGTAAAGCATTGACAACGTGCTAAATTGCCGTTTAACATAAAAAATCGAGGATGCTGAGTTTTGTACAAGATTTCCGATTGAATCAAAGACTTCCATTACACATCGATCTTACGGCATTGGTGTTGCTTAGTACCACAGAAATTTGTATAGGAACTGTCATAAATAAAAGCAAAAAATGCCCGGTAATAATTGTTAGATATTTCAATAAAATGAAGACTATAAAATAAACAAAAGAAATTATAAGTTTGGCGGATTACGTTAGATAGTGCTTTAGATACCTTCCGACGTTCCTGTTGTTTTTTATAAATCAGAAACTGCTTCGCCATATAGGACACTGTGCGCGAGGACACTTATATTTACTTTACTTGTACATTCAGCTATTCATGACGGAAACACATGTGCGTTTTCTTTACTCCATTGTTTTGTTACGCCGATAACCTCATAGGAAACGTTAGCTACTGCTACAAGAGTTACCCAGTCAATCATCCCAAAGAAATGTGATTGTACGAAATACTGCAAAATGTAAAAAAATGAGCAGGCCGCAATGATTATCTCACACAGTTAATCATTCTCTTGTTTCACTTCACCTTTGCCACGCACCGCCTTCTCTGTCCTCGCCCCCTCAATCAACGGGAGGAAATATGTGTAACTTAGTTATCTGCATATTGTGCTCTACTTGGCAATATGCACAAATACTTTTCTGAATAAAGTCGAATCCTGTAAATATGACTAAACCTGGGTCCCAGTCCGGTATTAAAATAGTTGTACGTAAGACACCGCCTAAAAACTACATCAAGACTTGTCGGAACACTTACCGATTCCGTCAATCCACCAAGGCGATTCGAATATGCGTTGGCATTCCTCCCATAATATCGCGTTTTAACCTGCGCGGCTAACCAGGCGAACTTATCAGACACGCACTACTTTCAACCACATGTTTCTGCTACAGCCAAAAACAAATGCCAAACAACCGAACACGTCCAAATTTTACCAATTTCTGTCCATTCAGGATAAGTCGACTGCCTTAATGTTAGCAGACAATACTTGTATACAGTGCTGTAGTTTCTAAGGGATATAAAATGTGACGGCAGCTAGAAACTAGTATTCAAGAAGGGTTGGTAGCACAAAATTTATTCGAAATTCAAAGCAAATGCTGTGCAGAAGCATAACAGATATTTTGTCAAAAGTGTTCCTTTGCCCGGGGCACGGAGACTGCGACTCTCAAAGACGACTGAAAAACTGCAAAGGAATTTTTGCGATCAATCAAGCGTTTACATATTCAATACGAGAGTAGCAGAGAGATGCTGGAAATTATTCTGACGCTTTCATGACGAAATTAGAATTTCAAAGAACATATGATACCATAAGAGGCAGCTTGTCATTTCCTCCAATATATGCAACTGTAAATGATCAGATAAATAAAACGCAGTAAAACATAGCTTACACCATCTCCCCACAGTGTCTGTTTTACAAATGGTAGTGGTGTTGAAAGAACATAAAGAAGCACTAAAACATCTCAGCTACGATTCATTGGGAAACTTGAGCGACTTTAGCGATGGACATATATTCATATGAGTAACATACAAAATTCGGTGATGCACAGTAATCCTTTGCGTTTGTTACTATTGGCTACTGCCTGCCTCTAATCTGCCATGTGAAACTACGGTATATAGAGTCACACACTGTGTAGGAGCACCAGATACGCGGAACTCCTAAGAATTTCATTCTGGTCACAGTCAGCAAGTGGATTCTGTTCCGACTGCCCTGAATACTGAAACCTAGATATCTGCGAGTCTCACTTGAATGCGACAGACCGCAAGTGACTTCCATTTTTGAGAAGAGTGGAGACCCAGCCTTTCAAAGGGGCCGCAGGGACATCGATTTCCCATGACTGGGTGGCACTGGAGTCTCCATCTCTCTTTGCAGCTTTCTCTTTCATTCCATGTCCGCCAAGAGTGAAAGGCGGCGGTGGCCAATCCTTTCTATTCTGGTTGCCGTCTTTTCGCTGAGCGTTATGAAAGTGACAACCAGTGCAGTTTCTCCGATAACTTCAGCTGTTCAAAAAACAGCGTTGCTTCCCAAAAGTGAGCAAAAATACTATGTAACTGGAGTACATTATTGTCTGTAATTATTGTGCACTGTACTGATTTTATATGTAGGTTGGACAGATGTAGCAAGTAACAGACACATTCTGTAAAAACATCGGACCAAAATTTCTCCTTTGCCTTTTATTACTTATATACACGTACTTGAGTAATTTTCGTGTACCTTTGGACAACACCACGGAACCATAAAAGAATGAAAAACACTTTGCTTGTTTAAGTAAATGTTTTGCTTCATTTGGATTAATCAGGTAATACCTGAATAAAAGTGAAAAGCCTTGATTCTATGTAATTATTTTCTTATCCCTAAGAATACGAAATTTCTTGCTTGCAATAGTTAAATAAGAACAATTGATACAACGTCTGAAAATAATCTTCGATGAGTAGGTGAGTTTGAGTCGAGTGAATTGGAAAATGCCTTAAGGACTGAGATCCGGCGAGTATGGTGGATGTTCAAGTTGCACGACAACGCACGCCCACACACACAACCAATATGGTCAAACACTTCTTGGGGAAAAGCGGTTGGTGCAACTGGAAACTCCACCAAACTCAGCGGATATCAATCCTTCAGGCTTACCTTTTCAAACGAATAAAACTCACTTTGAAAGGAAAGAGATGTGACAATAATTCCTGACATCCAACGGAACGTGACGACACTAATAAACATAATCCCAAAGGGAGAATTCGTACAAGGTTTCGGGACATGTAGGGTAAGGTGGTACAATTTCGATCATTTCGGACAAATGTTATTATAACTGGAAATAAATTGTGAAAAGGAATAATGTTAACTATGGCACTTGTTCTTGGATGTTTAATGAATATGTAACAAATATTATACAGTTGCAAATGTTGGTATAAACACAAAGAAAGGTTACGGAATTTAGAAACATCGATCGCAGATCTACTACACTAGGTACAATTATGATCACTTCCTCGTGCAATTTTGATTACGGGCACCTTCCACATAAAACGCACTTTTTCTGTCACGCACCAACGCATACTTCGTGGTACCAAACATTGCATTTTTGGCAGCGAATCCAATCACCCTTAAGTAGATGATTTATAAGAGCGCGTTAGACTAAGTAGCTTCACTTACCCCTTTAAAGAGAAAAAAATTTGTATCTCCTTACCGTAAAGCGGTGTATTCTTGGAAAAGACAGGAGGAGCTGTAGAAACCTGCTACTCTACAATGCGACATAACGAGACACTACGAGACAGACAAATGGCGCGAAAACGTACGTTGATCGGAATTGTACCTATATCGAATTTGTACCACCTTACCCTATAGCGGAGCTGAGATGTGCAGAGTTATTGGAGCTGACTATTTCGAAGGCGAAGTAACTGTTATTGATAGTTCATATATTTTCATGTTACAGAACTGTATTGTCAGAGTTTCTATAAGAGTAAAGGCCATGAAACTCTCTCACAATACTTAACACTGCATACAAGTTGTGCTATTGCCTCAATCTGTTGTTATTGTTATGGTCTTCAATCCGGACACTGATTTGATGCAATTCTCCACCCTACTCTATCCTGAGCAAGCCTTAATCATCTGCTCATAAGGACGGCAACCCACATCCATTTGAATCTGCTTACTATATGCGTCTCTTGGTCTCCCTCTGCGATTTTTACCTCACACACTTACCTCCAATGCTAAATCATGATCTCTCGATGTCTAAGAATGTATCCTACCAAGCGATCCCTTCTTTCAGTCAAGATATTCCAAAATACCTTTTCTACCCAATTCTGTTCAGTATCTCTTTCTTAGTTATGCGATCTACCAACCTAATATTCAGCATTCTTCTGTAGCACCACATTTCAGAAGCGTATACCCTCTTCCTGTCCGCACTGTTTATCGTCGATGTTTCATGCCCATACAAGGCAACACTCCACACAAATACATTCAGAAAATATTTTCTTACACTTAATTTAGTATTCGATATTAGCAAATTTCTCTTTTTGAAAAACACTTTTTTGCCATTGCCATTATGCATTTTATATCCTCTGTACTGCGACCGTCATATGTTATTTTACTACCGAAGTAACAAAACTCATCCTCCACCTTCATTGATTCGTTACGTAATATTATTCCTTCAGCATCCCTCATTTTCTAAGACTGCATTCCATTATCTTTGTTTTGCTCTTGATAATGTTCATTTTATGCGCTCTCTTCAACACACTGTCCATTCCATTCAGCTGTTGATTTCACAAGAGGATAGACATTGCTGGAAAGGTTGAGATACCTCAGCATAGCGTGACACGAAGCTCTAGTTCAGAAAATATGAAAATTACTGGAAGCAAAAAGCTGTTCCTTAATTAATTGTTAATTACTTAAAATCTCTTTCGATTTTACCGTTTTACAATAAGCGAAAGTACTCTGAACAGTACCATGATTCAGCCGGCCGCGGTGGCCGAGGGGACTGAGGCGCTCCAGTCATGGTCTGCACGGCCACTACGGTCTGGGGTTCGAATCCCCCCCTCGGGCATGGATATTTGTGCCGTCCTTAATATGAATTAGTTCATAAGTAGTTTGTAAGTTTAGGGACTGATGACCCCGTAGTTAAGTCCCATAAGCTATACAAACATTTGAACATTTTGTACTATGATTCACATAAATCAGAAAATTTGATGTATAGCATCTGAGGACGAGCTCAGGGGCACCAAATAAATTGTGTACTGAGATAAATCAGATGTGTGAATGAAGGCGGTTATCAATTACAAACGTATCTCAGTGTATCCGTCATTTTGGGCTTAATAACATAAGGAGATACTTAAAACTAATCTGCGCAACATCTTCCTTGGGGATTTGACCAACAACTGCTGTAATGCAGATGGTAAAGATATCCACGGAAGTCGTCAATATATCAATCTTCAGAAATACATCTATGGGAAGGGGGCGTTTGAATTTAAAATGTGATTATTACTTACATGGGAGTTTCATACACTATTTTTAGCTACAAATGTGTGTATTTTCTTGGTTACACTGGCCTATCACCTACATAAGCTGAAGTCATTCCTGAAAGTGGTCCGCAACATAAAACAAATCTTAGCCTTCGAGTGTGTGATGGGTATGGGTATGGGTATGAACTACTGGAACGACGTAACCTTGTCAAACTGCTCGCTAAAATCTTATGTTCACATCAATCTGTTTACAGTTAATGGTAGATGTACTCAGAGGTATTCAACCCCCCCCCTTTCCTAATGAATCACCCCCACCCCGCCAAATTGCGATCAACCAGCCCCCCCCCCCCGCGCACACACACACGCCCACGATATTTGGTCCTGATTTGAAATTTAATATTGAAATTGAATATCTTTTATTTCACGTTTTTTAATTTGTTTTACATCCCCCCCCTCTACCGCAGGCTGCCCAAAAGTACTAATTTTTCACTCCCGCCCCCCCTCCACCCAAAAATTTCAATGATGCAGTTTCCGTCATGACCTCCCCCCCTTCCCCACAGACGAAAGAAACACTCTTGTCAATAGAAGTTCAAAATGTATTTTCTACCAAACTATGCGCTTATTGCTACTATATGTTTTACATGGTATCTGTGTCGTTTCCTGCGTCGTAACGATACAAATGTAAACTGCTGTTCAATCACGCTCAAATAAACCGCTCGTGTACTTTTATTTTACGTCAAACGCGGTAATTTGTTTTTATTGCAGAGAAACGTTATACGCTGTAAATAATTGTTCAGTGGCGACGTAAATACTCCATCAGAGCGGAAATCTTTCTGTTTGCCTTTTTTTATTTGTTCCCTTTTTTTGTTGACATCGTGTCGTACAAAGGGCGCGCAGCTATGTGGGATGCGGGTGACACGCGGTTGTTGCTGTCCACACGGCGACATCTGAAGTGCCGGCCACCAGCTACAGGCCTGTCATGGCGGCTGACCGAGCGAGTGAGCGAGTATCTCGCGTCCACAATAGCACTTCAACAGCGCTGATGAACAAGTGTCTGGTGACAGCAAAACAGTGATGTAGTGCCCGAAAGATACGGTACACATATTACAACAGCAGTTCAGTATTTTGTTATATGTAAATCAACTGCTGTTCAGTATATTGTGTTTTTGTAAATCTAGCTACTCAATGTTCTATATATATTGTATCCTGTAATGCCCCAGAATGTGTTAGAAACTGGGAGAAGACATCATGGAGTAAATAGCCTGCAACTGACTTCATATGTTCGTATTAATAGTCACACACCTTCCAGGTGAGGATTTCTATTTCTTCACATAAAAATTATCTCCATCACCACTCTTGTTTATTATTGTAATGGATAGAATGCTAAAAACTACTAAGGAAACTGCAATTAAGTCGAGAGCACTGGTAATCGAGATACGTTCCGCGTCTTATGGCCCTGGTAATGCCTGATCAATATTATTAAACGTTATTAATAACAGTTCTAGTTCCTTTCTCAACACGAGTCCCTCTCCCATCCCACAAGATCCCATTACAGTACTAATACTTTGCAGCAGTGGAATGGCAGATCGCTCTAAGGTGCCTTGCTGCGGAGCACGCGGTTGCTCCCTATTGGAGCTTCGTGACCTCCCTGGGGGGGGGCTGTGTGTGTAGTTTAAGTGGTTTGTCAGCCTAGTGACTGGTAACCTTGTAATTAAGTCCCATAAATTTACGAACATTTGAACTTTGAAACACTCATTTCGCGCATGAAGAGAGAGCACTTTCCATTTCAAAGACGGCTGGAAATAGACGAATGAATATATAAGACAGCTGCCGGTATTTGTAATCTAGGTTGAGCTGAAAATATATGTAAGATTTGAAAATATGACTTAGTTTACTAATCAAATATATGAAACGTAATATTGTCTTGTTGTTCCTTTCATTGATTGTTAGAAATTTATGTGCTGTCGTACCGTAGATCTGATTACGAAGAAACTTTGGCAACATATTACCTGTATTTTCGCAAAGGTTATCATACCACTATACAATGGAGATAGAAATATATTACATCATGCACACTGAGATGTCTTAAAATTTTCCGCATTGTGGATTTATTTATTACTGCGTCACTATCAAATGTTCATCTTCACGAATTGTATGACATTAAATGCGAATGGGTGAAATTGAAATTGTGTATCCAGCCGGGACTCCAAGCCGGTCTCTTGATTTCAAGGCAGTTGTGTCGACCTTTACACCACTGGGGGCACAGCATTTATTCGCATTTAACGTCACACATTCCGTAAATATGAGTAGCTTATTACTGCTAAATCCTAAAGCACAGACGCTACATATACACTACTGACTATTAAAATTACTACACCAAGAAGCAGCTTGAAAGTATACTACTGGCCATTACAGTGCTACACCAAGAAGAAATGCAGATGATAATCGGGTATTCATTGGACAATAATATTGTACTATAACTGACATGTGATTACATTTTCAAGCAATTTGGGTGCATCGATCCTGAGAAATCAATACCCAGAACAACCATCTCTGATGGTAATAACAGCCTTGATACGGCTGGGCATTGAGTCAAACAGAGCTTGGATGGCGTATAAAAGTGCAGTCCATCAAGAGTACTGACTAGCGTAATTTGACAAACCAGGGGCTCGGCCACCATTGACCAGATGTTTTCAGTTGGTGAGAGATCTAGAGAATGTGCTGGTCAGGGCAGCAGTCGAACATTTTCCGTATCCAGAAAGGACCGCACAGGGCCTGCAACATGCGGTCGTGCATTATCCTGCTGAAATGTCGTGTTTTGCAGGGATCGAATGGAGGGTAGAGTCACGGGTTGTAACACATCTGAAATGTTACATCCACTGTTCAAAGTGCCGTCGATGTGAACAAGAGCTGGCCGAGACGTGTAACCAATGACACCCCAAACCGTCACGGCGGGTGATACGTCAGTATGGCGGTGACGAATACACGCTTCCAACGTGCGTGCACCGCGATGTCGCCAAACACGAAAGCGACGATCATGATGGTGTAAACAGAACCTGGATTGATCCGAACAATGAATTAAGTTTTGCTATTCGTGCACACAGTTTCGTCGTTGCGAACACCATCGCAAGCGCTCCAGTCTGTGATGCAGCGTCAAGGGTAACCGCAGAAGCAACGGCTGGTAGAATGAGGGGAAGAGAATGGTCGTACACAGTGAGGCATATATGGCGATTAAGGGCCTGTTTGAGGGCCTCAAAAGTCCGGGCATATGTTGGGTACCAATCCCGTTTGACATTTCTTAAGAGGAGGAGGAGGTGGTGGTGGAGGGATTCGGTGATGCCCGTCGCACAGGGAATAAATTTCCAGTAATAATTTAGTTGGCCCAAGACATATTTGAACTGGCTCACATCCTTGTGAGTGGACAGAAGATGGATCGCGTCCACATATTGCGCGGTGGGGCAAATAGCGGCTGCACTAAGGATATGCCCCAGTATTCGACTTGTTGCACGAAAAACTGCACTTTGTTCTTGTTGCACCTGAGGTTAGCCACCTGAAGGCGAGAGAACAGTGTAGTAAAATTGGTGGCCAGGTCCGCCACATCAACTTGGTAATTCACTACCCGGGACACATCTTTGATGAGCGTTTCCAGTTAACGCTGAAATATGGCCGGCTGCTGGAAATACCGAAAGGGAGGCGGTTTTATCCATACAGACCAAGGGGTGTATTTATGACCACGTTTTTTTGGGACTCGGCATTGTCTGGAAGCTGGAAGTAAGCATCTTTGTGGTTATGTTTTATGAAGATCGTGCCATCTGCCAAACGAGCGAGCATGTCCTCAACTTCGGGAATAGGATAAGAGTCCACTACCGACTGGGCTTTGATGGTATTAGAAAAATCGCCACAGACACGCAGACTATCATTTGGTTTCTCGATCAGAACGATAGGTGTTAGAACGAACGCCCTCGACTTGTAAACGCTGTAGTTTGAGGCACAGCTTATCCTGAAGAGCAAAAGGGACATTTTGTGCCTTGAAGAATTTGTGGACCGCTGAAGAAAGTAATGTAGTAGTGTCATGTGAGCTTCAAAATTGTTGACGACTTCATCAGGCGGTCAAACCACTGAGGTAAAACGGTTAAATGAGTCATCCAGGTGCTTTAACACACCAAGAGTCTCGACGGTGTGGGCCGAGTCATCGATTTCTAAACCCAGGGCTCAGAAAAGGTTCATACCCAATAGATTTACTGCCCCAGGCGTCTTACCCATCAAGATATATGCCTGTATCATTACTTTAGGAATGCATCTGGAAATCAACCGGCCTAAGAGGGGAGGGGGTGTGTCTAATGTTAGTATGACCGCCAGTCAATGATGGTAGCCGATGACCTTGTATCTGCAATCGGAGGGACATCCCTGCAATGGAGACTGTGAGAGAGGGACACTTTGTGTTGGAGCAAAAACTGCCCTCAAATATGCAACCTCTGTAAAATTATCGTCGCTAGGCGCGTTGTCACTGTCTAGGTGACAAACCTGAGCGTAGTCTACCGCCAATTCGGATTCTTGACATACGTCAGCCTTGTGACCAGTTTTGCCGCAGGCTGAACATTTAGTCCGTTGAAAACGACACTCTTTCCGGGGATGGGAGGGGCAGCTGCCCATACCGACGCTGTCTTATGTGAGTCCGGTCGTGCAGGAGGTGCGGTTCGGCTCGTGCGCTTCGCTGCACAAACCTGAGACTGATCTTGCAGTGTCGAAGCCGAGTGTACTGAATATTCAAATGCGCGAATGAGTGGCGAACATGCGCCCAATGAAGGGTCCTTCAATTTCAACAGGTTTGCATGTAGAGCATCATCTGGAGAACACACCATGTCCCGCCCCAAACTAGCTGCATGGGATCTTTGGCAGGTCGGGTTGAGGCGCACGAAACAATAGTCCATGGAGAGGCCATTTAAACAGGCGATCCACTCCCTATGACATTTCCCAGACACTTTTTGGCAGTTTAAAAACTTCTGGTGGACAGTAGCAGGCGTGAATTTAGGAGTCAACATAATCAGAAGAACTGGACCTCACTTGATCATATGGGATGGCATGGGGGCTTCGTCTCCGGATTGAGGTGTTGCACCAGTTGGTAGATACCTGGACCAGCGTACTCGAGCAAAAATGTGCGCTGCTGCTGACTACTGGTGATGCCATAGACCAAGAAGTGTTGTTCCAGTCGTGCGACCTACTTGGCCCATGGCTCCAGTTTGCGGTCGCACGGTGGGAGCGCCGCAGCTGCTGGACGGGCGTTCTTTACCATGGTGTCGATGCAGGAGATCTGGTTGGAGACGTCTGTCGGAGTCACTGCCAGAGCAGTCAACCTCTCAGTCAAGGCCACCAAGGTCTGCTGCATGTGTCGCAGAGGCAATCTTTGAAATCACACCAACCTCCTCAGGCATCTTGAACGCAGTAACTCTGAGAAGAGTACCGAAAGTGGGTGTCGCACAAGATATACACACATGTTTAAAAAAAACACAAAACTAAAGCTCCACTGAATTGCAGTTACAGTACATATGTAATTCAAGTTCACCAATCTCAGAACATCAGTGAGGAAGATAAAGAAGTTACAGGTCCCTTTGCTGGCGTCCGACTGTCGTGGCTAGGCTGTGCGCGACCTTAAGTACGCACGCGGAAATATATCTGCCTGTCCTACTTTCCGATCACCTGTACGGCGGACAGAAGTAGGTCCCTGCTTTCTGCGCCCTCTGGGAGTGCGTCTAGCGCCACCTGCGAACTCGTGTTGTCCCGCGGAGTGCTCGCCTAGTTGCCCGGCAACCCTCGACGCTCTCGTGTCGTGAGTGTAGCCGCTGTTGCAGGTAGTAGGACAATTAGTAGATATATGTAATTTTTATAATAATGGAAAGTCCAGGTTGGAATTAATAATATAGTAAGGACAGTTTACAAGTCATCGCAAAGACGTGGCGACGAGCTGCAACAGGCGCATACAAAAGACACACACATACAACACTTTCAGCTATCGATCATGGCCTTCTTCAGAAGATAGAACAGTCACGCAATCACACAGGCACACAACACAGTCATACAACCATCAACCTCCGGCTGCCGCACTTCGAATCACGCTCTGCTGAGAATCGGGGACGGGTGGGGTGCGGAGGGGAGGGGAGAGGGGATAGGAAGGTTACGTCACGGTGGTGGGGATGGGAATAACGAGATGCAGCTTAGGAGTGGAGTAGGGAGGCGGGTAAGGGGAGAAAAATAAAATAAACAAATTATTCAAAATAAAATAAAATAAATATTCAAAATGCGTGCGCACTGCAAGTACACAAGACCGCATACACACACAAACTCACACACACGCACACTCACTCACACACAGGCACACAAACGCACACACAAATCAATCAAATCAAATGTTTGTATAGCTTATGGGACTTAAGTACGGGGTCATCAGTCCCTAAACTTACAAACTACTTATGAACTAGCTAATACTAAAGACGGCAGAAATATCCATGGCCGAGGGGGGATTCGAACCCCAGACCGTAGTGGCCGTGTAGACCGTGACTGGAGCGCCTCAGTCCCCTCGGACACCGCGGCCGGCACGCACACACACACACACACAAACACGCACGCACAAACGCACGATTGCACATTCACGCACCGTTCAAAATAGGTGAGGTTTGGGATAGAGGGGTAAGAACTGTAAGTTATGGGGAAAAATGAGGAAATTATCGTAGGTTGAGGACTGTTTGATTTCGGGATCGGATAATGTATTGTAGGGATAACTCCCATCTGTGCAGTTCAGAAAAAAAGTGGTTTGTGGATGGGAGGATCCACATGGCCCGGGTTGTGAAACAGCCATTGAAATCAAGCATGTGCTTCGCTGCATGCTGTGCCACAGGGTGGTCCACCTTGTGTTTGGCCACAGTTTGGCGGTGGCCATTCATCCTAATGGATAGATGGTTGATGGTCATGCCAATATAGAAAGATGTACAGTCTTTGCAGCACAGTTGGTAAATTACGTGGCTGCTTTCACAGGTGGCCCGGCCGCTGATATGGTAGGATAAGCATGTGACAGAATTGGAATAGGAAGTGCTGGGTAGGTGGATTGGACAGGTCTTGCAGCAGGGTCTCCCACAACGATGTGATCCTTGTGAAAGTGAGCTGGGTTTCTGGGCGGCATAAGGATGAACTAGGATGTTGTGGAAGCTGGGAGGGCGACGGAACACCACTTTAGGACGGATGGGAAGGATCGTGGCCTGGATGTCTATCATTTCTGGGCACAAGGACAGAAAATCAAAACATTTTTCATGCGCATCAACAGTCTGAGAAATCGGGTTTGAATACCGGGCCGACACAGTTCCAATCTGCTAGGAAGTTTCATATCAGTTGACACGTAGCACCAATATTTAAGCTACACATGTTTATGGTATTACTGATTTGCGTTACATTTTGACAATATCTTGGTGGTGCTACGGTTTTCCTTTCTGTCATTCTCTGTCTCTCTCTCTTCTCTGAAGTGTACATAAATTCAGAAATAATAAAATATCGTCGATCTAATTGAAAGAGTCGTACTAACAGGAGCTCTCAAGTTGCGTTCCTCCCGCTACAAACCATTGCCGTAGCGGCTTGTTCGGCAGAAGGCTGTAAAGTTATCCCGCACTGTGCAGATGGTAACAATCGGACGCCGCGTAGTGCCGGACGTCCTCAGGATTGGCAATCGCTGGCAGGAAACGCCGCCCCCTTTGCGTGTCGGACGGGGAGCGGCACGCAGCGATCGCGCGCAATTAGTTGCCGTGAGAGGCGGCCGGGCAGCGCAGCCAGAGAGGCACCAGCGCCGGCTGTAATTGAATCGGCCGGCAGTTAATTGCCATCTGGCCGTGTTTATCCACAGTCACAATCAAGTCCCCCGCCGCATTATCATCCGCTAGCCGTGCCGTCATCTGCACGCTGACTGCACTTCTACAGCCGCCGGCAACCAAAGCGGACACCTGCTGCTGATAGCGAGCCGCGAGCTCATATCTTGTGCTATACTACTCTGAGAGCCTATGAATGCAGTTAGCAGAATTATGCGAACTCAGACAACCGGCGTTTAAACTGCTACACCATCCACTTGTCATGAAGTGAACTGCAAGTTTTGACACGCAGTATATAATAGATTAAGCAATTTGCTTATGATGCGATACTGGACAAGTAAGCACCAACAGTTGTGATTCCACCAATAACGCCACAGCTTCGCTATTCCTTAATTTCTACAGGCGTATAGTATATCAGCGTCTTCTGATATTTCGGCAGAAGTATATCCTGCAGTTCCCAAGGCAATACTGCAAGAGGGAGCAATGTGCAACGACGTTTAAAAATTCGGTTCTGAATAATAAAAGGACTACACATCCGGAGTAAGCAGGTACACGACGCTATCATACGACCAAAGATAAAAACCAACAGCAATATTAGCAACAGCAGTTATCGGCGGGTTAGGTGGCGTTAACTTTCTCCCTCTTTTTTTTAGACAATTTAGTGAGCAGAATTCCACGCAGAAACAAAAACCTCCATCCTCATTCAGCACGCTATGTACTAGCTTTATTGAAATCGCTTCCTTGATAACACAATTCCAGTAGTTGGAAGTGCATGGCAGTCTTGTTAGGTTGTTGCAAACGCGTTTGACGTTTATGCTCAATACATCGATACTCGACGGCCGTAATTGTTAAATCAATATATAAGACACAGCTACATGAGAAACTGTAGGCACTGGCCATGCGCCAACCAAATCATCCTTTTTTTTTCTAAAAAATCTCGGGCGAACTGCCGGACGTCAGTAACTTCCCGCCACGATATTTCGGCACAGAATCTTCTGGTCATCTTCTAACGTCCATCACCTCTTTTCGGAATGACTCAAACTGAGCCCTAATATATTCCTGAATCACGGAAATGTTTATTAGTTCTCAGTCTATAACGAAATCATTCCACTGTAGGTGAAGTTGAACTTATATGCTGGCTGAAGTCCATTGCGTTGTGATTTGTCTTCGGCATTCACTAAAGAAATTGATTTTACAGGATATTTTCATAAAGTAAATCCATCTTAGTTGATATGGAAACGATTTTATTTCCACTTAAACATTGCACAATCAAGAAATGCAGCAGCAAGCTAACAAAGCTGCTTACAGGTTTGTGGCCACTCGGATACTCTATCCACGACTAAACAAACAATGGTTTCTCTCCAACATCTTTCTGCTTAACCACGTATTAAAAATGATGACAAAGTTTTGTAATTCAGAATTAAACAATATTCTTTTACATCAAATATGCCAAAATACAGGAATTAAAAAATTACATTTAAGCTTTGACTTTTTATGTCAATATATGTACTTGTTTCACGAAATTTGTATTTAAATGTAGTGCACAAATTTAACGTCATCCTTTTGACTAGTGTTTACAGTGCTCAAATTATTTACATTATGTGTGTTTTCGAAATGCACATATATTTGTTTTGCCAATAGTGTGTAGGCTTACTATTATTATGAAAAGGTATTTTAATGTGTTTCGGTTTGCGGTCCAATTATTTATTAATACGGATTTGTATATGGTTGTCGTAGTTTTGTTAATTTCGAAGATAGTTTCTTAGTACCAAACGGATTATTAATTTTAGTGCATGAACAATTATCAGTATTTAATTTAGGATTTAGTGATATATAAAACATGGTCTGCCCTAATTTATTTAAACAAAAGGTATATATGAAATCATGTTGTGCAATAGTTTATAACATGTAGCATTGTTGTTTTTATACAAATTAGTATCTATATAGGTTCAGCAATATCCAAAACTAAGTGTAATGCATTTCTAGTGTTTGCAGCTATTATTTACGAAAGTATTAATAACTGAAAATTACGTAAAAGGATAGCTAAAGTTATAGTTAAATCAATGTACTATTTCTTAAAAGCGTTTTACTAATAGTTTTAATAGAATTTCAAACAGAAGGCGAAAATGTGAAATATCACATGTCCGGTAATAAAGTTTTACTTTAGGTGTCAGATATTTCGTGTTTCTATGTTGGCAACTGATTTTTAGGAGTTCGCAACATAGCAGAAACGTTACAATCTTCAGGTGACTACCGCCGAAGTACTGGCGAAGACGCACTGAGCTGTGCTATTTATGCCCAATTCAGTCGACATTGCGCATGCGCATACTTAGCGCGCGCGTTCACAACTACGTACACTGCTCAGAGCGCCCTCCGTGGTGGAGGCTTCTCGCTTCGATAGCAGTTCGATTATCATTGTCATTCAGTTGCAGGAAACTACGCCGACTACGAAGTTTTTCAGTTACAGGATTCCATGCAGCATTTATTTGGAAACCGCTGTCTCGATTGATAAGAGTCTCACTGTCAGACAGTTTTATTTCCACAGTTTCATTAATGATTGAGCTCCAAAAGTTTGTTGTGTGGGCCACAATTTTAGTTTAGTTGTAGTTCAGCGCATGACCTGTGGACATACAATGTTCGGCGATTGCCGATTTGATGGGTTGGAGTAGCCGAGTATGACGCTGGTGTTCCAAAATGCGCTCCTGCACAGTGCGCGTCGTCTGCCCAATATCGTGACTTGCTGCAAACGCAGAATCCTGTAAACACCTGCTTTACGCAGCTCCAGATCGTCTTAGACAGAACCCAACAGCGATGAAATTTTAGGAGAAGGGCAAAGGATGACTCTTACTTTATACTTTTTTAGTATTATGCCTATCTGCAATGAAATGTTCCCAATATATGGGAGATAAGCATTCTATTTGAAAGCCTCTTCTTCTTCCTTGTTCTGTCGTTTGGAAGTGTGCATCGCTCGATTTATTTGCTTCATTGTATATCCATTCTTTAGGAATACTGTTTGCAGGTGTTCCAGTTCTGTGTGAAGGCTGTGCGCATCAGAGATGGTATGGGCTCGATGGATTAAAGTCTTTAGGACACCCATTGTTTGTGTCGGATGGTGACAACTTGCAGCTAGTAAGTACAAATCTGTATGAGTGGGCTTCCTGTATACCGAATGACCAAGTGAGCCATCACTTCTGCGTCGTATGAAAACATCTAAAAATGGCAAACAAACATTTTTCTCGATCTCCATAGTAAACTTTATGTTTTCGTGTATGGAGTTCATATGATGTAAAAAGTCTTGGAGACGGTCCACGTCATGAGGCCACACTATAAAAGTGTCGTCAACGTATCGCCAAAACAGTGTTGGTTCAAAAGTATCTGACTCAAGTGCTCTCTCCTCAAAATCTTGCATAAAAAGATTGGCCACCAGGGGAGTCAAAGGACTCCCCATGGCGACTCCGCCAGATTGATCATGCAACTCTTTGTTAAATAAAAAATATGTAGAGGAGAGGGTGTGCTCAAATAGCGCTGTAATGTCGTCTCCAAACATGTTGCCGATGAGGTGTAGAGAGTCCACAAGAGGCACCTTTGTAAACAGTGAAACCACATCAAGACTGACCAACAAGTCGGTACTTTGCAGTTGAAGTGACTGTAGTCTGCTGATAAAATCATTAGAATACTTTACATGATATGGACACTTGCCTACCACAGGTTTGAGCAAAGACGCCAAGTATTTAGCCAGGTCGGAAGCGGCTGCTCCAATATTGCTCACAATATGGCACACTTTCCTTGTGGATCTAAGGCAGTCCATATAGCCTAGGTGGAACTGAACTGCTTGGTATCAGTCTCTTTATGACCTCCTTCGGTGGAGAACTATTTGATAGAAGTTCAGCTGTTTTTCACATCACTCGGTTTGTTGGATCCTTGTCAACTTAGCGATACGTTGAGTCACATAATAAAACGTTGATCTTATTAATGTTGTCCTCCCGAGGCATGGGAACAGTAGCATTACCTTTGTCAGATTAGAGTACTACTGTTTCCTCGTCTGTTCGTAAGTTACGGAGGGCAGCCCTCTCAATAGGCGAGCTATTGCTCTTCGGCGGTGTGGCTCTCGTCAATACACGACAAGACTCTCGACGAACTTCTACCGATTCATCTGTAGGAAGACGGCGCACAGCAAAGAGACTGAAACCAAGCAGTTCAGTTCCACCTAGGCTATATGGACTGCCTAAGATCCACAAGGAAAGTGTGCCATTACGTCCAATTGTGAGCAATAATGGAGCAGCCACTTACGACCTGGCTAAATACTTGGCGTCTTTGCTCAAACCTGTGGTAGGCAAGTGTCCACATCATGTAAAGAATTCAAATGATTTTATCAGCAGACTACAGTCACTTCAGCAGCAAAGTACCGACTTGTTGGTCAGTCTTGATGTGGTTTTACTGTTTACAAAGGTGCCTCTTGTGGACTCTCTACACCTCATCGGCAACATGTTTGGAGACGACATTACAGCGCTATTGGAGCACACCCTCTCCTCTACACATTTTTAATTTAACAACGAGTTTTATGAACAATCTGACGGAGTCACCATGGGGAGTCCTTTTTCTCCCCTGGTGGCCAATCTTATTATGCAAGATTTTGAGGAGAGAGCACTTGAGTCAGCTACTTTTGAACCAACAGAGTTTTGGCGATACGTTGACGACACTTTTATAGTGTGGCCTCATGGCCTCATGGCGTGGACCGTCTCCAAGACTTTTTACATCATATACACTCCAAACACGAAAACATAAAGTTTACTATGGAGATCGAGAAAAATGGTTGTTTGCCATTTTTAGATGTTTCCGTACGACGTAGATATTTTCGTACGACGTGCATCCTGTGCACTAAGGTTCATTGAACCCCTTCACGTTGAGCTGGATGATGACAACAATCATTCTCCAGATATATATCTGTGTGTGTTGGCTTCCTATACACAGCATTTCTCAACGTACCATCTACCTTCCTCCTAACCAAAACATCAAGGAAGGAAAGACAACCGTTCTTTTCTACCTACGCAGTGAAACGCTTGTTAGAGTAGATCGAATTTAAATATTCGAAAATACTATTCACGTTCCCACTACCATGAGGCAAAATAACAAACGTGTAATCTATATATATCTGAAAAATAGACATGTTACAACGTAATTGTCTCTAATGCACGTTCTTCAAAGTCTTTCATCAATAAATTATGAATGATATGTGACAATTGACTTACCATTGTAACTCCAACTGCCTGTTCACAGCACTGGTCAGTAAAAAAGAAGTAGGTGGAAGTAGAAGAGAAGCGAAGAGAGAAACATCAGAAGTGATTAAAATATGAGAGTCATTCCAATGCACTCCCTCCAAACGACGTAGGAAATCTGCATAAGTGTTGATGGTATGCTCACAATATCCCACAATATCTCACATGGTACATGTTATATCGGAGCACCAATGTTCGACACAATAGGTCTAAGAGGACATCTTTCCTTGTGTGCCCTAGGAACGCCAAATAACCTAGGAGATAGAGAACAATAAGAATTAAGACTCTTGATAGTCTCCTGTCACCACGAACTTTTCTTGAACAGATTTGTAGTCTTCGTCTTAAAACATTTTATAGGGTCAGCAGGAATCCTAAGATATGTTCACCTACCATGATGGTATTTTCTATCAATGGTTACACAGCAGGATGACTTCTGGACAGAACACATTATGTTGTATCTTAAGGTCAGTCTCCATGACTGAATTAACGAGTCCGCAACGTTATTCTTCAGCACGATAGTGCAAGACCATGTGATTCTCAGTAGTTTCGGCCTTGGTCAGTGTAGTAAGTTTTCATTAGTTACTTCAGCTGTAACGTACGTCTATCTACCTCCCGCTTCAACGGACAGAAGTCCGTCCGGGCTGACAGGCCGTACTCAAGAGAACGCCCAATATACAGGGAAATATATAGGAGAGGATTGATGAAGGATATGGAAGGAAATGGTTGACATTCGCTGCATTAGGATACTGAAATTATACAATGGCGGCAAGTGAAAATATCAGCGTGGCCGGGAACCGAACCTGGGTCTCCTGCTTGCCTTAACCGCTTGACTATGCGCGCTCGACATCCATCTATTTCAAACATCCGCACGTCACACGCTACGGCTGTAGGGCTCCCATCTCCACGCTCTCCTAGATTGGCCATTACAGATACCCCGTGCGAATTTCAACGTATAACCGCATCTGCGGTGAAGGAAACGCCGCCTTCGCTTTTTCGTTCGAATTTTGAGGAAATTAGTTATTGTACCAAAGGGTAGACCTATCAGTTCGTCCTAGCCTCAGTGGTGTGCTCAAGCGATCTAAGGCTCCTTGCTACGGAGCGCGCGGTTGCTAGCGGTTGGTTCGAGTACTCGCTCCGACATGGTTGTTTGTGTTGTCCTTAAGTTAGTTTAAGTTGTTTTGTAAGCCTGGGACTGATAATCACAGAAGTTCCTTAGATTTACAAATATCTGAAAATCTAATTTGAACTTCTTCCTAGAGGGAATATACAACATAAGGATAGACGCCACCTGGCGGAAAAGTCTGTCTTCCGTGTAACAGTAATAGTAAGGACCCAGTTGGGAAAATTCTAAGTAAGTAAATTGAATGGAAGTCATTTGAGGACCGACTCAGAAGGCTAAATTATATTTAAAAACGGCAGAAGATACACGACATCGTTTGTACACATCGAGTGTATATAAAATTCCTTGTAGCTGTCGTCAGTTTTACATCGGTGCTAACTCCCCTGGGTGAAACGCTACCTGAGACATACGTAAAAACTAACCATAGATAAATATGTTTTCAAAAATAATGGCCATGAAATTAAATTTAACCATTTCACATATCGAAAACTTAACACTTCTATGCGCTCACATATACATAAATTATCGAGGTTTAAATAACCCGTAACAATGTTAATACGTAGATACGAGGAATGTATTGCATTAGACGAAACCCAGATGTAAATGTTGCTCCTGTGGATTGACAATCGATTACTCTATATCAATAATGTTTGTATCCAGTTTAAGTGATGCACATTACTTCATCAGAATCCGATACAAGATATATTTTATGGAGTTTCACAGGTGAGAACTTACAAGCGTTATTTCATCATTGTCAGATCAAAGTATGCAAAGGAATCGTATCTGAGTTACGGTTAATCAACTTGTCGGTATGTTTGTATATGTGTCTATCCTAATCTGCGAAACTATCGTACGAATTTAAGGACTTTTGTAATTAAAATCACTGGATGGAAACCAAAGATGTTGCAGTTTTAAGTATTTCTTAATCAGTTTCCCTTGTTTCTCTCTCCTTTTCTGTTAGAATGCATTATTCTCCAAAACGATTAGAAGAATTTCCAAGCAGTTTCCATAGGTAAAATGCGCGAATAGAGCGGCAACATTGATGCCTTATTTCATCACAATTTCACCAGGGGGAAATATCGTAAATTATAGTTTTCTCGGTAAATATCGTGTCCAGAATTTTGTCTATTTGAACACCCAAACTCGTAAAATATTGGACGAACTTGTATTCTGTATTCGCGAATAAGTTCAGTGTATCCTGGGGCAACATACAACCTTTCTTTTATCAAAATTAGAATACGGAAATCAAAGATATTCTGAAGTACGGGCTAATGGCAAGTTAAATAACATTGTGTAAATTCATCCTCGTATACAGTATAACAGAAATTACTAAACTTCCTCGATTTGTGTACTTCTAAATCTTTTACATACAGTGGTGAGCACTGTATATTTTAAGCTAGGATATTTTTAGCCGAACAGCGAGTGTCTACACCATTTCCGGCGGCGAAAAGCATTATGGGTGTTACATTCTTAATGGCCAACTGTGTAAGGTATGTTCAAAAAGTTAAGTTAAAAGTACGCGGTGCGATTATTTAGTAAACTTCGTTTGAACAGAAGTACACAACGAAATTTTATTTCAAAAAAGTAAATTTATTTTCAGAAAGTACATACTCTATTTTTCGACATAGTTACCAAGTTTTATCAAACACGTATCATGCCTCTTAACCAATTTTAAAATACCCTCTTCATACAATCTTGCCGACCCCTTCTGATAACCAAGAGATCACTGCCGTTTTGTAAAGTACTAATCTCGACAAACCAGGAAATTCGTTTCAGAGACCTGCTATTGTGAAGCTCCTGTTCTCACGAATCCTCGCTTCAGCTGAAAGCTCCAAATCGTCTGTAATCGAAGATGGGCGACCGGAGCGGTCCTCATCACGGACGTTGAAACAGTTATCTCTGAATTCTCGCACCCACTTACACACTTTTCCTTTACTCATAACAGTATCACCGTACACTTCGCAAATCCTTAGATGAGTTTCTGCAGCAGACAGGTTCCTTGGTGACAAAAACCGTATTACAAAGCGAACCACACACGCGTCGGGCAAGTTGATAGTCTTAAACAATTTGAAAGCACAGAACAGAACCGTACAGGTTAGCTTCAGAGATTAAACTAATCATAGTTGTTCCCGAGGTATGCCGGTACACAACGCACGTGGTCGTTGCATTATGTGCGCGAACTACTAGTGTCTACAACAAAATGGAACTTACTTAGAAAACGCGCCTCTCAGTTTAAATTCTACGATTATGTTTCAAATTTTCAAATGTTTGGGAAATTTATGGGACCTAAATAAAGTGGATATCTGTCTCTATACTTACAAACTGCTTAAAGCAACTTATCCTAAGAGCAACACACACACACATGCCCGTGGAGGACTTGTACCTCTGTCGGCGAACGGCCGCGCGTACATCAGCAATGCGCCTTAGTGCGCACGGCTATTCCGCCGCGGCATTTTGTTTCTTGGTTGTTACGCATATGTTGGGAAATAAACTCCCCTTTAAAACAGTACCTACTGAGACTCCATGTTCAACAGTACCACTTTGTGTTGAAATTTATCTGATATCTCCTAACACTGAACTGGTCAAAGCTCGATACTTCGTTTTCTCTTAGTAGTGGTGGAAAAAGAGGCCGAGGAGCTGGAGAGAATTATAACTGTACTCCATGTGTTCAGGAAGTTTCTAAAGTTATTTTACTCTTGTCAAAGAGTAAACACTGTGCAGTATTTACGGCGCCAAACAAGGTGCCCAATTCAATAGATGTTCCTTCCATGAATTTGTTGTGTGCAGACGCGCGTTAAGATTTTGACCGGAGATTACATTTTGTCAATATTGTTGCCTCAAATCTCTATGCAGTAATACATATAATGATTGAGGTCATGACATTCTCCATAATTGTTTTAAGGAGTTAAGATTTGTACGAAGTTTCGAACTCCTTGTCTTCCTAACAACACAACGACGTGTAGATACTTGACGTGATCTGAGCGAAATATAAGATTTGGGCATTTATTTTATGGAAAGAAAACATGACGCCTGACCAGATTTTATATTATCCCTAGTAACCTGCAACAATGTGTTCGCTTATACATTTAGGAGCTGCGACTACGCTTTGACAACATAATCGAAATTTAGCTCAGTGTGCTGCACAAGTGGAAGAACTCCTCTGACAGGGAATTTCTTACCGTATCACTTTTTTTGTGTTGAATGCAAATGGCGGCACATAGGTGCAACACATGGAACTCGAAAACTAGCTTCTTTTCTGAAACACACCGTCAGGGTGTATATTTAGATACTGATATCATCACAATATTTTCTTCATTAAAATACCGTTTCATAGATACTTTAGTATTTTTTCCCCTTTATTTAGCGAAGGTGTTACACAATATCTTTTACTGCCATTCCAACTAGGTGTAAATCTCCTCATCAATCTTAGACGTTCCTCAGTAACAGTGTGCTAAATGTCTAGACCTTTATTGATCATAGTCCACCTTAACAATCCACGCAAGTACACATTCAAGAAAAGGTATTTTATAAAGGGATAGAATGCTATCGGTTGCGTAAAGCTGTGAAACGATGTCAACTATTAGCTGATTGTATTGTCGTAGTGAGAGTAATGCCCCGAAGTCAAATCTGCATGTATGACTTTCGTGGCGTAATGTACAGGAGATCCCTTCATAACTGTGCTATTCATGCGTCGTTTACCTTATGCAGTTCAAAATAAAGCTTTCAAAACTGCAGTTTGAGAAGAGTATTATGATTTATTATTATTATTATTCTGGGTTTACAATGTAAGTAAATTTTTCCAGCACCTATATTAGATTACACTAAGTTACGAATTATTGTTCTCCACTCTCCTCTGTCCGCACATAAGTCCTCAGAAATGTTGTTCTTTCTCATTGATGACTGAACTTCCTGCATCCATGTGGTAGGTGGTCGTCCCTTTTTTCTTCTTCCTTTCGGTGTCCAGTCGAGTATGCATTTTGGAAGCCTTTCCTGCCCCATTCTTCTGACTTTTAAATACCATTTTAGATGTTTGTGCTTGATGAAATCAATAATTGAATTTTTAATTATTCTTTCTCTTCATGATATTCTTGATGAACGTCTCCAAATATCAATTTCTGTAGCTAATATTTTGATTTCAGTTACCATTTTGTTGTGATAAGAAGGATAATAGTGGGGCCTTAAAACGTAAGTATCTTATGAAATGAACAAAGTCTTCTCTGTCCTCCAACTGCGTTAGCTGGTTAGAATCCCACGAGCTTTCACCCAAGCTATCTTTAGTCATTGTCAACTCATTTACCAGTTGACAATAGAGAAGAACTTGCCCGAAAGCTCTTCGGATCCTAACTATCAGACTTTTTGGAATAATGGTATGGCTGCGAACGAGAAGAAAAATATACGGGGTCACAAATGTAATTCGATAGCAATTTGTACGATACACAAAGTACAGATTGACTATAATCTAGCACAGCTGTCCGTTGTACCCGCTGATTCATGTGAATGGCCTGATTATGGCCAAACGTCGAAAATTAACAAACACTGAACTCGTTATGATAGTTGTACGTACACGGTTGGATAATGCCATTTTGGAAATCGGTTGGGATACTAGTACGCCGAGTGTGAAGGTGTCAAGAATGTGCCGACAATATCAAATCTGATGCATTGAATCTCATGACGAACAACGCAGAGTACGAAAGCCAGCAATTCATGATGCAGTACAGCGTTGTTTGCGCAAATCATCAGTGCTAACAGTCAAGCAACACTGCGTGAATTCATGGCGGAAATCAATGTAAGATGTAAACCAACGCATCCGGATCCGTTAGGAAATAAGGTGGAATTTGACATTCAAACGTCAACAGTTTGCCTTTGATATTAGCACCACTTCTGATCTCGTGGATATACCGGCTGGACACTACATATATGGAAAATCAATATTTGCTCAGATGGAGTGCGATATCAGTTGAGAAGAGCTAGTGGCAGGTTTCGAGTGTGTCTCAGATCTGACGAAGCTATGGACCTCTGGTCAATCAAATATTGATGTTTTTATACGTAATTAGCTCAAAGCCCAGCGTTCAATGGGTACTTATTTGTTTATTCAAACCTGGTGTCACTACTTCTCCTATTCCTTCTCTCTCCCAGTTCAGATCTTTCTTTTTAAAATCATGTTATATTGAAACGTGTCCATAAAAAGAATTTATAAGAAATTGTCTAATATTCTGCCTCCTGTTTTGTGTAGAGTAACGTGCTTGCAAGAAAATGTATAATATTGTTTCTATTGTGTGTATCGATATGTGTACTTAAGTCTGTGAAGTTTCATCTTTGGCAAAGATTATGTATCGCATAACATTGTAGCTCGCGCAGAGAGAGAAAAGAGAGTGAGACTAGTGGTTTGGCTCGCTTAGAGAGCAGTTGAATTGTGTGTATGACTCCGATGTAGAACAGAGGCTGCTGTGCCAGCAAGTTGATTTGGTTGTATTTGGAATATACATTATATTTTTGTTACTATGAAAACGTTGTACCACCGCTGGAATGAAGGTAATTGCATTCCATGTCATTAGGAAAAAGTTGTATTATGTAGATAATGTAATGGTGATTATTAATAATAAGTAACAAAGTTAACCTTTCTTTCTTGTTTCATTTACGTAGTTAGAAGATTAACCTACTTCCTTATTTGATGATTAGTTGTTTGTGGATTTAAAGTGCAGTATTGATTTTGGTGATCTTATTGAACAGATTTCGTTATTTGTGCCATAGTAAACGATTGTTATCAACACTGCAGTTAATTGATTATGATACTGAATTTTGATAATCAGCTACTGATCTGCATAAAATTCTCGCCGTCAAACCTTAAGAAAGTAGTTTGTGTTTTTAATAACTTTCTCGCAGTCAATTTTTTTTAGTATAGTCAGTGTGTGTTTCATGCAGGTTATTTGTCACAGTTGTTTTGTTAAAAGATCCGTTGCGCACATAGTCATTTTAATGCACTGTTTCTTATTTAACAGTATATACATCAATATTAGGGCTATAATTAAACCAAATTGCTGTGATAATGAACAATTTGTTGTTTGATTTAACGATAGGTTCAACATCAAACAACACAGTTACACAGCTTTTAATATTTATGGAAGAATGTATAAGAAATAAAGCAGTCTTGAATAATGTAACAAATTATAAATACAGTATCCAAACAAAGGAAGGTAGTCATCAAATTACTAATAATATGTAACAGTCATTTATTTCAAAACTTGACTATAAACAATACTTCTCCTTACTTGCCCAGGAGCTAGTATGAACAGCTGGCAGCCCACCCTCGAGCAAGCGACAATAAACCTGTTCGTATGTGAAACACAGAGATGTTCTCCCAGTATTTAACAGATTGTCCTGTAAAGTTTTAATCTTAATGAAAAAGTCTCACTGGGAATTGCAGGCTGTCGCAGTTAAAAAGCAGATCTGTCGGAAATAATTGGTATTCCCTGTATATACATTGTTTAACTTATTTTTTCCTTTTAACTCTATAGAAGTCTAGTGATTTCGGCTGCAGCAATTTGCGCTTCACAATTTAAAGTTGTCAAACGCACTGTATGCTTTCTTTAATACAGGAGTGTTTTAGGAGAAAATAAAAAAAATTGTTAAGACTTGCTGTGGGATATGACAGGATTTTATTCAGCAGAAGATGTATATATTAATTCTATTTACTGAACAATATGTTGTATAATTACAAAAATTTTCACACATATATAAATGTGTAGAAGGGTTCTTTATCTGTAACATCTGTTGCGATTACAGTTGTAGTACAGAAGTAATAGATTAAAACCTGCAGCGTGATGGGCCTGTTTTCCGTGAACGTTAGTGTTTATATACTTACATCTCATGAACCAAGTGTGGTATGGAATAAAATTTCGAAGGTAATTTCAGCTGTATGTTTGAATGCTGCTTGTAAAATTTTCTGCAATTACAATCTTTTGTGTAAATATCATAAATTGTATCGTCATATCGAATGCCGTCGTTTTCTCCATGAACAGTGGAAAAATAGTAATACAAAAATTTTTCCTTTAATCATTTTGTTGTTGTTGTTGTCAGCTAGAAAATGAGTTAAGAGTTCTGAAAGTCGCTAAGTACTCTCATTCTCAAGAAATGTATGAATAAAATCTCGCTGAAATTTTTGGGAGGATTTTTTATATTTTTTTATTTTTTATTTATTTCTATTTAAATTTTTTTCCAACTCCTATCATTTACGACTTTATATGCCCTGAACCCTATGTAGTATTCGATTCTCACCCCTACAACAGTTCTTACCTCACGGTAAGGAATGTGTGTACCAAATTCGGTTGTCATTGGTCCAGTGCTCTGGGCGGAAATGTGCAACATTGTCCCATCATGCATTGGTTATGACGACAAATGTAATATTTCGTAAAGTGTGTGTTGTACGTGAGCCTTACTCTTATGGAACCTGTTCTTGTGGAATGACGGTCAAGTGTGTACAAAATTTCATAAAGATTGGAACAAAACTGAACATTTGTTTCCAATACGTACACACAAACACACGAACTCTATAAAAGTGTTCAAATGTTTGATAATCTATGGGAAGTAACATCTTTGGTCATCAATCCGTATGGCTTAAAAACTACTTAAACTTAGTAAGACTAATTTAAGAAGAACACACACACCCATGCCAGAGGGTGGACTCGGACCTCCGATGGGGAGAAACCACGCGCTCCACAGCTAGGCACCCTAGAGCACTCGGCCACTTCACCGCGTCACAGACACTTTACATTAAATCAACTGTGTCATCTGGTGATACGAACAGGACCCTTCACAATGGTTGTCTCCCGCTATTTTTCAGTTATTATCAAACTTTACGTTTACTAACAACGATGTTGTTCTTAACGATGACGAAGTGCACGTCAGCGGGCACAGTTGTTCGCAATTGGTTGAAGAACTTTCATGACGGTTCCAGCGAAAGACTAGGGGACCCAAACGTTTAGATTTGAATCCCATCGTCCATTCATGGGACATAATCAAAACGTCCGTTTTCGCAAAGATTAGCCGGCTATCATGTAAAGTGTGAAAATCTTGTTCATGTCCCTATCCGCCAAAAATGTACAGCTATTATTGTACAATTTATTTATTACTCTCCAGAAGGTAATATCATAAATATTAGTTTCCTCTAAAGAGAGATAAAATTTAGATAATGATTAAAAGTGCAAAATTGAGAATATTATTTTGTTATCATCCAATAGGGGGAAATTCGGCGTGTAGGCAGTGAGGCACGTGAAAAAACTGAACACAAAGTAATCACAGACTACAGGGGGATGGGGATATCGGTAATAAGAGGCACATTCCCAATGTTGCGAAAAAGAAGAATAACAAGCGAAATAAAGAGAAACTAACGTAATATGACTAGAAATGTCCCAGAACTCAATATTAAGAGAGTCCAAGGACAACTACGACTCTAAAAAATGTGTTTTCCTATTAAACCTCCTTTAAACTGGCTCCAAGAAATAGACTTCCGTTTAATTCGGTACTTGCACAATTAAATATATAACTTTTTTTATTAATGTCACGTAAATGAAAGTACTCAAAGTGACATGGATGCTACGTTAGCAGTGAAACTATTTAGGAGAAAGCCTCACTACCGCAAGATTCCCTACCAGTGCTCTAATCCGTCGATGTCATCGTTCAATCGTCAACTCTCAAAATTACTTTCTTACTAACATCACCGACACTTATACAAAATTGCAATCGAGAAGGTACGAGTGGCAAGGACTACTAGGAGCAAAGGTGTACTCTGGGTAGCCCTGTCCACATTCATACACCCAGACGAAGCTAGTGCGCCCACGGGGAACGCTACTGCTGCTTCGGGACTCACTTCTTTCAGTTAACTTTTAATTAAAATCTCCTCGACAGGGATACGGTCTCTCAGAGGCAGCTAAAACCGAAACGGAATTACTGCCAGTAACTGTTGAGAAACGTAGTAAGACCGGATATAGCAGAAATTAAACCTGACGATAACAATGCAATATGTATGGAAATTATTGCTGTATGCTTCTTTACGTAACGATGTTCAGACCAATCATTCTTTTGCCTTTGATATTCATGTGCCGTCTCTGCAGATATATACATTTTCTCCTACACCTACAATACTGTTTTCTACGTCACTGCTATAGTCGATGTTCTTTTCAGCGGAGAGTGCAGTTTATTTGATTTTATTGTTTATATTTTTCTGTTTTTTCTTTCCTTTTGTTCTTGAATTCGGTCAACACTGACGTTATTGCGATCTTGCAAGAAAAGCTAACACGTGGCCAGTACTTAATCGAGTTTGGTAACTACACAGTGTTTTGTCCTGCATCTTATATAACGATTTAGTAATCAGATTCCAAACGTGGCTTCGTTATTGCTCTATATAATGTAAATATGGAAAGAGGTAATTATTGCAGTTTTTTCAGAGGGACACTGAGATTCTTATAGATGGCAACAGTCTACCGGTGAAATGAAATTATCTTAACTTCCTACTCCTTTATATATCTAGACGATGCTGGTGTCTTATTCAGAATATTTTATTGCTGTACTTAACTGATAACAAACACTTTACCAGATGGGTGATGAACTTCGTTCGTAGGAGTGTATTAAGTTCATCCAATGACATAATTTTCCCCTCTTCAATATCGTTTAGAACTGTTACAAATTATAAAATATTTGAATCCACGATTAAGGAATGTATTAGCAGATTTTGCATTAGATCATTGCTGCTGCAACGTATAAGCTACGCAGGAGGCAAAAATGTTCCCACATCCTTCAGATTAAAAGATGAATCAATTCGCTACTGATTTTGTTCTGTTGCGGTTAACCTTCTGAAGTTGTTCGCGCCGTCCTGTAGGTACACTATAACTTCCAAGAAACTTTTAATTGTAGATAGAAGTTATAATTTTTACAATTGGGAATGTCAGCTGTGACAGAACTTAATGTGATGAATATAGTATCTTACTGGGTAAGGGTCAAATTAATAATCGAAATAATTCAAATAATTCAAAATCAAAGCAAAGCTATAGTTTTTCTTTAATTCTCTATGTTAATTATCCTCCGGCATGCAGCATCCAAAATTTTATGTAGACAGTGAGCATCCTTTTCTTTTCCAGGTCAAGTGTTGGTTCTGGGTTTGTAGCCCCCCTTTTTTAAATCTCTTATTAGGCGCGATATACCGCCAGAGTTCTCGCGGTTTACCATGACGTCATGCTGTGGTGTGGAAAACCGACGGCAGGAAAAGGTTGCATCAGGTACCTTCCGTGGGAAAGTGCTCTGTTTATATGGGATATGTAATATGGTAGCCGCAATGATTGCAGGCGCAAAATTTCTAAATCAATATTTCATAAATCTTAAATGATTTCTAGATACTTTCTGTATATAAAAGGATGTCTCATTAACATCCTAACTTTCGACATTTTCTGAATTTTGCAAGATATTAATTTTTAGAAACAAAATATATAAGTGAGCGCGCCTCAAGAACATTCTGCCCCGTCAATAGCACGCATAGAAGTCTCTTCCTTCTGTCGAGTTAGCTCACTCCGGCCTCAGATATCACAAAGGTAGGATCTTGCCAAAGAATGGAATAATCTAAACGCGTTTGACCACTCGATCAGCATCAGAGTACCGTGCCGTATTTTTTCTGTAACTAAAGTTTTATTGTGTCTTGTAAAATATTTGTGAATGAAACATTTGTTGTGTTCGAGTGTAGTTATTTCTAGTTTGATATTTTACTACGACAGAATTAAAGTATCTTCCAAAATTGAAAAATTGTATTGCATTATGAGTTTACTTCAGAGCCCAAAGTACTTCACTTCAGATTTACAGTCTCACATCAACTCAAAGGATTTGCGATCTTAGTGTCAACCATCTGCACATAATTTGAGAGAGACTTTACTTTTGTGAAAGAGTTTATGCCTTCCTTTCTGACATTAGAGAAGACAACTACGCCCCTCACGTGTTGTGCATTGCTGGTACAAGTAGCAACAGGTGCACGAAGGTCGTAGTAATACGACTGAGGGAAAGCGGACAGAAAAGGAAAGAAAGTGTTAATTACGGTGGAAAAAGTAAAATTTTAAAAATATGGATGTCTCCTAACTTCTTTGACGTACTAGCTGACACTTACTTTTCTCCACTATCACAGGCACTCATGATTCTACCACACCAGTAAAGTGGTAGTGTAAAACTTTTCATTAACTTCGGAACAAAACTGTGCATTTTCTCAACATTTATAAGTACAATATACTCCGCCCTCCACCGAACGTAATTCTATGTGGACTGAGTCTTTTTATGAAAGTCAAGTGCACAGAATTTCATCAGTATCGGAAAAAATATATATTTGTATGCAACAGAAACACATGGCCACATTGAAAATATACTTCCAGTTTTCTCAAACATTTCAGTTTTTCGTTACATATCCCAGAACAGTTTTTTATACAAACCTTGTCCTGAGAATTACGACTTGAACTAAAAAAAAAAAAAGAAAATATTCGTTGGAGTAGTTTTCGAGTCTGTCGGGAGCGAGTGTGTGTGTGTCTGTGTGTGTGTGTGTGTGTGTGTGTGTGTGTTTCCCTTGTTTTACTTTTCACATTGAAAATGATAATTATTGTTATAAAAGCTACAAATAATAGACTACCACAGGTAAATAAAGTATGCGACTAAAGTATTTTTACAGATATCAAATAACAGCCTAAATTTGAGGATGAAAAACCTTAGAAATTAGGTTTGCAGGACCATGTTGAGGAATAGTGAAACACGGGCAGTGGGGAAATCAGAACCGGGTGGACCACATTGGCGATGTGGTGCTACAGAAAATGTGGAGAATTAAATGGACTGATAAGGTAGGAAATAGGGGCGTTCTCCATAGCAACAACGATGAATAAAATCTGTCAATCTGTAACAAGAAAAAGAGACAGTATGCCAGCTGATGTGTTAAAATACCACTGAATATCCTCCATGATACTAGAATGACATACAAAGGGTAAAAATTGCTGAGGAATACAAAGACTGGATTACTATCAGCACGTAACTTTGGATGTAGGGTGTAAGTAGTAGTCTGAAATGAATATGTAGTTGCAAGAGCACACAAGGTGGTGGACCGAAGCAAACCTGCCTTTAGACATTTGGTAGGAAAAATATGATACCTGTAAAGGTGAAATATAAAATAAAATTTTTCTTAGGGGCACAGTGCTGTTTCTCCAGTTCTACAGTTATTACAATCAAAGCTGGAGTCAGTGCTCATTTCACCTCAGTGTGGAAAATCATCGGTGTGTACACAGTATACAGTTAGGATTTAAAGAATGACAGGCTACTGTGGGAGAAACAGCAAAATTCTACGTACATTGCACGGAACGTTCTTTGCAATGATAATACTTCACTCTGTTTAAGCGTACGACTTAGAAACGCGCTGTAGGTTTCACCTGAAATATTCGAAGTGTCAAGAGAGAAAACTCTCCGGTGAAATATCGGAACGTGGGAGGGTAGCGCGGGCGGTAGTCGCCCGATGCACGTCAGTGTCCGCTGTCAGTCAACGTCACATCAATCCGTAGGCAGCTGTGAGAGTCCGGCCCTACAGGGGACGGGTACGCAAGCCTGGGAAACACTGCAGGGGCTGGTACTGCTAACCCGCGACACAAACCAGGCAGTTGTGCAATGTGTCAGCTGATACTGGCTGACGGCTGGGTCGATACCAGTGCTGAAGGCTTTATACGAATGATACTGATTTTAAATCGTTGTTGTATGGTAAACCAACGAGTACAGTTACTGTTTTGAGATACAAAATTTAATTTAATACTGACACTTATTAATATACGTGAAATAGGAGTGGAAACACTTGAAAATAATCAACTACATGACCCAACGTGCAATGTAAATAAAGGTAAATACTTCGACAAATGAATGCTACTTCATTTTTATCTACTGTACCCAAACAAATGTAAACTCACAAATTCGAACCTAACAAAAATGTAAACACAATAATAAAATTTTCAGAAGTATCTAGCGGCTGTAAAATCCCACCAATCACTTATTTTGCCATTGCTATTGTTGGGGAATGATGGTGAAAATATTGAGCATTTCCTGTAAAGAACATCATCTTTGCTTTGGCTTAATATGTTATGCTAATTATTGCTTTTCTGATCACATGAAGCGCCATCTGTCGGACATTTTCTGAACTTTTTTTTTTCTTCTAATAAAATCCCATGTCATTTCTAGCATGTCTGTTAATTATTGCCTCTCTATCTACATTATTCCGTGACTTATTTAGTTTGCAAATTTGTACTGACTTTTTGAAGGAAGGAGAAAAGGAAGCTTGGAGTTTAACGTCCTGTCGACAGCGTGGTCATTAGAGACGGAGCTTACGCTCGGAAGGTTTGGGTAAGGATGAGGAAGGAAATCGGCCGTGCCCTTTGAAAGGAACCATCGCAGCATTTGCCTGGAGTGATTTAGGTAAATCACGGAAAACCTAGATCAGGATGGTCAGTGGTGGATGTGAACCACCATCCTTCCGAATACGAGCTGACGTTTTGATCACCCGGTTTATTACATGATAATTTCTTTCCAAATTTACCTTAAGACGTAGTAGCGCATTTTAAGCTTTTCGTTTATATTATTTTATTATAATTTATGAATTTCCTTTTGTGGCTCTGTCTGAAACAGATAAATGATATAAGTTTTTCTCCTTTGTTTTCAAATCTAGCATTACTTCTATGTCTCCATTTGTTAGGATCCAGAACACTGACGCAATACACAACACTGTGTCATACAAGCATTTACATGACACACTCTCACTTTGAGATGGACCATGTTTACCGAAATCGACCATCCATCTTCCCCACAATTCTTCATATATTTTCGTTCCATGTATTGTTGTATTGCATACAGGTCTGCTACACGTGCATTACGTTACATGATTCCGTTTAAAGTTAGGTACCATTCATCACACCAACTATACGTATTGTCTGAGACAACATTTATCTTTCTCCAACCAATCCACGACGACTCCTGTGAATGATAGCATCTTTAGGTAACTACCGTTGATTACTACTCAATTTGTGGGCGTAATCATTACTGTAGACATCGTCCTATCACATTTCCCTGGGGTATCTATGATAATAACATAATAACTGATGAACACTTGGTGTAAGGCAGAAAGTTAATGGTTCTTTGTATTACTTACGTATTTCAGCCACTAACATGCTTGGAAATCTGTTCAGTATGCTCATGGTAGTATGCAGTAAGCGATTTTGTCAACTGTCGTTCGGAAATCAAGGAATATCAGGTCTGTCTACTGTCTTCTTTCTTTGCTCCGCAATATATCACGTTAGATATAGGTCGTCTGAGTTCCAAGTGAATGTTTCTTTCAATAAAATAATAATGGATGAAGTTTTCTGTCTTAAGGAAGTTTTTTGGATTCGAACAAAGCATATTTTCGAGGCATCTGCACCATATTGACATTAGGGATATTGGATCATAAATTTGGGAAAAATTCAATCTTGTCCTGGAGCTGCAGGATATTATTTTATATGTGATACTTGACTAGTTTTGGCAGCAGAAGATTAACAATCTATTACGTATAATTAACAACAAAATAACAGTCGCAGTAATTACTGTACATTTGACGTTGCCATATTCGAAAATATATTGTCTTGCTTTAATGATGTGAAGTATTTTCTTAATATTCTGTTAATTGCAGCAAAGTCAGAAATAATACATTTCTGGGCACAAGAATTTTTTTTCTTCAAAATTGCTCTCTAAATACTATATTAATATGAATATGTCGATCTTTCCCTTTGTAGTGTGTTGTGGTCTTAGTCCAGAGATTGGTTTGATGCAGCATTCCACCCTACTCTATCTTGAGCAACCCTCTTCATCCCCTCATAAGAACGGCAACCCACACCAATCTGAATCAGTATACTGTATTCGTCTCTTAGTCTTTATCATCGGTTCCCCCCCCTCCCCTCCCCCAAAGGAAAAACTTCCCTCCATTGCTAAATTTAGTAATCCTTGATGTGTAAGAATTTTTCATACCAAGGGGATCTTCTGCTTCCTAGGCAGACTCGTGGACTACTCCGACACCGAGGACCCAGTAACCAGACCCACTGCAGAAGACTCTTCCCTGCACGTCTCCCGCCACACACAAATCTCCGTTCGTCACGCTGTCTCTTTCCTATACCACAGCCTATTTATTCTATAATGCTCGCAGCCACAATACTGCATTCCCGCATCAGGGAGAACAGACCATGAGGTATCGAGACACAATTAATTGTCGTCAGGAGGCCAGCCTCGGATTCTACACAATTATTTATATTCTTGACGAATTCCAGCGTTCAAATGAATGAAATAAATCGCAATTTGCGATGTTACGGCATCACTGTATTAGGTTTAGATGGAATACCAAACTGTGGCTAATGAAAATTTGTGCCCGACCGGGAGTCGAACCCGGGATCTCCTGCTTACTAGGCAGACGCGTTGACCAGTCCGCCACCGAGGGGGGTGATCACTGTGTCCTCGGTGGCGGAGTGGTCAACGCGTCTGCCTAGTAAGCAGGAGATCCCGGGTTTGAATCCTGGCCGGGCACAAATTTTCATTCGCCACAGTTTGGTATTCCAGCTAAACCTAATACCGTGATGCCGTAATATCGCAAATTGCGATTTATTTCATTCATTTAAACGCTGTAATTCGTCAAAAATAAATATAAAAGTAATTTTTGTTGAATTCAAACATTACGACTTTATTTTTACTATTGCCATGCATTAACTAACTCTGTTCTACTTTTAAAGGTAGCTTCCATTCATCACAACAACTAGATATTTTGTCCTTCTACAGTCACTCACCGGCGACACTTCAACTGGTGCTGCTTATTAGGCCATTGCGCTGACCACTGTACCAATATGATCACAAAGACTAAAAAAACTTCAGTGGCACGCCTTCCGCAAAACGAAAGGTTTCAGCTTAGCCGCACACTATTAACGTAATGCCACCACCTATTTTCACTAATTTCTCGACGCATTTCGCTGATTCCAATAAGAGTTAGGGCTTGGTTTGCTTTAGCACTAATGAACGGAAGTTTTTCAGTCTTTCTCTTAATTATATTTACAAAACGGCGTCAAAGTTAATTACAGAGATCCGTCTGCCATATACCAAAAAGAGCTGGCAAAGTATACAACCATCTCCTTAAAAACTGTATAAATATGACCATTTTAATGGTGATCGATCAAACTTTGCCGAATTCTTTTGTAAAGTTCCTTCCACCACACAAAATTTTACGTACACATTAATGTTCCCCGTCCGTTGTCGAGTTCCGTCTGCGATGTATCGTAAGAAATCACTCGTAAACAGTGACCTAGCTGTTGTTTTCGAGGTTTAGTGTGGATAGTTTTAGCAAGATCGAAATAAAACTCTAGACTTTTATGAGTGACATACAATCGAAACATAGCTTCATCTGTTGGATGCATATCGGACCCAGATAACAATACCTAATTTGCAGTAAACAGTACATTATATGTTCATTAATAAAGGTAAAAATTATTGTATCTTTTATTTTTATAAAACATAATGGTTAAAATTAAAATTAAAACAGTTCAGATCGCACAAACGCACGGTGAAGGCACAAACGTGGAGTGAGGTGTCAACGAATGTGCGGCTGGTAGCCACCACCTGCCATCATGGTGCTAGTCATCTGAAGATACTCTACATTGACTGAAGCCGGCCATGAAATAAAAATAACAATAATTCTGTAATCTGGACTGTTTTCATTTTATCTATCTTTTATGTTAACCTAATCGAACACAGACAGCGAAATTTCATTGCGATCCGTTGAGTAGTTTTGACAATGATGAAATATTCTCGGTATTCCATACGGGTAGCTGCGTTGAAATTTCGCGACATTTCGATGAGAGTCATTTTCATCATCTTTTCGCGAAGTTTCTATGACGGACAGAGGTGGCGGGGTGGGGGAAGAAGGCCATGGGTGGCCCTCGGGTCGTCTTACGGCGTCTTTAGTCTTGTCCAGACCCGCGAAGGGTCAGCTACTAGGCGCGGTCTCGGTATATGGCTGCTATTGCAGGGTTCGAGGCCTAGCTTAGCTGATAGCCCTCGTCCCTGCTGATGAGATTGTCATGTTGTCTTATTTCAATGGGTTCTTTTATTATGTTCTCTAGCGCAGCGGAACACAGTTATTTCCACGCTTGTTCGCAGAGCACGTGCTATAGTGGCCAAGACAGCCTTCCAACTGAACTGCAGTGCCTCAGAGAAGAGTTCCGGAAAAATGGTTATATTGAGGCACAGATTAAAGGTGCAGTGAAGAATGGCACAGCCGTCCACCAGGAAGAGGGAGAACAAAAGGAAGTGAGACTCGCCTTAATACCATAAATTGGTCCTCCTTCAGCTCAAATTGGGATACTCCTGGAATCCTGGAGAAAAAAGACTATAGAACAATCTTTAGACCACCAACAAAATCGAAATATTTGCTTGGCTTGGTAAAAGATAAACTACAACTACAAACACCGGAGTTTATAGCATCTCTTGCGAGTGTGTTCTTCAGAACGGGCAAACACAGCTCATCAAAGAACACATCAGATGCGTACGTGTGTGCCATAAGGACAAGTGTGCAGTCGCAGAACATAGAACTTATGAGCGGCACATCTTCGACTTTGATCAAAGGAAAATGCTATGTCGAGCCAGTGGCTTCTGAGAAAGCATAAAGAAAGAATCCATTGAAGTAAGACTACGTGACAATCTCGTCAATAGAGACGAGGGCTACCGGCTAAGTTAAGCCTGGAACCCTGTAATAGCAGCCATACGCCGAGACAGCGCCCAGCAACTGACCCTTCGGGAATCTGGGCAAGACTGAAGAAGCCGTATGATGAACCGACTGCCAGGCAACCCCCCCCCCCCCCCCCCACTTCATCACCTCAGGCCACGCGTGGGGGCAGGGGTGGGAAAGGAGGCGGCCGCCCCCCCACAAGGGTATTTAAGGGTGACGCCCGCCCGTCATCGACACTTCGCCTGAAAATGATGATAATGACTCTCATCTAAGCGTCGCGGAATTTCAACCCAGCTACCCGGATGGAAACCCGAGAAGACTTCATCAGTACCACAAGCCGGGAAAGCTTAAATTCACAGTTTTGGCAATGTGTCGCGGTTGATTCCAGTGCTTAGAAATTCAATATACATCTCACACTGTCTTCCTTAATATCTCTCCCATCACTAATCGTATATATGTTTCTTACCTCGTGTGCTCTTTGGCTGTTTCTTACCTCGGTGTGCTCTTCAACTTATTACTGTATTAGCTATCTGAAGACCCGGCATTGCGCGATTTTTATTTATTTAGATATTCAGTTAATCCCTGCAGCCCACCATCCTCCTTCTCTTTCTGTCTTCTCACTCCTCTCCCTGTCTTCAAACCTCTTCTTCGTCCTCCTCCTTCCCCTGCTCCTCTATCTACTCATCCATTCCCAACCTTTACCATTACCTTCCCCGCTGCCTGTCAATATCCTCCTGTAACTTTCATCTTTTAATACTTTTCTTTTTCGGTAAATACAAATCACAATACTTTCAAATTCTTGGTGACCGGTCAAACGATCTAAATGTATGCGACGTATGAAATCTTAGAGCGATATTTCTCTTTCTTTGCAGTTTGATGAACTGAGTGCCAGTGCATAAAATACGAATATAATCGAAATGACAATGCTCCACTTACATAATTGCCAATTTTGATTTTCCACTTGTTCCATTGATATTTACATCTATGTATATGAGCGATTTGTATTCTATCGAGATGCACAATATTTGATACAAAACAAAAGTCGAAATGCGATATATGAAAAAAACTGAAAAGGACTGTTATGAGTTATGTAAAATTGAAAAAAAAAGTTAAATTAATTGTAGCATCGATGTTATGTCCGAAATCGAATACAGTAATAATAATTTCATGTGACTGAGATACATGGTGATCTTTCGGTCGCCACTTCTGCCCTTACCTCATTTATCTTGCCTGAATAAGGGATCTATATCTTAATGTGTAAATGCGCACAACGTGCCGGTTTGGCGACTACTGAGATCGTTGAAAGATGAAAGCTACCATCCAATACAAAGTGAAACAGTTCGTTACTCCGTAACGTTACGAACCCGTAACCTTTCATTTCTTAATCGACCTTTTTGCCGCTAGCCTAGATTTCAAGTTGGAGAACAGTTCTTCATCTACATCTACATACATACTCTGCAATTCACCGTAAGGTGCGAGGCGGAGGGTACACTGTACCACTACTAGGAATTTCCTTTCCTATTCCACTCCAAAATGGAACGAGGAGAAAAAGAATGCCTATATGCCTCCGTACGAGCCCTAACTTGTATTTGTATTTGTGATCTTTACGCGAAATGTAAGTAGGCGGCAGCAAGATCGTACTACACTCAGCTTCAAATTCCGGCCCTCTAAATTTACTTAGCCGGCCGCGGTGGCCGAGGTGACTGAGGCGCTCCAGTCACGGTCAGCACGGCCACTACGGTCGGGGGTTCGAATCCCCCCTCGGGCATGGATATTTGTGCCGTCTTAGTTCGTAAGTAGTTCATAAGTAGTTTGTAAGTTTATGGACTGATGACCCCGTAGTTAAGTCCCATAAGCTTAACAAACATTTGAACATTTTGAAATTTACTTAACAGAAATTCACGAAAAGAACGTCGTGTTTCTTCCAGCGATCTCCAATTGAGTTGCCGGAGCATTTCCCTAACACTCGCGCATTGGTCGAACCTACCGGTAACAAATCTAGCTGCTCGCCTCTGAACCGCCTCTATGTCTTCCTTTAAACAGATCTGTTGAGAGTCCCTAACACTCGAGCAATACTCAGACGTGGTCGTACAAGCGTTTTATACGCCGTCTCCTTTACAGGTGAAGTACATCTTCCCAAATTTCTCCCAATAAACCGAAGTCGGCTGTCCGCCTTACTCATAACTGTCCTTACATGTTCGTTCCATTTCATATCGCTCTGCAATGTTACGCCTAGATATTTGAAACGACGCGACAGCATCAAGAAGCTCACTACTAATGCTGTATTGGAACATGATAGGATTGTTTCTCCTACTCATGCGCATCACATTACATTTCTCTAAATTGAGAGCCTGCTGCTATTCTTCGCACCAACTAGAAATTTTGTCTAAGTCATCCTGTATGCTATTACAGTCAGTTACAGACGACACCCTTCCATACACCACAGCATCATCAGCAAACAGCCGCAAATTACAACTTACTCTGTCCATCAGATCATTTATATAGATAGAAAATAATAGCGCTCCTATTATACTCCCCTGGGGCACGCCTGACGATACACTCGTCTCTGATTAACACTCGCCGTCGAGAACAACGTACTGCGTTCTATTACTTAGGAAGTCTTCCAGCCAGTCACAAATCTGTAAACCTATTCCGTAAGCTCGTATCTTCGTTAGAAATCTGCAGTGTGGCGCCGCGTCGAACGACTGTTTGAAGTCGAGAAAAACACAATCCGCCTGTTGCCCTTCATCCATGGCTCGTAAGATGTCATGTGAGAAAAGGGGAAGCTGAGTTTCACATGAACGATGTTTCTTAAACCCGTGATGATTCATAGAAAACAGCTTTTCAGTTTTGAGGAAATTTACTATATTCGAACTGAGATTATTCTCTAAAATTGTAAATGAAACTGATGTCAACGACATTAGTCTGTAATTTTCTGGGTCAGTTCTCTTTCCTTTCATATAAACGGGAATCACCTGCGCTTTTCTCCAATCACTAGGATCTTTTCGCTGAATTAAAGATTCGCGATAAATGCAAGCTAAGTAGGGGGCCAATGCCGCAGAATAGTCTTTGAAAAACCGAACTGGTATTCCATCCGGACCAGCAGACATTTTCGTATTTAGCTCTCTCTGCTGCTTCTCTACACCGGAAAAACCTATTGCTATTTCCCCCATTTCGGAATTAGTACGTTGATGAAATGATGGTACATTTGTGCGGTCCTCCTGCGTGAAAGATTTCTTAAACATTAAATTCAGAACTTCAGCTTTCCGTTTGCTTTATTCTATTACTGCCCCGGAATTATCAACGAGTGACTGGACAGTGGGCTTTGACCCGCTTATCGATTTTACATAGGACCAGAATTTTTTCGGGTTCTCGGAAAGATCTTTAGCTAAGGTATGGCTGTGATAGTTATTGTATGCTTCGCAGCGCATCGATCTTTTTATAGACGCACGAATCTCTGTCATCATTTGCGTGTTCTTTTTTGAATCGAGAGTGCAACAGCCTTTGCTTTCTCAGCAACTTTCTAACATTATTATTATACCACGGTGGATCTTTTCCATCCTTAATCGTCCTTACTGGCACATATTTCTCGAGCCCTTTATGAACAATGCACTTAAATTTAGTCCACAATTTCTCTACATCCATAGTCCCGGAATTAAACGATGCCCATTCATTTTATTAGTGCGATCGTAACATTTTCTTATCGGCTCTTCCCATCAAAAACACGCTTCTAGCCTTGTTGATTGGTTTATGAACTTTGGTCACCATCGACGCTATGACGATATCATGATCACTAATTCCTGTCTCTACAAAGACATTGTTAAAAAGGTAAGGCCTATTTGTGGCTATAAGGTCTAGAATATTTCTATTGCGCGTGGGTTGCCGGTTTAACTGCTCAAGACAATTTTGGGAGAATGTGGCCAAAAGTAGCTCGCAAGATTGCTTGTCTCTACCACTGAAATGTAACTAGCGAGGTCCCAATGTATACTCTTAAGGTTGAAGTCTCCTCCGACTAATATTACATGGCCCGGATACCTATGCACTACCTGGTGTAGACTTTCTTTGAATGATTGTAAAACTGCTACAGCAGCACTGGGGGGCCCGTGAAAACACCCACCTATTAACTTTACCTCTTTTAGACCTGTTATCGTGCCCAGATAAATTTACAGTTACTTTCAACCTCGATCTCAGTAGAAACAATATCTTTGTCCACAGCGATGAACACTCCTCCTCCAGTTGTATCCGATCTATCTTTCCGATATACAGTGCACGCTTCGATAAATATTTCTAAACTTGCCACATCATGATTTAGCCAGATTTCGGTGCCTAAAACATTCTGAGCGCAATAACATCCATGCAGTACGGCAAATTCGGGAACTTTGTTTCTAATAATCTGTAAGTTCGCGGCCAATATTTTGATGTTCGAATTTTTGTTCCGAACGTGTCCTGAATTCGCTGTTTGAATGCTGACAGGCGAGTGCTCATCAGAGTTAGTGTCTAGCCTAAAAAAAAAAAAAAAAAAAAAAAAAAAAAAAAAAAAAAAAAAAAAAAAAAAGCCATATGCACTCCACAAATACTCTGCTACCCGGGCAGCAGCCACTTCCTTAGTGTAGTGGACCCCTGATCTATCTAGGGGCACCCTACAACTCCCCACCCCATAACGCAGATCCAGAAATCTGCAGCCATGACTGTCACAGCCCGAGGGAGGACTCCAACATCTGACGGAGAGCAACAGTGCGCTCCACAGCTAGGTGCCTCAGAGCGCTCGTTCATTCCTCCGATCCTCCGAGGCATATACGTAATTGTCAGTGACCAGTTCACCTACCCCTCCCCGACTCACAGGAATTACTTTCTGTTTCATCCTACTCCTATCTCCCTACTCTCATTTCTTCATCTCAGCCGCGGTGGAGTAGCCGAGCGGTCTAAGGCGCCTCGCTGCGGAGCGCGAAATTTCTCGCTGTCGGAGGTTCGAGTCCTCCCTGGGACATGGGTGTGTGTGTGTGTTATCTTTAGGTTAGTTTATCTTAGTTTAAGTAGTTTGTAAGCTACGGACTAATGACCACGCAGTTTGGTCCGATAGATTTACAAACATATGAACATTTTCTTCATCCCAACTGTACGTCCCTCTCTTTGTCAACCTTCTCATAAGCATTGGATTAACAACTCAGTACCCTTCATACAGGTGCCGTTAATTTTTGTTATATTTGTATAATTTAAACATTTCTTCAGTACCTCTGACACATGATAAAATTTTGGTGATTTTTCTGTTTTTGATAGAACAGCCAGTTGAATCGATTGTCGCACTTCGTTTAGATGTTCCATCTATTCACCAAAACTTCACTTACTCAATGTAGCACCATATTTCGATCTTTATGTCTGTCTAACTTGAAGTTTACTTTTCTCTTCCATATTATTTCGTCTCCGGTATTTTGCATAATGTCATTAGAAAACCTTAATAATAACAAATCATAAAAATGTTATAGATGTATGATATATGATGTGTGTGTTTGTGTGTGTGTGTGTGTATGTGTGATTTCGGCACTTCTTCCAACCGAACTTAGATCACATCTTATAATCAGACAACAATCGCCACGAGTCCTTACGCAGCTATGTGTGTGTTTTCTGCTTAGCGGTTGTGTAGGTAGTTTCCAAGTCTATGGACCGATTACCTTACAACTTTACGTACCACACGTATAAAAAGTCTCACAATTATTTGAAACAAGAATCTCTGTCTGATGAAGAATCATCTACTATGGATACTGAGAGAAATATGACGTCATAAATAACGAAGTTCACGACTCACTGCCACATCATGAGGAAATGATCCACTTCTCCTCCTAAAACAATACACTGATTTAAAATGAAACTTAGTACAAATACTAACATCACGTAACAATGGCCGTTGGAGTTATAAACGAAATACGTCACCTATTGCTAAAAATATGTGTCATAAACGATGAAGATTTTCCCATGTCATATTTTTAAGAATGAGAGTATTTAGCGACTTGCAACAAACGTTACATACAATTTCACACATTGCAAAGCGTTTGTTGCTGTGAACTCATGTAAAATGAAGAATCGTAGGAAGTATTTGGATTCGTACCTTTGAACCAAGCCACACACACACACCGTACTAAATCCATTTGCGATCAGTTGAGTAATTTTGGAGTTGCAACTTCAATGATGGGATAGTGTTTATCGCGATCAATAAACTTACTATTATTTTTACTGAAATTCATGGATTTTATCTCATCCAAAATGTGGAGGCAGCCTTGCCGGCGGCTATCGAGCGTGCGGGGTGCAGTCGACTGCAAGTCGTAGCTCACGTCGGCACCAATGACGCTTGTCGCTTTGGTTCTGAGGACATCCTCAGGTCCTACGAGCAGTTAGCGGAATTGGTGAAGGCTGCTGCCTTCGCACGCGGGGTGCAAGCAGAGCTGTCGATTTGTAGCACTGTTCCCAGGGTTGATCGGGGTCCTTTGGTTTGGAGCCGAGTGGCTGGGCACAATTTTCAACTTTCCAGCTTGGTTTAATTCAGTGCATACACTTAGCCAACCTCATAACTTATTGTAGCTTGATAAATACGTTAATTACATAGAATACGTCGAGTGTGAGCATATAATCCTTTCCGAATTTTGAAGTACGCTTACGTCTTTGTTACTTGAGGTACTAGTCATACCTTGCTGAGCCAAAAGGAGAAAAGGAACTACTTAATTAAATAAAGTATATCTCACAATATTTAGATCCTACAATAAAGTTTTCATTCCTCAACCGAATCGAAGCAGATGCAATACTTCCTCGCAGATTAAAACCGCACTGGACTGTAACTCGAACTCAGGACTTTTGTCCCTATTTACTGCTCTCCCCTGGCACTATTCAGGATCTTTCCTAAGTGCTTCACTTCTGCCAGCATCTCTCCTCGTACTTTACAAACTTTTCAGGTTCGCAAAAATTGACTGGGGAAAGTAAAGAGGTGAGAACAGGAATCTAGCTATTCGAGCGTACTTCAGAGGGCTCTTCCTTTATATCCATTTAAAAATTCAGTGCTACTAATGGGAGTATACTGTGACTACTTGTTCTATGTGCTATGGTTCTTCAGTTTGTAGAGCACTTTGTCACGATTTACAGTGTTTCCTATTTCGATATGCAGTTTGGACCTTCTGCCAGGTATATCAATATAAAATTTATTTGCTGTGAAGTAGTTAACGCGCATATCCTGTTTATATTACCGGAGGGGCATAAAAAAGAATATGTATTATTACCCAACATGTAGCAGGTGCTCATTTCTGTAATTACAGTCACACTACGCATAAAGAATTCGTGTGGTGTCACCTTTGTGCGCTGCGTGTGAATTATTGAGAGTGACAAGCGGTCTCGTTTCTGCGAAACCACTTGCCGCCCACGCCGGTTTGCATTGGTAATTCCCGGTATTGTCCTGTCCGGCCTAGCCCCACTGTGTTTGCACATTTAGGCGGCGAAATCGGTAAGTAAATTACGTGCCCGCTTTGTTGGCTCTTCCATTAGCCGTCGCCATACAGCAATCTGCGTCAGCTCTGTTTAGCTTCAACCCATCGGTTGTTCTTCCATTTTCCGCGGTGATTATTTCGAATTTTTTGTGAGATAAATTGTACTAACTCTCCCAATTTACGTGTTTTTCGCTCGGATGGGTCCACTGCATTGAGTTAAGCGTGGCTTCCTTTTGTTCCGATCTGCACGCGATAGCTCACTACCTATCTGTCTCTCCTCTCATGGTCGTCCAATTACCGTCTATCAAGGGGGTGGGGGGTGGATGTAATAAGTTAATATGCTTTTGATATTTGCTGCCTTTTCTCGTCAAAGGGAATACTATATTAAATGAGTCACTACTAATTTATTCCTGATTTTGTTATAGTTCAGTCTTTGTTCCTTCTTAATTAAAACCTCACATTCATGTGAACTTGACACATCACTGTGCATTGTTTATTCTGAGAACCCAGTACGATTATTAACTAATTTCCGTGTTCTAAAAATGAATCTTCTTTTACCTCTGTACGTCAGTACAAACACAGGCCACATCTCTCTACCCGTAAGCGATCGATATTCAGCTGTGCTATCGCACAATACACGCTACAGCGCATCTGAACACTAATCGCTCATGAGTAGGCTCCTATGCCGTGTATCTCTGTTGTGGGTACGCATCCTATTCTCTCTTATCTTAACTCCAAGATCACTTTGTTGTACGTTGATTGTGGCAAGAGATGGGTATCAGCCTTTCTTCAGTACTGACCGTTTACATATCTTCAAATCTTATTTCCTGGAGAAATGTGACATTTTTACTGTCAGATACAGTAGCTACAGAACTACCCTGGCAGTCTCTGAGCCAAACACTGATTCCCCACTTACAGGTATCACTACATCCGTAGTATCCCTTAACCAATAGTATCGGATTGGTCGCAGGCATGGGTAGCCGATTCCCGTAAACATAACAGACGTCGACTGGATCCTCAGTCATAACCCTTAAATCACGAGGAGAATATTTTGTTACGTGTCCCAAGAGGTGAGGTCTCTTGGACCCCATCGCTGAAATCATGGTTTGAGAAGTTAATCATTTAAGAATTTCGGTTTAAATTACACAACACGTTTTAAACACTTATTTAAGTGTTCTTTAAGAACTCTTCGTTTATATCAGTGTGTTGCATACAGCCTGCAGTAATTTACTTTTTATCTTACAGAATCACGAAATTTTTTGACTTTTCTAAAGATGGTAGTGACAAAGAGACTTTTAGAAAACTGAGTGGTGGTTTCTGAAATATTGTAGTATCTATGGAACAAATAATGGATACAAATATTGTCTGCAGACCTGACGTTCAGTATTGTGATAAATATTTTTCTTTTTTACCATTACTATTAAGTAACCCTTTAAGTATATTATTTAATCCCTGAATAAATCAGTATTTTGGAAATTTTATTGATTAGTGAGACACTGATGTTTTAAATCTGAAGTCTGGAACATATTTTAATCACTTATTTAACACTTATATACTCCTTTTTGAAGTATTTAAAACGAACAGAAATCTTTCACATTTTACACAGGAACTATATTTTCATTTCCTTCTGCTTTGGATCCGTCTCTAATGACCAGGCTGGCGACGGGATGTTAAACCCTAAGCTTTCCTCTTTGGACTGCAATGTTTAAAAGCCTTCTCCTTGTCAAGACGGTTGTCAGCTACAGCCACTGGTTCGGTTTCTGCACTCACTCCCAGAACTCTCCCAATTCAGTTTACGTGAGAAGGAAATATCTTGAGTTCTTACTTCCACGTGACGAGTGAAAACCTCCTTTGCAAGTTTACGAGTACATTAACTTGGTAGCTGTTGTATAATACATATGTCATCATGCTAAGATTTGAACACATATATTTAGTTAAGAAGAAGAAAGAATGCTTTCAGTTGAGTCATATCCACATTCTCACTTTTGTGCTTTCTCACCTTGCTCGTTCATGTTGAAGTTTTAAGTTTGTGAATCGTGGTATTCTTTCCACGATTCTGTCATCAATAAGTAAGTTTCAGATTTCCTTTTAGTTCCACATAACGCCCGAAGGCTCTGGCTGCAAGACAAAGACCAGGTAGCTGGAAGACGATATTTTGCCTCGCTGTTCTTGAAATCGACTTTTAAAAGCATCGATAGACCAGATGAAACTATTCTTGCCGTGGTAGAATTCTTTCTGTGTACCCGATCCTGCCTCTTCTAAGTCGAAAGAAACACAGCATTACCGCACCATACTCTTGACGTTCGACCTCTAAATTAAAATCTTATTTACAAGCACAACTGCAATTACTGGCGACTGCAAAATCGTCGTCTATTTCTTCGTCTATATCACTTACATCTTCCTCCCACTGGCTAACAAAGTTATTAAAATTAAGATCTCTGTCATTGACACTTTCTTACTAACACATCTTCTACTAGGCTGCAGAAAAGAAGGTACGTAGTTTACGAGACGCAGTCTGAGAGACCGCAACACGTAATCACAACAAACAACGAAGGCAATAATTCAACCGACCATAAAACATTGTTGAACTCGAGATTTAATGAGGGTATGAGGAGCAAAGTAGAATGGTACCTCAATTATCTATTGAGGAGCGTATCCGAAATTTCACGTGAGGCCTGAGAGACCGCACTTCGTGAGTTAAGGGTGGCTCTATGTGCCTGTAGTCGAATTAGTATCTATACACGGAGTCTGTTGTTTCAGACACCTCCTAAGGCCCAGACACTGTGGTCATTTGTAGCTAATATGAAATAAAATCAGCAGTGTCAGCAGTTTCTACTGTTTTTTGTGGCCATTCAATTATATTCAGTGTTGTCGTTGTTCTCGTTGTCTTCAGTCCTGAATCTGCTTTCTACGCAACGCTGTCTTTCATATCTGAATAACAACGGCAAACTACATACTTTTGAACCTTCTTACTGTATTATTTTCTCGGTCATCTTCTGCTATTTGTGCCCCACACACTTCCATCCAATGTAAACTGACGATTACTTGAAATCTCAGAATGTGTCCAAACAATCCACACCTTCGTTTAGTTAAGATATGCCAGAAATATCTGTTCTTCATCTGTGGAGAAGCCAGACAAACGTGTGTTTCCTGTAGAGGGGTAGCACCCTTTCCAGTATTTGCAGCGACAAAAGTCTGCATGATTCACTAAAGAGGCCTCGTAAGATCATTTAAAGTGGCTTGCTATGTCGCAGCTGCGAACGAATGAAATCACGGAAACTTCAGTCCTTGCCTTCCCCAAGGACATCAAGCATTACTGTATGAATATGTATGATAACGGCATGTTCTTTGATAAAATATTCCCAAGATAAATAGTTCTCCGTTCAGATCTCCGGGAGGAAACTGCTCAGGAGGATAACGTCATCAGCAGAAATGAAACAGACTTTCTGCGGATCGGAAATTGGAAAATTTTAACCCGTAATAGGGTAGTAAAGTTAGAAAATTTGAGAGAAAACTGTATAGGTTATAGTAAGATGTGGCGGGAAGTAGCTAGTTTTGTTCAAAAATCAAATGTTTGTAGATCTATGGGACTTAACTGCTGGGTTATTAGTCCCTAGCTTACAGACTACTTAAACTAAGGACAACACACACATCCGTTCCCGAGAGATTCGAACCTCCGACGCGGTAGGCCACGCGATCCGTAATGTGGTGCTCCAGACCGCTCGGTACTTCCGCGCAGCGCTAGTTTGATTGTAGGATGGGATTTTGGTCAGGTGAGTACAGGGATATAAATACAAAATTACTCCGAGGGAATTCCGGAGTAGGTCTAGTAATGAGTGAGACAATAGGCATGCGGGTAAGTTCCTGTGAACGTCATAGTGTAGGCATTACCGTGGATAAGACGGACACGATGACAACACAGACCAGAGGAGACTGGTAAAAGAAATGTATGTTGAGATAAAGGAAATGATTCAGATAGATATGGGAGAGGAAAACTTGATTTTTATGGGGAACGGGACGACAGTTATAGAAAAAAAGAAGTGAAGAAAAGATAGTACGAGAATGTGGACTGGGGAAAATGAATGAAAGAAGAGATCGCCTGATAGAATTCACCGCACAGCACTAATCAACACATTGTTTTCAGAAGCATGCAAGAAGGTTCTACCATAAAAGCGGCCAGGCGACACCGAAACGTAGAAAACAGATTTTATAATTGTAATTTGTAAGATATAATTTTCGAAACCGTAAGACATATACAGGGACATATATAGACTCAGGCCATAAATTGTTGGTTGTGAACTGCAGATTAAAGAGTCAGGAGAAAGTTAAAAATCTAAGATTATCGAACCTGCATTAATTGATGGCACCAAAGATTGTTAAGAATTTCAGAGGACATTAGGCAAGGATTGACCGAAATGGGGAAAAGTAAAATATTAGAAGAAGAGTTGATAATTCTGAAAGAAAGTAGTTGAAGCCCACAGGGAACCATATAGGTAGAAGGACAACGCGTAGCAGAACTTTTTGGATAACAAAGAGGATTCTTTACTTACTTTATGAAAGGACAAAACATAAAATTGCAGCAATTGAAGGAGTGGAAAAGGACGTACATGCGGCTGGAAAATGAGGTTGACAGAAGTGCAGACTGGCTAAGCAGGAGTGTATAGAGGACAAATACAAGGTTGTAGAGGAATCTATAACTATGTAAAAAACATCACCCACAGGAAATTAAAATAAACCTCAGGAGAAAAGAAAAGCAGTCATTTGAATGTCAAGAGTTCAGATGGAAAATCAGTGCTAAACAAATCAGAGATACCTGAAAAATGTAAGAAATAGATTGAAGGGCTATACAAATCATTATAGGTGGCGAAAGCTGGCTGCAGCCGGAGATAATTGCATCCCAAATTTTTACAAAGGGGAAATGATGTTCATATGAGATATATTGAGTAACATATGTGGTATGACACTTATAGCTATCACAAGCGATTATCCTGTAGTGATATTAAAGTAGATAGTTCCATTCAGTTGGTATGCGTGGGGATATAATTGACAGCCGAAATAAATGAATTAGTGGTTCTACTTACCGACCCCGTTACTCAGACCAACGGTTTGCAGAAATGTCCAAAGAAAGCTTGACTCAAAATTCAAAACCGTACCTAACGCATACAGTTTAACACTCATGGCCATTAAAATTGCTACACCACGAAGATGACGTGCTACAAACGCGAAATTTGACTGATAGAAAGAAGATGCTGTGATAGGCACATGATAAGCTTCTCAATCAATCACACAAGGTTGGCTCCCGTAGTGACACCTACAACGTGCTGACATGAGAAAAGTTTCCAACCGATTTATCATACATAAACAGCCGTTGTTCGGCGTTGCCTGAAAAAACGTTGTTTTGATGCCTCGCGTAAGGAGGATAAATGCGTACCATCACATTTCCGACTTGGATAAACGACGGATTGTAACCTGTCGCGATTGCGGTTTATCGTATCGCATTGCTGTTCGTGTTGGTCGCGATCCAATGACTGTTAGTAGAATATCGAATTGGTGGGTTCAGGGGGGGGGGGGCAATACGGAACGCCGTGATGGATCCCAACGGTCTCGTATCACTAGCAGTCGAGATGACAGGCATCTTATCCGCATGACTGTAATGGATCCTGCAGCCAAAAATGGGGACGTTTGCAAGACAATAACCATCTGCACGAACATTTCGACTACGTCTGCAGCAGCATGGACTATCAGCTAAGAGACCATGGAGGCGGTTACCCATGACGTTGCATCACAGACAGGAGGTGTAGGCAAGACGATCCTAGATGGACGGATGGCAAAATCTCATTTTTTCGGATGAATCCAGGTTCTCTTTACAGCATCATGATGGCCGCATCCGTGTTTGGCAACATCGTGGTGAACGCACACTGGAAGCGTGTATTCGTCATCGCCATACTGGTGCATCACCCGGCATGATGATGTGGGCTGCCATTGGTTACACGTCTCGGTCACCTCTTGTTCACATCGACGGCACTTTGAACAGTGGCCGTTACATTTCAGATGTGTTATGACCCGCAGGTTTACCCTTCATTCGATTCCTTCGAAATCATACATTTCAGGAGGATAATGCACGACCGCATATTGCAGTTCCTGTACGGGCCTTTCTGGATGCGGAAAATGTTAGACTGCTGCACTGGCCAACACATTCTCCGGATCTCTCACCAACTGAACACGTCTCGGCAATGGTGGCCGAGCAACTGCCTCGTCACAATATGCCATCAACTATTCTTGATAAACTGTGGTATCGCCGGCCGCGGTGGCCGAGGGGACTGAGGCGGTCCAGTCACGTTCTGCACGGCCACTACGGTCAGGGGTTCGAATCCCCCCTAGGGCATGGATATTTGTGCCGTCCTTAGTATTAGTTAGTTCATAAGTAGTTTGGAAGTTTAGTGACTGATGACCCCGTACTTAAGTCCCATAAGCTATACAAACATTTGAACGTTTTTGAACTGTGGTATCGTGTTGAAGCTGCTGTTCCTGTACACGCCATCCAAGCTCTGAGTCAATGCCCAGGCGTATCAAGGCCGTTATTACGGCTAGAGGTGGTTGTTCTGGGTACTGATTTCTGAGGATCTATGCACCCAAATTGCGTGAAAATGTAATTCCTGCCATTTCTAGTATTTGTCCAATGAATACCCGTTTATCATCTGCATTTCTCCTTTGTGTAGCAATTTTAATGGCCAGTAGTATAACTGGTGGTGACTTCAACTTACCTCGATGTGTTAGCAAAATTCGAAATTAGCATATTCGAAAACGGAGACAACAGTAAAACAGCGTACGAAGTTTTACTGAACGAAATCTCAGAGAAATACATTGAGTAATTAGTACATGTACCCACAACAGTAGTAAATAGTTGTGAAAATTTACTTCACCTCCTAGCAAGGACCAACCCGGAGTTAATATAAAGCATCAAAGCACACTTTATTAATAAAACCGAGTTGTCGTGGCGATACGTAATATCGAAATTCCCAAATCACGAAATTTCATCGAAAAATGTATTTATTAAGAAAACAGATAAAAATTGGATTACTCCTTTTTTTAGTGAAAATCTCCAGTCCATTGAAACTAACAGTATGAATGTAGATCAGATGTGGCTTACATTCAAAGTAATATCACTGACAGTTTATTATCATCATAACAGACTGATTATACTTTCAGGAAAATTGAACTGCAAAATGAATCAATGTCCTTGAATTTGGAATGAAATAACTCCTTTACTTGGATCGAAAGACGAGTGAAAACAAAGAAAATTTTATTGGCAAAGCCGTACGAATTTCAAGCAGCACCGAAGTAGTGCGAACGTACATTGACAAAATTTCCATCATGTCCTATAGTTTCTCAATGGAAAATAATTCAGATGCCACGCAGGTCACAGATACGTGCTCGTCCAGCACACTCTGGAAGTTCTGGCAGAGTGTCTCTTTCGGTGTATCTGAAATGTCGTCACAAGTAGTCAGATTGAGCGAATGTAGTTGCCGTTTCAACCTTGCGTCACTAAGCATGCTATAACCCAAAGCAATAGTTTTATTTATGAATTATTGGTAAAAAACGTGTAACATCTGTTCAATGCGAAGACGTCTGGTCCCATCTTGTATAAACCACACTACATGTATAGAGACTATTTGTTCCCGCTTATCTCACTAGAAAAGCAAGGGACCATCTAAATTATTTGTGGAGAATATATACAGTATATGCAAGATGTTTGGTTTTGTCATCTGCAGATGTGTAAATATTTTTAAAAATTAGCATCTCGTATGACATAGCGGTTGATGTTTTAAGTTATAAAAGTCACATTCTTTTAATTGTACTGTGTTTGTAAGAAATATATGCGACACATGCTTCAGGACATATATTGTCATAAACAATTGGAGTTGCAAGAAACTGCCGCATAATGCGACAAGACTTTATGAATACAGTACACACACATGTTTGTACAGCTTTCGGGACATAACTACGGGGTCATCAGTCCCTAAACTTACAAACTACTTACGAACTAGCTAATACTAAGAACGGCACAAATATCGATGCCCGAGGGGGGATTCGAACCCCCGACAGTAGTGGCCGTGCAGACCGTGACTGACGCGCCGCAGTCCCCTCGGCCACCGCGGCCGGCATGAATGCAGTATATGAGAACGAGATTACTTAGCGACTAGCAACAAACTTTAAAAAAATAAATAAATAAACAACTATTTCTGGTTCACAACCAAAGCAAAATTATGAAAGGTAAAAGTTTCTCGCTTAATACTTTTCCACCGTTCATGGCCTAAAACTACGGCATTCGGCATGACGTTACAATTTATAATTGCTAAACTACAAATTTTACTCGCAGGGAATTTTGTAGACGGTATACACACTTAAAGCTGAACGTACGTCGAAATTGTATCACAGTACGACACGTAGTTCATGACATACGAGGACGTAAAAAGTGACGTTCATCGAAAACCGCACTATCAAGTATCACGTTTTAATCTATTACTTCTTTACTACTAACCGTACTCCAAGAGATTTTTACAGGCACACAGCGCTTATGCAAATAAATATATACCTTAACAATTATGCAACTGTACAATATATTATGCAATAAATATGAAATCGTACGATATTTATATGTCATTTGTATTTTGATTACTATCTTTCTTTGTTTGGATACTGCACTTATAATGTATTACATTATGCAAGACAGCGTTATTTCTTACAAACTCTCCGATAAATATAACATGATTTTAGATAAAAGGAGATGGACAAAGAAGAAGAGATAAGAGAAGTACTGACTTAATGCAGGAGTCAATAAATAAATACCCGGGCAACGCCGGGTTTTCAGCTATTCAAACAATGTTTGTAAATCTATCGGAGCAAACTGCGTGGTCATCAGTCCATAGCTTACAAACTACTTAAAGTGAGATTAACCTAACCTAAGGACGAACACACACACACACACCCATGCGCCAGGGAGGACTCGAAACTCCGACGGCGAGCAACCGCGTGTTCCACAGCAAAGCGCCTTAGACCGCTCGGCTACTCCACCGCGGCTTTTCACCTATTGTATTATTAATAAATGACCCTCTAATTATTAGTGGCGTAAACTTAGGATGTAAGGCGGTGAAATATACCGCCGCCTTACAAAACCCTACAGGTTTGCTATTTTCAAGTATACAACGCAAAAACAAGCTGCCGATAACAAACTTATAAAATCCGTACTGTACTTTAACATGTCAGAAACGCGTTGACCCACATTCGCTACAGTAAGTATAGATCCTATGAGCAGGGCTTGAATCTCGGGACTCGTAGTACAAAAGACTTACGCTCTACAAAATTGGCAACTAGTACTGGACATGATACGATCTCACAGTTACACCAGTTAGTAATTCTTATTGTAGTTTATACTTGTTGTCCTAGGAGTTTTATCTGTCACTTTTCACTTCTTTCACCTCTGGCAGGATTGCTCATGTGAAAAATACCGAGTAGCACCGTGGTTCGGAACCCACGTTAAACTGTAGGTCCCCCTATAACTGGCTGGGTAAGTCAGTTCGAAGGTCGGAGGTAGGCAACGGCATACCACCTCCAAACAGGACCATGCCTAGTAAAGCACTGTGGTGTTCAAAGCAATCTTCGGATTGTTGACTGCTTTACCTTTCTACTTGTTGTCCGGGACGACCGCAAATTACACGAATTATTTCTAACTTTCGATAGATTCTCTATCGATGTGAATCGTTTGGTAACGATCTGTCTTACAACTGGAGGTTTGGGTGTAAGAGGTAGCGTGTGTAGTCACTGTCAGAAAGAGTAACCGCAATACACAGTGATGCCGTACATAGTTTCCTAGCGCTGCCGAGGGCGTTTCGTGAGGTGCCCAAAATTGTAGGTAACGACACGGACGTCCCTGGAAGGGAAGTGAGGTTTACGGGGATATCGTGGCAAAACTTAAACGGAGGTGCCGTTCGTTATCGAGGCAACGGTCGCTTTGCGCCTCACTCTCACTCCCGCAAAGTTGCGAAATTTTGATGGCGTGTTTAAGGGAGGTAATTCGCCAAAGGGGGCGCTTCAGAGGGTGCCGAGGGGTGGCCACCGCTCCGCCTGGGCGATTCACGGCTCTCGCAGGGCCGAGGACAGATAAGGGGAAGGCGGGCGAGATAGGCGACGCCGCCGCAAATCCGGCGGAAGGGCCAGGGCCGCCAACTGCGGCGGCAAACTTCGGCACCCAGTGTTCAAGCGGCCGTGAAGAATGCCGCGGCGAGCGGCGCGCACCGGCCGTAATTTAAATTTCAGCAGTTTGCGGCGCCGAAAGATTCCGCCCGCGCCCGGGCGCGGACGCCCGCTGTATAAGTAACGAGGCTGCTGGATGCGGCAGCACCCTGCGGTCACGCAGCCGGCCAGCAGCAGCCGCGGCACTGTACTGTGGCACGAGGACGCCGGCGGAAGGGGTCGCACACTCAAGATGGTTTGTGGGAGAATCAACACCCTGAACGAAATATTACACTGTACAATTACTCCTGGCGTAACTGCTGAAAGTAGGCGCACTCGTCGACCATATTGGTGACTAGGCAGTTACCTTTAGAAAAGCCCATCCACCGTAATCCTTTGAAAGCGGCACGAATATTGTGGCAACAGATGTTACCAACATCACGGCGCTTTCATGGCGAACAGGAAAGTCAGTAAGCGGTGCGCACGTCACGTCACGTGATAAAGAGGGGCCTGTATCAACGCGATCGCAAACTCAGTGGCTGGCCGCTGTGACACAGTGCACTGTGTCATACCGGACAGCCAGTCAGCTAGCAATCGCGTTGACACAAGCCCCTTTTTGTCACGTGACGTACGTACGCGACGCGGCCTGTCTTTCTCGTTGGCTTCGGGCGTTCTCGTGTGACGTCAGACGGAGTCGGCCGCGGTAGCGTAGCTGACTGGCTGGCCGCTACGGCATAGTGGGTCGTGCCATAAACGGGCACCCAGTGAGCTACGCGATCGAGGCCTACTCTGCCTGATGTCACACGAGTACGCCGCGGTATTCTCTGTAGGACAGAGAGAGGGCTAAGGAGGCGGATTGGAACACTCCTGTCACCTGAGCTCTAGAAAGAGAGGATGGAGGAGGTAATTTCATCTACAGGGCTACTCTTCAAGTCACATTGAAGTGCGTGGCACAGGGTACATCGAACCACCATTGTGATATTTCTCTATATTTCCATTCTCGCGGAGAAAACACCTAAATCTTTCTGTTTTCTGTCTAATTTCTCTTATTTTATAATGATGATCATGCCTGCATATGTACGCGGGTGATAACAATATATATTTGCATTGTGAAAAGAAAGTTGCTGAACGAAATTTAACAAATAGATCTCGCCGCAATAAGCATCGTCCTTCTTTTAATGATTTCCAACTCACCTCGTGCATCATTTCCGTGACACTCTCTCCACTATATCGTAATAAAAGAAAACGAGCCGCCCTTTCCTGAATTTTCTCTGAATCATCCAGCCGTCGCTCCTGGTGTGGATCCCACAATGCGCAGCAATACTCTAAAATAGGACGCCAAGTATAGTTTAGGCAATTTCCTTAGTATAACTGTTGCATCTTCGAAGTGTTCTGCCAATGAAACGTAGTTTTTGTGTCACCTTCCCTACAATATTTTCTGTGTGTTCTTTCCAATTTAAGTTGTTCGTAACTGTTACTCCTAGGTATTTAGTAGAACTGACGGTCTGATGATAAATCAGTTTTGAATATGAAACTTCCTGGCAGATTAAAATTGTGTGCTGGAACCGGGACTCGAACCTGGGATCTTTGCCTTTCGCGGGCAAGCGCACTACCGACTGTGCTATCCCGACACGACTCACGATGCCGTCTCACAACTTTACTTCCGCCAGTACCTCGCCTCCTACTTTCCAAACTTCACAGAAGCTCTCCTGCAAACACGCAAGACTAGCACTCCTGGAAGAAAGGATATGGTGGAGACATGGCTTAGCCACAGCCTAAGGGATGTTTCCAGAATGAAACTTCACTCTGCAGCGGAGTGTGCGCTGATATGAAACTTCCTGGCAGATTAAAATTGTGTGCAGGAACCGGGACTCGAACCTGGGACCTTTGCCTTTCGCGGGCAAGCGCACTACCGACTGTGCTATCCCGACACGACTCACGATGCCGTCTCACAACTTTACTTCCGCCAGTACCACGTCTCCTACTTTCCAAACAGAAGCTCTCCTGCAAACACGCAACTTGTGAGGCGGCATCGTGAGTCGTGTCGGAATAGCACAGTCGGTAGAGCGCTTGCCCGCGAAAGGCAAAGGTCCCAGGTTCGAGTTCCGGTTCCGGCACACAATTTTAATCTGCCAGGAAGTTTCATATCAGCGCACACTCCGCTGCAGAGTGAAGTTTCATTCCAGTTTTGAATAATTTATCGTGTAAATCAAGTTTAACAGGCTTCTTTAATGGTCATACGCATACTTTACACTTCTCATTATTAAGGATCAATTTTCAATTTTTGCACCATGCAGATATTAAAATAACTTTGCAATTGTTTTTTGTCTTCTGGTGACTTTACTAACCGATAAATGACAGCATCATCCGTAAACAACCTAAGAGAGCGACTCATAATCTCCTATCAGAGGTGCAAAGCACAGAAAGTACTGTCTGATTCTCTATACACCAGACAATGTTTTGCTCCCTGCGTGCATTGGGTATGTAGTTTATTGTATCTCCATGTTCTCCGTCGGTCAGTAGCTTTCAACCTTTCACTACAGGGGGTACAGAAAAGCTGTCTTGTGAACTTTTGTTGAGCACGTTTCCCGAACACTGCTATGTGTAGCTAAATCGTCAGCCCACACGCAATTGAAATATTTTAGACATTATAGCTACAAACAGGACAGATCATGACAATGATATCACTGTAGAGACACGGGCTAGTGATAATGTAGCACAGCGGCAATGGCCGCCAAAGTCAAAAATTTCTGTCATAAATAATTGTAACCGTCCCACTTAAAGAATGAATGGACATCGTGTATTTCCGGGATGGTGGATGTAGAGGTATTATGGACAAAATTTAAATGCACAATGGATGAAGCGCAGGATGTACTGACAAAGTGGATTAAGGATGGGCAAGATCCGCCGTGGTTTAATAACAATATTTGTAAAAATGCTGAGAAATCAAATAAAATTGGATTCTCGATTCGAAAAAGGCTGGAAAACCAAATCAGGTAAAAGTTTGTAGAGACTCACACGTCTATAAAAATACAAATCCACGAAGCATACAATTATTGCCACCGCCATACCTAATAAAAAGATCTTGCCGAAAACTCACAAAGTTCTGGTTCTGTATAGAAATCGGTAAGCGCAACAAAGTCCTCGATCCGGATACCCCATGATCATTCAAGGGTGGTGACTAAAGACAGAAAAATGAAGACCGAAGTTTAAATTTCAAACTTTAAGAAATCATTCATGCTGGAGGGCCATGAAAACATAGCTTTAATTCATGGACGCAATACCTCAAAAATGGTGTACGAGTAATATGCATAACTGGTGTAGTGAAGCAGCTTAGAGAGTTGAAAACGAATAAGTCGCCAAGTCCACATGGGCTACCAATCCGTTTTACAGAGAGAGCTCGCGGCACTGGCCCCTAACGTAGCTTGCATTTATCGCGAATCTATGACCTAGCGCAAAGTTCCAAACGACTGCAAAGAGGCATAGGAGGAGATGGGAACATACATACTCACATCCCCTAATTTTGCAGTATCTTTATTGATACCATGAAACAGTGGCAGTTACAGTAATAAGCAGGTACGCTCGTATACCCTACAGCTCACACTAACACGAACGATTTTATCAACTTCCAGTGTGGAAAATGCAATGTATTTGGCTTTGAAAAACAATTCTGTATTTCCAAATACTGCATTAATAAAGTGGCGTTAAAATATTAACGTTTTATAAATAACTGCTCTTTAACTTGTGGAGTGGTATGAAGCACAACAATAATGCAAGGGCACTTGTGGAGAAAGGCGTGTGAAGGAATTCGCTTTTTTGGTAGAAATTCCGGAAGATCTGGTTCGTCTGAGATGGAGCCAACCTATATAATACTAGTTCGATCTTTTATTTAATACTGCGTGAATCCGTGCGACGCGCAGAAGGTCGTGTGAGAGAAAGACATACAAGCATTTCAGAGGTGGGCTGCTCGTATTCATACGGTAGTTTTGAACTTACTTCAGGTAATCAAATTCGTTTCCCTACATGGATGATGAAATTATAGTTTAAGGGCAAAACTCTTAAGAGTTAGAATCACAAGAATTGTGTAACTAATTGAAAGGGTCATCGGTCCTTTGATTTACTGGAGAGGAGACACACAGACACCTTTGTCCGAGTGACATGACTCAAATATCCGTCGGGAACGGCTGTCTTGAGTGGTTGATGTCGCCAAACCAGGACTACATTATTGCTCGCATTCACATCCTAAAATGACGCTAAACGCCTTCCCCGCTAGCACGAGTCTCGTACTGTCGCTCAAATAATTGCAGAAAAATTAATGATTATTTGACATTTTGAGTTTGTATCCGTTTTTTTGACATGGAGGAGATGCGCAAAGAGAGGTGGTAAGAGGAGACAGACAAGCAGGGAAGGCAGAAGGATAGGAGGAAGAAGCAGATTAATGTATATGTACACCCTCCATACCTAGAAGGAATTGTGTTGCATTAATGGGTTTTAGTTATGGAATAGATAGGAATGCCATTACGTACACCCATGTTTCACGTCTAACTGGAAACTTTAAAAATGTCACTTACTTAGATAAGTGTTGAATCGAAAATTGTTATTGATGTTATCTTCATTTCGCAGATTGGTTTGATGCAGCTCTCCAAGCTGCCCGTCCTAATCAAGACTCTTCATTTCCGAATAAGAACGGCAATCTACATCCTTCTGTACCAGCTTACCGTATTCGTCTCTAGGAGGCTACGATTTTTATCCCACTCATTTCCTTCTTATTCTAAGTTGACGATTCTTGATGTTTCAGAACGTGCCCCAACCCACCTATCTATTCTCTTAGTCAGGATAAGCCAGAAATTACTTATCTCCCCAATTCGCTTAAGCACATTCTCATTAGTTATAGATCTACCCCTCTAATCTTCAGTATTCGTCTGTAGCCCATAAGCATTGATCATCTTTTTGTCTGAACTCCTTACAGTCCACGTTTGAGTACCTCACAATGCTACACTCCACCAATGTTTTAAGAAAGGACTCTCTAACACTGAAACTAATATTGGACGAAGCAAACGTTTCTCTTTAGCAACAATTTTCTTACCATAACCATTCTGCATTTTATGTATTGTCTACTTCTGCCATCAGAAGTTATTTTTCTACCAAAATAAACAAAATACTTTTACCACTGGCCGGCCGCGGTGGCCGAGGGGACTGAGGCGCTCCAGTCACGGTCTACACGGCCACTACGGTCGGGGGTTGGAATCCCCACTCGGGCATGGATAATTGTGCCGTCTTTAGTGTTCGCTAGTTCATAAGTAGTTTGTAAGTTTACGGACTGATGACCCCGTAGTTAAGTCCCATTAGCTATTCAAACACTTGAACTTTTACAACTATTATTGTCTAATTACACATTATAATTCCTTCAGCATCACCTGATTTTCTTACACTACATTCCATTACCCTTTTTTGTTTATCTTGTACTCTCGTTGCTATAAACTGTCCATACCGTTCAAATGCTCTTCCAGGTCCTTTAATGTCTCTGACATCGGCAAGCCTGAAGTTTTTGTGTGTTCTCCCTGAAATAGAATTACATACCAAAATTTCATCTCGATGTACTTTAAAGCTTGTTCAATGTACAGATTGAATAACACTGCCGGCCGCGGTGGCCGAGCATATTGCGGCGCGTCAGCCACAGTCTGTACGGCCACTACGGTCGGGGGTTCGAATCCCCCCTCGGGCATGGATATTTGGGCCAACCTTAGTAATAGGTAATTCATAAGTAGTTTGTAAGTTTAGGGACTGATGACCCCTTAGTTAACTCCCATAAGCTCTACGAGCATTAGAACATTTTTGAATAACACTGGGAAAAGGGTACAACCCTGTCTTACTTCTTTCCCAACCATTGCGGTCGTTTCATGCCCTTCGACGCTAATAGATGCTGTTTGATTTCCGTACAAGTTGAATATAACTCTTCGTCCGTTTATTCCATCCTTGCTACCTTCAAAATTTGAAAGAGTGTTTCCCATGCCACATTATCATAAGCTTTCTCTATATCTACAACAACAAAAGACCTAGCTTTTCTGGTCGCTTGGTTGGAAGGAGCGTGTGACGAGTTAATGCCTTTCCGCAGAAGGCGCTGTCGGTGAGGACGACCGCCGGCGTGCAGCATGGCTGTTGTTGCGGGTCCTGCGGCGTCCAGTTGGGAGCGTTATCGAGGGATGCCGGGCGCCGCCAACTCGGCCGTCAGTCGGAGAGGCGGCCTCGGAGTGCAAACAGGCGCCGGCGGACTTCAGAGCCCTGCGGCTGCAGCTGCGGCTGCGTGAAATTAGATCGCCGCCTCCTCAGTGGCGAAGGCGCCGCAGGGCCTGTAATTCCCGTGACAGATTGGATGCCGCCTCTGAGCGCCCAATATCCGCGCAAGTCGCGTGCCCCAACTTCGGCATTTTATTACCCTTCAAGTAGTCATCTGCGCCGTTCGGTGGCAGAGATCAAGTGCGGTTCTTTGTGGGGCATTATGGTGTCTCTAGGAAAATGTATGAAGCGCCATACTTAGCTCATGTGAAGGAAAAGTCCCTCAACTTATACAGTCCCCAACAAAATCACCTGTTATGTCTGTAAGGAATCTCATTTCCTTGCTGGCATAAGCTACATAACTTTATTTGGATAATTATTTGACCGTGTTCAATGTTAATTTTACTTAATAAACCCTCCGAATCACTAAATGGAATCGATATATAAATAGAAAAAATTTTGCAAATGGTCGTCAACCTCATTAAATTCCCCATACTGGTATACCAATTCGGCCACAACACTGATTAAACATACACACAAAATTGAATAAGCCATCTGCAGCCCATACATATTGCAATGCGATGCTGGGTACCTTCTAAACAAATCTGGCGTAGTTTGACAGCTGCATATTTGAATTTGTTTCTGTTTATATCGGGTAACCAGTTAGTTTAGCTGCTGAAAGACCATCGGTCGGCGCTCGGGAAATAATAGCATCCACATCGCGTGAACAGGACCAAATAAAGTTTCCCTAGGCAGTTTCCCTACACTTTAACAACTCCTCTCCAAAAGACCCTGTAAAACATGCATAATTACATTGTAAAAGAAATAAGTAAAGAATATAAAAGAAAACGGTATAATGGTAAGTTTGATAATAGCAGAAATTAATAGCAATGCTTGCCACGTATTTTTTTTTTTTTTTTTTTTTTTTTGAGGTTACTAACATCAGTACTGCACAAAGATATAAATATGATTTTAGTGTGAGAAAGAGCAAATGTTCGTGGTGCTTTATCTATTTATAGTCGAGGCGTAATGATATCGGCAGCAGCGTGAGCATCTTGGCGCGTTATTGCAACTTCCTTAATAATGAAGTCTTGATGAATCCATCCTCTTGTTTGACCTACGTCTCCCGTGTCAGCTAATATCTTCTTCGTCGTAAATATCAGTTTATAAGACGACCGGAAACGTTAGCAACAGTTCCAAATCAAAAGCTTGGCATGTGTACGTTTATAAAATCTGTTGAAAACGTGACGCGGTTGCCTAAATTTAATACAAATTTAATTTAATTTCATTTATTTATTTTTATTTTATATAATCAGCAGGATATTCATCCTGTTTAATAATCGTGTAATTTACATTCGTTCACTTTAGCACAACATGAAATACTATCACTTGTGTATATCTTAGCAATCTGGTCCCAAAACAAAAAGTTTCGTAGCCTTCCAAAGTCAAGTAGAAATTTGGCTCACTCGGAAGAATCCTAATACACATGTAATACCACAGTTTTGATTAATATGGAACTCGTTCCACTCTTTTGTTTATCGATTTACACTGAACATAAAATGTTCATATGTTTGTAAAGCTTATGGGACTTAACCGTGGGGTCATCAGTCCCTGAACTTACAAACTACTTATGAACTACTTTATACTAAACACGCACAAACATCCATGCCCGAGGAGGGATTCGAACCCCTGATCGTAACGGCCGTGCTGACTGTGACTGGCGCGCCGCAGACAGCTCGGCCACTGCGGCCGGCTACACTGAACAATTCATACCGCAACAAAATGGTGCACTGCTGGCACTTTGTCGTAGACTGAAACCGGTAATGATGTAAAAACAATAATTTTGTTATCTGAAATATTTTTCATTTTAATTTTATGTATGATTATAGCCTATCATACACTGAGAACTCAGAACATAATCACCACGTAAAAAATAATCGTTATGTCCGTCTTCGGCACGAGTAACAGCGGCGATACGTCTTGACATAGAAGCAATGAGGCTTTGGTAAGTCGCTGCATCAGCAAACAAAAGTCAAATCATTCCCGTAACTTACTGTAAGGTGTTTCATGAGGTCCAACGCCATCCTCAAGAACAACCAGGATCCGAATCGTCCGGTTTAGATCTGGTGAATTTGGGAGCCAGCACATTAATAGAAAATCTACAGAGTGTTTCTGTAATCATTCCATCACACTCCTGGCCTTATGTTCAGCCTCATGTTGACAGTAAACTACACGTGTTACTGTTATTTTTGCATGTTAAATTCTGCAAGCCGCAACACCGCACCAGTGTTTAAGATAATATTTAATATGACAGAGAAAAAAACATATTTCTAATTAATCAAAATATCAACGGGTGTATTGCCGGTCTACAGTGTCCAACGGGCAGAATATTTCGGCGACCATACATGTCGCCATCACCAGGTGAACTGACGGACTGAGCTCCTGGAAACGCGCCGGCACGGATATCCGCGCGCTACGGCTGCTCGAAGGGAACTAGGTTCTAGCCCAGTAGCGGGCGATTTAAATACCCTCGTCCCGTGGAGCGACCCCTCCGCGGTCCGCGCCCCACGCCGCGGTCGCGCAGTGGAACCGATTGCGACGGCGTCTGAGATGACGTCGGTGTGAGAACTCTGTCCAACGTGGTCGTCACTTTGTTACGTTTGCTAGATTTACTCTTAATTAACCCAATCGCTGGTTCCCAAGCTTTGCTAAGATTATAGCCACAGTCACGGTTGATGAGGTCGTCATTTGTGCGAATTTCAATGGCCTCTTTAACGACGCAGTCCCAGTATCTCGACGTCTGTACCAGAATCCTAGTGCGTTCATACTCCATCGCATGATTCTCCGACAAACAACGTTCACCGACCGCCGACTTGCTCGGTTACATCAATCGTGTGTGCCTCTGGTGTTCAACGCATCGATCCTCAACGGTGCGCATCGTATGTCCAATATATGACTTTCCACACTGACACGGAATCTGTTACACGCCGGCCTTCCTCAAACCGAGATCATTTTTGGCGCTCCCCACCAGTGCACGAATTTTATTCGGCGGACAAAAAACAGTTCCAACCTGGTGTTTTTTCAAAATTCCGGCGACCTTCCCCGAGAGTCCACCGGTATATAGAACGAACGCAGTGCCTACATCCTCCCTCGTGTTTTCATCCGTTTCCACAGGTTGTGATGTAGTGGTTGGGTGGAGATCCCGCTGAATCTGCCACTCTGAGTTCCCATTTTTTCGAAATAAAGTTCTTAGGTGTTCCAATTCCTGGGGTAGACTCTCTGCATCGGAGATAGTGCACGCCCTATGTACTAGAGTTTTAAAACTGGTGGGGAGCGCCAAAGATGATCTCTGTTTGAGGAAGGCCGCAAAGCTTGGGAACCAGCGATTGAGTTAATTAAGAGTAAATCTAGCAACCGTAACGAAGTGACGACCACGGCGGACAGAGCTCTCACATCGACGTCATCTCAGGCGCCGTCGCAATCCCACCAAAGATTCCTATAGAAGTTTCAGAAGCTTGTCTGCAGCACTCGCTCGTTTATCGATCAATGACACACCTAGGCGTCCGTCTCTGAGTATATTCTACGTCTTCCTTTTGACCGATCTGGTGGGAATTCCAAAGACTTGAACAAAGTTAATACGGAGTTCTCAAGCGTTCTATACGCACATCTTCCGAAAATTTTCCCAATAATCCGAAGTCGACTCTCCGTCATCTAAAAGATAGTTCTTACATGTCAGTTAGCATTCATTTCCCTCAGTGACCGTACACTTATTTATCGACTCGAGGGTCGACTGTGTTAAGAAGTAAGTTACTAATACTGTGTTCTAACATTATAAGATTGTTTTCCTACTCATCTGAATCACCATATATATTTCTTTAATTATAGCTAACTGATATTCCTAACTCCAACTAGATAGTTTGTCCAAGTGGTATTCACCCTACTACATCCATTCAAAGACGACAGCTTGTGGGCCAGCCGCGGTGGCCGAGGAGACTGAGGCGCTCCAGTCACGGTCTGCACGGCCACTACGGTCGGGGGTTCGAATCCCCCCTCGGGCATGGATATTTGTGCCGTCCTTAGTATAAGGTAGCTGATAAGTAGTTTGTAAGTTTAGGGACTGATGACCACGTAGTTAAGTCCCATAAGCTTAACAAAGATTTGAACATTTTGACAGCTTATGGCACACTGCAGCATTATCAGCTAAGAGACGTAGATTCCTACTCACTCTGTGTGTCAAATGATTTACGCAGAAAGAGAACAAGATACGAGGATGTTGTATCACTCCTCAAGAGCACTCCTTACAACACCGTTGTCTCTTATGAGCACTCGCCATCGAGACCAACGTAGTGACTTTTGCAAATAATTTATTAAGGAGGGAAAGGAAGAAGGATTATGAAGCAAAGAATTGACATTAGCTGCATTTGGTAATTGAAATTATGCAATGGCGACAAGTGAAAATGATAGGCGCACAGGAATTCGAACCCAGGTCTCCCGCTTCCAGCCAGCGGTCGCCTTAACCAGTTGACTATATGCACTCGCCTCCCTCCGTCTGAAACGCACAAGTCGCACGCTACAGCTGTAGCGCCCTCATCACCATTACGGATTCCCATGCGAGGTCGAACGTATGACTGCATCTTCGTTGTAGTAAATGAACGAATCGTCGTCTTCGCGTGTAAATACTTATTGTACATTGGTGTGGTGGTTGTTCTGTAATAAATACGGTCGGGGGTTCGAATCCCCCCTCGGGAATGGGTATTTTTGCCGTCCTTAGGATTAGCTAGTTCATGAGTAGTTTGTAAGTTTGGGGACTGATGACCCCGTAGTTAAGTCCCGTAAGCTAAACTAACATTTGAACATTTGTAATAAGTAGTGTCTTCTATTACCAAAAAATTGTTTGAACCTCTTGTGGCTGCTGGTGCTTCAGATAACTTGGGGTTTACTTCTTTGAGTGCCGTATCTTGATAGTGGCGACGCCCCCTCCCCCGCTGGGTGCTTCAATGTTTCGGCGCCCCCTCCATTCGTTCAAAGAAGCGAGTTGCGCCGGGAGGAAGCATCCCAGTTTGTCCCCCCGCCCCCCGCCCTTTTAGATACATTTTCGTAAAGTTATAAGGTCTGCAGAATGTCTTACGTCAGCTTGTTTGCGCTTGCTTCAATTCGGAAGCCAACCAAGATTCTTTATTCCAGACTTTTTTACCAAGCTGAAAGCTGAGAAAATTTTTTCTAAAATATACTGAACGTTGTTCAGATTTCTTAGATAATAAACACCAAGAACATATAAACATGCATCACATGATCACTAAAACACAGTAAGTAACTGAGTACTCTATTAAGTAGCAGTAACAAACTGAATTTGTTACGATGAAACTACCTTCGGGTTACGTGACACTGTAAGAAGCAACCATTCCTAAACTTACGCATGCGCAAAGGCTGCACTCCCCTACCTCTTTTCAAACAGTTGAATATTTGTTACAACGAAGAGTATAAGAGTCATTTACCGTCAAAATCGCAGCTCATTTGCTAAGACACCCAAAGATACCTGTCAAGTAACAAATCAAAATTCATTGTTGTTACCGTATCTGTTAGAAAGAGGATTGGGTTAAGAAAATGCTTGCAGTCGGTCTCGAACACAGTACCTTCGACTGCGCAGTCGCTATCCACACGGCTATATTCTCTAGGTGGAGAGTGGTGACTTCAATAATTCTTATTAATGATCGGATCTTCTCAATGTTTTTACAGTTGAGCGTCTTTAATTTTTAGTTACAAAATATTTTACCAAATATGACATGTTTTTGTAGACTTCAATGCGCCGAAAGTAAATATGAAGGACGGATGTTACGCCTCATGGAGGATTTGTGCATGGGCAAGGCGAGGTGCGCAGCAGCTCCATTGTCTTGCTTCGGGATCATTCGCGTGTAGCCGCCAGAGCTCGAGTAGGCAGGAGTTGAAGTCTGTCAGCTCCAACGCCAATGTTAAAAGCGGCGTTTCCCCTCATCCCTTCCTGCAGCAGGAACGCTCATATGCTGCCTCCATGGGGTTCAGAAGAGAATTTAACCACAACGGCGCATGCGCATTGGAATGCTGGGACCACTGGCGCCTGTATGAAACGGCAGTGCTGCGACTCGTATACGTGCTGTCTCCGCGACGTAAAACGTTTCTCATGTGATAAAAATACTATGAATGTGCATATAAAATGATCTTATAGAAGAACGAACCAAAGAATGATAGTTTGAAATCACTTTCTGTTTTATTTATTCACTAACTTTTTTTTCTCACGACGAACTTCTTTCTTAGAGTTGACTGAACCAGTGAACACAGTAGGACGCACCGCCACTGGAGCATCTCATATAACTGGGAATCTATTCCATATGCTCGTACCCTCGTTAGCAGTCTGCATTGCACACCATACCAAACCCCTATCTTAAATGGATAAACATGCCGTCTGAATGTTGTCCTTCATTCAAGGTTCACAAGCTATCAGAAAACGGAAAGCTGAAATTCGCACAAGTGAAAATGAACCAGCTTTTTTTCACAGTATCTAGAATGAAGTTCATAAAGCGTCATTGGATAATATTTTCGGACATCCTATATAAAGCTTTACCGACTAAGCGCATTTTGTAATCTCATAATTTTTAAAAAACTGTTTCTGGACCGCTCTGTCATTAGTTAAGATTTTCTTATATCCCTTGCTCCTTACACTTGCCGGAACTGTTATCTACTTCGCCGCAGTGGAGCGGTCGAACGCATTGAGGCGCTATGCTACGATGCCCGAGGCCATTCCCCGTCGGGGGTTCGAATCCGCCCTAAGGGCATGGATGTTTGTGTCGCCTTTAGTATAAGGTAGTTCTTAAGTAGTTTGTAAGTGTAGGGAATAATGACCTGGCAGTTAAGTCCTTTAAGCTTAACAAACCTTTGAACATTTTATTATGCACTTCCTATGAAGCATCCACACTACACGCAGTGTTCTTGCAAATCGGTTTTTTCTGTATTCTTCTGACATTGATATACATAATACGAATCTCTGATTGAAATCGGATGGCTGTGACGAATACATATTCATCACCATTCCACACTCTCCAATAAACGGGATTAAATATCTAATCTACATGTTCCAGCAGAATTAGTCCGTCAGCACACAGTCGTCGTTCCAGCGGTAACATGGGGAACAACTTAATCTCTTCTTTTTTTCTGCCGGGCTTGCTGCATGACCTCATATTTTACTTCGGTTCACGCTATTGTGCGCTGCGGCACGTTGAACGCAGCGAACAATCCAAGTTACGTTTTGGCCATATTTTAGTTAATGAATTGCGCGACATTTCTGAATGCGGCGATAAATTCGAGCGGCAGGTGAACTGAAAAACCCGTCCCCCCGCGTCCCGCCCGTGCCTGGCGGTCCGCGGTGTCTGCCGGTTTAATGAGAACGGTAAATCTATGCCCGCTGTTGCAGCTGGCGGACAGCCGCCGACGCCACTGCGATGAATGTGTCTGTCCGCGACAGCAGCGCCGCGGCGGCGAATTCTGCAACCTGCCATACGTCAGCCGCCCGTAAATCCGTCGCCGATTGTCCACAGTCGGAATAAGTTTCTGCGAATTAAGTTACACTACATTCATCAGGTACAGAACTGCGTACGGTATATGCGACAGATAGAAAGAGCCCAGCATATTTGGCATCGTATTTCTCAGTGAGTACTGTGACGTTTCTAATATCTAAAGCAGAATTTCCGTATGTTTGTACGTGTTGCATACGAATCTACAGTTTTGTACCAATCTTTATGAATTTTTGCACACGTAAGCTTCAATCCATGAGGACGGTCGCCGTAAGTGTAAGAATCACGGACAACTCATTGTTCACGAGATATGACGTCATAAACAATGAGATGCGCGATAAACTGCTGCATTAAGCGACAATGCTGCTTATTTCCTACTAAACCACTGGGCCGATTTCAATCAAATTTAGTACGCTTATTCCTTACGTGCGATAATTATTGCTGTAGGAATAAGAACCACATACGACACATTGTTCAAAAGATATTACTTCATAACCAATAGAAATCGCAAAAAAAATGCGATAAGACTTTCGAAATACACTGTATGAGAAGGACAGTACTTAGCGACTTGTAACAAACTTTAAACATAATTCCAAACGTTTATTAAATTTTTTCTCGCTGACACCCATAGAAAAATGATGAAAGGACGAAAGTTTCTCGCTTACTACTTTGCAGCTCTTTATGGAGTAAAACCACGTCATTCGATACGACATCACTATTTATAATTTGTACATTACAAATTGTAGCCGCAGGAAATTTTATAGACAGTACTCACACATGTAGTTGAATGTACATTCTAAATTGTATCCCATTACGACCCATAGTTCATAAGATATGAGTACATAAGCAGTAACGTTCATGGAAAACCGCCCCATCACGCACCAAGGTTTAAACTATTACTTCGGTACTGCTAACTGTATTCCCATCAGATTTTACAGACATACAGGTCTTATACAAATGAAAAGATACCTGAAATATGGTAGGAAAACGTAAATAAATACGCGGGAAACGCGGGGTTTACAGCTTGTTACAGATAAATGTATTCGTGTATGTATAGCAACGCGCCAAAAGTGGCAGGAATATATATACCCTACGACGAAGTAAGTTAGTTTAAGGCACCTTACCGTTACAGTACGGTGTGTCGTACTAGCGATGCAATTCGCTATACACCCCACAAAAGATTCCTCTGACTTTGAACACTCGGGACGCCCGAAAATACGATTGCAAAAACAGATCTTTAGGAGCAGCTTGCTGTACTTTTATTATGAAAAATTTCTATTCTACCAGTACTGAGATTTAATTGTATTGAAACAATATTCGAATAGAATCGTAGGGAAATCTTAAGTAATTAAATGGCGTGACTGTATCATTATACCCAATCAGTAGTGCCAAAAAAAAAAAAAAAAAAAAAAAAAAAAAAAAAAAAAAACAAAACTTTGCCTGGAGTTATTGGGTCCGGTTGTTTGGTTGGGATAGGGGGACTAAAGTGCTAAGGTTATCAGTCCTCCGGTGGGGAGAGGAAAAAGCGAGGACAGGAAAGGAGGGCACGGGTAAAGTAAATGCAGTCCGGAAAGTAAAGATGGAAAATTCAAATGTTTGTAAAGTCTATGGGACTTAACTACGGGGTCATCAGTCCCTAAACTTACAAACTACTTATGAACTATATACGAACTAGGACGGCACAAATATCCATGCCCGAGTGGGGATTCGAACCCCCGACGTAGTGGCCGTGCAGACCGTGACTGGAGCGCCTTAGTCCCCTCGGCCTCCGCGGCCGGCTAAAGATGGAAGAAAGACTGCATTATCTCGGGGCGCCGTGCTGGCAATGCTTGTACTCACGAAAGAACAGTGAGTAATTATTCCAAAGTAGTGCTCATATTGTTCATAGTATAAGTTTAAGCAATTTCAAAGTCTAGGGACTGTTGTCCATAGCAGTTTGTCTAGTAGGTTTACAGACACTTATTATTTTATTTATTATAATTTTCTTTGAATCTCGCTTTCGCCAGATACAGATACAGTGATATCTTTCATTACACATGAAATATAATGTAAGTACTCCACAACTAGTTTTCGCGTACTTCAATATACTAATCGGAAGGATGCTGCAGGTGTATCACGCAACTAACAAGAAACGACGATTCTGCAGCCAATGAGTAGGAAAAATATCATAACTCATGTTGCATGAAATTTGGAGGATACTGTAAAAAGTGTGAGATATTCGAGCAAACCGTTGCTGAAAGAAGAAGAGATATTTAGGTAATTGGAATCTTATATACAAGTCCCTGCTGCAGTCCGGCTTTGTAATTCAGTGAATAATGTGCGATTCATAGAGCATAAAAGAGCTGTACCTTTGATGCTCAGTCCAAACGTCTTTATCTTTCAATAAGTACATCAACATACATCGGTTTTAATCAGCCTAATGTTTTAGTCTCCCCATATATTTTTCAACCTAACCCCTCTCCCACCCACACTACTACTTCGCACCGATACTAAACTGACTATTACTTGATGTCTGAGAGTGTGTCATAACAATCACTTCTTTAGTCAATATATGCTATCTATTTCATTTCTTCCCCAATTCTGCATCAATACCTCGTCATTATCCACGCGATGTACCTACGAATCTTCATCATTCTTCTGTATGGTGCAATGATTCTACCCTCGTGTTGTCTAAACTGTTTATGTCCGCCTTTCAATCCCATTCTAAACTACAATCCTGACAAAATTATTTACAAAAGACTTCCCTACTCTTACAATAATATTCAACGAAAAACATATTTCTCTCCATTAGAAATGCTTTTCTTCCCATTGCCATTCTGCATTTGATATATTTATTCAAAGTTCAAGTTCAAATGTTTGCTAAGCTTATGGGACTTAACTACGGGGTCATCAGTCCCTAAACTTACAAACTACTTATGAACTACTTACGAACTAGGACGGCACAAATATCCATGCCCGAGGGGGGATTCGAACCCCCGACCGTAGTGGCCGTGCAGACCATGACTGGAGCGCCTCAGTCCCCTCGGCCACCGCGGCCGGCTATATTTATTCTCTGCTCCTGCTATCGAAAGTTATTTTACATCCCAGATAACAAATTTTACCTCCAATGTTCTTTGTCTACGAGCACAATCCTAATCTGACTCCCTCAGCGTCGCTTGATTTAAAAATAAATAAATAAATAAATAAATAAAAAATAAAGAACAATGTGAACACTCCAGAATTTGAACCAAGAAGTGATCCCCAACATTACAGGTCCATCTCAAAAATGTTCAAATGTTTGTAGAGTTTATGGGACGTAACTACAGAGTCATCAGTCCCTAAACTTACAAATTACTTATTAACTAGCTTATACTAAAGACGGCACAAGCATCCATGCTCGGGGGATGATTCGAACCCCCGACCGCAGCGGCCGTGCCGACCGTGACTGGCACGCCGTAGACTGCTCGGCCAAGTCCATCTCATTCACGTCGATTTGCAGTAGGAATTTGGAACATATACTTTGTTCGAACATTATGAACTACGGTTTGAGGAAGTATCGCTCTTGCGAAACACAGCTTTATTCACGTGAAGTGATAAAAGGCATCGAAAAGAGATCTCAAATCGATTCCATATTTCTAGATTTGCGGAAGGCTCTTGACACTATATCTCACAAACGGCTTCTTATGAAATTGCGTGCTCATGGAATATCGACCCAACTGTGCGGTTGGGTTCATAAAGGACACAGTTCGTAGTAATTGACGATAAAACAGAAGTGATATCTGCCATTCCCCAGGGAAGCGTTATATGTCCCCAACTCTCCCTTGTGTTTATAAACGATTTAGGAGACCATGTGCATAGCACCCTTCGTCTGCTCGCGGATGATACAGTCGTTTATCGGTAAGTGAAGTCAACAGAGAATCAAAAGCAACTGCTAAGCGATTTTGACAAAATTTTTACTTGGCGCGAGAATTAACATTTAACACTTAATAACGAAAAGTGTAAAGTAATAAACATGCCCACTAAAAGAAATCCGCTGAACTTCAATTACGCGATAAATCAGTCAAACCTTAAGGTAGTAAGTTCTACCAAATACGTAGTAGCTACAATTACGAAGAACTTAGTCTGGAGAGAACACATAGAAAATATTGTGGGGAAGTCGAACCAGAGGTTACGTTTCATTGGCAGAGCGCTTCGAAGGTGCAACAGCTGCAGCAAAGAGGTTGCCTACATCACATTTGTGCGTCCTCACTGTTGGCCAGTGTGGGACCCTCACCAGGTAGGACTGACAGAAGACATTAAGAAGGTTCAGAGGAGGGCAGGTTCTTTCGTTTTATCACGTTACACGGGGGGGGGGGGGGGGGGGGGGAAGCGTCACGAAAATGTTGAAAGATTTTAGGTGGAAATCATTAAGACAACGAAGTTGTTCGTTGCGGGCAGAGCTATTTGCGACTTTTACTTCTGAATGTGCAAATATTTTGGTAGCACCCACCTACATAGGGAAAGATGACCATCCCAATAAATAAGTGAAATCAGATCGAAAACGGAACGATTTAGGTGTTGTTTCTTTCCGCGCGCTACTAGAGAATGGGACGGTAGAGAAAGCTTATGAAAGTGGTTAAGGAACCCTCTGCCAGGCACTTAGATGTGATTTGCAGAGTATCTATGAAGCTGTAGATCACCTTTACTTCATTTGTGCGCTTTGATTTATTTATTTATTTTCTTACTGTGCATCAATCGACTGAAGAGCGCCTACTTGCGCTGACATCCCGCCCAGTTTAGGGGAATTTAAATAATAATAAAAAAATAATTAAATAATTAGAGGCGTTTGTGAACCTTACACCAGCTCAGTATTACGCGTTCCCTATATTGACCAGCGTACCTCTACACGTCCTTAAATAGCTCTTAATTTAGTTGTGACCATCTTCGTGTGTCCATGAAATAGATTTATGTTCATTTCTGACACTAAACTTTTTATCCTTATTACAGTTAAAAATAACTATCAACACGAGGCCTCATCTGTTTGGAAGCAAAATAATGGAATTACGAGTGCGTAAGTGTCCTTTACGTTTAGCAAGAAGGAAATATTAGATACATTTTATTTATTATGTAGTAAACACAGATAACGATTTTAGTATCTCATCATGGATATAAGTACCTATGACTTTACAAACATTTGGCAAGAAGACGTAGGTATTCCTGCTACAGCTGATACAGGGGAATGGCGTGTCACTGATCAGTTTGGATATTAAAAGTGTTGAAGCGGTTCTAAGGATTAAACTACGAAGTTCGCCGGGCTCTAGACTTACAAACTAGTTAAACTAACGTATGCTAACGACTAAACACACACACACACACACACACACACACGCATACCCGAGGGATGACTCAAAATTCCGGCGGACGGTCCGCACAATCCACTACGTTGCAAACTACGTTGCAACAGAGACCTCGCGGTAATTTTTGGGAGGCGAAATTAAAATACACAAAATTTCTAATATACCAAAGTAAAAAATGAGATTTTGAGATATTTAGTCTTATTTAATGAACGTAATGTCGAAGAAATGGATAAGTGCTTTTGACCAGTATTTTATTGCAAATGGTATTACACAGAAAAATCGAAATTATTTCAACGAAAGTGAGAGTAGCCCCTATAAGGGACAGGTTTTCGAAATAATGAACAATTCCTCGATACTTTCACGGGATCCTGCGGATAGGGCTTGTCTTTTATTATTATAATCCGTTTCGAATTTTCATTATTGTTACCGTTGAATAGTCACTGTGCTCAATCTCACAGAGGAAGGTTGTTTTCAAATTTGGAAACCTTCATGCCTTTTCTGTGTAATTGAATTTTAGCAACCATACGCAAATCCAAGATGATGATGAGACATCCCCACTCAGAACATTTGCCCAATTTCTCGTAGTAGATTTCTCTTATTTTTCCGAAATAAGTACCTTTTCAGCTCTTTGCTTCTTTCTAACTTATTTTCGATGGCTGTCGCACTTATTTAGACACGTACGACATGTTAACTCCTAATAGTACATACACAAGGTCATACACCCTTTACATTATAATTTTGATAAGACCAGCCAATTAAGCGCTAATTAAATACAGTAATATCAACTATTGTTTTTCAAGCACTTTTGTATCCATGAATTTATGTAAGACTATAAAATAGTTAAAAGGCAATACTCACTATCTCTTATTATGACTTCCGCTTTCAGTCTGCTCGTATGTACAGTATTTTGGCAACAGAAATAGGTGACATTTAGTGCTCCAAATACAACAACAAAAATCATTGTGGTTGCGTTCAGTTATAAAAAGCTATTCTTCTTTAAAACAACTGTTATTAAAATGACCCAGTGAATCACACTTTACGTTTAGTAATAAGCTCCCAGGAAATCGTAATAAAGGACCATTTGGTTTTCATTTCAACAGATACACTGTGGTACAGGTTGTAGCACGCAGCAAAGTTTATCCCTGTTGATATATGAGATTTTTAATAAATTAACACAATATGAATTCCTAAACTGAGTGAATAGCGATTGTTCATTACATTGAGCAGATCGTTTTTCAGCAGTGAAAATCTCATTAGGAACACAGTCTTTGGATAAATGCACAATATTCATTATAAAATCCTTTGAAGCATTGTGTTTTCGGATTTTTCAGGTATACGTATTTCGATGCATTTTTATCCGCTTCATTCTGTTCTACTTTACTCTGGAGCTGTACGGTTTCAATAGTAATACACTTTTAGTGATACAGAACTTCCATTTTGTGCTGAGTTGTTTATTCGCGGAATACGCGACGAACAGAACGACGTTCAAAGGTAAAGTACGTAAAATATTTTTTTCTTTGTCACCCGTACGATGAATATGCGCTGTTAAATACATATATGTGTAATTTCTTTCTCATACTCGATACGCCCAGGTCGAAATTATTGCCGTGAATGCTCAGAATTTTATCATTTCCATATGCGAGAATTGTGGCGAATATGTTCGTTGTACTCATTTTATTATTTCGGACTAAATCTGCTTTGTATTAACCGATTTTCAGTAAACAGCGAGTTTTAACTGACATGAAAGTTTGTACTAAGTACTGTGTGTGGAACCAAGCCTAAAAAGTAAGATCCTTTTCGGGAGAAAAGTTTCATGTTCCAGTGGCAGTCCATATTTTTTTTATCAGTGTGGTACTTGTCAGTATCCATATAAGAGAATATTATAGAGCAACGACAGTCAGTTAGACTGGTCCACGTATACGGAATGCAAGAGCAATGTTAGGTGTTAAGCGAGTAAAAGGAACGACCATTCAAAGCCAAATGTCTTGAAAACGTGGACTGTACATTTGCAGATTTTAAAAGTTATGTTCTTCCTCTTCAATAAAGCTGAAAACTGTTTCTAGTACTATTTTTTTCATGTTCTGACAAGAATTAATGCGGAAAAATGTTCTATTAAGCATGGGCTCTGAATTACAAACCTGATGAGCCATGAGCTGTTATTTATCGTCACAACTCTAAACACTTAAACACTTATGTTGTATTTAACAAGTGCGGATCGTTATGAATTATTTGCCGTGAACTACCCTTTATAGGCTTCAGGCACGACGTATTTATAGGCCTTTGTGTATTCAAGATAAACGTTTATATTATTTTATGAATAATGTTGATAAAATCAGTATACTTATCATTTATTTGAAACTCTCGCATGAATTCAGAATCGCAATAATAACATATTAGTACACGACTGCAGAAGGTAACTACGCAGTTTCATGTAAAATTGTGTTAAGTTTCTTACATCTGCAGGGTAGAGAATTGAACATACTACCGTGGCGTCGGTGGTAGACAATTTCCGACAGGAAACGTCATTGCGTTTATTTTTTGAAGTATTTCGTTGATCGGAGTCAAATCATCCCTCAGTACACCTGCCTTATTTATGTCAAACTAATAAATCTGACTATTTGACAAACAGTCTGTTGGAAAACTGTTTTTTAATGTATAGATTTTGCTTGGTGGATGAGTGCAAGAATGGGAACTCAAAGGTTGCGTTTACGATACCCTGTTAATCCTATGCTTTTTATCCGTCACCCTTCACTTTTTACTTCAAATGTGGCAGCGTTGTTAATTTGAAAAATGTCGAGATGCATCGTACTAACAAATACCCCTATAACAGTCTGGGTAAGAGACTTCAAATTTCTACAACTGTCCTTTAATTGTTATAGCTGCATATTGTAGTGGTTCTAATTCGTTTCCCCAACGAACTCTAACCTCTTTAGGTACTTTGTTTTAAAATATCACAACCTCCTTAGTTAAAAAAATACTGTAGGATGCTCATTTATGCTTAAAGACACCAAACATAGTTTATATAATATTCAATTTCATAGAATGTGTACGTTACGATCAATTTTGGGTATCTCTGTACTTTAATAAATAGGGAGATTCAGTGATAGAGACATAATTTTGAGGCGATGTACAAAATGGTGTATAGCGAATATCTCTAACAGTTTATTTTTCTCTCTTTGTTTCAGCTTTCATCCACAAAGAGCACAACTTTCCACACTCGCTGAAGCGTGAGTACATCTTCATATTACAGCCATGATGTTAATAAATTCACACTAATGTCTGTAGGTAACTGTGAAATCGTATTGTGAAAGAGAAGAAAGTTGGCGCAGTGAGCTCCAATAAGAAATTCATGTGTGGTATTAATTTGAATTATTAAGATGTGTTAAGATATCAAACGCAAACCATTTTCGAAAATTTGTTATAAAAGCTCTGATATTGTGAGTCATACTATGAGTTAATGTTTCATTTACATACGTTCGTCATAAGCCACAAAGCCATGGGTCGCAGCAATATATTTCATATTCTCACAATAAAGTACTATATCATTGTTAGTAGTCAGCTATGTGGCCAATGGATCTCATAGTTAATACCTCAAATTCCACTGATGTTTTGTCCACTTTCGTAAGCGTCGTGTTTACAGTATTATTTATTATACACGTTCATAAATTATCAGTTCCATGTATGACTAGTTTCATCTTGTTTCGATCGTTCGGACTAAAATGTAAACAGCAACCGTTATATTCTTTTCTAATAAATATACAAAAAGGTAATATTTTAAAGAATTTTGAAATTATAAAATTTTACTACAGCAGTGAAACATCTGGAGCAACAAAAATTTTCTACATTAAAAATTAAAATAATACACTAGCATAAAACTTCATGAGACGTACAAGATGCGTCTCTGAACAGTCAAAACTGATGAACGTGGGCACTTACATTTGTTAGAGTATCCATCTGAATGAGTTGCAGTAGTCCCCAGCAGAATCCACAAGTAAAAGGCTGTGGTTTTCAGAAAAGCAGCTTTGTCTTTCCAACATGTTCCAGAAAGTATCTTGTAGTATCTTACTTCTGGTTCCCGTTATTGAGGCAGTTTTGGTCCTTGTTTTTTTATTCATTGGCCGATCCAGTCAAGATATTTTGGGAATTCATTTTACGACAGCAGCTGGTCCCTGAATACATTTTGCGGTTAATATTCAGATTGCCTGTTATTCAAGAGCAAGTTTGTACAATCAGTTTTGTTTGCATTTACTTTGTGTCATCATACGTGAAAAAATTAATCCACAGTTCGAAAATGCGAAGGGAGAATAATTCGTGACGTCGTTGGATCATTTGAGTGCATCGTCAATGGTATGTCATCACTATCACTAAATGTTCTTGATTTAGTTATGGGAAATAAATAATAGACAAGCCTACCAGTAGTGTACCAAGAGCAGCGTAACTGAGTTATGGCTACATACTAAGTGCATCTGAAAAGTTCGGTGAATGGTTCTACATTTTGGAAACCGCGTTAGCGAAGATTCAGTGGCCGAGCATACGCATTAGTGGGCATGTTCACAAGTGCCAGATCGTATAAAGCACTACAGTGAAGCGTTGGTACACGCTGCTACCAAGCTAAGAGTGTCCGTGTGAGAATTTGTCCTATCAGTACATGGAGCAATCAATTTTTGTTTCAAATTAAGCAAAAATACTACCTTGACCTATGGGATGTTAATTCAAGTGTGTGGTTTTGTACCAGTGATTAAACAAAGTGTGTGTCTGAACGGTTTTAAACACTTTTGAGATGGAAAGAAAGGTGTCGTGGGTGAAATACTTTCTGGTTGACCACCACCAGTCGCAGTCCGAGGCACCAACGAACGAGAGCGACGGATGCTTGCGCATGATCTGTGTCTCTCTTTGAGGTCCCCAACTCTTCTTTGTGTTTATAAACGATTTAGGAGACAACCTGAATAGCTCCCTTAGATTGTTCGCAGATGATGCTGTCGTTTTTCGGTTAGTGAAGTCAACAGAGGATCAAAAGCAACTGCAAAGTGATTTAGACAAAATTTCTACGTGGTGCCAAAATTGGGAATTGACTTTAAACAAAGAAAAGTGTGAAGTAATACACATGACCACTAAAAGAAATCCGCTGAACTTCAATTACGCGATAAATCAGTCAAACCTTAAGGTCGTAATTTGTAGCAATTATCTAGGAGTTACAGTTACGAACAACTTTGACTGGAGAGAACACATAGAAAATATTGTGGGGAAGGCGAACCAAATGTTACGTTTCATTATCAGAACGGTTCGAAGATGCACCAGCTCCACCAAAGAGACTGCCTACATCACACTTGTGCGTCCTCTCCTGGAGTACTGTTGCCCGTTGTGGGACCCTTACCAGTTGGGACTGACGGAAGGCATTGAGAAGGTTCAGAGAAGGGCAGCTCGTTTTGTTTTATTACGTTACAGGGAGGGGGGGGCGGTAGCGTCATGAAAATGTTGCACGAATTGGGGTGGAAATTATTAAAAGAAAGACGTTCATTGCGGCGTGATCTGTTTGCGAAGTTTCAGTCACCGACTTTTACTTCTGTATGTGAAAATATTTTGCTAGCACCCACCTACATAGGGAGACATGACCATCCCAATAAAATAAGAGAAATCAGATCCAAAACGGAACGATTTAGGTGTTCTTTCTTCCCACGCGCTATTAGAGAATGGAACGGTAGAGAAAAGTTATGAAAGTGGTTAATGAACACTCTGCCTGGCACTTAAATGTGATTTGCGGAATATCTTTGTAGATGTAGACGTATAATGATGGCAGACGAGTTGATGATCGGCAATGGTTGCAGAGATCCATCAACGCGAGACCTCAGTGCTTCCAGCGATTCCACAAGAAGCGTTAGCAGACAGTTTCCAACAGCCGTAAAATATCAGAAGTTTATTATTGCCAATGGCGATTATTTTGAAGTTATTTTCTTTATGACTCCTGTGTCATATATATCCTGAGACCATTCATCGAACTTTCCAGGCGCACCGCTGCCGGATGCCAGGATATTAATAATAACTTCAGAGTGTCGCTCTTTTTGTATAATACTTGGCAGTCTTACATTAAAAAACTCCTACCTACTATCATCTTGTTCAGGCGCAGTTGTGTCGGATATGTGATTTTTTTATCGGATTTGCAATAAACACGGTTTATTTGCGAAATGGTCATACAGGATAACCCGCACCGTATAGGTACGTTGGAGATGCTGTTTACCACTTCTACTACGCCCAGTATAACATTAGATTGAACCACATTTAATTTGTGAAAACCTGCCATTTTAGTGACAGTAACTGAAGTAATGTCAGTGGTAGACACCTGTCGTCTTATAAAGGCGTTTCTGTCTGTAGCAGCCGGCCGCGGTGGCCGAGGAGACTGAGGCGCTTCAGTCACGGTCTGCACGGCCACTACGGTCGGGGGTTCGAATCCCCCCTCGGGCGTGGATATTTGTGCCGTCTTTAGTATAAGGTAGTTCATAAGTAGTTTGTAAGTTTAGGGACTGATGACCCTGTAGTTAAGTACCATAAGCTTAACAAACATTTGAACATTTTGTCTGTAGCACCGTTTAGTAAATGGTTACATATCTTAGTGTTGACATATTTTGATATAACTAGCTGAAAACACGGCGTTGCCCGGATATTTATTTATTTATTCGAACGTTGAGTTAGTACTTTCCCTATCCACTCTCTGTCTGTCTGTCTGTCCATCTCTTTTTTTCTAAAAACATGTTACATTTATCAGAGAATATATAAGAAATCACATGTAAAAATGCACACGTTTCGAAGAATCCAATCACGAAATTCAACAATAATGATTGTAATAATATCACAGATGGATCACTTGATGTAAAGCGCGAAAGGTCAAATCGATTTTTTTAGAGAGTTGTATTAAAATAAATTTATTTTTTACTGCTTTATTTATTTATTCTTATATTTCCTTATTCGTAAGCTTATCCTTACAGAGAAAGACCTGAAGACATTGTAGCACGCATGGACCAAAGATATGGTCTGTGGCATTGCGTTTCGTTGTACGTAACCTCCATGCTATAGAGTCGTAAACGTCATCGCTGGCCTTCAGTCCGAATTTTTTTTTTATCATTTGACGACTTTCAACCACCATATCTTCCACCCCCTTATAGCTTTCGGCATGGAACTGCTATGGTGTACAACGAGAGACTTCGTACAACAATTACACACACAACATTCGTTTCCGTTCTGTTGTTTTCGCTGCAGAGCGAAATATTAACACACTCACACGTAGACTTTTATATAGGCCTACACCGATAACTTTCCGTCCCAATATACTCCACCATTTTATCATTATCAACCGTCAAACAACAATGCAAGCAATAAAATCATTTTTCAAAGAGTAAATATAATTTTCAAAGAATCATTATTGTGCCGCATTTCGCGTTTCAAATTACTAAATATCTATCAGATCGCTATAATATCGTGCTTAAAACCCTCCTCAGGTATAAATTAGTAACTGTACAAATATTTATGTCTCTGCGTCTTCTCGTTTGGACGTGATAAGCGTACACCGAACAGACATATCAGATCGCCATAAAACCGTGTCTAAAGCCTTACCCGGATAGACATTAGTAACTGTACAAATGTTAAGCTCGTTATGTCTTGTGGTTCAGAAGTGATAAACGTACACCGAACAGACATTCACATTTATAGATATATAGATAAGACATAGAGTAGTGGCACCCTTTGGTCGTTGTACGGAAGCTCTATTTCAGTAAGCACTGTCGACACTCGGAACAAAAATGTTCAAATGTTTGTTAAGCTTATGGGACTTAACTACGGGGTCATCAGCCCCTAAACTTACAAACTACTTATGAACTACTTACGAACTAGGACGGCACAAATATCCATGCCCGAGGGGGGATTCGAACCCCCGACCGTAGTGGCCGTGCTGACCGTGACTGGAGCGCCTCAGTCACCTCGGCCACCGCGGCCGGCCACTCGGAAAAATTTGTTCAAATATTTGTATAGGTTATGGGACTTAACTACTTATGAACGAACTAATACTAAGGACGGCACAAATATCCATGTCCGAGGGGGGATTCGAGCCCCCGATCATAATGGCAGTACAGACTGTGACTGGAGCGCCTCAGTCCCCTCGGCCACCGCGGCCGGCCCAACAATTTCTCAGTTTTTGAACGTCTGTTTTGATGTGGTGTCATTTACCATTGGTACTCAAAATTGTGCAGTGTATGACCTGCGCATGTGCACGTATTCCGCCGTGAGAGTCACAAGAATAGAGCAGCGTTCCCGTACCGCAGAAGCACTGTACACCGCGCACACACCCTCCTCGGCGGCCGTCCGCGAGCATTACTTTCTCGACGGCCCGCCGTCCAAGCCGACGACCACGGTCCGGTCGCCCTTTTCAATATTTCCCTTTGACGGGCGGCAACAGCGCAAAACTCCGGCACCCAAATGCGCCACCGTCACTTCCCGTTTCCCCTCTTTTCATTTCTTTGTGCTCCGTTCTCTCGCTATTTCTACAGCAGAGTTTTTTCATCATTCACCTCTTTCACTCAAATAGGTTGCTCAGCTTTAAGCTCCCAACGTCGTTAGAGTGTGTCGAAGCTACAAAGGGCCGTATGACCGAAATGACCTGATCGATACGGCACGACTCGGCGTACGTGTCTGGTGATTTCAGCATGATGTGATCAAGCGGCTGAACACATAATAGAATCACGTGTATCAAATGAGTGTTTTGCATCTGACAACTTGTCAGTCTCATTAGAAACAAAGGATGTCATTTCTGTATTTTGTAAATGATGCCTTTGTTTAAAACCTTCGCTCCATCTAGGGATTGTAGCAGTTGAACAGTAGCGGCGTGAAAGTACACTATAGGCCATAAAAACTGCTACAAGAAGAAATGCAGATGATAAACGGGTATTCACTGGACAATTATATTATACTAGAAATGATATGTGATTATATTTTCACGCAATTTGGGTGCATATATCCTGAGACATCAGTACCCAGAACAACCACCTCTGGCCGTAATAACGGCCTTGATATGCTTGGGCATTGAGTCAAACACAGCTTGGATGGCGTGCCTGTGTAGCTTCAACAAGATACCACAGTTCATCAGCAGTAGTGACTTGCGTATTGTGATGAGCCAGTTGCTTGGCCACCATTGACCATCCGTTTTCATTTGGTGAGAGATCTGGGTAATGTGCTGGCCAGTGTAGCAGTCGAACATTTTCCCTATCCAGAAAGGCTCGTACAGGACCTGCAACATACGGTTGTGCATTATCCTGCTGAAATGCAGTGTTTCGCAGTGATCGAAATGTTCAAATGTTTTAAGTCTTATGAGACTTAATTTCGGGGTCATCAGTCTCTAAACTTACAAACTACTTATGAACTACCTTATACTAAAGACGGAACAAACATCCATGACGGAGGGGGGATTCAAACCCCCGAGCGTAGCGGCCGTGCAGACAGTGAGTTACGCGGCGCAGATCGCTCGCCCACTGCGGCCGGCCTTAGGGATCGAATGAAGGCTAGAGCGCCGGCAGCGGTGGCCGAGGGGACTGAGGCGCTCCAGTCACGGTCTGCACGGCCACTACGGTCGGGGGTTCGAATCCCCCTCGGGCAATGGATATTTGTGCCGTCCTTAGTATTAGTTATTTCATAAGTAATTTGTAAGTTTAGGGACTGATAACCCCGTAGTTAAGTCCCATAAACTATACAAACATTTGAACATTTTGGGTAGAGCCACGGGTCGTAACACATCTTCAATGTAACGGCCACTGTTCAAAGTGCTGTCCATGCGAACAACAGATGACTGAGACGTGTAGCCAATGGCATCCCCATCCATCACGCTGGGTGATACGCCAGTATGCCGATGACGAATACACGCTTTCAATGTGCGTTCAACGCGATGACGCCAAACGCGAATGCGACCATCATGATGCTGTAAACAGAACCTGGATTCATCCGAAAAAATGACGTCTTGCCATTCGTGCACCCAGATTCGTCGTTGCGTGCACCATCGCAGGCGCTCCTGTCTGTGATGCAGCGTCAAGGGTAACGCAGCCTTGGTGTCCGAACCGATAGTCCATGCTGCTCCAAACGTCGTTGAACTGTTAGTGAAGATGGTTGTTGTCTTGCAAACGTCCCCATCTGTTGACTCAGGGATCGAGACGTCGCTGCACGATCCGTTACAGCCATGCGGATAAGATGCCTGCCATCTCGACTGTTAGTGACGAGGCCGTTGGGATCTAGCTCGACGTTCCGTATTACCCTCCTGAACCCACCGATTCCATAATCTGCTAACAGTCATTGGATCGCGACCAACGTGAGCAGCAATGTCGCGATACGATAAAACGCAATCGCGATAGGCTACAATCCGACCTTTATCAAAGTCGCCAACCTTGTGTGAATGCTCTGAAAAGCTAATTATTTGCATATCATAGCATCTTCTTCCTGTCGGTTAAATTTTGCGTCTTTAGCACATCATCTTCGTGTTGTAACAATTTTAATGGTCAGGCGTGTAGTTGTGTGAAGTAGATTTTCACTAAAGATCTCTTTTACGTGGGCAATATTTGTAACATAAGCTTGAATAATGCCTAGCGAAAACCCTTCCATAGTGTTCTGATTCTTACCGTTTCCTTTTTCTGACCACTTCGCGGGGCATATCTTGGTGGAGATAAAATAGTGTCTCGAATACTCTCTCGGTATTTCTTAAATAAATTTATTAACCTCCACAATGCTTCTTTCATTAGTGTCTGTCACAGTAGGTGACTCATAATTCCCGTATATCTCTGGCGCAGACTAAACAGCAACGTAAGTAAAAGCTCCGTTATTCATTCTACCTGAACACTATCCAATTAAGAAAAAAATCTTAAGGGGCCCATATTGTTTGTCAATATTCAATAATTAGCCGCAAGAAAATGACTTTGACATCAAATCACATAACCTCACCTTCCTTTTTTTCATTTCATTAAGTCAAGTTTTTCTGTATTTCTAGAATTGTGTTTTCCTATAATCCCTCCCTTTTACTGAAAGATAAAGGGGTCACTGCCCACGAATTATAATGAAGGAAACACACCTAAACATACATCTATCTACCAAACCAAACTACTAAAACATAAGATTGACAGGAAGTGCAAAATGGATATGCAGCATTGGCTACAGGTTTGTATAACTAGGGGCAAAATAGATACCTCGAGGAGGAAAATGAATGAGACGTTTGGACACAAGAAAAGCAGTTAAGAACTTGTAACTTCCCACTCAGTTTCCGAGCTGTATAATTGCTAATTATTTTAGACCGTGTTTACGTGTGCCTAATGAACCAAATATTTTGTAAGGCTAACTTCAACGAAGAACAATTAGCTGATAATGAGGAAGAAAAAATTACAAGTATCCCGGATAAAAATACTAATAAATGGAAATATAATTTTGAATAAATGAATAAAGATGACTGATTTTGTGTGATGGTATACGTCACAGTTGGATGGAATGAAAAAACACTTTAAACTTAATTAATGCGAAACAACACTTAGGTATTTGCAAATTTCATATATATTACAAAAGTTGTGGGACCTATCTCCTGGAGTTACCTACATTGCCTTATCAATAATGCTCTACAGCTTGTTCTCCAATTTCTCTTCACACACATATTAGTTTTTCCAGGAATCACGGGCATTGCGATTGAAACTGTTGTGGGAAGTGCACAATATATAAACAGAATATTTTATATTGAGTATAAGATACGCAGAAATATCTTTAAAATTAAGTTTTGCTACTGATGAATGCTCCTGCACGTGCTAGAAGTGTAGTTTCTTTTTGAAAAGGATTCCCACAGTCTTAATACCCACGAATACAGGCATGGTTATGGAGTCCGAAATGAGGAATCCCAGAGATAGGATCCGAGTTCTGAACAGGTCATTCGTACGCCATTCACAGAATACTTCGGAAAAGCGAAGCCGTGGAGGAAGGGAATTCATAATTCTGTTTTCCCGAGATGGGAGGTTAACTGTGCACTTTAACTAAAACGAAATCAATTTATTAGCAATTTAACATCAAAGGTGTTGTAGGATTTCTGTAATATAGCGTTTGGAGGACGTAATGACATAACATTTCCTAATGTGATGTTTGATATTACAGGTCTGAATACGCATAGGGAATGGAAAATATTACGTTAAACTTCCTATCGGTACTCACCAATAACAACTGGGCAATACATAACTTGGGCAGTATAAGGTTTATAGCTCGTTGTCTCTGTTCGTAGGGGAGAGTTATGTATGTCAGCTTCTATGCCCTAAAAAGCTATCCTATATGTTTAAACACGATCAATAATTAATTTGTAGTTTAACTAGTCTATCAAACTGCATATAAGTTTTTGCAAGAAGTTGTAGTTGCCGGTTCCGTTTCATATGACGCTGAAAAGATCACAAAACTATCATGAACAGGCACTAGAAATCACATAACGGAAAATAAGAATAATAAGATTCCTGGTTCTATAATGCAAATAATGTCTGAAGGAAGACGCATATATGTTGAGTGCACTAAACCAAGGCAGCGAGAAAACAACTACGCTTGAAATATTTAGAATTACTGAAAGAAAAATAATAGGGTGTTAATATTGAAATAAGCAAACTTATTGGGATTTAATTTTCATATTATAAAATTGAGACTGTCATGTGCATGCACATCAGAATCTGCTGGGCGACGAAATCTGGATCGCCACATCTGCTTCTGGCTAACATGGAGCATGAAGATGAAACGATATTGAAACTGAATGCTTGTCTCCCTTGCTCGTTGTGACAAAAGAAAGTTACATTTGTGGAATTAGTTAACAGTTGCCCATTGAGGAGGAGGTGGTAAAAATGTATTTTTTCGGGTGGATAACATATATGCACCTCATATAATTCGACGGTTCGCAAGAGGACCATTTATAAAAAAACTGAACGGTCCCTAGTTTCCAAGAGTACTTACATTGTTTTCTCAATCATGAAGTTCGCCGTTTTGTGTTTTACCTCTCATAAAATCCCCAAAGTTGTAAAAATGTAACTGGATTTTTGAAAACTCGATTTATGGTCAATAAACGACAATTCGGAAAGCTGTCTCCCTTCAACATTGCTACTGGTCCGTTATGCTTTGTAGGTGCTTACAGCGCAGTAAATAATATGCAATAACACGTCACAGAATAGGTCCGTTTACTGCCGTACTTCTAATAGCAGTAAATTGTCTCTACAAGCCCTAGCCCATGGAGATTGCCACTCTTCAAAAAATCTTCAAATGTTTGTAAATCTTTCGGACCAAACAGCGTGGTCATCACTCCGTAGCTTACAAACCACTTAAACTAACCTAATTACAACACTCACACACACCCATGCTCAGGGAGGTCTCGAACATCCGACGGCCAGCAACCGCGCGCTCCGGAGCGAGGCGCCTTAGACCGCTCGGCTAGTCCACAGCGGCCTGCCACTCTGATTATCTAAATTTGGCCGTGTTTGTTGTAACGGATGAAAGCATCAGTGGCAGCCTTCGATTCACGATGATATGTAGTACAAGAAGAAGAATAGTGGCGAAGTATCAGTGTTTCGACCACAGCTTGTCCTAACTGAAGAGAAATTACTACCAACTGTTATAGTTACGTTGACCAGTTCTTGTGGACAGTACTGATTATTAACCTATTTACATGATTATGATAATGAAGAAAAAGAATTGTTTGGTTGACGAATATTAACCGGTAAAAATATATCTATTGATCTTATTCAATATGTGATAAGAGAAAACCACTAATTGTAACACTGCTATTAAATTCAGTTACTTCTGGAAACGACAGACAGCAATCACAGTTATACACATTTGAGTAGTCAGATGAATATTGATCCATATTAGTCAAATGTCTGAATATGTGCCTTACAACAAATTATTAAGTTTCTGAACAGTAGTGTTAAAATTTTCAGTAAACCTAACAAGCCAAAAAGCTAGAATGACAATGGAAACACTAACATTTCTTCAACACATGACGGTTTTGTAACTGAATAAAGTACTATTATCAACTTTTCTGTTAAACTAAACACATAACTGGTTTGTATGAAATTACGGAACTAAATGTTCAAAATAGATCAGCAAATGGTATTTTAATTGATTCTAGCACTCGTCTCCAAAGAGCATAAGCTTACAGAAACAAACATATTGACAATAATCGACACGAAATATTTCACGTATGGACAGTACAAGGCAAATAAATTATGATTAACGTGTAGATGACATAAATTATTGTGTCACATACTGCCTTCCTGAAAGAAAGGCAGTCGGCCTTTAACTGAGCGCTTTTGCAAACGAAGTAATTTATCTAGTAGTAGAAGTGAAATAGACGAGATTCCCAAATAAACCTACCTTCACCTATCCGGCACACAATTTTAATCTGCCAGGAAGTTTCATATCAGCGCACACTCCGCTGCAGAGTGAAAGTTTCATTCTGGAAACATCCCTTAGGCTGTGGCTAAGCCATGTCTCCACCATATCCTTTCTTCCAGGAGTGCTAGTCTTGCGTGTTTGCAGGAGAGCTTCTGTGAAGTTTGGAAAGTAGGAGGCGAGGTACTGGCGGAAGTAAAGTTGTGAGGCGGCATCGTGAGTCGTGTCGGGGTAGCTCAGTGGTAGAGCGCTTGCCCGCGAAAGGCAAAGGTCCCAGGTTCGAGTCCCGGTTCCGGCACAAAATTTTAATCTGCCAGGAAGTTTCAAACCTATCTTCAGATTCTGTGTTGGTTTATATACACGATTTGTCCCCAAGCACATTATAATGCTCGAGCTTTAAGCTTATTCTATAATTCCACAATAGTAGGGCGTCAGTGGTCTAGCACTGTTACTATTTACGTTAGTTTATAGAAAATATTGTTACTTGCGCCAACTGAACACCTTTCGTAATGAAACCTTTTCCATGTAGTGTATTCTGTATTGCGGTCGTCTGTCATGTTCCGTTTCGATACATCTTTTGTAGATACAAGATTGATTATAAGATTTCTCACTGCGCCCAGACAACGTACGACAATACGTCAGAGGTGATTCTGTCCAATTGGTTGCTACTTCATCTATGAATCTCAAGGAATTTCTGCTTGAGTCAACAGCGTATTTTCTCTCCTTACTTCGTTATGATTCTGTTTGATGTCAAATGTGTAAGATGACAGTTAACCACAACTGCGTTACATTAAACGATAGCCTTTCTAACAATTCTGTGATATGCAAGGATGATAGCTTTATGTAACACATAAATGACACTACTAATTTGAACTTTGGTTTATTGAAGCATTAACTACAGTATTGTACTACGTAGATAGAACAGAAGCAGAGTCAGAGTGATTTTTTCATAAACAATATGGAGTGCCCCAGGCAACATAGTTGCTTAACGAAATGGATCAAACAGCACTAAAAAAATGACAATGAACTTTCTCATATCCAGTTTTATTTGTGTTGGAAAATACTGACACGTAAGGTACTACAAGGGGAGACACATTAGAAAGAGAAGGGGAGAGAGACAATGATTGTGTTGATGTAAGACAGAGAGAGTCAGAGAAAGAGAGAGAGAGAGAATGTGTGTGCGTGTGGGAGTGAGAGTGAGAGTGAGTGTATGTGTGTTTTTGTGTATGTGAGTAAGAGTGAGAGGAAAGGAGAGAGAGAGAAACATACAAACAGACAGAGAGCGTAAAAGTGGTATTTTGATTCCTGTTCAGCTTCATAACAATCGGTGTTGCATTGTAGTCAGTTCTGACTGTGTTGATTTATTACCTATTATCAATCTGCCAGTGCCATTATTTCTTTCTTTGGTCGGGGCCTTTCAACGAATTGCGAGAAAGTTTCCCCATTTATTTCTCGCATTTATTTTCAGTCTTTTTCCATTTAGATACACACAACTACAAGCGGAATGCTGTGGTAATCAAATCCCGTTACTAACAGTTCCATTAGCATTTGTTAACGTCTAAAGCTTTGTTCGGTGTTTCTTTAGACACTGACTTTGTCAAATAAAGGAAAATTTGTTTATCTAATCTTGCTCCAATGTTTACGAAGGTTTCTGTTATGCGTATTCTTGTTGATTATCTAATGGAAAAGGTATGTTTACCTTTACAGTACGTAATTTAAAATGCTAAACTGATTTCGTTTTGTATTTTAGTAAAACTATTCATCTGGCACTTCATATGAAAACTAGTATGAATTTAAAACGTAATTTCCGTTCACGATAAATACAGCCTTTTCTGTGTTTCATTGTTATAAATTTTGTTTTTATGTGGCATAGCCTTACTCGCTACGTGTAAAGACTAAGCATATACCCGCCAATATTATTCAGGATGAGGATACTTAGTCATTTATAACAACATGACACATCTTTTTAAGACTATATGAAAATAATTCCCACTAACGTTCCTCATAAACCGATAAAAGGAAATAAAATCTACCACATACTACAGTTCATCTGTCAATTAGTATAATTGCTGCATAATGCACACCGTCCAATTTATTCTAATTTACTACTTCCTGTATTCTGATACATCCTGCCGACAGGGCTCACATATACATATACATAAAATTAAAATTCCAGCCTTCACTTTGTTGTCTTCTATCACCACCCCAGAATAGTCAATCAGTCACTGGACAAAGTCCTTTGCTTCATTTAATGAAATTACGTAGGCCATATTTCTTTCGGGTTCTCGGCAAGATCTTACGCTAAGTTATGACAGGGGTAGTTATCGTAAGCTTCGCGCATCAATTGTTTCACAGACGCGCGAATCCCTACTAACATTTGCATCATTTGAATTGCTTGACTGTTTTTGAACCGAAAGTGCTTGACTGTTTTTGAACCGAAAGTGCCAATGTATTTGCTTTCTCCACATTTACAAAATATTGTTATGGAAGAACGGTCGGTCTTTCCTATCCTTAATCCACTTTCTCGGCACACATTTTTCCAGCGCGTTATTTACAATGCATTTAAATTTTGTCCGTAATAGCTCTACATCCACCATACATCCATTAATTCATTATGTGGGACGTAAAAATTGACTTATCTAATCTTTCTAGCGCAAATACACATCTAGACTTCTCGACCGATTATTAAGTATGATGACCATTGACGTTATGGCGATATCGTGATCACAAACCTCTGTCCATACAGCGACCTCATTGACAATATCTGGACTGTTTGCAACTAGTACGTCTAAAATATTTGATTGCGTATTTACCTGCTCAAAACAGCGTTAGAAAAACATGTTCAACAGTAGTTCATACGATTGCTGGTCTGCACCTTTGCACTGTAGCTATAGACGTTCCAGTCTAGTATCAGGAGACTAAACTCGAAGCCAACCAATAATGCATTGTTCGAGTACCTTCGCTCTTCTGGTCGTAAACATTCTTTGAATGACGGTGGAACTGGGAGCCGGTAATAACACCAAACCATTAACTTGATTTCGCTTATACCTGTCATACCTGTCCAATTAACTTCACAGTGACTCTTGCCTTCAACCTCAGTAGAAGCAATATTGTCAACTACGAAGAACCACCACCACCAATAGGTAAGGTTGTTTTCAAGTGGCGATCTACAGTCGCAATACATTTGGAAAAATTACTCAGGCACCAGCAGCTGTACACTACTTATTACTTTCAACTGGCTTTGGAACTAACTGCCATCGGAAGGAACTTGAAAAGATTAATAACTGTTACTAGTCAGAGTTCACAATGGAATGAAACATATACCAATGGTTGTAACTCTACATGGATTTTATGTTATGAATAATAGCGTCATTACACTACTTGTAAATAAATATACAGTGGTGGATAGTTTCCAGTGAAGAGTCGCAGTATTGTGATATGTGATAGAAATGATCCCTTGAAGTTACTGATGTGCAGTATCTTTTCAATCATCTGTTCATAGCAGTCTTAGTACATTTTCCTTTGCCCTTAATGTATTTGTGCTAGTTCAATAAAATTGCATTAGTTCAATAAAATTGCCTTTGTATAAAAAAAGTTCGATTTCTTTGATCGAAATAAACTTAAATCAGAGATATACACTTTACACAAATGTAACACCAAACCTCTGAGCCATTGGTCATTATGATAGACACATAAATAAATAAAGGGATTAACTTGAAATTAATAAATGGTAACAGCAGAGAAGCACTCCAGGGGCACTCAGTTAACTGTCTAAACTATAACATCCATGAAACATAGCCTGAAATTACCAGGAGATATCTTACGTGGGTTTAAATTATACATCTAAAAGTAAAGTAAAGCAGGTATTAAAGTTATCACCGGTACCACAATAAATTATGAGATTAAGGACCCGATGAAAGGTATCACTTATTGACTGCTGAAGGAACCTGTTTACTTCCATACTGCCTGATGATGACCGAAGTCCTAATTTGGCCTGGTTGATAATACAGAAACAATAATCAACCATATGAGGTGAAAAGCAGCTTTCGAGTTAAATATTATTTTAAAATTGTTATTTCAAGACGGCTATAACTCTGGGGGATTAAAAGAAAATATACATTAAAAACATTGTAAATAACACAGTACAACCTCCACATTCTCCTAAGCTCAGTACAGTCGTAACAACACTAGCAGTTTTCTGTTGTTATGGCTGCAGTACACTTGCCTTGTTAATGCAGCTTGCGTTTCTTAAAGTCTCTGATCATCAGAACTGTATCCAAGTTCTCGAATAAATGCGAAGCTTATCTCCACTGTCTAATGAAGTGCCGATATGTGACACCATTGACGGCGACCTTTCGGTCGGATGGTGACTTTGAGCTCGTTAACGCAATTGGTGCTATCAAAGACGAATTGGTTGTAACTACGTTTAGTTGCGACCTTTGCCTTCTCTCTTAATCTTCTAACACGAACGTGTCAAAACACACACACACACACACACACACACACACACACACACACACACACACACAAACACATTCACACACACACGCACACATATTATAGTCACCTACGCATTCTTACCTTCACGCCACAAGAAATTTTGCACCGTGTCTCCACTTACTATACACTAACAATACAACTATGTCTGCACTATTGTGTGTATGGTGGCGGCCATAGTGCCGCGTACAAACGAAGGGATTGTGGGCTAATATTCGTGAGTGACTCTCATACAACAGGATTTTAATGAAGTGACGGAAAATTGGCTAACAACGTTTGCGCGCTCCCTTTTACGTTAATCGTACTCTGAAAGGTCCGGCTTAAAACACTAGCTTAAATCTACTAAACTCTTTGACATGCTGAAGGTTCCAACAACTAAACGACTCTGAAAATTCCATCTCCTCTTTCTCTTGGAAGTGAACATCACCTACACGTTTCTACATTATGTGGAATAGAGCCTTGTTTCTTTCCTTGCGTCCAGAGACATATTAAGTCACAGGAAAGAACATTTGAAGACCTGATTGCAAGAACCAGATAATGACCAAAACTAAACTTCTGAGAAAAATGAGCAAAACTTTTTATGGTACTTTAATCGTCAAGACCAGTGAAAATTCTTGCATATAATGAAAGTATACCTTAATTTGTGCCACTTCAGAAATTTTGAAGCTGATATCTCATGTAGAAGAACTAAATAAATTGAGAAAATCGGCATGGATATATCTGTTTCTTGCACTCATATATGCCAAGTTATTTTATTTGCAACTGCCAAATTTATTGAAAATAACAAATTTACAAGTCCTCTTATGTAATATTATCATGAATATAAAAAAATTAGTATAGTACAATACGATTCTTCTATTTCAGTCGTAAAAAGATGCCTCACTGTCTGTTCCCTGTAGTTCGTTCAACCTGTTGGATGTATGCTGCTTGTAGTACTCCATGTGGGCGGGTGGTACATATGTTTGTACTATATTCATGACATCATCATATTTCTTGGAATCCAAAGGCAAGGCACTGTCATATAATGTGGATGCATTAATGTTTGGCTGTATGTGCACTGATTTAAAAAGACAGAACTTACTTAAAACAGACTATTCTGTTCAGGAGAAACGGATAGCTCTCTTCCTTCATAAATGAATTTCCGATAACGACTTATTCTGAAAGAATCAGTTGTATTTCTTATTACTCTTTTGAAAAATGGTTGTAGTTTTCGTTTAAAATCTAGTGGTATTTCCTACTGAACTCTAACAACTGAAAAATCTTTTGAGGCGGAAGATACAATGTCATACCATTCTTCTGGTACATAAACATATTCCTTCCTTCGTTAACCTTTTCAGTCTGATCAAAAGCTCAATCGCAAGGCACGAATGAATGTCCACGCTCAGGAAAATGGTGATGTATTTTGATACATTTACCTGATGCACAAAGCGAGCTTAAGAACTGGACCATCAAAATGTTTTTGTTTTGCCCTGCACAGTTCTCAGAGAATAGGTGCAGGCTTCTGACTTCTTCGGAAATATAGTTGTCAACGTAATGCCTCCCTGCCATCTTGTTGATGATTGACTGCGAGAACAAGATCTGGTTATTATATGTTTCTTGCACTCGAACTGGATAAACTTACTTTTGATGTCATCTAGTGCCCAACATAAGCACTAACTTCAAGAAGCTACAACTTTATCCTATAGAAGGCATCAATGGCAACAATTATAGCTGAAAATGTCATTTTCCCAAAAAGTGGTCATTATCTGGTCCTTGCAATCAGATCCTCATTTGTGTCTGCTCTGACTTCTGATGAACCTAAGTATCGGTATAGTATCTTAATGACGTTCGTCGGTATTAAATCAAGAGAACACTAAGTGTGTTTATTTCCAGGCAACCAATACATTCAGAATGTTTTATTATCTGTGTCATTATCTGTACGTAGCAATATATATTTATGGTAATTCCTTGAACGGAGGAAGTGAAGAACAACTTCTCTCTAAGTAAACAACAAAAACTTGGAAACAACGTTCATTTATTTGAGCTTTATAGTAACCAGCGCTATGTAATATGCACAATCAACCAAAGAACGTAACTTTTAGGTTGTATGTGATTCACATTTGTCAGGTAGGTAATGTTCAGATACAGAACAATATAATAGTCTTAATAATAACGTGTTTACTGGATATGCTATTGACTGGCAACGTGGCAAAAAAAAAAAAAAAAAAAAAAAAAAAAAAAAAAAAAAAAAAAGTAAATAAATAAAAATAAATGAAATAAAATAAAAAAATTCAAATGTTGGTAAATAGATGGGACTTTACTTCTTGGTTATTTGTCCCTAGGCTTACAAACTACTGAATCCTTTCATTCCCACATTATGAATTTAGCTTTGTGAAAATTAAAATTATGTATTTCCAGCAAAATGTAGTGCACTAAGCCTCAAAATATGTGTTTTAAAAATTTTGATCGAACAATTTTTGTTTCTATATCGTGTATTTTATGCGCAACACACACGGTTGTATCGAATTATATTATTGCTTGGGACGTTATTTTAAGAATAGGCAACTCTGGAAGATCAATAATGGCAGCATAACATTCGCCATAGCGCCAAAGCAAAGCAATTCACTGCTAAACTAAAATAACATGAACCAAACTCACACTCACTGACCACGTACAATGTTATCTTGTAAGGTGAGCAGCTATGTCACTGTTACATCACAATGGACTAATGTGCTTGCTTTTTGATATTTTCGTGTGGACTTTATGCTGAATTTAGCCACTTCCAATCCCATTTTTCTGCCCTCACACTCCTCCCTCTTCGAAAGCCCAATCCCAGTAGTATGTTTTAATGTACTTATAACATGGTATCTGATATTTTCATAAGACTTAACACATCTTGTAGCAATTTTTTTCTTAGCTTCTTCGTCAGCAAGCAGTACAGAATGCCCAAGATGATGTTATTGTAATTTTATTCAAAGAACTTTAAATTTTAAACCAGCACCATTTGGCGGCTATTGAGCCTACTTTACCCATTACGGAGTTTCTCCCTCTCATCACAGTTTGGCATGTGAATCTAGTTGTACACCTTTACTAGACATCCTCAATGGCGGTTTATGTTTCATTATGTATCTCCACCAAGATGTACTTTAATTCCCATTGTTTTTAAAATTGTTGGTAAGTATATCTGCATATGATGTGTGTGTTATCGTTGTGAATATTGTAATTATGAACTGAAAAGATCCGCAATGTAATTTTTCCTGTTATTTTATGCCAAAGATCTGATAATGATGTTATTGAAACGCATAATGGTAAAATGAAGCACATTACGACCAAGACATTTAAAAAAAAAAATGCATGCAAAGGTATAAATGTGGTACGTGGCAACTCTACTGTTGAAATCGGTTATGAAATCAAGTGGATTTTTAAGAAAGCACTTTGGCCAAGACATGTTCATGGATTAAAACACAAGGTATTACTTTTACTAGTCGCTTTCTTTACTGTACCCACAACTCGTTTCAATGTTTTCAATCCCATCATCAGGTTGAACAACATTCTGCTGTGTACATATAGGTTACGTTGACCTGTTGCACTATCTGCAAGTGAAGATACAAAACACTACATCAGAACGTGACTCTGTACAATTGTTCAATAAAGTTAAATGGCCCTGGAGGATTACCCGAGCACACTGGGGCGCCGTTCTGCGATATGGCGCGGCGCTCCAATGTGCACGGCTAATTCGCCGCGGCAGTAAGAGCTTCAAAAGTATAAATAATGTGTAGACAGATGAATGGTTATGTTTTTAATTATTGTGATCTGATGGCAAATAATCAATGCACACACCCCGTATATATATTTATATATAAAGTAAGACATATTCATTATTACAGCAATAATTTACGGTCGCTCCTTTCAAAAAGAGCAACTTTATTTCTTAGTGTTAGAATGAGAACAGAGGCAGGTTGGCAAGATGGGAATGACAGCTACAAATGTCTTGTGGTTCATCCTCACCCAAAGCCTTACGAAATATGCATCGTTAAATCTTCGTATTTGATTGTATTGCTGTGGAAACGCACACTGCAAGTGCCTTAGTACCTACATTGTTTGTACTCATTATTAAGTCAGGCAATTATAGTGGACGAGGGGCAGGTAATCAAGATTTCGTGTCAGCCCCAGTGTCCCCGATGAAATTCTCGGGACCGGTGCCCCTTTTAGAAACCGTGTGTGACGGCTTTCACGGGAAAACAAATACACGGGAAAGTAGGGCGCCTCCAAATTAGGCGAACGCGGGCCAACATTGGCGGTAATCTGGTTCCGGCAAAAGGACCACTGCGGCCGGAGATTTATGAGCGCGGCCGCCCGCCTGACACAATGGCGTAATTAAGGTCTGGCCGGCGCCGGCGCTGGGGTGCTAATGCCGTGGCTTGTTGGCGCCTGCGGCTGCCGGACACGGCGCCTGCAGGCGGGCAGGTCCGCAGCACAAGCGGCTAGTCAGCAAGTCCATTGCACTGCAGTGAAGCCGCTGCAGCAGGGGCAACCTCAGGGGTCCCAAGGGGCGGCTGACCGTTGGTGTGCCAGGTGCAGGCAGAAGCACCATAATATCTGCGTTTTTCAGATAATGTGTACGAAATCAAGTGGTAGTATGAGATGTATTTGCAACAATCAACAGAAACCTAGAGAACAAAACCAGAACAGATAGCTTAAATTGTACAAACCTGTCGCATTTCCCAAACTGCTCTATGGAAGCGAGATCTTGATGATTATAAAGAAGGAAGAAAGCCGAATTCAAGAACAAAAAATGAAATTCCTCAGAGGAGTCAAAAGGTAGCCCAAGAGAAGACAGGCTAAGAAATCAAGATATTAGACAACAGTTGTAAATCTTGTAAATCTTTAGCCTAAATGATAAAATTCTAGAGTACAGAGAGAAATGGAACGAACATCTAGAAATAATGAAAAGCGAGAGACTCTCCTTAAAAGTAAGAAATTATAAATGCCGTGGAAGAAGAGATAGTGAAAGACTCCAACAGAGATAGGTACCGTAACATGCAACTCCTGCCTAATACTCAAGAGAAGTAGATGACAAAGTATTACATGTTCTGGAGGAATGGAAAATATTTGAACATTTTTCTGATGGATGATGGACTAATTTTGAACAAACAATTAGAACTACGTAATAAAAACTTCTTCAACGGTGTCAAGCCGTTACGCAGTCGTTGATTTCGTTCCCGCAGTGTTCAAAATATGTCTTCTGAGTCCATTCAAAAAACTTTCCAAAACGCCATGCTAATTACATTTCACAATTATAACGAACATTTGATCGTTGTGCCACACTGATATTTTTGTATATTTAAAATGAGGCATCATCCATCTCGCTTATTTATGCAAAATACTCTTCATTGTAACATTTATCTTTCAAATTTTAATTCTTTTAAGTAGCCTGTTCGTAATTGCGGCTACTAGATTACACTGGTGGTATGTTCACTTGCAATTCTACAGCGAAAACGCCATCAAGATGCCTTCTTCACTCTTGTCAACAGCCTTTAGTGGCTAGCCTATCTTAAAAGAACCTACGAAAACTAAAGTCAGTCGGCCAGACCCAACTACCCGGCTGATTACCTTAAATTTTGTTTTAAACGAAAGGTGCAGATTGTCATCAAGTATTGTAAGTAACTTACGTCTCAACATCCTTAACATTTTTCAATCACAATATCCTTCTGTCCTTATTTCAATTGGTTTGTTTTACGATATCTTCGGTTCTAATTAAGGTACGCAGTTCTATTTGAAGTAACAACTCTCAGCCTATAATGCTCTTTCATTTGCATTGATTAATTCTGAAGAAAGGTACGTGTGAACATACAACATTACTTCCATTTTTCCCCAATTTTTTTGTTATTCCACTAACGGTCCCAAGTATTTTACAAATAATGTGACTAAAGCTTAATCGCTAACACCTTATTTTATCATGTGACACGTAACTGTATTTTCCATTCTGTACATAGAACTAGTACTTCCATTATATTATAAAAAGATTACTATTATGTTTTTACTTTATAGTAATTTACAAGTAGTAGTTGCCGATAGCTGGTAAAATATTTTATCTCTGCGGTCGAGCGCTGTCTTGCTACCATTTGGATCCTGTTTCAATTTGGTACAACTACATATTACCCGTTTACCTTACAACTGCCGTTTCAACGGAAGGCAAATCGAACCATTGACGAGTTAAGCTATTGGTTCTTTTGAATAACTGAGTTAAAAGTTAGCATGCTTCCTGAACTGAACTTGTATACATGAATTAGATAAAAGAAATATACACCCGGTTAACCCATTCTTATACAGATAAACATTCGAAATTAACAATGAGAGTACAAATGTGTTGTTTTAAAGTGAAACAACGCAGCAGCGCGTTCACAAAACAATGGTACATTCTTTTTTAATACATTCTACGGAGGATAACGTATGAAATGAAATAGGAACTGTACTGTTACTGTGGAATAACAAAGGAACACGTAAAACATCTGGTATTCATACATTCTATTACAGAAAATAGAACAAAATTAAAATTAAATTGTTGTTTTGTGATCTAATAACGTGAGATGGGCGAGTAGCTGATTGAAATGGATGTGCTATTTATAGATTTACAGTGATGGGTGAGTAATGGAAATATGAGGTTCAGTGTTCGACCTAATAATTAAAACGAAGAGTGCTACACACTAGTGTAGATTGGGCAGTTACACTGGTGAACCATCATTTGTGAGTAATGGACTAAAAACCATTAGGAATTTTCCACAAATCTTTAGATATTTAAAACACAGAAGTTCAGATACCTGGTAAAGTGCCTCCTTACGAATGATCGCCGGAACCCAATTCAGGAATTTTATTTCATAGTCTAGATCTTTGATAAAAAAAAAAACTTATTTTTTCAGTTGCTACAGCATAGTGAATAGCCTTATCTTCATGTACCAAGGTGCACAAGTTCGAGTAGCATCCCATGTGGCAATTTCTATAATTACCAAATCTTTCGCGAGATGATTTTGATCAGTTTCCATTAAGTTAATGGTCATAAACTTTCTTAATTATAATAATAATAAATTTGAAGCAATTAAAACTAATTAAATAAATATGTAAAGAAAGATGAGAACAGTGTGATCTAATGACAAAAGTTTATACAAAGTTTGCAATAAAGTGAAAACGATTGTTACTAAAGGAATTCCCTTTAAATGAAATAAATTTATTAAAATCTTCCACAAAGCTATGCACTATACCTTCATAGGGCCGCTCTCCCTATAGCTGTGTCTGCTGGTATTAGCAAAATTTCCTTTTTGTTGGAGAGAAGTGATCTACATTATTTATTACAGAAGATGGTGAGAGTATAGGGAGTGCTTGCATATGTCTTGCGCTCTACATTCTTACCTGCCGTTATCATACTCTACTATAGAATGTCTAGGATATCAAACTTCGTTTGTGGTACAGTACCCCAACCAAACAGGACGCTTTTTATCATCTGTGGGCTCAGTTCGAATCAGGAGTGACAGTAAATATAAATCCCAAAGTTCGATCCCCACTCAGCGCAACGACTTAGTATCTGTCCTTTACTTCTTTTTAATCTGGCTATGTTGGTTATTGTAGTAAATAGAGAAATCACGATAAAGTATATGAGTTTCCGAGTTAATCAATTCAAAGGTTGGAGGAAGACAACGGCATACCAACTGCAGGGAGACGATGCCAAGTAAAGCAGTTTGGTGTTGAAACCAGGTTTCGGTCTGACGACTCCTTCACGTTTACCTTCTCATGAGGTAATGTTTCATATTGGTCTTCCACTCCATGTAAAACACTCAATTCCTTTGTAAGGGAGTTGAAACACAAATATCATCAGGGTGCAGAAAAATTTCAGAACTTGGTGGTGGCATGCGATTTTTCATCCAGATACAATACAAAAGTATACCCAGTACAATAAATAGGGTACATTCTGAAAAAATGCGTAGGAATGCGAGAAATTGACAAGTCTTTCCCATCGTGCACTCGTGCAGTGCTTCGGACTACTCAGTGTTCAAATGTTTGTAGATCTACTTGATAACACTGCAATGCTTATCGGTCCCTAGGCTTAGAAATAACTTTAAGCTACGCTAAGGATAACACACTCACTAGTGCCCGGGCCAGGACTCGAACCTCCGACAAGGAGCAGCCGTTCGATCTACAGCAACGCTCCATATGGCGGAATAACGTGTGTCATCTATCACTATCGTTACAGCTGTTGTAGTAGAGAACTGTTGATTGGGTAATCGGACGCACATCCAGCATGGAGATTTGTTTGGAATCTCCCTCACGTTTCTTCTATTTTTAAATCTTAGATGTCCGAGTCCCGGTTGACACAACATTATCATACATGTGTTTTATAATCATAATTGATCTGATTTTGCTGAACTAACTTATAGAATTTGAATGTGGAGTGACCTACCGACATCTGTGCGGCCTTCCTTCTACCCTCCATAATCGGTTGATCACCGAAATTTATCACCACAATTGCCTTTCAGTTATGAAAGATATTGGTAATAACTTTCCCCGTCTATTAAGCCTATAAAAAGTTTTTGCAACTCTGATAGCTTCGACGGTCATCATTAAAACAGTAAAGAAAGGAGTATCTGCTATTTGATTGATCCAGAATTTGTATTTCGGTGATACAATTTCACAGGTATATCACGTTCACATGTCTCTCAATAAATCACGATGAAAACTGAAATTAATACGAACATTAATGCGTGGGCGTTGCGATCGTTTTAATGGAACGTCGTTCCAACATTTACTCAAAGTTTCATCGGGTGTGATGGAATTAGGAAGCCACAAATAGAAATTAAATTAATTAATACGTAATACAGAAATGTACAGTGGCAAAACTTAGGCGTACTGGAATTAATCAAAACGCAACATATAAAAACAACAAAATACCGACTAGTATAATTTAAAGGAATAATAGATGATGCTGCATTTTGTCCGAGGTGAGCAAATGTAGTGTTACTGGACCTTAAAGTAATTAGAAGCAGGAATTTTATTTAAAAATAACAGTAATATGGTACAGTGTTAAGAATTAATATAAATGGTTGTTATGCGTTTCAAATACTCCTTTACATGTTGTTTCCTTTACGAAATGCATAATAAACAGATAATAACAGATAATGATGATGTTAGCGGAATTCGGGCACCTAGCAGTAATAGTGAAATGTCAGGAGAGGAGTACGCAGCCATTCCAGAGACAAAGAGATAAATGTCTCTTGTGAATATAGCGTTAGATGTTGAATTGTAACGGATGTAAACCAAATATTAAAAAAAAAATTATATTCATGGTGTATATACGAGTTCTTGGACTGCCTACAGCTAGTAACTAATAATTTAAATTATGAAAATTCGCGGTGTGTTACGCAGGGAAAACCATAACGGAGTGCTATCATTGCATTATTTAATTCAGAGAATCCGTTTATAGCATAACTGCAGAAAGATACGATTCGTTGAACTGGAACGATTTTGCAATTATTCTGTCCCGCGAGAAAGAAGACGAACAAGTGAAATATAGTGTGCAACATATTACCAATACTTATCGACGAAGGAGGTAATATTTAATGTTTTGGGGAAAGATTTTCGGAAACAGATACTTTGCAACTGGTAAATGGGTCTATTACACGGAAACATTAATTAAATGAAAATGTTTCGCGTAGTTAACAGATAATGAGAAAATGGTTGAATTTATAAGAATACTGTTCGAACAATAGTTAAGGGATAATGCAGTGATTCAGCCAATTAGCCTACCGCATTGTTGTAGGACATAGTGGGATCAACGAGAGTGAACGTTTAATAAACGTATAGCGAAAACATACTGCTTGACGCGGGAATAGATTAACTCGATTAAGAGTTAGTCATATTCAGTGGTGAGTGTTGGTTTCGTTACGACAGTTCTTTCCCCTTCTATTTCTTGTAATGCATGTCTCTAAGTTTAACCCAATTTTTAAGTTTGTGACATATTTCAAACTATAGAGAACACTCCAGTTACTATGTATGGAACGATGGCGCCTAACACTGACGTATGAAACGTAGATACTCCGTGGTCGTGCAGCAGTGTCGGTTCCTTCGGCTGACCCTAGCTATGGGGTTCGCGTTTGGTCAGTAGTCTATGCCTACGTCAAAGATCCGTCGTTGTCAACAGGTACTCTTTAAGGCGACTTGCTGCAGTGTATACGGCTGGTCCGTGACGGAGTTTCGAGTCCTCCCTGCGATACAAATCATTTAGATTAACCGTCTGCATCTTTGGTACAGCTTTCTTGGTTACATTCGGAACATGGTTCATATTTGTATTGATTTAGTCTACTTCACCTATGCACTAGTTACGTAGATCCTCTAACTTACAATATAAGAAAAAGAAATTAAATCACACATTAGGAAGGAGATATGCAATTAAGTCACAATTTGATATTAATGGTAGTATCGATGTAAAATGGAAAAATGTAAACAATTCCGCCCGATCAATGAAGAAATTACCGTTCGGCATAATTTCACGATTCACTTGGCAAAGATGGTAAACAGGCGACCTGCTGTGGCAAATACCAATCCCTGTACACAGCTGGCGATAATGTCACGCAGATTCGCGTGAAATATGCAACGGTCTCAGGAGGAACAGGGAATGTTTTTGGAGTTCACACTGAAAATGGGATTTAACATGATACATTTAGTGAATAGAGGGAATTACACCTGATAATATGTACGCCAAACAAAGAATAAAGGAAATTGGGGATATATGCATTGATTGTCCCTTTGGTTTTGCACTACATCTTTCTATTGAATTGCAAGTATAAAATTCTATATAGATTCTACAAGTTTATCTAGTAACCCAGTTTTTGTCTACCAAGGCCACCTTCAGATTTTAAAATTCTTACCGTAAATCTCTTCTCTATTGACTTGTCTGATCTTGGATAATGTAAGTACAGTTTCCCATGTTACAATGAAGTTCCCTCATTCTTAACCAGATATACCACACTGACTATATCTCCACCTGCTTCGCGAGCTGAAAAGCGTGCAGTGGAAGTCCTCGGACATTTTCAGATATTGTGGTGTGACGTTTGATCGCTTCGTACTATGTCGTCCATACGGACCAAACCACCGAACAATATGTTCTGTACTGGGGCGCGCTCAAACAATGCCTTCTTTTTTCACCGCCATTCGTAACTTTCCACTGATTCTCACGAGATTAATACATGAATACCCGACCCAATATTTCATTTCCAAGAAACTAATTGGTAATCAAATTTCATTTGCAGCTGCTTCAGAATTCATGTTACCGTGGTGCACAACTGTTTTCATGATTTCACATCACATCCTCGAACCACCGAACTAGTCATGTTTATGTCCCTAGAAATTGTGGTTATATATAGTTGCAAAGGTAGTAGTTCTTGAAGTATGAATCACTTCCGTTGCGATTACCAGCAACACAAATCAGATTTGTTTCAAAACATTGTCTCTGTTCTCAGACCATAAAAGTCTGCCCTCTGCCAAAGTCGTTCGTGATAGTAGATTTCCCGATACTCGGCCCTTAATATCAGGTGGCAGTGAATACCGTGGTGAGCATCGGTCGCTGTCATCGTATTCGTACATGACACTTCGGATTTGTTCGCAGCGGTTAAATAAAACCTAACTGCCAGTTGTTGTCCGAGTTGTTCTCCATCGGTTTTCCATTATTTGGTATACCTACTGGATGGAACCTAGGCGTTTATTAAACATGATAGAACTACTAGGCGCAGCCGCGTGGAATTGCCTCGCGGTCTAAGGCGTCGTGCTATGGACTGGACGGCCGTTCCCGCCGAAGGTTTCGGTTCTTCGTCGGGCACGTGTGTACGTTTTTTCCTTAGTGTAACTTAGTTGAAATGGTTTTTAAGTCTAGCGACTAAAGACCATTAGAGTGATTGTAGTGTTAAGATTCGTGCAGCGAACGGTCATTTCTTCAGGATCTAAGTTTGGCAAGAACAATTCAACCACAGTGCAGCAGTTTTTTCTTTTTTTACACAAGAACTTACGAGCTTAGAAATGGTGTGCGCGAAACTTAAACAAGTTTGAACTATTCACAGTTTCATGTTGAGTGCTCACCAATTATAAAGAGTTTCTGTTTCATAAAGTTATGCTTGCTTAATAGGGGAAGAGTGCTACCAATTTCTTATCGTAGACAATGTAAATGTTTAACATTTTATTCAATTTGTAATTAATACCTGCTTTAACCCGCGACTCCGCTCGCGTTTTGGTTGATTATGATACATAAGCTGTCTTTCAGTAGTGTGCTATTCATTTATTCTTATATTTCCTTATTCGTATGCTTATCCTTACAGAGAAAGTACGGAAGACGTTGTAGCACGCATAGACCAAAGATATGGCCTGTGGCATCACGTTTCGCTGTATGTAATCTCCATGTTATAGAGACGCAAACGTCATCGCTGGCCTTCAGTCCGAATTTTTTTATAATTTAACGACTTTCAACTTCCATATCTTCCATCCCCTTATAGCTATCGGTATGGAACTTCTATGGTATACAACGCGAGACTTAAGTTCCCAATATACTCCACCCTTTTACCATTATCAATCCTCAAGCAACAATGCAATTAATAAAACTATTTTCAAAGAGTAATTATTGTTCCGCATTTCTCGTTATATTCTTCAAATTACTAAATATCTATCAGATCGCTATAAAACCGTGCCCAAAACCTTCCACATGTATAAATCAGAAACTGTACAAATATTTAAGTCTCTGTGTCTTGTCGTTCGGACGTGATAAGCCTACACCGAACAGACATTCACATTAATATATATAGATAAACTGCTATCCGATTGCCATAAAGCCGCCCCTAAAGCTTTTCCCGGGTAGACATTACTAAAAGTACAAATTTTTATCTCTTTATGTCTTGTGGTTCAGACGTGATAAACGTACACCGAACAGACATTCACATTTATGTATATAGTTTACATCTGACCACTTCCGATAAGGAACCTATTATATTGGATAAACCTTATTCAACTATATCTCTGACTTTGCGTACATCATTTGCAAACGTTTGAATAAAGCCCCTTTTATTAATGAACTAGTTATTTTATGTATATTTATTTGTTTGGCAATCTACAGTCTATGCATAGAATGTTTTAACTACAGGATCACAAGTAGACAATAATATCTGCAACTATGGTTCTACCCTTAGACATCATCTTGCCGAACGTCTAAATAAGAACCGTACATAGCCCATTACGAAGGTTCTAACGGCGGTGTCTCTCTTACTGTGATAAATACGGTGTTAAAAAAATGGATGTTAAAACAAAACAAAAAGTCCTGCATAAGGCGGATTTAACCACACATTTACTTACAAAAACTTAAACTAACCTAAGGTCAACACACACACCCATGCCACAAAGAGGACTCGAACCTCCGACGGCAAGCAAGCGCGCATTTTGAAGCGAGGTGCCGCAGACCGTTCGGCTACTCCACCGCGGCCATCAGCAGGAGGAAGTAGCTCTGGAATGGTCTATCAAGATATAACATGATCTTCAGAACTGCAAGATTCAGAATCAAGTTGCTGAGTTATATAAACAGAAAGATCTTACTCCATAGCAACTGAAAATAACAAATATGTCTCATTATCAGAGAACTTCTGGAATGTAGAAGGAAATTTATTTTTGACTGCATATAGTGTACAGCAGAAATTTTTAGAGGCATTGCCAAGCATTCTGTGGAAGAAGAACGCTTTAATCTGACGAGAACATGATTGAAAACGTGAAATAGCGTAGTTAATTGTCATAGTATATATACAGTACTCAGCCTTGAGCACTAAAATCAGACAAATAACAACTGACATAGAGATAGACAAGTAGTAATTGTCCCTATGTCAGTGAACGCAGCAAGAAGAAATAAAATGTAGCTTATCCAATATCCCGCTTAACAGAAATACAGCTGTATTGGTGGATTAGTAGTTGTGTGCATAATTAGCTACTCACGACGTCAGTTACACTGAGTCCAGCAACGTCCGAACATTTTGTTCCTCTTTTTCATTAGCGTCATACTCTGTAACTGCTAGGACGTACTCTAGCATACATTCACAGAGGAGAAGAGGACAGTAATTAACGGTTTTTTATGATTGAGAATTAAAGTTAAACAGCAAACCGACTGAATTACTGTTCAAATATGCTGAAAAGTTACCTATGCACAGTGTGTGTGCTGGTAACAAAGCGAGTGAGCCTTCAGAGTGTGCAGTGACACTCCCCGTATTTGTGTGTGTGTGTGTGTGTGTGTGTGTGTGTGTGTGTGTGTGTGTGTGTTTCAGACCAGCAAACACTGCCTGTGTGCTTTGTACCATTTCATTTCATCGTGTAGTGAATCTGTCTACACTTGGGAGAAGCCTACGCACCATGAATAATTTTTAGATTAAATGAGCTTGATAGTAACATCAGGAGACAAAAGTTCCTGATGAGTACGTGGTAGTTAAACAGCCACCGGAACACCCATAAGTAGAAGGTTTTCTTTTTTTTTATTGAAAATGCACGTGTCAGGCATTTCATGATTTCAGGAGCATATGATGAAAAAATACACTGAAACATAATTCAGTTGTGTCGTAGTAGCAGGTGACCTATCAGTCTCAAGAATACACTCTACCCCTTCAAGTGCCAAGATACACCAGTAACCTAACATGCACTTCATCATTAAGGTGCGAAATGCAATGCTACAATAAGCTGACCTGCCGCTGTGGAGTAGCCGAGCGGTATAAAGCGTCTCGCTGCGGAGCGCACGGTTGCACGCCGTGGAGGTTCCAATCCGCCCTGGGGCATGGGTGTGTGTGTTGTCCTTACGTTAGTTTACTTAGGTTTAAGTAGTTTGTAAGCTACGGACTGATGACCATGCAGTTTGGTCCGATAGATTTACAAATATTTGACAATTTTTAAGCTGACCTAAACATATTAAATTAGTAGTTGCAAATCGCCAATGCTTCATGTGTGCCATGCAGATTGAGTGCGTGTCCGCTTCACAATGATTAGTGAGCGATATGAACATCTTGCTGAGGAGGACAGTAAAATGAAGATCAAGTTGTTACGCGGCAGCCGTACGTGAACGTGCATTTTCCTTGTGCTCGCAGATATAATCAAAATTTGTTCTCCAACTCAAGGGTGTACAGTGTTAGGCATACCGAATTTTCAGCTGAATATACCGGTCAAACAGGGAGATCCTTTACCGTTAGGTTTAGCGAGCATCTACTCACTAAAAACTGTCAGTTAAGGAAATTCTCCCCCTTTGCCCATCATCTTAAATCTTGAGGCCATCAGCCCCCAAATCTGGAAAACTTAAAAATCCTTCACGTGGATAAAAAAAGCCACAAATTAAATCTGTTGGAGGAATTTGAAATTTAAAAACACATATTTTTTAAATCCCCGAGCCTTTTTAACGACCAAATTATGTCGAAACATCAAAACTTCTTCGACATAATGATAGTCAAAATTTCGGTAGCTGCTGCACATAATGGTAAAATTGGTTGCATTACACATCCCAATCTTTAGCTGTTGTCGCACACAAGCATCTATGAGCCATTTTCGCACCTTTGACGCTCAAGTTTGAACTGTTACAAGCAAGACAGGAGTGCGGAAGCAGTCCGTGGTTGTGGAAGGGAGCGGCTCTTACGTGAGTAAACAAAGCTTCGGGCAGCTGAGTAAGGTTTTACTATTGACTTCGTTGCCCCCCATTCTTGAGCAACAGCTACATATATTCTCAAAGTTCTATGTTTATTGAATTTAATAATTTGACGCTCTACAACCTCATAAACAAGTAATTTTGTTTGTTAAACTACGCTCTTCAGCGGTAGTTATTAGTTCAATTTTCATTCCCCGCACGTCTCAACGTGTAGGTGGTCATGTGACCTGCAGTTTTTCCAGTCTGCCCTTTCCCTATTGTAATGTTTGCTGTTTAGGAAAGATTTTACGTGTTTCTAGTTATGCTTTAAACAAGTTTGTAAATCTATCCCTTTCAACGTCTGAAGAGGGGAAACGCGTCATGTATAAATATATGAAACCTGAATTTCTTGCAACCAAGACTGCTTTTTACCTTAATACCAATTACGGTTGCTGTGCCACCGCCACAAAAATATTGAGTGGTGTGTTTTTAGTGATAAACTAGCTAAATTCCCGCTGTTTCGCAAGCGTAGACTGGATGGTTTGCATTGGTTGTTTCTACTTCTAAATATACATTTTCATAGATTTGGCTTTAAAAATGCTTTCCTAATCAATTATTTTGATACATCTTGCCACTACCTACTGCACCATTGTTAGCAAAATTCAGAACATCCAGAAACGCATTTTTTAAATTATAATCATGGTTCCAAACCCAAATATTCATATTTGTAGCATCAAAATAGTCTTAGTAGCACCCTTGAAAGATTTTTCCTTATTTCACCAGCTTAATGGTTGAATTTCCAAAAAATATCAAAACACGTGTTTTTAAAATTCCAATCAGAAATCCGAATCGGAAGTTTTGTATTTATTCTTCAAACTTGCCTGAATAGCGACGTATTTTCAAAAAACCGTCCATCCCCTATTTCACCCCCATAGGGATGTCAATATCGAAAAATCGCTGATGCTTACAGTGTAAGATAAAGTCTACAAATTTCAAGTTTCTATCATTTGTAGATTCACTTTTCAGGGCCGTTTTCTGTGTTTTAGAAACGGATCGAGAACGCAAAATTTCTTTCTTACGCTCCGGCATCTTTCTTGGTAGTTTTACTTTTCAAACTACAATATGCACTTTTTTGTTTATTTTCGTACGCTTGGTGCAGAAAAACAACTGAAGAATGTGCATCACGTATCGCTGTGTATAGCCTCTTTGCTATTATAGTGTCAAACGTCATCGCTGGTCTTCAGTGCGAATTTTATACAACCCGACGACCTGCAATTACTATGTCATCCATCCTCTTACAGCTATCGACACGGAACTGCTAAATCCAGTTGTCACAGCATTTTAATTCTAAGCGTTACTGTTGTCTTTCCAGTGTTTATATTGCGATCATTGGTGTACTGTCAGTGTAGTTCACGGTTAATGTATGTCTGTGTTTCACGGTGTTTTATCTTTGAGTCTTTTTATCTTTGAGCATCCGTTGATCGTCGTATTACTCCACATTTTACGGCTTTGTGTTCGCCACACTCACCCACCGCCACACACTGCGACCAAAACGCCACAGTGCACACCGCGAACCTAAAGGCTCATGCATAACCGACGTTGGTCTGCAGTGAATAATTTTGGCTACCAAGTGAAATATACGGACACACGTCCCACGTTCCATTTTTATATATGTATATTGATAAGATGTAAGCGATAATGCTTACATTTGTTACAAAAACATTTCAAGATAGCCATTAAGAGCTGTTCACATGCTAGAATGGGGCATTAGACTGACGCATATGAGCTGCTCTCAGTGGCCAGTCGGATAATTTATTTTATAACAAATGTGACTTAAGTTTTATCACTTACATGTTATTTTATCATGTGACAAGCAATTTCAGTAATTTCTTATAAAGGATTTCTCAGTAGTTGCCGAAAATAGGTAAAATATATTTTATCTCGGTGACCGATGGCTGTCTTGCTACTATTCCAATACGTAATACTCTATATCACGTGAACACACGATTGTATTTTGTTCTAAAGAAGGCTTACGAAAATACCCGAAGGCTTCGCATATTAGAATAAATGTTATTTGGCAGAATGGTTTTGAAGTTTTCGAATGTAATGTTCCTATTTAAAATTTAAACTGATCTCTCGTCTGCACGTTGGCTTTGCCTGGCCAGAGCGATTTCGATCCTGCTACTAGCAGGTACTCAACAGCGGTCCTTAGCATCGGACGTCCCACGTGACCGAACGGTGCATCGTCTTCATGTGCGTCTGTTCCACCTTAAAGTCCAGGAACTGATTCACAGTTGTGGGCAAGTACCACAAACCACGCCGCATACATACTGTGTCTATTATGCGCAGCAGTTAATCTACCACTGACCCTCGCTAAACAGAGAAAGTAGCTGACTGTGTTCTGCATCGGGCGTTGGACGAGACTTTACCTAGTGACTTATACACTAAGCCTCTAATTAACTGCTTTTCGTACCTGAGGAATCGTAACAGAGATTGTACGCAGAATTCACCTGAGCTCTATCTGACTGCCACAACAAAAATACTATCAACACAAACTCTTAGGATTCAGTATTATTCTCTAGTAATACGCTACCTCCAAAATGTTAAACTATTTTTTTCCTTCTATGGAAACTGAAACATTCCGGAATCTTTCCGTATAAAGGGCTCGGCCGATTTCCTTTGCCGTTACTGACAACAACTACTCGAACGCGTTCTCCCATGTTAGTCAGACGTTAAACACTGACTCTGCCTGACGCACCAGTTGATGCACCCACAACGAGAAAACTATTACTTCCTCATTTCTACATACCACTGATGTCTGAGGAAATTATTACATTTACATGACTTGGTAATGTGTAGGACTGCCACCAGAATGAGCTCGTCATGGCACCGCAATTTCGTTGGATTCTGGGAACTGAAGTGATACATTGAAGCACCGCGTCGCCGTGCATTCACGTTAGACAGCCTCTCCACCAACTGAAACACATTCGACAGGGGCTGCATCGTTCACATCCAGTCCAGTACTGTGACTTTTGCATATGTTTAAAATCCTTAGTATGCCGTTCCAATCAAGTTCTACACATCTTAAAAAATAATTCCGCATCAACAATAACGAATTATATTCCAATCTCAATAACAACAATTTATGTTCTGTTCACATCCTTTCTCTTTCTTCCTTTACGTCTCATCAAGTTTCGTGTATTTCATACAGCGCCTCTATACCTGTCCCATTCCTTCCGTGTTCTGAATTGATCACTTTCGAAGACCCAGTAAATCTTCGTCTCTTTAAATATAACTGTAATGATTTTGACCCATGTCCAAAGAGGCTAATGATCTATAATTTACGAATTCCAGAATGAAACTTTCACTCTGCAGCGGAGTGTGCGCTGATATGAAACTTCCTGGCAGATTAAAATTGTGTGCCGGAACCGGGACTCGAACCTGGGACCTTTGCCTTTCGCGGGCAAGCGCTCTACCGACTGAGCTACCCCGACACGACTCACGATGCCGCCTCACAACTTTACTTCCGCCAGTACCTCGCCTCCTACTTTCCAAACTTCACAGAAGCTCTCTTGCAAACACGCAAGACTAGCACTCCTGGAAGAAAGGATATGATGGAGACATGGCTTAGCCACAGCCTAAGGGATGTTTCCAGAATGAAACTTTCACTCTGCAGCGAAGTGTGCGCTGATATGAAACTTCCTGGCAGATTAAAATTGTGTGCCGGAGGCGGGACTCGAACCTGGGACCTTTGCCTTTCGCGGGCAAGCGCTCTACCGACTGAGCTACCCCGACACGACTCACGATGCCGCCTCACAACTTTAATTGCGCCAGTACCTCGCCTCCTACTTTCCAAACTTCATAGAAGCTCTCTTGCAAACACGCAAGACTAGCACTCCTGGAAGAAAGGATATGGTGGAGACATGGCTTAGCCACAGCCTAAGGGATGTTTCCAGAATGAAACTTTCACTCTGCAGCGGAGTGTGCGCTGATATGAAACTTCCTGGCAGATTAAAATTGTGTGCCGGAACCGTGTTTGCAAGAGAGCTTCTGTGAAGTTTGGAAAGTAGGAGGCGAGGTACTGGCGCAAGTAAAGTTGTGAGGCGGCATCGTGAGTCGTGTCGGGGTAGCTCAGTCGGTAGAGCGCTTGCCCGCGAAAGGCAAAGGTCCCAGGTTCGAGTCCCGGTTCCGGCACACAATTTTAATCTGCCAGGAAGTTTCATATCAGCGCACACTCCGCTGCAGAGTGAAAGTTTCATTCTGGAAACATCCCTTAGGCTGTGGCTAAGCCATGTCTCCACCATATCCTTTCTTCCAGGAGTGCTAGTCTTGCGTGTTTGCAAGAGAGCTTCTGTGAAGTTTGGAAAGTAGGAGGCGAGGTACTGGCGGAAGTAAAGTTGTGAGGCGGCATCGTGAGTCGTGTCGGGGTAGCTCAGTCGGTGGGGAGGAAGGAGACCCGAAAAAAAAGTCGGTAGAGCGCTTGCCCGCGAAAGGCAAATTTTGTGTCCCAACTTCGTCGCCGCTTTTGTGTCCCAGCCTCGTCGTAGGTGTCGGTGGCCGAGTGGGACGAGACCGACACAGGAACAAAGACAGCACGCTGGTGCAGGTACGGAGGGGAGCAGCCAGAAACTATAAACACTAGAGTAAATTAGAAAGAGATATATATTGGACAGAATGTAACAATACTTAACTTTTACATAGTACTGCAGAATGCTGATACATATTTGTCAGAGGCCTGCCTAGTGCCTGTACGATAGCAAAGTCTTCAATTTATTTATTTATTTATTTGGTTATTTAACCTGACCAGATTAGGGCCATAGGGCCCTCTCTTACATCTGATCAGGAACAACATAAACAAAGGATTTCATTACAAAAACCTCTGCATTAATAATATTAAATAATAACAATATATGATAGTACTAATAATAATAATGATAATAATAACACAAAAATGAAAGTAATACTAATAATAACAAGAGATATTCACATTATGGTGCCTATCTGATTACGAAGGTCCTAACTGGTTGCTATCTCCGTCCGAAGTGACCGATGTCCTTCAGTGGTGGCCACGAGCGGCGTTGTCGCAGAGGGCGCTCGTGGCTGTCGTCGCAAGAACGCCGCGACGCGCGTGCATGGCGGCGCGCGGCGAAAGTAGGTGGCGCGCACTTTGTACTTGTGCGACACCACACCCCTCCCCCTCAAACCGCCGCGCCGTCGTGGCGTAGGGCTGAGGGCCACGGCGACGGCACTGGGAGGAGGGCCTGGGCGGGGGCGTTACTGGTGGGACGGGCGTCGTAGCTGAGGCTGGGATCGAGACGCCGTCCGCGCCCTGGCATCCGCCTTGCGATCCTCCAGGGAACCCACCGAAACCTGGGGAAGGGCGCACCCCCCGCCCAGAGGGAGCAGGTCATCTTCTTCTGAGGTGCGTGGCTCAGGCGGCGGCGGCACGCACGGTCCCGGAGTCCCTCTCGGTGACGCTGTCATCTGCGGCGGCGACAGCAGCGGCGTCGCGTCGATCTCCATCGGGACGATCTCGTAGTCCGGGGACGAACGATGTGGTTGTGCTCCCTGGCGGTGAACTGGGTCTGGAATCAAGAAACCGGAGACAGGATCGCGCGGCCTATGCAGACGCAATTGGTTTGCGTGGCGCCGCAGCTCCGACCCTGTGGAAGAACGTACAACATACATATTGCGACCGAGCACGCGCTGAATGATGCCCGGCATCCATAGTTTCTTCTTGTTTCCAGCAAACACCCTGTACAGCACCGGCGTGGAAACCTGAAAACGCGTAGCGCCATACGAACCGACTCGGTGCGTGGGAGGCTGCAGCAGGTGAAGGAGAGTGCGGTGACGGCGGCCGTGTAGCAGCTCGGCAGGAGACGGGCCGTCACGTGGCATGCACCGATACGTAGACAGGAAAATTTGAAGAGCTTGCTGCCTGGAGTGCTGACCTTTCATCTTTTCCATGTGAGACTTGAATGTTCGAACGAAACGTTCTGCTTCACCATTGGACTGAGGGTGAAAAGGTGCGGTGGTGATATGCTGAATGCCATTCACACGACAAAACTGTTGAAATTCCGCACTAACAAACTGAGGTCCATTGTCACTGACAATTGTTTCAGGCAAGCCTTCGATGCAAAACACTGTTGTTAAGGCACTGATTGTACTAGAAGCTGTCGTTGAGTTCATGGCAATCACAAAAGGAAACTTGCTGAAAGCGTCTACAACAATTAACCAGCGCGTATTCCAGAAAGGTCCGGCAAAGTCAATATGTAAACGTTGCCATGGTCCCTTGGGGCGTGGCCAGTCTGAGAAACGCTGTGGAGGAGCCGCCTGATGCGACGCACAAACTGTACACTGTGATGTCATGCTCTCTATCTGAGCGTCCATACCAACCCAGGTACAATGACGTCTGGCCAGTTGCTTTGTCCTAACAATGCCCCAATGTCCTTGATGCAGGAGGCGTAACACTTCTCGTTGCAGGGAACGAGGAACAATCACTCTTCCTTGTGTCGTTGTCGGTATGCAACAACAGTACACCCTGACTTAAAGATAATGCATGACGTTGTGCAAAATAACGTCGAACCAGAGGCCGATCAATGTCTTTGGCTCTGTCAGGCCACCCTGAGCGAACAAAACGTGCTACCACACTTAAGTCTGCATCCGCAGCTGTTTCCTGTGCAACCCGACGAGACATTAAAGGAAAGTCTGCGACAGCGGAAGCATCTCTGGAGTCTATCTGACAACATGCCATTTCTGAAGAATCAAATGATACAACCTGGCCAACCGGAAGTCGGGAAAGTGTGTCCGCGTTGGCGTGTTTAGTGGTAGGTCGGTACAAAATCTCATACTGATAATTAGACAATATCAAGGACCATCGCTGAAGCTTTTGTGCGGTTCGTGGCGGAATTGGCTTTGTGGGTGAGAACAACGACGTGAGAGGCTTGTGGTCCGTCAACAAATAGAATTTTCTGCCATAGAGATAATGATGAAACTTTGTGACGCCGTAAATGATTGCTAAGGCCTCCTTTTCTATCTGACTGTAATTCTGTTGCGTTGGCGTCAGTAGCTTGGATGCAAAGGCAATAGGACGATCGTGAGATCCAATGCGATGTGAGATTACCGCGCCCAGACCGTACGACGAGGCGTCAACTGCTAACACTACAGGCTTATGTGGGTCGAAGGGAATCAAACATGCATCACTGAGTAGTGCAGACTTTAATTTGTCAAAGGCAACCTGACAATCTTTGGACCATACAAAAGGAGCATTCTTCCTACGTAAGTGATGCAGTGGAGCTGCAATCTGAGAGGCATTGGGAATAAACCTGAAATAATAGTTAAGCTTTCCCATCACTGCTTGCAATTCATGCACATTCTTAGGAGGAGGCAAGTCTTTGATTGCTCGAAGATGTGACTGTAAGGGATGAATTCCTTGGGCATTAATCACATGGCCTAGGTACTCTATTTCAGATTGAAAAAACGAACACTTTGCTTTATTGCAACGTAGACCTGCTGCAGTCAAAACTTTGAAAAGGCACTCCAGGTTTGCTAAATGTTCTTCAACTGTACGTCCGGATACCACAATATCATCTAAATAGTTCGAACAACACGGTACAGAAACTGTCAGCTGTTCCAAAAAAAGCGCTGAAAAATAGCGGGAGCGGAAGAACTGCCAAAGGGTAGGCGTTGAAATTGAAAAAGGCCCATGTGAGTATTAATGACGAAAAATTTTTTTTGACTCGTCATCAAGCGGAATTTGTAAGTATGCCTCTGCTAAATCAATCTTAGAAAAGAAGCGAGACTGTCCTAATTTGTCCATTAGTTCGTCAGGTCTGGGCAGGGGATAAGTGTCTACAATTGTTTGACTGTTCACTGTTGATTTGAAGTCAGCACAGAGACGAAGTTTTCCTGACGGCTTGGGTATAATTACTATAGGCGAGGCCCACTGACTCGCAGAAACAGGAGAAATCACCCCACTATCTTGCCAACGTTTAAGTTCTTCGGCAACTGTATCACGCAATGCAATAGGCACTGGTCTAGCTTTACGAAATTTTGGAACTGCAGATTCTTTTAAAGTTACATGTGCCACGAAGTCTTTTGCACAACCTAGTTCCGGCGAAAACAAGTCACTATATTTGTCACACAATGCATTGATTTTATCCTGAGGCACTACTGACGACATTTGAAGCACATCTCTTTGAATTGATAAACCAAACAAGTCAAAAGCATCTAGTCCAAAAATGTTCTGTGTCGATTTGGCCTGAAGAACTACAAAAGCAACTGTTTTTGTTACACCTTGAAAAGAGGCGGGCAGGCTACATGTTCCTAGCACGGGAATATTTTCACCTGTATAAGCTGTTAACACTTGCTGTGACGGCGACAATTTTGGCGAACCCAGAAGTTCATAAGTATCTTTATTAATTAATGTAACAGCGGAACCAGTATCAAGCTGAAATTGCACAGTCTTATTTTCTATGGAGAGATTTACAAAAAGTTTGTGCTTCTGGCGCACGACAGGTGCGCGAATGTGGGCAACGTCTGCTACGGTTTTTGTGCTGCGTATGCGCGGGCCGCGTAGTGAAGGAAGCGGCTCAGACTCGGCACGCAGGGGATTAACAACACTGTCACTAGATGGCACTACCGCCGGATCGGCGTCCGCGCAATGCGAGGCTACTGCACTAAAATTACTTTCAGTATCTACAACAAGTCTACTGTCACTAGCTACACAGTACTGGGCACTATTACAAGGAGCAGTTGCAGAAGGCACTATTTTCACTACAGGAATGCACTGTTCATAGTCATTTTGCTTGTCCCGAACCCGTTTCCGTTGCACTGTTTTACGCGCTCGTTGGCGCTTGCTACGTGGTGCACTATATAGTTTTGCCATAGGCGCAGAACTACTTTCTTGAAATTGAGATCCAAGGAAAGCACTGTTCAATTCCACAGCCCGTATAACATTGACTGTATGCACTGCTCTCGCACCCTGCGAAGCACTGTTTCTAACGGTACTGTTCTTTGAGTTTTTAATTTGCATACACACAGACTGCACATGTCCTGATTTGCCACATTGATAACAGGTTGCGTTGCGACTAGGGCAATGAGCACGCTTGTGGCGAGACACACACTGGGGGCAAGATTTACGTACTTTTTCTGAAATGAGCGTTGGCGCCCTTTATGCAAATTACTGTGTCTAACACTAGGGGGCGACCTTTGCGTCGCACTTTTACTCTGGCTACTGTTCACTGTCCGTTCAGCACGGCCGGTAGAAAAATAAGAATCACTAGTGCTATACTGAGAACTACGGCTAGGAAAGCGTCCGTTGCGGCGCACTGAATTTACACTGTGGCTTTGCATTTCTACATCTGCTAAGTCAAAAGTATCATGCGCTTCTATAAGCTGCAGTACACTGTCTGATGAGGGGTCAGACTGTTTCAGAATTGCTGCTCTAATTCTGGGGTCCTGAATATTCTGCGTAATCGCATCCCTCAACATCACGTCACTATACGAAAGTCCAGAAGAGCAAGTAAATTTACATTGGCGGGTTAAGCCCTTCAATTCCGTAATCCACTCTTGGTGTGACTGCTGCGGTAATTTTTTAAGTCTGAAAAATCGGTACCGCGCAGCGGCTACGAGAACTTTCCTCTCGTAATGAGCATTCAGTGCATCTACAATTTGTTCAAAGTCTACATCACGAGGAGAGGCGTGAGGGAAAAGTTTTTGCAATAATACGAAGGTCCGGGGGCCCACAATCGATAAGAAAAGGTTCTTCACTCTCTGACCTGTAATTTTATGAGCCGCGACGAGTTCTTGAAACTGTGCGAAGTAGTCGCTCCATTCTTCCTCACGTTCGTTGTACTGGCGGAACGTAGGGAGCGGTACAGCGGCAGGTGTGGGCTGCTGATGTGACGGCTGTGGTTGTTGGTGAGCAGCCTGTGCCGTCAACTGCGACACGGCCTGCAGTAGTTGAGTGATTTGCGCCGTCTGTAACTGAATAATTTCCATTAAGTTTGGGTTCGGGGTAGTGGCCATGCTGACCGATTAGGCGCCGCGCATACAAGTAAATTATAACAAAACACAAATGCAATATGAAAGAGGACACTCTGCAACAAAAAAGTCCACAAAACACGCAACTGAATATGTTCCCCCAAAATTCTTATAATAAGGGTGGGTGGGCGGGAGCAATTTCTGCGTGCTCCGACTGCTGCTGTCTGGCTGCTGCTAGCGTGCTGGTCCACGGTTCGTTATCCCATCCCCGTCGACACTTTTGTGTCCCAACTTCGTCGCCGCTTTTGTGTCCCAGCCTCGTCGTAGGTGTCGGTGGCCGAGTGGGACGAGACCGATACAGGAACAAAGACAGCACGCTGGTGCAGGTACGGAGGGGAGCAGCCAGAAACTATAAACACTAGAGTAAATTAGAAAGAGATATATATTGCACAGAATGTAACAATACTTAACTTTTACATAGTACTGCAGAATGCTGATACATATTTGTCAGAGGCCTGCCTAGTGCCTGTACGATAGCAAAGTCTTTAATGGTGCCTATCTGATTACGAAGGTCCTAACTGGTTGCTATCTCCGTCCGAAGTGACCGATGTCCTTCAGTGGTGGCCGCGAGCAGCGTTGTCGCAGAGGGCGCTCGTGGCTGTCGTCGCAAGAACGCCGCGCCGCGCGTGCATGGCGGCGCGCGGCGAAAGTAGGTGGCGCGCACTTTGTACTTGTGCGACACCACAGCAAAGGTCCCAGGTTCGAGTCCCGGTTCCAGCACACAATTTTAATCTGCCAGGAAGTTTCAATTTACGAATTGTTCTTCTTGATTAATGCAGTAGTAGTCATATTCGTAAAGGCAAGTGCTATGTTACTTTCTCCACAATATTTTGATACTGCCGTTTTGTAGGAGCTCTAAACTAGTTTCGTGTGCATTTATCATTTGAAGTGAGTTCGACGTTTATATAGTAAACGAATTAAGTAGAAGTTAGCAGCAGTGTGACTGATTTTAAACAAAAAGATGTGATTTGCCTACTTCGATGAAATAAAAAAAAGAAAAAAGAAAAGGCCACCTACAAGCACCTATGGCGAAGAAAACACGAAGGCTGTAAAAAGAAATTTACTAATACCAAACACATGTCTTAAATAGAGCGCTACTGGATGGTAGTGAAACCGCAAAAGAGGATCGGTGCGTCTCTAAAGTTGTACCAAATGTGTTCTGTACTGCAGATTGGCCATTAAGAAACAAATATTCTCTCAGAAGGAAAGGAATATATCAAAAATCTATGAGAAGGAAAGAAGGGGCACATTATTGCAGAATACATATTAAGACTTCACTGAATATTTTTTACGCCAGTTGTGGGGTACAAATGAAACACATTCAACAGGCATTTGAGAACACTACTCAACTGCACCAAAAAGGAAGTAAGAAGAATATCGATACAAAAAGAAAATAAAACCACAACATACAGTACCCGAGTTCCCCTCTCACCCGAAAAACAGCTGCATGGCATTAAACTGGCGACCCGTGCAGCAGGCTTTTATCAGCGGTTGAAAATTTTCGACTCACGTTTTCGTATATTTATGACGAGGTAGAAAGCCTGTCCTCAGTTGAAGCCATGGTAGACAGATAAAATAGTGCTTAGTTTTCTAAGGCAACTCTGCAGCTATAAAGAGAAACAGGAATCACTGTCTCTGGAAGCTCACTGGTTCATCCTCCCCTTTGAGACAGAAATGACGCAGTAATTTTCTCTCCGGCTTTTATTACCCACTTTGGGGTCCGAAACGTTCCATCGCACTCTCAGACCGCCGAATGGACCTTCGTCATTCCAATTACCTTTCCAAATGGACAATGCCTATGCTTGACATTAAAACTGTTCTCTTCAAAAGAACACTAGGCACCATTTAAATGGGATTCATATGTGATTAATCCATTTGCAGTTTAAATGTAATCGTAGTTTGATGAATAGTATTAATGTAGGAAGGAATGAGTGATACATAACTGGTTTGTACGTATTCAAAGCTTTATCATGGACACTGGAAATTTTGAGTAGTTGTGAAAACCTGCCCTGTGTTAACCTATAGGGCACATTTTATGTACGTACCTCAAAATTCTAATTTTATATGAACTTAATCCCTTGTACAGTTCCTCATTTTATAAATATGCAGCAGAATAGCGTATTAATATTTCACATTTTGTCACAATTTCGAGAAATATTTATAATCAGTGTATTTGTTGCCCCTTTAATTTACTGTGAATTCTATGTAATATTTGTATTTGTATAACTTAACTGTTACCTGTGCAGATACCTGAAGAAAGGCAATAATTGCTCGAAACGGGCTGTTAATCAATCTTAACATCGCACCTGGTACCTGTTTACTTTTCCAACCTATAATTTGATTTATTATTCGTTCTCCTCAATTGACGCAAGAATCTACAAAGTTTCTGTGCCCCGGGCGTAATGGCTTTACGAAAATGCTTTCGTCTAGTAATCAATCAAATAGCACACGGCCGTTGGCGGTATGTTTGTTCATTAATTTCGAGTAGTCAGTGTACATCGCAGGCAATGTCCTCATTTGCTAAATAACTGAATGTATTGTCCGATATCATAAACAGGGTGCCGAGTAAACTAAATTCCATGACCACAGGCATTCGAATCGGCATGTACCAGAACGTAGGACAAGACAAATAGTCCACAAGCTACGGTATGCGTGCAGCCACAACGTGCTCCTATCTCGGCCATTATATGCTAATGGTTTGTATACGCGTGTTTGGAGAACAGTACAGAGGATTTTTCCTGTGTGAAGCACCTCATTTTGTTTCCACATGGCGCAACGCGGTAATAAATAGAGATGCATTTGTAGTGTTAGACAGAGAGAGAGAGAGAGAGAGAGAGAGAGAGAGAGAGAGCAGTTAGTCTTTCACGAGTGACAGTTAACAAATCCTAATTAATACTTTTATGATATGTTGAAAATGTATGACATTTGAAATTCAGAACGTACAAGATTTATCCACAAACAGTGTAACATAGAAAAATCATACAGGAACATTTGGTATTGCTGTATTTGGATGATAACGTTGTAAGAAGGGTAGCAAATAACTATAGATCTCGTGTAATCTACGTTTGTTTGGAATGTCGATATTTTCCGGTACAAGTGACATAAACCTTAAAAAGGTAGTACAACCATTGACAACATTTCAGTTGATTCTGTACTGTTAAAGAGGCAGTCTATTAGGAGAATAATGAATGGCTCTTCAAACAACGATGCACAATTTCTAACAATGACCACAACACCCTTCGTACATCTGTTAAATACAATTATAAGATGTATTAAGTTGTTGCAGTTGCAATAGATGCATTTTAAAAAATAATTAGAGGCCAAGATTGACATGTTGTTTATAGTACTGATAATAAGGACGATAATGCTTTCCTAAGCACATTATTAACGCTTTTAACAGCTGCATTCCGAGAGAACGCTCGAAACATGAGACTAGCACTAACAGGATGCCTGCGTGGCTGACAAAATGAATAAGACATCGTATAGAATAACTCGGGAATTATATCGAAATGTTAGAATCTCCAAGTATCAAGCTGCAAATACCCTCTTACACACAGCATTGTCAAGTTTTCAGAAATGTACGTAATAAGGAAGGCGTCACTGATAAGTCAAAATGTTCAAATGATTGTAATTCTATGGGACTTAACTGCTTGGTTATTAGTCCGTAGCTTACAAACTACTTAAACTAAGTTAAACGAAACTAGGGACAACACACAAATCCATACCCAAGGGAGGATTCGAACCTCCGACGCGGGAGGCCTCGCGATCCGCAACGTGGCGCTCCAGACCGCTCGGATACTCTCGCGTGGCACTGATGGGTCAGATATATACAAAGTTTCGAATAATCACTTTCTGAATATGGCATGTGAAGCAAAGAGAACCCCAGCTCTTGCAAGTAATCATATAACTCTTTTAGAAAAATGCGTTCAGAGACTGCAGTATTAAAAAATTCTTTGCGATACTGAGAAGTCAATAATTAAATATACACAAACAGCTCAATACTGGCGTACAAAATCGATAGTTAACATTGTATTTTGCTTAGTTCACAACCTAAAGCAAAGAACTTAATGTCATGCACTTTGGTAATTGAGAAAGAAGATATATTTAATGTCATTTGTAGTTTGTTAAAAGGTTCAGATGAGTGTTGTAGGTTTACTAAAATTTTCAAATGTTTGTAAATCTATCGGACCAAACTGCGTGGCCATCAGTCCGTAGATTACAAGCTACTTAAACTAAGGTCAACTAACCTAAGGACAACACACACACCCATGCCCCAGGGAGGACTCGAACCTCCGACGGCGAGCAACAGCGCGCTCTGCAGCGAGGCGCCTTAGACCGCTCGGCTACTCCACCGTGGCGTGGGTTTTCCGATACAGATCAAATATGTCTTCTATTTTCATGTTTCTGCAAGTGCTCTGTTTCGTTTCAGAATAAGAAGATGACGGTTGGAAATTTCATTCCATGTTCAAATATGTGCACAACTGATTTTTCACTCTTGCGTTCAGTGATTTTTACCGATGATACTATGATACTATTGAAATTTCCATATATCATTTGCTGTTACCAATCCCGTTGCTTATATCTGGTTATTAAAAAAAAATCTGTAATGGAAAACCACTCGCGATAGAAATGACGCTTCACAGCTATGAGAAAAGTACCTCAAACTAGTATTGTCCTAAATATCTCTTGTTCGTAACGATACCTAGTATAAAATTACTGAATGTTCTATGTGAAAGAGTTAGTTGTCCCAGACTCTAATGAATGAATTATGTGAGGCTTGGCTCTAACGCCCCGTCGACAATGTGGTCAGTGGATGTGGAGATTATACAGCCAAGAGTGGGAAGCACATCGTCCGTGCCGTTTCAAAGGAAACATACCAGCTTTTGCCTGTAGTGATCTAGAGAAATTACGAAACGTATATCTGGATGGACGTAGGTGGATTTTAACCACCGTCCTCCTGAATGCGAGTTCAGGGTGTTACTACTTCGTCACCTCACTCGGTAGCCTCTAATGAGTATTCTAATACCTTTGAAATGTACTTATTGAAAGAAAGCGTAAAGGCCTGTCTCGTAATTAATAACGTGTGTCTTTATATTTGGAATTTCGTAGTGTTTATTTACGACTTGAATGATTAGCATAAAGAGCAAAAATCTCTAATGCGATCTTCAGATATCTGTATTGTAAATGACTGTACCGCGAAGCGATTAGACGATCCGCAAGATGCCTGTCAGGCAGAATTCTGTTCAGGTCGTCCGCATTTTTCTGCGCAAAAAAGTATATACATGTAACAGGTATACACTTTAAGAACGGAATGGGCAATTTGAAACATAAAAGTTTCCCATTCAGTTCTAACTTAAAATTATCCTCAACTTTCAATTTTCATGTAGATTCACTAGACAACGAGTCGCTTTTCTATGGATTTTCTTCATGCAGCCCGTAAATCCGGCAATCTCAATACCAAAGATATATACCCTGGCAACAAGTTTCGTTCTAATTCATTGAACTCTGGACTCTCTTGCATCAACTAAACTCTCAAATACGAAGTACGCTATGTAATGACAATATAATTGCAGAGGAAGGTCTTGAACTCCCATTTCCGATTTTATTATATTTTTCAAGGTACTTTGAAACGGCAAGTCTCCACACATTGTTATATTGTTGGAGTGGCGTACTAGACACTGGATTACTGTAATCGCTACAAGAAATTATTAGCATCAGGACCTTCATCTAAAATATATACACACGTTCCTCACAACTGAAATTATAGAATTAATAACCACTAAATGATTTACGTATTTGATTGTAAATAAGGCTGCGGACCAATGCGATTCTGTATGCAGAGATATCTTGTTGGATATCACAATAATTAATAAAGTGCCGTTAAAGTCAGTGTAATCTCTCTGGTAATGATATTGAACGTCATGATACCAGAACAAACTTGCGTTAGTCGGCGTTGTACATATTCGCAGAACCGCCGGAGGGATGACTTCATTAACACAGCTAAAGCGCCGCTGTTCATTACATGTGCTGAAATTACACATTGATAAATGAATGCTGCTGCTACCCCCAACGATTTGCCTCTATTGGGGATGGACCACAGACATTGATTAAAATTAACAGCTTCATGTAACGGGAGAACATCCACGTCCTTTATTGTCCACGTAAATTTCACGAGCTTATTTACATTGTATTTGTCTGTCCATGTACAAAGATTTGCCATGCGTGTTTCATTTTTGTGGATATTGTGTGCAACAATATTTACTATTTTATTACTTCATTCAGAAGCGCAGAATCTAGTTAAAATGAAAATTTGAAGTAACTGGGGAAATTCAACGTTTTCTTTGCTTCGTTCTTAATATATGGATTACAAGGAGTGCCATGAATAAAAATTTGGTGCTAGTTATCAACACAAGTGCACTATAACAAATCTGACGCCGACATTAAGCCACTACGAAAGGGACATAACGGTGGTTATTTATTTTGTACGCAAGGGAAAGGACATTAAGTTAATCTGCATTTACGGAAGCTCTATGACAGGTAACTTTGTTGAATTCCGCATAGCGTTTACTATTGATTGCTCAATAATAAATAGATATTCGCGGTACTCATACATTGAGTTGTAATATAAAATGTTATCCAATGATAATACTTTATTATTCCTGTAAGAAATTTCTAGAGACCCAGAAATATGAATAGAAATAAAATTAATTTTAACTTAAATGTTCCCAACACATGATTTATGATGAGGCAGTTCTTTTCCAAGTGTTCGGAAACTTATAAGCGTGTATTATTTGTAATGACTTATAAGAGAATATGCGACAGAAGCCATCTCGTTTGCGAGATTTAATATACTTATTAATTCACAGGCTTGGATAATAGACAAAGGTTCATTAGTGATGTCAATAGTCTGGCAGTCCACATATACATAAAGGAAAAGTACGACCTCTTTAACTGAAATGAACAATCACTGAGCGTCTCACATAACATTTAAGAGTGAACCAATGAAAAATGATTGAACGTAGAACAAGAACTGAAAAAAATTGAAGTGAACAGTCACAAATAGCTTCTTTCACTACAAATACTTTACACGCTCTGGGAATGAACCAGGAAGTGATTAATGACCGGAGTAGGAAAAGCGGTAATTGGCTGTTAAAGCTCCTCACTAAAACAGTAATAAAATCATTGAAGGTAGAGTGAGCGGCTTGTTTCTGTGAGGCTACTATCAGATCCATGCAGTTGGTGGTTTTATGTTTAACGTATATCTGAGGTTTTAACTGTGACGCATCGCATGCGCTTCGTACTCCACATAAACATTTTGCTTCACTGCCTAACTCACAGTAGTTGGCTGGCACTAACTCTCAACAACAGGACGCAGACATTAAAAATATGGCCTGGTGAGCGTTCAACACATTACAGAGCCGTGTAAATCAAGTCATTTTTTTCCAACATTTGTGGTATGTATGTATAGGAACTACGGAAATGGATAATTATTCTACTACTTCTTCAGTGGTGTCACTTTTATATCAGGAAGTGTACGTTCACTTTTTCAAGAAAATACATACATGCAAGTTTATTCAAAATATCCAAATCACCGTAAATAGCCCCGTATTGCATTATTATTCAGTCTCATTTAGTTATTTATAGATGAATTTAATTTACCTGACAAGATTAGGGCCTTCAGGTCCTCTCTTACACTTAACCAGGTTTACTCAGATTGAACATACATTTAAAGTGTAATACAATTCTTGAAGTTAAAAAATTACTGTTATAGGTACAGTTTAATTCTAACAATTACATAAATGTACAAATAAAAGCCAAAAACTCTAACAATAGTAATAACTTTGTAAAAGGTACTAAGCATTTTATGTTGATATTTATAAATGTCAGCCGTATTACTGTTTAGTGTTTGCCTCCTTATGTTCTTGGATATCGTAAGCTATTCACATCGAGCAGAGAAATAACATGATAGAAATGAGTTAAAGAGGTGGGGAGGCGGTATATTGCTAAGAGGAAATAGATATGACGGAAAGAAGAAAGAAAGAAATGAGAGGAGCATAACAATTGGGGCTGTGCCGTAGTTAAAATGTAAATTTTGATTATATTTTTGAATGTCGAGTGGTTTTGGATAAGACTCAGATCACAGGGAAGTTCCATAGTCAAATGGCCTAGATGGAAAACTACATGGAGAAATATTTTGTGTTATACAAAGGTACATCCAAGATGTTAGATGTATCCATTCTGGTATTGTGATTGTGGAATGATTATTTAATGTGAGAACATACGTATTGCGGCACTGATGGCTGAGGAATCGATGAATTATGCACAGCGAGTGAAAATCACGCTACTTACCAGCGTAAGTTTTAATTTTCGCTCTGTATGCCTTATTGAACTATCAAATGTTTGTAGAGCTTATGGGACTTAACTACGGGGTTATCAGTCGCTAAAATTACAAACTACTTATGAAGTAGCTTATACTAAAGACGGCACAAGCATCCATGCCCGAGGGGGGATTCGAACCCCAGACCGCAGCGGCCGAGCAGACCGGGACTGGCACGGCGCAGATCGCTCAGCCACTGCGGCCGGCTTTGTTGTAAATATTATTCTAACGTTTTGAATTTCCTATGGGGATGAGAGCTTTCACTTTTTGTTCTTCCCAATTAAGATATTCATCCAAGAGTATTCCAACGACTATTACAGCTTTTTCATATAATTGGTTACCAATGAGGAATCTCTGAGGGACTCTTTTACGAAAATACAGGATTTTAACTTTAGATAAGGTATGAGAACGACCTGGAATTTCATGTGGTTTACTTTAAGATCTAGGTTTAATGCTCATCGTGAAACAGAGCAAATATTTGTCTTCATACACTCCACTGCATCAGTCAAGTTCTTAGGCCTGGGACTTACGAACAGTTCAATGTTGTCGTCATATCGGTGATAGTTTCACGAGTGAATCACTGAGTCACTGATCACTGATGTATCTTACTTTCATGCTGAGTGTGAAACAGCATCAAATTTTTTTTTTTTTAATTATAACGTTGCTGCTCTTGTAATATTTTCTTTAAAAGATATTTGTCTATTTGCGTTCGTATTTGTTTGAAGTGTAGGATTCTTCTCTGTGAATCTTCTTGATATTTTGAAGAGGAAGAGCAGCTTACGAAAACTACAAACTGCAGGAACCCAGTCAATGTGGCGAGGAAACAAAGTGATGAATTTCATAAAGATAAATAACCTGCTAAAGCCTCTCTAAATATGAAATAGCCCGGAGAGAATAGATTATTTTCCGTTTTTACCAGACGCCGCTACATTTCCCCGTTGCAGGGCAAGCGGAGAGCGCAGCATATTCTGACATTTAGATCTTCACACACTGTACAGTCTATAGATCACTGACGTCAATGGAGATGTCGCGATGATAGTGACTGTTGATTTACACGCTGACACATATGTGCACGCTTTCGAGCAGTGCGCTTTCCCCATGAAGTCGCTCGTATGGAACGCACTTAAAGCCGCACGTTGGACGGGGCTGAGTGTGTGAGAACGCGGCTGGCGAAAGCGCGCGTTGGGACGGGAGAGCGGGCCGCGGCTCGCGTGACGTCACGCGCCTCCTGGGGCGCCTGGCCGCACTCTGTACGATTATACCGCGCGTGCGTTCCTCAGGGACCCGTTCTGGGGCCCACGCTACCTGCTGCACACACGCTGGCGATTGCAGCGCTTCCAGTACACGGCTCTGATCGCCTGCTGTAGTGAAAGGAGTTGTTGCGACCCACTGCTCGTAGCACGCTTCCTGAGTCGTGGTTGTAAGGAAACATTACAAAAGTACGTCTTGCTGAACGTACCCTACAAACGGCAGTCTTCATGTAATCGCTGGCAGGCATTTCTAACACCGAATAAAATTTTCATTCTTTAGAGGAGCATACGCTGCTGTGAAACTTCCTGGCAGATTAAAATTGTGTGCTCGAACGAGGTATGAACCTACAACTTTGCCAGTCGCGGGGAAGCGATCTACCGAGTAAGCTATCCGGCACGCTTCATTGTCCGTCCTCAGACATATGTTTCTACCATACTCCTTCAGCCAGAAGTCTGGTCCTGCAATGTTCGCAGAAGAACTTCGGTGAAGTTTGGAAGTGGGAGGCTGGATACTGGCAGAAGTAAATTATTCAGATCGCACCGTTAAGCGTGTCGGGATGGCTCAGGTGGTAGAGTTTCAAGGTTCGGCACAGTATTTTAATTTGCTGGGTGTTCAGTTTCTAATGTTGTTACTCTATCCTACCGTTACTTGAAAGGTTACTGATCATTGCATTTACGTGTTTCCTCTACATCGGCTTTGCGCCCATAAAACTTTTACACCAATGATGCGTTCAATAATATTTTGGTTTATATTTTCGGTGACAGTAGCTCTTTCTTTCTATAGGAAAACGTCTTACATCTACATCTACATGGGATACTCTGCAAATCACATTTAAGCGCATGGCAGAGGGTTCAACAAACCACCGATATATTATTTATCTCCCATTCCATTCTCGAATAGCGCGCGGGAAGAAAGAATACCTGAATCTCTCCGTTCGAGATATGATTTCACGTATTTTATTCTGATGATCATTTCTACATATGTACGTGGTAGTCAACAATATGTTTTCGCATTCGGAGGAAATTTTTCGCGATTGAAGTTTCGTAAGTATCCCAAGCCGCAGCGATAAGCGCCGTTGTTGTAATGATTCCAATCCCAGATCGTGTATCCCCTGTATCGTGACAATTCGAAACGAGCCGCCCTTCTTCGTACTCTTTCTATGTCCTCCGTCAAAACACCTGATAAGGACCCAACACTGGGCAGGAATACTCCAAAAATGAAAAGAAAAACGTAGTGTATGCAGTTTCCTTTATAATTCTGTTGCATCAGTTAAGGGTTCTGCCAATAAAACGCAGTCTCTGGTTCGCCTTTCCCACGACATTATCTACGTGTTCTTTCCAGTTTAAGTCTGAAGTAATAGTAATTCCTTGGTATTTAGAGGAGTTTACGGCCTTCACTTTTGATTGATTTATCTTGTAAACAAAGTTCAATGGATTTCTTTTCGTATTCATGTGGACGACTTCACACCTCTCATTATCTAGAGCCAATTGCCAATTTTTACACCATAGTGATATCTTATTCAGGTCGTCCTACAGATGGTTTTGATCTTCAGATGATTTTACTAGGCGATAAATGACGGTGTTATCTGCAAACAATCTAAGAGAGCTACTTAGATTTTCCCCTAAATCGTTTATGTAAATAAGAAACAGCAGAGGACCAACAACACTACCCTGTGGAACGTCCGATATCACCTCTCTTTTAGTCGATGCCTTACCATCGATTACTACGAACTGTGTCCTCTCTGACAGGAAATCCCATAACCAATCGCAAATTTGGGGCGATATACCATAACCACGCAATTTGATTAAAAGCCGTTTGTGAGGTACGGTGCCAAAAGCCTTCTGGAAATCAAGTAATACGGAATCGTTTCGCGAACTCTTGTCGATAGCACCCATCGAATAAAGAGCTAGTTGTGTTTCGCATAAAAGATAATGTCTAAATCCGTGATGACCTCGGGTTAATGGATCGTTCCTTTCAAGACAATTCATAACATTTGAATAAAGGATTTGTTCCAAAACCCTGCTGCAATTTACGTTAATGAAATAGGCCTATAGTTTAATGGGTTACTCCTACTGCCTTTCTTGAATATAGGTGTGACCTGCGCAACTTTCCAATCTTTTGGTACAGATCCTTCTTTGAGAGAGCGGTTGTATATGGCTGTTAGGTAAGGAGTTATATCTTCAGCATAATCAGATAGAAATATAATGGTTATACAGTCCGCACCAGAAGACTAGTCCTTGTTAAATGATTTTAGTTGCTGCACTACTCCGATGATATCTACTTCTTCGTTACTCATTACAGTCTCTGTTCGTAATCGAAATCTGGAATATTGGTTTCGTCTTCTTTGGTGAATGAGTTCCTAAAAGCTACGTTTAATAACTCTCCCTTAGTAGCGCTGTCATCGGGAGGATCGCCATTCCTGTCACGTAGTGTGTATTGTGTGTGTTTTGCCCCTAGTATATTTAACATATGACCAAAATCTCTTTGGTTTTTCATTCAAATCTCTAGAAAGAGTTTCGTTGTGATAAGTATTGTAGGCATCTCGCATCGAAGTCCTCACTAAATTTCGAGATTCTGTGTGCGATCGCCAATCCTGGGGATTTTATGTTTGTTTAAATTTAGAATGCCTTTCCCGTGGCTTTTGCATCAGTGTCCTGATCTGTTGTGCGTACCAAGGGGGATCACCTCCTTCTTTTATTAATTTATTCGGTATAAAACTGTCAATTGCTGTCGATGCCACTTCTTTGAATTTGAGCCGCATCTGGTCTACACCTACGTTTAGTGTTCGAAATGAGTGAAAGCTATCTTTCAAGAAGCAATGTACTTTTTTCTATCTGCTTTCCAGAAGAAATATATTTTTCGTTTATTTTTGGTAACTTTGGTACATTCGATATTCAATCTCGCTATGACAGTTGTGTGTTCACTAATACCTGTATCCGTTTTAATGCTCGTTATGAGCTCAGCATTATTTGTTGCTAAGAGATCAAGTGTGTTTTCACATCCATTTACAATTCTAGTTGGCTCATGAACTAATTGTTGGAAGTAATTCTCAGAGAATGCGTTAAGTTCAATTTCGCACGATGTTTTATGCGTACCTCCTGATTTGAAAATATAATTTTGCCAACAGATTGAGGGTAAATTAAAATCATCGCCTACTATTATCGTGTCAATCTGGTACGTTTTTGTAGTTAGATTCAAGTTTTCTTTGAACCTTTCTGCTATTGTATCGTCGGAGTCGGGAGGCCGGTAAGAGGAACCAATTATTAACTTCTTACGATATTCAGGTACAACATCTACCCATAATAGCTCACAGAAACTATCAATTTCAACTTCGCTTCACTAAATACTACTTTTGACGGCGACAAACACGCCTCCACCTATTTTGTTTAATCTATCCTTTCTGAAAACAATTATATTTTTGCAAATACTTCTGCTGAACTTATTTCCGGCTTGAGCTAACTTTCAATGCCTACGATGATGTGTGTTTCGGTGCTTTCTGTTAACGCTTGGAGTTCTGGTACTTTTCCGACTCAGCTACGACAATTTATAACTGTTATACCGATAGTTTCCGGATCTACATTTCTCCTGTGATCCACCTGCACCCATTGAGATTGACCATTTTGTTTTTCCCCGAAGCCCTTTATCCTAAAAAACCGCCCAGTCCACGCCACACAGCCCCCGCTACCCGTGTAGCCGCTTCCTGCTTATAGTGGACTCCTTACCTATTCAGTGGAACCCGGAAACCCACCACCCGATGGCGCAAGTCAAGGAATCTGCAGCCTACACGGTAGCAAAACCGTCTGAGCCTCTGATTCAGACCCTCCACTCGGCTCTGTACCAGAGGTCCACAGTCGGTCCTGTCAACTATGCTGCAGACGGTGAGCTCTGCTTTCATCTTGCAAGTAGAGGGCAGTCTTTACCACTTCAGATAGCCGCTTAAAACCTGACAGGACCTCTTCAGATCCGAAGAGACACACATCATTGGTACCGACATGAGCCACCACCTGCAGTTGGCTGCACCCCTCACCCTTCATGGCATCTGCAAGGACTCGTTCCACACCTGGAATGAGTCCACCCGGTATACACACGGAGTGTACGTTGGCCTTCTTCCCCTCCTTGGAAGCCATCTCTCTAAGGGGCTCCATCACCCGCCTAACGAGATTTTAATATCATTCCGCCATCCCTCCATCAGAAACTGTGGCGGGTAGGATACATTTGGTAAGAAAGAGAAAAGAAAGAAGCCTAATTTGGTGTAAAAACAAGAAGAATGGGTGCACATTTTGTTTGGAGTTGATGTATCCTTCACAGATCATTTTAGATAAATCGGAGTTCATCTCCAATTTTACTATTTTCTCGAAATCAGCGCCAGCTGTCAAGTGTTTAAAAATATGATTCAGACAGATTTCATTACTTTTTTTATGGAGAATCCGAATATGCAATGAAAAATGGGGTTTTCTATTTAAGATTGAAAAGCGAAGACTGGAGGTCACGTGTAGTATCATTAGATTGTCCCCATTTGAGCTTACAAACTTCTCTTACCCACTATTTTTACCCGATGTAGTTTTCTAGATAATTTCATCCGAAACATGAGATGGACCACCCTGTATGTGATGAAGGCCATGGCTGAAAATTTAAGTTGTGAGATTGTCTCGAATGTCTAATTTTGTGGTTGTGAGAAGCTCCGCGAGGCTCTCTACGGTGAGTTGATAATCCAATCTGAAGGTATTAACATATCTGAATTTTCTTTCTGATGAAGAGCATGGCTTAAATTTAAGTGGTATAAATATGATTGCCTATTTTATGTTCCTGTCTGTGGCTAAGCGATCGTCTTTCAAGAAAATGACTATCTGTCCTCTCTTATTGTTAAATAACCATGCATATATGCTGGCCGCGGTGGCCGAGGGGACTGAGGCGCTCCAGTCACGGTCTGCACGGGCCACTACGGTCGGGGGTTCGAATGCCCCCTCGGGCATGGATATTTGTGCCGTCCTTAGTTCATAAGTAGTTTGTAAGTTTAGGGACTGATGACCTCGTAGTGAAGTCCCATAAGCTCAACAAACATTTGAACATTTTTGAACATGCGTATATACTTTCGTTCTTATTGTGATAGGATAGTTCGTATTTAGTAGGAATGTTTTAACATAATGTGTCACAAGTATAATCAGATAAATGTTCAAATGTTTGTATAGCTTATGGGACTTAACTACGGGGTCATCAGTCCCTAAACTTACGAACTAATTATGAACTAACTAACACTAAGGACGGCACAAATATCCATGCCCGAGGGGGGGATTCGAACCCCCGGCCGTAGTGGCCGTGCAGACCGTGACTGGAGCGCCTCAGTCCCCTCGGCCACCGCGGCCGGCTATAATCAGATAGGTATTGCTGGAGCGTGGAGGTAGCTTTTTGTTGGAATTTATGGTAAGTTAAAAGTTTTCTAATATTCAAGCAACGGTCATGTTGTATATAACCTTGTGCATACTGATGAACCTTTTTTGTAATAACCTGTACACAGTGAGGACTGCCGTAAAATGAATGGTACCAGCGAGTGGTAATGCTGGCGAAGGCCGCAAGGGACTCAGCCGTGGGCAGTTGCTGCTGACGCAATACGAGGAGCAGCAGAGCGGCGAGGCCGTGCAAAAAGTGGCGAGTAGCGGTGCGGCGTGACGTGATCACGCCCGTGGCCCGGACCGGCGAGGCGCACTGCGCATGCGCAGAGAGGCCGCCACTGCGCAATTGAAACGTGCGTGGCGGTCACGGCCTGCGCTGCTTTAGCAGCTGGCCGTCAGTCCGCCATTACAGCGCTCTTAAATTCTGGCCTCTGGGCGGAGGCCGCAGCCGCTCTAGTGCTCGCAGCTGCCGGCTGCTGCCTCGTGTTGCGTTAGTTTATGTTACGGCCGCGCGCGAATATTACTGGCGTGCTTCTCGGGCAGTAAAGAAGGGACACGGCGCTGCTAAGAGCTGGCGCGAGGCACCGCTGTGCTTGAGCGGGCGGTATCTGCTCAGGGTCTGGTAGTTGCTGAGTGCCATTAAAATCTAGGAGGTACTATCCGAGGTGGAGCTTCATAAACAAATCATTAAAAGAAACAACTCCAAAACAAATTAATACCCACTAAAAAGTAAAAATAAAAATGGCATATTCTTCTACATTTTAAAAATCAACTTTTTTTTCTACTCATTAATATGTAGGTATCATCTATGTGTTTACCACAGAAGAAGATAGGTAGGAACCTAACCACTTTGAATTTAACTCAACACATACCTACGAGTAACAAACAATTTTGTAGGTATGACCTGTGTGTTTCCCACACAGGAAGATAGGTAGGTACATACCTACTTTAAATCTAACTCAACACATACCTATGAATAACAAACAATTTTTTAGGTATGATCTATGTGTTTCCCACATAAGAAGATAGGAGGGTACCTACCTACTTTAAATCTAACTCAACACATACCAATGAGTAACAAACAATGATGTAGGTATGATCTACGTGTTTACCATACAAGGAAATAGGTAGGTATCTACCCACTTTGAATCTAACTCAACACATACCTATGAATAACACATAATGATCAAACATATTTTAGCTTCCTCCTCATTAAAATGAAATGAACAATGTCAGACGACTTAAAAGTCAATCACGTTATTATGATAATATAATGTAATGACAATTGTTACTTTTGAAGTCGGTGTCAGCCAAGGAAACATCCGCTCCGACTTCGATCTCAGTATTCAAAATGTTCAAATGTTTGTTAAGCTTATGGGACTTAACTACGGGATCATTAGTCCCTAAACTTACAAACTACTTATGAAGTACCTTATACTAAAGACGGCACAAATATCCATGCCCGAGGGGGGATTCGAACTCCCGACCGTAGTGGCCGTGCAGATCGTGACTGAAGCGCCTCAGTCTCCTCGGCCACCGCGGCCTGCATCTCAGTATTCTCGTATTATTTTTTCTAGGTATATTGTAGTGTTTCCTTGGCCGACACCGACCTCAAAGTAATAATAATTTTAACTAATTTACATTATGAAGTTAGGCTGATTGACTTTCAAGCAATCTAATATTTTTCACTTCGTATTACTTAGGAGAACCTTAAAAATATTTTGAGGTATGTGTCGAGGTAGATTTAAAGTTTTTAGGTACCTGCCTATCTTCTTGCGTGATAAACAAACAGTTCTCACCTACATATTGATAAGTAGAAAAAGTAAGTTGATTATTAAGCTGTAGAAGAGTAGCCAATTTCTTTTTTTCTTCTTTTTTTATTTTTGCTTTATTTTTATTTTTAGTGAGTCTGAAGTACACTAACCAATTTTTCTGAATATGGGTAGACCTGCTAAACGTGCTGCTCATATGAGATAGTGCCTTTTAAGTGAAAGAAACGAACTCGGGGAGAAACGCCTATCTCAACAGAGAAAATCTACCTCGACAATTTCAAAAGAGGGTTGCAAAAAGCGCAAAAATAGACAATAACGCGGCTTTACATTTAAAAAATTGAACAGGGTATTACTTGACCATAACAACGTTACGGTAGATAAATTCAAATGTACGGATAGCTATCAAGGAATCGACCGCGTATCGTTAATTTGCTCCTTAGAACTGAAGAGTTCCCTTACTTTGTCATTGATCCCATAATCAGAACCTAACGAAACTCTTATCAAACTACCCTTGAAGTAAATTCTTTCCAATAAAAAATCTTCGAAATCGGTTCACACAGTCGAAGGTTCTGAAGTAACAAACAAACAAAAAATACAGTCCACTTTAGAACCTCCTCCTTTTCTTAAGTCGGTTAAAAAGGATGGCAGATTTACTTATATGGTCAAGGATCACAGTCAGCACAGAGAGCAGGTCATGAAACTGTACTCTGAAGAATTACTAGCCTTTCATCGTAAGGCCGTAATGTTAAATTACCACAACATGTATGAGGCAAGTACCAAGTGCATTCAATACTTAGGTACGCTACCCGGATTACGCGGGCCAATGGTTAGATCCTGAAACAGTATTCTTCCTTAATGGGGCTGCTATTATCCAGTATCATTGTCCTGTGTATTATGTCGCAAACTTTCAATGAATACATTTGTACCTGCACTATCATTTCACATTTTCATGTAAGACGATTTGTCACAGTAATCATCTTTTTGAACTGAAATTACTTACAATCTCCTGTTTATACTACAGATAACATATCTGGATGCCTATTCCAAAATATTTCCAGATATGATTCCCTTTCGTTTACAAGATGCAGAGTGAGTGGAAATATTCTTACTCCACCGGATGATTTAATACATCATGTATGAAATCTTAGGATTGATCGAGAAAAGAATAAGAAACAACAATTGTCTGATGAACTGGTACTCGCATATGCACGCTATACATGCGTACTTTTTTACAGAGACTGCGGTCTAATTTGCTCTGTAACACTAATAATATACATAGATTCCACCTAGTGGGTGGTATTCTTCCCCTTTGTGGCATTGTTAAATCGATAGGATGTGTGGCTGCTACAAATGATGCTCCAGCCCAGATAGTCGTTAACATCCGGTCGCATCTGAATCGTGTCGCTGGATTGGAGGAGGAGATCCAGATGCATGGCCTGCTCATCTGCCGGATCTCAGCCCGTGGGATATCTTGTAATGGGGCCAACTAAAACGTACTCACAGCTAATTCCTGATGAGGAGACACTGGAGCAGCAGCGTTGTTACCACTGGGATTATGCAGCTGATAGGTCAAAGGCGCCAGCGGTGGAGTTTCCAATTGCTCTAAGGAGTCTTGGTGCGGAGCGCACATTTTCTCGCCGTCTGAGGTTCGAGTCCTCTCTCGGGCATGTGTGTGTGTGTGTGTGTGTGTGTGTGTGTGTGTGCGTGTGTGTGTCTGTCTGTGTGTGTATGTGTGTGTGAGCGTGAGTGTGTGAGAGCGTGAGTGTGTATGTGTGTATGATTTTTTTTTTTTTTTTTTTTTTTTTTTTTCGTGTGGTCCTTACCATAAGATACCTTACGTCAGTTTAAGTAGTTTGTAATCCTAGAGTCTGAAGACAACAGCAGAAGAGAGATCCCTTAGATTTACAAACATTTAAACAATGTGTGTCAAAGACAGTCTGAAACGTTTGGGCTGAGGCACATGGAAAACGTTTGCTGGCCGCGGTGGCCGAGCGCTCTGCGGCGCGCCAGTCACAGTCTGCACGGCCACTACGGTCGGGGGTTCAAATCCCCCTCGGGAATGGATATTTGTGCCGTCCTTAGTATTAGCTAGTTCATAAGTAGTTTGTAAGTTTAGGGATTAATGACCCTGTAGTTAAGTTCCATAAACTACAAACATTTTAATTTGAGCATTTTTGGAAAAAGTTTTCAGCTTATATTGAAGATGTGACTGTATTGTACAGCGCGTCTTACACCGTAGTCTAGCAAAGGTTGGTTTAATAAATGGTTCCTAGCATGAAAGCTATGCATTTCCGGTCATAAGTTCATTACACAGATTTAGACCATGTACTATCCAATATGAAATTTGTAGATTTTGGATAAATCAACTTCTGTATTCAGTTCTGCTCAACCTATGGGTGCACTGTAAGAGAACTACAAGAAATAATAATAATAATAATGCTTGATGAGTGCAAAGACCCAAAATATTTTCCTGTTTTTAAATCTCCAAATAAATTCGCCTTATAGATAAAGGAGTATAGTGCCGACTAGGATACAATTGTTTGGAATATCATGTTACAGCAGAATGGTTAAGACTATACGCTTAGGTCATGTAATCAACGTAGAAGAAATGCACACAATATTTGAGGACAATTACATTTTCCATAACTTTACTAAGAAAATAGATTGGTTGACATAACTATGAGACGTCACGGTGTAACCAATTCGCAAAGGTAGCCCAACAGTCGAGTACACCAAGCAGGTGTAGATATGGCCTGCAAGAGCTATTTCGAGATGAAAATGCTTGCATGGCGTACAGTGATGTTGAGAGCTGCACCAATACAAACTAAAGATCACTATAACGAACGCTCTCACGAGTGAAGGGTAAAATAGTCAACAAACCGAAGACTGTCTTCCCCACCGCAGTGCCTTACTAGCCAAGGTCATTAGGTAGTTTGCCGTTATGTCCATCGGATCTGTGAACTGATTCACACGGCCAGTTATAGAGGGACCTACAGTTTAACGTTGATTTCGGACCACCGTGCAATTCGGTATTCGTCACATAAATAACACTGCGTGGAAAGAAAAAAGTAAAAAGTAATATAGTTAAAATCTAAGACTAAACATGAATCCAACACACGATCATCGCAGTGTCTGTCACTCTACCTATACTTTTTTCTTTTTACTTTGTAGTTCGATCCGTTGAGGACGTGTATTCGTTTTTGTTCGTTGTTTATTATTCTGTTCTTTGCTTCGTTATTAATTACAGACAACTTACAGCCCTGTCGCTATCTGCTGGCATAAATTATTGATAAGACTTACTGTATATAGGTCGAAGAAAGTGCGTACTACATCCTGGTTTATTCGACGTTAGAACACACACAGCGTATTAAAGTTGAGGAACAGATTCTGAGAACGGAAAATATTTACTTCGCCGATGTGCAATACGTTTTAACCACTGTATCTCCTAATATAACACCACAACAACCCTATTGCTAAACCACGTTGTGAGAAGCAAATTAATTGTAACATTCTGACAAAGCAACTACATAAGATGTCTGGCCAAAGAAAAACAATTTCCACTGGATGAGCCCGAAAGAACATGCCCAACACTTTAAAAACAGAAATATAATGGTAAAATAAGGTATCTAGTTACAATGAACTGCGGTTCTTACCCTGCCTGATGTACTCATATTAGGGAAACCCTCCATCGTTCCTCTGAAAGAAAATAAAGTGGAATAAATTAAGCTCAGCGTGATCAGCTATAATTGTTACAACAGTAGGGCGTAACTTCTAAATTACTTTATCCAAAATGGTGTGGAATACTGTACAAAAAATTTGGTGAAAATTAATTAATTGGAATGCACTATCTGATGAAGTAATCGATATTCAATTCAGTTATCACTGCTCTTGTAGAAGTTTTATTGATTAATACATTTATTCCACTGAACGCAAAAAAAAAAAAAAAAAAAAAAAAAAAAAAAAAAAAAAAAATGAAAGGAAATGTTTGGTAGTCGTGAAGGAGAAAAATGCTTGTAAACCAGTTGCAGATGATTAATTTTTAAACACTTACTGATGACGTCAGTTAGTGCGCACATGCTAGTTAATTTGTTACTGACGAAATTTAAAACTGAAAGAACGTTAAAATTTCCAAAATGTAGGACTGCTCAATATAGTGATTAATAAAATGAACGTAGCTTGACAAATTTGAACCGACACAAAATCACCAAGACTCGCAGTCTTTTAAACAAACTCGAAATTTTGCGCCAATTTATAATAGTTTCCACACCGAAAGCCTCTCCCTTCATTTACAATATTTATATTAGAACTCTGGTCTTACATAAAGTGTACTGGCGGCAAAACACGATCACTACTTTAATAGTGTTGCTATTAATGACAGTGCAGCCAAAGCAGGATTGATAGATACTAGCTTTCCAAAATTCCTTCACCATGTAAGACGGAGCAAACGCTACAGAAGTGGAGTACAGACCAACTGACAGTATGCGTAGTTTAGAGGTACGTGTCCCTGGAGTTGTAATGCAACTGAAATCACTTAAGAAAACCTAGACTTCCGGTTCAGATTGTATACCAATTACTTACCTTTCACAGTATGCTGCTGAAATAGCTCCATATCTAGCTACCATATACAACCACTCACTCAGCGTAAGATTCGCATTCAAAAACTGGAAAGTTTCACTGATCACTCCAATATCCAAGGAAGGCAATATGAGTGATCCGAAAAATTATAGGCCTATATCATTGACGTAGGTTTGCAAGAGTATTTTGTAACATATACTATCCGAAACATTTTGAACTACCTACAATTGAACGACATATTTACCCATTGTCACTAATTCAGAATGTATCATTTTGTGAAACACACCTAGCTCCTTACTCACATGAAGGAATCTAAAATCGATTCCACGCATCTACATTTACATATATTTTCCGTGGGTGCACGGTTTTAGGTAAAGAAGAAATTGACCAATAAATTGCAAATTTCTCTATGCAACGCTTCGCTGGTTTTGCTAGAGCAGAACGACCAAGAACTCACCACGTGGAGGCTGCACATCGATACCACTCACACCCTACCACCAACCATCCAACTGTTAAGTGTGGTATCATCTCGCAAAATTGGGGGACGATACACCACACAAGAAATCCATTCATTAATTTCAGAGAATCAGAAGCCTCAATGTTTATCTTCTGTGTTAGGAAATTTCAAAACCACCTTCTTCTTTAGGACAGCGTGTCTTTCTTCCAAGATCTATAACCGAGATCCCGAATGTTCCATTTCATCGACAGTCATTGCCAGCGGGACTTTCCTGAGGGATGCGAAGAGTGCATTTCGTTGTATTACTGTCTCGTCCTATTTCTACTTCAAGTAATTCTTCGGATACATACAGTGATGTTTGAACAGCGTGAAAAAAATATTACAGTTCATATGTTAAATATTTTTCTCTTTCTTATGCCAAACCAAAAAGGCATATATGATTTTAAAATGAAGTCGACTAATTCTTTCAATTTTTCGGTTGCATATGACGAACGTATGTACTACCTAAATACTGGATTGGCTACAGTTAACTACCTGGAATGAGAGAATGGGCCAGGGTTCCGATTTTCCTAGTCATCGGTACAAAGTCGCAGGCTTATTGCATTTGAAATGTCATGGAGATGCTGTTGGACTTTACTCATATTACTATCTACCTTGGAATCTAACAAGCTGTGGGTTCATAGAGGACGACAGGGAGATTTTCACAGCAATTGAGATGTTGTCCGATTCGTTTGTTAAAGTATTTGGGCCCTTTAGTTTGACAGTCAATTTGATGGTAAATATGGCGGAAAGGAAGCTCAATGATATGCAGGAGGCATACACTCCAATGTAGTGACGTCTTTCATGATTTTCTAGTCTGTGAATGACACCATTCTTCCATCCAGTGTTGGTTACACCCTACTACTTCTAGTTTTTCTTGTGATATTGATTGTTCAGAAAACGGGAAATAACGCTTTCCGTTATATCATTTGTTAAACTCGAGGTAAGAGGTACATGTCCAATATATGTTGATCTAATATCCAGGATCAGAGAATAGTGTTCTTCTTTTACATTCCTGCGAAAGATCTATGTCAGGTGAGTCTGAATCTGTTGATGTACCGAAATGCGCTGGAGTTACACTATAAAAATTGTGAAATATTGCTAAATTCCTTTTTTTCTAAGAAAGTTCAAGCATGGAAATAAATTACTACCCTGATTTCAATTTACTTAGCATATTTCACCTACTCACAATGCATAACACAATAAGACGACTTTATTTAATGAGTTTAAATAAACTTTAGATAATTCCAAACAAGGAATTAAGTAATTATGTGTGTAAAGTTTGGGGCCGATAGATCGAATGGTTCGAGCTAAAAAGTGGGAAAACTTTACTGTCCGACATACAGACATCGAAAAATCGCCATTACTTTTGCAAATATCTCTGAAACGATGTGAGATATGAAAAAAAAAGGAGGCAGAATTTTCTCCTCTATAAAGTCGTATATTCAATTTTAGTGACAGAGGAGTGGTAATACGATTATTTTCATTTACATTTCGATCTGCCAAAAGGCGATCACTAATGCCCATTTCTAGTGTTACTAACGTAACCCAAAGTTGGCCAAAAGGTGCTTTTTGTTTCGACCAACTCTAGTGAGGAAAATTTTATTAACGTCGCAATAAATCTTTATACTGGCGAGGAATTCTGTTGTTTCCTGAATTTGTACATTCACGATAGGAAATCTTGGGGACACAATGATCTTACAGATTTTACGTGACTCAGGTGTGAAACATTTCATCAACATCAGAGAAAATTTTAAAAATGCTTTCACAGTCTCTTGTAATGTACGCTCTACCATATATTGTATCAAATTTTCTGTAGTTAACAGTAATACACCTGTAACCTTAGATTTGTTACAAGAAATTAATTAGGAAAGTTGCGTCGTGATAGTAACAACTTTGGAAATCATAAAATAGAACAACAAATGTTTGTTTTTATCGATGCTCGTCTCGTTTCTCACTGGAGTACTCTGACAAATTTGAAACGGATCGGTCATCAGCTTTCCGAGATGTTTAGTAGTAATATTTTTTGTGACCCAGCCTCGTCGCCACTTCTGTGTCTCGTTTCCGTCGTGGGTGTCGGTGGTCGAGTAGAAAAGTACCGACACGAAGGTGAGCAACCAGTGGGACAGCAGAAACTAGAAACACTAGAGTAAATTAGAACGAGGTATATATTGCACAGAATTTATACAATACTTAACTTTTACATAGCTCAGTACTGCTGAATGCTGATACATAGTTGAGATAGAGGCCTGCCTAGTGCCTATCCGATAGCCAAGTCTTCACTGGTGCCTATCTGATTCCGAAGTGTTAACTGGTTCCTCTCTCAGTCCCAAGTGAACGATGTCGTTCAGTGGTGGCCACGCCGCGCCGTGCGAAAGTAGGTGGCGCGCACTTTAGACTTGTGCGACACCACAATATTTCCCCTTTATAATAAACATATGATAAGACAGTACATAATTATAGCGTAACCCTAGTAACTTTGTGTTAGGTTTCAAGCTTTCTAAAATAAATCATGTAAGGACACATATTTTTCAATATTACTGGTTTTTAAGACACATTTGGCGATAACTGTATAAAAGCAATGCTGTTTCATCACAGTTTGTATTAGTAGGAACCAGAAGTCCAATAATGTCACAAAAGGGCTGTTAAAATATTGTAACTGAAGAGATCATCATTAAGACAGAACACTGCATGCAAACTAAATTAGTCAGTTTGTTGAGAGATAATGCCATAAGCCAACTTTATTATAAAATGAAAGTGAACACTGTCTTGCTATCCAAGAACAGCAATAATCTAAGTAAAACTAACAAATCAGTTCAGAATTATCGAACATTTTTCGTTTGTCTCTTAGTTTTGGGGCATTTATCTTACTAAAAATTTTGTTCATTTTTGCACATTTAATTTTCTTTGGGGCCTTCTCAAATTTCATCGCACTGACTCCATAGCAATAAAACGTGAGCTATAATTCCTAGATTAACATCCTGTGTAAGTAATTTGCTATTAGGGGACGCTCGCCTCTACACGACGTTGCATAAGGAGTGTTCACATAATCTCACGTGGAGCAGTTATCGTCAAGTATTTATCGTTTGATCGCAAACTTTTTCATATTCCGCGTTGTATGGGAACAAATGGTACCGGACACATGAAATTCCACTGTTGTGCATTCGATCACCGTCTTCAGGTGGGACCTGTAAACTTGACGCGATGACAGCGGCAATCGCCCGTATGAGGAACAGGGCGAATGTGGGGTACAATGGGCTGCAGGCGCCTTACCGTGATTGCAGTGCCCGCTGGTCGTAGCTCTTAACGGCGGTTCGATTTCCCGACGGGCAGCTCAGCATCTGCGCGAATATACCTCACAGGCAGCAGGTTGGTGCTCTCTGCTCTGCGGTCACGCTGACGAATGAAATACTGTTATGTCGTGATTCCATTATGTAATTAGTATCTCAGATGCAGTTTGAAATATTAGGACAATTATATCTTTATAGAATAACTGGTATGGCACATTGCCTGGAGTGCTACATTCATCATCATCATCTTCTTCTTCCTCCTCTTCTGTCAAACCAGCATCACGTCTCACGGCGTATTTCGGTCTCATCACGTCTTCTTCGTCCTCTACACATTGCATTTTCCCATAGGATTATTTTCCAACGCCTCACAAGTAATCCTATAAGGTTTCAAAGGCAGTATACACATTCTCCAATCCTTCAAACAATCGATTACTTTTCCATTCATGACTGTGGCCCAAGTACTTTCTTGCATTTTTATTTCTGTTACTTGCCTTCTATTTTTCAGCTTTTTAATCATTTAAGTTGCGCCTCGATTGTACAGTGGTAGAGTGCCAGACTACAAATCCAAAGGTCGCGGGTTCGATTCCCGCCAGGTCCTAGGATTTTTATCTGTCACTTTCCACTTCTTTCACCTCTGACAGTATTGCTCATGTGAAAAATACCGAGTAGCACCGTGGTTCGGAACCCACGTTAAACTGTAGGTCCCCCTATAACTGGCTGGGTAAGTCAGTTTGAAGGTCGGAGGAAGGCAACGGCATACCACCTCCAAACAGGACCATGCCTAGTAAAGCACTCTGGTGTTCAAACCAATCTTCGGATTGTTGACTGCTTTACCTTAATCATTTAAGAAACGTAACCTCTGATGTTCCAAATAATTCCAGATCTATTGAGGTTATTTTCCAGCTTTTGCCTCTTATTAATACATCGAATTAGCGTCTTAAGTCTGTGAAACTTCCTGTGGAATTTCTTCTCGTTTCATCCACTCATGGTTTCTTACAGTCTCACATATATGTGCTCACTTTGTCGTTTATACACCTGAACATATTTGCACATAGTTGATACTGCACTTTGAACACATGTTTTATCATTATTTTGAAGATGAATTAATTCTGTTGTAATTCCCGAAATATGATATAGCAATGTTTTTGTTTCTGATATCTTCAAGTTATAATTAAGGCTTGTATTCGCTAATATATATATATATATATATATATATATATATATATATATATATATATATATATATATATATATATATATTAGCGAATACAAGCCTTATATATATATATATATATATATATATATATATATATATATATGCTTTCATTCACTGCCCCAAGTTATGTTTATACTGATCATAAAAATTGGTTCACCGTATATCCCTCAAGTGTATTTTTTTAATTTACTGTGTAATGTGTATGATTGACAGTAACAATTCTTTGAGAATGGAATTCCCTTATCTCTGACCACCTTTTCTGCCCCTCTCATCGATCCCGTCTCTTTATCCATATCCATGTTCCTCCTTTTTTTGTGCTTCTCCTTCTTCCATCTTCTTGTCTATCTCCTCATCACAAGACTTTGGCTCTGTCTGCAGTTTGTACCCATTCTCAGTCCGCCCATTCCCTGTAGTCACTGGCCGTGTACCATCGAATGATCCCTTCTTTTAGTCAACTAGTATTATAATTCGTTCTTTTTGTGTACCTACCTATGTAATGTTTGGTATTCTTTTGTTGCGAATTTCACTTGTTTCAATCCTACACAAGGCCACATTGCGGTCAAACAGTTAGAGATTAAACTTTCGATCTCTTTGATCTAGATGCTAAAACATACCTCACTTTCGTACATTTTTCTGGCTGCTCATTTTCTGTTCCAATGTTTGTAATTCTATTGGACCAAACTAAGTTGGTAATCAGTCCCTAGACAAACAAGCTACTTATAGTAAGTTAAACTAACCTATGGACAACACACACAACCATGCCCGAGGAAGGGTTCGAACCTCCGACGCGGAAGGCTGCGAGATTCGTAAAGTGGCGTTCCAGACCGTTCGGCTACTCCCGCGTGTCTTCTTTTCTGTATTATACATCCTTTCTATTTCGATCATCATCATTTACTAGTTAACCAAATTGCCAAACTTATCTGTTTGTCTTCCTACTAATTCAATTTCCTCAGTATCGCCTGATATAATGCGACTAGAGCGCACAAACATTACGTTAGTTTTGCGGACATTCAACTACAATTTGTATCCAAGCGACAACTCATTACTCCGACAGTAAAATGGCATAAAAGCAACTGCAATTGTTCCGAAGAGAAAAGCCTCAGGATCGACTGTACATAAAGTTGCGACTGGTCGTATCTCTTCTAGCAGAAACATACCGAAACAGGGCTCTCCGATCCTTCATTGCGGGCAGTCGAATAAATTTTGCTTCTTGTAATATTTCGGTTACGCACCACTTAGCCATTTTCAGAGTTAGCTCATCAACTGACACTTCAGCCCTCGCTTCGTCCTTTTAATCCCGCGGATTGTGACACTGCTCACGCATGCACAGATACGCTAGGTGTCAGAAAAGTTCATCGGTAGCAAAGAAATACAACTTCTATATAAACTGTATACAAAAAATGGAAAAGGACGTGTAACAAAATTAAATTTTCAATATTCAAATAAATGTGTCTTATATTGGATGATTATATTAATTTCATGAAAAAATATTTTTGTATCAAAATTCCTCTTCAACACATGAAAACAGCATTTTTATGGATTTGTATAAAGGAAAAAAACTTATGCGAGTTTATAGACAGGTTAAAAATATTCTTTGTACCGTCATAGTGTCAACACAGTGAGAATTCGATGAATAGTTATGGAATGATCGAACATAGAATTTGTGCAAGTATATCGTTAAAGAAAATTCTCATGTTGTACAAACGTCCATGGAATGAATAACTAATTTTTATTGCGTGATGAGTACAGCAGAGTTACAAAACAATAGGATACACAGGGTGACAGCATTATAAGTATAAACTACTATTTCTGTCGACTTAATTTCACGGTGACTAACACAATACAGACTTGAAACGATGAGTACATTGATATTAATTTAATGCTCATAAAGTAAATGAGATGTTAATTTCAGAACAGACCTACTACTTAAGGAAACGAAAGAAACATGGTTTTCATCCATCCAGAATTCAGCCTTCAGATATTTCCTATCACTGGATCACACTGGAAGAAAAATAAATGAATAAATCTGAGACGGTGGAAAAAGTAATCGGAGGTCACTCGAAACCCACTTATTTACGTGTTCACGAGCTAATGTCGAAATACAAAATGCGCCAGATAATTGTAAACTATTCCACGAGTCTTTGAATCTCTCTTTTCCATCTCTTGTCCCTCAATATACCTCCACTTTCTCTTCCTTATTCTCCTCCCGTACTATTCCTCGTCTATTTAAAGGACAAAGTTAATGAAAGAAATTTCACAAATAGATCTCGCCGCAGCGTCTAACGAATTTATTTTAATGATATATACACAAATTAGTGTATCATTTTCGTAGCACTCACTCCACTATGTCAAGATAATATGAAACATGCTGCTTTCTCTAAATTTTCTCGACATCCTCTGTCACGACCACTTGGTGAGGATCCCCTAATGGACAGTAATGTTTAAAATAAGGACGGGTAATGTAACGTAGGCAGTTTCTTTGGTAGAACTGATACACATTAAAGTTTTCTGCAAGCAGACCGTGGACGCTGTCCGTCTCCTGACACCCACCTATCTGATTCTTCTTCTCTCTCTGTCCTTCTCCTTCTTCTCATTATATAAGAAAAATTTTATCATAACACTTGCAAACAGCTTAAACCTGAAGTCTATATCCTAAAAATGAACAATAAATAAGGTAAATGGCGGTCAAATTCCCAAAAAATATCTTATTGCTATTTTTATGTCTTTCTACTCACTTGACCTTCAAAAGAACACGACAATCACTGTATACATAAAATTCCGTACGTTAATTGGAGGACGGTAATTTCCTTCCAGACGTGGTCACCAATCTAAGTTCATTTAGAATTCCGCTGAAATATTGCTCACTTTACATTCACAACAAGAGTTACTGAGGACAGAATATTTGGTACGGTGTATGACGGATGGTAGCTTACTGAAGATTTCTAGAGCCGTTTACCAACTAAAATGAAAATTGGCTCATGCACGTACGTCATCGTGATGAGTGTATATACACGAGGGTTGAAACTGAAATAGTGACAAATATTTATTCACAATCGATACAAAAACGTTACATGTTCAAATATTTGTTAAGCTTATGGGACTTAACTGAAGGAGTCTTCAGTCCCTAAACGTACAAATTATTTATTAAATAAACTATTTTAAAGACATCACAAACATCCATGCTCCAGGGAGGCTTCGAACCCCCCCCCCCCCCCCAAGGGGAACGGTCTCACGCATCAGAGCATAGCGCCTCAATCCGCTCGGCCACTTCGCCGCGGCAGCGTTACATGTTTCTACCTGTTACCCCCATTCAGAATAGTCATCATCGTTGTGTAACCCGTTGCTTGCAAATTCGAAGTCGTAGTATACCGTTAGCACAACTGTGACAACAAGGGCTTATTGTCACAGTAGTTGTTGTTGGTCCTACTGAAAGATAGAATTCCACGAAACCAGTTTCGATATCCCTACTTAATGGATATTATTCTCCGATGTAGGGACCTGGAGATGGCATAATGGAATGCCGAAACTGGTAGCGAAACAATAAATATTTCTATTAAACATACGGCTGTTGGTATCCCACTTCCTTCATACCGCAGTTCCAGTTCCACCAGCAATGATGGAAACTTAATGTTCTGTTGATAGTACGAATGGAGCGGTCTACAGCCTGTCGAATCTCTGAGACAATTCTGAAGCGAATACCACGAAGTGGTTTCTGCATCTTCGGTGTTAAAGTCACAAGGACTTAACTCCGGGGAGTATACTGGATGGTACAGTACTTCCCAGTCCCATCGACCGAAAAGAGCAACTATAGCTTCCGCTGTATGCGCCGGCGCATTGTTGTCCAAAATGGTGGGTAGGTTGCGCAGGAATTGTTGCCGCTTCATTCGCAAAGCTGGTCACAGGTGATGCTCAAGAAACCAACAGCGATACTGTGCATTGAGGGCTGCCGAGGAGGAACGTAATGCGATAGGATAACACCAACGCGAGACTCATAGTGACGCCAAACGTTGTATTGGCGTTTCAGTTTTTGTTCGTTCGATGTGGCCCATATCTCATCTAGTGTTACGATATGGCGTAAGAATGCCTCTCCTTCGCGCTCCATAGCGCTCCAAATGCGTCTGAGCACCATCGGAACGCATCGATTTCATCATTTCCGTCAATTCATGCCGAATTCATTGTGATGCAATATTTTGCATGCACAGGCGTTCCTTCAGGATGCGACGCAAAGCCGTATGTTCTAGTCCGGTTTCGTGGGCGAGCTCACGTCTCGTCTGGCGTCGATCACTGCCACTAACGAGGCAACAGTATGTACTGCTTTTTCAGAGACGCTAGGACGACCTGACCAATGCATGTCTGTCAGTCTGTCGACTTTCGTAGAAAACATTTACCCAACGAGCCACTGTTCTGTACGGCAGTGCCGACTACCCGGACGCCTGTTGAAGACCTTGATGGTACTGTCGTGCTTTACGACCTCTGACAAATTCAATCTTGATCCACTTCCGTTGTTCCTGATTCGAAAACATAGGGACACCGTTACGTTAGACCGTTCGCTCACAAGTGACTGTGTTTCCCTAGAGTGTGCGTACGCTGGTGACGTGGGTAGGGCGAGTCCATTTGCTCGGAGGTAAGGTATGAGTTATCAGCCACAACAGTACATTCGACTGCATAGTGTCTCCACAGTAGTGTTGCCACTATTTAAACGCCAACTCTCGTGTTCCGTAAGACACCATACGGTGCGGGGTGGAGAGTAGCGTACAATATATTTTTTGACACCGTTTCACCAGTCTCCATGTATGGTGGGAGGTATATGACACTTTCCATAGATACTTGGATTCAGGAGGAAATTGAAAGATAGGAAGAGGATACGGATAGTAATAGGGAGATGAGCCGACAGAAGGAGAGAATTTGGTTCGAGAGAAGGAGAAGGGGTGATGAACAATAAAATAAGAAAGGCGGAGGCTGACAGAAAGCCGGAGGAGAATTTAATGATTAAGTGAGAGGAGCAGGTGATCATACATAAGGTTAGGAGAAGGTGAACAGGCTGAAGGGAAGAGGAAGAAGGACGAAGAAGATTTTAATACAAGTATAATATAGGAGAAATCACTGTTAGTCACTTATACCGTCGCTTATAACATAAATAGGTTAGGAGAAAATTCACAGAGACAATTGGATGGATAGAGAGCTTGGAGGAGTAGTAGATGGTGGTGGAGGGGAATAAGCAGGTGGAGGTAGATAGAGTGGGAAGTGCGGAGGAGGAGATGCACTAATAGACAAGGCGGAGGAAGCAGACAGAGATTGTAAGAATTGGAGGTGGAAGGAGATGACATGACTAAAAGGAGACTGGAATTATACACGGGCAACGCCTGGGTTTTTTCTCCATAACTTTCAGTTCTCCATAACTTTTACTTTGATTCACATGGTTCCCCATGGTGTCCTATACGTCGGGACCAGCGTGCGATTGAATAAGCTGGGCAATGTGCGAGGCGCTGAGCCGGCGATCGCGGCGCTACATTACGCTGGTTAGCGGAGCAGCCATCAGCCGGAGGAGAGCGGGCTTCCCACTATAAGCCCCTCTAAGTTAGCGCGCGCCCGGAACGCGGCAGTTAATATTCATGACGCGCCTAAGTGACAGCGCACGTAATGTCGGTTTCACCAGAGACCGTTCACCGAAGGGAAGTTGCTATCCAGGTACTGAGTGGGTGCGAAATGTTCTAGTCCGTGAGCTTAGTCTGAGTGAAAGACTGATATTTATTGCTTTGCCTGATCCGATCCGCAGAGTCACCTGCAGTTAAACAGTCATTTGCAAAACATATTATAGTGACCAATGCCTCAATCAACACTTATACGAGGTGGCTTAACCCTACAAGCACCAAGCACGGGCAAAAATTGCCCGTACTCTTTTCTTTTATTAAAAAATCATAATTAATACCCTTCAATATTTATGGGCTTTTTCTATTTGTCTCTCACCTTATAAAGTACTACCCTACACATTTACATGGCTACAATTTTAAAAACTGATAACAAAATATAGCAATTTTATGCCCAAGGGCACATTTTAACCTGTGTTGGTAGTCCATGCGACCATAATTCTTCACGCCCCCTACAACCTCAAATCACGGGCAAAAATTGCCCCTACATTTTTCTTATAATAAATTTCGTTTGGCAATAATGATTGTGAGTTTTTCGTGCCTTGTTGAGAGTACGACTGTTGCGTTTGATATTCATTGTTGGGACTAACTATTGTTACTAGCAGTTTGTTACAGTAGTGCAAACGCCTTTTGTGTAAAGTACATTTTCTGAAATGAGTTCTAGAGAGTTGAACGATGCAGAAATTCTTGCTGAACCTTTAGTAGATGATGAGTTATCAGATTTGAGTGACGCTGAATCGGCTCACACAGAAGTAGGAGAGAGCACAAATGAAGAATCGGAGGACGAAGAAGAAACAAACCATGCAAGTTACGCTTGCATTAAATATATGTTACTAGTTCTGGTAGGGTGTACCTTGCAGAAGCTCCAAGGCATTGTAAAAGTGATTTTGCTAACATAGTTTGTGAACATCATGGAGTAACTACTGCTGGGAAAGTAACAAGTATATGTGAATCATTCAAGAAATTATTCACGCCTGAAGTAGTACAGAAAATTGTTGAGCATACAAATGAAGAAGCTGAAAGAAACAATGTATTTCCTGTTGATGAAACTGAAATATATGCTTTGATGAGAATTTTGATTCTAATGGGAATTTACTAGGACACTAAGAAGCCAGTCTCTTACATGAAAAAGGAAAAACAGAAACAAAACAAAAAAGTATTGATGTTGTCAAGACATAATGATGCAGCATTAGATGATGTTACAACAAAGAAGAAAACCCATATAAACCTATACTATAATGACACTAAGGGAGGAGTGGATGCCATAGATCAAATGGCTAGGGAGTACTCTACAAAAAGGGGTACGCGAAGATGGCCACTGTCCAAGTTCCACAGCCTACTTGATATATTTATACAACTGTTTTTATTTGGGGTTTTGAAACTTCCTGTAAGTAATTAAACTGATGTTACATTGGAAGCAGAATTACTTGAAATAAATACATTTTTACAGGATTTACAGCTTTTTTGTAACAAGGGCAAAATTTGCCCTTGGTTGGTGCTCCGTGTAACCTAAAATACCTTGGTGCTCCTAGGGTTAACTGACCTCTTGAAATGCGGAAAGTGTTACTCGTCTGCTAATAAACTGGATCAGACTGAAAAAAAAAAAAAAAAAAAAAAAAAAAAAAAAAAAAAAAAAAAAAAAAAAAAGAAAGATTGAATAAATCTGAGACGGTGGAAAAAGTAATCGGTCACTCGAAACCCACTTATTTACGTGTACACGAGCTAATGACGAACTACAAAATGCGCTAGAAAATTGTAAACTATTCCACGAGTATTTTTATCTCTCTTTTCCACCTCTCGTCCCTCAATATACCTGCACTTTCTCTTCCTTATTTTCCTCCCGTACTATCCCTCGTCTATTTAAAGGACAAAGTTAATGAAAGAAATTTCACAAATAGATCTCGGCGCGGCGTCTATTGTATTTATTTTAATGATATATACACAAATTACTGCATCATTTTCTTAGCACTCCATCCACTATGTCAAGATAATATGAGACAAGCTGCTTTCTTTAAATTTTCTCGATATCCTCCGTCACGCCTACTTGGTGAGGATCCCCTAATGCACAGTAATGTTTAAAATCAGGACAGGTAATGAAACGTAGGCAGTTTCTTTGGTAGAATTGATACAGATTTAAGTTTTCTGCTAGCAGAACGTGGACGCTTTCCGGGTAATGAAACGTAGGCAGTTTCTTTGGTAGAACTGATACACATTTAAGTTTTCTGCTAGCAGAACGTGGACGCTTTCCGGGTAATGAAACGTAGGCAGTTTCTTTGGTAGAAGTGATACACATTTCAGTTTTCTGCTAGCAGAACGTGGACGCTGTCCGTCTCCTGACAACCTCCGACCTGATACTTCTTCTCTCTCTGTCCTCCTTCTCACCATTATACAAGAAAAATTACTCGTACCAGCAAGTTAACTGTCTGATCGGGCCAACCGTGAAGACGTGTATTATAAGGTACAGTGAAATATGCACCATGACTGGCAGTGTATAGAAATCGTCTTCGTGAATACCTTTCTGCGTTGCCATCTATCATGGTGAACCATTACATAATATCGAACTCTATTGTGTTGCATCCTCATCCTTGCACTGAAGGAAGGCTCACGTAATGTGTAATATGTGACATGTATATATTGCTCCGAAAGGAGCCCATTTTAGCTGGTTACTTCTCATTTCTTACGACACCAGAGTGGGATGTTTGTATACACAAATTATGTTCCCCGGCAAAGATTTGAAAAGTTCTTGACATACATTGTTACATTTAAATATGCTGTAAGTCAAAATACAAGAAGAAATGAAGCCATTTATCGACAGGAGATATCCTGTGAAAGTGAACTTTTTCTAGTGAATAGTCATGAAGTGTTGGAAGTAATTAGCATACAGCTACCTAGTTTGTTTCAACATCGGTGGGCGCACCATTCTGGTTCGTCTGCGTGATATCAGACCAACTTTTCGAGAACGTAATGAGGTAGTGTTTGCGTTTAAAATGTAAACATTTTCTATGGTTAGTTACTTAGCTCACGGCAATAACCGGCTGAATACCTTTTTTGTATATCATTTACTTACTTACTGTTATCGAGTACTTAAGTTCAGTGATTTGTAACATATGGACTCAGGTGACGAATAAAAAACATACAATAACTTTTATTTTCAAATATGAAAAAGCGGTATATGTTGCCCAAGATGCTTCATTTTGTTTTTATTTTGATTGGTTTCGGCAGATCTAAGGTACAGTTAATAGGTCCTCCTTATTTTAAAACACGATACATTGTCCCCAACTGCAGAAATGACAGAAATTATATATAAATTATTAGGAGAAAATCACCTCAGGAACAGATGATAAGAATTTCGATGATTTTAAATGAAATAAAAGCACATAAGTGCTCATAACAAAATTCGTAAATTTCGTACCCATCAATCTTGGTTCTTCGTCGTTTTCTTAGGAATAACCGAAAGTGTTGCTTCCACATCCACCCTACTCTGAAGGACAGTACTTCAAACTCGCTTCCAACAGCCCTAACTTAGATTTTCTCGGATATAGCTAAATCACTCCAGGGCGACGCTGGGATAGTTCCTGTCAAAGGGAACGGCCGATTTCCTTCGCGTTATGAAGCGAATATGAATCCGACTTCACGATGCCGGTGGGACGTTCAACTATAATATTCCTTCCTTAATTCTACTATTCATCATTATTAGTATACAGGGTGGTCCATTGACAGTGACCGGGCCAAATATTTCACGAAATAAGCATCAAACCAGAAAACAACAAACAACAAAACTTCTCTAGATTGAAGGTGGAAAACAGATATAAACCCCCATTTTTATTACGTACTAGCTGTAAACCCGGCGTTGCTTGGGTGTTTATTTATCCTACACTCTCGTAGTCCACATCCCCTTCCCCCTCTCTCTGCATCCATCTCTTTCTCTCCCATCTCTCTGTTCGTTTCCACCTTTCCATCTCTCGGTAAAGTTTTCTGCAAGGTACCCTCTATCATGTACCATACAAACATTTATGTACGCAGTGATCTTCCTCTTGGTTTAAAGGTCATGTGCGCAAAATTTCATAAAGGATGGAGCGAAACTGTGCATTTTCGTAAGTACCCTCCATTATGCACCGTACGAAAATGTATACAGACAGTGACATTCCATTTGTTTTAAAGGCAGAGTGCACAAAATTTCATCAATATCTAACAAAACTACAGATTTCTATGCAATAGAAACGCAGGTACACATTGAAAAACACACTTTGTTGTTTTTAAATATTCCAGTTTTATTCGTACGACCCTTGTTCTCATAATAACGAATAAATAAATAAATAAATAAAGTCCTGTGAAATCGGTAGAGCCGGCCGCGCTGGCCGCGGAGACTGAAGCGCTTCAGTCACGGCCTGCACGGCCACTACGGTCGGGGGTTCGAATCCCCCCTCGGACATGGATATTTGTGCCGTCCTTAGTTGTAAGTAGTTTGTAAGTTTAGGGACTGATGACCCCGTAGTTAAGTCCCTTAAGCTTAACAAACATTTGAACATTTTGAAATCGGTAGAGCCGTTCTCAAGTTACGGCGTGACCAAGGTATTTAGGGATCCAATTTTATGTTGGAAAGTACCCTCCCCCATGCACCGTATGAAACTTAAGGTATACGGTGACCTTCCTCTTATTTTGAAGGTCAAGCGTGGAGATCGGAATGAAACTGTAGATTTAGTGATCTATAAACTACATTTCTGTCAATTTTCAGCTTCATAGGTGAAGTAGTTTTCGAGATTTCGTGTTTAGTCAGTGAGTGAGTAAGTGTCCTTTCGCTTTTATATAGACAGAGATTAGGACGCATAGGTTGCTTGATTTTGGATGCAAGTGAATTAGGGGAGACATGCAGACAAAAATAAGTAGTACATTAGAAAATATGCAATACTAACATTATTTGATACAAGGACATGCCTGATGCGACAGTTTCACGGCAACTACAGTGAAACTGTTGTGAGCGATAGACTTCCTTTCGTTTGATCATTTATGGAAGGTGGGAGGAGGGACAGTTACAGTACGCTTCATAAGCGTCCGAAATTGCATGTAAACTTTATTGCATGTCCCTTACTACTCTTATTTCCCAATAATTAACGAAAAAATCAGGGTATTCTTACGCGGTGGCCTCTCATTATTTATGACATCATATCTCTTGAGATAATTGTCGTGCTCTTGTTTTTGGGTCAAGATACTTCGTGGGCGTACGGTGAACAGTTCACCACAGTTTCTCTGCAATCGAATGAATGTTTTATGAGCACATACAGACAAACATCGTCTAGTAAGTAAATAAACGTGTATGTTTTATTTGGAACACTTTTGTAGCTTTGTGATAGATGGCGCTGTAATATTCGCAAACATATTGTTCACAATTTTAGACGAACAGTGGGTAACAGGAAGTTTTTTTTTTTTTTTTTTTTTAATTAAGACACAGAACTTAGGTACGTTGGAACTTTATTTCGGTTGTTCTAGTGTGATACATGAACTTTTGTGAAAGTATCATACATTATGAGAACGCTTGCTGTTACTGCGTGATTACCTGTAATTACCTTATGACTTCAATAAATGCTCAAAATAGTGTTCTTCAACTTCAAAGCATTTGACAATACGCGTAACGAAATTCCTCTCAAGTGCGAGTAGTTCGCCTTCAGTAATCTACTCACATGCATTGACAATACGCTGACGCATGTTTCCAGGCGTTGTCGGTGAATCACGATAACAAATATCCTTCAGTTTTCCCCTCAGAAAAAAAACCGGGGATGAAAGATCCGTTGATCGTGCGGCCCATGCTATGGTGCTTCTACAACCAATCAACCTGTCATTAAATATTCCATTTAAGACCGTTTCAACTCCACGCGAGCCATGCCGGACATCCATCATGTTGAAAATACATCGCCATTCGGTCATGCAGTGAAACATCTTGTTGTCAAATCGGTAGAACATTACGTAAGGATCAGCATACATTGCACCATTTAGATTGCCATCGATAAAATAGGTGCCAATTATCCTTGTTCTCATAATGCCGTACCATACATTAACCCGCCAAGGTCGCTGATGTTCCACTTGTCGCAGCCATCGTGGATTTTCCGTTAACCAGTAGTGGATATTATGCCGTTTTACGTTACCTCTGTTTGAGAATGACGCTTCGTCACAAAATGTACGCGTGAAAAAAAAATCGTTTATCGTCGCGTAATTTATTTTGTGGGCAGTGGCAAAACTGTAGACTACGTTCAAAGTCTTCGCCATGCAAATCCTGGTGCATAGAAATATGGTACGGATGAAATTTATGTTGACGTAGCTTTCTCAACACCGACGATTTTGAAATTCCCGATTCTCGCTCAATTTGTTTGCTATTGATAAGCGAATTACCTAAAATACTTTTTGGGCATCATCACTTGTTGCGGGTCGTGGTTGACGTTTCACTTGTGGCTGTATGCATCCTGTCTCTTTAAATAATGTAACTATCCGACAAACGGTCCGGAGACTTGGATGATGTCTTCCAGGATAACGATCAACATATATTGCACAGGCCGGTTGGGTATATGATCGCAATAGCCGTTTATAAATACCATATTGACCTTTTCCGCAGTTGGTAAACGGTCCATTTTAACAGGAATAATGTATCACTAAGCAAATACCTTCCGCACTGGCGAAATCTTACGCGATACCACGTACGTACGTGACTATTACAGCGCCATCTATCACAAAGCGAAAAAAGTGTTCCAAATAAAACGTTCATATTTATTTACGTACTAAACGAATATGTAATGAAATTGGGGCTACCTATTTAAAAAACTGCAGTTCATTTCCGTTTGACCTATGCCAGCGCCATCTGTTTCCCCCTTCATGCCAGAATAGTTTTATTCTTCGTAGTTTTTTCGTTTCATGCTTATTTCTTAAAATATTTGGCCCGGTCACTATCAATGGTCCAACCTGTACACACTGTCAAAACAGTTAGGGGATCGTTGAGATATTTAGGTTCTGCAGGACAGTCATCGGCAGAATGACCTCATCATATACATGGAATGCATGACTTTAACTGCTAATGGGTAAAGTTTAAAATGTATACCCAGCCGGTAATCGAACCTGGTCTCCTGCTTTCTAGTCAGTTTCGGTGACCCCTACACCACTGGGGATACAGCGATCATCACACCTGTACGGATTTACTCAAGCTAGCCTCACGTCAGACAACTTCATCCTGCCCACTAGAACTCAAACTTGGAGTGCCCCCTCAGGGAAGAAAGGATAACTACCCGTCAATGGCAAATTGTATAAGTTATATATATATATATATATATATATATATATATATATATATATATATATATATATATGGGGTCTGTTCTATTCGACATGAACTAAAATTGATCGACGTCTTTCTGTCGGTTCAACGGAGTGGAGACTACAACACTGCGGAAACCGAGGTAGCGGTAGGAATTGCACAAGCAGTTGGGTTAAGACTGTGTTTTGTGCATGTAGTGTAATCCATCTCCACCTGTGGCATGGAGAGCCGTAGCTGGGTTGGAAGGGGGACGGACACAGCAAGAGAAGCCTGCAGCTATTCGAGTGTCGTAAAGTATTATTTCCGGTATAGTCTTAGAGAACTTGGAATTCGGAGCAATCGTACTTATGTGCAGAAAGCGTCACAATATCATGGTGGTGGACGAACAATGTGGGCAATTTTAAGTATTGGCAAACTAACGGCCATACATGTCATTCAGAACAACGCTTTGAGTTCTTAGAGGAATAGAGACGACGCTTAGTTGTGCCTGACGCTGGTGCCATAGGAGAAGGGGTCTTTCTCGTCCGCACAGTGCTGCACCAGTGAGCAACATGCCTGAAGCTGAGAGAATTTAACGAATGTAGATGCCAGCTTCTTCACCAAACGTTAACCCGATTGCGCATATCTGGGAAGCACTTGGCAGTCGAATTGCAGCGAGACCAGCACCTCCAAATCGGTTGCAGAGCAGGATATCGCACTTATGGAGGAATAGCAACATATCCCTCAAGAGCTGGTTGATATAATTTCCATGCCAAAGCGGGTGTTTATCTGGCCTGGCCGCCCGAGGTGATCACACAGCACATTAAAGGGCAACGATAGTGACATTATCACTATTATGATTGCCACTTGATTCGTCGCTCTGGGTAAACACCACGTAAACCTGAAGTGAGGAGTTAAGACAACAAGGTATCATACTGTTACACACAAGTTACACTTGTAACTAATGTCAGAATGAAATATGTATATTCCTTATGATATTCCTTCTGAAATCCTAATTATTTTTTATAGTGTTGTATCATAAAAAATTAAAATTTCGAATGTTTGTAAATCTATGGGGCTTAACTTCTTTCGCTGGTTAGTCCCTAGGCTTTTAAACTACATAACTGACCTCAGGAGTCCTCCCCTAGGGAGGACTCGACTCTCCGACTGCGAGAAACCGCGTGTTCGGCTGCGAGGCGCTTTAGAACGCTTGTCTACTCCACTCCGGCAGTGTCACAACTGTCGGGGCTACAGAAAGAGAAGAGTGATATCAATGATCGGACGGACAGTTAATAATAGAATACACAAATTTCAAGGCTACAGCCCGAAACAGATTTGAACTCGTATGTTCAGCGGCACATTTCAACAGCATAACCACATCATCACGATGCAAGGACCGTAGCCATTACCTATGTGTTTAGAAACATAATCTTTAACCATTCCTGTTCCTATGTAGCTTGTTTCTCCACAGTTCTTCACACTTTTTTCCTCGTTTTATCGTTTGATCTATGCTATCTTACCACTAAATCAGGGGGGCTTCCGACTGGGAGTTTACCTCGTTACTGTTACAAAGGTTCAAAGGTTTGTACAGCTTATTGGACTTAACTACGGGGTAAACAGTCCCTAAACTTACAAACTACTTACATACTAACTAAGACTAAGAACGGCACAAATATCCATGTCCGAAGGGGTATTCGAACCCCCGACCGTAGTGGCCGTGCAGACCGTGACTGGAGCGCCTCAGACCCCGCGACCACCGCGGCCGGCTACTGTTACAATTGTCTTATCTGTTACATGTATGCTACCGAGCTATAAGGGATATAATGTGTTGAAGATATTCTTCAGTTGCTGGGATACGAATAACTGTAAATTTTTCCTCACTCTTTGTGCTTATTTAATATTCTTTATAGATATTGGAGGGCTTAAACTCGTGTCAAGATTAGTGAAAAAATATTCTGACCTGTGCACAGATGTTCGAGATCTTCATGTAAAGTAGCGACGAGGATGAAAACAAATATTAGTTTACAGCAGGGAGGGTTTCATTAACGTTATGGCAATAATAGAGAGAGAGAGATGGAGGAGCTCATTAGACTTGATAACTAGCAGACCGGGTGTTCTGCGCACGCGGCGGCCGTTGTCGGGACTGGCCCGACAGCTGCGCGCCGCCAACACTTCCCACCGACTGCCAGCCGAGCGGAAAGAGGGGCGGAGGCGTGCTGTTGAAGAGAGTAGCGGGCGAGGGAGGGGATGGGAGAGCGACACGCGGGCCGCGAGCAGCAGGTGTCGCCAGGGCGCCGGAGCGGCAGCGCGGCAAACTAAAGTGTTACCCTACAACACCTCCTGCAGTGCTACTCGTGTGCTGTTTTTATTCTAAACCAGCAAACCCGGTAAAAGCTTCGCAGTAGTTATTGTGTATGGGATACATAACCTAATCACTTTTCTTATTTTCCCTGTGTCTATCCCTTGCTACCTCCTCTATTTCCACAGCACATCCTGCCCCCTTCCTTTGTCCATCTCCACCTCCTTCTCCTATCTTTCTACATCACCTCTTATCCCACATTATCCATATTCTCCCACCTCCACTCTATGTCTATATTATCCCTGCTTTTTAAATCCATTCCATTCCCCCATTCTCTGTCTCCTGCTCCCCCTCTCTCTGATCTAATTTATTGTTGTTGTAATCGAGACTGTGATCGGGAATAGAAGTCAAAATGGATGGGCAAATCAATTGAAAACGGTTTATTAGATAGAAGTTTCGAACTGCCCTGTGAGGTTAGAAGTATGTTTAATGACCGTACTTTTCACGGTTTTATTGTATGAAGAGGTATGATTTTAAATTTAGGCATAAAAACAACTTTCCGGTTTTATGTAAAACTGTCTGGGAAAAGAAAAACAACACCACACATTTTTACAGCACAGCTCAGCATGTTTTTCTAGCAGCGAGCAGAACAGAACTGCTCTTAATAACACGTTTATATATTCTTCAGATTTCGACGTAGATGGTGTTGCTATTCCCCGTACGGCTCCTCCAGGGTAACGCTTGTGTCTATGAGTTTGTTTGAATTACTCGGGTTTCCGATCCTTGATTGACGTGAGTGCACTCGTTCTCTCCCGTTTATCCCTTTTATCCATTTTTAGTTGGGGGCGACGTTGTAGTGATAAATGTTATTGGTCCCAATCCCCGATTCCGACCAATGCTATCGGAAGGCTTTCCTTGGCTGTAAGGCGTATGCCGGATATGGTAAGCCCCACCCACTTATTCACAGTTGCGATACTCCTTTGCGCTACAATCAGCTTGTCTTATAATTGGCTGAATTGAACCGCGACTCTTTATTTACCCAGGTTATTTTACACTTATTATGTAATTTCTTCAATGGAAGTGAAGTTTCTTCAGCACAACAGTGTACATCCTAATAGACTTATCATCAAGAATATTATGAACACCTATGGCAAGGATAACAGCGGATATGTGTTTGGGGTGAATCGAGGTCTAGATAAGGCGCTGGAGGATATTGAGGTCTACATAAGACGCTGTACGGAATTCACATATAATCTGCCCACTTCTCACACTTACATCTTGTAATTTTGGGGGGATGGAGCGATGAGCATTGACGCCACATATACAGTCCCAGATCAGTTGCATTGGTTCAGTTTTGTCTTTTGTCGAGTTGGGTGGGAGGGGGATGGCGTTGGTTGGCAAAACATCAACTTCAATTCAGTACTGTGTCCCTAATGTACCGACATCACAAACCTAGCCAAGAGACGTGGAGCCTTATCTTGTTGAGAAATTCAACAGCCATCAGAAAAAGGAACCGTAAAAATAGTTGTAAGAGTCGAGTTGTCCTCGTTTTTATTTCCCGCATATTCCGACTTTAGAATCACATTCTACCCGTCAAGACGAATCGTTTGAATATGAACTCTATACGATACTTGCATTTTTAGGGATAGTAATTACAGTTTCATGTACGAACTATGAGATCGTGTTACAAGTGGGACTAGATATTTAAATCGAGGCTAGAGCCCTTACTCATTGAGCACACACACAAGCAGTTGTTGCTTTTCTGAAGATGGGCTCGCCGTCTACGAGTTGGGTGGCGAGACAAGGCAGGTGGCGAGGAACAATGGATTTCCCTCTCCACTGTGTCGCTCTGGGCGGTCTTTTGGACGAGACCACAGAGTAACATATACAGCGGAGCAGCCACTGTCCTACGCTCCCCTCGTAGTTCCGTAAGATGCTAGCAGGTGTCAGGCGGATCGCTGGGTTAGGGTGCCTCTCGCACGTCAGAGGGTAGCGTGGAGGGGAGGCTGAGGGGAGAGTTTGTGCCGCCTGCCACGAGGCCACGGCTGTGTCCGGCGTTTGAGGGGAGGTGGTGATGGGGACAGCCGCTACATGCCGCCTGCTCTGGCCAGTTTAAAGAGCTGCTTCTGACCACAGCGCCATCATGGGACATCTTACGGAACTGCTGGAAACCCGCCCTCCCCGCACCCCTGAGCGTAGGACCGGGCCCTTACGGAGGTTTCCCGTCTGTATATATTTGTCTGTGACGAGACCCCATACTATTCCGGGAAATACTTACCCGTTAAATCCTTTTAAAAGCGAAACACCATACAATTCAGAACAAAAGATGTTTACTCACAACTTTTAGCTGGAGGCAGAAAACCAGACAGAGCGCTGACTCAGTTCCACGTTGGCGCCAACAAGATGGAAATAGGTGCCTCAACTAGACATTAGCCGAATAACTATTGGCTGGCGAACCGTACAGCGTTTTAAGACGCACCATCTCATTGGTGGGCGAGCCACTAACGTGGAAATGCTAGAGGCATCACCTTATATGCACAGAGGTACGAGCGAAATTAAGACATTCTGTTGATCGCGCTGGCTGTGTGCCACTTTGTACAAAGGCTTGCAGTGCGACTCTCTCGCGGTGATTTCTTGTGTGAAGAGGCCCTAAAGACTGTAACGAGCACCACTGTTGGTCGAGCTGATCTCTACGAGTTTACGAGAGTGCACTCTTCCTCTCCCGATAATCCATTATTGTATTCTGGGCAACGTCCCAGAGATAAATTGGTACCAATCCAACGGTTCCGACCAAGGTTTTCGCGAAGTTTTCCTTGGTTGTAAGGTGTATGCCGGAACTGGTAAGCCCCTCCCACTTATTCCCAATTGGGATCTCCCTTTGCCCCACTATCAGATTCTCTGATAATTGGCTGAATAGAACCGCGACTCTTTATGGGCTGGAACTCAAACAGCCCGGTATTGTGTGCAACGGCTTAGGCGAACTTCACCCCAAGCAGTAATTACATCTTTCAACATTGCATAAAATTTCTGATATCATGACAGCCTTGAACGTAAACTGACGAAATAGTTTTATTTTTTAAAGTGAAGTAGGCTTGATCCTTCAGCCATTCTACGAACTATTATTTCTTTTGAAATTGTTTATACCTTTCTTCACGCTTTGATCTATCCAGAACTTGCAAATATAAATTCGATTTCATTTATCAACTACAGTCTTTTTGAAAAGACTTAGATCTATTAAAACATAAAATTCACAATCAGTTTTTTTATTACAAATAGTTGGAAGAGTAGTATCAAAATTGCAGCATCATAGTTAACTTCAGGTATTGTGTACGGCGTCTTACACAAGTTTACGATACTTGTGCGTCATGATTCCTTTAATGGGTTGTTCTGGACACACTGGGGCAAAAGTGAGCACTCTCCGGCTTGATTACGCCGCACAGTACATGTTTCAAGGGGCTGTTCTTTTATAAGTCGAGAGACTCGTATCTGCTAATTGGAATAATAAAGAAGGTAACTGGATTCATCACATCATGCAAAGCTCTGCCATTGGAAAAGGAACAGAGGGGCATAGGGTGGATTCAAATTTAGTAGGTATGATATTGTATATGGTTCGGGAGATGGAGATGGCTGTAATTTATTTTTGGCGGTATGTGGAGTAAGGGGGCAGGTTCAGCGTATTGAAACTCGAGGTGCGCCAAGGCACTATGAATCGATAGTATCAGATACGCAATAAGATTGTTAGAATCGAGTTTGTCGATGATGTAGGGTATTACGATGTGTTCGATATGTGTGAGCAAATGGAGGAATTTGATGTGTTAGTAAAATACCATCTTCGGGAGATTCTAATCGCTTGTGAAGGGCGATGCTAATTGCATGGCGTTCAAGGATCAGGAGGAGTTGTGCAATTATTTTGTGTGCGTAGATAACTCTGCCGATGAACCGTACTTTTAGGAATCTGTACTATCACCATCTTTATCTGTGGGGTACACCATTCAAGGAAGATTAAAGTTATAACAACTCTGATTTTTTCCCTAAGAGCTGGTTACCGATAGGAACATGTGGTTTATTTTAAAATACGCACAAAGACGGGAGCACTGAGCAGCACATTGAACCATAGCGGACGCGTATTGAGTTATTACTATTACCAATAATTGAAAGATTACGTTCACAGTAAAATAAGAGTGTGTAAACCTCCATTTTCATTATGTGCCACAGATTTAGATTCGTCACCGGTTGAGTGAGACATGTGGTGATTGTGTTGTGGATTGTCCAAACTACGTTTGTGGATGTGATCAGGTAAGGTATAATGTCGAGTGACAATATACCAAGACTACCTCGCTCTTGTTCCAGCCAGCCGAAAGAGATATACGAACGAAAAGAAAAATTGTTTTGAAGGATCGCCGACGGACTGTGGAACTAATCGCCCGAATATTGGTATTTCCATCATGAGAACCGGAAAATACAGAAGTGTGCTCCAGGTGGGTGCCGTGAATAGTGACGGAATACCAAAGGTATGTGCGCGTGGCATGTTGTCAAGCTATCTTGACAATAACGACTGCATGAATGGGACATTCATTTCGTCGACTGGAACAAATGATGAGGTGAAGATACAAGTTTTCAAACATAAAAGAAAAGGCCAATCAGCTGAATGGAACCACACAACTCACCATCACGAAAGAAAGCGGATGTCAATGATAAATAAATAAATATAAATAAATAAATAAAATTCCTCTTGCTATGTTCTGGGTCAGCGAAGGCGTGTATCTTACTCACTGTGTTACAAAGATTACGACAATTGCAAGTGAATATTACTGAAATTTTTGCTGGGAAAATTCCTTTAAGCATGTGTGGAACGATCAGAAACACATTAGGCGGACGCAGGTGTTTCGTAATATTTCACCTCGCACCTAGCGACTATTGGCTTTCCCTGAGGATGGCCGGCCGCGGTGGCAGAGGGGACTGAGGCGCTCCAGTCACGGTCTGCACGGCCACTACGGTCGGGGGTTCGAATCCCCCCTCGTGCATGGATAAATGTGCCGTCCTTAGTCTTAGTTAGTTCATAAGTAGTTTGTAAGTTTAGGGTCTGATAACCCCGTAGTTATGCCCATTAAGCTATACAAACATTTGAACATAAGCTATACATACATTTATTATTTATTCCCTGAGGATGACAGACGACCTTTGTGGTCGCACAGTCCATACCTGTGTTGCAGTCGCATCAGAAATTTTCCACACAACAAAGCAGAGTTCGAATGGAGCGTTCGATGCGAGCACAGCGTCGTCGTTGTGGACGGAAAGATAGATCTGATACAACTGGAGGAGGAGTGTTCATCGCTGTGGACAAAGATATTGTTTCTACTGAGATCGAGGTTGAAAGTAACTGTGAAGTTATCTGGGCACACATAACAGGTCTAAAAGAAGTAAAATTAATAGTTGGGTGTTTTTACCGGCCCCCCAGTGCTGCTGTAGCAGTTTTAGAATCATTCAAGGAAAGTCTACACCAGGTAGTGCATAGGTATCCGGGCCATGTAATATTAGTCGGAGGTGACTTCAACCTTAAGAGTATAGATTGGGACCTCGCTAGTTACATTTCAGGCGGTACAGACAAGCAGTCTTGCGAGCTACTTTTGCACACATTCTCCGAAAACTGTCTTGAGCAGTTAAACCGGCAACCCACGCGCAATGGAAATATTCTAGACCTTATAGCCACAAACAGGCCTGACCTTATTAACGATGTCTGTGTAGAGACAGGAATTAGTGATCACGATATCGTCATAGCGTCGATGGTGACCAAAGTTCATAAACCAGTCAAGAAGGCTAGGAGCGTGTTTTTGTTGGGGAAAAGCCGACAAGCAAATGTTACGATCGCACTTAGAAAATGAATGGGCATCGTGTAATTCTGGGACTATGGATGTAGAGGAATTGTGGACTAAATTTAAATGCATTGTTAATGAAGGGTTAGAGAAATATGTGCCAGTAAAGACGATTAAGGATGGAAAAGATCCACCGTGGTATAATAATAATGTTAGAAAGCTGCTGAGAAAGCAAAAGCTGTTGCACTCTCGATTCAAAAAAGAACACGCAAATGATGACAGGCAAAAGTTAGTAGAGATTCGTGCGTCTATAAAAAGATCGATGCGTGAAGCATACAATAATTATCACAGCCATACCTTAGCAAAAGATCTTTCCGAGAACCCGAAAAAATTCTGGTCCTACGTAAAATCGATAAGCGGGTCAAAGCCCACTGTCCAGTCACTAGTTGATCATTCCGGGGCAGTAATAGAAGAAAGCAAACGGAAAGCTGAAATTCTAAATTTAACCTTTAAGAAATCTTTCACGCAGGAGGACCGCACAAATATACCATCATTTGATCAACGTACTAATTCCGAAATGGGGGACATAGCAATAGGTATTTCCGGTGTAGAGAAGCAGCTGAGAGAGCTAAATACGAAAAAGTCTGCTGGTCCGGATGGTATACCAGTTCGGTTTTACAAAGACTATTCTGCGGCATTGGCCCCCTACTTAGCTTGCATTTATAGCGAATCTTTAATTCAGCGCAAAGTTCCTAGTGATTGGAAAAAGCGCAGGTGACTCCAGTGTATAAGAAAGGAAAGAGAACTGACCCATACAATTACAGGCCAATATCGTTGACATCGGTTTCATGTAGAATTTTGGAGCATATTCTCAGTTCGAATATAGTAAATTTCCTTGAAACGGAAAAGCTTCTTTCCATGAATCAGCACGGGTTTAGGAAACATCGTTCATGTGAAACTCAGCTTGCCCTTTTCTCACATGACATCTTGCGAGCCATGGACGAAGGGCAACAGGCGGATTGTGTTTTTCTCGACTTCAAAAAGGCGTTCGACACGGTGCCACACTGCAGACTGCTAACGAAGATACGAGCTTATGGAATAGGTTCACAGATTTGTGACTGGTTGGAAGACTTCCTAAGTAATAGAACGCAGTACGTTGTTCTCGACGGCGAGTGTTCATCAGAGACGAGTGTATCGTCAGGCGTGCCCCAGGGGAGTGTGATAGGACCGCTATTATTTTCTATCTATATAAATGATCTGATGGACAGAGTAAGTTGTAATTTGCGGCTGTTTGCTGATGATGCTGTGGTGTATGGGAGGGTGTCGTCTGTAACTGACTGTAATAGCATACAGGTTGACTTAGACAAAATTTCTAGTTGGTGCGAAGAATGGCAGCTAGCTCTCAATGTAGAAAAATGTAAGGTGATGCGCATGAGTAGAAAAAACAGTCCTATAATGTTCGAATACAGCATCAGTAGTGAGCTTCTTGATGCGGTCGCGTCGTTCAAATATCTAGGCGTAACATTGCAGAGCGATATGAAATGGAACGAGCATGTAAGGACAGTTGTGAGTAAGGCAGACAGCCGACTTCGGTTTATTGGGAGAATTTTGGGAAGATGTACTTCACCTGTAAAGGAGATCGCATATAAAACGCTTGTACGACCACGTCTTGAGTATTGCTCAAGTATTTGGGACCCGCAGCAGATCGGTTTGAAGGAAGACATAGAGGCGGTTCAGAGGCGAGCAGCTAGATTTGTTACCGGTAGGTTCGACCAATGCGCGAGTGTCACGGAAATGCTCCGGCAACTCAATTGGGGATCGCTGGAAGAAAGACGACGTTCTTTTCGTGAATTTCTGTTAAGTAAATTTAGAGGGCCGGAATTTGAAGCTGAGTGTAGTACGATCTTGCTGCCGCCTACTTACATTTCGCGTAAAGATCACAAAGATAAGAGAAATTAGGGCTCGTACGGAGGCATATAGGCATTCTTTTTTTCCTCGTTCAATTTGGGAGTGGAATAGGAAAGGAAATGCCTAGTAGTGGTACAGTGTACCCTCCGCCACGCACCTTACGGTGAATTGCGGAGTATGTATGTAGATGTAGATGTAGAAGCTACAGCGAGTTTACGTCGAGAATTTACAGACGTTACATAGTTTGGTTGTCATTAGTTTGTTAAAATAAATCTGATGTGTCATAACTCAATGAACATCGGATATCGTACAGGTCTTTTTACCCAAATTACTGTCATTTCTTTGAGAAAGGTGACAAACATTTTTTTTTCCAGAAACTTTACATACACCAATCAGCTGCAGCCGGCTTATGTCCGTCCCTCAGTACTGGTGTCTATGACCTGTTTCTCTGGAAACGACAGATCGAGAAAGTGGTAGGAATGCGGAAGAACACGTAGCACTCTGTCAGAAAAAAATGACGGTATTTAGGTAGCGGAGAAGAAACTTAATATGTGACACACGGGAACTATGGGGAAGGACTTCTTCGTGGTGGAGTGGAGGAGATTAATATGATGAGATGATTTGATAGATGGTAAAATGGGTATTTGCTGGGATTGCGTTGATGGTTCGAGAGAAAGACTGATATTCTTCTGGGAGAGGTGACTGAATGTGCACTAGTGGAGGTTTGGTACAATGTGTAGTTAGAAGAGCGGTATCTCACTACGGTTCGACTGGAGGTGGGACACAGCAGGGTTGTGGGATTCGAGTTTTCGGATGGTGTAGGATTTTCGGATGTGATCAGTGTATGTGCAGACAGGTGGAAACGTCATGAGCAGGTAGATAATCCTTGTAGAGTTAGGTAATCGAATGCCAAATGTGATTCGGAATGCGGTGGTGTGCAGACGAGTCTGCCAATGTACCACCCAAGCAGTGGCGGCGTCTCCTGTATGTTCACTCGTTCAATAAACCCGCGGAAAACAGCTCGTCTTGAAAAATAGGAACCAAATAAATAAAAAGTGTTTTTAAACTATCATTCTTCGTTTTGTTCTTCTATCAGATTATTTTATATACACATTCAAAGTATTTTTATGGCATTAGAAACGTTTTACGTCGCGGAGATAGCACGTATACGAGTCGTAGCGCGGTCGCCTAACATAGGCGGCAGTGGCCGCAGCATTGCAGTGCACTTGCACGGCTAAACCCCATGGAGGGAGCATATCGGCGCTCCCATGGCAGGGAGGGGCAACGGGAAACGACGCTTTTAACATCGGCGTTGGAGCTGGTAAAGACATCACCTCCTGGCTACTCGAGCTCTGGCGGTTACGCACGAATGGTTCCGAAGCAAGACAAATGGAATTACTGAACACACCTTGCGCGAATAGCCGTGTTGTCATAGGCATCGCGCTGCGTTGTCTAATGTAGTGGGTTCGAGACCGAATACAAGCAATTCTTTTTAAAACCAATCTTATATATATAGGGACATGTGGTTTATTTTAAAATACGCACAAAGACGGGAGCAATGAGCGGCACATTGAACTATAGCGGACGCGTATTGAGTTATTACTATTACTAATAATTAAAAGTTTACGTTCTCAGTACAATAATAGTGTGTAAACCTCCATTTTCATAATGTGCCACAGGTGTGTGTGTGTGTGTGTGTGTGTGTGTGTGTGTTTGTGTGCGTGTGTGGCGTCTGTTCCGCAAGAACAGACGTCAGTTCTGATCCTGCAGTTATTCTGTGAATATGAAATATTTAACTCTTTGAAAAGAATTGGAGGTGAGGAGGGGTGCTGCTTATAGTTTCAAGTGACCCGGAGATAGCTTGTCTTTTCATCGTAACAGATTCATTGAAGCTTGGTAGGCCGACGCCTCAACTCGAGGTGACGTAAGCGCAAACAAGCCGAAATACGACATTTAGCAGATCAATTAACTAAAATCTATCTAGAGAGGGATAGAGAAACTGGGACGCTTTCCCACGGCGCAACTCGCAGAGGTGAGCTAAATAGGTTCCGTCGCGCCGAGTGGGGATTGGGGGGCGGGCGCCACTATCAAGATCAGACACTGAAAGAAGTGAACCTCCATTTCTATGAAGAACCAGCCGCCACTGCACCCATTTATACGTTGTGCAAGCGTTATCACAACTACCTTAATCTGTTCTTATCGTGATATTTGCCGCGGTAGAGTGGCCAAGCGCATTGAGGCGCTACGCTGCGAGGTGCGAGGCCATTCCCCGTAGGGGGTTCGAATCCCCTCTCGGGCATGAATGTTTGTGACGTCTTTAGTTATAAGGTAGTTCATACGTAGTTTGCTATCCGTTGCTATAAGTCATGGTTGCAAAATACTAACTCGGATTATTTAAGACGTATGGGAAAACTAGTGGAATCCGACATCGGCGTAGATCAGTTTGGATTTTGGAGAAATGTAGGAACACAGGAGGCAATAAATTACGACTTATCTTAGAAGATTGGATAAGGAATGCGAAACCTACGTTTTTAGCGTTTATCGATTTTGAAAAAGCTTTTGACAATGTCGACTGGAATACACTCTTCCAAATTCTGGAGGTAGCAGGCGTAAAATATAGGGAGTGAAGAGTTATATTCAACCTATATAAAATCAAGACAGCTGTTATTAGACTCGAAGGGCAAGAAAGGGACGCAGAGGTTGGAAAGGGAGTAAGACAGGGTTGTAGCCTTTCCCCAATGTTGTCCAATCTGTGCATTGTACAGGGCCGGCCGCGGTGGCCGAGGGGACTGAGGGGCTTCAAGTCACGGTCTGCACGGCCACCACGGTCGGGGGTTAGAATCCCCCCTCGGGCATGGATATTTGTGCCGTCTTAGTTCGTAAGTATTTCATAAGTAGTTTGTAAGTTTAGGGACTGATGACCCCCGTAGTTAAGTCCCATAAGATTTACAGACATTTTTTACATTGAACAGGCAGTAAAGGAATGGAAGGAGAAATTTGGAGAGGGCATTAAAGTGCTGGGAGAAGAAATAAATACATTGCGGTTGGCCGATGACATAGTAATTCTGCCAGAGACTGCAAAAGATCTCGAAGAGCAATTTAATGGAATAGACAGTGTCTTGAAAGGAATATATAAGATGAAAATTAACAAGAATAAAACAAGCAATTGAATGGAATGGACAGTGTCTTGAAAAGAAGATATAAGATGAACATTAGCAAGAATAAAACAAAGGTAATGGAATGCAATGTCAGAAAATCAGGCGCTTTTGAAGGAATTAGATTAGGTAATGAGACAAAAGTAGTAGATGAATTTTATTATTTGGGTAGTAAGATAACTTCTAATGGCCGAAGTAAAGAAGATATAAAATATAGAACGGCTATGAGAAGAAAAGCGTTTCTGAAGAAGCAAAATTTGCTGACACTCAATATTAATTTAAATGTTAGGAAGTCCTTTCTGAATGCATTTGTTGGAGTGTAGCATTGTATGGGAGTGAAACGTGGACGACAAGGGGTTGAGATAAAAAGATGATAGAAGCTTTTGAAATGTGGTGCTACAGACGAATCATGAAAATTAGATGGGTAGAACACCTAAATAATGAGAAGGTGCTCAACCGAATCCGGGAGAAAAGGAGTTTCTGGCATATCCTGACTAAGAGAAGAGATAGATTGGTTGGACACATTCTGAGACATCAAGGAATTGTCAACGTAGCATTAGAAGGAAGCGTGTGGGGTAAAAATCGTAGAGGGAGACCGAGGGACGAATATAGTAAGCAGATTCAAAAGGATGTAGGTTGCCAAACGTATTCTCAAATTAAGAAACTTGTAAAGGACAGGGTAGCGTGGAGAGCTGCATCAAACTAGTCTGCGGACTAAAGACCACAACAGCACGTAGTTTATACTTTTAGGGACTGATGACCCCTCAGTTAAGTCCCTTAAGCTTAACAAACATTTCAACATTTTATAATAATAATTTCGTGTGACTTATTGGCCTGGTGCAAGTCTTCCAATTGGACGCCACTTCGGCGACTTGCGTGTCCCTAGCCTACCCCAGTTATCCAACTGGGGAAAGGGGACCTACGTCGAATCCGAACCACGTGTCATTTCTGGCGACTCCTTAAGTCGTTGAGAGGTGAAGGATGGGTTAAAGTGCAGACTGCATTAAAATCCGAGGTCCGACCGGGTTTTGAACCCGCGACCCTTCGGTTTCCCGTCGAGCACTTTACCCCAAGACCACCGGGCTGCCGGCCGCGGTGGCCGCGGGGACTGAGGCGCTCCAGTCACGGTCTGCACGGCCACTACGGTCGGGGGTTCGAATCCCCCCTCGGGCATGGATATTTGTGCCGTCCTTAGTATTAGCTAGTTCATAAATAGGTTGTAAGTTTAAGGACTGATGACCCCGTACGTAAGTCCCATAAGCTCTACAAACATTTGAACATTTGAACCACCGGGCTCGACTTTTAAACACGATATTTGTGACCTCAGTGTGGAGGAGCTAACGAGAGGGAAAATGTTGACTGGAGTTGATTCAACTGCCCGAATGCTACCACACAGCCAAGTGTACAGGCATTGGCCTTTTGGTGTGGTGTGGCCGGTTTTCGGCGTTCGCCCTCCGCTGCCGCGGTAGAGGAAGGCCTTAACGACTGGTCGCCAGGCGACAGGGCAGCCCTAATGAAGCAATTAGCACGCGACGCCGCCGCTGCAGCTATCGACACCGCGCGGTCTGGCCTGCCGATAGCAGGCACGGCAGCCGCCGCGCGGGCAAACAGCCTGGAAACGGCTGTTCACACTCCGCCCTCGCGCCGCCACTAAAGCTGCACCGTCAGTGTATACTGTAGTTTCCACGAAAACACCGCGCAGTAGTTCCAATAGCAGGTCCCCGTTTTGCGCTGGCGCTCCGCATTCCGCATCGGCCAGACGGAAGCCTGTCGGCCCGGCACTGCAGCCACGCCGCTACCTGCTGGCCTGTTTGGGCCGCGCTTGTGGGGCTCTGAGCGACGACTGGCGGGTAATCAGGCCTGGTAATGACCGGCTCCCCGGCTAATGGAATAATATATCAGCAGCGGCGCCAGCCACCTGCCGCATCGACCCGCGGGCGCACCTGGCCGATGGCCGGACGCACCTCTTCTCAGCCAACTCGCCTGTCCAACCATTACTTGTCGCGCCAATCCGGAATTACAGGTGGCGCCCCTGAAGCAGCAGGTGTGATCGCTGGCCTCTTAACTACTGCACATTGTAAGGTGTCAGGCTACAGAGACATATTTCCCTGCATATTCCGACCTTTGAAACAGTATTTATTGCTGGCAAGTAATGTCTTGACAGCTCAGTTCATCTATTCGTTTCAAAGTAGTTCTTAGTCGAAGCACAGTATTAGATCGTGATAATTAACATTTTTCGAGGCTGGAGCAATTAACAGTTCTGAAAATTACACAGAGGGAATATTTTAGGCTTTTTAGCTCACAATCTGTCATTTACGATGCCACTGCAGACAGTGCTTGGCAAGTGTATGTCACTGGTTGCAAACTATGGTGCAACATGACTTCGGCTGCGAACGGAAGTCCCTACGCATCGTGATACGACCCAATTAGCGTGGGTGAACCTAAACGCTGTAGTAGCTCGTCCGTGATTGGCCGGTTGGTGGGTGAGCTTACCGTTATATGACAGCGCATCTGGTGAGCGGAGGCTCCGCGACGTGGCGCGAGCTAGGGCCAGAAGTGGGTAAAAAGACCGGCAAGGGTATATTCAGTGGCAGCGAGAATTTTTCTCACTCCGACGCTTCGTCAGGTGAGCGACTCACTGTGTTGGCGGTGTTAGCACTCTGTGGGCGGAGAAGACTCTTTTTCGGTACTTTACTGGAAAGAGCAGCTCTGTCGCAAGCGGATCTGAAGTTACCTCTTATTTAAGAGTAAACAGATTGTGCGATATTTGCTGTGTTAGTCAGACACTTCTTGCCTGATGCGAAAAAGTACAGAATGGTATAGTTAACGCCTGTGGGCGAATTGTATTGGCACCACGGTGAGTTGATTTGTGTAATGAACTTACTACGCCAGTAGTGAGATCAGGAAGTGTTAGGTGTTCTCAACATCATTCAGACATAGGAGTTGATTCAGACAGAAGTTGATTCAGACAGAAAAGTTCATTCTGTTTCAGTAACGCCGACCCAGCTTGCAGTCATCTCAACAAACGGTACTGTGTGCAAACAGCATAGGCATTCAACACTCCCAAAGTAACAGGAAATACGATACTCATTCCGTGCGACAGCCTCGAATGTATTTGTAACTCTTGTCAGTTTAAAGTGAAGTTAGGCGCGATATTTTAGCCATTTTGCCGAATGTATATTTGATTACGGAAAGGCCTTTATCTAATTCTATAATTTCTATATGGTTTTACGCTTAATATATTTTTCTCCCAGTTCAACATCTGGTATCCAAACGTATTTTGAAATTCTGTAATTATATTCTGTATTCTTTTTCTAAATAATTTAGGTAAACTTTCACTGTGTTTACTTTCAGTAGCTAGTAACGTCAGTTTTGTACCCTTTCTGACCTTACTAGTATTTTATAGGCACATGTGTGTTTTGTCTTACAGGAGATGTGATCTAATTTAGCTTAAGTAATGTCACCTAGGCCTAGCCTAAACCGACGAGGAGCATCTTGCTGAATTCTACGTGACTTAGTATTAGGTTCTTCCGTGCAGGAACCAAGGATACGTGGTTAGATAGCCACTGCACAATAAAATTAGTTGGAAGTTTATGCAGAGTTGCGAAACAACACGTTTTCACTGTTAGAACATCGCAAACTAGGGTTGAATAGATAATAAGAGCTGCGCAAGAGAAACCAAACCAAACGATGCTTTGCACGCTAGAGGTCTCTATCTGTGCTCGCCCGAACTTGCGAATGCACGGAGTTACGTGGCAGTCCGCTAGATGCCTATGTCGTCGCTTAACACGTTGCGATCAACTACATTAGGTTTTCTTCGTGCTCGTTCGAGGATGCCGTACTCGAAATATCCGACCGTGTAGTCTGAGAAAATGGTAAATATGCTTCTCCGGTTTCGTGGTTTTAAAAGATTTTGAGGTGTATAAGACCACGCCACATCGTATTTCTAAGGAAACGTTTCAGTTTCGTTGTGAAAATTAATAGTTTTTTTTAATAACGTTACTTTGTCGATTTACGATATTGTAGAATTAGTTGATTCTAATTTTCTCTAAGTCTGTGTGAAATGCCCGCAGTCTGTCTCGCACTTGCCCTTTATTCTTAAATCTTGAACTGAAAAAGTTTGAGAGCGTGTACCTTGCTGAGGGCTACGATTTACGTTACACATTACCGCAAATGAAATGTAGTTGAAACTAGTGAGTGCCGCATTTGAAAGCCAACAAAAGTAGCGAAAGTTTAGCTTATTGTGTCGAACACTGCAGGACAGTAAAACGAATTACTAGGTATCAATTCTGGATATAGTGTCGGAAGTTCATGTGAATTTTACTTGTTAACTTTCAGAATACACTCTGAACACATGTAAATTTTCCCTTAGTCACAACCGATTGAGATGAAGTATCTTCGTACGATAGCACACAGCAGTGTTATAGAAATAATTAATTCTGAGTCAATTCTTAAGACGTTGCGATAACAGCTCCACCTAACGGGTTTCAATCTTTGTGACCTTTCTTCAGGTAGACACATTTCCGGCTTCCTAATGCCTGTAACATCGATCATGTTATATATTCTAGTGTACTAGATTATATAGTTTTATTTCTGAATAGTCGAATCGCCTTGTATCATATTTGTTCATTTTCATTTCTTCTTTTCTTCTTGCAGCTTTTATTACATGAATGCAAGCATTTTTAATACTGATGTTGCCTAAAATCGTAGGCAACAGAAAACTGGTGCCGAGGTTATACTGAAAAACGGTCGTCAACTGTAAAAATTTCAAAAGTTTATACTTTTATGTTTTATTATTATTTTTCTTATTTGCCTAGAGCGTTGGACACTAATGCTGAACAGATGTGAGTACAGTTCTACCGGCTGGTATCAGGAAGGTGTAACAGACACAGTGTCAGCTCGCAGTCACGTAAAGCTGCTGTGGCGGGCGCCCCACACGACCGACGCGACGTAACCCAGATCGAGTGGCAGCCCGCTGCAAACATTCATACGCAAAATAATCGTTCAGAGCGGAGCGCGCTCCAGAGGGTACAAGCGACCATAATATTCAATAAGCAGGCATCAATTGCACACTTTGCATGTTGCACACTACTTGGTGATTGCTGCTTACAGGCGCGGGGAAGCGGTGATGTCATTCCCAATCGTTGATGTTAGAAATTCTCAAACGGCAGTACCGACTCGATCGACGACAAGTAGGATCCCTGAAGAATCTACTGTCATGATGTAACTCGTGTGAGTCTTTGTCCTTTGATTAGTTTACCTAGGTTTAAGTAGTTTGTAAGCTACGGACTGGTGGCCACGCAGTTTGGGCCGATAGATTTACAAACATTTGAACATGTAACTCGTTTCTTCCTTCAATGCAATTTATTAGAACAAAACTAAAAAAGAAAGGTGAGTACTTCTCTGTCTGTATGACAATAAGCATAACGGTTGTTAATGCTACATCACCACAAAATATCCATAATACTAAAATGTCCACTGGTTTGCAGTTACAGTACGTATAACATTCAAGTCACCAATCTCGGACATCAGTGAGGAGGATCTAGAGTTCTTGCGTTCCCACAGTCGGCGGCGGTGCTGCGGGGCCCCGATGGCGTCCTTGGTTGCGCGGCTGGGCGGCAGAGCAGCGGCGGCGACGACGTTGGAAAACGGTGAAGTCGCAAGTCCCTTGGCTGGCGTCCGACTGCCTTGGGTAGGCTGTGCGCCACCTTAAGTACGCGCGCGGAAGGATATCTGCCTGCCCTACTTCCAGATCACGTGTACGGTGAACTGGAGGAAGTCCCTGCTTTCTGGCGCCCTGGGAGTTCGGTGAACGCCGCCTGCGAAATCAGATTGTGTTCGCCTGGCAACGTGGCAACCAGTGACGCATATGTGTTGTGAGTGTTGCCGGTGTAGTAGGCGGACACGACAGTCCAAAGAGCACTGCGTGCACCGTGCTTTGTACCCATACGACGTATGCGACATTTACATGTACGTGACCAAGCGGCTGCCTCCTAGCTTCTTATCCAATGTGATGTAGAGACAGGGTGAGAAACAGTAATGAAACAGTATTGGCATGGACATATTATTCAGAACATACAGCTGTTGCTGTTACGTGATCTTCCACGTTTAGAGGCTGTCGTGTAATTCAACTCAGGTTCACACGACTTGTCGCGGCCCACCAGTTGCGCTGACTGCATTCACAGCGTCTGCGCTACCCCATGTCACATCACGAGGGGAAGGTGTGCTCTATCCCACCTTGCGTGGTACAGCTAATTACGAAAAAATCCTCAGAATCGGTCAAACTCTGGCCCACTGGTAGGTTGGTTGGAATTAGCATCGAAAGTGTCAAGGCCCTGACAGAATCGATGGTCCACAAAATAGCAAGCTGCTGCAGGCTGCCCTGGCGTTAAGCAGCAACCTGACGTGATGTAGGCAGTAATTCGCCAGTTAACCATTACTTCGAGAAATTCGTTAAACAATACTGTGAAACAACGATTTGCTCGAAGCATAACAGGTTTTGAACTCGAAGATGCATCTAGATGTTTCTTACATGTACTGAATTAAAATTAAAATGTTTGTATATCTATGGGATTTAAATACTATGGCGTTAGAGCGCTCGACCATTCCACCGTGTCATGCAGGATTACCTAAGACACGAGATATCTACAGTGATAAGAGCGCCTTCGATCCTAAAGTGCTTGCAACCTGCAAAATCGGGAATATTTGAAGATAGCTTGGAAGTGGATATGACTTGAGCCTCCGTTCTGCTGCCTTTGGTGAAATCAGTTGACTGTTGACAGTCTCTTGACAAAGAGATGGAGTTATGAATTATTCCTGTCACAGTCATTATTTTTCTGACTGTAGACTTTCTTGTTCGGTGACACATGCAGCCGATGTCGTCACACGTCAGTGCCCTGCCAAATTTACGACACTTAAAACTGCCTTCCGCTTTCATCTCTGACTTGGCTGGCGGCTGCTTGCAGCAAACAAAGTTTCGCAACCTGTTCAGAAATGTTCCGATGTTTGTAAACCTATTGGACCGAGACTTACAAACTTCTTAAACATACGCTAAGGAAAACACACACACACTTGCCCAAGGGAGAACTCAAACTTCTGACTAAACTGCTTTCCTAATCCGTAGCATGACGAAACCCACCAACTGGACCATTAACGGTACGTTTAGAGAACATTATTGTATGGTAGTTAATCCCTGAGAGTGTGAAACACGAAGCAGAAGCTTTTAAATTACTTGCCTTGTAGCGGTGGTTTGGAGAACAGTACTGCATGGTAGATATCATTGACAGTGTGAAACACGGAGCCCGAAGAGAATGGATGATTTTAAAATATTCAGCCGAAGACGGATATAGAAAATTATGTGAACAAATTACATAACACATCATACGGTTCTTTGCAGATTTGGCGAAGAAAGTAAAATATGAAACGCGGTGAAGCAATGGACAGATGTTTGTTGGGACACCAGAGAATAACTTCAATGCTAGTGGAGGCAACTGTAGTGGGTATAAAATTTTGAAGACAGAGATTTGAATACATCAAAGACATAGATGTAAATGCTGTCTCAGATTGAGTGCTTGGCGTAGTAGATGAAGATAGCAAACCATTTAGAAAAAATAAAAAAGGTCATCACGATAAAAGCCACACTGTAGAAAAGGAAATACATCTTACATCCAGGGGCAGTGCCACTGGTCATCACCCATGCCTGTGCTGTATTTCATCAGGACAATGCTTGCGTTCGTGTGGCTGCTACGTCCTGTGTATCTTGCAGCTGTAGGCAGTTGGACATAGCGATTCTCAATGCCTGATAGCTCCATATACTGAAACATACGGGGTGCCGTGAATAGCGTCAACGAGATTTCCTTCTCCCATCTGCACACGTCAGCTTGCGAGAACTAGGCAGTAACGTTGATCTGTTTCAGGCATTTTCCAAAGTCGTTACATGTAATGAGTAACGGTTCAGTGAAAGTCGTCGAGCATGTTTATTAGGTCAACGTAAAATGTCTCTACCCTTCTTGCATTTTTACGGCTTTTCGGTTAGTAACCAAAAACAGAGAACTATATGTAAAATTATTGAGTACTCACAAATATCAAAGCGAGTAAGTCTATTCAGCATGGCTGGTAAGATATAAGTAAATGAAAGTGAGAAATTCACATTGTCGTATAATGACTCTATTAACCACACCTGTAGTTTATCCCAACGGCCACATCTGAGCATTTATCATGTCAATCCATTTTATTACCAGGAGTATGGACATCCTCGTGGGAGTGGGAGCGGATTGAGGCGCAATGCGGCGAAGCGCGAGGCCGTTCCCCGTCGGGGGTTCGAATCCCCCCTCGGGCATGGAGGTTTGTGCTGTCTTTAGTATATCTATTTCGTAAGTTTAGGGACTGATGACCACGCAGTTCAGTCTCATAAGCTTAACAAACATTTGAATAGGCTTGTGTGAGTGAGGTTGATGATGAAATTATTATTAATTGTTGCTGCCATTACAGTATATAAAGGCTAATACAAACATCGGTATAGAATCAAAGAGCCCCTAAATGTGTTGTTTGAGTCTAGCAGTCCACACGGCTTCCACATATTGTCAAAGCAGCAGATAAAGGTGGAGCAAATGAAGGTGGATTTTGTGCCAATCTTTGCACATTCATCGACTAAATATTTACGGTAGCTAAAAGATCTTGAGAAAAGGGAGGCTAAGGCAGCAAAGAAATATGCGATGTAGTCTGCGCGTCACGAGTGACCGTCGGCAAGGTGTGAACATATGATAGGCTTCACAGATATAACGCGAGCTGGTTGGTGGACCGTCAGTACGTTCTTAGATGAAATGACTGATACCCCAGGTTACCCAAGAACATAATACTGGATCAGCGAACAGTAAGGCGATGACTGTGGCAGACGTCTGCTACGGTATCTGCAGACGCTAAAATGAACATCATGGTAGTACAGGCATATTGTGATTCGTCGGTGAAAGCAATATCCTTCCAATCGCAAATTAACTTGCACCACCAAGACGAATATCCAGCCCACCAACCACCCAGTGCTACATCTCTGAAGCCTTTGATGCTGTTGCCTTCCCATATGTACAAAGCGTCCTGGCGGTCACATTGCGACAGATTAATTCGCAACCATACGCACGACTCAGTGTTCAAAACATTTTCGTCGCCCAACGCACTGCATTAATAACTTCGCCTTCCTATTCCCCGATATATTACCTATCAAAAACGTGTGGTTCAATATCAAGGAAAGATTGGTCCTTTATAAAGCACTCGTTGCTACAATTTCGGCAATATGTGGAAGCACTATAGACTATTGTACCCCAACAATACATCAGGAACATCTTTGATTCAATGCTGTGGCGTTTAGCAGGGTATAAAGCCAGGAATGCGGCAACACTCAAAAGTGATTTAATAATGCTCTTCGCATGTGGCTGTGATATCCCCGATCCTTCTGGGTGTTGCATTTTGGAAGACCATCAAGGATGTTCTTCATCAACTGAAAAGGCCTAAAAATTCCAATGTTCGGATATTTCACCCAAAAATAAATTGATTTTCAACAATTAGTTATCAACAATTGATATCCGAGGTATATTTTAATGTTAGAAATAGAAAAATTTAATGACATTTATGAAATATCGCATTTTTAGATGTACTGATTACATATTTCTATTGTTGATACATAAAATACTTTTTCAGATACTTCTTTCGTTATAATTTACAGACAAACTGAAGTAGAAATGAGATAGTTTGTAGGAGAAGATTTTGATTTCATGACTTTAAAACCCTCCCCCTAGAAAGAGTTGAAAATAGTTACGAATGAAAATTGTTTTGTTTGTAACCTCAACAGTATTGTAGTAGCTTGAAATTTCTAAATCATTTGCACAACGTCCATGTGTCATGTATTCGGTTTCTGAGGCGGAGAAACTGACTCAAATCGCTTACTGAATTACTTTCGTGCGTGGTGAGAGGCGAAACACAGTCATGTTTACTTGTATGTTGAACAGTTGCATTAAGTGTTAGAGCTCTTCATAACGTTACCAGAAAAACAGCACACGCCCCCGATACCATCTTCTACGGACTCCTAACTACGCCTACACTTTCAAGGGAGGTTTAGTCAATAGGAGCGTATTTTTGAAAACGTGGCATATGAAAGACATGTTAGTTTTCACTGTCTCTCTTGTCAGTCTTCTGCCGATTAATAAATGGTGCATTCCAAAATTCTATTGTAAATATTACCCAATGTGAAAGACAGACATTTTAAATTAAATATCCGGTAGTTATTTACGTCATTATAAAAGTTTACTATCGAGATAATTTCTGCTAACTCGGATAAAAATTTATATGCAGTTTCAGCACAAAAGGACGAAAAAAAAGAGAAAAAAAAAAGAAAAGAAAAAGAAAAAGAAAAAGAAAAGAAAAGGAGATGAGAAAGGAAAAGAAATTTTCACCAAGTGAGCAAGCAGCAGATGAATCGTAAAGCTTGTAGAGATGGCTTAGAAATCGATTCACGTGCCTTTCTTCTATTTAAACAAAGTCAGTAGAGTGTATATCAAGCAGACATTAGACCTACATAAGTATAAATCAAAGGTCTTGTTGTTGTTCCCGTGCAGACTCAGTATTTTGCTAATACTTCTGTTTATCTCGTGAAACGTTCTTTAGCCTCCTCAGTTCAGTCGATCATGGAGGCTTTTTATTTTTTATTTTCTTTTCTTTTTCTTAAGCTTATTGGACTTAACTGCGGAGTCATCGGTCCTTAAACTTATAAACTACTTATAAATTAACTTTTATACTAAAGACGGCACAAACATCCATGCCCGAGGGGGGATTCGAACCCCCGACGGGGAACGGCCTCGCACATCGTAGCACAACGCCTCAATGCGTTCGGCCGCTCCGAGCGGCGTGGTGGTTTTTGTCCCCGCACGGACATTGCCCTCGGGAAGGCAACTTCTTTTGTCTTTTGCATGGCCTCTGTCAACACATGCGTCTTGTTATCTATGTTATCTTTAAGGGACCTAGCGAAGATTCCATGACTACGTCCCTAAGTTTCTGATAGTTGGCTCTGCGTCTAGGTCTTGCCTGGTGAATAGGTAGCACATAGGTAATTTTTTTTTAATTTATAATACAGGCATCCATTACCATCTACAGAGCCATCTACACCTTGTTTACTTCTCTTTTCTTTCTTGTCCATGACTGAACCAGTAGGTAAAAAACTGTCACGTGGTCTGTCGAGATACTGTTCCGTATTGGGGAGGCAAATTTTGTCTCCATTGGGTAGTTAACGACTCATTGAAAGGAAGAATGCAGTCTGAAACATTTCTGTTTGTTCCAACCCATTTATTCTTAGATCTAAATCCATTTCCTCGTAACGTATTGTGTGTAGCGTGTTGTCTAGTACTTTTCTAATACACATTATGTTTGTGGGTTATCCTTTTCGTCTTTTAATAATCCTGCTTTGCATGTGGCTACAGTTCTGTGATCAGTCTTCAGTTCTTGCGCTGTGCGTATTGTTGTTGCTCGGTAGACAAATCGGATTGGCTTAATGTGAGGTTTACTTTTACAGATGTCATATTTTGCGCCCCAATTCGGTCATGCGATTGGCTTTGTGAAGCGCGTATGCATGTTATCACTACTTATGTGTGAAGTACGTTTGTTTCTTGGTGGATTGTGCCCAGCGTGTCAGTACTGTAACTTAGATTCGCTCTAAAGTTGTGTTGGTGCTTTGTTGGTTTCCAAATGTATTGCTTTCATTAGTTCCGTTGTCGTCTTTGCTGTTCCACTGTCAACAAAAGAGAAGTTTAAAAATGTTCAAATGTTTGTTAAGCTTATGGAACTTAACTACGGGATCATCAGTCCCTAAACTTACAAACTACTTATGAACTACTTACGAACTAGCACAAATATCCATGCCCGAGGGGGGATTCGAACCCCCGATCGTAGTGGCTGTGCAGACCGTGACTGCAGCGCCTCAGTCCCCTCGGCCACCGCGGTCGGCAAGAGAAGTTTGAAACGTGGTACACTGGAACATGATCGTGCTTAATCTGCCTAGCTAGTTAGTACTCTATGATCCCAGTCAACACATGCCATCTGTGTAGTCGGTCACATAGTAAAACCTGTGTATAATTGCTCCACACGCATGCAGTGTTGCAGTATTTTCTGTATCTCATTTTGTTCTACGTGTCAAGCCAATCCGAAATTACCAGAAGACAGCACGTCGCCTAACTATGTTGTGGTTGTTTGAGATTTATTTTTTCTCCTACTAAGATGTTGAGCTTTCAAATGTTCAAATGTTTGTATAGCTTATGGGACTTAGCTACGGGGTCATTATTCCCTAAACTTACGAACTACTTATCAACAATCTTATCCATGGACATCAGAAATAACCATGCCTGAAGGGGGGATTCGAACCCCCGACCGTAGTGGCCGTGCGGACGGTGACTGGAGTGCCTCAGTCCCCTCGGCCACCGCGGCCGGCTGTTGAGCTTTCTGTTGATTTCGATACTTGATACTGATGCTATGTGCTTACAGTCATAACTGACACTTTTGTTGCCGGCCGCGGTGGCTGAGGGGACTGAGGCGCTTCAGTCACGGTCTGCACGGCCACTACGGTCGGGGGTTCGAATCCCCCCTCGGGCATGGATATTTGTGCCGTCCTAGTTCGTAAGTAGTTCATAAGTAGTTTGTAAGTTTAGGGACTGATGACCCCGTAGTTAAGTCCCATAAGCTTTACAAACATTTGAACATTTTTTTTGACACTTTTGTTTCAGAAGTTCTCATGGACCGAAGCTTGTGGTTCTGTGGGAGACTGTAGATTTTAGGCGCCTGAAAACCTTTTAGGACCTCTTGTTTGCCGGAATGATCGCGAAACATATTGCGTCACATAAAAGCTATCATGGCACTGCGGTTTCTCTCATTACCGAGTAAGATTGAATGGCGCTATCAGGAATACTTCTACGCAGCCGCAAAATGGCAGTGCTGGTCGAAACTCGGGAAACAATAACCAGCCAGTGGCTACCAATGAGGGCTTATGGGCGGCCATTCGTTATCTCCGATGTTATCCGACGGGCGCCCCGGAGGGGATAAATCCGATCGACGGCCCAGATAGTTGCACATGCGTGCAGATAGTCATCTGTCACGCGCATCCGACGTAGCGAGACTGATATCCGTTAATTATTTGCGCAGACTGCCTGCGGCAGGCTCACAGAGTTTCGCATATCTGCTTAAACAGATAAAATAATGTTTTGACGGGCATCGAACACGTATGAAACTGCTTTCTGGAGAGAGCTACACAAGTTTAACAGCAAACGTGGTTTCTTGTTGCACAACTTGAAGCTTGAAAGCAGCATCAGTTGTACATTCAATTGACCCTGTGATTCTTCATATTTTAACGACATTTTATACAACTTCTCAGTTCCGCTAAGGTTAATTATTAAAATTGCACCTAGCTGTGAGTCTACATCGATACCTACGTCCAGAGTGCTCAGAAACAATATAAAGTGCTATTAAGGATACAGAAGGTGACATTGTGCTGAAAACTAATCGTGATGAAAGAAACTGAAGTCGAGTGCTATTTACGATTTAATTAGTACTGAATATAGCCAATGACTCGTATCGCAAGCAAAGAAAATACGAGAATTGACGGTATCATCACGGATCGCACATCGCACTATTTCGCCAAATTTCGTTTACTTTTATCCTTCATGCTTTTTTTTCTGTCCATTGTCTTTGTCATAATGTCTTCTATGATTACACCATATGCGTCTAGCATACACTACTGCGGGTTGAAATACGCTGGAGTGCTACATAATTGACAATAAAAGAGTTCCTAAGCGTTTTACTCCATGACCAAACACTTTTGTAGTGGTTGAAATTTCGCTTCCGCGTTCATACCCGAAAACCTGAGTGTACTTAATATTGCTCTATTTCGTTTTCAACAATTGTGGTTGTTGTTGTTGGTTTTTTTGAGGGGACTAAACAGCTAGGTCATCAGTCCCCTTTCAACAATTCCTGGTGAACTTATGTCATTCCATTACCATAAATAGAACATTCAGCCGAACGCTATGTGTTATAGCTTCAACGCTTCTCCCGCTTGCTACGGTTCGCGTGGTTCATTTATTTGTATGGTGTGGTTAACTTAAACCGGCCGCGGTGGCCGAGGAGACTGAGGCGCTTCTGTCACGGTCTGCACGGCTACTACGGTCGGGGCTTCGAATCCCCCCTCGGGCATGGATATTTGTGCCGTCCTAGTTCGTAAGTAGTTCATAAGTAGTTTGTAAGTTTAGGGACTGATGACCCCGTAGTTAAGTCCCATAAGCTTTACAAACATTTGAACATTTTTTGGTTAACTTAAAGATTGACCGTGTGTACTTCCCGTCACCAAAAAATTACCTACCTGCCCAACTGACTGCGTATTGTATTATACATGGGAAGGTGTGCACAAAATTTGCTATAGATATTAAATCGCTTAGCTGAGGCGGAACTTGGGTTCCAACCTGGTATTCACCTATTGGGATGTAACATAACACATCGATAACACATACCAACCCACCGTCGTTAATCCGTTTGGCGGATTCGAACCGGTGCGGACATGTGAAAAACGAACTGGAAAGTAGAGAAAGCACATGACTTTTTAATATCCTTAATTGGAATACTGCACCACACCCACATGTTCGGAACTCGCCCTTGATCGAACACTAACTGACAGAAAATACTCCTTAAACGACATTAAAGATGTGACTCTTCAAGATTTCCCGGGCGATAAGTTGCAAATAGTCTGGTTAACATTGTTAAAATCGCACAATACTTCCTCGGAGCAACTGTCCGACATCTTTAGGTGGGCAGACCTTGTTGGTGACCAAGTATTAACTGTCATACCTGGCCACCAACAACGTCTAACGTCCGTAAGGTTGCTCCGAGAAAATATTGTGCAACTGTAAATTAGTCTACTTTCGACCACGCGCGTTTTGTTTTATTTTAAAGCATCTTCAGTGTTCAATAGTACAAGAAATGGTTTGTATTACATTATTTGTTTTATTTTTTACTAAATTCCATCGGTAACAGTTCTCATGCAATAGGATTGTTTTGATTCTGAATGAAATGGTCTACTAATATTACTCACGAATTTTTATGTTGCCCTCCTCCTGTGTGATTTGTAGCCCATTGCAACTTGCTATCACTGTTTGTATTAAGACTATTTACACTTTTTACAGTTACACTTCTTACGAAAGTTTTTGAAAAATAGACATTTCTGTGCCTGGCAGGATATGTATGTCGTTTGTTTTGTTTTTGTTTATTGTGTGCTTAGGAAGTCCCTGCAGATGCGGTGATCACTGTGTCCCCAATGGTGTAGTGGTCAGCGCAACGGCCTAGAAAGAGGGAGACCCGAGTTCGAGTCCCGGCAAGGTAGACATTTTCGGCTTCGCCCACTTGCGGTTTGTGGTGTCGCACAAGTACAAAGTGCGCGCCACCTACTTTCGCCGCGCGCCGCCATGCACGCACGGCGCGGCGTTCTTCCGACGACAGCCACGAGCGCCCTCTGCTGCAACCCCGCTCGTGGCCACCACGGAAAGACACCGGTCACTTCGGACTGAGATAGCAACGAGTTAGGACCTTCGTAATCAGATAGGCACCAGTGAGGACTTTGCTATTGTACAGGCACTAGGCAGGCCTCTAACAACTATGTATCAACATTCTGCAGTACTATGTAAAAGTTAAGTATTGTTACATTCTGTGCAATATATATCTCTTTCTAATCTACTCGAGTGTTTATAGTTTCTGGCTGCTCCCCTCCGTACCTGCACCAGCGTGCTATTTTTGTTCCTGGGTCGGGCTCATTCCACTCGGCCACCGACACCTACGACGAGGCTGGGACACAAAAGCGGCGACGAAGTTGGGACACAAAAGTGGCGACGAGGAGTGATAGAACCTTGGACCAGCCCGCTTACAGCAGCCAGACAGCAGCAGTCGGAGCACGCAAAAATTGCTCCCGCCCACCCACCCTTATTATAAGATTTTTGGGGGAACATATTCTGTTACGTATTTTGTGGACTTTTTTGTTGCAGAGCGTCCTATTTCCTATTGCATTTGTGTTTTGTACTAATTTACTTGTATACGCGGCGCCTAATCGGTCAGCATGGCCACTACCCCGAACCCAAACTTAATGGAAATTATTCAGTTACAGACGGCGCAAATCACTCAACTGCTGCAGGCCGTGTCGCAGTTGACGGCACAGGCTGCTCACCAACAACAACAGCCGTCACATCAGCAGCCCACACCTGCCGCTGTACCGCTCCCTACGTTCCGCCAGTACAACGAACGTGAGGAAGAATGGAGCGACTACTTCGCACAGTTTCAAGAACTCGTCGCGGCTCATCAAATTACAGGTCAGAGAGTGAAGAACCTTTTCTTATCGATTGTGGGCCCCCAGACTTTCGTACTATTGCAAAAACTTGTCCCTCTCGCATCTCCTCGTGATGTAGACTTTGAACAAATTGTAGATGCACTGAATGCTCATTATGAGAGAAAAGTTCTTGTAGCCGCTGCACGATACCGATTTTTCAGACTTAAAAAATTACCGCAGCAATCACACCAAGAGTGGATTACGGAATTGAAGGGCTTAACCCGCCAATGTAAATTTACTTGCTCTTGTGGACTTTCGTATAGTGACGTGATGTTGAGGGATGCGATTACGCAGAATATTCAGGACCCCAGAATTAGAGCAGCAATTCTGAAACAGTCTGACCCTTCATTAGACAGTGTACTGCAGCTTATAGAAGCGCATGATACTTTTGACTTAGCAGATGTAGAAATGCAAAGCCACAGTGTTAATTCAGTGCGCCGCAACGGACGCTTTCCTAGCCGTAGTTCTCAGTATAGCACTAGTGATTCTTATTTTTCTACCGGCCGTGCTGAACAGACAGTGAACAGTAGACAGTGTAAAAATGCGACACAAAGGTCGCCCCGTCGTGTTAGAAACAGTGATTTGAATAACGGGCGCCAACGCTCATTTCAGAAAAATGTACGTAAATCTTGCCCCCAGTGTGTGTCTCGCCACAAGCGTGCTCATTGCCCAAGTCGCAACGCAACCTGTTATCAATGTGGCAAATTGGGACATGTGCAGTCTGTGTGTATGCAAATTAAAAACTCAAAGAACAGTAACGTTAGAAACAGTGCTTCGCAGAGTGCGAGAACAGTTCATTCTGTAAATGTTATACGGGCTGTGGAATTGAACACTGCTTTCCTTGGATCTCAATTGCAAGAAAGTAGTTCTGCGCCTATGGCAAATCTATATAGTGCACCACGTAGCAAGCGCCGACGAGCGCGTAAAACAGTGCAACGGAAAAGGGTTCGGGACAAGCAAAATGACTATGAACAGTGCATTCCTGTAGTGAAAATAGTGCCTTCTGCAACTGCTCCTTGTAATAGTGCCCAGTACTGTGTAGCTAGTGACAGTAGACACCAAGTAGCTACTCAAAAGTGTAGTGCAGTAGTTAGTACATCTGGAGTAGCTTCGCATTGCGCGGACGCCGATCCGGCGGTAGTGCCATCTAGTAACAGTGTTGTTAATCCGCTGCGTTCCGAGTCTGCGCCGCTTACTTCACTACGTGGCCCGCGCAAGCGCAGTATCCAAACCGTAGCAGACGTTGCCCACATTCGCGCACCTGTCGAGCGCCGCAAGCAAAAACTGTTTGTGACTCTCTTCATAGAAAATAAGACTGTGCAATTTCAGCTTGATACTGGTTCCGCTGTTACATTAATTAATAAAGATACTTATGAACTTCTGGGTTCGCCAAAATTGTCGCCGTCACAGCAAGTGTTAACAGCTTATACAGGTCAAAATATTCCCGTGCTAGGAACGTGTAGCCTGCCTGCCTCTTTTCAAGGTGTTACGAAAACAGTTGCTTTTGTTGATTCTTCAGGCCAAATCTACGCAGAACATTTTTGGACTAGATGCTTTTGACTTGTTTGGTTTATCAATTCAACGAGATGTGCTTCAAATTTCGTCAATAGTGCCTCAGGATAAAATCAATGCATTGTGTGACAAATATAGTGACTTGTTTTCGCCGGAACTAGGTTGTGCAAAAGACTTCGTGGCACATGTAACTTTAAAAGAATCTGCAGTTCCAAAATTTCGTAAAGCTAGACCAGTGCCTATCGCCTTGCGTGATACAGTTGCCGAAGAACTTAAACGTTGGCAAGATAGTGGGGTGATTTCTCCTGTTTCTGCGAGTCAGTGGGCCTCGCCTATAGTAATTATACCCAAGCCGTCAGGAAAACTTCGTCTCTGTGCGGACTTCAAATCAACAGTGAACAGTCAAACAATTGTAGACACTTACCCTCTGCCCAGACCTGATGAACTAATGGACAAATTAGGACAGTCTCGCTTCTTTTCCAAGATTGATTTAGCAGAGGCATACTTACAGATTCCACTTGCTGACGAGTCAAAAAAGTTTTTCGTCATTAATACTCACATGGGCCTTTTTCAATTTCAACGCCTACCCTTTGGCAGTTCTTCCGCTCCCGCTATTTTTCAGCGTTTTTTGGAACAGCTGACAGTTTCTGTACCGTGTTGTTCGAACTATTTAGATGATATTGTGGTATCCGGACGTACAGTTGAAGAACATTTAGCAAACCTGGAGTGCCTTTTCAAAGTGTTGACTGCAGCAGGTCTACGTTGTAATAAAGCAAAGTGTTCGTTTTTTCAAACTGAAATAGAGTACCTAGGCCATGTGATTAATGTCCAAGGAATTCATCCCTTACAGTCACATCTTCGAGCAATCAAAGACTTGCCTCCTCCTAAGAATGTGCATGAATTGCAAGCAGTAATGGGAAAGCTTAACTATTATTTCAGATTTATTCCCAATGCCTCTCAGATTGCAGCTCCACTGCATCACTTACGTAGGAAGAATGTTCCTTTTGTTTGGTCCAAAGATTGCCAGGTTGCCTTTGACAACTTAAAGTCTGCACTACTCAGTGATGCATGTTTGATTCCCTTTGACCCCCAGAAGCCTGTAGTGTTAGCAGTTGACGCCTCATCGTACGGTCTGGGCGCAGTAATCTCACATCGTATTGGTTCTCACGATCGTCCTATTGCCTTTGCATCCAAGCTACTGACGCCGACGCAACAGAATTACAGTCAGATAGAAAAGGAGGCCTTAGCAATCATTTACGGCGTCACAAAGTTTCATCATTATCTCTATGGCAGAAAATTCTATTTGTTGACAGACCACAAGCCTCTCACGTCGTTGTTCTCACCCACAAAGCCAATTCCGCCACGAACGGCACAAAAGCTTCAGAGATGGTCCTTGATATTGTCTAATTATCAGTATGAGATTTGTACCGACCTACCACTAAACATGCTAACGCGGACACACTTTCCCGACTTCCGGTTGGCCAGGACGTGTCATTTGATTCTTCAGAAATGGCATGTTGTCAGATAGACTCCAGAGATGCTTCCGCTGTCGCAGACTTTCCTTTGAACTCTCGTCGGGTTGCACAGGAAACAGCTGCGGATGCAGACCTAAGTGTGGTAGCACGTTTTGTTCGCTCAGGGTGGCCTGCCAGAGCCAAAGACATTGATCGGCCTCTGGTTCGACGTTATTTTGCACAACGTCATGCATTATCTTTAAGTCAGGGTGTACTGTTGTTGCATACCGACAACGACCAAGCAAGAGTGATTGTTCCTCGTTCCCTGCAACGAGAAGTGTTACGCCTCCTGCATCAAGGACATTGGGGTATGGTTAGGACAAAGCAACTGGCCAGACGTCATTGTACCTGGGTTGGTATGGACGCTCAGATAGAGAGCATGACATCACAGTGTACAGTTTGTGCGGAGCATCAGGCGGCTCCTCCGCAACGTTTCTCAGACTGGCCACGCTCCAAGGGACCATGGCAACGTTTACACATTGACTTTGCCGGACCTTTCTGGAATACGCGCTGGTTAATAGTTGTAGACGCTTTCAGCAAGTTTCCTTTTGTGATTGCCATGAACTCAACGACGGCGTCTAGTACAATCAGTGCCTTAACATCAGTGTTTTGCATCGAAGGCTTGCCTGAAACTATCGTCAGTGACAATGGACCTCAGTTTGTTAGTGCGGAATTTCAACAGTTTTGTCGTGTGAATGGCATTCAGCATATTACCACTGCACCTTTTCACCCTCAGTCCAATGGTGAAGCAGAACGTTTCGTTCGAACATTCAAGTCACACATGGAAAATATGAAAGGTCAGCACTCCAGGCAGCAAGCTCTTCAAATTTTCCTGTCTACGTATCGGTGCATGCCACGTGACGGCCCGTCTCCTGCCGAGCTGCTACACGGCCGCCGTCACCGCACTCTCCTTCACCTGCTGCAGCCTCCCATGCACCGAGTCGGTTCGTATGGCGCTACGCGTTTTCAGGTTTCTACGCCGGTGCTGTACAGGGTGTTTGCTGGAAACAAGAAGACATGGCTGCCGGGCACCATTCAGCGCGTGCTCGGTAGCAATATGTATGTTGTACGTTCTTCCACAGGGTCGGAGCTGCGGCGCCACGCAAACCAATTGCGCCTGCACAGGCCGCGCGATCCTGTCTCCGGTTTCTCGATTCCAGACCCAGTTCACCGCCAGGGAGCACAACCACATCGTTCGTCCCCGGACTACGAGATCGTCCCGATGGAGATCGACGCGACGCCGCCGCTGTCGCCGCCGCGGATGACAGCGTCACCGAGAGGGACTCCGGGACCGTGCGTGCCGCCGCCGCCTGGGCCACGCACCTCAGAAGACGATGACCTGCTCCCTCTGGGCGGGGGCGGGCGCCCTTCCCCAGGTTTCGGCGGGTTCCCTGGAGGATCTCAAGGCGGATGCCGGGGCGCGGACGGCGTCTCGATCCCGGCCTCAGCTACGACGCCCGTCCCACCAGTAACGCCCCCGCCCAGGCCCTCCTCCCAGTGCCGTCGCCGTGGCCCTCAGCCCTACGCCACGACGGCGCGGCGGTTTGGGGGGGAGGGGTGTGGTGTCGCACAAGTACAAAGTGCGCGCCACCTACTTTCGCCGCGCGCCGCCATGCACGCACGGCGCGGCGTTCTTCCGACGACAGCCACGAGCGCCCTCTGCTGCAACCCCGCTCGTGGCCACCACGGAAAGACACCGGTCACTTCGGACTGAGATAGCAACGAGTTAGGACCTTCGTAATCAGATGGGCACCAGTGAGGACTTTGCTATTGTACAGGCACTAGGCAGGCCTCTAACAACTATGTATCAACATTCTGCAGTACTATGTAAAAGTTAAGTATTGTTACATTCTGTGCAATATATATCTCTTTCTAATCTACTCGAGTGTTTATAGTTTCTGGCTGCTCCCCTCCGTACCTGCACCAGCGTGCTATTTTTGTTCCTGGGTCGGGCTCATTCCACTCGGCCACCGACACCTACGACGAGGCTGGGACACAAAAGCGGCGACGAAGTTGGGACACAAAACGGTTGATGTCATCTATTCTGCGAATATGAAAGAATACCAACTGCAGGATCAGAATTGACGTCTCTTCTTTCTGAACAGACGCTATATATATATATATATATATATATATATATATATATATATATATATATATATATATATATATATATGTCTCACAGATGTGAGACTGACACCAGCGATTGCAGCAACGGCTCGTAATCTGACATCAGGATCGTGGTGTAGTGCAGCTAAAACAAACACCTCCATCTCCTCACTTCTTGCTGGTCTTCGTCTGTTACTGCGACGCATTACCAAGCTACCTGTTTCCCGAAGTCGTTGTTCGGCACGTAAGAACGTAATGGCTGCCGGGGCTCTTCGCTTAGGATATCTTACGGCATACGCCGTGGCTGCTTCAGTGGCATCGTGTCGGCACTCGCCGAGTATCAGCAACATGTCAACGTACTCGTTGTTCGTGTATGCCACCGTCATCCGATGTCAGTAACTGTGGTATATTGAGCCCCGGTTGTTTGTGTGGCTCCAACTGTCGGTTATATGGCCGTGTGCGGCGACAGTCGGCAGTCTAACACCGCATCGAGGAAGCTTCTCGCTGCGTGACACCGGCGACGTTACAACTCGGCCGCACCACAATTAGAAGGCACTTTGCATTATGCGCAGCGTTTGTGGTATCTGCCCCTGAAACTTTGAAGGGTTGTAGCTCCCAAACTAACATTGTTAGGATTGTAGTTTAAATTGATTTGGACGCAGCTTGTTTCAACGAATCCAATGCACGATAGAAAAGAAACTATTGTTCCATTTAAAAAATTATATCTTTGTGCTGTAACTCTTTGGAAAATGATACAATAAACTATGTCCATAGCTCCGCAGAAAGTGTAACATGTCTTGCGTTGACCTACCGCAATAATATTTCCCGTCACCTATTACTTTATAAGTTACAGGGGCAACCACACTTTGTGAAAACCCTTGGCCGGTGACTGGCAATGATCCTACCATCCTATTGTTAGTGGGGAGGGGTGGACTGGTTTATGGCCCTTTTACACCAGAGGCGAAGCTCTCACTTACGATTATCTTGAAGGAGCATTCGCGACGACTAGCTCCACTGCAAATGTTTACCGCGTCTAAGTATCTCTACTCCAGGAAATTTCAAGCTTGCAATGTTGACTCCACCGTCCATCTTCTTGGATTCTGTAAAATGTGTGGCAAATGAGTTCCCAAGCTCCTCAACGGTGTCGACAAAGGACAAAGCTTGCAAACGTCACTGACATTTTTGGAGCGGTATTCTGTGAAGGGCAGCGGGTTCCTGCGGCGAATCATAACATGGTCCACCGCTTCACAGACGAAACAAGGAGAACATCGATGGAATATGTTCATACCTCATCATGGCAACCGAATAAGCAAAGTCCCCGCCTTCAGCAGCAAAATTAATGACAAATACCTTTTTTGTCACAGATTTTACACGTGGTATTTTTGCCGAATGGCACGACAATCAACCCTGACAGGTGTTGTCAAACTTTGGAGCGGTTGCCTACGGTAATTTTTAAAACTACGCTGGTGCGCTGTTCTTCTTCGGTAACGTAACCCACGCGTTAGAACTGTTGCAGCAATTGAAATTCGAAATATTTCAACATTCCGTATACAGTTCAGATCTAACGCCATGCTATATCATGTACTTCACACGATGTAAAATGTCTCGGTGTACGACGATTCCGATACGAAGGAGAAGTGAAAGCAGCTGTATCCACGCTGCCACATAGCACTGGTTAGTGATATTTACGCATCCGCAATCGAAAAGTTGCTTATCCTTTCCGGGATTTGTTTATGGTTCCTTGGGAACGTAACAAACAGTGAAATTACATTATATGTTGTTCAAAATGCTCAAATGTTTGTAAATCTATGGGGACCAAACTGCAGTGCTCATCCGTTCCTAGACTTACAAACTGCTTAAACTAACTTATGCTAAGGACAACAAACACACGGACCAAACTTGACCATTCGCCACGATTGTCCTTACATGCTCGCTCCATTTCATATTGCTCGGCAACGTTACGTTTAGAATTTAGTCAACGCTACTGTATTAAGTAACAATATTAATGCCGTATTCTAACGTTATGGGAGTGATTTTCGTACTCATCTGCATCACCCCCGTCTCTATACACATGAAGCTAGCTGCAATGCCTCACACTCAGTAAGTTTGTGTTTGTCATTATCCATCCGTCTTCAATAATTCAATGATGACATAATCCTGTTAATACACAACATATTAAGCAAACTAGTGCAGAGTCTGTCCTTCAGCTAATTTATTCAAATTTAAGTTAATGAATGTCATATAACCCATACCTCTAGTATTCTTGAGAATACCTTCGTCTCTCATGAGCACTTGCTGTCGAGAACAATGTACCGGGACCTATTTCTTAAGAAGTCTTCGAGTCACTCAAGTATCTTGGAACCTACTCGAAATGCTTCTATCTTTATTATCATTCTTTAGTGCGGCATCTTCTCAAACGCCACTAAGAAATCATCTGATGTCCTTCATACGTTGGTAGAAAGATGTCATGTGAGCAGTTGATTGCCAGCCCATACCGAGGACACACCACAGAATAAGATCGTAATTTCGCAGTCAATTACCTGTCCAGTGCCCATCGAGAAAGGTTGTCACTTCATGACGGCACGCCACGGTCTTTACTTAAAATCTCATGTTGATATCAACAATGCCCTTGTATCTTTGCAGAATGTTGGCTACATATCGCTGGTTGCACCGGTGAGGCGATTCGCTCCCATGCGCGAGGCCATTCCATGTCTAGGGTTCAAATCCCTTCTCGGGCATGGATGTTTCTGTCGTCTCTAGTATAAGTTAGTATATAAGTAGTTTGTAAGTTCAGGGACTGCTGACCTCGCAGTTAAGTCTCATAAACATAACAAACATTTGAACATTTTGAGCAGCGGTGAGGCTCACAGCAGCAAGCTTCTGGTGTCCCTGGAATGAATTGTGCTGTTATGGCATGTGCGTGTTGAACCTTAAATCTGAATGTTCAATTAATTTAAACAGCGATCCATCATGGTCAATTCTGTAAGAATTAATTGCGGATGAATGTTTATAAGCATATGTCTTGCTTGCGCTCGAATAAAGTGCGTTCCTATTTTTCATTAGTGTCTTTAATAATAGAACCCGCAACAGTTGTAAATATTTTTAATTTATTTACTTAAGTTATGAACTACCAGAGTTTCGAGACTTACGGATCAACACCAGATATATCTGCCAAATACATCCGAATGAAACAGAGCCGGCTGTTGTGTAATAAGAACGGCTATACTAGTGAAATACTAAGGCCAAAGGAAGTATTGATGCACAACGAGTACTTTGTTAAATTTGAAAAGGAATGTAAATAGTCGGACCGTGGTACATGTAAGACGCTGGGAGAAACCGGAGGCAACGTGGACATATATCGATCCACAAGGCTGGGCCTGAATATAATAGGTCCCGTAGTAAAAAAAAGAAAAAAAAAAGTTACCCAAAGTTTATTCACGTTTTAGGGTTATGTGTATGGAAAAAGCGCTACCACAATATGCTTTGGGCCCCAGTGTAAAGAGCTGAAAGGGGCTGCATTTTCCGTACACCTGACGACGACGAACTACAAATGTCAGCTCTATAGCTCTATGTGGAATTGCAAAGTACCGAACAGCACGTGCACCTCACCAGCCGTCCACCTGCCACCGCAGCAATGCAACAGCCGGCAGGCAGGCAAGCCGTGGTAACGTCACACAACGCGATAGAAGAAATTATTCACATCTTACCATTAAAATCAAAGTAGATATTGACACCGTGTGTACTGTACATGGACAAGGTTTTTATAAACAGCAAGTCAGCGTGTGGTGCAAGGCAAAGGATACCTTGCACTAAACTTTGTCAGTATTCTAAGTTCACCACGAAAGTTAACAGATGAAGGTGAGATTTGTTTGACAGGGAGAGCTAGAGATGAACTGTAGAGTAGGAATGAACGGTGTGAAGACGACATGTCGGGGTGAAGGACGGTCGACGAATAAGGTAGGTCGAGTGGGAAGAAGCTTGACATGGGCAGAAATCTGGGAGAGGAAGAAATGGTAAGAGAGAGGATTGGAGGCCTCATGGACTGAGAGAGTATTGAATACATAAATACCCAGACAACGCCGAATTTTCAGCAAGGTATATTAATAAATACACATCGATAATTAATTGCTTACTCAATGCATCGGACAGAGCAACGGGTATCTGTCTATGGCCTCGAAATAAGATTTCTCCACCGTTTCCAGTCCGTTTATTGTTGTTCATGTGGTCCTAAAGTACTCATTAACCTCGTAAATCCTTATCAGCCGTGGACCTCACCTTTATATTTGCTTATGCCTTCAACGTCATGCTTGATGATCTTGCCTTAGAGATGCATTACGTGCCAGTACGACTTCAGTCTAGCCGCGATGGAATGGCCGAGCGCTCTAATGTGCATTGATGCGGAGCGCGTGGTTGCACTCCGTCAGAGGTTCGAGTTCTCCCTCAGGAATGAGTGTGTGTGCTCTCCTTAGGTAGGTGTAAACAGGTTTTAGCCTAGGGTCTGATAACCTCACTAGTTAAGTCGCACAGATTTGAACTTCCAACTTGTATCTTTGATCGCTGAAGCCATATCTATTGATTTGTACAACACCTGTAATACTGAGTCCTTTCTCTTCCTCCATTCACCTCAATGCCCCAACATAGTCTCACGATAGCATTCTAAAATGTCAGCAGTTTTCTTCCCATCTTTTCAGTTATAGTGGAGGTCTCTCCACCACACAGATGGCTTATAGTCTTTTACGTAAGATCTTTGTGGATCTCGAGATAAGCCCGAATTCAGCGGCTTTCCAGGGCAAACTTTGAGCGGTTTCTTACTCAAATTCATGCAATAATTTCCTCCTCTGATTATCTCCTTTCACTGCGTTATTACCTATAGGCATTTTAAGTCTTTTTATAGTGGAGCCGAAATACGATGATCCCTGGGGCTTGCGACAACGGTCTTTGAGCGCCGGCTGCGACAGCAAACCATTGGATTAACTGAAAATGAATTTTTTCCTGCGCATGTCCGGCTGTGCTGTGCACTTTTGCGAGTTCTGTAACACAACTGAGACTGTTAGCTATACTGTCCGACAGCCACTAACTACTTGGCAACATGGCTGCATTCCGTTTCCGTGGCCGGTGGGGTCTCTCAACCTAGTAGGCAGAACCATGGATCATCGTGTTTCGGCCCGACTATTGCAAAGACTGTCGCATCCGGAGGAATCCAACTTTTATTCACTGATTATTACGAGGTATTTGGTCTTGTCTACATTTAACTTGAAGCCTGATCTTATTGCCTCTTTTCATCTTGACAGATTTTGTTCTCTCTCTGCTACTAAGACTATATACAGGAGCAGCATTGGCCACAACTAATGCTCTTCTTCTCATCTGTACTCCTCTCTCTTGTTGTGGTACTTTCCTTAGTGTTCTTTCTAGTACCAGGGTGCAATACAGTGAGAGAGGGTGCACTACTGAGAGTCCAATCCTCACCTTGAACTTCTCTGAAGTGGTTAGTCACTTTCGCTATGCATGCTGGCCACAAAAACAGTGAAAAACACTAATGAAACATGAAATGCCCTACCCCTTCTCCCTCTCGCTCCCCTCCCCCCTTCCCCCTACTACCATATTCACAAGAAACTAACACAAATAACAACACACACACACACGTATATTCATAAAAGACAATCACAAATAACAACACACACACACACACACACAGACACCAAACAGAAACAAAAAACAGCTGATACACTCAGAAAATCAAGGAACACAAACAAGAGACAGACGAAAAGCGACAGTTAGCAACACTAAACATTGTAAACAAACGTTCAAAAACGAGGACACAGTGAAGTGGTGATGCAAGTATTTTCACCAAGACCAAAAAAAACCCATATCCAACTGAAAACCTCACAAACATCTCCATGAAGACACACATGGAATAACACAGAAAACCGTAAGTAGGGCCAAAAACTGGATAATCAAATTAACTTTGCAAAAGCTAGTGCTACAGATGTTGTTTCTAACCTAGTAAATCCTAACTTATTGTAACAAGATTGTTAACTGTCATACTGTGAAAAATACCTATAACATTAAGACTGAACTACAGTATTATAAAAAAATTACATGTATTACAGGCCACTGATGATGCTTCATAAATAAAGAAGCTAAACGCGTATGGCACACAAAAATGCCTCTCATTTAGTTGCTAAAGACGGTAATACACCTCCACCAATGGTATATACGTTACTTATATTTACTCGAATTAAACACTTTTAATAAATCTGATTGGATTAACTCGCTAACCACAAGCAGTGGCTCAGTTCTACCAACGACGTAGCGATTTGGCCACCGTACGGTCGGCAGCATACTGTGCTGCGATCCGCCAGCCCAGAGACGCCGGCGCCGCCACTGGCCGCCTGTCCTCCGAGCGCGCGTCGCCACAGCACAGTTTGCACTCCGCTGACGTCACGTCCCAACGGCAGCCACTATTTGCGCGTTCCCTCTCGTGTTTGCGCTCACTCAGAGGTACTCACACACGCGTTACTACCAAAATTCCGGCAGTTTCACGTCTGTGCCTAACGAGGAGATGTCCACCTCAGGGAACGTGTTTATGATCTGAATTTAATTACCACTCCGAAGTTATTCCTTTACGACACATTTATTCCAACGTCACTCCGTAAACGTAGTCCAGCTTACGGCAGCGAATCTCACCATCCAAGAAAGAAAACGCGATCTAGTTACTTCCATATAGTCCAATATTGGCCGAGGCTACTGCTTGAAATATATCAACAATGTTGACTGTAAATATTTCCTCTACTCGCCGAGCGATAGGATAAAAGGCTACGAACTTGTGAATGGTGACGTAAATCAGACCGTGTGCCACAAAACGCGGACCTAGTTCATACAAAGATGCCGACGTCGTGTTAAAGACGAAATTGAATATATGGCAGATCTTAAAGATATCGCTAACAGATTCATTTTTAATTATCTTACATTGTTTGTTCAGAAACTGCATACTTAAATGGCTATGTACTTCTCTTCAGCATATTATTGGAACAGATGTTTCTGATATTAACGGTATAGTACATTGTTCAAAATTACTGGTATGAGAATTCATCGACCTTTCTTCCGCACCTGGAGGTTATATGTCCAGAGCCAAAGTAGCTATTTGGCTCTAAATACACAGCCAGCATATTCGAATGAAACTATTTATTCCTTACTTATATTAGGCCAACTACTTGTTCCCTGCCTGTCCATCGCTTTATAACCTACTGTCTAACCGTTTCAGTCTCGTCTTCATAACGTCATACTTCCTGACCTATGTGTCATACAATAATATAATCTTTCAAGTTCGTTGAGTGGAACAGTGCGAAACAGTCATTGGTCATGGCGAGGTTTCCATAAACCTCTTTATGAACTCATATCTCACGAACTATGTGTCGTACAATAATGTAATTTCGAGGTACTAAGTGGAGTGTGTCCGTACTGCACGAAAAATGTTGCGCATATACGAATAGTAGAGATAGTAGAGCAGAAGTAATGAATTCTAATTTTAAGTTTGTTGGCAAGTCTTTTACGCAAATAGTGGATGAATAAAATATCTTTATTTGCTCGTCAGAAGATGTACTTTTACTGTCTATTACGTCTTATTTCCTCAACCGTATGTAGTAAGTGATTTTTACACACATAATGATTGATTCTTGACGGAAGACAATATATGTACCAAATAATTTTGAAGTAGATGCATTAGTTTAGAACGAGATATGGAACATTAGAACATGATATGGAAATTTTCAGTAATTTCATAGTTTATGACGTTATACCTTCGAAAAATATGTCTCTTAGGTAGTATGTACCCCCCCTCCTCCTCTCCCCAACAAGTGTTACTGAACATGTGTGCCACATTTGATTGTAGTCGGTCTAGTTGTTCAATAGTTTTCAAACATGCAGATAGACAGGTATATATAGACAGTTTCATGATATGTTTAGATTTTCACAGAACTATGAAATATTTTTGTATGTTTTGAGATATATTCAAAGATACGGTTCAACGTAACGCTGGTCGTCTTGTAACGAAGTTAATAAATGATTAGTGCAGCATAAATTAACCTGAAGTAAAAATATTTCGGCGTTCACTTGAGCGTGCACAAGATAAATACACTATCCGAGCGAAATGATTTGTATCCACAATAAACGCGAAATGCAAGGAGCCTTGCAGGAAGAAAGTGAACGACAGGGACGTTTAGCCATTACGACACCTGCGGGATACGCTGTGTATCCTAATTGAGGACTCATGGCACGAAGAGCGCGATCGAGAAAGTCGAACACATTACAGATCCGCTTGAAATTGGATACGTTTGGATGCTGTGTGAGTATCGTAAAGTAAACCTGTGGCTCTGCGATTAGCGCTAATATACTACCAGGTATGTGACACTTTGCACAGCCATACTGGCGAATCTCATTCTGCCGATGAAATAGGAAATCCATTAATGTGTTAGACGTGGACCCACAGAGGTATACGTCCTCCTGTAATTATCCTTCGTGCCATCGCAAATGAAGAGCTGACCTAGGACGTGCCACCAAAACATTCTTCAGCCCATTACTCTCCGAGTGTGTTTGCTTTCACATGCTCGTAATGGCACTCTCTGCTCACTGGGGCATCAACGATAATTCATTCTAAAAGGCCACATATAGCTATCCAGTGGACGTAAAAATGCGACAATCGCATGCTGCTTACAGCCTCCACCGACTGTAGTAAGGATGGTTACACGAACCTTACACCAGCTGCGGAGGTTCATACAGAGCAACGTTTACTGGATGACCGTTGAGAAGTTCACATTTGATTTCTCCTTTCTTAATGTATACAGTCAGCTGTTCAATAGTTGCACGTCTATTCACTGGTAAAAACTTCCGAAATCGTCGTTACCTACTGCAATCTATGACATATGATTCACTACCCTTGTCTCGTTGCCGGCTTTCGTCAGCCATGCTCAATAAGCTTTCACCAGAGGCACAGACGAAAGGGTTTACGAACTCATTTGTTTCGCTAACGCTTCCACTCTTGGCCAAAAACCAATGATTGGATGTAATCTAATTTGCTTTCATTCGCATGAAACACTGCACAATTTACATATCTACCCTTTATCCTGCATCAAGCTTTATTCGTCCTCGAATAATGATCCTTTATTACAAGCTGTCGTTTAAAATAATTGATTGTCATTTTAATTGTGAATGAAACGTGTATAGTGAACTTCTGTTACATGTTGACAGAAACTTCTAAAAATTAGATGTTCAACACACTTTCTGTCACAGGAGGGATAGGAAAGAATAATGATTTTCGAAAACTATCGTCTACTAGGCACCGAACTATAGTCTGCAAATTACGGGTGGATACACATTGTTGGCATTCACAAATTCAATAGCGGTCTATGGTAGCTCAGCCTAAAAATTTACCGTAAAGGATAAGACGTTGGCTAAAATAGCGTGATCGAAAATAACACCTCAGGTTGTCCTCAGTGTAGGCTAGAAGCACTGCTACACAACTTAGCATCGATTCATAAAGCAACTGGATATGTTCTTGCTGAATGGCAGCCCATGTTGCTTCCGCATGTTGACAAAGTTGTCCAGTGTAGCAGAGGGCGGAGAATGGTGTTCATACCCAGTAGAAAAATGTTGAAATGTTTGTAACGCTAAAGGGACTTAACTACGGGGTAATCAGTCCCTAAAGTTACAAACTATTAATGAACTACCCAGTAAAGACGGCACAAACATCGATTCCCGAGGGGTCATTCGAATCCCCAACGGAGAACTGCCTCTCGCATCGCAGCATAGCGCCTCAATGCGCTCGACCGCTCCGCCACGGCACAACTAGTGGATTATCTTTTATTAATTAATTTATTTGCTTTATTTGTCGCTATCCTATGACGTTACTAAAACTGATTTATGCAAAGGACAAAACACAATCACATTTCCGAGGGAGGAGTCGAATCTCCATCGGGAGCGGCCGTGGAATATGTGACATGGCAACTCAGACCGCGCAGCAATTTTTGCGTTGGTCAGTAGTAGTGAAATCAACGAGCAAACTTGGTCAACAAAGAAGATATCGTGTGTAGAAGGAGGCGAAGCTATCTTATGTATGAAACGAATCTAGTAAAACTAAAGTCAGTCGGCCAGACCAAACTACCCGGCCGTTTTCCTTCATTTTTGTTTCAAACGAAAGGTATTCATACACAGATATGTCATCAAATATCAGAATTTACTTAACTGTCGCCTTCCTTTGTCTATACTGAAACGCGATATCCTTCTGTATATTTATTTTGGGGATATTCTTGCTGTAAACTAAAGGCAGTCGGTCAAGTCGTTTTTGCTTTAATGGAAAGGTATTCATTCGCAGATATGATTACAAATATCAGAATTAACTTAAGTCACTAGATCTTTAAGTTTTAGTCAACCGCGGTAACCTTCTGTCTTTTTATTTTCTATTTTAATCCGTTCGAATTAAGGTACGCAGATTTTTTTAATTATTATTATTATTGACCTAACAACACTCAGCGGATCGGTCTCTTTCATTTGCGCTTTTAAACACTTGCATTGATTGATTCTCAAGAAAGCTGTGCGTGAGCATTCAACTTTACTTCAGTTTTTCGCCAATTTTTTATCATTCCACTAACGGTGCAAAGCATTCGCACGGGTCCTCTAGTTTAATCAGACTTTGACGAAGATGATTATTTTTAAAGCTTATGGGACTTAACTGCGGGGTAATCAGTCCCTAAATTTACAAACTACTTATAAACCACCTTATACTAAAGACGTCACAAATATCCATGCCCGAGATGGGATTCGAACCCCCGACGGCGAACGGCTTCGCGCATCGTAGCATAGCCTTCAATGCGCTCGGCCGCTACGCCGCGGCGAAGATGATTAATGAGTGCAACATGTAGTCACGCATTAAGCTCATGAAGTTTAGCTATCGTAAAGTTCCGAATGCGGATGAGTAGAACAGTCTCCAAGAAAACAGTGACATAACGATGGTTGGTTAGTCTGACGAGAAAAGGGGGGGGGGGGAGAATTCCAGTACCACGCCAAGCTATAATACTGGATGCAGTACCAGTGTGGTGTGCACAGGGCACCATCTGAAATCAGTTCTCTCACCAGGCCGCTAAAAACTATGTCGCTGCAATCCGTATTCTGCTTGCAGAATCCTCCTTCAATTAATGTCTAGGTATTATTGATAAATCTAAAGCATTGAATAAAATTTGTGATGTGGCCGGAAATCGAACCCGGACCACCTTGTTTACTAGGCAGACGTCTTACCGTTAGACCACCACACCACTAACTTAAAGCGCCTTGGAACAGTCTAACTACGATTTGCCTCCACGTCACAAACTTTAATTCAGCTTCTGTGTTCCATAGAATATTGCCACTACTGCCAAGGCTCTCCATGCAGCAGAATAGCACCTCAGCAATGGACAAATTTTAAGTCAATGCTTAAGTTTTATCAATAATTTCTTTTACACATTCGAGACGAAACTCCGTCTCAAGGATTGTTTATTTGTATTGTATTATATGTCTAGGTGCTTAGAAACGCTTATAGCAAGCAATAATGGCGACTATATCGACTGCATCGTCTTCACTGCCCGAGGTAATATAATTCCAATCTTGGAAGTGTTTTGCAGTGTGTTATCTCCCAAGTAAACGAAGCTGTGATATCTCCTCTCCTCCTTGATGTTGCATTCCGGATGGTCAGCATTTTCATTAGACTGCACAATCGGGCGGGCGGCCAGCAAGTGTCTTTGTCGCGGTACACGGAGCGAGCGGGTCACGGCGACTTTACGGCGAGTTGTGGTAGAGCGGTGTCGTGGTGTAGAGGAGGCGGTGGTGGTGCCGGCGCCGCAGGAAAGGTCCTCGAGCGGCGCAGTCCTCGACGGGGGCGGTATTTCAGCGGCGGCCGCTGGCCGTACGTTGCTCGACGAGTGGTCGGCTGCGGTCCGGCCGGCCATTGTCTGCGCTGGACGGCGGCCAGCGCCTGTAAACTTTGTAAAAGGTCGCCGCGCCGCCGCTTGTCAATTGCAGACCCGCTGCAAGAACCGCCATTGTCCGCCGCCGCCCTTTGGCCGCCGGCGAGCGGGTCGCGTCGCCCTGCGAATGTCGCACCGACGTACCCTCCACACTGTGCCCGCCTGCGACCCTCCATGGCAGATCACCTGTTCTTCCGTAATGGATGCTGCTATTTCTCTGCCCAATTTATTGGCCAAAGACAATTGATCCCATATATTGGACGTGTTGTAAAAGGGTCCCAAGTGTTATCAAATATACCAATTGTCTAGTTTCTTTTGATCAAATCTGGCGTCTCGCCCCGGGTTGGAACAAATAATGCGTTCGTCCTCTGTTTCCTGTAACAGTAAACGTAACCGCTTGTATAGCTAGCACCACTGCCGCCGTTTGAGGTCTGCGCGATAAACGTGCAATACGGCTGTTCAGGTTTTTTTCACCTTGTTCCAGGGTGTTTCACTATGTGTGTTTGCCTCTGTAACTTATAAAATAATAGGTGACGGGAAATTTTAATGCGGTAGGTCAACACAAGAAATGTTACACTTTCTGCGGAGATATGAACATAGTTTATTGTATGATTTTCCAAAGATTTAGAGCTCAAAGATATAATTTTTTAAACGGAACAATAGTTTTTTTCTATCGTGCATTGGATTCTTTGAAACCAGTTGCGTCCAAATCAATTAAAAACTACATTCCTATCACTGTTAGTTTGGGAGCTACAACCCTTCAAAGTTTAGGGGGCGGAGGCTACGACAGCGTAGCTCACTGGCTGGTGGTCATGAGAGAGTGGGTCGTGCCCCAGGGGATAGCCACTCGGGCAGTGAGCTACGCTATCGCAGCCTCCGCCCGCGAAACTTTGAAGGGTTGTAGCTCCCAAACTAACAGTGACAGGCATGTAGTATAATTCATTTGGACGCAGCTGGTTTAAACAAATCCAATACACGATAGTAAAACCTATTGTTCCATTTAAAAAATTATATCTTTGTGGTGTAACTCTTTGGAAAATGATACAATAAACTATGTTCATAGCTCCGGAGAAAGTGTAACATTTCTTGTGTTGACCTACCGCATTAATATATCCCGTCACCTATTATTTTATAAGTTACAGAGGCAAACACACTTAGTAAAACACCCTGGTGTTACTAAAGGTACGGCCAAACTTTCGCCGGCCGCGGTGGCCGAGGGGACTGAGGCGCTGCAGTCACGGTATGCACGGCCACTACGGTCGGGGGTTCGAATCCCCCTTCGGGCATGGATATTTGTGCCGTCCTTAGTATAAGGTAGTTGATAAGTAGTTTGTAAGTTTAGGGACTGATGACCCCGTAGTTCAGTCCCATAAGCTTAACAAACATTTGAACATTTGCCAAACTTTCAGGAAACATGCCTCAAACACAAAGAAATAAAATATGTTATGTAGCCATGTCTCCGGTAAAGCTTAATTTCCATTTTAGTATTTCTCGTTAAATGTAAATTGAAATAATTCTTGCATTGTTTCGTTAGTATGTACTGTACTATTTCGATTTATGTCATCAACACAGATTTTCTGTGAACGTTTTGGCAGGAATTGTTAGTGATGTCTTGATTGGGCCTCATGTTCTTCCACCTATGCTCACTGGAGCACGTTATCACAACATGTAGTTCATGCATGACGGTGCTCCTGCACATTTCAGTCGACGTGTTCGTACGCTTCTCAACAACAGATTCGGTGACCAATGGATTGGCAGAGGCGGACCAATTCCATGGCATCCACGCTCTCCTGACCTCAATCCTCTTGACTTTCATTTATGGGGGCATTTGAAAGCTCTGGTCTACGCAACCCCGGTACCAAATGTAGAGACTCTTCGTGCTCGTATTGTGGACGACTGTGATACAGTACGCCATTCTCCAGGGCTGCATCAGCGCATCAGGGATTCCATGCGACGGAGATTGGATGCATGTATCCTCGCTAACGGAGGACATTTTGAACATTTCCTGTAACAAAGTGTTTGAAGTCACGCTGGTACGTTCTCTTGCTGTGTGTTTCCATTCCATGATTCATGTGATTTGAAGAGCAGTATTAAAATGAGCTCTAACATGTAAATTTAGCGTTTCCGGAGACGTGTCCACATAACAAATTTTCTTTCTTTGTGTGTCAGGAATATTTTCTGAAACTTTGGCCGTACCTTTCTGTAACACCCTGTATAATAAAGCTTCTGAATAACGGAACCAATGGGGAAAATAAAACTGCTCGCTCTTAAGAAGTGTCCGCCGTTAAGAAAAGGATAAAATAAAAAAAACAGTAAACTACCGTTTATCCGAAATGATCGGGACGGCGGGCGGATCGGATAAGGAAACCTTGGAAGAACCGAAGTCCCCTTTTTTCACGCGTGAAACGCACCAAATTGCGTCAATATCGCGAAGTATGATCGTAAAACGTGCGAATACTGCGCCGCGTCTTGAACCGATCCAGCCAGTCATCATTTCCGACGAATTTTTGCTCCTTTCCTTCAATCAGCTCATAAAAAGTCATCGCTTTTTGACGAAGAACAGGAATCTGGCACAACTTTGGCTCTTATTTGTTCATGCCAAAAAAGGAAAGCCTTTTCTAACTGAGGATGTGAACTTTTTTTTTTTTTTTTTTTTTTTTTTTTTTTTTTTTTTTTTTTTTTTTTTTGAGATTTCACTGCGCTGCCTGAAGCTTGAATGGAACAAAACGTTTCAATTGATGGTCGATTTGTTTTCCAACCAGAAATTGCACTAAAACCGACGTATAAATGCCAGCAACTTTCGCGGTTGCTAACCAGCATCAATTTTCTGCAAAGTGCGAAGCTTTTGATACAAGCAGATAAATTTATCTTCTCGTTTTCCGTCCTTAGTAACTTTCAGCGTGGTTTTTTTTTTCGACACTCGCTTTATTCTTTTATGATTTTTGGTCACTTATATCTCTGGACATTTTAAAGCATGAGCGCGAGCACGAAACGTGATGTCAAAATCACATAGAAGAACGCCAAAACAACAATATAGACGCATTAGACAAAGCTTCTGACTTTTGAAACCAGGCTGTGGCAGTCATTGAATGAAAACATTCGATACATCTATCGCCTGTCCCTTGTCCTACCCATGCCCGCGTGGCAACACAACAGTGCGTTTCCTATTAAACGCTTGGCTTCGTCTGCTGTACCGACAACAGGGGGAAAGTTTTAGACGCCGCACTCTCGTTGTCAGTTTCGACAGGGCTACGTCTCCATGCAGCAATACTATATGTGTTGTAATTCCTAGAAGTTCCAATATATGGCAATGCTATGAAACCACGCAGTACGAAGAAGAAACACGCTAAAACTTCAATCAATACACTCTCGAGTTGACGACACTCAGACTTTTGACATGTACGAGTGCACTGATTCTTTGAAGTTGTCCATTATCTGGGAGTTTTGATTGTTGTTGGTGGACATATTACAGTGTCCGTGTCCGTTATTGAGAACTAGCTGAAAACTCGGCGTCGCCCGGGTATTTAATTGTTTATTCCTGCTATTTTCCAGCTTTATATTCAGTTGTAAAAGGGCTGTATGCCTCTAATATCTATTGGGAATACTGTTAGTAGTAAAGAAGTAATAGGTTAAAACTTGGTGTGGGAAGGGGCGGTATTTCATGAACGTTACTGTTATGTGATCATATCCCATGAACTACGGGTCAGAAAGTGATACAATTTAGAACGTACATTCAACTATATGTCTGTATACTGTCTGTAAAATTTCCTGCGGCTACAATTTGCAATGTACAAATTATAAATTGTAACGTCATACCGAATATCGTACTTTTACACCATAAACAGCGGAAAATTAGTAAGTGAGAAACTTTTTTCCTTTCACCATTTTGCTATGGTTGGCAGCAAAAAAACGTTTATTAAAGGTTTGAAATTATGTTTAAAGTTTGTTGCAAGTCGCTAAGTACTATCCTTCTTATATAACGTATTTTTCAAGTCTCTCCGCATTATGTGGCACTTTTTTGCGATTCCTATTGTTTGTGCTGTCATATCTTCTGAACCATGTGTTGTATGTGATTCTTAGACATTCATCAATTGTTACCTAGAGGTAAGGATTGTGTGTACCAAATTTGGTTGGAATCGGCCCAGTCGTTTAAGAGAAAATGAGCAGCATTTTCGCTATATGCAGCAGTTTCTCGCGCATCACATTGTTTATGACGTCATATCTCGTGACCTATATGCCGTACGTGATTCTTACACTTATGGCGGCCGTCTGCATGGATTGAAGCTTACGTGTGCAAACTTTCATAAAGATTGGAAGAAAACTGTGGATTTGTATGCAACACGTACACACAAACGCATAAACACACAAATATACGGACACTCTGCTTTATATAATAGAAGATTATTCGGAATAATTTTATCATAATGGCTAATGTTGTTTTGCAGGGGAATTTTAAAATTTCCGATATTGAGAGGAGTCCAATATAGGGAAGTGTCCTTTGAGGGAAGTTTCACTGTAATACTGTCACGTCATACCCCCTTATGGGTGCTGGCGTTCAGTAGCGGCGTAGCTTCTTTTCAGCTCACATATTCAATAATATAACGGTAGTAATATTAGATTGAAAATTGTGTACAAGCTACAGTTGTTACGTTTTTGTGAAGAGGTAAGACGATTTTCTTGGTGATTGCCATCTGTGGAAGGTGTAGTTAGAAGTTATTGGCTCATGCTAAATGACCAGTGCCGGGTAAGGGAGGAAGCGATGAGATACTGATGGATGTTAAACAAAGCATGAGGAAAGAGAGCTAAGTTTGAGAAAGTGGATGAGGAGAAAGGTTGTCAGGTGTGACTCAGAGTTGATGGGACGGGAAGCAACTAACTATGATGTGTGAAAGGGATGCCCAAAAGAGAGGGAGAGTTGGGAAGTATTATACGAGGACACCTCGATAAAACAGGAAGCAGGAATGGTTCACAGAGTATGTGACTGTGGTGTTTAAATGGAAAAAAGCACGCGCGGATAGAATGGCCTTGCACGGGTTATTTGGTCGCTCAAATCGATGATTACCTTGGAGCGGTGTAGTGATAAAAGGAATGTCGTCTTCAGCTCTGGAAGGATGTAGTGGAGTGGTTGGGTGTTTGGAAGTACCTTTGTAGGAATAATCAAGGTGGTTGTGGTTGAAGGCATTACAGTCGGTTGGGAGCTGAATATTAGGATGTGTTTGTACCGATGGATATTTCTGCAGTTATGGAAGTAGGTAGGTTTTTGCAATGCATGGTGATGTTGAAAAGACTTATAAATAAATTGGAACTAACTGCTGTAGTCATCAGTCCGTAGACCTACCAACTAATTACACAAAAATTTTGAGCTTAGCTGCGATTGTCAGCGACCGTTACAAAGTCAAAGGATAAAATTGCAGCCCTCGGCCGCGAAGATAAGATTATTTGACGATTCGGCATTTTTTTTATTTGTGACGTAACATTTACCGTTGATTTTTTAAACCTTTATGTGACTTGTATTAATTTATATTTTCGGATGAATGCAATCTCAGCTATTGCCGAAATCTGGTCAAATATTCTTGCCTTCGCGACCGAGGGCTGCACTTTTATCCTTTAATTAAACTAACTGCAACTAAGGGCAACACACACACCCATGCCCCATGGAAAACTGAAACGTCTGAAGGCGAGGAACCGCGCGCTCCGTAGCAAGACGCCTTAGAGCGCTCGGGCCGCGGCGGATTAGCCACGCGTACTGGAGCGCTGTGTTGCGGTGCGTGCGGCCGTTCGCCGTCGGGGAATCGAGACCCCCTAGGGCATGGGTGTTTGTGTTGTCCTTAGGTTAGTTTACATTAGTTTAAGTAGTTCGTAAGCTACGGACTGATAACCTAGAAGTTAAGATCGATAGATTTACAAACAAACAACAATAGCGCTCGGCCACACCACCGTGGTCATGCTGATGTGATCAATGTACGTGCGATATGTGTGGCAACGGTAGGATTGGGATTATAACGATAAGGTTGTGGCATTGTTATAGATGTTAATTGTATGCTCCATTATGCATTAAGTGGTCTATGGTTATTGGGCCTCGTGAGAAAAAATGGACGAGGAAAGTGGATCTGAATGGTGGTGAATACGGTCGGCTTTTCGGATTTGCGAGACGAAATTTGAATTATCCTCCCGCTCGACTCTTCCACAGTGATCTCCGGTCCACCCTTTTGGTCACATCAATGTTTCCAGACGTTGTAGTTGTTTGGGATGTGGTGGGTAGAGTGGGACATGGGAGACATGTAGGCCAAAAGTTATGCCAAACTTTACGCAGCAGATCAGTTTGGAAATCGGTAACTGTTCATGATAATGGGGTCTTTGCATGCTATTACTTCTAGTTTGTTGAGATTGGACCGGTACTTGAACAGTTCATTGACAAAGACTGCTCCTCGCTCCTCAATACCACCCGCAACAGCCGAATGGAGAGATATATCTGAAGATGGAAAACAGTTTTTGCCGAAACCTTCATTTTAAATAAAATGTTGCGGCTTTAGGCTGTTGAATTAATTAATATTCTTGTAAAAGATAGCTGAACTCCCACAACAATGTCATCTTAAGTTTCGATAAGTTTTTGATTAAGAGGATTTATGACAGGAATTTAATATCAGGAAAGGAGAGGGTGAAAAATTATGTAGGTTGAGATGTGGGTCTGGTGTAAGGCCAATGGTATTGCAGGGTAGGTTCACATGTGTGATGTAATTGGTTTAGGGGATGATTCGGGGGTGAGCTGACAGAGTATGTTGTCTACAGATCGGTTTTTCTTTTCGTTAACTATAGCTTGTGTGGTTGGAGATGACACTGTAGTTGATGTCTTCACAGTGGCAGCAGATGGGGGTTTCTGATCACTGGTGGTGCTTCGACTACTGAACCCGGATGGAACGAATGCACAGGTTCTTCTGATGCTGATGGTGGTGGTGACGGTGGTAGTAGTGGCGGAGGTGATAGTGGTAATGTAGCTGACACCTAATTGTAAAAATAAGATAAAATATTTCTATATAAAATAGTTATCTGTAAAAGTGCAGTGAAGCTTCAAACGACAAAGTGTCAACAAAGACCTACAGAGATGGTACTGGAAAATTGTTAACTTCTTCAACATGTAAAACGTGATATATGTATTGCAAATTTGTAAGTAACATTACGAACTTGAAACGAACAAAAAATATTTCTCTTGTTCAATTTCAAAGCAATAAAAAAGACCCACTGAAGATGCTAAACAAGTATTGGTATACAAATCCAAAAACCAGTGTCTTGCTGAAGCCAGTTCCTCATAGAGAAGCAACTAAATATTTATAAAGCAAAAGCATATCAAATGTGCTTCAACATCGAGATAATTGAGACCTATTACGTATTGCACTAGTGAACGCTGTAGTTCTTCCTAATTTCTACTCATGAATAACAATTGGTTATACGTTCGACAGACCATGACTTAATAACTTTGTCAATTACCTACCCTCCTCCTTAAAATCTTCCTCGCCACTTTAACTACACATCTATTCCCCCAGTCTGCATCATTACCTAACTCCGCTCGCTGTGAATCTTCTGCTGGCATCTCCTCGTTCCCCAGATAAGTAAAAATTTCATGTATCTGCCAAATTTCATGCTGATCCGTAAGAAGGTATCGAATTCTGGAGTAGTCTCCGCCATGCACAGTACGAAATATTAAGTTAGACAGTGACGTTTCTCTTGTTACGCAGGTGATGTGTGCAGAATTTTATCGCTCTTAGCGTATAAATCACGAAAAGTATCAAATTCTATTATTTCCAATTTTCAATGCCACCAAACGGATGCTACTGTGAATCTAAGTCATCATGGAGCCAACTGAAACAAACACAAATATTTCTTCAAAATCGATCCTGCAGATTACGAAGATTTCAGTGACAGGCAAACGATCATTTCAACGTGATAGTATCCAGCCTTTTCGATACACGGTTTATTGGTGTTATTCTGTTTCTTCAAGGAATTTTACTGAAAATTATACACTTGACCATTATAACCGAAATGAAATAGACGATAAATTCATAATGAACAGTTATATCGTACGTCAATATGGAAAACAAAAGTAACGCGAAATAAATTGTAGCATAAAATGATTGTACCCAACAGAGGTAGCTAAAGGACACGTCCTGTTCTTTGGTCCCGCAAAGGTGCTTAAAATCCGACAGACTGCTACAACATGTAACTTGTAATCAGAAAATATTGGCTTATCAGTTGAGATAAAAGTTGACCCATGTTTTAAGTTGTTCCAATTCACACTTTAGTGTGCCAAATATAATTGTGCCTTAGTTGCATAGTGTCGCAGATTGTAAGCTGTTAGATTGGAGGTCGTAAAAAATGTCAAAAATCAGAATGCGTAATGATACGCTCTAGTAATTTCGTTATTGAATGTAGCAGCAAATCAAAACTAATGGATCGCAACAACACTTTCGCAGTGAAAGTTATAATTTTGAATAAATAAAAAAATGATATTAATTAACTTAAAACAGTCACTGTGGTAATTAATTAATTTTGGCCCTATCTGACTTAACATTGACTACAGCCTCCAACCAGCACCTCCTATGATTCACGAACAGCACAACTTCACTAGTAAATGTGTCAGAATTCATGTAGTGGTGATGGCGTGTTCGTGTTATAATCAAAATCGTAATAGCTGATAGACTCTGATTATAATGATAATAGCTCAGTACTGTGAAACTGCGTGGTGCAATGAGCGTCACAATTACTACAGTCAAAGTTCCCAATAATTTTGATAATATTGTTTAAAGCATTCAACTTGCTTATAAAACTTTACGTGAACTATTTTTTGATTAATTGGTTCCAGGGCCTGGGTAGCGTACGCGTGTAACTGGCTGAGCATAGTCTGGCATTTAACGTATTTCATAAAAATTACTTTCGTCAAGTCTGGTTAATCAACTATAATACTATGATTACTGTTAGCCTGGTTACTTTCTATATTAATGAAATCAACTTTACTTTACGTGCAAACTCTCTTGCAAGTTAAAAGCTTTGGCATAATAATTGATTGCAAAAATTAGAACAGCACTGCACTTTAATTACTACTCTCTGTGGTTGTAACATGTTTAGCAATTCTTTAACTCGTCTAGCTATTTCTTTGAAACTGCTCGTAATTTATTTGAAAAATGATTGAACTTGTTAGTCAATGTACAGGCTTGCATAATCAACATAATCTAATAATGGTAATAATGGAGTGACTACAAATACTTACAAAATTAAGATTGCTTTCAAAATAAGTCATATATAACTGAACCAAAATTGCGATTGGGTTGACACTACAATTACATGCATACAAAATAAAATGTTACAAAAGTACTCATCTTTTTCGTCGTCTTCGTCGTGAAGTCTATACAAGACAGATATGATTACAATAGGTACTCTCACTGCTGGTTCAAAAATATTTTTATCGACAGCTCATCTGGCTTAAATCTCCATGCATTGTTATCACCTCGATACACCTTCTAATCTCCGTAGTTACAGCAACGATCACTCTTGATAACCAAACAATTACTTTCCTTGCACACATGAAAAAACATTACACTTTCGAGTATAAATAAACTTGTTTCGCACTTCCTTCAATACATTAAACAGTACGCCTCTCAGGCTTATTGCAACTTTGCTACTTCATTAAACTCGCGCCACACTGCGCCTACCGTGCCTTTGCACCATCAACAAAACATTTACGTGTTTACTTTGGCGAGTCCGCTCCACGACTGCTTCAGCAGCGCGACACTCACAGCTACTACGTCTGTACCAAAGACAGTCTTTACAACAGGTTCAACATTTTCTCTGGCGCATTATCAACTTACATCATAAGAATGTTCGTGCATTCATGCGGGTTTACACATACAGTACATGTTTGCACTAAATGATTCAATATATGACGTTACATATAAAATATATCTAGCATACAAGAAATGAAAATACGTGAAATGAACAAATTTAAGACAATATATACCTTACGTTAAATCAAACTGTAAGATACAGCGACAGGTGTACTCTTACAAGATCATCAAGCAATAACATTTATAGAGGATTTTGATATAGTGGCAATATTGCTGAGGAGACACTATGTAATGTAATATACTATTGTCGTAGCACATTTTTTTGACATAGCTACTTTACCTTCCAGCAAATGGACTCGCCCGTTCCATGTCATCGGCGTTTACACAATCGAGGGAGGCACAGTAACTTGTGATCGAGCGGCCTAACGTAACGCTGTCACTATGTTTTCGAAACAGGAAAAATTAAGCTGGATCAAACCTGAATGTGCCACAGGTCGTATTGCACGACAGTGTCATAAAGGTCTTTAACAGGAGTGCGTGGAATCGGCATTGCAGTACGGAACAGTTTCAGAAGTTATGGCGACTCTATTGCACGACTGTGATGGTATTATTCTACAGCATTACTTTCCTCCACGGCAGACCGCCAGTGCACAGTATTACTGTTCGTTTTTGCAGCACCGTCCCCGACCAGCTTCGTGAAAGAAGGGGCGGCACTTTCTGCGCAACCCATCCATCGTTTTGCACGACAATGCGCGGGCGCACTGAGCGCAGACGTACTGTGACATCAAGCATACTCCCCTTGATTTAATGACGTAGATGAAGGAAACACTTCGTTGCATTCGCTTCAGAACTGTTCCCGAGATTCGTCAGGAAGTAGACCGCTCCATTCACTCCTGCATAGGTGCTTAAGGTTCGACAGAGTGCTACAACATGTAACTTGTAATCAGAAACTATTAAGCTCATCAGTCGAGATAAACGTTGACCCATGATTTATGTTGTTCCATTCCACATCCGGCCGCGGTAGCCAAGCGGTCTGTGGCGCGCCAGTCACGGTCTGCACGGCCACTACGGTCGGAGTTTCGAATCCCCTCCCCCACTTCCTCGGGCATGGATATTTGTACCGTCCTTAGTATTAGCTAGTTCATAAGTAGTTTGTAAGTTTAGGGACTGATGAGCCCGTAGTTAAGTCCCATAAGCTCTACAAACATTTGAACATTTTTCCAGTTCACACTCGAGTGTCCTAAGATCATTAAGTTTAGTTGCATGATTTCGCAAATCATCAAGCAAAAACATTTACAGAGGATTTTGATATACAGGGGTTGGAACTTAAACAGTGGCAACACTGCTGTAATAAAATATATAATATAGCTTTGTGAAATAAGGGGCGGCACTTTCTGCGCAACCCACCCACCACCATTTTGCACGACAATGTGCAGGCGCATTAAGCGCAGAAGTACTAAATGTTCAAATGTTTGTTAAGCTTATGGGACTTAACTACGGGGTCATCAGTCCCTAAACTTACAAACTACTTATGAACTACTTACGAACTAGGACGGCACAAATATCCATGCCCGAAGGGGGATTCGAACCCCCGACCGTAGTGGCCGTGCTGACCGTGACTGGAGCGCCTCAGTCACCTCGGCCACCGCGGCCGGCGCAGAAGTACTGAGGCATCAAGCATAATCCCCTTGATTTAATGATGGAGATGTAGGAACCACTTCGTTGCGTTCGCTTCAGAACTGTTCCCGAGATTCGGCAGGAAGTAGATCGCTCCATTCACATCATCAACAGAACCGGTTCTGCTTACGGTATACTACGCCTTCCACATCGCTAACAACGGGTTCTACAAAACGCTGGTGACTACTTTGAAAGCTAGTAACAGTTGAAAACATGTAACCCTCTTCTATCGGTTGTGAATAAACGTTGGCACTATTTAAGGTCCAACTCTCGTATGCGAAGATTGTGACAGAAAAAGTGTCTGATAAGCTCAGGTGAAGCTCGCTATTAAAAAAAGCCATTAATGAGGACCTGAGAAGTATACACCCGGAGTTTCACACCATCAAATGGTGTCATACAACAGGGAGAACGCAAAGTAGTCTGGCGGTGGGGGCGATACAGAGGGAGGCCAGCAAGTGACGCCCCTGGGGGTTGAGCCGTTCCTTGAGAAGTCGCCACCTGTTCCCGCGAGAAGCCCACCTCAGCCGAGCCGCAAGCAGAAAGCGGCGCCGGTCGCCGCTGGCCGCCCCTGCGGCTTTCTCATTACGGCCGCTTAATTATTCATTAGGGTTGCCGCTAACCGCCAGGGGCGGGACGGGCCTTTATACCTGGCGCCAGACTTTCTGGTGCAGGTGCACAGGGTTGGGGGTGGGTGGGAGGGGAGGGGGTTCGAGCTCTGTGCGGGGAGCTGCCCGCAGCGGACCCGGAGTTCCTGCCTTCTGTGTGTCGCATGCTCGGCTGTGTGGAAGGCGGCCATCTCAGCCGCTGCAGTCCAGGGGGGATGGTCGAAGAATCTGCGAGAGGAACCTTCGTAAAGAGATATAAGGTGTCACTTAATACTGACTACACCGTCAGACCCTCCTGACCTATCTAAGACCTTAGCAATCTACATTGGGCAAAATCATTTTGATGCTACAATTTACTTCGCGCTGCATGTGTCTCCCAGATTTACTTACGGCATATTTGCGCTTTATGAATTTTTCTTGTATGTCATCTATATATATAAATGAGTGTTTGTCTGTATGTCCTCTATGTGTTCATAAACCATTCATTCGATTGCAATGAAACTTTGGCAAACTGTTCACCGTACGCCCACGATGGTTCCTGGCCCAGAAACAAATGAGCACGACACATATCTCAGGAGGTATGATGACGTGTTGCCACTGATTTTAGGAAACACTGAAGTATTTAAAGACATCAATCCTTTAGGAGTAACTTAAAATGCCAACAGCAACTGCTCGAGCATTTTTGTGACTTCCTGGGCAACTGAAAAGGGATTTTTGAATACTGAAGTAATTTGTCGTAGCTTGGACTGTGTTTGGAGAAGTCCTAATGCTTCTTTCTTCGCTTGGCCAAACAAAGATGATGTCGTGTCACATCCGAACAGAAAATGCAGAAATTGCATCCCCAGACACAAGTGTCCAACTGCGTCTTTGACAGAGGTAATACGGTATGTCTGTGAACGACATTTTCAACAGGTGACTGCAATGTCCTGACAGGAAACATTAAATCCAATCTCATATGTGAACGTTATTTCATAGGCAAGCAATTTGATTTAAGAAGGAAGAGAAGGAAGAGCAACCGTTTGATAAGCATTCTAGAAATCTAAAGGTACGCAATCCTGATTCCATGTAGATATCAATCATCACTTCGCGCGAGTAAATGACTAAATGTGTTTTGCTAGAAAGATATTTTCTGAATCTGTGAAGACCATGAACAAATATGATTATTCAGCTAGAGAATATTCACAGCGCATGAGATCACAATACATTCCAAACCCCCTGCTGCAAAGCGTCTTTGCTATGGGTCCGTAAGTTATTCCACTTCTGGAATATCGATGTGACCTATGCCACTTAAACTAACTTACGCTAAGCACAACACAGACACCCATATTCTAGGAAGGCCTCTATGCTCAGACTGAAGCAACAGCTCAATCCACGAGATGGCGCCTTGGGCCACGCGGCTATTCCCGTGGGGCTGAATATTTTCTGTAAAAGTATTTATCATCCGCATGTCATTATTGGAGCATGATAAAGTGTTCCTTGGAATAAACGCTGGCACTTGCAATAATCGTTGACCCTCTTTCCCTGATGGCCACGAAAAGTATCGGGTATAATATATGATTCGTGATTTTTCATAGATATGGAGAGTGGCCGATGAACTGAAGATGTGGAATTGGACAAAGAGAGTACCGTGAGATGGAGTGAGAGGTGCAGGCTTGAGTCCAGAGTGGTGGAGGAGGAGATGAGGAAAGAGAGGGAAAAAATGATAGGGATTGTATGTGAGCGGAGATGGACTATGGAGAGTATGGAATAAATAAACGACTAGTTAACGACCAGATCAGCTAGAATTAAAACTATGCTACATGCAACGGTAAATAAAACAAGCAGTCAGAGAAGTGGAAACAACACCACAGCCAAAATACTGGGTCGGAGCGCCGTCGGTTTCCACGATACAGTGTTGGCAGCGGGTGTCCTGTGACGTTCTTCCGGTCCGCGTCGCCCGTCTTGCCACCCGCCAACCTCTCCGCCCCCTGCCGGCCAAAGTGCACCCCAGTTGTTTGCTCGGAACCGCTCCGCTGCTCCGCGAGATTTTGTCCGAGAATAAGTTCTCCGGCAAAAACTCGACAGTAACTAACTCGGCCAGCAGGTCTGCAGCCCTCAGCACGGCTATCGAGGGAGGACGGGGAGGATTGGGGTGGGGGGAGGGGGAGCGCGGAGTGGATAGGGGCGGAAGTAGGAAGCCGTGTAATTGGACCAGACCAGGCCGCAGCGCCGAGCTTCCTCAGATTAATTTAAAAACTCATCTGGCGGCGCGCGGCCTCACGTGGCCGTGGTGGATTCCAGCTGCCTCCAGCCGGCTCCAGCGGCCTCCACAACCAGCTCTCTCTCTCTCTCTCAGTCTCTCGTTCGTCGGACGGTCTCCTCCGGACGAGCCTCTTCTCCTTGAATTTGGTACTGGCCTCCTGAACACGAGCGGCCTGAAACTACAGAATAAGCCTGTGTAGCGCACCGAATAGGCCGTTGATACAAGGTAGGGTCCATCTCTGAGGTGAGAAAGCTAGGCTCCCGTGCAATGTGGGGCGGCGCGTTATTGCCGGCGGCTAGTGCATTTCGTCGGTTTGGCTTTCATGCAGTGCAGCGCTCCGACTGCCGTAGTGGATTGCAAGTAACACGGCAGCCACGCGCTGCGTCAGGCTACATTAGAGACACTTCAGTAGCCGCCCACTCCAATCTAAATTGAGCGACAAACAATTGGGCACGCCGCTAGCGCAAGTCGCTGAATTTATATGAGCCGCCATAGCGATAGTACAGCCACTTGATTTCAAATATCAAATGTTCAAGTGTTTTTAGAGCTTATGGGACTTAACTACGGGGTCATCAATCAGTCCCTAAACTTACAAACTACTCATGAACTAGCTTATACTAAAGACGGCACAAATATCCATGCCCGAGGGGGGATACGAACCCCCAACCGTAGCGGCCGTGCAGACCGTGACTGGCGCCGTTGATTACCGTTGCATGTTCCGATCAATAGCGGAACTAAATTCTCATTCGCACTCAGGGATGATTGTGAAGACAGTATTATTTATGCACCCCCATCTACGTATTTATTCTACAAGCTACTATATACAGTCCGTATCCGTTTGTTTCTCTTAGCTACATGATCCTTATACGAAATATACATTGATGATAGCAGAATACCATTCTGTTCCGCGATGGCGACGTCCACCTCCAGCTAGCAACTCCGTTCTGATTTCAAAACGCATAGAGCTGAACTCGCGAATTGCAAATCAGGCAATCTGCATTTGAACTGCGAAGGTATCTGCCTTCAATCCGACGTACTGCCGATCGTAAATACTCAAAAGTGTTCAAAATTAGATTTCACTAGCATTATAGACCCTCTCGTTTCTACTGAGGAACTCACATTATACCTACACCTACACCTACACCTACAAATATAGTCGACCATTAAGAATCCCTACCATGCAAATTTATATAGCATTCAAATCCAACGCCTTAGCAATTAATAGATGAGCCTGTGTAAATCATGCTTTTCTGTACTACATAAAAGGTTTTGCTACTAATCTCAAGTAAATTGCATTTTTCTTGACAATCATTGCTATGGAAGTATGCTCTTATTCATTCATTTCGTATCATCTCACACTCACTGAACTACGACACGTACATTATGTACACATCCCTTCAGATTAATCTGCGAGGTACCAATATAGTTTTACTGTGCGAGTAACTAAATTAAAAGTAATTCACCTACACCAGCGGTGCACAATATGCGCCACACGGGCCACGTGCGGCCCATTCCGACTTTCGTTGTGACCTGCGGGGACGATCTCTAAATAGTGATAATTTCCTTAATTTTGTTAGAATTCTATGACATTTCTATAAATATTTTACGATAGTAAATCTAAAAATCATTTAAAAATTTGTTGCCTTATTAGGAATAGAAGGATCTGCGACATCTATGATAAAATAGATTTACATTATTCAAAATACAAGTCATGCGTTTTCGTTAGGATATCATTTCTGGACTGGGATCCAGTGGCGCTATCGCTACACAGCGGTCGGGAAAAAATATATACACTGTCGTTGCACTCTACTATAAACAGGTGGTAAGCGTACACGTCAAGTGGTGAGATTTCACCACTAATTAAAACAACAATAATCCTTCTTTGGTGCAATAAATTGAAAAAAATTCATCAATATTATAAGCGAATGGAAACTTATGACTCCATTATCTCACTCATGACATTTGACTTTTTCTCTAGTGATGCAAAAATTCGTCTGTGTATTACACATCTACATACTACACTGTAATTGGAAAAGGAGTATAAGAGGGTTGTAGCCTTTTCCCAATTTTGTTCAATCTGTACATTGAGCAAGCTGTGAAGGAAAGCAAGGAGAAATTTGGATATAAATTAAAGTTCAGTTAAAGAAGTAAAAGCATTGCCTTATGATTAAGTCATTATAATTCTGTCAGAGACAACTAAAGGCCTGGAAGAGCGTGTTAATGGAATAGACGGCATTTTGAAAGGAGCATATAAGATTAAGACTAACAAGGGTATTGTAATGCTGTCTAAGCAACTAAGGCGATGCAGGAGGTTGAGTTTTGTTACTTGGACAGTAAAATAACATACATCGATCGCAGTACAGAGGCTATAAAATGCATAACGTCAATAGGACGAAAACCATTTTTGAAAAAGAGAAATTTGTTTACATCGAATATTAAATCAATTGTAAGAAATTAATTTCTTAAGGTATTTCTGTTCGGTATTGCCTTGAACGGGAGTGAAAGATAGACGATAAATAGTTCAGACAGGAAGATGTTAGAAGCTTTTGAAATGTCGTGTTACATTACAGACAAATGCTGAAAGTTAGGTTGGTAGATCGCGTAACTAATCAGGAGGTACTGAAAAGAATTTGGGAAAAAGGAAATTTTTGGTATTCCTGGACTAAAATAAGGAATCTACTGGTAGAACACATTCTTGGACTTGAAGGAATCGTGAATTTAGAACTAGAGGGAAGTATTTCTTCTAAAAATCGTTGAGGGAGGTGAAGAGACGAAAACAGTAAGCAGATTCTGATCGATGTGAGTTACCGATCCTATTAGGAGATGAATAGGCTTGCTCAGGACAGAGTAGGGTGGAGAGCTGCATCTTATGACTGAAGACGACAACAACAACTCGTTCCCGGCAATGTGTTCGCTAGATGTGGGTAACGGAGCTTTCTAATCAGGAAGGTGAATAGTACCATGAAAAGATTTATCACTATAATAGACTCGCTGAAGGAGCTTACCATCGTAACACTAGGTGATTTTCAGAATTCTTTTTAAGGGCTCTGGCGCAAGTTTATTATATTTCATCATATTGATGGATACAAGTTGAGGTTGGTAAAGAGAGTAAAGATTACTTACGAAAAATAAAAATTTACATTATTTTTTTATTACAGTTTGTATAAGTAAATCCTGTGGGAAGAGACAAAACTGTAAATACGATTTTTATGGGGTACCAAGCGAAACTTCTAAAGCATAGTCTAAACGGTTTCGGAAAGAGTATAGAGAAGTGTTGTTTTGTAACTAAGTCGTATCCTATTGACTACGCTGCTGATATTTCGATAGAAAGGCCTTAGATGTTTTTCTTGGTGTTATGAACTCTCCCCATAAGATTAACAAATATTGTGAATCCCGAAGAAAGATTTTCGTAGGCGTTGGTTTGCTTAGAAGATGTGCACGGTGGGGAGCATACATGAATGTTCTCCTTGTGGTATAACAAATAGTTACGGTGATTCCTTCGGAAGTGATGAACGGTTTATCTAGCATTTTCCATCCGCTATGGTTTCATTTGACTGTTACTTATAGTAATAATCCGATAATATACGAAAACAGAAATACGTAGTCTCAGATTCCTGGTATGTTTCCGTGATAACATGCTGTTTAGCTTGATGTGAGGTTGATGGCGATGGTATTAGTGATTTTTAGATAGGCAGGGAAAAGAGACTCAAAGAGAATACGTGACTTAAATACCGATCGATCCTTAGTCGGCAGCAAAAGCTCGGAAGTTTCCAGTGTGTTAATGGGAGTGAGTAGAGAAGTTTCATGGTATTGTATACCGGAATCAGCGATGTACTGTAGTTCTCCGGTTCCGTATGGTGATACTGACACCCCCCGCTCGATCTTACTTCACAATCTTCTTTCTGAGCATTATAATTCTTAGCTCCAGGTCTTTCGGTGTGTTCGAATGAAGTGAATCTCTTATATGAACCACTCCAGCAAGGCGCCTGACAGCGCACGCCCATTCCCGTGCGGCTACGTCATCTGTTAACGTCTCAACAAAAACACCTTTAAGAATTAAATCAAACTACATCGGGATTTGTTTATTACTTGGTTCATCTGCATAGGCTTCATGACTAGAAATCGTCCTTTCCCTAGGAGACAAATATGTTTGTATATAGCTTTATTTTGAGTAACACGGAGACGGCGCTAACGAATGCTATATTCAAGTTATTATTTGGTTAGAGTAAGGAACTCTTACGGTTTGTGTTTTCGTGGTTATAAAGAAGAAGTCATACGATGAGGAAATCTTCTCGGGTTGACAGCCGAGTGAGTGCCACGTACTCTGGCAACGTTTCGGCAAGTTGCTTACTTGCCATCTTCAGGCGAAGATGCCATGTTCGCCTGAAGATGGCAAGTAAGCAACTTGCCGAAACGTTGCCAGAGTACGAGGCACTGACTCGTCTGTCAACCCGAGAAGATTTCCGCATCGAGATCCGCCGAGAAAGTCTGCATTCACACGAAGTAATACAATTCATATATTCGTACCCAATCTCTGTTCATCAATCGAAATACCCCAACATGTATATCAATAGTTTGTATAAATTTAAAAAACATATACTCCTTAAATGCCCGGGACACTTTTCGGAAAAGTATATACTATCACACTGAGGTAGGTGCATTTATGATTTTTATCTTTAATCACTGAACTTCCTATGTAGGTAAGATTGAGAAATATTCATATGTTGCAAGCATGTCCTTCAATATATAGAAACTATAAGAGAAAAAAGTTACTCTCAAGCAACGCTTCGTCGCGTGATATTTGGAGATAAGACTTCAGTTGTTATACCATTTGTCGCGTTCGATAACCATTTATTGGTATCACTTGTGATGACACTTCTAGAGAGCTGAACTAAAGTATGTATAGATGCACCTAACGACCTCCTGCTATTTCGTGGGATGAGTGTTTGTTCCACATTGCGAGAAATGTACTCAGGAAACGTAACTTTTAACAATGATTAAATGACGTAATGACTCAATGATCGTTGCGCAGATACGGACAACAGTTTCAATTGTTCTCAACTACGGTATTGGCTAAATGTATTTGTGTGTAGAAGCGCTTTAAAAAAGGGAAAAGTGAATTTTTATGCTGAGATTAATGTTATTTGACCTGGAGGAGAGAAATGCCCTGCAGAAAACCATACTAGAGTATCCAACCGGTTCATATATTGTGAAACAATTCAGCAAGAGCCGTTGGAGGTCGGAATCTGTTGTCACAGACGGGTTGGAAATTCTGGAAAATATCCGAGGTAAGTAACTTTTGCCTTTTTAAAAAAAAAAAAAAAAAAAAAAAAAAAAAAAAAAAAAAAAAAAAAAAAAAAAAAAAAACTCGGATCAGTGAAAAATTAGAAAATTACTAGGAAGGAATGCAACGTTACGTTTACTGCGTAAAGTTTTTCATCCAGCCTGCTTAAATTGACTTACCTATGAGCATGTTGTTTATCGAATTATACGTAATTTACATAATCAGTTACAACGATTTTATAATTACACGTTAAAGTTGGAGATTTGGTTTACATATATCACACATTTGCGCAACAGAACGAGTGTGCATGTTGAATATGCGAGATTACGTTCGTAACATTTGGTGTGTGAAACTGTTCACTAATACGTTTCAGCAAAGTTAACAGAAAAAGAGACCTGTATTGACTCTGATTATTTGTGTAGTAGGTCTTCTAATTAAATCTTTGAAGCGCTCTCCATTAACCCAGTGTAACAAAAGTAATAAAAGTTAAAACTAAGTACAATATTCACATTCCGATATTACAGAGTGAGTCTCTTAGGGAACGTGATCTCTGACAGTTTTTGTTTTCTTTTTTCTATACATGTATTTACTTGAGCTGCGTGTTAATTGATACACAGTGCTACCTATGGTGACAAATTTTGTACTGTGTGTGTGTCGGGATGGGGAAAGTGTGGAAAAGGGAGAGAGTGTATGGTGGATGGAGGAGGAGAAGTAGGGCGAGGTGAGAGTAAAGCAATCTAATTGATCGATTTTGGTGAAGGGGGGTGGGGGGAAGGACATAAGAACGCATACATCGATTTTGCCTAATAATGTGAATTAGACTTACTGCCGGACGTATGGTATCTGCTAGCTACGAAGTCCAATGTTTGTTTCTGGTTGTTACGTCTTTGACGATTACTACCAATAGGGTAACAGTTACTCTCAAACTATTAGTTTCTGTATGCTCGTTGTTCACATGTTCGTTACACTCTTTGGCGCTTTCCGTTACCTGATGTTTGACGCAATGTTGTCTGATGTCTCACTGAGGCACGCTATCGGTATGAAGCATTTTCTTTTTCGTTATTCAATAGAATATCGTGTTCGAAAGTACTGAACAATGTCGTTATTTCCATATATTGCTTACCTCCTGAAAGGTTTTTACATTTTATTGCATCGTATCCCATACGTGTTGTAGAAACATAAATGAGCTTCCTCTTCAATCCCTCTTTACAAGTACTGTATAGTAAATAGTGTAGGAGTTTAGTGTTCAAATGTTTGTTAAGCTTAACCGACTTAAATGCGGGGTCATCACTCCCTAAACTTACAAACTATTTATGAACTACCTTATACCAACGACGACACAAACATCCATACCGGAGGGGGTATTCGAACCCCCGACCGTAGCGACCGTGCAAACTGTGACTGGAGCACCGCAGACCGCTCGGCCACTGCGGCCGTCCGGAGTTTAGTGTTTCTAGTAGTTTTTGATATTACTATCGCCTGGCGCCCTAAAATTTACAGATATTTCAATAAAGTAAACAAAACCCGACGATCGGCCGCAGGGAGCGCAAAACGGTGGTCCTTTCGAGCTCGTTATAACCGGTTACGAGTATTTCAGAAAACCTATAAGGCATACTAAGAAATAGTAGTAGTTTTTGATGTTACTATTCCCTGGCGCCCTACAATTTACAGATGTTTCAATAAAGTAAACAAAACCCGACGATCGGCCGCAGGGAGCGCAAAACGGTGGTCCTTCGAGCTCGTTACAACCGGTTACGAGTATTTCAGAAAACCTATAAGGCATACTAAGAAATATGTTCGTTATAGATGATGGAAGCTGTATTAGGTAGTCAATGTCATGTTCTACAACGAGGATTTCGTCATTGATTTATATGTTCAAATGTTTGTATAGTCTATGGGACTTAACTACGGGGTCATCAGTCCCTAAACTTACAAACTACTTACGAACTAGGACGGCACAAATATCCATGCCCGAGGGGGGATTCGAACCCCCGACCGTAGTGGCCGTGCAGACCGTGACTGGAGCGCCTCAGTCTCCTCGGCCACCGCGGCCGGCTTCGTCATTGATAGCAGGCCTAGAGGTCCTAAGTGTATTCACACAGATACAAGTATGAATAAGTAGGGGAAATGTGTAACTGTTTCTAAAAGTGACAAACCATGAATATGATTTTAAATTTTGACACACCTAGTTTATACGACGTTGTAGATATCATAGATGACAATCAGACGCAAATTGTTTTAGTTCATGACACAACACGATTGAACTGAATAGTCGGAAATAATGTAGGGAGAGGTGCAATTAAAAAAAATCGAGATCTGAAGATGACAACAAAGTTAGTCAAAATCGGTTATCTGAAGTAGTGTGCAATGGAATAAGAGACAGAGAAAGACCCCGACAGAGATGGGTACCGTTAACAGGCAACTCCAGCCTAATACTTGAAGAGCAGAAAAAATAAACAATTCAATAGCGATCTGGGAATATATATTTCTCAACAAATAAAGATTCAGATCGCCCCTTTCATTGAAAAAGGCAAGCGTATGCGGCATTTTTGTGATAATAGACATTGTACCTTGCTATACAAACAACTTCATTTTTCCCAGAACTGTTAATAATACAAGCACCGCCGAGTTTATTTCTCGTCGCAGAGGCAGACTGTTACGCATTTAGCGTGGAGTTCCTGAAAGGTCCCCGTCGTGTTGTACCGAGCGCGGTGTTATCGCGCCGTGGCGAGAAACATAACACGCCAATGGCCGGCGCTTTCCTGCTGGTTTCTTTTTCTGTCGCGGCGGCGCTAGTGTCGCGGTGGAAATACCGGCCGTTGCGTGACGTGGTGCGTGGCCGCCGCACGCGACGGCGGCGCAGCCTGTCGATGCTTCGTGCCGTGTATCGTGATTCCCGCCGGCGGGCGTAAAAGAACGACAACCACAGGGAGCGCCGAGGCGAGGCGAGGCAGTCAATGCGTGTTGCCTCACATTTCCGCTGCACGTCAATGACTCGCGAGCTCACACGCCGCAGCGAACGAGGAAAGCAGCTCTTACGTCGCTGTAGAAGTAGGGTAAAAATGACACCTTACCCTCTGTCAGACCTTTACAGCTTTGATTATTTGCAAAAATTTAAAGTATCACGCAATTCAAGGTAATCATATGTGCCTTACCACAGTAATAATAATAATAATAAATGTAAAGAAACTGATAAGGAAACGGTTGTCGGTATGAGTGACGCAGTATCCAGAAAAGTTAAAATACGAGGTGCGTCCAGAAAGTAAGTTCCGTTTCTTACTTGGTTATATGAAACGAACGGGTACAGATACAGAAAAGATATTGATTGTACAAAAATCTACAACTGTTAAACTACTTTTCTTCATAGCTTCCGATATTTTGTAGGCAATTGTCATAGCATGGCACAAGGTTTTGTGTGCCTTTTTCATAGAATGTTGCCACCTGTGTTTTCAACCATGTGGTAACATGTTCTTTCAGCTCGTCATCATCGTGGAAGTGTCGTCCAGCAAGGGCAGATTTTAGGTGTAATAAGAAGGGGATTGCTGTCAAAGATTTTTTTTTTTTTTTTTTTTTTTTTTTTTTTTTTTTTTTTTTTTTTACGGTAATTCCTGAGCTCACACACCGAATGTGACCAACCAATTCTTACGGAAATTTCAATGGGACCTGTTTGATCATCCTCCATACAGCTCGGACCTCTCTCCTAGCGACTTTCATCTCTTCTTACACCTAAAATCTGTCCTTGGTGGTCAACACTTCAACGATGATAAAGAGCTGTTACCACATGGTTGAATACACAGGCAGCAAGCTTCTGTGACTGATGCATGGAAAACATGTGACACGCTATGACAAGTGCCTACAATATTTCGGCAGTTATGTAGAAAAGTAATTTAAGAGTTGTAGAATTTTGGGCAATAAAAATTTTTCTTTGTCTGTGTACAATTTCATTTCATTACCAAACTTTCTGGGCGCACCTCGTATCCTAAGGTGAAGTTGAAAGCCAGGAGATGCCAGTGTCAAACGAAGACGAAAGAGTGCATGGGGAACAGAGTGTACTGAAAAATTCTATATGTGTAACACTTGCTAAAACGTTACCTGCCTGATTATGTGACCAGAATGGGGCAAAATCTGTATGTAATAATGTTCTCATATAATATAACAAAGTGAAAGCACGGTAATAGTTGCTAATTTTGCAGTAGACTGAAACAAAGCATGTGATGCTGGTATGAAATTGACAATAATATGAAAATAAGCAGAAATTTGTGAAAAGAATTGCAGATCTACAGTAGTTGCTGATCTGAAAACTAAATCGCTATTACAACAAATGTGGGTGTGGTACCATTGCAACGTAGCACTGCTCACACATAAGCATTTGGACTCATTAAAAAAATAAAAAGACTGCAGGTTCTACAAAAATGTCTCATTTGAAAAGATATTACGAAGTAAATGATCAATTTCAATATTAATTCCGCGAAAATAGCTTCCAAATCACATATAAACATTAATAACGAGAGAATTACTGAGGCGGAATGAGGAGAGTAAAAATAAATGAGAACTAAGGGAAAATGGATAATTCAAATGATTCCATAATCTTAAGGGCATGATGCAACTCAATTACATCTTTTACACAGAAGAAATTCGGAACTCAACAGTCTTCGTGCTTCACGCTTGAAGAACAAAAATGAGAGTGACGAACAAAAAGAATGCCGATCCTTTCTTCCTGTATAGCTGGAGACAAATAATGTGTGGGTTATAAATAATTGTTACTAACCACAGGGGAACATACAAAGAAGGGAAGATTTTTTTTTCTTTTGTTAATGTAGCGATTCGTTGTCCAATAACGTGATAGAAGAACAAATTGCGTTTGATATGCCTCCCATCAGGGATCAAGTATTACAGACACAATGCAAATGAGTTCCTTCTGTCTTTTAACCAAATCAAGTCGCAAGACTTCAATAGCAATCCACCAGAATTTCTAAATGTAGTGGGGGATATGGCCAACAAACTATAGCTGAAGTTCCTGAGTAGACTCTAAGACATAGTACCAAGTAGCGAAAGACGTTTGGAAACATATCATTCAAACAATTGCAAAGATAGCAACGGAAAGTCAGTAGGAGAACTACTGTACTTTGAGCTTAGCAGCATATACATACAAGCTGTTGGTGTCAATAACATCGTTGCAGTGTAAGTGCTGGAAGACAGTGACAGTGTGGTGCAGTGGATAAACTGATGGACTCTGAAGCGCGCAGTCCTGGGTTCGACAGCCCTCCCGTGTGTATAATTTAATTTCTGTATTGTAGTACGTTCCAGACGTACTGAGAGATGCTCCGGAAGTTTCTGTTTGTGTATACTTGTTGTGTAAGCCTTCAGAAGGAGTTAGTTCATTCTGCGCTCTTGTACGTGTGTGACAAGTTTTAAGTAAAACATTACTGACTTTAAACCAATTTTCGTTAACCAACGAGTTACATCCTGCGAGACCACCGCCAATATACAGAAAAATGTAATTAAAAAAATTGACGATCTGCAATTGATGATGTTTCGATTTATGAGACTTAAAGGCACAAGAGAGGTATTTCTGACATTATGCTTGATAATGGGAAACAGTCAGAAGTGAAATAAAGACTCGTTCGTAAGATAGGTCGTCCTATAAAAGTATTCGAAAATGTAATCTGGTCCAAGATATTCGAAATTTTCAAGAATATAGGAGGAAGCTATGTGGAAAGATCGCTGGACTAAATCACGAAATCTGTGTTAGAGTCCCACTCCGGCAAAAAATTTGCAACTTTTCCATAGAATGTAATTCGATGGCCAGAAACAGTTGACCTGTTTACATATTTCTATCTAAAATTTTACGGCTGTTCATGCAAACCACTGATGTCTGTTCTGTCTCATATACCAGAAACAACAGAAGCTTTTTCTATTATACCAAAATTATTATTCCGTCACTTGAAATGGTAAAATAAAATTGTCTAGGTTTTTTTAATAAGTTCTTATTATTCCGGTTAGCTTCGAACTAGTAAGTGAAAGGATGGGATCCCACTTGGTCAATGTCTTAGCTGGATTCTAATTAATACATTTAGTTCGTTTGTTCCTGAATACCTTCATCATTACTACGCTGGCTGGCTAGTCGTACATTCAGACTACACAAACTAGTTGGATCTTACTTCGATGCGAAGCGGTTGAGTTGCAGTCTGTCATTGGTATACAGTGTTAGGCTACAAGTGCTTCTTGAGCACCATGTACTGGCAGTAAACTTGGGAGCTAGGTACTTGTCTTGCTTCGTAACTACTCTTAGCTAATTCGTAATTTGCACGTATGAATATTAAACACTGACTGGGCACTAATACCTTTTCCGGCCTATACAAAACTTCACGACCTATTCCAGCATCTCTCTGCGAGATACCGCTAAGTAATAACTTACAGCACCAACAGACTGCGTGCTCTCTCGCTATCAAAGACAATGTTCCTGCGCCAGAGACTGTCCTACTCAGTACATCAGAAACTCCCCGACGAAACCATCGTCTCTACCACAGTTATATAATTATTCTCATTACAATTTTAAAGTTTCTTGGGTATGTATCTATTCCAATATTCAGTAGGTCTATGTACCGTCCATAACTCCTCTGTCTGTCTCTCTCTGTGAAGATACTTCTGCCACCTCCAATTCCCCCATCTTCTCCCCCACCCCTATCCAGCTCTCCATCCCCGTACCCTGTCAATACCTTCCCCGCTCTCTGCTAATCTTCCTGTCCTCCATCCCTGTATACCAAAAATTGTATTATCTGCCAAATTTCATGGTTATTCATCAGACGGTGTCAAGTCTGGAATAAGATAGCCTCTGCCATGCGTCATATGAAATCTTATGAACGAGGCAATGTTTCTGCTCTTTTCAAGTGTTCAAGTGTGCAACAACATCTCATTAACATCGGAATAAAACTGTAGATTATTGTTTCTGTGTATTTCAACGCACTCTAATTCTTCGTCGTGCACCACAGAAACAGTTATACGGACAGTGCCGTTCCTCGTCTTTTGAAGGTGATATCTGCAAACTTGTATCGCACTCGGATGAAATGTTTGGCAGTGATCGCGCGTCGGAGCTTTGAATCCTCCCTCTGGTATGGATGTATGTGTTGTCCTTAGGTTAGTTTAACTTAGTTTAAGTCGTTTGTAAGACTAGGGACTGACGACCAACGCAGTTTCGTCGCATACAATTACAGATATTTGAAATTTTGTATGGCAGTGAATAAGATACGAATCCAATTCAAAGTGGCGATGCCCATAATATATTGCCAATTTCAATTATTTTGAATTTTTCAGTTGTTCAATTGAATATAACAGCATTAAAGCAAACCAAATAGAAAAATACTAATTGATATGGGTCAAGATATTTCTGAGTTTTAGCGAATATAAGGTAGAACCATTGATTTTGTATATAGAGATGTCATTTTCTTCCCACTACATATTTGGTTGATCGCTGAAGTTATTTTATGAGTGTCAAGATGCCTCTGTAGAATTGCAGCAGTGAGTCTCATTTTGTCGATTGTTGTGCAGATACCATAACGTATAGAAGTAGAAGGGGTGATCTCTTTTCTCGAATAACCCGGGCTCTATAGTGTTAGTGTTGGGACTCTCCCACTCCTCAGCGCTGCGATTGTTTTGCGCTCTTTTGTGTTAATACCCATAAACACTCTATTGTGTACTTCGTTGCTGATTTATGAATATTTCGGGTTTTATATGAAAAAAATGTGCAGTTGTACAGGTTGTTAGTGTTTTCGATACTTTATTAAACCGAAAGACGTGAACGCCTAACAAATGTTTCGATTGAAAAGAATAGTAGAGAGGAAGTCTCCTAAACTGAAGTGACGATGCCTTTATGTTCTGTGCCTGGTGACAAGTCAGGATATAAAAGTTGCAAGTAGCTAAGACGCCAAAGGATTTAGAAAGTTTTAAGAAATGAAAAAAAAAAAATATGCCAAAAAGGACAAGGCACTAACAAGAAACTCGTACATTTGTGAAGTTAACTTTATTTAAAATGTAATATTGGAAAAACGTAACATTATGGAAACAAAGTAGAACTGTCCAAAAAAACTGGCACTTGAAACCAAATTTAGTTCCTCACATTTTCTTGAAGTTGCCCAAGTATTTGCCTATCCGATTAAAGCTATGAAAATCTCCTACAGACAGGAAAGCTGTTTGATAAACTTCGTATTAAAGACCCAAAAATTTGTGAGAGTGCTATCACTTCTGATTTAAATAGAACCTAGTTGTTTGTTAGGTCTACATTTCCTGATCCACTTGAAGTAAAGCAAAGCGCAAGTGAACAAAATTTAAAAAGTAACTCGGCCGAGACAAACAATAAACACAAGTCAGAGAAGGCTAGAGTAATTGTGATGCTGTACGTCCAGTACACTTTCGGGCAAGCAGAATTTTGTGTCTTTAGATATACGGATGCCGATGCATTCTTTCTTGACTGCCCGCTACGAAAATCTAAATCCTGACTGAACTGCTGGAAAGTAATAGTTGAAAAAAAATTTAGGACATGATTAAAGATCGACAGTATTCTGCACTACGTATTATAGAACTGAAAACATTTCACCCTAGTTTATTTGCAGTAGTATTAAAAGCGATCGTAGTGCCGGCCGCAGTGGCCGAGCGGTCTGCGGAGCGCCAGTCACGGTCTGCACGGTCGGAGGTTCGAATCCTCCTTCGGGCATGGGTGTTTGTTTTGTCCTTAGCGTAAGTTAATTGAAATTATTCAAGTAATTATTGTGTAAGTCTAGCGACTGATAACCACGAAGATTGGTCGCATAAGACCTCTTTTTTTGTAGTAGATTTCACGCTCTTTTTCTAATTGGTCTGCTGCAGAAATATGAAGAGACATGGCAAAAATAAATATTCGTGTTGCCCTTGTAACATTTAATAGTTCAATTTTTTTCTTTTCTTGCTACTTTAATATATGAGCTCCTTAATGCACAAGTCGTGTAACTCACATTATCTTAGTATCGAGATATTTACTGTTTTATTAGAATTGTTATACAAAAATCAGATGCGTACTTTTTTATGTCTTCTCAACTTAAATGTCCTCAATGAACACAGTTATAACTTAAATTCATATTTTCTTTAAAATTTCATTTGTTATAGTACGTGTACAAGTCTCTAAATGTAGTTACACCACTTGTGTTCTAACTAGAACAAGGATATTATTTACAACAAAAACATTTATGGTAGTAAAAAAATACTGTATTTATAAGTTTAATACAGTCAATTAATATTACTTTCTACTCATCATCACTGTTTTCGTCAGAGTTAGGTAGTGGTCCAAAGTCAACGGCATTCACACTAGGAACAAGGCTCTCGTAGTAATAGTGGTGGGATGTATTGCATAAGGTCCTTCACATCCTTTTTCTTCTCCTAAGTGACAAGGCGTAGACCTCGGTAGAGCTATTCTTGGCTGACGTTATGAAAGCTGACAGGTCGACCGACCTCTTTTGAATCATGACCTAAAGTTTAACTTTCGAAAGGACATGTCTTTCGAAAGAGTGTCCTTAAAAATGATTGTGAATGGGTGAATATTTTGGCAACGAATCCACTGCACGTTCAACCATGACACAGGATTTCCCTCACTGTCCTTCCTCCGTTTGGTTATTTTATTATCAGGTTCTCAACAGACCAAAAATCATTGCTCGACATAACAGTGACGTGAAAGGAATTTTTTTTTCACTTAACAATGATCTGGTACCATTTATTAGGAGTAAAAATCTATTGCTTCTTGCTAAAATTTTCAATTGAAGCAAAGTCGCGGTCATTCGGAAGATAAGAAGGGTCTCATACCATGAACTCTTGGTCAATTACTTCAATGTTGTTGTCTTCACTAAGAACAATTTAATGAATGTCATAACAACTTTCCAGTTTCGGTTCCGACCAGAACACAAGTCACTGTACGTGACCACATGATTTGCTGCGGATGTTCTTGTTTTAATGTGTTCCACCAAACAGGCAGCAATTTCATGTGAACCTTTAGATCTAGTCACTTCGTCCCAGCAATACATGAATCCTGCCTTTGTTGACAGCTCATGGCATCCTAAATTGTAAACGTATAATTTACGTTTGTAGTAAGATAGCTCATATTGAAAGTCCGAAAATTAATTACTGTGTGTGAAGTCGTGCAGTTATTCCCTACTAGCTTTTCCTGTTTCTATCCCAGAACAGTTTTTTGAAATGCAAATATCAGCTTTGAGATTGCGCTTAAATAATATTGTTTACTTATGTTCCTACGACATAGGGGCCTACATGTGAATCACGACTTCATAACATGCAAAATAGAGATAAGAATGCGGAATTGTAGCTTCACTACATTGTAGCGTAGCGCTTAAATCGTAGCTAGCGCCACCAAGTGACGAAAGGGGTGAACTCGACAAGTGATCACACTTTCTACTTGTTACGCAGGTACGTTTCTCGTATAGTCTGCATACTGAACAGAGGTAACGGTGTCATCCGCAGAGCAAGATGCTCTATCCATTGTGTTACTGGCTGCCTACTGAGCAGTAGAAAAGAGTCTCAGGTGCAGGACGATAGACTGATCTCACATGGGTCGCAGGCTGCCTGCTTCCCGAGCGTGGCACTACTCTGGCGAATGACGCAAGCTGCATACCTCATAATAAAAACGGGCTATGACACCACTGTCGCACTTTCACGTGCTGCTTACGCTTCACAGGGGAACACCAAGTATGGTACAAACGAATTTTGATGGGTCGCAGGTATGTTGTGTAGGAACTCCTCCATACCACCAAGCAAAAAGGATTTGTTCCAATGCTCCTTGGTTTCCACGAAAATCGAGATCAAAGTCCAGCGTGTAACTGCTGTACCTGTACAAAGTCGTCGTCTGTACATGAGTCCGCGTGGCGTAATTAGCAAGACACTTGACTACCACGTACACCATCCGAGCTATTTTATTTTATTTTTTACACTTGTCCGACTATTGGTTGTGTATCATTATATTCCTTTTTCCCACTTTATCAATTCTTATTGCAAAGATAAAATTATATCAGGTAATTACAGTTACATAAAGTTTTTGTACACATAGACTATAAACAATAAAACAATTTTGGCCCGTAGCACAATAATCCGCTGGGACGCGTCAAGTGGGCACAAACACTGCATCCGATGGTATAAAAACAGTAGGACCGGGGACTTAAAACGCAACTAACAAATGCTGCACAAATGTTACAGGTAATAGCTATAGACATTTTACTGATTTACGAACATCTATCAATCGCCGTAAAAGTATACTTCGAAATAACGAATTAAGTAAAATAATCGTCGCGAAATACATAACGCATTGACCAATTAACGTACATCACGAAATGCGTAACATGTTGACCAATTAACATAAGTAGCGAAATATATAACATGTTGACTAATTAACATAAGTTATTATCACGGCGAATTACTCAATCATTAACATAAGAGTGGCCATTAAAGCATATAATTATGCACAATCGAACGTCGGAGAAGTGTAAAAAAGTAAATAAATAAATCAATAAAAGTAAAATTAAGTTCTGAGCAGGATTGGAACTACAGTCGTCTATATGGTAGTCAAGCGCCTTCCTAATTACACGACGCTGACTCACGTAGCTCTGTGACTTAGTACAGGTATAGCAGTTACGTGCTGGTCTTTGATCTCGATTGTCGTGGAAACTATTGCGCATTGGAACAAATTCTTTTAGCTTGGTGATATGCATATGTTTCAAATGTTTGTATAGTCTATGGGACTTAACTACGGGGTCATCAGTCCCTAAACTTTCAAACTACTTATGAACTAACTAAGACTAAGGACGGCACAAATATTCATGCCCGAGGGGGGATTCGAACCCCCGACCGCAGTGGCCGTGCAGACCGTGACTGGAGCGCCTCAGTCCCCTCGGTCACCGCGGCCGGCCGCACAACACACCTGCGACCCATCAAAATTCGTTGTACCATATTGACCCTTGTCAGTAGAAACGTCAGTGCGTCTGCATAGCCTCAAGGCGCTGGCGAGTGCGCCGCTATGCATCCGACGGCTGGTAGCCCAGCGGACAACTGAAGAGTAGCCTCGGCGAACCGAGGAAGCGCTGCTGGCGGCTGCGGCCGGCGACTCGTAAACCGCGGAGGAGCCATCGCGCGAGCCGATAATTGGCCCCCGAGGAGCCCTCATCCAGAAACAGAAGCCCGCTCTCCCATAATAAGCCGGAGGGCTCTCTTGCCGCGCCACGCTCTCGATACGCCGCCGAGGAATGAGGCGGGGCGGACGCTCTGCCAGTCCTTAATTGGAGTGTGCCATGGAGGGACGGCAAATCCTTCACCTAGAGACGGCGAGTATCTCCCTGAGTTCGGTGGGCTGTTCTGCAATTCACAACAAATCACCGCTCCTCGAGATGGCCTCTGACGAGGCAGCAGATGAAAGCGACTTCTGCAAGAGTTGGCCTGAAGAAAGGAGAGTCGACAATACAAAAATGTCTCCATCAGTAACGATACCGGTATTGAAAACTACAATTGCAGCATCTTAGTTGTTACACTGTAGTTAGTTAGACGAATCATTGGTACTCACATTTGAGGTGGGCAGACGGCAATGTTTCGAGACGTGGTTTATGCAGTCGCTACTGGCATTCGTCCACAAGCTGCATTTACAGATGCCTCAAAAACAAGCAAGTCATCTTTCTAAACCAGTAGTTATTCTTTGTTAAGGCTTTGTTTCAAGAGCAATAATAATTTAATAATAGCGCAAGGCATTACTTTCTAATAAGCTGAAATTTCAACTGTTCTGTTACAATTGACATCGCAAAAAAAAAAAAAAAAAAAAAAAAAAAAAAAAAAAAAAAAAAAAAAAAAAAAAAAAAAAAAAAACGTCGCTCAGTCCAGGCCACACAGCTCCCGCTTTTCGTGTAGTCGCTTCCCATGTGTTGTGGTCACCTGACCTTTTCAGCGGAATCCACGCAATTCTAGGAATCTGCAGCCTACAGGCTCGAAGAACCGTTGGAGCCTCTAATTCAGACCCTTCACTCGAATCTGTACCACAGGTCCACAGTCCGTCCGCTCAAACTATACTGCAGATGGTGAAGTCTGATTTCATCTTGCAAGCAAGACTAGCTGTCTTTACCTCTTTACCACTTCAGATAGTCGCTTAAAACCGGAGAGAAACTCTTCCGACCCAAAGCGAGGCACTATCATTGGTCCTTAGGTGGGCCACCAGACGAGATGGCACGGCAGAAGGTTCGCTGCAATATATTGAGTCGGCAAGACTCACCGCTACCAGTAGCACTTCTGAGGATGTCCAGCGCAGCTCTGAACGAAACGTCAGGAGCAGATATGTTTCTTCGACCACGTCCATATAACCCGGAAGATTCAACAGCAATTATTTCAGCCGGTCGTGAAAGCCTTCACTGCATGATATTGAGACACTGTTAGACAGCGCACCATTAAAGGTGGCAGATGACTATATTTATTTGTGGAGGTTTTATACTTTGAAAGCAACAATATGTTGCATGGCGGAGGGTATTTTGCAGTCGATTACTGCATTGTTTCACCGATCAACACCAAAGATGGTAGATGTATTTAATTTTTAAGAGTCGATATGGAGTGAGAGAGACGGTGTAGTGATCTCGAACGTATCAACATATCCTCTGTTCAACCATTATGAATTATCTCTAATACAACGCGCTATCGACCTAATGTCAATACGGATGTAAAGAGAACTGTTCTTGTGAAAAGCAACTAGCATTTGACTTATGTAAAAGGCTGAGTACTGTAGATAAAGGACTTAGATTTATCTCAAACGTCTAAATTTTCATTAGGGTTTGACAAAGTACCTCACAAACGGCTTTTAATTATATTGCGTTCTTATGTAATCGTCTGGGATATGTAACTAACTTAGGAGTTTCCAGTCAGGGAGGAAGCAGTTGGTATTATGGGAGAGAATCGGCTAAAACATAGTGTTATTGGTTCCCTGCTGTTACTTATCTACCTATACGATCTGGTAGAAACTCTGATCGTTCCTGTTAGGTTTCTTGCAGATGACACCGTCATTTATATACCACTGAAGTGATCTAAAGACCAAAACCAAGTGCAGAACGATTTAGACTTGAAGTACGTATGGAGCGAAATATGGCAGTATACCCTAAACAATGAAGAGTACTGAGTACTGAAAGAAGTACGTTAAACTCCTTTAAGAGATAAAAAAAATTAGCCCTTCCAGTCCCACGTTATGATTTCAGCTTTGGAAAAATTAAAATTCAGTGTTCTCTGTATTAATACAGTGCACTAAACGCCAAACTATGTGTTTTAGAATTTTTGATCGAACTGTTATTTTTTTATGTCATGTATTTCATGCACAACACAGACGTTTGTATCGAAGTACTTTATTACGTGAGACATTAGTCTGTTGACATCTCTGCCAAAGCACCAAAGACGAGACAGTTCACTGCTGAAGTAAAATAACATGAACCTCACTCACGCTCACACTCACGATCATGTACAGGCGGCAACGTAACACAACCTCCAAGACGGACAAATTAAGGCCTGAGAAGTGGCTACACGCCGTACAAAGCTGCAAAATGTCGTACTAAAAGCATGTTGCTCATCAACAAGAATGTGACTTTAAGGATTGATTTAAGAAATACAGTATCAATCAGCTTTAATTACGTTGTTATTGAGGAACAACACTGGGAATGAAAGGGTTAAGACCCTAAATTTAACTAGATAACTGTAAATTAAAATTTCGACAGGATTAAATCGGAATACATGGATCATGTCCTTAGAAAGGTGAAACAAAAACTGCCTTTTATTGGCTGAACATGTAGAAGATGTAACGGAACGAAATGATTACATGTTTGTTCAAACTCCTCAGATCATCGTTTCCTAAATTTCCAAACAACTGAAAAACACTATAATTATACCATTGGAAACACCACGCCAATGCCCGAGTAAGGAATCGAATCTCCGTCGGGAGTGCCTGTACAGTCCGTGACAACAAGGCTTTTACTGCAATGGCATTCCTGCGCGGCAGTGTAACAGCTGAAAGAGGCGGCCTACACTACGCTTGTCAGAAGTGGTGTTGAGTACAGTGCGTGGTGTTAGTCGGTATCAGGGAAACATAGAAAGAGTTGAAAGTAAGGCAGTTCGTTTCGTCCTATCCTGATTTAGGGACCAGAGTATCCCAGAGATATACTTACAAATATTAGACCACCAAATTTCTTCTCCGAATTGAGGAAGATATTGTTTAATCCCACGTTATATATATATATATATATATATATATATATATAAGAATTTTATAGATTAGAGCTCAAATGGAGATGTTTAGGTGTTTCTTATTCTTGCACTAGCCTACATTCGAAAATCGGTTGGCACATGTATAGTATGATAGTGGCTCTATCAGCCACTTGCCAAGTAGTTAGATGTGATTTGAAACTCTTCAAATATGATGGAAAGACAGGGGGAAAAAAGATAGCCTGAAATAGGGAACCTATGCCTAGAGAAAGGTATGAGGAGATGATCAAAAAGAGAGGAGAGCAGGATCTCGACAGACATAGAATATGATGAGTGATTGGGCGGGGGGGGGGGGGGGGAGATGGGTACTGAGGTTTGGGAGGAGAGGCGCTAACACAAGGAAGGGGTACATAAAATGCCACTTAATGACAAATACTGATCTTAGTATAACAATATTGTTGTTTTTTGGCAGGTGACATTCCGATCACTGAAAATATGTCCATTTGGTCTTGTCTTTTTATCGCTTTGTAGCGTTCTGCAGTTTCCAACTGGCTATGAATGCCTTGTAACATATCCTCCTTCCTTCTGGTGTATTACATTACGGCTAAACTATAGTTATATTTATCCTTCTAAATCTACATACATACACCGCAATCCACCGTAAGGTGCTTTGCAAGACTAGGTATCCAGTCTTGATGTTTGTTAGCTGTTTCACTTAGATAACGTACAGGGTTGTTGAAAGTTCAAATTCAAATGTTTGTAGAGCTTATGGGACTTTGGGGCTTAACTATGGGATCATCAGTCCCTAAACTTACAAACTTCTTATGAACTAACTTATACAAAAGACGGCACAAACATCCATACCCATGGAGGGATTTGAACCGCCTACGTCGAACGGCCTGGCGCATCGCAGCATAGCGCCTCTATGCGCTCGGCCGCTCCGCCGCGGCTTTCTTGAAAGTCAGCTTGGAGTATGTATTTTCCTTTTTCATACTGCATTTATTCCAAATAATTCGTTGCAGCAGCAATCAGTGTCGCCTTTACATCCAGAATGACTGCACTGAAGTGAACTAAACTGCCCTTAAGGCGCCACTTATATCCTAATATCGAGACAATCGCACGCACGACACTTTCCTAACGATTACAGAGAATGCAATGAATCATATAATTATACGTTGATATAATTTGTTGATTTCTTAATCTCATTATGGGTTTATTATATACGTGTATAAATATATTTGATACACCTGACAAGTTATATAATATTGAATACTTTTAATGTAATAATCACGTCAGTTTTAGCAAATAAGAAAATATCGATCAGTATAGCGACTTTAGAAAAATGGAAGGACATTGTTTGTAATAGCAGTGTTATTACCAATTTCAAATGATCTTATGAAGATATAATAATAGTTAATTTGTGAAAAATATTTTATGGTATCTAAATGTGTAAGAATTTCGACAAATATACATATAATGAAGGAGAAGACGGTCTATTATTGTTTCTGCATTGCGGATGTCCGCCAGGCACGGGCCGATACTGGAATCAGCGAAGTGCCGTCAGTAATACGTGATAATGGGCAGAGAGGCTACATCACTATTGTGCGGATAATTGACAATTATCATGTGACATTGGGCGTGCTAACGTCTCGCGATGGCGCGGTTATCGCTGTATCCGTGTGGCGTAGTAGTCAGCACGACTGCCTCGTTACCAGGACGACGCAAGTGTTAATCACTGCTGACAAATTTTCTACTTTTCCCATTGATTTCACTCAACTCTCGTCGACTGCTAACGTCGTATATTTCTTTGTATTTTGAATGTCCTCAAAATTGTCTAATATTTTAAAAAAAAACATGACAACTGCCTTACACGTTAGGAAGAATTTCCTTATCATCAGTAGATGTGATTTGCCGAGGTACAAAGCAGAAACTGGTAACTCATCAGGTAACACTGCGCAGTTGACTTAAAGAAAGAGTGTATTCGTATGCGCTATGATTCATTACCGTCTCTGCAACAGTCTCATAACTGGCCCCGATTTATGTTTGTTCAAATGTTCGTAGAGCTTATGGGACTTAACTACGGGGTCATCAGTCCCTAAACATACAAACTACTTATATACTAGCTAATACCAAGGACGGCACAAATATCCATGCCCGATGCGGTATTCGAACCCCCGACCGTAGTGGCCGCGCAGACCGTGACAGGAGTGCCTTAGTCCCCTCGGCCACCGCGGCCGGCGGTCTATGTTTGTAACACAGCTTCTGTACACGCCAGGACTGCTGTTAGACACTTAAAAGTACCTCGCATCTCGAAATTTTATCTGTAAGCCACTCACCATTTTCTTCGGATATATGTCCCAATACCAATGACCAGTACTAATAAACCTGCCTAACCTCTCCTCTCCAATTATAGTCAAACTGTTCAAATGTTTGTAGAGCTTATGAGACTTAACTACTAGGTCATCAGTCCGTAAACGTACAAACTACTTATGAACTAGCTTATACTAAAGACGGCACAAACATCCATGCCCGAGGGCGGATTCGAATCCCCGACGGCGAACTACCGCGCGCACCGCAACACGGCACTCCAGTACGTGCGGCTAATCCGCCGCGGCCAATTAGAGTCCAGTCAACTTATGCTCAGTAGAATCCCCAAGACGGAAATTTTTGGGGTAAATTTAATTTCTTCGATTCCGTATGTCTCTTGGGATGCTGAATTCGAATTTCCCAACAAAATATCGCGACGTAACATTGAAAGAAATTAAAAAAAAAATAGCATTGTTCAGCTGATTTTTGCTTATAACTCGGAAACTATCAACTTTTCACAAATAACCTCTCAGTTCAAAGTTGAAGTCCATAAAATTTCCAACAGCTTTCACTATTTATCTTTTCCTGTCCGACGAGCTAAAAAAATGTTTAAATGTTTCTAAATCAATGCGACATAATTGCACTGGTTATTTGTCCCTAGAATTACAAACTACTGACACTAAGTTAAACTAACCTAAGGACAACACAGGCACACACACACACACACACACACACACACACACACACATACACACACGCGCGCGCGCGCCCTAGGGAGGACTCGAACCTCCAACGGCGAACAAAACCGTGCGCGTAACGAGGCGCCTTAGACCGCTCGGCTACGCCACGGCGGCTCGAAGAGCCGTCCGATTCCACCGCTAATTGAAAATTGGCGTATTTCGGCTGTCTCCGTTAAATCCACATTTTCCACTCAATTAGTCTAATTCATCATTAAAAGCTGACATTCACTGAATTATTTTCAAAATATGTTCATGCCATGTATGGGAGTGAAACGTGGACGATAAAAAGTGCGGGCAAGAGGAGGATAGAGGCTTTTGAAAAGTGGTGTTACAGAAGAATGCTGAAAATTAGGAGGGTAGGTCGCATAACTAATGAGGAGGTTTTGAAGAGAATTGGAGAGAAAAGGAATTTCTGGCATTCCTTGACTAAAAGAAGGGATCTACTGGTTGGACACATTGTTAGACATCAAGGATTCGTTTATTTAACATTGGAGGGAAGAGTGCGGGTTAAAAATCGCAGAGAGAGACAAAGAGATAAATACAGTGAGCAGATTCGAAGGGATATAGAGCAGGAGATGAAGACACTTGCTCAGGATAGAGTAGGGTTGAGAGCTGCATCAAACCAGGCACCGGATTTAAGACAAGAACAACACTATTATGTCATCAATTACGCATGTTTTGTTTTCAATTAAAGCACTACAAGAAAATGGATGACATAACTGTAAAGTTTTATTAAAAAATTAAGAGAAGTGGTACAAATTCCACGAAATTCCGCTTTCCTCTGCGCTGTGTCTGTAATTGTACACTATTACCTTTGTAAATTACCATTCAAACCCTGCTACTAGTTGCTACTCTGGCTTTGAGCTACGTTTCAACAAAATGTCACTGTTAAGACATCTTCAAAAATTACAGTAGTATTATTTAATTACGATCTGGATTTGTACAATTTAAATTGTAATCGTCATGTAGAAGGATTGTAAAGAATAAAATAGTTTAGAGAAATTACATAAAGTGTAACATATATACATATAAATTTTAATTTCAGTTTTATCTGATCTAGCGTATTACAGAATCGGATTTTGGTGGGAAGATATGTTTCCAAAATTTACAAAATAAATAATTGTAATATAAATGAAACATTTATTTGCACTATTTCACGCCATTTTCTATTCTATATTAGGTCCTTTCTTCGAAATTTATAATTTTTGTATATATTGTGACTATAGCCACCCCTAAATACTGACTTTTATGTATCAATATAAATAGAGCCTTATCAATGTTTGTCCACCATCTTGGGACTACCATTTTTTTTTTTTTTTTAATCATTGAACTCGGTATTCATCAGCAACATCGTAATATCCTATCTTTGGTTCGCCATTTTGTTTTTCAAAATGTTCAAATGTTTGTAGAACTTATGGGACTTAACTACGGGTTCATCAGTCCCTAAGCTTACAAACTAGTTATGAACTAGCTAAGATTAAGGACGGCACAAATATCCATGCCCGAGGGGGGATTCGAACCCCCGACCGCAGTGGCCGTGCAGACCGTGACTGGAGCGCCTCAGTCCCCTCGGCCACCGCGGCCGGCTTTGTTTTTCAGGTTTCGAACTCATTCTTCCTCAGAAACCTTGAAAAATCCCTGAATGTTATTTTTATATGAGTAAATTAACAGTGGTGTACATAGAGCCAGCCATCTTGGAACCACCATTTTGTTTCTCTTTCACTTTTTGAAAATCAAATGTTTGTACAGCTTATGGGACTTAACTACGGGGTCATCAGTCCCTAAACTTACAAACTACTTACGAACTAGGACGGCAGAAATATCCATGCCCGAGGGGGATTCGAACCCCCGACCGTAGTGGCCGTGCGGACCGTGACTGAAGCGCCTCAGTCCCCTCGGCCACCGCGGCCGGCTCACTTTTTGATATCATACTTTTAATCAGTAACATCGTTAAACCTTACATAATATGGTTGATACAAATTCAACTACTCCTTACATTTTTACCAGTTTTTTTGGGAGTCTGACCCACTGTGCGGTGGCAAGTAAACGAGAAACACGCAGGAATATTGCGCGATCATTTGTTCTCGGTTTAAATCGGGCCGAACCTTGCGATGTATCAATAGAGTAGTAACTTAAGCCCCGCGCAATCTCTTTGTCATAAAGACAAGTTGACAAACCTTTGTGGGAAAACTGTCAGCTGTACACACTGTTTCTGCGGAGCCGTACGCCGCTGTCCTGAACGGTGTCCCGTCGTGTGCGCAGTGCTTGTACGCTGCCGCGCCCCCGGCAACAGTGGGACCTCCGGGGCGCCCAGCTTCCTGGAAGGCGAGGCAGGCAAGACGAGCCCCGCGGTCGAGGCCGCCAGCAGGCGCCCTCAAAGGACCCGCCCTTACCACCCCCCACCCCTAACCCCTCCCCGCTCGACCCATGTGCCCCAGCCCTCTCTGCTAATTATGTCTCGCTCTGTCCTGTCGCCGGCGTCGCGTCTCCCCACGGATCTTCTCCGAGCGACGCGCTTCGCATTCACAAGTTGTGCTTCAATACACAGTCATCACATGCGATGGCGCAACAGCCCACAGTGATTAGAACGAGTAACATCTGCCTCTGCGTTTCTCTGCCTCACCTGTTTCAATGACAGCCATCTCTCACTCTCACCCTCTCTCTCCCAAGTACTCTCTCTCTTTCCCAACTACCCTATTAACTCTACCTTTTTTCTCTCACTCCGTATCCTCGGCCTTTACAAACTTATATACATTCGCTATTCATTTATATCTAAATCTGCGCCATAATTGCGTCTTTTGAGAAATTTCTCACAGTTCTTGTCGCCGTATTTCTAATTTCCATTTTCGCAGAATCTTCGACGGATGCTGATAGTATCATGAGATGTTGTAATAATCGGACCGTCTATTTTGTAGGTGTAAAGAAGTCGTTTCTGAAGGCATTTCTGTGAACTGTTGCCTTGTACGGTAGTGAAACATGAACGATAAATAGTTCATATAGGAAGAGGATTGTGGCTTTTGAAATGTGGTGCTATAGAAGAATGCTGAAGGTTATCTGGGTAGATCGCGTAGCTAATGAGGCGGTACTAAACAGAATTGGGGAGAAGAGGAATTCTTGACATACCTTGATTTAAAAAAAAAAAAAAAAAAAAAAAAAAAAAAAAAAAAAAAAAAAAAAAAAAGGGGAAAGAGATCGATTGGTAGGATACATTATTAGACATCACCGAATAATGTATGTAACAATGGAGGAAAGTGTGGGCGGAAAAAATCGTAGAGGAAGGCCGAGAGACGAATATAGTAAGAGGATTCAAATGGATGCGATTTGCCGTTCTTACGAAGCAATGAAAATATATTCTTAGTTTACAGTAGGATGGAGAGGTGCATCGAACCAGTCTCTGAAGACCGCAACAATAACTATTCCTTCATCCTACAGACTGAGAGCCTCATAATTCACGAAGTGCCTGGTTACTCAAATCTGACAGATCGTTCTGCATGAGTTTCTCGTCGAGGTACTACGTTTAGTTTCACAGTATGATTATGAGAATCAGCCATCACGTGAAGCGCTAGATATTTAGCAACATTAGCAATTAAGGGTGCGAGAAGAAGCCAGTTCTCTGACTAGTTGGCAAGTTTTAATATACAAATGGATATTAAAGCACAGCACCATTTTTCATCAGTAGAGGTGTAGGAAGCCATCGCAGGGATCAACTTAGGCAGTTGGCCTTTACGTTATTATAGTATATGTAATATATTTGTATGAAGGTAGAAGTGACAAAGTGCAATAAACAAAACCAAAATAGATACTGAAGAGCCAAACAAAACTGGTACAGGCATGTGTATAAAAACACTCAGATATGGAAACAGGATAGCGCTGCGATCAGTAACGCCTATATGACATAACAGGAGTCTGGCCCAGGCGTTAGGTCGGTTACTGCTGGTACAGTAACAGTTTATCACTAAAGCGCAGGTGACTCCCTTTTATAAGAAAGGAAAGTGATTTGACCCATATAATTATAGGCCAATATTGTTGACATAATTTTCCTGTAGAAATTTGGAGGGAATTCATAGTTCGAATATAATATATTTCCTTGAGACGGAAACACATCCTCATATGAATCAGCATGGGTTTAGGAAAAATCGTTCATGTGAAACTCAGCTTGCTCCTTTCTCACATGACATCTTGCGAGCCATGGATGAAGGGCAACAGGCGGACTGTGTTTTCATCGACTTCAAAAAGGCGTTTGACGCGGTGCCACTCTGCAGACTGCTAACGAAGATACGAGCTTATGGAATAGGTTCACAGTATGTCACTGTCTGGAAGACTTCCTAAGTAATAGAACGCAGTACGTTGTTCTCTACTGCGAGTGTTCTTCAGAGACGAGTGTACCGTCTGGCGTGCCCCATGGGAATATGACATGACCGCTATTATTTTCTATCTATATAAATGATCTGATGGACAAAGTAAGTTGTTATTTGCGGCTGTTTGCTGATGAAGCTGTGATGTATGGGAGGGTGTCGTCTTCAGTTGACTTCAGCAGCAATCCAGATGAATTAGAGAAAATCTCTAGTTGGTGCGAAGAATGACAGCTAACTCTCAATGTAGAAAAATTTAAGGGGATGTACATGAGTGGGAAAAACAAACCCATAATGTTCGAATACAGCATTAGTAGTGGGCTTCTTGATGCAGTTGCGTTGTTCAAATATCTACGCGTAACATTGCAGAGCGATATGAAATGGGAAGAATATGTAAGGACAGTTGTGAGTAAGGCGGAGAGTCGACTTCGATTTATTTTGAGAATTTTCGGAAGATGTACTTCATCTCTAAAGGAGACGCGTATAAAACTCCTCTACGACCACTTCTTGCGTATTGCTCAAGTGTTTGAGACCCGCAGTACACAAGTTTAATGGAATACATGGAAGCAGTTCAGAGCCGAATCTCACAGAAATGCTCCGGGCACTCAAATGGCGATCGCTGGAGGAAAGACGACGTTCTTTTCGTGAATTTATGTTGAGGAAATTTAAAGGGCCGCAATTTGAAGCCAAGTGTAATACTATTTTCCTGCCGCCTACTTACATTTCGCGTAGTGATCACAAAGACAAGATACGGACGCATATAGGCATTCTTTCTTCCTCGTTCTGTCTGGCAGTGGAATAGGAAAGGAAATGCTGGTAGTGGTACAGTGTACACTCCGCCACGCACCTTACGGTGGATTGCGGAATATGTATGTAGATGTAGATTTCTGGATGCGTCTCGAATACAGTCAAGGGATATCGATACGCAAGCAGATACAGATGGCGGTAATACCTCGCATAAAGGATACAGAAGGGTGGTGCATCGGCGCAGCTGTCAGTTATATTCCTGGGAGCCGCGCGTGAGTGGCCGCATGGTCTAAGATGCTACCAACCGGGCGGCCACTCGCGCTGGAGGTTCGCGTCCTTCCTCGCGCATGGGTTTGTGTCTTGTCCATAGTGCTTGTTAGTTTAAGTAATTTGTAAGTCTGGGTTATGATGACCATACCGGTTTGGTTCAATAGGCGTAGAAACATTTCAAACTACTTATGAACTACTCACGAACTAGGACGGCACAAATATCCATGCCCGAGGGGGGATTCGAACCCCCGACCGTAGTGGACGTGCTGACCGTGACTGGAGCGCCTCAGTCACCTCGGCCACAGCGGCCGGCGTAGAAACATTTCAACATTATTCCGAGGATCTCACCGATCGAGGTGGCGCAGTGGTAACGCACTGGACTCGCATTCGGGAGGATGGTGGTTCAAATTCACCTCCGGCCATCCTAATTTAGGTTTTCCGTGATTTTCCTAAATTACTCCAGGCAAATGCCAGGATGGTTCCTTTCCAAGGCACGGCCGATTTTCTTCCCCACCCTTACCCAAAACTCCGATCGTTAGCCACGTCTCTTATGACCAAACTGTCGACGGGGCGTAAAATCATAAGCTTCCTTCCTCGAGGATTCACATGAAAAGGCTTACGATTTGTTTCTGTTCGTAAGATGGTAATTATCTGACGAGAAATGCAAAATGGTAGTTTGACTGCAACTATCTGACATCTACATACATACTTCGCAGTGCACCCAAAGGTGCGCGGTGGAAGGTTCTCAGTACCACTACTAGTTACTTGCTTTCCTGCTCCATTTCCATACACGAGGGGAAAACGTATGTTTGTATGCATACGTACATGCTCTAATCTCTCTGATCTGATATTTGTGGTCTTCACGCGAAATTTAGGTTGGCGGCAGTTAGAATGGTTCTGCAGTTCGCCTTACATTCCAGACCTCTAAATTTCTTCAACAGTGCTTCTCGAAAACCACGTTGTATGTCCTCCATCGACTCGCACTTGAGTGCCGAAGCCCTTCAGTGACACTAGAGTATTATGGAATCTGCCAGTTACAAACGTAGCCGCTCGCCTGTGAACTGCGTCTATGTCCTCCTTTACACCGATGTGGCAGGGACCCCAAACACTTAAGTAATACTCTAGACAGGATCGTACAAGTGTTTTATAAGTGGACTCCTTTGCAGACAAATCAAACCTTCCTACAATTCTCCCAACTGAAGACAATTCGCCTTCCCCACGACGGTTCTTATATGCTCGTTCCATTTGATATCGCTGTGCAGCGTTACGCTTATGTACTTAATTAATGCGACTCCTTCAAGCAGCCCACTACTAATGCTGTATTCAAACATTACGGGATTGTTTCTCCTACTAACCTTACATTTTTCTACATTGCTCACATCACCTAGAACTTTGGACCAAGTCTTCCTACTACAGTCATTCAATTACGACACACTCTTGTACACCAAAACATCATCTGCAAACAGCCGCAGACTACAACTCACTCTGTCAGTCAAATCATTTACATATAGAGAAAATAATAGCGGTCGTATCACACTTCCCTGGGGCACCCTTGACGATACCATAGTGTCTCAAGAACACTCGGCTAGGTTTGTAACTGGTAGATTCCATAATACTCTAGTGTCACTGGGTTCTGTTACTTAAGTAGTCTTCGTGCCACTTACATTTTTGTACCTGTTCCTGAAGCTCGATAGGGAAATTAGCATACTGAGATTCACAGTGCGACGAGTGCGCTAAGGGTACCATGTATCAGACATTAGACCTACCTCTCACCGTGGACAACGCAGCGGCCAATGCCCAGAATTTAATCATTAAGAGCAGAAGATTTTGCGCATATTATCATCAGCAATAACAGTAAAAAAAAGCGCAGAACAGCAGAATTGTTACCACTGTATCCGTCAGAACAGCACAATTTGACGATACTATTCTGTGGCAACAGGTGACAGACTCGATTGGTTTGGCTAACACAACATCGCCAGTAGCACCTTTCCTGGGCTCCTTACCACATCGATTGCACTCAGTTCAATTTGGAAAGAGTAGCTTAGTCCGATGTAACAACTACTCTGCAGTAGTATTCCTAAACTGTCTGTTGTAATTTCCGGTTGTATGTAGTAGACTATTTATTTCTGTTAGATACGAAATTTAGACATACGAGGGTTGGAACTTAAATAGTCGCAACACTCCTGGGGAGAAACTATGCAATGAGATCTACTATTGACACAGATATCACACGTTGTTCACGTACCTACCTTACCTCCGAGCAAATGGACTCGCCTGTTCTACGTCACCGGTATACGTACAATCGAGGGAAACACAGTCACTTGTGAGAGAACGGTCCAATGTAGCGGTGTCACTATGTCTCCGAAACTGGAACAACGGAGTTGGATCAAGATTATATCTACCAGAGGTCATATGGCACACACTGTCATTAAGGTCTTCAAGAGGCTTGCTGTGAATCGGCATTGCCGAACAGAACAGTGGAACGTTGGGTAAAAGTCTTCAACGATGTTTGGCAAACTGTGACAATTGTATCGGGCAGGTCGGCCTAGCATCTCTGAATAAGAAGTGCGTACTGTCGCCGCGTTAGTGGATAGTGATCGGCGCCAGGCGATTAGTTAGTTCGCCCATGAAACCGGATTAGTGCTTACTATTGAACCTAGCAGCCTGAAGGGACGCTTGGACATGCGAAAAATAAATTGCATGAGTATGGGTTCCGCATGAATTGACGGAAATGCAGAAATGGATGAGTTACTAAGCTGCCCAGACTCATTTGGAGCTCCATGAGCGCAAAGAAGACGCTTTCGTACGCCGTATCGTAACTGTGGAAGAGACATTGGCAAATCGTACGAGCCAAAACTGAAACGCCAACCCAACGAATGGCGTCATTATGGCTCGCCGCGAAAGTCGGAAGTGCGTCGTAGCCCCGATATGGCGGACGTTTTGGTGATTCTCGTGTGCCACAGTGTGGTTTTATACTCCACAGAAGACCGTCAACGCACAGTATTACTGTTCGTTTTTGGAGCATCAGGTGTGACTAAGTTGCGAAATAAGCGGCAACACTCATAATTTTGCACAACAATGCGCGAACGCATACAACGTAAGCTGTGGCAGCTCCGTTCGGTCGCTGCGATCGGGAAGTACTGTACCATCCTCCATATTCCTTGTGACTTTAATTTGATTCCGAAAAAAGAAGGAACCACTTAGAGGAATTCACTTCACAACTGTTCCAGAATTTGACAGGCAGTAGACCGCTCCAATTGTACCGTCAACGGAACAGTCTTCGCTAACGAGATAGACTACAACGCCCTTCACATCGCTGTCTATGGGTTCTACACAACGCTGGTGACTACTTTGAAGGATAGTAACAGGTGCAAATATGTAACGCTTTTGCATCGGTTGTTAATCATTATTTGCCACTATTTAAGTTCAGATCCTCGTAATATGAAACGTATGTGTGTATTTAAGAGTGTGTATCTGTATATTCCCTAAGTCCTAATAAACTTCTCTTTCGGTTTCCACCAAACTTGTTACATATATTCCTTACTATAAAGCAAAAATCTGTGTTGGAATGAGAACCGTCTACAATATAAATCTCTAAAGTATGAGGTTATAAACATTGAAATTATCATTAAACCTGCCACATTATTCGGCAATATACCACATTTCCTCAACGGACCGATTTGAATGGAAGTTACTGCTTATATTTTGTAATAGCAGGATACAATTCCTTCGGTGATGAAAAAAAACCTCCCACTCATTCTAAAAGATAAATGTCGCCATAAACAGACTAATGAAACCTGACCCGCCATGTGACGCGTGAATAACGGGACTATATTCACCCCCTGTTTCAGAATAGGAGCCCTTAGCGACTTGCAAAGAACGTAATAAAAATTACAAACCTTCACGAAACTTTTTGTTGCTGGCAACACCAACAAAATTATAAGCTTACTATTATCCCGCTGTTCACATAATAACACAACGACATTCGGCTTAACGTTACAATTTATTAATTCCGCATTGCTTAATGTATTCTCAAGAAATTTCACAGGAATTGTACATACATACCACTGAATCTACCACCCAAATTAAAACATATGTCACACAATTCAGGAGATGTTAAGGGAAAAGAAAAATATATTGCAATACTCGTGATGTGGTCATTTGTTATGTTTTTACCACCAACTACATTCGCAAACAATTTCGCTTGTAACTTCCTAATATTAGACTCTAAGTATCTGTAAATTTATATTACTGTAGGGCAAATAGTTCACGAAAAAGACCGTTATACGGATTGAGCTGTATGAAAACGAAATAGACATACCGACTATACCGGGATCTTATGCTATTTATTGGTCCTACACAAATACCTTGGAGCATATTAGTAATTACTTCTACATCTATAGACTTCTCTCCTTTGAGAATCGCGCGCTGTGTTGTTTCCTCGACTCTCTTCAGTCCAGTCACACAATTTCGTTGGATATTTTCTTGTGTTTTGTTATTTAGGTACAGAGTGGAAACGTATGAACGATTTTCGGAACGCAAGGCACAGTGCTCCTAGAACTGTATTGCTTTCTCTTTCTATTAGACGAAGAGGGTGAGCGGGTTTCAAACGAACTTTACTTCCAGAACACATGTTTATTACCACAGAGGACATTCATGTTCATCAGAAATTAATGATTTGTGCTTTAGCAACGCAAATCTTCTCGCATGATACTCTCGAGTTTGGCTGAGCATTACGCCTTACTACGTAAACAACATGATAACTACACTACTGGCCAGTAAAATTGCTACACCAAGATGAAATGCAGATGATAAACGTGTATGCATAGGACTAATATATTATACTAGAACTGACATGTCATTACATTTTCACGCCATTTGGGTGGATAAATCCTGAGAAATCTGTACCCAGAACAACAACCTAAGGCTCTAATAACGTCCTTGATACGCCTGGTCATTGAGCCAAACAGAGATGGATGGCGTCTACAGGTACAGATGCCCATGCAGCTTCAACACGATACCACAGTTCATTAAGAGTAGTGACTGGCGTATTGTCACGATCCAGTTGCTCGGCCGCCATTGACCAGACGTTTTCAATGGGTGAGAGATCTTGAGAATGTGCTGGCCAGAGCAGCAGTCGAACATTTTCCGTATCCAGAAATGCCCTTACACGACCTGCAACACGCGGTCGTGCATTATCCTGCTGAAATGTAGGGTTCCGCAGGGATCAAATGAAGGGTAGAGCCACGGGTCGTAACACATCTGAAATGTTGATGCGAACAAGAGGTGACCGAGACGTGTAACCAATTGCTCCCCATACCATCACGCCGGGTGATACGCCAGTATGGCGATGACGAATACACGCTTCCAATGTGCTTTCACCGCGATGTCGCCAAACACGTATGCGACTACAGTGGTGCTGTAAACAGAACCTGGATTCATCCGAAAACATGACCTTTTGCCATTCGTGCAGAAAGTTTCGTCTTTGCGTACACCATAGGAGGCGCTCCTGTCTGTGATGCAGCGTCAAGAGTAATCTCAACCAAGATCTCCGAGCTGATAGTCCATGCTGCTGCAAACGTCGTCGAACAGTTCGTGCAGATGGTTGTTGCCTTGCAGACGTCCCCATCTGTTGACTCAGGGATCGATACATAGCTGCACGATCCGTTACAGCCATGCGGATAAGATGCCTGTCATTCTGACTGCTAGTGGTACGAGGCCGTTGCGATCCAGCACAGCGTTTCGTATTGCCCTCCTGAACCCACCGATTCCATGTTCTGCTAACAGTCATTGGATCAGGACCAACACGGGCAGCAATATCGCGATACGATGTACCGCAATCGCGATAGGCTGCAATCGAATGTTTATCGAAGTCGGAAACGTGATGGTACGTATTACTCCTCCTTACACGAGGCCCCACAATAACGTTTCACCAGGCAACGCCAGTCTACTATTGTTTGTGTATGATAAATCGGTTGGAAACATTCCTCATGTCAGCACGTTGTAGATATCGCCACCGGCGTCAACCTAATGTGAATGCTCTGGAAAGCTAATCATTTGATTATCTCAGCATCTTGTTCCTGTCGGTTAAATTTAGTTTCTGTGTACATCATCTTCGTGGTGTAGCAATTGTAATGGACAGGAGTGTATTTTACTATTCAAGTGGAAACAGACTGAAGGAAATCCGTAAACGAAAGCGTTGCCCTCTTCTTGTTTAGGGAAAGAGTAAATAGTTAAGCGACGATTAAGCTGTGCAGATTCTGAAACTACTAGGTTTTGTCCTTGACGGACTTGTTGCAAGCACCAATAGGACAGTAGCACGAGCGTTGCTCTTGATGGAAGTGCCGGCCGCGGTGGCCGAGGAGACTGAGGCACTTCAGTCACGGTCTGCACGGCCACTACGGTCGGGTGTTCGAATCCCCCACTCGGGCATGGATATTTGTGCCGTCTTTAGTATAAGGTAGTTCATAAGTAGTTTGTAAGTTTAGGGACTGATGACCCCGTAGTTAAGTCCCATAAGCTTAACAAACATTTAAACATATTTTTGAAGTACGGGGGACGTCTGGGAAAAGATAGAACAAACTATTCGGAATTATACCTACGAAAACCAAAGTTTCCTTTCCAAAATATTGTCACCAACATCTAATATTTCCGTCTCTTTATCTCGTTAAGGTTCCGTTGTAGTATGGGAGATAGGGCTGTTGATTAACCGCGTTAGTACTTATCAAACTAAAATGATTCCAGGTCATTCTTGTAATGACAGATAACGAAGGAAAGGAAAAGCTTCTGCGTTGTTTAGATAACCAATTCTTTTACATCTTGTAAAATAGTACAATGTTTCTTTTGACCTATCTGTTTCAAAAAAATGCCATCCGTGGCGTTCCTAAATGTTGACAAATATAAATGAAAATTGTGGAGCTTCTGAATTTGTGCTACTCTTCTTATGCTGGACTACCGTTCCGTGGCACATCAAAATATGTGACTGATTGGGTCACGAACTCGGATCTCCCACGTTTCGTCAGCGATCGCCACAGATTCTCGGCAATCCGAGCACACAATCAATTCACTACCCAATTTTGATGCGTCACACTTGCCTCCAACACCAAATGACAATTCCTGCAAAATATTCAAGTGTCACAGAGCGGTATTCTATCTTACAAAGGCCAGCAGAAGTCGGAAAATTTTGCAGCTTGTGAATATAAATCCCAATATTTATCATGACTGCAGAATACAAGCAACGTCTGTTCCCTAGGAACTGACAATTCATGAGATCATCAGTGCCATGACAGGCTTAAGGAGATAGAAATGTGTCTCTCCCTCTTGCGCGATTCACACTGTAACGAGTACGAGCATTTAGCATTTAGGATACGGATTGGAATCCCAGTCCGTTATAAAGCGACAGTCCTATAGAAGAGTAGCAGAAAAAGCAGATTTCGCCAATTGGAAATGAATGCAAACGCATCAAATTAACGGAATATTTTGTGTCTGTGTGTGTACTTGTTTGCGTATATTTGCCCATCTTACACATCTCCTAAGCTATTAGATCGCTTTCAGCAGATCTCAGCACATATAGCTTTTTCCGTCAAGAAGCAATCGATTTGGTAGCTAAAATTATCTAAATAACATTTTTTCAGGAGATATGTCGTCATAATAAATCAAATCAAAAAAATATCTTTGGAATGGAGTTCCTATTTATTACCTCTACACTACTATTTTTAGTCGCGTTATATTTTACAGACTTTAGGCACATATAACACGGATCGTACATTCTAAAACATATCACAGTGAGACACACAAATCATGAGGTATAGGGTCTACAGCTATATCTGCTTGTTTACTCTGCAAATAAAACTGAAGTGCCTGGCAGAAAGTTTATCGAACAGCTTTTATAATATTTCTCTAGCGTTTAATTCCCTAATAGCGCGTGAGAAGAAGGAACGCCAAAATTTTTCTGTTTTCGGTAGCATTCCTGTTATCTATGTAGGTGGGTAACAACATAAATTCGCGTTCAAAAGATAAAGTTGGTAAAAGAAATTTCGCAAGTAAATCTCGATGCAACGAATAACGCTTCCTTATTAATCTTTTAACCCCAACTCATGCATCATTTGTGACACTTTCATCTATATCAGAATAGTAAGAAATGAGCTACCCTTCTTTGAACTTTCTCTACGTCCTCCATCAGTCCCAACAGCGCGGCAACTCCGAAGCAGGTCAGACAAGTGAATTTTACGCAGTTTACTTTGTAAATCTGTTGCATCTTCTAAGTGTTCTGCCTCCCGTACGACATTATCTATCTGTTATTTCTAACGAAAGTCTTTCGAGATTGTAATTCGTAAATATTAGTCGAATTTACTGCCTGTAGTTTGATTGAATTATCCTTTAAATGTATTTAAGCGGATTTCTTTTAGTTTTCATATCGATGCCTTCACTCTTATATTCAGGGTAAATTTCCAATTTTCACACCATGCACATACCTTATCTAAATTGATTTACAGTACGTTTTGACCTTCTGAGGATTTTACTAACCGCTAAATGGCAGCATCATCCTCTAACACCCAAAGACGACTGCTCAGATTGTCTTCTTAATCGTTTATCAAGGCAAGAAACATTAGGAGTTCCGTAATACTTCCTTTGGGAACGCCATATATCACTTACGTTTTACTCCATAACTTTCCGCCAATTACTACGTACGGTGTCCTCTCTGACACTATATCGCGAATCTAATGGCTTAAGTGTGGCAATATTCTTTCAGAACGCAATTTGATTAGAAGAAGCTTCTGACCTAACGTGTCAAAACCCAAAAATATGGAACCTATTTGTGATCCATTATCGGTAGCACTCATGATGTGAGTAAGGAGCTAGCTGTGTTTCACAAGAACGATTATTTATGAATCTGTGTTACTATGGGTCAATAGACCGTTCTCTTCGAAGTAGTTCATCATGTTCGAAAAAAATATTTGTTAATCCTGCTGCAAACCAACGTGATTTATATATGCCTATAATTTTTGCGGATCACACATGTTGCCTTTCCTTAATTTTGGTGTGACTAATGCAACTTTCCCAACTCTGGACACACATCTAACCCTGAGTGACTTGTACATCGAAGCTAGGTATGGAGCCACTGCAATAGTGTAAGCTAATTGGTACCCAATCTGGAACGGAAGACTTGCGTTTGTTAGGTGATCTAAGTTATTTTTGTACGCCATTGGTATCCACTTCTAAAACATCCATGCCGGCAGTTGTTCTTGATTCGATTTCTGCATTATTTGCTTCGTCTTCTTTAGTAAAGAAATTTCGGAAAGCTGTGCTTAACAGTTTTGCTTTAGCAGCAATAAAACCTGTAGCATCACCATTGCTAATCTTTAGAATAGGTATTGCTTGGATTTTGCTGCTATTATGCTTTACATATGACTGGAGTTACTTTGGTTTGTCTAGGAAATTATGAGACACTGTTTCGCTGTGGAATCTGATATAAACTTCTCACTTTGACTTCATAACATAAGGGTTCATAAAGACCCATCTCATCACGCAAGAGATTCTGATTTATTACGTCTCCACAACTAACTCTAATTGTAACATATTTTCCAGACAATATGCGTATATACAACTGCATGTAGTTTGAATATTGTGGCACATACTTGAGGCTTTATCACTTATTAACCAATAAAATGCATAACTTACTTTCTCATCACACATGACGTTTAATTTATTCCGTTCTTATATACCTCCAAGTATTGCAAAGGAAGACTTGAAATTTTCCACTCTTCGTACATGAAAAAATATATTATGTTAGGACTGCTTGTTCAGGAGACGTAACGATATAAGATTTGAGTTGCATGGAAAAGAACACTGATTTATTGAAGACAACAACAATTATCAACAGTCTTCATACTCCTTAAATGGAACGAAAACTTTTCATTATAAATGTATCGTTTTCCATGAAAAACATCAATTTACTGTTGCAGACCATATTTGAATGCATTATTTGGACGTAGATCTGCATGTTTTAAGTAGTTAACTTTAATTTACGGTATAAAAATTTGTTGTCACGACAAAGAAAAAAAAATACGGTTAATTCAACTACTGAAATGTTCAGCAGGGACAGAAAATTGATCATCCAACTTGCTGTAAACACCGGAAAGACAAAAGAAGACTCCCTTTCCCTGCTTCACTCTTCCACATTATTTGTTTATTTATTCTTATCAAATGTTCAAATGTTCAACTGTTTGTATAGCTTATGGGAGTTAACTACGAGGACATCAGTCCCTAAACGTATCCATGCCCGAGGGGGGGGGGGTCTTCGAACCCCCATCGTAGTGGCCGTGCAGAACGTGACTGGCGCGCCGCAGTCCCCTCGGCCACCGCGGCCGGCTTACTCCTATCCATTACCGACATGATAATCTGAAAATGTTCCAAATTTTGTAACCCAATTGTGCCAAACTGTTAGCAGTAGATAGACTTACAAACCACCTATCCTAACATACACTAAGTAAACACACACAGCTATGCCAAAAGTTGGACTCGAAACTCCGGCGGGAACGAGTGCCCAGTCCGTAGCACGATGCCTTAGACCACGCAGCCACTTACCCGCGGGTTATGAAATTTCTTCAGTCTGCGTAGTACACCTCTTAAAACAAATAATTCTGATGCGTTTGGGATCTTTTTACTTTTTACACACATCTTGATGTTTCAAACTTTTCGTGTCCTCATTTTGCCCGTCAGTTTCTTGTACAGATATCCTTTGGCATAGAGAGGTTTGTAATAACTCCAAGGATAATAGTGAACATACATTGTTCTTTGGAGTTTTCTAATATATTTACAGCACATATTTCTACATATTTATGTAAAATGTACGTTGATAAAGTAAATAAATAGTTAATAACTGAATGTATTGTGATAAACCACTTGGAGAATTGTTGTTTATTTTGTTTTTAGATTTTACTCATTGCGTATTTCACTGTTCTACATTAAAATGCTCTTATATTTGAAACGATAAATTGAAAATAAATCTATAACTTAATAATAAGTAATAAAATTTTGATTGGTGTTATTAATGTTTTGGAAGGAAATGGTCCATTCAAGATTCATAAATACGTATTCCTGAAGATGATTTAGTACCTTCAGCAGTTGGATAGCATGGATGGACTGCTTCATTGAGAAAAAGCTATATTGGAAAATGATATTGTTTAAATAAACACTGATTGATACCAAGTATAAGGAGTAAAAAATGATCAAACACGTAAGACATTAAGCTTTCATACATTCAATTTTGGAGTTGTTACTGGATGACAACATTTTACAAGCTGCATAACAAGGTATGTGTGTATGTCAATCCTTAAAGTCGTTGAGAAGCAACATGGTTTTAAAACGACATTTTGCCGCCTGGTGGGGCTGTTCCAAATTCAAAAGTCACTCCGAACTGAAGGCAGTGTTACGTCTGTCTCTAAGTGGCTGTGAACGTGAAGTGAATGTTTTTAATTTGCACAGTAATTTTTGAATAGTCAGTCAACAGCTACTGTTTTAAAGTTCATTACTTTAGTCCACTTTCTCAGTGAATACAATTGAGTAGTTTGAAAATTTTACTAATAATTTCAGACATCTTGCTTTTAAACTCATTAAAACAATAACGAGAAATAGATTATAAAATATTATTTCCTTCCTCCGTAAAAATATGGTTATATAGCCCGCATTGCTAAATATCTTAGAGCTCCCTATTTCGGGCTCATTCAGCTCTATGTCTTGAGAAAAATGCCAGGAAAAAGATTTCCTGTAGGACAGTAAACTCTGCTCTCGTTAAAATGCTATCTCCCGAGATCTATATAATCCTATTCAGTCAGAGCACCGTCCTCAGTTTCCATCTCTGTTGAAGCTGCAAAGGCCCTCCTTTTATTCTCCATTGTGTTATAAAACGTGTTCTTACTTTTATTCACCTCTTTTTCTAGCTTATTTGTGAACATTCTGACTTGTTTTACCTTTTTGTTTCCTCAATTTCATTATACGTCTTCTTTTCCTCCATATATCTTTTATTGTTCTCTTCAGTTTTAGTTTTTACCATGTACTGTTCTTTCTTCTAACTGTCTTGAGTATGACATCATTCCAACATCTCGTCTTTCTTACTTTCTACTTTGCGTATGATCTGCCACATACACTTTCTCACGCTTCAAGTAATGTGTCTTTTAATAAAATTGTTTCCTCAATTATATAGCTAAAATTCCTTCGTTAATTTTTGTGTATTAATTCTCTACGTTTCTCGGTATTTTCAATCTCCTGCACCTTTCAATCTCGTATTCTCGTCGCATCGTTCTGGTTCCTGTCCTTTACATACTGATTCATTTTCCACTGCCCCACCAGTAATCTACGGTCTCCATCTGCACTCACACTTGGAATCATCTTCTCATTTGTTAGTTCCCCATCCTATTCCGTAACTACCAGAAAATAATCAGTGTAGCTGGTGTTATTCTATTAGAGTAGTGAATTGTTTTATCTTCGGTGTTGTGCTGATTATTATTATTGTGACAATGCTAAGAACAACAAAGTAATGACAGAAGTAACGATGTTCTTCGATACGACTATGTGTTACGCCCGATATTCGTGACATCAAATATAATAATTGTTCAATCAGAAATATTAAAGAACATTTGATTTTTACTTTTATGATTTGTATTTATAAGGAATACACTGAATTTTACTTGTTTGAAATCTAAATTCATTATGTAGGAATGAAAGCGTTAAAGAAGAAAGACTGAATTTGTGAGAGGTCAGGAATATTTTCACCTAAATAGATGTCGAGAGAAATCGAGGGCTAACAGAAAATGCAATAAATTTACCTTATCTTTACTCTTTACTAACCTGCACCCAAAGCTATCGAAGCACAGATGATCAGTTCCGCTACAACAGTAGTTCCTGAAAATATCACCAGATATCAGATCTTCAATAATGTTCCATCAATGGCAACAATCTCTCGATGGCGCATCTCCCGTACCTTCGTACTGAATCACAGTACACTTCCCTGAGAGCATTCTTCCTTTCTCTGGCTAGAGATTTGAAGTTATTTATGCTGTTACAGTCTGGGTGCTAACCTCTAAAATGGTAAATCTTGAAACGACTAACGTCGACCGTTTGCTGATGCAGCCGTACAAAATGGTACGCATACCACAATTCAGGTTTCAACACATCAGCCTGATCAAGTCAGGCATGTGAAACTACTATCCATAATGTTCCAGTTGGGCTTTCGTGAACACAGCAACGAGTAAATAAATTTTAAAAAAAGAACTTTCCAACTAAGATTACATATATTACGCTCCGACTAGCGAATATTCTGGAAATGATTCGATGCCAGGAGATGCCTCACCGTAATCCCGAAAATGGGTAAGCCGCGTCCATTATTAATTATGAACATTGGCGTAAATCTTCGTACGCTGAAAAATATAAGCTGCTTCAATTTCGCGTTCATATCCAACGCTACTGGAGCCTACATGTATTATAAATGTGGAAAAAATTTATGCGTGTGGCAACACTAAAAGCGGGCGCACCATCGGTGCATCCGTTCGTCCATGCGGCCATTCTCCGTTCCCACTGCCCTGTTTTACCTCAGCAGATTACTCCGCACCACTGGTCGTGACGCGCTACAAAATCCATACCCCCCTCCCCCTCCGCCACCCCCATTCTGTCTCTACTATTCGCTCTGTTTCATTACGCTACCGCTGTTGTAACGAACTCGGTTTCGGTTGTATTGACACCGTTCTGAATTAAACAACACCTCTCAACGAAAACCGGTCCTGCAGTTAATAAAGCTTAGTGTTATGTGACATACATTGACAGAAGGCTTTAAAATAACTTGTACATTGATATTCACGGATTGGTTCTTTCTATAGAAGATTGGGCAAGTATATCACTGGTCAATTAAGTTTCAAAAACAGCGTTCGAATAGCTGTGACTCCTCATGGACGGACAGTCTGTTTCAAGTATTATACACATTCATCTCTAGAGGTGCATGCTGAAACTCGTTCTTGACAAAACGTTAGGAGATATTACCAGCTGATTATTGCAATAACGAATACAAGTGAAACGTGTCGGGATAGCACAGTCGGTAGTGCGCTTGCCCGCGAAAGGCAAATGTCCCAGGTTCGAGTCCCGGTTCTGGCACACAATTTTAATCAGCCAGAAAGTTTCATATCAGCGCACACTCCGCTGCAGAGTGAAGTTTCATTCTGGAAACATCCCTTAGGCTGTGGCTAAGCCATGCCTCCACTATATCCTTTCTTCCAGGAGTGCTAGTCTTGCGTGTTTGCAGGAGAGCTTCTATGAAGTTTGGAAAGTAGGAGGCGAGGTACTGGCGGAAGTAAAGTTGTGATGCGGCATCGTGAGTCGTGTCGGGATAGCACAGTCGGTAGTGCGCTTGTCCGTGAAAGGCAGAGGTCCCAGGTTCGAGTCCCGGTTCCGGCACACAATTTTAATCTGCCAGGTAGTTTCATATCAGCGCACACTCCGCTGCAGAGTGAAGTTTCATTCACGAATACAAGTGTTTGTGAATAATGACTTCGAGAGGTATTAGGAGGTGGGACCATGTGGGCTCCATTTCTGTTAAAGTGAACTGTGATTAAAAATACTACATTGAAAAACTGCAATTGATTAACAAATAAATTTGGGACCTTTGTAGAATGATGATCAACTAGTGGGACCCGTAGAAATTAGAACTAACAGGGGACAAGGAACGCATGCTGAGAAGTTTAGCAGAATGGGTGACGGTATAACAAAAGAACTGAAATGGCAGACATTTAGACGAAGATTGTCACATGGTTGAGGAATTTGAACTTGCCCCGTTATTTCTTGTAACTGCCTGGAATTTGACATCATTCCACCATCTGGTCTGTCTTATTTTCTACTTTCCGGTTGATCTACGACATACCCTTTCTTTCACTTCAATTAATGTGTTTCTGAATAAACTTACTTCCTGACCTACAAAACTAAAATATTACTTCGTTAATTTTTGTGTAAATAATTCTCTATATTTCTCGGTATTTTCACTCTGCTGCACCTTTGAATACCGTATTCTTCTCGTATGCTTCTGGTTCCTATCCTTCACACACTGATTCATTATCATCTGGCCTACCAATAATCGACGGTCTCAATTTGCACCCACACTTGGAATCATCTTCACATGTTAGCTCTTCTTCCTATTCCACAACTAGCAGAAAATAATCAGTCACAATCTTAGTTTTATCCCGACTGAGACTGATAATAAGGTGAAATTCTCTCTCCGTTAACCTGCTGTTGGGTATTTACAGTTTATTCCTTTAGCATAGGTCCAGGTATCTTTACCTTTCCTCAGTGAACATCCCAATACTCCTGCAAATCTGATTCTTTCTTTCCCTACATGTAAAAAATATTCTTCCAGCGCTATATTAGTGTTTTCTCTCTTGTTCAGTAACTTATTTTCCAAATCCATCTTCTCTTCTCCACTACATCCAATTTGAGATACATAACTGTCGATTACTTGTAGCCTTTTGTTTTGGAATTTACAGTTTAATGCTATGATCCTGTCTCATACTTATCTCACACTGTCAATACGGCTTTGTACATTATATTAACCATCACTGCAACACTACTTCTACCAGTCATGTCATTCCGATTCCAGTACACACCAAGCGAGATGGCCTTCCATTGCGGAGGCCGATCTTTCAAACACATCTCTGGCCATCCAGATATTGGTTTTCTGTTACTTTCCTAAATGACGCCATGCAAATGCCGATATGGTTACTTTCATAGCTCACAGCCGGTTTCATTCCCCATCTGTACCCAAAAATCCGCCTCTAATGACCTTCCGTCCATGAGACATTAAATCGTATGCATCCTTACTGCGACTCCAATACAGTTTTCCTCCTCCTCTGGATTCCTTTCACCTTCCACTTTACTTTGTTCCAGATAACCCAAGAATGTAGGTATTAAGGATACCAATATTACTTTTTTTTTTTTTTTTTTTTTTTTTTTTTTTTTTTTTTTTTTTTTTTGTAAAACAGTGGTTAATACTTCCCACAAATCATCAAGTCTATTGTAATTAGCACTCAGAGATAGAGTCGTATCGCCACGCGGAAATGGCCTACGGTCTGGGGCGTCACGTTACGGTTCGTGTGGACGCTCACACAACACCGCCTACAAGACAAGGCCTGACAATTGGCCGTGCCTACGTCATACCGGGAGGCCGCGCCCGCCAGCTGACTGGCCGGCCACTGGAGCACGCCTACCGCCTCGTAGCGGCCGGCAGTCAGCTTGCGTTCGCGGCGTCTCGGTGTGACGTAGGCACGGCCACTTGTCAGGCCTTGTCTTCTAGGCGGTGTTGGCTCCCTTCGGAGGTTCAAGTCCCGGTTCGAGTGCATGGTTGTGCTTCGCATAAGATAGTTTAAGTAGTTTGTATGTCTAGTGATCGATGACCACAGTAGTTCGCTCCCAAAGAATTACATGCATTTCAACATTTCGCAATCATATACGATGTGATTCGTTCTGATGCTCGTCTGTATTTCGAAAGCAATGTATTATCACATAACTACGTGCTCTCTACGCCAAAGCAACAAAGGACATCGTTTCGTGGTTTTCGCAGCCGCTGGTGATTCCGATCTACCACTTGCACCGGTTCCATTCTCCTAAAATCTCCAGAACGGATGTATGTCTCATCAGCCAGCATCTCTATTCCGAAGTCTTCTTCTCCACGCTGCTGCCATAAAGATCTTCACTCATAAATGTAGGTATGGGTTCCACGGGATTTGGTTCCTGCGTGAACACAGCCATTAGGTCAGTCTGGTCTAATGAAGTGGATGATGACTACCCTGTGACGTGGATATGAGGAATAACTCAGACTGAGGATTTTTGAATATTACCTTGTCTCCAACTGAGTCGAGCTAATAACTGTGTATACTAATTCGGTATGGCACAGTTAAAATTAGTTAAATAATTTAGACTATAATTCTTGATACCATTGCGGATACATAAATCCACAAAAGTTTGTGATTAAATCTGCCTTATGCCAGACACGTTGGTTTGCTGTAACAACCAAATATGTTTCAGCACTTACTGTGACATCATGGGTTTTTGCCTTTTATTCTATTATGTCATTCACAGGATTTGCATCTGCTTTAATTGAGGAATGCCCAGTTTTAACAGCTTGTCATATTCCATCTGTGGTGTTCCCGCTTGCTTGTTTGTGGCGCGTTATTATGTTTCATGTTATTTAGTGCGCTTTTTGTTGTGAACTGGCACTGTTTACGTCGCCATTTGTGTTGTGAAACATAATAACAGGCCACAAACAAGCAAGCAGCTACGCTACTGCTCGAATATGACAAGCTATGAAAACTTGCAGTTTGTCAATTAAAGCAGATGCAAATCCTGCGAATGACATAATATAATAAAAGGGAAAAAACCCACGGAAGATGGCACAATAAGTACCAACACATATTACGGTGTTCAAACAAAACGAGGTGTCTTGCATAAAGCGCATTTAATCACAAATATAATACAGTAGACGCAAGAAGATACAAGAGCTGTACCATTTTCTTTTAGGAAATACTCATTCTGGTATTAAAAATATTCTGTTGTTCTGTTCCTCATACACTGCGGTTTGGTTCTGTAAGATTTATTGCAGCCTTTCTATGATTGGAGATACAATTACCACGTCTAACGTATTTACTTAATAATAACAGTTTTATAGATTAATCGTCACTCTTCGTTGGTACAGTTTCGTATTTAAGATTGTAAAACAAACTCGATTTTGTTATTCTAAAATTTGATTATTTGGATACGGTTTTCTGATTATTAAGCATCCATTGGGAAACAACTGAATAGCGTCCACAACAGACACCAGTGTGCAGGAATGAAACATTAGAAAGAAGAGAAAACTTTACACAAACTAGGATTCCTGAATTATAGTATAATTCAATAATGGAAAATGGAGTACTCATCACAGCTTTTATGCACCAGTGATATTAACAGTGCAGTTTTCGAGCTTGATAGTTTTAAATACAGTACGAAACGAAAACATGCAGCTGCGATGGAGTGGTTGCTCGCCGTCGGAGGTTCCAGTTCTCCCTGGGAGATGTATATGTTTGTGTGTGTGTGCGGGTACGCGCGCGCGCGCGCTCGCGCGCGCGCGTGTGTGTGTGTGTGTGTTTTCCTTAGGTTAGCTTAAATTAGTTTAAATAGTTTGTGAGTCTAGGAGCTGATGACAACAGCAGTTTGTTCCAGCAGGTTTCCCAACATTTGAACACTTAGATCTGAAAATATACAGCATCACAACGAACGCTTCTTTTGAATATTATTGTGTTACGAGTAACCGCCATCCTACCATATTGTGGTATGATATTTGCAGAGATGTACATGATAAATACTTTTGGCATTATAGAGCATGCCACTTTTTGAATAGATCACGTGAAAGTTAACAATCATATTCCTAGCTGTAACTAGTCATTCAGGTCTAGCTGAAATTTTTAGCAGAATGTAAGTTTAACACACATTGCTCTTCTGTTTAGTGCTATATCCACTTCGAGACGTGTAATAGGCATGTTGAGTGAAAGTCCAATATCAGTTACTGATGAGCACTCTAGCGTTTAACCTAAGTCACTACACTAACTTCACACTCCCTTCTCATAACTCATGTGATAACAATCAAAATCACAACATTTTACATACGAAGTTGTCATTACAACTTACTTCAGTATTACTTTCGTACAACGTGTGCATTTTAATTCTGAGAGTATTCGCTATATTATACTGTGTTCGACGCCGCCCATCTCGTTTATAGTAAAATTATATTTATAAATATATTATTATGTAACTTAGAAAATTAAATTTCCTACAATTAGCGAATGTAGTTTCATTATGTTTTTTAGTGGGCTCGATGACTGCTGTAGACGATTTAAAAGTGTTGAAACTAGTCTGTTATGCGTAGTTCCATCCGTTGCTGAGATACAGATTAATTTCTGGATAAGGAACTTGCTGGAAGAAGGTATCTGTATGAAGAAATTTGTTATAAAAGTGAAGCCTCTTGTTAAGGTGTACACTGCCGTGAAGTGACGTCTTCAGATAGAAATGTAGTTTGGCAACTACTTTTTACTATCACTTCTTGATATAATTATTTTATTTTCACTCAAACTACATAGCAAAGAATGAAATATGAACATAATGATATAACTGTAACAACTTTTCAACCATCTCACAAGCTACCAGAAGAAAAATGGATACGTGATAATTAATATAACCAACAATAGTCACGGTTACGTGAAATGTGTGGTGGATGTCTTCGCAGAGTTAGAAACGATGGCCAAAATACTTTCTAAAATTCTAATACATCCATACTATTGTCGGATAAATTCATAAAACTGAGTATTCACAAAAATCAATGTATAATTTTATACACCTTTTTAAGCATTACATATTGTTTTTTTAATTTTATTCTGTTGCAGGGAAATAACAAGCTCCTTATTCGCTTCTTTCAGTTTTCCATGTGCAGAACATTACTATCATTAGTGTAGCGTGTACGCATCATGACTGACTTACATAACAAATATCATATCAATATGGTATACTTTTTTTACGGATCGCGTAGTAGCGCTCTTCACCATTAGCGGCAACCATTCTTACGTAGACTTCATATTGTCAGTTATGAGAATATTACCTATCCACTTGTATGAAAGATAATGTTTCGCCTGCCAATAATGTCTGCCCGTTTAAAAATCCTCCGTCTATAGAGAAACCGTATCGCAGACCATGTAGGATCTTTAGCTATTATGTGTATCCTCTTTGGCGAGACCGGCATCAGAAAGTAGTTTCTCTTCTTTCACATAAATAATTCAGAGGACGTGAAAGACCCCACACAGCTGGGGGTGGTCTGATATTTGTGGGCTCCCGTTAGCTGTCTGGCTCTGGTGGCTAAAAGCATTATTTTCACGCTCTGTTACATAAAACATATTCGACTTCCCATCTTCTCTCGGAGGAAGAATACAAGCTTCGTACCTCAGAAGTCTTTAGGTAACAGGCTGAGGGAGGCGAAAATCTCTACTTTCAGTATTTCATTGTTAAAATCATAAAATACTCACTGCGTGAAAACCGAGGAAAATCTAATTTTAAATTCACAGACGTCATGCGTGACTGTGACCAAGTAAATCACAATAAGTTTTCCAGATATGTCTGGTCGATCGAATACTCTAACGCACTTGAGCTTTCCTTTCCAAAATTCAACATTTTGCTTGTTAGTGCTTTTGTAAAACTGACTCAAACTGCCTGCTGAAGGGTGGAACAGAGAAATGTTAGAATTTTAACGTAAATGTTCTACATTTCTAAGAAAAGTATGTATAATATATAGCCGGCCGGCTGCGGTGGCCGAGGGGACTGACACGCTTCAGTCACGGTCTGCACGGCCACTACGGTCGGGGGTTCGAATCCCCCTTCGGGCATTGATATTTGTGCCGTCCTACTTCGTAAGTAGTTCATAAGTAGTTTGTAAGTTTAGGGACTGATGACCCCGTAGTTAAGTCCCATAGACTCTATAAACATTAGAACATTACGAAAGAACGTCGCCTCCACTCCAGTGACTCCCGGTTGAGTTGCCGAATTATTTCGGTAACACTCGCACTCTGCTAGAATCTAACAGCTACAAACCTCGCCCTCCGCCTCTGAACTGCTTCTGTCCTTCTTTAAACAGCTCTCGTGGGGATTCCGAACACTTGAGCAATACACAGAACGGGGTTGCCCACGCGGCTTATGTGCGGTCTCCTTTGTAGACGAATCACGCCTTCTCAAAATTCATCCAATAACGCGAAGTCGACAGTTTGCCCTCCCCGCGATTGTCCTCACATGCTTGTTCCATTTCATATAGCTGTGCAGCGTTACGGCTGGATATTTCATTGACGCGACTCTGTCAAGCAAATATTGCAAAAGAATGTTTGGTTTGGTTTGTGGCCTTAACCTGGAAATTCGGGCTTTCAGCTTAATCAGTGTCGTCTTGTAGCGTGCAGAACTGACATTTTTCCAGGCTCAATCACACCCTGCCTAATCTAGAACACTGTGCACATAACTTTGCCTGCAGACACTATCTTGGATATCTTCTTTGACGAAGAATTCAAATGCCACCAATTACTGGACTGCAGTTTGGACTTCGGCTCATAGTAATGACACCGCGTCACTTATCTGGTCTCGCTGCGGAGCGCGCGGTTGCTCGCAGTCGAGGTTCGAGTCCTCCCTGGGGCTTGGGTGTATATGTTGTCCGGAGGTTAGTTTACCATAGTTTAAGTAGTTTGTAAGGTACGGACAGATGACCACGCAGTTTGGTCCGATAGATTTACAAACATTTAAAAACCTATCGGGTGGGTGACGGTGCAATTCAGAAAGTCGTAATTACCAGCTTCATATTGTTTCATCAGGTTCCTACTAATTACCATTCGATAAATCTTTTGTTCATCTGTAAGCATCCTATGGTCCCATCTCACACAGATTTTCGATACCCAAGACATTCCAATATTGTTTTCAATCCTTTACTGAGGAATCCAGTTTCATTACTTTCAATTATCTGTCAATAATATTGAACTGCCTATTGAGGACAATATTAAGTGCATATGATCTTTTGTCATTCGCCTTACATGATTCAGAGGCCACGTACCTTATAATTAGACAGCTTTTCACGTACTTTAATTTTTAAATTAACTATCCCGATAATTTATTGAATTTTTAGTAGTTACTTTTAGTCTTCGCCTGGAGGAAATTTGTCTTGTAACACACTTTGGCTACAGCTAAAATCTTACATCTTACACAGGATATGTCCTTTCTTTTCCAAAGACGCAGTAGTATATTCCTGGCAGATTGAGCGTCATGTGATTGAATCTAAATGAAACTCTTCGTTCGAGGGGCGATGAGGTGCTAACACACAATCACTAGGACGTCTTTTCTGGACTACATCTGAGATATAGTATTGTATATAAACGTTAAGCGATCGAACAGACGGTTTTTGATTCACTTCCAGAATGGAGACGAAATGAGATAATACAAAAACTGTTACGTAATGTTAATGATGATTATAGTATGACATTTCCGGACGTTAGAAAATGTTCAAATGTTTGTAATCCAATGGGACCAAACTACGTTGGTCGTCAGTCCTTAGTCTTACAAACTAGTTAAACTAAGTTAAACTAAAGTAAGGACAACACAAACACCCATGCACGAGGTTGGATTCGGATATCCAACGCGGGAAGCCACGCGATGCGTAACGTAGCGCTCCAGACCGCTCGGCTAGTCCCGCGCAGGCGGCCGTTTGACCAAAGCTGAGCTGTGTTCAGCGTACCTGGTGCTAGTCTTCGTATCTGATGCCACTTCGGCGAGTTGCGTGTCAATGATGATCTGCCGGCCGCGGTGGCCGAGGGGACTGAGGCGCTCTAGTCACGGTCTGCACGGCCACTACGGTCGGGGGTTCGAATCCCTCCTCGGGCTTGGATATTTGTGCCGTCCGTAGTATTAGTTAGTTCATGAGTAGTTTCTAAGTTTAGGTACTGATGACCCCGTAATTAAGTCCCATAAGCTTTACAAACATTTGAAACTTTGAACAATGATGTTAGTGAGGAGGACACAAAACCCAGTACCCGAGCTGAGAAAATCTCCAACTCGACCGGGAAACGAACGTTGGTCCCTTGCGTGTCAAACCAACAGGCTGTTCACTAGGGTAAGGAGGTGATGTTTGTATAGCTTATGGGACTAAACTACGGGGTCATCAGTCCCTAATCTTACGAACTACTTATGAGCTAGCGAACACTAAGGACGGCACAAATATCCATGCCCGTGCGGGGATTCGAACGCCCGACCGTAGTGGCCGTGCAGATCGTGCTGACGCGCCGCAGTCCTATCGGCCAGCGCGGCCGGCGGTACGGAGGTGGATTATGCATAATGCTTACAAGTGTAGTTGACATTGAAAATTACTGAAATCAAAGATATTTCAGTATTTTCAAAAACACGAATTTCCATTGCATGCAGATAAATATTAAAATGGTAAAAATGACCCTTTTCAGCTGTTCCATTGTTAACGTCACGCTGTAACACAAGCTTTTCCCACTCGTAGCCTATATTTTATTTTGGCTCTCAACAGATGTCGAGCGGACTCGGCGCACATTTCGTTTCCGCGTGTAATGAGCCCGATTCGAGTGCCACTTAAAGCTAACCGAGCACGCGCTGCGCAGCCAGCAGTTTTCGCGGCGGGGCGGCCCGCACTTTTCGTGCCGTCCGTGCCGGGTACAAATTTCACCGCCCGACTGCCGACTGCCGGCGAGTCGCGAACAGCGCAGGCGGAAGCGTTCACGCACGCTGCGCCGCGCGTGTTATCAAAACACAAACAGCGGCGGGCGGGGGCAGGGGCGGGCTGCACACTCTGGCGGCCGACACGCGCGCTACATCGCCGCAGGCGCGCCAATAAACAGCGCGCGCACACTGCATCGCAAATTCCAAACCTGCCCGACTGGCCGCCTGGTTAATATTCGTTCCAAGGGGCGCAAATTAAACAACGATACGGATAGGGTACGTTTTATAACAAAGATATGTCCTTTGCAACTGAAGTTTATTTTCCTTAATACCATGTACACTTCCGGCAACTTCCGTGGTATATATATATATATATATATATATATATATATATATGGCCGAGGAGGCTGAGGTGCTCCAGTCCCCGGTCTGCACCGCTTGGGGTGGGGATCGAATCCCCCCTCGGGCATGGATATTTGTGCCGTCTTTACTATAAGGTAGTTGATAAGTAGTTTGTAAGTTTAGGGACTGATGATCCCGTAGTTAAGTCCCATAAGCTTAACAAACATTTGAACATTTTTATATATATATAGGGTGTTTCACTAAGTGTGTTTGCCCCTGTAACTTATAAAATAATAGGTGAGGGGAAATTTTAATGCTGTAGGTCAACACAAGAAATGTTACACTTTCTGCGGAGCTATGAACATAGTTTATTGTATCATTTTCCAAAGACTTAGAGCTCAAAGATATAATTTTTTAAACGGAACAATAGTTTTTTTCTATCGTGAATTGGATTCTTTGAAACCAGTTGCGTCCAAATCAATTTAAACTACATTCCTATCACTGTTAGTTTGGGAGCTACAACCCTTCAAAGTTTAGGGGGCGGAGGCTACGACAGCGTAGCTGACTAGCTGGTGGTTATGTGAGATAGTGTGCCGCGCCCCAGGTGATAGCCACTCGGCCAGTCAGCTACCTATCGCAGCCCCCGCCCCTGGAAACTTTGAAGGGTTGTAGCTCACAAACTAACAGTGATAGGAATGTCGTTTCAATTAATTTGGACGCAGCTGGTTTAGACGAATCCAATACACGATAAAATAAACTATTGTTCCATTTAAAACATTATATCTTTGTCGTGTAACTCTTTGGAAAATGATACAATAAACTATGTTCATAGCTCCGCAGAAAGTGTAACATTTCTTGTATTAACCTACCGCATTAAAATTTCCCCTCACCTATTATTTTATAAGTTACAGGGGCAAACACACTTAGTGAAACACCCTGTATATATACAGCGTTCATTTTTAATGAAATACATCCCAATTTGCGATCACTTGTGGCTTCACTGTACTAATGTGCGGCGAATGAAAATTTGTGCCCGTCCGGTATTCGAACCCGCGATCTCCTGCTTATTAGGCAGACGCGTTGACCACTCCACCACCGAGGACACCGTGACCAGCCAAACTACAGAGGACTCTTCCCTGCACGTCTCCCGCCACACATTAATCACCATTCGGCACGCTGTCTCTTTCCTATTACCGTAGCTTATTTGTCCTGTAATGCTCGCAGCCACAATACTGTATTCCCGCATCAGGGAGAACAGACCATGACTTATCGAGACACAATTAATTGTCGTCAGGAGCCCAGTCTCAGCTTGTATAAAATTGTATATTTTTGACGACGTTGCAGCGTTCATTTTTAATGAAATACGTGCAATTTGCGATCACTTGTGGCTTCACTGTACTAGGTTTAGTTGTAATACCAATGTGCGATGTATTTTATTAAAAATGAACGCTGTAACGTCCTCAAAAATATATAATTGTATACAAACCGAAGCTGGGCTCCTAACGACAATTAATTGTGTCTCGATACCTCATGTTCTGTTCTCCATGATGCGGGAATACGGTATTGTGGCTGCGAGCATTACAGAACAAATAGTCTATGGTAATAGGATAGAGACAGTGTGGCTAACGGAGATTTGGGTATGGCGGGAGACGCGCAGGAAAGAGTCCTCTGCAGTGGGGTTGGTCACTGTGTCCTCGGCGGTGGAGTGGTCAACGCGTCTGCGTAGTAAGCAGGAGATCCCGGATGGGCACAATTTTTCATTCGCCACACATTGGTATTACATCTAAACCTAGTACAGTGAAGCCATAAGTGATCGCGAATTGCGCTGTATATATTCTTACAACCTTTGATTTACAATAACAAATTCTGAGACAATTAAGCCTAGAACGGACGGGCAGGGTCCGTGAGACCCAGGTGGATTTTGTTCTATAAATATCTGAAAACGTAAACTACTTACGAGGGAGCCACTTATGGTAGCTTTCAGTTAAGGTTGCAGGATACCGCTACTTGTTTTTGTGGTGTCGCACAAGTCCGAAGTGCGCGCCACCTACTTTCGCCGCGCGCCGCCATGCACGCAAGGCGCGGCGTTCTTACGACGTCAGTCACGAGCGCCCTCTGCTACAACTCCGCTCGTGGCCACCACTGAACGACATCGTCCACTTGGGACTGAGATAGGAACCAGTTAACACTTCGGAATCAGTCAGGCACCAGTGAAGATTTGGCTATCGGATAGGCATTAGGCAGGCCTCTAGCTCAACTATGTATCAGCCTTCTGCAGTACTGAGCTATGTGAAAATTAAGTATTGTATAAATTCTGTACAATATATATATCTCGTTCTAATTTACTCTAGTGTTTCTAGTTTCTGCTGTCCTACTGGCTGCTCCACTCCGTACCTGCACAAGCGTGTGTGTGTGTGTGTGTGTGTGTGTGTGTGTGTGTGTGTGTGTGTGTCCTGTGTTGGTCTTCCTACTCGGCCACCGACACCTACGACGGAAACGAGACACAAAAGCGGCGACGAGGCGGGGACACAAAAGTGGCGACGAGGATTGGATGCAAAAGTTTTATTATTCCTCTGTGTTCGCCAGTTGATTGTTGGCGCGAGAAAATACGTGTTATGGGTCTGTCAGACCCAGGCGGTCCGCTTACGTTTGCTTTTATTAGCTTGCGTAGATTTATTGTTATACTGACCGTGAACAATACAGAATTAAAAGGCTTTCAGATTTTTAATGGAATACAATATTATTTTTGAGGAAATGTTGGTGCATTAAAATACTAATAAACAATGAACGAAGTAATTTTGGTACTTTTTTTGAAAGCCTATTTTTATTCGTTGTAGAACGTAAATAAACCGTTGGGTCTGTTAGACCCTGCCCGCCAGTTTGTGCTATCCTTTTTTTTTTTTTTTTTTTTTTTTTCTTTCGCTCGTCCGTTCAAGGGTTAAGAGAGATAAAACAACCTTCTCTTTCTACGTTAGACCAAATTACACATAATGTGCGAAATGTTAACATCAGTTCAGCACTTTCGAAGTCCATCGAGAAGAAACATCATGACACGGGACTTTCTATACAAAAATGGAATGACCACGCCATGGCGGAGTATTTAGTTTTCAAAAAGAGGCAACAAGTTCCCAAGAATTTCTTCTTCATTTCCATTTGTTACGAAGATAATCATCGAGAAAAATAAGTTTCAAAAGGTAACTTCAAGTGCGGTTTGTTTGAGTGAATTAAATTAAATTAAATTAAATTAAATATTTGTATAGTTTATGGGACTTAACTACGGGGTCATCAGTCCCTAAACTTACAAACTACTTAAGAACTACAGGGTTTCCAGAAAAGGACTCCCTGATTTCAAAATTAAATATCTCGAAAACAAAGATCGATAGTGGAATGTAGTAAACGGTATGTTTATCGTGAAACCTGTAAGAGGTTTATACAGCAGTATGCAATAATAGTTACAAAAGTTGCTAACAGATGGTGCTGTAATCGCCATACGTAATGCCTAGTATAAATAGTGATCCGAAGCCCAGAGCGATCAGTTCCACTATTGAACCGTGAAAGGTTAGCGTACCGAAGGAAGAGATTAAATCCATGTACTCCATGTACGCTCTTCGCAAAATTTCAACGAACAGGAACGTCACTGGTGATCTAGTGGGGCATGTTGGCCGCAATCAAAGTTACGCCTGAAAATATCGCCACAGTTTCTGGAATTATTCAGCGAAATCCAATCCGTGGAATTGCATCCGAGACTGGTTTGAAGCGTTCCAGCACGCAGAAAATACTGAGAAAGAGCCTACACAAGTTTCCATTCACAATTCAAACGCACCAGGCCATACCCGTTACGAGCTGTGCAACAAAGGGTTTACAGATGATGCACACTTCCATCTGAATGGACAAGTGAATAAGCAGAACTGGCGATTTTGGGATTCCGAAAAGATATATTGGTGTGAATCGAAACCCCTATATTCTCTTAAAGTTGCTGTGTGGGCTGCAGTATGAAGCAGAGGCATTATTGGCCCTTTTTCATTCGAGAAACGATCACTGGTGCACGTTACGTTGCAATTTTGGAACAATTTGTCGCCACACAGCAAGCGTTAGAGGATCGACCAGGTACTGAATGGTTGATGCAAGATGGAGGCCGACCACATCGGACCGAACAAGTGTTTCGTATTCTTGAGGAATACTTCGGGAATCGAGTCATTGCTTTGGAATATCCCTAATTTACTTCGGATTTGACTCCCTGTGACCTTTTTTTTTTTTTTTTTTTTTTTTTTTTTTGTGGGGCACAGTGAAGGACATGGTCTACCCGAAGCATCCCGCCACGCTGGACGAGCTTGAATCGGCGATCTATCTCTGTAGCATGTGAATCCATTTCGCTTGAGACACTAGGAAATGTGATGGCGAATTTCATTCTTCGTTTGCGCCACCTCTGTAGTGCCAATGGGGAACATTTTGAAAACATTGTGATGTGATTGTTTGAAAAGAGTGTTTTCATACGATTATTTCACTTATGTATGCTGATATGAGCTGCACAGCGTAAAGCGCCATCTGTTAGCAGCTTTTGTAACTATTATTTCAACCTGCTGTATAAACGTCTTACAGCTTTCACAATAAACATTCCTCTATCGATCTTTGTTTTCGGGATATTTAATTTTGAAATCAGTGAGCCTTTTTCTGGACACCCTGTAGCTACTAACTAAGGACGGCACAAATATCCATGCCCGAGGGGGGATTCGAACCCCCGACTGTAGTGGCCGTGCAGACCGTGGCTGGAGCTCCTCAGTCCCATCGGCCACCGCGTCCGGCTTGAGTGAATGTTTCTATTGATGAACATGAATTGTAAGAAACCAGACACATGTAAGAATAACAAAATCTACTTAAATGAGAACCAGATAGACAGCGGAGGGAAATGGTTACCACTAAAACTGAACCACAGACGTTCATGGCTCTCCTGGAGAACAACCTACAGGTTCTTGAGGAGTTCACATTACAGGAACGGATGTACATGTGGATCCATTTAGATGGATGTACAACTCATTTTTGTCGAGTTACTCGTGAAAATTTGAATATAAATTATGCATATTGTTGCATGGGGAACATTACAGCAGAAAATATATTTCAGTGTTCAAATGCTTGTACAGATATGGGCCAAACTGCAGTGGTCATAAGTCCCTAGACTTACAAACTGCTTTAAATTATTTACACACACACACCCAAACTAGAGGGAGGACTGGAACTTCCGACAGGGACCATTCGCGCCACTGCAGGAAGGCCCATCAGAACTCACGGCCATTTCCGTGCGGAGGATGCGGCGTTAATAAACTTAGAACAGCGTTTTATGGGACAGAGTCACGGCTGTATTTCAGCGAATTATGCTAAAGTAAAGTTTGGCAGAAGCACGAGGTGTCGTATCACGTGCAACATCTGCGTTGAGATGGGAGGGCACTTTGAACATCTAAATTAATGGAATTGCCTGTCTTATTTCTCCCTACATAATTACATTGTATTATTTTTAATATGTAACAGATAATACGACTTGTTCAGACGTGACAACCCATTTATTTCGAGAATGGATGCATCGAAACGCGGTTTCCGACATATGCTGGAGAAGATAATCACAGCGATATACTATTTGTTAATGTAGACATTGAAACCTGTTTTATAAAATTCGAGATATATCCCAGAATTTCAAGGCACGGTAGTCGGAATCGTCGCGGTGGAGTAGACGAGCGGTCTAAAGCGTCACGCTGCGGAGCGCGCGGTTGCTCGTCGTGGAGTTTCGAGTCCTCCCTGGGGCATGGGTGTATGTGTTGTCTTTAGGTTAGTTTACCTAGGTTTAAGCAGTTTGTAAGCTACGGACTGATGACCTCGCAATTTGGTTCGATAGATTTACAAACATTTGAACATCTTTGGTAGTCGGATCAGTGTTAGCAGAAGCAACACCACAAAGCGGAAGTCTCATACTATGTGGCGCCAGGACGCCAGGAAATTTGACTGTAGACTTGTCTACACTGCAGGGCGCCTATTTTCCCTTTAGTATCCATTGCGTGCAGACACTTACACGAATGAGGAATAGTTGAAATTACTAATTATATATTGTGAATATAAAGGAAATGCAGTGCAAAACATACAGCGGTATATGACTGTGTATCCAGATATACGACGCACCAGGCAATTGCAGGAATAATAAATACGCTAGTGTGTACAGTCTGCTTGAATGTCAAAACGAGAACACTGAGAGCACGAAGAAGCTGTCCTGCCTGCGACTGTACTGAACCCGCACAGCAGTATGAGTCATATTGCCAAGTACAGTCGAATCAGCCAGAATCTTGCATGGAAACAAATTCCACCCCTATCATCTTTCACTGCATTACGCATTTGGCGACCGTGATTTTGAACGTAATGCAAAGTTTTGTAGGTCTCTCCTTCAGCAGCTGAGAGACGACACTACGCTTTTCGAACCTGTGCTCTTAACAGATGAAGCAACGCTTACTAACCACGGTAACGTAAATTTGCATTACATGCACTACTGGACAACCGAAAATCCACATTGACTTCTTCGAGTGTGACATCAACGGTCGTGGAGCACAAACGTAAAGAGCGCAAGGCATTTATTGTAAGACATTAATTCATTCCAGGCTTGGTCAACTGACAATGGTACGCAGATGTCAATACGAACATTCTGCCAGTTCTTCTAGAGGGGGTAACACAGCATATTCGAAAGTGCATATGGATGCAACACGACGGATGTACAGCTCAGTTGTTCCAAATTTGCGTCGTCGAATCGCCGGTGCATGCAACATATTATCCACTGTAATTACATCTGTTTTCGCTGTTTACAACGTCTTCTGTAAATGTGCCATTCAGTCCATGGTCAATGTTTTGAACACATGCTGAAGAATAAAATTGTTTTTCAAGTTAAACCCAATGTTATGTGATTTGGGTGGTTACCAAAGCATTCTTAGTAAATCGTTTATTAGAGTTATGAATGTACGAAATTGCATTGATGTGTCAAATGAAATGTTTCCATTTGTGTGTGAAAAGAACTGTGGTCATCAGTTCCTAGACTTAAAAAGTACTTAAACTAAACTTTCACTAAGGAGAACACACTCACCCATGCCCGAGACAGGACTCGAACCTCCTGTGGTATAGGTGCCCCCAGTCTGTAGCGTAACGCCTTAGACTATGCGGCCATACCGCGCAGCTGCAGAAAGTACTCATCGCGTGTTGCACTTAGCAAGTACACTGTCAATATGCACATATCTTCAGCATGAAACGATGTTTTTCTAAGAAGAATGTTTAGTTTTCGGTGCACAGGTAGGTACCAAATTATTTTTAATAAAATCTTTAGATCATATAATGTGTCCTATCTTATTCAGGGCAGTGTAAGTGAAGACAGTTGTCCGACAGCATTTATTGTACTTCTTAGAAGCACACAACCATGTACAGGAAACGATAGGTCAATTATTCATTCTTAATTTAGATATTGCTTTTTGGAGCGTGTAAGACCTCTTTATTTTCGAAGAATGAACAAGTGATTTCTCTCTTTCAAATCACGTTTATCCCAAAAAGAAACGTGAAGTAGTTTTCATAACTCTTTCTGATACGGTATATTTTAGCCAACATTTTTAGGTGAAATGGTATCCACTGGATGTGTTAAGTTGGTTCAAGGGGAAACAGAGTGTTATGAAGTGCAGGCATATTTTACGGTATAAAATTACTGTCTGGTACGGGACGCCTGCTTGTTAGTGATTGCACTACTAACGCCGATTCCGGCCTCCGTGGCTTCGAATTCTAGGGTATTTATCGAGATCATTGCGACAGGTTTCAACGTCGACATTAACAAACGCTATTTCACTGTAATTGCCTTCTCAAGTTTCATCTGATGCTGTTATAAAATGTAAGCGGTTCCCACTACAACAAGCGTACTTGTTTCAATACCTCAGTTAATAGCGGTGCTAAAACTGTTCACCGAACAAAAATATATGTGCCCCTCGACGGATTGTAACGAAGTATTACGTGAACGATATGGAGTTCACACAGCGTCATGATAGAAGCGCTCGAAATCTGGTCCTACAAACGAATGGCGAAGATTAGATGTGTAGATAACTTGACTACGGAGGATTTATTGAACATAATTGGGGAGATAAGAAATTCCTGGAAAATCTTGACTAAGAGAAGTAGTGGTTTGGTTGGACGCATTCTTAGACATCGAGGAATTGTCAATTTAGCATTAGAGGAAAGTGTGCGGGTAGAAATCGTATACGGTGTCCCAGACACGGATTGAATAAGCAGGTTCAAGTGGGTGGATGTAGGGTGCCGTTCTTATTCAGAGATGGAGAGGCTTGTACAGGATAGAGAAGGGCGGCGCGCTGCATCAAAATCAGTTTGCGGACTGAAATTGAACAACCAGAAAAACACATATGGCCATTTATGCGGACGCAAATACAGATACATGTGAACACTCAGAGGATGGTGTTGCGCCCGGTAAAAGCTATAAGGCACTACAGATGTCTGGCGCAGGCGTTTGGTTGTCTAGTGCTGCTACAATTGTATGTGATCACGATTTATGTGTGTTGTTACGTGTTGTTACAGTCAGTGATGGGACAAAGCATTTCAGAGGTAACTATTAGGTGGGCATTTACCAGTATGACCATGTCAAGAGTGTACCACGATTACTGGGAATCCTGTAAAGTCTCAAATCTCCGACATCGCTGAGGCCGTATACTGATCCTGAAAGAGAGGTCCAAGGATGACTGAAAGAATTGGTCACTGGACGGAAGTGGAAACTTTCCGCAAATTATAATTCATTGGATCATCGATAGGCGCTTTCGCAGCTGAAGGCTGCAAGATCCCCTCCCCGAAACTTAACTCACGTATGCGTGAATAAGCCTAGCTGGAAGACCGTACAGGATGACACTAGGGAACTTGCAGGTTTCCTGGCACACGCTCTTCGTCCAAGATCTGCATGGAAGACGTAACCCTTCCTTGAATGAAAATCGTGGGCCAGCGAGTAGGGTTTCTTCTTACCGGAAATGTAGTAGTAGCACTCGCACACGTGGTACATCGCAGATTCTAGTAGCGCATTGAATTTATACTTATGGTATAATGCGGGATGGCTCAAAATTTCTGAATTCTTATGGGTAGTCGTTTTTCTAAAAAAGTTTGGGATGAGTAAAATATTTAACTAAAAGGAAAAGTCGAGAGTATGTTGGCAACCGAACATGCTCGGAGCAGGTACAATCTCCAAATACTGAACTTGGCACTCGGCTGTCCTTCGACCTGCGATTAAGATCGTACTTGGAATAAAACTTTCACTCTGCAGCGGAGTGTGCGCTGACATGAAACTTCCTGGCAGATTAAAATTGTGTGCCGGAACCGGGACTCGAACCTGGGACCTTTGCCTTTCGCGGGCAAGCGCACTACCGACTGTGCTATCCCGACACGACTCACGATGCCGCTTCACAACTTTACTTCCACCAGTAGTAGTGCGCTTGCCCGCGAAAGGCAAAGGTCCCATGTTCGAGTCCCGGTTCCGGCACACAATTTTAATCTGCCAGGAAGTTTCAAGATCGTACTTTTTCGTGTTCCTTCAGAATTCTCATTATAATTCAAGGCTTTAAACAATTTTCTCAGAATAATAACAATAAATAAGTGCAAAATGCTAGTGTCTCATTTCTCTCCAATGTTTCGCTGCTTTCCGAATGTAGATCACGTACCAGCAACGGTTATTCTCATAGCCTGGCATCTCTCCATCCCTATGGACACGACTCACGCCGTGTGGTACCACCATCGTCTCCTCTGCCGTGAGAAACTATTGCCTCCCAACCAATAATTGTGTAGAACTTAGGTTTATCCCACTCTCAGCTTAGAACATCTTCAAGTGATGAGTTTGCAGACGATGCCAAGGTACTTCATAAACAATATAGGACCCTAAGTAGATCCGTGTGGTGAACCATGTCCACTCTTGCATTACTGTCGCCGTATAACCGATTTGAAACTGAAATACTGCAATGTATAGTATGGTACGACAGGTCAGTCTCTAGAGCAATTGTGACGTCTCTTAGCGAAGTGCAGCTCTGGCGGTGGGAGAAGTGTTACTGTAAGGGAGCCCACTCAGCGGTCGACTCCCTCGCGCCCTCCCAAAGAGAATATTAATGGCTGCGGTTCGACCGACCGCGGCGCTGCTGCGGGTGTCAGCGGGGCGCGTTATGGCGCCGAAACGGAATGCCTGATGGCAAGCGTGCCTCCGCTGCCGCTCGCGTATGTACACAAGTAGGGCGAGGACTGGGAGCCACGCTCCACCAGGAAGCAATTAAGTCCCGACCGCCGGCGCGTCCACACTTGTCTTTCGCTGTGGAACTTGTTCTGTTTGTCGCGTCCTCTTGCCACCTAACAACCAGCGTAGACTCACGATGGTGAAAACTGAGACCAAGTCCTCTTACAACTGGATTTCCTACCACCTATAAAAACTACTGGGTCATATACAGCTCCGTATCTTACACCAAATGTTGCGTATTCTATATGCACTGACTACACATTTACTTGGAGTTATCAGTTTGAAGCACAATAACACAAATGCCTCTCCTTCGACTAACTCTTCTATTCTGAGGGGCATCTGAACGCTATGTCGAAAATTATTTGTTGCATATATTCCAAGCTCTCTGAGACCTCACATAGGGGAAGGTTGTCGATATTGGAACGCTTTTTTATTTTGAGATCCCAAGCCTACATTATCTATCCAATCGAATCAAAATATACTGTAAAAGAAGCTACAAGTTGTACACTTTCATCTGCTAGTATTATATTTTGAATGAACACAAAGCATAAATGGGTATTACTTAAAATTTAAAGATGTGTAAAAGCTCCAAATTAGGAAACCAGTTGCCTAATATGGACATTCAGTTGCTTAAATTGAACCATATTGTCAAATAATGCATAAAAAGTAAATAAATCCCATACTACTTAAACCAAAAATATATATTAAACAAGCATATTAGTTTGGTAATTAGTCCAAAATGTATAAAACAAAGAGTTTAGAAGTATTCATCATCACTACCTTCATTATAGAGTATTAGGTGATTACTGAAAAATGTTCATACTCATAGCTTCAAGTGATTCAAATCAGACCAAATTGTGAACTAGAAAACTTGGTGCTCAGAAAGACATAAAAAAGTTTACACACGGAAATATACCAATCATTTCTGTTAACTTTAATGATGAATGACAGGTTAAAGTTGTGTATCACATTGGCACATAGTGTATGAATCTAGAACTTACTGTTCATACACTGTATCATATCATCTTCTTCAATCTTCGTACACAAAACAGGCAGTGGTCTAACTTCGCCAACTCGACGCTATATAAGTAAAGATAACGTTGCAGGAACATACAACACTAAACTCTAGTTTTGCGATACTGAATTATTAGCTAAGAATGGCACTTATGAACTGTAGTTCTGACGATTTTTAACTTATTTTTACAGCAGAGGAGAAATTATGATCTGTAGCAGAAAACTTGCAGTGACAACTAAGAAAACTCAATAATGAAAACTGTTCTCACTCCAAGGATTATTGTTGACTTAGCTAGGTGGTCTCGACAATATTTCTCATCATTTGACCCAATTTAAAACTTTAAGTTACCAGTACACAGTGAAATACTGTCCAGATTTGGCAATTTTCCCTTGCCATAATTTATATTCCGTGATGTAATAATATGTGCCCTAGCATCCTGTTCCTCCTCCTTGACAATAATTTTCATGTGTATCCTTTTTTCCATTCTGCAGAGAAGCCCTTAATTCTTTATCTTATTAATCCATCTAATTTTCCACATTTTTTTTCTGTTTTCCATATCTCACATGATTCGCTTATCTTCCGTCTCATGTTTCCCCCTGGCCATCTCTCACTTCCATTTAACTCCGAACATCATTCGCAGCAACGTCTTCCTCACATTTTTGCCTGTCAACTTTCTATGTCTTCCACACTTCCTCCGTTTCGGATCACTTTGCGTCCAAAGTACATAGTTCATTAAAGTCGTCTACGTAGTACTCATCGGTTGTGTTGTTAAGTTTCTACCTATTCATTTTTTCTACTATTTGTCAATAATTTCCTCTTTTTATGGTTTACTGTCAACAGTACTCTTCCGCAAAGTTGATGGCGTCTCTGTGTTATTGCCACAACACAGGATGGATCAAAAATTTTGTTGCTGATGGTTTAATATTTATCCAGTATTGTAAGATAACTTCCTCGTTATTTTTATGCCATAAGACAGCCTGCAATAATCAAACCAACATTTTCGTCTTATAGTACTAAAACTAACTCAAGATTTCTTGTTTAAACTTGGAATATTGAGTACATGAAATGATTACATTCAGAGATAAATAGCTCAACCAGTAATGGTTACGACTCGTTGAGGCATGCTGAGACACCGATATTAGTACGTGATGCAGCCGTGGCAGGTGACGATGCAGAGTGTTATGCTGGTATGAATTAGTTCATACAGTTGGTGAGTACTGTCTTGGAATACATTATTCGGTTCCTTAACCTATCCAAGTAGTTCCGTAAAATATGTCGTCCCGTCATACAACATACGTTCTCGATTTTGCTGATGTTGAGTTTCAAACATATTCTGTATGCGAGGACAAAACTGAATCCAGTGTCAGTACTGCGATCCAGGAATGCACCGCTTCTTTCACTGCTTCGTCCGAGGCAAATCGACGGTAGTTGATGTCTGAGTGGACCAAACATATGATACTCAGAAGGGGCAAGATATGGACTACATGGAGGATTGGAGGATGATCGAGTATTTCAAATTTGAGTTTCTGGAGCGTTTCAGCAATGTGGGCAGCAGTATGTTAACGGGCATTCTTGTGTAGCAACACAACACATTTTAAAAACAATCCTCGGTGTTTGCTTCGAACTGATGGCTTTAGCCAAGCAGTACGCATCTCACTGCAACGTACAGTGTTTATTATTGTGCTCCTATCTCTATGGTGTTCCAGCACGTCCTTGTGTGTCCCAAAAACCGCAAGGATCAGTTTTCCAGCGGGACGTTTGGTCTTTGGATATTTCCATTCCATACTCTGCCGTTTATTCTCCGGCTAGTAATGATGGATCTATGTTTCTTAAGCAGTAATGATTCTGTCTAAGAAGTTGTCCGCTTCGTTACAATAGCGATCCAAATGTTATCTGAAGATGTCCAAGCGCGTTTGTTTATGCAACTGTGTGAGTACTTGCACAAACTTTATGAACTCGAAGTTTACTGTGGATGATTTAGTACGCATAACCGTCACAAATTTAAAGACGATGTGACATTTCGTCAGTAGTTGGTCGTCTAAGAGAATCATTTCACGTTAAAACTCTATGGTTTCTTTATTTGTGGCAGTCAACAGTCGTTCGGCTTCTTCATCGCGCTTAATACTTGTGCGAACATTTCGGAATTTTTAAATGCATTCGTAGACATTTCGTTGTGACAAAACACTGTTCCAGTACTGTACCGAAAGTCTTCGATGAATTCTGTCCAGTGATACACCTTTCAACCACAAAAAACGCATCACTAAACGTTGGTCTTCTTTGATGCAAACAGACAGTGGAGCAGTCATTATTAAAAGCACTACAGCGATAACAAAACTAACCTAGCAGCTTAAAAATTGCAAACAAATAACAACATGTATACAAAGCATGCGTCATCAACGTAAAGAGGAATGTAACTGAAATATAACAAAGTTGCAGATAATAATTGACTTACCCTCGTATATTATGTCGTAAATTGATTTGTGTCTTTTTTCATATTGGATGCAGTATCAAAGAAGAGTCGGAGCTAAGGTTATTTTGGAGACACCAAATTGAACATAAGTCATGATTGAAAGCACATCCCCACGTGAAATGAAGATTGTCATGAAATGGTTGGTTGGTTGTGGTAGGGGGACGAAACTGCTAATGTTATCGGTCCCCCGGTGGAGAGGGGAATGAGTGAGGATAGGAAAGCAGGGCAAGGGAAAGGAAAGAAGGAAGAAAGGCTGCATGTGTTCATGGCCCCGTGCTCTCCACGGACGTACACACAAAAGGACCGTGTGTCATGAAATCAGTTTCGGTGATTCCACTGTTTCTGGATATAACTGCTTCAATACGACGCGACATAGAGTCTAAGAAGTTCCGGAAATGTTGAGGTGTATCAGTCAATGATGTTTGCACAAATTACCGAAGTTGATGTGTTGTATCATCGATTAGTCTTATCGACAACCAGTCGTTCCCCGATTGTCTGTAGATGTTTTCGGTAGGCGAGAGGTCGGGATAACAGAAAAGACAAGGCAGCAACATTGCGAACCAACATAGTGGCGGCTTATTTTGTCGAAATGTGTTTGTCGCTAACCTACTAATGTCTATGGGAAGACAACAAGCCTTTCATCTACTCCAAAGAGGAGTATAAACAAACTAGGAGAGCTGTGTGAAATTCAACAGCACAACAAAATTTACAGTAGAACTTTTTACGTGTTGCTTCTAACTATTAATAATTGAAGCTTAGCTTGTGCAGCAAGTGAAAGTAATAGTAAAAACCGAATGTTAACGCAAGTTGTAACGTTTCAGTATTACACAGATTTCATTTCTTTTCCTATATACCACAATCTTTTAACTGAAATACATCTGTTTCGGTTGCAGCTCTCGCTGATGCGATCAACACTAGCGATATTGTGGCGTGATTTTTTCTCCCGGCATATAATGCTGATCGTGTACGCTTTATTAAATTCAACGGCCTGCAGAGGACGTGATAGCACAGGAAATAATGCGGTTTATTGGAGCCTTTATTTTACTGCAAAATATTTGCTCGCGAGTTAAAATTAAACAAAATATTTGCCCATTATTCATCGGTGTGGGTAATCGGTGATCAAGTTTCGATTTGCGTAAAAAAAATTCCCCACCTGGCGCGCTCGTTTGTCTCATGTAATGGGACCGTACGCTGTCACCGCGTTCGCCCAATTCCCGGTAGGGGCGCTGGCGGTTCCCCTCGCCGACCACGTGATGCTTCGATCTGCAGCAGTCGACACGGCGAGCATCGCTGGCCGTAAAACGGACGGCGGCAAATCCCAACAGATAAACGCCGCTGTCGGCAGCCGAAGCCGGTTGTAATTTTTAAATCAACGTCCGTGTCTTCTGCAGGGAGCACCGCGCGACCGACATCCATTAATGAAATCGGGGACCGTGTTACGACGTCTGTTCCGAAATTTATTTCCTCTCCGTGTACTGTCGAAAGCTACCATTTGACTATTGATTTGCTCACCTCCGCACTCGGAATAATTGAAACAGATACTAAATGCTGAATCAGATTCCTCTGAGTTCGTACTCCATGTTCTGCTGCACTACGGGCACCAAAAATTCTCTGTTAACCTAACTACTCATTTACGTCTTCAGTCCGCAGTCAACCAAGCACACATAATCTCTTCTAATGTTATATACTATTTTCCGCATTATATGCAACTATTTACCTCAAATTACCACATCGTTAATTAAATGCCGCGATCGCTCTTCACACTGACATTTTGCGGCTCCTCTTTAATATCCTGAATCTTAAACAGAGATGTTTCAAGAAATGACAGTTCTGATCGAATCGCTACCACCTCGTACATTATAACAAGTGAAATGGCAAATTCAATACATATTTTCCCTTTCAGCTCTGAAACGAAAGTATTCATTTATTATTATACCTTAATTTATCTTAACAGTACTGCAATCAAGGATTCGTGAGATTTTTATCGGCTCAATGTGGTCATTGAATTTAATTCATTGAAAGTGTTGAACATTCTTTTCCTGAGACGGTATCGAACACGTGTGCTCTGCTCACTGGCCTGACGCTGTACCACGGACTTTTTTTTTTTTTTTTGTTGTGTAGAAGCGAGTTTCCATGACAAATAAAGTAACAATAGTAATGATATTTTCGGGATGATAAGAAAATAACTTTTGGACATTATACGTGTAACGTAACTGAAAATAAAGGGGAGAAAAAATCTTGTAAATTAAATATCTATGAACAGATAAGGATGGTACGGGAATTCATTGGTTTGTTGCAGGAATTGTCTTTCCAGCAACGCATTATAATGGGTCTGCAATTTCGTTCCGTTTCTGGATCTATGAATTGGCACTTCTCCACAATTAGTCTCTACTTTTCTCCATTGTAAGGCGTCAATTGCAGTTTGGCAATCCCAACTTCTCGTTGGTGGATGAAAGCACTTCATAAATCATTTAGGAAAAGTTTTGGTACCTAACTTTGCGTTCGAGAACATTGTGTGCGCTTTGTACATAGTACCCATAGTCGAGGCCTACTTCTCTCCGCTCCCGAAGATGTAGTCGATTCTCATTGCCATCATCAATGTGATCAGTTGGTATTTTGCAGGGGAGATGTAATTATGGACTGCACTAAGCAAGCTTCGCGCTTCCATCGTTCCCGATGGGACGCCAAATATTAAGCAACGATCTTTTGCGTCAGACTCCAAATGTCGGACGTAGACATACGCGTGATGTGATGTTCATCCGTGTCCAGCACCTGCCAGACAGACTACAGTGGAGAGGCTGTTAGTCCGATACTGTGGAGTTGATGTCTTGTCACATAGTTTTTGTTGAAGACTAGATACCAAGTCGTGGGAGCTTCAGTGGGTAGTAAATGGTGGCGTATCGTTTTCCACACCCGTGATAGATGCACATTTGGATACGTAGTTTATATCACGTTATGTTGTGATAAAAGAGAGAGCTGTGCCGCGATATTCGTAATTTGGTACACTGGCATCAGGACCTCCAGTAGTCGACCCATGAGCAGGGTTGTTGGTTTGTCCAGTGTTTCCCATGCCCGGACATTTATCAGTCCCATCCCTACATCGTTCATTGGGAGAGTACAATGTTATCGTACTTTAAATACTTCCCCTAGAGATAGGTAACAGCCGAAGGCCCTTGTAGCCCCTGACTAATCTGTACGGGTAAGGGGAGGACCTGTGAGACGTGGTTGACTTTTGATGCCACATAGCGGTTAAGATATTCCAAACGTTGCAGGTGATTTAGTTCCTTGAGCAGGTTATAGCACACCATTACTCGTACGAGCTGCAGTAGCCGTCGGTAGTTTATCGCGGCGGATCCTCGCACACACTTCGTAAACTTTACTCCTAAATGTTCAAATGTTTGTATAGTCTATGGCACTTGACTACGTGGTCATCAGTCCCTAAAATTACAAACTACTTATGAACTAACTAAGACTAAGGACGGCACAAATATCCATGCCCAAGGGGGGATTCGAACCCCCGACCGTAGTGGCCGTGCAGACCGTGACTGAAGTGCCTCAATCACCTCGGCTACCGCGGCCGGCACTTTACTCCTAAATAACACTTTTCAGTAACTGTCGGGTATGTGGCGAGAGCGTCTGGCCCGAGGCCGCTTCCAATGTCCAATGCCGCCCACTGGATAATGTTCCGAAACTGGTAGCAGCCTGTACGTATCACTCGATTCAACTTAGGACACTTCGGACTTTTTCCGATGAACGAACCAGCAGCAGCAGCTCATCGGCGTAAGCCCTATAGCCTAAGGTAACATCCCGCAGTGTAATGCCAGACACCTTGCGGCTGAGACCTGCAAGGAGTGGTTATAGCGCGTAAAGGTAGGCGGAAAGAGGACAACCTTGTCCTATAGACCTTTTAAAGGGCATTGGGCCAACTGTCCTTCCATTCAGCTGGACTTTGCAGTTGCCGACAGACTAAAGGCGCTGCATAATGTCGATGAAACTCGGAGGAAAACCCAACCTTTGCATCACCTGTAGGAGAAATGTGTTTTATACTCTATCGAAGGCAAATTCAGAAACAATAAAGACTATCACCGCTCTCTGCTGCACGCCGATGCGATTGCTACTAATTCCCTACAATCTCTGTGGCTATCTGAATGTTGGCTTCCCCTCCGTGAGACATCAGTTCTGGGCTACGACCATTGACAACGTCGTCTCAAGGCGGTCTGCCAAAAGCTTGGCAAATACAATCGCGTTCAACATTATAAGTGAGAAGAACTCATTGGCAGAACTTCCTGCTTTTGTCTTGTTTATCGGTATGAGAAGTCCTTCGACGAATCAAGGGGATATAGTACAGGCTGGTGACAAAGTTCACGGAACATGGTGACCCAGCGAGGCATCATGAGGTCTCAGAAGGACCGAACGAATTCAACTGGTATTCCATGAGGCCCTGGAGACTTGTGGATCGCACCCTTCTTTAAGGCTTACTCCTCTTCTTCAGACATGAGTTACTCTGTTAGTTTTCTTATGGTGTTGATATGGCTTTGCGTGTTATTTCACGTAATACTTCCCCAGTAGCCTCTTCACCTGCAGTTTCTTCCTGGTAGAGATGACCAAAGTGATTCTCCATGGCTTTTACTTAGGTCCCTTGGATTGTACAGATGAGAGCGTCTTGCGTCAAAAGGCGTCTGATGAGCCGCTGGCGCCGTCGTTTCTTCACCACCGTAATGCGGTAAATGATGGCTACCTCTGCCGTTGTTAGGTCATGTCGTTGAGAGCGGAGTTCCGCTCCTTCTAAATGGAGATTCGTCAACGATGATATGTGGGCCTGGCTTCGGCTTCGTCCTTGTTATGTTTCTGATGATGGAGGTAAGGCATCAAGGTCCCTAAGCGTCGCGTAGTAAAAATACAATGTCTAACGGTGCCACGCCGTCATGTCTTTGCCAAACAGCATCAGTGTAGTGCGCATTAACGTTTTAGCGCAAAACACCCACCATTTCAGGGTCGTGGGATATCGGAAATGGCACCGTTTGCAGTTGGCCCACGTTGCAGCAGTCTGGGTCTTGAAGAAGTCAGACGTTCAGTTTCCATAAACTGTTACTACGCCAGAAGTTTAGGGGATGAAGACGTACCGTGCAGATATATGCGCTGTGGTCCGAGTGTGCCTGTGGCCATTGTTTGGCGTACACCAATTTACGTGCACAATCTTGTGACACATATATACGATCCAGCCGGCTCGCTAAATGACTGGTAATAAATGTGTGTCCAGGTCTGTCGCTGTGAACCAACTGAAGAGCATGAATTTCCATACTCAACTCGGGGCAGGAGGTATAGATCCGAATATCCCCTTTAGTTTCAAGGACGCAATTATAGTCGCCGGTGAAGACAATGTGTTCGTACCGCCGTAAGAAAAGTGGGGCGACCTCTGCTGAGTATAATGCTGCCCTGACGCGCTTACGGGAATTACCTGGCAGTGCGTCAACGTTGATTAATCGACTGTCAATTGTCGTCACCGCTATTTCTGGAGCGGAGGGAAGATACGCGATGTGGGTGACATCAATACAGTCAGGAACTAAAATCACCACACCGCTATTACTTTGTGTCATGTAGGTTACATAACTATAAAAACCCGGGAGGGCGTTCGTTGCTACTACTTGCAGTAATGCGACGTTAACGTCTGCGGCACTTATTGTGTCTTTCAGAAGCTTTATGTTCGCTGGAGATCGGGTGGTTGTAACGATCATCACAGCCAAGCTATAGGCCTGGCTATGCGGTGGTTGGGCGGGGTTATCTGTGATGAATGAAGGACGACAGGGGCGATCGTCTTGAGTGAAGGCACCCCTCACCAGCCGCAAGTTTCTTCATACTGATCAAACTCAGTCGTCCAACAATCAAATTTTCAAATTTTTGTAATTCTTATGTGACCAAAGTACTTTGGTCATCAGTCCCTAGACTTACAAAGTACTTAAACTAACCTAATGACAACACACACATCCATGCCCTATTCGAACCACCGACGCAGGAGGCTGCGCGATCCGTAACGTGGCGCTCCAGACCACTCGCCTAGTCCCGCGCGTCCTAGATGATCCTGCGGGGCCACAGATGGCCCCAGGTTCGCTTCATGCTGAGTCATAGCTACCTCTCGTCACGAAGTGTAAGCAAGTCTTTTCTTAAATGTAAACGAAGGCTTCCGCGGCCGTTGTCATTGTATATAAAACTCTTCTGGGTCTTGGACCGCATCGTCAAAATATCAAACACTTCACCGACGTTTCGGCCACTATTGCAAGTGGCCATCTTCTGGGTGTTACATTTACTGAAAATGTAACACCCAGAAGATGGCCACTTGCAATAGTGGCCGAAACGTCGGTGAAGTGTTTGATATTTTGACGATGCGGTTCAAAACCCAGAAGAGTTTTATATACAAGTCTTTTCTTGTTCCAGACGGTCGTGTTAGTTAATAAGGACGGCTCGCACGGCTTCACAGCCAGCACTGGAGCCTTCCAGTTGATCATTGTTCACATCGGAACACTGTTACCTTGATCAGAGACGTACATACGGTGCACTTTCGGCGTTTCACATTCTCCTCTGTATCGTGACAAAACAAAACGAGCTGCCCTTCTTTGGACTCGTTCGATGTCCTCCGTCAAAGCCACATAATAAGGTTCCCACAATGGCCAGAAATATTCCAAAAAAAAAAAAAAAAAAAAAAAAAAAAAAAAAAAAAAAAAAAAAAAAAAAACACGGTTAGTTGATTTTAGTCTGTTTAGTAGTTCTGTTGCAACTTTTAACGGTTCTGCCAATAAAACGCAGTCTTTGGTTCGCCTCCCCACGGCATTATCTACGTGTTGTTTCCAGTTTAAGTCTGAAGTAATACTAATTTTTCTCATTTGATTGCTTTATCTTGTAAACAAAGTTTAAGGGATTTTTTTTCGTACCCATGTGGAAGACTTCACACTTCTCTTTATTTATAGTTAATTGCCCATTTTTTTACCATAGTGTCACCTTATTCAGATCGTTCTGCAGTTGGTTTTGATCTTCAGGTCATTTTACTAGACAGTAAATGATGGCGTCATCTGCAAACAACCTAAGAGAGCTGCTTAGATTTTCACCCAAATCGTTTATGTAAATAAGGAACAGCAGAGAACCAATAACACAACCCTGTGGTACGCCCGGTATCACCTCTGCTTTATTCGATTCCATACGAGCGATTACTACAAACTGTGTCATCCCTGTCACGCAATTTGATTAAAAGCAGTTTGTGAGGTACGGTGTCAAAAGCCTTCTGCAAATCAAGAAATACGGAATCAATTTGAGAACCTTTGTCGATAGCACTCATCACATCGTGTGAGTAAAGAACTAGTTGTGTTTCGCATGAACGATATTTTCTAAATCCGTATTGACCTTGGGTTCTGTTCGAGATTGGTGAGGATTGCAAGAGGATAATATTCCACCTAACATGTCACCCAACATTCAAGATCTCTTCGTCGCCGAAAGGATGGCATTCTGCGTAGGCGTCCATATTGTCCAAATCTCGGCTTTCTAAAACGTCTAGTCAAAATCAAATGTTCAAATGTTTGTAAAGCTTATGGGACACAACTACGGGGTTATCAGTCCCTAAACTTACAAACTACTTATGAATTACTTACGAACTAGGACGGCACAAATATCCATGCCCGAGGGGGGATTCGAAATCCCGACCGTAGTGGTCGTGCAGACCGTGACTGAAGCGCCTCAGTCCCCTCGGCCACCGCGGCCGGCAAACGTCTAATCGATGACTGCCATGGGCCGCACCATCAGCTGCTTCAAATTGGGCGGTCTGTGTAAAAATCTTTCAGCGCTGAACGCCAAAATCACATGCAGAACCGCTTTGATGCAAGACTTGTGCGTGTATCAGCAGTTACAGCCTCCAGTGAAAGTAACACTTATGTTGATTACATCCGACGCGCAGCTATAGCCGGACGAGTGTAGGAGTCACGGTCTACGTCGCTGCTGCCGCTGGAAGTTGGAGTCCTCCGTCGAGCATGAGATTGAGTGGTGTCCTCAGTGTAAATTACTTTAAGTAGTTTGTAATTCTATGGACTGATAACCTTAGTAGTTCGGTCCCATAGTTTGACCAACATTTTTGTATTTTGATTGCATCCCTTTCCTCACTTCACATGGGATGTACGTATTGTCAATCATATTATCTTTTACTGTTATTCATATGATGTCTCTTCTTTAGGACATGTCCGAAATGACAGTCACCATTTGTTGACTTCAAAGGTCGCAATGTTACGAAATTGATATACTGAAACATTTCGACAGTTTCGGATCTTTCAAAAAAAAAAAAAAAAAAATAAAAAAAAAAAAAATAAAAAAAAAAAAAATAAATAAAAAAAAAAAAAAAAAAAAAAATGCAGCGGTGAAGTTGAAATTTTGTGTTGGACCGAGGATTCTAACCAGATATTCCCGCCTAGGGCCAGCGGTCACCTGAAGCATTTAGGCTGTCCTGGCACGCTTCCCTTCCAACCCAAATACTCAACTTCTAACCCCATGCCCAATGACTCCTCTTGCTCGCAGCCTATACTGGATTTCCGCAAGGGATCAAGAGATTGAATGCGGCCGCGCGGGAGTAGCCGAGCCGTCTGATGCGCCATGTTGCGGATCGTGCAGTCTCCCGCGTCGGAGGTTCGATTCCTCCCTCGTGCGTGGTTGTTTGTTTTATCTTTAGTATAAGTTAGTTTGTAAGTTTACAGACTGATGACCTCGCAGTTAAGACCCATAAGTCTACAAAATTAGATTTTTTTTTTAAATTATTTAATGCGTCCGCATTGAAATTCAGTTACCTCTTAGTGGCATATTTTACCTTTGTCGATATGGTTACAACGCGGACGCATTCAAACGCTTGATCCCTTGCGGAAATCAAGAATACACCGCGAGCAAGATGAAACAATAGTCAAGGGTGCTAGAAGTTGAGAATTTGGGTTGGAAGGGAAGCGTGCCTGCACAGCATAATTGGTTAAGTTGGTTGCTGGCCCAAAGCGGAAATCCGCGTTCGAATGCCGGTTCAGCACAAATTTTCAATTTCGCCATTGACGTATGGTTCTTAGGCTATCACGGTCGGTGTAATTTTGAATAAAATATTTCTGGGTATTAGGCCGCGTCATTTTTAATCCTTTAGGAAATGAATTGCCGACGTTTCGACCACTGTGCAGTGATCCTCTTCTTTGCGATTAACTGTTGGATGCTGCTTAATGTACACCCTTATATACTGCCATATAAGGGTTTACATGCAGCAGGATCCAACAGTTAATCGCAAAGAAGAGGATCACTGCACAGTGGTCGAAACGTCGGTAATTCATTTGCTAAGTGTTTAAGAATGACGCGGGCTAATACCCAGAATTCTTTTATTCGAAAAGGGTACTTCATTATTTTCTGGGCTGCGGCACTCAGCCTCCTACAGTAGGCGCCTATTAGCGTTGAGTGCGTTGATTCTGGCGTCGGGGAAAAAGAGCCACTGGTCCGAGCGGCAGGTCCGATTTATCAGAACAGTATTCTGAGTACTGCGGCCAAGCTGTGTTGGACGATTGATTGCGTGACGTATTGCGTGGTTGAGCTTCCTCAAGACGCTAGGTCGGTAACATGTACCGCAGTGGAGGGGCCAAGCGTTCTAAGGCGCCGACTTGCTGCGGAACGTACGGTTGCTCGCCGTCGGAGGTTCGAGTCCTTCTTGGGGCATAAGCTACTTTAACTATTAGTAAGGAAGTGATGAATGTAGAAGTTTGGTCCATCAGCTTTACAAACAATTGAACATTTTGAACGGCAGCGCGTGACGTCAGCGGCGTGAACGGTTGCGCAGGACATTTCCGGCGGCTGTGGCTGTCTCAGGAGGCCCGCATCGCCTCGCGACTGATGTCGCAGCTTGAACAGTCGGCAGCGATGCTTTTGGAGTCCAGGTTTCGGGGCCCGGTGTCCACCGTTGTCGAGACGTCGGCACAGAGTCCACGCGCTACCGCTGACCACTGCACTCCGTGAGATAGGGCTGAATCGTCGTTCTTAAATACGCCACTCTCCTGCCAAAGCCGCAGCTGGAACCTTCCAGTTCGGGTCAGTGCCTCCAATATTGATGTATGTGTGCTGCTCCGTCATATGTCAGAACCTTCCGGCTCAGATCGATGCTTCTGGGTTGGTGACCGCGGCAGTTTCGTCACGCAGGTGAAGTTTTTATACAAGGTAGGTCTCTGAAACTTCTAGGTCACTGACGGACTAGTGTCAAACGCTGCCGTTGTGGCTCTGTACCGGATCTAGAACAGATGCATACTGGTTCTTTTATGCTACATCATCTCCACTGCAATTTAAAATTCGCTTTACTATTTACTCTAAACTCCATCTTTCACAACATTCCTCCCTTCTTTTCATTAGTTTTCGAATTCGGGTAACTGGCATCATGAAATTTTCAGTTATTTTAAGTCAGTAACTGAACTTTTCCTGATCTACTCACTGTCTTGTAGGTCCTGACGACCGATTTCTTTGCCGTGCTGGTTTGGTGTCATGTCTATTAGTTTCACCTATCAGATTCTTGGTCGGCAGGGAAGCGATTTCAGCAACTCTTCACTTGGGTAGATAGTATAGAAAACCTATCGTAAAATACAATATTCCATGACTGCCGTGGAGGAACCTGTGATTATTGAACCGTTTCCCCGCTAACGAAAGTAATTTTGTACATGTCACATGAGTTTATCAGGTACATAGATTAACCTAAGTTCAATTTTTCGGTTAATTATCCCGGTTATGATAATCGAAATGTGGGTGTAGATATTTCGCACTGTGTGCCATTTTTTATTAAAACCCTGTCCATGTAAATCCATCCATACCGTATGACTTTGCCAGTCATCTCGTAGTAAATAAAAATAACAACCGTTAATTTTGTCTGGGTAGACAACCAATGGTGGCCGGTAGGTTTGAAAAATTTCCCTTCCCCTACTAAGTTCCTTTCGGAGCTGCGCATTAAAAACTCGCATGTGTCTATTACTATATACACGATCTTTTGGGGGGCCGATGTTAATGTGTCCTTCGTTTCAGTTAAGCGATTCCTCCATTGACAAAAGCACCTGAGTGTGTCATTCAGCAGATACCAGTAATATTTCCTATTCTACCAACTGAACCGATTTCTGTATGGCCTACCATGTAACTGAATAGACGTGTGGGGTATAATAATCGAAATGGCATTCATTGCATGTTAGAGAGATTCTGACACGAACTTGCAAAAGCCTGCCTGCTTCATCACTTGTACCGGAGACCACGTGTTAGTGGAAGGTTAACGGTCCTTTAATTCCAATGTTTTGTTCTGGAGGCGGTAGCACTGATGTTAACTGTTCCCGAGTTGCGTGTAAACAATGGGTCCTGCAGTTCCGCAATTTCAATACAGGCAGATGCGATTCGAGATTCTGAAGGCACCACAGACAGAATGCGGAGAGTCTTCCAACTCTTTATCTACCAGGGTGCCTATTACTGATTTCTTATTCGTATTTTCATAAATGTGACAACAAGATTTTTATAGCTGAAAAGTTTGGAAATGTTCCCCATAATATTCAAATTTTGGGAAGCAACTAAAATATCTTTTTTTCTTCCATATTAAAAAAAAGTCAACTGAAGGCTAAATATAATTCACTATTCTAAGAATGGATATCGTATCGTATCGTCAGGCGTGCCCCAGGGTAGTGTGATAGGACCGCTATTATTTTCTATCTATATAATTGATCTGATGGACAGAGTAAGTTGTAATTTGCGGCTGTTTGCGGATGATGCTGTGATGTATGGGAGGGTGTCGTCTGTAACTGACTGTAATAGCATACAGGTTGACTTAGACCAAATTTCTAGTTGGTGCGAAGAATGGCAGCTAGCTCTCAATGTAGAAAAATGTAAGGTGATGCGCATGAGTATAAAAAATTATCCTATAATGTTCGAATACAGCATTAGTTGTGAGCTTCTTGATTCTGTCGCGTCGTTCAAATATCTAGGCGTAACATTGCAGAGCGATATGAAATGGAACGAGCATGTAAGGACAGTTGTGAGTAAGGCAGACAGCCGACTTCGGTTTATTGGGAGAATTTTGGGAAGATGTACTTTACCTGTAAAGGAGACCGCGTATAAAACGCTTGTACGACCACGTCTTGAGTATTGCTCAAGTGTTTGGGACCCGCAGCAGATCGGTTTGAAGGAAGACAAAGAGGCGGTTCAGAGGCGAGCAGCTAGATTTGTTACCGGTAGGTTCGACCAATGCGCGAGTGTCACGGAAATGCTCCGGCAACTCAATTGGGGATCGCTGGAAGAAAGACGACGTTCTTTTCGTGAATTTTTGTTAAGTAAATTTATATGGCCGGAATTTGAAGCTGAGTGTAGTACGATCTTGCTGCCGCCTACTTACATTTCGCGTAAAGATCACAAAGACAAGATAAGAGAAATTAGGGCTCGTACGGAGGCATATAGGCATTCTTTTTTTCCTCGTTCAATTTGGGAGTGGAATAGGAAAGGAAATGCCTAGTAGTGGTACAGTGTACCCTCCGCCAAGCACCTTAAGTTGAAATGCGGAGTATGTATGTAGATGTAGATGTAGATGTAGATGAAGTAAATTTTGTTTCTGTAGTTAATTTTGGTCCTAGAGACGGTTTTAGAAAATATATTTGGTTAGTTGCAAATGACAGTAAATAATTTTGGCAAACTGCAACAATCATAACTTTTGAATGCACAGTTGATTATATCGAGTAACAGCAGGTGTTTGTTTGATACATCACCATGATATTCTTCACATAAAAGAATTTTTTTTATATATTGCTCTGAAATTTATTATTGCACTGCAGCAATGTTCTCTGACAGAAATAGGAGTCTCTGGATAGAGGTAGTCACTTCAAGAAACAGGTAGATTTGGAGAGAAGTAGGTGAACAGAGAAAGTGAAGGAAGGAGGAATTGGACTGAAACAGGACTGTCCAACAAACGCCCGGTTGGACACAATTTGGACCAAGCCCAAAAGATATCCGGTACACGATTTTCAAAGTGCACTTGAGGCAGCGGCGTTGAAACCTGCTTGCTTTTTTTCATATATGTAGACGACACGTTTGTTGTTTGGCCTCATGGTAGTGAGAACTTGTATTAATTTTTGGAACATCTAAATTCAATCCATCCCAACATCCGTTTCACAATGGAAGTGGAAAAGAATGGTTCCCTTCCTTGATGTGTTGGTCAGGAGAAAGGCAGATGGTACGTTGGGACATACTGTTTATAGGAAGCCAACGCATACTGATTTGTATTTGCGAGCTGATAGTTGTCACCACCCAGCTCAACGTGAAGGGGTTCTTCGAACCTTAGTGCGTAGGGATAACTTCATTTCTGATCCGGAAAGTTTTCCCACTGATCTGTCTCATCTCGAGGTAACTTTCCGACAGAAAGGCTATGATGAAGGGCAGATTAAAAGAGCGTTGCGCTATCGACCACATGTGCAACGGGCTAGTGATGATAAAACTGAGTCGGCACCTACGTCAGTGGCCTTTCTGCCATACGTTGGCAGCATTTCCAACAAGATTGACCGCATTTTGGGTTAAAACAACATAAAATGTGTGTTTCGTCCACTTTCTAAAATTAAGGCACTGTTGGGATCCCTTAAGGATGATCTCGGCTTGCGCAAGGCGGGTGTCTACCGTATTCCATATAGCTGTGGCATGTTATATGTTGGTCAAACTATTAGGACTGTTGAGGACCGTTGTTTTGAGCATAAACGTCACACAAATCTGCTGTGGCCGAAAACTGTCTTGAAACAGGTCACCCTACGGAATACAACAAAACGTAAATTCTGACATGCACTTCCAACTACTGGGACTGTGTTATCAAGGAAGTGATAGAAATAAAACCTTGTGACAACCTTATGAATAGGGATGGAGGTTTCTGCTCAAATTCCGCTTGGGATCCTGCTCTCCCACTTGTCTAAAAACAGAGGGACAAAACTAATCTGACCTCATCCGTCGAGAACTGATGTTTATTGTCGATATTCTGACCGGTTTCATCTTTGGTCTTGTCGGTGCTGTGTGCTTGCTTGCTTGGTATGTGTTGTCTTTCCTGTTTACTCATTGAAATCCGCGGTTTCAAATATCGTTGCACATTGCCTTTTCCTCACTGCAGTTTCGCGTTGAAAATGGCAGGGTGGTCTCCTGCCGAAATATCGGCCGTCGTCCATTTTGGTACCTGGCAGCATACCGATAAGTTTTTCGAAGTTGTTATTCGCCAGGAGAAATTAATGAATCACTTCATAATACGATGTTTGTTCGCCGTCGTCATTCGCTCTATAAATAACGAACAAGACATGACTTCGTGTAATACTGACGTTCATTTAATTTCCGTATATAATTTCTAATAGCAGATCTCGCAGCAGGAACGTCAATAGGAGCTTCAAAGTAAAGGGGTAGAAAACAAAATACATTAATTTTTCGACGCAGAGGATACCGCGATATCGCGTGCTTTTCCTCTACAGAAAACACTTGTCCACTGCAACTTTGACAAACTGATCTCTGCGAGATTACCACAGTAACTCGGGCGTCCAATTTATGGTTGTCGGGAATGCATGCGTTCTCTTCTGAAAACTATTTCTTCATCTGGGACAAAGTCCAAGAAATAAATTGCTCCCAATACCACGGATCCGATCAAGGTTTTCGGGAATTTTTCCTTGGTAAGGCGTGCGCCGGAACTGGTAAGAACCCCCCATTTACTGCCGATTGGGATCCCCGATGCCCCACTATCAGCTTGTCTGATAATTGGCTGAATAGAACTGCGACTCAGTATGGGCCGGATCTCAAACAGCCCGCTCCACTCCTTGGAGTGAAGAATATATGTTTAAAAAATACATCAGAGTTCTAAGATGTAGATATAAACAGGACAATCAAGCATATCTAATAAATGATAAACATAAATTCGAGCCGCGGCGGATTAGCCATACCCACTATGGCGCCGTGCTGCGGTGCGCGCGAACGTTGGTAGTCGAGGGTTGGAGTCCCTCCTCAGGCATGGGTGTTTGTGTTGTCCTTAGGTTAGTTTACCATAGTGTAAGTAGTTTGTAAGCTACGGACTAATAACCCAACATTTGAGGCCGATAGATATACAAACATATCAAAATAAATTTGAGGACGTTGAACAGATCGCATTTGTGGAAGCGCTAAAGAGTGCGCGAAGTCAGTCAGATATAAATAGCTATAAGAATGACATGACAAAATTCTAAGCAAACCTACATTTAGTACAAAATCTTAAAGGATCTAAAGTGGTGACAAGAAAACCTAAAATAAAATTCTAAAATAAAATCATTACACCTATCCTTTCCTACAAGACAGAAATCTGGAGCCTAACAAAGGGAGAAACAATTTTGAGAGTTAAGTCAAAAGAAAAATATTTTGTCCATACAATGATACTGAAACACAAAACTAGAGATAAAGGCAAATAAGATGGCCATATAATGAAATTAAAAGACGACGAAATTGTGTCATGAATATTCAGGATGGGCAAGTTCCCTGAGTAGATGGCGCAATGAAATACATGGTATGTGCAAAAGAATGATAATACATAATTGGAATGACCGAACACAAGACAGGAACATTTGCAATAATCGTGTTTGGTCAGCACGTGATTTTCAAATCCCTTAGAAGCCAAATACTTCCGTTGCTACATACTACCGTAGTGTTGAAAACAATGTAGATTCTGAAATATTGTCATCGGCATAATAAGCTAAAATGGTACGACGTCTTTCTCTTGGTTCTACGGACTGGAGAGAACATTACGCCAGTCGAGACAGTGGTAATAACAGAAGCTTACTGTGGAAGTGGTTACTGTTTTGTTTACTCGACGAATGCACAGGCTGTTGGGTTCAGGCCGTGTAATGTGCAGGTAGTGAAATGCAACAACAACGTGACTTATCAACACAACCTAGAGAGAAGGCCGTAGCGCTCTCGTGTGACGTGAGGCAGAGTAGGTTGCGCGCGCATAGCCGCTGGGGCACGGCCCACTATACCGTTGCAGCGAGCCAGTAAGCTATGCGCGCGCAACCTACTCTGTCTGACGTCACACGAGATCGCCGCGATCTTCTCTCTAGGTGGTGGTGGACTTACCCGAAGCTATGGCAGGTGGGGCCATAGGAAGATTGGAAACAGGGCAGACACAGAACGAGGTGATTGATGCTATTGAGGTGCTAGAAAGGTTAATTTCCTGAACCTGCATGCGATTTCGGACAAGAACCGTGAAAAGAAGGCCAAGCCAAGGCCGACCACGAGTAACAGCAGCAAGAGATGAGCGTTGTGCCCGACTGATAGCCGGTCAAGGCAGGAGGCTGAATGCAAATCAGCTGCAACGCACCCTGGAGGCAGCAACAGAGCGCGCAATATCAACACAAACGGTCAGAAATCGCCTCCGGGATTGTGGCCTCTAAGCACGGAGGCCGAAGTTGCGTGTGTACCATTAAAACAAAGTTTAGCTCGGTGATTCTGGGCGGAGGAATATAATGATTGCAGTCGTAACGAATAGCGCGCCACGTATTGTTCCCAGATGAGTAAAGATTTTGTGTTTAGCCTGACAATTGTCTTTCTCTGATCTGGAGAGACCGTGGAATTCGGAACAATCGCGCTTCTCTGCAGGAAACATCACCATATCTTGGTGGTAGACGAATTGTTTGGGAAGGAACAGTATTGGTGGACGTAAGTAACTCAGTGTCGTTCAGAGTAGAGTGTGACTGCTCAGAGGTATAGAGACGAGTTCCTTCGACGTTTTCATTGGGTCCAACGATGGTGCCATAGAAGATGGGTACATTCTGCCGGACGATAACACTCGTCCCCACAGAACTGCGGTTGTGGACTGTATGCTTGAAGCTGAGGGAATTGAATGAATGAAGTGGCCAGTTTGTTCATCGGACTTAAACACTTCTGCTCATGTCTGTGATGCACTTGGCAGACGTTTTGTGGCCAGACCATCACGTCCCACAACAGTTGCAGAGCTCTATACTGTACACATGGAAGAATGGCCAAATATCCCTCAAGAGCTGATTGATAACCTCATAGTCCACTATCCACGCCACGCAGGAGAGCAACTACACTGGCCATCCCAGATGATTACACATCATATTAGAGAGTAACGAGAATGACTTTTTCACTATTATGGTAGCCACATAGTGCATCGCTGTAAGTAAACGCCATAAAAACCTTATTTTAGGAGTTGAGCCATACTGTAATTCACACAAATTACAATCGTAACCAAAAACTGAGTAAAACACGTTAACATTGTATTTACATATATACTCCGCAATCCACCGTACAGTGCGTGGCGGAGGGTACAGTGTACCACTACTAGGCATTTCCCTTCCAATTCCACTCCCAAATGGAACGAGGAAAAAAAGAATGTCTATATGCCTCTGTACGAGCCCTAATTTCTCTTTTCTTGTCTTTGTAATCATTACACGAAATGTAAGTAGGCGACAGGAAGATTGTTCTACACTCAGCTTCAAATTCTGTCCCTCTAAATTTACTCAAGAGAATTTCTCGAAAGGGATGTTGTCTTTCCTCCAGCAATCCCCATTTGAGATTCCGGTGGCTTTCCGTGACACTCACGTATTGGTCGAACTTACCTTTAACGAACGTAGCTGGTCACCTCTGAACTGCTTACATGTCTGTCTTTAAACTGATCTGCTGCGGGTCACAAAGACTTGGGCAATACTCAAGACGTGGTCATTAATGCGTTTTATACGCGGTCTCCTTTGAAGATCAAATACATCTTCCCAAAATTATCTCAATGAACCAAAGCCGGCTGGCCACCTTACTCACAACTGTCCTTACGTGTTTGTTCCACTTAATATCGCTCTGTAATGTTACGCCTAGATGTTTGAACGATGCAATATTCGAACATTATGGGATTGTTTTTCCTAATCATGTGCATCACTTTTGATTTTGCTACATATAGATCTAGCTGCCATTCTTCACAACAACTAGAAGATTTGTCTAAGTCATCATGTATATTATTACAGTCAATTACAGACGACATCCTCCCATACACCACAGCATCATCAGCAAAAGGCCGCAAATTATGAATTACTCTGTCCATCAGATCATTTATATAGATCGAAAATAATAGCGGTCCTATCGACTCCCCTGGAGCAAGCCTGACGATAAACTCGTCTCTGATGAACACTCGCTGTTGTTTATGATATCTCGCGTGATCGCCTAATTGTTTTGAGCATAGTATATAATCATCAATAATGACACACTGATGGAGTTGCTACTAGCGTTATACATGTGAAATATCTAAACTATTCTCAATCGAATTGAAACGTGTAATCTGGGTTGGGTCATCCCAGTATTTAACTGTCGATATGTTGGAAACAGCCTAAAAACAACATCTAGTAAAATCATCTGCAGATCAAAACCAACTGCAGAACGATTTGAATGAGATATCAGTATCGTGAAAAAATTGGCAGTTGACTCTAAATAATGAGAAGCGTGAAGTCTTCCACGTGAGTACGAAAAGAAATCCGCATGACAAATCAATCTAATGTGAAGGCCGTAAACTCTACAAAATACCTAGGAATTACAATTACTTCTGACTTAAATTGGAAAGAACACGTAGATAATGCCGTGGGAAAGGCGAACCAGAGACTGCGTTTTGTTGGCAGAACCCTTAAAAGATGCAACAGAACTACTTAAGAAACTCCCTACACTACGCTTGTCCGTCCTTTTTTGGAGTATTGCTGGCCAGTGTGGGATCCTTGTAAGGTGGGTTTGACGGAGGACATCGAAAGAGTCCGAAGAAGGGCAGCTCGTTTCGTATTGTCACGGTACAGGGGAGACAGTGTTACGGAAATGATACAGGATCTGGGATGGGACTCATTGCAACAACGGCACTTATCGCTGCGGCCTGGACTACTTACGAAACACCAATCGCCAAAATTCTCCTCCAAATGCGAAAATATATTGTTGACTCCCACTTACATAGGTAGAAATGATCATCAGAATAAAATACGAGAACGGTGATGTTCAGATGTTCTTTCTTCCCGCGCGCTTTTCGAGATTGGAATGGGAGGTAAAGAGTATAATGGTGCTTCGATGAACCCTCTGCCAGGCATTTAAATGTGATTTGCAGAGTATTACATGTAGATGTAGATGTAGCTGTAATGACACACTGCTAGAGTTGCTACTAACGTTATACTTGTGAAAGTGTCCGAAATATTATCAATCGAATTGAAACGTAATCTATGTTGGATCATCCCAGTGTTCAATTATCTGTATGTTGGCAATAGCCTAAAAACAACATCTAGTCTGTCCACCACACGAACACTTCGTCGTTAATTTGACGGTTGTGATCCATCGAGAGCCGGCGTACCTCCCCGTCCCGGAAAGCGGCGTTTTAAAGAGCGCGGCTAGTTGGTTGGGTTCAGTGAACTTTCCACCTCTACAGATTTTGCCCTCTGTGACGTCACCTGTCACTACCCGAAGTTAGATACAAAAGACTTTGAAACAGCATGTACAGCTCTTTCGTTTTTATAGATACAAATTGGAAAGCGATAAAAAATGAACTGTTTCTGGTTAATGAACGGCCTACAAGACGATAAACTTCTTTGAAGCATTGAAAGGGCAGGATCCAATCGCCCGGGAGAAAGTATACTCCTTTTGTGTCAAAGTAATTTCGTCTCAGACGGCGTTCCCGTAAAAATGGTCGCATGGCTTGACAAAGCGAATCATTCAAAGGCTTTTATCGGATATTGGCGGCGCCCTCCTTGCGAGAAGCCGCTTTGTTAGCGGGCGCCTAATCAGGTGTCGCAGCCTTTGCCGCTCTCCCGGCGTCGTAATTACGCACAAAAGAAACCGCGGCTGCCTGACACGGCCAGGCCGGGTAGGCGGCAGGTAGCTGTAGCAGGTAGCAGGTAGGAGGCAGGTAGCAGGTAGCCGTAGCAAGTAGCTGTAGCAGTTAGCGCCACACGCCCACGCCTCGCCGCCGCACTGCGCGAGGCACAGTAGACGCCCGATCGACGCTCCACCTAGGCTGTCTGTTTTGTTCCTCTCTATAGCTTAAAATAATGGTAATAAAATATTCGTCCAATTTTCTCATTTTATTATATAGGTGTCACCGTTACTGGGGCTTTTAAAACTACTTCATTTTATTCTTTTAATCTGTATATATGTAAATGAATGTTGGTCTGTATGTCTTCTTTGTATTCAGAAACCATTCATTCGATTGCAATGAAACTTTCGTGAAGTGTCCACCGTACGTCCACGAAGGTTCCTGAACCAAAAACAGCTCAGGATACATGACGTCATAAATAACGAGAGGCCGCCGCGTAAGAATATCCAGATTTATGCAGCAGTTATTGGAAAATGGGAGTAGTTGGGGACCTGAAACAAAGTTTGCATTTAATTTCGGACGTTTATGAACCGTTTTGTAACTGATCCAGCCCCCCCCCCTCCACCACACACACACACACACAAAATGATGAAACTAAATGAAGGCCGGCCGCGGTGGCCGAGGGGACTGAGGCGCGTCAGTCACGATCTGCACGGTCGCTACGGTTGGGGGTTCGAATCCCCCGTCGAGCATGGATATTTGTGCCGTCCTTAGGGCTAGCTAGTTCATAAGTAGTTTGTAAGTTTAGGGACTGATGACCCAGTATTTAAGTCCCTTAAGCTATACAAACATTTGAAACGAAATGAAGTCTACCGCTCACAACAGTTTTGCTGTAGATGCCGTAAAACTGTCGCATCAGGCATGACCCCGTGTTTTATATAACTAAATTCGAAAACGAATAAAGAAACAAGCAAAAAAATATCTGTCACAGTGGGATTCGAACCAACGACTCTGTGGTTGTGAGGCCAGAACGCTACTACCTGAGCTACACCGACAAATGCTGCAACTGTTTTAATTATTGGTACTTACGCGGGCTATACAAAACTTCAAAGTCGATTTTTTCGAGTATTTTTGAGAGTTGCGTCGAATGGTTTTGGCTGATTGTTCGTTAAGTTCTGTACTTCACGTACTATAAATATAAAGAAATTCTACATTCCAATACCCATGTGGTCTCCTCGTAGGATTATTGTTGTTGTGGTCTTCAGTCTGGAAACTGGTTTCATACAGCTCACCAAAATACCCAATCCTGAGCGAGCCTCTTCAACTCCACATAAGAACGGCAACATTCATCTGTCCGAATCTGCATACTGTATTCATCCTTTGGTCTCCCTCTGCGGGTTTACCCCAAACACTAGCCTCCAATGTTAAATTCACGATTCCTTGATGTCTTGTAGGATAACAAACGAATAAATACATATTCATCCCACTAATACCCCTTTTTCCAACAGACCTACCTTTAAACTTCAAGAGACTGCTGTTTACAGAGACACTTGCATTTTCTATTACGATTAACAAATCACAGGGACAATTTGTTGAATACTGTGAAGTGGATTTGACATCACCATGTTTCTCACACGGACAATATGTCACCCGCTCAAGAGTGGGCATACCGAAGAAATTATTCATACTAGCTCCTGGACAAGTAACAAGAAATTTTACCCTATAGTCACGTTTTGAATCAAATGAAAGTTATACGTCATTTGAGTTTTATTAGTATTTTTTTCCTTGGCTAAGGCACTTATAATTTTGTACAGTATCCATATTTCATTGTTTTACAGTTTCATGATTTCTAATTTTTCCGAATTTTATTTTAGTTTTTAATATAAGACTGGTAAAATGCATATATACCCGGAAAATACCGGAATTAGCAGCTAATGTCCCTATGATTTTTAGTGTCTGGCCGAAGCATGACTTATGGGCGAAACCGAAACCGTAACCGAATATTCGGATCCTCTTCTAGTTTCGGCCGAAATGGAAACTCGACCCGAAACTTGCGTAATTAACTTCAAATTTCTGTATATTTACCGTACACCCCAGGACTGGCCTTAACCATCCAGGCGCCCCGAGCGAGTCGCCATTTGGCGCCTTTATTACATAAACACCGAACCTTGCAACACTTTGCCACAGGGTATATAACTGTTTTCAAGAAACCGTCGTAAATAGTTAATTACGTCATCTTATGCTCATAGCATGATGTTTCCATCATGCATTTAAGTGTTTTAGATAAAGAAAAATCGGAAATAAAATCCAAATTGTTTCAAATCTTGCTGAAACATATCCATTTGAGTATTGTGTTGCCTGTGACATAACTGCCCAGCATGCTGCTGCCTCTCTCTAACACTAATTAGGCATACAGCAGTGATACATTGTTTGAGCATATTAACATTTTGGAAAGTTATCTTATACTCGTACTGACAATTACCAGCATGTGAGTGGAAATCGTTGAGCAGCCAACATATGCAGTGTAACAAACATTGGATGGCGGTGTCTTATTCCAGTGCCTTAGGGGAGTATTCTCCATGAATGCAGAACATGCATTGCATGGTCTGTTATTTTCTATAGATTACTCATTAAGTAAAAATATTAATGCCCGTATTTTCTTTCATTTGGACCGTCAGTTAGTTTCTCTGGTGAAAGAAAGAATTTGAATCTGCATGGGCGCTTCCTTGTTGCTGTTCTTGAAACTAATAAGATATGCGCTGTGGTAGGTAGTCTCGAGTGTGAAACATGAAGGAATGCAGGCAGTACGAAGATTGCATTCAGCACATTTTCTCTTCAGCTACCCTGAATTCAGGGCGCAGTCCTAAGAATAGCGACAGGTGTTGAATGACATGGAATAATATTTTAATTCTACAAAATGAGTGATTGTAAATTCAAAATGAGTGATTGTAAATTGTAATACTTACGTTACAGTAGCGGTTTATTTCTTTTTCTTTTGACATGCGTTTACTCCCCTTGGACCTGTGGCCCTGGGAGACCTCCCTGGTCGTCCTAACCTAAAGCCGGTGCTGCTTGCACAAAAAAATCAATTTTTTTTTCAAATTTTTAAGATCCCCTCCCTGTACTAAGTCTGCCTTATCGTGTAGTGAGCCTAATCATGATTCCGTAGATGGTGACAAGGACGTCGAACAGGTATAAACAAATTAAAAACTTCCAAAATGGATTTTTTCTCCTCGGCGTGACATTTTAGAAGTTAGACCAAGGTTAATAAATATAAAGTTGTGCAGTAAACGCTCTGCTCTGCCACTGGCTACAGCTGTGACGTCACTGTAGGATTGCGCACTCTCAAATGGTCTGCACAGGCTTAGTCCGCTATGGCACTGAATTTGCTTAATATTAAGTTTTTGACGAAATATATTGTTTCTACCTTATATACTAAGTGCTATTCTGCAGTAAAATATTGCAGCTGAGACTGTTGGGTCATATTCTATCGTAGATTTACGCGTTACGTATCATTAACCTATCACATCACATCATATCGACAATATCTATAATATGAACTGCTGACTTTAAAAGAACAGGAATCTTTGAAACACTTTTTCCATGGCAATTTAAGCAATTCCAACTGTAAATCCCTTACATAATCGGTTTCTCTGAAATGCGGAGAGCGTATTAAAGAACGTGTAACGTTTACTGTGTCCTTCCTGTAGTATTTGGAGTGTCACACTTTCTCTAACCTTTCATCTCGAGGAATTATAACCCGTAATAGCACAGCCTGGAATCTATAAATAATAACATATGTATTTCAAAGAATTACAGCAGAAACGATAGCATCCGCTACAACCACTCGGGAAATCAATATACTTTCCACTATAATTTTTTTCCTTCCAAACTATGAAGCGGAACAAACTATTTAACCCTTTCATTCCCAGTGTTATTCCTCGGCAACAACTTATTAAAAGCTGATTTATACCGTAGTTTGTGTATCAATCCTTAAAGTCGCATTGTTGTTGATGAATAACGTGCTTCCAGTATGGCATTTTTGCCGCTTAGTACGGCGTGTAGCCACTTTTGAGGCATTAATCTGTCCGATTTGGAAGTGGTGTCCACTAGCAAGTAGACTTCCTCATGTCGCTTGCAAAAGCTACTTCAGCAAGCTTTTTAACGTGGAAACGCCGGCAGAAAGTTTCAATAACTTGCAGAAGTAGCTTCCGAAAGTCAGTGGATACAGTCTCGTACGACTTGCAGCAACTATTTGCCGAACTTGCCGGTTGCTGGAAGTTTTTATTCGATTTGCAGAAGTTTTGTGTTGCGTTTACGAAACGAAAATTTTAGTAATAATGACAAAATAGTGTGGAATCGCGAGAAAATGCAGCTGTTGATTGAGAGATTTGAGTGTTTCCCAGAATTGTAGGGTTACAAAACACGTTGACCTCAAAAAATAAATAAGAAAACAGATCGCTCCCGAAAGTATTGCGGCGATTTCTGAACAACATGTGCCGAAATACGAAATAATTCATAATTTAAGTGCGCAATATGGATGAGAATTAAACGAAAAAATGAATAAAGTGCAGAATACATTTGTACTAACAAGTGGAGTATTTTGAGTCAATGAAAATTATGTTTCTTCTGATCTTAGATCATCCAATAATCCTCTAGAAAACTTAAACATGTACGTCTCTGTACACATTTCTTCGATCAAACACTTCTTTCTTCTCTTGACCTTTTGTTCGTCACCTATATATATATTAAATGGAAGAATGGTACAGGTTGCTCTTATTTTTGTGCATGATATTGTAAACTTGCACTTCCCCATCTCACAACGTGACCCTGGTCGAAACACTTCTGGAAGTACTTGCAGCAAGTTACTTGCCTAAGCGACTTGCAGAAGTAAACTTACGCAAGTTTTTTTTTCTGTTGTAAACATATCGGCATGTACTTGCAGAAGTTACTTCCTAGTGAACACATGCCTTTACGTTGTCGTCTGTACGTGGCTGTGAGTAGGAGACTGAGTGTGGTTCATGTTATTTTATTTCAGCAGTGAATTATCCTGTCTTTGGTGCTGTGACGAAGCTTATGCTAGAGTTATTGATCTGACAGAGTTACCCAACAACAAAATAACGTCCCGGTAATAAAATACCTCGATACAAACGCCTATGTTACGCATGAAATACATGACATGAAAACCAATGGTTCGATCAACAGTTTAATACACGTATTTTGATGGTTAGTGCACTGTATTATTACATAAAACAATGAATTTTAATTTTTCAAAAGCTAAATTCATGATATGGGAATGAAAGGGTTAAGCAAATACAGCAGAAACAGTAATAACAGGGTTGAGCAAATACAGCAGAAACAGTAATACACACGCACACGAGTTAGCAACCAACACTGCATTTTCCTTTACTCTCAGTTGTCCCACAGCGACATCATGCGCAGAACGGCGAAACCGCTTTCTGGGAATATTCTAAATTGTAACGTACGTTATCGGGTTCCTTTCCTTTAGTCCCTGTGGTCCACAGGGTGCCATATATCATGGAAACACAATTTTACTTCCACTCACATGTTGTGGGTTTTTTCTTTTATTCCCTTTATGTTTCTGATTGTAAATTGTGTTGGGGAATCATGCACCTTTACACAATAACCTTGTCCACCATTTATTGCGCTGGAGGGTATCTTTACTTTTTATCCCACATTTTATACATTCTCTTTTTAGGACGGAATAGTCCCGTATTTCCGTATTACTCTTTGGAGACATTTTATATGATTGAGTTCCAGTTAAAAAAATAGGTAACTCGGAAAAAAGTAGGTAACTGGAAAAAAATTTTAAAAAAAGGGAAAAGAAGAAAGAAAACGCGTTTCCTAATGCACATCGCTAATGCGCCCCCCACCCCCCCCACCCCCCCACCCCCCGAGCTCAACAATAAGTAAACCGATATTTATATAGTCGAGTGTCGAAGTTTACAGTCTCGTAAATATGATTTTCCCATAAACGTCATAAAACAAAACAACTACTGAGTGTACATTCTGTCTTTACAGAAAAAGGCGCTCCACCATTATAACGCGAAATAAATAGTGAAAAGACTTTAACATCTTTAGGCGGCCAATGCAAACAACTATTTTAAAACTTTGCTTTATAAAGGGTCATGTTTCATACACATGGGTTCCTTTCAAGGTCGATATTTTTCTCTTTCACACGTAAATACCGATAGTTCCAGCTGGACCCGGTACCATTCACCTCGAATTAAAAAAAAAATAATATATATATATATATATATATATATATATATATATATATATATATATATATATATATAAAATAAATAAATAAATAAATAAAAATAAAAAATAAAAAAATTCAACTGTTTGTAAAGTCTATGGGACTTAACTACGGGGTCATCAGTCCCTAAACTTACAAACTACTCATGAACTAACAAAGACTAAGGACGGCACAAATATCCAGGCCCGAGGGGGGATTCGAATCCCCGACCGTAATGGCCGTGCAGACCGTGACTGAAGCGGCTCAGTCTCCTCGGCCACCGCGGTCGGCTCACCTCGAATTAACGACACCGCTGTATAGCTATCATGTATTCCACAGTCCTGCATACCTTCTCGTAGGAAGATAGTCTTTATGTACACAACAAACATGTCAAATAGATTCTGCGACATGTCAGAGCCTCAACATGACAACCACAATTCAAAATACACAGAAAATAATCATTTGTTTGCTTCCATAAGCCTTAGCGCTAGTTGTATGTTTCCATTTTCATTTCCGTTTTTTGCAATCGACAAACAACTTTTCATATTTCCCTTTTGGCTATCCTTATTACATAGCAGCTGCGATCAGAGGTGCAGAAAGTACTTCGAAAAAGAAAGTCACAATTTCGACTAACAGTATGATTGTTGTCAGTATAAATTTACGCAAGCTGAACAGCAAAAGGTGTGTACCACATGATCAATGTTTCCTAAACGCATAATTGTTCTTAAAGAATGTTCCTCACTTACAAGGAAACTCATTAAGAAAACTTTATAGCATAACAATTACTTAACCCGTTCCATTACGGACAATAGTCATTAACTTAAATTGTACCAACATAATTCATCATTATAAGGCGCGATTGCGCTATATTGTGCAACAGTTTTTACGCGGGAGGTGAGACTCCTAGCAGTTAAACAGCGCACCGTCAACTAAGGTAAAGCGTTATTGTTGAATGAATCCATCCATAACGCTACCGGACTTCATTAATAAGTACACGAAAGCTAACTTCGGCTGATTCTGGCCGAAATAGAAAACTGCGACAGAAATCTATATTTTGTCCCAAACTGGCCGTAATCGAAACCGAATATTCAGTAGGTCCTTAACATTTTATTTATGTATTTAATACTTACATTTGTTTGCAACATGATTTTTGTTTCTTACACCAAAATAATATACAATTTCATTATTTTTGGCCCCTATGTCTTTGAAATTTCTTTACAGTACTTTCTCATTTCCCTTCTGTATTTTTTGTAGCTTGTTGCAGATCTACATTTTCCCTGTTTTATTAAAAAGTTTCTTCCAACCAATTTAATACACTCTATGTGATCAAATGTATCCGGACACTTGGCCGAAAATCACTTACCAGTTCGCGGCGACCACCATCGGCAATTCGGGAATTCGATATGATGTTGGTCCAACGCTTACCCGTGATGGCAGTTTCCACTCTCGCAGGCACACGTTCAGTCACGTGCTGAAAGTTTTTTTGGGGAATGACAGCCAATTCTTAACAAAATATTGCGCAGAGGAGAGGTATCGATGTAGATCGGTGACTCCTGATATGAAATCGGCCTTCCTAAACATCCCAGTCTACATGATTCAGGTCAGGACTCTGTGCAGGCTATTCAATTAGAGGGATATTATTATCGTGTGTCCACTTTCCCAAAGCCCGTGCATTATAAAGAGGTGCTCTATCATATTGAAAGATGCAAACGCCATCCTCAAATTGATCTTTAACAATGGGAAACAAGGGGATGCTTAAAACATCAATGTAGACCTGTGCTGTTCTAGTGCCATGAAAAGTAACAATGTTTGCAAGCCATCTCCATGAGAAACCCTACCACACCATTACACCACTACCTCCGAATTTTACTGTTGGCACTACACACGCTGCCATGTGACTTTCACAGGGCATTCGCCACACCCACTCCCTGCCATCGGGTCGCCACATTGTGTACCGTGATTCGTCACATCACGCAACTTTATTCCACTGTCCAATCGTCCAAAGATTACACTCCTTACAACATGAGAGGCGTCGTCCGGCATTCGCCTGCTGATGTTCGGCTTATGGGCAGCCGCTCGACCCTGAAATCAAAGTTTTCTCACCTTTGCCCTACTGTTACAGTATCTGGAGTGGAGCTGGATGCAGTCTGTAATTCAAGAGTGATAGTCGGGGTAGATGCCTGCCAATTGCACTGTAAGACCATTTTCAAGCGTCGGTGGGTGGGCTCTGTCAGTCAACAGACGTGGTCGGCCTGTACCGATTTCGTGCTCTACATGTTCCTCTCGTTTGCACTTCACTGTCACATCAGAAACAGTGGACCTAGGAATGTTTAGGAGTGTGGAAATATCACGTACAAACTAATAAAACATGTGACACCCAGACACCTGACGACATGCGAAGTCCTTGAAATCCGTGGAGCGCTCTATTCTGCTCTCTCTCTCGATGTATAATGACTACTGAGGTCGCTGATATGGAGTAACTTTTAGTAGGTGGCAGTATAATGCACGTAATATGAAAAACATATGTATCCAGGGGTCTCTGGGCACTTTAGATTATATAGTGTATTTATAATTTTCAATACTAATTAATTACAAATTTTCATGTTGAATTAATGCTTTTTGTCCCATTGGTATGATAGTTTGTACAAGACATTTTATATTAGTGAATGTAGTAGATTGCAAAAACAGGAATATTTTCGTAACACAGGTGATTTATGAGAACAGTATACGTTTGAACTTTAAAAGAGAGTGAATTATCAGTAAACAAAGGTGGTTTTAATAACGTGGTAGTTTCAGTGGTATACAATCACTGTAATCATATAAACCAAAGCTCCATATAAATATGAATCACAATTAAAAAGTGGCACCAAGGGATGAGTGAGACTGTATACAAGGTGTTTCCAGAATAAAGTTTTTATTCTGCAGTGGAGTGTTCGCTGATGTTAAACTTCCTGACAGGTTAAATTTTTATGGCAGACCGGGTTTCTAAACAGTAGCTTTCTTACTGCTGGCAAGCGCTATGGCGTCTGAACTACCTATGCATGCCTCAAGGCGCATCCTATTAGTTGTAGTTGCCGCAGGACCTCGCCTCCTTCTTTCCAAACTTCCCAGAATTTCACCTACAAACATTTCTGTACTAACACTCGTAGCACAGAGAATGCTGTGGAGATATGTTTTAGCCATGGCCTAGGCCTTTTTTCGGAAAGAAATTTTGACTCGGCAGCGGAGTTTGCGGTGACATCAAACTCCTTGGTAGTTGAAGTCCGTGTGGTAGATCAGGATTTTGAAGGTACGAAACTAGTTGTTGGAGGATCAAAAAATGTGTGAGTACAGTTCATGAAGCGTTCACAGGTAGCTCCGTCGGTAGAGCGCATCCCTGCGAAAGGCATTTCGTATCTTGGTCGGGCACACAATTATAATCTGTCATGAAGTTCTATATCAGTGCTCAATCCACTTCAGATTGGAATATTATCTCGGAAACATCCTTTCTGCTGTGGCAAAGAAATGTCTCCTCAATAATCTTAGTTTCGTGGCGCTAACCCAGCAAAATTGACAGAACTTCTGTGAGGTTTGGAAAGTAGGAGGCGAGGTACTGGAATAAATGATGCTGAGAGAGTGGGCCGTGAGTCGTACACACGTAGCTCACCAGATAAAGTACTCGTCCACGAAATGACTGGGTCGTGGGTTATTATCCCAGTCTGGGATAAAATCCTTTGTTTTTCTTGAGGTAGCTCTTCAAGGTTCACTGGAGAATTTCTGTGAAATTTTGAAGGTAGGAAAACACGTAGTGGTGCAAGTAAAGCTGTGGACACGGGTCTTGTGCTGTTAACATGTAGCTCATTCGGTAGAGCACTTGCCCACGACGAGTGAATTCTTAAGTTTGAATGCAGGTCTGCCACTTTTTAAGCCGTCTGGAAATTCATTTCAGCAGAAATTACAATGTGGAGTGAATATTTCGTTCTGGAAAAATCTCCTTGTCTTTGACTAAGCCATCTGTTCTCTATATTTTAGCTTCCACGAGTGTTAGTCCTGTGAGCTTTGCAGGAGAACTTCTGTGAAATTGTGAAGGTAGTAGACTATTTACTGGCGGAACAATACATGTTAGGATTGGACGTGTGGAGTGCACAGGTATCTCTGTCGGTAGAACGCTTAACAGAGGAAGGCAAAGTTCCTCGATTTGAATCCTGGTCTGGCAAATATTGAATCTCCCAGTAAGTTCCAGATTCACAGTGTTACAAAATGCCCTTGCTAAACTTCACCAATGTTATAAGGTGTACACTCTTTGACACCATTTACAATGTCAGTGTTAGTAACATATTTCTGTGTGCAAAGAGCGAACAGTGTAAGTCAGAATGGTTACGGCTCCTCCTGTAGCAGCATTAGAAGTTCACAGTAGTTATCTGTGTGCAGATAGTCGCAGTGGTAATATGTCTGAAATATGAAAGCTGGCCTACCAATCAGAGGAGGCGGTATTTTTAAAAAAATGTTGAAATGGTTGTAAATCTATCGGACCAAACGACGTGGTCATCAGTCCGTAGCTTACAAACTACTTTAACTGGCAGCGGTGAAGTAGCCGAGCGGTCTAAGGCGCCTCGCTGCGGAGCGCGCGGTTACTCGCCGTCAAAGGTTCGATTCCTCCCCGGAGCATGGGTGTCTGTGTTGTCCTTAGATTAGTTTACCTTAGTTTAAGTAGTTTGTAAGCTGCGGACTGATGACCACGAAGTTTGGTCGGATAGATTTACAAACATTTGAATATTTGTACTTTAACTGAGGTAAACTAACCTAAGGACAAACACACATACCAATGCCCTAGCGAGGACTCGATCCTCCGACGGCGGTATTATTAACGAGCATTAATTTTGAGTAGGATAGTTTTAATGGAATTACTTATAAGGCTATTCTTTTATTAAAACGAACTTGCAGATGTGAAATGATCGGTTCTGTAATTTCATACTCATGTGTAAGAGAGGATCTAAATGATAATATTAACAAATTTAAAAATCTTTGGTTTTATTCTTTCAGTAGTTACTAGCATTTGATTCCCCATTTCACAGAATGTTGATAAATTGATTTATGTTGCATTGTTTGACACGTGTGTGATCGTGTTACAATGTACGTGGTAATCACGGTAATAGAGAAGTCGTAATAGTGGTAGATTAGTTTGCATGACAAAGCGAGCGTTTCCATGTGTACAGACAGTCAAATTAAATTAGTGTTGATTAAAGTGCAGGCCCATTATAGAACTCAGTACTATGCAGAAGTTTTTGCAAAAGTCAAATTTGTGATATTAGGTAATTAAAAGTGTCGTATGTCACTTTTTAAATGAATCAGACGTAAAATTCTATACGTTCTTTCTGTCATACTGCTAGATTTTCAATTCACGATATAGACATTGTTGTACGATTTACAGACAAGGTACAGGTGAGTAACAGATTTTATCAAACGAAAGTTTATTTTACGCAGCCCGTTAACAAGGTTTTACTTCCTGGCAGTTAAATTACTTGAGCTAACAGAAGGCTGGAATTCCGCATCGTGTACATGTTCTCCCCAGATTCCAACCAGAATGTAAATTCCCAACTTTTGATACAGCTTTAAAAGTAGAATAATAACAGAGCAGCCTTTTAATTAAAATTTTTAATAGTTTTATATAACTGCATTCTGACGTAAATCCAATTTCACCATACACGCTTTGCAGTCACCTAAATTACAACAATTCCGGATCACAATATAACAATCTGGTTTCAATGTATTTCTCATAAAATTTGGTGACAAAAGTCTTGGGATAGCGATATCCACAAATACAAATGGTAGTAGCAGCATCAGCACAAGGTGTAAAGGTGCAGAAAAATGGAATTGCTCTCATTTATATTCCGGTATTACGTCTAAAAGGCTTCCGTTGTGATTATAGTGAAGGCGGGAATTAACAGAGAACGAGCGTACACTGGAACTTTGAGCCAGTCTCATTGGGCGTTCTGCGTCGGAAATAGTTACGGAATTTAGTGTTACGAGATCCCCAGTCTCTAGCGCGTGTCAAGAATACTACAAAGGGAGATTAACCTCTCTCCACTGAAAAACCAGTGACTGAGTGACTGTAAGAAGTGACTGACAGCAACGGTACTTGCGTTGAGTGGTCACTTCTAATAGACAAGCAGAACTATGTGTGAAATTTTATGAATGTGGGCTATGGCAGCAGACGACCGACTCGATTGCTGTTGCGAACTGCACGGCGTCTCCGGCAGGATCCACCTTCCTTCGACTGGTGTCCATGTGGACACAAGACCAGTGTAAAACCGTGGTTTGGTCAGAATAGTCGTGATTTATGTTTGTAAGACCCGATGGCTAGATTCCAGTGTGGCGTTATAAAGTCACTGACCCAAGCTACCAACGACATATTATCAGCAAAGGAAGCAGGTTACCAAACGCTCGTTCGGCCTTTGCTTGATTGCTCACCAGTGAGACAACGTGCAATTAATTTATGAGATACAGAAGATACTGCGGAGAGCATAAAATTGTGTTAGATTCGTTTAGAAAGCGCGAAAACGTCACGGTTGCAGTGGCAAAACGATGTAAGAGAGATTTTCTGGAACCACAAACAACTTAAAGTAAACTATCCTAAGGACAGCACAAACACCCATACCAGAGGGGGGACTCAAACGTTGGGTTGGGTTGTTTGATTGGGATAGGGGGACTAAACTACTGACGTTATCAGTCCCACGATGGGGAGGGGAAGGAGTGTGGATAGGAAAGGGGGGGAGGGGGAAAGGAAATCCAGCCCGGGAAGGGACTCAAACCCCAGACGGCGAACGGCCGTGAGCACGGCAGCACGGCGCCCGAGCATGCACTGTAATCCGCGGCGGCTGAACAGGCTGAACATGTTCCTTTGATATTCACTGTTAAACCGAAATCATGGGCCATCAGGTATAGTGAACACTTCCATTATTTTATTTTCCATCCGTTATTTCTAAAAATGTTTGTAAAACGCATGAGACTAAACTGCTGGGTCATCAGTCCCTAAACTTACAATATACTTATGAACTACTTTGTACTAAAGACAGCACAAACATCCGTGTCCGAGGGGGGATTCCAACCCTCGACGGAGAACGGCCTCGCTCATCGTAGCATAGCGCCTCAATGCGCTCGGCCGTTCCGCCGCGGCTAAACGGTCTCGTGTTGAATTACTGAGTAAATAACGTTCTCTGTTTGTACTGCTACCAACAGAAACTTTTTAATCTTCTTCATTACAGATAACCACAATGTTATCACTCTTTTCTGAACACAGTTACGCTAGATGGTTTTTTTGACCCGGCAGAAACCTGTTTTTGTAGGGATATTTTTGTGCTTACCAATCTTCCGAACCGACATGAGCGACGTTACGCAATCACCTGATGTACTGTAATAGTGGTATCACTAAACACAACTGCAAAGAACTTCATCAAAATTTTATTGTGGCTTTAATTCTTTGACTGAACCGATGGTGAAAACGAAAACATCCCCTTCATAAAAAGATGTCAAATATGTAAATATGCTTACATGTGGCAGGAGAATTGAATCTCCCTTAAACTAACTGGAAAATTTGATGAAGTAGGGTAAGTGTAATAGTAATCGTCGATTTCCGAGTGGACGGTACATATATTTTATATTTAAAATTAACATTTAATTGCTAAATAGATCAGATATTTTTAAATAAAAATTTACGTCCCATTCAAAATAAACAGTAAGACTGGCAGCCGACAATAGGACATATTTTGCACTACCGATCGCTACTACGAAAAGTGTATTTTATAAGTGATATTTCTTACATTGAATTGATTCTTAATTCAAGGACTTGCGCATATCCTTACAAAATCAAATGTATGTATGTGGCTTGTCACAATAAGTTACAATCATTACTGGAGAATTAAATAGGAATTACACATGATATTTAATGTGAAACCCCTTCATGTACTGACATATGGTACACTTACCCTGCGTCTACTACAAACCGTTACAATAAAAGACTTATTAAAATATAATAAGATTTTCAAATATCACTACTATAAGTTTCAGCAATATTAAATGCAATAATATCGCGACCGCTGAAGCTCTCAAGTCCTCCAATGTTATTTAAAGAACCAACACGCACGATTGCTACAGTAAGGAATCCACAACGTGCATGTTAAGTATCATTCTTGTCTATATTAAAACTAGCTGAAAACCCGGCGTGGCCCGAGTATTTATTAAGCTTTGAGTTAGTACTTCTCATATTCCTTCTCTCTCTGACCATCTCCGTTTTAATAACATGTCATATATATGTCAGAGTATACAAGAAATGAAGCTGTCTTGCATAATCTACAAAACAATAACTGCCGTATCCAAACGAAGACAGGTAGTCATCAAGATGTAAAAGATATGTCACCTTAACAATTCATTTAATTCAAAACTAGGTAATAAACAATATTTTTGGTTACTTGTCCAAAATGTAATAAAAATAAATTCGTTGGGGAGCCCATCCCTGAGCAATCGACATGTAGTCGTCCGTGTGAAAAACATGGATGTATCAAAACCACTCTGCAGTATTTTATAGGTTTCCCTGTGATTTATTAATAGTAATAGAAAATGCAAGTCTCACTGGAAATTACAGTCTCTTGAAGTTAAAAGCTACATCTGCCGAAAATATCGGGTATTCGGTGGATGTACAGTTTCATTCTCTTCCTTTTCCTGCAGCTCTAAAGATGTGTGTAGCTTTAAAGATGTGAAAGGTTTTTACCCAACGCGGTATATACGATCTCACATGTATTGACTTATATGTTATAAAACGGTATAATTTTGTAGGTACATATTCATTTGTATAAGTACTGCATGTCGGTAAAATCCGTTACGAAAATAGTTCGTTGTAAAGAAGTTATAGATTGAAACCTGTGCGTGATGGGGCGGTTTTCCACGAACGTTACTGTTTATGTCCTCATATCCCATGAACAACGTGTGGTACTGTGATTTAATTTCGGAGGCACATTTAGCTACATGTGTGTATTCTGTCTGTAAAATTTCCTGTGGCTACAATTTGTAGTGTACAAATTATAATTTGTAACGTCATATCGAATGCCGTAGTATTACTCCATGAACAGCGAAAAGATACGAAGCGAGAAACGTTTTTTTCCTTTCACCATATTGCTATCGTTGTCAGAGATACGAAGTTTAATAAGGGTTTGAAATTATGTTTAAAGTTTGTTGCAAGTCACTAAGTACTCTCATAAAAATATACTGTATTTATAAAGTTTCGTTTTTGTGTAGTGTAGTGTATTTACAAGGTTCCTTGTAACTCTTATTGTTTATGACATATCTCCTGAACATGTGTCGTGTGTGATTCGCACTGCTATACCAATTGTTACCTCACGGTAAGGAATATGTGTACCAAATTAGGTTGAAATCGGTCCATTGGTTTAGGAGAAAATAAGCAGAAATGTTACTTAATGGAGCAGTCTTCGCGCATCTCATTGTTTATTACGTCATATCTCGTGAACTATGTGTTGTACGTAATTCTTACACCTACGGCGACCGGCCTAGTAGATTTAAGCTTACGTATAGAAAAATTGAGAAATATTGGGACAAAATCGTACATTTGTATGAAATACGTACACACAAACATACGAATACTCTGCTTTACATATATTATTATAATTATTGTGGTCTTCAGTCCACAGACTGCGTTGATGCAGTTCTCCACGGTACTCTGTCCTGAGAATACGTTCGGCAACCTACATCGTTTTGAATCTGCTTACTGTATTCGTCCCTCGGTCTCCTTCTACGATTTTTACCCCACACACTTTCCTCTAATGCTAAGTTGACGATTCCTTGATGTCTCAGAATGTGTTCAACCAACCTATCCCTTCTCATTGTCAGCATATGCCAGGAAATCCTTTTCTCCCCAATTCGGTTAAGCACATTCTCATTGGTTACGCGAGCTTGCCATCTAATTTTCATCATTTTGTTGTAGTGCCATATTTCAAAAGCTTTTATCATCCTTTTGTCTGAACTCCTCATCGTCCACCTTTCACTCCCATTCATTGCTACACTCCAGACAAATGCTTTCAGAAAGGACTTCCTAACATTTAATTTAATATTGAATGTTAAAAAGTTTCACTTCTTTAGAAATGCGTTTCTTCCAATAGCCATTCTCCAATTTATATCTTCTCTACTTCGGCCATCAGAAGTTATTTTGTTACCCAAATAACAAAATTCATCTACTACTTCTATAGTTTCATTACCTAGTCTAATTCTTTCAGCATCGCCTGATTTTCAGGCATTACATTCCATTATCCTCGTTTTACTCTTGTTAATGTTCATATCTTCCTTTCAAGACACTGTCCATTCCATTCAATTGCTCTTCCAGATCCTCTGCCGTCTGTGACAAAATTACTATGTCATCGACATACCGTAATTTTTTTATTTCTTCTTCCTGAAATTTAATTACCTCTCCAAATTTCTCCTTGCATTCCTTCATAACTTGTTTAATGTTCAGATTGAACAACATTGGGGAAAGGTTACGGCCCTGTCTTCATATATAAAGAAGATTAAAAGTAGCTGCTACAAAAACATAGGAATCGTCAAGTGTATTCTTAGTAGAATCACCACTATTAAATGTAATGCAATTGTTAATGACAGCTCAGAAACCTTTGTGACCATGAAAACAGTATTTTAAAACTATTATTCGATATTCCTGATATTCACCAGAATCATTAATGGCTGCTAAGTTCAAAAGATGAAGCAAGCATGAAAGAACACTTACGCTAGCTGACGAACACAGCTCATAGCAAATATTTCTGAATGTTTTCCTGTGAGGCAGCTATGATTTTGTAGTTAGTATGATTGTCGAAAACGATCTGTGCTACAGTTTTCTAGGTCGCTAGTTCATAACACAGCTTGACCCGATTACATCAGTATAACAGTTTTTAATCCACGCCTCAGTACATATATGTTTCATTACCACATTGACATTCACTGATGCAAGCGTGCACTTTTCTTGTAATAGGCTGCCATTCCCGTGCAGTTTTGATCGTTATTCATCGCGCGAGTCTCTGATTTCAGGCGACTATCCTTCCGTGGTAGGTATTGCCTTCTGTAAGTGGTACAGAATCAACATTTACCTGTGGTACCATGTGTTGGCATCTGCTCAACATAGCTGCTGTTTCGCTTGTATTATTTTAATGTCATCCGTCGCTTTATAGATCAATTTCATTCTAGCTAACTTTTTCCACTTTGGCAATACCTCTTTCCACAAATAAATCAGAGCGCGATCTAGAACACATTTTGATGTCTCCGGAGAAAGTTGAAATGTCTTTCACGCCATCTTTGCATTTTGCGAGGGTTTCTTAACATTTATGTTGCACATATCTAGAACAAGACATGTCCTAAACGTATTCCTATCTTGATGTGAGCCTCTAACATTTCAACATTTGCGTTTATGATGGCGCTTTGGATCTTTCGCAGTACACATATGACTCTTTTTTTATTATTAATCATATACTTAGACACACAGTGTAACTTTTGTCATCATATTTTAGTTATCGAAATCCACTGCTTTCTCCAGATGTACGAATTTTAGAGGAATGCTTTCCTATGTGAACAAAATTAACGAATTTTGTCTCAGAATGCCTCTGTGACACGTTGTTTGTAACACGCGTTATCTATGGCAACAGGTGTGTACTAAAAGAGTTTCAGCTTCCAGACATATTACTATTTAAAAAGTGTGTTGCTCCGATAAACAAACAAGCTTATTTTCTTGTTTACTTTTGGTAAATAGTTAACCCTCTCCCTTTATCGTAGTCAGGATATGAAAAATACGTTGGTATTGCGATGATCAACAGCTTTTCATAATCATACTAGAAACCAGTTTAAAGACCAATAATATTAGTACTATGTCCACATCAAATACAAAGATAATTTTTCAAATACACTTTCCGACGAAGAAACATCTAGTGGCTGCTATCGGTTCAGTTTTTCTCTTGAAACAGCTTTTTTTCTTTCATTATCTTTATGGCGTATGTTTCATGTTTACACAAATTGACCAATTTTTAATTTTTGCCGTATTAAATGAATAATTCTTACTCACAATGTGATTCGAGGTCTACTGCTGGAAATTTAGTTCTCCTGACAAATATTTATTAAAATATGCTGTAATTTCTAATAATTACACACAGAATGCACGCGTAATTTCCATGTACATAAAATGATTGTTTCTAACCTCTAATTTTCGGCAGACATTTAATCGTCCACAAACTTTATTTTATACGAAAGTCCAAAATAATGAAGAATAAAAAGTTTACATTTATGTTATTTGAAAGTACACTACTGGCCATTAAAATTGCTACATCGAGAATAAATGCAGATGATAAACAGGTATTCATTCAATGGACGAATATATTATATTAGAAATGACATGTGATTACAATTTCACACAATTTGGGTGCATAGATCCTGAGAAATCATTACCCAGAACAATCACCTCTAGCGGTAATAACGGCCTTGATACGCCTGGGCATTGAGTCAAACAGAGCTTGGATGGCGTGTTCAGGTACAGATGCCCATACAGCTTCAACACGATACCACAGTTCATCAAGAGTAACGACTGGCGTATTGTGACGAGCCAGTTGCTTGGCCAGCATTGACCACACGTTTTCAGTTAGTGACAGACGTGGAGAATGTGCTGGCCAGGGCAGCAGTCTAACATTTTCCGTATCCAGAAAGGCCCGTACAGGACCTGCAACATGCGGTCGTACATTATCCTGCTGAAATGTAGCGTTTAGGAGGGATCTAATGAAGGGTAGAGCCACGGGTCGTAACACATCTGAAATGCAACGGCCACGGTTCAAAGTGCCATCGATGAGAACAAGACGTGACCGAGACGTGTAACCAACGGCATCCCATACCATCACGTCAGGTGATACGCCAGTATGGCGAAGACGAATACACGCTTCCAATTTGGGTTCACCGCGAAGCCGCGACCAGCATGACGCTGTAAACAGAACTGGATTCATCCGAAAAAATGACGTTTTGCCATTCGTGCATCCAGGTTCGTCGTTGCGTGCACCACCGCAGGCGCTCCTGTCTGTGATGCAGCGTCAATGTTAACCGCAGCCATGGTCTACGAGCTGATTGTCCATGCTGTTGCAAACGTCGTCGAACTGTTGGTGCAGATGGTTATTGTTTTGCAAACTTCCTCATCTGTCAACTCAGGGATCGTGACTTAGCTGCAAGATACGTTACAACCACGCGGATAAGATGCCGATTATCTCGACTGTTAGCGATACGAGGCCGTTGGTATCCAGCACGGCGTTCCGTATTGCCCACCGATTCCATATTCTGTTAACAGTCATTTGATCGCGACCAACGCCAGCAGCAATGTCGCGATACGATAAAGCGCAATCACAACAACGTTTCACCAGCCAACGCCGGTCAATTGCTGTTTGTGTATGAGAAATCGGTTGGAAACTTTCCTCATGTCAGCACGTTCTATGTGTCGCCACCGGTGCCAACCATGTGTGAATGCTCTGAAAAGCTAATCATTCGCATATCACAGCATCTTCTTTCTGTCGGTTACCTTTCGCGACTGAAGCAAGTCATCTACGTGGTGTAGCAATTTTAATGTCCAGCACAGTAAAAATTCATGTGTTATAATAATCGAATCTTAAAATGCAAATAATTTCAAATTTGGTATTACAACTAAATAACCCTTATTTCTCGTTTATCAAAAGGTATAGTTGGGCTGAAGTAGTATGTCGCTTTATTAATTACGCATTTACTAAAATTTTGTTCTCTCTCTATATATCAGCACAAAGCACATACTGCGTAAATCATTTCTAAATATTCAGAATTCAGGTTAACGATTTTACTTCACTGCCTTTCGTAATTTTGCATATTTAAATTCTGCTGACTTTCCTAAAAATATCTTTAACCCCTTTAGTCCAGAATTGTTATTGAAAATATTCTTGCACTTTTTCTGCCCTTCCAACCCTATTTATTGAACTTCTTAGAAAACAACCATTTGTGATTCTTGGTTTCAAAAATATAAAATTGCCTCTCATATAGTTCACCGGATCCGGAACGTAAGTCAGGATGTGAAATAATACGGCAACAGTTACTAATGTTACAGCGTATTTATTGTGGGACTTTCATCTCAAAGTGGAGTTATTGCAAAATACAGAAATGAATACATAAAGTAATTTCAAACACTTATATCTTATCTGAAGCATTCAGCAATTGGTCCACCATCATTAATTATTTCTCATTGTACTAAATTCTGGTGACAGAGAGCAGCACAAAGCACGTAACTAAAAGCGACAGATGTCCAGTAAACAGGCCGCTGAAATTCAAAGGTGAACGATATAGTATAGTGCTATAAAATGGCCGCAGTGGAGTAACCGAGCGGTCTAAGGCGCCTCGCTGCGGATCGCGCGGTTGCTCGCCGTCGGAGGTTCGAGTCCTCCCTGGGGTCCTGGGGTATACGTGTGTGTGTGTGTGTATGTGTGTGTGTGTGTGTGTGTGTCTGTGTGTGTGTGTGTGTGTGTATGCGTGTGTGTCGTCCTTAGATTAGTTTACCTTAGTTTAAGTAGTTTGTAAGCTACAGACTGATGACCTCGCAGTTTGGTATGATAGATTTACAAACATTTGAACATTTGTTATAAAAAGCCTGAAAAGTTAGTGTCAAATATGTTGGACACCCAGACTGAATGGGATAATATCTTTAAATCACGGGTAAATTTTCTCTTCTGGCCATAAAGAAACATAAATCAGGATGGGGGTATAACAACAATTAAGAGGAAAATAAAAATAATGTTAGGGTCTATCGTCCTTTTGACTAAGTGGTCACCGGACACATTAAAGCCAAATTTATTTAAGAGCTGACACGTTGTTCAAAGATCACATGTTTAAAAATTCGTCCTCGACTCTGAATCAAAGTTACCGAATCACTTGGTCATTTAAAGTATACAGTACTTGAATCAGATGCTAGTAAGTCGGTTCTAATCTATATCAATTATTGGCAGGTACTAGCAGTTTAAGTCTTCTCCTAAGAGATGTATGTTACTGATAGGTGTAAAAATATTTATCTTTTACAAATGTCTTCGTCGAACAGGAATTGTTTAGTGATAACTATAATATTTCAAAAATTATGCCTCCAGTTTGAACACAGTACAATTTAGTAAATCTGATAATTTTGTATGGACAATAAAAGGATGTATTCCACAACAATTTATAGTTCTGAACAATATATTAACGCTACATCTTTATTCCTTTCTTTATTCGGGAGAAGGTCCTTGATTCTCATTAAAATGTGCTGCTTTTAGAGGTCACAACCAATACAAAACCAAAATTTAAAAAGAGGTCCAAGCCAAGTCCTTCAAATTATCTAATTATCTTGTTTCAATGATTGAAAATTTCTGTTGGTTTAACAAGAAGCATCAGTATTCCTTGCTTCCCTACATGAGAAGTGATTGTTAATAATAATCGTCATTACATACTTAGGTATATAAATTAAAGGCCGTACTGTCAGAAGATAAAATAATATCGACTATGTAATACGTTCCCAGCGACTGCATCGTAATCAGTTCCTTTTTTCACTGAATCTTGACATTCGTTAATGTCTATAGGGTTCGATGTTGCTTGTATAACACCTCAAGCTGCACTGACAATGTTCTTTCTAAGAGCAGTTTATCTTTAAATTTTTCCTGAAACAATTGTGTCAACTTCCCTGAACGCCTTTTTTGGTGTAACCTAGAGAACACGAGTGAAGAAGGCAATTATTCGTACGTCGCAACGAAAAGTTAAATTTGCCTTTACAATGCAAATCGGTTTATAAATGCACATGAATGTCTGACCTATTGTATTACAGGAAATCGAACTATAGTCTCTAAAGTCATGTCCGAGCTGCCACGTCCACTGTCCTGTTACCGAGCTACGTCACAAGTATAAACGAATTAGTTAACAGTATATGGTTCGACATTATAACAATGCAGAGAAAATCACATTTTCCTACTTATAGTGGTCGTAAATCAGGTTAGAAATATTTACTGCGAAAGTAGAAAATAATTAATTACATTGCTTTTAACAAGTCATCAGTGGATAGAATAAGGGTTTAGGAGTGCAAAAAGTCACTGTGTACGTCCCAGCACACCACTCGATGAAATAGCGATGACAGTTGAACAACAGACTGAATTTTATCCATATTGGATCAGTGGAACTACAAGACTGTTCCTTCTGTATACGATGTAGAATAAAAGCGGTCGCGGTAGTGTGGCCGAGAGTTCTTAGGCGCCTCGCTGCGGTGCGCGCGGTTGCTCGCCGTCGGAGGTTCGAGTCCTACCTCGGGCATGTGTGTGTGTGTGTGTGTGTGTGTGTGTGTTTGTCCTTGGGTTAGTTTAATTAGTTTGTAAGCCTAGGGCCTAATAACCTCCGTAGTTCTGTCCCATAGATTTACAAACATTTGAATATTTTTTCGAATAAAAGCAGCTGTTATTTGTCACCGCATTTGCTTTCTAAAACCAGGCCAAAATTGGTTAAACGCACCTTGTACCAAACTTTTTGTGTAGAGTTTTAGATTGGGGGTACTGGTTTCGAACTAAATTTCAGCAGTGTGTAAAATAGCTACTGTGTGTTTAGCTTAAGCAGTATACGTCAGAATCAGTGAAGAGTATTCGACATAGAATTTTTTAGGTATATTATACTGTTGGGTCAAATTCCGAATTAATTTCATCGTATTACTATTTAAATTATCATTGTTGCAAACTCAATTTCTATCGAGACAAATGGAAATTTTAGCATCGTCAGACAAATCATTTCTATTAGTACCTTCCCTTTATTAACATAACCCATGCAAATAAATACTATTCCACGCAGTGTCTGTACAGAACACCTTTCTACAAAGGTAAAAGCATTTTTGTCTTACAGCAGTAAGTAAATTGCATAATGACGGTACTAATTTTCGATATCTGCGAAGTTCTCCATCTTCTATCGAATCAACGAATCCATGAGACTGGTAACCATGTAATTCTCACCAAAATTATTGGTGTTATTACTTGGCAATTCCAGTAAACCACGTGATTAATAGTCACGTCCCTTTGTGAAGTGTCTTAATGTGGAAACGCTGACGTCTGTATAAGCTGTAGGCTGTTGAAGCGGAATGGTGATATTAGCCAACAATCGTGTGTGTGTGGCAGCTTCTTAACGCAAGCTGTAATGACATAAAAGACGACTAAACGCTCGTTTCTCCAGAGATATCGCCTCTCCAAATTACGTACCTTTTCTTGTGTTGTAGTGCAACTATTCATCACTTCTGACGAAGTAAATACAAAAATTATTTGACGCTGGTAACTAGACTTAAAGGAACCAAATTGGCTCGAGTCTATGCATCTCTAAACAGCTAACGACGTACTGATCTTTGATTCCTTCGTAGAGCTTTCGCTGCGTACTTCCGGCAAAGGAAACTTCCCCCTCCATGATCGCTGCTCGGCTGTGAGTTTACAGACAGATTATACTCGGATGCCTTTGGTTTAGTATCTGAATATCATCTGTTGTGATCCACTTTCGCCTGTTTTCGTCTGACCAAAGGCTTGAGACACGATGTCTTTTAATGGTTACGGCTATTATTTTTGAAATAATAAATAGTTTGCTTGCCTTTTTAAAATAAAACTAATTCGCTTTCAGTAATAATGAGTATTCAGATAAATCAATTGACAAACTATGAAGAAAACTACAAGCTAACATCATTAATAAAAACAATATTAGTAAAACCACCGACAAAACACAAATCTTTACAAGTATTGCCTATTTAGGCAAAGTATCACAAAAATATCCTAATTATTCAATAACATCGCTATTGCAGTCTTTCTCCACTAACAACAAACTAGGACACCACTTATCACACTCATTGTGTAAAAGTCGACCAAGATAGCAAAGGATCACATTGATAGAGGGGAGATGAAGAGCACAGGTAAAGAGAGAGGGGAGGGGGGGGGGGAGATGGACAGACAGAGAAGGTGAACAGAGCGAGAGAGAAAGACGAAGTAGAGATGGACTAAAGATTGGAGTAAGTAAGTACCCGGGCGACGCTGGGTATTCCGCTAGTATTTTATAAAGGTAAAACAGTCACGGAATATACACAGACAACAACGCCCATTACTTCCGTTTTTGACTGCCTCTTATGATTCGTCCCTAAGTTTAGACGAAAGCGCAACAGTGGCTGAGAACGCGATCGCTTCACTGTAGTAACTTGGCGACCCTCAAGGTACTTAGCGGCGATAGCCCACTGACTGATTTACTGCCCTAAGCCAGCAACTTAATACGGCCGCACACAGCCAACGTTACCGCGGAACTGAGATAAATCAAGCAGATAACGCTCCTCTTGTGAATATTATGCAATAGTTGTCATAAGGCATCCCACTTGTGTCTTTCACGTAGCATCTGTTGCAAATGAATACAATTCGACAGAGACTTCAAATTAATAAATGAGCACTGTACTCCGAAGAGGGAAAAAAAAAAAAAAAAAAAAAAAAAAAGAAAAAAAAAAAAAACCACACACACAGAAAGTCACAGGTATATTTCAGCAGTGAAATTCAGCCCTATTTCGATGGAATAGGCCGTATAAAGCTGTTCGTGAAATCCAAAATGTCCGTCATCACACGACGAGAGCCATTTGTTTATTTCCAGCATTGGGCTTCAAAGCACGGCCTTTTCGAACGGAAGGACTAAACTCGATTAAATTTCCTCTCCGCCCACACACATTTCTCCCCCGTTGTTTCTCATCCGCGTCCTTCATCTGTCTCTCTCTTTAAATGTCTCACTCTGTCAACTAGTTTGTCGGTCTGTCTGTTTCTCCCCCACGCCCATTCTATCTTTCTTACTCTACCATCCCGCACTCGTTTGTGAAGAGCGTTGGCGCGCTCAATTCCGTATTCGGAAAGAGTTTCATTTCCTGTTCATTTCTGACATTTCGAGTGAAGAGGCTACACAGTACATTTTAGTCGGACAGAATATTTCGCTCTTCTCATTTCTTTTCCTCTCAGTTCACAATCTGATTTTTCCAATGTTGTACCCAAATTAAATTACGTTGTTAGTTAAAATACCGTGTCATGTAAGTTAATACCCACTCTGATACAAGCGGTGTCTGTCAGATCACTTGCTTTCCCTTTCATCCTCGTCACGAAGTATGAAGTTTATCTTGTAGTCAACATTTCTAGCGGTATGATAAATGAATATTCAGACCATTCATTTAATCGTATTGCACCTCTAGATTCCATTTCTTAAGCGTTCAAATAAGCTGCTGCCACAAAAAAAGGAAATTGTTTTAAGGCAGTGTAAAGCGCCTCAACCCAAAATCTTTTAAGACACAACGAGCTGCTAGTACGAATACGCAACTAGTGCAGTAAAACAGATAGACGCTGACTATTTTGCGTCGATATTCAAAATTATTAGTAAAACGTGGAAAACTTTACGCAGGGTCCAACAAGCACTATGCTGATTCAGATCCAATAAGAACAGGAACACTAAGAAACCCTCTTCCTAGAAACCCCAAACACACAGCACATGTAAAACAGCCAATGTTTGCAGTCGTTGCGAATGACTTCATGAGGTAACTGAGCAGCATTACCCGGCAACACAACTACGAGCTCACGTATTGTATCAATATCACCGTGTCTGCGGTGAAAGTTGCTTTCATCATTCCGGATTGCACAGAAATTACAAATCGCTACCATTTGTTTTCATTTTGTATTGAGGACTTTTCCTTATGTTATATCGATAGAGTATTCTTACATTCTTTGTCAGACACCACAGACATTGTACGCTATAGGTCGTCCGAACTTGAACATTAAGAGAAACCTGAGATATGAGAGAGTTTTTTATTTACTAGCTTATAAGCCCGTGCTTCGCAACGGTTGATGAAGGAGGGTTGACCTGAGTCAGTAAAAATAGAATCCTTGTTGGATTGCTCTGTCAATAAACTCAGTTGTCCTAACCAATATGTAAAATGTAAGTAAAAGTCGTTGACCGAAACGATGTATCTTCAGAAAGATTATGATACACAATAGAACGTGCCAAAATAAGCAAAGAAATATCGTTAAGTATTTAATATCAAAGCGAAATCGGTAACACAATGTTCAATATTTGTTGTTATTCGTAGACATAAGATTGCTAAATTTTGTAACGAAGGGACTGATGACGTAGATGTTTAGTCCCCTCGAAACAACAACAACAATAATCTGTCACAGACGTTCGCTTCCTTGTTGTACTACACCATAATTATTATGCAGCAGCGGTGTTTGTTAGTTCCTTGGTGCACTACAGCGCCTCTACGCTTGTTTTCTGTACTATGAAATCCATACTTCAAGCATAACTTACATCTAAAACAGTTTCCCTGATTCAATTTTTATGAAACGACGTAGCTCCATGGAAATCCGTGAAGTAGTTTGGGAGATTAGGTATTTCTAATAGATGAACAGACAGTTACTGAAAACACTTAAGATTTCGATGTATCTTTTTTCCGTGATCTGATTTTGATAAAATCATTCCTATATGTTGCACCAATCTTAGCTCAAATTTCCTGTGAAAACTGCATTAAAATGAGTCAGTAGTCTTTTTTAATACGTTAGCGAAACGTGTTAGATATAGGCATATCTTCATGAATATAATGTAGCTTATATCATACATCAGTTATATTCGTCATTTGAAACATTTATTTCATGATCACTCATATCTCTGGAGAATGGATTGAGGCATGGATAGCTGAAATATAATAAGTAATAAGTATTTCCTTAATGAAGTAGAAATATCACTGAAAACATTTATTCTTACAGTTGGCTCTCTTTCCGTTAGATGCGCTATTGTCTCTCCAAGCGTGAGACTTAAACTTCCAATGTTCCAATTTGTAAAGCTTATGGGATTTAACTGCGGGGTAATCTGTCCCAAAACTTACTAACTATTTATACTAAAGACAACACAATTCAAATCAATTGTTTGTAGAGCTTTAGGAACTTAACTACGGGGTCATCAGTCCCTAAACTTACAAACTACTTATGATCTAGCTAATACGAAGAAGGGCACAAATATCCATGCCTGAGGGGGGATTGGAACCCCCGACCGTGGAGGCCGTGCAGACCGTAACTTACGCGTCGCAGTCCCCTCGGCCACCTCGGCCGGCAAAGACAACGCAAATATCAATGCCCGTGGGAGGATTCGAACGAAAAAAAAAAAAAAAAAAAAAAAAAGATTTTCAGAAATATGGTAAATTTGCAAAGTCAAAGAGTAAGTAGTATTTTCAAAGGGTAATAATCCGATCGCTGCCCCGACCTTCACACGAACACCCGCAGCGCTATCTATTAGTTCTTTGCCGCATTACGCCGTTCTATCGAAGTATGAAATACACCTAAAACTTCAAATTACGATATATTTTACTTTTCTGATCTGATTTTAATGAAATGAAGCCTATACGTTGCCCCAGGGTGTTCTCAATTTATCTGTGATACTCCCGCGAATGTTCGTTTAGTACTTTTGGAGATTGCTCTCTACATGAAGACATATGCGACTGCTTTCAGAGAAATGTTTAAATTGTGAGCTCTTACATTTTCTGATCCGATTTTGTGAAATGAAGCGTTTCTGTAACCGCAAGATACTCTCACGTTTCCTGTAACAAGCCCCGAAAAATTCGTCTATTAGTGTTGGAGATGAATGATAGACATGACGGTTGTAGATGAAAAACGTTCAATTTTTATGTTGTTCTTTCCTTGAACCGATTTTTATAAAACTAAGTCTATATGTTGTCCGAAGATACGCTGAAGGTACCTGTGAAAACCCCATGCGAATATGTGAAGTAGTTTTGGAGAAGTGGTTTCTGATAGATGAACAGACACGTCGCTCTATGAAAACGCTTCGTGATTTTATTTTGATGATACCATGCCTAGATCCTGAACCAATCTCCGCTCATGTTTCATGTAAAAACCGCATGAAAATTCGTCCAGTAGTTTTGAAGACTGAAAGGAACAACGACAGGAATACATTTACAGATTTATTACTAATATAGATATGATGTACCATTGTAAAATTTTCCAGGAATATATTGATTTGCATAAGTGCTGTATGTTGGTGAAATCGGTTGCGAATACGGTTAGTAGTAAAGAAGTAATAGATTAAAACGTTTTGCTTGATTGGACGGTTTTCCACGAACGTTACTCTTTTACGTTCTCAGTACGTGTCGTACTGTGATACAATTTCGAACGTACATTCAGGTTTAAGTGTGTATTATGTCCGCAAAATTTCCCTCGAATATAATTGGAAGTTTATAAACTATACATTGCAACGTTATACCAAATGCCATAGTTTTGCTCCATGAACAGTGGAAAAGTAGTAAGCGAGAAACATTTTTCCTTTCGCTGTATTAATGTGATCGTCTGCGAGAAAAGTTTAATAAAGGTTTGAAATTATGTTTAAAGTTTATTTCAAGTCACCAGGTACTGTTACTCTCATGTATATTTGCAAAGTTTCGTCGCATTATGTAACAGTTTTTTTCTTCCTTTTTTTTTTTTTTTTTTTTTTTTTTTTTTTTTTTTTTTTTTTTTGATTCCTATTGTTCATGACGTTATATCTCCTGAACTGTGTGTCGCATGTGATTCTTACCCCTGCAGAAATTGGTAAGGAATATGTGTACCAAATTTGGTTGTAATCCGTCCACTGGTTTACGAGGAAAACTGCAGCATTATCGTTTGACGCAGCAGTTTTCGCGTATCTCATTCTTTATGACATCATATCCTTACGTATGTGTTGTAGGTGATTATTACCCCGACAGCGATTGTTGCCTGATACTAAGGAACATGTGTACCAAGTGGAACATACATACATACAGCCTCTTTTATCAGATGTAAGATTTTTCAGGTAACACGTGGCACATTAAAAAAAAAAAAAAAAAAAAAGAAACAACACCCCTAAAAGACACCTATGCAACAAAATCATTATCCACTGTTGCCGCTGTCTCTCGTTACAACCGCAGCTGCTTTCCTCGGAAGTGAATGATAGAGACTCTGCAAGTGTTGTTGAGACGTAGCATTCCATGCTGCTTCCACATACTGGCCAAATTGACTAGGTGAAGTATGGGGTGGTGTATGCTAAGGTGATCGTTCCGCTATCACTGACAAGTAGTTTACGTGTTCGACAGTATAGAAAAGAGAGGCCAAGACTACGGTTCAATCCGATGGTTGAAGAAAAGCTCTCTAATCATTCGTTCCACGTGCTGTCGCTCCTTCTACTGCTGAATGTAGCTGCCAGGCAGGTTCCGAAGACATGGGACGACAAAATATTCAGTCACTTCAGAGATATGACACAACATGGTTTTTGCAGCGGTAATTCCCATTAACTAGTCACGGGGGTGGAATCCGTACTACCCTGTGTAATAATACTGGGTCCTGAGTCAGTACTGCGGTGCGTGAGGCAATATTTGTATAAAAAAATGTTCAAATGTTTGTATAACTTATGGGACTTAACTACGTTGTCATCAGTCCCTAAACTTACAAACTACTTATGATCTACCTTATACTAAAGACATCACAAATATATATGCCCGAGGGGGATTCGAACCCCGAACGTAGTGGCCGTGCAGACCGTGACTGGAGCGCCTCAGTCCCCTCGGCCACGGCGGCCGGCTAATATTTGTATCATCTATTACAACAGTATCATTAAACTCTAATTAGAGCTTCTGCGTGATGCAGAAAGAATCGGGATTCGTCTGTGATCAACGACGTAGTTCCATTCGGTTGTTCATGTCTGTCGTTCATGGAACAAAAGGCAGCTCAAACAGGTTTGATAGGCATTGCATTCCTCTGCAGAATAGCGTGTCGTTACCTACTGCAACAATCGAGTACTCTCGTATCTCATCCCACATCGGACATGATCACCAGTATGTCTGATTGTTACCTATCTCCCTTGGTCGAACTCCCGAACGTGCCAGACTAAAGTAGATCGCTTACGCAAAACACCCTCTCTAGAGAAGAATTCGTGTATAGTCTGTCTGTAAACTCTTGTTAGAGCAAGCGCGTCCCCTCTCCACGTAGCCGGCAACATCACAGGGAAATCCACAAGCTATTTCAAAACGCTTTACCGGCCCTCCCGCGCGCTTCAAATCACCGTTCCTCCTGTAAGGAAGACGAGGGCTTACGGATTGAGTAAGTTTCAAAGAAAGCAGTGAAAGCGTTGAAAATGACGGGCATCGGAAACTGACGCATAAAGCGGTTACATGGGTATAGGAAAAGTTATTCAATGAATTTTTATCCATAACGGATATTGTAAAATTACGTGGTTGTTCCATTATAAGGTGTAGAATAACATCCGCTACCAGTTCTTATACGAGGGTTGGAACTTAAAGAGTGACACCTGTTTATTCACAACCGATACAAAGGCTTTACATATTTTACCTGTCACTGGACTTCAAAGTGGTCACCAGCGTTGTGTACAAGCCGTTGGCTGCAATTTGAAAGGCATACTATACCTTTATCAGAGCCTGTACAGTTGATGGTGCGAATGGAGCGGTCTACTGCCTGTCGAATGTCTGAAACAGTTCATAAGCGAATGCCACGAAGTGGTTCCTCCTTCTTCAGATTCAAATCAACGTCACAAGGGCTAAAGTCCGCGGAGTATGACAAATGGTGCAGTACATCGAGTCCCATCGACCAAAAAGAGCAACCCCAGCTTGCGCTGTATGTGAACGCGTATTGTCGTGAAAAATGATGGATGGGTTGCACAGAAAGTGTTACCGTTTCTTTCTCAAAGCTCGTGATGCCCCAAAAGCCTAAAGTGCGTCAGAGACCCAGTATGGTGAACGTTATGGTGATTCTCGTGTACGACTGTGGTGCTGTTATTCTAACGCATTACGTTCCTCCATGGCAGACGGTCAAAGCAGAGTACTACTCTTCGTTTTCGGAGCATCGCCTGCGATCAGCTTTGCTAAAGAAGCCGCAACACTTTCTGGGCAACCCAACCTTGTAGGGCATTAGCAACGCATTTCTGGCAAGGTCCACTTCCTCAACTAAGAGCACTGTCCGGTGGTGTGTTTACAGATAGACTGTGTGTGCACACACCGCCTCTTCCGTCCTGCCATACGCTTGCAGACGATGCTCCCGCCAACTGTGAAGTGCGATTGTGCTATACATGTAACCACGTGAATCTCTCAACACTACTTTCACAAGCTGCGGATTGCCGCTTTGTATGCCTCCACGATGGCCATCACTGTGTTATACACCATCCCTTGCCTTCTTTCCTTTTTCAATCCTGTCAACACTGATACTTTTATTATTATTATTTGTGCAGTGTTGGCGAAATTGGGTGGAAGGATTATCTTCTGACAACACTAGACATCTTGGGACGAAATTTTTGTGTCTTACCTCTATAAGTATAGAGCTATCTAAATGCAAATATAGTTAAAAATTCGACCTGCGACACGGAATTTCAATGAATGAAGTCAAAACAGTTTATCGGCCAACACAGTCGAATCAAAACGCTGCAATGCTGTGCAGCCGCCTTTGTTGACGACCTGCTTTCATCGTAGTTCAGTTAGGCATCGTGTATGTTTCGTGTCAGACTTGTTTATTTAGATTTTTTTAGTGCATTGATAACAGGAGAATGAATGAGCAAAGAATCAATTTAAAGATTTGTTTTCATCGTGACGATACACCTAAAGAAACGTATGCGATGCTGGTATGTACGAGGTATGTCCACAAAGTAAGTTCCGTTTGGTTATATAAAACAAACGTGTACAGATACAGAAAAAAATTGTACAAAAATATAAAACTATTAAACTACTATTCTACATAGCTTCTGAAATTTTGTAAGCATTTGTCATAGCGTGGCAGAAGTCTCTGTATGCCTTCTTCGTATAAGGTTGCCGCCAGTGTATTGAACCATGTGGTACCATGTTCCTTCAGCTCGTCATCATCACTGAAGTGTTGACCACCATGGACAGGTTTCAGGTATAAGAAGAAAGTCGCTAGGAACGAGACTGTACGGAGGATGATCAAACACGTACCAGTGAAATTCTCGTAAGAGGTCTTTGGTCACATTCGCCTTGTGAGGTCGGGCAGGCAACGTGAAGGGAAGAAGAAGAAGACTCCTTTCATCTCTTCTAACTTCTCATATCTGTCCTTGGTGGTCAACACTTCAACGATGATGAACTGAAATAACATGGTTGGCACATGGTTGAATACACAGGCGACAACCTTCTATGAAGAAGGCACACAAAATCTTTTCCCACGCTATGACAAGTGCCTACAAAATTTCGGATGTTATGTAGAAAAGTAGTTGAACAGTTGCAGATTTTTATAAAATGAATATTTTTTTCTGTATCTGTTCACGTTAGGTTTATATAAGCAAACGGAACTTACTTTGTGGACATACCGCGTATTTATGACGATCATGGATAGTTCATGAAGTGTTTATACGAGTGGTTCGCTCGTTTTCACGGAGGCGGGGAAAGTGTTTATGAATATCTCTGTGACGGAGATCAAATGTTCAAATGTTTGTTAAGCTTATTGGACTTAACTACGGGGTCATCAGTCCCTAAACTTACAAACTACTTACGAACTAGCTAATACTAAGGACGGCACAAATATCCATGCCCGAGGGGGATTCGAACCCCCGACCGTAGTGGCCGTGCAGACCGTGACTGGAGCGCCTCAGTCTCCTCGGCCACCGCGGCCGGCCGTGACGGAGAAACGTCGACTGTCTTCAGTGACGAAAACATTGAGAATGCGAGGACGTTAATAACGAAGTATCGTAGATTAACTATGCGCATGATAGTGGATGAACTTTAGATTGCCGACCGCGGTGGCCGAGGGGATTGAGGCGCTCCATTCACGCTCTACACGGCCACTGCGGTCGGGGGTTCGGATTCCCCCTTGGGCATGGATATTTGTGCCGTCCTTAGTATTAGCTAATTCATAAGTAGTTTGTAAGTTTAGGGACTGATGACCCCGTAGTTAATTCCCATAAGCTACACAAAAATTTGAACATTTTTTTTAACTTTAGATTACGCGTGAAACCGTGCAAAACTTTCTTACCGAGGAGTTTGGGAGGAGAAATACGTGTTGTCGTCTTGTGCCACATAAGTTAACAGGCGATCATAAGCAGGCACATTCAGAGTTTCCACAGGACTTTCTCGAAACGATGTATGCGATAGCTAACCACATTTATCATTTTGTCACTGAGGATGAAACATAGCCTCGCGGGAGTAGCCGAGCGGTCTGTAATGCCACCTTCGAATCCTTCCTCGGGCATAGATGTGTGTGTTGTCCTTAGGTTAGTTTAACTTAGTTTAAGTAGTTTGTAAATCTAGGGACTGATGACTAACGTAGTTTGGTCCCATAGAATTACGAACACTTGAACATTTTTTTTTAATTATACCTAGTGTCTCCGGTACGACCATGATACGAATCGATAAAGCATTGAATTACGATCTCCCACATCATCTAGTCGGAACAAAAGTCTGTGTCAAAAAATCAAGCATCATAATGATGCTCATTACTTCTTTTAAATAATCATGGCATTATCCAGAAAGAATTTCTACCCGAAGGAGTGGCGTTGATCGCTCCAAGTACGCACAAAGATGTTCCTGGTTTTTCATTCACAACAACGCTCGCCCACACACAGCCCATACCGTCAAACAATTCATGGTAAGATATGGGTTGGTTTAACTTGAAGATCTACAATAGTCACCAGATCTCTGTCCTCCAGACTTCTTCTTACTCCCTCGACTCAATCTCGACTTTAAAGGAAAGAGGTCTGACGAAATTCTTGTATCCAACAAAACGAGACGAGGCTTTTGTGCACTGTCCCCAAGAAAAATTTCGTGCCTAGTTTCCAGATCATGTATCGCAGAGCTCAGCGGTGCGTAGTTATAGGAGTTGACTATTTCGGACGACAGTGAGTTGAATGTAGTTAATAGTAGTTCATCTACGATAACGTTACAGGAATATTTGCTGGACTTTATTGCCAGAGGCAGTATTTCAGAGGAGTATGTTCCAAAGTGGAGATAGAAATGGCGCTAGTATATACCTGACTGGATGTTGACAACCATCTAAAAACACAGCCAGACTGACTGGCTCATCAGCCCTCGTCAGTTACGTTGATGCCTCCCTACATGTTATCGAAAGCGGCGCGCTTACGAGCTCGGCTATTCGAGCTTGTCTAAAGAAGAAAAGCAGTGACAACAAGCCCTAATACAGCTCTTCGAAAAGATTGACAATTAGTGTTGGGGAATGATCCAAATATTAGGGCACACGTTTTGATGAAACACTGAACTTAAAGTAACGCAGACAAGATTATTACATTGTGCACTGCGCATCTTGTTAAGTATTAGAAAGTAACCACATGAAACACTTTTTATACAGTACCACGCAGTAACGTCTTATTGAATAATTATGTGCTATAGTTTAGCTGTTAAAAGGATAATACTTATTGCTGACAAACGAGTAGTTAGAAATAATATGTTGAGTTTATGTCCCTTAAAGTCCTGAAACGACTCAACTACACATAGCAGCCTGTACTATTACTCATGTATCCGTTACAAGTAATCCATCACATTTTGAGAATAATTGTGATGAACAGAACTGCTGAACTACGTAAGAAACAACTTTTGTTACACATTTCCAATGAAAGTCGATACATAGAGAATAGAAACACGACCAATTTTTTAAGAGTTTACGTAACAAAACCAATTTCACAACTATCCTGGTCTCAATATGTCCTTATGACGTCATTTCAGAGATCAGTTTATATTTGGAGCTGATGGTACATGTAAGTTCTTTCAAAGGATTCATTAGCAATAACAATAATTTTCAACACAAAGATATTACTTACTTCCATTTTTCAGCAAGTTGTATTTATTATTCTGGAAATGTAAGGCGAGATCAATTCTTTGTGCTAATAATGTTATCACCGAAGATCGCGTTGACATTTTATTTCCCCTCTTTTCCGCATTACCAGTTCTGAGAGAATCTGGTTGTCATGTCAAGAATGTTCAAATGTTTGTTAAGCTTAAGGTACTTAACTACGGGGTCATCAGTCCCTAAACTTACAAACTACTTATGAACTACTTACGAACTAGGACGGCACAAATATCCATACCCGTGGGGGGATTCGAACCCCCGACCGTAGTGGCCGTGCAGACCGTGACTGGAGTCCCCTCAGTCCCCTCGGCCACCGCGGCCGGCTGTCATGTCAAGACCTATGCATACTGAGGATAAGAGGTAATAGTAGCATTTGCACTTTGTATGTTCAGTATACCACCAAATTCGAGACATTTCAGTTACTTTTCACGGAAAAACTTTCTGTGCTGTGTTACTCACAGTATGAAGCATGGTGGATGGTACCATGCAATTGACTTGACCTCATATGAGCGATCACCGTTTTACTGATCACCATGAAAATTGGCACACGTATGTATGTTGTCACGAGGAATTTATTTACAATCTGGATGCCATTATATGATGCGTGGTGGAAAGTAAGCTTTACTAGGCTTCGACATCGTTTTATTCTCACCGTGAATGTCGGTTGGAATACGTAATCATTCATAGGTAGCGGGGAGGAAGAAATATGAAGCGGGAGGTGGAGACGTAGAAAGACATAAGCAGGAGAAGATGAGCAGAGAAAGGGGAGAGGAGCAGGTGAACATAAATAAAGCGATGGAATAATGAAGGATTGAAATAAGTATCTAAGTTAGAAAATGTTATTGTGAATTACAGGTAACAGTGTTTACATTTTTGGAGAGGGAAATAAGTGTAGAAAAACAATGTGGGCTTATGAGGAGGAGGAGGTAAAGGTGCAGGATAAGAGATGTACAGGGAATGAGGTAAAGGTGGTGCACAAAGATAGGGGACAAGAGGTGGGGTTGAACAAGGAGAGTTGGGAGAGTTGTGTGTGTGTGAATGTGAATGCGTTATTGCTTAGGTTTTCAATGGTATGCTAGCCACATTCCTTAAGAACAAGTGTTTATACAAAAGGCTATTGTTATATAAAGTATACAACCATGGAGGCTGTGAAAACCACGTAGTTGGACACTAACCATCCAAGAATGTAACTGCATGTAATAAAGAATGCACCAAAACACTTGGCTTTGGAACGGATGGAATGTGCATCTACTAGGCGCTTTTAGACGATCTTTTACAATGGGGCAATGCACGTATGCAACAAAAATATTCTAAAGGCAATGTAGTGATTTACGCTTTCTAGTTAAGCGGTTTCTCTGCTATACGCTGCATATATAATGTGGAAATACTGGTAATAATGTCGTTCGTTTCTATAGATGTGTCTGAAAAGGACAGCTAGTTTCCGTCGAAACCAGTATTGTGGAAATAAGAGAAAATAAAAATATACGACGCGTTACAGGCTAAAATATGATGTCAATAGCACAGATCTGTTATTCTGTAAAAGTCCTGCGTGGAATAAAGTTCAGGAGTACTTGTAGTATGTTCTTTGTGAGTGGAAGATTGTCATTTAGATAAAAAAAAAAGTGTAAATTACCTACAAAAACTGAAAGCTAAATGAAAGATGGAGAGTCTAATTGCACCCAGTGGTAGTACAACATCAATAAACAGCGTGTGGTGAACTCCATCGCGTGTCTCATGAATACGTTCAATAGTTGGATTCTAGAGAACGGAGAGAATGGTAGTTATGAGAACGGGATACCAAAGGCGATGTTCGTGTGGAAATACGGAACTATGTACCGAGAGCCAGTATACGGTTGCGATACGCTACGTGCTGTCCCCACAGCGCATGCGAGATACCTTTCGGGGCCCTCACGTCGAGACGACGCCACGTCTACACGTGCCTCTGTTCTCCGCAAACAATCTCCCGGAGTGTGGCTGGCGTTCCGTGCCACACCGCCGCCATTGTCTGTCTTCCAATACAACTGCCGGACGGAACTCGGGATGGGAGACCGTAGTTACACAACGCAGTGGACCCAGGTCTCTACCGTTGCAGCTTTGCGGATATTATTTGAGGTGCACGTTGTAGGATATAGAATGTTTAGTGGTTTACTTTGGGTCGTAAACTGTACAAACTGTACGCATTTAATGCTTACTCTCACCACCAAACACACCTTCTGTCTCGCATCGTTTACGTGAAACCTGGTTAAACATCCCCAGTCGTGCAATTCCCCTCTTAATCTTCTGTTTCACACTGGCATTGGACAGTTGCATGCTAACAACACTCAAGGAATGTCGAAAAAGGATATTATAACCGATTACACCTATGGGTAACTATCATATTTATCCCATTATATGTATTTGATAATTCCACGTCTAAGCAGCAAGCGGAAATCGTTAGACTGACTGAATGACGAACCAAGGATACTGTTGATTACACAGAACTGAGTTTACTCTGCTGTTTCTGTCCATGGTGGTTCGCAATGATGGGTAATAGGACCACTGCTCTTCGTAATCTGTGTATATGATTTAGTGTCATATATGAGCAGCCCTATTAGTCTGTTGTAAGATGATTCGTCCATTTATCGACAAGTAATGTCATCAGCAGATCAAAATAAAATGAATTAGACCATGTGATTATGTTGTGTTGTTCTGGTCTTCAGTCCGGAGACTGATTTGATGCAGCTCTCCACCCCACTCTATCATGAGGAAGCCTCTTCATCTCTTCATAAGACCTGCAACCTACATCCATTTTAATCTGCTTACTGTATTCACTTCTTGGTCCCCCTCTGTGATTTTTACCGCATACACTTTCCTCCAACGCTAAATTCACGGTTGCCGGTAATTCCTTTTCTCCCCAATTCTGTTCAGTACCTCCTCATTAGTTACGCGATCCACCCACCTAATCTTCAGCATTCTTCAGTAGCACCACATTTCAAAAGCCTCTATCCTCTTCCTGTCCGCACTGTTTATCGTCCATGTTTCACTCCCATACAAGGCCATACTCCACACAAATGCCTTCAGGAAGGACTTCCTTTCGCGTAAATTAATATTCGATGTTTTCAAATTTGTCTTTTTCAAAAACGTTTTTCTTCCCATTTCCATTCGGCGACCATCGCATGTTATTTTACTACTCAAGTAACAAAACTCCTGCACCACCTTTATTGTTACGTTACCTAATCTAATTCCTTCGTCATACGATTTTCTTATACTGCGCTCTATTACCCTTGTTTTGCTCTTGGTAATGTTCATGTGATTATATGGAGCGATAAAATTCTGTCCAACTCTATTGCAAGACACCTTGCACTGTGCACAATATGGTGTGTTCTGGAGCATGAAAACCGTATATAAAATATTAACGAATTATTACAACTTTATGGTGTTCGATCAAAGTAAAAGTTTCTATGTCATCGTCCAATATGAGAAGGAATGAGTACAAAGAGTTTTTTTTTAATTGTCGAGAATTTATTTTTTCATAAATTTTACCATGACCATAAGGAAAAGAGTATTACCCGTCTCTGTGGCCTTGATAGTGAGTCAATTTCACAAACATATTGAAAAAGCTGTTGTAGTTTTTCTCAAAATTTCCGTTTCCCGGTTTCCCCGTTTCCCCCTTGGATTTTCCAAGTATTTCCGCAATACAAACGTTACCGCCGCGGTTGAGTGGTCGAGCCTTCCAAAGCGCCTCGCTGCGATTGCTCTCCGTCGAAAATTGGAGTCCTCCCATGGGCATGGGTGTGCGTGTTGTCGTCCTAAGGTCAGTTTAAGTTGTTCGTAAGCCTGTGGACTGTTAACCTGAGTGATTCCCATAGATTTGCAAACATTTTTGAACAAACCTTGTCAGTTCAATGAAATTGGTCGAGCCTTTCTCACGTGAGTTTGTATAGATTACCACAAATAAAACTCTTGTCCCAGTGTTATAAACACCATAAACAACTGTGTGTCATTAGCTTCTAAATTAGAGCTTTCCATAATATACGACGTAAAATTTAGTGAAGAAACTTTTTTTTTTAATTTTTTTATTTTTTTTTTTTTAATTTCACTCGTTATTTCTTACAATTATGAGTAGTATACCTTAATTCTGTGGCATCTAAATACCTTATCGATTTTGTGGATAAACGAAAAGCATTATAAAAACACACGATCACAGGTATATTGTTTTATAATCGTGTTGCTTGACCCTTCGTGTACTTGAATCCTTCAAATCTTCATACTTCAGAAAAGAAACTCTTGCGTCTTGCGTGCCGGTCTTAAAAGATGTTTATTTTGCGACTACAGAAAGTACACAATGTAGTTACTGCCCAGTATTACGAACGCCTTACAGTGTACCTAACTGTCCTAGAATGGGGTTCACTACAGTGTCACGTATTGACGACCATGATGGATATGGAGCTTCCCGACTCCATTAAATAACTTCATCGGTGCAAAATACGACAGTAATGGAAAGTTATCTGGGAAGTTGTGAAATTTTTACTTTACTACCTCGACGAATATCCCAGATTTAAAGGTCCATGTTAGACATCATAGTACATGCAGTAAAATGTACAATTTTTCATCGTGTATCAACAATATCGTTCTATTTTTGTATGTTCAGCAATAGTAAAAATAGTTTACCCATCAGCCACTGTAGGTTAACAATAGGTCTCTTGCACTATTTTTATGTTTGTCACCCACAGTTTGAGCCAAACGTCGATACAATAATGAGAGAATGATGACATACTCTCACGATAGCACACAGGTTTTCATCTTTTCTATCCTAGTATGTTCTCCATATCCGTTTAGGTAGCCAGAAAATAATATTTCCTATCACAGACTTGAAGCCATAAAGGTGTCTAATATTGTGTTATGGAAATTCAGCACATATTTTCGTAACAGATAGTACTTTCTCAGAAACTGTACACTAGAAAATCTTTATATTTGTTTGTCATTCGAATGTTACAAAGTTCGATTTTGCCAAAAATTTTCCTTGATGGTTGACGATGGTGTAATGATTTTACAACTGTTTGATGAGACAACGAAGTTAGGGTATACGTCATCTGATGCTGTATTATAATTTCAAGGAAACATGTATACGTTTTATTGAAATATTTTAATGGATGGTTTTGATGCTGAATGCACTGTCACAGGCTCGCATTTCAAGAAACGTGCACTAGGCGATATTTCCATCTCTCTTTGAAAATACAGACAATACACGTAATGTAAATTTATTCTTGGTGAACCAGAGTCCTTCCTAGTAATTACAGAACAACGATCGTTTTTCCAATAGAGGAAACAGTGATTTCATATTAAAATGCTGTAAAAAATTATTAATGTCAGTAATTGCGCTGCTTGGAACTGAAAATATTAAATGTGAATTCAGGTGATTACTTTTATTTAATTTGGTTTGCTTAGTAAGACGAAAGTTTTCGATGTCGTATGTAACAGAGGAAATAATTAAAATAAAATTAACAGTTTTGGATCCAGTAATCTTTATAGCCAACTAGCTGTTAATACGTTCTTGAAGTTGGTTACAGTACGTGCTCATTCAGTTCCAATTACACATTGCATTGTCCATTGAACTTCCCATATTACTTGAATTTACGTATTCAAATATGCAATGTTATCAGTTTAAATCATAATCAAGTTATTGCTCTAAAGCCTTCAATTTAAGATGCGACATCTCCCTGACAGAGGTTCAAGTTCTCCCTCAGACATAGGTGCGTGTGTTCTCCTTAGCATAAGTTACTGAATGTCATTTGGACGTATAATGATAGATTGGTCCTCTCGGTTTACATACAACTGAGTATTTGATTTGATGTCCCTTTTGAACGAATAAGACTGCGTTTGCTGTGATTGGAGTAAAACAACCGTTCTTCTGGAATCAATCAAGCAAGAGTGTTGAATTGCGTTCTGTCAGATCAAGAACCATCTCCAAATCGTTGCAACAAACACTTCAGTATATCAGTGGTGGAAATTATCGTATAGCTGAACGTCGTTTGGATCGACACAAATATTCTAAATTTCAGCTAGTATTTACATTCGAACCTATTTTTACCGAAACATCTGTGGTACAAATTTCTTCGAAATTTTAAGGGCTTCTAATGGTCTGAATGTTGAATTAAATTTAGCAGTCCTATCACACCACAGAGTGCTTCAGAACGTCTCGTTTGATTTTGCAATTCAGTAACTACTGTATTCATGAAAAAAGAGACTTGAAATAAATTTTCAGTCGGGCATATTCTGTTTAACGTGAGTAGCAGTAATGGGCTCCAAGTGTAGATAGCTAACACGCCCACTCGTTCGTCTTCGAACGAAGATGGATTATGACAAGCGATGACGTAGCTACAAACGTCGTGTTGCGTCTACGTTTCAGCAGCTGCGTGACGTTTTCTTAGTTCTGAGCACGATACTAAACATTATTATCTAAGCCACAGGTAAAACAAGAAATGAAAGACAAAGCTTGGTTCATGAATATTCCGTATTAGTTGCAGTTGTGGTCTGTTTGCGCATGAGGCAGCTTAGCGTGGACTTATTTTCCAAATTTATTTCGTAATGCTAAATGTGAGATATAAAATTCGTTATATATCAAGCGTTTGGCGCAGTTATTACTCATGTGCGGCTTCAGATCACTCCCCATACCAAGGAAGTTGAAGAAACACAGTACTCCTTATTTTTACTGAATATTTCTTACGTTTCCCGACTTTTGTTTCAGACAACTCACAAATATTTTAAAGAGATATAATGTACATGTCGTGTTGGTAGAACAATTTTCTAGTTAAGATAATAATCTCGATGTTGAAGCTATTGTTGTTGTTTATATACATATTTTCAATAACGCCTTCCTTCAGCAAGACACTGGTTTTTAAGTCGATTACCAAGATTTCTTGAAGGTATGGTTCATTATCTTGTGTTTATTTACACTGTTGCAGGGGGGTATTAAAATGTTAATGTGATGTTACAGAATGTATTTTTATTACTTCCAGAAATTGACTTCTGTATAAGTTTGGGACTGGCCTTTTTTATTTTATGTGCAAATTTTATGGTACTGCACCATCTTTACGCACTGTTGAGACTCTTTCCCTATATCGCCCTATTCTTTCTTTTCAGGTAAGTGTCCCGAAGTACAATAAGTGAATTCTTCTCCGTTCGCCGTAAGTACCTGCATGGTTACACTGTTCAATAACTGTAATTGATTGCAAACCTGTGGAAATAGTTTCTTTCTATAATTATTAGAGTACTGCCAGAATGTAAATTTTGAATCCTAATAAATTTTACTCACAGATTTATAGTATGGAAAAATCTGTTTTACACCTTTCCCTTTGTTTAGTTATTTACTGTTATGGTAAGTTCCTTTAATTCTTACTTGTGGTGCTTATTTTTCCACGTAAGAAAAAATTATTCATTGTGTTTAACTACGACAGCGTTCGAGAAAGCATTCCCCCATTACAAAATGTGAAAACTGTGGAAGCTCTGTGAATAGAATATATTTCTATAAAATTGAGTAGGTTTATTCTTTATGCCTCGATATTATTTTCTTCATCCAGTCATCATAAAAAAGCGAGCACAATTCTCCCAACGAGATCCTAGTATTTTGATGCTGTCACTATAGAATGCTGTACCTGCGTACGTTACTAATCCAGGCTTTTATTTTTCTGCGGATTCCTCTCGTACCGATGTAGTTTCATCACACACCACCATGTTACACGCTATAATTCGGAGCTTTCTGGCTCCAGGGGGTTGCATTTACGCTCTTCGAGATAATGCGCGTGACATCTAATGCTTATGCCGGTGCTGGGAACAGGATCTGAGGCATAACGTCTGAGCACGAACTGAAGCCGCAGGGTGCATTATTCACAAAATAAAAAGTAAACTATTGGTATTATCATGCGAAATGTTTGAACAGATAACTTTTCACTGAACTGAGCTATAATTACTGGAATACATTTATCAGTAAGCCACAGTTCCAGAAGAACAATTAAACGTAGTTGTATTTCCTGGGGTCGAATTTTGACCAGTTTTCATTGTGTTTGTGTTTACAAAGTAAGGAGACTCTATATTTTACATATAATTGTAATGTATTCGAATGAAGATTCTTTTTTCATAACCGAATACCGTACTTTCGTATCATAAGAGATGATGGAAGTCATAGCTATTGTGAATGAAGTAATTAAAATCTAAGAGCGTAATTCAATTTTCTAGTAGCACAAAGTTAAGCTTTCAGGATAATGTGCGATATAGCGAAACCAAGAAACAACGCTATTCCATTAGTGCGAAATACTGATTTATGCAGTTGACAATATGGTCGATGTCGTAGTTCAACCTGTTTTAACGCTAGATGCACGACAGCTCCATATAATTTCATCATTGACACTTGAGAGGAGTACGTAATTTTCACTTTATTATACCTGTCATTCGACCTTGGGCATATTTTGTTATATAAAATTCTGCTGTAATTCTGTAAAAAAACAAATTTATGTCATGCTTTGTATCATTTTATTAATTGATATAACACTCTGTAGTCATTTTCAATCGCTGCTGTATACCAAAGACAATGTTTTATCTTGGGTTTGTGTCTTGCACTCGCAGTTATTGCGTTAAGAGAGTCGTCGTGTGACTGTCGTAGAGTACAGTCGATGAGTAGGAGTCGTTGTGGAACTGTCGAGTATGTCAGTCGGGGTGTAAGACTCGCAGAGTAAATATCGGAGAGTTTGCGGCTTTAGCCATTTGAAATGTAGCAGCCAAGTCTGCAGATTGTGAAATTTGTAAGGAAGCTGGTGTTAATGATTTCTGTCACAAATAAGGTAAAACTTGTGCATTCCTATTGTTATGAATGATAGCTTCTACTTTATTGTAGCTGGTGGTCTGTGTGAATATCAGCAGGCCATTTACATGATATCGTGCGAGGTACGGGTCAACGACAACACGCGTTTTGCACAATGCCGCACTGTAGTGTACTAGGCATCATTTGATCAACGTACTAATTCCGAAATGGGGGACATAGCAATAGGTATTTCCGGTGTAGAGAAGCAGCTGAGAGAGCTAAATACGAAAAAGTCTGCTGGTCCGGATGGAATACCACTTCGGTTTTACAAAGACTATTCTGCGGCATTGGCCCCCTACTTAGCTTGCATTTATAGCGTATCTTTAATTCAGCGCAAAGTTCCTAGTGATTGGAAAAAAGCGCAGGTGACTCCCGTGTATAAGAAAGGAAAGAGAACTGACCCATACAATTACAGGCCAATATCGTTGACATCGGTTTCATGTAGAATTTTGGAGCATATTCTCAGTTCGAATGTAGTAAATTTCCTTGAAACGGAAAAGCTTCTTTCCATGAATCAGCACGGGTTTAGGAAACATCGTTCATGTGAAACTCAGCTTGCCCTTTTCTCACATGACATCTTGCGAGCCATGGACGAAGGGCAACAGGCGGATTGTGTTTTTCTCGACTTCAAAATGGCGTTCGACGCACTGCCACACTGCAGACTGCTAACGAAGATGCGAGCTTATGGAATAGGTTCCCAGATTTGTGACTGGCTGGAAGACTTCCTAAGTAATAGAACGCAGTACGTTGTTCTCGACGGCAAGTGTTCATCAGAGACAAGTGTATCGCTAGGCGTGCCCCAGGGGAGTGTGATAGGACCGCTATTATTTTCTATCTATATAAATGATCTGATGGACAGAGTAAGTTGTAATTTGCGGCTGTTTGCTGTTGATGCTGTGGTGTATGGGAGGGTGTCGTCTGTAACTGTAATAGCATACGGGTTGACTTAGACAAAATTTCTAGTTGGTGCGAAGAATGGCAGCTATCTCTCAATGTTGAAAAATGTAAGGTGATGCGCATGAGTAGAAAAAACAATCCTATAATGTTCGAATACAGCATTAGTAGTGAGCTTCTTGATGCTGTCGCGTCGTTCAAATATGTAGGCGTAACATTACAGAGCGATATGAAATGTAACGAGCATGTAAGGACAGCTGTGAGTAAGGCAGACAGCCGACTTCGGTTTATTGGGAGAATTTTGGGAAGATGTACTTCACCTGTAAAGGAGACCGCGTATAAAACGCTTGTACGACCACGTCTTGAGTATTGCTCAAGTATTTGGGACCCGCAGCAGATCGGTTTGAAGGAAGACATAGAGGCGGTTCAGAGGCGAGCAGCTAGATTTGTTACCGGTAGGTTCGACCAATGCGCGAGTGTCACGTTAATGCTCCGGCAACTCAATTGGGGATCGCTGGAAGAAAGACGACGTTCTTTTTGTGAATTTCTGTTAAGTAAATTTAGAGGGCCGGAATTTGAAGATGAGTGTAGTACGATCTTGCTGCCGCCTACTTACATTTCGCGTAAAGATCACAAAGACAAGATAAGAGAAATTAGGGCTCGTACGGAGGCATATAGGCATTCTTTTTTTTTCCTCGTTCAATTTGGGAGTGGAATAGGAAAGGAAATGCCTAGTAGTGGTACAGTGTACCCTCCGCCACGCACCTTACGGTGAATTGCGGAGCATGTATGTAGATGTAGCGACTCATACTTCCACAAGCCACACATTGGCTTCTGAACATGAGTGCGCGTACATTTCACTGTGTGCGAATAAATTTACTTTATTTAATTCGAAAACTGTAATAAGCACAATGTGCATTCCTTTAGATATGCCTGCGAGTCTGAAAGACATTTTCATAATTTCCAGCGGACTCGAACGTTGTATTTAAATAAGCCACAGCAATGTTGGCAACAATTGTACTAAATATCTCTTTCTGTGCAGGACTTCCATGTAAAATTTACGAGACCTTACGGAGATTTGACAATGTGTTCCATGGGGTCGGTCCAGGGTTTCTTGCGTACCGTTCGGTTCGGTGAATTTTTCTCGGTGGTGACGTCAAATTCGATTCGGTAGCGAAAATTGGATCTTGTAAGCTTTGGCGGCCTGCTGCCGCGAGAACCGGCTTCCGAAATTTCGGAGGCTGCTCCGAAAGTCGCTGAGGCTTCGAGAAGGCCTATTCGTTCGTTTCGCTTCACTTGGAATGCCAAGATAAATTGTTACTTTAGCAGCGCTGTGTAGTTTTAAGTTTTGAGAACGAAACATCTGTTGATTTTATGTAATAAATACTTCTAAACGTAAATTTTCATGGTTCTTTACAAATATTACCAGAATGTTTTATTAAAATTTCTAGGGCTCTAATGTTTAATATAACGAAGTATCACTTCTGCGTACTCTACTTCAATAATCTCTATCTGAACACACGCAACTCGGAAATGTCTTTAACGCGCAGTTTCATTTTCCCTGCAAACTCTCATATTATGAAAGTGTAAATACGAAATCCATCAAATACGGCGTCACTTCGTTTTCACGGTTCACGAAACTGTCGCGTCGTATTTGGCAAATTTTCGTATTCATACTTGAGAATTACTCAAATACGCACTCCAGATATTACACTACATTAAAAGTCTTCATAAAATGAGCCGTTTGCATAAGCCCACAAGCGCGTCAGCGATGTATGTAAGCGGTACTGGCTTGTGTTTTACCGTACTTTTTCGTACAAACAGAGTATTTATTACTAACAGAAGACGCTTTAACAATGTTTAAGTTAAAATAGAAATGAATTTTGTGAAGTCAGATAGTGAAAATCATACGAATTAACAGCAGTATATGTACCCAATGATCATTCCGCAAAGAAATGTCAAATGTTTGAAAAGCCTAATGGATGACTGCTGGATCATCAGTGCCTAAGTTTGCTACTTATGAACTACATTATACTAAAGACGACACCAACACCCATGCCCGATGGATGCCTCGCGCATAGGAGCACAGCGCCACTGCCTTCGTGAAATCAAGGCATTAGAATAGCCTTGATGACGTCACGCATTGAAGCGGGATAGAAGCAGTTGATTGGTAGGCCGACGTTTGGAATAATTTCAAAATACATTTTATATGCCTCCCTACCAATCAGGCGCCTCGATCCCGCCTTAATGCATGACGTCATCTTGGCTATTCTACGGCCTTGATTTCACGAAGGCAGTGATAGCGCCTCAATGCGCCCGACCCCTCCGCCGCGGCCATTCGCAAAGAAGTCATTAGAAATAAAGGTCAGAAGGACCAGTGCAGCTCAGTAATTGTACAGTTCGTAGTTAGTTATTATTATTTCTTTGTTCTTTTACTACTAAACAGACCATGAAATAATAACCTCTTGCACATTGATGACTGAAACAAAACTACGCCTTTTTGAATATACTTACGAGTACTCAAATTGCGGACGTAATGGTGGCTATGTGGATTCGTCGTATAGTCATGTACAAAGGTTATCGGATTCGGACCTACTCATATGTTGCATTTTTTCTCCCTTATCAAGAACCGTCTCTACTGCACGGGTCATAAAAGATAATTGGAATAACACTACCAGCGCAAATATCATGTCGACTGCCGATTTCAGCGGTTTTTTCAACCATATTCCGTACTGACTCAGATCAACGTTGCATCAGCTTCTGTGCATCTTGGTTTAACGTTATACAGAAGAGTTTAATTTATTAACTATATAACGTCAGATTTAATCTCCACTCAGCGATGTTTATACAATCGGCCCATAAACTCCTAAATACAGGTTAAGACAGCGATTAAAAACGGTGACGAGTTTATAAGCATAGTATGCATTGTGTTATTCGTGTTATAATATAGTAACGGTAAAATAAATCAGGCGTCCATTTTTATAGATATAGAAAGTAAATTCCACCCGTGCGAAACCTTTCTATCTGTCAAAAATGAACGAAGTATGTAGTACAAGTGACACCATAAGCATATGTTCGGAACATGAGTGCCAGTATAACAAAAAAGTAATTGACATTACCGGGTGATCAAAAAGCCAGTATAAATTTGAAAACTTAATAAATCACGGAATAATGTAGATAGAGAGGTAAAAAATGACACACATGCTTGGAATGACATAGGGTTTAGTTAGAAAGAAAGGGTTAAAATATCCGACAGATGGCGCTTCATCTGATCATAAAAGGAATAATTAGCATAACAAATTAAGACAAAGCAAAGATGATGGTCTTTACAGAAAATGCTACATATGTTCACCATCATTCCTCAACAATAGCTGTAATCGATGAATAATGTTGCGAACAGCACTGTAAAGCATGTCCGGGGGAATGAGGCGCTCCAGTCACGGTCTGCACGGCCACTACGGTCGGGGGCTCGAATCCCCCCCATGCATGGATATTTGTGCCGTCCTTAGTATTAGTTAGTTCATAAGTAGTTTGTAAGTTTAGGGACTGATGACCCCGAAGTTAAGTCCCATAAGCTATACAAACATTTGAACATTTTAGTTATAGTGAGACATTGGCGTCGGATGTTGTCTTTCAGCATCCCTAGAAATGTCGGTCGATCACGATACACTTGCGACTTCAGGTAACCCCAAAGCCAATAACTGCACGCACTGAGGTCTGGGGACCTGGGAGGCAAAGCATGACGAAAGAGACGACTGAGAAAACGAGCCGGCCGCGGTGGCCGAGGGGACTGAGGCGCACAAGTCATGGTCTGCACGGCCACTACGGTCGGGAGTTCGTATCCCCCCTCGGGCATGGATATTTGTACCGTCCTTAGTGTTCGCTAGTTCGTAAGTTGTTTGTAAGTTTAGAGACTGATGACCCCGTAGTTAAGTCCCATAAGCTATACAAACATTTGGACATTTATTTATTTACTTATTTATTTATTTTTCTGAGCACACGATCATCACCAAACGACGGGCGCAAGAGATCTTTCACGCGTCCAGCAATACGGGTGGAACGCCATCCTACATAAAAAAAAAAAAAAATAGTACGTTCCGGCAGGTGTTTATCAGCCACTCTGGGGATGATGCGATTCTGTAGCATATCGGCGTACCTCTCACCCGTCGTGGTAGCAGTTGGAAAATCAGAACCACGCAGTTCCTGGTAGAAAAAAGGCCCGATATAGGTAGGTCTTTGGTTCTAATAAAACCCTATGTCATTACAAGCATTTGTGTCAAGTTTTACCTCTCTGTCTACATTATTCCGTGATTTATTAAATTTTCACATTTATACTGAGTTTTTGATCATCCAATACAACGCTCTCACGAGTTGATAAGTGACAGTGTATTCTGAACACCCGTCACTCTTTTACCAACAGAAATGAAGATTAGCACTTAAACGCGTTGATCATGACGTGACACCAGTCGCTTGGGTAAGGAGCAGAGTTGCCCTTTGCCTTGGTGCCGCAAGTAGCTGGTTCTGCTGCCGCCGCCGGTGCTGCTGCGGTGGCCCCTTGGGACGCGAACCGCGCGCTCCCTTCGCGCCCTTCCGCAGCCCTTAGGACGGCCCAGGAGTCCCTTAACGAGGCGCGGTCTGCCCTCAGGTGCCGGAAATGCTGTTAGGCGGTGCAGAGGGCGGCGGTAACAGCTCGCGACACCGCTACTGCCTCAGACGACGCCCCATCCTCCACCTCTCTGCAGGGCTCCCGCACGTTTTCTACTCTCCATTTGAAATCACTCGTTGCGTAAACGTCGCATCCCCATCCTTTTCCGACATCCTTTCGCCAATGGGGTCGCTGCATCACGTCGTTCTTCTTTTATAACGTCGTGATAAGGTGTCTGCAATACAGGAGCTCGTCTCGGCGAACTGAGGCTAACGATGGATCTGCAGTCATGTTCAGCCAAAACATAAAACAAAACAAAACAAAAAAAAAACAAAAAAAATCGCACTCACGTCTTTTACGGCCCACTTTAGATTTGTAGTTTTATAAGTTCCTGCAAACATTTTGAACCAAAATAATAATCTAAATAATAAAAAAATAATTTATAAGCGTGTCTGAAACCCTTTTAGGAAAAAAAAATAGGTAGTGGCGGGTTTCAAACCACCAACCTTTAGCGTCATAGCCCAACGAAACGTTCAAACGTTTGTATAGTCTATGGGACTTAACTACGGGGTCATCAGTCCTTAAACTTACAAACTACTTATGAACTACTTACGAACTAGGACGGCACAACTATCCATGCCCGAGGTGGGATTCGACCCCCAGACCGTAGTGGCCGTGCAGACCGTGACTGAAGCGCCTCAGTCCCCTCGGCCACCGCGGCCGGCCATAGCCCAACGCCTTGCCTACTACGCTACGACTATCAATCAAAAGATGAGTTCTTTATTCTCATATGGCCGTTGTTAACGGATGCTAATATGGCATTTGTAGTGTTATTAATTCTTCAGTGCGCCATTGCTTTGAAATGACAACGTGTAAGTTACAATAAGAAAATCATCAAATACGCAACACAAGATGGAGTGTGCCCGAGAGTTCTGGGCGAGGAATGTCACGTGACAACTCCGAACGGCTGGTTTTCGTTAATTCAATGGAGGGTGTCAAATCTCCGTTATTTTAGCATATATCTCTCAAACGATATATATATATATATATATATATATATATATATATATATATATATATATATAAACATAAGGGAACAAAGTTGTATAGAATTTTCTCCGCTACCAATTCGTTTATTCAATTTTCGCGTCAGATGAACGGTTTATTTGCAATTAAAATTACATTACAAACGTTTTTTTTTTTTTTTTTTTTTTTTTGGTATTACTACCGCATTTTTTGTCCAAAAAATTTGAAAAAGGGAGGTTCTGGTCTCTGGTGGCCTACAATAATGTCTGTAAAATTTGATGCTGATCGGTTGAAAGGTTCGTCTTAAAAACAGGGAACACGTTACGGACAAACGGACAGACATACAGACATACATACTTCCCCAAATCGCCGTTACTTTCGCAAATATCTTTGAAACGCTACAAGATATGAAAGAAAAAACAAAAACAAAAAAAAAAAAGAAACATAAGACGCCAAAGTAGTAGAGAATTTTCTCTTCTACAAATTCGTTTATTCCTCTTTCATGTCAATGAATAGTTAAGCCGTTATTTTCATTTAAATTTCGAGCTTTCAAAAGACGATCGCAAAGGCCCACTTTGAGTGCTAGTAGCGTAACCAAAAGTGGGCGAAAACAGATGACTTTAAATTATAGAGATCGGATGTTCGTATTGACAGAGAACGGAATAAATGATAAGCATGTCGGGCACGGTATTTAAAGTCAACAACTATATTATGGCGGAACACTAAATAACGATAAAAGTGTCAGAGGCTTTTGACGTCGCTATAAACCGAAGGCATTAGGTCAGTGTGTCGTGAGCAGACGTGCAGGATTCGTCGCAAACGACTGCCTGAACTGTACCGACAAATCATCTAGTTTGATAAAGGGCGCATATTTGACATGAGGGAATGTGATGCATCTATTCCTGAAATTATTGCTCTTGTATCTTTTTATTTTACCGTATTCTGTTTTTAAGTCAGCATATATTTGCAATAGTTTTCAGTACTTTTGTCTAACAATTTCTTTACTTGCATGAAGTTGTAAATTTAATTTAAATTTGGTGCAGCCACTGTTTATCTAATTTCTGTGTCAATACCAGTCTAGCTTTTTATTGTATCACACTAGCTATGTACCTTTCTTTGTTAGACTAATATTCCAATTTATTCTATACTCTGTCTTTACAGTAATTCGTATTTAATAGTGAACACAATAATTGAATATGTTTAGTTTCACCATTTTTTCGTTCAGGTGCATACCTCCGATTTGTTGAGCTTCACAATTCTCCGATGCACCCACCTATACCCTTCTATCCCACCCCTATATTTTTGTCTATTTTTTATTTAGTTACAATAGAATGCCAGATTCTGATATTTATTTCATATTTCTCAAAATTTTGTGTCACTTTCTGTTTTGTACAACTCTTCAAACATTAGATTCTTGGTTAATTTTATTTTATTCACTGTAGTCATTGTTGTAAGAATTTATGTGTGCACTGTTTCTCGATGTATAGTATCTATGTTCAACTTTTCAGAACTTTTAATGTGCAAATTTCATTTAAATACTTATTTACACTGTAACTGCTCGATCAAGGAAGATAATTTATTTTTCTGTATATAACATCTCTTCTGGTTGATTGACAACTCAATTTCTTTGACTGAACTTCAGTAAATGTCCGATGATGGTCCAAGAAGCCGAAAATCGATTAACAAAATACACAAACTCGTAGAACAAACACAAAATTGTGTATTTTAGTTTTCATACTTTGAAATAGGTAGACTTCCAATAAATCCAAAAGTATTTTGCGGGAAAGTAAATCATGTACGCAACGCGAGATGCGTTTGACCTTAAAACTTGAAAGGATATTTAAGGACATCAAATTTCAATTTATACCACAAATATTTAACCACGACATTTAATTTATAGTTAAAATAGTAATAAAGAATCACAGATTTTCTGTTGCTATGATTTCTTTTAAGGAAAGCATACTGTTAATGCAATTATTGAAGTGAGGTTTTTCTTTCTGGAATGCACAAAACGAATTATTTATAGATCTGTCCTTGCTGTAAACGTTGCATGTCTCAGGCGTTCCACGAAGGGACGAGCTATTTTACGTTATTAACTTGAAATCATCATTCAGCTTGAAGCTCATGATAAAAATAATCAAAAGGAAACGTACTCATAATTCTTGCTCCGCATTACTGGCGTGATTGGTATTGGTGAGGAGTGACTTACGGTCCCACGTTGCACAGAAACAAAAGAGCAGAGGATTAACGTAACGTGTTCAGGGATGAAGCCAATGAGGTGTTCCAATTTAGCAATTTTGTGGCTAGATCTGGCCATTTTGAAATGTAACTAGCCACTAATTTAAGAAATAAGTCACCAGTGGTGTTTCTGGCCATTTCGTCCCTTCTCTTTAGCCACTTCTAGCAATTTTCATTTCCCCATACAATACAAATATAGGCGCTGCTGGTTATTGATTCAACGGATTTCGTAAGATCTCACTGCACCGCGATTGGTAACAAGGGGAATAACTGTCGGTCGAATGTGTCTTATAGTGTTGGATGTCGTGTGTAAGTGTAATGGGAAAAAGTGCGGGATTCAAAGATTGCATTCAGTCCGTTCCCTCAGATGGAAAAAAAAGCGTTTTGCAAATTTTGTAAAGTAGAAATCAGCTCTAAAGTGTATGACTTGAAAAGACATATTTCAACAGGCAAGCATATTTCTGCAGCTGAGCCATTCAGTTCTGCACGCCAAAGTAAGCTTAATTTCCAATCAAGTACTTAAGGAGCTAACAGCAGCAAAGCCGAAGCAAAACTTCCGTTGTTTATTGCTGCACATTCGTCTTTAATTACTACTGACCAGTTGTCATTGTTATGTAAAGACATATTTACATTCAGAGATTGTAAAACTGCAGACAATCGTTTGCAGAATTTATGATGGCAATTTGTGATGGCTTAGGATGCTGATTTGTACAGCATGTTACTCAAATGTATCTCTCTAATAAACCTAAAGGAATTGTTAGATGTGATAAATGTTGCCTACCAAGGAATATTCATACCAGTCGAATATGACAGTGTTAATACCAGTTTCCATTTGAACTGGTTAGAGCCACACAAACAGTATACTTCTAGATCTTATAAAATTATATAATAAAATAAAAAAGTGGCCTACATCACTATTTTGTATCAACGTAACTTATGCCAAAGCCATCCAATCACGTATTTAAACGTTTGTATAGGCCCTGATTTTCTATCGTTTGATTTTGCTATAACTGCACCACTTGATAAATGTGTAAAATTTACTTCAAAGTGTGGATCATCATTTTAGCCAGAGTTAGATTAACGTTAAGTAAAGGTCGTTACGTAACGAATTACCCGGCTAAAGTTACGTATTGCTCCCCACCCCCTCCTGAAATCTAGGTTGTGGTGACGGTGTGATCTGTAATGCAGCACGAGTTTTATGTTAAGTTCGGGAGGCAAGAGTTTGTGAGTCAGCGATGCCGACGAATGTGAAAGTTTGTGCTACCGAATTGACCGATAGTAAAACGTAATGTTTACGGCCGTTCCATACGTAACTAATACCAAATTAGCCTGTGTTATAGGGAAAGACAAGCATACAAACGATGGCTTAATTAAATTACAGTAAAACTACGAGACGTTTGCAGCAGTTCCATAATTGCAAATATCACACTTAGGATGATGTAGTAAACGTCAATTGCAGTTCGTAACGGAAATTATGTTTTCGATCCGCGTCATGCAGACAATAAGAAAAAAATTGTGACTAGCAATGAGAAACTACTTTTTGAAAACAGTAACAGTGAACTCAGCTCCTCCCCCTTCCTCAAGACAAAATTTCGGTAATCCCCACTGAGAAATGCGGTCACTTTGATTTTCGCAATTTCTGGCCATTTTCGGAATCAGTTCTAGCCACATTAATGTCATTGGTTGTTTGTAACACTGACACGTTGACCTCGCAGTCACTACCTCTCATTGAAATCGATTTATACTCAGGAACGAACAGAACAACTTGAATGAGGAATTTCTTGTTCACAGTATATGGTTGTTAGTTTTGGAATGTTCTAAAGAAATAATTAGCGTTTCGTCACCTCGATTCAAGCAAAGGGCTTGATTACATGCAGCATGTGATGCCATGGACGTGTATAACTTTCCAATGGCGTCATGTTTTATATCCCAAATATTTGACAAATCTGAAGAAATGCCGGGCCATGGCAAAAGCTAACGTGCTGTGTCGCCATGAAACCGGTTTTTATGCAGCAATTTGGGTTTGTGTATTGTATTGCTGACACGTTACGCCTGGGGTTTCGTACAAATAGAGTATGGCAACGAGTCGCAGCATATAATCTACGCATGTCAATCGCTCTCAGTGGGTTAAACTGTTCTGTTAAAATTTTGAAATATTTCTGAACTTAAAGGATTAAACAGCTGAGATAATCGTACTCCAGACTCGGAAAGTAATTAAACTAATTTATGTTAAGGACTACTCACACGCCCATGCTCGAGAGAGGACTTGAACACGGCAGCGTAATTCGTGACATGGTGCCTCAGACCGCGCGTCCAAACCATCGCCATTTACATTATTTCTGAGTTTTGTCTGTATCTAATGGAACTCTACACCGTAAGGTCTGGAGTTGACGCTGTATGTGCGAATGCTACCACTGTGACGTCACTCGCCATTTCTTTTTTTCAAACAATCAGAACCTGCATTCCTCCGAATATAATATCTGAAGCCATTTCTGATCAAAGGGATTTCCTTGCTTACACCAGTGTCGTCTAGCTCGTTTCTGCACAGTAGTCAAATGTACACCGATAAGTGTACGACGAGCACGTAACCCATACAGTAAAAAACTGCGGCGGACTATCACGCTGGATAGTGTGCGCTGTTCAACTCAATCGGCAGAGTCGAAGAGGACGCAGATGTGTCCCGCAATTTCATTGGGATGAGGTGTCGATTTCTTTGGGTGAGGGCGTTCTGGGTGGTGATCCAACTTATGCTGTTGAAATAAGTCTCTGCAGGTTAAATACATGTATTCGTTTGTGAGGTAGGAATGGCGTAGCTGTCTGGGTTGCTCATTGATTGTCGCAGTTTGTTGCTGCCGTGCGCGGCTAAGCAGAGGGTCCTATAGTACGTGATCGCGAAAAGTCGTGGCCAGAAATGGTCTCCGAAAAGGCACATGAAAAGCTAGTGTTCCGGAAAACTGACAGCAAATGTAACTTACAGTATAACAGTGACCTCGCACAAGCCACTAACCCGTAACATGGCAAACGATAACATGGTTACCGGTCCGTATATCGTGACCTTCTTGTCATGACCACGAAGCATAGAGTTGCTTGCGTATAAGTCTTACTTCAGTTGACCTGCAAACTCGCATCGCTACCTACTCCCACTCATACATGTGGCCAAACGGGGTACAGTCCGTTTATGGGATGGTTCCGTTTCGAATCAGCCATGTGCAGTGAAGACAAGGACTGACGAGCCGGTGAGCCTGGGGGTGGTTTTTTAGCCGTTATTGCTCATCGCTCTAGGTAAATGCCGGGCTGATATCCATTTCATGGTTCAGTTACACTATTGGCAAACATTTGGGAAACGATCTCTCTCTCTCGCATTTATAGCATAATACACAGAGAAGTGGGAAATAGTTTCTTCTCGGAGGGTAAATGGTTGGTGGTGTGATGGGCACTTGGCAACGTCGCAACGCTAAAGCCATGGTAATAATGGAGACGCCGCGTCTATGCGCCTAAGTAAATTAAGGGAAAATAAGGTTCATACTGGGTGTTCAAAAAGTATCTCCGCAGTGCCGTATGATGGTTGGCCGCACGTGCCGTATGCCCCAGTGAATATACTGTAATGACATTCAGGGAAGTACAAGTTATTCATTTATTGAATTTTTACTTACAAATTTTTCACATTAAATCTTGAAAGTGTCCTCCCTGTTATTAAATACTCTATTCAATTCGTGTAATCAAGTTATCAAACACAAGTTGTAACATCCATCATCGATGGATTTTGGTCGGTTTTTAAATACCTTTACTTTCGATGCACCTCATAAGTAAAAGTCAGGCTGTTTTACGTCTGGCGATCATGTAGGCCAGAGTCCCTGTGAAATTATGCGATCAAGACAAACATCAGCAAGCAGTGACATTTAAACTCGATCCAATGTGCGCGGTTGTCACATTTTGTTGAAAATAACCGTTCAGTATTTCCCTTAAGTTCACCTATGAATGCGTACAGAATATCACAGCAGTATCGTTGTGCTTTTCTTCTTTCGTTGAAAAATATGAGACCAACGATCAGACGTCTAGAAATTGCAATCCAAACTACTGTTTTCAGAGATGAGCTATTTCATCATGAGTACACAATGGATTTGCAGTACTCCACATAAGACCAGTTTAGGAGTTAATGAAGCCGAATTAATGAAGCCACGCTTCAGCAATGAAAAATATATCATTAAGACTATTCATTTCATTTTTTTTTGAAAGAACTTTTTGAACCATTAACAGTCACGCAGTCTCTTGCTATGATCAGTATTTTTCAATTCTTGCACGACTGTCACTTGGTATGCGAAAAGTTCAAACGACTTTCCTTGCAGCTGTGCCGGTTGTTCTTGATGACTTGTTCCGACTCATGGACATTTATCGGAAATATCGAATAGTTTATCCTCAGCCAAGACGCTAGGACCACCGCTCCTCCATGCATGTGTCACGGGAACGATACTTCGAAATTTTCTAATCAAATTTCGCGAAGTATCGCGATGTGGGATTGGTGGCTCCAGGAAAACTGGATTAAATGTTTGACGAACTGAAACTGTGTATTTACCGTCAGCTTTCTGCGTCTAACATCTACGTACATACTCCGCAATCCATCCAAAGCTGCGTGACGGTACTCAGTATCACTACCTGCTACTTGCTTTCCAGTTCCGTTCCCATAATAGAACGAGAGAAAGACGAATACTTGTATGCATCCGTACGAGCCCTAATCTCGCTTTGAACAAAAAACACGCGTTATTCAATTGTTAGAATTTTAACAGTGACAAAAATTAAACAAATAAACAAAGGAACTAATGATACACACCAACGATACCATTGACGCTGGCTGAAATAAAACCGTGGATTGTTTGGAGAGCCCACTTGAAGGAAAGTAACTCAGGCAGGCGAACAATTAAACGACACTCACTGCTAACAATCGTACGGGACTGCTGAAAGACTTTCTGAACACACCGTACTTCCTATATTAAGATGAAACATTTTGGTTTAAGGTCTCGTTGAAATCATGGCCATCAGTGATGGAGTAAAAGTCCAGATTTTCTATGTTAATAATGAGAAAAGAAATCGGCAGTGCCATTTCAAGAATTTCCCGGCATTTTCATGGAGAGAATTAGGGAAATAATGGAAAATTGAAGTCTTCGTGCCGAGTGGAGGGTTCGAATCATGCGAGTCCATTGTGCAAAACACTGCACCCTAATGACCAATGTACTTTATTCAGTTTCTTCATTAGTGTTTGCAGTTTCTCTGCAATAAAGGATAACAGTAAAATGCTATCAGGGAAACGATTATTGTTCATATGTGTAGCACTGTCACTGGCTTCAAAGTCATTTTCACTGCAAGAAGAGAAACCAATGGTAAAATGGAAACAATTGAAGCACTATGGAATGTCTCAACACCTACTTTGATTCATAATTTGTCACTTTCATGTTGAATGTTGATGGCGTATACAACATTGTTATATTGAAATTAGTTGGAATAATCACAATGGTGCGAAATGTCTTTATATATCTCTCAGTCAGTCAACTGGTATGGGAGATGTGTAGTGGAACTACTGTTTAATCCCCAATTAAGTGCCTGGAAATTAAGTTAATCCAATAACTGCTTACTTTCGTAAATCTATGCTTAGAGCTCTTCGCTGTATGTTCTGTGTTTTTCCCTTGCTGACATCCCGCTGAAGCATTTATCGCACTTTTTTTGAATTCTTTTCGAGGTGCAAGTAGCCCACCTACATCGCTGTAAATGGAAAAGCCTCTACATAAAAACCTATAAATAAATTTGCGTGCATCTACGAGGCGCATTCAAGTTACATCTCTGACTGTGTTTATCTTGACAAGGAAGATATGGTTAGTTTTATAATATGTGAGCTCTCTTACTGAAGATGTGACATACAGCATCATTGGACGCCGCACAGAACTCTGCCTCCAGTGGTAGGGCGTGTATTGTTTCGCAACTTAAAACAAAAGCTGTTCACCTGTCATGTTGCCAGGAAATTTTGACGCGTGATGTGAGCCTGAATGAGTCTTCTTTTCTTTGTTGCTTACAATACATGAGACGTGGACGCCATTTATCAATCCTCTAATGAAGCACCTGGCAGTACTATGGAGGCACGTACACACATACATACACACACACACACACACACACACACAAATCAAACCAGAGTCCTTTTGATGTAAAAAAAAAGGATGTGTATAAATTGAACGTATCTGTCACTAACAAACGCAATAAAATATTTCGCAGTGACTGTTTGAGTGGAATTATTTATTGTTCAAATGTTATTCAATATAAGGGACCAAACACGGAGATCATGTGCCCCTAGACGTACAGTCTACTTCAACTAACATAAACTAACCTATCCTAAGGAAATTACACACAAACCTTCGTTGAGGGAGGACTGAAACTTCCACCAGGAAGGGACGCGCTACCTATGACATGGTGCCTAGAACCGCTCGGCCATTACCGCGCTGAATATCATTATTGTTCTACTGCTCATTCCGAAAACTGGTTTCATGCAGCTTTCTGTGCTACTCTTATCCGTGCAAGTCAGTCCATTTCTGAAAAACTACTTCAGTCTTCATTTCTTGGCTCCCTCCACAGATTTTACCAAACACAATTTTTTTGCTTATTAAATTCAGTATTTAACAAAACACAATAATGAGAAATAAAATCAAATGAATAAAGTAAATGAAATTCAAATAATTTGAGTACCTGCAAAATCAAGTCGTTTGATTCGTGATCCTTGTGACGTCAATCAGTATTACCTGCTGTCGTAAAATTTCACGCACTGTATTATAATGTATGAGCACTCACGTTTCTGAAAATTGACTAAAAGTATTGCGTAGTATCACACTGAACAAATACATTCAAACAACTTCAGAAAATCAGTTTTCAAATTTCAAGCCATCGGAAATGCACAAAATGAGGTTGACACTCTCACGTAGAATTCCAAACGAAATAGCACTAACTTCGTGCTTTTATTTATGTATCATTTTAATGTTAGTAAATACTCCACATGATTATTATCCCCTTTGTTCATATTAAGTATCATGATCTGCAACTCAAAAGGTGTGAAGTTTTGTTATGCCCTGATTACAGATGCGATGTTTATATTAGCGAATGAAGTTAGCGCAAGTATATAATTTAATTTTGCCTGTGTCTCATGCAGTCTTAATTTCAGTTGATAGTTGTTCAGTACTGTGATTTTTTTAATTTGATCGTATGGATTTGTTTATCTGTAATAGCAGGATTGTATGCATTACTGGTATTCATAAGTTTTTTTTTCCTCACTAGTGTCCATTGAGATTTTATGCATGTAGTTAACATTTGACCTGAAAAATGTCATTTTATATTGATCTGAGTGACAAGAGGTGTTATGAATGGTACTGCTGGTAGTTGTTGACTTCCGGAAGATTTTAAAATTGTACTTTTGATTTGTGTTAGATACGTTTAAGTCAAGATAGTTAATGTCATTTCGTGGTTCATGTTCTACTGTGAACTGAATTTTGTTGTGTAATGCACTGAGTTTTATAGCTAAACTTTCAATTTCTTGTCTAGATAGAGTTTCTAGTGCATCACCTTTGTGGCATAAATAAGTTGTTCTCAAGATTATTGATCTATATGTCTGCTAGCAAGCCTGCAAGACTACTGCACATAGCCAGTCCATCTTCCTGAATGTAAAACTTGTCGTTGAAAAAGAATTAATTGTGTGACAATATAAGCTCCAAAATTTCAATAAGTTAATAGATATCTGCTCTACTCATGTTCCATGTTTTAATATATTGTTTATTATTATATTGTTTCTCTTACAGGAACGTTTGCATATAAGTTGACTATGCCAAGAGATGCAAATTTGGCTGTGGTTGCAGACGGTAGTCTAGTAATGGCTTTCATAGCAGCTAACTACTCATCCATGTTTACATGACGACAAGGTTTTCAGCTCGTCTGAATACACATAAATAAAAACTGACACATCACGTGGAATTAGACATCCAAAATGTTTTAAATAACTGAATTACAACAAGAAAAAGTTTTTGTAACAGAGGAATTCGAACTACCTACTATACGGTTGGGAGGCCAGTACGCCACCACCCCTGCTGCACCGACAGATGCTGTAACTGTACTTACGTGTACTTTGCAAAAATTCAATGTAAATTTTCTCGATATTTTTCAGAATTGCGTGAATGGCTTTGCCTGATTGTTATTTAAGTTCTGAACTTCACGTACCATAAGTATGAAGAAATTGTAAAATCCGATACGCATGTGGTCTCCTTATAAGGCATCCTGTTGTCTATTACAGTCAAATAAAAATGACACCTTCTCATACACCATATCATTATCAGAAAACAGTCGCAAATTACAAATAACTCTGTTTATCACATCATTTATAAAGACAGAAAATAATAGCGGTCCTGGCGCCTGAAGAAACACTTGTCTCTGATGAACACTCGCCGTTGACGACAATGTACTGTGTTCTATTACTTAGGATCTCTTCCAGCCAGTCACAAATCTGTGAATCTATTCCATATGCTCCTGTCTTCGTTATCAGAGTAGACTGTGGCACCGCGTGAAAGCCTTTTTGAAATCGTGAAAACACAATCTGCCAGTTGCCCTTCATCCATGGCTCGCTTTTGTTCATTATATAGGGTGTTACAAAAAGGTACGGCCAAACTTCCAGGAAACATTCTTCACACACAAAGAACGAAATTATGTTATGTGGACATGTGTCCGGAAACGTTTCATTTCCATGTTAGAGCTCATTTTAGTATTACTTCCATCTACGCTCACTGGAGCACGTTATCATGATTTCATACGGGATACTCTACCTGTGCAGCTAGAACATGTGCCTTTACAAGTACGTCACAGCATGTGGCTCATGCACGATGGAGCTCCTGCATATTTCAGTCGACGTGTTCGTACGCTTGTCAACAACAGATTCGGTGACCGATGGATTGGTAGAGACGGACCAATTCCATGGCCTCCACGCTCTCCTGACATCAACCCTCATAACCTCCATTTATGGGGGCATTTGAAATCTCTTGTCTACGCAACCCCGGTACCAAATGTAGAGACTCTTCGTGCTCGTATTGTGGACGGCTGTGATACAATACGCCATTTTCCAAGGCTGCATCGGCGCAACAGGGATTCCATGCGACGGGGGGTGGATGCATGTATCCTCGCTAACGGAGGACATTTTGAACATTTGTTGTAACAAAGTGTTTCAAGTCACGCTGGTACGTTCTCTTGCTGCGTGTTTCCATTCCATGATAAATGTGATTTAAAGAGATGTAATAAAACGAGCTCTAACATGGAAATTAAGCGTTTCCGGAAACATGTCCATATAAGATATTTTCTTTCTTTGTATGTCAGGAATGTTTCCTGAAAGTTTGGCCGCACATTTTTGTAACACCCTGTATAGATAGAAAATAATAGCGGTCCTGACGCCTGAAGATACACTCGTCTCTGATGAACACTCGCCGTCGAGGACAATGTACTGCGTTATGTTACTTAGGAAGTCTTCCAGCCAGTCATAAATCTGTGAATCTATTCCATATGCTCATATCTTCGTTATCAGTGTGCAGTGTGGTACCGCGTGTATTGCCTTTTTGAAATCGAAAAAAAAAAAAAAAAAAAAAAAAAAAAAAAAAAAAAAAAAAAAAAAAAACCACAATCTGCCTGTTGCCCTTCATCCATGGCTCGCTTTTGCTCATTATACTGGGTGTTACAAAAAGCTACGGCCAACCTTTCAAGAACATTCCTCACACACAGAGAAAGAAATTATGTTATTTGGACATGTGTCCGGAAATGCTTAATTTACATGTTAGAGCTCATTTTAGTATTTCTTCCACCTACGCTCACTCGAGCACGTTATCATGATTTCATACGGGATACTCTACCTGTCCGTGGTTCGGAACTCACGTTAAACTGTAGGTCCCCATATAACTGGCTGTATAAGACAGTTCGAAGGTCGGAGGAAGGCAATGGCATACCAGCTCCAGACTGGACCATGCCTAGTAAAGCACTATGGTGTTCAAACCAATCTTCGGATTGTTGACTGCTTTACCTTACTCTACCTGTGCTGCTAGAACATGTGCCTTTGCAAGTACGACACAACATTTGATTCATGCACGATGGAGCTCCTGCACATCAGGGATTCTATGTGACGGAGGGTGGATGCATGTATCTTCGCTAACGGAGGACATTTTGAACATTTCCTGTATCAAAGTGTTTGAAGTCACGCTGGTACGTTCTGTTGCTGTGTGTTTCCATTCCATGATTAGTGTGATTTGAATAGAAGAAATAATATCAGCTCGAACATAGAAATTAAGCGTTTCCGGACACATGTTCAAATGTTTGTATAGCTTATGGGACATAACTACGGGGTCATCAGTCCCTAAACTTGCAAACTACTTCTGAACTAGCTAACACTAAGGACGGCACAAATATACATGCCAGAGGGGGGATTCGAACCCCCGAACTTAGTGGCCGTGCAGACAATGACTGACGCGCCACCGCGGTGGAGTAGCCGAGCGGTCTAACGTGTCTCGCTGCGGACCGCGAGGCTGCTCGCTGTGGAGGTTCGAGTCCTCCCTGGGGCATGGGTGTATGTGTTTGTACGTAGGTTAGTTTACCTAGGTTTAAGTAGTTTGTAAGCTACGGACTGATGACCACGCAGTTTGGTCCGATAGATTTACAAACATTTGAACATTTGAACTGACGCGCCTGTCTCCTCGGCCACTGTGGCCGGCCCGGACACATGTCCACGTAACATATTTTCTTTTTTTGTGGGTGAGGAATGTTTCCTGAAAGTTTGGCCGTACCTTTTTGTAACACCCTGTATAAGTTACCTCATGCATAAGAAAATCTGGCTTTCTATTTTCTGGCAAGGTACAGTGCGTTTTAGAGCGCTTTCTACCGCAAGAGCGATGTTCACGTTTTGGTTCCATCTCTCGGCAGTGACACCAACAGGTACTGCCGCGGCACAATACTGGCGGCAGTGAATTTTTCGGCCGGAAGAAATCCAGCGGCCGGCGCTGGCTTAACGGCGTGCCTAAGAGGCATATCGCCGCTGGGCCGGTGCCGGCGGCCATATATCCTGAGGAGGCGCCGGAAGGAGGCCGCCGCCGCGGCGAGCAAGAGGCCGGCACATACATCAGCGCCGGGTGATTAGTGCGCACGGCGTCCGCCGGCCGGAAGCGCCGCGAGCAGCCGCCGCAGACACCTGCTCCCAGAAATAAACTGCGCGCCCCGCCGCCGCCGCCGCGCAAACAATCATTATGCAGATAAGCGTATTAATGAATTACCCTGAGTAATGGCGGCGCCGCGCTGAGGTGGCGCGCGGCCGCCCCAGCCATAATAAAAAACCACCGCCGGCCATTATGCGCGCCTATCTTTAATTACTCGCGAGTCAAACAGCCGTTTCCACTGTCCGGGGGTACAGTTAATGTTGGCACAACATGAAACGATGTCTGTTCATTCAATTTTTTATCCAAAACATTATTTATTTCTACTAGTTGAAAACCCGGCAGTGCCCAAGTATTTATTTATTCGTATAAGGGCTATATGTAAAATCTCTTGGGAATACAATTAACAGTAACATATTAGGCAGTGGTGATGGGGCGGGGGAGAGTGAAACTCTTATCAGTGGTTGCGCTCGCGCTATATAAGCCGTGCGTCTGGTAAGACAGCGTCAGTCGTCGTGTGACTGCCGCACAGGCAACAGCACTGATCGGCTAGAGATGCCTCGTTACAGGAGAAGGCTTCTAGTTTCCGTCTACCAGTGTATAAGGTTGTATAAGCTCTTTTGACTTTAGTGCTGGTCATTCGGGACTTAATACCACTGCGGTTTACGAAGAACTTTACTGTTTATATTCACATATATCATGAGCTATGTGTCGTACTGTGATACAATTTGGAAGGTACACACAACTAGATGCGTGTATAGTGTTTGTAAAATTTCCTATGGCTACAGTTTGTAGTGTTCAAATCAAATGATTAAGCTTAAGAAACTTAACTGCGGGGTCATCAGTCCATAAACTTACAAACTACCTTACAGTAAAGACGACACAAACATCCCTGGCCGAGGAGGGATTCGAACCCTCGACCGTAGCGGTCGTGCAGACTGTAATTGGGGCGCCGCAGACCGCTCAGCCACTGCGGCCGGCCAATTTGTAGTGTAAATATTATAAATTATAACGCCATACCGAATAGCGTAGTTTTTCTCCATAAAAAGCGAAAAGGTAGTAAGCCAGATTTTTCTTTCCTCTCATCATTTTGGTATGGTTGTCTGCGAGAAAAGATTAATAAAGGTTTGAAATTATTTAGTTTGTTGGAAGTCGCTAAGTACTTTCATTCTCATATAGCGTATTTATACATTTTCACCACATTATGTTGCAATTTTTGCGATTCCTATTATTTATGACATAATGTCTTCTGAATGAACGAAGTTTCGTATGTGATTCTTAAACCTGCAGCAATTGTTCCCTCGCGGTAAGGAATGTGTGTACCAAATTTGGTTGAAATCGGTCCAGTGGTTTAGTAGAAAATGGTCAGCATTTTCGCGAAATGCAGTAGTTTTCCGCGCTTCTCATTGTTCATAACATTGTAGTTCGTGAACTATATATCGTACGTGATTTTTACACTTACGGCGACCATCCTCACGGATTCAAGCTTACGTGTACAAATTTTGAAAAAGATTGGATCAAAACTGTACATCTGTATGCAACACGTACGTACAAACATACCGACACATGCTTTATATATTAGAAGATGATGACAAGACATCAATTCCAAGGTTTGTAAGAAATCTAAATGGGATTACAGTATTTTGTTTTAAACGATGTAATATATCAGATAACAAATCAATGTTCAGATGTTCAGATGTCTGTAAATCTATCGGACCAAACTGAGTGGTCATCAGTCCGTAGCTTACAAACTACTTAAACCTAGGTAAACTAACCTACGGACAAACATACACACCCATGCCCCAGGGAAGACTCCAACCTCCACGGCGAGCAACCGCGCGCTCCGCAGCGAGACGCCAGATATTATACTGCATTAAAAAAATGTTCAAATGTTTTGTAAGTCTTATGGGACTTAACTACGGTGTAATCAGTCCCTAAACTTACAAACTACTTATGAACTACTTACGAACTAGGACGGCACAAGTATCCATGCCCGAGGGGGATTCGAACCCCCGACCGTAGTGTTCAGCCGCGGCGAGTGGCAATGAATTAAAATTTGTGCCACAGTCATGATTCGAATCTGGTACCTCCTGCTTACTAGGTAAGCACGAAATACTACAGTAATAATATTATTTTAGAGTGTCTCATTGACCTGGTGCAAGTCTTTCAGTTGGACGGACCGCGGTGGTGTAGCCGAGCCGTCTAAAGCGTCTCGCTGCGGAGCGTGTGGTTGTTCGCAATGGAGGTTCGAGTCCTCCCTGGGGCATGTATGTGTTTGTCCTTACGTTAGTTTACCTAGGTTTAAGTAGTTTGAAAGCTACGGACTGATGACCACGCAGTTTGGTCCGAAAGATTTACAGACATTCAAGCATTCTTTCAGTTGGATGGCCCTCCGGCAACTTGCGTGTCCCTAACCTACCCCAGTTATACAACCGGGCCAAAAGGGCCTACAGATGACCGTGGAATTCGACACAAGTGTAGTTTCTGGTGACTCTTCACATCAATGATAGTGTAGACTGTGTTAACCCATTCAGTCCCACATTATGAATTGAACTTTGTAAAAATTAAAATTCAGTCTTTTCTGTATTATACAATGCACTAAACATCAAAATATGTTTTAATATTTTTGACCAAACTATAGATTTCTTTCGCCTTGTATTTCATGCACAACACAGACGTTTGTATCGAGGTATTTTATTACTTGGGACGATATTTTGTCCAAAATGTTCAAATGTTTGTATAGTCTATGGGACTTAACTACGGAGTCACCAGTCCCTAAACTTACAAACTACTTATGAACTACTTACGAACTAGGACGACACAAATATGCATGCCCAAGGGGGGATTCGAACCCCCGACCGTAGTGGCCGTGCAGACCGTGACTGGAGCGCCTTAGTCCCCTCGGCCACCGCGGCCGGCGATATTTTGTTAATAGTTTACACTGTCAGATCAACAGTGCTAGCATAATCTTCGTCACAGCATCAAAGACAAGACAGGTCACTGCCGAAATGAAATAACATGAACCACACTCACACTCACAGCCACGTACAGGCGGCAACGTAACTCAACTTCCAAGATATACAGATAAATGCCTCCGAAGTGGCTACCAGCCGTACCAAGCGGCAAAATGTCGTACTGGAAGCACATTTTTCGTCAGAAACAATGTGACTTTAATGGCTGATACACGAAATACGCTATAAATAAGCATTTAATACGTTGTTGGCGAGGAACAACACTGGGAATGAATGAGTTAACACGCAGACTGAAAAAATCCGGGTTTCGAACACATCATCCTTCTTCAGCTTCCAGTCTAGCGCTTTCCTGGAGACCACCAGGCGCGACGTTAAGTCACTATGGCCTAATGGATACAATCACTGCATGAACTGTCATAAATCACGTCTCCTTCCACAACACAAACTTCATTTATGACTCATGTTCCCGTATATAAGTACATATCAACATTGCCAAGACTCTCCAATAGCCGAATAACACCCCAGCGGTCAATGGGAATTATCTTGCCTTGTAACTCAGGCACAGCTATTTCGTCTCTCTCTCTCTCTCTCTCTCTCTCTATCTATAGTGACTCAGGGGCTGTAGCACTTGCTTAGTGAGCAGGACATCGGTTGTTCGAATCCTGTCCATGGTACGAATATTAATTCTGTGCCTCTCTTTGAAATTAATAATGAAGGAATTTGTTTTGCTGATTAATAATTGAAAACATCAACTTTTTTTTTACATGGGTCAGAGGTGGGGGCAGAGGTGTATAGTTTTCTTCCTTTTTTCCACAGCTGGTATGATGGGAATACACTGGCAAAAATATCAGCTACTTAATATCTGTTTAATCCGTTTAAGATGTAGACCATTCCTTCTTCAGCTGTTGAAACAGCCACTTGACCCAAGGCCACAAATATCACAAGCGACCATTTCTGAACATCCCGTAATGATATCTCAGAATTCATATGAAGATACAACATGCAGTATAGAAGAAAGTTTACTCACAGGATCAGGACCTGAAATTAAGAAAAACAGTTGAAATGAGTACCTTATAATTGTGGATTGGCTAAATTCGACCAATTTCAAGTAGCAAAAATGTGTAAATTGATTAACTGTTACCATTGCCTTTATTTGGCCGTAACATTTATTGGCTTCATCAGCTCACAACCTAATCACCTTATTTAAAATTTCCTAGACAATTAGCCACACTACAAATCACTCTGTGACTGCAACAAATTTTTCAAGTTTCACTGTAAACATTTTAGCGCACGTGGGTAGGTGCATGTATGGAGCATCACGTAATGGATTGCGTGGCCTCTCGCATCGGAGGTTGCATCCCTGACTTGGACATGTGTTTTTGTGCCTGTGTGTGTGTGTGTTCTTGTCACTTAATTATTTTAATTTAGATTAAGTACTTTTTATGTCTAGGGGCTGAATACCCTAGTAATTTGGTTCCATAGAATTAAACATAGTTGATTCGAATAATTTAGCGAGTCACAAATAAGTTTTAACATACCACTACAATTGTTTTTCCAAGATGTAGCAATGATCTCACGGTAGACTCGTTCGTGACGCCGATCTTCCTTCAAGCCTTTTATTCATGTACTGTTTGGAGCAGATGGAGTTCAGAGGATGGAGGTGTGTTCTGGTGTGAAACGTATCTCAGTTGTTTCACAGTCACTGGTTGAGTACACTCGTTATTAGACAGTATTCATTGTATTTTCTAGCTTTCTACACAATGGTGTTTAATAAATACGTCTTTAATGTACTAGGGAAAAATTAATATTCAGGTAGTGATATTGGCTTTTCTAGATTTGTGTGTCTATTGCGGAGGGGGATTGGTAGGATTTCTGATCAACCAACTCTCCTGTTCACCCAACAGGTAATACCATTTTTTAACCTCCACAAATAATGAATAACCTATAGACAAAACGAAATATGAAGCTTTGATCTCCTCATTTCCCTGAAATATCTACTCCTTGATTTACGAACTCGACATTTCAGAAATATTTCTCATCCGTACTCTTTTGGGTATCGTTTTTCAATGAAATGAGGATGCATGACAAAGAGGAAGTAACATAAATGTTGCCTTGGTAGTGGCCTCTTGAGTAGTTTTTGTACATATACTGCAAATCCTACTGCCAATCACGAACTCAGTAGCTAATCTCATTCCCAGAGAATAATCTGTTTAGATGAAATCATACTTACACCTCTCTTGAATTCACATAGTATATTTTTTGTAGATACAACCCATTCCGTGTCACTTCTATTCCACCCACATTATAATTTCCGTACCATGGTAGTAATTTTCTTCTCTAAGCTTGTACTTTGCTTCCAGATATTCTCCTGCTTCCTGTGTTTGTTGTTCACTGCAGAGACTGATTAACTTAGGGCCTTAGTTGCAAACCCGTCTCCTGTACTTTTTAATTACTTTCCAAGTTTTATGTTAATGAAATGCTTTTCGCACTCTGTATTTTCATCAGCAACACAAACAGAATACCAAAGAGTGTCTCCCTCTTTACAATGTATCAACTTCATGTCTGAAAAAACACTTTGTAAAAGGTAGGGCATAATGCTCATGTTACTTAAATTTATCATGGTTCCTTATATGATGATTATAAGGGAGTCAGTTATTTGTTTATTTTTGATGCAGGGAATTCCTCATCCCGGCATAAATCGCTATTCTAAACCATACATACACTGCAACCAATATCAGCCGTTCGAGTAAGTAACAAATACATAAACAGACTCTGGATGGTCTTTCGGTAGTGGTAGCTAAAGGAATTTTAGGAGTCTGACTTACAGTAATGACTGACATCGCTCCTAAAGTGTCTTTCATAGGAGTTGATTGAGACTCACTGCGAAGATTAGTACGTTACTTGAATAATCTGTGATATCGCGCATTGCTTTGCCTTTCTTTTTTCTCTGTTTCAAATGTAAACCATTACTGGTAAGAACCAATGTATTAACTAATATCTACCTAAACTTCTTCATGATTCTTCGAATGAAAATTAGCCTAGTTTATTATACGTATACTAAGAAATTATTTCATTGTCTGCCTCATTATAATTAACGTTGTATGCATGTCCTTATGTGTTTGATGCAACTGAACACTTACAAAGACTCTTTGGCAGTCTTATAATCAAGCTGCAACTGAACATTTCGCCTATTTCAGTATAATAGCTCAATGTGGTAAAGTAATTTGTTTTAGTTTATGGATTAACCACTAACTCTTGAACGGATTACTGATCATCCGCAAGTGCTCCTGGATTTCGGTACTGTCTTGTACAACTGTATCCAACAAAATTACATTTCATAATTTCCTGCATCTTTTATGTATCATGCGAAGAATTCCATAGTGTATTACCCACAGTTTTTTAGTTTATTTTATTTATTATTATTATTATTTTTGTCAGAAGTTCTTCAATCCAATAACTATCAAGTTTGTTGTTTGTTTTCTTACGCTTTTTTTCCGAAATTACGAGATGTTACATCCGTTTTTATCCTAAGGGACAAAACTACAGAAGTGATCCCTGGATTTACAAAATACTATTGAATGATTAGAACACACACTCGCATTCACGAGGCGAAACATGAATCTCTAATGGAGAGCGGCTGCGCAGCCTGTGGAAAGACACCTTACTCTGCCTGTCTATTCCTGCGTGGCACGCAATGACAGTTATACATTTTGCGTAGAACAATTATCTGTTTCTGCAACGAATTATGAACAGACATGTACCGCACTACTTAAAATCGTCTGTACTGAAACGGTAGTGTTTCTGCCCTTACTGCTGTTTAAAGTTGACAATCGATTGGTTCGGTGATATCATTTAAGTGCTGTCTCTAATCAGATTTACGCAGTTTATGTACTTATTTGCAATCTTGAATTTCATTACGCCAGTCATGTGGAAACTGGAATGCTTCTTGCGAGCTGTCTGTGTAATAACAAGAAAAACAGGAAGCCCGGCTCCACAGAATCCATTTCCCAGTCCTTGTGTGTGTGTGTGTGTGTGTGTGTGTGTGTACGTGTGTGAGTGGGTGTGTGGGCGCGCGCGCATGTGGAGAGATTCTTGGTGGCATGAGTGTGTTAGTATCGGCTGCTCAGAGATAGTTGTTGCATGCATCAAGGGAAGGTTTGTCAACTTCTTTTTGCGAGAATCTGCAGAGAGGTTCCTTTATGTTTGGAGGCAATCTCAGGGCAGTAAACAAGTTGATATGTGGCCCGAGTTGGCGTTGGCCAATAAGAGAGCGGCTATAATGCAAGTTGGATGAGGAAGACGGTTGACCAAAGGATCGGCCATGTTCGGCAGAGTTCGTCTGTACGTTGACTGAAGTATAAGTAGTTCTGATGTAAAATGTGTAGAATGATTGGGATTTGTGTAAACTTTATATTTACTTTGAACCGATTGGAGCAGATAATCAGTTGCTATCCGTTTGTGACGAATTCCGGAGGAACGTTAGCTATTGTATATGAATAATTTTGGAACTTGGTGTTGGAGTAAGTCTTTTTATGAAAACGTTTAGAGGCAATCCAAGGGGATAATGTTATAAAACAACGTGGCTGGGCTCTTCTGTCAATATGATGAGGTCTGTGTAAAGATAAGTGGACAAGTTTTGCGTGCACTGTGTTTGGCGATAGATGGCGCGAATTCGTTAAAATGTGGGAATATCCAGTAAAATTAATTAATTTCCGTGGTTTTCACATTAGAAACAGCCACAGTGTTTAATCTTTTAAATACTACGATTTTACTTTTCGGTTCTTTGAAAATGACGAACTTGTCTTTGTGCAAAATTTGGGTGCTGATCCAGGCTCCACGTGACAAATGGATAAAGTTCGTTACGATTAATACTGACTTTGCTTAACATCATTTATTCAAACGAAACGTTTCTATAGCTTATGGGACTTAACTACGGGGTCATTAGTCCCTAATCTTACAAACTACTTACGAACTAGCTAAGGACGGCTAAGGACGGCAAAAATATCCATGCCCGAGGGGGGATTCGAACCCCCGACCGTAGTGGCCGTGCAGACCGTGTCTGGAGCGCCTCAGTCCCCTCGGCCACCGCGGCTGGCGTCGCTTTTATACTTGGTTGAAGATCGTTGTTCAGTGTTCCATGTTTTCATCTACTTGCTTGTTTAACTAATATAAAGAAGTTTTACTAAGCTTAAGCGCTTTCTTAGTGATATTACTGCTCTCTGCCGAATCTCGTAACAACTAATATTTTATATGCGCATACGCGCTGGATCCCAACGGTCTCATGTCACTAGCAGTCGAGACGACAGGCATCTTATCCGCATAGCTTTAACGGATCGTACAGCCAAGGCTCTATCCCCAAGTTAACAGATGTGGACGTTTGCAAGACAACCATCTGCACGAACAGTTCGACGGCATTTGCAGCAGCATTGACTATCAGATCGGTGACCATGGCTGCGGTTAACCCTTGACGCTGCGTCACAGACAGGAGCTCCTGCGATCGTGTACGCAGCGACGAACCTGGGTACACGAATGGTAAAACGTCATTTTTGCGATGAATCCAGGTTCTGTTTACAGCATCATGATAGTCGCATCCGTGTTTGTCGACATTGCGGGGAACGCACATTGGAAGCGTGTATTAGTCATCGCCATACTGGTGTGTAAAACAGTTTGATGGTATGGGGTGCCATTGGTTTCACGTCTAAGTCACTTCTTGTTCGCATCGACGGCACTTTGAACAGTGGCCGTTACATTTCAGATGCGTTACGACCCGTGGCTCTACCCTCCATTCATTCCATGAGAAACCCTACATTTCATCTGGATAATGCACGATGCATGTTGCAGGTCCTGTACGGGCCTTTCTGGGTACGGAAAATTTTCGACTGCTGCTCTGGCCAGCACTCTCTCCAAATGTCTCACCAATTGGAAACGTCTGGTCGATGGCGGCCGAGCAACTGGCTCGTCACAATACGCCAGTCACTACTCTTAATGAACTTTGGTATCGGTTGAAGCTGCACGGAAATCTGTACCTGTACTAACCGTACTAGCCCTGTTTCACTCAATGCCCAGGAGTATCAAGGCCGTTATTAAGGTGAGAGGTGGTTGTTGTGGGTACTGATTTCTCGGGATCTATGCACCCAAATTGCGTGATAATAAAATAACATGTCAGTTCTAGTACAATATATTGGTCCAATGAATACCCGTTTATCATCTGCATTTCTTCTTGGTGTAGCAATTTTAATGACCAGTAGTGTAGATACATGAAATATTTGTTACCTAATACACCCATTGCTCGGAAAAAGAGCAACCGAAAAGAAAAACATGGAGAGAGATCTTCGTTACAGAGTTGTAGTAGAGACAAAAACAGGTTACCGCTCAGTAGTTTAATTTTGAAATCGCCCTCCTGATATTTATTAATTTTAAACAAACACTGGCACTTAGATGATCACTAAATACTTTGAATCTCAGGTCGTTTCAAAATTTATGTGTTCTGTTTGGATGTTGCATTAGGAATAGTTTCCTAGATTTGTGACTGGCTGTGGAAGACTTCTTAAGTAACAGAACGCAGTACGTTGTTCTCGATGGCGAGTGTTAATCAGAGACTAGGGTGTCGTCGGGAGGGCACCAGTGTGTAGCACCTCTATTGTTTTCTATCTATATAAATGATATGACGGATAAAGTGCTGTGGTGTATTGGAAGGTGTCGTCATTAATTGACTGTAATAGCATACATGGACAACATTTCTAGTTAGTGGGAAGAATGGCAGCTAGCTCTGAATGTAGAAAAGTGTAAGGTGATGCACATGAGTAGTGAAAAATATCCCATAACGTTCGAATACAGCAATAGTAGTGTGCTTCATGATGCAGTCGCGTTGTTCACATATCTAGACTTATCATAGCAAAGCGATATGAAAAGGAACGAACAAGTAAGGACAGCTGTAAGTAAAGCGTACAGCCGACTTCCCTTTTTTGGGTGAATTTTGGGAAAATGTACTTCATCTGTAAAGGAGCTCGCGTATGAAACGATTGTACGACCACGTCTTGAGTATTGTTCGAGTGATCGGGACCTACAGCAGTTCAATTTAAAGCAAGACATGGAAGTACTTCAGAGGTTTATTGCTAGGTTCGTTACTGGTAGGTGCGCGAGTGTCACGGAAATTCTCCGGCAACACAGTTGGGAATCGCTGGAAGAAACAGGACGTAATTTTTTAGAAATTCTGTTGAGAAAATTTAGAGGGCCAGAATTTTAATCTCACAGTATAACGAGCTTCGTGCCACCTACTAATATTCACGTAAAGTCCACAAAGACAATATAAGAAAAAATAAGGCTCATACAAAGGCATATGGACATTACTGTTTCCCTAGTTCTATTTTGGATGTAGATGTAGGAAACATCCAATCAGAATACACTTAATGACAGGTTATTGTCAGGTTTGAAACGAAGAATAATGCAAAATATTAAGCGGTGGTTAGTGATTGCTGTTTCCTGAAGAGTGGTTTGTTCAGTACGTTTGATATTAACTTACAAATTTTAGTTATTGTGCGTTTTCTCTTGAAACAAATTCGTCTCATCATCTTCACCTGTGCCCGATCCTGTGACTTAACTACACCCACCCGTTCACACCGTCGTCGTGAAGAGTCTGTCGGCCGATTTCCATTCCTCCCAACTCCATGTTGCGTTTCACAAACTGCTGTAGTGAGGGTCGCCAAGTTTTGTAGCGGCCGCCTGTAGCCTCGCAGGGTCCTTGAGGAGCCCCAGCGCCCCGGTTCCTGAGAAGCCGCAGGCAGCCGCCGCGCCGTTAACTTTCTGTATTAAAATGCTAATTTAATTTAATCAAGAGCGTGCCGCGTGCAGCTCACCTCGCCTTCGGCAGGTGGGAAGTCTCGGAGGTCGCGCAGATAATTTTAATCGCCTGCGGGCGTCACAAGCTATCGAGGTTACCCAGCGCACGTGGGACACGTACCCTCCAGAGGCGAAAACCACACAAAGCTGGGAGGTCGGTTCAATACTCACGGCTTGAATTAACACGTGCTGTCCGCGTCAGGAGTGGTCAGTCATTATCTCATTACGTAATACCTCCATTCCAATGATCTGTAAGTAAAGGAGTAGAGTTAAATGGCTCTATAATGTGTAGTGTGCCAGGATGGTTGAGCGGTGTAGTGGGCATTGGGTGGAATGAGTAGGCGTGAAGTTAAGATAACATCAAAAAGGGCTTTATTCCTTGTAACATTGTAATAAATGGGACCAGGGAGTAAGCCGACACCTGTCCCTAGAGGTACATGTTCAAAATGTTCAGACGTTTGTATAGCTTATGGGACTTAACTACAGGGCCATCAGTCCCTAAACTTACAAACTACTTATCAACTACCTTATACTAAATACGGCACAAATATCCATGCTCGAGGGGGGATTCGAACCCCCGACCGTAGTGGCCGTGCAGACCGTGACTGGAGCGCCTGAGTCCCTTCGGCCACCGCGGCCGGCAGAGGTACATGTTAGGAAAGTTGAAGTCTGGGCAAGCTCAAGAGAGTACGTCTGATCAGTTCGGAGGCCGGAGCGCAAGAGAGCGTGCGTTTTGCAGGTTGGCTTTGAGGTCGGTGTTCAGTGTACCCAACGTGACCACCAGTCTGGCTCGTGGTTGGTGGCTGGGTTTTGCCTATTCTCCGAGGGTGGCGTACCCTCGTCGGCAGCGCCAAGGAGTGTCGAATCGACAGGCACGTGTCAGGAACCTACGTGTGGAAACTTCCAGCAGCAGGCACGCGGCACAGCCCGTAACTCGGCCACACCACCAGGCTGAGTGAAATGTGTATGAGATTTTAAACAAAATTATTTCCCGTCCTTATGTACCCCAGGGGCAGGCGACGCCCTCGTACAGTAGAAAACCCGTAACACTTCATTACGATGACACATCCCAGTTATTTCGACGTGCCGCGATCCAGACGGTAGACCAGTCTTTTAAGTTCAGTTCGGAGCACCCAAAATGCCACAAAATTGCATAAGACAGTATATTCGCCAAATGAATGAAATTCACACAGGACGCATAGGAAAGCGGGGTGGTCATATAGAGCAATTCTCAGGCATGTGAGCCTTTCATATATCACAGTGTCCCGATGGTGGAAACACTCAGTACCTGAGTGTATCCAGTCACGTCTTGGTTTCGGTCAACTAAGAAATATCATCCTAAAATAGGACTACCTTCCGGTATGCCGAGCATTGCGAGATCCCAACATTTCGGAACAACATGCTCAAACATCTACTGGAGACCCTACAACGTACTGTTAGTTTCCCAGCATTGTCTCGATGTCTGGCATCTGCTAAATGGTGGCCCTACCGCTACAAGCGTAGGCTATCATTAACTCCTTAACACCGACGGCTGCGTCTGCAATATTGCTGTACCCTGGAGGAATGGTCAGAGGGTAAATGACAATTCATCACGCTCAGTGATGAGTCCGATTTCACCATAACCACCGATTAGCAGAGTGTCGAGGTTTTCCGGTGCAAATACCGAAATACATCCTGCTAATACTGTGGTGAGACAGAGAAGTAACTCCTGTCATCACGGTGTCGGGAGCCGTAGGATATCACCTCTACCCATGCCTCGGCAGACACTGACGGAAGAGCGATATGTCGTTGCATCCACCAGTGGTGTCACAATGCCCTGATACAGTGTTCCACTAGAAAACGCTCGCCCACACGTGTGTCTACACCATGTTCGTGTCTTCCAGTGAAGCCTAAGTCCCCCTGACCTCTTTGACACTGAGCAGGTGCAGGATGACATTGGAAGGGGTCTCAGCCGGTCGCGGTGGCCGAGGGGACTAAGGCGCTCCAGTCACAATCTGCACGGCCACTACGGTCAGGGGTTCGAATCCCCCCTCGGGCATCGATATTTGTGCCGTCCTAAGTAGTTCATAAGTAGTTTGTACGTTTAGGGACTGATGACCTCGTAGTTAAGTTCCAAAGACTATACAAACATTTGAACATATTGAATGGGTCTCGGTCCCAGAAACAATCCGTAAGGTCTGGAAGGACAACGGCAACTGTTGGACGAGCGTGTCTGTGCGTAGGTTCCAGAGTTTGTTAGACGCCACCAAGAACAGCAAAAGGGGAGTGCACTGCAGCCACAATAAGTGTGACACCCTGATGACCTGACGCCAGTTATCCACTATTAACTACCATCAGTCTTCCTTCTTTCATTCTATATTGTAATCAGTTCTGTGAAGTCACATGCTCTACCATCATATGTAGATTCATTCGCTTCCATCCACTTATTCATCTACGTTCACAAAACTTTTTCGTCGTAAAATATTATTTTCTGGGCGTTTAAAAATTTTCCTAATGTAATGGAGACATAGGCATGGTTTGAAATAGATATGAAGATAATCAACCCTGAAGACTGGGAGCTTCTTTCATAAAGCACGAAAGTATTCAATGTTTATTCAACGGTTTGTGGATCCCTTATATATTTGCGACTGTGACGCAGCTTTTACAATTAGTATACGTCAGCACGTAGGCTAACCAATGGACGGATTTCAAATACGAGCTGCTGTCGTTATGTCAGCAGCAGCGAACACAATTAATTACATTCATCTATTAATATTTACCGCATATTATGCTGTGTTATCATTGGAATCTGTATTCTGTAAATAGAGACTCCTCTGGCGTATTCTGATGAAGAGAATTATTACAGTAGCAAACCTGGTAGCGATTTAAAATATCTAGAGGTTTAGACTTGTGTCATTAGCGTTCGATAACCTTTTATCTAGATGTGATTATCCAGCAATTCTCCAAGCTCTTCATTATCTTTATTCTGAGCTACAAATTTACAGAAAAGCTCCATTCGGTAACATGTGTAATTTTCCTGTATTCATTACTGTTTTCACACAGCTTTCTTCCGAAACACTGCATATGATTATGGATGGCAGCAATATATTTGCAAAAAATATTTATGATCTCTCCATGACGTTGCAGACAAACCCAAACTTTTAATTACTCATAAAATTTGTCAGTCTGGTAGATACGTTACAGGTAACATAGTCGCATATTTTTCTGACCCTTCAAACATAATAGCTCGTGTACACTGGGGTAGTTGCTCTGTATCACGTGGGACGCATTACAGAACAGACAAGGCAGTCAGCTGCAGCACGTTAAAACAATCGCTTATAGTACCTTTTGGCAGTAGAACACAAATCAAAATTAGTACTCCAACGAACTCTTTTTAACATTATGCAAGAAGTAAATTGCGAGGATAAACACCAGTAAATACAATACTAATGTACATTTCAAGGGAAAATTAGTACTCCGTTTTCCCATTAATGTATTTGAAAAGGGACCTCAATGCAGTGCGTGGTTGTTACGCTAAAGATTAAAACATCTAATTCTTAAGTGAGACTGGAATTCAATTACCTATTATAGTGTACCAATTAAGCAGTCATGCAAGCATATTACCATGAAATTGCCGGAAAAAAGATAAGATATGGTTGAAAATTGATAGATTACACTTGTAAAAGTTTCGCACTTCAGAGGTATAGAAATGTAGAATTTGTGTCCAACATCTTACAACTGAAACACAAGGCAAAGTAACCACTACCCACTTAACAATGAATTTGACTGTGTATATAGCAATATAACGAAACAATATATAATGAGATGAAGTAAACTGGACATATGGTCCATGGTAACACATTGATGTTCCATATTCCCACGACTTTCCTTAGTAAAATGAACCAGAAAAACCTATGGAACTAAAATAATCGTAAGAGTTAAATATTGTCTCACGAAACGAAAAAGCATCTACCTGACACCTAACAAAACGTGGGTACACTGTATAAAGCACACCATTATCACAGAGAAAAAATAGGAAAAATATGTATTTTGTTTATACAAATGAAACCTTATGGAATAATGGCAATTTATAGATCTTCAATAGCTGTTTATCTATTCTGTAGGGTAAAGCTTGTGTAATCAGTGCATTTTATACGAAACTTTTTGCAAATTGCCGCGATGGAGTGGCCGAGCGCATTGAGGCGCTATGCTACAATGTGCGAGACCATTTCCCGTCGGGTGTTCCAATCCTCTTTCGGGCATGGATGTTTGTGTCGTCTTTAGTATAAGATAGTTAATAAGTAGTTTGTAAGTTTAGGGACTGATAACTACGCAGTTAAGTCCCATAAGCTTTACGAACATTTGAACCTGATTTTTGGAAATTAAGTTCTTTTGTTGATATGATGATATACAACGTCTCCATACCCTAGGAGTAATATTTTACGATATTACGACGGGCATAATTTGCAATTAAAAGACATGTAGTGAGATGTCATTGACTAAGGTATGCTTTTTACAGCCATTCAAAATGTTCAAATGTTTGTTGAGCTTAAGGGACTTGACTGCAGGGTCATCAGTCACTAAACTTAAAAACTACTTATGAACTACCTTATACTAAAGACGACACAAACATCCATGCCTGAGAGTGATTGGAAGCCCCGATCGTAGCGGCCGTGCAGACTGACTGGCGCGCCGCAGACCGCTCGGCCCCTGCGGCCGAAGTTTACTGTCCTCCATGCATATTTATTGCAGTAGTTTATCTCTGTGTATTTACAATTTCGATCTATAAGGTTGTTGTTTTTCAAATGTTCAAATGTTTTTATAGCTTATGGGACTTAACTACGGAGTCATCAGTCCCTAAACTTACAAACTACTTATGAACTAACTAATACTAAGGACGGCACAAATATCCATGCCCGAGGGGGCATTCGAACCCCCGACAGTAGCGGCCGTGCAGATCGTGACTGGAGCGAATGAGTCCCCTCGACCACCGCGGCCGGCTTGTTGTTGTTGTTGGATCTGAGGGGACTAAACAGGATCCATAAGGTACGCAGATACAAAAAATGTCAGCATTGCTTTACTGAACCCGGTATTGAGTCAATGCATTGAAGGAATTTCGGCTAACACATCAATTTCAAAACTGTTAGCTTTCCGTGTAAGTGGAATGACAACCAGGCGATGGCCACTCCCTGGTTCCCAGGCACAGTAGTAACATAGAACTACTGAGTTGGAAGACGCACATTCTGCATGCGACAAACAGAATTTCTGCAAAGATACCAGACTCGCACAACAGTCTGCCGAGTACTCTGATTAGAACTTACACTAAATGTCGCTGCTATAACAGACAGTCGTGGTAGTTACTTGAAATCCTTGAACAATTTATCGAGTCTGAAGGTGTTGATACACGGTATGATTCTAATGTTTTCGCCGGTTTCACAATGTTCTTGCTCAGTGGTGTTATACAATATTTGTATCAGTTCATTAACGAGCTATTAAGCTCGAGTCAGAAGACTCATCATTCGCAGACACATTCCGACAGGGTAATTTGGGCCCTGGACTGGAGATCGCCAATGCAGCCCCACGTGAGGCATTTTCCGCTTTTATCCGATCTCGGCGGACCTCATAAGTCCTCATCAGAGCAGGCGCGAAAGCCATTTGGGCGGTAACATAGGGCGCGCGCTCTCGCCGGGGAAATGGTCAGCGATTCGCGCCATCCGGGGCCGGATGTTAGCGAAACGATTAGTACAGCTGTGGCTAATGGCCGCCCCAGGGCGCGCTATTAACTGCGCAGCCGGCGTTCGCTTTTCTCCACCCCTTTCCCGCCGCTGCCGGGACAGCGATAACAACCCGGTGGTCTCTCGATAAAGACGAGAAAAGCGGCGGGGGTTGGGTGGTGTTTGCACCAATCCCACACCTCCACACCCTACTCTCACCGCAACACTCGTTATGCATCCCGTAAACGTCGCCTCTTAATCAAAACTCCATTTGCAGACGCTAACTACCGAAACACCAGTAGCACTTACACTACTCAGGTTCCGGGCAGTGTCAGTGCATGAGTTCAGGTTTCTGAGCACTGAAACTAAACACAGAGGACAGTATTGTGCTTTTAAAAAAATCTCTATAACTTTGGGTTTATTGATTTGGTGCCTGTTCTATTCGGGCACGTCTGAAAAGAACAGAAACAATGTCAGTAATTGCACGTACGGCCACAAAAGGCAGCAAAGATTTAAATGCGGACGCATTAATACGCTCGGTCCCTTGCGGGGATACAGTGTAAGCTACGAGCAATAGAAACTAATGGGCAGCGTGCACAACCATCGCAGTGTGCTATAAGTTCAGATTTCGGGTTCGAAGGTAAGCGTGCCTAGATAGCCCAATACGAAAAATCATACAAGCGACGTGGAACCAGTCCACAACTAAAAACCCGATGGAACTCAAGTATCCGGGAGTAGATTGGAAAATAGTGTGGCATAATTTAAGTTTACCGATCCACAACTTTGACGTGGCCTCAACGAGGAATAATGTAGTTACTAACGTTATAGCCACAAACGAGCGACTGCCCCGAATTGGCGTACACAACTGTTACAAGTGTGAGCGATGCGGCCTGGTCGACACCCTACGCCACAGATTCACCTGCGGCGGGCATCTGACGAATTGGAAGTGAGTGCAACAGAGGCTGGGCCTCTTAACGCGCAGCGCAGCTTCCAGATACTCGACGGAAGCACTTCTCTGGCCGGACAGTAAATATTACCCAGTAACTAAAAACAACGCAGTAATGTGGATACTCGGCCATTATGTGTCAAACATCGTAAACCACAGGAGTGACGACGATCTCGCAAGCTTTGAAACTTAAATGAAAATAGCTGACTGGAAAATGAAAAGGCATTGCAACACAAAAAAAGCAATTCGGTAAAATTCTGGACATAATACTTGAAAAACAAGGCATCGGATAAAAGAATACCCTGTTGAATATACCAAGGATTATAAAGGAATCAAACAGTTATATTTAGCTGTTCCTTACTCGTTAAAAAGACAATGTGTAAACACTTGTAGGTATATATATATATATATATATATATATATATATATATATATATATATATATATATATATATATATATATTTTAAACGAAAGAACATGAGTTTTGGTTCTGGTAAGTTACCCACAACCAAGATTAAGAAGAAGGAAATGTTTAATTTCAATGGAGATCACGGATTATTTTAAATTGCTCTTGGAATTTAAAGGGAAGTTCAGGAAGTTTATTTATTTATTTATTTATTTTTATTTATTTATTTATTTATTTTTATTTTTTTATTATTTTTTTTTTTTGTTTTGTTTTTAGTTTCATAATTTCCGTCAAGACTTTGATTACAGCAGTGAAGGAAAAAAAATTGGTTAAGGCGATCGCTAACCCGAAGCTAGAAATCCGGGTTTGAATCCCGGACCAGCAAAAATTTACGATTTCGTCGTTGAATCGTTTTCAATGCCCAAAAACGGTAGAAATAATTCAATAGTTATATTTTAGTTTTAGGAATGTCTGCCTGCGATGTTACTGCCTACAAATTCTGATATTACCGTCACTTGTTATCGGGTGTCATTTAGACTTTAATAAAAATAAAACGGCTCCCAATTTTGTAAGTTTCAGTAGCTACAATTGCGATCCATTGTTGGGGCAAGATGTATCGTACGGCTGTTAGCATGAGCATGACCCTCTACTAGATACCTATTTTGTTCGGGAACAATGAGAAGAATTCGCAATAATGTAGACCAAGGCTTCTTTGAGAGTGTCTATGAATGTAACATTTTTGTATTTGGATCTTTCTCAAAACTTTTATACATGCCTGTGTCCGGTGTATGACATCCAATTGAAAATATTGTAGAGGTTGTTCATAAACATAATGCCGTGGCGCAGTGGCCGGGCGCATTGAGGCGTTAAGTTCCGATGCTCGAGGCTGTTCCCCGTCGGGACATGGATGTTTGTGTTGTCTTTAGTATAAGTTAGTTCATAAGTATTTTGTAAGTTTCAGAACTTTTGACCCCACAGTTAAGTACCGTAAACTTAACAAACTTTTGAACATTTTTGAACATAAACACAATATGTAAACAATATATTTTGCCACCCTCCCTTAATAAACAGCGAATGTATAGGGAAAAAATACTCTTTTTCATTCTCCATTCCGAAGAGTGGAGCGGGCTGTTTGAGATCCGGCCCATAAAGAGTCGCGGTGGAATTCAGCCAATTATCACACAATATGATAGTGGGGCAAAGGAGGAGCGGCTTACCAGTTTCGGCATACCCCTAACAACCTAGGGAAACCTCCCGAAAACCTTGGTCGGAACCGGGCCATTGGGTCCAATTTAACTTATATCTGGGGCATTGTCCCCGAGTAATAATAGATTATCAGGAGAGAACGAGTGCAGTACCGATAACAAAAACTTGAACGTCCGACTTACTCTCGTAAACTCGCAGAGATCAGCACGGCAAATTACAAGCGTCTCCCTAACGGACCCGCACCCGCAAGCGCGGTATCCTCTGCGTCAAATGTACACGAAGTTAGCTACACGCTTTATTTAGGTCATCATCTTGTAGAAAGTGCTTGCGAGCCCAATTTCAAAAGGAATTGAAGTTAGTAAAGCGTTTATTGGCAGTAGCTAACTAATTTGTTTATAAAATACTAAATGAAAAAAAAAATCTTAGTATTTTCAGTAACATAGCTTTTACCTACAGTTTTGCGTGCATCTTATACTTCATGCCTAGTTACGCCCTAAACTATGCGTGATCACAGTAAAGTCACCGAAGTACGTCAGCAGCTTCAGGACACCATGCACTATCTTTAACCACAACAGCAGAGTTGCTGTTTTGAGTAGAGACAGAGAGAATTGTGTCTTTACATACAGGCAGTGGGCAAGAAAATATGAACATCAATCATACATAAAATAATTATTCATTGGTAACGAACTGCATACCACTCGATTTCACAACAGCTGCAAATCTTCGAGCAGCAGCTTCGCAAAGCGTCACTACAGTTTCCAACAGAATGTTGTCCATTGTTGTACAAAAATCTCCAGAAGTTACTTGCAGTTATCAATGTGGTCCTCTCTCTCTCTCTCGCACGCTTTGCTTTAAATCTTCCCATAACGATTATGTACAATCATGGTAATTTGTCTGCCCAGGGGTAGGTGCTAAAATTTGTTTGATGTCTTCAAAGCATCCGTCATCCGTCTTGGATATGACCGCATTATCATTTTGGAAAATGACACTGGTTATTACCAAAGTGTAAGTCACAGCAAGTTATTTTTGAGAAAAGTGAGATATTCATTTCCGGCCGCGGTGGCCGAGGGGACTGAGGCGCGTCAGTCACAGTCTGCACGGCCACTACGATCGGGGGTTCGAATCCCCCCTCGGGCATGGATATTTGTGCCGTCCTTAGTGTTAGCTCGTTCATAAGTAGTTTGTAAGTTTAGGGACTGGTGACCCCGTAGTTAAGTCCCATAAGCTATACAAACATTTGAACATTTTTTTGAGATATTCATTCACAGTTAACCGTCCACTCAGCGTAATAATATAGTTCATTACCACCTCCCACGTGCATGGCTGATGCAAACGGATATGCCGTGTATTCGATTCTTATTGCATTTTCAATACATAAAAATGCTTGCTTTTAGGAAGCAATGTAAACAATGGTTCCTCGGATCATACCACACAGTTCCAGTCTTCAAGTGTGGGGCTTTTGTGATCGTAGAAACGCTCTCTCCGCAGCTTTTTTGGGCTTCCGTTATTCGGAGTTTTAGCAACTGAAGGCCTTCTATGATGTGAAACCGTTTTTATCAAACTAGATTACTGCAATGGGAGTTGTGTCTTGCAGTCGCTTTTGCATTCATAGTTTTATGTTGTCTGGCCAGAATCATTGTTAATGGTCGTCGGTCGTTGTCAGTCAATTTCGGAGTTCGGCCACTATTCGTCTTCGCCAGTGATGTTTCAGAGTATGTCGTGTACGCTGTTGGTAATTAGGATACTGTTGCTAGTGAAGTGTCCAAACAGCGCAGCCGTTCTCTCTCTGACTACCATCGAGTGTAGATTCTTTGGAAGTCCAAGGGACCACACATTTAACCAATCATCTGTGATGACCGTTGTTGAATAAAACGTACAATATATTGCATGGTAAGGCGCAAATTATCGGACGTGAATTCTGCACTGCGGTCAGGTCTCAATGTTAATAAGTACTCAAAAATGTTCAAATGTTGTAAGTTTATGGGACTTACCTATTATGGTTATCAGTCCCCAGTGTTTCAAACTACTTAAACTAACTTAAGGGGAAAAACACATACACCCATGCCGCCGGGAGGGCTCGAAAGTCTAACGGCGAGCAACCACTCGATCCGCAGCAAAGCGCAATGACCGCTCGGCTACTACACCGCGGCTAACAAATACTCAGGGGTGCGAAGATGCAGTATGCAGCATGGCATCCTTACTATTTTGTTCTTCCCTGTACATTACGACGGGATAAAAGAGAAAAAGATGGAGGGGGATGATGTCTTTAAAGTTTGGGAAAGTTATTTATCTGAAAGTGATTACGTAAGTTTCCAACTTTTTCGCTTCTTTCTCCTGTTACTTCTTCCTCGGTCCTGTTACCAATACACGTACTGCCAATATTTCTGTCTGAGAAAGGAAAAATCACTGCACGTGAAGGGCCTTACTGCTTCGTACCTCGTCAGGGTACGATGACCAGGGTTTCTTTTCACTAAGCTGATATCATCTTATGCTCCTGTTGTCCACTGCACAGAAGCAGCACCTCAGATTGTGGTGCAAATAGTAGTGTAATATGGATCCTTTGTTTCTTCACGTGAGGCTGAAATGTGTAATGTGACTACGCTTTGAATCTACGCCACACGAAATTTCGGAATACCAGTGACTTTTCTTCTTTTATTTATAATTCACTATTCCTACACAGCAAGCCATAAATGTGTAATATAACTTTATAATTATTCAACAATTTTATATTACAATATAAGCGATACACCCATGCGACAGACATAGATGTTAATAGCCTGAAGCTCCTTGCTCGACGAACTGCGGCAGGAGAACACTTCACACCTGTGGCTACATTTTGGCGCCAACGCAACATTGTACAGTGTTGCGCCTGTCATCTTTCTATTAATCTTTCAGTTGAATATCTTCTCTCAATAGCAGAGACAGAGCGTAACAGAAGATAATTGCGTTATAATAACTGTTATATTTAAATTAATTGCGGTATATTAAATATTAATAAAAGTACTGTAGGCTTTGGTGGGTAGAAGCTACTTGTAAGAGCCAATTATAATTTAGACGGAAATATAGGAGGAGTTTTGTTCACCGCGCCATATGCCGTGTTTTTCTACTCACATATTATGTAATGCATTTACCAACATAATAGAATGTATCTTAAAAATGAAACTATGAAGTAGGAAGTAAATGGCTACGGATCAGCCGCTTCACAACATAAACTAGACGATTGTTTTATGGTTTGCGACGTTATATATTTTGAGGTGTAGTAATCATTGTAATTAAAAGATACTTTTGTTTGTTCAATACCGTCATCATCAGCAGGTTTATTTGTTCTGAAAACACGCAGAAATAACATCATTACAAAAATTCGAAAAAAAGAGGTTGTTACGTTTACGCCTTCTTTTTAGGTTTTTCCTTGTAACAACATTAACGTCCGTTTACACTGTTCCGTTATTAGGCAGTTTGCTGCGCCTGTTACGTGTCCATAGACAAGATATGTCATTCGAAACAGTATGAACAGTTGTTTGTTCTTAGCACGTGTGTATACTGTCAACGATTCTGTATCGGTGACTCTACACTACTGGGTTTATGACAGTACCAGAAAACCGTTTGTGAGCCCACTAGGCTCTATACCTTTTTCATAAATTCTGGTTGATGATTGCGATGTGAGTGAGCAGCGATCTTTCACCCGCTGCTACAGCAGCGAATTCTGCCAATATTTGTGACCATAATGGACTGCTTTACACCAGAAACAATCTAGCTTAAATATCATAGAGTGGCAAACACAAGAGTTCACAGCGCTCTTTGCAACAACTTGTGTAAATTGCCCGCCGTGTTTTGGTGCTCAGTACACTTGAGAAGAGTGTCTATTTTATTTTGATGTTGAACTTGAAGTGTTGTTTATAGTGTATACAGTAATTAGTATGTATTGTCTTTTTCCTGTTGAATTAGGCCTAAGTTATGATCAGCATTTAAATACACGAATCGAAGTGATAAAATGGCATGTAATTCGTGCAACAACACCAAATGTTTTGCCTTGTTGGATCTTAATCTATCTAAACTCATACAAAATTCCTGACTAATGGGACCTACCAGCCCCAAGAGTGAAACTTTAAATGATCTATCCTGTAATTCCCTTGATGTACACACTATAATCATATTCTCAATTTTCTACCTACTTTTGGTGTGTTTTAGATATATTTTTTCTTCTGTTGCTACTGTGAGTGATGAAACCACGCATTTCAGTGTTTACACCTTATTTCATAATATTTTCATTTGCTGTTGACTATACCTGCTCGAGCGTGGTTGACATGTAACATATCGAAAATGTTGAAGCAGCAGTGACAGCCAGAATTTTTTCACTTGCATATGTTTGTGTCCTTAGCAACAAATATGTGTTTATTTCAGCGTGCCAACAACGACAGTTATAAATTATACATTATTTCGGTGTGGAATGCTTTTACGGCAGCTGACCAAGGCGCAGTTTTATTGCAGTACTCTGGTGTAACTTTCGTTTTTGTACTCAAATATCACGCACCAAACGTTACTTGTTTCAACTTGGCAACACGGAGACTCATTAACGACGTTTTATTTTGATGTAAAATGCTTTTGTGGCACATGACCTAGGCGAATTATTAACTGTAATATTTCGTTCTCTCTTTCGTCCTCGTACTCACATTTCTTCCACCAAAGTTCACAACCAACTCCTTTGACAGTAATGTATCAAGTTTTTAGACGTTTAGTAAACACAAGATCAAATATTTACTAGACTTTATGAAAGCAGTTGTTACAACACATTTTTCGTAATAACAATTACTGTTCAGTGTACGTTTCGCAGCTCGTTTGGTCCATGTACTTGCATTAAAATCAACACAAATATTTTGAAAGCTGCACTTCCGTTTTTACAGCACACCTCAGATAACTGTTGCACGTTGAAAGGAAATTGTATTACAGGTTCGTGGTATCTCATTGCCGTATGTTTAGGAAATGTATAATACCAGGCTCGTCAATTCGTCGCTTAAGCCCTTTCTACACGGGAAGTGAGAGCTTACGAGATTATCCATGATGCACCGGACACGCTGTCCGCGTACATTATAGACGCGTCCACTGGCACAAGATGCACAGATACGATCGTAAGTAGACGGAATAGGATGGATCCTATTCTCACGCGTATGGAATTGCTTTGCGCATGCGCAGACGACCGAATTTGGAATCCAGATGACAAACGAAGTCAAGTCGGGAATTTGAGAATGTGTACTTGTCTCCTGCTCAGGAGAACGTAGTTTTTCGACACAGTCGTAAGTATTTTAGGAGGTGATACTATAAAGGAATTGCATTACAAATTTAACATAACCTGTGTACAATTTTTATTGAATACAGAGATATATCTGTTAATATGAAATCCAAACAAACGCACGACAAATGTAAATCAAGAAGTTTTTACTGATTTATCCATCGGTTCTTGGTAGTACAACATCACACTGACTTAAAACTAGAATTTTGTGTATGTTCTACACGTTCATTCCCACTTAGTTACCCGGTTTTCGGCTTACTAGGACATATTCAGACTTTAAATTACGTCGAAAGCAGATTATTTAAATCAAGTCAATATGTTGATCTACGAAGAACCAACGAAAGAATCAGTCAAAATATCCAAATCAAATACCAAAAGTTGCATCTCTGTACCCAATAAAATTTGGGCACAAGTTATACGAAATTTTAACTGAAAATCGACTTTATTAACATCTTCTAAAATATTTGCTACCTGTCATTAAACATGCTGTAGTTAACAGATGAAATATTTGTTTATGGTGAACATTACTTGAAGCTTAATCAAAGTGACAGGTCTATGTATAGACACCTCAGCTTGTTCGTCATATACATAGGCGCCTCAAACCGCAGGAACTGGAAGTATGTAATCGAATTTTATAATGAGAACGTTCACACATGTGAGCGACGCATTTATGCATGAACTGCACGATAACAATTAAATACAGTTTCACAGTGGGCCGTCTAAAACACAAATAAATGTCTCATCATCACAATATATCATAAAGTTCCGAAAAGTGATGTTAACGCGGCGATTCATTTGCTGTAAGTTGACAACAAACGAAGAAGACACGTGAAGCAGACGACTCAAAAAATGCGTACCGTTTTAATGATTCTTCTTAGTTCGACGGTCTGTCGCAAGGGGCGCGGCAGCTAACAACGACTTCCTTGTGCGTGTTGCACGTCTTGTATAGAACGTTTTGTGTCTCGTTTCCGCCGGTTGTCCTAGGCGTCGGTGGCCGAGTAGAGACACCGACACAGGGAAATAGGATGCACGCGTGTAGGGTACAGAGTCTGAGATGACCAGCCAGTGGGACAGCAGAAACTAGAAACACTAAGCTAGATTAGTACAAGATATAGTTCGTTGAGTTAGTACAATACTTATCTTTGTTAACAGAAGACTAGTGGAATGCAGATACATTGTTTAACTAGGTAGAGTCCTGCCTACTGATGAGAGACTGTTCTAGTGCCTGTCTTCTTCCGAAGTGACCGATCCAGTTCAGTGGTGGCCACGAGCGGAGTTGCAGCAGAGGGCGCTCGTGGCTGAAGTCGTAAGAACGCCGCGCCATGCTTGCATGGCGGCGCGCGGCAAAGGTAAAAGTCCTGAGTTGCTGTGGCATACCAGCTGTTAGCCAACACCTCAAATAACATGGCGGACGTCTGTTCAATTTGCCTGAAACATAGCAAACGTATCGTCACTCTTTGAAATTCAAGCTCCTCGCCAGCAGCTCACGAGGAGTCAATTCGATGAAATATTGAGGCGTATAGTGGTGACTGTACCCAGCAATGGCAATACTGACTGCAGCATATTCCTCATTTCACACATTGCTATATTCGTAAATGCGAGCTCTCTCTCAAATGACGCGATATCACCTGCTGCTCTCGGTCCTACGTTTTGGATGGCTTATGACCTGAGAGGCTGTCAGTGTATCAGGACGTGTGCCACCACGTGTGCTTGGTGATAACTGGGGAACCTTTCTGTGCGCACGGAGCGCGGGCTTTTGTCAGAGACGTCGTCGGGAGTCCGCGGGCCTTTGGCGGCCGGCGTATCGGTTTCCCTGTTAGCGGCGCTGCCGCCGAGTCTCCCGTTACAAAGCCCCGGCGCTGCCCCCGGCTGCCCCCGGCTGCAGCCGCGGTCTGTAAGCGGAAACAAACAGCCGGGCTGGACCGCCCCACCCTCGGCCCGTTAATTGGCGGCGCAGGCCATTACGCTCACCTAATGGACGCCACCCTCCCTCTGCGGTCGCTTACGTCAGCCCAGCTGCGACTTGTCAGCGATCCGGGATCACCGCCGTGGATCACCCTGTTGCCTTTACTCCAGACTGCAAACGACGCGGTTTCCGCCACCTGCTGTGTCTGCCCTACACTGGGAAGCGGAATTTCGCATGGAAGATAAAAGCGCCTGGGCCTCCCATAAATTACGTCACATTATCTTCGCGACTAAATTGGATTACATGAGATTTGTACTTCTATAAAATCCGAATGCGGGTTCCGTAATGGTGTGAAACGTATCGGTTTAATAAAGTTCAAAATTTTATTGAGATGTGGTTCAACAGCTGTAAGATATTTCAGGAAATGCATACTGTAAACCATTGTAAGGGGTCAAACATATTTTTGCCATTAACATGTAAATTTAATCCATTCAGCTTATTCTACGATGTATTTCATGGAGTTTGATAATCCGCATGTCATATTTTAATTTGAAAGAACGAAAGATTTACGTGATAGGCCAAAAAATTTTGTCAGTCGTTGTATTATGGCAATGGCGCACTTACATACATTACTAACGACCACATAGTGTGCGGGGAGCAAGGAAAAGACTCGTGCGGGGAAGAAATATTCCGCCAGCCAGCCGCAGCGAAGAACAGAAGACGCAGGGGGTGGGGTATCACGTGATCGCCTCATGCACACCTCTTGTCAGTCACATGGACGGACCGTGTTGCCCGCCTGTATCTAAGATGGCTGTCCATTCGCAATAAAATCGTTTCTACCATTTAACGAGATAAATATTTCCGTTCCGTAGTTCCACGTCATAAGCTTCACACCTTTTAGTACGCACCGTCGCCTAAGGAGGACAGAAGCGTCCTTGTGATTGGCTGTCGGAAATAATACAAGTTATTTCATTGGAGCAATTCTCTGACCAGGTGGCATCAGTGTCAAGGTGTGGGAGATTTTTGCCGAGGCGATGCTTGCAGAGCAGCGGAGAATTACTTCAGCAGCGAGAGGTCTGGTGTATGGACGTAGTACCAGCCAGCTCCACTCTGAACGTCACAGCGTTCTTGGTGCAAATTTCCCTAAGTGGGAAGTGCGTCAATATTAGCGATTTTACCAATTGTTGGTCTTGCGCTTTTCGCAAGTTACCGTAAAAGTCAGAGTAGTGGACATTATATCCAATTATTTAGTTAAGGTATTTAGGGTGGTTATAATCCCTTCATGATTAGTAGAAGTGTCGATTGTGAGTAAAGTCCAGAATTTAGGCGAGATTTTCTATCTTTGAGATTAGGTTTCGGCACGTCTGGAGAAGCCGCAGCAGCAACGTCAGAGAGATACTGTCAGTCAGCGTAGGCAACACAATCACATCACACTTAACCTTGCCATTAATCCAGCGCAGAAATCGAGAGATAGTGACTGGCTCAGTTAGTTCCTAAATATCTGCAATAATTTTAGAAACATTTCATGATAGTTGTCCTGATAAATTCTTTATGTAATTATTATTAGTTTGAATGTCATTTTCTTGATTCTATCTTAGTTGAATGAATAAACAAGTGACTTTTTAAAGAATTTCGTGGTATTGAACGTTTAATGCATGCCCCGTATCACTCCTTTAGCAGTACCCGTGTAAGTGATATTGGTAGAATGTCCTGTACACGATTTTTATCACTTCGAGTGAAACGTACGCAATCAGCTGAATTGTGATCTTCCGTGTCTGGGACAATTTTTCCGCCCATGCAGGTCCAACTAGGTACTACAAAAATTACTTCTGATCCGTCCAATGCGCAAAGGTTATGGGTTTGTGAAAAATTTCAGTCCAGTAGACGACCAGAAACTCTAGGATCTCACACCATCAGCTGTTTATTATTTTTCAAACTTCTACCGGTTTCGGTTATAAACCATCTTCACGGAAGACTATTAAATAAAAATACAGAAACAGGATTGTACACAAGCTGAAGTGAAATACATAATATAACCCAGTAGTTTCATATAGTAAGTACTTACGGACTAGACAGACTGATTAAACAGGTGCATTATATGCCTCCTTATGCATACTGGCATGCATGTCACACAATAAAAATAAATAAGACGTTACTAAGCATCAAGTCTTGATTAAAAACATAAATGCAATGCCAGGCTGTGTGATGGTGAACGAAGGTCTATTACAAGAGAACCTAACACAACTATTGAACACATCAGTCAATGAGATAAAATTAGCGATGATCAAAGTATACATGGTGTGAAAATGATATATCTTAGGTAACCATCATAGGTTATATCTTTGACAAGATGTCATGGTGACATGTTACAGAAATCAGTATGTAAACATTTCGAAAATAACAGGATGGATTAGGAAAACAATAAAAATGTGTAACAACAACAATTATCTGTCAAAGTATAAAAGTAAATGAACGAAGTATACATCAAAGACCCAATATTAGGAATTAAAGCAAACCTAACCCAATAACATGATCGTAAAATTGTAATTAGTTTATGTACGGGTAAGCCAGAGGCTACTAATGAGCATAGTGGATAACACAATATGTCAACATTATAATACGTGTGGATACATCTTTCAATGAACAAGATCTGACATATTATGAACAAGAACAAAGTAACATTTCATGAAGTAAACATACAAAGCTTAGGCTATGTAACATAATAGCTAAAGCGTAAAAGCGACAGGGTGTCAAAATTATATAGTTCAGGGTGTACGCAATTACGTTAAATATGGATATATCTTAATATGATAGTGAACCCTTGCCATTTTTTAAATTTTTATTTTATATTTTTTATTTCTTCACTTTTTGACATTACGAATTTATATCCCTCTTTTGTATTCTCTCCCCTCCCTTGTCGCAGGTGGTCAGATTTGTGCACTTTTAAATGTAGAAATTATTGAGTTAAAACAGCACTTCAAACTTCATCCCTATATTTATGCATAATTTCTTTTCCATGTAAAAATGATTAAGTCATGATGATGAATACAATAAACTTGTGCATACGGACTATAAACCATTCTTTATGTTATTTATGAATGGAGTAGCAGTCACTTCGTTCTGTACTTAATTTGCGATAAAAATACCTAACTCACCTTTTCTGCACATTTCAAATTTGCGATAAATTGAATTTATCGTCTGTAACTGACAAAAGATCATGAGATATTATATAATAAAACCACTTCGAAATATACTGCCCATATTTATTTACTTGCTCCATTACACAACCGTTTATGGGCTTACTAGGATATCTTCAGGTGACTGAATGTGGATTATTGGAGACAAATATAAAGTAAATGTCTTGCAAAGCCGCTTAGAGACAAGATACAAATTTTGACACTGCAGTGTATTACAGTAAATATTTTCAAAAAATAATATTATTTGGTGAAAATTCTGGAACAATTTTGACTAAGTTGATAAACATTTAACATCCCTTGAAATACATAAACATTATGACGAACGTAAATTAACAAAAGGGGAAACGGAAAAATAGGCCTGGTCATTAAAAACTAAGCAAACATAATGTGTGTTAAGCTTCTTATTATTCAAATATTTCCTGCACTATTTTGTACATTTATGTATGGAATTTAGTACATTTCATCTATATTCTTATATAGCTCTACATAACACACGGACAACTGGTATCTTTAGTTTACAATTTTAAATGCCTCAATGCTCTGAATATATTATATCGGTACCTATCAACAAGTTACGTCCACATTTATTCAGCAAACCATTCACCGTTGTGATAGACAACCAGTCATTATGTTGGCTTACTGGCTTAAAAGATCCATCACGTCGACTAGCAAAATATGCTCTAAGACTCCAAGAGTACGATGTAACACCGGTTTTTAAAAACAGGCGCAAACGCAAGGACACCGACTGCTCGTTGAACGATCTATTAGTGGAACACAAGAGCATAGGTCAAAATTTCCGCCCTCACTTAATTGGCATTACAGCCTAAGAAAGGAAATATTCAGTATTATTGAAACCATAGACCCTTGGAGTAAAGAGAACCAACGAAAGCAGAGTTTCAACTTATAAAAGGAACATTGTGTAAGAGCAACAATGGCTATTGGTCATTCCAGCTCATTTCTGGCCAGCTGTTCTAAAGTATTTCCAAGATGCTTCAATGTCCTGTCATCTGGGATTATTTCTGAGTTGTTCGCTGAGAATTTTGCTCAGTTTTTTTAATTACACATGGCGTTCAGCCCTAACTCATTCTTATCACTCTTTCCATTAGTTCTTCGGTATGAAGGTCCTTTGTGGACGTAGGATTTTGTTTTATTTTGATCGTTTCGTCGTTGACTCAGTTCTTTCGTTACAGAGAGCGTCGAGCCTTCTGAGCCACCGCGCCCGGCAAGATTCGAACCATCGGCTAAAATAGCATTTTTTGACTTTTGATCATAATAAATTGTTCTAAGAACGACGTGTTTTTGACAATTTTCAGTGCACCATTGCTTTCAGTGGCAACTTTTGAGTTATAATAAAAGATTATCATCAAATACACAAAGCAATGTGGCGTATACAAAATGAAGTTTCGGGTTATGTTCCGGGCGAGGAATGTCACGTGACTGATTTCCGAACGCCAAATGTACGCTACGTTCCTTCCAGGCTATGGTCATTCGTAATGAATATATTTTAACGGGAAAAGATAATGGAAAAGTGGGAGAGATATTAAAATAATAGTTTAAACATGTAAGGTTCAAAAAAGAGTATGATTGTCAGAGCTAAACTCAAATATCAAAAAATTTTGATTGTTTGTTAAAATACCGTCACAAAGAATATTTCGCGTTGAACGCAAGGATATTATCCCAATAACAGAATCGTAGTCGTATCGTCCATAATTTTTATCGTTTAAATTTTTATTATTTATGTGCGAAATGTTGGAAAAGATCATAAAACTACATACAAATCAAAATTGGATCGTAAAACACAACAGTTCGATTTTTTTTCTCTTACAGGTACGACTCCAGTTGGAAAATGTGACATACACAGACGAGAGGACAAGGTGATAACTATTCCTTCAGTAAAAAACTGTCTTGATTGCAAATTGCTTTATTAATTAATGATGCGTTTCGCCCTTTAGCAGGGCATCTTTGGATTATCTGCGTGACAGAATTCACACAAAACTACAAGGCGGAATTACAAAACGGGTATAATGGTACATGGGCTTATTTTGTGTTACGAAGACAGTGTAAACGGTAAACAAAGCTTACAATGCGCTCTCCGTAGTATGACACCGTAAGTTGTTTTGCGGTGTTTCTATTTTTCTGGATTTTTTTGATTTCCTTGTAGCCCTACAAATGATCGCGTAACAACGAATTACAGTTAACCGATCATTTGTAGGGGTACAAGGAAATCCAAAATTTCCAGAAAAATAGAAAAACCGCAAAACAACTTTCGGTGTCACACCACGGCGACCGCGCATTGCAAGCTTTGTTTACCATTTATACGGTCTTCTTAACATAAAATAAACCAATGTACCATTATAACCTTTTGTAATTCCGCCTTGTAATTCTGTGTAAATTCTGTCACGCAGATCATCTGAAGATGCCCTGCTAAAGGGCGAAACGCGTCATTAATTAATAAAACAATTTGCAATCAAGACGGTATTTTACTGAAGGAATATTTATTGTCTCTGATTGATGGAAATCATTTTAAGGCAATAACTTGAAGCATAGACAATTAATAACACTGAAATATGTAACACGCTCATTTATTACGTTACTATGTAGGACAATATGGCCTTCACGGCGCAAAAGAACGACAACACAGTACACATACTGTTCACATGACAATCCCAGGGCTTCAGATGCCGAAAGGAGTCCCCTGCTTCTGTCACCACAAGCCAACGATGTGGAAGGCGCTGAATTCCATCTGCCACATCAAATGCTGCACCATGCCTGAATTGCACCATGTCCTCTTGTGTTGGAAACCACCTACCACGTATTGATTTCTTACTCTTCGGAATGAAGTCAAAGCACAGGGAGAGTACGGTGGGTGTCCTATTCTTCGCATCTCCTACGTCGCAGTAGCTGCCCTATGCAACATCCTATGGAACGTGCGTTTATTGATGCCATTTGCCCTCTCTAATTTGAGTAGTGTCCATTGTCTATCTTCATTCATGAGCTGCTCGATGACGCCACGTGTCACGTCAGTCCGCACACTGACAGGTCCTTCGAACGGTGCTCGTCATTGCTTGACACACGACCTTGCTGAAACTCACCGTGCTACTGTAGGGTATGGTAGGGCGTTAATCTGAAGGGCTTCCACTAGTTAACTCCGATATTCCATCCCATTTCTCCCTCAGACAACGGCTATTTTGATTTTACCTTGGGTTACCTCTAAAGCGTAATACCAGCTATCACATAGAAATCTAATGTTGTGTCTACAAACTATGCCTGTGGAACTACCACGCGACACATTGTGAACCGTTCACATATCTACAAGAAGGAAAACGATTGCCATGACATTTTCCCCAAACCTCGTATAATAAGAGAGGAGGAGCATATGATGACAGAAATAACGGAGAAGAGAGGAGGAGAGGGAAAGAGTGGAGGATGGAGGAGGAGAGAGAGAAGGGGGAGGGAAGATGGAAGTGTTGGACACACACACAGAAAGAGCGAGAGAGTGTGCGTGTGTGTATGTGTGTGTGTGTGTGTGTGTGTGTGTGTGAGAGAGAGAGAGAGAGAGAGAGAGAGAGAGAGAGAGGTGAAACAACGATACGGACAAAGGTACAAGGCGAAATGGATACATGAGCTAGAGGAGGAAGTGAAGTGCAAACACTAAAATAAATTTGTGGAGTTGTATTACCGTCTTTAGCAACTAAATGAACGGCGTTTTTTGTGTGCCATACGCGTTTCGTTTCTTTCTTCATCAAACATAATCAGTGGCCTGTAATACATGTTATTTTTGTAAAATATTGTAGTACAGTCATAATATTATAGGTATTTTTCACAGTATGACAGTTAACTGTCTTGTTACAATTTTTAAAGTTCGGATCTACTAGGTTAGAAACAACTTCTGTAGCACTAGCTTTTGCAAAGTTAATTTAATTATCCAATTTTTGGCCCTACTTACGGTTTTCTGTTTTATTCCATGTGTGTCTTCATGGAGATGTTTGTGAGGTCTTCAGTCGGTACTACAATGTTATACAAAAATAACATGTATTACAGGCCACTGATGATGCTTCATAAATAAAGAAGCGAAACGCGTATGGCACACAAAAAACGTCTTTCATTTAGTTGCTAAAGACGATAATACACCTCCATCAATTTCATATGCAACTAAGGACGACGGAAATCGAGAAAATGATGGCTAAAATAAATAAATAAAATGTTCAAATGTTTGTAGAGCTTCTGAGACTTAACTATGGGGTCATCAGTCCCTAAAATTACAAGCTACTTGTGAACTAGCTAATACTAAGGACGTCACAAATATCCATGCCCGAGAGGGGATTCGAACCGCCGACCGTAGTGGCCGTGCAGACTGTGACTGGCGCAACACAGACGTCTCGGCCACCGCGGCCGGTTGCAAACACTTTAGACGCATTTCCTCTGTAGCTACGACACTGCACTATGAGACTTGGGCTGAACGGGTCTATATGCCACGGTGGATACGTAAGTTTGAAGGCATACAAAATATTACATTAGAAGCCAGGAATGTGAAAACGAACGTCTGGTTTCTGATAACCTCACGTAAAATGCGAAAACTCAACATCCCTCTCCTGTATGTACGACGTGCCACCGCAAACTTTCTGCTGGAAGTAGAGATCGCGCATGCGCCGTGCGCCCCGCTCCCGCTCGCTGACGAAGCTCCCGTGGGAAGCAGCCGCCCAGCCGGCCCCCCAGCCCCCAAGGGGCCCCTCGCGGTTGATTGCGCCGCTCTCTGCCGCCTTCCTGCCGAACAGTTCGCCCGCCGCAGAATTCGCCGCCTCCGGCCCTTTCTGAACAGTCCTAGTAGTCCCACCGCGCAAATTTAAGATATTAACTTGTACACAAAGAGGTAGAGAATACGCGGTGTGGCTGTGGGAATACATTCACGGCTCTCGGACGTGCTACTCTGTACTATTAGCAGTCTTTCTGCGGCTATTGTAAAAGACTGCGGGCTTGCTTTTCTGAGCTACGCAATTGCCCCCTTTCTTTTGAAAATCTTGCATATCATATATTGACAATACAAGTCTTTGAACGTAGCACAAAAGAAGATGGAGGCTGATATTTTATCGAAAGCTGGAATTTTGAGTCCGTGGCTTCGTACTGAATACAGATCAGTTATTCCAAAGAAGAAAACAGCAGCCATCCACTACTCAAAATAGTCAAATTAATACAACGTTGGTCCGCCTCTCCCCCTCCTCCCCGTAGCTCAGACGGCAGCCTCGCCGGCTACCACGCAGGGGGCCCGGGTTCGATACCCGGCAAGGGACTTTTTGTTGTGTCTTATCATCATCTTCATCATCATCGACATGCAAGTCGCCGAAGTGGCGTCAAGAGAAAAGACTTTAAATAGTCGGCCGAACAAACCCATGCGGGATCTTCATCTTGATGACAGGTTTCGACACACTGAGGTTCCATCTTCTGGTATGGTATCTTAGAGCGTTTATGTCTTAATAGATGTATTCGACATAGATGTCAGTGCAGATGGTGAGTCAGGTATCAAACCAATCACCATCTCTTGCACTCAAGAACAATAACATTAGGCAAAGGAAGAAGGTACGGACTTCGAATCACGTAGTAAGAGAAGTAACTGCCACTAAAATTCAACAAGACCATCGTTTACTCTGTGAAGTGCCAAATGTGTAATATAACTTTATAAGTATTCAATAATTTTATATTACAATATAGCCACAGAGCCGTGTACGGAGAATGTACACGTAAAAGAGGAATCACCTATACTAAGTGTGTCTAGCAGATTATCAGTGAAAAGCCGTATAAATATGCTATAAATATGCTTCTAGAAAACATATGAAAACATTGTGGATTAAATATACTATTTTTGACTAGAAGGTTGTACAAATAGTTAATAAATGAAAATCTGCAGTTTATGAATCTTGATGGTATTGTTGTTATGGTTTTCAGTTCAGAGACTGGTTTGATGCAGCTCTCCGCCCTTTTTTATCCTGAACACTACTTTTCATCTCCTCATATGAACGGCAACCTACATCTATCTGAATCAGCTTACTATATTCGTCTCTTGGTCTCTCTCTGCGATATTTACCCCAAACACTTCCTTCATATGCTAAATTTACGATTCATTTATGTCTAAGAATGTGGCCTGCCAATCGATTCCTTCTTTTAGTCAAGGTATGCCTAAAATCCCTTTTTTTCAATTCTTTTCATTATCTCTTCATTACTTACGAGATCTACCCACCTACTATTCAGCAATCATTTGTAGGTATCTTCTTCCTGTCTAAACTATTTATCGTTCAAGTCTCACTTCCGTACAAGGCAACACTCCACGCAAATGCCCTCAGATAAGATTTCCTTACGCTTACATCAATATTCGATGTTATCTCTCAACAACGTTTTCTGCAAGGTACTCTCTATCATGTACCATACAAACATTTATGCAACCACTGATCTTATTCTTGGTTTAAGGGTTTGGAGCAAAACTATGCATTTTGTAAAATTCCGCGAGTGAAATAGCCCCCACCATTCTCCGAACGACGTTTTATGCAGACAGTGACATCCCTCTTGTTTTTAAGGTAGTGTGCAAAATTTCATCAATATTGGAACAAAACTACAGATTTCCATGCAATAGAAACGCAGGGTCACATTGAAAAATGCAGTTTGTTGTTCTCAAATATTCCGGTTTTATTTCATACAACCCTTGTTACAAATCGATTTCGACTATGGAATACTCATCCTCAGTGCAACATGGGCAATCGAATTGAAACATTTCAGGTTTTGTATATGCAACCACAAGGCATAGCTATAAGATGCATGTTGCACTGAGGAAGACTATTCCATAGGAGAAATAGATTTTCAATAACAAATTATCGTTAATTTACGACCAATGCTGAAATTTCTTTTGATAAGACTGTAGTTGATTTCACAGAAGCCTTGTAACGTCAGCACGTTTCAGTTGTTTTTGAAACTTTTATCTAATTCGCCAGAATCTAACATAGGTCATAGTTCCGTCCACAGAAATTATATAACAATAACTGATCGCCTATCTTCGTAGACTGAAAATGAGCTTTTATCCTAACTGCGTAGACATGACTTACAGTATTGTAACTACAACGTCTGGCCGGAGATATCTCGGTGGCGGTATTTGCAAGGCCATTACCGCCGCTGGGCGCATTGCTTCCAAAAAATATAGAACTTCTCGTATATTCAACTCCTGAAACCTTTCACGAAATAAATGGGGTGCACTTTTTATGTGATTCACCATTAAAGAAAACATCTAAAGGCCTATGTAGTTGGAAACGTTCATTATTTTAGTTTGTTTGAGAAGTGTCACACCAAGCTTTAGGACAATTGTGTCTGACTTCCACAGTTTGCAAGTGGGGACGAAAGTCGAATGAATAAAATAAAGGCCCGTTGCCGGTAATCAAAACTTCACGTGTTCAACGCTAAGTGGAAACTTGTAATTTAAGAAACGCTATTAAAAGAAATAAATAGGTCGGTGAGGACTACTAAAAAGGGAATTACCCTTTTTTGTTTTCTCTTTTTTCCACATCCCTCCATTCTACTGCACCTTACGTGTTGATGGTGTCACAAAGAGCTTAATAATTCTCGTCAGAGCTAGCAAATTAAAGGCACCTCCTCTATCAAAGGCCCATGTAATTAATATACGCGAGGTCTCCTTTCATTTAACGCAGTCTGCGTTTACAGCCTTTTTGCTCGTCACAGGCTTTATCCGTGTAGAGGTAAGCTTTTTGACGTCACACTGATGTCAGTGACCTGCAAGTTTAACGTGAATGTTACAGGTATCTAACAATGGCGTGGGTTCAAATGATCCACAACGCTTGAGAGGTAACAAATTGAACCTTGTCGAAATAATACGTAATAAACCCTATAAGACAACTATAAACAGTTATTAATGGTTGCAGCAGAATATGGGCCTCAATCATAATTACTTTACATTATTCGTACCTCGGAGCTACATGACAGTGTTAATTATGGGAGCGTCACAATCAGTGCTGCATTTGATCCGAGTGTCTACTGCAATTGATCCAAGCACATGGATGCTATGCACAACATTTAGACTGCTCCTGCAAATATCACGTCCTATGAGTACATTTTACCACCCCAAATACCCCATCGTTCACGTGGTCTTTCCAGTCAACAAAAGAATGTAAAATAAAAGACACAAAAGGTTGTGAAAGCTTGGTCACATGCGGTCTCCACTACTATTCAGTAATCATAGTAGTGCTCTAAATGTGTTAATGTGTTAGCTTGTGAGTAAAGATCTAGATAATTATTCAAATTTTGCATGAAGTTTGATGATAGTCGCTAAATGCTGTCGTTAGAAAACGTTGGATCGGGAAGAATTTGAGGTCTTTACTGGTCTAATTAGTTATGACGTCATATTTCTTCCGCGGCGGAGCGTCCGAGCGCGTTGAGGCGCTATGCTACGATGCGCGAGGCCATTCTACTTCGGAGGTTCCAACCCCCCCCCCCCCCGTCGGGCATGGATGTTCGTGACGTCTTTAGTTTAAGATAGGTCATAAGTAATTTGTAAGTTTAGGGACTGATGACCCTGTAGTTAAATCCCATCAGCTCTACAAACATTTGAATATTTTCACGTCATATTTCCTGGAATATTTGCTGTACAATGATGTAATATGGTAAGAGCATTCACTTATATTAGTAGATATGCTATATGAAAAATGTGTTGGGGATATCATTCGTGATTAACATATAGTGTAAACTAACACATCAATGAAGACACTATACGCCGTACAATGTTACAGTTCTACAACTGCGTTCAGAGAATACCTGCCAAAATGTTGTCTAGAGAGATAATAGTTAAAAAGGTAAGGTATTAAAACTTCCAGGCAGATGATGAGGTTTGTCTGTTTGAAAACGAAGTTGTAGTTATCGATAAACCTTTTTTGGTTTCATTATATTTCGGAAATATCTGCGACATAAACATTCTACATAGGTTTGAAATTAAGCGTAAATTTTATTGGAAGCCCTAAGTACTATCATTTTCGAGTAATGGATGCGCGGAAAAGAAATTTGATTCCAGATATACACCCAACTTGTAATCGTAGCATTTGTCTTATTGTCTTATACTTAACATACGACGTACCTTTTATTTATCAGATTATGACAACATATTATTTCTTTTCATTCGGTCAATAATTACCAGTATATTGACAGTAAAAAATTTCTTTCCTCTGTAACCCGTCGGAAAGACTACAGGCCATAAAATAACCTACACGTTGAGTCAGATTATGTGATTGAGGATGGTTTATTCACCTTCTATAGTCTCCAACGTATAGTGAGTTGTAGTAATGTATTGTCTTCTGTCGCTTCTTCTGTCTGTCAACAACGTCAGATGGAAATTATTACAGTACTTCTGAAGCAAGCCATTGTAAGGTTACCTAAGAGAGTAGTATTAGCGATTTTGTCGACCCCCAGCAGGTGTATAACTGCCAAACGCAGAAGTGATTTTAGACTATTATTTCGTGTAAATAGCTAAGAACATGTGGGAGATTGCAATGTTTTACTCTTATTATAGCGATATCAAACATAAGAAACAAACTGCGCGATTGTTGGCTGATGTGTATTGCATTTTGATTTTCTAAATTTACTAAATTGTAATAACTATTTTTCTAAGAAAATCCTATTTTAATGACCTGGCGTATTCCAGTAAGCGCGGCACCGCCCTATTGCGAGGAAACAGTATCCATTCCCGTAAATATGAAATAAATAAATACAACGATTGCGAAGATGACGGAATTAAGGTGTCTGCCAAAAATCAATAAAGACGAATTATAGACACTGAATATAAATTTTTATTGGCCTTATATACCTAAAACGTAAATCTTCTAAGACAGGGAATATAAGAAAATGTAGAATACATTGGAAAGAAGAAGGTATTAGGCAATACTGAGAGAAGGTATAGCACAACTAAAACATTCAAGAATAAGGATGGTGCTGAAATTGTGGTTGATATGATATCCATTTGGTCAATGAGAAATGTCATAAGAAATGTGATTAGCAAATAACACACTCCATTCATAAGATGAAATTCCTTGTGCGAGATTTTCTTATGTTTATGTATGCAGTTGCTATAGCATTATATAGTTAAAGTTTGATTTCTTATACTACATCACAATCGTAATTTGCTTCTTATGATGTTTACCAAAATCACATAAACGTAGCTGTACTAAACAAGTTGCGGTATTTGTGCAAAGACAATTTCAGATTCTGTGAAAGCATTGGAAACATGTTTACTGGAAAAATCAGTGCTATAAACTTAAGGACAGGAAAAGACAAATTATTTTGAAGTGAAAAAGGAGCTGATCATGAATTGAGTGTTTAGTGTTTACGAAATGAACCTGTGACTCAATGAAATAAAAATTAGGCCATTCCGACATCACATATACTGTTATGTCCGAACCAATTTCGATATCTGAGGGTTACTAATCAGATGCTCGTCATCACTCAAAAAAAGAAAGTTCCGTATTACGGACAGTGGCGTAGAATTTTTTATATTTGCCGCAGTCTGTGGCTACAATATGCAGCGTCCAAGTGTCTGAGTAGTATTATATTGTCTTACATTCTCACAGCAGGGATGAAGGCTCAATTTCACCGTAGAAGGGGAAGTGGCGGAAAATGTATCTAAAAAAATGTTCAAATGTTTGTATAGCTTATGAGACTTAACTACGGGGTCATCAGTTCCTAAACCTTCAAACTACTTTTTAACTACTTATGAACTAGGACGGCACAAATATACATGCCTGAGGAGGGATTCGACCGTGCAGACCGTGACTGGAGTGCCTCAGTCCCCTCGGCCACCACGGCCGGCGAAAATGTATCTCTGGTTTGGATTAAACAGTGTGAGAAGAAGAGGTTAGACTAAAATTTTAAATTCTGAAGGTAATTAGATTGAGTGAGCCACAAGGAAATAGGAAACGCTGGGGAAATTTCCCAATGACCTTAAAAGTGATGTATATGGTAATTTCAGTAACGTGTTTAATGTTGACATCTCGCAGTGGGTACGCTAATCGGAGCTTATTTCACAGCCAGCGTACGATTTACGCTAAGAGAAATGTTTACTTTGTTTTGTATTATTTCTTGCAACGTTTAACATTAAAGTGTAAATTTTAAATATACTTACACATTTCAGTCCTACTTAATATCGCTAAGATACGACGCAACGAAAAGACATTCATTGTAAATAATCAATTCTGTGAGTCTGGTTTCAACCCAACGTTTCGTTGCTTTTGTTGTTGTCTTCCGTCAGGAGACTGGTTTTATGGAGTTCCCTACCGTACTCAGTACTGAGCAAGTTTCAACATAATTGAATATGAATTCAACGAACGTCAGTTTCAACCAGTTCACAGTATTCTTCTCACGCACACACTCCGCGATTTTTACAGCACACAGTTCCCCGCTAATGCTAAACTGACGGTACCTTCATGCTTAAGACTGTGTCCTACGAATCAGGCCTTCCTTTTCGACAAGTCTGTCCTACAATTTATTTCCTCCGTATATGTGTGCAGTACCCTATCATTAGTTACTCGAATTACCCCCATAATGGTCAGCATTACTCTGTACCACAGCATTTGTAAATTTTCCTCTTTCTGTCAGAACTATTTATCGACCACGTTTCACTCCCGTACCAGCCAACACCTAAACAAATGCCCGCTGAAAATACTTCCTCACATTTAGATTACTGGTCGTTCAACAAATTCTTCTTTTACAGAAACGCTTATCTTCTTATTGCCTTTCTGCATTTCATACCTCTGTACACCGAACACTATGTGTTATTTTACTGCCTAAGTAACAAAACGCATCCATTACCTTCATTTTCCCATTAAGTAATGTAATTCCTTCTACATAGCATGGTTTTCTTAGACTGCATTCCATTATCTTTAAAAATTGCTGTCTGTTTTTTGAACAAGTTGAATGTAACTCTTCGCGTTCTATACTTTACCCCTGCTACCTTCACAATCTGCAAAAGCGTATTCCGGTCAATATTGTCAAAAGTTCTCTCCATATGCACATATACTGAAAACGTAGGTTCCCCTTTCCTTAATATACACTACTACACCAAGAACAAATGCAGATGATACACGGCTATTCATTGGACAAATATATTATACTAGAACTGACATGCGATTACATTTTCACGCAATTTGGGTCCATATATTCTGAGGAATCAGTACCCAGAACAACCACCCCTGGCCGTAATAACAGCCTTGATACGCCTGGGCATTGAGTCAAACAGAGATTCAATGGCGTGTTCAGTTTCAGATGCACATGCAGTTTCAACATGATACCACAGTTCAGCAGGAGCAGTGACTGGCGTATTGTGAGGAGCCAGTTTCTCGGTCACCATTGCCGAGATGTTTTCAGTTGGTAAGAGATACGGAGAATGTGGTAGTCAGAGCAGTAGACGTACATTTTTCTTATCCAGAAAGGCCCGTACATGACCTGCAACATGCGGTCGTGCATTATCCTGCTGAAATGTACGGTTCCGAAGGGAACGAATGAAGGGTAGAGCCACGGGTCGTAACACATCTTAAACGTAACGGACACTTTTCAAAGTGCCGTCGATGCGTACAAGAGTTGACCGAGAGGTGTAGCCAATGGAATCCCATACCATCAGGCCGGGTGATACGCCAGTATGGCGATGACGAATACACGCTTCCAAAGTGCGTTCACCGCCATGTAATGATGCTGTAAACAGAACCTGGATTTATCCGAAAAAATTACATTTTGCCATTCATGCCTGCAGGTTCGTTGTTGCGTACACAATCGCAGGTGCTCCTGTCTGTGATGCAGCTTCAAGGGTAACCGCAGCAATGGTTTCCGAGCTGATAGTCCATGCTGCTGCAAATGTTGCCGAACAGTTCCTGCAAATGGTTGTTTTCTCGCAAACGTCCCCATCTGTTGACTCAGGGCATGAGAAATGGTTGCACGATCCGTTACAGCCACTCGGATAAGATGCCTGTCATTTCGACTGCTAGTGATACGAGGCCGTTGGGGTCCAGCACGGCGTTCCTTATTGCCCTCCTGAACCTACCAATTCCATATTCTGCTAACAGTCATTGCGACCAACGCGAGCAGCAATGTCGCGATACGATAAACCGCAATCGCGATAGGCTACAATCCGACCTTTATCAAAGTCGGAAACGTGATGGTACGATTTCTCCTCCTTTCACGAGACATCACAACAACGTATCACCAGGCAACGGCGGTCAACTGCTGTTTGTGTATGAGAAATCTGTTGGAAACTTTCCTTATGTCAGTTCGTTGTAGGTGCGGCAGCCGGCGCCAACCTTGTGTGAATGCTCTGAAAAGCTAATCATTTGCATATCACAACATCGTCTTCTTGTCGATTAAATTTCGCGTCTGTAGCACGTCATGTTCGTGGTGTAGCAATTGTTATGGCCAGGAGTGTATAATCTAATAGGGTAAGGTGGTACAATTTCGATCATTTCGGAGAAATGTTGTTGTTACTGGAAATATGTTGAGTAAAGAAATAATTTTAACTATGGCACTTGTTCTTGGATGTTTAACGAATATGTAATACAAATATTAGACCATTAGAAAAGTTAGTGTAAACACAAAAAAAGGTTACAGAACTGTGAAAAATCTATCGAAAATGTACCACACTAGGTACATTTATGATCACTTCCTCGTAAAATCTTTATCACTGGCTTCTTCCACATAAAAAGCACTTGTTCCCTCGTGCACCAACGCATACTTCGTAGTACCAAACATTGCAATAACATAAAATTTGCCAGCGCGTGGAAACTAGAAAATTTATAAGAGCGCGTTCGACGACGTTGCTGCACGTGCCTCTTAATAGAAAAAAATTGATATCTCCGTAGCGCAAAGTGGTGTATTCTTGGAATAGACAGGAGGAGCTGTAGAAACCTGCTACACTACAACGCCACACAAAGACAAGTGCTACCAACACTACGAGACTGACAAATTATGTTGATCAGAATTGTACCTATATCTAATTTGTACCACCCTACCCTATAAGTCGTTATTATTGGCTAGCGTGTTCCTAAAGTTTTCGTAAAACCAAATTAATCTTCCCCAAGGTCGGATCCCACCAGTTTTCCATTCGTCTGTAAGTAATTCGTGTTATTATTTTGACTTATTAAACTGATTGTTCTGTAATTTTCACATTTGTCTGCACTTGCTGTTTTAGGAATTCGAATTACTATAGTCCTCTTGAAGTCTTAGGGTATTTCTTCTGTCTCATAGAATTTGCATACAAAGTGGAAAATATTGTTCGTTAGTGGCTGTCCTAATTATGACAGCAGTTCAGACGGAACGTCATCTACTCCAGGGCCTTGTTTCTACTTAAATCTTTTAGTGCTCTTTCAAGTTGTTCTTGCAGTATAGTATGTTTGACCTCGTCTTCCTGTACTTTATCTTCAGTTTATAGATTACCGCCTTCAAGTTTATTTCCATTGTACAAGCCTTCTATATATTCATTCAACATTCAGCTATCCCTTCTTTGCTTAGTACGGGTTTTACATCTGAGTTCTTGATATTCATACCGCTGCTTTTCTTGTCCCCAAATTTCTCTTTTATTTTCGTGTAGGTGGTATCTATCTTTCCCCTAGTTACACATCGTTCTACGGTCTTCCATTTCCCCTCAAGCCACTCCTCCTTAGCACATCCTGTGAACCTTGTTTTTTAGACTTCTGTGCTCCCTTTTACCTGCTTCATTTGATGCATATTTTCTCCTTTCATCAGTTAAGTTCACTGTGTCCTGTGTTATCCAAGGATTTCTGTTAGGCCTTGTCCTTCACTCTGCTTGATCCTCTGCGTCCTTCATTACTCTATCTCTCAGAGCTACTAATTATTATTCTACTCTATTACTTTCCCCCGTTTCAGACAATCCCTGCCTATTGCTCTCAGATGCTATAAATCTACAAAAGGCTGTGTGTCAAAGGGCTCGAGGTATAGAGCTCATAATACGAGGAATGTAAGCAAATGTATCAGGATTGCAGTAGTTACTCATGGATTGAGACTTAAGTGAGGTATAGTAGCAAAGAGATATGCATGAAAGGAATCGTCTGATAAATGGCTTTCATGAGAACGTCATTGACTACAGCATCAAACCAGGTTTCACTTTGTGTTTCGCACTGTGACACAGTTCATGAATGCAACCCTACAAATCAGGCTTGGAACAGCATGAAGACAAATCGTCCGCTTCATCATCGTCATCGAATTTTCTCCGCGCCTTCAGAAGGGCGACTTAACGTACCGATGTGCAATGCGGGATACCGTCTTTGCCCTGTCAGCTCTGATTACAGTAAATTACTGTTAATGTGCAGCACTACACGCAAAGCATCTAGATCCTGCGTTTTCACCGACCAAACCTTAATAATTTTTTGGATGCTCAATACAATAGAAAAGAAAACAAAGTACCCAGGGAGTAAAATATCTCGAGTTTAGGCCCTGAGATTCTACCCGGTCTCTGCTCTGGCTATGCTGCGTCGAGTGTGCCCAGGGCCTTAAGGTGTAATACTGATATATTTATGATTATAATTTTCATACACTAGTCAGGAGTAAAATATAGGGAGCATAAGGTTATTTACAACTTGTACAAAAACCAGACAGCGGTTGTCAGAGTTGAAGGGCATGGAAGGGATTCAGTGGTTGGAAAGGGAGTAAGACAGGGTTGTAGTCTTTCTCCAATGTTATTTAATTTGTACATTGAGCAAGCAATAGAAGAAAGCTAGGAGACATTTGGAGAAGGAAATAGAGTTCAGGGGGAAGAATTGAAAACATTGTGTTTAGCCGACTACATAGTAATTCTGTCAGATACAGCAAAGGACCTAGAAGAGCAATTGAACGGAATGAACAGTGCGCTGAAAGGTGCATATAAGATGAACATTAACAAGAGGAAAACTACGGCAATGGAGTGCAGAGTAAGAAAATCAGGTGATGCTGAGGGAATTAGATTAGGTAACGAAACAATAAAGGAGGTAGATGAGTGTTGTTACTTGGGCAGTAAAATAACAAATGATGGTCGCAGTACAGAGGATATATAATGCAGTATGGTAATGGGTAGAAAAGCGTTCTTGAAAAAGAGAAATTTGTTAACATCGAATATTGATTTAAGCCTAAGGAAGTACTTTATGAAGGCGTTTGTATGGAGTGTTGCCTTATATGGGAGTGAAACATGGACGATAACAGAGGATTGAGGCTTTTGAAATATGGTGCTACAGAAGAATGCTGAAGATGAGGTGGGTGGATCGCGTAACTAATGCGGAGGTAGTGAACGTAATTGGGGAGAAAAGAAATTTCTGGCATACCTTGATTAAAAGAAGGGATAGATTGATAGGACACATTCTTAGACATCAAGGAATTGTGAATTTAGCGTTGGAGGGAAGTCTGTGGGGTAAAAACCGCAGAGGAAGACCAAGAGATGGATATAGTAAGCAGATTCAGACAGATGTAGGTTGCCGTTCTTATGTGGAGATGAAGAGGCTTGCTCAGGATAGGGTATTGAGGAGAGCTGCATCAACCAATCTCCGGACTGAAGACCACAACAACAACAACAACAGTCTTTATATTACCCCACCAATTACTGAGGAAAAAACCCAAATATACTTTTATAGCAGTGCTTTGTCAAAAGTGGGGCAGGACATTTTGATAAGTGCATAAAAGTAAATTTAATTTCGATAGCAAACACACTGTAAATGATGACGTGCCTTACGTACTGTGGTAGTGAATAATAGCCGTAAGGTTGGCAGCAGTATATTCAGGGTGCCGCGACGCCCTTTGAAGGCGATGAGTGGTGAACCGCAGCGGAGTGTGAGACATGTGGGCTTGGTTAGGGTGGGGCTGCTCTGGCGGCTGTGGGACCACCTCTCCCCACCCCGCTCCCTTCACCTCACCGCCGATGCCGCAGCATTCCTGGCGTGCCTGCCGCGTCTGCCAGGCGGGCACATAGCGGCGCCTGCGGGCCAGGCAACCCTCATTACTGCCGCGGCAGGGGGGATGCATTGAACACAGGGGCTGCCTGCCGTCTGCACGGGGCTACGCGTCCTGTTGGTACACTCCATCATACCAGCAGTCTTTTGTATTAAATTACCTTTATCATTATACTAATGTGGTGTCACTTCTATTTTGTACAGAACTGGTAAAGGAGTCTTAAAACAATCAAATTGTAAAGTATAGGTTGGAATTAATGAGTACGATGAAGGTAGTTTCCATGTTCGCGCAAGACTTTCGTCAAGCCACGACGGAGAAATGAATGAGACACTCGTCCACATGTTCATTCCTGTGAAACCCGTGTTTTAATAGCCATTGTTGTTTAGAAGTACATGGGGTGAAAATATATGTGGAAAACACTGTATTTCGCACTGGTGTCTGTATGTATATATGTGTATGTAAATATCATAATTTTGGTTTACTCCGTCCTCTCCCCACCTTGCAGTCCTAGGCTGAACCACTCTGCGCCTATCTACTACCTGCATGTACCGTAAATCAACGTTGTGTTGATCCCCACCACCACCTTACATCTCTCTTGTTGCCTCTCCCATTCCATCACCAGAGAGCGTTACTCGAAACGCAGTAGCCAGAGATGACGGTCGTTTTACAGTATGAAAGAAGTTTTATGTCATTTTTTATATGAAAACTAATTTTCGTGTGTATGAGTGACTATTTCATGTCTCTGGCAAACGTCTTTGTGGTGACTTGCAAATAATTATCATTATACTAGCTTATATCCCCGTGCTTCGCAACGGTTGTTAAACAGGGACCTGTGTATATCATGGTTTTTTAGGGTTACGGACGTAGGTCAGCACAAACAGAATACTTGTTTGTTTTCTCCGTCAATAAACACAGTTCTTCTCGCCAAGATGTCAAATTTAAGTAGCAGTCATTGTCGGAAACAGTGAATGTCCATAAAGGTTTTCATACAAAAAGTGAAATTAATTTAAGTCTTAACTCCGGAACGATGTAAATCAATGTTAAGCTGTGTTCATAAAGTTAAGACTGCGGTGTGTAATTGTCTGTTTGGCGTAAGCTTCTGAAAACACTTCCATCGTTGAGATGAGAAATGGCAATAATAATAACAATAATAATAACAGCGCCATTGGTTGTATGGTGTAGCACTAAACTCTTTATCTCTCACAGTAAGTGTATACTGAAGTTTTAGAATGTTGCAGTGTTGCAAGGGGAACAATGTAGTTATTCTGTATGCAGTGCTCCATATTATCGAAAAGTCGACGAATACTAAAAGAGTTCACGTTTGTTTAAATAAGACGCCACGGTGGTGTCAATGTGCGATAAAGTATGTCTGGAGGTATCGTTGAAGGAATGGCGTCAGCTGATCGTCTGTATAGAACTTCAAATTAATTATGGTATTTCCAGTGAATTGTCTTTACTGTGTTAGCAGAATTGACCACTCTTTCAGCTAATAAAAGTCCTGCAGTGATTTCTTCGTAAAGCATGAAGTTAAAATCGATCTTGTGTAATAGAACTATATATTCAGAAGTCGGATTATAACTCAAAGTACAATTGCCTCTGAAAAAGAACACGTCTTTATCTATCTTAATGTAGTCTGCACCAAAAGTAAGTGATTGCAAATTTTAATCACAGTATTGCTCCGAACAATTATGAAAGCAGGGAGGTTTCTGATGAGTGTCGCTCGCGTGTGTTTGTTATCTCCAGTGGCAGGGACAGAGCACAAATAACTCTGGAGTGAACATCCAGATGCGCAGAACAGATTTTCTGTCCTCAACATTATGGTGGAAATATCGCCTGATATTGGGGAAAATCTACTAATCGATGACTTTACCTTGGTCCTTTTTAGTTCATAAAACCTTTGTAGACGGACATACATAGCTGAGATGATGCATCATTAATAAAAGGGTCCGCTGCAGATGTTTACAAACAGCTGCACCGGCCCTTTTATCAATGACGCATTTTTGTTCAGTTAAGACGGATGACTACGTGTGATTGGCCATTTTAGCGATGCTTCCTCGACTTTCTTGTTGCTTCTGTGACACATTTATTTAGATATTCTTTCATGTTACTTGGTTGATCTGCTAAAAGGAGGTGGGGCTTCTTTGCAGCCAATGCGGTACAAATCAATCGTAGGAGCAAATAAAAGTGTGGAAAGAGTGGATTTGTTTCGATATCACTTGGTAATTCCAGCTTAATGTTGAGAAGACGCACAGAATCTAATGCTCACTCCATAGATATTTTTACTGTATGTGTAACTTAGTGGTTATACTCGTCGAAAGATGCATTTCTTTTCTTTTTATGACATGGGAAAGCATATGGGATACAGCTTGGAAGAAAAAAAAAGTGTCCTACCTGTGTTAAACTTTACTTGCAGTGTCAGCGGTTTAGTTTGCTGTCGTAGGCAACGAACTATTCGCCTTAGGAGGATGATTAATTTACTGACCAGAACAGCATAAGTTTTTTATTTCATCTTGAATATCAAGAATTATTCCCTTTATTCTACGTGACTGATATTTGAAACAGCATTCAAAGACCGTTGCCAACATCAGTGCACAACGCCGCCGCAATAAGTAAATTTGTACCCCGTCTTGTAGTGTATTACACTAAAGTTATGAGAATGAAAAAAAAAAGCAGCAACGCAATAATTAGTTATTTGGTGTAGTATGTAACTAATGTCGCCTCACTTTGACCTTTCCTGTACTATGGCGGTTTCGAGGCATTCCTATCCAGAATGAACTCAAAAATGTAATGAGGATACACCGAAATCAGAAAAGGAACTACATAAATTCTATTTTGCTTGCAAACAATTCTCATGTAAATTAGAGCATCGATAGACGCGAAGGAATGTCGTTTTTAAAATACTTCTGTTACTGAGGGAATAAGCACAACACGATCATCTGTTGTTTCTATGCAACTCTAAAAAACCAACACCACCTTTAATGGTTCGTTACTGTTCTATGGCATACCCATCGAAAAGAAATAAAAAATAAAAAAAAAGTAAATAAATAAAAAATGCAGCATCGCCAACTATTATTTCTTTGGTGCACTACGTAACTAACAGTGGCTCTATTTACTTGCAGCGGCAGTGGTTTAGTATGTTAACGTTGGCAACGAAATATTCGCTTTATAGGGATCATTAATTTACTGATCAGAACAACAGTAATTATTTATTTCACATTATGAACACTAATAATTATTCCGCTCATTGTACATGACCGATTTTTAAAAAAGGGTTCAACAGCTGTTACCAATATCTGCATCTCTGCCGTAAGGAAAATCGTAGCCATTGTGTGATTGTATTACACATTAGTTATGAGAATAAACAACGCAGCAACGCCATCTATTAGTCATTTGGTATACTACGTCAGTAACAGCACCTCTATCGGGTCATTGCTATACTACGCTGCATTTCATAGATAGCATACACCAGAAACTACAAATTGCGATATCTTTTCTTCCCCTGATCCGATTTTGATGAAATAAAACTTACATGTTGCCTCAAGGTACTCTCAATTGACCTATGAAACCTCCTGAATGTTCGTTTAGTAATATTGGAGATTCGCTATTTCACACAACACTTATAAGCGTAGCATACACATAAAATTTCAATTTACGATATCTATCCGTCCTTTGATCCGATTTTGATGAAACTAAGCCTATGTTACTCTCCAAACTATTCTCAATTTACCTGTGGAAACCCATGAAAATTCGTGTGGTACTTTTGGAGATGACCTTAAACAAATAGACACACATGATGGATTCTAAGCAAATGATTACATTATTATAACTTTCTTTTCTCTGATTCAATTTTAAGTATTGAATCCTTTATGTAACCGCACGACATGTTCACGTTACATGTGAAAACCCCATTAAAATTTGTCAAGTAGTTTAGCAGATAGGCGTGTTCAAAGAGACAGACAGACATGACGGTAGTTGATAAAATATTTCACATTACGATATTACTTTTTTCCGTGATCCGATTTTTATGAAACGAATTCTACAGGGTATCCAGAGTTACGCTCCAGTTACCTGTGAAAACCCCATGCAAATTCGTGATGTAGGTTTGAAGCTAAGAGGTTTTTAATGGTTGAAATACCAGACACGACGGTTACTGAAAACACTTAAAATTACGATATCCTTTTTTTCCGCGATCCGATTTTGATAAAATTATGCCTATATGTTGACCCAAATTTTTTTCATGTTTCCTGTGAAAACCGCATTAAGATTCGTCCAGTTGTTTCGAAGATGGAAGGGAACAGGCCTACTTTTACAGATTTACTATTAGTATAGATTGTTGAGTTTTGAAACATTACCAATAATATCAAATTCAAATGTTTGTAAATTATCGGACCATTGCGTGGTCATCAGTCCGTAGCTTACAGACTACTTAAACTAAGGTAAACTAACCCCTATGCCCCAGGGAGGACTCGAATCTCCGACGGCGAGCAACCGCGCGCTCCGCAGCGAGGCGTCTTAGACCGATCGGCTACTCCACCGCGGCACATTACCAACAATACTCTAGTTCGGTGATTCTTAATCTTTTCACCACTTTGACATCATTCTAACAGTTACAGCTGTCATAGGTATCCTTCGAGTAACATTAGTAAAAGAGATGCTATTGCAATAGAAGACAATAGTATATTTTTTTCTAATTTCCTTTCATTTCGTTCCTATACAATTATCCCTTAAACACCATTCCTCAGACCCAAAATTTTCCATTGATATTTGAAGTTTGGTAACGAGCGTCACAATTATGTCTTACGTACCTGGATGTGGAACAACAGAATCCATTTTCTCACCAAGGTTCCCAATGATTTGAAAAAAAAAGTCGCAAATTTCTAAATTTGTCTGTTTTCATATTAGTCACACCAGTAAGCCTATTTTATAGGTAAATGTACCAAACCGATGATTGTCCTTTTGCTTAGGTAAAATGAAGTCCTCAAGTTCCCAAACTCTTATTCTAAAATTGGGTTGATCTTCAAGCTTACCTGTTGATTCAATTTTCCATGTACTAGAAAACATGAACAGATTAATTACCCAATCATTATTGTTTGCATCATGTGAACAGGAATATCAATTAAAATGTTTTACAGTTGCAATAAGTAGTCATAATTTACTATCAAATGAACTTTTCAATGTATATCGGAAGATTATAAAGCCTCAGGTTTGTTTACATGGCACTGAATCATTGCGAAGAAAAAAGCAAGGTTTTAAAGACTAGGAGTGAGTGTTGTCATGGATTTTCTAAAGCTTCAGGCACATTGCTGTATGTGATGTTTCATAAACCGCCAAATGTCTATTTGTAACAGTAATTTTATCCATTCGTTTAACATTCAGAATTTAATAATTTAAAAAGGTCTTTGATGTTAAAACTGATCTCTGCAAGGTGTTTGGACATCCAATTTGGGACGTTCTATATGAGGCGATCAGTTCCAAAACTCAACATGTCCATGTGAGGGGAAACGGAGACAAGTGGAAAAAACTACTAGGTCATTTTATACTGAAATTAAAAATGTGTAAAAAATAAATTAAATGTGTGAAATTATTTATGGTACGTGGTAGTTGCTATAAAATACGTTGCAAATTTTCATAGGTAATTGCATATGTTAAATTGGCATGTTGACTTTTGGAAAGCACGAGAACTAGTTTAGTTTTGGGACCAACATACATGGACACAATGAGGTCTTGAAGGGATATTTAGTCAACGGTAATTCATAGTTTTAAGGAGATCCAGAATTCAGTTCGAAAAATTGGTGCCTATGCGTAAACTACAGGTAACCTTTGCAGGAATAAAAACATATATGTTTCAGAACCATTCTTACCTGGATCGTTTCTCTTGGTTTCCTTCTATGGGGCGATATCTTGTTTCCTTTTACTACTGCGTCCTTATTCAGTGGCAGTAAAAATACGGTCACAAACTCTGAGACTAGCCTCTTACGATCCATTTCCCTCAGCATCTTTAAGGCACTGCACTCAACAATACTGCATGTTGTCCATTGGTCGAAACCCAGAGCAGAAGTGCATTGTTGTTAAATCGTTTGAATTTCTTATGCAGATTGTTCTCAGGTAGGTATTTATGCTTGTTATAAGGTTATAAACGTGATCAATACAGCTCTGTTCCGTTGTAAACGATACTGTTCAATTAACATAGTTTCCTCCATGTCTTGTTGAAGTTAAAAGAAATTAATCGTTTAACACTCTAATACGACCGCTTTGCTGTAGTACATTAATTACAGACATAATAGGTAAACATTTACGTGAGAAACATTGAAATTCCCCTTTGACATACAAAGTTCTGCACACAGCATGCAATGGCCATATAAAGTTTCGGAACCAAATTCAAATTTCACTGCTTAATATCCATGGAAAATGAGAAGTTTTGGAAGGTACTCTTGCCACATTACAAAGGAAACTACAAAGAGTCTGAAACAAGCGATTTATCTATTTTAGATATTTTGAACACGTTAGGCTTTGTAACTGACCGCTTCATATATAATAAGCAACCAACAAATGAAGTGATAGTAAAATGCATTATTCTTGCGACTAAATGATGTTCCTTATATTATGCTATTGACTTATTTTCTATTTTTATATACATATTTTGAACAGACTCCTTCATAACCTTTATTCTATATATAACCACTGGAATAGTAAACCAGTTACAATATTGCGAAATGCTCATTTGCTTTTGACCTTAAAATCATAAACATTCAAAAATATCCATCACGAAGTTGTAGGTTTTTTCGATAGCATCTGAGATGTGTTATGTATAGGACCAAATATCATTGGCTCCGTGAAAAATATTACAGAAGAATAAGAAATCGGTGTAATGAACTATCATCATAAAAATGGCGATAGAGATGCCGTTACTAAAACCTACAAAATTTAGACGCACGCTCCATAGAGTGGTACTAACTACAGAAGGAAGTGCTACTAAATTAGTTTTCAGAAATCGATAGAGCAGAACTCAAAATATCTCGGTGGACAGAGAAACAACAGGAAGGGGTTTCAATAAAGATAAAGCATGATTACGTCAAATATTGAATTTGAAATCATCTATCTGTCTCAGAAACCCTAGATATGCGAATAAAATGGCAAAAATATAGACATAGTAGCTACCCTGAAAACTGTTGTAATAAATAAACTATCGGGCTAAATTTCAGAAACATAGTCCTGTGGTATTAAATTGCCAGTTGGTGAAGTGGAATATATGGAATAACGTGTGAGAAAGTGACGACAGAGTGAAAAATAAAGAGATGAGTAGTGCTTCCAAAACACGTATAATCTCATGATGTCTGATGAAACGCAGTTCGCCCTTGAGTGAATGTACTCCGTTAACATGACTGAAAGAATGGGGAGCTTCGTGGTATCCGAGTGACGCGCTGAATTACGGGTGGTCGTAAAGATGTGCTGACTGATAGTAAGCAGACACGAATGTCACGCCTTGTCAACGACAATCGATTCGCTATTAGAACAGGAATTGCAACTGCTAACGAATGCAGGAAAGTGCCACGAGTCTCTTAGTAAACAACGTGAAGGTAACTACGTGCAATGAACATGGGGTGTCGGGTGCAGGGAATATGTGCTAGAAGATCACTGCTTACAGTGGCCCGCAGCACATTAGGATGGACATCTTGAAGGATTTAACTGTGCCTAGAGGCTCACTGTCGGTTTGCGGTGGGTTTCCGAGAGTGAAACCATTGTATGTCGAGTATAGGTGGTTACTAATTGTTGATTCTTCATTTTATACCTACAGATGGAGTTATGCAGGGCTGTATGCACAAAGGACGGCATGATAAAATGGTATATTGAGCTGAACATGTATGGTATCATACCCATTTTCCATACTCGCTGAAATAATCACTTGTACTAGTCACAATGCGCTTTAAAAATATAGACTCGGAATAAATTTCCTAAATTATAAAATAACCTTAAATATTGAAGAAAGGAAAATAAATAATTGTTAAAAAGAGCGTATTCTAGTTTCTGCAGTCGAGTGACACAAAACAGGGAATTACGTTTCTTTCTGCTTAAAGACGTTCGGAAAAATGGAAAGAGGTCTTGAAAGTAACAATAAATTATGTTAGATACGTAAATATGAACTTAAGTGTCGAGCTTGACATCTTTCAAAACCTGAGTTCACTTAATGATCACAATACATTACAAATTAGTCACATTAAAGTAATTTAGGCGTAACTATGACGATAACATAATTACCTAGAGACCCAAAATATAAGGTACAACCCCATAGACTGACCAGCGATATTTCGGTAATGCATATGGAAAAATTGAACTTGTATTCTAACAGCTGAAGGCAGGCCACTGTCTTTCGCACATTTATATTGTGTCTCTACTTTTGGACGTATCTAAAAATACAGACACTATAAAAGTGATTGTATTTATTGTCTCCAACACCCAATCTCCGAGGTGATGCAAAGTTAAGTCAGATCGGTAAGGAAAAAGAGATATTGGTCCAAGGAAATTAAATAATGGATAGCTGGTATTTAACCAGTAATGTGAGCTACGTGGTATATTTTGTCAGGACGAGAAGCATATCCGGAAAGCCTCATAGTGAACCAAGATAGTGCTCACGTCCTTCCAGAAGGACGAGAATGGCAGCTTACGTTTTTAATCTTGTATGTAAGAATTCGTGCACATGGTCATATTTTATTTATTTAAATACCCTGCTCCCACTACAGATCAATTTTAGCTTCTTTTGTCGATTGGCAAGTGGTTGGATATGTCTGCGAACTTGAGGTTCATACAAACAATATTGAAACTTCCTCTAGTTGAGTTTGTAATTCTTGAACATGCTTCAGTTTTTGAGACATTTATATGTATGTAATTCATGTTAAATGTTGCTTTAATACTAGTGATTTACAGACTAAAATTTTGAAACATTCATTTTGACATCATTCCAGAAAGAAGAGCAGTATTGCAAAACTAATGACGTTGATTATGAAGAAAATCACTTACAAAGATCTCGTGAAGTCATATGAATGTAATTAATAGCTTCCGAGAAAAAAATTAAACCAAAATAATTCCGCGCAATCTGGGTCACGGCGTCTACTGACCCAAAGAGGAGAATCCCCGTTTGTGTTTCGATCTGTTACAAATTTTAACTTCGACATTCAGTTTAAGTCGACATCACGAAGAATCTGAGATATTCAGATATTCTATTTGTTATCACACGATTCCTTAGTCAGATATGCTCACTTTTAACTCTCTGTCAAAAGTGTCATAAAACTCTCCCTATAACCAAGATTTCTCTTATCTCATGACTCCAATAGTGTTCCTCAGTCACCTAATTCTTACTGGCTGGGCTAAAACTCACCAGTCTAGAGCTAAGTCGTTCGTATGCTCCTTTCATAAAAATTTGATTCCACTCTACTTGACCATGCTCAATAATATATTGTAATAATATTTAATTACAATATTTTATTAGTATTCGATCACCTTTAGATAATGAACAGAAAGTACCAATTACCGGTGTCGCGCATGAGATCAAATAATTTATAGAATGGATTTTGAAACTCTCAGAGTGTCAAAGACTTCAATTTAAAGTTTAAAATTCCCGTTTATTTGACAGTAGGTATTATTTTCTTCGAGGTAACAATTTCTTTTGACATTAAAATAGTTTTGAGTAAATAGGGTACAGCGAGGATAAAAAATAGTTTCAACTTTCATAAAATTCTTTCGGAAAATTGTTAATTCTACTTTTGTTCTATCCATTTAATATCTCTTATCCTAAACTTCAAATTTGGTTCTACACAACTGTCAGTCATATATGTTATGTTGTTATTCGATTTATTCTCCCGATTGCACAAAAGTGCATTACAGTTAGGCTGTTCCAATAGTGGCCGGGGATATTTGAATAAGGTAAATTATGGGCCGATACATAACTAAATTGCATGGTCGGTTACCTTAAAATATTCTATTTTCTGTTTAATACTAATTAGCTCTAGTAATATAATCATTACAATAATATTTACGATAGTAATTTCACCTTAATGGATTGCAGTCGTTATGAAAACTTTCTGTTCCCGTAAATCCCCTGCTGCGTCCACAGATGAATTGTTTATGACCGGTCGCACCGTCACGGTATTCATGATATCAAGTGGTACCCGTTTGGCATTGTATCCGTTCACGTTTGTCGGCATCTAGAACACGTGACCATTTCGTCTGGAAGCATCTGTTTCCATTCCATGGCCTCATCTTATTTCTGTTAGAACGTTCCACGGTATCTCTGCTTGTGCTGCTGCTCTTGCTTTCGAAAGACACTTTGGTTTCTTCTGCAGAATGAAACACACCTGTCGTTCCCACCTATGTCGTTTCAGGGGTGTTTTACGTTGTGATAGCTAGTTTGAAGGCTGCAATACCCACATTTTTCTTCGTCAGACCAAATCCTCTTTTTCCGAAATGTATTGTTCTGTTGGCAAGAGGGGTTTCCAAATATTAAGTAAATATATTTGGATGTCAGTCGGGGTACCATATGCACATTTTTTGTTAAAAGATTGCTGTTGCCCATAACTTTATATTAACTTAATATTATCGTCGGCACAAAAACGTATATGGCACACCGTAAGTTTTACTGCCTTCTAAATGTGATATACCTTTCATCGCTGCTTCAACTGCCTCCTTCATAGACTATTCGTCCCATTCCATTCTACTGCCTTTCCGTTTATAGATCCTCACCATCTGAAGTAACAGAAGGGATATTTGTTACAATAGTACTAAAAACCAGAAAATCTTTTTTAAATGTCCTTTATCCCATTTTAGTCAGTTTTCCACGGCTATTCATAAAGCCACTTTCTTAGTTATTCAGATAGCCCCAAAGTACACTTAAACGCTATTGCCAAGTATATCCCCAATGGGCTAACAAATAGCTGCACAATTCACCAATACGGCCTAGGAAGGACCCAGTATCATGCCTGAACTTATTTCATGGCTTTCATTTCTTATAAACTGCAAAAAACTCCATTGCGAACGCGATGTTAGTTTTACAAAATGTGCAAAGAGAATTTGTGAGTCACTTACCTTCTACAGATTAAATAAATATTACGTCAATTATTGAAGTCAGAAAACAAGATAGATGTGTTAATTGGTTAGACAAAACCTCCGAAACAAGAAACACTCCAATAATCGCGTCTCCACTTTTATGTTACTGCGGCGCACAGGTGAGAGCTCAGAATTATTCATATAGTCCCTCTTTTCAATTAGCCCCGCTCCACTCTAAGGGTGACATTTATTTAAAATATCCTCACGACGTCTGACGGACTGCAACATCTTAGTTACGTGATTAACATGCTAGTTGATAGTTCTATAGAAATAATTTTTGATGGCCTTCGGTATGTCATCTTGATTCTGAAACTGATCATATTTAAATGACAGTAAATTCTAATATAAACTAATAGACACTAATGGTTCAAATAGTGAAATATTCACAAAATAACTTCACCACCATCACAAGATGATAATAATGTCAAACTGTATTCGTTTGCTATTTTCGTGTGGAGAAGAGAACATACTGACAAACATTTGCATGACAGACAAGAAATAAATGTGTAATAAACAAATACATAAATAAAACAGCTATTGGTATGTAACTTAAGTGAATAACAACTGAAGTGCGGTGCTACATCCACATGTACATGGGTTACTCTGCAGATCACATTTAAGAGCGTGGCAGAGGGTTCATCGAACCACCATTATACTATTTATCATCCCATTTCATTCTCGAATATCTCTCCGTTCGAGCTCTGATTTATCATATTTAATGCTGTTGATAATTTCTGCGTATGTAAGTGGTCTTCACCAGTATATTTTCGTATTCGTAGGAGAATGTTGGCGATTGGAGTTTCGCAAGTAACCCATGCCGCAGTGATATGCGTCGTTGTAATAATGAATCCCATCCCAGATCCGGTATCATTCCCGTAACGCTGTCTCCCTGCATCGCTATAATACGAAACGAGCCGCCCTTCTCTGGACTCTTTCGATGCCCTCCGTCAAACTCACCTGAGAAGCATTCCACGATGCCGCGGGGAGTAGCCGAGCGGTTTAAGGCGCCTAGCTGCGGAGCGCGTGGTTGCTCGTCGTCGGAGGTTCGAGTCCTCCCTGGGGCATGAGTGTGTGTGTTGTCCTTAGGTTAGTTTACCGTAGTTTTTAAGCTATGGACTGATGGCCAGGCAGTTTGGTCTGATAGATTTACAAACATTTGACATTTTTTGCATCCCACACGAAGCAACAATACTTCAAAACAGGACGGACAACCGTAGTGTAAGCAGTCTGTTGCATCTTTTAAGCGTTCTGCCAATAAAACCCACGACATTTTTTACATGTTATTCCAAGGTTATGTCTGAAATAATAGTAATTCCTAGGTATTTTGTGCAGATTACGGTCTTCACTTTTGATTGATTTAAACAAAGTTTAATGGATCTCTTTTCGCATTCATGTGGACGACTACACACGTCTCATTATTTAAAGTCAATTGCCAATTTTTACACCTTACTGATATCTTGTTAACATCGTTCTGCAGTTGGTTTTGATATTCAGATTATTTTACCTGACAGCTAATGACGGCGTCATCTGTAAACAACCTAAGAGAGCTACTTAGATTTTTTTCCCAAATCGTTTTTGTAAATAAGGAACAGCAGAGGAACAATAACGCAACACTGTGGAACACCTGATTTCACCTCTGTTTTCGTCGATGTCTTATCATCGATTACTACAAACTGTGTCCTCTCTGACAGAAAATGCCCTATCCAATCGCTAATTTTGGGCGATATACCACAACCACGCAACTTGATTAAAAGCCGTTTGTGAGGTACGGTGTCAAAAGCCTTTTGGAAATCAAGAAATACGGAATCAATTAGAGAACCCTTGTCGATAGCACTCGTCACTTCTTGTGAGTAAAGAGCTAATTGTGTTTCGCATGGACGAAATTTTCTAAATACAGCTCGAGATAATTCATAACATTTGGATATAGGATGTACAGGATATGTTTCAAAACCGTGCTGTGAATTGACGTCAATTGAATATGCCTGTAGTTTAGGGGGTTACTCCAACTGACTTTCTTGAATATAGGTGTGAGCTGTGCAATTTCCAATCTTTTCCTACATATCCTTCTCTGAGAGACCGGTTGTATATGGCTGTTAATTCAGCAGCTATCACTTCAGCATAATCCGATAGAAATCTAATGGGTATACAGTCGGTCAAGATGACTTCTTCTTCTTAAATGATTTTAGTTGCCTCTTCTTTGGTGAATGAGTTTCTAAAAGCTATGTTTAGTAACGCTGCTTTTGTAGCTCTATCATCGGCAGGATCTCCATTACTATCACGTCTTGAGGTTATTGTTTGTATTTTGCCCCTAGTATATTTAACATATGACCAAAATCACTTTGGGTTTTCAGTCAAATTTCGAGGAAGGGTTTCATTGTGATTTCTAGGCATCGCGCATTGAAATACTCGCTAAGTTTCGAACTTCTGTGTAGGATCGCCAATCCTGGGGATTTTGTGTTCGTTTAAATTTAGCATGCATTATCCATTGCTACCTTTTATTTGTCAAAAGTGCTTATGCTTTTAATGTTTTTTCATATTTTATTGTATATTTCACAAATATTCTGTCAATATAACTAATTACCATATCTGTTTTCAAGACGAATACTGAAAATATTATTGTTTCATTGGGTGCGATTATCTTACTGAGACCATAAATGTGTTCAAATTTGCTCAGTTAAGATATTCTTGAATTCGTAACAGTTGTAAGTAGTCACATTAAGCGCTTTAATAAGGAAAGTAGTGGTCAACTTACTGCTACTAAATCCCAACGTGTCAACGAATACAGAATATTCGATCACTCTCGCAATGGCAATCCATGCCAAGGCTCTAGTTCAAGTCAACCACGTAAACAAAATACGTTTCAGCAACAACCACAGGCAGTCTAATAACGTTAAATGTTTCCGACATAATTGGAGGATGTTCCTCATGGTACGAGGCTTCTATTTGGGAGTGGAACAAGAAAGAAATTTCCTAATAGTGGTACAGTGTACCCTCCGCCACGCACTTTAAAGTAAATTGCGGAGTATATGTGTAGATGTAGATGTATGAAATGAGCACATTCATCTAGTTTATAAACGACGAGAACCAGGATGAGTGCTTCACCATTATTTGTGATGAAGTTCAGTATTCCTTGCAATTAATAGTGGTGGGAAAGGGTCGTTAACTCCATCGGTTAGGACGAGAACACTTATTTCGTGTTTGACTGACACTGACGCACATATTCACTTGTTTTTGGAAATGAAACTGACCTTTTCCTGCTGCTATCCCTTAAATTCCTCCATACTAGTTTCGGCCTTTATTGTAGGGCTTTATCATCGGATTTTATGTCTCGATATTACATTTTTGTTTACTGGTGTAACCTTAACAGATTATACACAGTTCACTTTGTTTTAATCGTAATACGTTTAGGTTACCTTTGTTAGTCTGTCAATTTTCATGGTGCTCTTCCCACCTGGTTACTAGATGAAGTCACACAGCTTCACTATAATTTGTGAATTATCTTTTACATTATATCACTTTTTTCTGTTTTTTGCGTTTCGCACACTTAAAGGCGTATATCGTTTAGAAATTCGTTTCTTCAGCGGCTTCGCCAACGTCACTAACTACGTGTATGAGATATTTATCTGTATGCGTGCGTCTTTAGTAGTTGAAAATGTTGTGTTTTGCTGGTTTGAGCAGCTTTTCAATGTTGTGTGAATGGGGGCGGGGGTTAATAGGAAAGTGAATATGGCGTTTAGCTATTTGTTTTATTAATGTGAGCAGTGAGTTGTTTGGAATGTGTTCTTGGTCATTCAAGGGTATTTTTCTTTCTGCTTTGGTTTCCTTTCCTAAGAAGAATAATTCGGTACTTACTGCGGAAGATTTTCACACAGAAACGTGTTATTGAAGCACTTGTCATGCTTCGACTGTACCGCTCCCCTGACATTAACTCAACAGGAAACACAAGGTACAAATTGTAACAGTAGATGAAAAGTAGAAATATGTGCGCTATTTGCTACATGCAGGAGATATTGTCGAACGTGAATATAGCGAGCCTGAAGAAACTTTTCAATTTTCTGCCTTGAAGTATTGAAACCACTTTGGATTCGGCAGACTGTGTTAAGCGCCGTTAAGGGGATCTTTCTTTCTTGTGCTGTGTGTTTACCGTGGTTTGAATACACTACACACGACACAAATGAGAGATGAACATCTTTCTGAGTCATTGCTACTCTTCTTACTAGCTTGAGTGCTTCTTCACTTGTACATATTGTAACAACTCTTTCAATCACAGCATTGCTATTAAAAATACTGTAGGATTATCTCCAACAGATAATCCTGTTTCGGTCATAAATATACGAAGTTCACTTAATATTAAGAAAAAGGATAAAGTCGGACAGTAATTAGAAGAGAAAACTGAGGCAATTTACTGTATATAACGGTACTTCTTCGTAAGTTCCGGAGTCGTTAAAAGTGCATATCATTAAGGTTGACAGGTATGACTAAATTTTCTCCCCCGTCAAATGTCGCCATAACTACGCCAGTTGCGAATTCTAGAGGACTGGTGGCACTTCATTGAAAGAGTCGTATTAATTGCTTACTTATAAAGATATTCAGCGACCATTATTGAGGAATAGAGAGACTCATTAACTTATTAATATTGTTTTAAGCCCATGTCGAGGAGTTAAGTGAAAGTTACTACTACATTGAAATATTGTCGTCACTCAGAAATTATCAAACAAAAATTATATCTTAATTAACACTGGTGCCTATTTATTAATTCAGTAATGAGAGCTGTTAATTGAAATCAGTCTACGATATTTAAAGAAGCCAAGTTACGTGAATATCTGCTTAAATATGGCTACCGCGTGCAGCCTAGTCTCTTACGAGGGTTCACTGGAGCATTTAATTTAAACTCCGAATTACTAAGTTCGCCGCAAATTGAACATTAGTGAGAGGCAAAGTTATAATTGGGCTGCATATTCGTGAAGTGAGCCTCCCACGAAGTTGTACAACTACAGATAAATACATCGTATTTCGGTCTACACAAGAAGCTACGCCTGTATCTCCGCCTCCTCCTGTCGTATTACGAGCCACAAACCATACATTGGGGACGAATATCGAATAAATATGCCTTGGAGAATGATATTGACTGGTGGCTCAAATGTCCCTCAAAAGTACGGCTCATATAATTCCCTCGGAGTAATCGGTAAATCTGAGTAATACCCAAAAAATTCTGCATTGAACATAAATTTATTTATTGTTACAGATCGATTTCGGCTACTGAATAGCCATCTTCAGTGCAACTTGCACAGTCGACTAGAAAACATTACTTAATTTTACTAATCCAGCCACAAGGCATAGTTACGTGCTAATTTAGTAATTCCGAAAATCTATCTGTTTGTCGTAACGACGAAGTCATCAGAATTTTCTATTAGATTCCAGATAATGTTTTTTCGTATACTAGTCGCGATTTAGAATGAATGGATTACATAACACCGTCTGTTCAATTTTTTTTCCTTTCTCCAAATATAGCAATAAATTCTAAGTTCATTTGAATCTATTGATATTGTAGATAGAGGAAGTTAATTAGCTGACAATTTCGTTCCCGGTGATTGTTTATTATCGACATTATATCAAATAATTTAACAATTTTAAATATTACACAGTTTAAGAAATTTTATTTCTATAAACCTAACACAGCTTTTCTGGAAAGAAAGGTAATTTTTTTAATATGAAAATGTATTCATACATATTTTAACGAACAATAAAGACCAAAGAGTTTTGAAAAACTACGTGTCCATAACGTTGTATTATCTTATACTATTAAAGGAAACAGTTCGTATTAAGCGGTATCCGAAGGCAGAATGAGAAAATGTTGCGTTACTATGTAACGTGGTGAAATGTAACTGATAACATCTAACTGAAATAGAAAACGCGTTCCATACATGAAGCATGTTATTCGTGAAATTTATAGAACTGTTATAACTCATGTATCATTGAAATGTCAGTGAAATGTTCTTTCTCTTGGGAATATTTCTTTATTTGATGCTTGCAGCAACGCCCGAATTTCCAATTTCTTTTTCTCTTTCTGTGTCTACCTAGCTACTGCAAAACCTGCTAGCCTTTCTCGAGTCAGAATTCAAGAGAGTAGACCATCACTGAGGCACTTAGAGAGGATTAGAGGAAATGTAAGAAGCACTTCCAACTATTTCCAAATTAGTTATATTCATTGTAAAATGTCGCAGCATCCAAATTGTTGCCACATGCTTGCAGGCGTTTGTCTCTTGTCAAGTACTGTAGTTAACGTAATTTTCTTTGGTTACTAACTAAAATTTCAAGAGCGTACTGGTAACGATGGCATTGTCATGGAATTTAGGTACCAATTACCACAGATAACAGCGACTGAAGTAAGTAAATAGGCACTTCGTCGAAATATCATATAGAATCAGAAACGCGCCAGCATACCCTAATGTTCACTATTAATCAGTGACGCCGAGAAAATTTGGGAAGTAATTCATTTCAATTGTCGACCCGTCAGTATATTCTAGGTTCTTTAGGTCACTGAGGCGTTATCAGTACGATGTTCGTTCCATTTCGTATGTATTGAAAAACTTGGAAGCTGTACATTATAATCGTTTCCCTAGGAAATTCCTTCACGCCTCTGAAGGTTTCTCTAATTTTATTCATTTCGACGTACGGGTTGAGGTGAGAATGCAGTCTCTCAAATCGACTTTGTTTTCTAATGCCGGTCGCTGATTTTCTCGAATTAGCTGCACACAGTGATAGTGGTGAGGTTTTCTATGCAACTGAATTCGCCGGACCTAAAGGAAATTCTGCCACTAAGAAATTACACTAGCACATAAACAGAGTGTCAAACGAAATTTTCCAGAAAGCTCGTTGCGTTCGTTCAAGGCCGTCAGAAACGTTTAATTCATTTTCAAAGCTGCAAAAATGCATCGTATGGGAGTTCGGCGTCCACAGTGTATATACGAATGCGCACGCAGCAAAACGTATCATACTCTCCCAGTAAATGTAAGAGTCCAAGCGAATGGTAACGTGGGAAAGTTACTCAGAGGAGCGGTATTGTTAGCAACCATTAGAGAAAGGGAAATTAAAGAGGTACGACTCGAACATATGGGAAACAAGCCCGTCGACGTTACAGCTGTAGGCTGGCCACGCGATGACATGCTAATTTAACTTCCTACGCTTTTAGGTCCTGTTTTGTTTCTCTCGCCGCCATGGAGCGGCTGAGCTCTCTAATGTGCCTTGCTGCTGAGCGCGCGGTTGCTCCCTGTCGGGGGTTCGAGTCCTTCTCCGGGCATGGACGTGTTTGCGTGTATGTGTGATTAGGTTGCCGGCCGCGTTGGCCGAGGGGACTAAGGCGCTCCAGTCACGGTCTGCACGGCCACTACGGTCGGGGGTTCGAATTCCCCCTCGGGCATGGATATTTGTGCCGTCCTAATTCGTAAGTAGTTCATAAGTAGTTTGTAAGTTTAGGAACTGATGTCCCCGTAGTTAAACCCATAGATTATACAAACATACATACATGTGATTAGGTTAGCTTAAGTAGTTCGTAAGCGTAGGGACTGATAACTGTACCGGTTAAGAGCCATAGATTTACAAACATTTGAACATTATTTCCTGCTTCTCACGAAGAGACACAAATAATCAACTAAGAATAATGGTGTACATCGCCATGTTTGCAGCTGATGCGTGAACAAGTTGTACATCAGTGGTTTCCTTTTTAGTTCTCGTGCATTCTTCAGTGTCTTGAATTATTAGTCACTTCCTTCATTTGACGTGCTACATTCTTCAGTACTTAGCCGTTTCAGAAGAATACTGGGAGACATCAGATGACTTCCTATTGCTTACGGCAAGAAACAAAGTCGACTTTTCTGCAACAAGAAACACATATTGAAGAATGGATATTATAAACTGTGATACCTAAGTTATCAGCAGGGAGGCACATATAAATATATATGAATTATAAATATTCAAATATCCCGCTTCGGGTCAACGGGCTCTGTAACCCATTAGGCTATCCAAGCACGCTTCCTGTCCTTCCCAAATTCTCAAAATGTTGCACACTACGATCGTTGTGCTTCATGCCCATTACTTCCTCTTGCACGCCGCCTAACTGCAGTCCTGCAAGAGGTTGGGCTTATATGCGCATATGTACAGAAATTATCAAGTATCTCTTGTCGGCGCCGCGGCGGAGTGCCCAAACGCACTGACGTGCTATGCTGCGATGTGCGAGGCAGCTCCCCGTCGGGGGTTCGAATGCCCCCTCGAGTATGGATGTTTGTGCCGTCTCTAGTATACGTTAGTTAATAAGTAGTTGGTAAGTTTAGAGACTGATGACCCCACAGTTAAGTTCCAGAAGCTTAACAAACAATTGAAAATTTGAACTTTGTTGTCGGCACATATAAAAATAGATGTTTGTCTGTTCGTTAGGATATGCCCAAAAGAATAGAATCCATATTTATAACAAATGTATACATATATACTTACAGGTGGGCTTTACTTATTGACTGATTCAGTAACCCTACAAGAGGGAGTGGATCATTTTTTATTACTTGTTTCGCGCGATATCATCTTAAACTTACCGTTAATTCATATGTAACTATGTAGAAATTTGCTTCAAATTTAAGAATGTAACGAGAATAAGAATAGATTACAACTCATCGCAAACACGATAGTCGAGCCGCAAAGAGGCACTCCGGCCACAATATTCGTTAGAACAGATCAAAACGCACACTCTTATTAATACAATCGTGGGTACAGAACTTACAATCACAGAACCGTCATTTCGGGCTGCTGCGTTTCGCTCACTTCCATAAAAAACGATGGTTTCTTTATTAGTGCCTACTGAATGGTTGTATGAATGATATGGTATGTCCTGTTCCAACGACGTTCGTGGCCGAAAGCTGTTGTGTTTGTGTGACTATCTTATTTCATCTATAAAGAACAGAGTTCATTTACTTGTTTGCGATTCATAAACATCAACAGTTTTATTGTAGTCATGAAATCTTAACCCTTGAGCCACAAAGCAATAAGAAGGTCACTGTGTGGACCAGACCACTTTCGTACAACGGTTGCCAGCGGTTACTTTACAACCAGTTTCGTCATCAATCCATGGTTTTATTCCGAAGCTGATTAAGTTTTACGTACTGGAAATTGAAAACAAAAAGTTTCTTAAGCTTAAGGCACTTAACTGCGGGGTCATCATTCCCTGAACTTACAAACTACCTATGAACTACCTTATACTTCACTCAAAACAACAGGAAGAACACGGTTTATATGTAATATTTCGTGCAGTGCATCGCCGACGGTGCCTTGAAACAGGACGTCGACACAAATTTGAGACATGTATGTATATTTTCCTGAAGAATATTTATATTAATCGCAACCCACAGTACGGTTCATGTAGATGGTACCTTGTAATAAACGGTGCCTTGAAACAGAACGTTGACACATTTTAATTGTTCACCATGAAATTTGAGACATGTATATATATTTTACTGAAGAATATTTTTATACATCGCAACCTACAGTACGGTTCATGAAGACGGTACCTTGTAATAAACGTCGACTCCGCTTTCAAAGGTTAGAATTAACTTATGTAGCAACTCGTATTATATCAAAAAAAGTTATAGAAGAAGAGGAACTGAGTGCCAGACAAGGAGGAGATGGACAGAGAGAAGAGGAGCTCATAGTGAAAGTTTGCAGACTTACGATATTTCCCATTGGCATGCAAGGAGGATATGGAGTGAGAGAGAGGTGTAAAATGCATACGGACAGAGAGAGGATAAAGAGAAGGTAGAATGGGTCGGATGACGAGATCATCACAGAGGGAAAAGGACGAGTTCGAAAGAGATAGGAAGAGGAGATAGACATTAAGAGGAAAGAAGAGGAACTAGACCATCTGACGATTGGCATAGATACATTCCACTCAACACCGTGTTTTCAATTAGTGTTTGCACAAACAGGTAATTATGATAAGACCACGTTGAACTATGTAATTAGTGAAGAATATATCCTGATATTATTATGTTATACCACTGCAACATAATATATTTTAGATAATTCCTAATTATGTACAAGCGTAACGAAATAGGAAATCATCACCAAATTTTAAACGTGTTTCGTACCACTGCGAATCGTGTTCCAGGGAGCCCTCGGAAAGGAAGAAAATATGGAAATATTTCAGTGCAATAAACCCGTGAAGTCGCCCTTCTTCACGAGTTCATCATCAAAGCTCGGTGCAGGGAGGTCTTTAATGATGCTGCATCTATAATACCAAATAGCCCTGACTGGGGAAGCATACATACTACATGTGTCTTGTTGCGAGAAACGAAAAATGCCGTCTTCGATGACATCACACCATATGCCATTTTACACAACTTGACGTCATGTGTAGCGTTACATAACTTCAAACAAACGTATGGACAAATTGATAGGCGGGGAAATGGTTTGTCATGTTCACATGATGTACCTGCGATGTAACAAGAAGTACGCTGCGGTGGATTAGCCGTGCGTGCTGGGGCGACCTGGTGCTGTGTGCGCGGCCGATCGCCGTCGGGGTTCGGGTCCCCCCTCTGGCATGGGTGTTTGTTGTCCTTAGGTTAGTCTACCTTGATGTAAGTAGTTTGTAAGCTACGGACTAATGACCACGCAGTGGAGTACGATGGATTTACAAACATTTGTCAAGAAGTATCCCCAATAATACGAACAAATAAAAAAAACAGCAAATGCCATGTGGCTTTGATGTAAAATGTGTTCGAAGCACTAAAAAGAGATCGACAAGTAAACTTTTATCTTTCTTATATATCTGAATGTGGCCAGGAAAGTTTCGTCATCCGTTATGTTGTAATTGTAACATCTGTCACTGTTTCCCAACATTATCTTATAGTAGTTGAGTATTTGTTGAAAATTAAGTGTTCCAAATTTGCTTACGAAAAATGAAATAAATGCAGACTTTATAATATGTTAATGTACTTACTTATTCACCTACCAAAATCTATCCATAAACATGTAAATGTTTCTTTGTTCAAAACCATTAAATTTCGAAGTTCCTGACCGATTACTAGGAAATTTAGGCATAAATTTATGTTCTAATACTAGTTTATTTAGATGTCTATTATTAATATCTCTATATTTATGAGACGCATTTGTTGTCTGTCTGGCTGTTCTCTTATAACTCAACATTCAGACAACCAAATAACGTGAACTTTGGTACACGTACACAGGGGAAGGTTCTTAAACAGGTTTCGTTCCATTTTTTGAAAAAACAACCGGAAAATTTGAGGAAAGCTGAAAGTGCGTTTTCAAAGTATCCGCGTAAATCTATATCTTGGCACTGATATTGATGAAATTTTGCACAATTAATCTTCAAAACAAGAGGAAGAGCACTGTCTACATAAAATTTCATTCAGTACATGGTGGAGGGTACTTATGGATTTCGCTAAAATTGACATTTATGCTCCGATCTTGATGAAATTTTGTACACTTGATCTTGAAAACAAGATGAAGGTTACTGTCTACCTAACGTTTCGTTCGGTGCATGGAGGAGAGTACTTTACTTACAGACTTCGATTGTATTCTCTATACATATAAGACGCATTTGTTGTTTGTTTGTCTGTTCCCATATAACTCAAGATCCGGACAACCAAATTCCGTGAAATTTGGTACACGCACACAAAATTACACGGGGGAGGTTCTTAAATAAGGAAATCATGCAAATGGTTATTCAGAGTGAATCATTTTGTACATACTCCAAGTGGAAGTGCCAATAATGTTGTTTATCACATTGCTTTAACATAAATGTACCCTTTTATTACATGCAAATAAATCGTTTTGTACGCTTCTACAGAAAGCCTTATTTTAAGCCCGGGCAAAGCCGGGTACTTGGAGCTAGTGTGATATACAACATGTATATATGTATTAGACTTTTTCTTATAATATTTCCCTATTTAAATGATTATATAAATTCAAAAATGAATCATGTCAAAGCATTGATTTTTGATTTGATTTGATTTTTCCAGCGAAGCCAAAACAGTCTTGGTCCAACCCGCCGCTGCCCACACCGAAACTAAGTTTATTGAGCGGTATCGCTCCCTGTATATCTAGTAAAGCCAACCAATGCCCTTGAACAGTGCAAGGAGTCCCTTTACCAGTTCTTTATTAGACACAATTTCTTCGGGTCTGGTTCTCCCAAATAGTCTGTGCTTTTTATTCTCCAATGCAATGCATTCGAAGATTAGATGTGATGCAGTTTCATCACCGTCATCAAAGATCCTACATTTAGGGTCCTCTTCTGTTATTCGCATTTTATGTAGGGTTTTTTTGAAATTCTCATGGCCTGTCAGCAATCCAACCATGAGTCTAATCTCTCTCCTGTTCAGGCCCAGGATTGCAGAGCTTCTTTTAAAACATGGCTTTGGCATCATTACCTTGCCATGTTTTTGTTGGTAGACTTTGGTCCAATATTCTACGTGCTGTCTTCTGAGCCAGTTACGTAGCTCCAATTTGATCATTGCCTTGGTGATTGTCAGGACAGGTTCCGGTCCAATAAATGTAGTCTCTGCCCCCATCCTGGCTAATCTGTCGGCATGTTCATTGCCACTGATCCCCGAGTGGCCAGGGAACCACAATAGGTTTACTATATTGCTTTCCCGTAGCTCCACCAGAACCCTGTGACATTCTGCAACAATTTTAGACTTTGTTGCAGGAGCTGCCAGTGATCTCAGGGCTGCCTGGCTGTCTGAATAGATATAGATGCTACGATCTTTGTAGCACCTACGCAAATTCTCCTCCACACATGCCCTTATGGCAGTGATTTCGGCCTGGAATACTGAGGCCAGTTTCCCTAGAGAGATGACGCCCTCCAGTCCTGGCTGCACCTTGTATACCCCAGCCCCAACGCCTTGTTCTGATTTTGACCCGTCAGTGAACAAGACAATGTCCCCCGTACGGTGTCGAACTATTTTCTCCCACTGCTCCCTACTTACAATTGTTATACTGAAAGGCTTGTTCAAGAAGTATGGGGTTATAATACAGTCGGTTGGCATTTCCCCAACCTTTCCTATTTTTATCTCACTAACTATTTTAGTGTGTGATTCTGGATATCCCAAAGAGTTCCAGTTGTTGCCATTTTCGAGTTTGTATGCACCGGCTGCTGCCTCCATCTTGACCCAAAGGTGTAATGTGGGCATATCCTGCATGGTTTCCATCCCAGCAGCTGGTGTGCTGCTAATTCCGCCTGTTATGGCTAAGCAGGCTAGTCTCTGCACCTTACCAACCTCCTTAGCAGCCTTCTGTTCTGCCAAAGCATTAAATACACAGAAATATTTGACTCTAACAGTGCAAAGTTTTGTTAGAAATCCGAAGCATTTGGTCAAAATGTTTGTAGATATAAGATTTGGACACAACGGTATACAGGCATCTAGCACGAGATAGAAAAGAGAGAGGAAGTTGACATCAAGGAGGTGGAGGAGGAGACTGACCAGAGTGAGCACAACAAAGAGATGGATAGGAAAAGCGAGGAGTTGTAGATGAAAAAGAAGAGCTTTGTAAGAGAATCGGATTGCCAAAGGATAGACGAGTAATTGTGGAAGGGGCAGAAGGAGATGATCAGTTGAAGGGGAAAGAGGTGATGCACAGAGACAGTAAGAAGGGGTTTTGGACGCTCGACATATAGGTCTTTACCGTAGAGACAGTAAGGAGGAACATACCGGAAACAGAGAATGACGAGGTGAGGGCAAGTTTAGTGGGAGAGAGATAGAAGAGCAGGGAGTGTGTACTACATATTTAATTCCCATTCACAAAGCATTATGAAATTATTGGAAATGTTTTATTTGCCTTTCCCTTCCCTTACATTTAATCCAACAAGCCACGACAACGAGTCTGATACATGCAAAACATTGGATGAGCCGTTATTTTGACAGTCTTGCAACAGGCAAGTGAGATGTTGGTAAAGCAAGATACGCTGTGTGTGAAATCCAAGGTGCTGTGCAAGATGTTCAGAATTTTCCTGGTCAGCACGATTTTCGGACTTGTCTGTATTGCAACATGTCTGGGATATGACGGTACGACAGCTTAACTGTGCGACTCTCCAACTCACCACGTTTGGAGCATTTCGTTAAAAGGTCGAAAAATGTGTTCCCAATAGTTGTCTACTGACCGTGCTGCTGACTTACCACTTCCCATGTAGGGAGAAGCCTTAACATGAGATTAGTGGCCTTCATTTTCTATGTACAATTAGATGTTGCCGGTTTCTTCGGACAAGGCGAACAATTCAGTTGTCTGGCAGTCCACCCAGAGACTCTGCAGTGGCCGCTCCAGACTGCTACGACACGCCGCCAGTCCGCCGGTGCGCCGGTCCCGCAGGGCGCGCTGATCAGATACAATGTAATGTGCACACAGTTGGCGGCCGTGCGCCCGCGGCGCTGACGTCGGCGGCAGCTGGGGGTTCCCAGCCGTGACGTCACCGGCAGGTCCCGGGGCGGCGCGCGGCTTTGTCCCGTGCGCCGTGGCCTGGAACAAGAGGAGCTGCCGCGGGCAGGCCGCCCGCCCCCGCCCCCTTCTGGAACAAGTTCCCTCCATTAGGGCCGCACAGTGCTGACACCTGAGTGGCGGGACGTCACAGCGCCGCCCAGGGCTGCCAACAAGAAACGCCGGCGAAACAGCCGTCCGGTGGCGTGGCGGCCGCGGGCTGCCGTCCTTCTTTCTAGGCTGCACAACATCACCCTTACATTTTCACCTGTATCCATCTTCAAAGTCCTCTTGCCGCCTTGTGACGTGGTTCACTGAAAATAGCTCTTCTTTAGTTTTCAGAAAATTACTGAAAAGCCACGAATAGGAGTCAGAAAATGGCGTAAATAGTACAATTGATACTCATTACAACCTTAACTGTAAGAAGGCTATCCATCACCTTCAGAAGCAATTAAATCCTTATTGCTTTTTCTAGTTAAATGTTCTAAGTACTGACTTTGGACGGTACAACAATATGGCAAGCAGATTTGGAAATTATTTATTTAGCTATTTATTTTGTTTCAAAATATCAGGCACATGGCTTGAAACGTTTTCGCAAAGTATGTACACACTGTGCATGTTATGTACAATATCAAGCTGGTAAACATGAAATGGTTCGAAAAATTACCTACACAGACAGCCTTCTCGTTTTTGAACGTACAAGCTTAAGGACGATCTATGACCCAGTAAAAAATGAGGTCTCCAGAAAATGGAGGATCAGGGCATAATAGAGGGCTGGATGAAGTTCTCAGTAACCAAAACATGATAGGTCTGTTGAGAACTAAGCTGCTCGTATGGGCAGGACTTGTTGTTCGAATGAATAAAGGTCAGTGGTCATATGAAACCATGGATGAAGCTCCTTGTGGAAGCAGACCACAAGAGAGGCCAAAGAAGAGGACAGATGGGAAACACGGAGACTTGCTGTAGATAGTCAGAGCGAGTGGTTGGCGGGAAAAGGTAATAAACAGATTTCATTAGAAAAGTCATGTTGTTCCTATGGTTCTCTGGGCACGATGGCGAAAACGAAAATTAAAGTAAAGAGTGTGAGTTTCCTTTTTTTTTTCAGCTACTGTACTACACAAAGTGGCAACGGTGCTTCTAATACTGCCAGGTGGCATATGGTCTACATTGCTAGTCTATTTCGTACATGACATTTTATATACTCCCATACTGCACAAGTAAAGGAATGCTGATGTGGTCGCTTCGCACTGGATAGCATGACTAATGTAGAAGCTATGACATGTAGTTGATAAGAAACTGTAGCTGAATATATGATGTACCTAAAATGCATGTTCTGCTAGAAAAATGCCTCAGGTATTATAATTTAACGCTTGTTTCCGAAATGGCATTATCGATATAATTTAGTAATATCACAAGCCAATAAGTATCTTTTCTTACAGTATAAATTCGAAAAGTGCTCTGCGATATTTTCATTTTGCTTTTAGACCACTAGTTAACATAGTTAAGACGAATGACTTCTGCTCTTCCTATAATTTCTACAGTAGCACAAGTAGCACAAAAACAACCTCCTTACATATTATGAACATTTACTCTTCAAAAAACATTATTACAAAAATAAAAAGGCGTCAATATGCCAAAGTACTTGGTGAGGAAGTCGGAATGTGGATTGATGGAGCTGGTTCCATACTTTTTTGCCAGAGAACATGTTCACCTTTTTGTGCTCCGACATCGGTATTTTTCAGCTGGTTCTCATCTTTTAGCCGTTACAGCAGAGTGTACTGCTTACACAATGAGAAATTAGTGGTGAGTAAAATTTGGAGTCTATTTATATACATTGATACATTTGTAAAAACGTCAGATATAATTAGTAATGTGCGTCAAACTAGTTAAGCAGGCTTAGCATTCATCTGTATGTGAAACTGCTTAAAGTACCACTGCTTAAATTACCAGTATCCAAATTGTTCTATTAAAAGCATGTCATTGTTTTCAAATATAGCTGAGAATTTAGTTTTATAGGATTTCATGATAATTCATGTCGTTTTCATTGATCCAACCGTTAACACGGTGAATTTTGCACGTCCACTGGCCTGGAAACACGTGGAGGTTAACAGTGCATCACACAGGGATATTATTGGTAAGTCGCATTTTATAATAACTATGGAATATGTGGAGTCCTCAGGTCTCCTCTGGTAGTTGTAATGGGATTATCAAACTCATTTCATTCTTCACCGAGCACTATTTCAGCTATTACTCGATGTTCGAAACGTTTTCCATACATCTGGGTTAAATTGAAATTGAATCCAATTAGTTTTCACTTTTCCATTCTTTTTTGCTGATTACTGATGGAATTCTGTTCGAAAATGTCAAATGTTATAATCAGATATATTTGTTGACGCTCAATTTCATGAATTTCTCGGACCACGCATCTCTTCGTTCTGCAGCGTACACATTCGATGTTGTGCAGCTTCGGCTTAAGCAAATACTTCATAGTTGTTTTCCATTGTTTGGATGTAGTGGAATTAGAATCTCATTTCTGATGTCATCTGTAGTTGGGCATCGGTATGCTGTACATTGGCTGTACATTGCTGTACATTGGACATAGGAGAACAAACACTTTATTGGGATTCGTCTGTCTTATACAGCCAGCTCATGGAAGGCTCTTAGTGCCCTCACCTACGCTTGTTCATCGTACTTTCACGTGGTAAGGTGGCTTACGTATTTACGAACATTGTCTGCGAACTTCGCTTTCTTCCAAGCGCACGCAAACTGTGCAATTGCATTAGCTCTTGGCATATTATGTAGGCATCATTTTATTTAACATTGCTTTCATCCACGAAGTTTCCGATATAATTAACAGGCAGCAGCAACCGATTCATGCAGTGGATCAACCTTATTTTCGTAGAGCGATACATCGGTGACATGGAGGTACACAATGTTCTATAGGTCGAATGTGTGTAGCTGCTTTTTTGCTTGGTAGTTTCTTTTTATTGGTCTTTTGCTGCATTGACTTCTTATGCCATCAATGGTATATATATTTTCTGCAGCCTTGCTAGATAATCATCGTGTTCTGCTGGTAACAAGTGAATACATGTCATCATTACTACGAAATTGATGAATGCAGCTCCAATTAACGTCAATAGCCGTTGGTATAATGTCTTAGCTGCTGAATATTTCGTCACAGACACGACTTACGGTAATATGTGACGGGTATACCCGTGTAGTGTAAAGTCTTCGTCACAAGCACACTGAACGGCGATTTCTTTCTGCAACTACATTGGAAAGTTTTCCATCACACACAAATATATACGATTATTTGTCACTTTTATAAATGTTTTTGGCGAGTAAAAAGTGACTAGAAATAAAGATTCGTGACCTCCAAACCAAGAAATTTTACTGTACATTTGCTACGTTAGTTTAAACCATTATTATACGACAGACCGGATATTTCGTGCATATCTGACGCACTTATGTACAGCAATTTGGAATTTACGGATCTCGGTAACGGATAGTTTTATGAAAAAACTTTCAAGGCTTTACTAAATCGTCAGCTTTGGAGGTATCGTAAAAATTTCGACGATATGCCATGAACCGAATTATCGATTCGCCTGTGCACACAGTTGGTTCTTTTGATAGTAAAAGTTATTTACATAACGTATCGTGATAATGAATACAGAATATCGAAAACGGAAAATGAAGTTTCTAGAAAAGCATTGAACAACGTACTGTACACATAACATTTGAGCCATTTATTATTCCGGAATATATCTCAGAAATCGCAATTACACATGCATCATTTTCGAACCTATTGCTATCGTGTAGTAAAATTTCGATATGTACTTTACATCTGATACGCAATAATGTATAACGGAAAGTCAAACTCTGTAAACTCTTTAAAGTATGTTTCAATACTTTACCAAACTGAGTGATATACGGGGCGCGTCCAGAAAGTAAATCCCGTTTCAATTTATCTGCGCTGCAGCGCTGCGACTGCAGTTCCGCACATGCGCTGTAGACGATGTGTATCAAGGAGAAGAAGGTGCGCCATTTGGAGCTTGTGCTTGTTTGAAATTTCGGCGTTGATTGAAAATCACGCCGCCTGTGAAATCAGGTCGGTGATTCGGTTTCTGAATGCGAGGAAAGTGAAACCAAGTAAAATTTATCGGCAAATTTGCGATGTTTACGGACCAAATGCGGTGAGTGATTCGATGGAGAGAAGATGGGTTCGACAGTTGAATGGCGGGCGTAGTGATGTGCACGATGAAGAACGAAGTGGGCGTCCACCTTTGGTAACAGAAGAACAGGTTCACGCGATGGATGACAAGACCAAGGACATCTCAAGTCTTTCCTTATCGGTCATCACTTCACCAATGACGACGAGCTGAAAGAAACTGTTTCCAACTGGTTGAAGAAACAGACGGCAGATTTCTATGAAGAAGGTTTACAAAACCTGGTGCCACGCTATGACAAATGCCTGCAAAATTTCGTCAGTTATGTGGAAAAGTAGTTTAAGAGTTGTAGAATTTTCTGCAATATCAATTTCTCCTGTATCTATGTACAATTTCATTTTATTACAAAACGGAACTTACTTTCTGGACGCGCCTCGTATATTAACTGATGAATAACGAAAATAAAAGTAACGCTTTAAGAGGTGCCCCATCAGAAATTTCCATTGCGCCATTGAACCCTCCGTGTCTGTATGAATAATAATGTGTACTTCAATTAGGATCAATTTCTGGTGTTGGGAAAAAGTATTGCTAGTGAAATTTCGGACGTATGGAATCGCGGGCTCTATGAAAGGCATCAGCGTAAGGAGCCGTAATGGAACCCTCGCACGCCCGGGAATACCCAGAAGTGTTTTCCTGAAGACTCGCATCATCTCAGAAAGTTATTGTGAGCACCAGAATTCCACATAGGAAGAGAACATGGGCATGTTAGTCACGCTTGAGGTGGTGCGGGCTCGGTTTCGTAGAACCACAGCAAGGGCTGCCGTTCCTTCCTGTGGGCAACAAAATTTCTAGCGGTAGAATATTTCTGCCATGCGGGGACGGTGAGAAGGCATGATTGGCCAGACGGATGTGTCCATGCGCAAGGTCCGCTCGGGACAATGTCTAAGCGCCTTACTGGCTGCCTCGAAAATTTTAGGCACCCGCAATTGCTTAGCAAGATGCGGTGGCGGAAATTATCGTGAGGGAGGGAGCTTCTTCACAACAGAGCGTGAAAGGGAGATTCCCACGGGACGCGAGCGTGCAGTTTTGTATAGGAGGGCTCCATTTTGTATGGTATCCTTTGTCAATTTTCTTTAATATTTCAAGGGCGCAATTTTGTATTCGGTTGGGCGGAAGCTAGTATAACGTTCGCAGATTTAAGAGTGCCTGTCATTAGCCCTGGAACCGCAACGACTACGAGCCGTTCTGTTTGACTTGACGAATCCATTTTCATTACTCCAAGCTATATTTGGTGTGTCTGAACGCTCACCTTGAGATATTCGTAGCATCCTTAGAGCGAGCTGCTCAGGTGTACGAACGGGTCTAGTGGTGTACGACAGAATTGCGAGGCCTTAACATGACAACGAGCTACACTAGGACCGGTGGCCCTATTTAATCTCAGTACCGCAGCGACTCTTCTGGATCTGCATCAGAATTGTTTCTTCTTCGCGACGGGTCCTTCTCACAATTCAGCGCAACAGTCTTCCTCGACTTAAACACCAACACGAAGCAGCTTCTTATCTGCCGATGACGCGCTGGTAATGTACTGCAGCAGTTCAGCTACAACATCGTTGTCTGTCGTTCACAGAGCCTACGTCCCCAGCAATTTGTAATGGTAGTAATTACCTTAGGTTTTCAGCACTAGCTAACACACTATCGTATTTCTTTTGTCTTGGCATTCAAAGTAAAATTCCGTGTTCCTCTTTCACTGCGCTTCAAATATCTCTCATTTGTAAACAAATACGTAATCCTTGTTCAGCATCTTACGATAATACATATTTAGATAATATGAACTATTGAACTATTTTATTTCACCCACCATTTCATCATTTCAATTCATGCAAGTGATTTTTTCATCATTTTCGAAGGGATCATTAACAAGACAGGAAGGTAGCTAATTAATGCTCATAAAACTCAATTCACATTCAGTGCGTAATAGAGTGTACTATTCCAAACGCAGTGAGATAGCAGATACCGCTCGTCACTTCAGACGATAAGCAGGCCAATTTAAATTAAATTAAATATCTAAAGAGAGAATCGTTCATTTATAGACCTCTGGAGCAGAAAATTCCCCATTCATTCACAAGATTGTCAAACCGACCTTCTACCTTCATTAACTGAAGATATCAGTGTGTGTAAAAAAAAAAAAAATATTTTGCCGCGTACTTTTTCTTTCAAATTGTATGATTAATTTATAGCAGCCAGAAGCCGTCTTTCAGTGTAAATGCATTATTGCTACAAAATATCCTGGAGCTCAGCTGTATCTTGATAACGGAATAAGATTTTGAAACAGGAAAAAAGGCATTTCTAGATAAACGTCTACATTATCTGTTATAAATATTTGAGCAATTTTCTATGGTTAGTTATTTACATTGGGTGTTTTTGCGAAACTATTATAGCTTACATTCTCTGATATCGCCAACGGTCATAGATATCGAAAAAATTTAAAGATGTATTGAGAATATCATCATAAGAACATATGGTAAAAATTTCGAAGATCTGCAATGTATAGGTTAAGATAGGGAAAGGTGGTACAATTCCGATCATTTCGGACAAATGTTGTTGGTACTGGAAATATGTTGAGAAAAGAGATAATTTTAACTATGGCACTTGTTCTTGGATGTTTAACGAATATGTAACACAAATACTAGAGCATTACAAATGTTGGTATAAACAGAAAAAAATGTTACAGAAGTGTGAAAAATCGATAGAAAATGTACCACAGTAGGTACAATTATGATCACTTCCTCGTACAATTTTGATCACTGGCTTCTTCCACATATAAAGTACTTTTTCCTTTGGGCACCAACGCATACTTCTGGGTAACAAACATTGCATAATATAGAATTTGCAATAGCGTGGAAAATAGATAATTTATAAGAACGCGCTCGACGAAGTTGCTCCACGTACCTCTTAACAGGAAAAAATTTATATCTCCGCAGCGCAAAGTGGTGTATTCTTGGAAAAGACAGGAGGATCTGTAGAAATCTGCTACACTATAACGTCATACAAAGGCAAGTGCTACCAACACAACGAGACTGACAAATTATGTTGATCGGAATTGTACCTATATCGAATTTGTACCACCTTACCCCAGGAAGTATGAATGAATGTAGCTTTTGTAAGCCGTTTACAGCCCACCAAAGACCACATGTCATGAACAAAATCCAACCGAATTGCTCAATTGGTTTGGGCTCCAGGAAGTGTGGAATTTCGAAAATTCTGACGTTGTAATGTATGATAACTACGGTATACTAATTCTTCTAATATGTATAAAAATGATCACTAGGCGAAACGATATCTAGAGAATTAGAGATATGGCCGCCTAAAATTCGCAAATTTGCACGCAGCGTTTACTAACATATTAATACCGCACAGTTCCGTGCGCGGTTATTATAACCTACTTACCTCTTTCCTTCAGGTGGTAGAACATGTGCCTGTGCTCTTAACCGCAGTGAGAATTGCTCAAGAGCGAACGCAGGGACTTAGCGAGCTACGAAATTGCATCACGGGAACCAGACTCATATTACTTGCGACATACGAACGTCCAATCATAACGGCGACTCCGGTTCGCCTGCTGCTGAAACGTGAAATTAGAGCTTCAAGCGAAGCAGAAGCACGGTAGGTTTAATACCACTTCGTCAATGGGATTGCGAAATTGAATGCGACCGCCTACACGTTTGCTGGGAAATGAGCCATCACTGCTAATGAGATGTCGTAATGGAAGCCGTTATTATATTATAGCTTAACAGGTGCTCAGATATATCGACATGTAGCTTCATTACATACAAATGGAAACAATCCCACGTCGAAGGTGACATTACTACATTTCCTGTATAATAGCGAGAAAGGCATTACAAGAATGACCTTTTAACGGTATTCATACTCTACGACACCGAGAGAGGGGGAAAAAAATTTCAAATTCTTTTTACAAAATAGCAACTCAATGAAAATTTATATTGCTCAAAGTTCACAGGATAATTCTTTGAATAAACTATTCTGAAATTCTGAGAATATCATCAATAATACTAATATAAATAAACGGATTTGAAATGTGAAATACAACGAATTTTAACAATGTAGAACGGAGATAGTTCGTGAACTGTTAGTGAGACAAACTGTTAGGCATCCCTGAAGCCTTTCAGCCTGCGCACTGAGCAGGCAGAAATAATAATAATAATAATAAAATGTATGTAGAGGCGACATTTACGTAAATTACGTGAAGACTACAACATCGATGTCGCTCCATACTAATTTGGAGATTGGAAAACATCTGGTTGGAATTAGTATCGAATTATATTGAAATATACAGAAACCAACAGCCGTAAAAGTAATTATTTCATTAACTGGAAACCAGTTTATCCACCCCATTAGTGCCATCGCCACGCCAAAAATAAGTAGAACAAATAAGCAGAGGTCCAATCTATAAATCCCATTACATATTATATAATGCAAAAAGTGAACTACAACCAAAACCAAAATAGACAAAGATGGCCCTGAAGTAATATAAATGTCTAAGAATGGCACTCAATGAATAGAAGAATTTATTTCAACAGCACAGTGATAAAATCATAGAAGGACCTAACTTCTACCATTCTACCACAAATGGTGTTGATTGCCCTACATTCAAATTTTTATATATGTATATATGTATGAATTGAGATATCAAAATATGTCAAACTGTGTGCAAATAGTAAATAGAGTTGATACCGTCTCTATGTGGTCATACAAAAGAAAACAGACTGATTGAAAATGTATTGACTATGAGTGAAAGTGGAATTCAATCTTACTTGTCAGAATCCTCATAAAATACTAAGTTCACCTACAGTAATTAGAGGGAACAATAAAACTACTTAAATCAAACATTCAAAAATATAAATAAATAAAGGTAGGTAACACCATTAAGATTAAGATCGCAATAGAGAGTGGCTAGTGGATACATATAATCCATTAAACGAAGTCAATCTAAGTATGTGGACACCACTAAAAGTGATGCATAAGTGACAAATTAAGCTACAAAAGCTAGACCAGAATGGTATATTCCTAAATTGGAGTAGGTCCGAAAGACATATGTGTTGAGTACGGAGGGGAGGGGAGTATATATTAACATAAGACAAGAGTATTCAACCTACCTGTGTTTTAAATCTATGCAACCAACGATAAGACTGATTGTCGAGTGTTAAAAGCTTACCACTATTGAATACTTCGACAGATGTAAAGTACAAACGTGAATAATTAACAATATGGTATAAGACTAAAAAGTATAACGTTTTAGAAGCTGTTACCAATGAATGTATGTAAAGCACACCAAATTACAACAACTTGGAGAACAGACAAGTTTTTCCTATGTATGTTAAAGACCTTTCGGAATATTACATTCATTAGTAACCTACATACAGGAAATATGCGTTTTTAATATTGGAAATCACGCAGTTGTTAATAACATAATACATTGTCCCATTACGATTAACGGTTAAAGGTCATTGTTACCTATTAAACAGTGTGAATCAGGGCATAAGTGGTGACAAAGTGAAGCATTTATAAAAGAAGAGAGAAAATGATAAGCCAATAACCATGTTTAGACGTAGATAACAGATGATTGTGTGTAGGAGTGGGGGATGGGCTATGGGCGACAGTATCCATCAAAATATGAACAAATTATGTTGCGTTTCTACGCCAATAACTACATGTAACCTCTTATACTAAGAGATTACTAACATTAGGCAGTTGTTAAGTATTTAAACTAGTTAACAGTATGACAACAATATGCATTCAACTATTCATAGTCGTAGTCTGATAAAACAGTGAAGGACAATGACAGGACAAGTTCAAGTAATTGTATAAATTCTTCTATTTGGCTCTGGGAGAGCCACTTTTGTTATATGCGTTTATTCTTTACATTATTAATAGTTTAGTTAACTAGTAATTTGGTATAAAGATTAATCACAACGAGTATCACCCATTTACACTCATAGGTATATCAATGTCTTCAATATGTCTTTACTAATATCTGTTGGACAAATACATAGTTGTCATTAAGATTGGTATTCAATTTGCTTCATACTATATGAGCTGCTTACTGCTACCAATATAATTAACATTTGGGCCCACAGGAACATCTATTTTATGTACTTTAAGCTTTGCAATAAGTATTGAAGCATGCGGATTCATTCTTTGTAAACTTTCTCGATTCTTGTCAAATAGGAAACACATTTTTCAAAGTATCTATGACGCGCCTGGCAAACATGATCAAAGAAAGTATTTGCTAAACAGGTTACAGATACTTTATAAAAGATGTGTTTCCTTTTTTCTTCTGGCAACGAATAACTTCCTCCCGAAAAACCTTGTTAATGCCAGAAATGTAAATTATATGAAGTCAGCGTGTCATAAAGTTAAATTGCTAAAAATTACGACTAAAATATAATTATTGTGACCTGTAAACGCTTGCTATGGGCCCACAAAATATTTACTCGTTTCAAAATGAATATTATCTTGCTGGGTTACCTGTAAACTAATAGGTCGAAAAATGTTGTTAATTGTCCTGGATGGTTAACAAAAAGTTGTTATTGATTGCCTGCTTTGGACTATATCTGCTTCACATTTAACGGTACTGTCGAATGGAAGGCGTGGTATGGATTTCCCCATCCTATCTTTGTTGTTCGAAACTGCGTCTAAGCTTCCTCAGCAGCGCTGATCTAACATCACCGACTGAATACCCATTCTCAGTCAAATTCGTCATCAAGTGGTTCATCTCGAAACAGAGCTGCTCACAGGTGTTAATTACGGTGTTCGGTGTAGATGCCTTTTGAGCTGAAAGGTGACATTTACACCGGTTGAAAAATATTTGTAAATGACATGTAAACATAATACAGAGTGGCAAACTGTAGGAACTGATCGAGGAGAGGATACTAAACAAAAAATTTCTAATGAAGGGAAATGCATACATTCTATGCTGGAGATCACTTATACAATCATACCTTGCAACAGGATACCCACTTCCATGTGCCTCAGCGCATTGCGTATCTATGCTGCCTTTAAGACACGAGCGCTAAAACCGCACTATTGAAACAATGCCCCAGTGTTACCACACCTGAAATGATCTCGGCGTTAACGATACGATCGGATGGGTTGGGATCTATTGAACGAGCAGGTCATGCTACAAGACCTCCTCGTCCAATACATCAACAAGGGAACACTGCGAAGTCGGATGGAGTACCCTCAAGTATCAGTCACATAAACATTAGACTCATTAATGGCACAGTATCAGGAACAGTAGGACCCTCTAGGTTGTACAGTACAGCGCATGTTAGAAAGTAGTCTCAGAAACAAAGTATGGCTGAATAATTAGTCTCTATCCCGGAAACTGTGCATTCTCTGACATAATTTCATCAGATCTTTCTTGTTCTGTATGCTTTCCTCGAAAAATCCCTAGCTTTTGTTCACGCTAGAAACAATCAATATGTATTTCGACGTCGAGGGCGCTAGATAAGTATGAACCATATCCTTAATGTTATGAATACGTGATAAAGCCAACAATAAATCATCTATTATGGAGAAAAGAGAAATATTTGTTAGTTTCAAGACTGTGAACATAGACCACGACGACGGTGGCGGAGACGCATATCGAAAGCTGGGGTTCTTGTGCGGATTCTAAGAGGCGACTTTGATTCTTATACGATATGGTTTTACGACAACATCATTTCCGATAAAAGTGAACCTTATGTACACAGAAAGCCAAAGCCTGACAACCGACTAAAAATTAAGATTATAAACTGAATATATCCTCATGACCTAGTTCGTGAATTACCTTTCCCATGTCTTTTTTCTTTTTTTTTTCCCTTCTGTCCACCTGAAGAAGGAACACAGTTCCGAAAGCTTGTCATTTTCCTCCTTTTTTTCTGAGTGTAACTATCGGCAGTACAGCAAAACGGAAAGTATTGGCCAGCCAATCTATCTCTTTTGAATAATAAATTATATATCTGTCCTGTCACTCGCATAGTGTGTATGAACTTTAAGTATAAAGTTTCATCTATTTAGCTTTAAAACTAACTACATAATTAATGATTTGTAGTGAATATTTTATCCTCTTTTCAGTCCGCTCTTAGATGTTGGATTCGCATTTATTCCGAAAAAGATATTTTTTTCGAACTTGACATATAATCCAAAAATCATTTTTTGAAGTTATGTCTTTAATACATCTTCTTAAACGTCGCCTACAGAATAATGTTGACAATCCCTATATTTCCAGTTTCTTATTTTAGTGGTTTGGACTGCTCGACAATGAGTCCCTTAGTCGCGACATGGCCTTTTCTTTATGGACATTAAGGCGAAGGCGGCCAAAGATCCATTCTTCTGTCCCAATACAAACCTGTCCGGAACGCGTATGAGAAAAAGCGAAATGATACTTTGTAGAGGTAGAACGTGAGTAGTGCGTGGATAGGTTGAGAATTTGCGACTGATCTGGGGCGTGATAGAAGTGTCTGTGCGCCCGCAGTGATCACAGTTCAGGAGCTGCCTCGTAAGCGGGAGACCCGGATTCGAATCACGGCTGAGCACAAATGTTCCACTTAAGCATTTGATTTATTTCATTTAGCATCAATCTCCAAAATTCCTTGCGTACGGATAAACTGGATGGACATACAAAATATTAGACATCGTGCTTGATCTAATGTACTTAGCCAGATAACGAGTTGAGCGTAAAGATTAGATTACATTCGATTAATACTAATTCCATAAATCATAAATCCGACATTTTGCAAGGATGTGGATAGTGTCACTTTAATCAATGGTATCCATACATGAAACTCAATATTTTAAGTACTTTTATTTATCTTTAAATTTTTTAAATATTTTTAAAAATTAATGTAGACAAAATACTAAGTTTTATCCAAAAACTCATCTAAAGTGTAAAAGGAACTGACATTATGAATTTCGTTTAATTTCTTTTTAAATACTAGTTCGCTATTTGTCAGAGTTTTGTCGCTTCTTGGTAAGTGACTAAAGACTTTTGTGGCTACATAATCCACCCCTTTCTGTGCCAAACTTAGATTTAACTTTGACTAATGAATATCGCTCTTTCTCCTAGTGCTGTAGATATTCATACCACCATTACTTCTGAATCTTGTAGGTGTGTTAAAAACTAATTTCATAAGTTAATACACTTCAAATTTAATCAATAATATTTGCATTTACGATATACTCCCGAAAGACGTTTTTCAGACTCAAATTATTGATTTATCGATTATATATTGATATTCTGCATCATCAATGTAAATATTAACACTGAAAACCGACATAAAATGTGTAGTTTCACAGACTACTTGAAAAAATGTTTTAAATTCAAATCTTTGGCGGGTGATATCGTAAACAGCTCTATCGCAAATGTAGACATCAGTTCATTAACCTTTACATAATAAAATTTTACAGCTTACAGATTGTGTTACGTAAAAGTGAGCTAATCGATTAACAATTATCGATGGAGTGTTTTCATACGTCACAATAATCCTCACAATAGTAAACGAAGTGACTGCTACCTCATTTCTATCTCCGAAAGCGAGTTTCAGCCATCGTTTACGCATTTCCTATTGCTTGGAACATGCAAAAACTAATTTTCTGGAGTTCTCAAGATGTATTTCTATAATGCAGTACCTACAACGCAATATTTGTAGACTGCTTTCAGAAACTTGCTGCGCAAATAATATATCACTGTTAGTGCATTTACGGCAACAAGAATAATGTCAGTTGACTTATAGGCACCGCACGACTCAGATGGGCTGTTTTAGACGACTTACACCTATTTTTCTATTCATTTCTGTTTATTCTTATTTCATTTTTCTACAGAATACTGCAGTTTTTAAGGCAAAGAAGCATGTTATAAACATAACATGACAAGATTATAATTTCAGCCGATTTCCAGAAATCAGTTAAATACCGTATTATCAGGGATAAGACGTCGCATTGTTGATTCTCTGAAAGAGTGTAATAGGAAGAATGACCTGGAAGTCGTCCTTGGCTCCTTCAATCTGACATCTGTTTTTGAATTTCCTACATGGATAGTAAAGGACAGCAGCACATTGATAGATAACATTTTTATAAATCAAGACAAGTTTAACAACGTAAAACTTGTCTTGTTGAGAATGGTCCCTCTGATCATCGTGCATAGCTAGTTACAGTATATGACATAGTTCCAGTCAGTAATTCAAAACAGTCCTTAGGAATTGTGCACTCAGTTAATGATTTAACTACTAGTCTGCGATGAGGTTTATTAGGAACGTAATGCTTATTTAAAATATAACTTATTTCGTGATACATTTGTAAGGGAATTTGAAAACTGTTTCCCCGAAAAAGTAGTTAATACACTTCTGGAAAATGCAAAAGAACACCATGAAATCGTTGACCCAACAGTGTGAAATTTTGTTAACACATTCTTGACGATATATACAACACACAATCCCAGAGGCAGAGCCACAAGCACGTCAGTACAGTCACCAGTGCATACGCAATGTCGACTGTAGTTCCCTGTATACCCTCCATTGTAAGCAATAAAAGCTCCAATTGCCCTACGGAGACGATGTCAGAGATGCGGAATTCGGTTCAGGGAAATGGCCTATCATTAAATTTCCACCTGGTTCTTCAGTGGGGTCAGATTTCGTGCCGTTGTGCAGACAGCTCAAGATGACCTTTCATTTGCTCCCGTACGTGCTCAATGGTACACGTCTGGGGAACGTGCAAGCTACGGTAGTTATGGTACAGCTTGAAGAGCACGTTCGGTGGTACGGGATACATATGGACGTGCATTGTCCTCAGGGAAAAAACATATCGCTTTGTTGGTGAATGAACTTACGAAGTCGGGTTGAATGATGGTTTCAATGTAGCGCCCACTGTTCAATGTTCCCTCGATGATCACCATAGGAGAAAGACCGTATACGATTTGACTAGTCACAACATTGTGCTCGATCATTCGTGCCGGTGGGGCGTCTTCCACTCACGCCCCAACATCTTTCAGCCATTCTCCAGTTGTATGCGATAGGCGCCTATGGAAGGACGAATGGAGACGTGTCGTCTTCAGTTATGAGTGTTCCTTCCATCCTGGTGTCAATGATGGCCATACGCGTGTTTGGAATCATGCATGAGTGCAAAAATCTGGAGTGTATAAAACAGAGGCACACGGGCCGACACCCAGCACCATCTTGTGAGGAGCCACATCCTACATTGGCCGTTCTCCTCTGGTGATCGTCGAGGGAACGTTGGTCAGTGTACTCTACATTGATACTATCATTCAACCTGTCTTGCTACCGATCATACACCAAGAAGGCGATATGCTTTTCCAAAAGGACAAGGGAAGTCAACATGTACCCCCTAACACCAAACGTGCTCTTGAAGACGTACGCCGGCCGCAGTGGCCGAGGGGACTAAGGCGCTCCAGTCACGGTCTTCACGGCCACTACTGTCGGGGGTTCGAATCCCCCCTCGGGCATGGATATTTGTGCCGTCCTAGTTCGTAAGTAGTTCATAAGTAGTTTGTAAGTTTAGGGACTGATGACCCCGTAGTTAAGTCCCATAGACTATACAAACATTTGAACATTTTTGAAGACGTACGTCAACTACCCTGGCCAACACCATCTCCAGATTTGTACCCCCCTCAAGCAGCGTGAGACCGGGTGTAAAGTAATCTTACCTGGTCTGCACGACCGGCATGAAAGATGTCGCAATTGAAGCAACGGGTGGAAAGTGCATGGCAGGACAGCCCGCAAGACTGCATTCGGCACCTCTAAGATCGTCTCTTTGGGACATTTGCAGCTTGCATTGCTGAAGAAGCAGGGTCGACGTTGCACACTCCCTAGTGACTGTACTCACGTGCGTATGGCAATGTCTGTGTAGCAGTGTGTTGTATACATCCTCAGGAACGTGTCAATAAAATTTACCTTTGCTGGGTCGACGAATTCATGGTAGTCTTTACTTAATTTTCCAGAAGTGTATAATTGTAAGAAACCATGCAAAAACCATGGCTTACTTAAAGAATAAAAATATCTCGCAACCGGAAAAGTGAACTGTATCTATCCATAAGAAAGAGTAATGAACCTGAAACAGTCAAATATTATTTAAATACTGTTCTACATTAAGAAAAGTTTAAGAAGTCCATAAGCATGTGGATCACATCTGAGACTAGTTCCCCTAATAATAAAATTAAATCAGTATGGAATATTATTAAAAAGAAGTCATGAGCACCGGAAGATCGTATTACGGTCAAAGCAAATGAAAAGTGTACTTACAAAAAGTGAGGAGTTGAAAATATTTTAATGATTATTTTTTAAATGTTGTGGAGAAAAGAAATGGTTATTAGTAGTTGCAAGGTAGTTAGTGGAAGAGACCATACCTACTCAATTTGATACAAATGGAATACCATCCACCTCTCCCACATCAATTAGGAAAATAGTAAACCTTCTCAAGAGTAAAAGCACACATGGAATTTAAGGCTTTTCAAGCAGTTTATTAGAAGCTGGTTTCCAAGAGATATGTAGGATTCTTATGTATTAGCTGTTTAAAGTAGGATACTGATTGACTGAAATATGCTCTCGTTAAACCATTGCATAAAAAAGGACATAAGTCTGATTTCAACAACTAGCGACCAATTTCAATTCTGAAAACTTTATCCAAAACTTTATGCATTCTCGAGTAGCCTCACATATTAGTAAAAATAATGTGCTAACAAAATGTTAGTTTGGTTTCCAGAAAAGCCTTTCAACACAAAATGCTATATATATACTTCACTGATGAAATATTAAATTCTCTGAACAACCGGATTTCACCCTCTCGGATTCTTTGTTATATATGAATCATGAAATTCATCTAGATAAACCTAAGTGTTCTGGTATGAGTGGGACAGTGCACAAATAATTTAAATCATAATTGGAAAAGTGAACAAAGTTGAAATAAGTGATTCACATAATATCCAAGAAACAGCTAATTCCTCTAACTGGGAAGCTATCAAATATGGTGTGCCACAAGATTCGGTCTTCTGTCCTTTGCTGTTCTCATTATATATTACCGACAGTCTTCCGACAGAACGCGTCGCCCAGTGGTTAGGATCGCAGATCGCTTTGCTTCTGGTCCCCAGTACAAATCACGCCACGGGAAGAAAAAATTATTTCTTTGTATTTACTGTTTCTAGATTATTCTACGTGTTTCTTATGTTTGAAGTATTTGTAAGTTCCAGAAAATTCTTTCTATGTGTAAATAGTGGAGCACTCCAAGCAGGAGTCAGTCTGTATTGAGTGTACGCTTCTGATAGTAATAAACGTGTTCGAAGTGTAAAGTGTTGTGCTCTATTAACGACCAGCCATCAAATTCCGGACCACCTGCGATTTTCAGCGTGACGGTAATCAAATCATATGTCTGTAAAGATTATGGGACTTAACTGCGTGGCCATCAGTAACTAAACTTTAAAACTATCTGTGAACTAAATTATACTAAAGACAAAACAAACATCCATGCGCGAGGGAGGATTCGGACCTCCAACGCGGGAGGCCGCGCGATCCGCAACATGGCGCGTCAGACCGCTCAGCTACTCCCGCGTGGCTTCTTGATGACGACATCCCCCTGGTGCCAATACCAAAGGATTTATTATCCTATTTTCACCCGCCTTTAGCCTCCCAAGTTTCGATTTCACCTGAGAAGTTTCTTTTTAACTAGTCAGTAAAAGAAAATGCTTTATGATGCAGGGAGTGACGACTGCTAGAGTTCAGCTTGCATGTACAAGAGAATTAATCTGAATCCTAACTGAAACCACAGTATTCCGCACTTACCTTGCAATTTTATAGCGTCCCCACTCACAGTTTTAAATTGAAAATGTAATGTATTTGTTAGGAAAACAAAAACTAAATGTGGGATGCAATGCTTATGTACACACGTTAATGGTGTATAATAAATTGTATTTTAAAATCTAATCAAGCAGGATTTGAGTTAAAAGTAGTCTTATATCAGTATAAATATAGTTTTTTACATTTACTACTTCTACTAAGTAAAAATCAGGGTTGTTTTTGAAAAACTAAAACTCCATATACGCATTTTCAATGTTCTATCCTCGATTGCAAGTGTCAGGGCTGTAATTGTTTAACGGTACATTACAAAGGGTAACTTCGTTCTGTAAATTGCGCCTAAAAGCTGTCAAAGACACAGAGAAGCTCCAGTCTCGTGTGTTGCCTTTGGCTGATAACACTCTGATTCACATAAAAGCTCTGTTGTTTAGTAACAAATACGATCACGCCGGCACCGAAAAAATAAACACATTTCCGTAACAGGCGACAGCTTCACAGACACAAATGGTGAACAGTTCCAAGCAATGAACACTCAGTTGCCCTGTCCAACCATGTTACATCCCTGTTTCCAGGAAGATTACAACAAGTTCAGACGTAACAAAATGCACTCTGTCACGGAAAACTATTTGCGTCAGCCGGAGTTGTTACAAACACCAAACTCTCCTCTAAAGTTGTATGGAGGTATCGTGCCTTATTTAATGCACTTTTCACAATTGTTTCCGAATATTGGATCAAAAGAAATACTAAATAACTACATCATCAGATAGGAAATGAGAAACAGCATTCTTTTCACATCCGCAGATCACAAATGCGGAAATGCCAAAAAAGTGTAGCAGTGTAAAACTTTAAAGTCGCTTCCTGGAACGCGTTAGGATGGAAACAAATATTAATAAACGAAACTTAACATCGAACTTTACAACCTGTATGTCGACTTCAAGCAGCTCTTTGACAGTCTTGATTGAGCGCAAATACTAAATGATTTGCTGCTACTTGGTATGCCATCGAAGTATGTCTCACGTATTCAAGCAGCATTAGCTGCTTCCAAGGCTACAGTGCGGGTGGATGGAGAACTGAGCAAATTTTTTGTGCAAGTAAAGAAGTCAGACAAGGGGATGCACTCTCTACAGTGCTATTCAATATGACAGTTGAAGCAGCCATTCGAAGCTCCAAATATCTTGTTACATTGGCACGAAGACAAACCAAATATGTGCATACCCTGATGATGTAGCAATTATTAGACGAAGAAGTGTATCACTAGATATTACAATATGCGAGCTGAAAGATACCTTGGAAACCAAAAGCCTTTCTATAAATAAAAAGAAGAACAAATACATGAATTTCTCCAGGGCAGAGAATAACAACTTGGCTAGACTATCAGCAGCAGGGTTCAAATGTGAACACGTGATAACTTTGATCATTTGGGCTCTAATTTTAATAGGACAAATGCCATGTCTACTAATATAAAACAGCACATCTTAAGAGGTGGTAGATACTACCAAACATTTAAGAAACTGTTGGCCTCTAGAACAATAAATAGGCAGCTGAAACTGCAAATATATAAGGTCATGATCAGGCTAGTTGTAACCTACCGAATCATGGTAACAAGCAGCTTAGGATATTTCAACATAGAATTTTGCGCAAGATTTATGGTGCAGTTAACAATGATATCTGGAGACCTATGACGAATGCTAAGCTGGATGACCTCATACAAGGAGCTTACATTGTGAGAATAGTTAAAATTAAGAGAATAGCCTGGCTTGGACATGTACTCTGAATGGATTCTGGCAGAACAACGAAATATTTTTGAATGGGGACCAACGGGAAGAAGACAAAGAGGAAGACCTCGAAAACGGTGAATAGACGATGTGGTCTAGGATATAAAATCTCTCCGAATCGGAGATGGCGAAGAACAGCACTGGAGAGGGCAGAATGGAGAAAACTTTTTGAAGAGCTAAGATCCACAAAGGGATGTACTGCCATTAAAAGAAGAGAAGAAGAGGAAAACACTTAACATTAGCGTAATGTTTCCTCACCAAATCTTATACTGTGGCACTTAGGAATATTTGAATGTTCCGCGATTTGAAAGGCGGTGAACTGACGCACAACTGAGAAAAGGTGGCATTACTAACACAATCGTCCGCATAAACCCACAGAACTTGGAAATTACTGTGCCGCAGCCTTCAACACAAAGTAAGAATCTGGGAAGCTCTCTTAGACTGTTCGTGTATGATACTGAAGTTCAACCAGAAGTTCAAAAGAAATTACAAAATAATTTGGAAATCTGCAAGATCCAAATATTGGTATTTCCCTCCAAATGACGAAAAGTGTGAAACATTCCATTAGGAGCACTGACAGAAATCCGTTAAACTTCATTCACACGATAAATTATTCAAAACTGCTGGCCGTAAATTGAACTAATTACCCTATAAATACAATCAATTTTAATTGCAAGGAACACATGGAAAATATCGTGGGAAAAGTGAATCAAGGGTTGCATTTAATTAGCAGACCCATAGAGAAAGCAACAATTTTCCCAAGGAAACCTCGTACATAACACCTGCTGTTACATTTTGGAGTGTCGCTGAGCATTGTTCCATCTTCACCCGGTTGAGACTATTTAGAGAAAGTGAAGGGAAGGGCTTCTCGTCTTGTATTACCGCAATAAAGGGATGTGACTGTCACGAAAAGATGGAATCAGAGTGAAAATGGAAATATGTAGGTCTTCCTTTTTCCTGGGAACTATTATAGAATGGAAAGGCAGAGACATACTTTGAACTTGATTCGATAAACCCTCTAACAGGCACATGAATTTGATTTGCGGAGTAAATATCTAGATGCAAATGGAAAAAAATGTCGTGAGATGAGGGGAGACCAACAGATTACCACCTATTACTCCAGGTGAGCCACATGACTTGTGTGCAATCCGTCATTTCCATAACCTAAATTATTCGCCTCCATGTGAGATATGATAAAAATAAAAATGGACCAATGAAATGCGTGGCACACTTTTCCGCCCACACAATAACATGTGTTGTGTTCATTTTCAGTTCCTAAAAGGAGAGTGGGTTTTCCCTGCAGCACCGATAAACATGATTATATTATGCATTACGGAACACGCTACATTCGTCTGATATCATAACTTTGGCAGGTGTCTCAGACATCTACAGTTACCGCACACTGAAGTCATATAAATTTTCCAAGTCTTGTTCATTTAACCCATTCCCAAACAAGGAGCTTAATGGTTTTAGGTCTATGTAAGATCACATTCAGAAATAGAAGTCGGTGATTGAAATTTCGCAAACAGATCTCGCCGCAACGAATGACGTCGTTCTTTTAACGATTTTCACCTAAAATCGTTCAACATTTCCGTGACCTTCTTCCCCGCATTAACGTGATAAAACAAAACGAACTGCCCTTCTCCGAAGCTTTTCAAAGTCTTCCGTCAGTCCCGCCTGGTGAGGGTCCTACACTGGGCAACAGTACTCCAGGAGAGGACGCACACGTGTGGTGTGGGCAATCTCTCTGGTGAAGCTATTTCATCTTGGAAGCGTTCTGCCAGTGAAACGTAACCTTTGGTACGCATTTCCCACAATATTTTCTGTGTATTCTCTCCAGTATACGTTGTTCGTAATTGTAACTCTAGGTATTTGGTAGAATTTATGACCTTAAGGTTTGATTGATATATCGTGTAATTGAAGTTTAGTGTATTTCTTTTAGTGGTCATGTGTATTACTTCACAATTTTCATTATTTAGTGTTAATTGCCAGTTTTCGAACCGTGTAGAAATTTCTACTAAATCGCTTTGTAAGTGCTTTTGATCCTCTGTTATCTTCACTAACTGATAAACGACAGCATCATCCGCGAACAGTCTAAGGGAGCTATTCAGATTGTCTCCTAAAACGATTATAAACACAAGGAATAGTAGGGGACCTATAACGCTTCCAGTAGTACTGTGGTTCAGCGCATGTGCTTTCTTTTCATCTTGGTCTTCAAAAGCGTTTCGTCTTTTATGGGACCAGTTTCATATTGTGTCTTCTCCAGATGTAATATTATTTGCATTTATGGTGGTCCGTAATAAATCTAATGGCGAAATCATTCGAATCTGATGTACTGCCAGAGTGAGATCGTAGATGAATAAGATAATGGTGGGATTACTTGTTCCAAAAATCATGAGTAATTCCAGGATTCACAAGCCATTCCTGGATTGATAAGCCATTCTTTTCGCCTGTCATTTTCACCTGCAGGAATGAAAAGCAATTGGTATTCAGTGAGATGGGGGTAATGCGTCTTACGGTACAGCAGTTATAAAGAGTGAACCTCTACAGCCGTTGCGGAAATTCGCAGTTATACTTAAGACCCACGAAAGTACATGATCATTGGCATTCGAGCCTAGTATGCTATTAATTCCCAAACCTCTGCCTTTGTAAAGTGTTCGTGTGGCTCCATGGTTAATGTGAACCATTATCGAAAAAATTGTATTATCCAAAATCACCCAACAGTCACTGGGTTGCACAATGGGGCGTATAAGAGAGATAAGCTACGAAGCAGTGAGGTACCAAAACTGTCTCCACGATCACTGTTCAGGAAACTTCTACCACACCGTAGTCAACTGGTTGATGCATCCAAAGCCATTGCAATTACATCGGTGAGGGAGACTGGAACTTACACGACAATTGCACATCCACGCCGATGGCATCCCGGAATATCACCATGCAACTGCGTGGAAACTGGAGAACAGACGTATTGGGTAACGAGATGGGTTAGTAGTGTGTGGATAATTCGGTTCTGCGACTAGTTTTTGCGGTTATAGTATCATATTCGAAAGTGCTTTAAAAGTATAAGAAAACGGATGAAGGATGCGACTTGGGGATTTTTTTTTCTTTATTGACTTCCCATGTACTAGGTAGGCTGGCAGCTCTACAGCCGTGAACAGTTCATAGTGACATAGGCGACCAAATGAATTAAGATATAGCGGTCAAAAGAGAATATAAAAATATATATGGATATAATTTTGGAGAATGTAAGAAATCTCAGCTCATGCGGACTCGAAACTTCGCGAAACAGCCAGGGTGGAAAAAAATACACATAACCTGACTTAAGCATTGTACATACCACAATGGTGACAATTGCCCTGCCGCAAATGGCGGTCGCAAGAAAATGAGAAGAAACCATTGACGACACGGAACACTGGCAGTGGGAATGGTGAAACAGAGTCAATAATTTACACTAGGGGAGGAGAAAAGATCCCGAAATACGAAGAGGGAGGACGGAGCGTCGAGGAAGATTGAGGGATGAGAACAAGAAGACTCTAGAGGTGGTGATGGCGAAGGGACAATGGGGACCACGGGAGGAATTGGATCGTAGTTGGTAGGAGGTATATATGTCGGTACGGATGGCATCAACCGGAACGGGTAGGCGGTGGAATACATGGGAGAGCAGCTTGAGCGTATGGAAATGTAACGGACGGGGGGATACAGTGGGGAAGGCGTTGCATAGGCACGCGATCGGTGATGAGTGTAGAGCTAAGAGGGTTGCAGGAGTCCACCTTTCGGGAGACGGAAGGGATCTTAATATGCTCGTGGAGTGTATGAGGTCATTGAGGATTAGCGTGGGAAAGTAGAGGCGGATGCGGTAGCCGAGGCGGAGTGAATGGCGTTCAAGGATTTGAAAGGACTTTTTAAATATAGCGGAGGCGGATATTCAGGTGACATGGAAATTGCAAAAGACGGAAGGCGTAGGTATATACACTGGTCCAGGTGATATGTGTGTGATACAGTATGATATTTTGCTGTCTCAACTCCTTTACTTGAGATTTTCATGGCGTTTACTCGGAGCGAGCCACCAGGGGGCTACCATAATAATGGAAAAGACATTCTCGTTGCCCTCTAATACGGTTTGTGATCACCTAAAGCGGCCAGTGCAGTCACAATCCTTCGTGACATAGAAATATATGGTTATCAATCAGCTCTTGAGGGATATTTGCCGCTGCGGAGTGGCCGAGCGCATAGAGGTGCTATGCTACGATGCGCGAGGCCGTTCCCCGTCGGGGGTTTGAATCCTTCGTCTGACATGGATATTTGTGTTATCTTTAGTATAAGTTAGTTCGTAAGTAGTTAGTAAGTTTACTGACTGATGACCCCGCAGTTAAGTCCCATAAGCATTACAATCACTTGAACATATTTGAGCAATATCCAAGTCTGCAAGCGTTGTGGGAAGTGCTGGTCTAGCTGTAGTGCGTCTGCCGGGTGCAACCCAAACTCAATCGGGTTGAAGTCCGGTTAATTAGCTGGCCACTTCATTCGTTCAATTCCCTTTCCTTCAAGCATGTTGTCGAACATCGGAATTCTGTGGATACGAGCATCATAGATCGCCAAAATGAATCCATCTCCTACAGCACCAGCGTAGAGCAAAACAAAGCGTCGTGGATATGAATCTAAACTTAAATTAGCATATGGCATTGTAGGTTTTGTACGATCAGCATCGACGCCGAACACAGAAAAGTGTACTTATGGATATTATTGAGGGGACGATTAAGATGGCGGAGGTAATGGAACAGCTGGCCTAGTTGTTGATGATGACGATAGTGGTAATGACGAGAGAAACACGCCGGCCGAAGGCGGGACACCGTACTGCGCCCGACGAGTGTAAACGGTGGAAGCACAGCGAAGAGGAACGCCGGCTCCTGTCGTTTCTAGACGGAGGAAAAAGCGGCAACACGCCGGGATGGCCCCTGAAAGAAAATCCGAGGGTGGCCAGAGTGGCCGTGAAATGGACGGCGTGCAGCGAGCAGCGGCCGGAACACATCCAACATTCACGGTCGGCCGCGGCGGCCGCGCCGGAGAAGAGGCCGATTTATCGTTGGACGCGGGGCACGTAGGGGGGTGGTCAGGGGGAGTGGTGCGTTATGGCCGCGAGGGGTGGGGGGAGCACCGGCCCCAGGAGCAGGGCTGCCAGCGCGCGCGTCACACCAGCCGAGCAACTGCGCGGGGGATCCCACATCGCATTCGCGAGGGAAAAACAGTGCAGTTGGCCGCAAAGATGGAGGAGATACGTTAATGAAATATTGCCTCGCAGGGTGGGAGTATGAAAAGCAGGGACCGGTTGGGGCGGAGATAACCCTACGTGACGAATTGATTAGTATTTAGCGAACAACCTAGTAAAATAAAAGCCAGAATATTGCGTGCTTAAAAAGAAACTAATTGAACTAGAGATTAGAGTACAGTGTTGTCGATACTTAAGAAGTGAAGTGTTGCTTAAAGTGAAAGTTAGAAAAAATGCAGTTTAGATTACTTCTACAGATAGTCCAGACAGAGCCGCGGTGGAGTAGCCGCCGACCGCGGTGGCCGAGGAGACTAAGGCGCTCCAGTCACGGTCTGCACGGCCACTACGGTCGGGGGTTCGAATCCCCCCTCGGGCATGGATATTTGTGCCGTCCTAGTTCGTAAGTAGTTCATAAGTAGTTTGTACGTTTAGGGACTGATGACCCCGTAGTTAAGTCCCATAGACTATACAAACATTTGAACACTTTTTTTGGAGTAGCCGAGCGGTCTAAAGCGTCTCGCTGCGGAGCGCGCGGTTGCTCGCCGTGGAGGTTCGAGTCCTCCCTGGGGCATGGGGGTGTGTGTTAGTTAGTTTACCTAGGTTTAAGTAGTTTGTAAGCTACCGACTGATGACCACGCAGTTTGGTCCGATAGATTTACAAACATTTGAATTTTTGAGCTCAGTACGAGACGTCAAGTAATTAGGGAAGCGGTCATTCTGCCACATTCCAGACAGGACGTCGTGCTGTAAGCAACTCACCACAGCCACAGGCCATCGACTGACGACTCACGTTGTAAAATGTTCAAATGTTTGTGAAGCTTATGAGACTTAACTGCAGGGTCATCAATCTTTAAACTTACAAACTACTTATAAACTAACTCATAGTAAAGACATAACAAACATTCATGCCCATGGGGGGATTCGAAACCTCGACGGGGAAGGTCGCGCGCAACGCAGCATACCGCCTCAATGCGCTCGGTCGCTCCACCGTGGCCTCACGTTGTAGCGTAGGGCATGTTGCGTGAGGCTGTCGCTGTGGCTGAATAAAGAAAAAATGAAAAAAAAAAACTACCCTTCAAAGAGTCTCCGACTATCACTGTCACCTGACAAGCAACTCACCTGCAGATCTTCTGTCCCAGGCGGTCGGATTTCGTCTCTTACAGTAGGGGTTTCAGCGCCTGATGTAAGGTTTACAAAAATGCACAGTGAGGGAAGGTACAGACAGCGCAAGTCGGGATAGACGGTCGAAACTTATATTAGAAACAAATCACATAGAAGCGAGGTAGCCGTGTCACAAATTTCCATAAACTCTCCACACACTGAAAGCAGCCACTCGGCGTGGAATAGACTTGCTGTACTGCTAGTCGGAAAACACATACAAGAGTAAGAATATAAATAGGAACCAGTCTTCAGAGAGAGTTTAAGACGAAAGGTAAGAAACTAGCCACGAGTTCGCGCAAGATCACAAGAACCGGTGTCGAACCTAGTTATCGAACATGCTACATACCGGAGTAGCAGCACTCGAACAGACGGCGCAGATGCAGTAGTAAGGCGATCGCGACCACGGGAGCTGCGAAGTATGTCGTATCCGTGACCAGGTCGAGTCAAGCTCGGAGGTCTAGGACAGGCTGTTTGCTCCCAAGCTAATGGGAAGCACGTATCACAATTCGACGGTAACGGTCGCAGGCTAACCTCCTGTTGTCGGTACCTTCAGGAATTGCAACAGATGGTCTCGGGAGCTGTTCTCCGGGCTGTTTAAAGAATTTACAAATGCATACATGTGCACTTCCTCGCTTAGCGAAAATGTCCCTGTAGCCAACCTAACAGAGGAGCCGGCAGGGCAGAGCTCCAACCGTCATGCTGGGTAGCCTTGAGCTGGTGCGGATTCGACGGACGCTAAAACTCGTCTTCCGACGCCACTACGTTCTACAACGACGATCTGAAATGACGGCCGAAGATTTCGTCATGTTGGTCATTTTCTGTAATAATTAAATGTGCAGTGCAAAATTATGCTGCAGCTTCCAATCGATACTCGTCTATGCAGACAGTACATTGGTAGATTAGTTTGATGCCTATAATCGTTCCTGTGTCTGAGGACATAAGGAGTTCAGTATGTTACAACGTGTTGCAGTAGTCGTCAAAATACCGCCAAACGTTACCATGGCCATCACCTGAGTAGATTCACCTGTTCTACATGTCGAAGAAACGTGACTGTAGGCTAGAAGCTGACGGCACAGCCATCAATGCATCGTTCGAATACTCGCATGGTGAATCATTTATCTAACGTGACCACAGGCCATTGACCAACTACATTCACATACTCTCGTGTTCTGTTGAACGAGCGAAAAGTCTGCCTACCCTTCCAGAATCTCCACAACGTGAGCAGGAGTATCAAATACTGTCATGTGACACTATCAAATACTGGCGTGTGACAGTACGCATTGAGCAAAAGACAGTCTACAGGAAGTAGTATGCAATTACACAGTATGCAGTACACAATCAGACAGTGAGGTGTCATGTAGTGATTCAGTCACACAGTAGTTTGGTCGTTCTATGGACGGTCAGTTAGTGATTGACATGGTCAGTCAGTCACTCGCCGTGGCTCAACCCCTACGACATGGCAGGGCAGCGCAAGGCCGTTGTCGTGCACCAGCACCAGTCAGAATAAGAAGGCTATGAAACTTACTGGCAGATTAAAATTGTATGCCGGAACCGGAATTCGAACCTAGGACCTTTGCCTTTCACGGGCAAGCGCTCTACCGACTGATCTATCCCAACACGACTCACGATGCCGACCCACAACTTTACGTCTGCCAGTACCTCGCCTCCTACTTTCCAAACTTCTCAGAAGCTCTCTTGCGAACCATGCAAGACTAGCACTCCTGGAAGAAAGGATATGGTGGAGACAAGGCTTAGCAACAACCTAAGGGATGTTTCCAGATTGTCGTTTGGACAGAAGATCGGAGGGCGAGTCGCACCCACCTGGGTGACTGTTAAGGACGAAGGGATGCGGCCGTACCACACAAGTTATCTGCGAACTATAAGACAGCGGTCCAACGACTGACGACGCGAAATCTGCAGGTCACCAGTTCGACCCGTGAAAAACTAGAAATCTATGTCCCGCTGCTCGACACATGTCACGGTGGCACTCGTGACGCATAAAGAAGAGACACACGCGGGCACTGCACCCGAGGTAATGTTGCATTAATTTTCGTGCCACTGGAAGTGACGGCTACGAAATACACTGGGTTTTTTGTCCGACTCGAGGCTACTAACTGGAAAGGCGCAGCGACCGCCTCGGGAGTGAAGTGTTTTTTTGTAATAAAACAAGGATTACTTTCGACAAATGTCATATTCTTTGGACAATTGTTCTTTACCGCCAGGCTTTCAATAAAATTCCTGGTAAACGACTTTAGCTGTGGAGTACCATAACGTCCCTCGCAAACTAGTTCATTATGGAGTATCATAAAGATCCTGTTCTTAGTAATAGATAGTGGAGCGATAGTGAAGTAGAGCGGCAGATCCGATTTTCCACGTGGATCTCTAATATTCGCTCTCCGCTGTTTCTAAATTATATAAATAATCTAGCATATTACCTAAGCTGTTTGGCCGTTAGCTGATGATGCTGCTATTGAATGCCTAATAAAATCATTTGGAGGTAAATACCAGTTACAGAATGATCGAGATCAAATTCCGCCTGATGAACAATTGAACTTAAAACCGTGGGTATATCTATGCGAGAAACACAATAAAGTATTCCAACTTAGATTACACAAGGAATCGCACGTATATCGAGGCTGCAATTTCTTTGTTTAGTATGAGTCTCATGGCACATACTGTTCACTGTCGTAACTTTTCTTTGTTGCGGTGTAACGTGCACACCTGGATTTTATTTTGATAACGCCAGCCCCATGTATTTCATTTGCAGTGTCAACTGACGTTATCAGTTGACGATGATGCGGACGAATCTGCTTAAAAGACAAACCTGCTAGGGAAGTAGCCAGGTAAATTTATCATTTTCATTGCATTAGTGTGTTTTATATTGGGTGCTGCTTTTCATATTTGTACTATATTTAATAAGATTCTGGGGAAATAGCATTCCATGCGCACCAATTTTTACATTTATCTTTCACGTTGAAAACAATCTTTATTTGTTCTAATACTTCTGTTCGTTTGCGGAATAATTGTCGGCTCATTAGACCATCTTCACGTAAGCGTTTGACAGGCGTCGGCAAGAAACGCTAGTGCTCATGTTACATACGTGTTAAATAAAGATACAACAAACCAAATTTCGTTCTTGGCTTGTGACGTTAATTGAAGATGAGAAATTCACCTCTCGCCATGGTCACTGTTCCCCAAGAACAGTGGATGTGCGTCCGATGTGTTCACTGGTTCATTGAAACCCCGGAAAAAAGCTCATTGTGAAGAAAAGTAAATATATAAATAAAAAGTTTCTAAACTTCATTATTTCTTTAGTTCATCTATAAAATCATTTTATATGCACATTCAAACTATTTTTATCTCATGAGACACGTTTTACGTCGTGGAGACAGCACGTATACGAGCCGTAGCGCAGCCGTTTAATATAGGTGTCAGTGGCCGCAGCTATGCAATGCGCATGCGCGGCTGATGTTCAAATTCTCTTCTGAACCCTTTGAAGGAAGCATATGGTCGCTTCTGCGGAAATGAGGGGCGAGGGGAAACGCCGTTTTAACATTGGCGTTGGAGCTAGTAGAGACGCCAGTTTCTGCCTACTCGAGCTCTGGTGGTTACACACAAGTGGTCCCGAAGCAAAGACTATGAAGCTACTGCGCCTTGAGCATCGGCATATCCTCCATTAAGGTAACATCCCCCCTTCATATTTGTTTTAGACGCATTGAAAATTCATCAAGAACACGTGATATTTGTAAAATAAAACTATAAATTAAAGACGAATCGACTTTAAAAGCCTTCGGAACATCCGATCGTGAAGCATAATAAGAATAATAAAGTCACTGCTCTCCACACAGCAAGAATACCCATGTAGTAAGCGGCATCGCGTTGCGGCACTGGAAGGTAGTAGCTTAGAGACTCCAAGCATTTTATAAAAGCCAATCTTCTTCTTAACAGGTACGAGAACAACAATATCTTTTACATTGTTTGATAAATGACAATTATACTTTACGTTGTAACAAATATTTAAATCATATACACTGAATATATGACATCAACTGCGAATGGGCAGAGCTGAAAATGTATACCCAGCCGGGATTCGAGCCCGGGCCTCCTGATTTCTATGCAGTTGCGCTGACCACTACAACACTGTGGACACAGTGATCAGCGTACCAGCAAGGACTACATAAACACGCCTCCCGTCAGACAGAAATTCTCAACTTTACCCTGCTCACAGTACTCACAGCTTTGAACATTCGCAGTTGGTGTCTTATATTCTCTGAATATGAAAGAACAACAACTGTAGGATCGGAAGTGACGTTTGTTCTTTCCGAACAGACGGCACAAACCTTTCGCATGCTTAACGGTAGGAGGGGGTGTCGTTTACAGTGTCGCGTGACGTGAAGGTAGCTTGTCTCTTCTGGTAAGAGATTAATTTCGTTACAACAAATTATGTATTGTGGGCATCCGCAGCTGTAGACTTGAGTCATAATGATGGAAACCGCTTCAGCTGTATGGTGTTCTTTACTAACCAGCTAGTTTCGTGGCATTAGAGGCACATCATCAGGGTTATCTGTATACAAAGAAGATCAAACGCCACTAACAATCACGTTATGCTATTTTATATTTAGGCTATAGATAAGAAAACTGTAGGTGAAAGTACTCACAATTTTCTCTGGTCCTATTCCATAAAATGATAAATAAATCGGATTGCCTGAGTTGAAATAATGTGGAAATGGTAAATAAGAGATAATTACGCGTACATACCGGTGGCGGGCGTAGCGCTGGGGCCGACCGTCGTCAACTACGTGGTGCTCGTGACAGAGCTGGTAGCTACGTCACAAGTGAGCATACACGAAATCAAATTGAGCATGAGGCGGTTAGTGCTTTGAAACAAGTGTTGTAGCAGAAATGGTTGGGTTATGTCTTTACAGATTACAAAAATTGTTATTAATGGTATAGTACATTTCATCACTAATTTACATCGTTTACATTTTGTTACAGTCACTTAACAGTGCAATCAGTTACTGTGTTTTAGTGTTGATATGCATGGAATGTTCTAGTTGTTTAATATCGAAGAAAATTGAACAAGGTTTAGTATTTTTAGAAACAAATTACTCAGCTTTAATAAATTACTCAGCTTTCAGCTTGGAACAAAAATGTGAAACAAAGACGCTTGGTATGCCGACGTCTCATCTAGAGTTGAAGCAAGCGCAAACACGCCGACGTCAGACATTCTGGAAGTCTTTCAACGAAAATGTAGAAAATATATATAAAGGGAGGGGGGTGGGGCAAACAGGAAATCTTCCCCCAGCGCCACTCGCAGATATGCGTTAAATTTTATCTTTGGACGCCGAGCGTGGGGGAGGGGAGTGAAGCCGAAACTTCGACGCGCTGTCAAGATCCGGCACTCAAACAGGTGAACCAGCAGTAATCTGAAGCACCAGCCGCCACTGACCAATAAGTGAGTGAAGAATCGATTTATTTGCTTTTTTAGATTGAAACTAGGTGGATGAGAATAGACTTCAAACAATGCGAATGTTTAAATACTTCAATTCTGTTAATAATTTCGTGACATGTAGAAGTTCATTGCCGATGTTGAATCCTGGTTCCGTTCTACACATTCAGCGGTTGCCGACCGCCACATCGGAACGCTATAATGTGCGACCTCGCGTGGCGCGCATGTTCATGACTTCGTAGTTGCCAATATGACTGCACTGCTGTCGTGGCGTCCCTGTTCTCCCGATATCTCACCTATCAAAAACTTCTGGACGCTCTCTGCGTATTGACTGGCGCGGGATACACCACCCGCTACTATTCTAGACGAACTTAGGCAAAATGTGGAAGCTACACAGACTGCTATAGCCAGAAACACCTGGAGAGCCCCTTTGATCAAATTTCGAGTCCTGTAGTGCTTATGATATCCGGCGATGGTGTTATCAATCAATACTGAAGTAAACGTCTTTCTCACCTCACAATGGACATAATTTTCAATCAAGTGATTTTGTATCAAGTGCAAATGTTTTGGCTATAATTTCTCCAGTTCTTGGCGTTTTATTTGCAAGGGCAAACATATAAATATATATCAGTGACCCTCCGGTGTGGTGAGCTACACCGAAAATATATGAAAAGAGAGGAAGTACCATTATTACCCCACATATACGACCTCTCTACACTGTAACAGTTTAGTCAGATGGACTCACAAACGTGGGTGAACAGCTACATACGATGACATACATGTTATATATGCCAATTGGGCGTGAGGCACTGTCCGCGCGTATCATTCGACGTAAATTTCACTACAGCGGGTAGCCCGTGTCATTCATCGTTGGGGTGTGAAACCTTAACTTTTCCCAAGGTAATGAATGTTCAAACAACTTACGGGTATGTTTCCGGGTTAAGTCGTTGACCACAACCAATATTTCGACAGGAGTACACCCTCTCACTGTCAAGGCACGACTGCACTCATAGAAGCACTTTGCAAGCGAATGTAATACCTAGGGCCAAAGAAGCACTGTCTCTCGTATAAAAACTGGGGGAAAGAATTAATACTGACCCACCTGTTTATTAGTAGTCACTATCCATATTTGTGATACTTGGTAATCTTTCGTTGTGTTTACTCAGTAGTGACTTGTACGGTGTGTGTTCACTTCCCTGGTTGACTTTCGCAGGTATTAAATTCGATATTGCTCCTTGAGTGTAGTTGTGTTTGGAAAACTACAAGGTGTGCTCCTGACAAAATATCGGCAGCATAACCGTCAGTTGTTTGAACAACATTGGTGTGCATTTCGGTATTCTGCTGAATTACTGTTTCGGCACAATATTTCGAAGACAGACCTATCCGACATTTACAGTTCTGGCTAAACTCGCAGAACTTCAAGAAGACTTCTAATCTCTTGTCGAGATACTGTGCAAAATATGAAAAAAAAAATCGCACTGACCTGTTTACGGCCCACTTTAGATTTGTAGTCTTATAAGTTTTTGCACGCATTTAGGACCAAAATAATAATCTAAATAATAACAAATTAATTAATAAGAGTGTGTGAAACCCTTTCAGAAAAAAATGGTAGTGGCGGGTTCCGATACACCAACCTTTTGCGTTAGAGTTCAACGCCTAGCCCACTACGCTACGGCTATCAACCAAACATTAGTCCTTTAATCTCATACTATTGATGGCCGTTTTTAACTGATGCTAATATGGCATTTGTAGGCACTAGATTATCATTTATCGTACGAAGAACGATGTGTTTTTGTTAATTCTTCAGTGCGCCATTGCTTCGAAATGACAACGTGTAAGTTACAATAAGAAAATCATCAAATACGCAACGCAAGATGGCGTATACCAGAGATAGATTTGGGCGAGGAATGTCACGCTACATCTCGGAACGGCTGGTTTTCGTTAATTCAATGGAGGGTGTCAAATCTCTGTTATTTTTGCAAATATGTCTCACACAATACGAGACATGAAAAAAACCATAAGAGAGCTAAGTTGTAGATAATTTTCTCCTCCACCAATTAGGTTATTCAATTTTCGAGTCAGATGAATAGTTAAGCCGGTATTTTCATTTAAATTTCGAGCTGTCAAAAGACGATCGCAAAGGCCCACTTTTAGCGTTACTGCCGTAACCTAAAGTGGGCCAAAACACTGTAGAACACGCAGTAGTAAATTACAACATGATTTGTGTATTAGTCCGTCACATATTTCTGGCTGTTCCTCCTACTGTATGGCTCTATTGATGGGCTGCGGAGTGACCTCCCGACCCGGACGGACGCGCGCGCCCCTGCAGTGCGAGGCCTCCAGCGCGACTCGGCAGAGTTGTGGGCGGCCTACCGCAGCGGCGCCCCCGACACGGGTCGGCACTCGGCTGTCGTTTGTCGTCACGCCGCGACGAGCCACGCCCACTAATCGCGTCAGCAGCGCGCGCGCTCTCTGCTGCCGCACGCCACATCTCGTCGCAGCCGCCATCTTCCGTCCCACCGCGTAAACTTACTCTCGGAAACTGAGTTGCAGTTTCAGGAAGAGGACACCTACGGTTTCACACGTTGGGGGATGCGAACTTTGTAATGAGGTCACAGCAGGTTTTGAGATAATAGAAGCGCGGTTAATTTAACAAGAACCCGTTGCGTAGGTTAATTTAACAAAAACCCATTATGTAGAGCCAGCTAAAATACAATGAGCAGACACTGTGAGGTGTCGCACAAGTCTAAAGTGCGCGCCACGTACTTCACCGCGCGCCGCCATGCACGTACGGCGCGGCGTTCTTACGACGTCGGCGACGAGCGCCCTCTGCTGTAACCCTGATCGTGGCCACCACTGAACTGCATCGTCCACTTGGGAATCAGGTAGGCACCAGTTAAGACTTGGCAATCGGATAGGCACTAGGAATCATCAATAGGCAGGCCTCTATCTAAACTATGTATCAACATTCTACTTGTCTGCTGCTCTCCAACTTAAGTATTGTACCATCTCTATGAAATATATATCTTGCTCTAATTTAGCCTGGTGTTTCTAGTTTCTTATGTGCCACTGGCTGGTCACCTCCGTACCTGCACACGCGTGCATCCTATTTTCCTGTGTCGGTCGGACAACCGGCGGAAACGAGACACAAAACACTGTTAAGTGCATTCACCATTACTTTCGAGTGTCCTTCCTCTTCCTATATAGTGCTCAAAATAGTTACGGGAGGACGTGAGATATCATACACAATATACACATAGTAACTTATTTAATTTGATATTGGTTACAAAACTAACTTCTCTGTGGCAGAGTACGATACTGTGCTGTCTCAAATCTTCAGTGGAGGTTAACACGGAGTTTACATAAAGCGCGTTTACAAAGAGCGTGGCACCGTTGGGCTACCACAATACTGAAAGTGTCACCTTGTAATATGGTGTATGATCACCTCAGACGATCATTACAGTTGGACACCTGCGTAGCATGCACAGTGTCAACTCTTGAAGCACTGGCCATTCCTACATGAGTACAATATCCAACTGTGCAACTGTTGTGGGAGCCGCTAGTATGGCTGCAATGCTTTTGCCAAGTACATCCCAGACACGCTCAATCGAGTTTCAGGCTGGTGAACGAGTCAGCAACTCCATTCGTTCAATTCCCTCATCTTCAAGCACGTTGTCCACCAGTGCTGCTCTGTGGTGATGAGCGTTACCGTTCGCCAGAAGGAACCCATCTCCAGTGGCACCAGCAGTGGCAAAAAATCTTCCCCCATTCCGTTCTTGATCAACCTAGACGTCCGTTTCCTGCAATTTGTGTTTTTCACTTTAAATATTGATTCCCCTCTTTTATGTATCTAATTTTATTTGTTTATTTTTCCTCATCTCTTTACTCTGCGCTTGTCTTGTGCATCGTTTCAGCAAGTGTTCGCCACGGAACAGATTAAAACGTGTAACCACTCCGAATATAAATTTATAATGTGAAATTAGACGACAGATTCTGTCGGGAGGATATGTTTTCCCTTACGAACGTAAGGAACTTCTGATACATATCTCACATGTAATAGTGTTGAAACCTGTTCAACACACACAACTTTGTAAGAAGCAAAAATTAAAAATCTCGGCACGTTTGATTTTTTCCAAAAATTTCGCTCTTTGAATCTTGAACTGTGAGCGATTGCGATTCAAGTCCATCTTTATGTTTCAACTAATAAGATTTTCCAAAATTTGACGAAGTTATTCTTATAGTGATATGTTCCAAAAATGGTAAAGCCAAGATCGCTGGTATATAATTTTATTTGCACGACGGCTGTAGATGATCTCTGCCATCATCATCTCGTCAAAAAATGTTTTACACAACCGTCATCTTGTAATGTCAACAGTAGTTGTATAAAATAATTTAAAGTGCACAGGTGCACTATGTCATTGTAATAAAACATTACATATTACTTTTACTACAATAACATAGTGCACCCTTGCAACTTAAAATGATTTTATACGACAAATGTTGACACTACAAGATGACGGATGTGGAAAATACGTTTTGACCAGGTGATGATGGCAAAGACCATCAAAAACGGTCGTCCAAGTAAAATTATACGCCAGCAATCTTGGCTTCACCATTTTTGGAACGTATCATAATAATGGATCGCCTCCTTACGAATAAATAAAATCAACATTCTTGTAGTATTTAGATTTCGTTAGGATATACTGCTAAAGCTGAAGGTATAATAGAAAATCATCTTTGCTTTTGTTTTCTTCAGTAAGGATGAAGTGGACTGTTTGACCTTTTGACCAGTTAACGGCGTTCCGCTTTGTTTATGAATACGCCACAATGCCGGGATTCAAAACCCTGCAGTCTTGATAGTGTCTGTTACGCTCCGAGTGATTTTGCATGGCAATTTCTTAATTAGTTGCCAGATTTCTTTCACGTTAATGCAGACAGACATATGGTCTTCAGTGTATGTTAAGCTACAGTCCCCACACTAAATGGATGGCGTGAAGTTAGGACTTGGTGGCGATTTTTATGTTCACAGCTTTGCACCATGTAGTTCTCAGGCGCGTAGGAGTAGCCGAGAGGCCTAGAGCGCCACGTTACGAATCGCGATGCCTCCCCCGTCGTAGGTTTGAATCCTCCCTCGGGTATGGATGTGTGTGATGTCCTTAGTAAAGTAACTTACTTTAAGTAGTTTGTAAGTTACAGACTAATAACCAAGCAGTTGACTCCAATAGATTTATAAACATTTGAACATTTGAATTTGTAGTTCTCACATTTGTTGGTAAATTACTGGTGCAGAAGTTTTTCCAAATTATTCGCCAGTCATATTGGGGGTACTTTTCTTCTACAACGTTTCTACTGTTGGCTTCCATTAGTTTCACGCACACTTCTTTCACTTTAGTCAACTTCATTGGACAGACTCTGGTTAGAATATTGATAAGTTCAATTAAAATGGTGAACGCCAGTGGGAACGTGACGCACATCTATTGGTGGACTAAATGCCCCAGGGGCTATTCCCTCTAGTAAATGGGGCGATAAACTGTGTTGCGTCTTCTGCCACAGTTTATATGTGGTGCACACGAATAGAGTTCGGGATTTCACAGCAACGTCAATAAGTTTCAGTCCCCCGTTTTCGGCGAAGAGGGTCAGAGAGTCAAATTTAAAACTGAAGATATTCTCTTCAGAACGAAATGGCCGAGAGCCGACATAATTCTAGCTGATGTTTCACCAGGTACAGGTAAAATGCCCCCAGGGAGCTCACGGTCCTTTCGTGAGTACATACGTGGCGAGCACGGGGCCCCGAGCTAAAGCAGCCTTCCTTCCTTCTTTATTTCCCGGACTGTATTTCCATTCCCCCTCCCCTCCTTTCCTATCCTCACTCTTTCCCCTCCTCACCGGGGGCTTATAAAGTCAGTAGTTTAGTCCTCCTATCCCAAGCATACAATAGAACCCAACCCAACAAACAAAACCTGTGCCACGTATTGTAGTTTAGAAACTATGTACATGTTAGCAAAGGTTGCCTTTTGGATATCATGAAGCTTTCTTACGCTTTGTTCCTGTCCACTAGACTATGGAGGCGAACAGTGAGTTCGCAAGCTTATGAATTGATTGTGGTTTTCCATGGGTACATCCCCTGCTGTCCGCTTCCTCAGGCCACACGCTACCTGCCTGGTCTGTGGATCTCCACTCCCCGCTCCCCCGCCTGTCGCTGCCGGCGGCGCCCTCGTCCAGTGTGTGGCCCCTCCGCCACAAGACGGCCGCCTCTGCCGCCGCCTGTCGGCTAACCCTGGCAGAAGCCAGTCGCTGAATGGGGCGGCAAACCGAGACCGGTCTAATGAGCGGTTAATATTCAGGCGGCCAACCTAATTAGGCAAGCCGTAATTAGCGAGCGAGCGCCATCTTGTTAGCGGAACTACCTGCGGCGATGTGCATGGCCGCGCGCCCTGCTTGTTAGGGCGGCGTCTCTCGCGGAAAGGACGCAAACGTGACGTCACCGCCCGCTACCTGCCACCTGCCACCTGACACGGGCCGACAGTGGCGGCCTCCCCAGTGGCCGCATCCTCACCCCACGTCTCTACATACCAGTCCACCTTCCATATACAAACATCGACAACTGGTATCTACACTATGTGATCAAAACCATCCGGATACCTGGCTGAAAAAGACTTGCAAGTTCACGCACCCTCCATCAGTAATGTTGGAATCCAATATGGTGAAGGTTCACTCTTAGCCTTAATGACAGCTTCCACTCTCACAGGCAAATGTTTGATCACATGCCAGAATGATTCCTGCGGAATGACGGCCCATTCTACTCGGAGTCCTGCACTGAAGAGAGGCACCGACATTAGTCGTCACGAAGTCGGCGTTCCATAACATACGATTCAAGTCAGGACTCTTTGCAGGCCAATCCATTACAGGGGTGTTACTGTCGCATGGGCGTAGCCATGGGGTTGGTTTCTAGTGTTCACACCCCTCCCGAAATGTAGAAGAAGCTATCAAAAACTGGCATCATTCTGTATCAGAGTAAAGCCATCTACATGTTGCCAAGGGCAGCCGTTACACTTGCTCCATTTATTCCCGATATCTCCCCGTGCGATTACCACGTTTTGTGGAGCCCTGAAGACAGGCACTCGGGGCGAAGGGTATGTTTCAGAGGAAGAGATGCACACCTGACCCTGTAGCTAACTGCAAATATATTGACCTTCCTGTCTGACAGTGTGTTACCAGTAATTAATAGTCATGGCGATTACTACTGAAATAATAAGCAGTTTACTTGTTTTTTACCAAGTGCCGGCAGCGGTGGCTGAGTGGTCTGCGGCGCGCCAGTCACAGACTGCAAGGACGCTACGGTCAGGGGTTCGAACCCCCCTCGGGCATGGATGTTTGTGTCGTCTATATTATAAGATAGTTCATAAGCTCTTTGTAAGTTTAGGGACTGATGACCCCGCAGTTAAGTCCCTTAAGCTTAACTAAAATTTGAACATTTTCAACAGGTGTCAAAATGTTGAAATGTTTGTAAACCAACTACGTTGGTCTTCAGTCCCTAAGCTTACAAATTACTTAAAGTAACGTATGCTAAAGGCAAAACAAACACCCATACCCGAGGGAGGACTCCAAGCCCCGACGGCGAACGGCCGCGAGCACTGCAGCTGGGGGCCTTGGTGCTCACGGCTCCCAGGTGTCTCCTGTGTCTGTTCCTTATAGATTAGTGTGACTTGCCTGCTTTTCAATTACTAGAAACAATCCCTTGCTGTAGGTACCCACAGTAAATTATGGTAGCCGGAAGCGGTGGCCGAGGGGACTGAGGCGCTCCAATCACGGTCTGCACGGCCACTACGGTCGGAGGTTCGAATCCCCCCTCGGGCATGGATATTTGTGCCATCCTTAGTCTAAGCTAGTTCATAAGTAGTTTGTAAGCTTAGGGACTGATGACCCCGTAGTTAAGTCCCATAAGTTCTACAAACATTTGAAAATTTTTAAAATTATGGTAAAAGAGGGGGGGTGGACTAACGGGGGGTAGGCCGCCTTGGGCCTCTAGTCCTGAGGGTCTCCAAATATCAGGAAAGCCCTTTTTGTTTCTTGCTCTCTTTGATCTTGGCCTCTCGGAGCATCCCGTGCCTCCCATCCTCATAAGCCTCCAAATCTGCATAGCTAGCATACATTTATTTCCTAGTGGCTGGGGTCTCCTCCGACAGCCCTGGAGTTTCACTGTGCTTTAGAAATTTGAGCTTTTCTCAACATCACTATTATTAAACACAGTGTCAATCATCAATATTTATTGAGGTTACTATGTAAACCAATCAAGGTCCCCGTCTAGTCAAGCCGGCCGCGGTGGCCGAGGAGACTGAGGCGCTCCAGTCACGGTTTGCACCGCCACTACGGTCGGGGATTCGAATCCCCCCTTGGGCATGGATATTTGTGCCGTCCTAGTTCGTAAGTAGTTCATAAGTAGTTTGTAAGTTTAGGGACTGATGACCCCGTAGTTAAGTCCTATAAGCTATACAAATATTTGAACATTTTTTTCGTCTAGTCAAAGAGTATCTTTTCACACTGACAGCTTTCACGTACTGAAAAACTTCAGACGTTTTCAAAGCTTCTGCCTTCTGATGCCGCCTGCGATCCACATTTACCTATCATCATGATATGATTTGCCTTGTCCCTATTTTGGGGAATACATATATTGTCAAAAGTTTTATAACTTTATTTACGTACTAGTATCCAATCCTATTCAATAATAATACAGTACGTACAGTCATAGTGCCGTTTGAAGAGTACATGTTCTTTCATTGGAAACCCCTTCCGAAATTATCTCCTGGCTAAGCCTATTTACTGTCGTGTAATCACTTCGCCACAGGCCGTGCATTGTGAACAGGTGCTCTGTTATGTTGAAAGATGCAATGTTCATGCTCGAATTGCTCTTCGACAGCGGGAAGCAAGATGGTTTGTAAAACATCAGTGTACGCCTGTGCTGTGATTGTGTAACGCAAATCAAAAGCACACTTCATGAAAAATACAACCGCACCACCACCTCGGAATTTTAGTTTTGGCACTACACATCTTAGCGGATGGCATTCGCCATACCCACGCCTTGTCAACGGTTCGCCACATTATGTACCGTGATTCGTCACTCCACACAACATGTTTCCTCTGTTCAATTGACCAATCTTTACGCTCGTTACCCCAAACGAGGCGTCGTTTGGCACTGACCTGCGTGATTTGTGGCTTATGGAAAGCTTCTAGATATGTAATCCAAGTTCTCTCACTTCTTGCCTCGTTCTCATAGTGCTTTGGTTGGATCCTGATGCTGTTTGGAATCTCTGTGTGATTATCTGGACAGATGCCTGCGTATTTACACTGAAAGACTATATTCAACTGTTGCTCGTCCTATCAGTCAACAAACGAAGTCACCCTGTATGCTTTGGCCCTGTACGTGTCACTTCACGTTTTCACTTCACTATCACATCAGAGATAGTGGATGTTTAGGAGTGTGGAAATCTTGCGTACAGACTTCTGACGCAAGTGACATCCAATCATCTGACTACATTCGGAGTCTGCGAGTTCCGCGTACGTCCCATCCCTTCTCTCACGAGATGAAATGACTACTGACGTCGCTGACATGGAGTATTTGGCAGCAAGAGGCACAATAATGCACGTAATATGTATACTATAGGGAGAGTCAGATTACTTTTGATAACATATTGCATCTTTCCCATACTTGTACACTATAAAGCCGAAGGAACTGGAACACCTCACTAATATCGAGTAGGGCCTCCGAGGATCCTGCAGAAATGCCGCACCACTACGTGGTATGGTCTCAACTAACACCGGGAGCAGTGCTGGAGGGATTTGACACGTTGAATCCTACATTACGAGAGGTGGAGACCTCTCAAGAGAGTCACATTGCCAGACATCTCATATATGTTAAATAATGTTCAGGTATGGGACGTTTGATGCTAAAAAATGTTCAAATGTTTGTAGAGCTTATGGGACTTAACTACGGGGTCATCAGTCCCTAAACTTAAAAACTACTTATGAACTAGCTAACACTAAGGACGGCACAAATATCAATGTTCCGAAGGGGGATTCGAACCCCCGACCGTAGTGGCCGTGCAGACCGTGACTGACGTGACTCAGTCCCCTCGGCCACCGTGTCCGGCCGTTTGATCCCCAGCAAAGTTATTTGAACTTAGGATATTGTTCCTGGGACCACTCTGCAGCAATTAAGGTAGCTTGCGGGTATCCTTCGGAACGCGCAATGGACGTGAATCGATTCAGGTAGCCATCCAGGATGCGTACCTACGTGCTACCTGTCAGAATCGTATCTAGTCGCATTAAGGCTCAAATAACACTCCAACCTAACACGCCACACATTATTACAGAGCCTCTACCAGTTTGGTCATTCCACTGCAGACGTGAAGTGTACATGGATTCCTGAGGTTGTCTCCATACACGTACTTATCTATCCGCTCGATAAAATTGGAAACGAGTCTCGTCATACCAGGAGACAAGTTTCAAATCAGACAATTTAATGTCGGCTTTGATGAGCCCAGCCGTTGCGTAAAGCTTTGTGTCGTGTAGCCAGCAAGAGTACATGATTCGGCCTTTGGCTCCGAAAGCCCATATTGATGATAGTTGTTTAGCTCACTGATGGGCCAACATTTAAATCCTCAGCAGTTTGTGGAAGATTTCCACTTTCGTCACCTTAAACGGTTCCCTTCAGTCCTCGTTGATCCCGTTCCTTCAGAATGTTTTCCGAGATCAGCGATAGTCGAAGTCTGATGTTTTCTTTGCCTATGCGTTAGTCTTGCTAAAATGGCTTGGCTAATTTCAATAACATTTCTTTTGTCTTTTCTCGCTTGAATACAGAAACAGCTGAGACATGGGAAAAGTATATCATTCTTTCGATAGGCAATCCGACGTACACAACTGTTTTGGAGCTGCAGCCGTAGGAAGAAATGGGGCACACCGCTGCCTATTAGATACATCATACTACTAATATTTGGTAACGAAAATTATAGTACTGATTTCTAGGCTTACTTTTTGTGTCCACTTGAAGTTTCCATACCAAATTCATTCTGTTCAGTGTACTAGTGCGATGCAGGAGTGGAATTCCAACTGGACCACTGGATGCACCCGCGAAAGCAGCCCTTACACACTCAGTGAATGCCGACATGTGGATTTAAAAAACCGTACATTCTCTGTGGGTCATCCTGAAGTGTAACACTTACCAGTATCGGAGATCAAACATGTAAACCAGTTTTTTGTTTGTTTTTTTTTTTTTTTGTCCCAGCCTCGTCGTCGCTTTTGTGTCTCGGTTCCGTCGTAGGTGTCGGTGGCCGAGTGGAATGAGACCGACACAGGAATAAAGATAGCACGCTGGTGCAGGTACGGAGGGGAGCAGCCAGAAACTAGAAACACTAGAGTAAATTAGAACGAGATATATATTGAACAGAATTTATACAATACTTAACTTTTACATGCTGATACATAGTTGAGCTAGAGGCCTGCCTAGTACTGCTTCCTAGTGCCTATACGATAGCCAAGTCTTCACTGGTGCCTATCTGATTACGAAGGTCCTAACTGGTTGCTATCTCAGTCCCAAGTGTCCGATGTCTTTCCGTGGTGGCCACGAGCGGGGTTGCAGCAGAGGGCGCTCGTGGCTGTCGTAAGAACGCCGCGCCGTGCGTGCATGGCGGCGCGCGGCGAAAGTAGGTGGCGCGCACTTTGTACTTGTGCGACACCCCAGCTTTGGCGTTATTGACAGGTACACTTAAGCAGAAAGGTCCCAGACGAATAGAAACATGAGATTTATTAATATCAATCTTATATGAAATACTGGCGCTGATGACATATTATTATTCCACACTGATATAGTCCACACATTTGTGTGAATATTTCGAAATTCTTTTGCAGTCCGTGATAATTTCTGCGACTCTATGTATCAAGGCGAGATTCCACTTCAGACGAAACCCTGTACAATTGACGAAACAAGGAAATCCGGAGGACATAAATCAGTCAGCAACAGGCAGAATGTTTCGACTCGTTGCACTCACGTGATAGCTAATAAACAGTGTCCTAGTATCACAAACTTTGCACAAATTGCCTCTGGAATGCAACTTATAAAAACAATTGTCCTTATTTATATTTTGCAGATTGTTTTATACTAAAATATGCATTTGAATATAGTTTGAACATTTTTCTATATAACATAAAATGATGGATATGATACCGTTTAGCATGCACAGTTACTTAGTTTGAACTGTGCCTCTCAATACATTCATGGATTTTTTACTAAACTATAACCCTGACGATGGGTAGGGAATACCCGAATTCGATCTGTAATAGTCAATTTATTTTGCGATTAATGTATTTACCTCTTACAAAAATGATTAGTTCAGTACTTCATTACTGTTAGTACGTTCGTGTGTTTAGTTTGTATATATACTTTTTTTATTCTGTTTTTATACAGTCAACTCTATCAGTAAATCAAGGAAACATATTTTTCTGGTACCCTTATCACCCCCTTATACTGCATATTCGAACGCGATACGCATCTGCTTACCAATCAAAACAAACATGAGATGCCAACAACGATCGGAAATAATCTGCAAAATAAACTGCGTGTATTGGTGTACAAAGCAGCCGCAATGATTAGTAATTCAAATGATGCTGTATCAGATGATACGATACGATGATAAATGAGCGTTTATCTCTAATGAACGAATCAGCATACAAATGTAATTATCAGTATCGTAAAACTAAAAACGTCTACCACCAATAAGCAGTCAATGTTGTAGCTAACTGGTGTTTTGAAATTACCAACAATGTCCAAAAATTATGTGATAAAGAAAGAAGTCTTTATTTACGTGTCTCTATTCTCTTCAAAGACATTTTGAATTATATCGTCAGCTATTTAGACAAATGTTTGCACTGCACCTGTCATACCAGTACTAAAATTTTTCTCAGTTACACAATCCCAATCTGAAATCTTCCAATATCCACTTTTATTAGATTTTACAACTTTGGTTATTTCTCAACGTACAATGTCCTGCATTCAGCACACTTGTAATAACTTAATTCGACTATATGAACAAAGCTCCAATATCTCTTTCCTTTCAGTATCTACCACACCTTTGCTTCCCGGTCATGAAAATTATTACACACCTTGAAGTGTGTTTTTTCTATACTTGTACTACCTACTTCACATTATCTTGAATTATTAGTGAAGGAAGAGTCCATCACTTATTACCAGTGATTATCTATTGTCATTAAGCATGCAGTGAACTCTGTTAAGAAAAAGTGTACGGAAAGAGTCACATAGGTATATTTCTTCCATACCATTTTCCATAAATAGTGTTATGATTGTTTATCCATGTATTGGATATTTTAAATTCCATCTAACATTTTGTCACATGAGTGGCTACATGTGTGGGTTAAGTCGGCGATCACTTTCTTCTACAGAAGAAAATCCATTTTCTTTTTTTCCCGGGGGTTTCACGTGTGATCATACGGAAATACACATCGTAAATTCAAATCTGTAATTAGTTTTTCTGTGTTAGGCATAGTTTCCAAGTTATAAGCAATGTTCTACTTGTATGTTGTGAATAATAAAAGCGATGTATTGCGGTTTTATTTTTTTCTCTTGTGAACAGTGGTGTCCTCTCGAATAATGTTCCACAGTAGTCGGCAAGAATTGCAGGCATCCATTTCCCTACATAACACTTTTCCATTAACATTATGTCTTGATGGAACCTTTCACCATGTTCGTTGGAAACACCCCTACGGCTGTCACGAAAATAGTTTAGATGTGAATCTAGGAAATGCACTTTCAATGACATGTTATATCATAAATCCCTATATGCATTTATCATTTCTTGAACTAATTGTTCATAGTTGTCAGTTTTTTTTTCTTCTCAGAAAGTTTTCGGTCACATTCTTAAAAGAGATCAATGAACTTTTTCTTTGGATGAAAGGCATTCTTCAAAATGTGGGTCTTTTTGAAGCCCTGTAATTTGGAAGCCCACAAGCACCCCTTTCTTTAATTTTGCTGAAGAAATTTGAGGGAACTTGTTTGAAAGGTACATAAACCCTACTCCAGATTTATTCATGGCCTTTTACAACCTGTTTAAAATGGTCTAGCTTAATGTGAAGATGTGGTAGAAGAACATCTTCATTGAAACTTCCTGGCAGATTAAATCTGTGTGCCGGAATCGTGACTCGAAACTGGGACCTTTGCCTTTCGCGTGCAAACGCTCTACCAAATGAGCTATCCCGGTTCCGGCACACAATTTTAATCTGCTGCAGAGTGAAAATTTCATTCTGGAAACATCTTCACTGTCTACTAATTTCTCATTCTGCAAATTTATTTCTCTCACATTCCAACTCCTCCGAAGCAAAAGCTTTCTTTTATAGTGGGACATTCTGTCACGACTGTCCCACTTGCAGAGAAAACATCCATTTTTGGGAAGCCTTGTTGTATCCCCAATATCATTCCAACTGTTTTAAAGTCGCCACATATTATCCACAAAATCAATTATTGCCAACTGCTGCACAGCAAATGTCACCAATTTTACCACTCCTTTAAATTATCAGTTACGTTAGACATTTAGCTTCGCATAACTGAAGTACTGTGCCTGATAGCTAATTTATGATTTCAGATTTGACTTCACACACACATTTCCATATGAGTAAAATGACCCTTGTTGAGCAGTGTAATGTTTCGCTGATGATTAAAAGGCCGCTTTGGTTGGAGACAGTTTAGGATGACTCGAGAATAAGGCTAGTGAGTTACAGTAAAACCCTCGACGTCCGCGATAAATGGGACCTCATAAGTCGAAAACAGTGTGTAACGTTAAATGTAAATACTGCAACAAGAGATAAAAGAACACAATGTAACAAGGAATAAATATTTTCGATAAATTGTTCAACAGAACACAAAAAAGACTCAAGTGATATCAACAGATCACGCATCCAAACTCCTAAACCGGACCCTTAGTCACGTAGGCTAATAAGGCTTAAAAGTATAAATATGTAGTCTGACCAGTTAATCTTGGGTTCTTCTCACGAACTTCTTTCTCGTAGCACGAAAAATAACTTGTTATGTAACAGAGTGACCCCACTCGTAAAAGCCTGTTCTGTCTTACATTACTAATCTTTTTCCAAAAGAATTAAGGGCTTCTGTCAAGTATTAACGCTTGGTTTGATCTTGTGGGTGTTCGTGGCAGAAATACTCAGTTTGGTCAGATTCTCACTCCTGTCCTCCCATGTCAATAAGCTCATCACTTGTCAGCTCCTGATCACGTGAATCCTGCAGTTCTTGAACGTCCTCACTAACCATCAATTTATATCGATTTTTGGTGCATTCAGAAGCTGTAAATGTTTTCCCTTTAGACGTGATAAATGTTCTCTGAGTCATCTTCTTAGAGAGCAAAGTCATTTCGTTTACATTCGAAATGGTTTGGTTTGTATAGCCACTCTCCTCCAAAACTAACCTGATCTACTCAGGCTGAGGTAAAGCACTATGTGTTTCAGCGCTTGCCGTCTCTCCATTCTCTAACATCTTATGCCAATGACGATTTTTGAATCGCTAAAATCAACCATTACATGCCTTAACATGGCATCTTTGGCCACCTTCATAATTTCTACTTCTGTCTATCAAATATAAGTTTAACTTTATAGCGTAGCTTGTTCTGATCTACAGGACAATTCTTCATTTTTACATGTTTATCACACCATAGTTGTAGCATTTGTTTTCATCTGAGCGATAATACCACGACGTTTACGAATGATACTAGAATTCTAAGACAATTTTGAGAGTTTCGAGATTTCTTTCTTTTTTAATTATTTTTTTGAGTTTTTAAACTGTAGATTCCAGTAGATAAACTTCTTTGTCAATACACAAACATTTATTTTGCGACGAAGTCTTAAGCAATATAATTTGTACATTCCAAAGATAAAGACTTTCATGCAAATGAATCATTTCCCGGTTCTGGATGACATGATACTGAACTTACGATCTATGAATCCACCCGGTTCCACGAATAAAATGATTCCGCACGAAAAAGTCAGATCCTGCCGTAAACCAAACACGGTGTCAGCCAGGTGGTGTTTTCGGAACCCGGATATTGATACTGTATGCAGCGGACAAAACGGCAAAGAGGTTAACTCTTGCGTGAAACGGGGTAGCGTATAACGGCTATCACTGTATTTAGTACATAAATGAGGGGACGATCCTCTGGGTTAGTTTGTGTGTGTGTTTCATTTCTTCTACACATATTTTCAGAAATAATCAGAAGGGACAGGCACTAGGTCATACCTTTTTCGAGAGATTGGAAGGAAGCTAATGGTTTAATACATTGGACATTAGAGACGGAATGGGCGCAGGAAATAGGCCGAGACCGTTCAAAGGAAACATCCAGGATTTTGTCTGAAGTGATTTAGGAAAATCACGGAAAAACTAAATAATGACACCCGGAGTTGGATTTGAATCACTTTTCCCCTGTATACGTATCCAGTGTGTTACCACTGCACCACCCTGCTCGGTTTATCCAGAAAACCCCAGAGCTGAGGCTAGACGGTTTTCAGTATAAAAAACTGGAATAAATGGACACCCTAGCCTTTAATTGGGTTAGCCGCGGTGTAGTAGCAGAGCGATCTAAAGCGTTTCGCTGCGGAGCGCGCGGTTGCTCGCCGTGGAGGTTCGAGTCTTCCCTGGGGCATGGGTGTGTGTGTTTGTCCTTAGGTTAATTTACCTAGGTTTAAGTAGTTTGTAAGCCACGTTATGATGACCACGAAGTTTATTCCGATAGATTTACAGACATTTGAACATTTGAATTCCTAGTTGGGTTAGATATTTAGTACACAATGAGAAGAACTACGTCCTCGAGTCATAGAACCATTTTCTTCTTCTTCGTCATATTTTCCTGAACTGCACTACTGAATCACTTCATTACCAACAAGTGTCTGCCCCATTCAACTAAAACTAATTCATTGCCAGATGACATTATTTTCAGTGTAGTTTATATTGGCATATTTTCTTTGCCCTGTTCTCACCGTGTTATCATCGTCTACAAAACTTAATTTAAAAAGTAGTAATTCATCACCGGGCTTAATTCGTCAGTTCCAGATACATAGACAATTTTAAAGAATAAAATAACTCTTTGAGGACATTGAGCATTTAAAGCGCGTAACTTTTTAAAAAAAGAAGGAAATTTTTCGGGAGTAATTTCAGTGTGAAAGGACGAAGTTTTCTCGAACCGGTAATGAGACGATGCTAATTTCGTACCACAAAATTTGGTCTTGTTAGTGAATTAAATGTGCCAGACACAGAGAAACGCTGTATATGAATCGGAGGGAAGCGCTGTATTACAGATGTAGAACACCGACGCAGAAATTCTGAATTTCACAGAGCTCGTTTTAAGACGTGTTGAAAATGTACCATTTTGTATCCCTACAAACGTAAGTTATATTTTCTAGAGATACGTTTGCTACTTGTTGGAATGATATATTGTTAACGGGTAGTGGATTTAGTAGCTACAAACCGAATATATAGAAATCGTTTTAAGAAATATGTACATCATCCTAACTGTTAGTAATACTCGTCAAATTTCTATTCCTTAGTTGAGGATATTATAGGCTGCTTTTCTTTGTTGAAAATTGTTGTTATTCTTAATGATTATAACTGTCACATAGCATTTTCGGTCATTAACTTTACAAAGCAGCAGTTATTCTTCTAAATTTCAAGATTAGATATCGTAATCTAAAATGCCGTGTTATTCGCAGAAGCTCTGGTTATGTCACACAACACGAGGAAACGGAGCTATACGTGTGTTACAGCAATTTTAATGAAAGTTAAAATATTTTACCTTAATTTTCTGCGTACAGTTTAGTCCTTTCTGTGTAAGAAACATTGAAAACCTTTACTTAAGAAAGGAAAGCATTTTGTAAAGGCTGATAGTGGAAAAGTCCCGAATGTTGACGCATTTATGGAATTTTAGTTTTTCTAATTCATCCCAGATTCATACGTACCGCGAATTAAAGGTGAAACCCACGTTTATAATAAGGTATACCTACATTTAAATCTAATGTTGCTGTTGTGTGTCCAATGAATAAATCAAAAACACAAACTACTGAACACCAGAACGAGTGTAAATAACTATTCCGTTTTTGTTCATCCGTCGTTCTCTTATCTAGTGCATTTTACTTTAAAGTAACCACTGTTATTTGTGGCCAATGTAAAAATCGGCAGGTACGTACGCACCTATGTAGTTATAGTTTGATTTCACATTAGTTCGTGTGTATACGTAAATTACTCTTGCGCACTATTATATATAATTGCCATGCTGGGTTGTTGCAAAGAAACTTGTCAGGCAAATGAGAACGTTAGAGGCTGAAGATGGGTGAAAATAAGATGTCAGTTTTTTGGCTTCACGCCAACTTGAAATATTTCCCAGTTAAAATGACGATCTTCAGTCTAAGTTTTAATTGGTGACGCAAGAAACTTCCGCGGTAGTTGATTGTTAGTGTTACAAATGCTAAATTTTGCGTTCCGTGCTCACATCCGAATCTAATATTTTTTAATTTTTATTTACTTAATTATTTACCTATACTTTTTTTGGTACCCGGGGAATAGTATCATATTGTAAAACAAAATGGAATAATTTACAAAATTAGTAATGAAAAGCAGTTTAATTCACCAGATGCACAGAAAAAGAGTTTTTGAGCCGCAGATTTTTGGTGTAAGCGTCATATACTGAAATACTGCATTACTGATGTAAATATCAAATTTCACATACAACATGGGATTCGTACTTTCAACAACTTCATTAGAAGAAGACTTTAAATAAAACTGTCGTGTCATACTGGGAAAAGCAGTTTCGAAAATAAAACTCTCAGCTCACTAATCTGTAATAACAGTACTTTACATACTTGCAGTTGCGAAGTATGGTACTTAATCGTGAACTAATTGTGTGATAATTAACATATGCAGTGTTTACTTGCATCAGAATTATTCTCACGTAAATAAAAGCACGAAGTGACCGCCATTTCAGTTTGGATATTTACGCTCGATTTTAAGCAACACCCCCATGAACCACAGACATTGCCGAGGTGGGGTGGCTTGCGTGCCTCAACGATGCAGATAGCCGTACCGTAGGTGCAACCACAACGGAGGGGTATCTGTGGAGAGGCCAGACAAACGTGTGGTTCCTGAAGAGGGGCAGCAGCCTTTTCAGTAGTTAGGGGCAGCAGCCTTTTCAGTAGTTACAGGGGCAACAGTCTGGATGATTGACTGAGCTGGCCTTGTAATATCAGCTAATGTGGCTTTGCCACACGGTTACTGCGAGCGGCTGAAAGCAAGGGGAAACTACAGCCATTACTTTTCCCGACGACAGGCAGCTCTACTGTATGAAAATATGATGATGGCATCCTCTCGGGTAAAATATTCCGGAGGTAAAATAGTCCCCCATTCGGATCTCCGGGTGGGGACTACTCAGGAGGATGTGATCACCAGGAAAGACAATACTGGCATGCTACGGGTCGGAGCGTGGAATGTTAGATCCCTTAATCGAGTAGGAAAATTAGAAAATTTAAAAAGAGAAATGGATAGGTTGAAGTTGGATATAGTGGGGATTAGTGAAGTTCGGTGGCAGGATGAACAGGATTTCTGGTCAGGTGAGTACAGGATTATAAATACAAAATCAGTTGGGGGTATCACAGGAGTAGGACTGATAATGAATGAGAAAATAGGAATGCGGGTAAACTACTATGAGCAGCACAGTGATCGCATTATCATTGTCAAGATAGATACGAAGCCAACACCGACAACAGTAGTACAGGTTTATATGCCAACTAGCTCTGCCGATGATGAGGATATAGAAAAAATATATGAGGAGCTAAAGGAAATTATTAAGACCGTTAAGGGAGAGGAAAACTTAATTATGATGGGAGACTGGAATTCGGTAGTAGGAAAAGGAAGAGAAGGAAAAATAGTAGGTGAATATGGACTGGGCAGAAGGAATGAAAGAGGAAGTCGCCTGGTAGAATTTTGCACGGAACATAATTTAATCATAACAAACACGTGGTTTAAGAATCACAAAGGAAGGTTGTATACTTGGAAGAGACCAAGAGACACTGGAAGGTATCAGATAGATTTTATAATGGTAAAATATAGATTCCGGAATCAGGTTATAAACTGCAAGACATACCCAGGGGCAGATATAGACTCTGACCATAACTTGTTAGTCATTAACTGTAGGCTGAAACTGAAAAAACTGCAGAAAGGTAAGAAAATAAGGAGATGGGACCTAGATAAATTGAAGGAACGTGAAGTTCTGGTGAATTTCAGAGAGAGATTTAGGCAACAATTGACAGAAACAGGGGGAAATAAAACAGTAGAAGAGGAATGGGTAGCATTGAGAGATGAAATAGTGAAGGCAGCAGAGGACAAAATAGGTAGAAAGGCAAGACCTGCAAAAAATCCTTGGATAACACAGGAGATACTAAATTTAATTGATGAAAGGAGAAAATATAAAAATGCAGTAAATGAAACAGACAAAATGGAGTACAGACGACTAAGAAATGAGATTGATAGGAAGTGCAAAATGGCTAAGCAGGAGTGGCTAGAAGCCAAATGCAAATCTGTAGAAGAATGTATAAGAAGGGGAAAAGTAGATACCGCCTACAGGAAAATCAAAGAGACATTTGGGGACAAGAAAAGCAATTCTACGAATATCAAGGACTCAGATGGGAAACCAGTTCTCAGCAAAGAAGGGAAAGCTGAAAGGTGGAAAGAGTACATAGAGCAGCTCTACAAAGGAAATGAACTTAGAGACGATGTTGTAGGAAGGGAAGAGGAAGTAGATCAAGATGAAATAGGAGATACTATACTCAGAGATGAATTTGACATAGCCTTGGAAGACCTAGGCCGGAACAAGGCCCCAGGAGTAGATGATATACCCTCAGAGCTACTAAAGTCTCTGGGAGAGCCAGCCATGACAATACTATTTGAACTGGTGTGTAGGATATATGAGACAGGCGAAATGCCCTCAGACTTTAAGAAAAATGTAATAATCCCCATTCCAAAGAAATCAGGTGCAGACAGGTGTGAAAATTACAGAACCATCAGTTTGATAAGTCATGGTTGCAAAATTTTAACACGAATTATCTACAGGAGAATGGAAAAGATGGTAGAAGCTGACCTAGGGGAAGATCAGTTTGGATTCAGGAGGAACGTAGGAACCCGGGAGGCAATACTCACTTTACGTCTTATCTTAGAAGATAGATTAAGGAAAGGCAAATCTACATTTTTAGCCTTTGTAGATTTGGAGAAAGCGTTTGACAATGTTGACTGGACTACACTCTTTCAAATTCTGAAGTCAGCAGGGGTACAATACAGGGAAAGGAGAGTTATCTACAACTTGTACAAAAGCCAGACCGCAGTTATTAGACTCGAAGGGCATGAAAGGGAAGCATCAGTTGGGAATGGAGTAAGACAGAGTTGTAGTCTTTCTTCGATGTTATTCAATTTGTACATTGAGCAGGCGATGAAGGAAAGCAAGGAAAATTTTGGAATAGGGATTAAAGTTCAAGGGGAAGAAATAAAAACATTGCGTTTTGCTGATGACATTGTAATTCTGTCAGAGACAGCGAACGATCTGGAAGAGCACTTGAATGGAATGGACAGTGTGTTGAAGAGAGCGTACAAAATGAACATTAACAAGAGCAAAACAAAAATAATGGAATGCGGTCTTAGAAAATCAGGCGATGCTGAAGGAATTAGATTAGGTAACGAAACAATGAAGGTGGTAGATGAGTTTTGTTACTTAGGTAGTAAAATAACATGCGATGGTCGCAGTACAGAGGATATAAAATGCAGAATGGCAATGGGAAGAAAAGCATTTTTGAAAAAGAGAAATTTGCTAACATCGAATATTAATTTAAGTGTAAGGAAGTCTTTTCTGAAGGCATTTGTGTGGAGTGTTGCCTTGTATGGGAGTGAGACATGGACGATAAACAGTGCGGACAGGAAGAGAATAGAGGCTTTTGAAATGTGGTGCTACAGAAGAATGCTGAAGATTAGGTGGGTAGATCGCATAACTAATGAAGAGGTACTGAACAGAATTGGTGAGAAATGGAATTTTTGGCATACCCTAACTAAAAGAAGGGATCGCTTGGTAGGACACATTCTTAGACATCGAGGAATCGTAAATTTAGCATTGGAGGGAAGTGTGTGGGGTAAAAATCGCAGAGGGAGGCCAAGAGACGCGTATAGTAAGCAGATTCAAGTGGATATGGCTTGCCGTTCTAATGAGGAGATGAAAAGGCTTGCTCAGGATAGAGTACGGTGGAGAGCTGCATCAAACCAGTCTCCGGACTGAAGACCATAACAACAACAACATTAATTAATTTCTCCTTGCTTTGAATACACAAAACAAATTTGCCGAAGTTTCTTTGGATGTACTTGTACAGAAAAATACTATTTATAGGCGACCTTCTTAAATGTGAGTGCCCAAACAATATACCGGTGCTAGTGAATTTTACGGCAGCACAGGCACATCACGTCAGTTAACGTCGCAGGAATCAAATGACTCAAATGAAATATGTTTCATATTATTTACGTCTTTATTACTGTGTCTTTTTGCGACTTATTTTGTAGATAGTATTCACATATACCAATGTACTTTCGACGTTGTAAAGTTTATGAGACTGGATTTCACAAACAACGAGACAAATGCAAAATCTCCCAATCACGCAAGAGTATATGGTTTATTTCTTCTTTACTATCAGTATCATTAACAAAATACTTTCCAGGGAGTCTCCTAATGTTCAGTTCTATGTACCTAGAAATTTAGACTTTTGTATGTGTTTGACATCATTAAAGCCAGGGGGCGAACTGGTATCCTGTAATGGGAATCAACAGAGCCAAGAGCGCTTGTCTCTTGTTCCTTCATTGATACCGGTTTTGTCAAATCTATTTTGCCTTCATCAAATCTGCAAGACATAAGCATAAAACATTTTTATGTGTGGGGTAAATTTTTTTGCATCTATCGTAGATGCTCTACACTCAGACTATATGTTTACGAAAAAGAACTGGTTACATTGTGGCATCAGAGATCTTCTATAATCGAGCATTGCATTGAAAAATCGATGTATAATCTACAGGTACGTCCAGTGTTATCAGATTTTAAAATAACTCATGTAAAGCAAAGACTTGTATGTGAACACACAGGGTGTATGTTGGGCCTGCGCCACGGCGGATTGGCCGAGCGCATTGAGGCACTACGCTCCGATGCGCGAGGCCGTTCTCCATGGGGGGTTCAAATCCCTCCTCCGACATGGATGTTTGTGTCGCCTTTAGAATAAGGTAGTTCATACGTAGTTTGTAAGTTTAGGGACTGATGATCCCACTACTGAAATTCGAACTTCTCTCTCTCTCTCTCTCTCTTTTTTTTTTTTTTTTTTTTTTTTGGGGGGGGGGGGGTGGAGGGGGGTTGCGACGAGGGCGCATCGCATTTAACCATAGACATTAAAATGTCTTTTTTTCTACATACCCATTTTCAAGCCCATAAGGAAAGTAAGCGTGAAGAAATATCACTAGGTAGTATTTAAAAATTAAAATGTTTGTACTTATACGTGGTATTAAATAATATGTTACCGAAACATACAGTTTGTGCACATCAATATTATAAATGGCCTCAGACGGGACCATGACACATTGATGCCGAATGCAGTATCATTGAAATAATTTTAAACAAGCAATGAAAGCTCTTCTGCTTACGCAAATGCCCATCACACATATATCATTGTACTGTACTCTACATATTTGTTTAAAATGTAGAAAATTTCCTTAAGACGGGAAAGCTACTGTCCACTCATCAACGTGCCTCTAGAGGAAGCATCGATCACGAGAAACTCAGTTTGCTCTTTTCGCTCATGACATCTTGCATGGTACGGATGAAGGGCAACAGGCAGACTGCATATTTCTGGATTTTTAAAAGGTATTCAACACGGCGCGGCACGTCAGCCTGCTAAAGAAGGTGCTGGCATATGGAATAGGTACACAAATATGTTAGTGGCTCGACGATAACTTACGTAAAAGAAGCCTGTATATTGTCCCCGATGGCGAGTATTCATCAGAGACTACACCATCTTCAGGATTGGCCCAGGCAAGTGTGATAGGTCCATTATTACTTTCTATCTATGTACATGATCTGACTAACAGAGTGAGTTGTAATCTGAGGACGTTTGCTCATGATGTTGTGGTGTACAGTAAGGTGTCGTCATTGAATGACTGTAGTAGGATGGAGCACGATTTTGACCAAATTTCTAGGTGGTGTGAGGAATGGTACCTGGCTCTAAATGAGAAGATAAAACTCAGTAGCAGAAACAATTCCGTAATGTTCTAAGACAGCTAATAGTATGCCCCTTGACAGAGTTGAGTCAAAAAACTAAGCGTAACGCTGCATACCGATATGAAATGAAAAGAGCATATAAGGATCGTCGTGGGGAAGGCGGATGATCGATTTAGGTTAATTGTGAGACAGTTTGAACGGTGTATTTCGTGTGTAAAGCAGACCGCATAAAAACGCTTGTGCAACCACATAATGGGATTGCTCAAGTGTTTGAGATCTCTAAGAGATCCGTTGCAAGAAAGATGCGGAAGTAATTCAAAGGCTAGTTGCTGGGATGTTTGCTACAGGGTTCGAGCAGTGCGCGAGGGTTACTGAGATGTTTGGGAATATCAAACGGGTGTCGCTGCAGTGAAGGAGACGGTTTTTCCGAGAAAAACTGTTGATTAAATTTATAAGGCCGGAATTTGAAGCGGACTGCAGGAAGATTCTACTGCCTCCAACCTATATTTCGTGTAAATACTACTAAGATAAGATCAGAGTGATTAGGGCTTGTGCAGTTTCATACAAGTATTCGGAGTGGAACAGGAACTCTAGTAAATAGTAGTGGCAGTAGGTACCCTCCGCCACGCACCTTTGCGGGAATTGCTAATTATTTACGTAGATGCAGATATAACGTCATATGATTCAGGGGCATGGAACGAAACTAAATTTTAACAGACAGAGCGGCAATAGGCTTTCAAAGAAAGGGGAAGAAGGAGATGGTCTAAATCAGTGTTTTTGAACGTGTACGTTCATGCAATTCCTTCCGAGTAAATATATTCTAGTGACGCCCTTCGAAATTAAAATTTTCTTCCAACCCCCACTTCACGAACCGTTACAAAACTGAGCTATGTCAAAGAAAACACATTAAATCTGAGCATGGTAGGAATTAATTTTTTGTATGTGTCTTTCTGAATGGAACACATATATTTTTGCACGATTTCCAACACAAAATATATTTTGCTCATGAATGATTCGTATTTCAGGCAAGGCTCAGAAGGGAATAATTCTCAATTAGAAAGGCCCCACTGTATACACATTTTGTAAAGTAGGTTTTCACAATTACTTATTGTATTATGTTCTCTTACCTGTCTATTTGTTCTTGAAAATACTTTTCATAATTTACGCTTATTCATCATTAACACGCTGCATTATAAAATTATCTATGCTATATTTAATTCATTAACTTGAGAAAAACAAGGGAATGGAATGCAGATTAGAAAGTCAGGTGATGCAGAAGAAATTAGATGAGATAACGAAACAATAAAGGTGGTAGATGGTTTTTGTAACTCAGGCAAAAAATAACACGTGATTGATGCAGTACAGAGGGTATAAAATGGAGAATGGCAATGGGAAGAAAACCGTTTTTAATAAAGAGAAATTTGCTAACGTTGATTATTAACTGAAGTGAAAGGAAGTCTTTTCTGAAAACGCTTGTGTGAAGTGTTGCCTTGTACCGAAGTGAAACATGGGTGATAAATAGTTTCGACAGAATGAGGATGGAGGCTTTTTAAATGTGGTGCTACAGAAGAATTCTGAAGATTAAGTGGGTAGATTGAGTAACTAATGAAAAGGTACTGAAAAGAGTTAGGGACAAATGGAAATTTTGGCATATCTTGACTAAAATCAGGGATAGATTGGTGGGCACATTTTTAGAGTATTAGGAATCGTAAGTCTTGCATTGGAGGGAAGTGTGTGTGTTAAGTATCCCAGAGGAAGACCAAGAGACGACTACAGTAAATAGATTTAGATAGATGTGGATTGTCGTTCTTATGAGGAGATGAAGAGGCTTGCTCAGGTTTGAGTTGAGAGTTGCAGACTGAAGACCATAACAACAACATTACTGGTCGCCTAGATATTTTATGGTGAAAGTACTGCCGCATTTCACAGTGACCCCCGGCCAAGACTTTGTGACCCATCCTCCCCCTCTTGGGGTCGTGACCCATAGGTTGAAAAACACTGCTCTAACTGAATAGTGGAGGAAATACACCTCCGGCCAATGCGGTGAACGACGGCAGTATCAAATACAAGTTTTTGTTTGGCTGGTGGTGTGGCAGAGTTGTCAACGGCTGCGCTATGACGTCCCGCCTCCTCGGCTGGCTACCGCCCTGTGGCCCGGACACCTGCCGTGTGTTGGCCGCCGCTCGCCGCTGGTGTTGGCTGTCGCCGGTCCCAGAGGCCTGCGCGGCCGACCTCAGCGGACCGATAGCGGTCCCCGGCCGCCGGCCATCCGTCTGTGTGTCCTGTGGGGGCCGTAGGCGGGGGTAGGGGGTGGGCAGGCCTCCCACACATCCATCTGACGTCGCAGTCGGAAATCCTCACAAGGCGCCGGGGTGGGGGGGGGGGGGGAGAGCTGGACACTGTGCGGGGGGAATCCCCGGGCATGGCGGCGTCCGTCAATACTGGCGGCTGCTGGCGGCCGGCGGCCGGCGCATCCATAATTCACCGCGCCGGCAGGCGTCGATATGTTCAACTGCCGCCAAACACTGTCGCTGTCCGAACATCCAGCGGCGGCAACCCTTTCCTGTCTTCCTGTCCAAGCTATCAAATATTATAGCACAAATCTTCATATTTTGTTATTCTTCTGCCAAAGTGAATAAAAGTAGGTTAGTGTAATCAGTCATTATTGTTATCCTTATTAAAAAAAAAAAAAAAAAAAAAAAAAAAAAAAAAAAAAAAAAAAAAAAATCATCACACTCCCGTGTTTTACGGCTCACTTTAGATTTGTAGCATTATAAGTTTTGCAAATATTTTGGACCAAAATAATAATCTAAATAATAAAAAATTAATTAACAAGGGTGTCTGAAACCCTTTACGGAGAAAAAAAATTACGTAGCGGCGGGTTCCGAACCACCGACCTTTAGCGTCATAATCCAATGCCTAGCCCACTACGCTACTTTTTTTTTATTATTTATTTTTGGGCCTCCCTTCTCCCCTTACAGCCCATCCATGCTCTCACCTTTTTCGCCTTCTTCGGCTAGCTTATTTGCTATGGTTTGTTACAAAATATGTATGTTAAATAAAGAAATGCCTCTTCAGTGGCTAACGAAACAACAAAATAAATTTCCCAACTGTTGATTCATAAAATAAAATGTAGTTCCTCAAATGTAAATATACTAATTTCTACTGATATCTAATTTCCAAATATTTTGTCTTTCTATCTTAACGTATTTTCCTGAGCCTGATACTTGATCGGACATTTTGTCGACAAATTGAGTTGCTCGTCATTTTTTATATTAAGTTACATTTTTCGGTAGCAGCATTGCCGTTTCAGGGTTCTGCTGAGGCCTTCACGGCTACCGTAGCGGCCACGGGGCCCACTAAGTCCCCACCGTACTTCACGGCTATCAATCGAAACATGAGTCCTCTAATGTCATACTATTCATAGCCGTTGTTAACTGATGATAATATGGCATTTGTAGACACTATATTATCGTTTATCGTACGAAGAACGATGTGTTTTTGTTAATTTTTCAGTGGGCCATTGCTTTGAAATGACAACGTGTAAGTTACAATAAGAAAAATCATCAAATACGCAACGCACGATGGCGTATGCCAGAGAGAGTTCTGGGTGAGGAATGTCACGTGACATCTCCGAACGGCTGGTTTTCGTTGATTCAATAAAGAGTGTCAAATCTCAGTTATTTTTGCAAATATGTCACAAACGATACGATATATGAAAAAAAACATAAGGGAGTTAAGTTGTAGAGAATTTACTCCTCTACCAATTAGGTTATTCAATTTCCGTCTCAGATGAACGGTTCGTTTGCAATTACAATTATATTGCAAACGGCTTTTTTTCATATTGCTACCGAATTTTTTGTCCGAAAAATTTGAGAAAAGGCTGTTGTGGTCTCTGGCGTCTCACAATCATGACTGTAAAATTTGGTGCTGATCGCTTGAACGGTTCGTCTTAAAAACAGGGAACACGTTACGGACAGACAGACAGACATACATCCCAAAATCGGCGTTATTTTTGCAAATATCTCTGAAGCGATACGAGATATGAAAAAAAAAAAAAAATTCCCATCTACAAATTCAGTTATTCAGTTTTCGTGTCAGATGAATGGTTAAGCCATTATTAAGCCATTATTTTCATTTAAATTTATAGCTGTCAAAAGATGATCGCAAAGGCCCACTTTTAGTGTTACTACCGTAACCTAAAGTGGACCAATATAAAATATTATAAGCAACAGAAATGGGAATACAAAGTTCAGGAGGATATAACGCATTTGGGAGAGACTATAAGTGCTTATCTCTGTTAACATAAAGATTTACCGCCAACAAATAGCACAATTTTTATATCAAATTGCCATTTTAGATATTGATCTGAAGGGGGAAAAACAACAAGCTCTTGTTATTCCTAACCGTATTCATATTTGTTAAAAAAATAGACATACATTACTGACGCCAACCAACAAATACAACTACAAAAGAAACATGCACAAAATGTCTTTTACACACAGTCAATTCCGGGCACAGTTTTGAACAGTGTATAAGTAAAATGAATCATATCAGTTTCCATTAGCAAAACTAAATTTCCAGCTAACTTACCGTCCTTTACTGCTCTCTGTGAGCAAAAATATTCTAACAATTTCAGCCAGCGATAGTTTAAAATGATGCATAAGAAGGACAATGACATCCCATCAGGAAGAAAGGGGTTACCGGGGCGCGCACCGTGATTACAGCGATGTGCAATTCTAGCAACATGATCACAAGTCCTCTCTGTATATAAAAATGTTCTGGTGTTTATTGTATTCATTTCAAATTGAAAAAAAAATAATCACCACCGATTGAGTTCAAAGATTGACACAACTTTGCATTCTTGTACAGGAATATTTTTACACACCTATGAAGGTGGCTACGAAAGTTCTCGGAATAACCACGAGAGGCCAGCGCTAGCGCAACTAGTCTTTCGCGTGATATCCACTAGAACGTTGTGAACACGGGCTACGCCGTGCTATTGGAAGAGGGCTGTGCCTTTGTCGTGGCTCTGTTGGTGTTCGAGCGTAGTGATTTACGACGATGGAAAAATATCGGGATTCGAGCCGTGATTAAGTACTTCTTAAAGAGAGTTATGAAAGCACAAAAAGTGCATGCCCATTTCCATAATACACTCGGGGACTGTGCTACTTCATATGCAACTGTTGCCAAGTAGACAAATGAATTAAAATTTGGTCTGGAGAGCTTAAGCCGTCGGCATACGTAGCTTGTATGAGAACGAGTATAGCCAACGTGGCGAGCTTCTGACGTCACAACGTGCGAACCTCATGTTGGCGAGGCTTTCCCAACGTGTCTGGCATTATGATGGGAGGTGTATATGGTAAACACTCAGATCATTTTATATCAGACATATAGGTCACATTTGGCCTGAAAGTACGGAACAAACTACACCAAATTTGCTGAACGCCTAAGAACACACAACAAAAAACCAACTTACAGAGAGGAAGACATGAAAATAATTAGAATAAAAGACAGAAAGGAACTTCTAAGGCAACGAAACATTTACCAGTTTCAAAAAACCGAAGTAAAAAGAAAATCCTGTTAAATTTCCAAGTACACGTTTCAAATAACTCAGTGCTCGCATTAATAAATGAAACAAGAAATAGCCTACTCTCTTCACTTTCTGAATAAACCTCTCCCCCACCTCAACAAAACATCTATATCAGAGCTCAAATAATTAAAAGATATTAATCTCTACTAGTATATGAGATTACAAACACATGCGCTCGCACACACACACAGACACACACACACACACACACGAGCCATCGTTTTTGTTCACACATAAAACCCAGATGGCTCATACATATACTCAGTTAAGTTGGCATCACACGATGTAAAGAAACGAACTTGTAAACGAGATACACCTTTAAACCTGTGAAATATTAACATTGAAATAGTGAGAGATAAAATGAAGAAAGAAATGATGAAATTGTGGCGAAGCTCTGTGTATTCAACCAATGACCGTAGGGGACAAACACCATGAAGATAGCGAGACAAAAATCTTGAGTAGCCTATTATATTATTTCGTTTAAAACAAAGTGAACTGTTTGTAATCAGTGGAGGTTACATCAGCAAGCAATTTCGTGATGTAAAATCCACTGATGTTGCTCTAAAATAAAGGGCGAAACGGGGAAAATAAAAAGACTGCAGCAACAAAACAGCTGTTTCGTTTCTGAGGGTATTTTTTCTGCTTGAAGTAGAAGGCCCTGGGTTACCATTAATCCAGCTGAACAAAGATCGTTTCTAGGTGACTAGGCTGGATTACTGGAAGATAATTTTTTCCGTGATGGCTATGGCTGGAAGGGTTGTTAATGTCACCTTACGTATATTATCTTGATTAGTTGGAATCTAGGCAAACGATATTCGTACAGTGATCTCTTTCATGTGTTGAAGACAAACATTGTACAGTGTGTGTGATACTACGATTTTTATATTAACAGAGATTTTCAAGTAGGGTTTATTTATTGTTCAATTTTCAGTGTGACATTCGTATATTTTCGCACAGCGTGTTTTAACTTTAAACGTATTTATTAATCTTTTCATTTAAATCCTAAAGAGTAGAGAAGGTTTTTGGGGAGCCGACCCATTAAGAGCGCAGTTAAGTAGAGCCGGTCATCATATATGCTATAGTGGGACAGAGGGTGATCCTAATTGGAATTAAATGGCAGAAGCTTACCAGTTCCGTCTTATGCCTTACTACCAATGTAAACCTCCAGAATAGCTTGGTTGGGACCGGGAGATTGGTACCATTTTCATTTTAATCTGGAATGGTCTCCATCATTGAGGTCTTTGTACCACTAAAGAAATTAACTATCGAGATAGCGCAAGTGCAGTCCCATGAATTGGGTACACGAGTTCTTCTTTTTGGAGCAACTGCCTTCAGTAGCGCGCTACCCTCTGCGATCAGGAATCAGTTGCTGGGATGCTCACATTCAGCATCTTGAGATGCTACTACTTTTCGAACCAAATTTAAATTTTTTTTTTTAACCTATGAAACCAAACCACTGACGTCGTCGGTATCTAGCCTTTAAGTAAATTATGACAAGGACGACTCACACACGCCCAAGGGATAACACGAAACTCCGACGGGAGCGATCTCGCAATCTGAGACATAGCACCTCTGACCTCATCAACTGCCGCGCTAGCGCTTGTCAGAGCTACAACAGTGAAGCTCAGTAGAATCATTCCCAATTAATCGACAGACTTACAAATTATTGAGAAATTTTAGAAAGGCTCTGGCATCAGCGAGGCAACAGCAGGGTGGTGGTTTCACAAATACACGTTCTACGGCGGTGAACATGTATACATTTACCCAACCATCACTGTTTGTACATGTACCGAAATAGCATAATACTATTGTTACATCCACTTCGTCCGTCAGGTAGTGTAGATGAAACACTGTATTCTTAGTTAAGCAGATATGGGTATTCGAGGATGAAGGGTGGGGGAGATGTAGGGCTGGAATCCAGCACCAACACAAACTGGAAGCAAAACCATAATATTCGGTGCAGAACAAGTCTGCCGAAGCATCAGGCAACAGTACATAAACCTCTCACCATGTTGTCTCTGTACTCTAATCTGGCAATCCTAATGGTGAGGGAAGAATCGTGATTACTCGGTAAAAACAACGACAACGCAGTCACAATCTCCGGTTCGTCTTGGTGTTTCATTTTGGATGGGCTACAGTGTACTATGATTCTAACTTGTCAGTAATTGTCACTGTTGAAGGGGGCCTTCGGACATCCAATGAAGTAACCATACCACTTTGCTAATTATTAAACTCTTAACAACAACTGTAAATACATTACCCTATTTTCAGGATGGCAAGTTTTAAATACAAGGTAACATTTTACTGCCAAGATAACATTTTAGCAAGGAATCTTACAAACATGGTGGATGTGGAATTCTTTTCCTTGGCTCGGGTATGAGGTGTAAATGAAACACATTCACAAAAATACATCTATTAACCAATTAAAGGATACATAATTATTACTGTGAACTAGATGGCTTGGCGAGGGTTGGCGGCGGCGTTGAGGCGCGCTACGACGTTCGCTGAGTCAGCCGACTACCTCGGATTACGCTGGCGGCGTATCTGTTTCTTGCGGGCCAGTTGAACAGCGCTCGCCATCGAAGTTAGTACTGTGCGGTTCACAGGCCGTAAATCGTGTGGAATTAGCTCTTGGCGTGATGTGTTATTTTCCCGTCTTCTAAGTCCAAAAGTGTTGTGCTACAACCATAGGTAGTGACACAGCGTGGAGGCGGTGCGTCCGTACCCTGAGGTCCGATCGACTGCCGTAGAGCTGCCAATTTCGAGTGACAGAATCATTGAAGGAGATCACAGTTGACTTTCACGACCTGACCGCATCCAATCATTTCGGTCAATCATCTGGGGTGAGTACACCTGTTACTGTTGATCTCCTTCCAGGAGGCTGTTTCTTCTATCTTCAACTCGAACTGTCACTATCGGTGGCTGATCATGACTAAAACTCCAACTTCTCCTACTGTTGCAGGTACTAACGCCGCTACCGGCAATCTGACGATATATATTTGATTGACCTGGCTGGAGGTGAACGCCTTCGGGGTCGTTGTCTAGTGCTGTCACGTTGTACAGTATTTAAAAAGATCGATAGTCACGTTGGTCTGGAGGTCAATACACTACGTTATTGGCTTCTGGTCACGTAACAACTGGTCCCATTTGACCGTCTGTGATTTCACAAGAGGTGAACGATCGATGTGCTGAATCAACGGCTTCCACTTGTAGCGAGAGCGGTGGACTCCTTGTCATGTCCCGCCACAGGCGAAAAGCGGGTGAGACAATGGCCTTGTTGAATTTTCAGTGTTATCTGGTCGACGCTCTGTCGGAATGCTGTCGTAGGTTTTTACTCGCCTGTGCCTCTTAACTGAACCAAGTTTTCATTTCTACTTAAGGTATTACTCACTTTTCGTTATTTACACACTTTACTGCACTCGACACTATTCTAGACAGAAATGAACTTGATGTTTTTCGACTGGCCTTTTCCTCGCAGACACCCAAATATGGTCGCACTTCATCATTTGGGGAATATTCAGTTGCAGAAGATAATGTCTTTCAGTTGTTTGCAGTGAATACATTCTACCGATTGGTTGATCTTGGAGTTTAAATGTAGTTACTTAGGCAGGAAATCGACTTTTACATCTATTTAACAACTCTGACATTCATCCTTAGGTGCTTTACAGAGGGTTCATAGGACCAAATGTACACACCATTTCTTAACCGTTCCACTCTAAAGGGCTTCTAGGAGAAACTAGCACTTAAATATCTTTGTGTGTAAGAAGAGAAAATTCAGACCCTATCTTATCTAGCGGGTTGAAGTTAGTCCATAGTTGACATTTGGAAAGTACTCAAATATTGATTTCACACCCTACATGAACAGTCACGTTCACTGCTTCGGCTATCAGGAACGCCTTCCATCCGACACCAATTCTCATTGCTACAAACACCACATGTGGAGTCTTCCGTCAATTTTGCATTATGTTTTCGCTCATGCTTACAAACTGCTTGGGCATCGCTCTATGATCTTCGTTTGCTGTCGAGGAGTACACACAATGTATTCTTGGGCATGAAATAAAAGAAACCCACCAAATGACGTTCATGTAAAGAAAATTTCGATTGATAGCTCTAAAACCAAATGAACGTAAATTATTGCAGATGATAAAGTAACAAATCGTATAATGTGCGAACAGAGCTTCTTTGACAGAGTCACGTCTAAATATCTGCGCGTAAAGCTGCGTAGTGATATGATACGGAAACCTGTTGTGCTGTGTGGCAGGCTGGAGGTGAACTTCGGATTGATTGGAGAAATTTGGGAATATGTGATCTAAGCGGAAAGAGGAATGTGTGTAACTGACTAGTGCGACCTTTTCTCGGAATTGCTGTGGTGCTTGACCTCGTTCCACAAAAATATTCGCTATGAGAAATGAGTGTGTTTAGCGGCCCAATATTTTCAAGCTCTTTTTTGTTTTACAAGCTATTTTAAAAACAGGCATTATCATATAGTCAATATGGTATGAGTGACGGATCTAATCACAAATCAATAATATGCCAACAACAGGGAATTGAGAATTTCATTGTGGACGTATTCAAACGTTCGTTTATTTGCAGGAAACCAGTATAGGCTGCAAGCAAAAGGAATCAATAGGCAGTGGACTAGAAGGGAAGCGTGTCTGGGTAGCTTAATTGGTGAACGCTACCGCTGGCCCGTTGCGGGAAATCCGGGGTCAAACTCAGGTCCTGCAGAAATTTTCAACTTCGCCTTTGAATTTATTTCAGTGTCCCGAAACAGTGGAAATGTTTCATTATTTCTAATTCATAGTCAGTAATAATTTACATCAGAAGTCTTTGAAACTGCGTGGATATACTAGAAAACAGCAATAAGCCAAGCACTTGCACGTTGTTCAGAATAGAGCATTAAAAACTAAAGAAAAAGAAAAAAAATGAATTGCTCGATATTGACATATGAATGTAACAGTATTACAAATAATTACACACTTGACCGTTGTGTTAGATACCAGCTTATCTTCACTACAAAAACACGAAACTATTTGTCCACACAATATGTACATATTTCGATATTCATCGGAGACCTTTATCATTTATTTCATTTTCTGTTTTGCATTCACAAAGCATTTAGATACAGCAGTCTGTACCTATGAAATGGGAGACAGTTTATCGTGAAATTATTCAAAACAAACTGAATTTCAAAAGAAAGAAAAAAAGAGATATCAATACCGTTCTATGTGTGTGTTGGTGAGGGTGTGCAAGAACGCTGAGCTTCCGACAAAACTACAGCTCTCGCCCTTCGTAAATAATAACGCTCGCTAAAAACTGAATATCCGCATACGTCAGGAGCAGCGTATCTGTTTTTCACCCCTTTACGGTAAAACGTAGTGAGTCTGTCAGGTGTTTTTTAATAATTACTTTCCATTTGTTAATGTTCTCAGTTCTGCGTCAACACTACAACCCTGTATTCTGACCTTTCCCAATATCAATGAATTTTGAGTTGAACTACGGCTTCCAGTGCGCAGCATTCATTAAGTCATGAACAGTATCGGGTCAGCAATCAGGCGACATTAGTAGGGAGCATGAGCACCGTTCAGCTACACTACTTCTTCAGCTCCGCTGTTTGTACTCCAAATTACGTGTCAGTGCAGAAGCAACAATCCATGCTTCTTAAAGAGTAGAAAACAAAACAGGTACTGAAGTTTAACGTTTGCAATGATACTGACGTACTAATGCATCCTAAAGGTCTATCACTTCGGACACTTTGGTATTCTGGAATTTCCAGTCCGTTTAAAGAAAAGTTATAGTACCTGCGATATTGCCTCGGAATGCTGCTTTAAAACGAAGTGCGCTGTTATTATTATGATTGTATTAAAATTGTGCCACTTATCGTCATTCGACTCGTCTATTCCCAATAGAGTGTTATGAAGTCGTAATTGCGATTAAATAAATGTGAACACTCTCTTAATGGTTTACTGTTCATTGCGTTACCATGTTTGAATTGAGGACACATTTCTAGCATCAGCGGTAAGAAGAGCTTCGCCACCAGAAGTTAAAATTTGTTTTATGTATATGTGTTATAGGTGTTATTGACTACTGTTTTTGAACATCCTCGTATACTATCAGATAATCCCTTTGGTACGCTGAGTCTGTTCATTGCTTTGAAAGCAGTTTTATTTTTGTGGGTCTATCAGTTTAATTTTTGATCCATGCATATCGCCAAGCATTTTGCATGTTAATTCTGCTGTATTCCTTCCTCTCTAATTTTTTGAACTGGTTATGGTTGAGAGAGATATAGTGGTAGAAGGTCTTATGGCTGATTTTACGTCTACTTTCATCGATTTTATAGCTTGTTCTGCCACCCTTCAATAAACTTCATGGTCCTGTTTAAACCTTGATTTCCCTGTTATTATGTTGTGTGTTTGTGTGTATAGGCAAAAACATTACACTTAACACAGGTGTATCTGTAAGGAGCATGAAATTGCAAACTGGACTCCCAGTCGCACCATTTTGCTGTCAGCAAATAGATGGAGCTATTGACTGCCAAAATGTGTGCTGTTACCTGTGCGGTTGGTATGTCAACTACAACATACGTCGTTGATGCAGTGAACAGAACGATTTATTCTGAAGAAGATCGTATCGCTAACTCATAAAAATAAATAAATAAGTAAAATAAAAGTGGAGTTACACCACTTGCGCTTTAAGGGACTCGTATATTGAGTAAATTAAAGTGGATATATGCTACCCTGTTGTGCAGAAATTGACTAAACCTCCACTCGGCTGTCTGACACAGAGAGGTTCATGATACCTGTCCTTGTACTGAAGGTTACGGCAACGAAAACAACGGATGTTGTTAGCGCGTCGTGTGACGATAGTCGGCAGACATCACAGAGCCGGGTACACGAGTGATGCAGTTCGCATGCCAGGGGACGGTAACATCAGAGGCGCCGACTATTCCGCAGCCCTTGTCCTATTCTGGGAGCCCTGATGAATAAATTCATGACACCGGAGCGGTTAATACGCCCTCTCATCCGAGGTACATGTTCTTAATGTGATATTCCTCGACCCTAGGCCCGGCATTATTTACTGTATCAGCGAGCTAGTTGAGTATTCATGAGAAAATTATAATATTTCGGCAGTAATTGAGGATAACCCGCAGAGACAGTTTTACATTGGTGTTTCACGCTACGCTCGTCGACTTCCTCTGTGCAGAGACAGTAAATAGAGCGATACTTGCAAGGCAGCCGCGAGCGGCCTCGCTTCCAGCGCTGGCCGCACATGAAAAACAAGTCCGACAATAAATTTTCAGAGAAAGAAAAGTTTCTTATCATTTATCGAACGTATTGTTGTGACCTCAAATATAAGTGTGCTGAAACATACGCAACATTCGAATATGAACGAGAAAACATTTTTCTCGGCGTCTTGAATAATTTGAAGTTCGTTTTGGTTACGTGATATCGTCGTCTGGGTCGAGGCGGTTTGAATGTTTTCATTAAATTCTTCTTTACGAAATGTTATTTGTGTGGTCTTCCCGTATTTCGCCTCCAAGTATATTTATGATTCAGGTCATTTAACGTATGTCCTCACACATATGTGCTGGAAATACCTTTTTGTTGTCTCCAATGTTCCTATATTATTTTCTTAGAAGATTTCTGTTACTAAATCTGTCATATCCTCGTTACTTATACGATTTTCCCTTGTACATACTTCCACTTCTTAGAGACCTAATTTACTAAGAATCTCTTCTAGTTTCTTGACACCTTATTGTGACACATGCCTCATATCACAATTAAAGAAATTTAAACAACTTAAATATTGGTTTATAAACTTTCAGCTGGGTTTCTTTATTAGCATTATTCGACAGTTATTTACGATCTTTCCACATACGGAAACAAACCTCCGACCTGACTACAATTGTGATGACGCATACAACATGCTTAAAATTACTCGCTCCAAAATCTGTTACTTAAAACTATACAGATGAGCTCACCAATTCACCTTGATAGGGTGCTGAAGGATTCTGCCACAACGTCAACTAATTTCGGTGAAGCGGAGAGGGGAGAAGGAGATGAGCTCTGACGTCACGTTCAATCTGACGAGCTGGGCGCCAGCACATTAATTTCAGTTCACCATTGTCTCCCTCGATGCACTCGTTCTCACTACTAACCATGTGACATGGGTCACTATCTTGCAATAAAATGAGAACAGGTACACGTTGTCCACAAACCATGTACGACACTAACGTCGGGTATAGCGCTTTCCCGAGCACCACTAGACCCACGGAAGCCCACGGGAATGTTCTAAACAGTATTACATGATCTGCCGCAAAGGTGTCTCCGTCCCGCCGCGGCGGAATAGCCGAACACACTGAGGCGCCGTGCTGCAGTGCGGCCATTTTACGTCTGATGGTCGAGTCCTCCCTAGATCATAGGCGTATGAGTTGCCCTTACGTTAGTTTAACTTAGTTTAAGTAGTTTGTAATGTGGTTGTTGTTGTGATCTTCAGTGTGCAGACTGGTTTCATGCAGCTCTCCAAGCTATCCTGTTCTGTGCAAACGTCTTCATCTGAGAATACGAATGGCAACCTACATCCTTTTGAGTGTGCTTATTGTATTCGTCCTTCGGTCTACCTCTACGATTTTTACCGAAACGCACTTGCTTCTAATGCTAAGTAGGCAATTCTTTGATATCTCAGAATGTGTCCTACCAATCTATCCCTTCTCTTTATTAGGATATGCAAGAAACTCCCTTTCTCCCCAATTCAGTTCAGCACCACCTCATTAGTTACTTGATCTACCCATCTAATTTTCATCATAGCACCAAATTTGAAAAGCTTCTATCATATTCCGGTCTGAACTCCTTATTGTTCACGTTTCACTCTAATGCAATGCTACACTCAAGAAAAATGCTTTCAGAAAGGACGTCCTAATATTTAAACTAATGTTGAATGTCAACAAATTTCACATCTGCAGAAATGCTTTTTTCCCATAGCAATTCTGCATTTTATTTGAAAGGTAGGGACTAATATCCAAGTAGTTAAGTCCCATACATTTACAAACATTTCAACATTTGTCTGCGCGCCGAAGTACAGGTGTCAAGGATTTGATCCCTTGCAAGACAACGTATTTGTAGAACTCCATCGACATTACAAAGAATGTAACGATATTCATCAGACTACGCAACGCCCATCTACTGGGCCAGCGACCAGTGACTATAAGAAGAAAGGAAAGTAAACTTCCCGCGTTGACGCCCTTGTCATTAGAATCGGAGCTAACGATCGGTTTTTTTTTTTGTAAGGATTGGGAGGGTATTCCGCCACGCCTTTTGAAAGGAGCCGTCCCGGGTTCTACCTGGAGTGTTTTAGAGAAATCAAGAAAAACCTTAAACTGCACGGGCAGGGGTGGATTTGTACCATCGTTCTCCCACATGTGAATCCAGTGTGTAACAACTGTGCCACCTCGTTCCGTCAGTTACGATGGTGTCGTGCCTATTTAAGTCGCAGTTACCGATATCTTCCTATCAACATTGGCACATCATGTGTCGTCAGCTGGGAAGGATAATTCTTAGGAGCGCTCAGCGCACTTTACCCAACATTAAAGTCTGATGTTAACTGCTTCTTAGTTCTTCGCCCAGGTGCGCAGTCACGGCGTATGGATACTATGCCACTCTTATTTCACCAGAGCACTCACCGCAGCCTAGGTGGTGCTGATTACAAATTACTCATGATCAAGCCTCTGGACAATCACAAACAGCCCTCGATAAAACTGTGATAGATCGCACACCTTTCTCATGCTACACAAGGACAGCATGATCATAGATACTACACGAAATGTGGGAGTGTCTAACTACCAGTAGTACCTCATCAGGTAATCTGAAATAACCTCTATGGTCTTATATATATAGTAGGTAAGCGGCCATTTTGTTCTGATTGAGAAGTGTACAGGAAGTGACGTCTCTTTCATTGTAACCACAAACAAAATTAATTTGTAAGCTGCAACTAATAGACCTCTTCCTGAAGGCAATATACATTTTCTACTACTGTACGTTACCTGCGTACAAAAATCACATGTAATCTCTCTTGACGATATTCGTACATCCCTTCTTGATTCCACATTTCATTATTTTCAAAATAACCAGATTCACTTGCTCCTGTCCCTTCATTTTGTGTTATAGAAATCCGTCCTTTTTAGGATGCTGGATTTAGTACTGCAAGTACGTCATTGACTTCCTATATGATGGACGGAGATTGACAGTTTAATCAGATAGAATGTATATTCACATCCTCATTCCTTTAATACATTACTAATAAATTAGAAAGCTATTTCGGGTGTACAGTGGTTATCGTCACATCGGAATAATAATTCCGTACAACACAGCAATCTTATAGTTATCTGTCTTTGATGCAGCTCTGCACGCTACCCTATCCAGCGCAATCCTCTTCGTTTCTCAATAAATTTGGCAACCTACATTCCTTTGATCCTACATTTTATAATAATCTCTCGGTCTGCCTGGGCAGATTTAACCCATACACTTCCCTCTGATGTGTCCCCTACATCTATCTATTCTTTTCATCAATTTATGACAGACATTTTATTTTATCCCTACTCTTTATCGTCAAATTTTCACTCGTGTAAGGTGCTACACTTCAGACATGCTTTCAGGGAGAATTCTTAACATTGAAATTAATAGTCGATGTCAACAAAGGTACCTTATGAAGGTTTTTTTCCCTTTTTTATTTTTATTTATTCATTTATTTTGCCATTGATTTTTGTATCTTCTTCTGTTAACCTATTAGAAGTTATTTTACAACCCGAATAATAAAACTCATATCTTTAATTGTCTCGTTATCTAATATAATTCTTTCATCACTGCCTTATTTTCTGACACTTCAATCTATTACCCTTGTTTTCCTGTTCTCATAATTCGTCTTATACGCTTCTTTCAACACACTATTCGTTCTGTTTAATTCTTCTTCCAGGTCCTTCCCTATCTCTGACAGAATTACAATGTCATCGCCGAACGGCAAAGTTTTTATTTCTAATCCCTTAACACATCAGACCGAATGAAGAATCCTTTGATATCCAAAATAGTGGCGTAACCAAAACAGACTGAGGCAGCTGCTTATGGGATACTATAAAAACGGTTGTTAAGCTTATGGGACTTAACTACGGGGTCATCAGTACCTAAACTTACAAACTACTTATAAACTAACATATACTAAAGACATCATTGATGAATCTGAAGCATTGAATTAAAATTTGTGGTGCGGCCGGGAATCGAACCCCGACCTCCGTCCTTACGAGGCAGACTTCTTAACCATTAGACAACCACACCACTAACGATTAAGGCTCCTTGGAATAGTCTAAATACGATTTCCCTCCACGTCACAAATTTTAATTCAGCTTCTGTGTTCCAAAGATAATTGCCACTACTGCCAAGGCTCTCCATGTAGCGGAATAGCACCTCGGCAATGTACATATTGGAACAATCCTGTAAAGAAGTTATTTTACAACCCCAATAATAAAACTCATATCTTTAATTGTCTCGTTATCTAATGTAATTATTTCATCACTGCCTTATTTATATTTTTGTTTGCCGAGGTGCTATTCCGCTACATGGAGAGCCTCGGCAGTAGTGGCAATTATCTTTGGTACTCAGAAGCTGAATTATAGTTTGTGACGTGGAGGGAAATCGTATTTAGAGTATTCCAAGGCGCCATAAACGTTAGTGGTGTGGCGGTCTAACGGCCGGGCGCCATGGTCGCCGGGCGCCGTGGCTCAGCGCGCCCGGTCAGAGGGCTGAACGCCCTCTGTAATAAAAAAACTGAGCCGACAACAGACCAAACAAGAGCGAACAAAAAACGATTAGCGTCCGCAACGAAGAGAACAGAAAAAAAAATGGCTCAGCGCGACCGGTCAGGGGGCTAAACGCACACTGCAATAAAAAAGCTGAGCCGAACATTGAACGAACAACCACGAACGAACTGAACAAACGACCGCAAACCATGGATCTACAAGATGGAAAAAAAAGTTAAGAGGTCAGCCTAGTAAGCATGGAGGTCGGGGTTGGATTCCCGGCCGCACCACAAATTTTAATTCATTGCTTCAGACTTATCAATGACGTCTTTGATATATCTGAGACGAAAATCCGTGTCAGGCATTGTTTATTTGTATTAAATTCATATTTATACTAAAGACAACACAAACATAAATGGCTGAGGGAGGATTCGAACATACAACGGGAAACGGCCTCGCGCATCAGAATATAGCGCCTCAATGGGTATGGGATGCTGCAACTGCTCCTTCCTCCCAAGTGCAATTTGGCACTGGGGTGGTAATAGCCGGAGGACCGGAAGCACTGTGTCGTTCTGTACCGACTAGACCCGACCCTGGGCCGCTGTCTCCAGCCGGTGACGTCACTGGTAGCGCCACTGGAGACGGTAACGCGAGGCAGGCAGCTGCCGCAGAGCGACTGGAATGCGGACAGCGGTGACGAGGGCCCTCTGCAGACGGCCGCCGTCGACATTTGAGGGCCGCTGCGGGGCACGCGCGGAATTCCAGCGCCATCGGCCGCCGCCCCACACATTCCGCGACCATTCTCAGCGGCCGAGTTGGACGCGCCTGTAGCCGTACAGGCGCTGGGTGCCTCAGCGTTTATCGCGTTTCCCTTTGTGACACGAGACGACCAAACTTTAACTATGGCCTGTTTCTGACACGAGGTTATCTGCAGGGTTTCGATCTCGTAATGGCCTATTTGACCTATATTTTCACCTATACCTCCTTCCTGCCGCAAGCTCCTCCTACCGAGCCATTGCTCGTTTTTCGGTAGACGTTGATAGTCACCGATCGTCTGCTATCGACGGACATTACATTCCGCACACATCGTTTCATGTACAATAGTTTCTAGTACCACTTTGGGACCCAATTAAAGCTTAGATTCTCTTTTTCTTAACTGTTGTTCTTTACTGTTGTTGTAATTTGTGAATTAATATTACAGAGGGTTTTGTGTCCCAGCCTCGTCGCCACTTTTGTGTCCCAGCCTCGTCGCCGCTTTCGTGTCTCGTTTCCATCGTAGGTGTCGGTGGCCGAGTAGAAAAGTACCGACACAGGAATAAGGATGCACGCTTGTGCAGGTAGGAGGTGACCAGCCAGTGGGACAGCAGAAACTAGAAACACTAGAGTAAATTAGAACGAGATATATATTGAACAGAATTTATAAAATACTTAACTTTTACATAGTTCAGTACTGGAGAATGCTGATAGATAGTTGAGTTAGAGGTCTGCCTAGTGCCTGTCCGATAGCCAAGTCTTTACTGGTGCCTATCGGATTCCGAAGTGTTAGCTGGTTCCTATCTCAGTTCCAAGTGAACGATGTCGTTCTGTGGTGGCCACGAGCAGAGTTGTAGCAGAGGGCGCTCGTGGCTGACGTCGTAAGAACGCCGCGCCGTGCATGCATGACGGCGCGCAGCGAAAGTAGGTGGCGCGCACTTTGGACTTGTGCGACGCCACAGAGGGGACTGAGCCATTTCGCAAGGTACTGAAATCAGTGGTACAAAGGAGCTAATTAAATCTAGTAATAGTGAAATTTCACACTGTCGGATCAAATTAAATAATAATATTAAAAACGTTGAATCACGTTGGTTCCAAGATCTCCTGAACAGTGATGTTGAATGTGTTCAAATGCTAAAATGTTTGTAAACGTGTTTGACCATACCGCTATGTTCATCAGTCGCTAGACTTACAAACTACTTAAACCGACTTCCACTAAGGACAATACATGCACCCATGTCCGATGGAGGACTCTGTCGTCCGACGAAGAGCAATCACGCTCTAGCAGCAAGGCGTCTTAGCACGCTCGGCCACTCCACCGCGGCCGTTGAATGTGTATAGTGTAACAAGAACACATGGACATGAGAAAATCCTTTACGACGGAGAGGGTAAGATGGAAGTACACTTCTTGTGTTCACTTTAGATCAGCCCCTATTTATTCGTATCCACATTGTTATTTTTTACCGGGAGTGACTGATCATGGAAGGTTTCCAAGCGTATCAAAGTGACTCAATACTATGTTGCTCGAACATGGAGGAGGTACAGAGATATAGAAACTACCGATGACTTTTCTATTAAGTTTCAGGTGTAACGTTTAGCCATCCTCAGAATGAGCCTGACGCTCTACTGCTCGCTTTGGCCCTTTATACTTGCGTATTGTGCAACTGCGAATGCGGCCACACATACATATGCGCCAAAGACATGCATAATGCACGAGTTAAATCTATGACTCCGCAGTCGATCTGTGTTGGTATATCGATATACCCTTGTGAGCTGCACTGAGTTTATTGCCGTAAGAGCCGGTTTCCATGATTTATCTAGATTCAAACCACTGCCTCTACTACTATGGTGAAGATAAATTGCAAGATATCTGAACTCCATCCATGATCAAATAAAGTTCACAATGGAAATTGAAAATGATGGATGCCTTGCATTCTGCTCCATTGCTGCTCCGAAAATCTGGAGTTTACAAAATTCCATATGAATGTGGCCTTTATTACACCGGACAAAGAAATCATACTGTCCATGAAACATGTACAGAACACCGAAGATACACACGACTTATACAACCCAACAAGACGGCAGCGGCAGAGCACTACTTTGACACTGGTCACAGTATGATGTACGATAACGTCGAAATTTTGGCAAACTCATCATCCTATTTTCTTTCTTTTAGGGATCAATTGAAATCGCTTGACGACCAATTTAATTAATAGACACAGTTGTTTCAATCTAGATAAATAATGGAATTTGGCACTTCCGGTAATTGTCACAGTGCAGCTCACAAAAATATATCGATATACGAACACAGAAACACAGGTTGTCTGCGGGAGTCATAGCTTTAACTCGTGCATTATGCATGTCTTTGCCGCCGACCAACGTCTCCGGCGCTTATGTATCTGTGGCCGCATGATCAGGTGCGCGGTACGCTAGTATAAAGGACCTGAGCAGGCACTGGGTCGTCAGTCCTACGGCTCACTCTGAGGATGGTTGGACGTAACATAGTAGAAATATTAGAAGAAAAGGGAGAATTCTTGCGGCTGCAACTCCCGAAACTTAATGGAACAGTCTTTGCGCCGACAAAAACCTGAAGATTCACATGATGATGACTTGCCTCCTTCTGGACGCTAATTACGGACCTCAACTCGGAGAAATCTTTATAAGAGCGTCACCATGCAGAATGATTTTAGTACAGCCACATGCCGACTCAGACTGTACGTAAAAGGCAGCAAGACTTGTAACTTCACTCCCAGCGTCCACGGCGACGTGCAGCTTTGACACCTAAACACCATTCAGGCGGTGCACGAGGGTCCAACAGCATTCTTAAAGTCAAGAGCTATTCTCGGATGAGACATACCGTCCAGAAAGTACGGGGAGGTGTCGGTTCCCTGATGTTTTGTGGTGCCATTTTGTGGAGCCGTTGTACGACACTGGCGGTCACAGAGGGTAATCATAGGGCTACACGATACAGGGATGACATCCTACGACATATACTGCACACATTTCGGCAGCGTTTCAGTGAGCGATTTCCATTAATCGATAATTCTTACGCTCATATCTTTAAAAAAAATTTGTATCTGAATTCACGCTTCTTGCGAATGTAAACTACATTTATATATCACTAGCTCAAACTGTAAATAGGTGCCAGGAGACGAGCAACGCTGAAACACTCTAATTAGTACATGGTGTAGCGGCAATGCAGGCTCTGATTCTGGCATTCATTAGATCACAGACATGGCAAATACTGCGATTGCAGGCTTTCGCGGCGTATTCCAGCGATGAAGTCTTCCCGGGTGATCTACCGTGTGGTGGTGTCGTCTTGGCGCCACAAGATAACGCCACCACGCGGCTGATCATCCGAGGAATCCTTGTCAAATACTGTCTTGGAAATCCTTATTCAACGCTATATCGACCTGTTCTGCAAGAGCTGTGGGTTCAACAGTAGAACTTGTCAGCTGTAGTCGCAACCTATCCTACACGCGCTCGGTCGGGAACAAGTGTAGGGATCGTGCTGAACAGAAACGTTCCTGAACTTCTCGGTTAGCACATTCAGTTACATGCATAGTGTCCGGACGAGCGTTATTTTGTTGGAACAACGCATCAACTTCCTGTTCCAGAAACAGAAAACGAACGGATATGGCAATATTCTGCACGTACTGAGAGATGGTCAGCGTTCCCGCCACAAACACCAGTTATCAAGATTTGTACCGCATCGCAGCCTAATGCTGGGCCTTGGGTTGGGGCAGCACCAGACAGCGCTCGTCAAGTCTAGGTCGTTCGGGAAAGCGACAATCACTGCCTTCATTACTGAAGGCCGTGTCCAACTATCCGATGGTGTGGCGTGAGTGGAAGGCATGCTAGAAGCGTGAGCGCCCACGGTCTCAATGTTAGCATCCTGTATAAAACAGCTGGAAGTGACAGTTATAGGATCGGAAACAGGCTTGCTGTTTCTGTGCGAGTTGTACGATCTGCCACTTCTTTCATTACGTAAACAAAATCTTGGCGCACGTCTGTGGTTCGTGGACCACCAAATCGTCGTCTGCAGGCGTCAGATTGTTGACGTGGTCGTTTCAACCAGCACTGTTGCTCAACTGACCTGGCACATCACACTTGCTTGGAAATTCTCCGAAAGCACCAACCTGTCACTAGAAAGGTCTGTGATCCATTTCAGAGTCGCTCCACTGGCTGTTGGAAACTCGCATGATTCTAGTTGTCGTGGTACGTGTTTCCTAAACGCGTTTCTACATCTACATGAAATACTCTGCAAATCACATTTAAGTGCCTGGCAGAGGGTCATCCCACCAACTTAATAGTATTTATCTCTCATTTCATTCTCGAATATCGCGCGCGAAAAAAGAACACCTGAATCTCTAAGTTCGAGCTCTGATTTCTCGTTTTTTATTCTGGTGATCATTTATAACTATGTAATTGGGAGTCAACAATATATTTTCGCATTCGGAGGAGAACGTTGGCGATTGGGGTTTGGTAAGTAACCCACGCCGCATCGATAAGCGCCGTTGTTGTAATGATTCCCATCCCAGAGCCTGTATCATTTCCGTAACGCTGTCTCTCCTGTATCGTGACAATACGAAACGAGCTGCCCTTTTTTAGACTCTTTCGATGTTCTCTGTCAAACCCAACTAATAACGATCCCACACCGGTCAGCAATGCTCTAAAACAGGACGGACAAGGGTAGTGTACGCAGTTTCTGTAGTACTTCCGTTGCATCTTTTAAGGGTTCTGCCAATAAAACGCAGTCTTTGGTTCGCCTATCCTACGAGATTATCTACGTGTTCTTTCCAGTTTAAGTCTGAAGTAATAGTAATTCCTAGGTATTTAGTGGAGTTTACGACCTTCACTTTTGATATCACCCGGGATCTTACCGCTGTAAACAGTACCTTTTAATGGGTAGGCCTTACGCAACGGTAAAATACCGGAGGATATGTCACTAGACAATCACTAAGACGTTGACGACGTTGAAACTATTATCATTCTATCTACTATCCCCCAGGGATTTTGTATGTGTGTGTGTGTATGTGTGTATACTCCGGCAGTGTGTTTCGAATCCATTATCACAAATTTTTTCTAGTACGAGGGGGACTTGTGTATGAAAGGAAAAAAAATTTAATTACATATTAAAAATAAACACATCGTTGTTTTGAAACTTCCTGGCAGAATAATCTTGTGTGCCGGACCGGGACTCGAACCTGGGAATTTTGCCTTTCGCGGGCAAGCGCTCTACCGACTGAGCCATCCCAACACGACTCACGATGCCGCCGCACAACTTTACTTCCGCCAGCACCTCGCCTTTCTGGAATACATCATTGTTTTTCTTCATAATTTCCAAGTACATGGAGACATTTGTAAAACCGGTTTATGAGCTTCGAAAAGCCGTCCATGAAAAAACATGGCGCTATATACGGAAGAGGCGTTGAACGTCTATCTAGTGGAAACATCCGTCACCACATGTCCGAAATAAGTTCAAAGGCACTCTGTCTGTAGATAAGTAGCACAGTTTTCAGTTACCCCCCCCCACCCCAATGAGTTTTGATGCTGGATTTCTTGCAGGATGCAACCATCAGTGCTGCGTGGTACTGTGTCACTCTGTGGAATTTGAAAGAGGTGTTTCGGGATAAGCGGCCTGGCCTTTTCAGATCTGGCGTTCTGCTGTTGGATGAAAATGCGAGACCATACTCGGCGAATTCAACGCAAAACTATATTACAACTCTTGGTTGGGAGCGCCTCCACCATCCGCCATATATCCTTCCTTCGCACCAAGTGTCTTCCGTCTGTTTCCAACTGTGAAGAAGATTCTCGGCCGTAGGAGCTTTGGAAGCAATACTGACGCCAGACAAGCCATTCAACGCTTCCTTCGTATGCAGCTCCCAGATTTTTTTTTCCTGGAATGCTTTTAGTAGCGGTATCACAAATGTTTGAATTTACTTGTAAATTATGTAGAAAAATAAAGATATGACTTTATTTCTTTTCCCTCTCATACGCATCTCTGACCACAACATTCCTTCGTAGAAGTTCTGTTTGATTATGGACAAGTGGATTGCTCATTATTCATGAGCTCATCTGCAGAGCTACAATGCCGCGGTGGAGTAGCCGAGCGGTCTAAAGCACCTCGCTGCGGAGCGCGCGGTTGCTCGTCGTGGAGGTTCGAGTCCTTCCTGGGGCATGGGTGTGTGTGTTTGTCCGTAGGTTAGTTTACTTAGGTTTAAGTAGTTTGTAAGCTACGGACTGATGACCACGCAGTTTGGTCCGATAGATTTACAGACATTTGAACATTTGAGAGCTACAATAAGAACTATTGAACCAGTTTTTACGATTAATTATGGCAAGAATTACATCGAGGTTGTCGCTACTTTCGGCAGGGTCTCGATTTTCACAAAACGGTGATTAGGAAACAACGCACTGTGACGAGACAAACTGTTTCCGTGGAGTTCCTTTGAAGCCACACGGAGCGTATACACCTGTTGTTTGTCGTTGGCGGCACTTCCCCTACATGAGAGTCCCAGTAGACGTACAATTCTTTTGCTTTAGTATCAGTGAAAGTTGTAAGGTGGCGTCTGAGGTACGATTTACACTTTCGCATTCGTTGTCCGTCACCTCGCCGACCTCAGGTATCAGAACGCCTGCCGACGCGTGTCGCGCCCTTGTGACTGGTAACCCGGGCCCTCGTCCGGTCATGTGTTGCAGCGCAGGGTGACCCACTGTTACCTGGAATGTAATGCCATATTGTAACCCATTCAAAGAACAGTCCGCCGCGTCGCATAACTTTGAGCATAACTAAAAAATTCTTATTTTCGTCGCACGTAAGAATTGTTCTTACAATGCTGCAATTCTCAAAATAATCAACAACTTAAAAAGTTTGAATATATGATTACATTTAATTCCCAATGGCTTGTAAATATATTCTTTTATGATTGCTCGTTACTGACTACAGATTAATAAGCAGAAAAAAGTTGAAACATCGATGCAAAATCAGTGGTGGTTTCATGCACTGTGGGCTCTGAAATGTAGATGGGAACTGATTTTTCATTCTCAGTGGTGGCATTTTGAGTTCTGTTATTCAACTGTATCCTCTTCACTGTTACAGAGATACTACTACACTCTACCGGTCCATCAACAAGTTTTACGCTACACGTCGCAATATAATTAAAAAAAAAAAAAAAAAAAAAAAAAAGAAAAAAAAAAAAAAAAAAAAAAACTACGTATAGTAAGATTTTTTCTAGTGGCTCTTATTGTGATCACTTATGAATATTTTGGGGTAGTCTGGATGATATATATGGTGCTATATCGGCCCGCCGTACACCACGTGTGGTCGTAAAAATCAATCAAACGGCTATAAAGGTACTGTGATTACATCCTTATAATGTAAAGTATAATTGTATCATCTGCGACGATATCCGCGCTCATAGTGAACATCTTGTAAACATCTTCGTGATGACGACATCGCAAGATAGGAATGTCTTGAATATTCGCTAGGCATTAATCCTCTCAAACACGCCTGGGATATAAGGAATAGGGCTGTTTTCGTACGAGATGATCCAACAACCAATCTAAGAGATCTGCGCCACATCGCCGTGGAGGCATGATGGTGCTATCTGGTTCAAATGTTTGTATAGCTTATGGGACTTAACTACGGGATCATCAGTCCTTAAAAACTACTTATGAACTAAGGAGGCACAAATATCCACGCCCTAGGGGGGAGTGGAACCCCCGACCTTAGTAGCCGTGCAGACCGTGACTGAAGCGCCTCAGTCCCCTCGGCCACCGCAGCCGGCTGCTATCTGGACCAATAGTCTCTTGATGTTCTAGTGTACAGATATGTCACGACGAATATGCAGCAGTGTTCACTGCATGCTGTAATCTGGGACACAAATACGTAATATCTAGGTTATTGTCGTTCAACTTATGCATTTCTGTTTTCGAGAGCGACAAATGGAACTGAAATGTTCATTTGGTTTGTAAAGGGTTGTGGAACCCTAGAACAGTGGTGATGCAACAACGTTTGACGTATTTAGTATGAAATGAAGAAATCTATGTCGTTGCTGCATTCTATTACCTGGTCATTGCTCGTCTGATGGCAGCATCTTGCACCAAAAATTCTTCAGTATGTACTTTCTCCTTCCTTTTATGGATCTCTTTATTCTTTTGTCGTGTTCATCAGTACCGGCACTGCAAAGTGAACCGCTTTCCTCAGATGAAGACGCGGGTAATTACTTTCAACTTGGTAAACTTGGTAAAGAGATAATTTTTAGAAAATTTTCATCGCACCTCTTTCAGAAGATCTCCTATTTTCCCATTCCGGCATCCGTTACAGTAGTTTTGTATTTCTGAGTAATTTTAGTGGAACAGAGGTATTCCCTATTTCCGTACGTATCTTGTAGTACAAAATCGTGAGGCCTCTCCTCTGGATTCCTGCAAGTGCTAAACACAGGCAGGACATTGTCACCCAAACATATCGAAAATCACTCGCACATTATGTGATGAGGATGGTTATGCACAATCTAACACCAACAACAAGTTTACAAGGCGTTAGGGAGGACGGAGCTTGAAAGTCGTAGAAAATTCGTCGAACACTTACTCGACTTCGGTGCACGTAACCAACGAAACGGACGAGCAGAAACGGTAAGAACCACCATCACACATATACACAGTATAGTAGTGTCCAATCAATCCAACATACAGTAAAAAACACGCTATTTTTGAACACTAACCAGACAGATTCAACTGATACTCAGAACGAATAATCTTCATTGACGAAGGCACTCCTAAGGAACATGGCACAACATAGCTGTATTCACGCAGACATACCTAAGGAACGTCGTGTAACACGCACCAAGACGTTGGCGTAAAAGAAAATATTTAAATGGCTAAGAACACCACACAGGCTTCATGAAGTTATGACACATGGTATAATGCAACTATGACTAGAATTTCTCAGTATATTAACTCCATATTGCGTCGGACTATGGGACCGTGGTTGGTAGAACAATGAAGAAATGATGTATTAACAACTTTAAGTGTTTGTGTATTTCGAAACAACCTTACTATCATCTTTAGGTCTTACTAACTACAACCAACGTGTCGTATATGTTTATTAATAGGACTTTATCAGTAAACACATACGACACGAGGTTTGTCCTCAATAACAACTGAAAATAACACTAATGTGCTGTTGACAGAACTCGTGTTAATGAAAATATAAAGACGAAATTCCAGCTGTTGTTGCGTCATTGGATTTCTCATTTCGAGCAATATCAACATGCATACCACGCATTGCTAATTAGATATGGGAAGGGCGCGGGATGTGGTGATCTTCAGTAAGGGTAGATGTCGTAATTCCGCGATCTCTACGGAGCTGTATATCTGCTAGCTTCTCGGCAGTTCGTTTTGAAATGTCACTGGTTTGTAAGCCAATTGGCATTTTCCTAGTGAGGAGGTGCTGTTTGTTATGTTTGTCGTTTCTACATGCATCATACAAGCAGTTATTTCTATTACATGTCGCTGTGTTTCTCGTAAGTGGGGCGTTGTTTCTGACGGTCGCTTTGGGCCTCTCAAGGTAAATCTGGTTCCTGTAGAATGTAGGATACTTTCCGAAACGTAAATCGTCTGCTCATCATCCAGCAACAACATTATTTTGCAATAATGAACCTGTTTTTGTGGAAGGATACTTAAACGCTTCACAATTATCGGATTTGTTTAATCTTTCGGATAGGGTAGACATGACTCTGTGGAAACAAAAATTCATTTAACGCTTGGCGAAACACTGCACGTGCAGAGACTCGTTGTATTTTGCTACAGAGTCGTAATGAAACGTTTGTATATAGGTTCCTTGTCTGTTCTTTCCAATATGTCCGAAAGGACAACATCACAATATAAAGGTATATTAAAGTGAACATGGCGTCCGGTCATATTTCCTCCATGCAGAGACGAAGAAATCAATCCACCTCATCCTGGAATATGGTTGATGAGCATAGTGGCCGATGGACGATAGGGAAGTTACATCCATAGTAAGATGGAGTATCGAGTTTGAGTCGCGGTGCATCACAAATTTACAATTATCGCCAGCAAATAATTTTTAGATTTCCGGAAGACTTTTGGCGATGTACTCACAAGCGCCTGGTAATAAAATCGTGTGCTTATGGAATATCTCCACAGTTGTGCGGCTGGCTCCGCCATTTCCTATAAGAAAGGACAAGGTACGTAGTAACTAACGGAAATGGCATCTAGTAAAACAGAAGTGACATCTGTAAATTGCCATGGTTGTGTCATAACATCCCTACTGTTCCTTATCGTTTTAAACGATTTAGGAGATAATGTGATCAGCTCTCTTAGACTGTTACCGTGTAGTAAAGTGACCGTACGATGAAAAGCAGCAGCAGAAGTATTCAGATGAGATACCTGAATGGTGCGAACTCTGGTAGTTTATCCTAAATATCGAAAAACTTCTGAGTTAAACTTCATTTAAACGACAAATCAGTCAAATATAAAGTCCGTAAATGCAAGCAAATACCGGATGATCAAAAAGTCAGTATGAATTTGAAACCTTAATAAATCACAGAAAACTTAATAGATCACCGAATAATGTAGATAGAGAGGTAAAAACTGACACACATGCTTGGGATGACATGGGGTTTTATTAGAACAAAAAAAAAAAAAAAAAAAAAAAAAAAAAAAAAAAAAAAAAAAAATTCAAAAGTGTCCGACATATGGTGTTATATCTGATCAGGAAAGCAATAATCAGCATAACAAATTAAGACAAAGCAAATCTGACGTTGTTTACAGGAAACGCTCAACAATAGCTGTAGTCTAGGAATAATGTTGTGAACAGCGCTATAGAACATGTCCGGAGTTATTGGCGTCGGATGTTCTCTTTCAGCATCCCTAGAGATGTCGGTCGATCACGATACACTTGCGTCTTCAGGTAACTCCAAAGCCAATAATCGCATGGACTGAGGTTCTGAGGACCTGGAAGGCTAAGCATTCTGTGCATGTGCAGTACTGTACTGCAATAAATTGAAGTTCTTACCAGTTCGAAGGTGATCGTCAGTTACGATTACCTCTCTATTCTTGGAAGTAATTATTAGGTGTACAGTCATTATGATGTCAGCAGTCAAACTGAGCGAGGTGGCGCAGTGGTAACGCACTGGACTCGAATTCGGGAGGATGGTGGTTCAAATCCACCTCCGGCCATCTAGATTTAGGCTTACAGTGATTTTCCTAAATCACTTCGGCAAATACCGGGATGGTTCTTTCAAAGAGCGTGGCCGATTTCCTTCCCCTTCCTTGCCCAACACTCCGACCGTTAGCTCCGTCTCTTATGACCAGGCTGTCGACGGGACGTTAAAACCCTAAACTTCCTTCCTCCGTCAGCAGTCAAAATTTGATATAAGGCCCTACTAAAAGTAGCTTCGCTACAATTAGAGGCAAGTAAGGGAACCTTATCTCCTATTCCACAGTTTTTAGCGTGGCAAAGATTCATCTGCGTTTGTTCGTGCTATGAATGAGATCTGTGCATCGTGGTTACACCGTTGTAGGACCGGTCAGTGACTGGCTGAGACATTCGCTCCTGCGGTTAACGGGCACCATCAGTTGAGTACCTCCAGGGGCGCGCGCGTCGGATCGCGGATCCCCAATTACACGGGGCGGCGCAGCTCGCAGTCCCAGAAACTCCTCCCCCCCTACCCCCACGGACGCCGCTGCTAATTGTATTTCATAATGTAATCGTAAATGTTCATTAAGGCGCCCCAAAGGAGCTGCCGAGTGCCGCAACCGACGCCTTAATTGCGGCGTTTACGTTAATTGTTCCGGCCCGGGCTACGGTAATTAAAATATGGCATAATTAAAACTGAAGCTCTCGAGAGGGCCTCTGTGGGTCGCGGCTTAAATTGTGCGTTAAACTATTGTATTTAAAGAGCTCCAATTTAAGAAAGAGGAAAATTCCTGTTGGCGAATTTTTTGCCTCTGAGTGTCGCAGCGTGGATTCTCTCGCTCGCGGAAATTTTCAAAGGCTTTCCCAACAAGTGGCACACGCAGTTGTGGAGGACCTTCCAAACAACATGGGACAACAGATTTGCATTTTTGATCCACGAGCTACGTCTACCTGTAGTACCACATTCATCCGGACACCAGGCAGAGATTGTGTGTGGCAGTACGTGAAATCGGCATTATTTCAAACGTAGCTGGATAGTTAGCAGGAAACAAGGCACATGTCGCTTCCACTCAATGCCCTGCTCGCGACATTATGGTCTCGGTTTCGAGGCTCGTTTGGGCACAAACTACTTATAAGGCTTGAAGTTTGACTTTGATGTAAATTAATGCGCACCAGCGTGGTTCTTCCGTATTGCCATTCTTCTTACTTACGTATGAGGCAACTATGGACTATAATTATTTCAACTGTTTCCCCCTTTCCTCTTCCATATTTCCCTCATTGTTATCCGATGTTTGTCTCTTCTTTCTGTGGCCCACTTGGCTCCAGTCTTCTTCTTCGGTGTTTACTGGAAACATCTCGAATTCTTTACTTTCTTTTTGTGTAGTAGCCTTTTCTCTAAATATTGACTGACTGTCAAATCTCTGGAATAGTTCAGAATCAAAGTTACCACGACGTAAGTTCGAGGAGTATGATGGATGATACAGTACTTCCCAACCCCGTCATCCGAAAAGAGCAGGTTGCGCTGTATGCACCCGCGCATTGTCGTGCATAATGATGGGTGGGTTTCGCAGAAAGTGTTGCCGCTTCTTTCGCAATGCTTGTCGCAGGTTTGTGTGTGTTTGAGAGTGGGAGCCGTGCGCGCTATATATATATATATATATATATATATATATATATATATATATTAGTTTTCATTTCATTATTCTTCAAATATTGTATTTAATGTCACTGAAAAAAGTGCCAATAAATGCGCGTGTTCAATACCCCATTGTATGTTAAATGTATTCACAAGCTTCCGCGGCCATTGACAGTTTCAATAAAGTTCTTTAGGGTATTAGACTGCATCGTCATTGTGTAAAATAAACCGACGTTTCGGCCACTATTGCAAATGTGTGTTAACTCGTATGGGATAAAACCTAACTAGCACGATCGTGTGGCTCACGTTTTGAAAAACTATGATCTTCAAAATTTTTAAATTATTTTTACCTGAATCTCGGGGTAAATATACATGAAAACTGGTACATTATGGGTAAAAATTCCGTACAGATACATACCATTTATGTGTCATAAAATGATTGTATGCCCAGCTCTTTCATGATTAGAACTTCCACCAGAGTGTTTTCGTTATTTCACCGTCTTATGCTGCGAAAATACAATCGTTTTCCGTCAATCAGACAAAGACGTAAACGATTTAGACAGCGAGAGGCACGAACTGAATCCATTTCACAGCCGCCTCATCGTTTGACCAAGAGAAGCGGGGTGTCGTTTAGTTTAAATTCCAGTCATGTGGGCCATTCATTAATGTTACAGTTGCCCGATGTTGGAATCAATGGGCACATTTGGACATACAGTCTCTTCGTGCAGGTTCGCGTCGACGGTTGAACTCTACACCAAGGAAGATTGTTGTATGGTGCGCCAAGCAATGTAGGCTCCCATGGATTGAGCACCCGAAATCTAAAGTTATGCACTGGAGGCCCTACAAAATTCTTTGAGTTCCCTTACATTGTCCCGATAACAAGCATATGGCGGACTGGAGGCATTGCACACAGTGCAACGTCTGTGATTGACACCAGAACAACGAAGTCCGTTCTTTTTAGTAAAGCCGTGTCAGGAAGAGTCGATAGAGGGTGAATGGTGCCGTATCGTGTTGATTTATGTGAACCACTTCTACAAAACCACCTATGACCATTGCGTTTCTATTTGGCTGCATGAAAGAGTGTACATTGTACATCTACATCACAAATACTCCGCAATCCACTCAGAGGGGACGGAGGGTACTCATTACCCATACTAGTTACTTGTTCCTGTTCCACTCTGATACAGAACGATGGAAAAATTAATCTTTACGATCATATCATTATGGTCCTTACGCGAAATGCCTGTAGGCGGCGATAGAATCGTTCCACAGTCCTCCTCAAGCACCGGCCCTCTAAATTTCTTCAACACTGCTTCTCGTAAAGAACGTCGCCTTTCCTCCACCGATTCCCATTTGAGTTTCCAAAGCATTTCTGTAACACTCGCGCGTTGATTGAATCTATCGGTTATAAACCTAGCTGCCTGCCTCTACGTCATCCTGGTGACGATCCCAAACACTTGAGCAATACTGTATACTTTACAGAAGAATTAAACCCTTCCAAAATTGTGCCAAGAAAGCGATGTTGACCATTCGCTGCCCCAATAATGATCTCATATGTTCGTTCAATTTCTAATCGTTGTGCAGCGTTACGCATAGGTATTTGACACGAATCTGTCAACCAGCACGCTAATAATGCTGAATCCGAAAATTTCAGGATTGTTTCTCCTACTCACCTTAGATTTCTCTAGATTTAGCGCCAGTTGCCATTTCTCACACCACCTAGATATTTGGTCCAAGTCATAAAAAAAAATAAAAAAAATGCAAATGTTTGTATAGCTTATGGGACTTAACTAAGGGGTCATCAGTCCCTAAACTTACAAACTACTTATCAGCTAGCTTATCCTAAGGACGACACAAATATCCATGCCCGAGGGGGGAGTCGAACTCCCGACCGTAGTAGCCGTGCAGACCGTGACTGGAGCGCCTCGGTCCCCTCGGCCACCGCAGCTAGCTCCAAGTCAATCCGGCATCCCACTAGAGTCGTTCAATGCCGACACCTTCCTGTACAGAACAGCGTCATTAGTAAGCAGCCGCAAATTACAGCTCACTCTTTCCGTGAGATCATTTATATAGATAGAAAATAATAGTTTTCCCATCACACTTACCTGGCGCACATCTGACGATACCCCAGTCTCTAATGAATAGTCCCCATCGAATACAAACTACTGGGTTCTATTACTTGTCTTCGAGCCATAGCAGTCTGTAGTGCGCTACCGTGTCAAACGCCTTTCGAAAATCGAAAAATGCGCATACTGCCTGTTTCCATTCATCCATAGATTGTAAGGTGTCATGAGAGGAAAGGGCATTCTTAATTTCGCAAGATCGATGCTTCCTAAAGTAGTGCTGATTCATGGACATACGTTTTTACATCTCAAGGAAATTTACTGACAATATTGGGAACAGAGACAAAGGAATCTGGATCATCGTGTGAGGGGACATAGGATATGGGTTTAGTACACCTCCTGTCGAACTTTGGCAAATGTTGACGGTACATAGGAATGTCACAATTATTTTGCGTCCGTACATTTTATTAAATGCTCAAATGTTTGTAAATCTAAGGGACTTAACACCGCTGGTCATCAGTCCCTAGGGGTACAAACTATTTACAAAGTAAATTAAAGTAACTTATGCTAAGGATAACACAAACAGCCATGCCCGACGGCGAACGGCCACACGCACCACGGCTGGGTGCCTTAGTGCGCACGGCTATTCTGCCGAGACGTACGTCTTATCCTTGGTGGCCAAGCATCCTGGTATTGAGTTTCAAGAATATAATTCACAAACACGGTAACTGCGTCTATATGGTTTCTACATCTTGGAGAGGCCCTCTCGTGCACCTGTTTATCTTTGAGGACGTATAGGTTGGCACTGGATAACGCCTCGGTCCCAGTATCAACGCATGCGATCTCTGGGGACAGCTGCAACTACGGTGAAACAACGTCTCTCAAGAAAGTATGAAAAAATATGTTGAATCCTATTAAGGCATGCATCACGGCCAGAGAGCGAAAGGGGGGGGGGGGGGGGGGCGGAGGGTTGTGAACCCCTACTTGTGCCAGCGTTCTGGCTGTAATGGCAATGGCCGTGTAACATTCATCGCATACTAATAATGTATACTTAATAATGTAACATGGTCTTTCATCATATGTAGTTCCCTTTTATTCAATATACTGCGTCTTTGTGCACCACAGCGACTTGAAATTATTCTTTTTGATAAAAAGTAGACTAAGTTGCAGCTAAATAAACAGACAATTAAATGAAAATTAATATAAACTCTTAAATAGTCTTGAAAATGATTTTAACTTTCTTCCGTTTAAAAGCCCAACTAACAAACCCTAAATAATATTTCTCTGGCTTTAACTCATTTAGCTTCTATTTTATCAATATATTTCTCGCACTCTCTCTCTGTCTGTGTGTTACACCCTGATTCAACACAGAAACCTGCACATATCACACAATCTTTCTTGTGATGTGATTGAATGATAAACTGCGGTAGCGATGTTGTTTATGCTTATGCTAATCAAGTAAAAGATTCCTTTGTGTGGCAGGTAATTGTAATGCTGGAACGGGCGAGGGATACAATGGAAGCAGCGCGTTGATTTACGCTTTCCGCTGTTTTCGTACGTCACACGGCGAGAATCCCGCGGTGCTTTGCAAACAAAGCAAGCGTCTGAATAGAGTTATGTCAATATTACACATAATAATGTTTCACGGGCTGCTTCCGCGAGTGTATGTTTAAACTGTAAATAATAAAACACGAGCTATCCAGACTTTTGGTCTTCAATTACGGTGTGGTTAAGAGGAATTGTTCCTTCATTAGGTAACAGTTACCACTATTTATCTCAGTATTATATCTCACCGGAAATGATGACCTCAAGATACGTTTTATGTTTACAACTTAGATAACAACTAAGCGTGGTGGGTTAGTACAATGAAATGACCTTAAATGTAATGTTATTTATGTACAGAAATGGTTTCTGCTATTCCTATTTCCCTCGAGAGTACTGCTAATGAGTTTACACTTTCCTTGGCTACAAAGAAAACCCAGGTGTTACAGTTATTTAGTCTTTCGATAACATCCACGTTACAGACTAAGCTTGCAATTTTTTTCATTGTACATTTATGCTCAGAATGAAAACAGACACAACAAATAATAAAAAGACTGCACTTGTTAGACTAGACGTAGAAAGTTGTTGTTTGGTCTGCAGTCCGCAAATTGGTTTGATGTCGCTCTCCGCTTTCCAATAGAATGCTATCAATTCTTGTACCAAACCATGCTCCAATTATTTTAACGACATTGGATCTGTAAATTAGGACCTAACACTCTGGTCTAATTTACCCCATATCTTTGCACAATGTTGAGAGATGGCGATATCATTGCCTGTGGGAGTTATCGGATAATTATTTGATACTCTAGAAAGGATGTCTAAACCTTTCTGTCTGTGTGTATGGGCGCATTATCATGTTGGAAAATGGAGGTGTTTTCACAATATGTTTGTCATAGCATGCACTCTCTTGTACATGATGGTGGAACATTCATTCGCAGTTATCTGGTATGAATAATGTTAGAAACAGTTCAGTCTCACAATATAGGTGCCCAAATCATGACGGAACATCTCCAATACATAAATCCAAGAAACAAGCCTGCAGTATCGTAGGCTTTTTGGGGACATTTTCGGTACATATACCCAGTTGCTTGTAGGAAGAAATGTAAAGGAGGGTTCATCGTTCTACTCGACATTCTTGCACACATCGTACGTTACCAATTCTTACGCTGATTTTCGCTGGCTTTTGCTGCTAAGCGATTTATAAAGACAGCCTTCCAATGGAAGTTAAACTCGTACTGTTTTCATCTAATCACTATTACTTAAGCGAATCATAGTTTTCAGTCGCTTTTCTCATGGTAGTTTTACGTTTTCTGGCTTCAATCCTTCATTTTGTTCAAAAATGTTCAAATGTTTGTATAGCTTATGGGACTTAACTACTGGGTCATCAGTCCCTAAACTTACAAACTGCTTACGAACAAGCTGACACTAATGACGCCACAAATATCCATGCCCGAGGGGGGGGGGGGGGCGGGATTCGAACACCCGACCTTAGTGGCAGTGCAGACCGTGACTGGAGCGCCTCAGTCCCCTCGGCCACCACGGCCGGCTCATTTTGTTCGTCAGTCTTTCTGAACCTACGGTTTCAGTCACTATTCCTTCTCAAGATATGTGTTTACCTTGTTTTGTGGTCGCTGTAATTATCGTGCTTACTTTCATCAAAGAAATGTTAAACAATTCACCCGTTTCTGCCGCACACAATCCCAGTAACTCGGTGCCAGCGAGTACTCCTGTTTGGAATTCTGAGAGATTAAGCGTTTCAGCAATCATTTGTGATGACCGTCGAGAAATTAAAAGTATAATGCACTGCCACACAACGACTAAGGCTGCGCACCTGTATCGTGCACTGCGGTCACCTCAAAGTTTGCGGAGTTGTGCCAACTACAGAGTGTTCAAGTTATTTTGCCCACAGCCTATATGTCGAGGACTTCTTTCTTCAGGTTGTGTTTGGTATGGTTATCAGATTCCTGAGGACGTCGAATAGTGACATCATACCAATTCCAATGTCGAGTTATTCACAGATTGCTCCAACTAATATCTTTACGTGATAAACATCCCTTGTTTGCAGTCCATTCGCACTGTGGGCTGAAATTCCACTGTCATGTCACATATTTTACCATTTTATTGATTACAATTTTTCACTGGTAGATGGACGAATATCAGTTCTATTTGTAAGAAATATATTTCTTTGTTCGTATTGTATGCATTTCCATACTGTTCATCCGATTCCGACGGAACTTAGTACATTATTGCTTACCTGTCTGAGGTTTATAGGAACACTACCGATAGTTTCGGGTGTATAATTTTGTATGGTGCGTGGTGGGGTATACTTTAAAACATCGTCGACATCCGTCTACAATTTTAAGTCGACCATTGTCTACGTCAGGTTTCGTATTTTTTATGACTAAGTGTACCCTTAAACATAATATGGCACTATTAGACGGATGACCTTGAAAGTTGGCATATATATATATATATATATATATATATATATATATATATATATATATATATATATATATATTGGTGTCCATAGACAAGCTTTTTATATTCACATATCACGAGTGTACCTTCCAATGAATTTCAAATTTCTCATTTTTCATCCTGTAGATTGGTTGATATATTTAACACTGTGTAGAAAGTGAGATGAGTAGATGGATAGAGGGAAGGGGGGATGTGCAGAGAGGTAAGAGATGCGAATGATATGACGAAACAGCGGAAATGAGGACAGTGCCAAAAAGTGGGTGGAGGAAAGCAACTATCGAATGTAACACGTGAGAATGGATGAATAGAGAGATGCAGGAGGGGGATTTGGAATAATGGAAGGCTGTAATAAATATATATATAGTGGGAACCATTATTTTCAATTAAATGTACCATAGTTTATGTGACTCGCTGTGTGAGGAGAAGATTGGTGACAACGACGGAGAGGAAAGAGATAGAGGGAGGAAATGGACACAGAGAAAGGCGAAGGGAAAGGAGGGGATGAACGGAGGGAGAACGAAATGGGCAGACGGATCTGAGGGACCGAAAGGTTAGGAGTTGGAAGAGGGAGGAGAAGAAGATGACGAACAAGAAAAGGGAGAGGAGGGGATGCACAGAGACAAGAAGGAACTGGAGACGGACTAAATGAATGACAACATCAGCGACATCACGTTAACAGGAGTTGGTCTCTGGGCACAAGTGTGAGGTCATCAGAAGGCGATTAGGTGGATCTCCAAGCATGGTATCGGTCGGAGAGTCTATCCATGCTGTCATTCCTGTGATGTTGCAGGGCGCTGATGTTGCCTTTCGTGAGAACGGACGAATTATGACTCAACAATCGGTGTTAGGTATTACAATCAGATAAGAAAGTGTTCATGCAATTATTCGCATACTTCGATACTGAATATTGTGTGCATGTTGGGCCCTCGGTGTTTAATCCTCATTGATTAGAAGCCAAGCTGTGGAGTATTACCTAAATAAAAATGCGCTTCCAGCTACATTGGAACGATAACAATCCAGATGTCTTCATTCAACGCGATAACGCTCAGCTCAACAGAAGTATTAAGAAGGCTTAAACCATTCTTGACAGTATTAACTGTGATACGTCACACACGCTAGAGCCCTGGTCTAGCCCCGAAGGGCCTCCATCTGTTTGGATGCCATTCGTGTACGACATTTAGAGGACGATGAGGATGTAACTTTACACAGTGAATAATCGGCTGCGCGACCATCCCGAGGATTGGTACCGATGGGCTATACAGGTCGTTACTTCGCGCTTGGCGAATGCCGTAGAAGGGAACTAATATTACATGCAAAAGTAGGGTGTCTACAAGAAAAATATAATTGGTAAGTGTAATTACTTTTTCGGCAATATTAGTTTGTCGAAAGAACTTCAGGTAACGTAAATCACTTCATCTAATGTGACTCATATGAACAACATGCTGTAACAACAAGATACCGAGGATAGGATTTGATAATTTAGCGATATTTATAAAGGCTGAAACAGAAGCCGTCACAAAAGTTTTTCTCATGGATTACTGCTTGGTGGTTTTTCTTTTGGGGTATGTATAATCTGAGTGTACTGCAAAAATCTCAGACCGCATACTTACCGTCCGTGGTAGAAAGATTTACGGATTTTTCACATTATTAGTTGCTTGTATTTGCGTTGTCTGTAATACTAAAATATAAAACGGTACTAGTACTTTCAGTTTACCTGTTCTCTGAATTTCTTTTATTGTCCATTTAATATTTTCCGTGAAATGAGATGAGAACAAGAAAACAAACAATAACTTGTAACATCTGCCTACTTCTCTACAAAGCTACCAACCCACTCACTGCCTTCTGTTGTTGGATACTCTAAACGATGTATGAAAAGCTGAGAAAAAATATTTATGCAGAAAGCCTTTTTCACAACAGAAATTCGCGTAACTTTCATGGGGAGGTTCTCTTTAATATTGCTCTCGGTGTAACAAACTCCAACGTTCAGGATGTTTCTTAGACCATTCAAATATTTTGCGTTGTATCATCAGTCCCTCATGGTGGGAATACAAATCCTTGTCAGCGGTATTTCAGATACTGAACGACTGAAATACGTTTTTTCACCTGTTGTTTTGACTCTCAGTATAGCATCATGATCATAATTACCTTAAATTTAATCTCGATATTTTCAAGACAGAATAAAATTTTAAACACAAAGCAGCCATTGTTCACTAGTCAGAATTTTGCTCCGACAACAGGAGACGTCATCTCATGCCCCTCAAATTAGTTTACTTTTGTGAATGACGGTAAACTTACGTACACGCTCAGTTAACTATTTTTTTCCCTTTATTGTCATTTCTTTCCCCTGGTGGGGAAGGCCGGCCACACTTGAGGCGTTCTTCAGCCGACAGTATACAGTACATGAAAATAAGATACAAATATAAAGGAGGACAAAACAGGAGAACACACAACACAAAGAAGGAAAACATGATGCATACATTAGGTAAAAAAATGAAGTTCTGATGCATACAAAGGCGATGAAAGGTGGTGAAACACACTGTACCACTGCGTTACGAGAACATTAAAAAAAATCGTACTGACGTGTTTTACGGCCCACTTTAGATTTGTAGTTTTATAAGTTTTTGCAAACATTTTGAAGCAAATTAATAATCTAAACAACAATAAATTAATTAATAAGGGTGTCTCAAACCCTGTTAGGAAAAAAATTTAGGTAGTGGCGGGTTTCGAACCACCGACCTTTTGCGTCATAGTCCAGCACCTTCCCCACTACTCTACGGCTATAAATCAAAACAGAAGATCTTTTTATCCCATACTATTGATAGCCGTTGTTACTGATGTTAATATGGTATTTGTAGACATTAAATTATCATTTATCGTACGAAGAACGATGTGTTTTTGTTAATTCCTCAGTGTACCGATGCTTTGAAATGACACCATGTAAGTTACAATAAGAAAATCATGAAATATGCGAGGAATGTCACGTTACCTTTCCGAATGGCTGGTTTCCTTTAATTCAATGGAGGGTGTCAAATCTCTGTTATTTTTGCAAATATGTCTCAAACGATACGAGATATGAAAAAAAACATAAGGGAGCTAAGTTGTAGAGGATTTTCCCTCTACCAATTAGGTTATTCAATTTTCGTGTCAGATGAACGGTTCGTTTGCAATTACAATTATATTACAAACGGCTTTTTCTTGTTTTACTACCGTATTTTTTGTCCGAAAAATTTGAAAAAGAGAGGTTCAGGTCTCTGGCGGCCTACAATTATGTCTGTAAAATTTGGTGCTGATCGGTTGAACGGTTCGTCTTAAAAATAGGGAACACGTTACTGACAGACAGACAGACAGACTTTCCAAAATCGCCGTTATTTTTGCAAATGTCTTTGAAACGCTACGAGATATGAAAAAATAGAAACATAAGAGTGCACAGTTGTAGAGAATTCTCTCCTTTACAATTTCTCGGTTATTCAATTTTCGTGCACGATTAGTAGTTAAGCCATTAATTTCCTTCAAATATCGAGCTGTCAATAGACGATCGCAAAGGACCACTTTTAGTGTTACTACCGTAACCTAAAGTGGGCCAAAACACAGGCCTCAGATACAAGATTTCCGTTTGCAGTTTGGTTAAAAACTGACTGAAGAATATGACTCCGACGGACACGGACAAATCGCACACGTATGTTACATGATTATAATGAATGCGGATGGGGAAGGAGCAAGGAGAAGAGCGATAGAGGGTTGGAGGAGTGAAGGGAGCGGAGGAGGATTGATGGGTGACGAGGGGGAGGAGGGAGGAGGAGGGATGAGGGTCCACAGGGTAAGGAGGGTGGAGGGTCGGATGTCCCAGGAAGCTGTAAGGAGTGGGGGAAATACCAGTGGGGGTGATAAATGGTGGGGGGAGGATGGAAGTGAGGACGCGGGGCCCTCTAGGTGTATCAAAGACGTAGGAGAAGGGACAGGATCTCAGCTGGTACGAGGGATATATTTTTGGGCGGTGGACATCTTCAGGGAGGGGGAGGGTGCAGAAATTGCCACAGGAAAGGGTAAGGAGGGTGTAAAAGTGGAGAGCAGGGTACTGGCGTAGCAGGTTACTGGCGTGACAGTGGAGGAGGATTGGTGAGGAGAGGATAGACAGTAGGATGAGGGGTAGGAAGGGATGCGGAAGGCGAAGCGGAGGATGTGGCATTCCAGGATTTATAGAAGGATTGGAGGTAGGGGAGGGGCAACGATCCACTCAGGATGGGAGATGCAGAGGATGAGGCGGATGACGTAATTGTAGGTTGGAAGGATTCAGGAGCACAGGTTCGGCCAACAAGGAGTTTGATGACGAGGAAACGGAAGCAGGCGTTTTCTTCGAAGGTGCGGAGTTGGGGAGTCTAGAAGAGGGAGTGATCTATGGTGAGGTCCAAGTGGTGGGAGTAAGGTGGATGGAACAGGTTTAGAGGGTGAGGTAGATATCACGGCGGCAGAAGGAAGGATTGGTTCGACCTATAATGATCGCCCGAGTTTTGGAAGGATATATGGATAGGAGCCATTGGTTACACCAAGTGGTGAAAAGGTCAAGGTGTTCTTGCAGAATGTGGTTGGAGCGGTGGAAGCTAAGGCAATGAAATTTGCTTCATCAGCGTATTGGAAGAGGTGTACTGGAGGGACATATCTACGGTATATCTACGGTATACAGCAGATGAAGAAGGGGAGAAAGACAGAACCTTGGGGCATACCTGCAGACGGATAGAAAAGATGGGAATCGGTGATCAGCCTTCAAACATAAATACTACTTAAAAATGTTTGACAATAATATCATACACATGAACGGGGAACTTTCTGCACTTTCTACGCTTGAATATCAAATTGGTGAAGATAATCGAAGTCATTAGGTATAATTAGCGTTGTCTAAAATATAACGTAATTACTTCATATGCCTATATCAAAATGACATGTATTAGAAACTACGCTACAAAATTTAGGGTGAATCAAGAGATAATGAATAAACTACAACAGAAAGAAGTTTGAAACCAAAACCTGTATGTAGCACATTTATGTTTAAGTAATCGTGTAATTCCATTTTAATTTGATTATACTATCAAATTCATAGATAGATACATATGGCACACAAGCAGGCAAAAACGTTTTAGTCATTCCAAGAAATTTAACAACTTATGCAGAGTCAACATCCTATAAAAATTTCAACACTTAATTACCAGTCCCAGTTCCAGTTTTATCCACGAATAAAAAAACCTTTCTGAATTGAATTTACAGAAAATGAATCCAATTTTATAGCTAAACGTTTTCAATAATATAGCACCAAAACTGCATGAAGAACCCATAAAACATGTGATAGCCAATGGAAAGATCGTAAATGATTTGTCTGATCTCTTATTTAGGAAGCAAAACGAACTTACAGTTAATATTGAAAATATTATAGATAGATGCCGCGGTGGAGTAGCCGAGCGGTCTAAAGCGTCTCGCTGCGGAGCGCGCGGTTGCTCGCCGTGGAGGTTCGAGTCCTCCCTGGGGCATGGGTGTGTGTGTTTGTCCGTAGGTTAGTTTACCTAGGTTTAAGTAGTTTGTAAGCTACGGACTGATGACCACGCAGTTTGGTCCGATAGATTTACAAACATATGAACATATGTATTATAGATAGATAACTACATAATAAGAAACATACAATAAACGATCAAAGATAAAATAAAATATTGTTGAAAACGTAAATCGAAAATTAGTTACAAATAATGCTATTAGCAGTAAAGTCAGATCAAAGGAAATAGTGTTGTTATTTGAAACACAATAATTACATTGATAAAGTTATGACCTTCTTTATAGAAAAAAATATCACAGAAGTGTCTCAGAACCCAACCAATAAATTCGCAAGAAAAATAAAAAAAGGAATAAAAACTGTAAGAACCTATTAATAACTTTTGAGAAAAATACTTTTATTTTAATGGATCCAACTACATCAAAATTACGTGGTCAACCAAAGGCACATAAAATATTAGTCCCTATACGTTCTGTGGTAAACTGTATAAATAGCACAAATTATCTATTGAACAAAAACTCAGTACATTACTGATGAAACTATTTTCATATAAAAACTTACGTACTTTGGCACAAAATATAAAAGACATAAATATATCAACTACCAGCAAATTTGTTTCAAATCTATATACTAATATACTATATACTAATATTCCAGTAGAAGAAACAGTAGATATTATAAAACAAAATCTAATACGATACAATAAAATATCTATTGCTGGAATACATGAATTCTTGAATCTCCTCTAAATTACAATAGCTCAATATTATTTTGAATTTAACAACAAAATGTATACGCAGAAAGATGGAGTAGCTAGTAGCTATGAGGAAAGGCATAAATTGAACAGTAGTAGACATTTTCTTAAATATCCTCGAAGAAAAATTTTTTATCTCCAATTTCTGTCAAAAAATTATATCATATATTAGTATAGATATGTTGATGATATACTCATGTTAATTGACGGTAGTGATACAGACATCCAAAATATTCACAAGGCACTGAATAATTTACACCCAAGAATAAAATTCACAATGGAAATGGAAGAAAAGGGTTTCATATACTATCTAGACCTTACAATTAGTAAAAATAACATCCACCACACATTTGATATTTTAGAAAACCTACCACTACAATTAACATTATAAAAGCTAAATCTTGTCATCCCAATTCGCATAAACGTGCATACTTCCGTTCAGTGATTAATAGATTAGTTCAGTCACCATTAGAAAAATCATCAATATGTAAATAACTAGACACACTTCGTTACATACATCACAATATGATTTCGATCACAAAATTGTTCACTGTATAAATCAAACCAAATCAAAAGAAAGTTTACATACTGAAAAAAGCCTAACAAGAGAAACACCACCATGATAAAAATAAAATACATATCGACAATCTATCTGGGTCAAATATCCAAAAAAATTAATGCATTATTCAAAAATAGTAACATCCAATTTGCACTTCGAACTAACAACAACCTTCGAATAAAATTTCACTCAGCCACGTCTATAGCATCTTAATATGATAATCGAGGAATTTATAAAATAACCTGTAACAACTGCAGTAACTTTTACATTGGTCAGAAAGGGCGAATTTTTAACGTCAGATTTAAAGAACGTATCAGAAATAGCGACAATACTCAATCTAGTTTTTTTCTTCATCTGAAAAGACATCGACATACAGCAGAGAAAACTGAAAACAAGTTACAGATTCTATACAAAATACCAAAAGGTCTCACTATAAACATTCTTGAAGAATTTTAACTCTATATACGCATGAAGAACTAGCCAAAATGTATATTAACGAAAAAACAGACTTCAAACATAAATACTACCTACAAAATTTTATTGACATAATAAACGAAAACGGCTGATTACAAATGTAAACATTAACAACCACAGATATTTTTATTTGGTCACCACAATAATCAAAGATTACCCACAATAAAAATACGATCCATGAAAATAACATCATCGTTGCTTATTTGCATATAGCTTCTATGAAAACATAGAGCATCTTAATAGTTAACGGTCAAAATAAGTAACTGACAAAAAGTACGTAATTCATCAATGTAAAATTACCACCTTATAAGTTTGACAGTTATGTGACAGAATACTACTGATGCAATATGCCCGTCAGGCTCATATAGACGTAAGAAAAAATGTTGTTAATAATCTTTAGTCAAATTGTATACGAAATTTACGAAATGTATTTCACTATTTTCACCAATGTTATTTCCAGATACTTGACAATGGTTATAAAAGCCGAAACAGCTGTAGTACATTATAAATAAATATTTACAGCAGCAAAGTGGGCGAATTATTAACTTAAAATAATTTCTCTTGCCTTATATTCATTATGTATCCCTATAAGTTACACAGAGGTGTAACATGAGACGGAGTAGACGGCTGAAATTTGGTAGAGATGAATGGGAGTGGAAAGACAGCGTGGCGATAAAGTATTGAGATGGAAAGAGGTCGAGATGTACAGAAAGAGAGGACGGATAATCTGATAAAAAAGAGAGAGGAGAAGAGATATGGCCGGGGGGGGGGTGGTAGGAAGATATTGACAGAATGATAGGGAAGAGGGCATGTAAGAGAAAGAAGAAGGAAGGGATGTGATGTTTAACAGAGAGGATATGATGAGGGGGTAGGGGCGGGGGACAAGTGAATTAAGGGACAGGAAGGAAAGATGGGTAGCGAGGATTAGACGGAGGTAAGAACACCAGGAATTGCTGCATGTATATCCAAATCCCATTCACAATGCAAATGTATAATTACACATATTACGTGTGTGTCTTTGAAGTCCCGTTTCCATGTACTCTGAAAGATGTCAGAGAAAGGCATAGCCGGGCACTACTAGTAATGTATAAAGTCAGCATGGTAGTCACATGTAAAAGTACTACTATATTAAGTTTTCTTAATCTTTGCTCAATGAAATAAATACACTGCGCAGCAAAACTTTGAACTGTTACTATTGCATCGGAGTAGTTTGCACTCGCTGCGACACATAGTTTTGCTTTACAGCCAAATGGACACTACACCAGCGACGGATTTAAGGGTGGGGCAACCCGGGCGGTCGCCCAGAGCGCCGAAATCAGGGGTGCCCCGCCGGCCGCAGTGGCCGCGGGCACTGAGGCGCTTCAGTCACGGTCTGCACGACCACTACGGTCGGGGGTTCGAATCACCCCTCGGGCATGGATATTTGTGCCGTCCTAGTTCGTAAGTAGTTCATAAGTAGTTTGTACGTTTAGGGACTGATGACCCCGTAGTTACGCCCATAAGCTTAACAAACATTTGATCAGGGGTGCCCCATTAGCCAACGCATTGCTAAATAAATAAATAAATTGAAATTAAATAAACACTGGTACTATAAAGACAGTATTTTAAAAAAGCAGTCAATAATCCGAAGATTGGATTGAGCACCACGGTGCTTTACTAGGCATGGTCCTGTTTGGAGGTGGTATGAGGTTGCCTACCTCTGACCTTCAAACTGATTTACCTAGCCAGTTATGGGGCGACCTACAGTTTAACGTGGGTTCCGAACCACGGTGCTACTCGGTATTTTTCATATAAGCAACACTGCCATAGGTGAAATAAATGGAAAGTTTCAGATAAAAGTCCTAGGACCTGGCATGGATACAACCCGCAACCTTTGGATTTGCAGTCTGGCACTCTACCACTGTGCTACCGAGCCGTACAAATCAGTATTATAGAATACAATCACAAACTTTTCGAAAATAAAATATTGATCAGTCTCATTCAACATCCGTCGATTCACTATTTGAACGACGCTAACGGGAAGGGCGCACAGAGCGTTATTAGGAGGGAGATGCGGACACATTCGAACGGCCTGCGCGGTCGCGGTGACGGAGAAACACGGCAAGATAAATGGAACACTCGGTACAATTAAGTACTTCATCACTAGTGTAAATATCGAAACTGGAAACAACATAAAATTTGCACCTTCAACAAATACATTAGAAAACAGTTTGCATGTAAATAGGTTGCGTGTCATACCGTGAACATCTGTTTTACAAATGTAAACATCAGCTCACTAATCTGTACGTAATAAAACATTAAACGTTTCCCATTGCAGTGCAAGGTTATTAGCAGTGAACTAAAACAACATCAAATCATCCGCATGAAGCGATCGCAAACATTCGCAAATTGCTAAATTTTCTAACTTCTGTTGCTCTTTTAGAGATGGACAGTCGATATGTAACTCATGAAAATTTGTGCCGGAACAGGACTCGAACCCGGCTCATTTCCGTTACTTAGTTTCTTTCATAAAATCTTCAAATTCACGACGAAAAATCACGTAATTGACCATTTAAGACGCTTTATAGAAAACATTCAAATACCTGTTGCAAAATACTGCCAAATTCGCTGTTTATATAATAAAGGACTCCAAGTGGGCGACTGGATGGTTAAGGCCAGTCTGACTGCAGTCTTCGTCTCACAAACGGCTTTCAATCACATTGCGTGGTTATGGTATATCGCCACAAATTTGCGACTGGATGGGGGATTTCCTGACAAATTGGACACAGTTTGTAGTCATCGATGGTAAAGCATCGACTAAAACAGAGGTGATATCGGGCGTTCCACTGTGTAGTGTTATTGGTCCTCTGCTGTTCCTTATTTACGTAAACGATTTGGGAGAAAATCTAAGTAGCTCTCTTAGGTTGTTTGCAGATGACGCCGTCATTTACCGTCTAGTAAAATCATCTGAATTTCAAAACCAATTGCAGAACGATCTGAATAAGATACCACTATGATGTAAAAATTGGCAATTGACTATAAATACTGAGAAATGTGAAGTCGCCCACATGAGTACGAAAAGAAATCCGTTAAACCTCGTTTACAAGATAAATCAGTCAAAAGTGAAATCCGTTAACTCCACTGAATACCTAGGAATTACTATTACTTCAGGCTTAAACTGGAAAGAACACGTAGATAATATGGCGGGAAAGGCGAACCAGAGACTGTGTCTCATTTGTAGAACCCTTAAAAGATGCAACAGAACTGCTAAAAAAATTGCATACGCTACGCTTGTCCGTCCTTTTTTGGGGTATTGCTGCCTAGTGTAGGAACCTTATCAGGTGGGTTTGACGGAGGACATCGAAAAAGTCCAGAGAAAGGCAGCTCGTTTCGTATTGTCACGATACAGGGGAGACAGCGTTACGGAAATGATTCAGTGATCTGCGATGGGATTCATTACAACAACGGGGCTTATCGTTGCGACGTGGGCAGCTTACGAAACTCTAATCGCCAACATTGTCCTCCGAATGCTAAAATATATTGTTGACTCCCACTTACATAGGTAAAAATTATCATCAGAATAAAATACGAGGAATCAGAGCATATACGGGGAGTTTTAGGTGTTCTTTCTTCCGGCGCGCTATTCAAGAATGGAATGAAAGATAAATAATATAAAAGTGGTTCGATGAACCCTCTGCGAGGCACTTAAATGTGATTTGCAGAGTATCCTGTGTAGATATAGATGTAGATGTAATATGCAACACCTTGGTACTTCGCGACTTCCTCCTCGGACTTAAAATCTCTTCAAACAGCAGATACGAAAAAAACGTCGAATTCAGAGTTCCATTTGTGGAGTGCGGTGGATTGAATTTTGCAGTAAAACGCAGCATAATCTTGTCCAACGCTACTGCAGAATAGTCAAAGAAGGAAAGTTTGTCACACTCCGTTATTCTTTAGATGTCTCTGTGTTGGAGGTCAGAACAGCGACCCTCAGAGTTAAAATCAACTGGTTTACTCTGCGTGGCAGAGGCAAACATTTCGAAACGCTTGCAGCTGAGAGTTGGTACGGAAAGATCTTAATGTGTGGTACAAAGTATTTCAACGAGACCATCGCATCATTGGGGCGTTCCTTTCGTCGTATTTCGCGGTAGGACGTTGCAGATTCCTGTGCGGTGCTCCAGAGAGGTATGTACTTGTCACATTACGACACAGCTGTCCGTAGCTTACAAACTACTTAAACCTAGGTAAAGTAACCTAAGGACAACACACATACCCATGCCCCAGGGAGGACTCGAACCTCCACGGCGAGCAACCGCGCGCTCCGCAGCGAGACGCTTTAGACCGCTCGGCTACTCCACCGCGGCCGAAACATTAGTACTTACGGAAAGAAACAACAAAGGGGTCGCCCATCTCTTTTGTGGAGTTTTGAAATAAATTCCTTCTTATTACAGTTCATCTGTCTCAGAAGAATCTAGAAACTTCCTGTAATAATAACGCCTTTTATTTAAAGAAACAGCGCTGTTACCGGTTTTGAACCGAAGGGTTAATCATCAGAATGCTGTTCACGTTCAAATACGAATGTTTGTACTTACATCTGGATTCTGCACCCTTCTGGAGATATATTGATGGAATGGTGCGCATTCCAGTACTTAAAAGATGAATCAAACGACCATATTGAAGTAATTTGTACACACTGTAAACAGACCTCCGCAAATGACTTTTTATTTTTTGCTTATATAGAAATCAGAAGCCATTTTTTTCTTATTGCTATTGCTCACAATGCTCGGGGAAGCAATTATTTCACTTAAACAGAATAACAGTGGGTGAGGCAGTATACACAAACCAAAATCCACAAGGGGAATGATATCAACATAACAGTACGAATTGTCTCTTACAGATATCCACGTTATATGACACAGAATATTATTACAAAATATAAATGTACACTTCTGTATTTAATTAGAAATGAAGAAACAAATGTATCTATAATCTTGTTAAAATGTTATAGATTGAAATTATACGTTGTATTGTAGACACAGAGAAATTAGCGAGAGGTGAAAATATGTACAAATACATAATTTTTATGAGAATGAGTGTTATGTTGTATGATAGAAGGATTCAGTTTTTAATCAATTGTCTTTAAATGAAAGTGTCTACGTTGTTTCACTTTAAGTTTATATAACATTAGTGTATATCTGTTGTTGACAAAAGGATCATTGTTCATAATTTATGTTTAATACTCGAAACGGCGGCAATACTCACTTTACGGCTTATCCTAGAAGATAGATTAAGAAAAGGCAGACCTACATTTCTAGCTTTTGTAGATTTGGAGAAGGCTTTTGACAATGTTGATTGGAATAAACTCTTTCAAGTTCTGAAGAAAGCAGGAGTAAAATATAGGGAACGTAAGGTTATTTCCAACTTGTACAAAAACCAGACAGCGGTTGTCAGAGTTGAAGAGCATGAAAGGGATGCAGTGGTTGGAAAGGGAGTAAGACAGGGTTGTAGCCTTTCTCCATTGTTGTTCAATTTGTACATTGAGCAAGCTATAAAGGAAAGCAAGGAGAAATTTGGTGAAGGAATTAAAGTTCAGGGGGAAGAATTAAAAACATTGCGTTTTGCCGACGACATAGTAATTCTGCCAGATACAGCAAAAGACCTGGTAGAGCAATTGAACGGAATGGAGAGTGTGCTGCAAAGTGCATATAAGATGAACATTAACAAGAGCAAAACTAGGGTAATGGAGTGCAGTGTAAGAAAATCATGTGATGCTGAAGGAATTAGATTGGGAAACGAAGCAATAAAGGAGGTAGATGAGTTTTGTTACTTGGGCAGTAAAATAACAAATGATGGTCGCAGTACAGAGGATATAAAATGCAGAATGGCAATGGGTAGAAATGCGTCCTTGAAAAAGAGAAATTTGTTAACATCGAATATTGATTTAAACCTAAGGAAGTCCTTTCTGAAGGCATTTGTATGGAGTGTTGCCTTGTATGGGAGTGAGAAGTGGACAATAAACAGTGCGGACAGGAAGAGGATTGAGGCTTTCTAAATATGGTGCTACAGAAGAATGCTGAAGATTAGGTGGGTGGATCGCGTAACTAATGAGGAGGTACTGAACAAAATTGGGGAGAAAAGGAATTTCTGGCATACCTTGACTAAAAGAAGGGATAGATTAGTAGGACATATTCTTAGACATCAAGGAATTGTGAATTTAGCGTTGGAGGGGAGTGTGTGGGGAAAAAATCGCAGGGGAAGACCCAGAGATGGATACAGTAAGCAGATTCAGACAGATGTAGGTTGTCGCTCTTATGTGGAGATGAAGAGGCTTGCTCAGGATAGGGTATTGTGGAGAGCTGCATCAAACCAGTCTCCGGACTGAAGACCACAACAACACAACTCAAAAGTTAATGGTGTGGAAAATTGTGGAAACTTTGCATTGGCCAAATGTATCTGTTCATTCAATGTATAAACAATTCTATTCCTACAAGCTAAATCATAAGGATACCTTATTCGGCTTAATGCTATGTTTGAATGTGGATACGTTTGCGTACAAGGTGAACGTATGTTTTGATGATTTGTTCAGATGAATAGCATCTAAATAATCTGTGTACCGTACTTCAAAACTTCTCCCAGATTGTCTCAACAGTAGGAGTGGCAATTTTGTCAACTATGTTGATCTATGTCTGATCTGTACGGTGGAGAGGGAGTGCTAGGTTTTCTTAACTCTAGCTGCTGTAATTTATGGTTTGTATTTGAGCTTATTTTTACATTTCTAATACTGAAGGATTACTTAGTTTTATTCAGTACCATTCAGATGACCAATTCCATTCCCTCGTTTTAATTTATTTACGGCCATGAAGATTTTAGATTTCTTTCCCTGCCCCTAATATTCTTCTTGAAGTGATAAATCATCTTCTACAATAAGTGCAAGAAGCCGATGCTCGTCAAGCCTAACACTATATTTACATTTAAATTGCTTGATTCCAGGCACTCGCCGTCGTGGAGACAGTTATTGCAGTATCGGGTGGACGCAACCGCGGACTTGGCATTGTTGAATAGCGGCACAGAACGCTGCGCCACTTGTGCCGCGCCATTTAATTCCGTTAAAAGCGCGCGGATCTGCTCTGTCTCCATTATGGCTTTCCTAAGCCAGCAGCTCGGGCCGCCTCATTTTAATGTAATATCTGACGCAGTGGAGCGGCGATCCCTCATCATTAAACCTGCACACATTGTGTGAAGTGTGCTACTAAAACCGGGAGAAGGAGCACTTTTAACAAAATTAAAGAGGACGAGGCACGAAAAAAAGTGCCGCTCTCCAGCCAATGCCACAACAAGACACGCTCTCCATTACTCTTGTCAGCCAAATAGCAGCCGCCGCACAAAGGCTGAGCTGCGAGATACCACATCGCTATCACTGCTGGGTCACCGTATAGTGTCTAATAATACTTCATGTTTCATTACTTACCTGTTAAGATAGTCAATGCACGAAGAACATCTGTCCGCAGAATCGCCATTTTTACCCATTACTGATGCAGTATGAATGGAATACAACGATATTTGAATGAAGTATGTTTAATCATAATGAAATCAGGTTGCATACATGAAAGCAAGGGGCAAGAAGGTACTGCATTGACGTTTTAATGGTAAAGCGTAAGTTCGTAAACCACGACTTAAACTGTAGGACATACCCTGGAACAAAATATAGAATCTCACCAAAACGTATTGGGTACGAACTACAGATTAAAACTTAAGATACTGCAAAATTGTATAAAATTAAGGAGATTGAACGTGGACAAATTAAAGAAAACAGAGGCGATTAAGAGTTTCAGAGAGAATATTACTCAAGGATTTGCTGAAACGGGGGAGAATAATACAGTAGAAGTATAGGTAGCTCTGAAAGGTAGAGTGGTGGAGGCCGCAGAGGATTATATATGTATAAGTACAAGACCTAACAGAAATCCGTTGTTAATTAATGAAAGAAAAAATATAAAAATGCAATAACTGAAGCAAGCAAAAGGAAGTACACACGTTTGGTAAATGTTATTTACAGAACGTGCAGACTGACTAAGAATAAGTGGCTAGAGGATAAATGACGAACTGTAGAAGAATATATAATTAGGGGAATGATAGATACCGCCTAGAGGAAAATAAGAGTCACCTGCAGACGAGAAAAGCAGCTGTATCAATAGCAAGAACTCAGACGAAAAACCAGTACTAAGCAAAGAAGAGAAACTAGAAAGGTGGATGGAATATATAGAAGGGCTTTACAAAGGAAATTAAGATGAAGGCATTATTATAGGAAAGGGATACGACGTAGAGGAAGATGAGATAGAAGATACAATACTGCGACAAGAATTGACAGAGCACTGAAAGATTTCAGTCGAAACAAGGCCCCTTGAGTTGATGATATTCCGCCACTACTGGTAACGTCGTTAGGACAGCCAGTCATGAAGCAATTGATCCACCTGGTATGCAAGATGTATTAGATAGCGAAAATACCCTCCGACTTCAAGGAGAATGTAGTAATTACCATTCAAAAGAAAGCAAGCGCAGACAAATGTGAAAAGCACATAACTATCAGTTTAATAAGTAATGGTTGTAAAATACTAACACGAATTATTTATAGACGACTGGAAGAACTCGTGGAATCTGACCTTAGGGAACATCAGTTTGGATTTAGAGGAAATGTAAAAACACGGGATGCAACACTTACATTACGACTTATCTTAGAAGATAGGTTAAGTAAAGCCAAACGTATGTCTTTAGCATTTGTAGATCTGGAGAAAACTTTTAACAATGTTGACCGGAATGAACTCTTTCCAATTCTGAATGTAATATGGGTAAAACATGGGGGCGAAGAGTTGTATTAAACTTGTACGAAAAGCAGACAGCAGGTGTTAGAGTCAAAGGGCATGAAAGGGCGCAGAGGGTGGGAAATCAGTAACGTAGGGTTGTAGAGGGCGCACCAAGTCTACATTTGATTTGCAGAACACTCAGAAGATGCAACAGTTCCTCTAAAGGCTCCGCCTACTCTAAACCTGTCTTCTATTTAGGTGTATATCTGCGCATTGTGCGATCCTTATCAGATGTGACATGCGGAGCATAACTGACAGCAGAGAAGTATTACTAAAGCGGTTCGATAAACCCTGTGACAGCCACTTAAATGTGTTTTGCAGAGTTAATATGTAGATGTGGAAAACTGACCCATCATGCGAAACCTGGTTAATAGACTATTTGAGAAAGAGAACACTTGCGGCGACATGCGAATAATTTGTGCATAATTTCATAGCTTTAGGACCTTTTTGTCGATTTTAAAAGGTGAAAGGATAGATGGTCATCGCATACCTCTTCTTCACTATTAACGCAATGGAGTTACACCATTAGGCATAATCTTGCAATATTTTACTTCCGCACTACTAATTGTATTCACAAGATGTTTCGCAGACAATATACATACATACCGCTGAATATAAACTTAAATGATAACTCAATTCGACATATAGTATATGTGGTACAATGCCTTATTCGATAAGAGAATGAAAATTCCCCCTATTCCTCAGGGGTATCGATTTATTACGAGGTTTTCATATGTTTCTAAACCTATTGGAGTAAACTGTTATGGTCAATAGTACATAAACCTACAAACTACTTCAACTAACTTAAACTAACCGTAAGGACAAACTACAAACCCACGGAGGGCTCCATCCTCCGACAGCAAGCAACCGTGCGGTCTGAAACCAGGCGCATTAGACCGCTCGGTAACTACATCTATTGCAATTTATTAAGTCTTGAGTACTAAATCCACTCGCGACATATCTTTCAATCATTAGGCACATATACCACCGAATGTCTTAACGAAAATGTATTATAGTGCGATACGTAGTTCGGAAGTCATGACTTAAAAAATAATGAGCGACTTGAAATCATTCACCAATAAGCAGTAATTTATTGCATATTTACTGTAAACGCGATTCCGAACATACTTTCTAATATTTCTCCCGGATAATTATGATGTTGTACGACATATAGTTCAGGATGAATGATATTATAATTATTTAACAACTTGAAAAAGGAAGTAATGGACATGTGGTAAGGTAGAAAGCGATGAACAGAGAGGGGTGAAGGAGATGGATTATCGTAGGAATGGAATAAATACACACTTGGAAAACAGCCGGAACTAAAGCTAGTTTAAGATAATTTTTAGTTCTTTAAAAAAGAAGGTATGGTAGAGACCAGAAGGACACGAATTTTTATGCATCATACAGTAGATTACCTACGAAGAAGGAGATTATGTGATGAAAAGTATTCAAACACTTTAATGAAAATTGCATACACGTTCATGGCACTGTACATCGGTAATTCTGGAATTCAGTATGGTTTTGGCCTACCTTTAGAAATGAAGACAGCTTCCACTCTCGCAGGCATATTCTCAATCAGGTGCTGGAAGATTTCTTGTGGAATGGCAGCCAATTCTTCACGGAGTACTGTACTGATGAGAGGTATCGATATATGTGGGTAAGGCCTGGCACGAAGTCAGCGTTCCAAAATATCCCAAAGGTCCTCAATAAAATGCAAGAGTCATGCATGGGATTCCATTGGAAGAATGTTATTGTCCTGTAACCACTCCGGCACAGGCCGTAAATTATGAAAAAGTGCTCGATCGTGTTGAAAAATGTATCTGCTGTCCCCGAATTGCTCTTCAAAAGTGGTGAGAATGAAGATGTATAAAACATCAGTGTATGTCCCTGTTGTGATAGTGCCACGCAAGACAGCAAGGGATTCAAGTCTTGTCCATGAAAAACACGACCACACAATAACATTACCGCCTCCGAATTTTACTGTTGCTGTTACACACGCTGGTGGATGACGTTCACCGGAAATTCGCCATACGTGCAAGCTGAAATCCGATACATTGGATGGCCACATTGTGTACCCTGATTCGTCACGCTTTTCCAATGTTCATTTGTGAAATGTTTACGCTCTGTACACCATGAAAACCAACTTTTATCTCCTCCCGTGTGTTTTACTTCTTGGAGTGAATCTTGATGCAGTTTTCAATTCCTGTGTAGTGGTCCGGATAGATGGCTGTCTATTGCACTCTACGACACTTTTCAACTAGCGTCAGTCTCTCTCATTCAACAGACGATGTGAACCAGTACGCTTTCATGTTCCACTTCTTCCTTTCCCATTTTACCTTCACATCAGAATACGATCCCCGTGTTCCTTTCCTTTTCCATTTCACCATCATATCAGAATACGATTCCTAAATAAAAGTAATTTGTGTGTAAAACGCTATAGTGCTTTTTTTTTTTTTTTGAGTCTATGGGACTTAACTACGGGGTCACCAGTCCCTAAACTTACAAACTAAGGACGGAACAAATATCCATGCCCGAGGGGGGATTCGAACCCCCGACCGTAGTGGCCGTGCAGACCGGGACTGGAGCGCCTCAGTCCCCTCGGCCACCGCGACCGGCGCTATAGTGGTGTACTTCATGTTCGGGAGGAATTGTTTCATAGTTGCTGTGACTGTTGGACATTTAAGAAAATTTACAAGGAAAAAAAAAAAAAAAAAAAAAAAAAAAAAAAAAAAAAAAAAAAGAAGACTGCAAAGCTATTTGATGTACTAATACATTGTATGTCACCAACTCTGTGGCACAAAGTGTATTTCCCGTTGTGAAGAGGAATCATTAGCTAATTCTGCTCACTTACTTGCATCATGAAACCCTCCTCTGTCCATTTTTTCTCTATTTCTGACAACCTCCTCCGCCCCCCGCTATCCATCCTCTTCCTATCTCTATAACCACCTCCTGCGTCACTTCCACATGTCTTGAATTTTCTATCCTCTTTCTTAGCAACTCCTTCTTCTCCCTCCTTTTCGGTCTAATTCCTCTTTCTATCGTCGTACTTATTCAAAATTAGGAAGTTTTAGATTAGGATTTAACGCCAAAACTTGTGGTGAAGATGGAAAGTTACAGGAAAGTTCATCTTACAAAAAAGTAAACGAAAAACTAAGTAAATAAAAAATGACAACTTCACTGAGTGCTTCACTTTTAATTTATGGATATCGTCTATTTAATGATGACGATCGTTTCGGGTTTTCGCCACCCACAAATTAACTGCAGATATGTACATACATATCAATGCAAGTAAACTGCATATTTCTTCCTGTCCAAATTATAATTTTGGTTGATATCTTTATGATTCCTTCATACAGTGTAATGTCCTTGGGTGCTTATCTTTGCAGGTATCTGCTCATATATATTACACGATGTACTGAACAAGTTATTATTTTTTGCACTATTGATAATTTTGTAGTTATTTTGTATGTATTTCAAGGCTTCGTTGCCACGATGTTTTGGTTAGCAATACTGACAGCGTCATTGATATAGGTGTTGTGGTATTGGTATTGAACAATACCATCCGTAGAATGCAATTTGAAACCAATATTGTTACTTAACTGCTTCGTTTCAGAGATAGTACCTGATCAGTTAGCAGGTCACTAATAGCTCATCGGCTTTTGATGTTCACACCAAAGATCACTATGAATCGGAGCAACCTCATGTGTAAAAGTGTTTTCTTGCTGAAACAGGCATATCACTATCCTGTGCAAGAAGCGGCGCTACCATAGTAATAACAGCATGTGTCATGAGTTAGGGACTCACTTTAGAAGCAATGTGAGACCGACTGGTTTGTGAGAGTCCTCAATACAATGAAGCCTGATTTGGAAGCTGCGTGTCTTTGCACTTTGGAGTAGGGAGCTTACCAGCTCTACGACATTGACGTGTAAGGCCACTCACCCGAATGAAGACGTATCTGTTGTAATCTTTGAAGACAGAAGGAATCCACGGACAGACGTAATGAATGACATCTGGCCATCGGTGACGGTGACAAAGATGACGTCCGTTCCTGCAACACTTCAGTCCGTAAGTATTATACGTCGGTTTTTTCCCTGTTGCAACCAATATGTCACCATTTGAACAATTTCTACAGTTACCGTTACGGCTCACGTCTCCTAAATACAGCTGTCACTAGACAGTGTCTGTGTCACTGAACAAACGGGAAGTGACTCCTCATAGAAGCACACGACATTAGTTTCGGCAGGTGTCGTCACACAATGAGATACTTATTTCTGTGACGCGTCGATAGTGCTAAGACTAATTGCCAGTGATGCGACTCGTCCCAAATACAAAAACAGTTTAACAGTTTAGGCAGTGCTGTTGTAATACGTAGCTTAGATCCTGTCTACTTGCATCTTATGTTTGAAGGATTTCATGGGATCTGGCACAGACGCAAGTTTCTAAAAAGTCTGTACATTTATTAGTATAACACATAAACCCATATAGAGAAAAACGAATACTTTTCTTCGAGAACTATTGTAACGGGGCTGGGCCCTATTTGTCGCTTTCGACACCAAATGACGAATGTTCTACACACAGACTTCCTCTACGTCAGTTCGTTCCATGTGGGCTGTGAGCTCAGTACTCGGTAGATTGGGGAAGGGGGGGGGGGGGTAAAGAAACAGTGGTCCAATATAACAATACAGTTTATTGAAATTCGTACTTACAAACGGCCGAGTGGAGTGAGCGTGAGCGCTATAAGCTCTGAGGTGACGTCCAGCTGACACCACGATCCTCGTAGTAGCTGACGTTACTGGTGCGGCTGCCCACCGGCCGCTATGCCTCTGTGTTGCGTAAGGCGAGGTATCGTCCTCGCACCGCGCCGCGCCGTTGCTGCCGCCGCGAAGGCCGTAATGCGCTGGGCATTGTCCGGGAGTTGAACCCAGGTCCTTCTCCTCCCGCTGCTGCTGCTTCGCCCTCCAGACGGTTCACAGGAGCGCTTCAGATGTGGCCGTGCCCCTGGGTAAGTTACTGGCTGCAGTCTTACCGAGGCATGCGTTGGTTCGACTCCAGGTTGCGCTCCTATCGAGGCCAGGACCCCGCTGGCCGTTGCGTCAGACTGGGCCGCCGCTATTCCGTTGGCTACATCTCTCGTCGGGGATGCCGTGTTGATCGTGATGATCGGCTGCTGGCTGCGCTACGTCGAAGTGCCTCCAGCCTGCGACACACTCAGTTTTGCGGTAACAATAACAACAATTGTTGTCGATGAGAAGCACAGTCTGGGAGGCAGGTGACTGCCTAGCCGTCGCTGTCTCTCTCTCTCTCTCTCTCTCTCTCTCTCTCTCTCTCTCTCTGCCGTAGCTGACTGGCTTGTCCTTTTCGTCTGTATTATACGAAAAGGTAGACCGCGTCGGACTGTGTTTCACAGATGTGGCATAGCTGCTCTTTGCCACAAGTGACCGGTCTCCTACTTCCGATCAAGTACATCCCAGCCACCTAAGCAATACAGCTGTCAGCCTGTTACGCAGTACAAGTGAGTGCCAGTACTGTTTGCTCATAATTCTTGTAATATGATATTACATCTTGTCGACAGACATGAGGATGCATTCAACACACTACACATACTCCATACGTAGTGTCCTGAATAACAGATGAATACTGACTGACATAACTGTCTGGTCAGCGTACTTGTCACCAGATCGTTGACTGCACCGAGTTCGTGGCGCGGTGCTGACCGATCACAGCATACTTTACACACGTCGCGACCGTTGGCCACGCCACTGGAGTGCGTTCATGTACTGGATCTTCGCGACAGCGACGGCTGGCGGCGGAAGCGCAAGCGCAAGTGCATTCAACTTAACTTTCCGCACCACGCGGGTGCGAATGTTATGTGTTCATATATATAACTTAGCCTCCGTTAACACGGAAGCGCATCCACAGGTCACTCACCAGGACGCTCGCTCAGGGCGAAACCTCTTTACCAGCCTAACGTGCGAACGGCATGTCTCTGCGACACGTTGCATCTCTGAGACCACGTGCTACCACACTGAAATCACCCGAATTTCCTCTTCAGCAAACCATGTGTCGTCCGTAAACTCTGTACCGTTGTTTACTATAAACTCGTGTCTGTCCAATACCATATCTGCTACACATACAACCTTAGGATGTCTTACTCTTCTCTCAAACTTTACACAAACCTACCCATGTGTCAGGAATTGCTACAATCCCACACTCTGCCCATCTTGTAGAAACACACCTTTGAAACATTTAATCTAAAAACTCCGCAAAACCGTATTCCAACGTAAACGTAAGTTCCGTTAAGATCAGTAAATTATTTGCATCCCTTTAATACCTTGATAATAATATCGTTAAAAATATTAAAAGTTTATTTTGAAAACGTTAATTGAGTGTAACGTCAAATATCTCTCAGTATACATAGTGCGTCTCAGAATCTCAACAAAACCCGTTTCCGAGACTGAACACTTGCGACACTTCATCCAGCAAAATATTTACACCCACAATAAGATGTTACGGGTACACAGATAGCAATCACATGCTATTTACAAATGAGTATTCAGTAAAATTCTAAGAGAAAGATTACTTGAGTAATCTATATCGAATTTTTAGATTGTGTACCTATACTTCCTGAAGTCCGACATCTGCTAGAGCTTGAAGTAATGTGTGTGTGTGTGTGTGTGTGTGTGAGAGAGAGAGAGAGAGAGAGAGAGAGAGAGAGAGAGAGAGAGAGAGAGAGAGAGAGAGAGAGAGTGAGTGAGTGTGTGTGGCGTTGTTGTTGTCATGGTCTTCAAAAATGTTCAAATGTTTGTAATTCTATGGGATCAAACTACTTCGGTTGTAAGTCCCTAGACTTACAATCTACTTAAACTAAGTTAAAATAGCCTAAGGATAACACACACACATATCCGTGCCCGAGGGAGGATTCGAACCTCCGACGCAGGAGGCCTCGCGATACGTAGCGTAGCTCTCCAGACCGCTCGGCTACTCCCGCGCGGCGTTGTCGTCTTCATTCCGGATGGTGGTTTGATACAACTCTCCACCCTTCTCTTTACTGAGCAAGCCTTTTCACAAGAACGACAACGCACAGCCGTTTGAATCTGCTTACTGCATTCGTCTCTTGGACTCACTCTGCACACCTCACACATTTGCCTCCAATGACAATTTAAGATTCCTTCATGACTAAGAATGTGTCCTGCCAATCTATCCCTTATTTCAGTCAAGATTTGCTAAGATTTCCTTTTTTCCTCAATTCTGTTTAGTATCTCCTCATTAGCTAAGCTATTTTCCCACCTAAACTTCAACCTTCTTTTGTAGCACTACTTTTCAAAATCGTTTACCCTCTTCCTGTCTGAACTATTTATCGCTCAAGTCTTAATCTCGTAAAAGGCAACACTCCACACAAATGCTTTCAATATATAAAAATAATTAAAAAGGAACGGAATCTGCTTGAGAATTTCTGAATAAAGTTATACCGAACAATTCTTTTTTCTACGAACATTACACATAAACTAAAATATCTAAAAACTGACATTGTCCAAGGTAAAAACCATAAATACATCAGATAGAGAATGTGAAATACTGGTTTCGTGAAAGTGATAATGGAGCAATTTGCACATAAATAGGATGGGCATACTGCACAACCAAAATTATCACAGCTAAAAATAAATGCTAAAAAGAAAGACGTAACAAAGATATATCGAATCAAGAACGTCCACATGGAAGCGAATGCCTAGTAATAAATTTGGATATATTACGAGCACTGGAAGAAAGCAAGGTGATGGTTGAACGAAACGTCGATAGAGTGGACATTGTAGAGGAAGCTCACTCTATCACTTTTGGGTAACGATAGGGAAGGAAATTGGCGTGCTCAGTCAGAGGAATGATCCCGACATTTGTCTGCTTTGATTTAGTGAAATCACGAAAGGTCATAAATCTTAATCGCCGGTATTGAATTTGAAGCGACGTTCTCCTGAATGAGAGTCCAACGTGTTACCACTGCTTCACTTCGTCTGGTATGTAAGTACTGGAACGGTGTGTAATTAGAAAGAACTAAAGACGGGTGTAGGTTAACGAAAAAGAAATAGATGTCCAAGAGGTGAAAACGAAGGTGTTTAATGAAATGGAAATAATTCCACAGTGAAAGAGTGAGACATATGGTGTGAAGCGCTCAGAAAATAGAAAGAGGGCAACAGGGTGAACAGATGAAGAAGTACTGTAAAGAAAGATATCAAGTGTGAGTAAGGAACAGAAATCCGGCACGTGGATCTAAGTTGGCCAATACGGCGAAAACTTGTATTTTTTTTTATTGATAGCAGCGTAATCAGTTTATTTTCTTGTATACAGATCAGCCATACATACACTAATACTGTTGTACAATTAGGCCGTTTACACCATTGTCTTCTGACTTGAGGTCAATAATGTACTGCCTTATTTCGGAAAACTTACCGAGAACCAACTTAGTTGGACCGTGATGCTTCTTACGCGGTGTTTTCGCTTTTGTAGTGGCATCCGACCCTCTGAGCTACAAGTTCTTCCCTCTGCTTGAAGAGTGCCTTAGCTCATGTCTACACGCACGTACACATGTACACGGGCAATATGCAAAATAACACAAAAGTTGCTGCCAGAGGTTTCAACAAACCACTGTTGTTGTGGGCTTCAGTCCGCAGACTGGTTTGACGCAGCTCTCAACGCTACCCTGTCCTGTGCAAGTCTCTTCATCTGAGAATACGTTCGCCAACCTACATCCTTTTGAATCTGCTTACTATATTCGTCCCTCGGTCTCCCTCTACGATTTTTACACCACACGCTTCCTTCTAATGCTAAGTTGACAATTCCTTGATGTCTCAGAATGTGTCCAACCAGTCTATCCCGTGTCTTGCTCAGGATATGCCAGAAACTCCTATTCTCCCTGATTTGGTTAAGCACCTCTTCATTAATTACGTAATCTACCCATCTAATTTTCACCATTTGTCTGTAGCACCACATTTCAAAATTTTCTATCATCTTTTTATCTGAACTCCTTATCGTCCACGTTTCACTCCCATACAATGTTACACTCCAGACATATGCTTTCAGAAAGGACTTCCTAACATTTAAATTAATATTGGATGTCAGCAAATGTCGCTTCTTCAGAAACGCTCTTCTTCCCATAGTCATTGTTAATGTTCATCTTATATCCTACTTTCAAGACACTGTCCATTGCATACAATTGGGGCTCGTGCTTTCTTTTTGTAACGAGTGTTTTGAGATTGTTGAGTTGTTCATCAGTTAATCGTACACGAGCTTTGAAATATCTGTTTCCATAGCGTAAAGCGTAAACCCTCGGGGGATATCGATAATCAAATAAAAGCTTCAGTGTGTTAGCAGTTCATTAGAATTTCCACATCGCAATAATAGGGTAACGTAATTTGTCGAAACAGTTCACATGAATTATTGGAAACCTGTAAAATATTTAAGTATATATAAACGTAAATAACGAATATAATGGTCACTGAAGTGTCCCGATGCTACAAATCATCGGTAATATTTGTTTTCACATCACCTGATTTATTCACACACAGTGATGCGTATTTTACACAAGAGTATTTTCAAATTAACTTGCACCTGGAAGCGCTACTAGTTTTTTTACAAACCTCACTTTTTACGTACTATGGAACAAGACCAAAGCATTCAGAACTGATTTTATCTATGCATGTATTCTGAATTCTGTAAATTCGGTCCAGAAAAAAGAAAAACGAAAAGCAAATCTCTTTAGGAGTTCTGCATATACCCTAGGATTGACTTTACAGAGACGATGGTAGGTGTGATTCGAATTCTATACTGTCGTCATTTGCATGTTGTGGTTAAAATCTTCAACATAACATTGACTTTCCCAATCATTTAAATGTGCATTTTGTAGGTGATACAACTTTATTTTATTTTTTTTTTTTTTTTACAAAAGCTCCTCGAATGTTACTCGTCAATATAGTGTTAAAAGAGCATCATGTTCGTCATGCGCATGAGAATTAAATAATAACTAGCTTCTACTCGCGGCTTCACTTGCGTTGACGTCTTTGCATACGTGTCAAAGAACATTGAACGTGTAATAAAATTGTACCTTTGTACTTCAGTTATCACCAGAGTCATCAGAATAAAAGAAATGTTTAGAAGTTTTCGTTTTAAATATAAACCGTGTATAGAACGACGGTAAATTCTGTCCTTTTTAGAGATGAAAATAAACGTACTGCTGAAGAAACTCTGTTTGTTACTTCGTGACTAAACAAGTGACTGAAGAAGCTTTACGTTAAACGACGTGAAAATATTGCAGTAGTAAAATGTCATAGAAATCGGTTTTATTGTTTGAAGAGATTGAGTCTTTTGTATGAATTGATTCATAATGTTGAATCTTATTACGTACAACATCTCAAGTATTAAAAGTATTGTAATAAATGTGCTAAATTCAAAAATTCTACGAGTGTTAAGACGTCTCAAACCTATAAGGGACCTGTAACGCTCATATGGTCCAAATTTCGGTTTTTATAATTAAAATCAATAAAAATCATGAGTTACATACTTATTAAAGTCAATTGTGTTCTTCGTCAGAGTTCAAGCTATCACCATACCAAGTTTCCTCTAAATGGGTAAAGCAGTTTAGTTGAGAAAGCGTAAAAGATAGATGTTCTTTCGCATTTATACAAGGTTTGTATCTTAAACAGTGGCAAGTATTTATTTACAACCGGTAAAAAAGCGTTACAAGTTTGTAGCTTTTACTGTCTTTCAAATTAGTCACTAGTGTTGTCTAGAGCTCGTTGCTAGCGATATGGAAGGCGTAGTATAACATTGGCAGAGCCTGTTCTGTTGATGACGCGAATGAAGCAGTCTATTGCCTGTCGAATCTCTGGAACAGTTCTGAAGCGAAGACCAAGAAGTGGTTACTCATGTTCGGAATCAAATCAATCACAAGGACTTAAGTCCTATGAGGATGGTGGACAGTACAGTACTTCCCAGTCCCATCGACAGAACAGAGCAGCCACAGCTTGCATTGTTTGTGCCCGCGCATTGTTGTGCAAATGATAGGTGGGTTGCGCAGAAAGTGTAGGCGCTTCTTTCGCAAAGCTGGTAGCATGTGATACTTCGAAAACGAACAGTAATTCTGTGCATTGACGGTCTGCCGTGAAGGAACGTAATGCGTTAGGATAACACCATCACAGTCGTACACAAGAATCACCACAACTTTCACCATACTGGAGCTCTGACACACTTTCGACATTCCCGGCGACGTATAGCGACGCCATTCATTGGATTGGCGTTTCAGTTTTGCCTCGTACGATGTGGCCATGTGTTGCGATGCGACTCAAGAAAGCCTCTCCTTCGCTCTCATAGCGCTGCAATTGCTTCTAAGCAGCGTAGTAACGCATACATTTCTGCATTTCCATCAATTCATTCGCAACCCATCATGATGCATATGTTCGCATGCCCAAGCGTTCCTTCTGAATGTGAATCATAGTCGTATGAGCTAATCCGGTTTAGTAGGACAGCTCACGAATCTTCTGACGTCAAACACTGTGCACTAACGTGGCAAGTTCTTGAAACGCAAGGTGGACCTGTACGATGCATGTGTACCACAGTTTGCAGACCTTTGTTGAAGGCTTTTACCCAATGTGCCACTGTTCCATACGGTATGCTGTTTACCCGCACGCTTCTTGAAGACCTTGATGACAATGTCGCACTGTACGACCTTTGCAACATTCAATTTTGATCGACCTCCGTTGTTCCTGTTTCGAAAATATAGTGACGCCGTTTCGTTAGACCGCTCGCTCGATTGTGCGACCGCTGGTGATGTGGGACCGGCGAATACATTTGATCCGAGGTAAGGTAGGTATGTGAAGAACGTGTGCTATCAACGACATTAGTAGATTCCATCGAATAGTGCCTCCACAGCAGTGTCGCCACTATTTAACTTCAAAAACTCGTAATATCATCATGGATAATGTGAAATAGCAGGACGGATGCTTGTTTCCAAATTAATGTCCATCGCGTTTCCCCAGCGCGCATTTACACCTTCTTTCTAACCAACCCTACCAAAAGACGTCACACTCATTGACACTCCCTTCTTCCAAATGAAGATCCACATTACCTACCGTTATACAGCGCTTTCGTACCTCTTAACATCTGTAGACGCCACATCACTTCCTTCCTAGACCGAAACTACTCATAATTGTCCTTATAATACACTCCACAACTGTTTCCGTATCCGAACCCCAACGAAAAATTACAGTTATCTCCCGTCACATAATGCTCATAACAAGGAGTATGCAATTCACGTTACCACTATAATGTCGAAATAATGTGTTAAGTTGCAAATTTTTTTTTCATTATTAATTGTCAATTATATAAGGGTCAAATGAGGAGCTGCCTTCGCCTGGTGACAGCTAGCACACAGGAAGTGGGAATATAAATAACCGTTAAGAGAACATTTGAAAAATACCGCAATATTAGTCTCCTGCATCAGCGTGAGAACTGCCGGAAGAGACGCCGCTGAAATATTACTGCCAGGATTTTAATTTTCACGGTAGCGTGTCTGAAATTAAGTGAACCATTCATCAAGCCGTGAAATTCTGAAAAAAGTATTTTAAAGTCAGTCACATGCCGTACCCCTCAGGATACAAAATTTTATTGCTGTATAGCACGTCTATACATTTTGTGAAACTAAGCATGGTATTGGGTGCTTGTAGTGACCAATAATCCATGAAATGGAGCAGTAAATACTGCTAGTGGCAGCTAGACATTCTGTGTCTTCTCAACATTACTGTATATGAGACAATGCGTTTTTGGTTTTATAATACGATGCTTGTGCGGTTACGTCATTCTATCTTCGATAAAGACTAAATAAGTTTTTTATTTTTTTCTTATTTATTTTTTTTTATTGTCGTAGCCTTTAATCAGCCAGTGCGTCGCGCTTATTACTTCAAGTAGATAGATGAAGAGGTAACCCAAATTCATTCTACTTTCCATCACAATGAAGTCATATTGACTTGCTGCTCTTACAAACATTGTTGGTACATGATAAAGACATGGAGGAAGTGAATTTCAGTAGCCATTATTTTCCTCTACTACATCTACATCTACATAGATACTCTGCAAATCACATTAAAGTGCATGACAGAGGGTTCATTAACCACTTTCATAACTTTTCTCTACCGTTCCATTCTCTAACAGCGCGCGGGAAGAAAGAACACCTAAATCGTTCCGTTTTCGATCTAATTTCTCTTATTTTATTGGGATGGTCATGTCTCCCTAAGTAGGTGGGTGCCAGCAAAATATTTTCACATTCAGAACTAAAAGTCGGTGATTGAAACTTCGCGAACAGATCATGCCGCAATGAATAACGTCTTTCTTTTAATGATTTCCACCCCAATTCTTGCAACATTTCCGTGACGGTCCCCCCCCCCCCCCCCCCGTAATGTGATAAAACAAAACGAGCTGCCCTTCTCTGAACCTTCTCAATGTCTTCCGTCAGTCCCACCTGGTGATGGTCCCACAAGGGGCAACAGTACTCCAGGATAGGACGCACAAGTGTGATGTAGGCAGTCTCTTTGGTGGAGCTGGTCCATCTTCGAAGCGTTCTACCGATGAAACGTAACCTTTGGTTCGCCTTCCCCACAATATTTTCTATGTGTTCTCTCCAGTCAAAGTTATTCGTAATTGTAACTCCTAGGTATTTGGTAGAATCTACGACCTCAAGGTTTGAGTGATTTATCGCGTAATTGAAGTTCTTCGGATTTCCTTTAGTGGTCATGTGTATTACTTCACACTTTTCCTTATTTAGTGTCAATTGCCAATTTTCGCACCAAGCAGAAATTTTGTCTAAATCGCTTTGCAGTTGCTTTTGATCCTCAATTGACTTCACTAACCGATGAACGACAGCATCATCCGCGAACAGTCTAAGGAAGCTGTTCAGATTGTCTCCTAAATCGTTTATAAACACGAGGAAGAGTAATGGACCTATAACGCTTCCCTGTAGAACGCCAGATATCTCTTCTGTTTTACTCGATGACTTACCGTCAATTACAACGAACTGTGTTCTTTCTGATAGGAAATCGTGAATCCAACCGCACAATTGGGGAGATATTCCATAAGCACGCAATTTCATAAGAAGCCGCGTGTGGGGTACAGTGTCAAAAGCCTTCCCGAAATCCAGAAATATGGAATCGATTTGAGATCCCTTGTCGATGGCACTTAACACTTCATGTGGATAAAGGGCAAGCTGTGTTTCGCAAGAGCGATACTTTCTGAATCCGTGTTGACTACTGGTTAATAGGTCTTTCTCTTCTCTACTCCATGAAATAGTACCCAGGATGCTGGTAGTTTACTTTGCAGGGAGATATAATGTAATCCAACTGGAGCGAGTACTGCGTTACAACTGAGTTCCTTATGTAACATGAGGCAGCGCCTGTATTCAATACAGTGGGGGGACACGTCCACTATACAAAATGAGCGCTGCACGACGTACCTACATGCTTAACATAGGTGAGTGCTGAGTGACATCCCAATACAAAAATGCAATGGAATGGTCCTCGTGTGTAATTCAGTTTCTTCGAAGTCAGGCATAAACAACAACAGTGGAGCTTGAAATAGTTTCTCCGCCAGGATGTACGAATCTACTGGATGATTCCCTTCTACGGCGTCCCTTAGCCGTTTCACTTAGTGGTGTGCTGCAGTTCTACATCGTGAGTACGTAGTACTACACTTTAACGGTAGTTCAAGTTCGTGGAAGGTGATGAGCGGAGACTCACTGCAGTGGAGTCACGTGTCCTCACTACCTTAAAGAATCTATTTGAAGAGTTTTCCCTTTATTAATTCCTCTGAAGTAATGAAACTTGATTCCAAATTCAAAAATAGTAGATACATACTCCCAGGTTGATGCAGTGTTTCTTGACGTTCAAAAGGCATTCGATACTGTTCGACACAGTGGCACAGTGAGTAAAATTCGATCGTTCGGAATATCAGACTAATTTTGCCATCTTCCATCTTGGCAGTAGGTAACAAGAGTGATTTCAAGTGAATTGACCACGTAAAATTAACCGTGAGTAAAGGATACACCAGATTAAGATTTATTAACAAAATTCTCTGGTAGTTTAGTCCACCAACAAATGAAATATTGTAGAAAACATTTTTATTGTTTTGGGCCAGCAGCGTCGTATGTCATTTAGAGACATTTTAAACAGGCGATATATACCAAGAACGCGGGCTGGTATATGTAAATGATTGAAGAGGCTGTTTCTACGTGATTGGCATCGTTAGGATAACTGTAGGATAATTGGTTGGTCTTTTCCTCCTGTTAATATCGATATTGCACCATATCTTTCTGTTTTGTTTAGCTGTTAGATTAACAAATACAAAAGAACTGTTGTTTATTTAGTTCTCTAAGTTGCTGTTCTTTTATGAAATCTATATTTCTTAGTTGTTGTTATATGACAACTAATTTGAAAGATGAATCAGCGATATTATCTTAAAAACACTTTAATTTGTATTAATACGTGGCCCGTGGTGTGGAGTTATATTTTAAAAATTATTATTTACATTGTTTAAGCATACTGTTCTTATCCTTAGTAACTGTACCCACAGACGGTCCCTTCCTAGGGTTTCATAGTTACGAGTATTCTTATATGTTATTGAAAGAACTTTTTGCTTATCAACTTGGTGTCTAGTTAGATGTGGATATAATTGCTATGATTGCCACACGTAACTGTTTAAACCGAGTAAGAAAATTAAACTGCACATTGTTATACCAAAATAAAATATTTTCTTTCTCGCAGTGAGCTTTAACAGAAAATCACGACATTATCATTAGACACACACACACAAACACACACACACACACACACACACACACACACACACACACACACACACACACATATATATATATATATATATATATATATATATATATATATATATATATATATATATATGGCGTCTAATATACACATTTCACTTCATATATCTCTCGAACAGAAATGGATATTTCAATACGACATTCGCAGGGGTATGCATGTAAGCCAGGAGCTTATGAATGCCAATACTATGAGGGATTCCAAAGCGTAAGGTCTTTATTACACAGTACATGGCATGCATGATAAATCACAGATTGGCGTTTGTTGCACCCCAGTACATCCATTATATTCCAAAATATTCCAAACCGTATTTGACGCTAGTAAAAAAACGTAACGTGCAGCTAGTGCACGTCCCGATATTAGGGTTCGAGTCCCGGCTAGGCACAAATTATCATATTTCACCATTTGATAGTACTTATATAGTGAAACTGAAAGAAATTCGCTACTGCAAAGAAAAAAGATAAATCAATCGTGAACCTTGCACAGCAGGTATTCAGGCGGGATCTGCGCATTTCATTTATTTCAAACGTAAAATTCTATTCGCAATTTCTCGGTATGTAATCGATGTATTTCGATGCTACCGACGCCATTCATTTCATTCTGTTAATTTCACAAGAATAATATAGGTTGCCTTTAAAAAGGATTGCGTCTGAAATGATTTTTGTTCACATTTTAGAATGTCATAATTCCTGCCTGACGTTCCTCCCAATTAAAGTTGTTTTTCAATATCAGTTACTATTACAGAGTTGGTTGGGGTGAAACATGTAAGTGGGACACCCCGTATACCTCTCAATATTTTGATACCAATATGTCTGTTTCTATATTAAATATATGTTTACATAATAAATGTTTTAAATCATCATAGTGTATGTCGTTTTGAATGGAAATGCGAAGAATTTAACGAGATTTTTGGTAACATTTTTCCCCTTTAAAGGGTACATATACACAGGGTGTATATAAAGTCCTTATTATTTATTGCACAACAACCAAACATCTTACAGATATGACACATGTGTCATTTTGAAGAGAAACCATGAAAGACTTTTTTATTCATGTATAACGTTACAGCGTAGTTTCGTAATTTGCTAAGTTATCTCCTGTCGCAAACATGGTGACTTCAAATGCGAAGCTAGTTGTGTTCTTGAAAGGGCTCTCCGATCACCAGATATTACTCCGTGTAACTTTTTTTCAGTGGGAACAAATTAAAGACCTAGTGCACGTACCGCATTTACCTCGTGATGTAGCAGAGCCGCTGTCGATGATGCCATGCTGGAACAGGTATGACAGGAATTTGAGTGTCGAATTCACGTGTCCCGGGTCATTTAGGGTTCGCATATCGATTTTTATCCCTTATAATAGTTTTTCTTCAAACTGCATTGTGTGTGACAACTGTACAATATTTTGTTCTTTAAAAATAAAAAATTGAAATAGTTCCCGGACTTTATGCATATCCTGGTTTTATATATTATACGTATTTAAGAAATATGTAGGCTATGTCGAATATTTACTCAATAATTTCTGTAAAAAATGTGAAAAACATCAGTATGCTCTTTTGGAGAAACATAAACAACTACGTGCATTTAGAATGAGAGACTGATCGAATGAAATTCGTAATATTCTCTTCAACATTAATTCGTATAATGGCAGGAGGGGGAATGGCCTTCCTAATTGGCGAGAGTTGTGGAGCACAGTGCCCCTTTCCCCAGATAGCCTCTCACCGCGCACTTGCTGCCCCTGCTCTAGCAGGTGCAGCCCCGGGCTGGTCGGTTCACCTGCACCACTCCAGGCGATGGAGTAGCGCCATCCTCTCCCCCTTAGTGGATTACGGTGTCCTCCTGCACTTGACCCCGCTGTCAAGCAGGGAAATACTTTTAGTCGTGATCAACGCGTCCTCGTGTCCCTCAAAGAGAATGCTCATCAGAGTCCGTTTTGGCTAGCAAAAAGCAGGAAAATGTAACTAAAAGCGGACAATATCTAAATGTGAAATAACAAATATTTCTCGCTGTGCCGAATGCCGTGAATAATTTGTTTTGGAAACTCAGAGATCTAAAGCGTGCATGATTATCAGGAATGCCAACGTTGTTTTCAAAGAGCAGCCTCGAGGCGCGATATAAACGCTATTGTTCAGCAGGTTTTATTCTGATCTCATCATTATTCGCTACATAACTGATTCGTCGAAACCAATACGTTTCATTAATTGGTAACCAACTTGACACATACACATGTCAAACTAAGCACATCAGAAAATATTGTAATCATCCGCCGGAAATGTAAAAGAATAAATCTTATGGTAAAAATTGTAACCTTTCTATTGAGCAAGGAGGAGAGTAAGGAAATTTCTTCGGAAAGTACAAATTGAAATCCAATCAATCATAAGCGTTTCGGGTTCTTAGATACACCAAACCATGGATACAGAATATTAAATGTGACATTTTCGCCAATCTATAAATACTTTACTGAAGTTTCTATGGCTATACGGGCAAGGGCGAGAGAGGATAAGGAAACCGCTCGAAAAATGTTGGCATTCACGGTTCGAGTTCCGGCCTACCACAGAAGTACAACCAAATAATACCGTATCTGACGAAGTAAAGTTCAATTCAAATGTTCAAATGTTTTTAAATCTATCGGACCAAACTAGGGGCAAGTTGTCTATCATCTTCGCTCTTCTCAGCTGCCGCTACTAATGTCCGGAACGACTCCTCCTCAAAAGCAGCGTCTACGAATCTTAGAAAAAATGTTCCAATGTTTGTAAATCTATCGGACCAAACTGCGTGGTAATCAGTCCGTAGCTTACAAATTACTTAAATCTAGGTAAACTAACCTAAGGGCAACACACACACCCATGCCCCAGGGAGGACTCAAACCTCCACGGCGAGCAACAGCGCGCTCCGCAGCGAGACGTTTTAGACCGCTCGGCTACCACACCGCGGCACGAAGTATAGCAGAAGATATTCGCAAGTTGCGAATAAATATCTGAATCACTATCAGTCTGATGGCGCAGTGTGAAGTCTTAGATGTAAAATGTTGCCTATGGATCGTAAAACTTATTGCACAAATGTGTGAAGATTGCTGTTGTTATCTTCAAGTACGGGAATGTCTAAAGCCCCTAATTATGAAGATATATAGGGATGGGAAACACTTGATCTCTCAGGAATACAACAACGATGTATTGAGCTTTTTATGTTCAAAATTCATCGCACTGTTTGTACACGGAGAACCTGAATACTTATCATAGGCAGTCTTCTCGGTTCCAGGCATCAACTTTTAGTTTATTGAGGGTATGAATCAGAGGCGCAGACGGTTCTACGACCGTGTAGGTGCAGATTCCTTGACTTGCCCCAAAGGCTGGTAGGTTTTCGGGTTCCGCTGAATAGGTCAGGAGTCCACTATACGCAGGAAGCGGCTACACGAGTAGCAGGGGCTGTGTGGTGTGGACTGGATGGTTTTTAGAGGCCTTTGGGGAAACATTAAATAGGGTACTAGTCCATCACAGGAGAAATATAGATCTAGGAGCTATCGATACAACAGATATAAATTGTAGTAGCTGTGTCGTGAAAGTACCAGAACCCCAAAAGATAACAGAAAGCACCGAAACAATTATCATTGTAGGTAGCGAAAGTTTGCTGAAGCCGGAAATAAGTACAGTAGAAGTTTTCAGTAGAAGTGGGTTCAAAAAGGATAGATTAAACAAAATAAGTGGAGGCTTGTTCGTCGTCGTCAAAAGTAGTATATCGTCTAGGGAAGTTGAAGTTGATAGTTCCTGTGAGTTATTATGGGTACAGGTTGTAAAAAGATAATAATTGGTTCCTTTTACCGCCCTCCCGACTCTGACGATACAACAGCAGAAAGGTTCAAAGAAAACCTTTGTCAAATTGCAAAAACGTACCCGACTCACACAATTTCTCTCCAAATTTGACTGAAACCCAACGAGATTTTGGTTTATGTTAAAAATACTAGAGGCAAAACACAAACAATACCCTTACTACGTGATAGTTATAACGATCCTGCCGATGATAGCGCTAGTAGAGCAGAGTTACTAAACAAAGCTTTTAGAAACTCATTCCCCAAAGAAGACGAAACCAGTATTCCGGATTTCGAATTACAAACAGAGGCCAGAATTAGTAACGTAGAAGTAGATATCATCTGAGTAGTGAAGCAACTAAAATCACTTAACAAGGACAAGTCTTCGGGTCCGGACTCTTTACCCATTAGATTTCTATTTGATTTTGCTGAAGCGATAGCTCCTTACTTAACAGCCATATACAACCGTTCGCTCAAAGAGGAATCTGTACCAATAAACTTGAAAGTTGCACAGGTCACACCTACATTCAGGAAAGGCAGTAGTAGTAATCCACTAAACTACAGGCCTATTTCATTGACATCAATTTGCAACATGATTTTGGAACATATTCTGAAATCAAATATTATGAATTATCTCCAGCAGAATGATCTACTGACCCAAGGTAATCACGGAGTTAGAAATATCGTCCATGCAAAACAAAACTAGCTCTTTACTCACACGAAATGATGAGTGCTATCGACAAAATATTTCAAATTGATTCCGTATTTCTTGGTTTACCAAAATCTGTTGACACCGTACCTCACAAACTACTTTTAATCAAATTGCGTGGTTATGGTATATCACCCCAAATTTGCGATTGGGTAGGGGTTGTCCTGTCAGGGAGGGTATAGTTTGTGGTAACCGATGGTAAAGCATCGACTAAAACACAGGTGATATCGGGTGTTCCACAAAGTAGTGTTATTGGTCCTGTGCTGTTCTTTATTTAAATAAACGATTTGGGAGAAAATCTAAGTAGATTTCTTAAGTTGGTTATAGATCAAAACCAACTGCAGAATAATCAAAATAATAGATCGGTTTGCTATAAAGTTAGCAATTGAATCAAAATAATGAGAAGTGTCAAGTCGTCCACATGAGTACGAAAAAAATTCCATTGAACTTTTTTTACGTGATAAATCAATCAAAAGTGAAAGCCGTAAACTCCACTTAATACCTAGGAATAACTATTACTTCAGAGTTAACCTGGAAAGAACAGAAAATGTCGTGGGAAAGGCGAATTAGAGATTGCGTTTTGTTAGCAGAACCCTTAAAAATGCAACAGAACTACAAAAGAAACTGCATACACTACGCTTGTCCGTCCTTTTTTGGAGTATTGCTGCCCATTGTGGGATCCTTATTAGGTGGGTTTGACGGAGGACATCGAAAGAGTCCAAATAAGGGAAGCTCGTTTTGTATTGTAACGATACAGGGGTGACACGGAAATGATACAGGATCTGTGATGGGAATCATTAGAACTACGGCGTTTAGCGCAGCAGCGTGAGCTACTTACGAAACTCCAAAAGCGAAAATTCTCTTCCGAATCCAAAGATATGTCATTGACTCCCAGCTACAAAAGTAGAAATGATCATCAGAATAAAATACCAGATATCTGAGCTCGAACGGAGAGATTCAGGTGTTCTTTCTTCCCGCGCGTTATTCGAGAATGGAATGGGAGATAAATTGTATAATGGTGGTTCGATGACCCCTCTTCAGGCACTGAAATGTAAATTGCAGAGTATTCCATGTAGATGTTGATGTGTTGCTTGACCCATGTCTCAGCTCCTGGTTATAGAACGAGGTGTCGCAGTTGTAAGACACTGGACTCTGGAATACGGATGTTCAAACACACCTCCGGCCATCTCGGTTTAGGTGATCCGCGATTTCGCTGAATCACTCCTGTCAAATGCCGTTAGGGTTACTAAGAAAAATCACGGATCTTTCCTTCCCTGTTCTGCGCCAAACATCCGAGCGTGTTTTTCGACCATAATGACCACGTTGCGGTTGCAATTCGTGGTGAGTGCAACTTTGGTGAAATACTGTTGCAGGGGTTCAGTGACAGTTTAGAGGTCATGTGAAATAATTATCATCCTATCATTACAAAAATTATTTCAAGAAAAAAATTATTTTCTACATCTTACGGTATCAAAATATTGCCCGGTAAGACAGTGTCTTTCTTAATGATTTCTTAAGATGTTTTATATGTTCATTGTATTAAGTAAAGGATTAAAGGACACAGTGAAATTGTGGAAATTTCCAGAAGTAAAAACCCGTTGCATAGATTTTAAATATGACCATTACACGATATGTAATGTAGATAACATATCTGGAGGAATGTAGTTCTTGGTGTGTCAAGTTTTGTCCACGCGAACATTCCGGCTGCTGTGAAACAATCATCAAAATTTAAGATATTTATTCCATGGGAAAAACTGAAAATATACTGTTTTAGATAATAGCCAAAAAGGAGTATTTGAGAAGTGCTACAGGAAAATGTTGTAATTTTGGTCGGCTGTATTGATAAGGCAGTGTCGGAGAAGAAGTGATTAACTAGAAGAAGGGATAGAATGATACAATATATGACAACGTAGCGAGAACAGCTTATATGATGCTTTTTGGAGTTGTGGAGGATAAAACCTATAGAGGAAGACAGAACTTGGAATATATCCAGCACATATTAGCCGACGTATGGTGCTGGTGCTATTCTGAAATGAAGCACTTGACGCAAGAGATGAATTCGTGGCTGCCCTCACCAAACCGGTCATAAGAATAACTATGGTTAACTTATTTATGCAATCAACAGTGTATTGTTGGTACTGGTCTCTGTTAAACAATTCACTTATGAAAGGCTCAACTCCGAAGTTAATTCAGTTTTGAGAAAGCCTTCAGCATTCAGTTGTTATTAATTTACTTATTAAAAATCTGGTTTTACACAACTATAAATTGCTGTGTTATCTTATTTGAAGTGCTGCTTGATATTGCCTTTCTTCTTTGAATGGAAGTTTCTCTCACATACTGATCAGCTATTCCTGGACCATAAAGGAGTGATAAAATATTACCTATCCTTTGTAGATAAGGAATTCACGAATGTGTGGTAGCCCTGTCTCATGATTCCCACTATTAAATCACAAATATCTCTACCTTGGTGCGAAGCCACCCTGCTGAGGGACAAGGAAATTATACACAGAATTGCATAAAACACATGAAAAGAACATGGGATAGTATTCAGGTCCGACAAAGAGGGAACAGTGAACTAGATAATATTGGTAGCCATGAGACATGTATTACGAAAACAGAAGCTGGGGCCAAACTACCAAATTTACCGTATTACAAATTGTTAGGTGGCATTACCTGCTGTAAGTTCATAAATCATTATAATTGGTCAGTACTAACTGACATAACTGCTGCAAGTTTCCAGATGGTAATCATGATGACCTACGTAGACGATCCGAACACACAGTAATCAGTTGCAACACTTCTACCAACATGGCGGTAATTTTGCAACATTGTCATTTTATACGAATGATTTAGAGAACTGCGATCGTGTGGGACTGGAGCTTGACATCCAGTCCTATTTGTAAACTCGGACACTGATCTACAGTGTGTATCTGAGATTCACAAATGGTTCCCGGTAACCAACATGGAAGAGAGGGAACCATTGGTACAGCTTCTCCCCTACTGCCGTTGGTGTCTTGGCCACTGAGGATGGAACACCGGTTTGGGCATGATTAACAGAACAAGGCAAGCTAGTATGCCATTGCATGCCTTCGAGTTTCACTTAAATCTAAGGCCAACGAAATGTTTAGGGAATTAGTCATTTTTAGAAATTTTTAAACTAACCAAGTAGTTTCTTCAGAAAAATTAATCCAACAGCATAAACTGATTAACAGGACAGTCATAGGGAAGGCAGATGGTCGACATCTCTTAATTGGGAGAACTTGGGAAGATGTGATTCGTCCGTAAAGGAGACCGCATTTAAAACGCTTGTATGACCCCATCTTGAGAATTGCTGAAGTGTTTGGCATCCCCGCCAGACAGGTTTAAAGGAAGACATAGAAGCAGTTCAGAGGCGGGCTGTTAGAGTTGTTATTGGTAGATTCGGTAAATGAGAAAATATTATTGAAATACTTCGGGTAGTCGCTAGAGGAACGATGACGTTCTGTTTGAAAAACACTGTTAAGGCAATTTATTGGGTCGGAATTTGAAGCAGAGTAAAGAACGATTCTATTGCCGCCAAACTACATTTAGGGTAAAGACCACAAAGATACGTTCAGAGAGATCAGGGCTCATAAAATGCATACAAGCATTCGTTTTTTTCCTTGTTCTATTCTGGAACGGAACAGAGAAGCAAGTAACCAAGAGTGGTGATGAGTACCCTCCGCAACGCACCTTATGTTGCACTGCACAGTATTTACGCAGGCGTAGGTGTGGATTTGATCATTTATTAATTAAAGATCTTTCGGTCTGAGATTAGTATTAATGATTTCGAAATTTTGTAATCAACTCTAAAGCTATTAAATATATTTGCCCTTCTTCCTTTCTGATGGGAAATGGCTATCAGAGCCGTGTGCGTTGTGTCCCCTCAAAGAGCCTGTGCGTAACAAGTGCCAAAAAAGAGTGATAATTAATTGCAAAGAAGTCTGGATTACTAGCTACTGGGTGCTGTAGATGCTCTCAAGTTTCACGTTGTAAATGTGTAAGTCGTATGTGACATGCTAAATTAACTTGAAAATGTGCACCTCTATGCCGAACGCATTCTATGAAACAATATTTAATCGTCTAATCTCCCTGTGGGAGTCAACGCATTTGGTGATTACCTTCGAATGGAACCGCTGCATAGCATCGTTATGGCGGATGTTCGCTTTTCATTTGAATGTCCCTCAGAGGAATAACAAACCGGAAGTCAATTTCAGCCGAAAACATTACTCATCGTACTGCCACCATCCGCAAGTAATTACACGCCGTTATACGTTAACATGCCTGATTTAACAGCAATAAATTCTAATACATGTGCACAAGAATCTTTTTCCAAATAGACAGTATGATTAACCATCAGCTGTAGAATTTTTTCGTGACGTATTTGTTGCCGTATTGTTATTGGAAAGGAGACAAAGGTACACTTTAAGCGAAAGATGCCACAACTTGAGTAACACAAGGCGTTTATTACTATTAAATTGAATACTCAACTTTCGGCGTTGGTGAGTGCAGTCCGATTTATAAAGTTAAATTCCAGTAGTATGGAAAAATACTTCAAACTTCCCTACTCTGTCCGCGATCAATTAAAAGTCACAATGTAAACAAGGCTTAAAGCACTGATGTTGAGGATTTGATTCTGAATAAGCGTAACACTCTGATGAAAAATATTACACTCTTCTGAATCGAAATGCACTGTTTGCCAGGGCACTTAAAACTCTGTTGTATCAATGCACACTTTCCTACGAGCAGCTTATGCGGACTATATAACTATTATTCCATCGGTCAGGTTTCCCACACGTGTTATTGATCGTCTGACGGAAATCTATTCCCCTTACTGTCCACTTTGTTGTAGTTTTCTTTCATGTCGTCACACTATGAAAATTTATGTTGGATCTGGACTCAAACATCAATTTCCCGCATATCCTGCAAAGTCACTCTGCGTCTGCCGACAGATCCAAATTGGTTATATATTCGATGTGTCACATCAAAAAATCGGAACATTCAGCACCGGAGTACAACAGTTGTAATGTCATATAGATAAATTTGATTAAAACCCGTTAATCTTGTTTGAAATAAATTATTGAGTATGAAAAATGTCGAAACCATATGTTATCGAACATTTCCTATTGTCTTACACCCTTGATCGTCTTACACATTACACCTATTTATTTTAACACACCAATAAATCTAAATGTCTACTTGATTTTCAGCCAATACATATTATGATTCGTTATTTTTGTTGGTGACAAACTGACCTATATTAGTGAGTGGAAGGTGTTACGAAAACCTTCCTCTGATTCAATGTGGCACATCAGAACGCCGCAGAGAATTAATAATCAACCTTTATCGAAGTATTATGACTATTTAATTGAATTGAAATTAATTTATATTAAATAGTTATAACTTTTTGGAACATGTATAGCATGTATGTATTATTTTTAATTATGGACTAGATCGCGCTGTAAAGTGAATCTTCCAGTGTTAAACTACTTGCAGTTTGAAATGTCTACGTTACTTTTGGCCTCACATGTAATTAGCTATACTATTGGCGATCAGGGATGCAACACCAATTAGAAACTGAGATGTCTCAGCGAAGCTTATTTAGGAAATAACATCATGTTTAAATATTAATATGTGAAATTGCAGACAGAATTACGCAGTAGTGAGCGTTGCAACCATTGCTGGTCATAACAGCTGCTACACTCCTCAGAATTGAATCAACCCGTCTCGTCATAGATTGTTTGGATACAGCAGTCCCCCTAACTCTGTTGCACCAGATCAACTTCTGTAATTTTTGGAAGTACCATGGACTGATGTACGCCAACAACACATCCGGAGTGAATTTGATTTCTACCCTAGGCCTTATAGCAGCGGTTGTAAACAGAAAGAGGGACAATACGAAATTCTGATTTTACCATCCTCACATGGGTTCTTAATTTCAATTATGTGATTTTCTTACAACGTGTTACCTCGCAAAGAAATATGTCTGTGATATCTCCGTTTCTTCTAAGTGTCTCATTTTTGGTGGCAAGTTGTCTATCATCTTAGCTCTTCTCAGCTGCCGCTACAAATTTCCGGAACGACTCCTCCTCAAAAGCAGCGTCTACGAATCTTAGAAAAAAAATGTTCAAATGTTTGTAAATCTATCGGATCAAACTGCGTGGCAATCAGTCCGTAGCTTACAAACTACTTAAACTAAGGGAAACTAACCTAAGGACAACACGCACACCTATGCCCCAGGGAGGACTCGAACATCCGACGGCGAGAAACCGTGCGGTTCGCAGCGAGGTGCCTTAGATGAATAATAATGTTTCTAAATCTGTCGGACCAAACTGCGTGGTCATCAGTCCGTAGCTTACGAACAACTTAAACATAGGTAAACTAACCTAAGGACAAACACACACACCCATGCCCCAGGGAGGACTCGAACCTCCACAGGGAGCAACCGCGCGCTCCGCAGCGAGACGCTTTAGACCATTCGCCTACTCCACAGCGGCGAATCTTAGAAGTCAGTCCACCAGAACATACAGGGTTCAGACCCAATAGAAGCTGCACACAACAGGTACTAAGTATAGCCATTTATATTCGAGCAGATTTTCAAAAACAAAAAAGACTGCGGTAGCTTTCCTGCACCTAACAGCTGTCCCTTTGGAAGGAAGGGCTTCTACACAAACTGATAAAAGTAATCTTCTGCCGTACGACACTGAGACTTATCAACAACACGCTTTCGGATGGATACAGCGTAATGACATAAGCAAACAGAGGAAACTGAATAATGGACTCCCTCAAGGATCAGTGTTAGCACCGATGCTTTTTAATCTATATATCCCTGACCTGCCTGAAACCATTTCAATGAAGTTCACCTTTGCTGATGATTTGATGATTGGCTCTAACTATCCAATGCAAGCAGTATGAAGAAACTGAAAACATCCTCCAAACTGACCTACACAAAATGCATGAGTATTTCAGCAAATGGAGGCTACTACCAAATCCTACGAAGACTAAGGTCGGGTGTTTTCATTTAAACAAAAGAATGGCGGGATATAAGCTGAAGGTCCATATGAATAACAGCCATCTTCGATATCATTCACGTCCAAAGTACCTAGGGGGTACTCTGGATATGACCTAATCCTTGAAAAGACACTTGGTAAACGTACAAAATAAAATTATCTCGCGAAACAACCTCATTCATAGGGTCTGAAGCACTAACGGGGAGCATCAGCAGAAACACTAAATACGTCTGCACTCGCCTTAGTGCACTGTGTAGCCGACTAGTGTGCACCAGTATGGTTAACGAGGAAGAATGTAAAGAAGGTGGACACCCAGCTTCTATGAAAACCATAACTGGTTGCATAAGACTACCCCACTATATTAGCTTTCAACACTGACTCATATAGCTGCAACCTCCCGGCGAAGACAGGAAGATCGGATGAAGAAATATGCAAAAATAATGAATAATCCCCAACTCCCTGTCCATGAAGACATCCCAACTTTGGAAATATCACGACTCCACTCTAGAAATCCCCCTCCAAAATTGGTCCAGCAACTGTCAGATGCCAAATTCAGCATGGATACTAAGCGGCACGAGAGGTGGTCTAGTAGTGCCTCCCCTAACAACCGTGAACTGATCTGTCCATCGGAGAAACCTAAGAGCTTTCAACTTACACGACAGCTATGGAAAAGCCTCAACACAATCCGAATAGGATGTGAACTAGTGCACACAACCTACACAAGAGCGGATAGCTTCTCAGACCTAATGTGACTGTGAGGCACCAAATCAAACAATATGGGCCCATCGCCCAGGACTGTGACGTAAGTGCCTACCAGGGTAGTCGGTCTGGCGTCTTCGGCTCCACTCCGCCTTGCCTCGATTGGATCGCCAATCTGGACGTCAGAATTAGAAGACTAAATGTTCAAATGATTGTTAAGCTTATGGGACTTAACTACGGAGTCATTAGTCCCTAAACTTACAAACTACTTATGAACTACCTTATACTGAAGACGGCACAAATATCCATGCCCGAGGGGGGATTCGACCCCCGACCGTAATGGCCGTGCAGACCGTGACTGAAGCGCCTCAGTCTCCTCGGCCACCGCGGCCGGCAATTAGAAGACTCGTGCAACGCATAATACCTTCTGTGATGTTACTCTTTGTCGTGTTTATGTATTGTATTTTATATGAAAATGTATTTTATAGTGATTTTTAACATGTAATTTCATAATGTAATGAGTGTAAACCACATATGAAGTGCCATACACTAAATAAATAAATGATTAATTGAGCTGATTGCATTCCGCCAGTAAGTGGGGAGTGTCGTGGCCGCCCCGCTGACCGTCGCGCTCGTGTTGCAGGTGCGGTGGTGGAGCAGCACGCGCCCTACTGGGAGCAGCCGTTCTCGCAGCCCTACTTCGACAACAACACGCGGCGCGAGACGACGACGACGGTGGGCCAGAGCGCCTACCTGCACTGCCGCGTGCGCAACCTGGGCGACCGCGCCGTCTCCTGGATCCGCAAGCGCGACCTGCACATCCTCACCGTCGGCATCCTCACCTACACCAACGACCAGCGCTTCCAGTCGCTGCACGCCGACGGCTCCGACGAGTGGACGCTCAAGATCGGCTCGCCGCAGCTGCGCGACTCGGGCACCTACGAGTGCCAGGTCAGCACAGAGCCCAAGATCAGCCAGGCCTTCAAGCTCAACGTCGTCGGTGAGTGTCTGCGCCGCTCTCTTACCCTACTCTCCGTCAGCTTCCTACAACCGGGGGATCTAAAATGTAATAATCGTTCTGATTGGAAAGTGGAATAACACTAATCCCCGCTGGATCAAGTCACAACAATAGTTTACTTAAATACTGCCTGCAAAAAAGTGATGCACCTTGTAGTTACCCAGTTTCATTTCGTGTCGGTATATACCACTGATGTGTGCATAAAATATTAAATTTGCGTAGCTCTAAGACGGGTACAATGCCCACAGAAATATATTCTTGATCCCACTCTCACCCCATTGCAAATTCGGTAAATGTCAACGGCAGTCAGACAGTAAAGGAAGTCAGACTGTGCAAAGTTCCCGTGATCCATAGCAGTCGCGTTGGACCCACCAATGAATGCATACGACAATGCCCTCATCGTTGGACTGCTCGAAGCAAGGAAGTCTACTGTCCAACTGCCACGCATATGGGCCTTTTATATATTTTGGAATCAATGGATACACGTGGATCCCCACTCACGTTACGCATCTTTAGGTGGGTCGAGGAACGCCAGAAGTAACGAGAGTGAAGATACAATAAGAACTACCACACCCCATATACAAGTTCTAATAGTTCTACTGTTTTAAATTTTACCGCCTGCTTCGCTGATGTAGACAAAACTGCTGTTTTGAACATTTCTTTCGCAGTATCTAAGGTTGTCCTGTAATTATTTAATGTCGTATCCTTGGTATTTTCATAGTAAGTGGAAGCACACGACTACATGTTTGACTGCCTTTTAGTATATTACTAAAACATAAATGCATCGATATTAAAAAAAAAAAATTTTAAAAACCTGATACTACATCATGGTGCTTACAATCCAAATGGAGACTGAGCCAAACTAAAAGTGACTGTGATGCAACGAATTCGTATTTACACATAATGCTAGTTTCTTGAGAATTCCAGAATAAAATAGGTACAATAGCATTTCTGAATCATGATTCCGTCAACAAATTAGACTTTTTGTACGTACAAGATATACATCAGATTAATCAACACTAACAGCAGACAATTTTACCAATATTTATAGACCGGTTATAATTATATACCAGATACACATGAAAAATATGATAGTGCAACGTTGTGTTGCTTACATAATTGAAACTGTTAAATAACTAAACAGACGTATATTTTCATTACAAACTTATCACGTCGAAATGTTTAGAAAACATTACATAATTTCAAGAAATAGTAGTAATTACATTCTTGAAGTAATACGAGAAATTCCAACCTGTTACAAGACAACAGTTTTATTATAATCCAATTTTTTGTAAACTGTAACTAAACGAAAGTAATTTGACAGAGAATGGTGAAGAGGTGAAATGTTAACGTGTGACAAAGTATTTTTATACCACTGTTTGCATTAAAATAAAATTATGGAGCGAAAAAAGAGTTTTAGATCCGAAGAATACGTTTAGAAATAGTTACTCCATTAATATTGTGAAAATTAATCTGGTTAGTTACTTATTATTATGTACATTTTGGCAAACATTGAATGAAAATACAGTACTGTCAGATAAAGGATTGACTCAGTAATTATGGTATACACAAAACTATAGCATCTGAGGGTCTGTAGCCTACGGATATAAATTATAACTATACATTAGTAGACCTTCTACTTTGACATGCATGGACATTCTTAATCGAAAAAAAAAAAAAACTGATGGGTTCCCTAGGGCTAAATCTATTGCACAAGCAACATCGTGTGGTGCACCATCAATCCGCGAAGATGTAGTAGAGACGCCGCCCAGTGTCTCGACTATTCGTATCTGATGGATTGGTGTACTATCATCCCGCGTGCAGTTGCCGTTGTTCAAATGTTTGTATAGCTTATGGGACTTAACTACGAAATCATCAGTCCCTAAACTTACAAACTACTTATGAACTAGCTAACACTAAGGAAGGCACAAATATCCATGCCCGAGGGGGATTCGAACTCCCGACCGTAGCGGCCGTGAAGACCGTGACTGGCGCGCCTCAATCCCCTCGGCCACTGCGGCCGGCGTTGCCGTTGTCACCATAGCAGAAACGCCTGCGTTTGGTAATGGTGCAGTGCCAGGGACGCATGGGAAGGGGAGAAATGGCGTCACTTTATGTCCTCTCTGAGCTGTTGTTGCTATATCGATGACGATCTATTTCGGTTTTGGAAGCGTTAAAGGCAGAAAACCACCATTGGAATACATTATGGAAAGACACGCGGTCTAAACCGTGGCAACTCGGTGTGAGTGACCACGCTATAGGCCCTCTCTTCACTTCTACTCATCCTTTCGCAGACGAACACCAATACGACACAAGCTATTTGCCTCTACATATCAAACCATGATAATATAAGATGATGTACGGCAACGCATAACATGAATTGTCTATGCAAAGGCTTACGGCTACGCACAACACGAGGTGTCTATGGGAAGGCTTCACCAAGTTAATATCATCCATTGACCTGCAAGGAAGGGCACTGGGAGCCGCTTTCTCGCAGTTGCGTGACCAGACGATATAGCAACAACAACGGTATAATAAACGTGCATCAGGGGATGAATCTAAGGCTTTTTCACTCATTTACGAGAGGCATAGGGTGTGATACATCATACTGATCTGGGACCAACGTTATTTTCTCATCCTTCCCTCACTGTAATCCGTTCAATAAAGTCACGTGGTCCTTCGCCCGGTAAAGTTTCATTTACTTGCAACCACATCTTCCGGCTGTATGATGTTTTATGTTAGGCCGTATATTCGTCAATTACTGTTGCCTGTTTATTTTCTTCTCTCTCCTTGAAAATCTCTACGACTCAACACCATCGGATTAATGTATTAGAAAACGGACAAAACATAATGAAACATGTTCACAGCACTACAATATTAATATTTCGTATTTCACAGTCACCTGGAGCGAAATGTTATCAACTGGACGTCTCTTAGGCAGCTGTAAAAGGAGTCGTGCAGTTTAACGTAAAAACCATACCTCGTGCTGTGTCTTTCGACAATTCACTTCGCTGAAAGGTGAAGGCTAGTTGACACTGTACGCTGAAATATCCGTGGTGCGACCGCGATTCAAACCCACATTTACTGGGATTGCTAGATAGGCAGGTGTGACTCCAATATTTAGTAATGGACGACACAGTCAGATGTCTTCACATAAGACCATCATGTACTTGTAATTGTATCATTCAAAATATATAAAAAATGAACGTTACACTAACGAGACGAAATGCCTATTATTACATTATTAAATTACATATCCATATATTAATAAAAGAATATCAGAAAAATACGTCATGTCGCTCATTCTATTTTAAAATACCTTTCACGCACAAACGAGGGGATTTACAAAGAAAAAGGAAACCTTTAAAGTAATGTTCTGATGCTCCGTCCAAAGTAACACGGCGCGCCAGTTTCAACGTGACTTTCGTTAGTATTTAGCACGATGTTACCTTGTTATATATCCTTAGTAATTATTTACAAGCACGTTGGCACCTGGAAGGGAAAACTGGAGGGTGGGGGAGTGAAGGGGAGCTACATATTTACCCCAACCCGCACCATTCTCAGGAATTTGCATGACAGAGATTTTAACCATACACTGATGTTTCAGCATCGATTCCCTAATGAATTAAAATATTTTTAAAGAAAAGTAGACTTGGTTGTTAAACCATGTGTCGAGTTGAGCACAGCACCAATGTAAACAATGGCCAAATTTATAATCTCGCCTTCTATACACACCCGGTGACTCCCCAGGCCTTTCCTAAGCAAAATATTCCTTCGACGCTTTTCTGATATCTTAACCCAGAGATTCATTAATTACTAAATGAGAACAGTATTGAAACATGACTTATATTCTTCAGAGCAATGTTTATTACCGAAAATAATTTGCAGTAATTTACAAGTTAAAATTATAGTGTTGTTCCCATATGACATGACGAGCCTTTTAAATATTTCCCGGTTTGAGTGAAACTTTCCAAAACTATTTAGGCACAGTGGCTCCTTGTCTTTAGTTCAAATGTTTTTAGAGCTTATGGGACTTAATTACGGGGTCATCAGTCCCTAAACTTACAATCTACTTATGAACTAGCTAATACTAAGGACGGCACAAATATCCCTGCCCGAGGGGGCGATCCGAAACCCCCACCGTAGTGGCCGTGACCGTGACTGAAGCTCCGCATACCGCTCGGTAGCCGCGGCCGGCTGCCTTTAATTGCAATGAACTTTCTCATCTTCCTTCGCGAAACGTTGCTCGAAAGACCTCACTACTGTCTTACGACAGTGATCTTAGAATTGAAAATACCAGAAGGACTTATTCAAGGATGCTCCATGCGAAGCTCCAATAAGCTGGAAAATCGGAGACTTTTCCGGATGCATCCAATTACCGCTGTCAATGACAGAGGACGCCTTGCTGAGCACAGGGATAAAGCATTATACGTCACAACTCTCAATTATGTATTAAACTTGTATTTGAGAGTACAACAATTTTTCGAGTTCCAAAAAAATTATAATGTAATTTCAAATATTTTCGAAATTTCTTTACCTTGACACGTCCACTAAAGAAACAAAATTAAAAGAAAGATACTTTTAAGACCCATTACATTCCCTTTGTTTGCGCAGTGAACACTGACATCACGCATGATGGTTCAATAAATTTTGCACACACTTTCAGATTGCAACGATGAAACTACTTTTGGAAGTACGTAGGTTACTGTAAGTAACATATTAAGGACATATGGTGTAAATAACAATGAAACAATTGATATATCTGACAACTGTTTGTATATTAATGACAATTTTAATTTATAGATAAACAGAGAGATACTAATAAATCCAACATAGTAATGTCTTTATGTCTTTAACAACAAATGTTTTACATCCCTAATGTCAAATCCACTCCCATGAACCACAGACATTGCCGAGGTGGGGTGGCTTGCGTGCCTCAACGATACAGGTGAAACCATGGCGGAGGGGTATCTGTGGAGAGGCCAGATAAACGTGTGGTTCCTGAAGAGGGGCAGCACCCTTTTCAGTAGTTATAGGGGCAACAGTCTGGATGATTGACTGAGCTGGCGTTGTAACACCAGCTAACATGGCTTTGCCATGCAGTTACTGCGAACGGCTGAAAGCAAGGGGAAACTACAGTCGTTACTTCTCCCGAGGACATGCAGTTCTACTGTATGACTATATGATGATGGCATCCTCTCGGGTAAAATATTCCGGAGGTAAAATAGTCCCCCATTCGGATCTCCGGGCAGGGACTACTCAGGAGGATGTGATCATCAGGAAAGACAATACTGGCATTCTATGGGTCGGAGCGTGGAATGTTAGATCCCTTAATCGAGTAGGAAAATTAGAAAATTTAAAAAGGGAAATGGATAGGTTGAAGTTAGATATAGTGGGGACAAGTGAAGTTCGGTGGCAGGATGAACAGGATTTCTGGTCAGGTGAGTACACGATTATAAATACAAAATCAATTGAGGGTATCAAAGGAGTAGGATTGATAATGAATAAGAAAATAGGAATGCGGGTAAACTACTATGACCAGCACAGCGATCGCATTATCATTCTCAAGATAGGTACGAAGCCAACACCGACAACAGTAGTACAGGTTTATATGCCAACTTGTCTGCCGATAATGAGGAAATCGAAGAAATATATGAGGAGCTAAAGGAAATTATTCAGACAATTAAGGGAGAGGAAAACTTAATTGTTATGGGAGACAGGAATTCGGTAGTAGGACAAGGAAGGGAAGGGAAGATAGTAGGTGAATATGATCTGGGCAAAAGTAATGAAAGAGGAAGCCGTCTGGTAGAATGTTGCACAGAACATATTTAGTTATAACAAACACCTGGGTTAACAGTCACAAAAGAAGGTTGTATACGTGGAAGAACGTCCTCTTCGAGTTGTAGAAAACCATTGACTATTTGCTAGGAAATGGGAGAAGACGCTTGAGACAATGTATTGTTGTATACCATTTGAAATGTTTATGATGGTTTTCGTGTGACAATACGAATGATCAATGACTTCAGATATCTGAAGCCACGAATTGGACACCACTGTCAAATTCAATGCTTGGCAAAAAAAAAAAAAAAAAGCTATTGAACTGATTATACTACTATATCGAAGAGACAAAGCCGTTGGAAGAGTTGCAGGTGAAGCTTTGTTGCCTCGTCAGTAGGGTAGTGAACCCACTCTGAAAAATTTTATGAATTCCCTTACGCGTTTCGGAACTGTGCCAAACAGCCTATTGATCATCCTCCGAGAAAGTTGATTTAGATCCCGTATGTTGGTAGTAGGACGGAGACCCCTTCCAGTGTCATCATACAATTGCTCAGTGATGCACAGTTCCGGTCATTTATCTGGCCACAGCAAGACTTTAGCGTTGTTGACACAGACACCGGTGCTGTGTGTGGGTGGTAATCACCTGTTTGGAACATTGTCCCAGGGTAGCGTGCCATCACGAACAGGACATACGGAAGCAGACTGTCTCAGCGGTATCTCTGTGCTTTCAATATCTACCAAAGAACAACAAGGCCTGGCCCTCGGCTCCTCAGCTTACGCTCTCTGCTCTGGAGGCTAACAATATCGACCACGGGGATTTTTCAGGAAAGGGAGTGATGCCTCTGTAGGATGCGGCGCCATCTTAATATGCTTTCCGGGCACGGCAGTACAACCATGCGCCGACGTCGGTGTTCCAATGTCAAAAAGAACCAGTGCGGGGGGCGGTAGGATACCATTCTCACTGATGCGAGTCACGAGACACTGCGCAAGAACTCACAGGATATTTTACCGTCCTCACTGCTCGATTGCCAACGAATTGTGCCGGAGTCACAGTGTACGTACATACCAGCATGGCACACCATATCGTCTTCAATATGGGCGGTGATTCGTAGTCGACAGGAACCTGCATGACCTTACTATCCTCATACATAATTGGTTCCAACATACACCCACTGTGACATCGGAATGACCAACTTGTGACATCGGAATGACCAACTTGTCTTATAATTACCCAGTATACTACCACGCTTCACGTATTTCACCAAAGCCACCTCTCTTACAAGCGTTTAATAGTGGACATGCTGCCGAACGCGTCAGTGAGAAATCGCAAGTGCTTCATATTGTATGTAAACCTCTTCCTATACTGCCTGACTTATCGAAGTTGAATGGCACGGATTTCGCAGAACGTTATAACACGACTATGGACAGCGTTCTGCACATTACAATGACGTATAAAACACACACTAATGATGTGCATCTAAACCAACATGCCATAAAACTGGTTCTCCTTTCGATTGCATTACTTTCGTTTGCGTTTCAATTGGGCTGATCCAATTATTGAACACTCCTACATTCGTGAACAACCTGCTGTCCTACATGTCACTTAAATAATAGGCTGACATATGGTCCTTCTTTGTTTTCGTAATATGAAATATTTGAAAATTAATTTCGGGCGTGCAGCAGCATAAAGTTTACTTCTTCTAATATTTCGGCTGAGAAACGTTCAGCCATCTTCGTTTCTCAGCTGAAATATTAGGAGAAGTAAACTTTATGCGCCTGCACGCCCGAAATTTCTTTGAACAGTCATTGCGCAGCGAAAAGATGAAGATGCACATCTGAAAAATAATTTCTTGCAGATAACGTCATAAAAATGTAATTTTAACATTTTAGTCTAACGTTCCTCTCCAAAAGGATACACAGATTATTTAATTGTAATAATGCATATAACAGTGAAACTCCAGAGAACATGCACATCTGCCGGTATACGCAAAGTCGAACAATTGTAAGCTTGACACTGGAACTCAACCACTACTCATGTTAATAGTCAGTGACATTTACCAATGGCAAACGCTTTACCATACGGCTTGAAACTCAAGCGATACCGAACACATGGAACGCAAATGTAGATCAATGAGCAATTACAGGCAGCACAGAGCCATCTATAGCTCTGTGACGCAATCAATAGTACTTAGTCTAACGAACAGTGCCCGAGGGAGCTCTTCGTCGCTGCAGTAAGACAGCGGCAAATCTGACAAATTATAGCCAACACGTCATGCATCGAGGTGTCGTATTAATCAATACGGTCACTTTATTGAAGCTTCACGCTTTATGACAGGCAATTAATCAGTGCATTTCACGGTGTAGTCGTTCCTCCAGCACAGTGACCGTATTTCACTGTGTATTTCAACAAGTGTACTAGGTATACCAGACAAGGTGTTTCAACCCCTTCTATGTGATACGTAACTCTTGTCTGAAATGAGACATATACTGAGCGTGAAATATGGAATTTTTATTTTTTTATCAACTTCCAATTATATCCTGACGTTGCACTGCATTCAAACGGTTCAAATACTCTGCTACATTGATGTTAATTTTATTTTGACATCAAACCGTTTCAGCTTCCGTTATTACTACCTACAGATTTATGATTATCTTTACATAGCACACACAGCTTTTTCAGTATATATAACTAATACTTACTTACATCTAGGTTGAATAACATATCGACATCATCGTTAAAAAGCACAAGATTTAAAGAACATATCAGGAATAAGGAAAACAACCAAAGACCGCAGCAACAACGTATAGTATTATAAAATCTTTGGTCCCACCGAAATATCATCTATCAACATAATCGACGCTACGTGAGAACTGTAATATTGTCAAATATAATTTAATAACACCAATTTATAACATCAAAAAATTTTCACTGATTTAAGCTCTACATAACAATGATGTATATAGTCATTCAACTTAGACTTAAATCACTACTCGTTATACATACAGAATAATCTGCGTAATTTTATAAACGTATGTTCTATTTGAAAATATTTGTGCATTACCAGCTCACTTCAAAACAGCAAGAAGTCTGTTGTGAAATTAAATATAACATCAACTAGCAGTATATTTGGCCTATTTGAATAACTACGTCATTTGTTGAAGTAACTAATCAGTTTTTCACTCGTCGCTTCCTCGTCTGACTTTTCTTCAGCCTTTTAGGCTGAGCTTCTCATCTTCGGGATTCACTACAGAACCACAAACTATGAACCGTATTCTTGCCAAAGAGGAGACAAACTATCCCAATGGAATTCTATATGGGCAATGAGCAAGTAGTGAAGGAGTAATTTGGAGAAGGAATTAAACTTCAGGGACAAGAAATAAAATATTTGCGGTTCGAAGATCACATTTTAATTCCCTCAGAGACAGCAAAGAGATCAGGTGCACGCAGTTGGCAGTGTCTTTAAAAAAATGTATAAGTTGAATATCAAGGAGACGGAGGCAAGGATAAAGGAACGTAGTCTTAGAAAATCTGGCGATACTGAAGGAATTAGATTAGATAAAGTCAGAATGAAAGTATTTGATGATTTTATTATTTCCGTAGCAAAATTAGTTTTTATGGCCCAAGTAGAGAGGTTTTAAAATGCACGGAGTCTGGGGGACAACAGGCCATTCCTGAAGAGGGGAAATTGATTGACGTCCAGTATTAAATTAAATATTTGGAAGTCCTTTTTCAAAATATTTGTTCAAATGTTCTAATGTTTAAAAATTTAAGGTACTTCACAAAATACCTACGCTAACTTATGCCTAAGACAACACAAACACCCATGCCCGAGGGGGTACTCGAACCACCGACGGCGAAATGCCGTGCGCACCGCTATGGGCGCCTTAGTGCACACGGCTATTCTGCCGTAGCTGGATTGTAGTAAGGTAGGGGACGATAACGAATTTAGACAGAAAGAAGTTTTTGAAACATGGTCTAACAGACGAATGGTCTGAATTATATACGTTGATCCCGCCATCACGACTGAGAAAATGGACTCAACTGGGTCCAAACAAATTTTAACATACCCTGATTAAAGTTGGTTTCTGTTGGTGGGACACATTATGCGACATCAAAGAGTCGCCAGTTTAGCATGGAATGGAAGTGTGTGGGATAAAAATTGCAGAAGGAGATCGCAAAATAGTAACCAGGTTCGAAATGATGAATATTGCCGTTGTTATCTTAATATACATATGTAAATTGAGGTGTTTGTGACTATATTTCACTTTAAATGTTTAAATGTTTGTTAAAGTTAAGGGACTTAACCTCGGGGTCATCAGTCCATAAACTTACAAACTCCCTATGAACTACGTTATACTAAAGACGACACAAACATCCATGCCCAAGAGGGGATTCGAACCCCCGACGGGGAACGGCCTCGAGCATCGGAACATAGCGCCTCGATGCACGTGTCCACTCCACCGCGGCCTATATTTCACTCTGCAGCCAAAACTACACATCGCAAATGAATAGTGTTTGTATGTGGTAGTAGTATCAGTCTCCTAATGTGCACTATGGTGGTAGAGGGTTGATAACGATAAGGGGGTGGAAGATATGGTAGTTGAAAATTACCGACTTATATAAAATTCTACTGTAGATGTCAATATTTTGCTCTTCAGCAAAAACTACACAATGGAGATGAACGACCTGTCTGTGTTGTTGTTGTACAAAGTCTCCCGTTGTGCACCATGGAAGTTCCGTGCCGATAGCTACAAGAGGGTGAATGATATAGTGGTGGAAAGTCGTCAGCTTATACAAAATTCGGACTAAAGACCAGCGATGATGTTTGACACTATAGCAGACAAGAGGCTATACACAGAGGAATGTGATGCACATTCTTCAGTTGCTTTTCTGTAAAAAGCGGGGGAATAAAGAAAAATATGTGCATATTGCAGTTCGATAATAAAAACTGCTAAGAAAGATACCAAAGCCGAGCGGATGGCGCCGCGGTGGAGTAGCCGAGCGTTCTAAAGCACCTCGCTGCGGAGCGCGTGGTTGCTCGCCGTAGAGGTTCGAGTCCTCCCTGGGGCATGGGTGTGTGTGTTTGTCCGTAGGTTAGTTTACCTAGGTTTAAGCAGTTTGTAAGCTACGGACTGATGACCACGCAGTTTGGTCCAAATGTTCAAATGTTTGTACAGTTTATGGGACTTAACTACGGGGTCATCAGTCCCGAAACTTACAAACTACTTATGAACTACGTACGAACTAGGACGACACAAATATCCATGCCCGAGGGGGCATTCGAACCCCAGACCGTAGTGGCCGTGCAGACCATGACTGGAGCGCCTCAGTCCTCTCGGCCGCAGCAGTTTGGTCCGATAGATTTAAAGACATTTGAACATTTGAGCTGATTGCGGCGCGCCAGTCACGGTCTGCACGGCCACTACGGTCGGGGGTTCGAATCCTCACTCGGGCATGGATATTTGTGCCGTCCTTAGTATTAGCTAGTTCATAAGTAGTTTGTAAGTTTTGGGACTGATGACCCCGTAGTTAAGTCCCATAAGCTCTACAAACATTTGAACATATGATATTTTGAAAGATACCAAAGAGTAATATGGAAATTTTGCCTTCTCGATCCGTGTCCAAAAGACAGAAAACGGTGCTGAAAAGTGAGTTTACAGACAGTAGAAACTTGATATTTGTAGTCGTCGTTTATATTACACTAAAGGCATCAGTGAGTGTTCCATATTCCCATCCCTAAGTGAGTGAAATAGACGCTGAACGGTATTTTGAAAATACATTGGTATTCAGGCAATTTTGAAGCAAGTAATTTACATGTTTGAATAGAATTTTAAGAATATGTGTTTCGATATTTTTGGAAATTCAACCATTAAGCAGGTGAATTAAGGGAATATCGTTTCTGGGTTCTACTAAGACTATTTTGATGCTAAAAAAGCGAAAATGTGCAGTTGGCACCGTGGTTAGAATTTAGAAAAATATGTTTCGGAATGTTTTGATTCTGCCATCAATGGTGCAATATGGGGCGGCGAGTTGTATCAAAATACTTCGTTAGGAAAGTATTTTTAAGCTTAATCTGTGAAAATTTATATTAAGAAGAGGAAACGACCAATGCAGACCATCCAGTCTATTGGTGCGAAGCAGCGTGAATTAAGATAGTTTTCAGATAAAAAGGCTTCTACAGGATAGGATAGCGTTGGTACATAAAACGAATCTGTGGACTGAAAAATAGAACAATAACAATAATTTAGGGCTGGGGATGTATAATCCGTATCTGCTAAGAGCAAATCGCGAGCCTCGGGGACGGCTACAAGAATAAGGTGGGATCACAAAAACGGGAAAAAATTACAATGTTGGTTTTTTTCTGTTCTGAAGTCTTGTGAAACAAGTGTGCCCCAGAACGAGCTTTCCGGTATGTCTGCGCCACGCCCAGACGTAAGGAGGGGATGTTATGCCTGAACCGCTGCCTTCAGTCCACGGCAGTGGCGGACAACAAGTGGGGGTGGCAGCCCTGCAGGGGGTGGGGCCGCCTCCGACATTCCGGTCACGTCGCGAGAGCTCCTGCAGTACTGCGCTGTGTGTACTGCCGGCGACGCCTGCACGTGCTACCGCAGTAACGTGCAGGAGCGCGATACTGTACTTAACATCGGGTAAGGCTTAGGGCGGGAATCGTGGAGGGGAAGACCGCTTTGCATTCAGAAATTTACAGTAGAGTACACTTTGATGATTTTTTTTTAGGATGAAAAGATAAAGAATGCCATTCAGTTTGCCTTAATGTATTCGAGGGTTACTGAAATAGAACCAAAAGTTTTCAATAGATATTTATTCCACTGCGAGACGAGGCGATCAAATCCTTTTGTGGAATATCAGGACAACTTTTTGACTAGTGTAAAGATATTCTGGCAAACTGAATGCACCATTTCATTTTAAACGGAGACAATTCTTCCGATGAAACGAACGGTAGTGTCATACGACCGTTGCTACGAATTGAAAACCCGACTTTTCCCGGGTATTTATTCAATCCATACTCTTGCAGGCCATCCCACTACCGCGCAGGAATGGCCGCATAGTCTAAAAAAATGTTCAAATGTTTGTAAAGTCTATGGGACTTAACTACGGGGCTATCAGTCCCTAAACTTACAAACTACTTATGAACTACTTACGAACTAGGACGGCACAAATATCCATGCCCGAGGGGGGATTCGAACCCCCAACCGTAGTGGCCGTGCGGACCGTGACTGGAGCGCCTTAGTCCCCTCAGCCACCGCGGCCGGCCGGCATAGTCTAAGGCGCCAAGTCACAGATTTCGCTTACGCTCCTACCGGAAGTTTCATTCCTCCGCCGTTGGTGTCTGTACTATTCTCAGCGTAGATTAATTAAAGTCTATGTATCAATGACCTTAGTAAGTTGCTCATTTAGATTTACAAATATTTGAATAATTTGAACCATCTTCCTTCCAATCCTCTCTCCTTCCTTTTTCGTCCCTCTTCTCCTTCCCCTCTCTAGCACCCTCTCACACCCTCCCTTCTCTATTTCTTCATCATCTCTGTTCCTTTTGTTTCGTCACTTAATCTCCTGCTCGCCCTGTGTAAATACCTCTTAGACAGGGTGATTGTAATTAAAGTTAAACTTTCAAAACGATCTAAAAATAACACCACTGGTAAGAATGAAGTCTCGTCACTTCATTTCCTCCTCCGCCTGTATAAATATCTCTTAGACTGGGTGATTGTAATTAAAGTTAAACTTTCAAAACGCTGTTAAAATTACGCTACTGAAGTCAAACTGCAACGGAATAATATCAAAGAAAGGGGAAAACGTACAGCAGACGAAAAATTGATAGTGTAAAAATTGATCAATCGATGGTGCTGTAAGCATCATAATTTAATAATGTCAACTACAAATGACAAATGAATAACAATGGCAATTGTGTAAGTTAGATGTTAAACAAACTCTACTACTCAGTAGTACTGTGATACTGTCAGTCACGGAAACCTATCCACAGCGGCAACGTGGTATCACACAAGAATAAATACATTGGTTTCTAATTGTCCTGTGGGCGAAAAGTGCACAAAAAGCATGTAAAAATCGAATCGCTTTTTAATTTTCGTTTGACCGGTGCAAAATATACTCAATATTCTCTTGGTTGGTTAGTATTTGATAAGGGACTAACCTGCTAGGACATCAGTCCCCTGTCCCAGAGAAGATGTTACATTGTTAGGTAAAGAAAAGAAAATCTGGAGCTGAACGCAGATAAGGGAAGCCTACAAAGAGTATAGGTCGGCAATGACCATGTCGCTGACAACATAAAGGTTGGCTGGCTGATCACTGTAATAATATAGCATGAGCCAGCCACGCCGTAGAACGTGAAAATCACTAGTAAGTCTGCAGAATGTCTCACAACGACTTGAAAGTGCTGGAGTGGTGCCGACATGAGAATCAGGCTAATGCACCCTCCTCTAAATGAGTGATAGAAACCAGCTGCGCAAATGAAATGTAGAACAGAACTAGCCATGGGGCTAACATTACCTAAAACTAATGGGAGTGCACCTGGTAGATAAGACTTCCGCAAGGGGGCTAAAATGGAACAGTCCATCAGGATATGGACCACTGTCAACACAGTAACACAGCGACATTTAAACGCGGTCTCATAGTCAAATAGATAGCCGTGGGGCAACTATGTATGCCCAATAAGGAGCCAGAGTAGGCTGACCGAATCCCGACGTATGGACCTCAAAAAAATTTCCAAATGGCCGTCGACAGCTTGATCGCGCGAAGCTCGCTTGTCACACTAGAAGTAGACCATTCGGAGCTCCAAGCCTCATGTACCGTCTGATGTAGCGCCAACCTGAGATCTCTTTCCATATGACCAATTTCTAGCGGTTGTGACGTAGTGGCTTGTTCGGCCAACCGATCAACACGTTCATTGTGTGGTTTGTGAATGTGGCCCAGGGACCAGACAAAGTCAACAGAAAGGCAAGATCTTCAGAGGGAGGAGACGATTTCTTGAATAGACCGCACTAACGGATGAGTGGATAAACACTGAGTGCTTGCGAGTCACTCAGGGAGTCTACACTGAGTACAAATATCTCCCTAGGGCAGGCTCAGAGATGTTCAAGAGCTCGATCAATAGCAACCAGCTTTGCGGTAAAGACGTTCATCCCACAGGGCAGGAAACGCCGTTCAATATAGTCACAATGAATATAGACGTACCAAACATGACCATCTACTAGAGAACGATACGTGTAAACAACTGTACCACGAAACAAATCGAGGAATGGACCAAGGAATGGTTGAAAAGAATGATGAAAAGTGAATGGGATTGGACAGGATGCGATTTGGATAGTGAGGATATGCTTCGTCATAGACCTCATAAGAAGCTGGCAGCTGTTGCCGGTGAAACCACAGGGAACGGATCCCAGCTTCGACTAGGAGCCTTGTCACCAGACTGGTGCTTAAAACCCCAGTCGCCAAACAGACAACACTATGTATGATTGGGTCCATGACCTAAATGTGGAGGCGCTATCGAATCATACACTAGGATGCGATAGTCAAGGAGCAATTGTATGAGGGATTGGTTTCGCTGCATGATTGTTAGACGAGAGGCACCTCAAACAGCGAGTCTGAGGTAGCAAATTATATTCAGGTGTCGCAAGAACTTTGGTTGCAACTGACAGAGGTGTGGCACCCAAATGAGCCAGTCATCAAACAGTATTCCTAGAAAGTGTGCTTCCTTTCGACACGAAGACGTTCGTCAGCTTAGTAGAGTTCTTGGTCCATGTAAACAGCCTGTCAACTACAAAAGTACATGACACTGGTTTTGGATGCAGGAAACTGGAATTCATGGGCTAAGGCCCAAGACTTTGCCTATCTAATAGCTGCCAGTTGAAGCTTTTCAGCGACACCAATTCTAACCGTGCTAAACTACAGACAGAAGTCATCAGCGAACACGGAGAAAGAAATTAATAACCCCACAGCCGCAGCGAGATCGTCAATTGCGATCAGAGTTACACTAAGATCAGCGTAGTGCGAGACAACATTCTCTTTAATATGAGGTGAGCTGAGAGAGCCAATAACCCTAATCGGAAAAGAGTGGAGCGAGAGATAGTTCTGTATGAAGATTGAACGTGGATCACGTAAGTGTTGATATCATATGATGGCGCCAGGTGGTATAATATGCCTTCCAAAGATCTATGAATACTGCGACAATATGTTAATGGCACGTAATAAATGTGCTGAAAGTCGACTCCAGTGCCACAAGTAAATTAATAGCAGGGCGTCCTTGACAGAGACCCCAATGTTGTTGGGCTAAGAGTCCCCAAACTTTAAAGATGCACAACATACGCTGAATCATCATACATTTTAAGAACTTGCACAGAACTTTAGTGAGACTAGTCGGGAGTTAACTATCAGCCACCAGCGCATCTCCTCAAGGTTTCGCCACCTGCACGCTATCCCGCCATTGGAAAGGAAAACACCTTCTGCCCATAGACGAATGAACAGGACGAGGAATTGTTGAAAGTGCTCTGTGAGGTGACATAGAAACTCGCTGTGTATTCGGTCTGGTCGTGGGGAGGTATCGGGGCATGTAGCAAGTGAACTTTAGAACTCATATTCCCTAACTGTAGCATTGTATGTTTCTTGGCGTCGCGTGCAAAAGCAGAACAGCTTACGTTCATTCCATTCTTTAAGGGTGCGGAATTCCGAACTGTAGGCTGCAGTGACAGAATTTCGTGCATATTGTTCGGCCATATGCTCGTCTATATTACTGGGGTTAATACAAAGCGAACCCTACGTGATGAGACAGGATATTCCTACTATTGGGCAGTATCAGAAGAGGCGCCGAATTTGCGACAACACGCGAGCAGGGGAGGTGCGAGAATTAATGATTGCAACCCACCTCTGTCAAGAGTCCTGCCTACTAAGCTGCATCAGTCGCCGATCTCAGGCGTGGAGTCGTTTGAAGGCACATAGAAGTTCAACGGAAAGGTGGCGCTGGTGGCGCTGCAGCGTTCGCCGATGTTCCCATCTCCAGTATCAACCAAGGCATGGACTTGCGCCGACGTGAGGTAGTGGAGGTCGAAATAGTTGGCGACGGAAACTATGGTGGCAGTGACCAGGTAGCGGGACAGTAACCACTGTTGCTGATGTTCAACCCGGCCAGTCAGCTGTATTGGGAGACCATAAGTCCGAGCGATGAGTAGGCTGAAAATGCAGGAGCGACCAAGGGAAGGGAAAATAGTCACTACCGCAAAGATGGTCATGGACCCTCCAGCCAAGGTGCAGGAGAAGCCTCGTGTTACAGACAGGTCGATGGCAGAGTGTGTGACATGTGCTACACTAACATAAAGATGTCTTGATGTCCCTATCATGGACTAAGGTCTTAGTACCATCCCACAAAGGAAGGTGGGCATTGAAATCCCCTAAAAGGAGAAATTGTGGCGGAAGTTGAGCGATTAAGACATACAGCACAGCCTCATCTGGGTGTGGTGAAAGAACAGTGATGTCCAGCAATGCATGGGTCCTGACCTCCACTGTCTTATGGAGAGGCAAGGGTGTGCTGGAGATGGTGGTGAGGACATAAAAAGCACTGGATACTATGCCATAGGTAGTAGGGTTTGCATAGTGATAGCTAGGAAGGGCAGGTGTCCGCTGAATAAGAAACCAGGTTTCCTGCAGGGCTACACATAGTGCAAGAAAGATACACAATAACTGCTGTAACTCAGACAGGCAGTGAAACAAACCGCCAATGTTTCATTGTACCATCAGGCTGTCTCCTGAATTACTGGGCATAATGAAGTGGAAGGTACAGTAGCTTCCACAGAACCATCTTTCGTCGCTGTATGCAGAGGGCGAGCCTCAAGGTCCATGTCTTCTCAGGCGACGTGAGAATCTCCATCTCCAGACACGGTTGTGTGAGGCGGTGACTTGGTAGCCACCGGGGTTTCTTCCTTCTTTCTATGTTCTTATCTATCTGGTCTTTTGGTTTCTCTTGTTTGGGGACCTTCACTGACCCAGTCTTGGGAACTGAGTAGTACCTCGAAGCACAACTAGCAGCTGGCTCTTTCAGCCACTCACTTGTATCTACTTTGCAAGTGGGAGAAACTGTTTCAAGAAATGTCCGAGGGATCCCTTGCTTGCGATAGTAGCCACCTACCGCTGTTATATCTGTGGCTCAAGGGCGGGAACAGCCGTTACCTTTTGTTGGAGAGATGTTTCTCCAAGATATGGGCCTTGTATGTGACAGAACAAGGAGGTGAACAAGGAGGTGAGTGTAGACAATTGGGCCTGAGGCACACTATGACAGATTCAACAGTGTGTGAAAGAGTTGCCAGGAATGGATATGGAGAGGCAGGTGTGGCATATGATAACTTCATGCTCACAGGGTGGAGTTTTTCATATTTCCTTATAGGCTCTTAATAAGACAACATGTCCGGGGTCTTATATTCATTACTTTCTTTTCCTTTTCCAAACCTGAGAAATCAGGCGAGCAAAGGGGTGGTGCTGTCCGCAGTTATCACAGACGGGAGAAGTGGCATAGGAGACGTTTGCATTTGATGCACGTCCGCATTCCAACATGTGGAGTTTGCATCACATTGAGAGGTCGTGTACCCAAACCTCCAGCACTTAAAGCAGTGCATAGGGGGAGGAGGCAGGATGTTACATCGCACCGGTAGATCATCGACTCGTACTTCTCCGGCAATTAATCGCTCTCAAAGGCCAAGATGAAAGCACGGTCGTGACACTTTTTTCCTCCGGATACCTATAAACCCGCCGATTGAAGTGGACTTCACACCGCTCCATGTTCTTGCATAATTCAGCATCCGACTGCAAAAGGAGATCTCTTTGTAATATTATTCTGTGGAAAATATTCAGGCTCTTGTGGGGACTGATCATAAAGGGAACTTGACCAAGCTTACCACATGCCTTGGACTACGCTGGGGATGTCGTCGTTATCAGAACTTATCCTGATAGTATCTTCGACACTTCTTCACCTCTAGTTTTTCGATGAGAGAGAGGCTTTGTGTTCATGATGATTCACCATCCGTCCTAGCTCACAAAAGTTTTGAGCATGTCGGTGTACCTCAGTTCGAGACCAATGTTCTTCCTATGGTTTAGCCAGGACGTGAACGAGTGGGGGTCGTATGTTGTTGCATTGTAGTCAGATCATCCACGCTTAAACAAGGCGATTTGGCGTTCGAAAACGCTATTCTTTGTTAATTTCATTTTGTTCCTATGAGCCGCTATCAAAATATACGTTAGCGCAGGCAGATCCCCGCTTCCTTGGGTAAGCCTGATACAACCGAGGTGCGGCAGATTCCCCAGAAGTTGCCCACTAGCGACTGTGCAACCTCAACAAACATGCAACTCCTCAGGACGTAGCACACCTTGAGGTTTATACCTTCCGCGCGACCCAGGGCTCTGTAACATGTAAGTACAACGTTCCACTGTCGCTCCGTACGGTAGTCGGTGAGGCTCTTACAGATCTTATGGTGTGGACGATTGTTGGCGTGACGCAGTCCCCAGCCCAGGGACTTCAGGTTCGCCGAGCCCGTACTGAGCCTCCTGAGGTCCAATATGCTATTCACCGTTTTCTGCAATAAGATGCATTATGCACACTTCAGAGTATGTTGCTGTACTCTGCATTAAAACTTTTATGTATCCATGTAGTATCTTGCCCACTAGCATTGCAAACATCAAGCTAAAATTTTAATGTTACATGATACGAAGTGTGCTTATAGCCATTGCCCCAAATGTATCATAGAAACCAATTTGACAAGAGTAAGAACACAAACGACCGTACAGTGTTTAAGTACACTTGGTCCAATAACGTGAAGTGTTCCTGTAACATCTTTATCGATGATGAGCCCGCAGTGGTTGGAAAACATGTTATAGAAACATAACAACATCCGTAAATGCAACTGGTTTTATATTTGTAGCAAAATAAATCGCTATGTTTACAGTACCGTTGCAATTTGTAACCGAATTGGTATACTGAAACATTAGTAATATATTGCTAAAGGAGTAAATGTCTCACAAAATATCGCACACTAAATTTATACTATTATTTAAATTCACTCTAATGGGGACCAAATGTCATAGAATTGTATTTCAAACAGCAGGAACGAATAAAGTGGTGATGGAGTACCAAGTGGACGTATAAGTTGCACTCTCACGTACACAAAGTTTAGAAAATTTAATGACATGGAACGATATCTGTAAGTAAGCAGACCACATTCATAAATAAATATAACCATTTCCCTTGTCACAGGCTGGACTTCTCGGCATCTAATCGATTTATTTCGAGATATTCATGATCGTTCCCGCTTTTGTTATACGAGGTACAGTAAAGTCATAACACCTCCGATCTCTTTCTTAGGACTGTCTATTGATAGAGACATTTTGTTTCTTTTAATATAAGCGTGCGTTCATTATGAACACGTAATAGAGATGCCAGCAATATACGGGTCATAGAAGACTAGTGACAGCGGGAGAGTTAGGAGTGTTATTGATACTGAAAATGGCGACGTTCCCAGTAAAAATGCCGTAGAATCATTCCTTGTCTCCATTTGCATGGTGTGTCAGCGACTGAAATATACCGCCAAATTAGTGGTGGTGATGTAATGAACGTGTCCAAAGTGCGATTGTAGCTGCGACGTTTCAGAGAAGGCAGACTGTCGTGTGAAAACAAAACAAATCAAGTCAGATGGTTTAACGAAATTATCGAACTAATGGAGTCATTGGTTTTGAAGGGTCAAGAAAGGACTCTTGAACACAATGCCTCCGAAAGTCAGGATTTCCTTGAGATCTGTGGACACAGTACTGCAGCGAAAATTTTAAAATCGTCCTCCAGATTGCGAATTCTGACGAATGGGCCGCGGTGAAGTAGCCGAGCGGTCTAAAGCGTCTCGCTGCGGAGCGCGCGGTTGCTCGCCGTGGAGGTTCGAGTCCTCCCTGGGGCATGGGTGTGTGTGTTTGTCCGTAGGTTAGTTTACCTAGGTTTAAGTAGTCTGTAAGCTACGGACTGATGACCACGCTGTCTGGTCCGATAGATTTACAAACATTTTTCTGACGAATGGCCATAAGGCTGAGAATTTATTTAGGTAATGTTGACGCGAGATGACAGCATGAATGGGACTATCTTTTCATGGACTGTGAAAATGGATGATACATGGACGCCGTTTATAATTCTTGAAGCGGCACGCCAGTCAGCTGCAGTGTTGCCACATGGAAGAGAGAGAAAATACCTACAGTGTCACAAAAAAATACCTACGTTTTCCCTGCTTTCTCCCTACCACCTCATTAATGCCCCTACATCAGGGTCGTAGCCAGGATTTGGGTCTGGGATGGGCTGAATCCAGGAGTCCAGCCAGCAGAGATAAACCAATTCATTAACGTGACATGTTACTATTTTGAAAAACTTTAAAATAAATATTTGGTATCATGTTTCACTTGTTAGATATGTTTCTTCCATTGACTGATTGTTGCAGATTGATGGAGTCAAGTGTAGATTATGCCGCGAATTCCAAGTGCTCTGTTACAAGAAGATTACTGATTTATCGATCGGACAAAGGTACTTCAAGAACCGGTCAACCATAGAGAGGAACAACATTAATTAGTTTCCGCAAATATGCCGCTAATTCCGAGTGCACTGTTACACGAGGATAACTGATTTATTGACCGCACAAGGATACATCGAGACACTATCAACCATAGAGTACTAACAGCAGTAATTATTTAGTTCACATTCAGCACAAAAAGGAAGTCCGTCACTCTATATGATTCGATTTTCCAAGAGTAATGCTCCTAGCTCTTTGTTCATTTATAACGTTGGCTTTCGCAAATATTTTAGCGTTTTCTTGTCAGCTGCTTCTCATTTACAAGTACTTACTTGTATATTGTCCTGACGTAAATAAATAACAGTCTAGTCAAGGTAATAAAAGGTCTTTCGTTCATGGAAACAATAAATTTTCCTTGCGCTTACATTTTCTAATACTGTTTCCAAACCGACTCTCAAATCCATTGATATACATTGAAATCATCACATTTCGCATCAGTTTTAATGTATCCGAAACTAACTTTTCAAATTTATATTGTTTACTATGATTAGAAAGCAACTACGTTGTCTTAAATATCATTGGCTACTTCAATCTTTGCCATAATTGACCAGCTTCATTCCCGAGCGCTAACAACTGTTCTGTTGCCAACATTACCCACTAGGCATTTGTCGACGATTTTAAAATTATATCAAAGTACCTACGCTTTGGGGACTTTGGTAGGAAAATTCCCTACATGATTTTAATGGTTAAAACTACCAACGAGTAGGAAAAAATCGGTTAAAGTGCAGTTTATGCGGCAGCGGCTAGCCGTCGCCCTCGCTAGGTTGGGAACGGCAGAGCAGCCAATTAGAAGTCGCTATGCCGCGGCCAATGGGATTGCGTGTTTATGACGAATAAATTTGGCTTCAATTTCGAAGTTTATTCGAGGATATCGGTGCGGCGTTTGTGTGATTGTAATAGATTTTCCATGTATAAGAGATTTTTAGATAATTGTCGTATTACGGACTATTATTAATACACCACAGCAGTCAAACATGTTTTATGACCAGTACGACATATTGATCATTTTAAGGGAAAGTTAAGTTAGGTATAGGTTAAACGAGATGCTTTTTTTCAGTATGAGAAGGCGCGTAGCGCCCGATTCTCCGGTTCAAAAACACTCAATCAATTTACAGTTGTACCCTCGATATATATATATATATATATATATATATATATATATATATCGTTTCAGTCCGAGCTACCTCGATTGCAAGCATTCTTCGAAATTATCGCAATTACTTTTACTGACCGGACCAGGAAACATACAAGAACCTGTCAACCATACAGCAGGTATAGCGAGTTTTATTTATTTTATGATATATTAGAAACAGTGATCAAGTGGCATCCATACTGATAGCAACTGTAACTTGTAGATCGTCAAAAACTTTTGCATTCACCGCTTCGATTTGTTTACATAGTACAATTGTAACGCTCTTTCTTATTGGCCGCGGCATCGCGACTCCTGATTGGCTGCTCTGCCGTTCCCAACCTAGGGAGCGTGACGGCTAGCCGCTGTCGCATAAACTGCACTTTCACCGGAAAAATCCCTACGTCTGGCAACACTGATCAGCTGCAATGTCATTAGCAACGGAATTACGGCGTCGTCGTTGCGAAAAATGCTTACAAATGCTGAGAGATTACATCTAGAGGTGACAGACGTTTCACATTTTGCGTGTGATTAGTGTGTGAGAAGAAAATCGGATTTGCAATAATTTGAATGTACACCGTAGCACTGTTGCGCCGCGCAGCTTGAACGGGACATAACGGCCGGACGTTGCCGGCATGCGGCCGTGTACAGCGCGGCGCGGCGCGGCGGCAGATCCCGGAACATTAGCATAAGCCCGCTGAGCCGCGACGCGCCACGCCACACCGGCCTAATCCCGTCCGGCGGGCAGAGGCGGCGGCGGCGGCCGCAAGAACCCGCGGCTGTCTGCCGCCTGGCGCCCTGTCCAGTCAGCAGCCCAGCGTGGCCGGCAGGTGTCGTCGCCAAGGCCTGCCAACCCTTCTATCGCGCACGATTCCTGTTAACCAAGTGCATGCATATGGATACACACCATAGCACCCGAGTACATAAGTTGGCAGCACTTATATTTTCGATGTTCAGTAACTATGACATTTGAAAAGCAGGCAGGGTACGGAATTTTATGTTACTTAATGATAAGAGATCAGAATATTCCTTTTAGCGTTCCTAAAGGCTGTATACATAAGAGTTTCTTCGTGCACATCTGTACCAAAAATACTTTTAGTTTATTTGGACCCCATGTATATTCAGTACTAGCTGAAAACCCGGGTTTGCTCAGGCACCTATGTATTTATTCCTGCCACGTTTCAGGTGTACATTCATTTGTATAAGGGCTGTATGTCTGTAAAATGTCTTGGAAAAACAATTAGTAGTAAAGACGTAATAGATTAAAACTTGGTGCTTGATGGGACGGTTTTCCAGGAACGTCACTGTTTATGTGGTGATATCTCATGAACTACGTGTCACACTGTCATACCATTTACAAGGTACATTCCGTTATATGTTTGTATACTGTCTGTAAAATTACCTACAGCTACAATTAAAACTTAACAAATTGTAACGTCATACCGAATGCCGTAGTTTTAGTCCATGAACAGCGGAACGTTACTGTTTACGTACTCATATCTCATGAACTACGTGTCGTACTGTGATACAATTTCGAAGGTACATTCTACTATATGTGCGTATATTGTCTATAAAATTTCCTGTGGCTACAATTTGTAGTGTAGAAATTATAAACTGTAACGTTATACCGAGAGCCGTAGTTTTACTCCATAAACAGCGGAAAAGTAGTAAGCGAGAAACTTTTTTCCTTTCATCATTTTACTATGGTTGCCACGGAGAAAAAGTTTAATACAGGTTTGAAATTATGTTTAAAGTTTGTACTCTCATTCTCATACAGTGTATTTCAAAAGTCTTGTCGCATTATATTATATGGCATTGGTTATGACGTAATGTCTTTTGAACCATGTGGCGTATGTGATTCTTAACCCATTTCTTCCCAGCGTTGGGTACACGCAACAAGAAATTTACCACTACAAAATGCAGTCGAAAGGGACTTACTAAACAAAACTCACCACGAATGTGTTTTAAAAGGCTTTGCATGGTCAGTTTTGTATAGTAAGTCCATTTCGACTGCATTTCGTGAGGCCAAATTTCGTGTTGCGTGTACGCAACGCTGGGAAGAAATGGGTTAACCATGCAGATATTGTTACCTCACGGTAAGGAATGTATGTACCAAATTTGGTTGAAATCGGTCCAATGGTTTAGGAGAAAATGAGCAGCATTGTCGCAAAATGCAGCAGTCTTTCGCGCATCTCATTGTTTATGACGCCATATCTCGTGAACTATATACCTTATGTGATTCTTACAACTTACCGCGACCGTCCTCATAGATTGACGCTCACGTGTACAAAATTTCATAAAGATTGGAACACAACTGTAGATTTATATGCAACACGTACGGACACTCTGCTTTATATATTAGCGTAGTTCATGGCACTTCAGTATAGTGGCTACCAACATGTGATCCTTGACCACAAGTGGTCCGCTACAGGTATAATATCGGCAGCAAAAGGTCTAAAATTTCGTATTTTATTCGTGCCTGCATAGCCAGTCAATCATATTGTGTGCCCACTACAACACGAAAACCTTATTGTTGATGAAGGAACATTTGTACCATTTCAAATATATTCTTGTAATATCAAACTACCTCGCCTTCAGTAACTAAAATCGTGACTTATCAATGCACGATGCATTTCGAATCCTGAGGGCCCATGTTCAAATGCCTCTTTTATTACTAATATTTTTTTTAAGAAATCAGTGCCTGACAAGACTAAATTTTTGGCATAGCTTTACTTTAAATGAATCGTAATAAGTCAAATATATGCATTTGTTTTCTAGTGTTGTGAACTTTTATCTACTTAAAACCTTAAACAAAAGTTTAAGAATTCATTTTAATTCATCCTCAAGCATAGTTTTACTGAAAAGAAAAGGAAAAAAATCAGAAAATAACAAACTAGAAATGTCGACGTATTTATGTTAAAATGAGTTTCCTTCTTGAACAGAAAGCTAATAGTAGATAACAAGTAAGTTCTGTAGGGCTTGTAGCTTTTAGCAACAATTAATTTAATTTTTCAAACATTTTTGTTATTTTAGTACTGTTGAGTCCAAGAAATATGTTAAGAGTTTAAATTAAAATTTATTTTTAGACTTATGCAGAGTATTTTCTGGAATGTTTTGTTCTCTGCTCAAGAACTGGAAGTGGTCCCTTATCTAAATTAGGCTGGGATCCACCGCGGTAGTATACTGACAAGTAGCAAAACTGAAAATATTTCTCGAAACGTTATCCAATACTTTCCTTCATCGTACATGTACAAGATGATTTAATCCAAGAAGAGGATTTAGCGATACTGTTACACAACATACCCTCAACCAAACACCTTGAGGTTATTTGCGAAGATGCAAATGAAGATGCAGATGGAGTGCCATTTTACTCACTACCGTCCCATGCCTCTCTATGGGTTTATCCTGCTGCACTGACTCCATACCATTGTCTCACACCCTCTCACTGCAACTACCTAAGTCATTGTCATATTGATGGTTTTGACTGGTACTAAAATGTCCGTAATTTCTCCATACCGAGCATTGTTCTCACTAAATAGGGAAAGTAAAAGGCCTTTCAAGAAAGTAAGTTTATCGATTTTGTTTCCTTTGAAGTAAATATATTTATCTGGGACAATTTTGCATGCACTTCGCTTCTGTAACGTAACAATATAATGCCAGAAGACGAGGTCTTGAATAGTGGCAGTACCACGTCAACATGCCATTCTTTATTGAAACCTCTACGATCTGTGACGTACGGTCAGTGTTAGTATTTTTTAATGTACAAAAAGTGGCACATCGTCAGACATGTTAGTTGTACTGGCAGAACAAATGGTACGTCACTGGTGTAGGATTTTGTGACGGTCCTCTCGAGTGTTAAGTGTGAAAGTAGCAGTGGTAGACGTCCCTTGTCAATGATCACCTGGATTAACTGGTGCAGCAACACATACTGCACAGTCATCGCTTCACGATTACAGAGGTAAGCAGTCATTGATGGAGGTACCAAAGTCCTAATAGCTTGAAACAGCCACTAAGGACCAGCAATCAAGAAATTGAGTGGCACGGAGGTGTCGAAATAACTGGCACCAGAACTTGGAAAAAAGAACGCCTTTGAGTTGCAGTGACATCTCTGCTGCATTATCATGATGGCTATCAGTTTATCCACACTATCGTCGCGGTTGATGTGGATTTATAATTTTACCACGGAAACTAAGCTACAGTCAGTGCTTTGGCGTCATGATGGGTCTTCGGACTCAATGATATTCAAAGACTGTCTAGGGTACAGAAAGTGATGGGACAAGAAGTACATTCAGATTATCGACTTCCTGCCCAGAAGTGAAACTTTAACGTAGCATAAACTGTGAGGTCCCTTTCAGACCAAGATGGGTGCAATACTTACTGACGGCATTTTTCTGTTCCACGGTACTGCTCATTTCCGTATAGCTCATGGCACAGCCGCCGTTTTCAGAAATTCGGCTTGGAGATGTGTAATCATCCAACAAACAATCCGGACCCTGCACATAAAGAAACTCCTGTCTATCTGCAGCATTTTAATAACGACTAAGAACTGAAGACGAAGTCACATGGTGATTCCATTTGCAGAGGACAGACTTCTACGATACGTTGGTATAGATTTTACCTCGCGACGTGTCTCGGTCACGTCCTTATTGTCATCGTCTATTATTTAACATTTACAAGGCAGAGGAAAATACTTTATTTCAGATTATTTGAAGAGTCAATTTCTGAACTGAACAGTCTAGAAACAGATACAGACCTATCCTATTACCGTTATGGTAGATATTTTTATTTTACTTTCTAGATCATCGACTTCCTGCCCAGAAGTGAAACTTTGACCTAGCATAAACTGTGTAGGACAAGGTACCCCCAAAACATGATGCCTGGTGTCAGCCCTGTGTGCCTCCAGATTTTCACGCTACCCTACGCCTCGCCACACACACACACACACACACACACACACACACGTACGACCATTCATTAATACCGAAGCAAAAGCGACTCTCATCACTGAAGACGACACATCTCCACTAATCCTTCGACGAGCGCCTATGAAAGTGGGCTCAACGTTGTTGGGGCGGTAACGGAAGACGTCTTACCGGCACACACGCTTCTGCATCATGGTTATACACACTGGCGTTCTGTTCTGGCGGTCGTCAGGAGATCATTGAAAATTTCACAGAACGTTGAAACCATCATTCAACTCGGCTTGCTACCCTCAACGCGTTTATTTCAGAACAATGAACGTCCGCATGTATTCCGTATCACCCAACTTGCTATTCAAAGTGGACGTCAACTACGCTGGCCAGCATTATCCTCATTTACGTCGCCCTTGAACACGTTTGGGACCTGATAAAACGTCATCTTTCGCCGTCTTCACGACCGGCACGAAATATACCCCAACTGAGGCACCATGTGGAAACTGCATGGCAGACCATTCTGCAGGACTACATTCGACATTTGTACTATCGTCTCCATGGGAGAATTGTAGCTTGTATTACTACAAAAGGAGGTTATCCACGGCACTAGCGCCGTCATTGTGCACGCTCAGGTGACTACACACGTGTGTATGGCTCTGTGTGTGCGATCGTGTGTCCTGTACATTCTCAAGAATATGTCCATAAAATATTCCTCTGCTGGGTCGACGAATTCATTTTCATTTTTCATTTTCCAGGAGTGTATTTTTACTGTTTGTACGAATAGGGATACTTCCTTTCTGGATGCACCTCGTGAAATGACGTCTAGAGAGGTTAGTCGCAAAGACGTAGTTGTGTGCTTGCGACACGAGAACTGAAGCATGTATTTCGCGAAGACATTGATAAGCAGTGGGCGGTGTCTGACCAACACCAGCTAGAGAGAAGGCCCCGGCGCTCTCGTGTGATATCAGGCAGAGTAGGTCGTGCGCACACAGCTGACTGGCTCGCTGCTTCAGCATAGTAGGCCGAGCCCCAGCGGCTACCAAGCTATGCGCGCGCAACCTACCTTGCCTGACGTCACACGAGAGCGCCACGGCCTTCTCACTAGGTCGTGTTGGTCTGACCCGGTGCATGTTTTTTTAATTATTTATTTATATTTATTTTTTAATCGCGACATTTGTAATAAAATTTATTAGGTAATCGTATATGAAAAATTACATATAATCAAAACATGGGCAATTCACACTAAGAAACAGATATGAAACTTCCTGGCAAATTAAAATTGTGTGCCGGCACCGGGACTCGAACCTGGGACCTTTGCCTTTTGCGGGCAAGCGCACCACTGACTGTGCTATCCCGAGACGACTCACGATGCCGCCTCACAACTTCACTTCCGCCAGTCGGTGGTGCGCTTGCCCGCAAAAGGCAAAGGTCCCAGGTTCGAGTCTCGGTTCCGGCATACAATTTCAATATGCCAGGAAGTTTCAGAGTGAAATTTTCATTCTGGGAACATCCCTTGGGCTGTGGATTGTGTACTAGCACGTACAATGATACCAATGGGAAATGCTGAAGTTTGAGACAATAAACATTATAGGGCAAATCGAAAAAAGAAGTTCAAATGTTTTTAAATCTATAGGACCAAACTGCGTGGTCATCAGTCCGTAGCTTACAAACTACTTAAACCTAGGTAAACTAACCTAAGGACAAACACACACACCCATGCCCCAGGGAGGACTCGAACCTCCACGGCGAGCAACCGCGTGCTCCTCAGCGAGACGCTTTAGATCGCTCGGCTACTCCACCGCGGCTAGGGCAAATCTCGAGTCAACTAATATACAAGCAAACTATTAGAATCTCAAAATGGTTGGGTATTGATCTACACAAGGTCACGTATGGGACAAAACTGGGCAGATCGTTGAGGAAAAATAAAAACACATAGAATTAAATTTCATAGGCAAAAGGAATTACATATTGATACCTTGTAACAAAACGAGCATTGAAGCACTGTGTAATACTAATGTTCCTTACAAAATAGAATAGATTAAGCAGAAATTCATGCGAATTAGCGTATAGATAACAGAAGAGAAAGAAACGACGAAGAGTTGGAGTAGGAGAAAACCAGGAGAAAGAGAGGAGAGAGAGGAAGAGAACGAGTAAGAGAGACAGCGAAAGCAGTGTAGTAGGCATACTAGTGGGCACCATAGCGTGTCGGCAGGGGAGATGGGGCTCAGCCTGTGTAGCGGGCAACCCGTCGAGCACTGCTGCGCGGGTGGTCTGCCGCGCAGGCGGCGCGCCCTGCTGTGTGTTCGCGGCCGCACACCCGGGGCCTAGCCACCGGCGCTGTTATACGGCGGAACGAGATTAAGATGTTGGAACGAATAAGCGGCCCCGCGGGCCACGCACTATTTACGGGCGCCGGGAAATTCATGGCGCGGAAAATGAAACTGCTCCCGCGGTCCGCGGAGACGTACAGCGGCCGCTCCGGCGGGCCGCATACCCACAGGCCAGTTCTGTACCCTGTGCAGCCACCGATAGAAGGAAAGTTAAACGCGGCCTTCAGCTGGAAACGTTGGTAGCAATAAAAGTATTTTTCCACTGGACAGTACTGCTGCGCTCGTAGCGTGTCTCCAGACTTGGCGAATACGCATCAATATGTAGACAGCTGAATAGTGTGACATTTGTGAGTTAGTGACTAGTGTGCAGTAAATAAGGAATCACGAACCAAATAAATAGACATTTTTTCCAGTTCAAGTAATGTAAATGGTAACTTTCATTAAGAAATCAGTCAATGGGAGCTAGGTACTTTCTTACAAGCGGAGTAAAGGCGTGAACTTGTAACCCCCCATAGAGAGAAGTTATGTCGTAGACAAGCAAGACAGACAGCACGAGAAAAAAATGGTGTCCCCTCCCTAACCACTCCCACCACCTTTTTTCCTGTTGACACTACTAATATGTAAAAAAAAAAAAAAAAAAAAAAAAAAAAAACTGTGGTGTTGCACAAGTACGAAGAGCGCGCCACATATATTCACCTCGCGCTGCCGTGCAAGTAAACCGAAGTCGGCTGTCCGCCTTACTCACAGCTATCCTTACACTATCGTTCCATTTCATATCGCTCTGCAATGTTACGCCTAGATATTTGAACGACACTACAGCATCAAGACGCTCACTACTAATGCTGTATTCGAACATTATGGGATTCCTTTTCCTTCTCATGTACATCACATTACATTTTTCTATATTGAGAGCTAGCTGCCATTCTTCACACCAACTAGAAATTTTAGCTACCATTCTTCACAATAGCTAGTAATTTTGTATAAGTCATCCTGTATGCTATTAAAGCAGCGACACGACACCCTCCCATAACTACGGTCGGGAGTTCGAATCCCCCTTTGGGCATGGATATTTGTGCCGTCCTTAGTTGTAGGTAGTTCATAAGTAGTTTGTAAGTATAGGGACTGATGACCCCGTAGTTAAGTCCCTTAAGCTTAAAAAACATTTGAACATTTGAACCCTCCCATACACCACTGCATCATCAGCAAACAGCCTCAAATTACAACTTTCACTGTCCATCAGATTGTTTATATAGATATAATATAATAGCGGTCCTATCACGCTCCCGTGGGTAACGCTGTACGATACACTCATCTCTGATGAACACTCGCTGTCGAGAACAACTTACTGCGTTCTATTACTTAGGAAGACTTCCAGCCACTCACAAATCTGTGAACGTATTCCATCTTGACAGCAACACTTTATTTTACTGAAACATGGCGTCTGGAATTGTTACGTGACATTCGTCGCCCAGATTTATTTCTCTGGCATACGTCATCTTGTTTTCTGTTTTTTATTATATTCTTCTTACAACTTACGAGTGGTCATTTCAGAGCAGTGGCGCACTGAAGAATGAACAAATACACGTTGTTCATAGGACAATACATTATAATCTAGTGTCTAAAACATCATTTTATCTGTTAGCAACTGACATCAATAGTATTAGAATTAAAGGACGCTGTCGTAGTTGTCGTGATCTAGTAGGTAGTGCGTTACATTGAGATGCTTATGTTCGGTATTTCCTTTGACTTTGCTCCTATAAAGGTATTGCGGCACGCTTATTAATTAAAAAGAGCTGTCTTCTGTACAAGTCTTCCCTCCAGATTGTTCCCTCTATTTCGGGAACATGCCGTGAAATACGTAACAACGAATTGACCACTGCTTTTCTGAAGTATTTGCACATCAAAGGGGAAAATACTGTGAAATGAAATATTCTAAACAACGTGCTGATGTTGATAGTTTCATAAATAAATGAAGCCCTAGATTTCTGTAGAACTGTTTTAGGAATCAAAAGCAAATAAAATGCCAGTGGTGGGTTCTTATTTTTCCTTTTTTTTTATTAATTGAAACTTGTTTCTTCTTCAGGTAGATCTATGCTTGGCGGTCGTTTGTTCACGTTCGCTCGGTATTGTTCGTTGAGAATTTTGCTCAATTTTGGCTCACTTTAGGTTACGGTAGTAACACTGAAATTGGGCCTTTGCGATCGTATTTTGACAGCACGAAATTTAAATAAAAATAACACTTTAAATGAAAGTAACGGAAACTGAATACATGAAAATGTAGAGGAGAAATTTCTCTGCAAATTTCTTCAATTATGTTTCTTTCATATCTCCCTTCGTTTCACTGATATTTGCAAAAATAACGGTGATTTTATGACGTCTTTCTATCTGTCTGTCCATAACGTGTTCCCACTTTTTCAGTCAGAGGGCAGCATCTTCCTTTCCATATTCTTTGGACAAACATACGTTATTAACACTAAAAAGAAGCCGTTTGTAATGTAATTGTAATTGCAAACGAACCGTTCATCCAAAACGAAAATTGAACAATCGAATTTGTAGAGGAGAATATTTCCTACAACTCCCCTGTCTTAGTTTCTTTTTATTTTAGTTATTTATTTGTTTTTATTTTTTGTATCTGGCATTGTTACAGAGATATTTGCCAAAATAACGGCGATTTGACGATGTCTGTCTGTAACGTGCTTCCACTTTTTAGGTCAAACGATGCGCACCAAATTTTACTGACATAATTGTTGGCCACCAGAGACCAGACTTTCCAATATTTCGAACGAAAAATACGTTACTAACACCAAAAGAAGCCGTTTGTAATACAATTTTAATTGCAAATAATGCGTGCATCTACAAGAAAATTCAGTAACCTAAATTGTAGAGGAGACAATTCTCTACAACTTTGTTCTCTTATATATATCTTGAGAGATATTTGGAAAAATAACAGAGATTTGACCACGTCCATTGATTTTACGAAAACCAGCCGTTCGTAGATGTCACCTGACATTCCACTCCCAGAAATCTGTCTGGAATACGCCTTCTTACGTTGCGTATTTGATTATTCTCTTATTACAACTTTGACGTTGGCATTTAAAAGCTACGGTGCACTGAAGAATTACGTTAAATGATAATCTATTGTGTAAACCACTATCAGTTAACAACTGCCATCAATAGTACCAGATTGAAGGACGAATTTTGTAATTGTTCGCCCTTAGTTTATGCCGCGCTTAGTATGGCTTAGCGCGCTCGTAACGCTACACGCTCTCTGTAACAATAAAGATGAGCCAAATATGCAATGAACAACCAAGAACAAAATGATCGAATGACCGCAAAAGATAAATCTGTCTGAAGGGAAAAAATAGTGTTGTGGGTAGCGGGTTGAAAAAAAAAATAAAAAAAAATAAAAAAAAAAAATAAATAAATAAAAAAATCTTAATATTTAGAGTTGTGCATATGTAAGAATATTCCCTCTGAAATGCGCGTTTGTTCTATTTCGTGAACATACCGTGAAATACGTAACAACGAATTGAACAATGCTCTTCTGAAGCATATGCACGTAAACTGCGAGGATACTGAAATAATGAGTATTCTGAACAACGTTTCTGATACAGGTAGTTTCGTATATAAAAGAAGTCCTAGGTGTCTGTAACAAGTGTAGTTCCTGAATGAAATGGAAAGGAAATGTATACACTGAAACAAATTACTTTGCATTTTTTTTTCTAGGCAATTATTCACTTTTTATGGAATATACTGGATGTCATTAATTAGAATCAAAGTATCTACTAAAATGTTTTTCTTTCATATGGTTGCTATGGACGCCTTTAACGTAGATGGTATCATCTTTCCTGAAGTTCAGATATGACTTCGTTAATGTTACTTTGTTCTGCATTAAAATAAATAGCAAATATAATACTTGAAACCGTGATGACGTTCTCTTTTACAGCTAAAATCACAAACGGAATAAGTGCGGTAATACTGATTTCCACATAAATGTAGTACTTAATATATATACAAAGCTAGTACTATCATTACGTCTATACGAAAGTCATTGTAACATATCTCCCTAGTTTATGTTCAAGTTTACAATTCGTTGGTATGTATTTCATGGCATGTTCTCCAAACAGAACAAATGCACTTTTCATAGAAAATGCTGCTACCTGTGAACAAGTTGGAATATTGCAGAATATAGTTGTGTTCAGTTATCAAGAGTGTACGAAAACATTTTAGGAAGCAAGAGGCCGGTCGCCGTGGCCGAGCGTTCTGCGGCGCGCCAGTCATGGTCTACACAGCCACTATAATCGGGGATTCGAATCTCCCCCTCGGGCATGGATATTTGTGCCGTCCTTAGTATAAGCTAGTTCACAAGTCGCTTGTAAGTTTAGGGATTGATGATACCATAGTTAAGTCCCATAAGCTCTTCAACCATTTGAACATTTCTTTTTTTTTTTTTTTTTTTTTTTTTTTGGAAGCAAGATGGAAAAAATTGTCAGTATAATAATGTTTGTTCATGTTCGTTCTGGATTGTTCGTTGAGAATTTTACTCAGTTTTTTATTACATATGGCGTTGAACCAACCGTGACACGTCACGTCGTGAAGAGAAGGTCGTGATCTAGAAGGTTACTGGCTGGCTGATGGGGCACAGCTCAGTGTCTCACTGCGGCCAGGCAATGAGCTACGCGATCACGACCTTCTCTGCACGAAGTGACGTGTCCCGGTAGTGCACAGGCCTTCTCTTCAGACGGAGTTGGTTGGACCCGCTTTCCTTTTTCTCTCTTTTCATTGGTTCTTCGGTTTTATCGGTACTTTGGGGACGTTGGTTTGTTTTGTTCTGTTTTGATCGCTTCGTAGATCACTCAGTTTTCTCGTTACAGAGGGATTTGACCGAAAGTGCTGAGCTACCGCGCTCCTGCAGATTTCGGACCACCATTTAACATGTTCGTACATCACAAACTAATTCCTAACCCATTATGCTATGGAAAACAGCTGCGAGAGTAATCTGTAATTGTCGTACCATCGATAGTAGATGCTAACTAACTAACATTAGATTATAATTCATTGTCCTAAGAATTACGTTTTTGATAATTTTCAGTGCACTATTTCAAATGACAATGCTTCAGTTATAATAAGAAAATCATCAAGTAGAGAAAGCAAAATGATGTACAAAAAGGGAATTTTTGGGCGAGGGATGAAAAGTGACCCATTTACGAACGCCAAATGTACGCTGTGTTCCATCTAGGCTATAGTCACTCATCCGAACGCCAAATGTACGCTTCGTTTCTTCCAGCCTATTGTCATGTGTAACCAGTACAGGCAAAGAAAATAAACTTTGAACAAACTGCCAAGGCAAGAAGGTGATAATATTTTAACGGAAAGGTATAATGAAAATGTGGGAGAGATATTAAAGTAATAGTTTAAAAAGGTAAAGTTAAAAAAAGAGTATGTTTGTCGAAGCTAAACTCAAATATCATATCAATTTGGCTGTTAGTTAAAATACGGTCAGAAAGAATATTACGTGTTGGGTGCATAGACATTATCACAATAGTATAGTCGTAATCGTATTACTACAATTTTTTATTATTTACATTATTATTTTTGTCCGAAATGTTTGCAAAAAATATAAAACTACAAATCTAAACTGTGCCTTCATATACGTCTGAGTGATTTTTTTAAGTACAGATATCCTTGAACCTTCTATCTTCTTCTCTTGTGTCACCGTTTCTTCGGTCTCATCGGCCTGATTGGTTTAGTTTGTTTACATTTGATCGTTTCGTCGTTGACTCAGTTGTTTCATTACAGCGATCGTCGATCACTTTGACCGAGCACGCTGACTTACCAATCTGACCGAACGCTCTGAGCCACCGGGGCCGGCAAGTTTCGAACTACCGTCTAAAATATTCGTGCATCACGAACTCAACCGCTGCCCATTACGCTACGCAGAAAAGCTGCGACAGTAGTCCTTAATTCTCGTATCGTCGATGGCAGGTTCTATCTGCTAACATGGCATTTTTAGACATTATATTTTAATTCATTCTCCTAACAACGACGTGTTTTTGATAATTGCGCCATTTCTTTGAAATGACAAAGCTTGAGTTATAATAAGAAAATTATCAAATACAGAAAGCAAGATGGCGTATACAAAAGAGAGATTCGGGCATGTTTCGGACGAGGGATGTAACACGTCTGATTTCTGAACGTCAAATGTAGAGCATCTCCTATAAACGAACCAAACATGTGGACTATGGTGGTTATTATTTTTCTTTTTATTGTTTTCAATTTGAACAAACATCCATTTTATATCAGACTGTCTACCAGCACATGACTTTCTTTATATGTGCCATCCAGTACACCAACCAGATTTTATGTGGAGCACCATAATAAGGAGTAAAATTTCAATGAGACGAGATGATGACACCATAAATTGTAGAAATCGGTCTTCTTGAATACATAGAATAGATATTGCGATCTTAGCATCTATCCTATTTATAGAATAAGATCATTCCTTAATATGAGTAAATTAAGTGATAATGAAAATGTAGGAGATATATAAGAATAATTGTTTAGAGTTAAAAGTTAAAAAAAAGAGTATATTCTCAAAGCCAAACTCAAATACCAAATCATTTTGGCAGATTGTTAAAACACGGCCAGAAAGAATATTACTTTTTTTTTTTTTTTTTTTTTTTTTTTTTGCATAGATATTGTCATAATGGTGTCGGGGCCGGTGGTCTTGGGGTACAGCGCTCGACTGGAAACCGAAGGGTCCCGGGTTCGAAACCAGGTTGGACCTAAAATTTTTTCAGTCTTCACTTTAAACCATCCTTCACCTCGCAACGATGTGAGGAGTCGCCAGAAACGACACGTGGTTCGGATTCCACGTTAAGCTGTAGGTCCTCTTTCCCCGGTTGGATATCTGGGGTAGGCTAGGGACACGCAAGTCGCGGAAGTGGCGTCCAATCGAAAGACTTGCACCAGGCTAATGAGCCACACAAAATTATTAATTATTATTATCATAATAGTAGAGTTGTAATCGTATCGTCCATCAATTTTTATTACTCATATTTTTGTTTTATGTGTCCGAAATGTTTGCAAAAAATCATAAATCTACAGGCAAATTCAAAGTGGATCGCATAACACGCTAGTGTGATTTTTTATTACAAATGGAATCTTGATTAGAAATAGAAGACAAAATGAGTGCGTAAATCGGTGGAAGTTTAGTACGTGGGGTATTTGAACAGCTCTATCTGTAAGGCTTGCACGATCACGTATTATATGATTTTATTCTGCGAGAAGGTACATCCTCCTCGCCGTACGTTCACCTGTTCCCTCCGCTTTTCTCTGGCCACTTCCTCCTGCCTCAGTCCCTGTACATCTCATCTTCCCTATACCTCTCTTCGCCTATCCGCTATCTATGAGTAATGTAGTATACTTGCCAACTTTCAATTTGAGTGATGAAACAGTATCGATGTTATAAACAGTTACTCTGCGCCACGCACGATACAGCGACTTACAAGTGTGAATGACTTCTCCATCAAAAGATATGTATATGTCCCAAGTTTAATGGAGATCTGTAAAACGATAATTAAATCTATTGATCACTTACATGATGTCGAAATCTATTGCAAGGTACTCTCTACTATCATTTTGATTGTGGAGCGTGAAAACCTTCTCGACAAAAGAAGTATAGAAATGTGCCAAATATAATGGTGATCGGTGAAACCTAATGTGTCGACCTGTTGTCTGATTTGATAGGGAGTGCACTTAAATTTGTGATTCTTGCGAATTTTTCGGTTTCGTCGACTTTGCTTTGTTAATTATTCCAAAGATATATATCCCAATCCATCGTCCGTATATTTACCGATATTTGTGTTAACTGAAAAACCCATTTAAAAAGACACATTGAGGTTTTGTCACATTTTCCGATAGATTTTGGGAAATTTTCTTTAATCGAAGCATTGTCCCGAGGTTTACGAAAACAACAATGGAAAGGGTACGAAATCAGCCGATATATTCTCATATGATCTTACAATGTTGCAGCAATTGATTTGTAATTCATATATGATATATATTAGTGCAATGCTTTTACTTCCCTCTCAACTCTCACTCCAAACAACCATGCTGCGTAAGTTACCCCGAATATCCGTAGAAGAGCTAAATAGAGCTCCCTGGTCTTGTTCAAAAACTAATTTGTGTAAAGCGTCATACACTCACTCACACAATGATGAGGATCGTTTATGTGAACAGGAATGTGATACTAGTTCGATTTTACACGGAGTGTGCGAATGAACTTGCCTCCTTTCTAGCAGCGGTGTAGCAAAAGTCTGTAGAGGAACTAAATGTTCCCAAGGATTGTAAGAGAGCACAGGTTATTCTCGTATGTAAGAAGAGTCATTGATAAGGCGAAAAAAACTATAGGCAGAAATCTCTGACATCGGTTAAATGCAGAAATTTTAAACACTTTTTATCTTCGAATATTATATCATTTCTGTTTACCGGAACTGTCCATTGTAGGAATAAACATGGTTTCCGAAATTAACCATCACGTGAAACACAACTTGCGCTATTCATCCACAATATCCAGAAAGCAGTTGATGCAGGGCTCTATGGCGTGTTTCTTGTGATACGCATGGCGTTAGATACCGTTCCACACCGTCGTCTGATGTTCAAAGTGCGAACATATGGAATATCAGATCAGTTGTGGACTGGATTGGCGCGTTTCTAAATAACAGAGCGCAGCAGGTAATACTCAATGGAGCGAAGTCTTCACACGTTAAAGTGATATCAGGGGGTCCCAGGGGAGTGTTATAGGACCTTTGGTTTTCACAGTATGTAAAAATGGCCTCGTAGATAACACCGGAATTTCAGTCAGGATAATGCTGTTCTTTATCAAGACTGGAAAATGGTATAGAAATATGGAACAATCTGCATCGTATCGATGGATGGGGTAGAAATTGTCAATTGAGGCTCAACGTAAACCAGTTAAAGTTCTCCGTTAGCTTAGAAAAAAAGGTCCATAATTATATAACTATGCGATAGCAGAACGCCTACTGGAAGAAGTTACTTCCATAAAATAACTGGGGGTAGACATAAGGAGCGATTTAAGAACGATCATATTACATTCGTTATGTACCAATAAGCCAGACGCAGTTTCAATGGAAGAATCCTCAGAAAGTGTAGTACGTCAACAACGGACGTTAAAAAACAGAGCGGCCGAGCGCGTCGAGGCGCAATGCTACGATGCGCGAGGGCGTTCGCAGTCGGGGGTTCGAATCCTTCCTCGGGCATGGAAGTTTGTGTCGTCTTTAGTATAAGATAGTTCATAAGTGGTTTGTACTTTTAGGGACTGGTGACTCTTGGAGTGAAGTCCCTTAAGCTTAACAAACATTTGAAGAAATTTTAAAATGTTTTAGGGACTTGTGACCCTTGCAGTTAAGTCCCTTAAGCTTAGCAAACATTTGAACACATGTAAAACAACTCTAGATGGGCTGTCGCTTGAGTAATGCTCATCAATGTAGGATCCGTGCCAGGTAAGGTTAATAGAAGATGTAGAGAAGATCCAACGGAGAGTAGCAACACTTCGTTACGGGCTTCTTTAGTAAGCATGAAAGCGTCACAGAGATGATTAAGAAACTCCGGCGGCAGACGCTGCAGGAGAGGCGTTCTGAATCGCGGTACCAACTTATTTCAAAGTTCCAAGACCAATCGTTCCATTAACTTTCAAACAGTAAACTGCTTCCCACTACGTATATCTCGCGAAGCGACCACAAGGATAATATCAGAGAGATTACGGCCCACACAGAGGCATACAGGCAATCATTTTCCCGCTAACTATGCGCGACTAGACTAGGAGGAACTGACAATGGGTCGCAAAGTACCCTCCGCCACACACCTTGAGGGGGACTGCGCAGTACGAATGTAGATGTAAATGGTCGTATCGTATATCTCTGACACAACACTGACGTCAGCTTTGTCTCTTCTGAATACGCGTCGTGCGCGGTAACGCACTGGCTTTTGTTAGTCTCGACGCTTGCGAGTTGGTCATGCATTTCAGACCCTCTTCTGTGTACCGCCCTATAGTGACCAACGTTTTGGGTGCCCATAACAGTGTGCCTCAAGTGTAGGCCCAGAGGTGGTTCTGGCAGTGGCGGCCGGATATTGCGCTTACAAGTGCTTTATGGCACGGGGCGCGCGCTATAACTCGCCGCGAGTGTCGCACGCGCGCCCATGCCCGCGCGCCGCGGTGCGCTCTGCGCAGCCCGGCCTGCCCGCAGAACACAGTGGAACTGCGTCCGAAATACCGCGGGAGACGCCGCGCCGCCCAGCGCGCTTCTACGGCGCCGTTGGGGTCGGCCGTAAAATTTTATCCGCCGCCGCAGTGTTGCGTTCTCCACTGTGGGAAGCCGAAAAAGACACCGACGGAGGGGAAGCCCCTGCGAACTGGTTGGTGACGTTCGGGTGTATCCCAGCTTCAGTCTCAATGTTATTGACTGGAATAGGTATAGCATTCAGTTTATTTTAATTCAACAGTTTCGTGACCTGCGTGTTCCGCATACACATTTATTTCCCTCTGTGTCCCGTGGCATATGAGAAGCTCTGTTTTGTGTCTCGAAAAAATGTTCAAATGTTTGTATAGCTTATGGGGCTTAACTACGGGGTCATCAGTCCTTAAACTTACAAACTACTTATGAACTAACTAAGACTAAGGACGGCACAAATATCCATGCCCGAGGGGGGATTCGAACCCCCGACCGTAGTGGCCGTGCAGACCGTGACTGGAGCGCCTCAGTCCGCTCGGCCACCGCGGCCGGCTTTGTGTCTCGTTTCCGCCGGTTGTAGGCGGTGTCGGTGACCGAGTAGAAAGAGACCGACACAGGAATAAAGGATGCACGCGTGTGCAGGTACGGAGGTGACCAGCCAGTGGGACAGCAGAAACTAGAAACACTAGAGTAAATTAGAACGAGATATATATTTCATAGAGACTTAGTAATACTTAACTTTTAGATAGTTCAGTACTGCAGAATGGTGATACATAGTTGAAGTAGATAGAGGCCTGCCTACTGATGATTTCTAGTGCCTTTCCGATAGCCAAGTCTTAACTGGTGCCTATCTGATTCCCAAGTGTTAACTGGTTCCTGTCTCAGTCCCAAGTGAACGATGCAGTTCAGTGGTGGCCACGAGCGGAGTTGTAGCAGAGGGCGCTCGTGGCTGACGTCGTAAGAACGCCGCGCCGTGCGTGCATGGCGGCGAGCGGCGTGATGCGCACTTTATACTTGTGCGACACCACACTCTGTGTGTTGGGTTCACAGTGCGTTCGATATCGATCAGGTGTGCCATTCGAACAATAAGTGGAGGGTCTTATTGAATCCATCATCGGTGGTGGAAACGGGACAGTGGCTGGTCAAGAGTCTGAAGGTAGCAACTGCCGTAAGTGTAATGAAATATTTATTCTATTACAACCAGTTTCGGCATTTCACTATGCCATCTTCAGATCCCTACATCGAAGCATGATATCCAAAAGTAGGAATACTAAACTGGATTCGTGGATTACGTAGTTGCTGTTGTTGTTTCCAACTAAGAGAAGTAATCCACGAATCCAGTTTAGTATTCCTACTTTTGGATATCATTCTCCGATGTAGGGACCTCAAGATGCCATACTTTTGGATATCATGCTCCGATGTAGGGATCTGAAGATGGCATAGTGAAATGCCGAATCTGGTTGTAATACAATAAATATTTCATTATACTTACGGCTGTCGGTACCTCAGTTCTTTCAGATTAAGTGGAGGGCGTAACGCCTATATATAACACTGACAGGAAGAGCACGGCATTCGTCAGGGATCACCTGAAGATGGCAACGTGTCAGTTTGCCGAAATATCGTGGAGAAATTACGACATGACCCGACCGAACACCCGATAACTGTTTAAATTATGTGTCTTGCCTTTCAACAGTTTTACGTTTTCTTCCTGCAACAGATGACACCAGTGCAGTTCATGAAGGTTCTTGTTTCCATTTTTTTTTATTTTAATTTGCTTGCCTCTGAATGCATCTCCAATAACATGCGTTCTTCTTTTAACAATCGCGTTTTGTTTCATTCCACATCGTTTTACACCTCACATCATGAACTACCGACTTCTTGCACGCAATTCACGGCCGTTTCTTCTATCTACGTAAATTATATTTGTTCTTCTTTGCACTTTATGGAATTTACGATTCTTTGCTTTTTACTACCCAACGTAGCATCAGAAAATATATTTCAATAATTTTCCTCTCTGGGTGGGTATATTATTAGTAAAGGATAATATGAATGTATATTGTGAGGTAGAAACAAACAGATTTGTGGACGAATTTATTGATACAGCATTTTAAAATTAGCTCATTGCTTTATGCTTATCGGCAGTATAGGTGTGATATAATACCTTCTGTCCTTTGTTCATATTTGTGTCCATATTTTTTTCATTTCTACACGTTGCACTCTGCTGAAGTCCAGTACCACCATACAGAGAAATATGCTGTTAATAGATGGTCACTTAAATGTTATATTTGCTTTTTGACGTTACCAAAGTAAATTTTCATTTTGATACTAGATCCGCTTCGGCTGCAATTAACCTTTATTTGAAAAAGCACTACCGTTTCCGCGTCCTGTAGACGCATCATCAGGTGCTTAAAATACCTTAGAAAAACATGTCTGCCATTTAGCCTTCCCTGGCGTTAACGTAAAATTTAAAACAATTAATAGCTTCTTAATTTTACGTCCTCATTAAAATATAAAACTTGAACGCTGTTGCGTTAGTCATTTTATATTTTTATTTTATTTTTATTTTGGAGGTTCAGGGCAGTTGAAACCGTGCCATATGGAAGCGGTGTTGGCGCGGCACTGGCCGAGGCAGTACTGCACCACCAAAATATTTTTAAAAAGTTGACTAACGCAAATTTGGTAGATTGGATCCTTAAATCTTCAGTGAATGGCTTACTCTAAATGTGAGGGACCTGAACATCACGGAACTACTTATTAACTAAATCCAGATAATTCACAAATATTCAGGGGTAGATTACTTTTCCGTCTCGCGCTTACGGTAATTAAAAAGTAGTTTCTCACCAGATGCGTTCTGCTAATCTATATCTACATGGAATACTCTGCAAATCACATTTAAGTGCCTGGCAGAGTGATCATTCATTCATCCTTCATTAAAGATGTACAAGGGAAAAACCATTAATAAGTGGTTACAATAATTTCTGTGTATGGAGGTCATGGAAACACCCAAAAAGTGAATTCACATGTGCTTCGTACTGAATAAAATCGAAGCGCTGCGTGGAGTGGCCATGCGCACTGTGACGTTATGCTCCGATGCGCGAGGCCGTTCCCTGTCTGGGGTTCGAATGCTCCCCCGGGCATGTATGTGTGTGTTATCTTCATTATAAGGTAGTTTATAAGTAGTTTGTACGTTTAGGGACTGATGGCCCTCCAGTTAAGTCCCATGAGCTTAACAAACATTTTAACATTTCTGAAAATCGAAGTACGCATAGGATTTTTTTTTTTAAATTACCAAGAAATCTAGCTTTCGAGGACGTTGTTCATCCGTGAACCTGAACGAAAAATAACTTCTTACTAATGCTATTTAGAGAAATAAATTAAATTTCAGGAAGAAAAACATTGCAGTTTGCCGGAAAACATTGTAATTCTGGCCGCGGTGGAGTAGCCGAACGGTCTAAGGCCTCTCGCTGCGGAGCGCGCGGTTGCTCGCCATGGAGGTTCGAGTCCTCCCTGGGGCATGGGTGTGTGTGTTGCCCTTAGGTTAGTTTACCTAGGTTTAAGTAGTTTGTAAGCTACGGACTGATGACCACGCAGTTTGGTCCGATAGATTTACAAACATTTGAACATTTTTGTAATTCTGTCGGAGAAATCAGTGGATCAGGAAGAGTAATTGAATGGATTGGACAGTGTCTTGAAAGGAGTATTAACAATAACAAGAGCAATAGAAGGGTAATCAAAAGTGGTCTAAGAATATCAAGCGATGCTGGAGGAATTGGGTTAGGTACTTAGTCAATAAAAGTAGTAAATGAGTATTGTTATTTAGGTAGCAAAATAACTTATGTTTGCAGAAGTAAAAAAGGTTAAAACGCAGAAAGGCTATGGAAATAAAAACATTTCTGAAGTATCGAAATTTAATTTTAGGGAGTACTTTCTGAAAATATTTGTCTGGAGAGTATTGTACGGAAGGAAAACGTGGACGATGAGGAGTTCAGACCGAAAGATGATAGAAGCATTTAATGTAGTGGTACAGACAAATACTGATGATTAGTTAAGTAAATGGCACAATTAATGAAAAGCCGCTGAACGGTATTGAGAGGAAAGAAATTTCTGCCATATCTGATCTAAGAGAAGGGATCGTATACACTCTGAGACATCGAGGAATGCTCAATTCAGCTTTGGAGGAAAATCTGTGGGTTAAAAATCAGAGTGTAAGACCGAGATGAATACAGTAATCAGGTCCAAAAGGATGTAGGATGCCATTCTCATTCAGAGATGAAGAAGCATGAGCAGCAAAGGGCAGCATGAAGAAATACACAAAACCAGCCTTTGCACTTAGGACTCAACATGTCGACAGAGAGTGAGAAATGAATATCGTTCTGTCTGACGTAGTGAACAAATAGGGAGTAGTTGTTGAATTATCACAATGATTCACATGACACCAAAAATGTATTTAGTGGTTTACATCATTGAGGAGTCAGCTATTCTCCCAAATAACTGTGTCGTCTTTACACAATAGCCGTGCGGTCTGGAGCGTTACGTTACGGATCGTACAGCTTCTCCCGTCAGAGGTTCGAAACCTCTCTCGGGCATAGATGTGTCTGTTGTTCTTAGGTTAGTGTAACTTAAGTAGTTTGTAAGACTAGGGACTGATGACCAACGTAGTTTTGTCCAATAAAATTACAAACATTTGAGCATTGGATTTTTGCACAATATTTCGACAACGTAAGTCGATACATTCATCAGGCACTACCAGAGATTCAGGGAATCTCATATAGCTCCAGGTGATAGAATCGAGTTACGGTTGTCAAAATCACGTACGAGAACGACGCTGATATCATGCGGCATAAACTATACCTCGATGATGTCATGAGATCGCATCGCGTGTAAAACCTTATAGTTCTTTCATGAATAAACATTGACTTGCTTTTCCCGTGTGTTGGGCACTTGGCGTCTACACAATCTGCCGGGCCATGAAATTATACGATGCAGTGAAAGTCCTTCTTCTCAATGTACTTTCTTTGAACTTGCAATTCTCTTAGAGCAGGTATGGGCTTTAATATCCTATGACCATTTCTGTAGTGAAATGTCAACTAGTGTAAATCGATCCTACGACTGATGAGAGATGATTTTGTAATGACGTTACATTTCGGTTATTTATTTGCCGTTTTTCTGTGCAAAGGATACAAATGACTGAACTATATAAAAGAAGTATGACAAATTTACTGATTTAAGTTGTTCGTATTTTGTAAGCAGCAGGCCATGCTCTAACAAGGAACAGAAGGGAGGCAGCAGGGAAATGCGCCTGTTGGAATACAAAAATGGCGAACGTGCTGCTCTTTAAAACATTCTGGCAGGAGAGTTGGGAACGAGCGACCTCATTGCTCATTCAGCCTTTCTCATCTGAACTTTTAGCATTCGAAAAAATTGTGTTTTTTGTGCTGAAATAAAGTAGCAGACGGTCAGTGACGGTGGAATAGAAAAGAAATTGTGCCACTGGGAGAGATGGACGCTGGAAATAACTGCGAGGGACAAAGGGTGTGGCAACAGTGATAGCAGTGGCCGTAAAAGAGAATGAGAGAAGGATACAGATAGAAGAAAAAAAAGAAAGGCTGTAGTATAAATGGAAAAGGGTGGATTGGGGACCTCCTCCCTTACCCGACCGGCGAACATCAGCACAATAAAATTTTCCCTGCTACCCATACACGTACCCACATAATTTGCATTGAGCAGCTTTCATGTTTTGTTCATCTACATCTGCATCTACCGAAACAATGTGAAAATCATATTCAAGTGCATCTCGTAGAGTTCATCGAACCACTTTTATGATATTTCTTTTCCGTTCCAGTCTGTAAAAGCGACAAGTGGAAAGGAACACATTTAGATCTCACTTCTCTTTTATGATACAGGTTTCTCCATACGAAGGTCTCTGCTAACAAAATATGCTGGCATTTAGAGCAGAAAGTTGGTAAAAGAAATGTTGAAAATAAATCTCGCCGCAAGAAATAATACTTTTCTGTTAATGACTTCCTACCAAAGTTTGTGCATCATTCCCGTAAGTCTCTCTCCGTTGTCTCAGAATAATATCAAACGAGCTGCCCTTCTCCGAACTGTTTCTATATCCTCCTTCAGTCCCACTCGGAGGGGATTCCACAATGAGCAGATATACTCCTAAATAGGACGGCCTGGTGTAGTGCAGGGAGTTTCATAAGTAGAACTGTTGTATTTTCTAACTGTCTGACCAATGGAATGGAGTCATTCGTTGGGCTTCCCTGCATTACTTACGTGTTCTTTAAAACTAAAATTGTTGGAAATTCAATACCCTGCGTTTTTATTGGAATTGACGGCTTTTATATTTGACTGATGCGTCTTGTAAATGAAATTAAAAGGATTTCTTTTAGTGTTCATATGTTCACTCTTAGGTCAATTTCCATTTTTTGTACCATGCAGATATCTATATCGTATTGCAGTTGCTTTTGATGTTCGGGTGAGTTTACTAAGCGATAAATAACAGCATCATTCGCGAACAGATCAAGAGAGCTACTCACATTGTCTCGTTAATCGTTCATAAAAATAAAGAACAGTAGGGATACTATATCACTCCCCTGGGAAACGCCAGGTATCACTTCTGTTCTACTCGATGTCTTACCGTCAATTACAGTGTAGTGTGTCCTTTATGACAGGATATTATGAATCCAATTTCCTATTTCAAGATTCAAAACTCCGACATAGATCTCGGCACAAAGCATTATGACAGTGTATAATGTAAATGATGTTGCCGCTCCACTCCCAGAAGAACGTCAGATTTTTGGTACTGGTCACTTCAGCAAAGAAATCAGAAAAGAAAATTATATCCAATAAAAATGGCTCAAAACACCCTTAGCACACATTCGCTTTCGATACTAATAAGTACTTCTCTGCTACAACAAGCTCTTTGTCTTCCTTTTTCTGAGAGGAAATGGTAAGGACTAAAACCAAAACAAGAACCGGCGGAGATGTACGGGATGAGATGGGTTAGACAATATTACAGATAAATAACACCTCATAGCTCGTACGGCACGAATTATTCAGCCAAGTTAACTTGACTTTGTTCACGTTTTTCCAGTAAGGATCAGCTGTATCGAAACAACCACATTGTACAGACGACTCGGGCAAAATATACTATATTCGTATGCCAAACTTTTCTTCAGAAGAGTGAACATGTCGATTGGATTCGTCAGTATGCTCCCTGGACGGTCTTGTACTGGCACTGTTCTTTTCACAATGTGTTACGATTTGAACTGGAGAGGATTCATTTGTTGAGGGAACATGGAACACGATTTTGGATTCAAAAAATTGTGGAAGAAAGAGGAGACAGACGGAGGGGACAGACGTTATAGTGATCACACGAACATCCCTTAATGAAATTTTACGGGCGAATCGACAAAGCTCAACTGGTATCAGTTATAGTGACGAGATGTGTAATCGTGACGCGCTATTGTTGCGATATTCTGTAAGCCCAGACTTAGTACTAATTGACGATGTTGCTTCACCTCAAACAGCGTGGATGGTAGGTATTTCCTTAGAAATGTAAAATTATGCAGCAAGGTGTTGTGAGTTTCCTCTACGTATGTGAAACCCATAGTTCATTTCCGCGTTACATTACGGGGGTGGTGTGCATCACGTCGGCATCGATCAACCTCTGAGACTTAATAGCAATTCTACAGGAAGAAGTGGCTTTACTGATGGGTCAAGTCACACCATGACCCGTTTGTGTCAGGCATGTATAGGTACCAGAGGTTGTGACAACCATACTGAGTGTATTAAGCAGATGTCGATTGCAGGCTACACTTACGTATCTGAAAAAGGATGAAAACGCTTATGTCTACTGTAATGAACATTAATGCTTTATCCGTTCTTTATTATTTGCATTTTTTTCATCTCTAGTGTCACGTGTTAATACTGTGGTTGCGTTGACTTTCCCGGCGTAATGATTGATAATATTCCTCTCGGGTCTGCAGCCGGATAAAATCGTCAACTAGACTCGATAGTTCGACAGACCAACTAGCTGCCATCTTCAGCTGATGTTATCTGGCTGTATACCCGAAAAGAATATTATCACATTTTATAATGTTTTAATTTTTTTCAATAAATTCAACTTTGTACAACTTCTTGTTTATTTAATTTAGATACAAGTTTATTTTTCGTATTTGCGTTTTCTTTGAGCTTGTGTTTCTTATAAGATTAATAGAAGTATTGTCTGTAATAGTCTTATCTATTAAATGCGTTTCCTGGCGATTCTACCACATAGGATAACGACAGTAATGATAACCAGTAACTAGAAATTTTAACGTGCCTTCCTGTTTATGTCACTAAAAAAACCTTACACTCTGGAAGATATTCTTATTTTAAAAATGGCTAAGCATATATATGCTTCCATTTTTATAAACAGCACGTGTTTTCCTATCTTTCCGTTGAGTATTTTCCTAGGTGATGGTTAGCAGCTTTGAAACAAATCTCCTTTTCTACTCCAATGAAGTTACGAAACGATCCATAAATGTATGAAATGAAATAAATTAATCATCGCTGACAATAGTCATTGCTGTCTCTGGTGTATGAAAATAAAGCAAATGCAACGTGAAATTAGTTTCTTACTGTATTCAGTACCGTGAAATTAATTTTACATTAGCTATTAATAATCAGTACACTATTGACGTAGGGTTGTCTATGATTACGACTGCTTTATGAATAAACCAATTTCGCAACGCATACGTTAAGTAAACTACTGTATGGAGTTCTGTAATTCTCTTAATGCGTTTTATATTCAAGAGATGTACGAAATAATAGAACTGTAATAGTCAAACAATAATCACTGCAAAAAGTTTTAAATAAAATCCGAAACTATTTGCTCAGCGTGGCAACCTCCCCCTTTTATAACTGCGACGCAAGCGATGTTTACATTAGCATCACAAATTAAACCTTTAATAGACACCAGCTGGTGCAACAGAATTTTGCATCCGACCTCCACATACAGCTATATCTATCTCAGCTCGGACAAAAAATTAGTAACTGACCTCTGATGTACACATTTTAATTTGTTAATGTTATAATTAATGTCAGATAATGTAAAATGAAACACTCTGAATATAGATACCTTGATTATTTTTACAGGTTTTAGAATTAAAACTCGATAAAACAATACATAGATTTAGGATATCCGGAACGCGACAAAATATCTGTCGTGTAACTCAGGGCCCATGTATCAGATATTTCAGTGAATTGCCATTGATTCTGAAGATAAATCCGTCTGTTGTTCATGGATTGACACGTATAACAATAACATATCAGTAATTTATATAATTTCAGAGCTTTCATTCGTGTTATGTTAAAAACTAGAGTCATCAAGGTATCGTATGGAATCTTGAATAGGTTCACAGATTTGTGACTGGCTTGAAGACTTCCTAAGTAATAGAACGCAGTACGTTGTTCTAGACGGCGAGTGTTCGTCAGAGACGAGTGTATCGTCAGGCTTGCCCCAGGGGAGTGTGATAGGATCGCTATTATTTTCTATCTATATAAATGATCTGATGGACAGAGAAAGTTGTAATTTGCGGCTGTTTGCTGATGATGCTGTGGTTTATGGGAGGGTGTCGTCTTTAACTGACTCTAATAGCATACAGGATGACTTGGACAAAATATCTAGTTGGTGCGAAGAATGGCAGCTAGCTCTCAATGTCAAAAAAGTGTGAGGTGATGCGCATGAGTAGGAACAACAATCCTATAATGTTCGAATACAGCATTAGTAGTGAGCTTCTTGATGCTGTCGATCGTCGTTCAAATATCTAGGCGTAACACTGCAGAGCGATATGAAATGGAACGAACATGTAAGGACAGTTCCGAGTAAGGCGGACAGCCGACTTCGGTTTATTGGGAGAATTTTGGGAAGATGTACTTCATCTGTAAAGGAGACCACGTATAAAACGCTTGTATGACCACGTCTTGAGTATTGCTCAAGTGTTTGGGACCCACAGCAGATCAGTTTAAAGGAAGACATAGAAGCAGTTCAGAGGCGAGCAGACAGGTTTGTTACTGGTAGTTCGACCAATGCGCGAGTGTCACGGAATTGCTCCGGCAACTCAATTGGGGATCGCTGGAGGTAAGACGACGTTCTTTTCGTGAATTTCTCTTGAGGAAATTTAGACGGACGGAATTTGAAGTTGATTGTAGTACGATCTTGCTGCCGCCTACTTACATTTCGCGTACTGATCACAAAGACAAGATAAGAGAAATTAGGGCTCGTATGAAGACTTATAGGCATTCCTTGTTTTCCTCGTTCTATTTTGGGGTGGAATAGAAAAGGAATTGCCTAGCAGTGGTACAGTGTACCCTCCGCCACGCACCTTACGGTGGACTGCGGAATATGTATGTAGATGTAGATCTTTTTATTCGAGTCGGATGTTACTCTATCTCACTCCTACATCCTTCCACCTCCTACCCCCTCCTACGTCCGTCCACATTCTCCTCCCTTCTCCCTCTGTCCATCTCATCATTCCTCCTCATTTCCGTCTTCTTTTTACCTTTCTATAGAACTCCCACCAGCACCCCAGTCTCTATATCTTCATATCCTCATAACGCCTTTCCTAGTTCATCTCCTTCCACTTTCTCTCCCCATCACACCGTCGCAGCCGTCATACCGCCCTCAAGGTATCTCTTCCAGATTGCTAGGCAGTGTGTGTCACCACTTTGGTTAAAACCAATACAGGGATTTGGGATGATATGTTGAACACATGCATATGCGATGTATGCTGTTCACATTTCTTTTATTATCTTTTACTTAACACTGCGTGACTCGAGATAGGATATAAAATATATCTGTGGAGCCACGATGGTAATAGCATATTTCGTCCTACAGTTTAGACGCATTTCAGTGTTATACAGTTACGTTGCCTTCAGCGGCGTAGGCGGAAATTTCTTAAGAAATGACTTGCGAGTAGAATTAGTAGATAAGAATTGATATTTTCTCACAATATAAGTGTTTATGACGTCATATTTCTGAACTGTGAGTGGTGCAATAGCATAATATTACAGATTATATGAATGGTTCATTTGATTACTGCCTGCAAAAGTATTATGAATATAGTTCGTACTAAAGAATGTATAAAATATGAACCCTGATGTGGAAGTCTTACTCGATAAGCTTTATTAAGCATGACCTCAGTGTACTAAGAGACTAACGTTTTCCATCTACCCTTTCCGAGAAAGGTTCGTAAAGATAGAAAGTATGTGCAAAGTTGGTTGTAAGCTACTAAGTGCTCGTTCTAAAATACTGGATGAATAATGGTACGTGTGACAGTGACTTGTATAACAGAGCATCCTTCTCTATGTAAAAATACATAGGTTTGTAAACTTGCGTGATGACAGTCCAAAGACGTCGACGTCTATTTATTTGAAAATCGACATCTGTGTTTGTTTTCATAAATACAGATAAACATCGGGTTCACCTACTAAAACTTATATTCGATGTTTCGGTACGATAAAAATAAGTTAAATATGTCCAAGAACACGACCCAAGATCAGAAAATAAAAGAAATCGTAAAATTATTTGAATATAAAGTGTGAATCATCAAAATCGTGCGCCAGATATCGAAAGGTGTTTTTCGCTGAAGGATGTGGCCCTATGAAGCATGAAACATGAAATACTAAAGCAGGTATTTATTATTGTACTGTTCATAGCTGCGTCCAGCAGGTGTTGGAGGGACAGAGCACTTTTCACTATTGACGTTGCAATTTTTCACACCAAATTGTCTAGATATGTACAAAAATTAGAAAGCAATGTGTCCTAGTGTAAGATCTATGTCAGAGAGCTGTTTTGACAGCAGGTGTTGTAATTTGAGAAGGGTTAAGCCTTCTCCTGGCAAAGATGACTAAGGTTTTTATTGTTCATGCCTTAGCAAATTAATACAGCAGTTTCTTTCATTTTGCGAACGTGGACCGCTTCGGCAGCAGTGAAAGTTGTACTAAAAGTCTGCCTGGACAAACTGCAGTTGTTTCCAAAAAGAAAAAAAAGAAAAAAAAAGAAAAAAAAGCCTTTAGATGCCCTCATATTTGAGTATTTTTCCTAAGCGCAATATGATTTACCAAGAGCAAGCTGATCCTGTACCTATCCCGTAAAGGAAGTGAGTTTTTAGCTTAACTATACGAGCCTACCATACTGCACCGTAACTTCAATGTCTGGCGTGACATGTCCGCTTGGAAATATTTGCAAAACCTACTCCAACCCCATGGCATTTCAGTTTTAGTGATTTCATCGATGTTTTTGGAAACGTTTCAAAGACAATATTAACATGTGCTACATCACTGTCATTGTCTTTTTAAGAGAGATTCATGCAATAATGGGTATCAAGAAAATGCAGTACCAAAATTACTTGGAATTTACGATTGCTGGAGAGCAATCCTATAGTTTTTTTAGTGGTTACGCCTTGTTTTCTAGCTCTTAAGCCGAAAATCTCAAATAACCGATTTCAAAGTAAATCGTCATTTTCAGATTTACATTATTTCCTGTATGTATCAACTTTGCAGACCTTGTAGTAAAAGAGATTTTCTCGTCAGGCAATAAAATTAACAAAAATATCTCGTCATACTATAAGATGATTTCCGTACCAAGCTTTAAATTAACAGGTTTTGCCTCAATGCATCAAATGGAAAGCGTGACACTTTTTCTATGACTTACAGTGTATACTCTAGCTTGGAGCGCAGAGTTCCCCTGCTAGTACAGCGCCGTGCGTTCGCCGTGTTGCAGTGTCCAAGGCGAAGATCCTGGGAAACTCGGAGCTGTACATCCGCAGCGGGTCGGACATCAACCTGACGTGCGTGGTGCTGGAGACGCCGGAGCCGCCGTCCTTCATCTACTGGTACCAGGGCGGCCAGGTGATCAACTACTCGCAGCGCGGCGGCATCAGCGTCGTCACCGAGAAGCAGACGCGCACCTCGCGCCTGGTGATCGCGCGCGCCGGCCCCCACGACTCGGGGAACTACACCTGCAGCCCCTCCTCCTCCGACTCCGCGTCCGTCTTCGTGCACGTGCTCAACGGTAAGCCCGCGCATGCGCACTGCCTGCACAAGCTGTATGAGGCACAGTCAGCATCATCGACATTACGGCTGACAAAGGGTCTCTTCGCACGTCGCGAGGACCCTCTAATGCAGTTTGTTCTAACGAGGGCAGGGCCATGAAACCGATATGTACTATCAAGAATATCTGCTTTTCATTGCAATAAGAGGTATATGGAGAATGGGAATATCAATCGTTTCATTTGCCAAAGTCACAATTATAGTCAGAAGAATGAGAAGAAGTATATCTAATATTCATAGAATATATGACATCAACTGCAATTGGGCAAAGCTGAAAATGTATACCCAGCCGGGATTCGAACCCAGGTCTCCTGCTTTCTAGGCAGTTGCGTTGACTCCTACACCACTGGGGACACAGTTATCACCTTCCTGCAAGGACTACCTAAGCATGCCTCCCGTCAGATACAAGTTCCCAGCTTCGCCCTGCCCACAGTACTCAAACTCGTAGTTTGAGTACTGTGGACAGGGCGAAGCTGGGAATTTGTATCTGACGGGAGTCGTGCTTATGTAGTCCTTGCAGGTGCGGTGATCACTGTGTCCCCAGTGGTGTAGGGGTCAGCGCAACTGCCTAGAAAGCAGAAGACCCGGGTTAGAATACCGGCTGGCTACACATTTTCAGCTTTGCCCAATCGCAGTTGATGTCATATATTCTGTGAATATTAAAGAATAACAACTGCAGGATCAAACGTGACGTCTGTTCTTTCGGAACAGACTCCACGTGTATATATATATAATATGCCGGTGACGGGCAATGTTCCTACCGTTAGTGGGGACGTGTGGGCAAGTTTGAAGCCCTTATTCTTACGGGTATTAGTTTCATAACTACGAGTTTGAGTACTGTGGGCAGGGTGAAGCTGGGAATTTGTGTCTGACGGGAGGCATGCTTAGGTAGTCCTTGCAGGTGCTGCGATCACTGTTCAAATCAAATGTTCAAATGTTTGTATAGTCTATGGGACTTAACTACGGGGTCATCAGTCCCTAAACATACAAACTACTTATGAACTACTTACGAACTAGGACGGCACAAATATCCATGCCTGAGGGGGGATTCGAACCCCCGACCGTAGTGGCCGTGCAGACCGTGACTGGAGCGCCTCAGTCTCCTCGGCCACCGCGGCCGGCTGTGATCACTGTGTCCCCAGTGGTGTTGGTGTCAACGCAACTGCCTAGAAAGCAGGAGACCCACGTTCCAATCCCGGCTGGGTACACATTTTCAGCTTTGCCCAAACGCAGTTGATGTCATATATTCCATGAATATTAAATAATAATAAATGCAGGATCAGAAGTGACGTCTGTTCTTTCGGAACAGACGCCACATGTATATATAGAAGTATATCTGTTCTGCAATATATATATATATATATATATATATATATATATATATATATATATATATATATATATATTATACAGCGGTACTCGATGCTGCTTCCATACCACTGAGAAAAGTTAAGATTTTTGTAGGTGTCTTATATGGGAGTATGTACACGATCTGATGCAAAGTATCCGGACAATTAGCGGAAAATTATTTACAAGTTAGTGGTGCTTTCCATCGATAATGCTCGAATTCAAAATGTTGTTGACGAACCCTTAAACTTGATAATAGCTTCCACTCTCGCAAGCATACGCTCAATCATGTGCTGAAAGGTTTCTTAGAGATTGGCAGCCCAGTCTTCACGGAGTGCTGCACTGGAGACGGGTATCGATGTATGTCGACTGGCACGAAGTCAGCGTCGCAAGACTTCCCAGAGGTGTTTTCTGGGATTCATATCATGACTATATGCATGCCAGTCAATTACAGGGTGATCATTAACGTGTAACCACTCCACCAATTGCAGTACATTATTAACAGGTGCTCGATCGTGTTGAAAGATGCAAACAGCATTCTCCAATTGCTCTTAACAGTGGGAAGCAATAAGGTGCTTAAACATCAGTACAGGCCTGTGCTGTGATTGTGCCAGAAAAAACAAAATGGGTGCAAGCCCCATCCATGAAAAACACGACCACACCGTAACACCACCGCCTTAGCATTTATCTGTTGGTTTGCCAAACTGTCATAGTAGTTGGAGTGAATCCTGGTGCAGTTTGAGGTTCCTGTGTCATGGTCTGGATAGATGACTGCATATTACACCGTACGACACTCATCAAATGTCGGTAGTCTGTGTTAGTCAACAGACGCGGCCTGTAGGCTTTCGTGCTGTACGTGTTCCACTTCACTACCACATCAAAAACAGTGGACCTAGGGATGTTTATGAGTGTGGCTTCTGACACAAGCGACACCAAATCACTTAATTACTTTCGAAGTCGATGAGTTCCGCGGAGCGCCCCATACTGCTCTCCCACGATGTCTAATGACTACTAAGGTCGCTGGTATGGAGTGCCAGACAGTATATGTCAGTTCAATGCACGTAGTATGAAAACCGTGTACCTTTGGGTGTGTCCCGATATTTTTCATCACTTTGTTCCTGTTGTTGTTGTTGTTGTTGTTGTGTGTGTGTGTGTGTGTGTGTGTGTGTGTGTGTGTGTAGGTGTTTGTATTGGTTTATTTTTGTTGTAAAGCGACCAAACGACTCTCAACGAGAGTTCATAAAAACCATAAAGCAAAAATATGTGTGTTGGTAGTGTAGGTGGGTTTCTAGCGCTGAGTATATATGTGTGTGTGTGTTTGTGTGTGTGTGGGTGGGTGGGTGGGTGAGTGGAGGGTACGGGGGGCTGTGGGGAGAGGGAGGGGATGAGACCAAACAGGTACGCAGTGAACAATGGTACTGGCAGGAAAGCAGCTGCTTTTGATTCTCTGCATTCACTCCAATATGTGTACCTCACTGTCGTTTGTTAGTGCAGGGGAAAACACAGAGGGAATGGAACGTGGAAACAGCAGGTAATGACTGGCGGCTATTATGTCTCGCTTGCTGCTGTGACCAAATCCATTTACCTGATGTCTGTGTGTGTCTGTCTGTCTGTGTGTAGATTGAAGCGCTTGTGTGGCGCTGCAACAGAAGTAGCTGTGAATCTGGGCTGTGGCGGCTGTTGTGTGCTGGAGACACTCGTTGCCTGTGTAGATATCTCCTGTTTTTGTAATTATTGTTTCCATGAAACTCGTGGCAGCTGTGTAGTACAGCAGCTGCAGTGGCGGTGGAAATGCAGCTACGCCGGCTGATGCGAGGGTAGAGCTTCCGTTGTTTGTGTTTATACGTCAGCTGGTTGACATTTTGTATCTGCAGGGTCGCAGCGAGTGGCTGTGCGGCTCACCAACAAAAAATGCCGCGGAGCACTAGGAGTGGCAGCAAAGCGTGCTATTCTCACTGTCCTCATTAGCATCATGATGAGAGAAGAGGAGCCACTTTCCGTTGACGTATCGTGAAACCTAATAAGTGATTGAAAGGAGCAATAAAAAAAGCCACTCGCAACCGCCTTCGCAACGTTTATGTATTCAATCTACATTTCTTCGTAGGACAATTGTCGCAATATGTTATGTTTAATGCTGCTGACTCTAACGGCCCAACATCACATTTCCAAGGACGATGTGACCTCTTCTCCCGCTCTATTGTCCTACGAATCGTTTGACTGACAGATGTAATTAAGGACACATTCTCCTCTGAAGCACAACCCACGAAGTAAGTGCAGTTTCCGAAGAATCAAAGACTGAAGAGGACGATGCAGATTTCCAAGAAGGAATGATTTATATTCTGTTTCCTCACATTCGTCACTCATGGAAAAAAAAAGAAATTGTTTTGGAAATCAGCCGAGAATGTGCTATTTATTTATTTCTCTACAAAATTGAAACTTCAGTTACACATGGACTTGAGTAACATGTATACATGCTCACAACTAAGGTCTCGATAGTGTATGCTGTGGGCCACAGCGCTGTCGACCATTCCGGTGCGTGCTGGTATCTGTTATATGTGGAATGTGGCCGGCGTGTGATGTATCATTAACTGAGAGTTGGAAAATTACGTTGCCCAAGAACATTGTTTTTGCATCAACAGATTCTTCCTCCATTTTCCTGCTTATGTTTCACAGCCTAGCTAAAAATTCCACTATAGTTTCATAACCCAGTTAATTTTTTTTTTTTTTTTTTTTTTTTTTTTTTTTTTTTTTTTTTTGTACAATCCAAGGTTCTTCGTAATCTGCAGAAAGTCAATTTTAAATGATTAGTTTTTAAACGAGTTTATTTTATTTGTAATACTAGTAGATTATGCTAATACCCGAAATTGAGTCATTTAGAAGCAATTACATAATCAAAGCTGCTTTATTCAGCTGTATCTCACTCTCATATCTTTCAAGTATTTGACTTATTAAAGATAACACCATTAGTTTAGGCAATTTTCACAAATCATACCAACAAAGCTTATAAGTTCAATTTATATTCCTTCTTATGAAAAATTTTGTTTCATTTTATATTTTATTTTTCATATATTATATCTATATTAAGAGATCTTAAGCATAAATTTGAATGAATTCTTTCCTGTGTTTTTAGTTCGAATCCTTTAACACTATTCATCTTTAAAAATACGTTTAATATGACTGAACCTTAATCTTTAAAACCTATATGTTTATATCTCTGTATTCAGTATCTACAACGTAACACCCGAAATCGTTTCGTCAAATAATAAAAAAGTTGTAGAGTAATACACAACACTCTTTTGTTTCATTCAAAATATTATTAAAAACAATAATAGAATAAAATGATGGTAACATTTCTTACACCTATAGATCGAGAGAACCGGCCCCAAAGTATGTACGAGTGTAAGGAAACAACTGCAGCAGAAGAACCTTGTAGAATAAACTCTCCTCCATGTATCTAGAGAGATACTAACAGCAGGTAGTAGTGGGTGTGTAGCTTAGCTCCCCCACCCATACACCCACCGCAACACTTCCAAGTAACTCCTAGTGCTCATCCTACACTTCTCCTTATTTTATTCAATAGACATTCACAGAAATAGCGCGCATGATTAGATTAGATTAGATTAGATTAGATTAATACTTGTTCCTTAGATCATGTATACGACATTTCGTAATGATGTGGAACGTGTCAGTTTAGTAAATTTTGTCTATACTTGACAATCTATATTTTAAGAATTTTTTTGTAATTTTTTTTATTTATTTTATTTTTATTTTATTTTTTTATTTTTTTATATATATTTTTTATGTTTTATCTAAAAATTCATCTACATTGTAGAAGGAGTTGCCATTCAGAAATTCCTTTAATTTCTTTTTAAATACTAGTTGGCTATCTGTCAGACTTTTGATGCTACTTGGTAAGTGACCAAAGACTTTTGTGGCAGCATAATTCACCCCTTTTTGAGCCAAAGTTAGATTTAACCTTGAATAGTGAATATCATCCTTTCTCCTAGTGTCGTAGCTATGCACACTGCTATTACTTTTGAATTGAGTCGGATTGTTAATAACAAATTTCATGAGTGAATATATATATTGTGAAGCTACAGTGAGTATCCCTAGATCCCTAAATAAATGTCTGCAGGATGCTCTTGGGTGGGCTCCAGCAATTATTCTGATTACACGCTTTTGTGCAATGAATACTTTTTTACTCAATGTTGAATTGCCCCAGAATATGATCCCATATGAAAGCAGTGAATGAAAATAGGCGTAGTAAGCTAATTTACTAAGATTTATATCACCAAATTTTGCAATGACTCTGATAGCATAAGTAGCTGAACTCAGACGTTTCAGGAGATCTTCAATATGTTTCTTCCAATTCAGTCCCTCGTCAATGCAAACACCTAAAAATTTTGAATATTCTACCTTAGCTACAGATTTATGTTCAAAGTCTAAATTTATTAATGGTGTCATGCCATTTACTGTATGAAACTGTATATACTGGGTTTTATCAAAGTTTAATGAGAGTCCATTTGTAGAGAACCACTTAATGACTTTCTGGAAGATATCATTTACAATTTCATCAGTTAATTCCTGTTTGTCAGGTGTGATAGCTATACTTGTATCATCAGCAAAAAGTACTAGCTTAGCATCTTCATGTATGTAGAATGGCAAGTCATTAATATATATTAAGAACAGCAAAGGACCCAAGACCGAACCTTGTGGGACCCCATTTTTAATAACTCCCCAGTTAGAAGAATTAATTGTCTCATCTACATCATGTGAACTGCTTATTTCAACTTTCTGCACTCTTCCAGTTAGGTATGATTTAAACCATTTGTGCACTGTCCCACTCATACCACAATACTTAAGCTTATCTAGAAGAATCCCATGATTTACACAATCAAAAGCCTTTGAAAGATCACAAAAAATCCCTACTGGTGATGTCCGGTTATTCAAAGCATTTAATATTTCATCAGTGAAGGTGTATATAGCATTTTCAGTTGAAAAGCTTTTTTGAAAACCTAAACTGACATTTTGTTAGAACTTTATTTATACTAATATGTGAAGCAACTCGAGAATACATAACTTTTTCAAAAATCTTTGATAAAGCTGTCAGAAGTGAGATGGGCCGGTAGTTGTTGACATCGTATGTATCCCCTTTTTTATGCAAAGGTTTAACGATAGCATATTTCAGTCTATCTGGGAAAATACCCTGCTTTAATGAGCTATTACCAGTATGACTGAGAATCCTACTTATCTCCTGGGAACAAGTTTTTAATACCCTGCTGGAAATGCCATCAATTCCATATGACCGTTTACTCTTGAGAGAGTTTATTATTTTCCTAATTTCTGAAGGTGAGGTGGGTGGAATTTCAATTGTATCAAATTGTGTGGGTATGGCCTCTTCCATTAATTGCCTTGCTCCTTCTAATGAACATTTAGATCCTATTTTCTCCACAACATTTAAAAAGTAATCATTAAAAATGTTTTCAACTTCTGACTTTTTGTTGATAAAGTTTTCATTTGTTTTGATGGTAATACCCTCTTCCTCTGCTCTTGGTTGCCCTGTCTCCCTTTTAATAATATTCCAAATTGTTTTAATTTTATTATCAGAGGAGCTAATCTCAGACATGATGCACATGCTTCTTGATTTTTTAATAACTTTTCTTAAAGTAGCACAGTAGCTTTTATAATATTTTATTGTTTCTGGGTTATTACTCTTTCTTGCGGACAGATATAGTTCCCTTTTTCGGTTACACGATATTTTTATACCTTTAGTAAGCCATGGTTTTTTGCATGGTTTCTTAGAATTAAATTTTACTAATTTCTTGGGGAAACAGTTATCAAATACCCTTACAAATGTATCGTGAAATAAATTATATTTTAAATTAACATCAGGTTCCTTGTAAACCTCATCCCAGTCTAACTGCTGTAGACTTTCTTTGAAATTTTTAGTTGTTAAGTCATTAATCGAGCGCACTATTCTGGTGGACAGTTTCGAATTACAGAACGGAGCTATTTCATATACTGTTACTAGCTGTGCACCATGATCCGAAAGACCATTCTCAATGGGACAAGCATTTATGTTGTTAAACTTATCTTGGTCTATAAAAAAGTTATCTATCAATGTACTGCTGTCCTTTACTACCCGAGTAGGAAAATCAATAACGGATGTCAGATTGAATGAGCCAAGTAAGACTTCCAGGTCTTTCTTCCTATTACACTCTTTCAGTGAATCTACATTGAAATCACCACAAATAATAATTTGCTTCCCCCTAACTGACAGATAGCACAACAAGGCATCCAAGTTTTCCAGAAATAACTGAAAGTTCCCTGAAGGGGACCTATATACTGTTACAATTATAAGATAATCATCATTAAGTTTAAGCTGGCAGGCACATGCTTCAATATGCTGCTCTACACAAAACTTTTTTGTTTCTAAATTTTTTACACTGTGATAGCTTTTGGCATATATGGCAACTCCTCCTCTTATCTTATTATCTCTACTTACATTTGAGACTAATTTATATCCACTAACATTCACATTTTCCATACCGGTGACAATGTGATGCTCAGACAGGCATAGTATATCTATTACATTATCAGTTTCTATAGCATCTAAACAAACTAAAATCTCATCTATTTTATTCTTTAGTCCCCCAATATTCTGGTGAAAAATGCTAACATTATTTTTTACTTTACTTCTCTGAGAAATATTTGATTTTTCAACATTTTTAGCACCTACCTGCCTGAGCTTCTCACTGGACACTGATCTTAGCCTAAAAAAGAAGTACCTTCATGAATTGCAGTGTCCCCCCTTAAGGACTTTGCTATCAACCCAGCTAGTTTCCCCTTCCCTTTCCTACTGAGATGTAGGCCATGTCTAGTGAAATCCCACCTATCAATAGCATCCACAGGAACCAAACCGATGTCCGACAGAGTGTCCGCCCTAAGCAGTTGATCAATCTCCATATTGACTCTCCTGACGGAGCGGTTCAATTGGGGTTGATCGTACCGCTTGAAAGCAGGCAACAGTCCAACATTTGTCTGGATCGTTGCAGAAGCTATTTTAACCAGGTCACACTCAATATTGTAGCCCTGATCCCTATCAATGCAGTTTCCCACCCCACCCACTATAACAACATGATCCTGTTTTGTGAAACCCTTACACAAGGAACCTATATCCTCTACCACCTGGCTTAGACCTGCACTGGGCTTGAAAATGTTTGTGACCTGGTACCTGTCACCTAGTTTTTCCTGTAAAATCTGGCCCACACCTCTTCCATGACTACTTCCTAACAACAGAACTTTCCTCCTACTATCTACTGTTTTTGAAACCGTTGGTTTCCTTGTGAAAGTCTGTTGCTTCCTAACTGCACCTACTTCTAAAGGAGCCTCTTCCTCACTTGACTGTGGTAGCAAGGCAAATCTATTGGTTGTGCCAATTGTGAAGCTGTCAGGAACTATACTCTCTCTGTGGCCCCTGTTCCCTGCTACCACTTCCCACCCATGCTCACCCTTCTCCCCCCTTAACCTCGTAAGTTCCTCCCTAGCACTATCCAGTTCAGCCTGAAGGGCCCTAATCTTCCCTTCCTGTTCAGCTATTTTTCTGTCCCTTGAACACACTTTGCAAAACAAAGGAAGAGACTCGTTTGCTTCCCTCTTTCCCACACCGCTACATCCCCCCCAATGAAACCACTTGTTACAACAGCTGCATTGAAACCCAAAACGAACAAACCTACTGCAGCTCAAACACATTGCATTCATGATTGTTACTACGTGATATTGACAATATATATTAACTAAAGATACAAGGGTTACTAGATTTGCTTAGGACACTAAAATACGTGTAAGCTGTTAGTAAATGCACTTAAAATTGCGGTATAACACTAAATTTTCACACTCGCGAATTTGGCCTATGAATGTACACAAAACAACTTTTCGCGATTAATGAGAAAATGCGCGAAAAAAGAAAAGAACCTTTAATGGTGAGCTAGAAGACGACACTAATAAACGTATTTAGTTAGTTAACTGTGTTAAATGCACTTAAAATTACGAAGAAACGCTAAATATGCACACTCGGAATTTAGGCCTAACAAGGACGTATGTAAACAAACCGTACTTTTAGTGATTACGGGATAAATACGTGAGTAAAAGAAAAACCTTTAATGGTAAGCTTTAAGAGCACTGTAATAAATGTTTTTAGCTACTTATAGTGTTAAACTACGCTTTATTTCTACTTAAATTACTTATCTTTTCCGATCGCACTGACACCGCACGTTTGGCCTTGTGCAGGGCAACCAACCTCTCGTGTTGTGAGATTGAAGGAAGCCGCTCCATCCCTAATGCTTGGATACGCTGCAGGCAAACCGAAACGGACTTTTCTGCAGGCTGCAGCAGACTTATCCACGGCTTGTACAATTCGACCAGCCAGAATACTCTAGAACTGCTGGTGCCAACTGTTACCAGCACTCAGGTGCCGCATTATGTATCGCAAAAATTGGCCCCTGATGTAAATGGCGATTGGATAGTTTTTCTGTAGCTGAGCAAATATCTTACAATGAGTCTGTCATTTGTATGCCACAAAATTGCAGAAACATCCATATTTTCTCGAATGTCTTCCTAATGTGGTAATTGTAATTATTATTACAAATCACAGGTAAATGGATATACAGACATGGTACTATTAGAATGCTCCTTACACCCTACTGGTGCATACTGAGGCACAACGTATCACTGTACTATCTGAGAATCGAACTCTCCTTTCCAATCAGGAGAGAAGACAGACACTGAAGCGTATCTGAACTTTTTTTTTATTCCTCGTCTGTGATCAAATCGCAGGATTAGGTGCGGATTTATCCTGCAGATTACAATCTGTGACATCTATGGTTTCACTACAGGTGGTACAGACAAGCAGTCTTGTGAACTACTGTTGACCACGGTTTCCGTATACTGCTTTTAGTAGCTAAAACATTAAATCACACACAATGGAAACATTAGATATTATAGCTACAATACTTGTCATTGATGTCACTTTAGAGACAGGGTTTAGTTGTTGTCATAGCGACAATGATCATCAAAATCAATAAATCGGTCAAGTAGGCTGGAGAGCGCTTTTGCTAGAAGGTTACAATAAATCATGATCATCTAGATTGTTGAAACGAAATTGTAATTTTTTAAAATCAGAATATGAAATTATGAATACCCGAAAACGAAGAAAAGCACTAAATGCGAGCCTTTAATCATGTAATATGCAAAATACGTATGTAATAAACCTGTCCCAGGCTAGAAAGAGCGATGCAGGCACTAAAATAGCCCGCCCACCCCCGACAGGCTTGGGAATGAAGTGCTAAAATAAATTAATTAATTAAAAAGTAACTGTGTGACAAAGCAGAAACTTAGGCACCTGCTGCGACCTTGTTTGTATGCACTGTGTAGTAAGAAGCATTTGCGTTTCCAAGGAACAATCACCGGCAATGCAGCGCTCCACCAATAGTAACGTCACAGCTGATACTTTGGCAACCGCTACAAACATGATACACTCTCTGTTGCTTAGGAACATTTGCGAATTGAAGGAATCAGTGCATCATGTCTTTTGATTATGTAAATCATGCTCCCAGTGTCATTGCAAAATTTTATGATATAAATATCAGTACATTAGCATACTACGCCTATTTTCATTTACTGCTTTCATATGTGATCATATTCTGCGGCAATTCAACATCGAGTAAAAAAGTATCCATTACACAAAAGCGTGTAATCAGAATAATTGCTGGATCCCACCCAACATCATTATGAAGACATTTATTTAAGGCTCTACGGATCTTCACTGTCGTTTCACAATATATATATATATATATATATATATATATATATATATATATATATATATATATATATATATATATACTCAATCATAGAATCTGTTATTAACAATCCGATGCAATTCAAAATTAATAGCAGTGTACATAGCTACAACACTAGGATAAAGAGTGATATTCACTATTCAAGGTTAAATCTAACTTTGGGGCAGAAAGGGGTAAATTACACAGTCAGAAAAGTCTTCAGTCACTTACCAAGTAGCATCAGAAATCTGACTCATAGCAAAGTGGTATTTAAAAAGGAATTAAAGGAATTTCTGAATGGCAACTCCTTCTACACTTCAAATGAATTTTTAGATAAAACTTAAAAAAAAATTAAAAACTAAAAATCCTTAAACTATTGTCATGTATGGACACCATTTACTAATCTGACACGTTCCCAATCATTACGAAATGTCGTATATATGATCTAAGAAACAAACATTAATCTAATCTAATCTGCTACAAACGTGATAAACTCTCTGTTGCTTAGTAACATTTGCGTTTACAAGGAAACAATGCAGCATGGCCACAGTATTGGGGTCACGGCGGAAACTGCCAATTGCAGCGAGTATTGCACAGTCACTGTCTGTAAAGTAACTTACATTTCTGTATACAGGGGAACACTGAGCAGCTAATGGTTTTCGTGGCAGGTGCTACAAACGTAGTACAACTATTTGTTGCTTAGTAACATTTGAGTGTTAAAGGAAGCAATTCAGCATCAGCACAACTTTACTGTCATGGCAGAAACTATGACATTTACTGCGAGCATGGCACAGTCACTGTGTGTTTAGTAACGTACTTTTGTGTATACAGGGGACACGGGGCAGCTAATGGAGTTTGTGGCAGCTGCTACAAATGTGATACACTCTTTGTTGCTTAGTAATATTTGCATGTTAAAGGAAACAATGCAGTGACGGCACAAATTTAATGTCATGGAGAAACTGTGACATTTGCTGCGAGCATGGCACAGTCACTGTCTGTTTAGTAAATTATATTTGTGTATACAGGGAACACTTGGCAGTTTAAGGAGTTTGTGGTAGCTGCTACAAACGTCAGACACTCTTTGTTACTTGGTAATACCTGTGTATTAAAGGAAACAATGCAGTGTCAGCACAAATTTATCTCACAGCAGAAACTGTGACATTTGCTGCAAGCATTGCACAGTCACTCTCTGTTTAGTAGATTATATTTGTGTATACAGGGGAACACTGGGCAGCTAATGGAGTTTGTGGTAGCTGCTACAAACGTTATACAGCCTTCGTTCCTTAGTTATATTTGCGTGTTAAAGGAAACAATGCAGTGTTGGCACAAATTTAATGTCATGGTAGAAACTGTGACATTTGCTGCAAACATGGCACAGTCACTATCTGTTTAGTAAGTAACGTTTCTGAATAAAGGGGAACACTGGGTAGCTAATGGAGTTCGTGGTAGCTGCTACAAACGTCATACAATCTTTGTTGCTTAGTAATATTTGCTTGTTAAAGGAAAAATCGCACCACACAACTTTTATGTCATTGCAAAAACTGTGACAGTTGCTGCGAGAATGGCACAGTCACTGTCTGCTTAATAAATTATATTTGTGTATACAAGGGAACATTGGGCAGGGAATGGAGTTTGTGGTAGCTGCTACAAACGTCATACACTGTTTGTAGCTTGGTAATACCTGCATCTTAAAGGACACATTGCATTGTCGGCACAAATTTAATGTCACGGCAGAAACATTTGTTGCGAACATGGCACGGTCACTGTCTGTTTAGTCAATTATATTTGTGTAAACAGGGGAAGACTGGGCAGCTAATGGAGTTGTGGTGGCTAGTACAAACGTCATACGCACTTCGTTGATTAGTAATATTCGCTTGTTAAAGGAAACAATGTAGTGTCAGCACAAATTTAATGTCATGCAAGAAATTGTGACATTTGCTGCATGCATGGCACAGTGACTATCTGATTAGTAAGTAACATTTGCGAAAACAGGGCAACACTGGGCAGTTAATGGAGTTTGTGGTAGCTGCTAAAAACGTCATATACTCTTTGTTGCTTAGTAACGTTTTTGTGTTAAAGGAAACAATGCAGCATATACCCAACTTTATTGTCATGGCAGAAACTGTGACAGTTGCTGCAAGTATGGCACAGTCACTATCCATTTAGTAAGTAACATTTGCCAATACAGGGTAACACTGGGCAGCTAATGGATTTCGTGGCAGCTGCGAGAAACGTGATACACTCTTTGTTGCTTAGTAACATTTGCGTGTTAAAGGAAACAATGCAGTGTCAGCACAACTTTAGTGTCATGGCAGAAACTGTGACAGTTGCTGCAAGTATGGTACAGTGACTATCCCTTTAGTAAATAACATTTGTGAATACAGGGTAATACTGGGCAGCTAATGGAGTTTGTGGTAGCTGCTACTGACATCATACACTCTTTGTTGCTTAGTAATATTTTCGTGCTAAAAGAAACAATGCAGTGTTGGCACAAACATAATCTCATAGCAGAAACTGTGACATTTGCTGCGAGCATGGCCTTTTAGCAAATTATATTTTTGTATAGAGGGGAATTCCAGGCAGGTAATGGAGTTTGTGGTGGCTGCTACAAACTTGATACACTCTCTGTTGCATGGTCACATATGCGTGTACAAGGAAACAATGTAGAAAGGGCACAACAGTGTCAACATAGCAGAAACAGTGACAGTTGCTGTGAGCATGGCGAAGTCACTATCTGTTTAGTAACGTACATTTGTGTATACAAGGGACATGAGGCAGCTAATGGAGTTTGTGTCAGCTGCTACAATCGTTGTACACTCTTTGTTGCTTTGTAACATTTACATGTTAAAGGAAACTTTGCGGCATCAGCACAACTTCAGTGTCATGGCAGAAACTGTGACAATTGTTGCAAGCATGGTAACTATCTGTTTAGTAAGTAACATTTATGAATACAGGGGAACTCTGCGCAGCTAATGGAGTCCATGGTAGCTGCGTGTTAAAGGAAACAACGCTGTGTCGGCAAAAATTTAATGTCATGGCAAAAACTGTGACATTTGCTGCTAGCATGACTGTTTAGCAAATTATATTTGTGTACACAGGGGAATTCCAGGCAGATAATGGAGTTTGTGGTGGCTGCTACAAACATGATACACTCTTTGTTGCTTAATAACATTTGTGTGTTAAAGGAAACAATGCAGTGTCATGGCAAAAACTGTGACAGTTGCTGCAAGCATTGCGCAGCCACTATCTGTTTAGTAAGTAACATATGTGATTCGTGGCAGCTGCAACAAATGTTATACACTCTTCGTTGCTTAGTAACATTTGCGTGTTAAACAATGCAGTGTTGGCACAAATTTAATTTCATAGCAGAAACTGTGACATTTGCTGCGAGCATGGCACAGTCACTGTCTGTTTAATAAATTATATTTGTTTATACAGGGGAACATCGGGCAGGTAATGGAGTTTGTCGTAGCTGCTACAAACGCCATACACTCTAAATTGCTTAGTAATATTTTCGTGTTAAAAGAAACAATGAAGTGTTGGCACAAATTTAATGTCATGGCAGATACTGTGAAATTTTCTGCGTGCATGGCTGTTTAGCAAATTATATTTGTGTATACAGTGGAATACCAAGCAGCTAATGGAGTTCGTGGTGGCTGCTACAAACTTGGTACAATCTCGGTTGCTTAGTAACATTTGCTTGAAGGAAACAATGCAGAAAGACCACAACAGTGTCTTCTTGTCAGAAACAGTGGCAGTTGCTGCGAGCATTGAGCAGTCACTGTATGTTTAGTAACTTACATTTGTGTAGCCGCAGTGGAGTAGTCGAGCGGTGTAAGGTGCCTCGCTGCGGAGCGCGTGGTTGTTCGCCATCGGAGGTTCGAGTCCTTCCAGGGGCAGGGGTCTGTATGTGAGTGTGTGTGTGTGTGTGTGTGTGTTGGTGTTGTCCTTAGGTTAGTTTACCTTAGTTTAAGTAGTTTGTAAGCTACGGACTGACGACCACGCAGATTGGCCCGCTAGATTTACAAACATTTGAACAGCTAATGCTGTACGAGAAACATGTATTGATGTGGCATAAAGTTCGGATGTCGTTCAAAGTGAGATATGCTTGCAGGATATGACATGAGTGTTTGTTATGCGCAGGCGAGCACCCGGCGGCGATGCAGCACGGCAACAGCAGCAGCGGCGGGGCGGCGGCGGCGGCGGCGGCGGCCAGCGCGCTGCACTCGCTGCTGCTGGCGGGCCTGGCGCTGGCGGCGGTGGGGCGCGCGCCGCCCGCGCTGGGCGGCAGGTGATGCGGCCCCCCAGCAGCCGCACAGTGCCTTAAGCAGCCGCGGGGCGCCCGCCGCCCACCCCTCCATCCCGGAGACCCCAGGAGTGGACCTTAGTTCTACTTGCAGTGCTTTCACACTAAAAACGAGGAACTGTGTCGTCACATGCACAACGCGTAAAAAAATAATATGCAATAAATGACAAGGGGACATTGCATCACCGTGGTAACAGGTGTAAAGTGGTCAGTTCGTAGTGACGATTCCTGCACCTTACGACCACTGCTGTCGGTCTTTATACCCAGTGTCATACTGCAGTTCATTTCGTGCAATAAACAGTGCATTGACAACTTGAATGGTTCCGCAGACCTACGACTGGACACTTGGAAATGTTCTTCGATTCTTGTATGAATATGGACGGATGCTGTTATTCATTCAAAGATTCTGTTCAATTACGATGGAAAAACCGGAAACTTCTCCAAGACGTTTCAGAGTTTCCACAGAAAATAGTCTATTTCGTAACATAATACACTGTGTATAACTATATACCAATCAGCTATTGACCGCAGTGTCTCAACTGTAAATGCATGAGGTGCAGTATTGTTCTCTTACCTTCACGAGTATTAACGTAAACAAAATATGACGACACATTGTATGTCTATATAAACAAATACAATGAAAAAGTTGAGAAACGGTCGTGGCATAAAATTTTGATGTGACAACACCTCAACACTTATTAAATTACAAAAACCAAGAGAAGTAAAGTTCTTCTTCATGTTGTAAATAATCAACCTCTACAGCCAATAAGTAGAGGATGAGAATCTTTCAAAGCCATTGTAGTGGGTGCGAATTGCGATTTGCACTCGAGATGCAATTCTTCGACACATTCATCTGTAGCAAGACTTGCCACGAAAGCCAGACGCACATTAACTCTTAATTAGTAATTGGAAATTGGATAGATTTAGGTAAGATCACTATATTGATATGGGGAAATACAATTTACTGTTTTCACATTTTGTGGAAGTGTTCACGCAGTATAGACATATCTGTGTGAAGTTTTCCTTGATTCAGAGAAACAAAACTACTGTAACACCTGAAAAGACTTATTTGGCGATTAGTGTTATTTCAACTGATTAAACGATCAGGATATTGAGATGCCAGACGTAACTCTTCTACTAGCTCTTGGCAGTGAACTACAATGGCAAGTGTCAATCCAGTTAATTTATGAGTACGAGTACAAGGAGAACTCAACTGCAATTCAATATAAACACCTCATTATTCAAGCAAAATTGAAACTAGTTAGGACTAGAGATTTTGCCGGTGGGCGTCCGCAGTGGAAGGAAATTGGGTCGTATTAGCGGCCTTTAGGGACGTATCAGTTCGTGTGCTTTCCGTCTCGCGTGAATGCCACGGGAACGGAAAATCGTAGAAAGTCAGTGATTGTATTTTTGATTGTGACGACAGATACAATCGTAGATCAGTTTATTTTTCTGAAACAAAATGTGGACAATAAGAGAGATGTGCAACGATGTGTTTAACACCTACTGATGAGGCAGTTTGTGCTTCGTAAGTTTTATGGATTACTCGTAGACGCGAAATGTGTTCTATACTTTGTCTAATATGTGTTTCATTTTCGAAATCTTTCGGGTTTCTGCTTGTTAAATTGTGCACTCCTTCCTTTTTGTAGAGACGTATGGTTATTTACTTTTCTAATATTTGGCTTACCTACAAAACCCACTTATACACAATCCCAAACTCACAAGTAAATCTTACGTTCATTTCTCAGGACATTTGCAACGTTAATCAAGCCCAGTTTCAGAATCATAGTTGACAGTTGACATGTCTTGAAAGTGATTCTTATTGTAATGGCTACTTACGTTTTGAGTGTTGACATTAGTCAGGAACTTTTTGAGAGGATTCAGTTTTTAACCTGCCAATGTTTACCTTAATTTTTTTTTTCTCCTGCTGCTGCAGTTATAAAATTCTGTAACAAAAACACGTAATGTTCTTACATTTTGTAGACGGATTCTATGCTCTATTGCTCAGGTTTGCAGCCCATTACTTGAGAAATGCGGTTCCAAGAGAGTAAATGTACGTTTTCTCTCCATCATTGCTAAATCTAGCTGTACTTAAACTGCTTTAGGTGCAGTGCTTTACGAACAGTTGTTTTCCAGATACCTTACTTCTTATTTTTGTATGGTGCATTTTATGTCCTGTCAGCCATGATTCAGAGAAAACTATGTTCATATTTGTCGTCATTATTTTAATCACTTGCGTAGCTCCTTTTCTACATTTCATTAACATGAAGTATTTTCTTTCAGCGTTGTAACGTTTCTTTATCTTGTACCGTAGTAACCGTGAATATAAAATAAACAATTTTTGTACAAAAACCTGGAATGTAATGTTTCATTTCTTGTACGATGTAACCATTCCTTACCTTGTAGATGCCGCCTTCTACTGCCTGCATGCTGCCATAATCGAACATTACAGGTAATGGTTCAGCTAATAAACAATATCAAAGGCACGAGAGTACACCTAGATCTGACCTTACCATTAGAGACGATATTTTCCTCAACAGATGTTCCTCCACTACAATAGTTTAAACTGAACGAAGGACGAGGATTTGTAATTACCAGTGCTCGGATTTGGTACAAGCTAAGCTGTATTCATTATGTATTCCAAATAGATATGAAAATAAATATTGTTGATTAGAGAAGCAAGTGCATGGTTAGCAGGCGAGGAAGTCTTAGAATGGCGAAGGCAGGAAGGGTTAGAAAGTAAAGTACTAGTTCTATACTTACCAGATTTTCTGGAGATGTTCTTTCAACGAAGTGTTTTCTGACATTAGTCTCAGATTCATTTGGAATCGCACTGAATTATCTTCGACATAAGAGAGCGACCACACTGTAAAGCATGAACACTTAATCTCTGTGTCAAAGAAGCAAACAATCTTCGAATATCAGTTCGATGAATTTCTTCTTAAGTCTGAAGCTTGTACTGGTTGGGGACTGGTAACATATCAGAGAATGATGACATCATTCGAAAGTTTGTCACTTCTGAACGCATTGTTAGTGTCAGCTGCAGGCAAGGACGTGTTTTTTTTTCGTTTTGGGAATGGTGTTAGCTAACCTATATGAAGGGTATAACTACAAAGTGTTTTAAAATTTTTGGCAGTACAGTTACCAAATAATGTTCGTTTTATACATTCTGAAACAATGAAATTAGCGCACCAATAGATGTGCATCATGCCGACGTGATACGTATTTGTCATAATGATAGGGGAGGGAGATTCACTAGATCACAGACTGAGGGCAAGCAGGGATTTTGCCACACGAATCATGAACACCCACTCCAAGAGGACGTAGTGAATGACGCGGTGCCATTCGTCGTTTCAGCTGATCCCATACATATGCTCTAGGAAGCAAACTCTGGGAGGGGCAGATAACGAAAGAATCGTATCAGTAGGAAGAATATCTTGAGAAACTCTCGCGGTATGTGGATGAGTATTATCTTACTGGAAAATTACTCTTGCAGCACATGTAAGAGAAGTCCTACATGGGCTATGAAGGCTGTTCACGTAACGATATGCCGCTCTGTTCTACATGCCAATCTTATATGGGACTAGCTATCATACGATAGGTCCCACATTCCGACATTCTGGTGTTTAGCAAACAGCAGGGACACCGTGTGTGCTGTACATCAGTCGCAAAAAAGAATCGACCAATGTCAAACTCTGGCAGTCGTAATTCCACTAACTTTGTACCGATGTAGGTTGATTGGTTGGGACCCAACTGCTTAGGTCTTCAATCCCTCTGTGGGGATGGGAAGGAGTAACGAAATACAATCCAGGAAGGAAGAATCACTGCATTAGCTCGGACCCCGTGTTTGACACGCAAGTACTCACGAAAAACAGGTAAGCCCCCAGTGGGGGTCGCTGTAGACGGAGGTGCTCATATCTCGGTATTAGGGGCAATGCGTGTCACGGGCATCTGAATTGCAAAATTGCATTTGCTAGGTCTCTTTAAGTAGTTCGTGAAACATTTATTTATTTACACAAGTTGGAAGGTAAATAGTGGCAACTATTTATTCAAAACCGATACAAAAGCGTTATATGTTTGCACCTGTTACTGTTTTCCAAAGTAGTCACCTGCGTTCTTTAGAACCCGATTCCAGCGATGTGTAAGGCGCAATATATCGTTAGCAGAGCTGTTCTTTTGGTGGTCCGAATGGAGCGGTCTGCATCCTGCCGAATCTCTGGAACAATTCTGAAGCGAATGCCACGAAGTGGTTTTTCTTCTTCGGAATCAAATTAAAGTCACAAGGACTTAAGTTCTGGGAATACGGTGGATAGTACGGTACTTCTTAGTCCCATCGACCAAACAGAGCAGTCACAGCTACCGCTGTATGCGCCCGCGCATTGTCGTTCTACATGATGAGTGGGTTGAGCAGAAAGCGTAAAGTGTTGCCGTTTCTTTCGTAAATCTTGTCATGACTTTCATTTGATTCAGAAGATGAAGGAACCACTTCGAGGTAATCGCTTCAGAGCTATTCCAGAGATTCGACAGGCTGTAGAATGCTCCATTCGCAACATCAACAGAACAGGCTTTGCTAACGGTATACTATGCCGTCCGTATCGCTGGCAATGGGTTCTACACAACGCTGGTGACTACTTTTGAATGAGAGTAACAGTTTAAAACATGTAACCCTTTTGTATCGGTTGTGAATAAATAGTCGCCACTTGTCAAATTCCAACCCACGTATTTATTTACTTGCTTCTTATTGGTCCATTCAATTTGTATACTATGTCGAATTTTAACCCGGCGAACTGCTGTGGTTCTAAGTGCCGTGGACACAGCAAGTTGTTGTACATCCGCTACAGACACCCATAACTGTGAAAGGGTCCAAGGTTCAAATGGTTGCTACCAACTGACCTCTCGATTATGTCCCATAAATTTTCGATCCACCCAATTTGGGGCGGACTGGGTTGCAAATTCAATAGCTAGAACCACCCAGAATTTCTACACATTAATCGCTATAAATTTTGGTTCATTGACACAACCTATTTTCAAACACAAAAAATTCCACTGTTTTTGGGAGTACTTGAAGGCTACGAATGAGAGCTAATTTTTTTCCAAATAGCCGAACGTAGCAATTTTCCATCCATAACTGCTTCGGCTGTCCTGAGGACACTGTACAATCCGTACAACTGTAGCCCACTACATTACGGAGCCAACAGCAGCATGTACAATACGTCTCTGACATCCTGGGTCCATAGCTGCGTTTAACCTGAGCTGCACTGGAACCTTATCAACAGCTCGTAGCTTTTATATTTAGCACAACATGATGTGTCACGAGATGATAATAATATTAATTTCGTGTGGCTCATTGGCCTGGTGCAAATCTTTCTATTGGATCGCACTTCGCTGACTTGCATTGATGCGCTATCCAATTGGGGAAAGCGGACCTACAGCTTAATCGTTTCTGGCGACTCCTCACATCGTCATGAGGCGAAGGATGGCCTGAAGTGCAGACCACAAAAATGTAATGACCGACCGCGTTTCTGACCTGTGACCCTTCGGTTTCCACTCGAGTGCTTTAGCCCACGACCACCGGCCCCAACGGGTCACGACATGAAGAGATGCGCTGCAGATGCTGTCGCGCTACTAGCAAAGGTACTGGAGTAGGTCGTCTGCTGCGTAGCCACTTAACACCACGGTGGGCCGAAGTATCGTAAGGACAAGTTATATGTATGTCTAACATTGATACAAGAGGTTACTGAACGCAGATTTGCTTCTTTGTAAGCACTGGCAGTTTTCCATTAACGCTGCTGATCTCGGTCATGAAGTTCAGCCTGCGTGTCACTGCATACTCTGGGGTGAGAGCTAACGGTTGAAATGCGGTATTTTGGGAAGACTTTTGACATTGTGAATCTCGGAGTATAAAGTTACCTAACTACTTCCGAAATGGAATGACCCATGTGTCAGGTTCGAACTACCATGTCGCGTTCATCGAATGTTAATTTCCATCTTGCAGCTATTATCTGTCTGGAAATGTTTTCACCTCGGACTACGAACGAAAGCTCTCCAAATGGACAACACTTTTTTTATTTTTTTTTGTAGACGATAGTGCTACTACCTATACCTATGCATACTGTAGCTGATCAGCTACATACCTTATTTCTTTCATTATTTCCAAAACTGATCAACATTTTACCACAAATACATTTGTAGCTGCTTGTATACATAGTGTTACTTAGGCTAGTAGCTCATCCTAGAAATTATAAATTGCAGACTGCTACTGAATCATTTCGACAGTTAGCTGCAATGAGTTACCCTTAACATGTGCGTTTGTTTACATTAGTATTCCTCCTCTGTCGTGTAAAAGTAATTAATCACAGACTACTGTTGCATTATGAGTTACTTTCTGGAAAGATGAGAGGCATAATAGTGACATTGACTACACTTGGCACATCATGGAAGCACTATATAGCTGACAAGAATGAAACTTTCGTTGCTAGTGGTGCATAACAATTTTAAGAATTTTGTTTTCAATATTTTTATCAGTATATACGCACTATATATTAACCGTGGTAGTTTTTATAGCTCCAAATAGCCATGCCTTAAAGGGTTAAATGAATGTGGACACATCAGTGACAAAATGTGCATTAAAAGGTCTGCAGACAATTGTCAGACACCCTACATAGGCCTGCTTCCGCATCAGCCTAAGATATTTAGCAGAACACTTTCTGCGGAATGATAAAGTACGCACTACACATTTTTATTAACATCTAGAGTACCATGTTACGATGTACAAGTGACTCTTTCGTTACATCACCGGTGATAGTCCAAAACAGAGACATCTAGTGATATTGGAAAATGTCCAGAAAAAGAATTGGGCCAAAGGGTAGTGGAGTAATTGAGTAACTAACTGGTGAACAAAAACCGTATGATTTACTTTCACAGTTTTATCACTTCTGTTAGCCTCATGAAAAATCTTCAAGATTTGCTCGTGAAACAGTTAAACGCAAAGGACTTGCCCAAAGATCAGAAACCTGAAAAACATTTTCAGTGCAGAGAATATAACTATACCAGGTGAAAAATGCTCCTTCCGGAGCACAGAAAAGGCGAATATGTTCTCTGACACAAAAGTGGGGCCGGCCACGGTGGCCGAGGGGACTGAGGCGCTCCAGTCACGGTCTGCACGGCCACTACGGTCGGGGGTTCGAATCCCCCCTCGGGCATGGATATTTGTGCCGTCCTTTGTCTTAGCTAGTTCATAAGTAGTTTGTAAGTTTAGGGACTGATAACCCTGTAGTTAAGTCCCATAGACTCTACAAACATTTGATTTTGAACAAAAGTGGGGAACGAGCTGCCTCAATCCTCATTTCGACTTCTTCACCAAAAATTTTGGCAGGCGAACATATTCGCGCACTTTTAGCGCATAACTTTGTAAATACTTTTGTCCAGTTAAGCCGTCATAGTAAGCAATGTCGTCTCACTGCCAGTGTCTATATATGTCTCTGTCCGTTTGTTTGCTGTATCTCCCACTGCCGCGTTCTGCATGTGTCAAACTTTCAATGTCTTCATCCCTTTTCCTCCCTATTCCTCACCGATGTCTGTTTCTGCCACTTTCATCGTCTCTCTGGCCCACTGACGTTGTCCCATTCACTGCCTGTCCTGTTGCCACCATCCTTTCTTTCTCACTTAGAGTTGGCTTTCATTGTCTTCTATCACGATTGTCTCCTTCACACATATGTCCAACGGGATGGTTTGCTTGGGGTTTGACCTGTAGATCGGAAAACCTTAGCACGCGGGTACTGGGGATAGCAAAAAATGGACAGATTGTTTCGTGCTGTAGTATTGGAGAGCCGCATGCTCATGCTTTATGTGTGGTCTCCATTCGTCTCAGCTTACCACTATTTTCTCTTTCGCTCCAATTGCTACTATCTGCATCTGTCTTAGTTTGTTGTTGCCACTGTTCCTGACTTCCGACATCTCGTTTCGCTTCCCACTGCTGTCTTCATGGATATGCCTTTTTCCTGAACTGACACTTTCTCTGTTACATCATATATGGCTCTCTCTGTCTGTTGCACTGTCTCTGTCCTACTCACATTCAGCCCAGAAACGCGCGAATATGTTCGCATGCCACACTTTTTGGTGAGAAAGTCGGAATGAGGATTGAGGAAGCTCGTTCCACACTTTTGTGTCAGAGAACACATTCGCCTTTTCTGTGCTCCGGCAGGAACATTCTTCAGCTGGTTTCCGTCTTTTTCCTGTTACATCAGAGTGTACTGCTTATATAACATGAAATCAATCGAGAGTAAAATTTGAATATTATTTTATGTTATATATTAGAACGCACCGTAAAATTTTCGACGATTTGCCATGAGGAGAAATGTAGATTTGCCAATGCACGCATTTGGATCTTTTGATACCAAAAATTATGATTTTTGTAGCGTATCATGGTAACGAATACATATTTCCAACAACGGGAAACGGATTTTCCAGATAAACACCTAAACAGCATACGCATAACATTTTAGTCATTTCCTATTTCTCAAGATACGTTACCTCACAATTAGAAATAGCATTTTCGAACCTACTACTGTCGCGTGTTATCACTCAAAAAAGTCAAATGGTTTCGCCGAGTACCTTTTTTCAAATCGCATGTTAAGTTTCAGAACTGTCTTTCATAATAATACGCACTTTTTCCAGCAAAATATCGCGGTTTTTGGGTCGTATCTTGCTAACGGACTAAGATTTACGAAAACTAAAAGATGCCGTTTATAGATAAATGTCTACAGGATGTATTGCAAATAATTGAACAATTATCTATGGTTAGTTATTTTGATATTTGCGATTCACGGTGCTAAAACGGCTAAAACTCGGGTTTTGTGATTTTGTACAAAAACCCCTGGATTTCGGTAAGGGATAAAGATATCGAAAAAAATTTAAAAACTGCCGAGAGAATATCATCTTAGGAAAATAAAAATTTCGAAGATTCTCAATGAATAGAAAGTATGGAAGTGACCATCCCACAATTAGTTTTTTTTTTTTTTTTTTTTTTTTTTTTTTTTTTTTTTTTTTTTTTTTTTTTTTTTTTGTGGAACCCAAACATCAGGCTTTTTGAGATTTTCTCAGGACCCGCCCATAGACTACGCCGCGTGTACAAATGCCAATTGATTTGCTCAATTTGGATGGGCTCCACGAAGTGTGTAACTTTGAAAATTTTGACGATGTACTGTATGATAGCTATAGTATAGCCATTCTTCTAATACGTACACAAATTATCAGTAGGCCAAGATCTATCCAGAACACTTTACCCCTTCACTCTGAGATGAATAGAACCTGAGGTGTGTGCTCCTAAATAATCGCAAATTCGCACGCGCCGTTTTCGAACATACTGATACCACGGATTGCCGTGAGCGGTATGATATGCACAAAAGAAGGCTTTTCTGCACTGATATGGATGGACCAGAGGGAAATTTCATTTCTGTCGCAAATTCGTGATCCACAACAAACATCGGTGTCTCGAGAACCAAATGATGGGTCGGTAACTGCGATCTCATGTCCCTGCAAAACAGTACACCATGCATGTCGAGTACGTCGATAAAGCAGACACGCAGAAATCTCTACATGAGATGGGAAAAACAAACGATTTTAGCTTGGAATTTTTTTGTTACGTGCTCGATGTCTCCATTGTAAATTCATTTTTGTTGCTCTAAGACGCGATGGGGCAACAGTGACACTGAAGAAATTCCGGATTGCAGTCAGTCATCGACTTATTGACACAACAAGTCGTACATCTTAAGGAAGGTGCAAGAATAGAAATACAAAACAAATTAAATAAGACGGTGCTGAAGAACTGAGAGGAACGAAGTACGAACACATGTCAATATCAGGACGATGTCATTGCACACAATAAGAAACAAAAGCTGAACCTCAGAGAACGAAATGAAATTGTAACGGTGTAATATTGGAATGTTCCTCGTGAAGGTCCTAAATAGTTTTGGAAATACTGACAGTTCAAGACTATTGTTCCAGTGCTTTCGCGGTGAAACCACCTTCAGTAAAGAAGTATAATTTTTTATTAGAAAAATATCTTGTATTCGTCACTTATCAGACTAATGAAACTAACTTTTGTGAAAATTACGGGTTTTTAGATACTGGAACACAAAGGGTTGAGGTGGCTCTGTTACAGACTAAGAGAATGTTTTGAATACACAATACATAAAATTTACAGATTTTTCACTTCACAATACCTCTAGGTGCATTCATTCTGGGTTTTATTCAAGTCAGTGTGTATAAATAAATAAAGAAGGTAAGCTTTTCAAAAGAACAGCTTTGAGCTACCCATATCTTTTCCATTCGATCCATGTCATTACATATTAAAAATCTATACATTGACAAATTATGACAATTACATAGTCCTTTGTGCTTTAAATTATTTTAGAAACGGATCAACTGTCGTTAAAGTGAAATGTGATGACCGTACGGTACACAGCATTTGGCTCATGTCAGCAGAGAGTTTCTTAGCACTTTCATGCTGTAACAGCAGTGATGAGTTTGACAAGAAACAGAGCAACTCGTGGTTATCTGTCGACGATGGCAGCGGAGACATTGCAGCCCCTCGTGACTGCTCCGTCTGTCTAGAATTACTTACTTTTTAGGTATGACTGTCTGATTATGTCAGATATATTTTTTGTGTTTTAAATTTTGACATGTAGGTTAAACATATTCATCTTCGTCTGAAAAAGGTGCCCATAGCGGCACTGAAACCTGGTGACGATTATTTTCGTACTTTGTGACTGAGGGCTGCCCCTTATAAATTTAACTCATGGTAAGTTTTCCAACGGCTCTTGAAATTTGCGTTGGTGCAACACAATGAAACAACCCCAAATACTAACTTGCTAATAACGTCGTACTACATTGGAACGTCTAATGTAAAATTTCAGGCATCACATGGTTATACTTCGTGACTAATAATACAACAAATATGATGGAAATCTAAGTGATGTCGACGCACTAGGGCACCAGAAGAACACGTTTCAAGATTCATCCCCTGGCAGAAGAAAACTATGTAAGTATCTCGTTAGTCAAATTCACAGATTAAGACCTAAAAACAAAAATTGTCAATTAAGTCAGACATAATTTTTTATCTCGATAGTTTTTGTAGCCACGTTTCCCACTTTGAGAGTGTTGACATTTTATTACATCTAGATTTGAATACTTCAGGGAGGCGTAACTGTTGTAACTATCCTTTGCATCTTACAGTTATAACGTTGTATGGGTAGTGTAAAGAATATCCTGGCAGGGAACGCTGAATGAAAGGTTATAGCGGTGAGGAATAAATGTGGAAAAGGGGAATCCTGTCAGGGATCGCAAAATGTAAGGTGTGGCGTTAGTGAAATGTGATAAAAAGGAAAGATCGTGGTAGGGTTCGCAAGAAACTAAAGTTGCTGTGGAGTGGACGGTGGTACGAGAGGAACGAAAAGATGTGTGGCTGACCCTTAAAAATCTCTAAAGAAAGCATACCTTGTTTGTTGTAAATATAATTATATCCTTATTAGTCATGTTCTGATATTAAGAAACACAATATCAAATATGGCCTGCATTACACAATTTCATATAATCTCCAGTGTCTCAGGAGTATCTGACAACTACTAGTTTACAGGAATCTTTACCCTTCCAAAAGTGTGATCAGCGTCTAAAAACTACATATTAAATTATTAAACAAACTTCCTTTGCTATTAGTTGATTGTAGACGGTCCAGTCACCGTATTAAGCAACATACACGAGCAGCAAGTATAATACTACATTCAAATTAACACCAAAATTCTGAAACGAACATAACTCAAACTCTATCCTACTACTGTGTTTCACATTTAAATTCATGGTAGTCCAGTAATACCTTGTACTGACCGGCAAGTCAAATTAACCCTTCTGAACTCAATATAGTCTGTATCTGTCCGCGGCGGAGTGGCCAAGCGGATTAGGCGCTATGCTCCAATGCGTGAGGACGTTCCCCATCGGAAGTTCGAATCCTCCCTTAGGCATGGTCGTTTGTGTTGTCCTTAGTGTAAGTAAGTTCACAAGTTTGTAAGTGTAGCGACTGATGACGTGGCAGTCAAGTCCCATAAGCTTAACAAACATTTGAACATTTCAATAACTGTAACTGAATCCAATTTTACGAACAAGATCGAAATCTGTACGAAACATTTAGTACAGATTTATATATCTAACTCCTGTTTCCCGCAAAAAGAGAATCCTAATGAAACTGCTGTCTGTTGCAAGCGTGAGCAGGGAATATATTACTCAGACGTGATACAGCAGTGTGATCTCGACGAGCTGATGGCGATCACGGAAGAATATCATGCTCCGATTTTCGGTAGCGGTTACTGCCTATAATCAGCCTCTGTGTTCACGGTAGATCACAGTGCCAACGACCTCAAACAATTTGGCAAAGTCTAAGTCACTTCAGTTTGCATAAAGGTCAAGGTGACTCCAGAAAGTTGAGCATGTAGATATTACACCTTTGGTGCTACTAATGGGGCTGGTTGACCGTATTTTGCCTTCACAACTCTCAGTACAAGTACAAACCTAGCAAGCTCAGAAATTTGTACTAAGTCTACTAGTCCCAGCTAAAAGAAAAAAGCCATTACTTCACATCCGCACCCTAAGGAGGCAAAACACGAACTCCCAGCTGCGCATGTTTTTTTTGGAGGCATGCAACGAAGACGATGGTGCGCACCCTTTGAAGGCACCAAACGAACTCCCCTTCAGTTGTAAGTCCCGCTCCTCGCTCTCTCTCTCTCTCTCGTGTGGTTCACGCCCCACAATCTCCCAGAAAGCCAATTAAATACTTCCTTCCTAGCACCAACCATTGAAAACAGGGCACTCGCATGACTGATTTCGGAAAACTCCCCTCAAGAGCCATTCAGAGACAACAATACGTTCCCCCAACCCTGTTTCAGCTTTCTTGTCGTGGTTCTCACACTATCGTAAGTTATCCCCGCCAAAACTCGCTGCCTGGCCGAGCCATAGTGAAATTTACTGTCCGTTAACAAACTATCAAACCGATCTCGATTTTTCGGTTTACGCCACCCCGACGCCAGGTGCTAGCGTCCCAGGGTCTGCTCCAATTTTATTATTATTATTTTTTTTACCTAATCTCGTCGTCCTTCCCTCGTAAAAGCGGAGAGGACGGTCCGTCACGGATAAGGGCCTTCTGCAGTATCTTTTCCACAATCTGAGAACATGACTATTTTAAGAGTGTTGCGCACAATACCTGCCTGCGTCTTCCATCAGTTTTAAAATCTTGGCGTACATTTTTACAAGCTCAGTTTGGCCAGATAGGGCAGCTCCTGCAGGCGAAATGGTTGCCTCCGGTCCTTGTGGCTAACCCACTTAACGCCGTATAAGCCGGTCCACTTATTGTCTTCACTGGGCCCACGGTCACGGATCGAGTCAGCCAAAGTAACATCCTTTTCTCTCTCAGAACAGCCTTGCTCCGAATATTCCGTCTTTGCAAATGACACAAGGCGCTTCATGTAGTAATAGAGTGATTATTCTTATGTCAACGAATAATTATGAGAGATAGAGTGCCACCTGTCAAAGTGTCTATTAAAGCATTTATTGCTGCAGTGAACTCTTCCATCTATCATGTTCCACTCTTGATTATTGAATCGGAAGACAGGCTTTTGATATGCAACCAACAAAAAACAAAAATAAATAAATAAAAGACTCTTTTTACCATACGGTTCAAAGAATATATTCTTCAACTGCATTTTTTCTTCTTTTTCTGTTTCAAAAATCCGGAGGTGCAAGTTATTGGGAATGTACCTAAAGTTACATACACCGATTTTGAGCCATATATGCACTGTCGACCTTAGATATCTCATTACGCATATATAGCAGATAACTCAGATTACAATAATTTAATTTGAGACATTTATCTAGAAACGCAGTTTAACTGTTTTCGAAAATCTTCGTCACTTTTCATGGTACAACCGAAACACATATAGAAAAAAAAAACCTCAAAAAAAAAACGAACGAGACTACTATGATTAGATTATACATGGTTTTTCTGCAAGAACGTAATAAACTTAATAAGTGTTAAGAGGTTGCGCCACTGAATAATTCAAGATAGGTAAATCTGGGGTCGGAGAAGTGAGCTTAAGGAGATAATAGCAATACAAGCACAACTGTAAACATCTCTGGTGTGTTTCGAGTCACTTCAGGAGCACGAGATTCCAGTCCTCCCTCGGACATGGGTGTGTGTTTGTTTCCTTGCTGGAAGTTAGTTTCAGTAGTTTGTAAGTCTAAGTACTGATCACCATCGCAGTTAGGTCCAATATGTTTACAAACAACATTTGCGAAGCAGGTAGAATTCTGGCAACTAATTCCATGTCCGTCTCCACGGGGTTCTCGTAAATTAGTGACTTTTGATATCCGGATAGGGAATAATGAAGGGGATTCAGGTCGGGTGATTTTCCAGTCCATGGGATACGACATAGTGCACGTTAGTGAGTTCTGCGAAAGTGCTCCTCATTATTGTACTATACATCTCTGAACAGCAATGCCTACTGCAAGGGTCTGCCGTTGATTCCCATCACTTGCCTTCACGGGACAATTAAAATAGATACAACAATGGCGTCTCACAGACAAGTAAAATAAACTAAATATTCAACTTCACTTCCAAGTTAACTGCCTCCTCGCCATGTTTCCCTCCTGTAGAAAAGGAATATACGTCTAATTATCTGCACAGTACTTGTAACCGTGTATGATGTTAGTTAGAAATAAGATGAAGAACAATTAAGCAAGACAAAGCAATAGGCAAGTAAGTATACTTCCATTTCTCCAGCAGCCAACATCTCTGATTCCTGCTCTCCTAGTACAAATTGTTCTGTGGCGCATAATGTTCGGCTTGTTAAATTTTAGGCAGACACTCTGTACATATTTTAAGCTATTTGGCATACTACGCTCTTGACAGTAATAATACAGTAACAATCCCAATGCTAGAACACCTCAAATACATAAAATAGCACATTTATGACATACAGTTTTAGCTAAGGTGTACTCTGTGCTATCGCCTGAAAATCTTCAGTACTGTTCAGTGATTCCTCTTTCAGTTTACACAATATATTAGTTCTAATTGTTAAAGGAAGGTGCATTACGTGTTTTCAAGGTTCCACTGGAAATCTGTTACGCGTATTTCTCAACCAACAGAGTTGATGACTGTCACTTCTTCATGGAAACGTCTCAGTTGAACAAATACTGCTTAAATACAGTCAGTAATGCTAATATAGAGAAAGAAAGGTATCCGGTGGACAGCTATATCACTTGAGGTAACGACCCTCATTGATTTCTTATCCACTATAAGTACATTATTACAGCACTCAGAATGGCTCCAGAGCTGACATTGTTGTGGATCGTTTAATAAAATTATGTTGCACGCTGCTACTACTTTGATATTACACATTTTAGTTTCCTCAAAAGATGCAGGACCCGTGAAAATTTGGTACATACATTGAGCGTGTTGTTTCCAGCATTATTTGGAATCATTGAAGTACCCCAGAGGTTTAATACCTCCTGTGTGCCAAGTAATCCAGTACTACTAAGGATGCATATTATCGTATGTCTTTGGTCTTCATTAATTTTCGTTTTGTTCGCGGCTAACCTGGTCTTAGTTTCACCAAATAGGACTTCTGCTTGTTTACAACCTGAGAAACAATTTGTCGTTTTTGGTATAAGTTTGTAGCATCTGCGAAGTGCAAGGTGCGTATATTGAAACGTAGGTTTTCAACGAATGTAATGAATTCACAGCAACATACACCGAATTCTGCTGAGTGTCATCCTTTCGGTCACTAATAAACTTATAGTCGATTTTAAGGAATCTAATGTGCGCAAAAATTTTGTTTTTTCCTATCTTAAAGACTGACACCTCTGTTCGATGAAAAGACAGTTAATTTGCGTTATTCGCCACAGCTACGGTGCTCCATAAATGTGAGTAAATTATTACAACATACTTTAAACAATATCTAAAGATAAAAGCCACACTGGACAGTTTTAAGTTTGATTTATTCTGCTTTATACATACCAATGCATGAAATAGTCAGAAGATATCAAAGTTATTCCTTATATTGAGAGCACCACAATATGTCTTGGCGTTCTCGATATATTAATTTCAAATTCGTTGGACTAAATCGCTGCTGCTGTTCAATCTGACGTGGCATCGTTAACAAGTGCTAATTTAATCTGAAAACTTTTATATTGTGAATAAATTTAATTTTTGATAACGAAAAACCTCATAACGTCCCTTGATAAATGACTGGATTTCTTTTTATTACTTCTCGTACCGTTTATAAGCATGTACAGCCACATGTCTTACCTTGATAAATGATTGGATTTCTGTTTGTTATTCCTCGTGCCGTTTATAAGAATGTAGAGAATTTAACAAATATTTTCGGATCTACAAAAATTGCCGTATATAAAGAGCACTCCTAACTGCATCATTGAAAAAAGGGAATCAACAAAAAATTTTAATGACAGAGAAAAAAGTCATGTATCTTCCTTTTTGAAGTACTCTAGACAGAACAATGGAAAACAAAATAATTGTCCTCTTTCCGCCTATTTCCTAACCAAAAATTAAGGTATTACTATGCTGAAGTAGAATAGTAGTAAGTAATAGTGAAACAGCAGAAAGCATTTGAAAGAGAGAGAAAATGGAAGTAAAACATAAATTGATTGACTTATCAGGAGTGTAAGTGAAAATTAGAGATAATTGAAGACTATACATAAGCTTTGAAGGAATTGATCCCCAGACCATAGAAGAAAACTTTAGTCCTAAAATCACCATCTGTTCACAGTGAAGCTAATAGGAAGAGTCCATCCACAAGGCCACAAGTAGGACTGAAGGACTGATGATTGATGCAGTCGACAAGTGCTTGTGAGAAATAGAGACAACTGGAATATGAACGAGTGAAAATGAAAGTGAAACGGAAGTGGAAGAAGACAGGAATGACATTGGAAGAGACAAACGGAAGAAAAAAGCATGGAAAAGAGATAAATATACACAGTGTTGGTGAGAGCGAGATACTGGGTATCAAAATGTCTTTACGATGAGATACTAGGTGAAACTATTAGTTTCTATATCCAAAGAGAGCGATTGCGTTTACAGGTCAACAATTCTGGTGTTTGTGACAGAATAAGAAATAAGGTAGCTAGATCCCGATTTTTCATTCCGTATTTAAAAAGGTATTTGCCCTTTTTGGGTTCTAGCAACAGCATTCTAGATGGCAGTATCATTATCAAATCCACTTCTCTCAAAATCAAAACATGACGCAGAATTTCCTACATAGCGATATTTGTCAGCGCTATTTCCAAAGTTTTGGATCAAAGGAGTATGTGTTGCTTTGAACGGTATTTATTACATGGTTTTCAGTGTTTCAGTCTACGATAATAGCGAAGTAAATGGTAATATTTTAGTCTTAACGTTTATGTACTATTTTACTTACAACCTAATCTACTCAAACCTCACTGGGGTAGTAGAATGAGTAGCGTGATGCATGGTGCAACGAAGTTCATGTCAACTAGTACATAAAAAATGTATTGGGACATAGACACTATAAAAATTTTAGTTTCCACCTTGATCAATACTTTCCTTATCTGTCCCCTTTTCATCAATACCCTCAGTCGTGTTAGCACAACCTACTTGCACCTGTCGCTATTTGTACTAGCAATTCAGAATACGTGAAGGGCGTAAATGTTTTCTACCGCGTAAAAATGAGTTGTAAAAAGTATATTTCTTTAGTATTTTGTTTATAAAATCTAATACTACGAAAAATTATAAAAAATGTCGCTGTTATTGAGAGATTTTTTTTTGTATACCGAAACTACCACGTAGTAAATCACGATTTACAAAACATAAATTTAGAACGTTAGGCACCTTTAGTCTCTCACTACAGTGGCGGCAACTAAACAGATCACATCCCTTACCAAACTGGTGCATTTTCCCACCTTTAGCTTTTCCACACCTCTGCTTATGTCATGGAAACTGCGATAACTCTCGAAAAATACACGTCTAAAAAAATTTTAAAAATCAGTGTTGTAAAAACCAGAATCTTCACACTATGCAATATAACAAGTAACATATGTTCTGTTTCCAAGTACACAAACATTAGGAATGCATATGTTCATGTACCATGAGTGGCAAAAAATATAAATATTTCAGTATTCCATTTGTAGGCACACAAAATCTTTCAAATATTCTGGCAGCTATTATTACTTATTATCCAAAAAGATTTTTATTATTGGTGTACAGAAAACGGTTTAATTCAAAATTATTAACGCTATTGTAACGTCGGGGATATATACACTATCCTCTCTGTTTACACTAGCCTGGAACTCTGGTAATCATAAGCCAATAGTGATCTTGTCTAAAACTATGACGTGATGAATACAGAATCTTCCAAATGAAGTCAGTAAAGTTGTAATTTGGTTACACCACACACTTGAATAAATAACATGTTGCACCTATCTGACTGTGTTCCAAATAAAGTGTTTAATCACATTCCCCTTCCACATTTCAGGCCTACTTTTCTTCTTTTTAAATTCATGTAAATAGTCTTCGGACTCTTCTGAAGGATCTATTACCGAAGTCATTTTGTAACCTTTCAGTTTATTACTACAAACCGCTACGGTGTTGCCCTCACGCCTTAAGTTCTTTCGAGCAGATGGAAGCTTGTCACTCTTTCTTCACGAAACTTAATTTCAACACTGGTTTTGACAGGGAAAGAACACAGACCATGTCCCATTTCAGAACCAAAAGATGTGGAATCGTGTGAAAATAACAACTACAGTAATAATTTAATTACAACAAGAATAATGACAAGTCTCGTTTTTGTTCTCAATGCCTCAATAGCGGTTTAGGAAATAAATCTTCCATGAGAAGTTTGCAAAACTTTCAAAGTAATGTGTGTATCGCTTAAAAGGACTTAACTACGGGGTCATATGTCCCTAAACCTACAAACTACTTATAAACTACCTTATACTAAAGACGGCAAAAATATCCATGCCCGAGGGGGAATTCGAACCCCCGACCGCAATGGCCGTGCAGACCGTGACTGGACCGACTCAGTCCCCTCGGCCACCGCGACCGGCTAAAATTTTCATTAATATACAAATCTCCAAATAGTTTCCTAAAAATTCACTTTTTTACAAAAAGTGATATTGAAAAAAAAAATCGCACTCATCTATAGAACAAAGGAAGAAGATAATGGATTTACAACCTGTTTACAGGGATAAACTATAATCACAAATATATCGAAATTATAAGTGACATATAAACATGAACTAAATATGTCTGTGGAAAAAAAGTGATCAGTCGTGAAAAGTGTTTATTGCAGTCCTATTTCGGCTAGATTCCTAGCCATCATTAGTGTATCTACAATAGCAAAGTATAAGTTTACATTCCAAGATTATAAACATTGTTAAACATACTTTATGTAAGTAGACATTACAAATGAAATGCCATAACTTCAAAATTAACGATCGACAGTGATACAACAGATGGATTATCTGAACATTGGCACCATTCAAACAGGCGAATTCTGCACACTTTTAATGTTTTACTAATCTGTCAAATAAAAAATGCCGTACAATAATATTTACAGAAGTAATATAAGTTTCTGATCCTAATTCTTTAAACGACATTTACTTAACAAACAGATAAAGAAATGTGTCATGAATATAGGATATAAATCGTACTAATGTCTTCATCATAGCCAAATCCAGCATATAAAATTACAGAATTAATATAATTTCTTTTATTAAATGTCGCACAATGCTCACAAATAAAGTATATTGACATGAAAATATGATGCAATACTTAGAAGTGTAGTAGTCATAACTAAATTCAGCGTTGAACACTGTACAAACACAGAAAGCTCAGAATCAAGCTCGCCAACACCAGACAGCATATTAATTTCAACATGTGATGCATTAGCAACAAATTTACTCGAAGCAGTGTACAACACTAGTTACACAAGTAACCTCATGTTCAGATACAAGTGGAACTGCGAAGTGACAGCAATGTGAAGGAAGATCAGGTAGTTATTTATTGAAAAAGAAATGATACAGTTATTCTCAACTGAATCTTGAACTTCTACAGTTACTTACTTCAATGGTTTTTTATTACTTAAGTCATAATATCAGGAACATGGTAGAGAGATTTACTACTGAAATGCACGAACTGTCAGTAAGGTATCGTCAAATGTGGTTAGGCAATGTGATACCACTTAATCCCTCAGACACCGGTCTACAATTTCTTTCAGAGAGTGGTCAATTTAACTGATATTTGTTTCATTGCTCAGGAAGAAGTCATGCTTCATACGTCCTGCTTAATAGTTACCTATCACGTAATTTGGTTGAGAATCCTAAGAAATTCTGGTCGTATGTCAACTATACTAGCGGCAAAACACAATACCTTCATTACACGACAGAAATTGTGCAGCTACGGATGACAGTTCTACTAAAATCAGAATTGCTTAATGCAGCTTTCCGAAATTTCTTCACGAAAGGAAATGAAGAAAATACTCCAGAATTCGTGTCAATAAGAGCTTCCAGCATGTGTAACGTAGAAGCCAATACTCCTGGAGTATTAAAACAACATCAATCATTTCACAACAATAAAATCTCCCGTCCTGACTGTGTAGCAATTAGGTTCCTTTTAGAGTATTCTGATAAAATAGTCCCATACCTATCATACACAACCGCTCGCTTAGCGACCGTTACGTACCCAAGGACTGGAAAGTTTCACAGTTTACTCCAATATTCAAGAAAGGCAATAGGAGTGATCCGCAAAATTGCAGGCCTATATCATTGACGTTGGTTTCCAGCAGGATTTTAGAACACATACTTTCCTAAATACGACCTATTGTCTCATAGTCAACACGGATTAAAAAAGCGTCGTTACTGTGGAACACAGCTAACTCTTTAATTACATGATCTGCTGAGTGCTATTGACAAGGGAGGGCAAATAATTCCGTATTTCTAGATTTCCGGAAGGCTTTCAACACTGCACCTCAAAAGTGTCTTCAATCAAATTGGGTGTTTATGGAATATTGCCACAGTTGTGCGATTGGGTTTGTGAACTGCCGTCAGAAAGGACGAAGAACATAGTAAATGACTGTGATTCATCGAGCAGAACAGAAGTGATATCTGGTATTCCACTGGGAAGTGTTATTGGGCCGCTAGTGTTACTTAGTTTTATAAAAGATTTAGTAAATTATCTGAGTAGCTCTCTTAGACCATTCGCGGATGATATTGTCATTTATCGGTTAGAAAAGTCACCAGAAGATCAAATGCACTGCAATATTATTTAGATAAAATATCTGCGTGGTGTAAAAGTTGGTAATTGAACTATAATAATGATAATTGTTATATCACCCATATTACCACTAAAATAGATCCTTTAAATATCAGTTACACGATAAATCAGTCAAATTACAGGCCGTCAATTCTACTAAATACCTAGGAGTAACAATTAGGAACGACTTAAATTGGAAAGAACACACAGAAAATGTTGTAGGGAGGTGGAACCAAAGACTACGTTTCTTTAGCAGAACACTTAAAAGATGCAACATTTCTACTAAAGAAACGACCTACACTACACTTGTCCATCTTATTATGGAGTACTGTTGCGCATAAATTTATCCATGTTATTTGGATTTTTTTTTTTAGGTCTGCGACTGTATTATAAGCTTTTCTGGAATGATTAATGCTGCAGCAGTCACTGTTTATAAATATTTTTATTGGCACGACGCGTTTCGGCAGCATGCTGCCATCATCGGGTGCATATTTACAGTTACTGGCCTGTAATTGACGGCCTGTAATTTGACTGATTTATCGTGTAACTGATATTTAAAGGATCTATTTTAGTGGTAATATGGGTGATATAACAATTATCATTATTATAGTTCAATTACCAACTTTTACACCACGCAGATATCTTATCTAAATAATATTGCAGTGCATTTGATCTTCTGGTGACTTTTCTAACCGATAAATGACAATATCATCCGCGAATGGTCTAAGAGAGCTACTCAGATAATTTACTAAATCTTTTATAAAACTAAGTAACACTAGCGGCCCAATAACACTTCCCAGTGGAATACCAGATATCACTTCTGTTCTGCTCGATGAATCACAGTCATTTACTATGTTCTTCGTCCTTTCTGACGGCAGTTCACAAACCCAATCGCACAACTGTGGCAATATTCCATAAACACCCAATTTGAGGTTACTGTACTGTTGTACAGTAACCTTCAAATACAAAATGTCCACATGTGTTGTAAGTGTGTATATAACTATGTGCTTGTGTTGTGTGTGCCAGACAACTAGTTTATCATGATTATCAAAACTGTTAAAACTGTAAAAACATAACCTCACTGGCATCCACAACACAAAACACAATACATCAAGAATGTAACCAGTAACTGTAAATATGCACCCGATGATGGCAGCATGCTGCCGAAACGCGTCGTGCCAATAAAAATATTTATAAACAGTGACTGCTGCAGCATTAATCATTCCAAAAAAAATCACATGGGAATGTATTTTAAAGTATGTGATTCCAACACCTTAGTGTTCACAGACTCCCCACATTTAAGTCTCATAAGCTTAACAAACACTTGAACACTCGGAGGCGTCTCAGGACGAGATGCTCGGGACTGCGCAATCTCTCCACCCCCAATACACACTCCTCTTCACGGAAGGTACCTCACGATTGTTACAAGTGAGTTGCAGGAGTCACTTAAGATCCACTTGTGCCCATTATGGGTGACCGGCTCCTCCGAGTTTCATGTTCAGATGAGAACTGTAACACGGTTTTGCCTCAGCCTGTCAGACTACGGTACAGCTACCGAAAATGCGCCGCTCCTCTCCATCTGGTCGATATGTGCACGAGTGTGCGCGTGCGTGTGTGGGTGTGTGTGTGCACGCTGGTTTCTTTGACAACTGGATAAGCGACATTTGAAAATAAAACAGGTGGAGGGTAAAAAAACTGGAAAAGTTAGAGCTAGTGATTGTGGAGCAGCCACAATGAAGGGGCGGGAGAGGTGAGAATAAAAAAAGCGCCGGTCCCGACCAACAGAGAGCGCCACTCGTTTATCAGCGTAATTGTTGGCCGTTAGATAAAACAGGAGCCGCAGCGCGGGGCAGTGCGCGCCAGGGCCCCGACGAGGCTTTGATTCAACGAGCGACCAAAAAGGCAAAGAATACCGCGCAGATTGCAGCGCGACGCGAAATAGTGCCCGCCCCGGGCGCGTCCGCTGAAGAAGTAAAAGAAAAAAAAAAAAGTAAACGAGAGAGATGCAATCTTCATTATTCTGCTGGCACGTGATTTACACATGTGTGACACCGCAATTCTTCAAACCTATCGCAAAATGTATTGTTCGCTATCTGACCCGTCCCGAACACCAAATCGTTGACGTCCGCTAAGCGCTGATATTCAGATTGTTGTCAGCTCCACGCGGGGTGTCAAAAAGTGGTGGGGGCGAGCCTTTACGTGACGGCTTTTTATAGAAAAGCCATTAACAGATTTTCTGAATGTGAACTTGCGCAGACAGAGATGAGCTCAGTACCATTGATGAAAATGTATGGAGTACCATTATATTGACGATAATGACTTAGCTAGGACATATCGTGAGCCGGAACTTCCTTGAAAGCAACAAAGAATACGAGAAGTCAGCGAATGGAAGATGGACGCTTATAATGTTGATAGCTGACGACCATCAGCAACTCTGATCCTTTAGAACAGAAGTATCATGGTAAGTATTGATAAGTGCCAGAGATCGGAAGTATTTTGATTACAACCAGAAAATCGAGGAGGGGGTGAAGAACACGTTCTATTTCTCATGTGAGGCAGCAAAATAAGACATTTAAGTGATTCAAAAGTCGTTAGGTGTGATAATAGATAAAGGGCAGCTTCAAATATTTCCTTTAATCATTAAAATTTAATACGACTCATATTAACTGAAGACTTTCTATAGTCCTATGGTTTTCTGCCAGCAAAGTTTCATATTTTTGTCTTAACTTTGTTAAATTTATTAATTTCTGTACACCAATTGGACCAATCAGTCCCTAGACTTACAAATTACTTGAGTGGAGTTGGGACGCCCTATCCCGATAATGGTAAATTTAGTGACTTGGTTTCCCTGTATTTCAGGAACCACTGTAGCTTTTGACATGAAACTCTGCAGGACATTAAACTGTATGTTCTGAGTCTACTGAACTGCAATAATTGCTTTTAAGTCACCGTCTTTCAGAAATACATTTTTTGTGTATATTTGTAGGTTATCCTAAATAATTTTAAGTATACATATCATTATATTCTTCTTTTAGTTCAGTGTGTTGTTACTACCTATAAATTTGAATACTAGAAGTGGTTTCAGATATTTAGGGAAAAAAGGCAACATAAAATGTAAACTTATAGGAACAGCTTCTAAAGTTTCAAAAGACTAAAAATCAGGTAATGTATGCTTAACTTTTTAAATTTTAGTCGCTTAGAATCTCTCTACACCACACTGTATATCATCATTTTGATCATTTTCCAATTTTTTCTTCTGTTCTTCTTAATGGCTTCCTTAGTGGCATAATGTGCTGCATACTTTGCTTTATAAAGGCGAATCTTATCCACCCGTTGACGTTGTCGGATTCAGTTGGTTCCAGGATTAATTCCAATATGCTGTACCACTTTCACCCTACTAATTTTGCCATTATTAAAAGCAATAACTGAATGAATCACCCCCTCCCCCACTTTAGTGTCTTCCGTAAACATGTTCTGATAAAATCATTGAGCGGCTTATTGGGATTTTGAGTCGGACCATGTAGACACATCTTCATTAACTCAGAATTTGCCAGGTCTCTGTAATAGGTTTTATGGTATCAATGACTGATGCTGGGATAGATTGCTTATGGCTGTATGAATCGTTTGAGTTCTAGGCATTGCGGTAATTGCAGCTTGAATTAGGTCCAGGTGGGCAAAGGTTGTTTATTGGTTTCCCTTTACTCGAAAATCTATTTCCTTGAAACACACATTTTTGATAACATTTCGTGTTGGCGTTATACTTAACGTTTCGAGAGATTTACCAATCTCTTAACCATATTTTCTCTGAATAACGTTATCACTTCGACATACAACGCCTGTTTATAATATGAAGCGATACGATACTGTTTTTGCCCATGCCCCAGGGAGAACTGGAACCTTTGTAATGCTTCCAATGAAACTAAAAAAACATCGTTAAATTATTTCAACTGGGTTAAGTCTCATTTCCTTAACGTGTCTGATATTTCTTCCTCTGTCATAACAAATTTTGGTCAAACTGAATATCTTCTGCAGAAATCGAAGTTACGAGTAATCTAGAAATCTCTGTTTTAGAGTTACATAACCCATTTCAAACCTGTTCTTGTTTGTAGGTCTGTTCTAAATCCAAAATATTATTTATTCTAAATAGAAGTGTTTGAAATTAATAAATCAGATGACGTGAATAATTATACGATGTGGCTTCTCTAATTCTAATTAATAATCTACCCACTTCTACTAATTTTTCTTTTTTATATAAAATGATAACGCCATTTCCTTTAATTATCTAGTTAATTTCTTGCCAGAAAGAGACCTAACACATAAATTAATTTCATCACATCAGTAGAGTCAATCATTTCATCATCTGCAGAAAACAGATAATATCTTTTCTTTTGTATTGTGGATGGTCAGAATTTGTAAACGTATTGCCTATATTACCCGTTTACGATGCTTAATACAAGTTTAATACAATATAGATTTTCTTGTTCACCATCAGATCTTATCCTTCCATGCTCCTACATTACTTTGTGCTTTAGCACTCACCTAAGAAAAAAAAAAACACTTTAGGTTTGTAGTTTTATAATTTTTCTAAACATTTCGGACAAAAATAATAACGTAAATAATAAAAAATTATAGTGATACGATTGCGATTGGGTGGGGTTGGGTTGTTTGTTTGGGTTAGTGGGACTAAACTACTGAGGTTATCAGTCCCCCGGTGGGGAGGGGAAGGAGTGAGGATAGAAGGATGGGAGGGGGATATGAAATGCAGTCCGGGAAGTAAAGAAGGAAGGAAGACTGCATTAGCTCGGGGCCCCGTGCTCGCCACGCACGTACTCACGAAAGAATTGTGAGCCCCATGGGGGGTACGAATACGACTACTATTGTGATAATATCTATGCAACCAACTCATAATATTCTTTCTCACCGTATTTTAACAAACAGCCAAATTTATATGATATTTGAGTTTAGCTTTGATAAACATACTCCTTTTTGAACTTTTACCTCTTTAAACTATCATTTTAATATGTCTCCCACATTTTCATTACATTTTTCCTTTATAATATTCTCACCTTTTTTGCCTTAGCAGTTTGTTCAAAGTTTATTTTCTTTGCCTATACTCGTTACGAAAGACTATAGCCTGGAACTAACGTAGCGAGATTTGACGCTTGGACGAGTGACTATAGCCCGGATGGAACACAGCGTACATTTGACGTTCGTAAATCGGTCAAGTTACATTACTCGCCCGAAAATCTCATTTGCGTACACCATTTTGCTTTCTCTACTTGATGATTTTCTTATTATAACACAAGCGTTGCCATTTCAAAGAAACGGCACAGAGAAGAATGAACAAAAACACGTTTTTTGTGTGTTATTAACGTATTTTTTTTTGTCCGAAATAGAAAAAGCCAGGTTCTCGTCTCTGGCGATCAACAATTATGTCAGTAAAATTTGGTGCCGATCGATTGAACGGTTCGACCTAGAAAGTGAAACACGTTACAGGCAGACATCGTCAAACCGTCGTTATCTTTGCAAATATCTCTGCAACGATGCAAGATATGAAAAATACATAAGAGGGCGAAGTTGCAGAAAATTTCTCCTCTACAATTACGGTTATTCACTTTTCATGACAGATGAGTGGTACGTTTGCAATTACAATTACGTTACATCGGCCTTTTTCAGCGTCACTAACGTATTTTTGTCTGGTCTCTGACAGCCTACAAATATGTCTGTAAAATTTGGTGCTGATTGGTTGAACGGTTCGACATAAAAAGTGGGAACACGTTACGGACGGACAGACAGACACCCCAGAATCGCCGTTATTTTTGCAAATGCTGAGAGATATGGTAAAAAAGCGAAAGCAAATTTGTAGAGCAATTTCTCCTCTACAAATTTATGTATTCAGTTTCCGTCTCAGATGAACGGTTAAGGCGTTATTTTCATTTAAATTTCAAGCTCTCAAATGGAGATCAAAAAGGCCCACTCTTAGTGTTACTACCGTCACCTAAGGTGGGGCAAAAGTAGAAAAAAATAGGTTGGCCAAAAGAAAAAAAATAACTACTCTTCTTGCGTCAGAATTCAGTGATTCCTATTATTCCTCAAAACCGACTGTTTCCCTTTCCTTTTTCTCTAACTCACCAAGGCGTCTTTCTAAAACGCTAAAATTGTTGCCTTTGATGATTCGAATGCAGACATGCTAATGCGGATTTCTTTATTTCTGGAAACATTTCTTCGTCAGACTTTTGTATCATCATCAAACCAAGCACCTGTGTATGATCAGGATGTGTGGCGGCTGTATGTCTTCCATTATCTCATCTTGTGTGCTGTGCCAGTATTGCCATAATTGCTAATACAACAAGTTCTGATGATGGAAACATCTTGAAACTAATTATAACGTTGCTGTCGGCTCTATAAGCAATATGGTGGTCTAGTTACTAAACAGATACTTCCTCAATGACAACCTATGACAAAAACGTTCGGTGAATAGTCCTGTAACATTTACGTAGTTGAACTACGATCGAAGTTATCTTACTGTCCTACTAAGAACCACTGATCCCTTCGATAGATATCCTGAGAACTTAGAATAAAGAATTTCTTGGGGATGGTGTTGAAAAGCCTCGTCACGTTTCGTTGAATGTCAGGAATATAGTAAAATCCCTTTCCTTCCAAAGGCAGTTTGAGTCGAGAGAAGAGAAAGAAGTCTGGAGGATTAAGATCCGGCGAGTAAGATGAATGTTCAAGTTGCACGACAGCCTTTTTTGCCGTGAACTGTTTGGTGATTTTTGCTTTCTGAGGGTGAGCATAGTCGTGACAAAAATCAAGGAACATTGTTGTTGGTAGACGTTGCATGAAACGGATCAAAATTGCACTGTATCTTGCAGGTTTCAACGTCGTTACTTTCGGAAGAAATTACGTGGGGATACTGTCTTGAATATCGAAGAAGGTGATGAACGGTTTTCATCCGTGATTTATCGGCTATGTCATTTTCCCGCTGAGGTGAAAGCGAAGAAAGCCATTCATGTTCGTTCCGGAGACACCAGGTTTCAGCCTCAGTGCAATTATATTCAAGTAATTGTGTGTTGCATCCGCAATTTCCACAAAATCCTGTAAAGACTTTTAATTTGCCTGGTTATGATCGTCAGGCAAGTGATGTGGTACAAGACGCCAAAACGTTTTATTCTTTCATAACGATTTGTCACACGGATTCACGGTTATTCTGCAGTCCATCCGTTACCTTGCGCACAGTTAATCAATGATCATTCGTGATTAATATCCTCACTTTGTCAATATTTTCGTCGCAGGTCTTCCGCTAGGCGGTTTGTCAGAAACACATTCCGGACCTCCTCGAAAGGGCCAAACTTGAAATGAAACTTAAAATTGATTTTTTACTCGTTCATTGCCCTGTTATCAGTTCAGAATCAATACACTAAACAAGCACTTCGTCCATCAGGTCTAACATGAAACACACATGATGCTCAACTGAACTATGGTGGAGGACATTTAGTGTCGCACGTGAATAGCCGTGTGGTCTGGAGTACCACGTTACGGATCGCGCAGCCTCAGGCGTCGGAAGGTGGAGTCCTCGGTCAGGCATATGTGTGTCTGTTGTTATTTTAACCTATTTTGAGTTGATTGTAAGTATAGGGACGCATGACAGAAGTAGTTTGGTCCCATAGAATTACATACAGTTCATTTTAACACTGGAGCATGTTGCCAACACTGGCCGCTACGTAGGTGCAGCGTTGTAATTCGCCTGTGTTGCCCTATCGACTACTCTCAAATCATTCACCGAGATTGTAGTTGCACCTATCGTTCAGCTGTGTGTATTGTCGAGAAAATACGTATGATATGTTCCATTGTTTGTTTTCCTTTATTACGTAGTACATGATTGCTCGAATCACACCCTGACCTGTGAATCACTACCCATCGCCACAAGCCGGAAGCTTCATTTACAGATCCCACTGATGCTCTCGTAGACACGTGTTCTATCGGGTTGTGTCTTGTTCTCATGACAAACGAACTAATCAAATTCAAATAATCAGTGAGCTCTTTGAGTCGATTGTAACCATACACAGAACTACAGTCGTTGCCTGGCAAAGTGGTGTCAGTCAGAGACTTCATTCAGCTGGTAAAACGTAAGAGGGAAGCGCTATGCGCAGGGTTTCGAAATTTAAAACAGGGCACTGGGTCTGACAAGGCTGTCAATCATCATAATATTAGTAAGACTTAACAACAAGTCTAGTGGGATGCAAAAGTTAACCAGGAAAGAGTAGACATCCATTGAATCCCGCGTGCCATGTTGGAAGAAGACTTGGTACACAACAACTGGAAGTTAGGCATTGTGGCCGTATAAATTCGTCCAACAGAAAAGTAAGGGTCTAAAAGTAACTGAGACCTTTGCATAATCTCTGATTACCTAGAAAGCATAGTAAAACAACTGATGTTGGCCAGACTACTTTGCAAGCTGACCGACATAATTATTGCATCTTTAAAAGAGGTAGAAGAATTTCTAAAGATCTACTATCACATGAGCACCGACTGCTGTGGAGCAGTGACGACACATTTGACTCTCATTGTGGAAGAAGACGGTTCCAATCCGCCCCCCGATGTAGGTATTCCGTGAATTCTATAATTCACTCCAGGCAATTGTCGGGGTGGTTCCTTAACAACGGCACGGGTGATATCCGCACACTCCTTGGCAAAAGGGAACCTCAGCGTGTAACCTAATGAACATCCTGTCGACGAGATATTAAACCGTAATCTTCCTCCTTTTTCCTTTATCACATGACCGCTGATTCGCTTGAGCAAGTGGGCGCTGCTTTTGTGGTCTTCAAAGATTGCTTTGATGCAGCTATCGAGCCTACATTGTCCTGCTCAAGCCTCTTCATCTCTGGATATGAACGGCACCCTACATCTTTTTGAACCTACTTGTTGTTAATCTCCTGCGCTCCCTTTGCGATTTTTAGCGCACACAACTTCCTCCATTGATATATTGATCATATTTTGATATCTCACAATGTGTCCCACCAACAGATCTTTTCTTTTAGTCAAGGTATGCCAGAAATATATTTTCATCCCATTCCTGATAAGTAACTCATCATTATTTACCCGATTTACGAACTTCATCTTCTTCATTCGTCTGTAGCACCGGGTTTCAAAAGTTTCTGTTTGATTCCTTATCGTCAGTATCGTACTATGTTATACTCCTCACTGCTGTATTACGAAAAGAGTTGTTATAATTTAATTTAATATTAGGTATCAACTATTTTCTCTTCTTAAGAACTAGTTTTATTCCGCTAGGCATTCTGCAATTTTATCTTCTTTACTTTGGCCATAAGAAGTTATTATGCTCCTCTAATCAGGAATCAAATCTACTACTTTAATGTGTTGTTTTCTAATCTAGTACCTTCAGCAACATCTCATTTTTCTTAGACTACATTAAATTAGCATTGTTTGGTTCTTGTTAATATTCAACTTATACCCTCCTTCACGACACTTCATTTCATTCCGCCCTCTTCCAGATCCTTTTTGGAATCCGTTTTCTGCCGACCGACTTTTAAAACTGTTCTCGCGTTTGTACAAGTTTTTAAACTTTCATCCCCTCCCCCCTTTTTTTACCCCTTTTTCCTTCAGAATTTGAAAGTGTGTATTCCAGCCAACACGTCAAAAACATATCAAAATCTACAAAAGCTAAAACATAGATTTTGCTTTCCCTTAAGGTAACTTGTCTGTGAAAGCCTGGAAAAATGCGACAGATTTTCATAAACCTTACACAGTTGTAAATTAAAACCCCTAACTCTCAATAGATTAAAATTGCAGGAAAATGTTTCATCTCTCTTTCTGAACAATTTGATATGCACTTAGTTTCACTAATTCCCGTATTGAACCCTTTGATTTTTCTTTTGGTTCATACTTCGATTCTATGCACTGATTAACAGTCTTATTTAAACACTTGACACTTTAGGGTAACATGTGTATCTAGAAAGTAGACTACAATTATGTAATTTGATTCACAAGTTTTAGTTCTAGAAATATTTACATTTGATGCTGGAAACAAATGAGACATTTTTACAATTAATCAGTAGATGTTTACGCCTGCACCACTGTCAAAAAGCGTATGCTGTGGATTGTCATCTATAGAGGTTTTATGGAAGAAGATAGCCCAAACTGCTTTTCTTCTCTATATCTCCCTGATTTCTTTTATTGCTGAACCTAACAGATCTGCAGCTTGTCCACTTCTTCCGCAGTGAGACGACCACAACCACCAATAGGTCTCTAGCACTGAACTTTTTCCCTCTCATATCTTTTATCACCTTACGTAAACGTGTCCCCATCCTGTTTTGCACGTATCCAACACACTCCAGTTTCTCAATTTTTATAGAGTTTTCATACCGCATAATTATGTTCTAACACATTTGCAAATCCTTTTGAGTCTCCGTCTCTTAGACACTTCCCATACCGCACACCATAATACTCTTTTCATCTTTGAAATATTCTGAGAACTCCCTCTGATTGCATTCCACCACTGTACCCAAGAAAAATTTTAACACATATATGTTCCTCACTGCTTCCTTCGCAGCCATGGCAGTATTTTGTCAAACATTCAATCTCCATCACCTTCCCATTTTCCAGAGATGTTGCCGTGGCAACGCCATTCACTGATCGGTGGGCATGCTTCTGCCATTTACTGTCTTCTTTCTCTTTTGCTACGGTGTTTATCCAACTTCCGTAAAGACCAATACATTTCCTCCCCGTACAGGTAAACAATGTGATACCTGAAATTTTCACGGCGTACTGAACGTTCAAAGAACTTGTGGGTGCGCTGCCGTGTCACATCGTCAACCACCGTCGATATTTCGACAGGATCACACACTGCCATTCTCAAAGCACATCTGCACTCAGGAAGCAAAGTGCAAGCGAATGTAATACCTCGGTTAGCAAAGGGTAAACAAGAAAGATAATACACACAGCACAAATAACCGACTAGGAGGGGAGCTTTTCATGTGTTGACTTGAGCCCTTCCACCGAAGTGTAATATAACAGCAGCTGAGCCCTCTGCTTTACGTTCACTCCGAAGGTAACCTGATATTGTTATGTTGTCTGTGGTCTAGGGAAACGCCACAGTTTCATTGAACAAGGCCGATTACATTCCTTGAAATGCCTACTTAGGGATTCGGTACATGGTAGAGTCAGTGCTGACCTAACAAAGTGTGTCGACAAAAGACTAATTATCTCCTGAAGAAAAGTTCCTTGTCATAGGAGACTATCAGCAGTACCGCCTTCCGAAGAATCAAAAGGAGAATGTTCTTTAGAGGCCTATTTTACATTGGTGCCCTGACATATAATATAGCTAAAAATCTTCCTAGTTAGTTGAGCCCAGTAGTAGGTAGGTGTGAACAACAAATTAAGAACTTGGCGGATATTTTACGTCGATTGCAGGGATTGCGTTTGAATGACTCTGATACTATAGTGTGTTTTATGTACACTTCACTCGCGTTCTTCTATCTGATTCGTTGTAGCTAATTGATGTTCAGTTTGGTGTCGAGTTAACACATATATTTCGACTTGTGCTGACATCCATCTGTGCTACGAACTGACTGATGGAGTTGAAATGGCAAGCACTTTGTCACCTATTTTGCCATTTTGTTGATGGAGGATTTTAAAAGATTTACAATTGCCCATAAATCTATGAGACTTAACTACTTTAGTTATTAGTCCCTAGGTTACAAATTCCTTAAACCAAGTTAAACTAACCTAAGGGCTACACATGCAAACACCCATGCGAAGGGAGGGCGTTTTGGAACAACTAACTTAAATCCACCAGAATATTCAGTTCACTATAGAGGTAGAAAGTATAACTGCGTTCCCATCCTTGATGTGTTGGTAAGAAGGATATTTGAAGGTGCAGTATGAAGGAGTACTTCGTACTTGGCACCTTGGTTCACAGAGTCCATGTAATTTCGGACCTTGAAGTTTTGTCAGCTTAATTGTCCATTCTGGAGATCACCTTTCGCCAGGAAGCGTTTCCAGCAGGAGTCATATTTTGCGGAAATATGTTTACAACCATCTTCTAAGACAAAGGGCCTATTGGGGTCCGTAAAGGATGATCTTGGTTTGCATAAGGATGGTGTCTATAGTATTCCTTCCAGTTGTGGCATGTCATATATTGGTCAATCAGAACTGTGGAAGACCGGTGTACTGAACACAAGCGTCACACACGCTTACAACAGCCCAAAGACAGAGAGACAGTATTAATGCTGTCTGACCTAGTGATTAATAGCCATTATCGATATCTCTTATACTGATTATCTTTTGTTGTGTTGACTCTGCGGTCACTTGTACTGTGCCGTGCGTGAGTAGCCAAGCGATCTGGAGAGCACGTCGCGGATCACGCGGCCTCCCGCGTCGGAGTATCGAATCCTCCCTCGGGCATGGATGTATGTGTTGTCTTTAGTATAAGTTAGTTAAATGTTTAAATGTTTGTTAAGCTTATGGGACTTAACTACGGGTTTATCAGTCCCTAAACTTACAAACTACTTATCAACTAGCTTATCCTAAGGACGGCACAAATATCTATGCCCGAGGGGGGATTCGAACCCCCGACCGTAGTGCCCGTGCAGACCGCGACTGAATAGCCTCAGTCCCCTCGGCCACCGCGGCTATAAGTTAGTTCATTAGTAGTTTGTAAGTTTAGTGGCTGTTCTTATGTTATTAAGTAGTAGTATTAATATCAGTGTACGGGATTACTTTGGCAGTGAGGACTAAGTCAGGCTCTGTCCAAAAGACACTTGATACTAGTGTATCAATAATATAAGGATCTCGAAAACAGCTCCTTCTTCGAGATTCACCAAATCACAGATCTCAACTCAATTACTTCTGATTGTGCGTACAGTACCACAAGCAACATATACGGAATCGAACATAAATAGGAGTTGACTGCCGTTTATTTTCCATCACCAAATCGATCACCGAATGACTTGCCTCTTACTATGGCACTACCAGAATTTATCATTTTTCATGTTAGCTTGCAGTGTAATAATGTACAAAATATAATATCTCTAATCGAAGTGCTTGCGTTCTGAACGGTAATCCCGATGTTTGTTCACAACGATAGGAACTCACTTTATCATAGAATTAATTCTTCACAGAATTTCGCAGAGCTACTTGCATGAGTGGTACTCTCCACCAGATTATCGACATACCCTACCAGTTATCCCGACTGGAAGGTACAACATTTTATTAACGCTCTCCTTTACTTAAATCTAGATATCTAATGACGTGGCGAAACGGACTCTCCCTCGGCCGTGACAAGAGAGTGACCACCTATTTCCGCATGTTAAATATTTCATTAACCATTACAGAAGAACACTATCAACAATACAGTAGCCGGTAACTGTAAGAGACCTGGATCAGCCTTAAATCCCTGGTTTCTGCGTAAACCGTTGTGCGGGTAGTCGACCAGCTTTCGACATCTTTTCTCGCCTTTCCTCTAATTTTATCATTATAGTTAATTCCCCATTAAGAAGAGTGATAAAGCTCTATTAATTTTTCAAGACCGTTTTTCTGCCACTTTATTTTCCCTTTCAAAAGAAGTGTCATATATTGAAGTGATTTTTCTTCCCCTCGTCTCTCCTCATCTTTCCTCGTCTCCCCGACACGTCTTCGAGTTTTTCCACGAGTTTATATTTACTCAACACCTCTCATTTTCTCTTTGTTTTTGCTGGCTCCTCCATTGGTAGCTTGTTGGCACTATGCCGAGATACTTCGCGAATCGCGTAATTATTCGTGACCGTTATCGTCCGCGATAACTCTACCGCGTTCCGAACGTCTGGACGGACACCGAACACGTAACGAATTTCTGCCTCAGCAGAACGAATGAACGCACAGATGCTCAGTATCTGTTTATACTTCACTTAGATACCCTTAAACACTGATTTCATTCATACGTTTCATTTGTAGCACTTTTAACACCTTTTTACATTCACTTAGTAATAACATTTTGTTATATGTAGTGTTTGAGCACTCAACGGACCGCATACGAACGTCTGTTCTCTGTCACGGGGCGGCAGATTCTTCTGCTTGCCTGCACTCCCACAGGCGACCGCTGCTGTCCAATAAAGTCACTGACCTGAGGAGCTATTTTCATTACAACAAGTATCTATCTTTGAGATCGTTTACAGTGAAATATTTTACATATGTAAGTTAAAAATGACAAGTAATTACAGTAAATACAGAAAACATACAAAGTAAATAATGTAAATGAAATAAAATATACATAGACAAATACAGTACACAGATAATGAATAAATGACATGAAGTGGTTATAGTTACATTACATACATACGTTACATATTACAATCATTAATTAAATGACATTATAACATCATAATTAGTACCTCTACACTACATGCAGGTTCGACTGAACAAAATCTATAAAACTGAGGCGCATACTCATTCGAGATGTAAGGGTTACCTTACAATACAGCCGATTTTCTTGTCTCCAAATATCTATTTTCCTGTACGATGTATCTACCTTTCCCCTAGTTATATACTCTTCTACGGTTCTTCATTTGTCCTCTAGCCACTCCTGCTTCGCCAGTCTGCACTTCCTGTCAATCTCATTTCTCAGACGATTTTGCCTTCTTCGCTTGCTGTATTTTTATATTTTCCCCTCTTATCGGTTAAGTTCAGTATATCCTGTGTCATCCAGGGATTTCTATTACTCCTCTGTCCTTCTGCCTATATGATCCTCTGCTGCCTTCACTACCATATCTCTCATAGCTACCCATTCTTCCTCTACATGAGAATAATGAAATGCCAAGATAGTTGTATTTCGTCTTTATTTATAACAGACGACCGGTTTCGATGTACATAGACATCATCTTCTGGTCTCTGCACTAAATAGTAACATTATTACATAAATGCATATTGTAGCCAGTTGGATAGTACTGGTGGGTTGTCACACATTAAAATATGCCGTTTGGTTGTCATATTTAAAATTCGTATAGTCATATATACATAAAGAACCACCATACTGTGCTGTTGTGAGAGACAACAAGCTAGTAGCTTGAGTAGCTTGTTCCGATGGTTCCTTATGTATATATGACTATACGAATTTTATATATGACAACCAAAGGACATATTTTAATGTGTGACAACCCACCAGTACTATCCTACTGGCTACAATGTGTTACTAATTAGTGCAGAGACCAGATGTTTATGTAAATCGAAACCGGTCATCTGTTATAAATAATGCGAAATACCGCGATCTTGGCATTTCATTATTCACTAAATATATTTATAAGATCGCTCCCTGCCATGAGCAAATTGTATCTACGGTATTACTTTCCCCCGTTTCAGCCAATCCTTGCCTAATGCTCCCTCTGAAACTCTCAACCACCTCCGGTTCCTTCAATTTGTCCAGCATTTCTACCTTTCTGCAGTCTCTTAAGTTTTAATCTTCACTACATAATCAAGAAGTTGTGGTCAGCGCCGCTATTAACCGTGAAATGGTGTACATTCCAGCTGTAAGATAAAGTTTGAAAAGTTTGTCACATAGTGCCATAGCCTTAGTAATCCACACAAATTGTTTTGCAAATTATTACAAAATTTAATTATACCACTTGCATTGATTACGAGTTTAACGTAGCTCAACACGAAATTAAGATCAGGTTTATTACGCCACGTAAACAATATTACAATAGCAACACAGTTAAATAACACGCAATCAAAATTTATTTTCTCTTTTCACTTACACCTTCTCGCTGAAAAAAAAAAAAAAAAAAAAAAAAAAGACTTTCCCTACAGTATGAATATCAAGAACTCAGACGGAATACCAGTACTAAGCAAAGAAGGGAAAGCTGAACTGTGGAAGAAATATATAGAGGGCCTATATAAAGGAAATAAACTTGAATGCAGCATTCTAGAAATGGAAAACGAAGTGGGGGAAGATGAGATAGGTGATGTGATACTGCAAGAAGATTCTCACAGACCGATGAGTCGAGACAAGGCCTCTGGAATAGACGACATTCCGTCTAAACTGCTGATATCGTTAGGAGAGCCAGTCATGAAAAAATTGTTCCACATGCTATGCCAGATGTATAAGAAAGGGAAATGCTCTCCGACTTCAACAATAATGTAGTAATTCCAATTACAAAGAACGCAAGTGCAGACAAATGTGAAAATTACGGAACTATCAGTTTAATAAGGCGTAGTTGCAAAATACTAACACGAATTATTTACAGAGGAATGGAAGAACTTGTGGAATCGAACCTCGGAGTAACAACACTCCCATTACGACTTATCTTAGCAAATAGGCTAAGGACAGGCATTCCTACTTTTTTTTAGCGTCTGTAGATTTGGAGAAAGCTTTTGACACCACTGCGTTTCTTTCTTGTCCTTCAACTCTAATAACTGCTGTCTGGTTTTTGTATAGGTTTAATATAACTTTTATTATAGTCGACATGATCTATTGGAGGATGTCCGCAACTGCACTATGTTATTTTAGATGTTTTCATTTCAGTCAACAGTTGCAATATAATTGATTAATAACATGTTTCGATCACTTGGATCATCTTCAGATCTTATAGTTGCGTCCACAATTCGTCTGGCTGAGTACTAATTGTTACCAATTAGTACTGAGCCAGACGACTTGTGGACGCAACTATAAGATCTGAAGATAATCCCAGTGATCGAAACATGTTATTAATCAATTATATTGCAACTGTTGACTGAAATAAACACATTTAAAATGTAATATAACTCTTCGATCCCTATATTTTAGCCCTGCTACCTTCATAATTTGAAAGAGTGTATTCCAGTCGATATTGTCAAAAGGTTTCTCCAAATCTACAGGCGCTAAAGAAAAGGAGGAATGCCTGTCTTGACATATACATACACATATACATATACGTACATACATATTTTTTCATGATCGTCTTCCATTTTTGTCTTCTCGTAAAGACTTCAAGATAATAGAAAGTACGATTTCGTATCAGATGCTTGTAATCTGCAGTTCCAGTAATTAACGAATCATCAGCTGTAAGAGTAATAACGTTGGTACCCAAGGTGCAGCTTGTTTTCTCTCGAACTGACAAGCATGCACGTACACTCAAGTGGCGACTTCCTCGCCAGGTGTTTAACTTTCCCTGCTGCCGGACGTGTACAGCTGGCACTGCAGCGGCCGCGGCTTCCCGTCTGAAATGGAGACTGGCAGTTGCTCTACTGGCGCCAGACACTCCCGCCTCCCGCGGCTTCTGGCTTTCGCCAAACACCTGACAAACAGCCACACGCGTGACGACGCACGCCTCGCCTCGCCTCGCCTCGCCACGGCCAAATTTAATTATAATTCGCGTAACGTTAACGTAATTCATTAGAGTCGGCAAGTGTGGCGGCAGGCCGCGGGTAACTCGGTTACAGGCCGTTAGCTCTGCCCTCGCAGCTCGTGGCGTGACTTTACAAACTCCCGCCGCCGGCTTTCCCTTCTGGAGGCACCACGCAAAAAAGAAAAGTTCTCTTTTTCTCCCCGCTATTTTTCCCCCTTCTTCCTTTTCGCCTCGGGAGAGTGCGCTGCCACGTACAGGAGCATTTTGCTGAAAAGAAAATACAATTTTGCACTCTTAACTCGATTTTTATGGCACTGTAATACTGCGAGATGCTTTTTATTCTTACTTTCTCCGTTATAATAAAAAATAAGTATAACCGAGTCTTCCATTAGCGAGGGGAATCGAACAGATGCGTGATCGCACCACCTAAGAGCTAACTTTACGAGCGGTTTTTGGCATTATTATGTTAGCAGGCAGGCTGTAACTTTTGCCAAACACGTTTTATAGCAACACGACACATTATAAAAACATATCGGCCGAAAAGTCACTAGTACTTTTTTCGTTTTGTAAGGTATTCATCATCTGCCTGAGTTTCTACACCTAGGAGTAACTTTTTAATGTCCACAAGTGGGCAAATATCAGTTTTGTATGACATCGTCTATTTCCCAACGTACTGTACAAGCTCGTCCGACCAAACCACGCGAAACCCATTGGGAAACCTTCAGGTAGGAGTTTGAAATTTACCAAACCTCGCTAAAAGGATTCTTTACTATGAATGGATCAAACTGCCTAAAGTCACTTGCTTTATTTTATAATCCTGATTTACGCCATTTTGACTATAAGGATGCTGGAGTGAAATGGAAAAGTTTAACTTGTGAACATGGACCAAATGTCGCTGCTTTTCACTATTAGAATATCCGGTTGTTGTTTTTTCTTTTTTCTTTTTTATTTCATTTTACACTTTTTTTATTTCTTTATTTCAGTTCCTAAGGTAGAACAGCTACATGATGTGGCAGTGATGCAGAGTACAACAGAAAGTGGATGACGTACCTAGGTGTCGCACTGGTAACACCCACTGGACTCGTGCTTCGGAGGACGGTTCAAATTCGCCTTCGGCCATCCACATTGATGTGTATTGGGATTTTCCAATAATACCGGGATATTTCCATCCTAAGCTCATGAACGCTTTCCTTTCCTGCCCCTTTACAACGTCCCTAAGGAACACGATGTTGAAGATACATTAAACACTACATCTCCTTCTTTCACGGAAGTGGATGTTTGTCAGTTGGAGAGGAAACAAGCTGTATCTTGGGTACAAACGTTATTAGTCTTACAGACAATGATTTGTTAATTACTGGAACTAGAGATTACATGCATCAGATAGGAAATACTACCTTATATTACCTGGAAGTTTGTACAAGGATGCAAAAATGGAAGACGAACATGAAAAAAGATGATAGCATTTACCTTTACAAGAACTGTCGTTGCAAAACTATAGAACGTAATGGAAAAATTAGTTACAAATTTTGTTTAAATTAGTATATCGTGTGGTTGAAGTTCAGTCGATTGTGTTTACAGAGTAACGAAACTCCAGTAACTGAGAATATAATCTACTAGTAGTTCAAACAATTAGTGATACCATCATTCTGATTGGGTAAAATATTCCACAAGGCCTACTGTCTCTCATCACATCAATTCATTCTATCACAATAAACTACCACTCCACGTTCGGAAGGGCAAATAGAAATGTACAAGAGGTACGTGTGCTAATGTGTTCCAAGCCCTGTAAACTAATCAAGATTCTCATTCACGAATTAGAATAAATCAACTGTTGTCCTCCAATCTACATGCATAAACATACACATAATTATAAAATATACACATCCGAAAACTATAAATTACCCGAACCTACAATAAAGTATCAATGGGTCCTTAACTACACATATCTATGAAAGTGGTGAACCCTACACTTTTTCACTAATCACCCGTTGCCCTGCCAGCTGATAGTGAATAGTAATGGAACTTACCATGGGTCTTGCTTGCAGCTCGGCGAAGATGTATTGCATGACATACTTAATATATATATATGGGTAAATTAGCAGGTGCTTACTTGTGGAAGGTGTGTGTGTTATACGTGAAACTCCTTCATGTCTTTGTGTGGATACAAACCTTTGATTTTGCCTTTGTTACTTGTGCTAACAGGTTGTTTTTGTGCTAACAAGTAACTAACACACCTGTACACTTGTCACCAACCAATACAAAAACGATAACTTACAAAACTTCAGACCGGTTTTTCATGCGTGGTGTATATCCTTTAACAATTCGTCTTTAATATCGCCACCATCATCATAGCGGATCATGTGAAGCTCCGAGTACTGCGTGCTGCCATTTAATCCGTCGTTCAACATTGCAGGGCGTGAGATGCGCCTAATTAATTTGTTTGAGACCGGACGTCATTTGTGTCGGTTCAGTCACATCGGTTATTGTCACTGTCGAATGTGGTGGCCCCCATTATTTTGCTGTGGACATTCTGTCGCAATGTGATATACAGGTACAAAGTACGATCGTCTGTTGCCGTGCGGCGGGTTAAGATTGCTGTATTGTCTCCCTATGTAACTACTGTTGTAGTTGTAATTGCTAGTGTAATTTTCCCCCCGTTTCAATTGTTATTTGAGTTATGCCCTCTGTTATTATAACCTGGATTGTACCTACTGTAGAATCTGGGTCTTTGTACTGTGTCCCCATTGTGCGTCATTTGTCTCGGAGTCTGTGCATTGTTGTTATTGTTTACATTAGGCGCCTGCGTGTTCTGGCGCGGGTGTTGCTTAGCCTGAACCGGTGGCAGCGGCATCAACTGATTCTTGCCGTTACTTTTCGTGTACCGTCTCGCATCTCCATATCCATTGTTGTTGCGTCCGTTGTGTGCTCTGTCGTCAATCGTCGACAAAAAGTCCTCTAGGTTGTATATTGGTAAGTGAGCAAGTTGTAGTCGTAAGTGAGTCGGCAGTCGTCCTATCAGTACACGTAATACTTCAGTGTGGGACGTAGGCTCATGAAAGAAACGGTTCCTGGATTCCCACAAACCAGTATTTACTTAACAAGACATTTTGATACTCCTGCAAGCTAGCACAGTATGTGTAAACTCCTTCTGCCCAGATGATTCCTTCTCCCTGTATGTAGCCCATAACGAATCTTATTTTGCGACGTTTACTCCATATGGTAGGAACCAGTTGTCGAAAAGATTAAATGAAAATAACCGGATGCACTGACTTGTTTTAAGGAATGAAAGTTGGGAAATGACGATGTTTTAGTAAGCTTTCTTCTCAAAAAATGGATGTTACACTTCTTTGTGGGGACTGCGACCGTTGGATTGCAGTTCGTCTGTCATTATCAACTCACTCGTCATCTGAGTGCGTTTGTCGTACATCACGGTCAACATTGTTATGTCTGTCAATGGATGACGTCACAGGTGACGTATGTCGGGTGTGTGCGTCACAGGTAACTGTCGGCGTATGTTGTGCCAACCACTTGCTCGATGTTTCACCTACATGCGGATTTTCTTTCTTTTCGTGAGTCAAAACATCTTTTTGTAAGGTGGCTTTAACGTATGAAAGTTCTTCTTCCAAAGATCTTACACGCGTGCTGTGTTCCTCATACACTTTAGCTGATACACTAAGATTCACATTATTTACGCCATTAATTTGAGCCTCAGTTTGTTCTAAGAATGTTTGAACACGCTCCTGATTTTGTGTCAAAATCGTCTCAGCTTGTTCAGTGACGTGTGTCACAGTACTTTTTAAGATTTTCCTGTTCGACACGTAGAACTGACAGAGCTTGAGTTCTGTTTTGTATGGATGATGGTAACGTACTAGTAGTCTGACACACACTATAAATTAGCGTGGCAACTGCAGAAACAGTTTCATTAACTGCACTCATAATGTTGGTACTATCCTTTGTCTTAAAGTCAGAGAATTTAGAAGTTATTTGCTGATCTATGTTACCTAGCTGAGTGTTCAACTATCGGTTTACCTTTTCGGATACGAGTGTAGGTAAATTCTGTTGAGCCTGTTCTAGTTGTTTAAAGCGTGTCTCCATCTCCTCTCTTGTAACCATTTCTCTTACGATCGGTGTTTTCTGCTGCTCTAGGCAGTTGAGAAAGTGTTCTTGTGACTGGAAGTCACGTTCCTGAGATATTCCTGTAAGTTGGCTAGCTCCTGTTTCTGTGTTTCCTGCAGGTTGGCTAGCTCCTGTATCTGTGGTTCCTAAAGGTTGGGTAGCTCTTGTTTTGTGGTGTGATAGTGTTAGATATATTTATTGGTTATCTCCGGTTTTGTTGTCATTTGTTCACTTATCATACTGACTTGTAACAAATTTTGGAAAACAGCCCTACATGTGGTGACTAATGAGCTAGAAACGTCACTGATTGTACATGAGGCTGCTGTTGTAATGTTTTCGTCCGCTACAGAAGCACCAATGATATCTATAGTGGGCGAGATGTTTTTAACTTGCCTATCTGTCATGGTGTTGTCTACTGCCTGCTCTGTTTGCTGTGAAGCATTGTCTGTTCGCGTGTTCTCCATCCAGATGGCCTTACTACGTGTACTTAGCATGACCAAATACGTGCACACACAATGTAAATATTGACAACGCCACTGTTCGTTTACGTATAGTCAGAGATGTTAAACGCACTACACTGCACTTCGCGGTCATGACCGATACGGAAAAAATGAGGATCTCACTTCTAAAATATGGACGCGGCAGCCATTTTACCAAGATCGCGAAACTTCTATTACAAAAACGTAAACAAATAATGAGAAAGGTCTAGAAAATTCTGGAAAAGGCCGGAAATGATGAAATTGAAAGCTTATATGCAAGCGACAGAGGAATAGAAAGCAGGAAGTGTCTAACAAGAACAGCGCTGGCCTGCTTTTACTTTGGCCATTATCGGCGTCATCTAAGTTGTCCTTTTCCTTTCTTTTCGTCACGGTTTGGTGATCGAAATTTGTTCTGTCCACATCAATTATCATTTTGGCCTTCAGATATTATATCAGATTAATAGGCACGTCGGTAGATACAGTACATTAGAAACAACAATTGGAACACTAACAATTGTGACAGACAATAATGTAATTCCAAAACTATTTTACTGTAATTAAACCAGATCATGAATTTACGAAACTATTACAATTTACAGTCCTGTCACGTTGATCGGCCGATTCTTATTAATGCCACTGCCTGGGTATTTAAGTTAGTGATTAAAAATGGCAAAGGGGAAAATTTTGAAGTTCGAAGCAATGCAAAAATTACTGAGAAAAATTGGAAAACATTTGGGAAGATAAAGGATTAGCAGACTATTTAACGGTTGGAGGTAATGCAGGAATGTACTAAAAAGAATTCGACTAATAGTTACCAGCTCTGCATCGGACTTTTCCCTGGTAGGCTGACATGTATTGAAAAAATTAGGTACTCGCCGACAGTAGATGGTGTGGTTTGGTATTATTAAAGAGTTTCCCATGTAGCTGACGGCGTAAAACATTGTAATTTTAAAGAAGGATGAACATTGAAATTTTGTAACACTCGTAAATCTGACCACGAAAAAGCGACTGATTAATACAGATCTGAAACGTGAATTTTGATAAGAAGAGCTGCATGAGAGATTATGATTTATTTAATATGAAAACAAAACCATCCATTGTTGGAGCAGTCCAACATGGTTGAAAAAACATCATAGGTAGATGGGGGCAATCTTCTACCTAAAATTAAAACTCATAAACTGCATTTTAAGAAGAGAGTGGGGGGATTTATTAATAAAATAAGACAATGAAGCACACACATACATTTATAACAAGAATGTTGCCATAGATGGTTATCACAAAAGTGCTACCTGCAAATATTTGTACAGGGTTAATCGAAAAAGAATAATGAATGTCAATACATGGATGTATCTGTCACACATCGCAGATAATTACATATTTTATGAAGTATCGATATAAGTTTATCGGTGAGAGGATACCGCATTATTACAACGAGACTTGGGACACAGCACCTCCGATATTTTGATGAAGTGGGAATTTTCCTGCACGACCATTTCATTTCACAGTGAATATCAGAAATCTCCTAGGAAATCAAGTCCTGTCATCTCTGCTGCCCAGTGGTGCACCCTTGCTCAAAGCACAACGCAAAGCCTTATGCTTTGCCTAGGGCCGCTAACACCGGCGTTGATCTATTTATTACCGTAAACGTGTTGAGTCTCATTGACAACTGTTTCTGGTATCGAAAAATACCATGAATCCATGGCACAGGCAATATAAGCAGGGAAGTGTTCAAGCAGGTGGGGCGTCTAAAGTTGTAGTGATATGGGACCCTTGATAAGTCTAAACTAGATACGAGAGACACGTACGTTCTTATTCTAGCTGATCACCTGTCCATTGTGATTTTTACGAACAATTCCCGCCGCACGATGCTAAACTTCACTCGTGGACATTTGCTATTGAGTGGCTGCAGAAACACTCCTAGGAGTTTAAATACCTCCACTGGCCACCAAACATCTCAAACATGAAAATTATTGGGAATATCCAGTCTTGAAAATAGATCTCCATCCATTCGCAGTCTTATGAATATACACCCCTGGAAAGTGAAAAAAGGACAGCAGGAATTCGTCGACCCAGCAAAGGGAAATGTTATTGCCAGATTCTTTATGATGTATACAGCACACGATCACGCAGTGAGTCATACTTTTGCAAGTACAGTCACCAGAGTGTGCACAATTTCGACAGTAGTACCGTACCGTGTATATCCTCCTGTTGCTACAATGCAAGATGCACACGGACCCGAAACCCACCATCATGGTGTGGGGAGCCATGTCAAACACTGGCCGTTCTTCTCTGGTGATTGTCCACGGAAACTGAACAGCGAAAGGTACAATGAAACCATCATTCTACCCGTCATGCTAACATTTAGGCACAACATGGCGATAAGCTTCTCCAACAAAACAATGTACTTTAACATGTATCCCGAACCACCCAACATGCTTTTGAAGGTGTACGTCAACTACCCTGGCCAGCACGATGCTCAGATCTTTCCCGTATTCAGCACGTTTGAGACCGGATGAAACGTCATCTTGCGCGGTCTTCACGACCGGCACGAAATATGGCGCAACTGAGCCACCAGATGGAAATTTCACGGCATCCCATCCACGAGACTACACTCAACACCTCTTCAATAGTCTTCCCTGGGAGATTTACAGCTTGAATTGCTGCAAAACGAGATTGTACACGGTACTAGAGCCTACATTTAGTACGCTCTGGTGATTGTACTCACGTACGAATGACTCTGACTGAGTGATCGTGTCTTGTATACGTCCTCAAGACTGAGTCAATAAAATTTTGCTCTGCTGATTCAACGAAATTGTGGTGTACTTTTGCATTTTCCATGAGTGTATGTACAGCACTACAGTATGCGAGGTGTTAGTTCTCTCCAGCACTAGGCACTTCCACATGCTCACGGGGGCCCTATACGATATCAGCCAGGTGTACCATTTTCTTTGGCTCTTTCAGTGTAGTAAGATATGTGGTACAAGATCGCGAATATATTAGCATGAACAAATATTTTTTTATTATTTTTTTTTTCCGGAAAAACGCGGAATGATGGAATTGGTTACCCACTTTTCCGTCAGAGTTGTTTAAAAAGGAACAAATTTCTTTATCCTTTTCTGTGAAAGGAGAGCTTTTTACCTTACAACTAATACCTTAAAGGACAAGGAGACAAAAATATGACTACCACACTAAACATAGGTATGCTCTGATTAAAAGTGTGTAACACAGGGACGCAGTCTTTAGCTTCTTTGGTTCAAAATATTCATCGAAGTTGTAGTGACGGAAGGTTTGCAGGTCGTATGCAGAACGGTAGGGTCTGAAAAGTTTGGAAAAGAGTTAGAGAGTCAGATAATCTGAGAAATAATTGTAAACAAAATAAATTCCGTATTTTACATATTTTAGAATTACATTTTGTCCGTTACATACAGCATTACACATTGAGGTTCCTCGTTTGTTTAGTTGAAACAGAACAAACAATTGATAGGCTGGGACGCTGCAGAGCCGTTGAGTCGAACCTCGTTACTGTCCGTTGTTTAACCTTCACTCCTGGCCATTAAATTGCTACTCCACTAAGATGACGTGCCATAGACGCGAAATTTAAACAACAGGAAGAATATGCTGTGATATGCAAATGTTTAGCTTTCCAGAGCATTCACACTAGATTGGCGCCGGTGACGATATCTACAACGTGCTGACATGAGGAAAGTTTCCAACCAATTTCTCATACACAAACAGCAATTGACGAGCGTACCCTGGTGAAACGTTGTTGTGATGCATCGTGTAACGAGGACAAATGCGTACTATCTTGTTTCTGACTTTGATAAAGGTCGGATTGTAGCCTATCGTGATTGCTGTTTATCGTATAGCCACATTGCTGCTCGCGTTAGTCGCGATCCAATGACTGTTAGCAGAATACGGAATCGGTGGGTTCAGGAGGGCAATACGGAACTCTGTGTTGGATCCCAGCGGCCTCGTATCACTAGCAGTCGAGATGAAAGGCATCTTATCCGCATGGCTGTAACGGATCGTGCAGCCACGTCTCGAACCCTGAGTCAACAGATGGGGTCGATTGCAAAACAACAACCATCTGCACGAACAGTTCGACGATGTTTGCAGCAGCACGGACTATCAGCCCGGAGACCAAGGCTGCGGTTAAATGTTCAAATGTTTGTATGGTCTATGGGACTTAACTACGGGGTCATCAGTCCCTAAACTTACAAACTACTGATGAACTAACTAAGACAAAGGACGGCACAAATATCCATGCCCGAGGGGGGATTCGAACCCCCGACCGTAGTGGCCGTGCAGACCGTGAATGAAGCGCCTCAGTCCCCGCGGCCACCGCGACCGGCGGCGGCAGTTACCCTTGATGCTTCATCACAGACAGGAGTGTCTGCGTTTGTGTCACAAAGACGAACCTGTGTGCACGAATGGCAAAACGTAATTTTTTTTTCGGATAAATCCAGTCTCTGTTTACAGCATCATGATGATCGCATGACGGCCGCGGTGGCCGCGGGGACAGAGGCGCTCCAGTCACTGTCTGCAGGGCCACTGCGATCGGGGGTTCGAATCCCCCCTCGGGCATGGATATTTGTGCCGTCCTTAGTCTTAGTTAGTTCATAAGTAGTTTGTAAGTTTAGGAACTGATGACCCCGTAGTTTTCCGTAGACTATACAAACATTTGAACATTTGACGGTCGCATCCGTGTTTGTCGACATATCGGTCAATGCACATTGGAAGCATGTATTCGTCATCGCCATACTGGCGTATCACCCGGCGTGATGGTATGGAGTGCCATTGGTTACACTTCTCGGACACCTCTTGTTCGCATCAACGTCACTTTGCAGTGGCCGTTACATTTCAGGTGTGTTGCGAACCATGGCTCTACCCTTCATTCGATCCCTGCGAAATCCTACATTTCAGCAGGATAATGCACGACCGCATGTTGCAGGTCCTGTACGGGTCTTCCTGGATACGGAAAATGTTCGACTGCTGCCCTGGCCAGCACATTCTCCAGATCTCTCACCGATTGGAAACGTCTAGTCAATGGTGGGCGATCAACTGTCTCGTCACAGTACGCCAGTCACTACTCTTGATGAACGGTGGTATGGTGTTGAAGCTGCATGGGCATCTGTACCTGTACACGACGTCCAAGCACTGTTTGACTGAATGCCCAGGCGTATCAAAGCCGTTATTACGGGCAGAGATGGTTTTTTGGGTACTGATTTCTCAGGATCTATGCAGCCAAATTGCGCGAAGATTTAATCACATGTCAGTTCTAGTATATTTGTCCAAATAATACTCGTTTAGCATCTGCATTTCTTCTTGGTGCAGCAATTTTAATGGCCTGTAGTGTATTTGATGCTATCGGGTTTGGTTTGAGGAAAAGGAAATAAGCATACGATTTGAACCGTCGTTTCTGGTAGACTGAATTTTCGCGCTTAACAACGTGATGCGCTACCTACCATATTAATTACATGGGAAAAACATCAATTTTGAGCACTACTTACTTGCAATAGCCTCACAAGCTATTGTGATTTTTGTGACTATTCAGCATGTGGCAGATGTCACATGATCGTAAACGCAATTCTTCGCTATAAACGGCACGTACATTTCACCTCTAAAAATTGACTTCCCGAGCTCTGGAAGGGATTTTTATTGTGTTGTTACATCTACCGCTGTAAATGGAAATGACAGATGACAACTTCAGTAGTTCCTTGTAACTTTCTGTCGGTATGTTTGAACTCTGTGATTCAGTACAGATATACGCAAGGAATTATTTCTAGGGGCACTTACAATTTACCGTCCTATAAAATTAATTCGTTGTAGGTATAAGGAATAAAAAGTAAAAGTAAGGTTTCCATACTACTCGATTAATCTGTCCCAATTTGTCTGTATCATGAAAGCTCTATCGAAACATAAAACTTCTATCTTTAAGAAAGATAATCGAAGATTGAGTCTCCATTGGTTCAACATATTAATGTGTAACTCACAACCAACTGGCAACAGCTAGCTCTCATTCTTGTACTATTTGGGTTTCCCTAACAAGAATTAGAAGGAGAAAACGAGTGACTGGCTGAAAATTTCAACTTTCGACAAAACGTTTTTTATATATATGTACCCTAATTGCGTCTATATTTGACGATAGTAATATACTTGTCGACCAAGCAATCGGTGCATTCGTCAATAACTAATATCGCCATCAAAGAAATGAGACCAAAAAATTGAATCTCCTCCGGTCTGTGTTAATAAAAGGGAGATACGTTTGTGGTAAGCGAGAGACAGGCAAATTTGTTTAGGCAGAACTATTGAAACAATACTGAGCCGTGCCGGCTCCTGTTTGTGTCTGTTTCGTGCTTTCCATCTTATTTTGTTTGCTCATGTTAGCTATCGACTGGCCTTCCTGTGCCTGCCAGCGATGGCGCATCATACGCGGGTTAGTGACCTCTCTTTGCGCGCTGCAGTGCTCCCTCTTTGAAGCGGCATATAGCTGCCGTGCTGAGCGGCGAGGAGTCAGTCGGTTTTTTGGGTTCCATCGTCTGCAGTCTGCAAGGGAGTGAGCAGTGTCGGCGCGGCGGCGTGACGGTGGCCTGTTTACGTAGCTAGTGGTTCTACGAGGACCGTTGGGACACGCTGGAGTTGTCCCCTTACGCCAAGGAGGAGGACGCATCGTCCGACATGTTGATTGCTTGAGTACTGTGCTAACTGCATCGACGGCAACCTTCGCTACCCGATGTTGTGGATAAACCGCTTCACCCTGGTGTGCTTAATCGGACGCTCACATATCTGCCTGCGCCTGCAGCGTCTGGATGTGATAAGTTAAGTACTCTTTCCAGGAGGTTTTCTGAAGATCTGTGTGTGCCTGTCTCCTCCTTTCGGCCTTTGCTCGTCCGGGTGTGTTATGTTGTCTTCTTGGAGAGACATAGAGAGGTCGCCTGCCGTGTGTTAAACGTGTGGTGATTTGTTTTGAAGGTCTGTACTCGGCCCCAGGAGTGCCTGCCCTGCATGTCTGCATCCTTATGTTTTGTGTTGGGTTTCACCCATGAAATTTTGCGCTCTCGTAGTGCGTATGTATTAGTGAGTGCGACCTGTTGGTTGTGCACTCTTCTAGTACGAAACTCATTACTCTTTAAGACTTAACAACTGCACCGCTGAGTGGCACTGGGGAATTGTGGGTTGTGCCCCGTCGCTTTCTGCCAACTGCACAGGAACTTGTTTTCTTTTTTTTAATCTTGGACAGAGTCATTTCCACTCGTAAGTGTGCCGCCCTATGAATGTAGTTTAGGCGTTCCCTTCCTGTCCCTTTCCGTGCCTCTTGCCCTGCTTCCTTTTGGAGTTCACATCTGCCGTCAGGAGATATATTTGTATCAATCTTGGTGCCATCCTAATCTGGCAGTGCAGTGAATTGATATCGCGAATTGTTATTGTGTCTTATCTTTTCTAGGCAGCCTATGTAAGTTGCGTGTGTCACTCTGCTAAGAATTTGGCCTAGCATCATGTGCCTTGTATTGCCACCTTGGGTGGTGTGTAATTGGTATTCATGTTGAGTGCACCAATGTTGTTGTGGAACCTTGCCATTAAGTAGCAAAGGTTAGTGATTGTTGTATCTTGTCTTACGGACTCTTATTTTTTTTTAATTTAAACTTGCCCTTCCGGCACATATTCTATTATATTGTTTATTTAGAGGTCGCCCTTCCGGCGTAGCTTTCTTGATTGTTCAGTCCTGATCATATTTTGAATTTCGCCCTTCTGGAGCAGGTTTTTCGCTGTGTATTAAACCACTTTTTACTGGAGTTCTAATTTTACGTTACTTAATAAAGTCATTGTGAATGGTTGATTTTTAGCTTGTATTGAGTTTCAATAGCCTCGTGCCTTCCACTCCCCACTCCCTACCATATCAAGTACGTTCACCGGGACTATATGGAACCAATTTCCTTAGTATGCAGTGAGATATTTTGTATAATATTTCGAAATTTTCTCGCAGTTATGTACCGTGTAACTTTTCTTTCTTTCACAACCTCTCTGATTGTCCTAATCACCTTATCATCATATCTGATTACCCTTCAAATGCCTGCTGGGGTGTTTAGTTTCGCAACATCTACTTGCAATGGAAGCTTTGAATGTGTTACATCATGTCCATATCCCAATCTCCTTGATTACAAGATTTTCATTTCCCTTTCTAAACTGAATAAGCTATTCTATATCACCAACCGTTTTCTACATCTTCATCTCCTACAATTTAATTCGTCATGTATTGTCATAGTTTGTGTGTCGTCGAATTTGATGAGAACAACCCTGTCACTGAAATATTCACAGTAGCTCACCCTCTTCCAGTCTCTTTTGTTCACAACGAATCTAACCCTCATGTTATCAAAATATGCTGCTGAAAGTCTGAGTACAAATCACTGACACATTATGTACTACCTAAAAAAATGTAAATCATTTTGGAATCATCCACGGGTGTACTGCCGGTCTATAGTGCGCAACGGGCACAATATTTCGGCGATCATACATGTCGCCGTCATCATGTGAACTGACGGACTGAGCTCCTGGAAACACGCTGGCACGGAGATCCGCACGCTACGGCGGCTCGAAGGGAACTGGGTTCTAGCCCGGTGGCGGGCGATTTAAATTCCCTCCGCTCGCGGAACGCCCCCTCCGTGGTCCGCGCCCCGCGCCGCGGCCGCGCAGCGGAACCGATTGCGACGGCGTCTGAGATGACGTCGAAGTGAGGCTTCTGTCCGCCACGGCCGTCACTACATTACGTTTGATAGATTTGCTCTTAATTAACCCAATTGCTGGTTCCAAAGCTTTGCTAAGATTATAGTCACAGTCAGGGCTTATAAGGTCGTCACTAGTGCGAATTTCAATGGCCTCTCTAACGACGCAGACCCACTATCTCTATGTCTGTACCAGAATTCTAGTGCGGTCATACTCCATCGCGTGATTCTGCGACAAACAATGTTGTTCGACCGCCGACTTGCTCGGATACATCAGTCGTGTGTGCCTCTAGTGTTCGAGGTATCGAATCGTCTGTCTAATCTATGACTTGCCACACTGACACGAAATCTGGTACACGCCGGCCTTCCTCAAACCGAGATCATCTTTGGCGCTCCCCACCAGTGCATGAATTTTATTCGGCGGAAAAATGACAGTTCCAACCTGGTGTTTCTTCAAATTGCGGGCGACCTTACCCGAGAGTGCGCCGGTATATGGAATAAATCCAGTTCCAACCTCCTCCCTCGTGCATTCATCCGTTTCCACAGGTTGTACTGTAATAGTTGAGCGGAGAGCCCACTGAATCTGCCACTCTGAGTACCCATTTTTTCGGAATACAGTTCTCAGGTGTTCCAATTTCTGGGGTACACTCTCTGCGTCGGAGATAGTGCGCGCCCTTTGTAATAGAGTTTTAAGTACCCTATTCCCCTGTGAAGGGTGGTGACAGCTGTCTGCGTGATACAGATCAGTGTGCGTTGTCTTCCGATACACACTATGACCCAAGGTGGCATCAGCTCGTCTCTTGACCAAGACCTCTAGACACGGCAGTGTACCCCCCCGTTTCAGTCTCCATAGTGCTCATTGGACACTGTGGACCGGCAGTATTTTTGGAATGTTTATAGGCCATACTAGAGAACCTAACTATTATTCGCGATTACTAAATATGCATGGCATTGTACATCTGCCCATCACATTCCCTATTTCTATGCGTGTATCTGACCTCTTCATCCTTTTAGGTGTCTCGTTGTATTAGCTACTTGAAAACCCGGCGTTGCTCGGGTGTTTGTTTACTCCAATACTCCTCTCTCTGTTAGTACATATACCTCCTCCTCGTCCTATGTACCCATTTCTACCGCATCGGCGTCCTCCCCCTGATCCTACTACCATCTACCTATCCATCCCCCTGAAAGTGTCGTTAAATGCCCCGCACATTGCCAATCTCAAAAATATGTTCAAATGTTTGTAATTCTATCGGACCAAACTGCGTGGTTATCAGTCCATAGCTTACAAACTACTTAAACCTAGGTAAACTAACCTACGGACAAACACACCACCCATGCCCCAGGAAGGACTAGAACCTCCACGGCGAGCAACCGCGCGCCCCGCTTTAGACAGCTCGGCTACTCCACCGCGGCTTGCCAATCTCGTCCTGTCACTTTCCCTATTCATGTCGTCCCTCTATGTTAAAAATAACAAGACCTGCCAATTTCATGGTGATCCGTCAGATCGTTTCAAAGACAATAGCTAGGAGTACCATTTTCTTGGGATATTCAGTATGGCCTGTGATAAAGTTAGCAAATATATTCGCATGGCAGAAATTGTTGGGGGGGGGGTTGGCGAAATGAGGATCCTGGTTCCCTACTTTCCCGTCAGTGTCCCTTAAAAAAGAAGACATTTCCTATTTTATTTACTCTGACAGAAGTACTTTTCATCTTATATGAAATATGTGAAAAGACCAGAAGACAAAAATATGACTGCCACACCAAACCAAGGTGTGGCAGTGATAAATGAGTGTAAGACACGGAGACAATCTTTCGCCTCTATGGTTCAATATATATATCGAAGCAGTCTGGGAAGTTAAGCAGGTCATATGATGAACGGTAGAGCTTGGAAAGTTTGGAAAAGAGTTAAATAGTCAGCTCAGAAATGATTGTTAACACTATACATTCGACACGTCAAATATTCTACGATTGGCATAGAAAATAGCCAGTCATATTGTTGTGCACAGTTATAATTAGACTTTTTACAGACGTTGTTACAAATCCTGTTCCTCCAGTTAGTTGAACAAACGAAAAAAAATAGTAATGTTGTTCTACCTTGCTCTCTGGTTTGGTTTCAGAAACCAAAATCAGCTTACGATTTGCTGAATTTTCGCGCGTAACGACGTGATTCGCTAGCAAAAATTCTAATTACATCGGAGAAACATCATTTTCAACACTATCTACATTGCAACAGCCTCACAAGAACTTGAGACTTACTGTCACTGTGCAGTACGTGACAGGACAAGGGATTCCGTAGCACATAATCGTAAACTCAACTCGTCGTTATAAATGGGACGTAAATGTCAGCTCTAAAAGGGAACTCCTTGAGTACTAGAATAGATTTTTATGGAGTCGTTACGGTTGTCGCGGTACATGGAAATGGCAGAGGATAACGTCGTCAGTTTTTTGCAGCTTTCGCTGGACAAAGATACTTTCTTTGGGTATGTTTTAATTCCGTAAATATGTTCAGATATGCACCAAGAATTATTGTCGCCCAAAGATGTTTGGGAGGGCTTGTAATTTATTGTCATATAAATTTAAAGTGAAGGTCACATTAAGGCATAAAACGGAAAAGTAGGGTTTTTGCATGTCTCGATTTATCGGGATTGTCCCAATTTTTCTGTCTTTGACCCGATATTCAAGTGAGCTAATTGAAGATTCATATTCCATTGGTTCAATACATTACTATTACCGCACAACCAATCGCTAACTGCTATCTGTCGTGCTATTAGTGTTTCCTTAACAAATTTTAGAAGGAGGAAACAGGGTGTCTAGCTGAAAATTCCAAGTTTCGAAAAAAAGTTTGTATTTATCTACCTTTACTGCATTTGTATTTGACGGTCGTAACATACGCATCGCAAAACAATCAATACATACGTCAATAATTGATATAGTCATCAAAGAAATGAGTCCTAAAATAAAGAAACACAGTACATGCGTCTCCTTCAGTCAGTGTCAATAAAACGAAGATGTGGTTGTCGTGAGTGAGCGAGAAGCAAATTTGCATACACCGTACGGGTTCGCAGGCGTGTTGTGAAACCAATTACTCCAGAATACAATGAGAAACTTTGTCGCATCGATTTTGAATAATTTTTCGATATCGCCTCGCAATTCCATCCGCAGCTATTAACCGTCTATCTACCTTTTTTCCGTATCCAACTTTTTTGATGGACCTTATAACCTGATTGGAACCTACCTGTGTTTTCAGTTCTTTTCCGAGTATATCTTCTTTTCTATTTATTCATGAAGAGATTATTCGTTATTACGTTACTATGAGAAACATGTATCCTTCTCTCTCATTCCGACTGCCAAGCTTATATTCTCCACAATCTTTCCTACTATTTCTTCAACTACTACTGCTTTAGAATCCCCTTCATTACTAGATTTTCAATTACAACAGAATAACATTTTCTATATCACCTACAATTTATGTGGGCATGTATATCTCAGTTATCAGTCTCTGAGTTCGTCTGCTGACGAATCAGATGAGAACAAGTCTGTTGCTGAAATATTCACAGTAGTTCACCCTCTGCCCACTTCCCCATTCATGACGAATCAAACCGCATTAAATCACATTCTGCTGTTGTTAATGTTACCACATATTCTTCTGACCACAAATCCTTAACACATCATGTACGGCCTAAAGAAAATTTTTTGAGTGATTACAGATCATATTAGAAAACACGGCAATTCTTCACAATTCCTAAATATGTATGGGAATTCGATATAGATTCTACATAGTTTTCCGTACTCGCTCTGGCCATCACTTTTCTCAGCTCTACGTCTGTTTCTTGCCTCTTCGTCCTCTTAGGCGCCTCACTGTGTTTGCTACTTGAAAACCCAGTGTTGCTTTGGTATTTACTTCAGTATCTATAATCCATTACTCCTCGCCCCACCTCTCCCTCCCTCTCTCTCTCTCTCTCTCTCTCTGTCTCTTTATCTACTCACCAATCCCAAGGAGTCGTCCTCTTTCTACTCCCTTGTATCCACCTATCCATCTCCCTAAAATTGCCATTACCTCCTTCGCTTTTTTGCCAATCTTCTCCAGGCACCTCTTCCTATTCACGTTCTTTCTCCTTTCTATGTGAAGAATTGAAAGACCTACCAAAGTAATGGTGATCGGTCAGTTGGCATCAAAGTCTGCCATCAGCCATGCATCGTACTAAATGGTATGTAGACAGTAATGTTCCTCTTGTTCTGCAGATCAAGTGTGGAAATATCATGAAGGTAAGAATGTTTGGTGTCGAAATTTGATCTAGAATACCCTCCAAACTGCATAGTACGAATTATTATGTAGGCAGTACCTTTCATTTTGATTTAAAGATCATGAGTGTAAATGTTTATCGCAGTTGCATAAAATACCAATTTACGTCTAAGTGGCGATATCTATATAACGAAATAACCAATTTATATATTTTTCAAAATTTTAGTTGTTTATAAGGGTTTTCAGTATGTTTTTTAACCACGTCCGTCTTAATGCGAACAAACGAAGAAATCAAAAAGGATTATTGATATCGGTGATGCCGTCTCCGAGAAATACACAAGAACCCTGAAAAGCAAAATTATGCATTATATAAATTTGGAAACGTCCTTAATGTGAAACAAATAGTACCATCAATCAAACGTCCTAAATCATATATAATAATTATTTCGTATATCTCAGTGATCTGGTGCAAGTCTTTCGATAGGAAGCCGCTTCCCAAAACAAATCATCGAACCCTGAAAAGGGAATATTCAGTTATTTGTGGAATCTGAACCATTTTAGTTTCAGAAGACTCTCCATGTCGATTAGAGATGAAGTTTAGGTTAAAACTCAAAGTGAAAAAATCCATGATCCCAGCAAGTTTCGAACCCGTAACTTTGCAGGCTTCAGGTGACCATTCAAGCGGAGTTTTCTTTATTTTGCGCCTAGTGTCTTAAGGGTCCTGAAACGAAGAACATACCACCGTCATTTGTGCCCTTGAAAATAAAACAGCCACTACAGCTCTTCGGGAGCTGGCTCTTATATCATCCCAGTCCCAATCCAAATAAGCTAATCATGGTAAGGGGCAAGAATGTATAATAGGCTACGAAAAAGTAATTAAAACTCAGCTATGTGGAATAAGTGTAAAGAAACCTTTTATTTTAATTATTTTTACACTTATTTTAATAACTTTTTATAATGGTAGAAACGCATTATTAGTGCCGCTGGCGAAAGTATTAACTATCCAACGTGTCCTGAGTGTATTTTGCGTTGTCAGTTTTGCTCAGTTCAGGTGGTTTCTGTTTAGTGGCGATTTCTCATGGCTTGGAGGTTCCAGTAGCGAGATAGGTCACGGAAAAATTACGGATGAAGACGCAGTGTTGCAATGTCCTAGCACCTACTTCTCGCCAGAGTAAAAAAGTTATCGTATTGTATTCGCCGCACAAGAGTAGAAGTTCAAGAACAGCATCAATTATTTGCTAATAACCGAAACAAGATCGAAACAATAACTTTCCAATAAGATAATATTACGATTATTAATCGTGATAAGTACTATCAAATCTTTGAAGTAGGACTAAATGACGCACACTGTGCATAACATAATTAAGATCAGCTGAATAGTTTTGGATTTCATATCGGGCAAACATTGTTACAAGGGATTTTATAAAGATTACCCACGTATAGAGAGAATTGAAACAGAAACTCTATAAACTTCTTTTAACAATGTTCTGTAGGACATAACTGAGTAAGAAGTCGCCATGGCATTGGAGCGAGTCAATACATAAAATCATAACGAAGTGTAGTAATTAATAAAACGATACATATGTATCAAGTTTTGGAAGAGATCCACGATAGAATATAAAGAGTGTGCCATGAAGAAACTCTTCGGCTTACTCATGAATGTGTGTCGATTACTACTAAAAATTTTAATACCTGTGATAGCTTAATGAAAATTGATGTAGTAGAATACTGCACGTCTTTCTGCACCAGTCAGAGAGTTGTGTTCCCAAGATGATGAACTTTCTGTCTAGTATGAACGGAGCTAAAGCTGGTAACTCATGGGCATAACTTAATGTTGTTAACAATAATTACATTAAATAAATTATGTAATGGGACTACCATGTCAGATTCGTAGCATACTGAACAGCATCTATAAAACGTTCGCGAGCTTACACCACATACTGCTCGAACTGTCCTCTTCTGCGGCATAAATAGCCTTTTATATTCAGATGTGTTACACAAAAAGTAATAATATACGTCAAAGCGAATGAAAATAAGCAATGTAGACTACTTTTCGTGTTGAACTAATCCTTGTTTTGGGTAATTTCCTTGTAGTACATCACGCAGTATTTAGTTTATGAACAATATCCTGAACATGGGCCCTACATCACTCATTACTATGTTTCTAAACACCAAGAAATTCGAACTATCCAGATTCACCTTATACCCATTCTGGGTAATCAAAAGACTAGTTTTTGTTGCATTCTATGTTAAAAACTCTGAAAATCATGTCACACTATGATGTAGCATCATTTTTTTTTTTCAGAAAAGAACATATTTTTAAATGAATTACTTTACACAGTGTCGAGATAGCAGACAAAATTACTTACTACAAATCTGATAGCATCGAGAAATAGATATATTTTATAAAGACCCGTTACACTAGAAGGATGGCAACAGTAACTGCACAGAAAAAAACTCTGGGGCACCTGTCCCTCTCTCCACCTTCACTGAATTGTGCTACCTTAAGAGTGAATATCTCTGCTATTTTCAATACTATACATAATTGCCTTCTAATGTCCCGTATTGAAGAAAGAAATGAGCAAATTGTAAGGAACCCGCATTATTCCAGGGTGAGCGCGTTAAGCTGCCCAAGGGCAATGCCACTGTGAGGTCGGCCGCGAGGGCTGGCTGCGCGCGCAGCTTATATTCTCTTCCTCGCCAGCACGATTGACGGCCGCCGATAATACACGTTCGACAGCAGACATTCCATTTTTTAATTACGCTAAATTGGACTGAAATTATTACAGCACGACATTGCAATGAATACCAACGAAGCTATACCTATGACTTGGGCATAGCATTTTAGAAATTGTAGCCTTAGAAGCTCAGTCTGATGGTTAACAAGAGTACTATCGATTTAAAACGAAACAACAGCTTATAGTGATTTCGTGGAATCCGCCTTTGGAGATGGTCAGTTTCGATTTAGAAGAAATATAGCAACACGCGAGGCAATACTCACATTACGACTTATCTTAGATGACAAGTTAAGGACAGGGAAATCTACGATTTTTTGCATTTACAGTTATGGAGAAAGATTTTGACAATGTCAACTGGAATACACTCTTTCAAATACTGATGGTATCAGGGATAAAATATTGGAGAGAAAGAGTAATATTCAACTTGTAGGAAAACCAGACAGCAATTATTAGAATAGAAGGGCATGATAGGATCAAAGTGTTTAGGAAGAGTGTAAGACAGAATTTTAGACCTTCCCCAATGTTTTTCAATCTGTACATTCAGTACACTGAATAAGAATGTCAGGAGAAATTTGTAGAAAGTTCAGGGAGAGAAAATAAGAACCTGGCAATTTGCCGATGACAGTAATTTTGTCAGAGACTGCAAAGGATCTGGAAGAGCAATTGAGTAATGGACCGTGTCTTGAAAGGAATATATAAGATGCACATTAACAGGAGTAAAACGAGGGTAATGGAATGGAATGTCAGAAAATCAGGTGATGCTGAAGGAATTAGATTAGGTAATGAGACAATAAAAGTAATATATGAGGTTAGTGATTTGTGTAGCAAAATAACTTCTGATGGCCAAGGTAGAGAAGATATGAAATGCAGAATGGCTTTGGGAAGAAAAGCGTTTCTAAAGAAGCGAAACTTGTTAACATCCAATATTAGTTTAAATGTTAGGAAGTCCTTCTTGAAAGCATTTGTCTGGAGTGTAGCGTTATACGGGAGTGAAACGTAGACGATAAGCAGTACAGACACATTGATGCTTGAAGCTTTTGAAATGTGGTGCTGTAGACGAATGATGAAGATCACATGGGTAGATCACGTAAATAATGAAGAGGTGCTGAACAGAATGGGGGAGAAAAGGAGTTTCTGACATACCTACATCTACATACATACTCCGCAATTCACCGTAAGGTGCGTGGCGGAGGGTACACTGTACCACTACTAGGCATTTCCTTTCCTATTCCACTCCTAAATTGAACGAGGAAAAAAAGGAATGCCTATATGCCTCCGTACGAGCCCTAATTTCTCTTATCTTGTCTTTGTGATCTTTACGCGAAATGTAAGTAGGCGGAAGCAAGATCGTACTACACTCAGCTTCAAATTCCGGCCCTATAAATTTACTTAACAGAAATTCTCGAAAACAACGTCGTCTTTCTTCCAGCGATCCCCAATTGAGTTGCCGGAGCATTTCCGTAACACTCGCGCATTGGTCGAACCTACCGGTAACAAATCTAGCTGCTCGCCTCTGAACCGCCTCTATGTCTTCCTTCAAACCGATCTGCTGCGGGTCCCAAATACTTGAGCAATACTCAAGACGTGGTCGTACAAGCGTTTTATACGCGGTCTCCTTTACAGGTGAAGTACATCTTCCCAAAATTCTCCCAATAAACCGAAGTCGGCTGTCCGCCTTACTCACAACTGTCCTTACATGCTCGTTCCATTTCATATCGCTCTGCAATGTTACGCCTAGATATTTGAACGACGCGACAGCATCAAGAAGCTCACTACTAATGCTGTATTCGAACATTATAGGATTGTTTTTTCTACTCATGCGCATCACCTTACATTTTTCTACATTGAGAGCTAGCTGCCATTCTTCGCACCGACTAGAAATTTCGTCTAAGTCAACCAGTATGCTATTACAGTCAGTTACAGACGACACCCTCCCATACACCACAGCATCATCAGCAAACAGCCGCAAATTACAACTTACTCTGTCCATCAGATCATTTATATAGATAGAAAATAATAGCGGTCCTATCACACTCCCCTGGGGCACGCCTGACGATACACTCGTCTCTGATGAACACTCGCCGTCGAGAACAACGTACTGCGTTCTATTACTTAGGAAGTCTTCCAGCCAGTCACAAATCTGTGAACCTATTCCATAAGCTCGTATCTTCGTTCGCAGTCTGCAGTATGGCACCGCGTCGAACGCCTTTTTGAAGTCGAGAAAAACACAATCCGCCTGTTGCCCTTCGTCCATGGCTCGCAAGATGTCATGTGAGACAGGATACGTGGGTGGGAGACATTCTGAGACTTCAAGGGATCGTCAACTTAGCATTGTAAGGCAGTGTGTAGCGTAAAAATCGTAGAGGAAGACCGACGAACGAATACAGTAATCAGATTCAAAAGGGTATAGGTTGCCGTTCGTATTCTCAGATGATGATGCTTGCACAGGACAAGGTAGCATGGAGATTTGCATCAAACCAGTCTGCGGACTGAAGTCCACAACAACAACAGTAATTTCGTAGTACGTAAAATGGAATGAATTTACTCGAGACTGCATTCTTTATGCCACAGACGAATTTCACGTCAATCATTAGACTTCTAAACAGTTCTATCGTTTTCATATCGTTGTCAGGAAGTGAAATATGGTTTTTGATATTCCAATATCTTCTATATTGTGAACACTCTCAATGCACATACGACTTCAGTTAAACATACGAAGCTCCAAATGAATTTCAGGAGCTGCATTTAGAACACCCACTAGAGAAATGCTAAATCGATTTATCGTAAAGAAAACAAATTCGTGCGTTTTGCTTCTGAAATTGTGTTGAACAATAAAAAAGTTCAATCGAAAACGACTGGAATTGTAACCATTGCAATTAAAAATAAAACGTTTCATTGGCATATATCTTATTCTTATGATACAGCATACCAAATTTAAATAGAAACTAATGACTATGGATGCAAAAATTTACAATTTTAAGCTAAATCAGTTTCAAATACATTAGTCACTAAATACGGTAAAAAAAATTCTGCAAACGCTTGTAAGACTTCAACAAATTCATCAAACTGTTGGCTCAAAGTCCCCTTTTTAAATTTATTTAGATCATCTTTGTTGAACAACTTTAAAAACGAATAATTCATTTGACAGCAAATTATTTGAATGAAAATGACAAACCGACAATGAAAGAACTTTAGCAATCATCGATAGCCAATGATGTCTACATTACTCCTGTCCAGTTTTGTATGTAGTGGCTTCACATCTAAGTACTGCGTGCCATTTGTATCAAGATGAGCCTGATCATTACACTGAAACAGTAGAACGAAATGCACATTCTTGCCACCTGTTTCAGAAATTGTCTTTTCAAGATCACTATCTATGTCATTCTGACCGCCCCTATCTATTGTCAAATCCACTCACTATCACTACCTGATCCTTATTTGGAACATTCCTGGATAACTCCCCGCGTTCACAGCAAACTGACCCAAAGCTGCACTAGGCTTCACAATCCCAGGGAGCTCCGACCCCCAACTACTTTGTGCAGTTGTTGGCCTACGACTCCGGCATGTGAGCTACCTAATAGCAGAACCCTCTTCTTTATATCAACCGTTTCTACTGATTTAGGATACATTATAGCTACCCCTAAAGCAACAGAAGGCTCCTCTACAGTAAAATCTGACACTTGGTCAAATCTATTACTAACACTATTAGTCCAACTATCAGAATAACTCCTCCTCGTAGATGCCATTTCCCGAGCCAAATTTCCGCCCTCAGCCTATCTTCTTCCTCCTTTGCGTCTTGTAGCTGCACTTGAAGGGCGCAGATATTGCGCTCATGCTCCTCTGCCAACTTATTCCTGCTACGTAACAGAAAGAAAGTCTGGTAGAAACATCAATAACTAACTGCAGCACATTCACACCTATTCAAAAGAACTAAATTTAGTAACTTCCTACAAGATACAAAAAACGTATATGAACATATGCCGCGGCGGAGAGGATTGCGGTGCTATATTCCGATGCGCGAAGCCGCTCCCCGTCGGGGGTTCCAATCCCCCCTCGGGCATGGATGTTTGTTCTGTCTTTAGTATAAGTTAGTTCATAAGTATTTAGTAAGTTTAGGGACTGATGAACCCGCATTGAAGTCCCATATGCTTTACAAACATTTGAACATTTTTGAACAACAACTACAAGGGTGAAATGTTGACATCGAACTGAGAGCTCGTAGCAAGCTGTGTACAGTCAATCACTAATAACACACCACTCGAAGTCAAAGCTGAACAAATGCTGAGACGAATGTAAATCTACTAATATCCCACTCAGAGAAAAAAGTTTTGCACAAATAATCTTTGAAAATTTTTTATAAAACCTAGTAACTGTATAAAGCTCACATAACCATTAGAAAATCATCCCGGAAATTGTCACGTCACACCGTAGGTCTTTGTTGATGTAGCTTTTCTTACTTTCTGTATATTCTGTGAGACACTGCGCCGTGCTTGGTTTGGGGAGGGGTTTGCCCGTTAAATATCCCACCCGTAATATCGATTAAGATTGCAAACACATTATATTCGTTTACTGACTGAAAATAAAAAGACCATATGCCACTCCTTAAATGTCGTACCGTTTTCGTTTTCTCCTTTTGCGAGTTACTGGCAGCGTTAAAGTATTATATTTCAATTCCAGTATAGGTTCACAAAATTTATTTAACCGCTTCGTCTTGATCCATAATATCTAGCCTAACTGCTTCTAGCATTCCCGACATACTAAGATATTGGCTAAGTGAATGTGACGACTCCCAAAGCACTTCACGACCTCTGGTAATATATGGTGGCGGATGCCAAGTCTGCAAGACCAGAAGTCCAAACACTGGACGAATGCTATACAATTCATCACATTAGTAACATCCCTTAATATACTGCGCTTTCCCACAAACTTTCCATAATATCAAAAGCTCAGAGCTACGTCACAATTGCTTATATCGTACCTTTACCAACTTATCCTAATGGCGAAACTCTTCTAACACCTTCAGTTCCTTCTTTCTCTAATAGTAATATATGTGCATATTGACCTAAGAGGAGGATTTATTTTATTCGTTCTTTGGCACCCAGTTAGTAGTAAATAGAATATTAATCAATTAAAAAGTACCGCATAGATATATGGTGTGAATCAACACCCTTACATTGGCAGATTTATACAACAACTGCATGCTCTAAAACATTGCATACAGTGCGTTACTTAAGACTGAAATACAATGCACATTCCCACCGTCCGGTTATTATCACACTACTTACTTCAATTTTACCTACTTTTCACAACTACTTTGACACATAATTACAGCCGGCCTTTAGACATGACAGTGTTTGTGACCTTAATAGGGCCAATTTGTCAGGAGGCCAGATCAAAGTGGAACATGAATCTCTCAACACTTGCACAGCCGCTGTGCCGTACGTTCATTGGGCACAACATTCTAAACAAATCTGTCACTTGGTTATCATGCATTTGGAAATGTAATTTGATTTTAATCTGGAAAACATCTATATCTTTAACTCATATACTTCCAAATGTCCTTATATAATTGCGAGCCTCGTGACCGTGTGCAAGAAAGATATTTATGGGTTAAAACACGATTACAGTGATTAAATACCAAACGGATGAAGTGAACGTATCATATGGTTTTCAACCTTTCTCGTAATTGGTGGTAAAAGATCCCTCCATAAACATAAAAGGTGAATGAGAGTAATAGCTTACTGCAACCCAGATGATAAAGCTTCGGGTGGAGCAAGTATTTGTTGGACGAATGTACTCTGAGGCAGTGCTTGCCAACTGAAAGTGATACACGGGAACGACCATCACTTGCGATCAGACAGAAACTTCAAAATCAAATGTTCAAATGTTTGTAAATATATCGGACCAAACTGCGTGGTCATCAGTCCGTAGCTTACAAACTACTTAGACCTAGGTAAACTAATCTACGGACAAACATACACACCCATGCCTTAGGGAGGACTCGAACCTCCACGGCGAGCAACCGCGCGCTCCGCAGCGAGACTCTTTAGACCGCTCGGCTACTCCACCGCGGCACAGAAACTTCTGAAGACCATGGCTCGCCGTATTATCTTTCAACCGATGGTGGCACTAGTCATGTCGTGCACGTCGATGGTGTGGCGTGAGCCGGAGACGAACTAGAGTTATGCACGCCCATTGTCCTATTTGTAGTAATCGGTAGGCAAAGGTTCGTGTTAACCCTTCCGCGCACATAAACCATCTATTCTGTACTGTGGTAGCTGTACTATTTGCCACGCCATTTATATACAACGATCTCGGCTGTGGTGACGCCCGGAACCTCGCGTACGTGTGTGGCAGTTCACCGCACCCACTTTCGTTGCGTAAGCGCAGCATGTACAGCCTGTGGCTAGTTTCTTACAAGGCCTTCCCGCCACTCGGAGTGCCACAGTTTGACTCCTTTCATAGCGGCTCTGTGGTATGTATGAAGGTTAATTGTTTCTTCGTGGAATGGTGTTTAATAGCTACACACGTTAATATCACACTGAGCATCTTGCCTGTAAACATTCCCCGTTCTTACTACCATCATCATATCTGTTTCTACACCGTGTTCGAAGTGTATTAACTTTTTATTCAGGCAGCATGTTTTACAACGCATCTGAAATTTTGGGGTAGTTGCTCTCTGACATTTAATGTGATAAAAAATGATTATCTCATTGACGTCGATTTGCAGTAGGATTTTGGAACATATACTTTGTTCGAATATTGTGAACTACCTCGAAGAGAACGACCTATTAATCAGTAGTCAACACGGATTCAGAAAGTATCACTCTTGCGAAACACAGCTTGCCTTTTATCCACATGAAGTGTTAAGTGCCATCGACAAGGGATCTCAAATCGATTCCATATTTCTTGATTTCAGGAAGGCTTTTGACACTGTACCCCACAAGCGACTTCTTATGAAATTGCCTGCTTATGAAATATCTCCCCAATTGTGCGGTTGGATTCACGATTTCCTATCAGAAAGAACACAGTTCGTTGTAATTGACGGTAAGTCATCGACTAAAACAGAAGTGATACCTCGCGTTCCGCAGGGAAGCGTTATAGGTCCCCTACCTTTCCTCGTGTTTATAAACGATTTAGGAGACAATCTGAATAGCTCCCTTAGATTGTTCGCGGATGATGCTGTCGTTTATAGGTTAGTGATGTCAACAGAGGATCAAAATCAACTGCAAAGCGATTTAGACAAAATTTCTGCATGGTGCTAAAATTGGCAATTGACACTAAATAAAGAAAAGTGTGAAGTAATACACATGACCACTAAAAGAAATCCGCGGAACTTCAATTACGTGATAAGTCAGTCAAACCTTAAAGTCATAGATTCTACCAAATACCTAGGAGTTACAATTACGAACAACTTTGACTGAAGAGAACACATAGAAAATATTGTGGGGAAGGCGAACCAAAGGTTACGTTTCATCGGCAGAACGCTTTGAAGATGCGCCAGCTCCAACAAAGAGACTAGGTACAACACACTTGTGCGTCCTCTCCTGGAGTACTGTTGCCCCTTGTGGGACCCTCACCAGGTGGGATTGACGGAAGACATTGAGAAGGTTCAGAGAAGGGCAGCTCGTTTTCTTCTATCACGTTACGGGGCGTAAAGTGTCACGGAAATGTTGCACGACATGGGGTGGAAATCATTAAAAGAAAGACATTATTCATTGCGGCGTGATGTGTTTGTGAAGTTTCAATCACCGACTTTTAGTTCTGAATGCGAACATATTTTGCTAGCACCCACCTACTTAGGGAGACATGACTATCCCAATAAAATAAGAGAAATCAGATCGAGGATGGAACGATTTAGGTGTTCTCTCTTCCAGCGCGCTATTAGAGAATGGAACGGTAGAGAAAAGCTATGAAAATGGTTAATGAACCCTCTGCCAGGCACTTGTCTGTGATTTGCAGAGTATCAATGTAGATGTAGATGAAGACGTAGATAGATATGGTTGATGACTAATTTTGGTGCGGGGTCTTGATTTTCCAGAATGTTACCAGGATTTATCTGGTAATGTGGTCGGGTGTGCAGGGGGGTGGGAGTGGAAGCGTAGCAGTGGCATGTGCGCCGCTTGAGGGCTGCAGGTGCGCACTCCACGCGGTGGCCACCGTATGCAGCGCGCTCCCTCGGAACGTGCCGCTCAGCTGCAGCAGTGCTGTGAGGTGGGGGTCGCGGGCAGCACGCAGTGACGTCACGGCTGCACCGTGAGTGCGTGCGTGACGCAGGTGAGGCGGGCGTGGCTGACCGCGCAGCGAATGCCGGCTCCCAGGCCACTGCCACTGGCTTCACATGTGAGTCCCAACCTAAGTACCGCACACCATGCAAGAGAGCTGCGGCATGGATATCCACATGGGATACCTGGGACGCTGATAGCTGCTGACAAATGCTACACATTACAACAAAAAAAGATGTGATTCTTCAGATCAAAATATCCACGGGTGTACTGCCGGTCTATAGTGTCCAACGGGCACAATATTTGGGCGATCATACATGATGATGGTGACATGTATGATCGCCGAAATATTGTGCCCGTTGGACACTATAGACCGGCAGTACACCCGTGGATATTTTGATCAACAGAAAAAGACATTACTTTTTTTTTATTCCCAGCTTTTTTGGCCCACTCTCAGTATCAGGTCTACTGCATCTCCATATACACCATTTGATTTTAATTATATGTTCCTCGAAGTGATTCGCGGTGGCAATTTTCAGCAGAAACTTCTCGGTGTCTGTACACGTCCCGTTTTTAATGTTTCGGTACAGAGGCCAAAAAGGACCATCAGGCAGAAACGTCTGAAGACCATTGCCGTCGTTCTATCTTACATGCGATTTTAGTACTTGTCGTGCCGTGCACGTCGATAGTGTGATGTGAGTGAAAGACGTTTCCGGTTTTTTCAGCCCCTGTACAGAAAATTAACGCAAACTGCTCGATACATCCCGTGTACAAGAAAGCTGTCCTGAACAACTAGTACTCACGGTGAAGGTTATTCCTGATGACGACCGTCTATTTAACTATTGAAACTTGTGTTCAAGGAGAAGGATTACAGAAACTGTGAAACTGCTAAAACTTTCAGGTGAGACTAAAGGCAGATGACTTACAATCTACTGTGATGAGGTTTCATAATGGTATCCAAACTTATATATGAATTTTTGTAAAGTAAATTTTTCATACCACCCATGCGCCGGGACGACTCTCTCGTTCGCTGAAATGTCAGTTCCAGACGTACCGTGTTAGATTTAAGTACTTGATTTCCTTGACTTTCGCATTACTATTCAAAATTAAATGTCCGGTTCTCACACAGAGAGAAGCGCTCAATCTATCACCTTTTCATAAAACTGACACTTTCAGTAAAATATTTCGAAGTTATCACGCCAAAAGAAAAATATCTGTCAAAAAAAGAAATTTCATAGTTATGTATGTTGTTGTCGGCACAAATGTTATAGGTTGCTCTTCTTCATAATCGATGTATATGAAGAATCGATTTTTAAAGATCTGTAAATCATCAAGTTTCTTTTTCCGTTAACTGAATGTTAACTTGCATTAATGTACATATATCCTCTCTCTCTAAATAAATAAAAAGGTAAATAAATAAAAAGTAAATTAATTAAAAAAACTTAAAGTCTCGAAGATGTATAAAACTTTTGATAATACCACTCCAAATAAATATCTTACAATTTGTAAAAGGTTAAATAACACATTATTAAAGTTCGAGATGTTATGTTACATTTTATTGTTTGCAAGACATAGAAGTCATCACACTGCAAGAACTAACCGTAGACTACTTTTTTGTACTTTTCCGTTTTACAAATCGTACCGGTTAATGATACCGCCCACGGCAGTGCGCGGTATTAATATGTTCGTAAACGCCGAGTGCGAATTTGCGATTCTTTAGGGGCCCACATCTCAGGTTCTATTCGTCTCAAAGGGAAGGGGTAAAGTGTTCTGGATAGATTTTGGCCTAGTGATCATTTGTGTACATATTAGTATAATAGGTATACTATAGCTGTCATACAGTACATCGTTAAAATTTTCAAAGTTATATACTTCTTGGAGCCCTTCTAAATTCAGCGCGGAGAACAGCATATTCTTGTGCCTAATGGACGTCGACCAGCAAGTTGAAGTGGCCTGATGTTTACCCATTGAGCTCGGCGGGAAGATGTTGCTCTCGTAGGTTGAATCGTCGTGACAACACATGAAACATAAGAAACACACATTAACTTTCTTAAGAATCACACAACATGAAGTATTAACGTTTGAAATCATTAATTATTATAAACATAAGTATAATAACCTACAAAACTGAGCTAACATAGGGTAGTCCCACTACAGCGAGCAAGCTGTAACTTCTTATTTTATTGTTTTGAGCAGTCTGTTTCTGCTCTATTCAGATACAGTGAACACAAATTTTCTTGCTTGAAGAGTCTACATATTAATTATACTGCTGTTGCCTGAAAAGTGTCACTGAAAGGAAATTTCAGACGCTTGAGAAATGAGGGGAATATAAAACTGTGATTTATTTCTAAGATAAAAGATCGACCTTCTTTCAAGTATCCGCCAGAGCGACCATTCACTACTCAGCTGCCTTGTGCACAGGTTTTCCCATTTCAGGAGGCTCTTCATTGGCCGTTAGTATCTTCCGCGTTCTTAAGTGGTTGATTTTGCCGAACCAAGGCTACCAAAATCGCTGGCTTCACCATGACGAAACGGACCTTGGCCAATATGCACGGGTGCAGCCCAGCCTGCAATGCAGTATCAACAATATGAATAAATATTTCTCATACGGAGCAGGTATCTGTTATATTACAATTGGTAGACTTTGATTAACTGATTGATTGATTTTCTCAGGGAAGCCAAAACAGTCTTGGTCCAACCCGCTACTGCCCGCACCGAAACTAAATTTATTGTGCGGTATCGCTCCCTGTATATCTAGTAAAGCCAACCAATGACCTTGAACAGTGCAAGGAGTCCCTTTACCAGTTCTTTATTAGGCACAATTTCTTCGGGTCTAGTTGTCCCAAATGTTCTGTGCCTTTTACTCTCCAATGCAATGCATTCGAGTATTAGATGTGATGCAGTTTTATCACCGTCATCACAGATCCTACATTTATGGTCCTCTTCTGTTATTCCCATTGTATGTAGGTGTTTTTTGAAATTCCCATGGCCTGTCAGCAATCCAACCATGAGTCTAATCTATCTCCTGTTCAGGCCCAGGATTGCAGAGCTTCTTCTAAAACATAACTTTGGCATCATTACCTTGCCATGTTTTTGTTGATGGACTTTGGTCCAATATGTTACGTGATGTCTTCTGAGCCAGTTACGTAGCTCCAATTTGATCATTGCCTTGGTGATTGTCAGAACAGGTTCCGTTCCAATAAATGGAGTCTCTGCCCTCATCTTGGCTAATCTGTCGGTATGTTCGTTGTCACTGATCCCCGAGTGGCCAGGGACCCACAATAGGTGTACCCTATTGCTTTCCCCTAGCTCTACGAGAACCCTGTGACATTCTGCAACAATTTTAGATTTCGTTGCAGGAGCTGCCAGTGATCTCAGGGCTGCCTGGCTGTCTGAATAGATATAGATGCTACGGTCTTTGTAGCATCTATGCAAATACTCCCCCACACACGCCCTGATGGCAGTGATTTCGGCCTGGAATACTGAGGTCAGTTTCCCTAGAGAGATGACGCCCTACAGTCTTGGCTGCACCTCGTATCCCCGGTCATCTAATATAATTAGTAGGCTTTAGTTTCATGAGATGTATCTTATTATGAAACTGTAACGTTCAGTAGTGATATGGATTACCTACCACATTTCTTCTCTTAGAAGAATAATTGCAACTCTTGACACCTTCATGCCTAGATACTTCGTAGGCCTAATGTGTACCTAGGAAGGCGACAGGGTTTGCGTTAATGAGCGCGGCGGATGTTCCGGCTGGCAAACTGAGCTGAGAGATGCGCCGGTCGCGGTGGTGTTTTTCCGGCCCGCGGGAGCCGCCATCCCCAAACATTATTCGCGCCGTGCGGAATGCCGGACGCGGGCGAGCGTATCACCCATCGCGATTTGGCGCGCAAGTCGGCGCGCGACCGGCTAAATATTGATGAGCGCGCGCGCAGGACAGCAGTGCGCGCGTCATGTGAGTTGCATGAGGCGCCGCCGGACCCGTGAAATATTCATCGCCGCGTGGCCGGCGCCGGACCGCTGATGACGCCGCGCCGCTTACCCCACTGCCACTGTCGGAGCGTCGCGTCGTGCAGCACCAGCTTCCGCTGCAGCGAGGCAATCAACACCCGAGCCGAAGACGTACCCGAGAGTCGTTCTCCGCTAGGTGATGTAGGAAGTTTTAGTTCCGTAATTCTAAGGCAATGTTAAATGTAAGACCACCGTTCGTGAAAAAGATAAATGTCTTCAGACAGTACAACTACATTAAGAAGTATTTCCTGAAATGGTGATTTCTAATCACGGAAATCACTTGTCGGAAAGTCATTCAGGCCTACACTCTTACGTTGGTTCAGATAAGCAGAGCTGCGGCTGTAGGGGTGCACCTGTACCGAGCCAAGGTGCAAAATCAGTGAGTGTCGGTTTAGTTGAAATTAATCAGTATTTTCAAGTAAGGGCGAAATTGAAGACTGCGGTGAAGTTAACCGAAATGTAAAAGAAAAAAATTGTGACAACCACGCAATGGTAACAAAACGTTTCTTATTTTAGATTAATTTTTACTTTTATTTATTTCTCGGTGGGTCCAGAGCACCATCCATTACATCTAGTAATCGATGGTAAGGCATCGACTAAAACAGAAGTCATATCAGGCGTTCCACAGGGTACTGTTATTGGTTCTCTGCTGTTCCTTATTTACATAAACCATTTAGTGGAAAGTCTAAGTAGCTCTCTTAGGTTGTATGCAGATGACGCCGTCGTTTACCGTCCAATAAAATCATCTGAAGATCAAAACGATCTGCAGAACGATCTGAATAAGATATGACTATGGTTTAAAAATTGACAATTGACTCAAAATAATGAGAAGTGTAAAGTCGTCCACATTAGTACGAATAGAAATCCGTTAAACTTTGTTTACAAGATAAATCAATGAAAAGTGAAGGCCGTAAACTCCACAAAATACCTAGGAATTACTATTACTTCAGACTTAAACTGGAAAGGACACGTAGATAATGTCGTGGGAAAGGCGAACCAGAGACTGCGTTTTATTGGCAGAACGCTTAAAAGATGCAGCAGAACTACAAAAGAAACTGCATACACTACGCTTGTCTGTTCATTTTTGGAGTATTTCTGCCCAGTGTGGGATCTTTATCAGGTGGGTTTGACGGAGGACATCGAAAGAGTCCAGAGAAGGGCATCTCGCTTCGTATTGTCACGATACAGGGGAGACAGCATTACGGAAATGATAGAGGATCTAGGATGGGAATCATTACAACAACGGCGCTTATCGCTGCGACGTGGGCTACTTAGGAAACTCCAATCGCCAACATTCTACTCCGAATACCAAAATATATTGTTGACTCCCACTTTCATAGGTAGAAATGACCATCAGAACAAAATACGAGAAATCAGGGCTCGAACGGAGAGATTCAGGTGTTCTTTATTCCCACGCGCTATTCTAGAGTGAAATAAGAGATAAATAGTATAATGGTGGTTAGATGAACCCTCTGCCAGGCAGTTAATTGCGATTTGCAGAGTATCCCATGGAGATGTAGATGTAGTGTGAGTCCATGTAATAAATATTAAATTTTAGACATTTCTTGCCCAATAGTCAGCCACACAGATGACCTTGTCATTCATTAGCTAGCTGTAAATCCAAGGGGATACAGCATGTGCTGATGTTTGGGCACGTCAGTAAGTGGTCGTCCGTCTGGACATTCCCACAATCACACATAGGTTCCCCGTCGAGGTAGCCCCATCTGGAAAGCTTGAACTTGCAATTTGAGACCTCAGTTCCAAGCCTGTTCAGAGCCTTCTTGGTTGTGAAGGATTTGTTACCTCCAGCTGCAAGTTGTTCTTTCAGGGCCAAGATAGGGTTAGGTGTTGCCTCCTTCCATAGCTGAGTCTCCTTTCTTCGACAGTGACGTCAATTCGCTCTAATGTCCAAAGGAAGCTGCTTCTTGAGCGAAGCCGCGTAGGCTGTCGTTAGTGCCCATTTAGGGGGTGACGATTGTCTGTCAATTGTTTCTTCTTCTCCACCTCGGCAGCTACTTGCCACCGTATGCCAGGGGCAGCTATCCCTATTAGAGTGTAGATCTTCTCTGTCGGGGTGGGTTTCAAGCACCCCAATATGATGCAGACTCAGTCATTTACGGCAATGTTGATATGTTTCACGTGGGCCGAATTTTTCCACACAGGCGTGGAATATTGCAGCTATTGTGTTTATTGTCATATTGTTGCTAATTATCAATAGTGGTTAAGTGTATAGAATTCCAAACATTCTTATCATTATTTGAAGAGCTGTGTTTCTCAGATTTTTAACGAACTAAAACAGTCCAAGTGACTGTCTTTTGTGTGTCATGCAATGATCCTTTATAGTAACAAATACCCCTCAGGGGTTCGGCGTTAATTTGCTGAGTACGGGCTTGGCGAACCCGCGGTCCTGTGCCAGGGGCTGTGTCGCGCCAACATTCCGCTACAACGTAAGCTCTGTGCGTGCTTCAACGACCATCGTGCGGCGCGATAGTGGAACGTTGTCTGTTTCAGAACCCAGGGATCTTGTCTTAATCACCCGGGTCGCGAGGACGGTACAAACCTCTATAAAAAAACCTCAATCTCAAGGTGTTCTACGTGCCCAGGAGATGAATGGCTTTTGAGGTTGAACAGTCGCTAGCAAGCAACCACTGAGTAACCTGCCGCATCGCAGTTGTAAAAGGTTACCCAGGCAAGCGGGACTCTGCCTGGGTGGACCTTTAGTTGCCTAGCTGCTAGTGCGACGAGAATGAAACGAGCAAATAATAGCGTTGCCGGACGCAAAACCGTCGGATCTAAGCATGGCAAAACAGAATATGATGCAACGACATACGATTCCAAGATGTTCCCTTCCCTTGGCACCCCATGGGAGGAACGTAGAGGCCTTCGCCGATCAGAACGATTCTCGCCACAATATCTGCTGTGTGCCCGTTCCGATGGAGAGTCTTTCATGTCCATGAAGCCACAGTTCTTTATTGAATATCTTGAAGACATGTTTGGCGAAGTGGAGTCGTTCTCAAAGTTAGAAAGTGGGGCTGTACTGATACAGACGGCGTCCCCAGCCCAATCGCGGTCATTATTTGCCTGCGAAAGGCTGGGTGAGATCCAAGTGAGTATCACGCCCCACAAGTATTTAAACGTGGTCCAGTGTATAATCTACCATAGAGATGTGATGTCCCAGACCGATGACGAGTTGCGAGCGAACCTGCAGCGTCGATGGTTTCATTTCGTCCGGCGAGTCTACAGGGGACCTAAAGATAACAGGGTTGCTACCGGTACTTATATTTTGGGCTCTGAAGGCGATACACTGCCTGAGAAGGTCAAGATAATGATATACCGGTGTGATGTAAAGCCATATGTCCCTGCCCCTATGCGGTGTTTTTGGTGCTGGAAATTCGGGCACATGTCGTCCCGTTGTACTTCCAGCCAGAACGCAGGGTATGTGGGCTGCCATCACACCCAGACACCTCATGTACCCCACCTCCCGTTTGTGTAAACTGTGGGTAACATCATCTGCAATGCTCGCCGAACTGTACTGCCGTTCATCGGGAAAGGAAAATAATGGAAACAAAGATCCTTGATAGCCTCACTTTCCCTGAGGCACGTAGAAAGTATGAGCTGCTCCATCCTGTAAAGATGACATCATCTTTTGCTGCAGTCACAGCGGCACCAGCTTCTTTATGGTCAATGGTACCAGTGGTCTCTCCAGCTGTGGGCCCTATGGGCCAACAACCTTCTACTGCCCCTCGATGGGTGGGGGACCATCTTCGTCCATTGTTTCCCCAAAACCTGTTTTTGGAGTCATATCCACCCACCATATCCACTCTAGTCCCTACTCCCCAGCCAGGGAAGAACAGTCTTCCTAGGCCCCTCTCGCCCAGATAGGGTCCTTTGTGGTACCCTCGCCCGAGGCTTCCACGAATGGATTGGAGGATCCAAGCCACAGGCTCCAGGATCCACCTGCCCCCCCCCCCCCCCACATCGACGGGTTTCCCGATCGACATCGTGCCCAGAAACCACTTGCAAGAAGTCCTCCCAGCCCTTAAGACAGAAAGGGCAGCAAGAGGCTAAGAAGAAAAAGCCTAAGAAGAATGTCTCCTCAGTGACTTCAAAATCCATCCCTACGTCATCTACTTCAGAAGATTAGGTGCTGATCTTCGTGTCTCTCGAGGATCTCACTAAGTCGCTTGAACCAATGCTCCTAGATGAAGTAGATGCACAACGCCTAGCAGACCGCAAATCTTTGGACTGACGATCTTCAGTCTTACAGTATGGCCTTCCAGCAAGGAGTGAATCAAATTCTTCAATGGAATTGCGGAGTATTTTTGAACCGTCTAGCTGAGCTGCAGCAGTTGTGCTGATTCCCTGTGCTGTGTACGGCCCTGCAGGAAACTTGGTTTCCTGCTCAGCGGACCCCAGCCCTTCGTGGCTATCAGGGCTACTTCAAGAACCGTACCGACTGTGACAGAGCCTCTGGTGGTGTCTGTGTATACACCCTTGCCACTGTCCCTAGTATTGCTGTGCCTTTCCACACACCTCTTGAGGCCATTGCTGTTCGCCTTCGGATCATGCAAGACTTCACTGTCTGTTCCATACACCTTCATCTGGAGAGGGATGATTCACCTGCTGATCTCACAGCTCCCCCCCCCATAGTTTCTTTTGGTCTTTTGGGGGACTTTAACGCCCATCATCCTTTATGGGGCGGCACAGAGACGACTAGATGTGGTAGGGATGTTGAAACTCTTCTTGCACAACAGGACATCTGCCTAGTCAATACTGGTACCTCTACACACTTCAGTGTTTCACATGGCACTTTTTCAGTCATAGATCTATTGGTCTGTGGCCCGATCCTTCTTCCACACCTCATTTGGAGGACCCATGATGACCTTTGCGGGAGCGACCATTTTCCTATCTTTTTGTGGCTCCCACAGAACGTCTGCCACGATGGTCCCTCCACAGGGCTGATTGGCAGCATTACACCTCAACTGTTTTCATTCTTGTCCAACTGCCAGCCAATGTGGATGTGGCGGTCCAAAGGGTCACTGCCGCCATAGTTTCCACCGCTGAGGCCACTGTTCCAACCACCACAGATTACCCTTGGCGCAAATCTGTGCCTTGGTGGTCACAACAGATCGCTGAAGCCATTTGATATCGTCGTAGGGCAGTCCAGCGCCACCGATGACATCCCACCGTAGATCACCCAATTGCCTTTAAATGGCTCCGGGCCCGAGCTCGACAGCTTATCTAGAAAAGTAAGCAAGATTGTTGCGAGAGGCCTCGTTCCTCACCCTCTCGGGTGTGGACCCAAGTTCGTCGTCTTTTCGGATACCGCCCACCAGCAGGAATCTCCTGTCTTCGCTTACAGACCCGATTGCTGTCGCCAAGCACATGGCACAGCATTATGCAAGCATCAGTTCGACTGAAGCTTACAGTGCAGCCTTCTGCACCCTAAAAGAACGAGTTGAGCGGAAGCCACTGTCATTTTACACACGTCTCCAGGAGCCATTCAATGCACCCCTTAGCGAGTGGAAGTTTCAATGTGCCGTTGCTGCATGCCCCGATACCTGTTCAGGACCAGATCGTATCCTTGTGTCTTTCTGTGGACGCTCAGCACCATCTGTTCGCCTTCTTTAACCGTCTCTGGGCAGAAGATTATTTTCCCTCACAATGGCGGGAAAGCACCATCATCCTAGTGATAAAACCTAGCGCTGACCCAGAGGTGTCTGATAGTTACCATCCAATCAGCCTCACGAAAGTTCTATGCAAACTCGTTGAACGTATGGTGAGTTGGAGGCATATGTGGATCCTTGAGGAACAGGGACTCGTGGTTGCACAACAAGGGGGTTTCCGACAGGGCCGCTCCACAATTGACAATCTTGTGTCATTGGAGTCGACTATACATACGGCTTTTACCCGACGTGAACAATTTTTTGCTGTATTTATCGATCTCCAGAAAGCGTACGATACAATCTGGTGCGTCGTCCACGGTGGCCGAGGGGACTGAGGCGCTTCAGTCACGGTCTGCGCGGCCACTACGGTCGGGCGTTCGAATCCTCCCTCGGGCATGGATATTTGTGCCGCCCTTAGTTGTAAGTAGTTCATAAGTAGTTTGTAAGTTTAGGTACTGATGACCCCGTAGTTAAGTCCCTTAAGCTTAACAAACATTTGAACATTTTGAACAATCTAGTGACACCACAGACTGGCTACATTATACGACTGGGGCTAATGGAGCCCACGTCCGGTCATTATCCGGAATTTTCTCTCCCACCGCTCTTTTAGGTTTAGAGTGGGTGCCACTCTTAGTTCATGACACATTCACGAGAATGGTGTCCCACAGGGGTCTGTCCTCAGTGTGCCACTATTTTTAGTCGCCATAAACGGGCTTGCCAAAGCTGTGGGATCATCTGTTCCAGCTTGTTTGCTGAGGACCTTTGTTTTTATTTAAGTTCTACTAGTATTAGCGTCTCTGAGCGTCGGCTACAGGGATCTATCCGAAAAGCCGATGGTTTTCAGTTTTCAGCGCAGAAAACCTCCGTGATGCACTTCTGCCGCCGTCAGACAGTTCACATGGATCCCGAGTTACATCTGTCTGGTGAATTGGAGCCTCGTCGAAGAGACGCATCAGTTTCTTGGGATGGTCTCCGACAACAGGATACTTGGGTGCCACATCTGCGTCAGTTGCGTCAAAAATGCTCGCGACATCTTAATATTTTCCGCTGGTTGATTAATACTTTTTGGGGCGCTGCCCTTCCCACCATCCTGGAGCTGTACAACACCTTGATACAATCAAGGCTTTATTGCGGGACCCTGGTATATGGCTCGGCAGCGCCATCCGCATTGAGGATCCCATCCACCATAGTGGTATCCGGCTGGCGACTAGGGCTTCCCGCACCAGCCCTGTGCAAAGACTTCTTTCCGAAGCAGGGATCCCTCCTTTACACTTTCGCCGGCAGCAGCTTCTCGTTAGCTATGTTGCTATAGTCTATGCAACGCCACACCATCCGAATCACAGGCTTTTGTTTCCGACTGTTACCCCTCCTTCTCCACCACTTGGACCTGGATCAGATCTTCCGATCACGATCGGGGTTCATACGCTCCTTTCCTCAATTTAGTCCCTACCTCTCCCTGGCGCTTTTTCCTGCCCATCCCATATCCCTCCTTGGTCCATCCCCCATTTGAAGCTCCACCTGCAATTTCCCTGCGACCCAAAGGAGTTAGTTTGACTACTGACAAACCATCGCAAATTTCTGGCACTCCTTGATTCTCACCAAGATTCAGAAGTCCTCTACACAGATGGATCCCTGGTAGATGGCAGAGCCGGTTACGCCTTTGTTCATGGTGACAACACAGATCAACAGTCCCTGGCCACCTGGCTGTAGTATTTTTACAGCTGAACTGCTTACCATATCTCGTGCTCATGACCACCTACAAACATGCCCCTGGAAGTCGTATGTCTTGTGCAGCGACTTCCTTAGTGGCCTGCAAGCCCTCGACTAGTGTTTCTCTTCACACCAGTTGGAGCAATCCATTCACAATGCCATCGCTTCACTCGTCTAGTCTGGCTGGTCGGTGGACTTTATTTGGACATCTGGCCTTATTGGCATCCCGGGGAACGAACGTGTCCATCAGGTAGCTAAGCTGACCACCACCGCTCCTTCCCTGGATATTGGTATCCCAGAACGAGATATCCGATTGGATTTGCACCACAAGGTTTTTGCGGCTTGGAGCACACACTGGGCAACACTGAGCACTCCCAACACGCTCTGTGCGATCAAACCCTCTACAGACACCTTGAAGTCCTCCCTCAGGCCTTCCCGTAGGGACTCTGATGTTCTGTGACGCTTACTTATTGGCCATATGGGGTTGACACATGGCTACCCTGTACGTTAAGAGGACCCACCAAATTGCAGTTGTGGAAATTTGTTGACAGTGGTCCACATCCTGTCGGACTGTGCGCTTTTAGCCGCCTTGCGGCAGTCTTTTAATGCGCGCCTGCCTTGATTTTAGCTTACAATGCCTCAATGGCTGACCGAGATTTAGGTTTTATATGCGCAGCTGGATTTTATCGTTCTATTTAGTGGGGGCTCGTTGCCTGGTGTCTCCGGTCCCCACCCCTCACCTTTTAATTTTTTTGTTTTTCTTACTTCTACCCTGTTTTTCTCCCCAGGTTTTTCAGCCTGTGCAGAGTGACTGGCTCAACATATGTTTGTTTGTGATCAGCCAGCCACTGTTCCCTGCTCTATTTTAGCTTAGTCCCGCATTTGGTCTCTCCTATTTCTGTCTTCTTCAGTGGTGTTGAGAGTATCAAGTTCATTGGTAATGTGTGCCTCGCATGACTCTCTTCTGGGTGTTGAGCTCTGCTGTATCTGTTTCGTACTTGGATGTCCTGTCTTCGGTAGGAACAAGGGACCGATAACCAGGTAGTTTCGTGCCCTCAAAACCCCCAAAAACAACAAAAATAAGAAAAAAATGGAGCAACAATAAAAGTATATCTGTTATACCTAGCTGTTTACAGACATATTATCGAAATCTCGATAATTCTTGGTGGAACTGAGGGGCAGTTGACCACCTGAGAAACCTGGGATGAAGTTGCACGTTTTTAAACAAGCGGTTATATTTATGAAAATAATTCGTAAATGCGTCACGAATTGTGCACGAGGTACCCCTCAACAACGTCATACCAAGTAACAGCAACAGTGTAATACCGTTTAGCTTTAACAATTAACAACAACGATTTTATGGTGGAGTTAGGAAGACATTGTTGCCCGTGACGCTGTGATGCTTGTGAATGTGTCAGGCAGGCAGCAGTTGTATTTGATGCATCATACAAATGAGATCGTCACAGTTATCAGTATGAAAATTCTGTGAATGTACATGCGAAAGTCAGCTGAATTGAAGAAATATATCCAAGAATAGTCTATCGGAAATTTTAAATGGGGAAATATTGTTAAAATTTGCCTATCCCAGTAACTGGACGGAGCGGAGACTTTTATTTCAGATTTGGTAAGACAGGTTTTAATTCAAAGTGATCACCTTTCCTTGTTCATGTTTCTTTGGAAATTTGTGTAGGAAATTTGTGATGTCACCTTTTGAATCCTTAAGAAATTAGTAATACATTGTAAATTTTTTCTCGTATTTATTCGACAGTCTTGATAATAATCTAGAAAAATAATATCAGCCTAGAGTTAATAATTCAACCCCACCAAGTCACTTTTTCTTTATACATTCAAAAGTGTTGGAGCAAAAGTAGTAGCAAGAAAACAATTTATTATTACAGCTCAATAGCCATTCTTTTAATCATAAGCCGTTAATATAATTTCATTGGTTTTCGGAATGAGTTGAAAACTTACAAATCGACCAGATTCGCCTCCGAATCCAGACGTCTTTTGTGGAACGATCGGCCTGCACCACCCATGTTGACACGGCCTCACCCCTTCCGACGGTGCCAGCAAGGCCCGTGCTACGGCCGGTTCTCTCGTGCTGATCCTGTCGCCTGTGAGTGGCTGTACGCCCTGGACAGACAGTGCGGCGCCGCTAGCTGGCACGCGTTTAAACCGGGGTGCCGTGGGAGGTGTAGCTGCACTTAGGTCCTTGTCTCAGAGCCAGCATGCCCACGGGTGACTGATGAAGAAAGACGTGCATAATCTTCCCTACTGGGGGACAGCTTGAAAGCGTCCCCACTCCCTCGGCATGAACGTTTGTGTTGTCTTTAGTATATGTAGGAAAAACGATCACATAATGTTCGATTACGGCATTGGTAGTAAGCTGCTTTATGCAGTCGCGTCGTTCAAATATCTAGGCGTAACTTTGCAGAGCGATATGAAATGGAATAAACATGTAAGGAGAGCTGTGAGTAACGCGGACAGCCGACTTCAGTTTTTTGGGACAATTTTGGAAAGCTGTACGTCATCTGTAAAGGAGATCGCGTATACAACGCTTGAACGACCACGTCTTCAGTATTGCTCAAGTGTTCGGGGCACAGAAGCAGTTCAGAGGCGAGCAACTAATTTCGTTACTGGTACGTTCGACCTTCGTGCGAGTGTCACAGAAATGCTCCGTTGGGGATCGTTGGAGGAAAGACGACGATCCTTTCGAGAAATTCTGTTGAGGAAATTTATAGGGCCGGAATTTGAAGCTGAGTGTAGAACGATCTTTCTGCCGCCTACTTACATTTTGCGTAATGATCACAAAGACAAGATAACAGACAAGATAAAACAGAGACATATAGACATCCTTTTTTCCCTTGCTCTGTTTGGGAGTGGAGTAGGAAAGGAAATGTCTAGTAGTGGTACAGTGTACCCTCCACCACGCACCCGTAAGCTTCCCAAACATTTGGACATTTGAGTTTGAAAGCGTCCCTACATGAGCCGCTAATGGCGACACTGCAAAGTATCAGATTGACATTATAATAATACGGCATGGTTTATAAACCAGTTTTTAAACTGTAAGACATATCCAAGTCGGATATAGACTCTGAAAATAACTTATTGGTTATGATCTGAAGACCATAGGCAGTAGAGTTTATTAATAATTTCAAAAGGAGCGTTAGACAAGAATTGGCTGAAACCTGGAAAAGTAATACGGTAGAAGAAGAATCTTCAGCTCTGTAATATAAAACAGTAAATGTCGCAAAGTATGATACAGGCAGAAAGACGAGGCCAAATCCCTGTTCACTATCCCTGGATAACAAAGGAGGCACTGAACTTAATTGATGAAAGGAGAAAATATAAAAATGCTGCAAGTGAAGCAGGCAAAAGGGAGAACAGAAGGCTCAAATATGACGGTGACATGCAGTGCAGACTGGCTAAGCAGGAGTGGCTACTGGAGTAATGAAAGACCGTAGAAGGTTGTATAACTAGGGAAAGATAGGTACCGACTACGGGGAAAATAAAAGGGGTATTTGGTAACACGAAAAGCAGCTGCGTGATTTTTAAGAACTCAAATGGAAAACCAGTACAAGGCAAAGAAGGGAAAGCTGAAAGTTGGAAGGGATATATAGAGGTCCTATACACAGGAAATAAATTTGGAGGCAGCATTGTAGAAATGCAAAACGAAGTAGAGGAAAGATGAGGTAGGAGATACGATACTGCGAGATGAATTTGACAGAGGACTAAGGATTTTAGTCGAAACAAGGCCCCTGGAGTAGATGATAATCCGCCTGAACTGCTGATATCGTTAGGAGAGACAGTATTTATGAAATTGTTCCATTTAGTATGCAAGATGTATGAGACAGGGAAAATACTCCCCGACTTCAATAAGAATACCGTCATTCCATTTCCAAGGAAAGAAAGTGTAGAGAAATGTGAAAATTACAGTACTATCAGCTTTGTAAGTCAAGGCTCCAAAACAATAACACGAATTATTCACAGATGGAAAAACTGGTGGACACTGATCTTGGGGAAAGATCACTTTGGAGTTAGGAGAAATATGGGAATACGGAAGGCAATACTCAGATTAGGACTTATCTTAGAAGAGAGGTTAAGGAAAAGCAGGTGTTGACAATATTGACTGGAATACACTGTTCCAAATTCTGAATGTAGCAAGAGTAAAAAGTAGGGAGCCAAGAATTATATTCAGTCAGTACAAGAACCAGATAAGAGTTCGAAGGGCGTGAAAGGGACGCAGTGATAGAGAAGGGGGTTGGACAGGACTGTAGCCTTATAACAATGTTGTTCAATCTGTACACTGAGCAAGTTGTGAGGGATTGCAAGGAGAAATTTCTGTAATTAATTATGTTGTTGTTGTTGTTGTGTTCTTCAGTTTGGAGACTAGTTTGATACAGCTCTAAACAATACCCTATCCTGAGCAAGCCTTTTCAACTCCACATAAGAAAGACAACCTACATCTGTCTGAATCCGTTTACTGTATCCATCTTTTGGTCTTCCTCTGCGGTTTTTACCCCACACACTTCCCTCCAACGCTAAATTCACAATTCCTTGATGTCTAAGAATGTGTCCTACCAATCTATCCCTTCTTTTAGTCAAGGTATGCCAAAATTTTCTTTTCTCCCCAATTCTTTTCAGTACCTCCACATTAGTTGCGTGATCCACCCACCTAATCTTCAGCATTCTTCTGTAGCACCACATTTCAAAAGTCTCAATCCTCTTCCTGACCGCACTGTTTATCTCCATGTTTCACTCCCATACAAGGCAACACTCCATACAAATGCCTTCAGAAAGGACTTCCTTAGGCTTAAATCAATATTCGATTTTAACAAATTTCTCTTTTTCAAGAACGCTTTTCTACCCATTGCCATTCTGCATTTTATATCCTCTGTACTGCGACCGTCATTTGTTATTTTACTGCCCAAGTAACAAAACTCATCTACCTCCTTTATTGCTTCGTTACCTAATCTAATTCCTTCAGCATCACCTGATTTTCTTAGACTACACTCCATTACTCTAGTTTTGCTCTTGTTAATGTTCATCTTATATGCACCTTTCAGCACACAGTCCATTCCGTTTAATTGCTCTTCCAGGTACTTTGCTCTATCTGACAGAATTACTATGTCGTCGGCAAAACGCAATGTTTTTAATTCTTCCACCTGAACTTTAATTCCTTCTCCAAATTTCTCCTGGCTTTGCTTTATAGCTTTGTCAATGTACAAATTGAATAACATTGCAGAAAGGCCACTGCATCCCTTTCATGCCCTTCAACTCTGACAACCGATGTCTGGTTCTTGTACAAGTTGTAAATTACCTTACGCTCCCTATATTTTACTCCTGCTTGCTTCAGAACTTGAAAGAGTTTATTCCAATCAACATTGTCAAAAGCCTTCTCCAAATCTACAAAAGCTAGAAATGTAGGTTAGCCTTTTCTTAATCTATCTTCTAGGATAAGCCGTAAAGTGAGTATTGCTTCCCGTGTTCCTACATTTCTCCTGAACCCAAACTGATCTTCCCCGAGGTCGGCTTCTACCAGCTTCTCCATCCTTCTGTAAATAATTCGTGTTAATATTTTGCAACCATGACTTATTAAACTGATGGATCTGTAGTTTTCACACCTGTCTGCACCTGCTTTCTTTGGTATTTTGATTATAACATTTTACTTACAGTCTGAGGGTACTTGACCAGGTGAAACAATTTAGTAATGGCTGGTTCTCCCAGAGACTTCAGTAGCTCTGAGGGAATATCATCTACTCCAGGTGCCTTGTTTCGACTTAGGTCATTCAGTGCTCTATCAAATTCATCTCTCATTATAGTATCTGCTATTTCATCCTCATTTACTTCTTCTCCCCTTTCTACAATATTGGCGCTAAGTTCATTTCCTTCATAGAGCCTCTCTATATACTCCTTCCACCTTACAGCTTTCCCTTCATTGCTTAGAATGGTTTTTCATCAGTGTCCTTGATTTTCTTATCTCCAAATGTTTCTTTTATTTTCCGGTAGGCTGTATCTATTTTTCCCCTCTTTATACATTCTTCTACATCCTTGCATTTGTCTTCTAGCCACTCCTGCTTAGCCATTTTGCACTTCTTGTCACTCTCAATTCTAAGTCGTCCGTACTCCATTTTGCCTGTTTCATTTACTGCATTTTTATATTTTCTCCTTTCATCGATTAAATTTAGTATCTCCTGTGATATCCAAGGATTTTTTGTAGGTCTTGCCTTCCTACCTATTTTGTCCTCTGCTGCTTTCACTATTTCCTCTCTCAGCGCTACCCATTCCTCCTCTACTGTTTTATTTCCCCCCGTTTCAGTCAATTGTTGCTTAAAGCTCCCTCTGAAATTCTTAGGAAGTTCCGGTTCCTTCAATTTATCCAGGTCCCATCTTCTTATTTTCCTACCTTATTGTAGTTTCTTCAGTTTCAGCCTACAGTTCATAACCAAGAAGTTATGGTCATAGTCTATATCTGCCCCTGGGTATGTCTTACAGTTTAACACCTGGTTTCGAAATTTATGTCTCACCATTATAAAATCTATCTGGTATCTCCCGGTGTCTCCTGGTCTCTTCCACGTATGCAACCTTCTTTTGTGATTCTTAAACCAGGTGTTTGTTATAACTAAATTATGTTCTGTGCAAAATTCTACCAGGCGGCTTCCTCTTTCATTCCTTTTACCCAGACCATATTCACCTACTATCTTCCCTTCCCTTCCTTGTCCTACTACCGAATTCCAGTCTCCCATAACAATTAAGTTTTCCCCTCTCTTAATTGTCTGAATAATTTTCTTTAGCTCCTCATATATTTCTTCGATCTCCTCATCATCAGCAGGGCTAGTTGGCATGTAAACCTGTACTATTGTGGTGTTGGCTTCGTATCTTGACTACGATAAAGCGATTCCTATTTTCTTATTCATTATCAGACCTACTCCTGTAATACCCCCAACTGATTTTGTACTTATAATCCTGCACTCGCCTGACCAGAAATGCTGTTCTTCTTTTCACCGAACTTCAGTAATCCCCCCTATATCCAACTTCAACCTATCCATTTCTCTTTTAAATTTTCTACTTTCCCTACCCGATTAAGGGATCTAACATTCCACGCTTCGATTCGTAGAATGCCAGTGTTGTCTTTCCTGATGATCACATCCTCCTGAGTAGTCCCCGCCCGGAGATCCGAATGTGTGATTATTTTACCTCCGGAATATTTTCCCCGAGAGGATGCCATCGTCATATGTTCATACAGTATAGCTGCATGTCCTCGGGTAAAGTAACGGCTGTAGTTTCCCCTTGCTTTCAGCCTTTGGCAGTAACTGTGTGGCAAAGCCACATTAGTTGATGTTACAAGGCCAGCTCAGTCAATAATCCAGACTGTTGCTCTTGTAACTACTGAAAAGGCTGTTGCCTCTCTTCAGGAACCACACGTTTGTCTGGCCTCTCCACAGATACCCCTCTGCTGTGGTCGCACCTACGGTACGGCAGTCTGTATCGTTGAGGCATGCAAGCCACCCCACAACGGCAATGTCTGTGGTTCATGGGAGTGGGTAATGAATTATAGTGTAATGAATGTAGTACATTATAATGTAATGAATTATAGTACAAGGTAAAGAAATAAAATACTTTGCGTTTTGTCGATGACAGAGTAATTCTTTCAGAGACAGCAAAGGATCCGGAAGAGCAGTTCAACGGAATGGACAGTGTCTTAAAAATATGGTATAAGGTTAGCATTAAAAATAGTAATACAAGAGTAATAGAATGTAGTGCCAGAAAATCAGGCTTTGTAAAAGAATTATATTAGGCAATGTGATGACAAATTTAGTAGATGAGTTTCGTTATTTAGGTAGCAATATATCTTCTGACAGCAGATGTAAAGAAGATAAAAACTGCAGAATGGCTATGGAAGAAAATGTTCAAATGTTTGTAAAGCTTACGGGTGTTTGGTATCCCATTTAAGCCTAGTACAGTGAAACCGTAAATGATCGCTAATTGCGATTTATATCATTCAGTGAACGCTGTAACGTCGTCAAAAATATATAAATAAAGACGATATATTTCTCCCAAAAATTAATTAAAATATGCCGTTTAATATGATAGGTCGCAATAACATATGTCGTACTAAGCGAATCCTTAAATACAGCGAACACAGAGGATTTACAGGATTTAGACGGGACCACCAGATAACGTTATGACTAATCCGTTGTTAAAAGCATGTCGCTATAAATGGCTTCTAACTGTTGTGCGCAGACGTAACTGTAGCACATGAAGATTGCGAGCAACTGACTTACTTAGTGAAAGCCGATAACTCTTGAGAATAAGTAGTTATTGCTAAGGTTGTTACTCTTTATCCATATCACTGCCGTTTCGTTATTTAATAAATAATTACAGTAAACTTTGAGGTAAATAAAGTAAAATGGTTGTAACGATGAAAATTTTTTTTCTTAAAATGTTCAAATGTTTGTAGAGTCTATGGGACTTAACTACGGGGTCATCAGTCCCTAAACTTACAAACTACTTATGAACTACTTACAACTAAGGACGGCACCAATATCCATGTCCGAGGGGGGATTCGAACCCCCGAACGCAGTGGCCGTGCAGACCGTGACTGGAGCGCCTCATTCCCCTCGGCCACCGCAGCCGGCGTAAAGATGACGTTGGTTTGATTTTTAGTGAGGAAATTTTGAAAATGTAATTCGCAACCCCTGTCGATTGCGACAGATGCTCAACTACGTTAAAATAAAACTCGAGGACCAGGATGAAAATTTACAACTTAAGTAAAGCTAACATGTCCGGGTCGGAGTCAGTGCTACAAGAGAGTAAAACTACTCCCTCATCTCAACAAACAGAACATTTAGATCAAAATGTCATAACGTATTCGCACCCATTTACTTACTAGTTTTATTACCAATGTATCACGCTAATTTGTTTCTTTATATTACATTTTACCCTGTATCACTTTACCCTGTAATATTGTACCCTGTATCATATGTCGTATGGTGTCCCTTAAGACCATATGAAACATCATAAACCTCTTCCTCCACAATGTCCTATTGCCTAACAAAAATCAGGCACGTATTTTTCACAGGATGTTGCTTACTGTCACGTAATGAGTTACATTTAAATTCTTGGGACTTCACGTGCTGTTGTGCCACCTAGCTTGTTAAATATCTTGTCATCTTACGTACTGTTGTCACAAGTAGCATCATGTTATATTTCGCCCCATGATACATAATCAGATACCGTAATGTAACACAAGGTATCACCCTTAGAGTAATGAATAAATATGTCACCTTGGATTACATAGTGTAAACATTAAAATGTTTGTAAATCTAAGGGACTTAACTACGTTGGTTATCAGTCCCTAGGTTTAAAAACTACTTGCACTAACTTAAAGTAACTTATGCTAAGAACAACACAAACACCCATGTACGAGGGAGGACTGGAACCCTCGACAGGGAACGGCCACTCTCAGCGGAGCATGGCGCCTTAGTGCGTACGGCTATTCTGCCGCGGCTTACATAGTGACACCTCATGACAAATAACATATCATTTCATGCAATGTTATGTATTGCGTCATAAAAATGTCATTGCGTATGATGTCATATCGTATAAAATGTCACTTGGCATAATGTTATCCAACAGGGCATTTCTCATATTGATAAATTTGGTATAGCGTGTCACTGAAGTTTATGATGCATGCATGCTTACTTAGGCACACTTGATATTACGGATGCAGGCCTCTTTGACGTCTCACGGCAACAGGCTGATAGGGTTAGATCTCAGTAAAGGGCGAATATATTACGGCTGCTCTATTCAAAAGTTTTTGAAGTTGCAAGACAAACAGATCGGCCAGCGCACTTCCCCCCTCTCAAAGAGACCCACTTGCCCTGAATTATACTGTGATACGACTGATTCCCATTCTTGTATGATGGGAGCTTATTCAAAGTGTCAGCGAGATTTGCGTTATGCGTCTGCTATTCCTCATTTACACAATTTGGTTTACACGATATATATTTTCCATCTTATAATTGATAGTAGTATGAGGTGTATCACATTCGCCGTTTACATTAAGCTTCCGTTTTTGATTTGGTAATATAATAGTGGAATTTCAGATCTTTTAAGAAACTATATTTCCGTACCTGTGAAGTTTCACTGTTTCACTGTCCAGTGCCAAGGTATCCGACGATCGCTCAAAAGTTCTAATGTGGATCGTGACAGACTACAGTTTTATTGCGGAACATACATACTCAAATTACTTACATACTTCTGTAGGTTTCGTTAAAAAAAAGCAGCTTATTTGTACAGTGCTGCTTCTTGACGTTTATATGTTGCCAACGATATGCTGAATATTGGGATGTGGAGGCAGCCAATTAGGAGTGACGTCCGGACAGCCAATAGGTAATGCTTATTCATTTTACGCTCTGTAAACAAATCTACATTATGGAGTAAAATGCCTTTACGAGTTACATAAAGGAAAATTATTACATGTTCGTAGGAAAATTGTTGGTTTCTCTATAGCTGGATAAGAACATCGAGAACCAGTCACTGACTGGAAGTAGCAGTTGGTTCCAATTGCGTGGCTTCGATTGAATTGTCTTTGTTAATTGACAATAAATAAAACCCATTACCGAATATAGGCGATCTATTTCCATTACGTAAAATAAACTGCTACACTAATGTTGTGCCCACTCCTCGCTTTTATCTGTCTTTTTTTTTCTTTCACAATCTGCTAGCATTTTGAATTTCCAAGGAAATACTACATAGACATAATAATTGTTGCATACAGGTGTCATTCACGTGCTGTAGTACATATTTCTCATTTAATCAATTAATGGAAATCGAGCGGATTTTATTGAAACGTTGCGTATTGGCCGTATTTTATAGACGACATTATATTCACTAGTAATATCAATTATTGACATGAAAGATGTAATATTATTGGCTGTGTGATAACTGGTCGCCTTCACCTTCCGTCAGTTATCGATCCGCTGCCAAAATCTACACGTAAAGCAGTAGCCATGTAGACATAAACTGCGATTTTAGGTTCACCAGTGCGATCGACGTCGGTTCCATGTTGCTTTACGTACGCCATTGTCGTGATGCCTGTAGGCGTTTCCAGGGAAACCGCATCATTAACAGACAGCGAAGGGCATTGGTCGAAGATACTGCTAGTACCGATGAATCTGGCCTCAAGTTCCATTCGTCCACGCCCTTTATAGAGCCAAATTATCTTCCCGAGTGTTGTGTTCTGACGGCTATGAATCAGAAAAAAATGTAGTGAACGCCACTAGGCTGTGTGTGGAATGACCATCTACGAAGAAATTGAACAGCCTTAACCGTAAGTGACACGCTGTTCCCCTATCTACTTGTCGGTGAGTACCATAACTAATAGCCATTGTCGTATCTTTCACCTTACCGGATAAATAACCATTAATCGCATGTATTAGCTTAATTTATAGTACGCTTTCAAACTATGTACTGTTCTCATAGTGCCCCTTTAGAGGTCCGTCGATTCTTTTAAGGCCGGCCACGGTGGCCGCGGGTACTGAGGCACTCCAGTCGCGGTCTGCACGGCCACTACGGTCGGGGGTTCGAATCCCCCCTCGGGCATTGATATCTGTGCCGTCGTTAGTATAAGGTTGTTCGTATCTAGTTTGTAAATTTAGGGACTGATGACCCCGTAGTTAAGTCCCATTAGCTTAACAAACATTTGAACATTTGATTCTTTTAAGGGATCCGCATCCGCGGTCACCTCTAACCAAATATTATAAAATAATGAGTAACATTATTGATTAGAAGAATGATAAAATCAAATTCATCATTTTCTTCATTACAGAAGTACCTTTACCTTCACTGAGGACCTGTTCCGAAGCAGTTATTACGGTTTTCACGTGAGGACTTGTAGGTTTCGTGTGCGTGAAGGATCATGGCGCTCAATGTATAGTAACCTATAACATTCCTTTTTCATATATTTAATTAATTATGTCCACTCTTTATATGATTCCAATTTTAGGTTTTATTTATTAAATTTTATTTTTTGGTTGCTTATTTTTTTTAAATTTTATTTAATTATTTATTACGTAAAGAGCTTATGATTAGCGTTTGACATTGAAGATGTTAAGGAAATATTTCATATTTAGGTATTTATAAATATGTATGTATTATTTTTACAGTGAGGAGACAACATTCAATGTTAAACTTCCTTCGTCAGTGCCCTTTCATAATTCGTTGTTTCACCAGTAAATTACTTGGGGAGAAGCTTTAGGAATCTAAGCCCTTACGATCTAAAAGTGACGTACTCGCGGTTGACAAAAGACGTGAAGGATATGAAATTTCCTTATTTGGAGTTGGTTTATGCTGTGTGTGTTATTTATCGTATGAAACTAGTGAGCACATTGCGATGAATAATTTGTTGTGGTCGGAGCTTATTCTGCGGATTTGTTTGATAGACAATTGATTATAATGTTGTTGGAAACTAGGACTTTTATCTAATCCAAGACGATGAGTGGAGTGTAATACCGAGGGTAGTGTGAAGCTCTATAACACAACATTACACTCAGAATTTCCATATGAATAGTATATCACCAGCTGCAAGAGAAGGACATCCAGTTGCAGCAACGTCTGGTTTGCCTGCACGAAATTGAGCATTGAAGAAAGTGTCATACTTTTTTAGTTTTGGGTACGGCAATACCATTTAGAAGCTCGTGCTCCTCATACAAATTTTGTGTGCCGGCCGCGGTGGCCGAGAGGACTGAGGCGCGGCAGTCACGGTCTGCATGGCCACGACGGTCGGGGGTTCAAATACCCCTCGGGCATGAATATTTGTGCCGTCGTTAGTGTTAGCTAGTTAATAAGTAGTTTGTAAGTTTAGGGTCTGGTGACCTCGTAGTTAAGTCCCATAAACTATACAAACATTTGAAATTTTGTGATTATTATGATTTTAGTCAAGGTATTTGTTACGTAATAGTAACAAACGACAGCGTCTCTGTTGGTGGTATCGGTAAAGTAGTCGAGATTGATGAGTCCCACATCGCCACCAGAAAATACGGGAAAGGTCGGAAACTTAAGAAATGAAATGGAGCATATATGGGTCAAATGTTCAAATGCTTGTAAATCTATCGGACTCAACTGCTCGGTTATTAGTCCAGTGGCTATAAACAACGTAAACTAAGGTAAACTAAACTAAGCATAATATAAACACCTATGCCCGAAGGGGGATTCAAACCCCCGACGGCGAACGGCCACGCGCTCCACAGCACGGCGCCCCACTGAGCACGGCTAATCCGCCTCGGCATATATAGGTCTTTGGTGTGATTGAAAGGGAGACAATAAAACGTTTCATTCTGCTTCTACACCTTATAAATCAACTTATTTTGTCAGATGAAATTGAAATGAGCGTATGGATTTCTTGGCCGGGAGGTCTCTTGCGGGATTGTTCGGCCGACTTAGTGTAAGTCATTTTTAGTTGACGCCGCGTGGGCGACTTACGTGCCAATGATGATGAGATGATGACCCGGGCTTCCTGCGTGGTAGTCAGCGACGCTGGCAGTGAGCTACGGAGGCGGACATTTTGCCAGATACATAGTCATAACCGATGGTTTGAAAGAAAATTCAAAGAAGAAAGGCATATATTGTGAGTTTCTAAGTTACTCTGTGGAATTTGTTTCGTCAGAAGATCCGTCCATTCACACACAAAGCATTGAAAGACTATGAATGTCTCTGAAAGAAACAGTTAATAAAGAGGAGGGACACGGAGATGGAATGGACTGTCTTTATTTCAGTACATGTATTTCTACAATTTGAAACTAACAGGAACTGGTACGCTGTGAAAGTAGAATAACAGAAAGAATGTAGAACAACGAGCCGCGGTGCAATTGACAAGGGTTCTAAGGCCCTTTGTTGGCAGTGGACGGTTATTCGCCGTCGGATGTTCGAGTCCTCCCTCGAACATGGGTGTGTTCTTTTGTCCTTACCTCAGTTTAAGTAGTTTTAAACTGTTTGTGACTGATACAAGAGTAGTTGTCTCATAGATTTACAAACACTTGAACATCTGAAGTACAACGAAAGATATGCAGAAACGGGATTTATCTAGACAGAGTTGTGTAATTTGCGTGCGAGTCCTTCCGAACAGTTAGATGGTTCCAGTTCATTTGCGCCGTCATTTTGAGGGTATTCATCACCACTTCCAGACTAAAGACATGTAGTGCTCAAGAGTGAGGGCACAGAATTAGCTACCTCTAAAAATTGCATGAAAACTGATGCAGGAACGATTAATGAAAACTCTTTAAAACTCTCTTCTTGGTAAGCTATCGAGTGGAAAAAGCAGGCAAAGTTCAGACCATTGTAGCAACTTCCATAAAACCGCGTGTTAAAGATAATGTTTCCTGTTTGCTAGAAGAAATCGCTGTAATTCTTGTACCTTATGCGCCACTATCAAACAATACCGTCATGAGACAGACTGTTGACATGTCAAATGACGCGAAAGAATCTCTGGTTTCTCGCATCTAACAACGTTCATTTCCTCTCCAAATAGATGAATCTACTAGTGTAGTGGGATCAGCGATTTTATTGACTTTTGTCCATTATGTACACACAGGATGTTTCACAGACATGGAGATCAGAATAAGCGGAGGCGTTCTAACGCCACAGCTGTGATGCTAACTGTAGACATCTTGATCCGACCAAAACACTGCTGTATTTACCTTGTTTGTCTATGCTTGTCGTTATCGTGACTTGTGTGATGTTTCCGTGGAAGAATCGTTCTAATTCTGACGCTAAATCGAAGGAAATACCATTTCACGTGTAAATTGCCTCGCTAACGTGTGATTTTACCACTTTTATTGTGAACGAACCTAAAAAATATTTTTACTTGTAATGTGTCGTATTTTTCTCTTTTCAATTTCCTAAAGATGAAATTTATTTCCCCCCCAATTAACATACTATTTTCGAATTAATAAAATATAAATTTGATTTTTATTAAGTCAATGATTACGAAAGCAAAACCTAATTTCATTATTAATGAAACTTAGTACACAAAGAAAATATAACGTCACTGTGCTCGTAAATCTGGCGTTGGTTCACAGAATCGAATTATTTCATCTGACGATCGTCAGATTAGCTAAAGAAAGAACACACGTTTGTGTATCGTAATATTATAGTAATTACTATTTTTAAACAGAATAAATGCGAATTTTCTCCGTTTTTCGAGACTGGAAACAACAAGACGTTAGATGCGTATAGGATGCAATTAGCGACTGTAAATACAGACACAGCTATAACACATTGTCACTGTTTTGGTCGGTGTGTCATGGCGGCCATGGCTTCAAAGCGTAGTACGGCTGGGATACGTAGCGCCATCTCCCTTTAGTCTTACCTCCATGTTCACAGACGACCTCTTATTGTGCAGATCACTACCTGCCAACACATCCGTTTATTTGACGTTTTTATAAATGGATGTTTGTGCCGTCTTTAGTATAAGCTAGTTAATAAATAGTTGGTAAGTTTATGGACTGATGACCCCGCAGTTAAGTCCCATAAGCTTTACAAACATTTGAACTTCTTTTTAATTGCATGTTCTCATTGCTTCAATGTGAGAAAAGATAGTGCCAAACATATGATGGGTCCAACGCTTGGAGCGATCATAAAAATAAAACTTGAAAAACTGCAGCATTATTCATTGCTGTCTCCGCAAAGCTGCTTTGGCAAACTTCTGAAAGGTTTTAGATGAATCCATCCTTATTATTAATTACATACGATCATGGCCGTGGAAGTCAAGACTTATCTCAATACTATGCGAAAATATGGGAGGCATTCATCATCGACCAATGTTCAAATGTTTGTAAAACTAAGAAACTTTCACCCAAGTAAGTTCAAACGCACGTAAGTGGCAATAATATGTTTGTAGTCTAATTACTCTAAGCCCATATTTTTCCGGGAATTGTAGCTTATGAAGTGATACGAGTGCAAATAATTGTACTGTTTTTAGCTTATCGTCGACAGTAACTTCGTGGTTTCTTAACCACTGAATAACGTTTTCTTGTAAGAGGAAGGGGTGGAAAATTTCTTCTTTTAAACTGAATGGTATGGAACAGTGACGATTTTCTAAACTTTGTAGCAACACGTTTTCGAAACTATGTAGAAATGTTTCTCGATTCATTTCTTTCCGGTACTGAAACGTTTTCTTAGATCTGAATACCGGTTCACAGCCGGAGATAAAGCCACGGTAGGTACCTGAATGTAAAAGAATTATTTAGTCACCTTCGCTAGTAGAGAGTGCTACACAGAACCTTCTCTTTTGCCGTCACTTCAAACATTAACAACAGTATGACCTGCTCTCGCCAATGTATTATTGATCCAGACAATCTCATCGGAAATATCTTTCACTTCACGCCACTATCTGAATCAGCATTTGGCTGTCTTTTTATTCTAACAATATTTTACAGGTAGAAGAACTTTTGTATTTAAAACGGAGATTCTGCAGAAATACTCCCAACGAAGGCTTGCTGCCTTCACAAGGTTCGACCTCACATGAAGACTACTTAATGTAGGCGATTTTTGTTGTAAGAGTAACTATACAGGTGTCATCTGAGACTTTCGCGGTGGCATTCTTCAATAAATTCTCGGTATACAAATTTTTCGATGGCAAACTCCACAATCGTCATCAAGAGTAAAATCACTTACTGCCGGTGACGACAAGGTGTTCGGCTTGTATAGCTGCTAAGCTACGTCCGGAATCTTCTGGAGGACCGAATAGTGCGTGAGTGGAAGGCAGAGCGGGCAGTTCGTCTTGTCATGGTACCGTGTGGCTTCAAGTGGCGCTAATTGCTTCTTGTGTGAAAGGGTCTAATTTTGTTACGCGTTTTAGAACATTTTTTCCTCTTTCCCAGAATATCAAGGCAAGGTTGTTCTTGTGCGTGTTTTTTCAATGTGTAATTTTATTTACCAATACGCTTTGCAGACGCTTCGCTAAGCTAAACGGCGTTGAGCGGTTAGCGCGACTACTTTGGAAACTAGTAAGAGAGGTCCTCCGGTTTCCGCCTTTGCAAACGAGTTGTGGTGATTGTTCATTAAACGTAATTCCTTGCCCGCTTTCATTTACCGGTGTGTTTACAACCCAATAGTGCATCTTCTCCCTTTCTTCGCTTACAACGAAACCAAAACCTAAAACAAACGCTTAACAATAATAACTAAATATATGCATGCTTCTCACACATCACTAGCCAAACAATCGAAGTATACTGACCATCTGTTGCGACACCTTATCAACAGCGGATTGTTAGAGAGGGGCGTTGATCACTCTGATTGGAGGAAGACGACTCAAACGTGAACTGTCAACTGACAAGTAAATTTTATCATGCTGTAGTGGGATGAACAATCGGAGCAAATCAAACATCAGAGAATTCAGACAAATGGGAATGTCGAACATTTAAATTAATTTTTCTTTATATCTAAACCATAGAATCTTCGTGGTTTTACTGGAGAAATGGCACTTACATTGATAAGTTTTCAATTTCCATAGGGTTTGTACTGAGTTTCAGCAGTTACTATGCGCTTGACAGAAAAGCGGTCCACGGTGCACTTTCGCCTAAAAAATGGGTCCACGAGCTGAAAATTTTGGGAAGCCCTGTCCTATACTATTTATAGTATACTCTAACAGTAGCTTAGCGAGGGTTATGAAAATCATTCTGTTGCTACATTTTTCTCCTATGTTCGGCTCAATGCTCTCATTGCTGAATTTTTACAGTTTAGTGCTATTTGTCAAAGTATATTAAATATCTGCTCTGACTTTGTACTCTGTGAGATACTTATGCATATAATTAACAGTCATTTTCGGAATGGTATTTCTGATGATTCATGTGATTCAATGTATTTATATTTCCACCACCACCACCGATCTTTATTGTTCATTCACGCAACGTATTTCGATTTTTGTTTGTTTGTATAGCTTATGGGACTTAACTACGAGGTCATCAGTCCCTAAACTTACAAACTACTTATCAACTACCCTATGCTAAGGACGGCACAAATATCTATGCCCGAGGGGGGATTCGAACCCCTGACCGTAGTGGCCGTGCAGACCTTGACTGCCGCGCCTCAGTCTCCTTGGCCACCGTGGCCGGCGTATTTCGATTTTAGAATCATGTCATCTTCAGTACATGTCAATACCGTCCATCTATTCACAAGAATATTTACAATGGCGGTGTTTACCTATTATCCCCTATCTCTTGAACAGCCGCGGTGGAGTGGCCAAGTGGTCTAAAGCGCCATGCTGCAGAGCACGTGGTTTCACGCCGTCGGGGATTTGAGTCCTCCGTCCGGCATGAGTGTATGTGTTGTCTTTAGGTTTAAGATAGTTTAAGTAGTTTGTAAGCTTAGGGACTGATAACCACAGACGCTAAGTCCCATAAGATTTACAAACATTTGAACTTTTTTTCTCTTGAACAAACATGTGACCTCACACATATGACATGTGCGTTGCTGTCGCATCTGTGATGAGGATACATGTTTATTGAAGAGGTGGGTGGAAAATCAGGCAAATACCGCCATTGTGACTAATGATTTGAATGGACGGATGGTATTGACGTGACCTATAGATGACATACTGTGAAATCAAAACCAGTTGTGTAAATATGACAATTAAGTTCAACCACAGTTTACGGCTTTTGGTAGATGCATAAGTACTTTCAGTCACTACTCGACCTGCCGCAGTATCAACGTCCATTACAATATTGAGGTGCAGGGACAATTTGTATCTATTGATTTTTTTATTATTTTGTATCTTTTGTTAGAGATAAAAAAACAATTGTTAGTAAATTTGATCTCCAGAATTGGTTGATAAAGATAAAAATGAGCTGCATCTGATGCGTTTTCAATATTATCGGTTTTTAAAGCTTAGTGCCCTCCCTCAGATATAAAGTGGTGTCCCTATACGTGCAGTACGAATATATTGTCCTTACACCATGCTCGACCTGGGCATTTAGGGGCACGTGTATATATCTGAAGAAGGGCACTAACTGCACGTAACCGTAATATTTGGATGAATTAAACTACCACTCGTTTGATACTGCCTCATTAAAGACCCATTTGTAAAACTGTTGATGTTAAATACAGATGAAAACTCGATACTCGGTAGCTCAGCAGTCCGGATAACTCGACCAAACCTCGCTTCACCCCCATGAATTAGTACGTGCTTGATAATGCTGGATAGAACTGCAATTGTAGTGTGTAGCAGTTACATCTTTTCTTGTACCACCAACTGTCTATTTGAGAATCCTCTGAGTGTCCTTTAATGCAGTATGTAGATGCTTTTTCATACTAAAAACATGCTTGATAAAAAATACGGGAGTGAATTTTTCCATGATCCGTTTAAAGTCAGCTTTGGCGTGATGGACAATAATGACACGTATGTGACGAGGCCACGCGCGGTCTGCAGTTCAGTGTGCATACAGCATTTCTCTTTTCTTAACCGCGTTTTGTGAAGTTCATTTGTTTGTAAGTAACGAATTTTATTTGTTAGATATTGTCATAAGTTTATTTTGTGTTACTGTATTCCATCATTTGTATTCTAAAGTAACAATATAAAGAATTTTATTTAAAAAAATCTTACCTGCTCTTTTTTAACACCGTTCTCGATAATCCAGCATTTTCACAAACTCGGCCAACCTGCGATCCACATTAGAGCGAGTTTTCGGGACTCTACTGTATTTGTCGTATTCCTTATTTATAGGTCCATGACATTATAAGTATTTCCATTTCTCTTTAAAACGTATCATGCTCACAAAAATCAGGGTAACTGGGCAGATATCATACACAATATACATATGGTAACACATGTTATTCAGATATCGATTACAATTGTAATATTTGTGATAAAGTACGACATTTTGCAGTCTCAACTCTTGACTTAAGGTTAACATGGCGGTTTCTTCGAGCAAGGCACTATGATACAACCATAAAAGTGAAAAGTTAGTCTCGTTACCCTCATATGGTGTGTGATCACCTCGAACGGGCAGTACAGGAGCATTCCTGAAAGGTATGAACAGTGTGAGATTATTAATCAGCAGTTAAGGGATATTTAACCATTCCTCCATGAGGGCAATTTCCACCTCTGCAACCTTCGTGGGAGGTGCTTGTCTGGCTGCAATGCTTCTACCAAGTGCATCCCAGACATGCTCATTCAGGTTTAAGTACGGTGAACAACCTGGCTCACACCATTTGTCAAATTCCCACAGCTTTCAAGGATTTCCTATGGCTCCAGGACAGGACTGAACAAAAGGTCGAAGGATCTCGTCTCCAGTTTTCTTCTCTAGGGAACTGCTTGTGTAATCCCTTTGGTAAACACAAGTCAACACCAACCGCCTCTGCAGCAACTTTGTTATTACCACTATCGCGGGTGCCGTTGTCTCCTCTCCGTAGAACCGTCAGAAAGGCATCGGACAATTTTAGTTCAGTCTGGCAATATCTCAAAACCTAAATATCCCAACTGTTTTGAACAGTGTCTATCGGGAGTAAAAGTAAACATCAATTTCCGTAATTTGTATTTTATTTCGTTTTCAGTCGTATGTTAGCCGTGCCTCGGTAATACACGCCAAAGAAAGAGAGGTGGTATTGATCGAATTGTGCTGCAATACATTTTGAGATTCTAGACTATACTTAACATAACTTTGATCAGTGTGTAGCGATAAATCGAAAAATTCTAAATTTACTGACTTGCCACCTTCTTGCGAACGGAAGAAAAGTAGTTTCCAGTTCTCACTGTAATCGTGACTCCTCCCTCACACCACAACGCCTGCCGCATTTGTGCCTACACTTTTCTGACACGAACTACATTTCATTCATTTCTCGTTTAAAGTCCTTCTGTCTAGGAAGTACATTCGAAATTTTACATGTTATATAAAACATTCAGTTCATCGATATTACATATTTTAAGCATTTAGAAATAGATAGATATGGGAAAGAAACAAAAAGAAAGAAAAAATTCCCAGTGTTGTGTTTTCCGGTCCACTTTAGATTTGGCTGTAGTTTAATTACTTTGTGCAAACATTTCGGACAAAAATAATAAAAATGTAAATAATAAAAAATGAAGGACGATATGTTTACGATTCTACAATTGTCATAATATCTGTGCGTCCAACACTTAATATTCTTTGTGACCGTATTTTAACGAACAGCCAAAATTATTTGATATTTGCGTTTATATTTGACAAACATATCCTTTTTTGAAATTCTATCCCTTTAATCTTAATATCGCTCCCACATTTTCTGTAAGTAATAAATAGTCCGTTTGTACATACAAGAACGGTAAAATAATTCTTGGTTCTTTTGATTACGGTAAACATGATCGACTGGATGGTGTCCGCAACTGCACTGTATTACATCAAATGTGTTTATTTCCGTCAACTGTTGCACATTTATTTAATTAAATGTTTCGATCACTTGGACCATGTTCAGATCTTATATTTGCGTCTGCAATTCGTCCGGCTGAATACTAATTAGTACTCAGTTTTACAATTTGATGAAGGGACTTACAATTTGGTTCCAGGTGATGGTGTGGAGGGAAAGAGCAGGTGGGGAAGAGGGGAATGATAGGGGATGGTTTGAGCCCTAATAATGTACGGTCTTATACTGAACAGTTGTTTGTTATATAAACTTTTTCCTAAAAATTAGGTTCTTGAATATATCCAACAAAAAAATTATAACACTGTAGGTGGTGTATAATGAAAATATGGTAAGATAATTAAAACATGCTTACGGTATTGTAAAACATTGAAGATGTAAAATAAATTGCACATTGGTGTTTTGAAATTGCCTTGCAGTGATGTATGAAACCTTTCCTTTGTAGCTCATTGGCATGTAGATGATTTTCTTTTTTTCGTAGTCACCTGTCAGCGTACTGTAATTGTTTTTTCGTTGTTGTTGTGTGTTAAATTTTTGCAGCTGCTTAGTTATTCTTGAAGATGGGTAACCGTTGCTACAGTTTAATAATTTTAATGGTTGGATATATTCATGAAGATCACTTTTAGGAAAATATTTACATAACTAACAATTTGTTCAGTATGAGATCCTAGTCTATAAGGGCGCAAGCCATCCCCCCCTCCAATCCCCCATCCCTCACCTGCTCTTTCCCTCCCCACTACCACCTGGAACCAAATTCTAGGTGCTTACATCAAACTGCTTAACTCTGTTCCGTTAGTACTCAGTCACACGAGTTGCGGACGCAACTATCAGATATGGAGATGTTCCAAGTTGTCGAAACATGTAATTAAACAAACGTATGTGTAGCTGTTGACGGAAATAGGTACATTTGAAATAGTAGGTACCGTTTAGAGACATTGCTGAGGGACTTGTGGGCGTTACAGGCTTCAAATGGTTCATTTTATGCAAATATTTCACGTGCATGAAATGCATATTTGAGAAATTCTTAAGTATAAATTGGAAATTTTCCAAATAACGGACGACATATTTGCAAACCACGAAAGAGAAGTGATGCAGTGTTTGATGTATTTCTTAGTTACACTTCCTTTATACTAAAGTTTACAGAGTAAATGAAAAGGCGCATTAAGACTTTTCCGAATCACGTAGTCTAAGACCATTTATGTTAAAGTAGATTATTCGGAAATGCTACCTCGTTGTATTAAACATTAAATCCCTCACAATTTAACAAAATATTCTGGTAATATTTCAAAACAATTTTGAAAATTAACTTTTATAATTCTTAATTACATACAAACAACAGATGTTACGTTATGAGAAGTGAAAACCACTCACTGTTCCGAAAATAATAATTTCTCTTCGCAATGAAGCCTACCGAGACGAATGTACGTTCCTTTGAAAACTCAGCGTCTGTCGGTGCTGTTGTTGTTGTGATCTTCAGTCCGAAGACTGGTTTGATGCAGCTCTCCACGCTATCCTGTCCTGTGCAAGCCTCATCTTCTGAGAATATGTACGGCAACCCTCATCCTTTTGAATCTGCTTAATATAATCGTCCCTCGGTCTCCCTCTACGATTGTTACCGCACACGCTTCCTTCTAATGCTAAGTTGACAATTTCTTGATGTCTCAGAATGTTTCCAACCAATATATCCCTTCTCTTAGTCAGGGTATGCCAGAAACTCCTTTTCTCCCCGATTCGGTTAAGCACCTCTTCATTAGTTACGTGATCTACCCATCTAATTTTCATCATTCGACTGTAGCACCACATTTCAAAAGCTGTCGGTGCAGTTCCCTAAAATTCGATGACCGGTTCTCAAGGTAGCAGGCCGTAAAATACTACGGAATAACCATTTTCGCTACCGAACCGAAATTGATGCCACAAGGGAGAAAAACACACCGAACCAAACGGTGCGGAGGAGACGGAATAGGGACCCCAGGCATCGCGACCCTCCGAAGCCCCCTAAACAGTTTGTAGCCCGCGCGTCACTCAACGCTGGCAGAAGTTCGTGCAAACCGTGGCGCTTTTATTCAGAGTGCTGGCGCCAGTTTTCGCGGTCCGTCCGCCGGCGCGGTGTGACACGGCGCTACGGAGTCTCCTCATTAACGACGTCGCGGCGTCCACGCCGGCGTCGACGGTGACATCGCGTCGCGTCGCGTTGACGCCCCCCCTCCTTCCATGCCCCTCTGATCCAGCGTCCACCGACACCAGCTGATTAATTAAGCGTTGAGGGCCGCGGTGCATATTGCAGGCGGCTCGGCGCCGAACAGCCCGACCAGTGGGGGACATCGCACCTACCCTCCTGCCTGTCACCGCTGCGTCGCCTATCCACCCAACTTCACACCACGGGGGTGGTGTGGCCGGTGGGGTTCCACCTACTCCGCAAACCTGCAAGGTTGCCACGCTCTGCTAGCAATTTATTCCTTTTCCCGCTTCGTCAGCGACGTGTGACTACAGCATTATACAACTGCATCTACTGATACCGTGATTTATGAGGAATGTCACGTAGTTTATGAGGTGAGTCAGAATGAGAAAATATATGTAAAAGTTCTGACATGGTGTGTCCGCTTTTCTATAATTGCGGTTATAGAGTCGAAGGGTCTGTTAGGAAAGCATTGATTGGGAAGTAAGGCAGAGTTGTAGCCTTTCTGCAATGTTACTCTGTCTGTACAATGGGCAAGCTGTGAAGTAAAGCAAGGAGAAATTCGGCGAAGGAATTAACATTCAGGGTGAATAAATAAAAACATTGCGTTTTGACGATGACATCTTAATTCTTCTGAGACAGCAATGGAATTGATATTGTGTTGAAAAGAACTTATAAGACGAACATTAACTAGAGCAAACTAAGGTTAATGCAGTGCTGCCTAAGAATATCAGGCGAAGCGGAAGGAATTAGATGAGCCAACCATACAATGAAAGTAGTAGTAAATGTTTTTACTTGGGCCTTAAGAAAACATATGATGGTCACAATGCAATGGTTATAAAATACAGAACGGCAATGGGAAGAAAAGTACTTTGAGAAAGAGAAATTTGCTAACATTGAATAGAAATTGAAGTGTGGAAAGTATTTTCTGAAGGCATTTGTCAGGATTATTGCCTTTTATAAATATTTCAGACAGGTAGAGTTTAGAGGTTTTTGAGATGTAGTGCTACAGGAGACTACTGAAGATTAGATTGGTAGATCGTGTAAAGATTGAGGAGGTATTGAATAGAATTACAAAAACGGATTTTTTAAATACCGTGACTAAAAGAACGCATCGATTGTTATAATATATTCTTAGACATAAGGGAATTGTTAATTCAGCATTAGAGTAGTGTGTGAAGTAAAAATCACAGAGAGAGGCGTAGAGAGGAAGACAGTAAGCTTATTCAAATGCACTTCGTTTGCCGTATTTTATGAGGAGATGAAGAGGCTGGCACAGGTCTGAGTGGAGTGGAGAACTGCATCATAACAGTCTCCGGACTGAAAACCGCAGCGACACGGATCTGGAGCAAGTTGAGGCGACGCAAGGACTTTACTTTGCTTCATATCATCGCTGAATATGGAACATCACCTTTCCTATGGACAGCATAATGACTCATGTTTATCTTGTAATCATTTTTCTTCTGTTTTCTTAAGTTTTAAGGAAAGGTTAATTAAATTCTGTACAATTACCGTCAATTTGGTAATTACTATACCAGTTTCAGTAACATCAACGGAATCTTTACAACACACATGTGATACGATCGTCACCGATAACACACTGAATATTAGGATTCACTTTTTTTTCGTTTTTATTTTTTCAAAATATCAGTATTCAATTTTGATTTTGTTATTGTTATGAAAGTATGCAACATTTCTTTAATTCGGATATTCATAAAAAATACCATAAAAGTTTGCGATTTCCGAAGTGGCTTTCGAAAAAATCCAATTCCTTTATACAATATTTGTTGTGGTAATTACGAACACAACAACAGAAACATTCTAACAGATCGAGACATTCTGATGATCTTTCACACAGGCAGTATATTATTATTACAGAGTTCTATTACTCCATCTCCTCTTTTCTCTTCTCTTTGTCATCCCCTTCTCTCTCCTCTCTGTGAATTTCCTTCTTCCCTTCCATTTGCCTCTGCCCTATCTGCTGATCCCACTCGTCCTATTGCACCTCTTCCTGCACCTCATCCTCCATCCAACACACTTCCTTCTAATATAAACAATGGTTCCTGTAATTCTCAATAACATTACCTACATTGTAAATTTTTTCGACTCTTCCATTAGTACACCTGCAGAATCATCATCAGTCAGAGTTCACATGCTCCTGGCCCATTTCTCTGCCAGTCTCGCCCTGCTCCTTTCTCTGTACATCTCCTCCTTCTCTCTATCTCCTCTTCTCTAACTCCATATATCTGAAGACTTCCATAGTGAGTGATCAGACGCTGTCGAAGCGTATTTCAAGTTTCTCTCCGCCATACACCATACAGCGGCTTTCATAGTTTACAAAACATCCGCATGAAAACATGTACATATGCCAAGTATCATATCGATGGTGTTCCGTCATACCAAAAAAGTCATTCTTATCATCACATATAAGAGTTCGGTGTTTACACATCGAATTTTCCGACTTTTCTTTGTACATATCTCGAATTATATTTCTCAGAAGTTTTCCATTATCACAACACGAATTAGACAATAACTAAAAAATAAAAATTTACCCTTCTCCACCGTCTGAAACGCGAATTACAGTAGTCAGTTCATTCGTAAACACATAGAAAAACGCGGTTTTATCTTTTTCATACATTTTCCGACATATTTTAGCCATTGGATAATTCCTTGCAACGTCTTATTCTATTTCTTATTTAAAATTTCCTGTTATCACAGAGTCCACTATTAAAATTCGGAAAACTGAGACATTGTTATATACGGCAAATAAATTTGTTTACGGAATTGCGAAATCACATAGAAAGATCTAGAGGTAAAATTCTACGGAACGTTCCAAGCGCCAGGAGTTCTTGGAGTTCGTTTCAAGCAGATATCGAGTTAATATCTGAAAACCCATTTCTAGAATGTTCGGAATGGTCCCAATAAGCCATAGGGAAGTGGAGACGTAATTATGAAATTTCTGGTAAATAGCCAATGGCATTTTCGCGAAACTCTATTTCGTAAATTTAGGAAAGCGATATTCGAGGAAGCGTCTCAGACGTCTTGGCTTGCTTCGTTGTTGAATTGCCCGATCCGCTCTCGCGAACTCGGAATTTATATAGAAGTGGCTTCAGATGGGTGATAGGGTGCTTCGGCAGGGCTAGAAGATGGTCAGGTGGGCTGGGACGGCAAAAGGCACGGAGCACACGGGCTTTCTGTCGTATTCTTGCACCCTTCAACCTGGCCCCGAATCGCCTCCTCCATGTTGGATTCGCGGCAAAATTATTGTCATTACAGCGTCTTTACATGGAGATTTTCCATATATATGATCGGCTAATATGCTACGACAAATTTCTGCCTCGGTTCTGCATCTACAGGTATATTTCGCAAGACGCCTTCACCTCTTCTATTTCGCAGAAAAAAAAAAACAATTGACGGTACTTCTTCGTGTGCGCTCTAGCCTCTCCAATTTTATTCTTTTAATCTTTTCGCTAGCTATAAGCAGGAGGAAGCAATATATTGGTTAACTCCTTGAGAAACCAATACTGTCGGAGTTAGAGCCATGCTGTATGGTTACAGAGCTTTAGGATATGTCAAACTGACAGATTAGCAGCAAAGAATTAATACCTGATAAACGTAATATATATACCATCTAAAGAACATATAAGGTAAAGGTAAAGCAGTCAACAATCCGAAGATTGGTTTGAACACCACAGTGCTTTACTAGGCATGGTCCTGTTTGGAGGTGGTATGCCATTGCCTTCCTCCGACCTTCGAAATGACTTACCCAGCCAGTTATACGGGAACCTACAGTTTAACGTGGGTTCCGAACCACGGTGCTACTCGGTATTTTTTCACATGTGCAATATTGCCAGAAGTGAAAGAAGTGGAAAGTTACAGATAAAAATCCTAGGACCTGGCGTGGATCGAACCCGCGACCTTTGGATTTTTAGTCTGGCACTCTACCACTGTGCAACCGAGGCGCACAGAACATATATATTGGAATTGTATGCAGTCATTGTAATAAATTATACCTCCACGATGCCATATGGAAATAGCCTGATGATGGCCACAGTGACAAAATAGGCCTATTGCTATAATAATAAACAGTTTTTAACATCTATAAAGTGAAGCAGCATTTTGGCATTACTTAGATTAACAATATGTCCTTAAAAGACTTACACAATGCTGCAGGCCCAAATGAAAGGAAACCATATTACTAGTATTGCCTGTTGTCGTAAATCGACCAATTGTGTTTACAATGGTCACTGGGGGTAAAATGTTACGTATCATGTCGGCGGCCTCACGTGATTATGTTGGCAACATCAACAACACGATAGAAAATGTTTGCCCATTTGTTCGAACCACATAGAATGACTCGATTAGTGTATCGTACAAACCATGAATTAAACAAATAATGCTGTTTCTGATTTATGGTTGACAGATTCTTGTATGTACCCTCGTCCGCTAAGTAAAAATAATTGCTCTTGCAAAGCGAAGATTCCATGAGAAAACATCAGCGTTGTCAAGCGATTGGCTAAAATGAAGACTCAAAGGATTCTTACTATTCAGCACCTGTTCCCAACATTACCATAGGAGGCCGTTGGGATATTTGGTAAAATTTAAACGGAAATGGGAGGTATGAAACGGTATCTTTGACGTGTTAAGGAAAATGCGTGACACAATAACAACAAATAAAAACGAAGTATATACTTCTCATGCCATTTTCGAATTATATAACTTTCATAACCTAATATTTGAAATGGAACTACAATTTCGGTGTTCGTAAATTTATACAACGCTAAGAAATAATGTTGTTTCGATACTGCGATATTCATAATTCCAGAGCTGACAACATGTCGAATTCGTAGTTCCAACCGTGCACCGCTACATGCCTCTCCCGGCGCATCATCATTTATATCGGCATACTCGACTTCGTAGTTCCACCCGAGCACCGCTGGATGACTCTCCCGGCGCATCATCCTTTATATCGGCATTCATATGAAAACATCAATTTCATTTAACCACTCTTAATTAATCACTGCGAAAATGAAGCATTTGAACGGCACAAGAAAGTGAGTTGGGAGCACTCCATGTTTCGATATTCACTTATTTGAATACGTTATTTTAATACAGCAGATGCTCTGCATCACAGCGTCTTTGGTCGAGGCGAATAGCCAATCAGTGAGATGATTGTTGGAGAATGTAGAACCTAATCCAAGCTGTAGATGGAAAATTTCTACCTCCTTTTACCACTTTTAATGGCCAAATGCACACATAATATTTATATTCGTGAAATCTACGACAACCAATATTTTGAATTATGTAACATTCATTGGCCTTCTCGTACGAATAAATTAGTAATGTGTACCACAATTTTCGTGTTAGCGTATTTATATAATGATTCTACATTGGGACAGGGGAGGCCATATACGGCATTAGGCGACTAACCAGTGACGTAACGAGGACTTGGCTTTGGGGGGGGGGGGGAGGAATAGATCTGCTTGAAGTGCAAAATTTTAGTCAGTTTCCAGACAGACTACCATCTACCACTCCCGTTGAAGAAAGTAATTCACTCCCATCCAATGAATGATTCTGGTAAAACACCGCAAGTTTTCAATCTTTACCTTTACCAAATTGATGTTATACGATTTCTTTTTCTCTCTCTCTCTCTCTCTTTTTTTCGGGTTCTGGGGGGGGAGTTCTATCCCCCTCACCCCCCCCCCCCCCCGATAGTTACGCCACTGCGACTAACCCATGACATTCCTAAGTTCATGTAGTGTACTGCAGCATGGAAAGCCGCATAAAAGCAATCTTCGGACTGAAGGGCGCGACAAGTAACATGTGCGCACCTTGGTTCCTCGGCCCCTGAGGCCAGCGCCGCTGCCGCTGGATGCAGACTTGTCGCCGCCACCGCCGCCGCCACTTGGCCCGGCGCCGCTGTCGGTCGGCCAGTGGATGCCGCCTCCCCAGCAAAGTAATTAGCGGCGGACAGCGCTTTGAAGTCCGCCGCCGCTGCCAGTCGTCCGCCGGCCTGGAGTGTCCGCCCACGCCCCGCCCCACGGTCCCCACGGCACACGGATCAGATGATCAAAGAGGCAAATTATAGGCCGAGCAAACTTAGGCTGCTAACTACAACCGATGGCACACCTCACTTAGGACTATTGCCGCTTCGCCTGGCTAAGAATCTTTCCTTTTAAGCTGAGAAAATTAGCGGAAAAAAGTAAATGAATGAACCGTCACTATGGAGGTAGTAACGTAGAATGGGTTCTAGTCGATAAATAGATCACATTGCTGTGCGTAGCGAGTCAGCAGTGGGTACTGAAGTACACTGTTTCTCATTACCTCGTCACCCTGTGTTCTCGCCTAGTGTGATACATCTTGTAGGATTACAAGGGGCTTAGATATGGGGGGACGAGGGGGTTCAAACGACCTAACAATCAGTAACAATGAACAAGTATTGTTGAATTCCACCCAACAAGCTTTGTTCTATTTGGGGATGGCACAGTAAATCAAGTAACTCAGTACCATCTGCCACGCACTTTTATGTGGATTCCGGATTATGTATGTAGACGTATAGGTGGGTGTCAACAAAATATTGCACTTGTGAGTTTGACGTTTTGAAAACGTCCAGTCGCACCGAAGTATAACTTTTAAGTAATACTAGTCGATCCTGCGAAACAAAGAGGCAGAAGGACAAGGCCTAATATAAATCCCTGTATAACACAGGATATACTGAACTTAATTGATCAGAAAATGTGAAAATTCTGCAACTGAAGCAGACAAAAGGGAGTACTAAAGTATGAGAAATGAGTTTGACAGGAAGTGCAGACTGGCTAAGCAGGAGTGGCTAGAGGACAAATGCAGAACCGTAGAAGAATGTATAACTAGGGGAAAGATAGATACCGCCTACAGGAAAATAAAAGAACTATTTGAAGACAAGGAAAGAAACTGTATGAATATCAATAACTCTGACGAAAAAACAGTACTAAGTAAAGAGGGCAAAGCTGAACGGAGGAGAGAATATATAGAGGAAATAAACTTGAAGGCAGTATTATAGAAATGGAAGACGAAGTGGAGGAATAAAAAATCGGTGATATGATACTGCGAGGAGTATTTGACAGAGCGCTGAAGGATTTCAGTCGAAACAAAGTCCCTGGAGTAGATTATATTCCGTCTAAACTGCTGATATCGTTAGGAGAGTCAGTCATGTAAAAGTTGTTCTACCTGGTAAGCAAGATGTATGAGACCGGGAAAATACCCTTCGACTTCAAGAAGAATATCGTAATTCCAATTCCATAGAAATCAAGTGCAGACAAATGTGAAAATTACAGAACTATCAGTTTAATAAGTCATGTTGCACTTCAGAAGCGTTTTGATAACTGTGGCTTTTGTATCTTAAACCACTCACAAAAATCACTTCAACATTGTGAACAATATTAAATAGTGGGCATCTTACCTCAAAAAATAACACAGTCTACAACAGCTGATTCGGTATAAGAAGCTGATGTGCCTTAAATCCTAATACGGAAAATTATTTTGTACTGTCCTGCGGTTATTGTTTACATTTAGGAAAAATTTTAATTAACAAATATACATATTAATGGAGAGAATATTTTCTGATTTCGTAAATAATGTAGTGCTTCAAAGTCAATAATACAATCGGCTTCCTTTTCTAAGTGTAACATTGGATACCTGAAAATGTGCGTGTTATCCTAAATTGGTATATTTAAAGCTGGATATGTCTAATCAGACATGCAAATTCACATTCAACAAATCTTTTTTACGTTCTGAAGTAGGTTCTTAATACAAAAAAGGTCTGTATCATTAAGTGACATATTGGGAACTGACAAAAAGGTTTTCAACTCACAGTTGCAAATTGTCTTAAATGAGTGGGGAAAGTACGAACGTACTAGAGCTCCAAGCACTAATAGAATGTACTGAAGCTCAAATCATTATAGGTAGTGAAAGGTGGTGAAAGCATCAGATAACATAAGGAGAAATTTTTACAAATCGTCGAATGGTGTTCAAAAAGGATAGATTGAATAAAATTGGTTTTGACATATTTATTTCTGTCGCGCGCGTTTTATCTTGTGGTGAAATTGAAATAGATAGCTACTTAAATTGAAACAGATGTTTCTTGTTCTTATGAAAGCGAAGATTTGTTAATTTAAATTTACATAGCAGTCTTGCTACATAAGATTTTTTATTACTGATATTCATTGACTTTACCGTTCAAATTGTCTATCAAAATCGAAACCACCAATTAATTCACCAAAAACGACCATTCACTTCTTAATGCTTCCTCTTGCATAATTTCAAACATGGTACCTATGGTACCTTAGTTGTCATACCCTATTGGCATAGTAAGAGAAACAGTAATTAGAAACATTATGTTTTGTTAAATAATAGTTCAACTTGAAAAACGAAAATAAATGAATTAGGGCGAGTAGTGAATAGATAAAATGAATTTTGCGAGTAAAGCTGTCTGCTGGAAATTTAGCTAACAGTATATTGTAACTGAAATTACAGAGATAAATAAAGGTTTGTCCTAGGTCGTGGAGAGAGAAATTTCATACGCGCTAATTGTCGGATCTCCACGTCTCAATAAATGATGGAAATAATGATTAACTACGAATCTTAATAACAGTAGCCGCCATTACGCTCTTGGTAGAGTACCATTTTCTTGTCCTCTTACATGCGCTTTTATGAGAAATTTTACCATTCATCAGAATAAGCCACACCAACTTTGAATTACGATTGCGCCACATTATGGTCATTGAGAAGTTCGCACTCGGCTCTACGGAAGTAAAGTTGCGCCCATCCTCCCCCATAGCCATCCCCCTCCAAGTCCAATACTTTTCGCTTCCCTCCACGTCGTTGACAGCCCATCCAAACAACTGGTACAGTCCCAGGAGAGGGGATGCCTGTACTAAGTCGAATTTCTTTTATCTGTTTCTTAACCTTGGGCAATTTACAGCTACTGGCCTATAAGAGAACATATATTATAAACCTTGTGAATCGAATAAGAATGTTTAATTCAATAAATAAATTAATATGCGTTTCTTACTCATGCCAAAGCTCTTCAGTCGTTTCCACAATCGATTAACAAATCGATAATCTCAAATTCAAAAGAAAAACTTTAAAATTTCTACGATAATTTACTTTTAATTATCCGGCTGTTACGTAAAACACTGGTACTTTTACTGCCAGCTCTATGAATATTTCTTCTAGGTGTTTGCTTGATAAATATTGACCAAGTGATTCAACAGCTTCGGCTGTGATGCAGAGCTTTCATAAATGACTTTTGTAATCAAATTTAGCTCTTAGAAACAATAAGTGACGCACGACAGAATTGATCAACACTCGCAAGGTCTATCCGTCAGGCATCTTTCTTACGATGATGCTGCTCTCAATGTAAGATAATAAGCTGATCCTTACGTTAATTACACGTATTACCTTAAATGAAGAAGAATTATATTAAGCTGCAATTTACAACCATAGTATTTGACACCAACATAACGTTGAATTGAAGGAAATAATATGTAACAGACACAAATGCTACAGTGATTGACTAGGGATCGAAAACAAAGACCTTTGAAACAACATTACGGCATTTCGCAGCACAGCCCTTGTCTGATGCCGTTGCTTGCCCTGCTCTGGCTCTGAGCTAATAACAGTCACATCGGAATGTTAGTGGTGCGGATCTGGCGATGCGTAGCTGCGGTTTACTTTAGAGAAGCCGCAGAATGGTAATTGCCTCCCTGGAATGTGAATGAAGATCTCAGTTCGCTCGATGCTTGCATCAACTGCGGTAGTCGCTTGTGCTAATTTGGAACATGTGTTGTGCAGATTCTGGTGAGACAAGAGACTAAAGCTTGCCTAGCATAACACTGATTGCGAGGAATTCAGGTTGCTCTGTTCTTCGATGAGTCCCAGGCAAAGAATAATACGATGGCACTTTATGACAGAAGATGGAACGAAGTCCATATAAAGTGTGCCTAAATTTCTCTTGACGTACCGCTTTGCTGTGTGGGATCTCTACAAGACATGACTGATGGATTACCTCGAAGACATCAAAAATCGTAACATCGCCTGAAACTCTCAAACACCTTTGGTTCCTCCAATTTGTCCAGGTTCCATCTCCTAACTTTTCTACCTCTTTCTTGTCTCTTACGTTTTATTCTGCAGTTCATAGCCAATATGTTGTGGTCAGAGCCTATATCTGCCCCTTGTTATATCTTACAGTTTAAAACCTACTTTATAAAACTATTCCTTCCTATTATAAAGTAAATCTAGTACCTTCCACTGTATCCTGGTCTCTTCCACGCATACAGCCTTCTTTCATGTTGTTTGAAGCAAGTGTCGGTGATCATTAAATTCTGTTATGCACAAAATTCTACCTAGCGCCTCTTTCATTCCTTTTTCCCAGTCCATGTTCACCTACTACATTTGCCGGCCGCGGTGGCCGAGGGTATTGTCAGTCACGGTCAGCACGGCCACTACGGTCGGGGGTTCGAATCCCCCCTCGGGCATGGATATTTGTGTCGTCCTTAGTATTAGCTCGTTCATAAGTAGTTCGTAAGTTTAGGGACTGATGACCCCGTAGTTAAGTCCCATAAGCTATACAAGCATTTGAACCTACTACATTTCCTTCTCTTCCCTTTCCTACTACCGAGTTCCAGTCCCACATTACAATCACGTTTTCGTCTCCCTTAACTTTCTGAATGATTTCTTTCAACATATGTCCTACCATCTCACCCCCCTCGTCTTGTTTGTGCTCTTCATATTTTCCAGTACTCGTAGAATCAACGTAGAAGGTACTCATTGGTTAACATATCGGCCCACCTACATTTCAGCATCTTCCTGTAGCACTGCTACTCAGAGAGCTAGTCCACGCTACCGAAAAAGTGTTTATCTACCAGTCACCTCTCGCAGTTTATCCAATGCAGCAGTCTATACTGTGTTGACCTGTATGGAAACTAAGTTTATTGTTTAGCTACATAAACGCTGTGCTCAAAAAGCAATTGTATAGCTATTATTACCATATGTCACATTTTAATGATTTTCACGGTTTTAATTACTACACTGATATGCGTTTCAGTTTAATGAAATTAATATTGAAAACTCCCAATATATTATAGTCCAACCACCAATCACGTACTATGATGTCATATCAGCTATGCATGAACTCGAAACCATTATAATAAATATAGCCGAAATATGATAATCAAACCCCTTTGGTAAAATTTTCATTAACTAAATGTTCGTAATTGTATGCTCGCTCAGATGACACGGAAATCAGGTGTACGGTATACAGAACATGCCACGTGGTTTCGAAGTTATATCAAACAGTTTTAACCCACCCAAAAATTGCGGAAATTCACCACACGATACATCATACGAGTAACCAAACGTAATGAAGCACTTTATCAACATACAAACTAATGCCACAAAATCTAATCAAACAGATCCGAGAACTATTTCTTAGATGTTACTTCGTTCATGTCTAAGCTCCGACTACCTTTCTTTCCTGTAAGTCAACGTCTGTGGTTTAGAAATAATTAGTCTCACTTTAAACAACCCATAACAAAAAAAAAAAAAAAAAAAAAAAAAAAAAAAAAAAAAAAAAAAAAAAAATCCGCTTCTGCTGCCACACACCTCACATGGTTTCCCACGATACAAAGGAAAATTTTGAATCAAGATAAAATAAAATTTCAGTTTTTGATCTGATTTCTCTTATTTTATTGTAATGATCGTATCATCCAATGTAGATGGGTACAAACAAAATGTGTTCCCATTCGGAGGAGAAAGTTCGCGAGAAAAATTTCGCAAACAGATCCTGCCGCAATGTACAACGCCTTTCTTACGATGATCTCCGCCCCCAACTGTTTCATCACTTCTGTGACACTCTCTACCCTGTATCATGATAATTGAAAATAGGCTACCGTCCTCTGAACTTTCTCTGTATCCTTCGTTACTCACGTTTGGTGGGGATTCCTCAAGGCTCAACAATACTCCAAAATTGGACGCCCAAGTGTAGTGTAGCCACTTTCGTTAGAACTATTGCGTCTTGTAAGTGCTCTGACAATGAAAGGTAGCCTTTGGTTCGTCTTTCCTACCAGATTTTCTACGTGTTCTTTCTAATTACACTTGCTCGTATTATAATTCACAGCTATTTACATGAATTCATATCCTGTAGGTTTGACTAAAATATAGTGTACATGAAGTTTAACAGATTTCTTTTAATGCTTATAATCACACTCTTCATTATTTACGTTCAGTTGCCAATTTTCGCACAATAAATACCTATATCGTTTTCTGTAGTTTTTTTTTATCGTCAGGTGACTTTATTAACCTATAAGCGAAAGCGTCACACACGAACCGTGGAAGGGAGCAGCTCAGATTGCCTTCTAAATCATTTATAAAGATAAGGAACTGTACATGCCGTACAACATTTTCCTAGTGAACGAAGACCATAATCTCTGTTATACTGTATTAGTTTCTGTCAGTTACTACATACTGCTTCCTTTCTATCAGTAAATCACAAAGCTAATCGAAAAACTAACATTATATCACATAAGCAAACAATTTTATTTCAGGCAGCTTGTGAGGTGAACGTTAACGAAAATTTAGAATTGTGCAAGCGATTTCAGCCTCTTGTCAATAGCAATGGTTACTTCGTTTGATTAAAGACACGAAAATTTCTGTTTGTTTGATGACAATGGGTCACTCTCTTTGAGTTTCTTCATAATATTTGAAAAAAGTGTATGTTAAAAAATTCTGCTGAAAGCCGACGTTAATGATATGGACCTGCAACTTTGTTTATCACTCCCATTGCCTTTCTTGGACATTGGAGTGGCCTGTGTAAGTTTCCAGACTTTTATAAGGAATTTTCGCTGAGCAAGCGGTTGTACATGTTAGGCATGGAGCTATTGCATCAGCATACTCTGAAAGGAAGCTAGTTGGTAAACGATCTGGATTTGAATACTTGATTTCCTGAAGTATTTTAATTGCTTTACTACCCGAAGGATACCTTCTTCTCAATTACGCATGCTCTTAACTGTTGCTTAAGTGATTTATGTTGTACTTGTTGAGTCTCCTTTGGTGAAGTAATTTTGGAAAGCTGTGTTTTGCAATTCTGCTTTAGTAGCAGCACCACTGATATCGCGTATTGAAGGTATAGTGTTTTGACGATAGTATACTTTACATCCCCCGTCTTCACAAATACGTGCTGCAAATTCCAACTGATTTAGATGCTTCCCTTAGGGTGGTGAACTGTGGACGGCCAAAGGTGTACTTGGAGTCAGTTGGCACTTTATCAATAAATAGGTCTCTTGTCTAAATCTGCATGAAATTGGTTTCGGCATTTTCCTGGCTTTACTTGATGGTAAGTAGAGTATTATCTACTAAGAATATAAGGCGGTTACCGTACACTCATTTGCAAATATTTTACATGGCATACGATAGAATATTCACATTTTAATGCTAGTGACATGCAGTACAAGTAACACCACTCCATAGCGTGCTACAGCAAAAGTGGTTTCAATTGAAGGAATCTAAATACGCCTCTGTTGAGTTTTAAAAATTACAGAAGCATTACGCGATTCACTCTCATGGAGCATCTTCATATAATTGTGTGAATGTGTATAATATACAATTACCATTAGATAAAGATAACCTGTTTATGCTCGAGTACACTTTGTGTGGTGTCGCACAAGTATGAAGTGTGCGCCACGTACTTTCGCCGCGCGCCGCCATGCACGCACGGCGCGGCGTTTTTACGACGTCAGCCACAAGCGCCAACTGCTGCAACTCCGCTCGTAGCCACCACTGAACGGCATCGGCCACTTGGGAATCAGATAGGAACCAGTTAAGATTTGGCTATCAGATAGGCACTAGGAATCAACAGTAGGCAGGACTCTATATAAACTATGTATCAGCATTCTGCAGTCAAGAACTATGTAAAAGTTAAGTACTACCAAGGCTCCACGAAATATATATCTTGTTCTAATTTAGCCTAGTGTTCTAGTTTCTGCTGTCCCACTGGCTGGTCACCTCCATACCTGCACAAGCATGCGTCTTTTATTCCTGAGTTGGTCTCTTTCTACTCGGCCCCCGCACCTACGACAACCAGCGGCATGAGACACAAAACTTTGTACCACGTAAATTAACTAGATTCAAATTGATCACATGACTTTAAACAATGGTAAGTGCATTAGCCAAGATTGAAATCAGATAAAATTTAAACTGGTGTTCGCTCTCACTTTTTTAAAAGATCTGAAGTGGCGAGTGAAACTGTTGAATAAATGTGTGACTTCATATTGACGAGTAAATGAGTAATTAGGAGGAATGAAACGAATCATTTGCCTTACACTGACAAAACAGCAAAACAGCAATGAAAGCATTAAAATGATGTAATTTAAACGACTAATTGCATACGTTACTGTCACAAAATCGACGTGGATTAGCACGTGCAACTGGTGAATTTAGAAGTGCAAATGTGGATAAACGAATAACAGGGACGAAACCACGTAAGAACATAATACGTTAAGAAACAAGCTTGTCGCAGCGTGATAAAGTAGGTGATTACAGTGTGTCGCCAACAAACATAGGCCTAACAGTGAATTGGCAAGCACGCGTAGATTTAAATTTGAGCCAAGTGATGGCGCCGATAACGTCGAAAGATATTTCGACATAATGTCAGCCGTGGCTGCGGCGTTTGTAATGGCAAGGGGCCTTCAGACGTAGGCCTCAAGCCAGCCAGGCGGACACCCCTCGTCGTAAAGGCAGCGGCAGCCGGGCAGAAGGCAAACCAGAGGGCCAGCGCGAGGCAGAGGCAACGCAGGCGCCAGAATGCGAGCCGTCGACGCATTCCAGGCGCCGGGGCGGCCGCTCGTAAAACCGTGGGATTGTGGGGGTGGGGAACGTACTGCTGGCTGGAGGGGAGAGAGGGGGAATCAGACGTAGCGGTCGGCGGACCTCGACGGCAGACAAAGGGTTGCCGGCTGCCTACATCTCACACTTGCGGGGGGCAGCTGGACGGGACGGTAAATGCGCGGAAAGCAGCATTCCAAGAAACCACAAGACAGACGAAAATTAACAACGTTATTTTGTAGAGGCTAATGATGTGAGGCCTTGGCTGTTAAACTGAGTGCCAGGTAAGGTCTTTCACTCATAATAATGCGTTGTAGCAGAATAGGGACTAAAACTGATATAGGATGAGCTGCGAAGTAAATTGTGGTCCTTGTACGAGGGATACATTTCACTCAAAATGTCAAATGAATCTTACATTCATATACTATAATTTCATACATAGAATTAGCTCTTTGTTTGCGCTGACAGCGTAATAGTTGTCACTTTTCCAGGATGCAAACCCGTGTCTCCCAAATGGAGAAGACTTGTAGTAGTAATTCTATACGCATTTATATATTACTGCCATCATCGGTCTCAGTAAAAACACCGGTCATGCAGTTGACAATGGGGATTAGTTGCCAGATACTTCAAAAAGAATAAGAAACATGAGACTAAATCTTTCTTTCTTACTTACTGTTTGGCCACAGTCTCACACATACAGGGTCGGCTTTGTTAAATCCGAATTTTGTATGTTCATATATACGGAGTGGCTGGATGTCCTTCCTGTCGCCATCTCGTGTCCCCCTGGAGGAAATGTGTACCCAAAATGTCTGCATATAGTTTTGTATGTGTGAAAGTGTAAAGTGTTACGAAATGTCTGCGAATCGCATAACTGAGGCGGGACTTCGGTACAAGCCCATCATTAAAGCGCGGTGGAGTGGCCGAGCGGTAGAAGGCACCTCGCTGGGGAGCGCACGGTTGCTCGCCGTCGGTGGTTCGAATCTTCCCTGAGACATGGGTGTGTGTGTTTTCCTTAGGTTAGTTTACCATATTTTAAGTAGTTTGAAAGCTACGGACTGATGACCATGCGGTTTGGTCCGATAGATTTACAAACATTTGAACATTTTTAGGTTGTGGAAAAGCACTTATCCAGGCTGGCCGACACTCCGGCTCCCTTCGTTAATTCGCCAGGCGGATTCAAACCGGGGCCGGTATGCCTCCCTGTCTCGAACAGCAGTGCGCGAGACCAAACCGCTAACTGAAAAAATTGTGAGTAAATAACAGGAACATTTATGTATCAAATTGACGTTTCCTACGAGACATCGTCTCTAAAGAGTCTGTCCATTGGTCACATCATTGTTTTTTATTTCTCTTTCTCATATGCCAAGGTCTTGTGACAACGTTAGGCAGTTGTTACCTGATAGTAACCTAATAAGCAGGAACCTGGTTGTCAGTATAATTAAGACTCTATGTATTTTTGTACGTTTTTTGGCCTTAAATATGAAATGATTCTACAAATACATGTTCCATGCACCCCTTAGTACAACATTACTCTTCGTTTCGTCTGTTGTAAGCATTGTGACAGAAATGCTGAACAAGCCATATTCCTAAAGATGTAAAGGGGGAACTTAAACGTTGATTGTCATTGTCAGTAGAAGATATTGAAACTATGAGGAACAGAATATATTCCTGAATTACTTTACTTCTTTTTAATATCTGGGATCACAGAGATTGTCTGAGGCTTTTTATGTATTTTATCTAAAATGTTACCTGACGAACACGTTGAGGCTCGTTCACAAGCACTAGCCCTTGAGATTAATAGGCCACTGGGGTGGAGGAACGGCACTGGCGGCAAATGGGTCGAAAACAGGCCCTATAAACCAATATCAGCGTCCATTGCTACATGTCTATTGCAACGTAGTATTCATGGACCTTTATTATGAATGATGAGTTAAATCTTAGACTGACCCTTATGAAAATCATTAATTATGAAACTTTGTTTTACCTCATTGTAAGAGATCATCATCCATAATTCTTTGTTCAAAGAGGTTAAACCTCTCTGGAAAGAAAAAAAAAGCTTTTATTCACACTTATCGTTCTAAAAGGTGATACGATTTTCACTTCATTTCGTTGTTCTAATTAGGTGCAGTAGTAGAAATTCGGTAAGTGATTGCAATCAGAAGATTCTAGTCGTCTTAGTCACTGTACAATACACAATTATTACCATATATTTGACAAACTCCATCTTCATAGTTGCATGAGTAAATTTCCTGTCACATCTCAACTTCACAGACATACAGGGTGAGACACGTAAGGTGTAATACTACTTTTATTTCATGAAAAATTACGCATATCAAAAGGCGATTGTTGGCACATGGTTGACCGTTGAGGGACACATGTATTTTTGTTTGGTGGAAGGTTTTAGCACTATTATGAACTGAGGTATTGGAGCAAGTATCTTTAAAAAAAAAAAAAAAAAAAAAAAAAAAAAATAGAACCGCTTACTTTGTATAACTGCATTTGAATACATTTACAATGATTTAGCGTTTGTTAATGTTGATGTTAAAAACCGGCGTAACATAATTAGGGAAATGTCCTAGAATTTGAGGGCTTCGTGGCTATAGCGGCCTTAGAAGGGCAAACACCGCCGTGCAGAGCTCTCGTGGTACGTAGAGTCATAATACAGCACATTTGACTGTTGGCCACAAATTTCTGTTTCAACATCCATTGTGCACAGATATCTACATGAATGAGAAGAAGTTGGGGATACTACAATCATATAGTGGATGTGAGAGAAATGCCGTGCAAACTGAACAGCGGTATAGACCTAGCTACCTTGATCGCCAATGTGCGATGCACCTTTGCACAAATCATGAATATTCAAGTGCAGACAGGCTGCTTGAAACAGCTTGATGGCCGGAACAAGAACAAGAAAAAATATTGCAACTGACACAGAAAAAAAAGAAGTGCTATAACGTTAACAAATCCACAGTGTTACGAGCCTTATTGCCAGGGAGTGTTGAATCAGCCACGTTGCATCGACATAAATGCGACCCATATCATCTATCACTAGATCAGGCAGTCGGCAACAGTTATTTCGAACCTTCAGTATTTTGTCGATTTGCACTTTGAAACACGTCCACTGTGGTAGTGTTCCATTTCTCAGTTATTCATTAAACTAACGTGTTTCTGCACCATTAATATTGCCTATTTGTATGGTAATTACTTTTATTCTGTTTATTAATGATCAATGCCCTATGTTTATATATGTTTCCACCCCTGTGAAAGAACTTGTGTGTTCACGTGAATATGGAAGGTTGTTTTAAATATTGACTGACTGCCGCGCAATGGCTTACAGTCGCCGATTCGCGCTTTAGGTCCTCGTTTACTTTATTTAAGAATGCATGGCTTTGTTTGTCGTCTGTGCTGGCATCTGCTGGGTGGTCAGAAACAAGCTTACTTGTCAAGATGCCGAGGTGACCGTGTTCTTAGTGTGGTGCCAACCTAATCTTGGACGGAAGAGGTGACAAGAGACCCCTCTGGGAGCCGTTGAAGAGGGTATTATCTTCCTCAGGTAGAGAGGGTTTGTACACACTATGCTCTGAATGCACTCTGTATGGGTTTTTAGCTCGCTCTACATCCGGTGTGTGGTGGGGAAGGTTTTGGCGTGGCCGTAGGAATTCACTCTTGCTGCGACGAGTGGAAGTAAGTACTTCATCGAATCATGCTGAGAGTAAGGCATGCTGTTAGAACTTGGCTTACTTTGCCATCTGGCAGTCTTGGTTTATCAGTGATAGTTTTCTTGAGTAATTCTTTCACTATGCAAGGCGAAGTGTTTCTTAATTTAAAGAAATGGAATAAATCAGTGTAAATTTAATATTTGCATTTTCATTCCGGTGATGATTTTGTGTCCGATTTTTCTCAAGTTACAATACACGTGTGTGGTCTTCAGCCTCTGTGGAAACTTTGTATGTTCAAACTCTTTTGTTGTTTTTTGCTAACTTTTTTGTATCGCATCTTTATCCATAAGTATCCTAAATATTTCTCAAATTTTCTAGTTCGATTATGTCTTTCCTGTCTTGTATGACCGATTGCACCACGTGCTTTTGTAATGGTCATTACTTTGGCCTTATGCCATGCTTTTATTAATACTAGCTTTCATCTATATGAATTCATGCATAAACTTTACTAACTTATTCTAAATTAATTTCTTTTGAAAATTCTGTGTAATTCCTCGTGGTTGCACAGCACATGGTACTTAAGAATAGTATGCCTCTGCCTCCCCAAACATGAATTTGTTTGGTGTATAGTGATTTTTAAATTTGTGCTTAAAGACATCCACCATCTCATCAAAACGCCGCCGACGCTTCGTTTGTCGCTGCTGCGTACTGTTCCTGCATGAATAATGTACCGCAAGCATTATGTGTGTGCCTGGCTTTGAATGAATGAATTTGCTTACATCTATCCATTGTATTTGCAAAGTTCGTCCATGTTAACTCCATATTTATGAAGGGCAGAAACAATTTTACTACGGGCAATAACTTTATGATTTAATTCACTATTGTACAAGGTGTGTGATTAATTTGGTCTTCCAACATTTATTTGCTTATTAATTTCATTGAATTGATGATGGTTTAAGCTATCAAATCTCTGCTTTATAATTTCATGTTCCCCATCCTATGTTTAATTATCTATTCATTCATTTTTAACATTAATTTTGTGTTTGTTAAAACGTTGGCTGTTCCCTTAAGGAGTAAGCAGTTAGATAAATTTCCATTGTGCAAGTACTGTGGCCACTCGTAAAGTTATGTAGAGCAGCAGCGGTTTAACTTGCATTTGCAGATCTCAGCTGCCCGAGATGTTGCTTAAATAATTTAGGGCTACTTTCAACTTCATCAGCTGAAATACGACACTATGATTTTCGACATGTGTTCTTTATCGATGAAGCAACGTTTATTAACCACAGTTACTTATTTTTTTCTAATTTGCACCACTGTGTAATCGAAACTTCACACTGGATTCTTCAGGTGCAACATCAGAAGCCGTGGCGCTTATAAGTATTATGGAGCATCCAAGAGAATTGTGTTACCTTACTTCAACCCAGGATGAAACCATGGGAAAAAATCTGTTCAAATGTTTGTAAAGCTTATGGGATTTAACTGCAGGGTCATCAACCCTAAACTTACAAGCTACTTATAAATCGCTTATACTATAGATAGCACAAACATCCATGCGCAAGGGGGATTCGAACCCTCAATGGGAAATAGCCTCACACGTCGTAGCATAGCGCCTCAATGCAATGGTACTTAGACTTCAGTCATAAAATAAGATCCTAGGTGCACAAAATGATGCTCAAATGCACCTACGATTTGCAACGGGCGAGTCCTGTTTCGCAAAATGCATTTGTCCAAGACATAGTGGCCTCACACCAGTCCTAATTGACTGGAGTGCGAGAAGCTACAGCCCTCATTCAACTTGAGTTTGTGTGGAGGAAACGATGACCAGAGCTTGGTACATGCAGTACATAGGATTCTATCTTCTGACATTCTTTCAGCAGAAAGTTGACCTGACGTTGCAGCTGGATTATGCTCACCCACACATTGTGTGTGAAATGTGGCGTGCTCTGAAACACATGCAGCAGTTCCATAGTGAGCACGATCTCGAGAATTGTGTACAATCAAACGTATATGGAACGAAAGAAAGCACTTGCAACTCGCCAACCAACAGTTTCTACAGAAGTACATGCAGAGGTCGAGAAGGTGCAGAATAATACATACAGCAAAAGTATTCACCATGTGTTTGGTAGAATGAAATCTTTATTCCGCGTTTGCATTGCCGCCAGTGAAAGCTACACAATTTACTTGTTGGGGTGTTTTATGGTCGATCGATACTTGGTATGTCTATGGCGTTTCAGATGTTTAATGGAACTAGGTAGTAAGAAAACAAGAAAAAGGACGAAAAAGTTAAATATGAAAATTAAGCGTATTTTCATTTCTTATTTCATATAGAGATATACACAGAGGAATGAACACAGATACAATACTGATTTTGATAATTATCAATGTATCACATTTCTTAATTTTTCATGAATTACGCTTTATTAAAAGGTACGACTTAAATTTTCTGTTGTTCTAGGTAGTTTGTACAGAGGGCTTGCATATTGTATGGAAGGGTAGTGAAAAAAAAAAAGAAACATTGAAAATTTCGTTTGCCAGATTAAACTTTTGAATGGAACAAAAATTGCGACTGATTTTATTTTCGAATCCATTGTATTTATTTTACCAACATATGAGCCGAAGTCAGTACCTTCAGGTTTTAAATGAATTTATTGTCTTTACTGATGTTGCAAAAACAAATGAAGTACTTTAATTAATAATAATAAATGTTTTATTCATACTCAAACTTTTAAATTCGTTAAATTATAATGATTATTCTTATTTTGTTTTCTGAATATTGTTGATTCAAATCGCATATCTGTTACTGTCACCACCAGATAAATCTTCGTACCTTCAAATGCTTTTAAACTTATCAGACTCAGCTGCATGGTCAACAGTCTGTAGCTTACAAACTACATAAACTAAGGTAAACTAAGGACAACGCAAATACCCTTGCCCGACGGGGAACTCGAACTAATGATGGGAAATGGCCACTCGTACCACAGCATGGCACTACAGTGCACACAGATAATCTGTCGCAGCTTCCTAACTTCCACTAATATAAAGCGAAAGAAAATAACTTTATAGAAAGTACACTGCTAAAACCAATTTGGGAATCAGGTGAGGTATCATAAAAAAATGTATATATTGTACAGTATAATATTCAGATATTGGTTACGTTTTTAAATTTTGTGTCATACAGTACGATAATTTGCTGTGTCAACTCTTTACTTGATGTTTGGATATGATATACTTAGAGCAAGGCAACATGGAGCTACTGTAATAGTGGAAACTTCATTATCGTTGCATTTGTGTTTGATCACCTTCGGATGGCCAATAGAGCTGCACTCCTGCAAGGCATGGACATTATGAGGTTATCAATCTGTCTTTCAGGGATATATGACTATTCTTCCATGAGTGCAATATCCTGCTCTGTAACCATTGTGGTGAGTGCTGGTCTGGCTACAATGTGTCTTCCAAATGTATCCCAGACATGCTAAATCACGTTTAAGTATGATGAACAAGCTGGTCACTTCATTCGTTCAGTTCCCTCAGCCTCAACAATGTTGTCCACCACTGAATCTGCGTGATGACGAGCGTTATCGTCCACCTGAAAGAACCCGTCTCCAATGGCACCAACATAGAAGTCCCTACGTCCAGCATTGCTGACTTCTGACTACACCACTCGCCCACCACCATGATATGGTGATGTTTCCTGCTTCCTGCACATAAGCTGGATTGTTCCAAGTTCCACCTTCTCTCCACAGGAGGCAACGATCTTTGTTGAACACGAAATCCAACATAGAGGTCCCTACGTCCAGCATTGCTGACTTCTGACTACACCACTCGCCCACCACCATGATATGGTGATGTTTCCTGCTTCCTGCACATAAGCAGGATTGTTCCAAGTTCCACCTTCTCTCCACAGGAGGCAACGATCTTTGTTGAACACGATATCTTGACTCATTTTAGAGCAGATCACAGCGTCATTCGTTACGACTCCAATCCTATGTTCCTCTGTCCATTTTCTGTGGGCTTAACTGTGTCGTGGTTTTAATAGTATACATATCATATGCCTATTATTTCGGACTTTTTTATGATACTGTGCATCCAATTTCTGCCTGGAGGTTGCGTTGCAGTTGAGTTGCATTCAGCCTACTGTCTCGACAGGCTGGTAGCTGGTAATAATGCTCATCTCTTGCTGATGTTACTCATGGAAATCTTTTGTCTAGCCTTCTTTTATCGGTTACTGTTGTTCTAAATCATATCTTGCGCCTTGAAATTAGACTTTGGGACACACCAATAACTGCAGCAATCTCTCTCTGTCGGTCCCTCTTCCAACCTTCCCATGGCTCTCCATGCCATAGCTTTGGGTAAGTCACATTGATGTTGCCTTGCACTACTCTATTGGAACCCAATTATTTGTGTAATTTGTGTGGTAGAGTAAACATAAGACAACACCAACCCTCTCTGCAGCAAATTTCTGTTATTATTATCTTGGTTACCATAATGAAGTCTCCACTCCATAGAAACAACAGAAAGTTGTCGAAATATTATATTTGATTTCTGCCGATGACAATATATCTTATCCTGTAATTGTTTTGACCGGCGTACATACAAAAACATTTCTTCCTGTTTGTATACACGAGTGGTACAAAACAGAAAGTGACTAACATAGTTGTGGTATGAGGTACTTCCCTGCACTCACTGTATGGTCGCTTACAATGAATTACGTAGATGTATGCATATGTGGTGTGTTGGACGGTGTAGGTGTATATGACGCTACGCTGACCTCAACTAGCGTTTGCAGAAGAGCACCCTAGAAACTGCTAGTGCGCGGTCCGCGACCTGCCGCACTGCCACTTGCTCCTGTCCTCCGGTGGCGCTGTTGCCAGACTGCCCCAGAGGAGGGCCCACAATGGCGGCGTCCGCAGGCCGCATTAATAGCCAGCGGGACACGCACGCTAATGAGGGAAGTCCCGCGTCCTGCGCCCGCATTGTGCGCAGCCCGTTACACGCAGCGCACCCCCAACACACCGGAAGAGGCGTCTCTGGCCAGCGCTGCAGGCGCGCCCTCCCCAAGTAATTCCAAACTTCAGACAACAAGTATTTGTTTTATTCATTCCCTCTGGCAACGGCATTACACTGTAAAGTATATCATGACATATCTAACGCCTATCAACATCTACATTCTACAAGGCACCTCATGGAGCGTGGTGGAAGATACTTACTACAGCATTGTCACTTCCTCCTTCACCTGGAATATTCACTTAAGTTTTGCGGGAATAGTAACTGCTGGTAAGCCTCAGTGTGGGATCGAAATTCTGTAATCTTATCTCTGCTGTCTTCTCATGAGCTCTATCAAAGAGGAAGGAAGATAATAGCTGTTATTTGATTAATGTACACATCTCTGAACTTTGTCAGTAGCTGACACAGTTAGCAAAACACCTCACTTCCAACGTCTAGTGCGGGAGTTGGCCGATTATCGCAATGACGCTTCCAAGGCAACTGAATAAATGTCTAAAATGCGTGCTACTTTCCGTTATAACTAGCATCTCATTGAAAATCCTATCTGCCTCAGATCCTCTGCTGATGATCAATAATCAAGTACTGGTCAGTTGAGTGTTTCGGAAGCTAGCGGTACTTACTTTGTTGAGAAAGTACCCTTTCTGAGTCGTCTTCCTATAAATCTCACGCTGGAATCTGCCTCATTAACGATTAATTTTATGTCGTCGCCTCACCTGAAAACATTCTGTTGTCACCAGATAGTTTATAGAAGTCGGTTACTTCACACTCATCATTTAACATGGAGTGTAAAAATGGCACCAATTAATAACATATAAAGTGTTAGACTACTCCCTGATCCATTGGTTTAATCAATGAAGTTCCGCAAGGTGACAATGACCATTATTATGTGGTTCCTAGGTAAGCCAAGAGTGTCTTAAAAGCGAAGCTAAGGCGGTGCTGGATCATTGGACACACTGGACAATTGGAAACTGGACTAATGGAAATCAGCTGTATATAAAGATAATGGCCTTACGACACTCTGCTTAGCAACGGTACCTCTCTCTATAGAAAATGACATGCTGTCTTCTGTTCACGAAAAAGTCTTTAGTCCAATACCACTGTTTCTCCGATATCCCACACGATCATATTTTGTGAACACAACGAAAAGTAACAAGATTTCCATTACTCTCTTTTTCCTCACGGTCATTCTTGCTTGTAAAGAGACAGGTAATATCACCCACTATGAATAAACTTGTCTGATTTTATGAATACTTCTCGGTGCATTTCTCTGGACTTAATATTCATATATTTGTTTGATAAACTAGTGAACTTCACTTCATAGTTCCTCATTGGTACTATCCTGAATCAAATTTAGGAAAGCCTTTTTAAGAAAGAGGTAGTTAATGGGGTGTGCTCTTTCAAATACGATGCCGACAACGTCTGCAATCACTTAGATGAATCTGACACCGTCATCCAGTCAAAACATAAATACAGTTTTTGAATAGAAGATAATGCACTGAATTAAAATTGATATATAGGACACTGACTAAACACGAAATCTCCAAACTACTTCATCTATGAAGCTGAAATTTTGCAGGAATGTAGTGCATCGGTAGATGACATCAGCTAAGAAAGGATTTTGCGATAGGGCCTGATAGTTCAGAAGCTAAGATGTCATGAAAAATGAAAACTTCCCCATATTGCAGCACGTGATAGTGTGACTTTATCAGTCCAGTATTTGAGAAGGAGAGGACTTAGCGACTTGCAACAAACTTCAAACATATTTTCAAATCTTTATTAAACTTTTCTCGCTGACAACCCCAGCAAAATGATGATAGGAAAACCGTTTGTCGCTTACTACTTTTTCGGGCTTCATGAATTAAAATTATAGCATTTGGCATGACGTTACAATTTATTACTCGTAAATTGTTATTCGCAAGAAATGTTACGGACCGTATACACACATACCATTGAACATAAGTTCTAAATTTTATCATAATATGACATGCAATTCATGAGATATGGTATAGTAAACAATTACATTGATGGAAATACGCAACATCACGCATGAATTTTTGATTTATTACGTCTTTCCTGCTAACTCTATTCGCGACGTATTTTGAAAACGTTTTACAAATGCACTACTCGATGTACCTTCGAAATAGTATCGTATTTCGACGTATAGTTCAGGTGCTATGATGTCAAAGACGTGGACATACATGAAACTTCGCCCTAAAAAGTATGAGGTTGTAATTTACTACGTCTTTACTACCAAATCAATTTACAACACATTTCGCAGGCAGTTTCCTAACATTCCTCTCTACGAACCCGGTAAATAATGTCTTTGGAGGACCCATAATTTAGGATAAAGGTCACTCACTCACTCACTGACGAAACTCAAAATCTCTAAATCTACTGCACCTATGAAGCAGAAATTTTGCCGGTATGTAGTTTAAAGGTAGAAGATTTTAGCTAAGAAAGTATTTACGATAGGACGGAGTGAAGGTGCATGGCGGAGGATACATATCTAACAGACTGACTAAATTTATAGTTTCATTCCGACCTTCCAGAAATTATGCACGCTTGACCTTCAAAAGGAAGGTCACCGTCTACCTAAAGTTTCATACAGTGCATGGGGAGAGTATCTTGCAAGATAAAAACGGATCCCAAAGTATGTTGATCACGCCATGACTTGAGATTGGCTCGACCGATTATCCTTTCTTTGTTGTTTTCGTTATTCTCAGAACACAGGTTGTACGAAATAAAACTGAAAAATTTGAAAACAGCTAAGTGCGTTTTTCAATGTGACTCTGTGTTTCTATTGCATACAAATCTATAGTTTTGTTCCGATATTTATGAAATTTCGCACGCTTCACCATAAAAACAAGAGGAATGTCACTGTCTGTATAAAATTTCGTTCGGTGCACGGAGGGGGGTACTTAACATACGAACTTTGACAAAATGAATAGGTTTTCTCAGATCTTGATGAATTTTTTCACACACGACACTTGTACCAAGAGGAAGGTCACAAGATACTTACATGTTTGTATGGTACATGACAGAGGATGCATTGCAAAAAACATTGCCGAGAAAGGGAAAGGTGGAAACGAACAGAGACATGGGAAAGAAAGAGATGAAAGCAGATAGAGGAGGGAAGGGGAGGTGGACTACGAGAGTGTAGAAGAAATAAATATCCGGGCAACGCCGGGTTTACAGCTAGTACAAATATATATATATATATATATTGCCTGTATGGTCTTTACTACCCTTCCAATGTGAGCATTATTAAACACATTTTATTATGAGTAACTAATACATAAATTAGATAACTACTTTAGCAGATAACGCAAAGGACTATTTTATTTTACTTATGGCAGCACAAAATATAAATATGGACAAAAGGTAGTTATTCAAGCTAATGCGGACGATGTGGAAGTAATAATAAGGAATAATGATGACTTCATGAATCTAAATAGAATTGTTAAAAACTACTGTCTTGCATCTGGTGCTTCGATAAATGCTAATAAAAGCAAATTCTTAAATTTACGGGGTCTTGCTCAATTAAGAATACAGTGGGCCTAAGAAGTTGAAAAACTTAAAACGCTTGGCGTAGTCCTGACTAAATGCCCATCGAAAATGTCAGCGGCGAACCTGTAAAGCACATTGGGGAAAACACAAGGATCTATCATCAGGAACAGTAATCGATGTATGAACCAGATACAAAGAATAAAATTCATTAACTCCTGCATTTTCTCAAAAGCTTATTACACGGCTCAAGTGTTCCCAGCTCCAGTAATGGTAACAAAGAAAATAAAGTCCATTGCAACTAATTTCTTATGGAAAGGAGAAATTTTCAGAGTAAACGTAAACACAGCAGTGTTATACCCTCAAAATGGAGCACTTGGCCTCCTGGACATTAAAACCGAAGCTTCTGCGTTTTTTATAAAGAGGACTGTTAACATAATCAGGACGCACCCGGACTGTATCACATCTAAGATATTTGAATGGGTGAAACCTCATAGCCTTCTGCCGCCTGTGAACGTACAAGCTATAAATCCTCGACTTCAACATTTGAGAATTTTCTATGTGGAAGTGAGTTACCATAACGATATTAACACCAGCACTAGGAATGTGACCACAAAAGAGATCATACGCCAAAGGAAGAAAATCAAAGATATAAACAAAATATTTTAAATGTGTTTATTTCCGTCAACAGTTGCTATAAAATTGTTTCATAACATGTTTCGATCACTTGGATCATCTTCAGATCTAAAAAACAAAAGTAAAATAGCAATGTACAATTTGATAAATTTACTAAGGGTTAATTGACAATAGTTAATTTATACATAAATGGATAGATTTTTCTTTACCTTATAGTTGCGTCCGCAACTAGTCTGGCTGAGTACTAATTGGTACTGAGTTTTACAGTTCAAAGTAGGCATTTTTAATTTGGTTGCAGGTGGTGGTGGGGAGGGAAAGAGTAGGTGGGGGGGGGGAGGGGCAGGGATTGTAATGGATAGGTTCAGCCCTAATATTCCGTACATTTGTTTGTTATAAAAATAATTTCTAAAAGTGAGGTTCTTGAATATATCCGGACATAAAAATTATAAAACTGTATGTTATATCAGTTTAAAAATGTGGTACGATAATTAAAAAATGCATACGATATTTAAAACATTGAATGTGTAAAACAGAGATGTATAAAATTACATATGTCATACTTTAAAGTTTTTTAAACGTCAGTTTGTTAAAATATCATTAAAATGTTAAAATATAGAAATATATAAAATTTTTATAGAAAAAACTTATATAAAACAGTATGGTATGGGCGTTAGTTGCCTCTGTCGCTACTTGGTGGCGTTGTGCGGCGCGCAGTTTTTCTTGTACGTTCGGAAGCCAGTCTGCACGCCGACCTGCTGCTAGGGCGGTGTCCGGGCCGACGCGCTGCCGCCGCCAGCCACCGGAAAGTGGGGCCGCCGCTCCAACGCGTGCTGCGTCCAGGACGAAGGTTGCAAGAGGCCTTCAAAGTTTTTAAAAAATGCGCTGTTATTAAAATCATTTTGTTGGTTGAGTGTATTTCCAGGTTCTTGAAGCCGGTGTGTGAAAATTTCGATTTCTTCTAGTGTCGTTAGGAGGCGTCCTTTTGGTTCCCTATGAAGCACTTGTAAATGGGTATTAATTGTTCCAACAGTGTGCTTTTCTGTCACTAAATGCTCTCCAAATGCTGTTTTATTATTATGAAGAGAGCAATGCTCTTTAAAACGTGTTTCGAACGTTCTGCCTGTCTGACCTACGTAGATTTTTGTACATTCTCCACATTTGAGTTTATAGACGCCTGCTGCCGTGAATTTCGAGGATTTTTTGTTCACACGGTGTCTCAGTCTAAAACGAGTGACATCGTTGGTCTTAAATCCGATTCGTACGTTGGTGTTTCGAAATTGCCTAGCAATGATGTCTGAAACCTTTCCTTTGTAGCTCATTGGCATGTAGATGATTTTCTTTTCTTCTACGTTACTTGTCAGCGTACTGTCATTATTTTTTCGTTGTTGTTTGTTAATTTTTTGCAGCAACTTATTTATTGTTGAAGCTGGGTAACCGTTGCTTACTGCAACTTGCTTTATGATGGCAATTTCTTTCATCTTCTCATGTTCGCTTAACGGCAGTTTCAATAATCTGTTGACCATTGAACGAAAATATGCCATCTTTACTCTTTTCGGATGCCAAGATTTTGAATTGATGATAAGGTCTGCACAAGTAGGTTTCCTATATACACCAAAACGATGTCTACCCGCTTCTCTTGTAACTGTAATGTCGAGGTAGTTGATGGATCCATTATTTTCGTGCTCGACTGTGAACTTGATTTTTGGATGAATAGCACTCATTTTTTGCGCAATGTCATTAACATCATTTTGGTCTCCTTTAACTAATAAAATGGCATCATCTACATAACGGTAATAATAGAGAATTTTGTTGGCTATTGTAGGGTTAGTGGAGAAAAATTCGTTCTCTAAATGATTAAGGAAGATCTCGGCCATAATGCCTGCTAGGGAGTTTCCCATGGCAAGTCCTTCAGGTTGGTGATATATCTTGCCGTTGAATGTGAAAAAGTTATAGGAGAGCGTTAGTTCTAGGAGTTCTATAAAGTCAACTATTTCTCCTGTAGCCATTTTTTGGTGTCTTATAAGATTGCGCTTGATTATATCTATTGTTTCACGGACAGGCACGTTAGTATATAAATTCACTACATCTAGGGATGCAAATATGGAATCAGATGGGATGACTGTGTCTTTCACTTTCTCCGCAAATTCGTACGTATTTTTTAGACTATGCAGTTCATGAAATGTGTATAACGTTCTTAACCTTTGTGCTAAAGTGGCATTTAATGGAGCGTTAGGACTTTGTCTTGTGTTACATATCAGCCTGATGGATTTGTCTTTTTTATGCAGCTTTATCTGTGCGCGGGCGTCTGGTGTTTGCGGATTCATGACTGTATATTGCTTTTTCTCTCTGTCTGAAAAGAGAAAGTCAGAATTTTGGATTTTTCGTTTTAATTGTGTATGAAACTTTTTTGTTGGATCTCTAGCTATTTCTTTAATACCGTTATCAGAGAAGAATTTTTCAGTTTTAGTTACATACTCGTCGTCGCTGACAAGAACTACAGTGCTGCCTTTATCTGCCCGTGTAATTAGTGCTTTGTGCCTCTTTAACTTTTTATTTAAATCGTCTATGATCTTGTTCTCATTATTCAGGTTATTTTCCGGCTTAATTTGTGATTTTAACGCGTTGGTGATCTTGACTGCTATGGTATTCTGTTTATGTGTGGGGAGCTTTGCAATATCACTTGCGCATTTGACCTCTGCTATAATTCTCTTTACATCTTCCTGCCCAAGCGTTGGTTTTGGATTATAGTTCAAACCTTTTGACAAAAGAGATATTTCTTCATCTGTGAGAGGAATATCTGTAAGATTTACAAGTTTATCAGAGAATTCGTGTATCTTAGGCACATTAATGTTTTCTTCTTTCTTCCCTCCTATCAAATGTGACAACTTCTTTTGGTGTCTTGCAATTACTTTTGCCCTCTCAGTGTCTACTCTATCGTCAATAAATGAGCGTAAATTGTCAAACTGCGTAGGGGATAATATTTTAGCTATTTTTAGGTGCAATGAGTATAACTCGTCGTTTAATACATCTTTGTTCTTGTATGCTTCCCTAATTTCTGCTTTTACCCACATGATTTCGCTTTTCCTCTTTATTGTACGTGCTGTTGCTTTTTTATTTCTAATTTTAGCTCTTGCATATTTCGGAATGATGTCCTGATATAAGCAATCCTTGTTGAAATTAATTTTGCAACGATTTTTCATTAATTTTAGATTCAAATTCAGTAAACTAAAACAGTCTCTCACCGCCTGACTAGGCACGATTTTCATTATAGTCGACATGGTCGATTATAGAGAGTCCGCAACTGCACTACGTTATTTTAAATGTGTTTATTTCCGTCAACAGTTGCTATAAAATTGTTTCATAACATGTTTCGATCACTTGGATCATCTTCAGATCTAAAAAACAAAAGTAAAATAGCAATGTACAATTTGATAAATTTACTAAGGGTTAATTGACAATAGTTAATTTATACATAAATGGATAGATTTTTCTTTACCTTATAGTTGCGTCCGCAACTAGTCTGGCTGAGTACTAATTGGTACTGAGTTTTACAGTTCAAAGTAGGCATTTTTAATTTGGTTGCAGGTGGTGGTGGGGAGGGAAAGAGTAGGTGGGGGGGGGGGAGGGGCAGGGATTGTAATGGATAGGTTCAGCCCTAATATTCCGTACATTTGTTTGTTATAAAAATAATTTCTAAAAGTGAGGTTCTTGAATATATCCGGACATAAAAATTATAAAACTGTATGTTATATCAGTTTAAAAATGTGGTACGATAATTAAAAAATGCATACGATATTTAAAACATTGAATGTGTAAAACAGAGATGTATAAAATTACATATGTCATACTTTAAAGTTTTTTAAACGTCAGTTTGTTAAAATATCATTAAAATGTTAAAATATAAAAATATATAAATTTTTTATAGAAAAAACTTATATAAAACAGTATGGTATGGGCGTTAGTTGCCTCTGTCGCTACTTGGTGGCGTTGTGCGGCGCGCAGTTTTTCTTGTACGTTCGGAAGCCAGTCTGCACGCCGACCTGCTGCTAGGGCGGTGTCCGGGCCGACGCGCTGCCGCCGCTAGCCACCGGAAAGTGGGGCCGCCGCTCCAACGCGTGCTGCGTCTAGGACGAAGGTTGCAAGAGGCCTTCAAAGTTTTTAAAAAATGCGCTGTTATTAAAATCATTTTGTTGGTTGAGTGTATTTCCAGGTTCTTGAAGCCGGTGTGTGAAAATTTCGATTTCTTCTAGTGTCGTTAGGAGGCACAACGCCACCAAGTAGCGACAGAGGCAACTAACGCCCATACCATACTGTTTTATATAAGTTTTTTCTATAAAAATTTTATATATTTTTATATTTTAACATTTTAATGATATTTTAACAAACTGACGTTTAAAAAACTTTAAAGTATGACATATGTAATTTTATACATCTCTGTTTTACACATTCAATGTTTTAAATATCGTATGCATTTTTTAATTATCGTACCACATTTTTAAACTGATATAACATACAGTTTTATAATTTTTATGTCCGGATATATTCAAGAACCTCACTTTTAGAAATTATTTTTATAACAAACAAATGTACGGAATATTAGGGCTGAACCTATCCATTACAATCCCTGCCCCTCCCCCCCCCCCCCCCACCTACTCTTTCCCTCCCCACCACCACCTGCAACCAAATTAAAAATGCCTACTTTGAACTGTAAAACTCAGTACCAATTAGTACTCAGCCAGACTAGTTGCGGACGCAACTATAAGGTAAAGAAAAATCTATCCATTTATGTATAAATTAACTATTGTCAATTAACCCTTAGTAAATTTATCAAATTGTACATTGCTATTTTACTTTTGTTTTTTAGATCTGAAGATGATCCAAGTGATCGAAACATGTTATGAAACAATTTTATAGCAACTGTTGACGGAAATAAACACATTTAAAATAACGTAGTGCAGTTGCGGACTCTCTATAATCGACCATGTCGACTATAATGAAAATCGTGCCTAGTCAGGCGGTGAGAGACTGTTTTAGTTTACTGAATTTGAATCTAAAATTAATGAAAAATCGTTGCAAAATTAATTTCAACAAGGATTGCTTATATCAGGACATCATTCCGAAATATGCAAGAGCTAAAATTAGAAATAAAAAAGCAACAGCACGTACAATAAAGAGGAAAAGCGAAATCATGTGGGTAAAAGCAGAAATTAGGGAAGCATACAAGAACAAAGATGTATTAAACGACGAGTTATACTCATTGCACCTAAAAATAGCTAAAATATTATCCCCTACGCAGTTTGACAATTTACGCTTATTTATTGACGATAGAGTAGACACTGAGAGGGCAAAAGTAATTGCAAGACACCAAAAGAAGTTGTCACATTTGATAGGAGGGAAGAAAGAAGAAAACATTAATGTGCCTAAGATACACGAATTCTCTGATAAACTTGTAAATCTTACAGATATTCCTCTCACAGATGAAGAAATATCTCTTTTGTCAAAAGGTTTGAACTATAATCCAAAACCAACGCTAGGGCAGGAAGATGTAAAGAGAATTATAGCAGAGGTCAAATGCGCAAGTGATATTGCAAAGCTCCCCACACATAAACAGAATACCATAGCAGTCAAGATCACCAACGCGTTAAAATCACAAATTAAGCCGGAAAATAACCTGAATAATGAGAACAAGATCATAGACGATTTAAATAAAAAGTTAAAGAGGCACAAAGCACTAATTACACGGGCAGATAAAGGCAGCACTGTAGTTCTTGTCAGCGACGACGAGTATGTAACTAAAACTGAAAAATTCTTCTCTGATAACGGTATTAAAGAAATAGCTAGAGATCCAACAAAAAAGTTTCATACACAATTAAAACGAAAAATCCAAAATTCTGACTTTCTCTTTTCAGACAGAGAGAAAAAGCAATATACAGTCATGAATCCGCAAACACCAGACGCCCGCGCACAGATAAAGCTGCATAAAAAAGACAAATCCATCAGGCTGATATGTAACACAAGACAAAGTCCTAACGCTCCATTAAATGCCACTTTAGCACAAAGGTTAAGAACGTTATACACATTTCATGAACTGCATAGTCTAAAAAATACGTACGAATTTGCGGAGAAAGTGAAAGACACAGTCATCCCATCTGATTCCATATTTGCATCCCTAGATGTAGTGAATTTATATACTAACGTGCCTGTCCGTGAAACAATAGATATAATCAAGCGCAATCTTATAAGACACCAAAAAATGGCTACAGGAGAAATAGTTGACTTTATAGAACTCCTAGAACTAACGCTCTCCTATAACTTTTTCACATTCAACGGCAAGATATATCACCAACCTGAAGGACTTGCCATGGGAAACTCCCTAGCAGGCATTATGGCCGAGATCTTCCTTAATCATTTAGAGAACGAATTTTTCTCCACTAACCCTACAATAGCCAACAAAATTCTCTATTATTACCGTTATGTAGATGATGCCATTTTATTAGTTAAAGGAGACCAAAATGATGTTAATGACATTGCGCAAAAAATGAGTGCTATTCATCCAAAAATCAAGTTCACAGTCGAGCACGAAAATAATGGATCCATCAACTACCTCGACATTACAGTTACAAGAGAAGCGGGTAGACATCGTTTTGGTGTATATAGGAAACCTACTTGTGCAGACCTTATCATCAATTCAAAATCTTGGCATCCGAAAAGAGTAAAGATGGCATATTTTCGTTCAATGGTCAACAGGTTATTGAAACTGCCGTTAAGCGAACATGAGAAGATGAAAGAAATTGCCATCATAAAGCAAGTTGCAGTAAGCAACGGTTACCCAGCTTCAACAATAAATAAGTTGCTGCAAAAAATTAACAAACAACAACGAAAAAATAATGACAGTACGCTGACAAGTAACGTAGAAGAAAAGAAAATCATCTACATGCCAATGAGCTACAAAGGAAAGGTTTCAGACATCATTGCTAGGCAATTTCGAAACACCAACGTACGAATCGGATTTAAGACCAACGATGTCACTCGTTTTAGACTGAGACACCGTGTGAACAAAAAATCCTCGAAATTCACGGCAGCAGGCGTCTATAAACTCAAATGTGGAGAATGTACAAAAATCTACGTAGGTCAGACAGGCAGAACGTTCGAAACACGTTTTAAAGAGCATTGCTCTCTTCATAATAATAAAACAGCATTTGGAGAGCATTTAGTGACAGAAAAGCACACTGTTGGAACAATTAATACCCATTTACAAGTGCTTCATAGGGAACCAAAAGGACGCCTCCTAACGACACTAGAAGAAATCGAAATTTTCACACACCGGCTTCAAGAACCTGGAAATACACTCAACCAACAAAATGATTTTAATAACAGCGCATTTTTTAAAAACTTTGAAGGCCTCTTGCAACCTTCGTCCTGGACGCAGCACGCGTTGGAGCGGCGGCCCCACTTTCCGGTGGCTGGCGGCGGCAGCGCGTCGGCCCGGACACCGCCCTAGCAGCAGGTCGGCGTGCAGACTGGCTTCCGAACGTACAAGAAAAACTGCGCGCCGCACAACGCCACCAAGTAGCGACAGAGGCAACTAACGCCCATACCATACTGTTTTATATAAGTTTTTTCTATAAAAATTTTATATATTTCTATATTTTAACATTTTAATGATATTTTAACAAACTGACGTTTAAAAAACTTTAAAGTATGACATATGTAATTTTATACATCTCTGTTTTACACATTCAATGTTTTAAATATCGTATGCATTTTTTAATTATCGTACCACATTTTTAAACTGATATAACATACAGTTTTATAATTTTTAATGTCCGGATATATTCAAGAACCTCACTTTTAGAAATTATTTTTATAACAAACAAATGTACGGAATATTAGGGCTGAACCTATCCATTACAATCCCTGCCCCTCCCCCCCCCCCCACCTACTCTTTCCCTCCCCACCACCACCTGCAACCAAATTAAAAATGCCTACTTTGAACTGTAAAACTCAGTACCAATTAGTACTCAGCCAGACTAGTTGCGGACGCAACTATAAGGTAAAGAAAAATCTATCCATTTATGTATAAATTAACTATTGTCAATTAACCCTTAGTAAATTTATCAAATTGTACATTGCTATTTTACTTTTGTTTTTTAGATCTGAAGATGATCCAAGTGATCGAAACATGTTATGAAACAATTTTATAGCAACTGTTGACGGAAATAAACACATTTAAAATAACGTAGTGCAGTTGCGGACTCTCTATAATCGACCATGTCGACTATAATGAAAATCGTGCCTAGTCAGGCGGTGAGAGACTGTTTTAGTTTACTGAATTTGAATCTAAAATTAATGAAAAATCGTTGCAAAATTAATTTCAACAAGGATTGCTTATATCAGGACATCATTCCGAAATATGCAAGAGCTAAAATTAGAAATAAAAAAGCAACAGCACGTACAATAAAGAGGAAAAGCGAAATCATGTGGGTAAAAGCAGAAATTAGGGAAGCATACAAGAACAAAGATGTATTAAACGACGAGTTATACTCATTGCACCTAAAAATAGCTAAAATATTATCCCCTACGCAGTTTGACAATTTACGCTCATTTATTGACGATAGAGTAGACACTGAGAGGGCAAAAGTAATTGCAAGACACCAAAAGAAGTTGTCACATTTGATAGGAGGGAAGAAAGAAGAAAACATTAATGTGCCTAAGATACACGAATTCTCTGATAAACTTGTAAATCTTACAGATATTCCTCTCACAGATGAAGAAATATCTCTTTTGTCAAAAGGTTTGAACTATAATCCAAAACCAACGCTTGGGCAGGAAGATGTAAAGAGAATTATAGCAGAGGTCAAATGCGCAAGTGATATTGCAAAGCTCCCCACACATAAACAGAATACCATAGCAGTCAAGATCACCAACGCGTTAAAATCACAAATTAAGCCGGAAAATAACCTGAATAATGAGAACAAGATCATAGACGATTTAAATAAAAAGTTAAAGAGGCACAAAGCACTAATTACACGGGCAGATAAAGGCAGCACTGTAGTTCTTGTCAGCGACGACGAGTATGTAACTAAAACTGAAAAATTCTTCTCTGATAACGGTATTAAAGAAATAGCTAGAGATCCAACAAAAAAGTTTCATACACAATTAAAACGAAAAATCCAAAATTCTGACTTTCTCTTTTCAGACAGAGAGAAAAAGCAATATACAGTCATGAATCCGCAAACACCAGACGCCCGCGCACAGATAAAGCTGCATAAAAAAGACAAATCCATCAGGCTGATATGTAACACAAGACAAAGTCCTAACGCTCCATTAAATGCCACTTTAGCACAAAGGTTAAGAACGTTATACACATTTCATGAACTGCATAGTCTAAAAAATACGTACGAATTTGCGGAGAAAGTGAAAGACACAGTCATCCCATCTGATTCCATATTTGCATCCCTAGATGTAGTGAATTTATATACTAACGTGCCTGTCCGTGAAACAATAGATATAATCAAGCGCAATCTTATAAGACACCAAAAAATGGCTACAGGAGAAATAGTTGACTTTATAGAACTCCTAGAACTAACGCTCTCCTATAACTTTTTCACATTCAACGGCAAGATATATCACCAACCTGAAGGACTTGCCATGGGAAACTCCCTAGCAGGCATTATGGCCGAGATCTTCCTTAATCATTTAGAGAACGAATTTTTCTCCACTAACCCTACAATAGCCAACAAAATTCTCTATTATTACCGTTATGTAGATGATGCCATTTTATTAGTTAAAGGAGACCAAAATGATGTTAATGACATTGCGCAAAAAATGAGTGCTATTCATCCAAAAATCAAGTTCACAGTCGAGCACGAAAATAATGGATCCATCAACTACCTCGACATTACAGTTACAAGAGAAGCGGGTAGACATCGTTTTGGTGTATATAGGAAACCTACTTGTGCAGACCTTATCATCAATTCAAAATCTTGGCATCCGAAAAGAGTAAAGATGGCATATTTTCGTTCAATGGTCAACAGATTATTGAAACTGCCGTTAAGCGAACATGAGAAGATGAAAGAAATTGCCATCATAAAGCAAGTTGCAGTAAGCAACGGTTACCCAGCTTCAACAATAAATAAGTTGCTGCAAAAAATTAACAAACAACAACGAAAAAATAATGACAGTACGCTGACAAGTAACGTAGAAGAAAAGAAAATCATCTACATGCCAATGAGCTACAAAGGAAAGGTTTCAGACATCATTGCTAGGCAATTTCGAAACACCAACGTACGAATCGGATTTAAGACCAACGATGTCACTCGTTTTAGACTGAGACACCGTGTGAACAAAAAATCCTCGAAATTCACGGCAGCAGGCGTCTATAAACTCAAATGTGGAGAATGTACAAAAATCTACGTAGGTCAGACAGGCAGAACGTTCGAAACACGTTTTAAAGAGCATTGCTCTCTTCATAATAATAAAACAGCATTTGGAGAGCATTTAGTGACAGAAAAGCACACTGTTGGAACAATTAATACCCATTTACAAGTGCTTCATAGGGAACCAAAAGGACGCCTCCTAACGACACTAGAAGAAATCGAAATTTTCACACACCGGCTTCAAGAACCTGGAAATACACTCAACCAACAAAATGATTTTAATAACAGCGCATTTTTTAAAAACTTTGAAGGCCTCTTGCAACCTTCGTCCTGGACGCAGCACGCGTTGGAGCGGCGGCCCCACTTTCCGGTGGCTGGCGGCGGCAGCGCGTCGGCCCGGACACCGCCCTAGCAGCAGGTCGGCGTGCAGACTGGCTTCCGAACGTACAAGAAAAACTGCGCGCCGCACAACGCCACCAAGTAGCGACAGAGGCAACTAACGCCCATACCATACTGTTTTATATAAGTTTTTTCTATAAAAATTTTATATATTTCTATATTTTAACATTTTAATGATATTTTAACAAACTGACGTTTAAAAAACTTTAAAGTATGACATATGTAATTTTATACATCTCTGTTTTACACATTCAATGTTTTAAATATCGTATGCATTTTTTAATTATCGTACCACATTTTTAAACTGATATAACATACAGTTTTATAATTTTTATGTCCGGATATATTCAAGAACCTCACTTTTAGAAATTATTTTTATAACAAACAAATGTACGGAATATTAGGGCTGAACCTATCCATTACAATCCCTGCCCCTCCCCCCCCACCTACTCTTTCCCTCCCCACCACCACCTGCAACCAAATTAAAAATGCCTACTTTGAACTGTAAAACTCAGTACCAATTAGTACTCAGCCAGACTAGTTGCGGACGCAACTATAAGGTAAAGAAAAATCTATCCATTTATGTATAAATTAACTATTGTCAATTAACCCTTAGTAAATTTATCAAATTGTACATTGCTATTTTACTTTTGTTTTTTAGATCTGAAGATGATCCAAGTGATCGAAACATGTTATGAAACAATTTTATAGCAACTGTTGACGGAAATAAACACATTTAAAATAACGTAGTGCAGTTGCGGACTCTCTATAATCGACCATGTCGACTATAATAAACAAAATAGCAAAGAAGTTTCCGCATGTCAACTAGACCGCTGTATGGAAAAACATTCATCTGAAGTGTTTGTCATCTGATGTCATCTCTGCATAGTACAAGGTTGTCAACAACATCTGCAGCACAAATGAAAGGTTACATGCAGTGGGCATAAGCGACACCAACCTTTGCTCCAAATGCCAACTTGTGGACACGATTCAACACAGATTCACGTGTGCGGGTCATTTGGACAGTTGGAGATGGATCAGACAAAGCATCGCACTTCTTTGGAGATCGTCTCCTGATCACATTTCTCCTGAGATAATTTACAGACCACAAAACATATACTTTCCGGCAGCAAAAAGTAACGCAATACTCTGGCTGATAGGCAAGTATGTCATCTATGTGATAAACAAGTTAGGTACGGACAACATTACAGAATTCCGCTGTATGAATGTGAATTTCATAAAAACAAAAACTACAGAGATCGTAAAAAACAGTACGGAAACATGTTGAAAATTGCTTTCGAAAGGTTGGGTATCGGTTAAATATCATGAAGTTTTCAATTTTTGTTTTGTTCAAGAGAAGAATGTTTTTTTAAACAGACTGCAAAACAAATACGAGCATCATGAAAAATAGTATATTTTCTGTGAAATTCTTTTCTTTATGTATGTTGTGTTTTTAAGACATAATTGGCATTGTATTTGTTGTATGTGCATTGAAATTCTGTTATATCTTGTCACAGAATGTCACTATGTCATATGGGAAAAATAAAAACATGGTAAGAAAAATAATAATGTTTGTACAAAAGTTACACCATCGTAGAATATACTGAGAAAGTGCCAAACAACCGTGCCTGGCGATAAATTCCGTTCTTATGCTGCTCTTAGAACGCTAAAAAACTAAATTTTATAAATCTGTTTAGTTAGGAAGAACAGCTGTTCGCCGATTTCTACACCGTATGTGTAATGAATTTACACACAACCGATAGTTTCTGTGTATTCAAAGAGTTTGAAGCTGTTTTGTAGTTATATATTTACATGAGACATAGTTTTCACGACTCAGTTTGAATGATTACACACGTTAATCAAAAGTACCTTACGTCTAACGTTTGCGCGGAAGTTTACCACCATAATGGCCTCCTAAGCGCTTTTTAATTAGCCCGCTGTTCGCTGTCGGCCGCTTACGGAATTGTGGTGCCTTGCTACGAACAACCAAGCAGTCATGGGGCATTACGCTAGATGGCGCATACTGTCAATAAAATCACTAGGGTCTCTTTACCAGCGAATAGATTAGTAGTATTACGTCCCGTTCCTGTACTTATTTTGGCCCACTTTAGGTTACGGTAGTAACACTAAAAGTGGGCCATTGCGATAGTCTTTTGACAGCTCGACATTTAACTAAAAATAACGGCTTAGCTGATCATCTGACACGAAAATTGAATAACCAGATTTGTAGAGGCGAAAATTCTCTACAACTTTGCTCTCTTATGTTTTTTTCATATCTCGTAGCGTTTCAAAGATATTTGCAAAAATAACGGCGATTTTTGGATGTATGTCTGTGTGTCTGTCTGTCCGTAACGTGTTCCCTGTTTTTAAGACGAACCGTTCAACCGATCAGCACCAAATTTTACAGACATGATTGTAGGCCGCCAGAGACCAGCACCTCCCTTTTTCAAATTTGTCGGACAAAAATATACGGTAGTAATACCAACAAAAGCCGTTTGTGATATAATTGTAATTGCAAACGAACCGTTCATTTGACACGAAAATTGAATACTCTAATTGGTAGAGGAGAAAATTCTCTACAACTTAGCTAACTTATATTTTTTCATATCGCGTATCGTTTGAGACGTATTTGCAAAAATAACGGAGATTTGACACCCTCCATTGAATTAACGAAAACCAGCCGTTCGGAGATGTCACGTGACAGTCCTCGCCCAGAACTCTCTCTGGCATACGCCATCTTGCGTTGCGTATTTGATGATTTTCGTATTGTAACTTACACGTTGTCATTTCAAAACAATTGCCCACTTTAGAATTAACAAAAACAAATCGTTCTTCGTACGATAAATGATAATCTAGTGTCTAGAAATGCCATATTAGCATCAGTTAACAACGGCCATCAATAGTATGAGATTAAAGGACTCATCTTTTGACTGATAGCCATAGCGTAATGGGCAAGGCATTCTACGATGACGCTAAAGGTCGGTGGTTCGGAACGCGCCACTACCTAACTTTTTTAAAGGGTTTCAGACACTCTTATTAATTAATTTTTATTATTTAGGTTATTATTTTGGTCCAAAATGTTTGCCAAAACTTATAAAACTACAAATCTAAAGTGGGCCGTAAAACACGTCAGTGCTATTGTGTTTTTTTTTTTTTTTTTTTTTTTTTTTTTTTTTTTTTTTTTTTTTTTTTTTTTCTCAAAAACTTTCACTTAGACTCCTTGACCTCTGCGGTCTTCATGAAAAATGTAAAATTAGTTGTAACTGACAATTGTGGCAGTCATTAAACAAATCAGCCGTTTACATCTTCGCTTACGACCAACGTTAAGGGAATTTTTTACTTCCGCGCGTAACTCGTGCTTTCGCAGATGCGTGGAGTGCGTTTTAGGGTCCCATGGAGGAAGGGCCTGCTGCCCCCTCACAGCTCCTCGCCCTGTCGCGACGTACGTAGTCACCCGGCCAGGCGGGCTTGAGTTCTCCGCTGGCCGCACGACTTTCGGAAATTAACCAGCTGAACTGTATCACACTGCTGCATCTCGCCCAGTGCTGTTGGAAGGCTGCTGTGGTGATGAACTACCAAATCGATAAGGCAGTTTCGTAATTGTAGGTATGACAAAGAACGTTTCATTCGTGTCATGTAAGAGCGAATAACTTTTTACTTTTTGAAACAAAAGGCGCGCTGTATTGAAGCAAGAGCTGGATGAGGCTCGGGTTGTGGCCAGTCCTATTATAGAGTTTTAAACCAAGGGAATCGGGGTTTAAAAATTAGTGCTAACGGCCAAAGAGATCATTCCGAACATGCTGTTTGAGAGCCACGATTTTCAAAAGCTACGAAGCATAAGAAGTTGATTGAAAATTGTTGTCTGGAGAAAGCAGCGAACCGCTGGCTGTCTTCTATTGGTTCAGTAATTAACTTTTATTCACTTACAAAACATCCACCACTTACTTAACGTCGTCCCGGAAACGTATTACCGTCATTTATGGTCGTTATCGCTACATACGATCGAATAAATATTGCATGTGCTTCATGTGCTTTAGTCAACTGTTTTAAATATTTTTGAGTATTTGAGAAATATTCTCTGCGGAGAATTAAGTACTTTTTTCCTTCAGAAGTAGAGCATAATTTACTTGATGTTAGTGAAAGGTACGAAATTAATTTATGACAGGAATTTTGGGCGATATTCCACGTTAGTTGACGAATCATGTGTGACGTGTTAGTCGATTTCGATCTCTTATCTGCGGCAAGGAGAAAAAGCCAGTTGGTTTCTGAAAAAAAATGTAGTATTGTGGGCTATTAATCGGCTGAAATGTCTCTATACGTACAAGACGCATTTGTTGTCTGTCTGTCTGTTCCCTTATAACTCGATCCAGACAACCAAATAACTTGGTACTTTGTACATGTACATAAAATTACATGGGGAAAGTCATTAAACAGATTTCGTACCATTCTTTGGAAAACCAACAGGAAAATTTGAGAGAAAGTAAAAGTGCATTTTCAATGTATCCCTGTAAATCTATATCTTCGCACTGATCTTTATGAAATTTTGCACAAGTGACCTTCAAAACAATAGGAAGGGCACTGTCTACATAAAATTTCGGTCAGTGCATGGTGGAGAGTACTTATGGAATTCGCCAAAATCTACAGTTTTGCTACGATCTTGCAGAAGTTTTTTTTACACAACACCATATAATTAAAGATAATACTTTTGCCGTTGAAAATGTGCTTTGACATGACAATCAACAAGTCACGGGGGCAGTCTCTTGGGATTATTGGTATAGACTTGCAGACACCATGCTTCTCTCGTGGATAGTTGACTCGTTCCGTGAGCTCGTAAAACGTCCAGACCTAAATTACCGACACATAGTGTACGGTATGTTAATCAGACATTGACGAACGAACTTTCAAATGATCAGCCAAAGAGGAAAGAACTTTCAAATGTATCGGATAAGGGCAGCGCGTTCGTCACGCAGTATCTGCCGTCACGGGCTGATGCTTGACTAAGGTTCCCGGCGCGGCGCGGCGACAGACAGCAGGCAGATCGGGACTTCCTCGGCCGGTCGGCGCCGGCTGCGGGACTCCCCCGCCGCGCCGCCTCGGGACGCGATTAGCGCACCTGCCGAGTGGCGGCGTGATTTCCCCAGGGCAGCGCAGTCGTCTTTGTCCCGCCGACGCAGCAGCCGATACTGCAGCAGGCTGCGAAATACGGCGTCGCGCCGCGGATTACTCGCCTCGGGGAATGAGTCGATTTCCGCGCCGCGCCGCGGGGAGCGCTGCTGTCGCGCGCGCGCCGCTGCCTCTCTGGACGGGAATTCCCCGCCCGTCAGCGCGCCGCGACTGCCATTTGTCGGCGTGTTTTTCTGCGTCTGACACGTCTTGGAGGCACGGCGGCGTGCGAAACGGAAAGTCAGACAGCGAAAGGATTGTCGCTCTCTTATTGACTTCGAAATAACTCAGTCCCTAACTGAGTAAAGCTTTCTCCAAACTCTGTATGCACTGAAAGAGCCGTATACTTTAGGCAGCGTCCTACGTGAGCGACAAAAGCGAACGACAACGCGCGACATCCAGAGCTACGCGAGAATGCAGCGACATTCGGTGACAAGGCCGGGCGTCCTACGTGAGCGCAACAGCTTTTCGCTACAAGATGGCCGCTAGAACCGATCAGCTGTTTCTAAAATTGGCCACCCATAAACCGTACAATAACGAAAGCTCCAGACTAAGGCAATAAAGTTTCATTTTCTTTAGGAAATAAGGCATAAAAAGAGTGATGTGCATTACATTAACAAAGTGAGGAATGTTCGTGGACTGTTTCATTTGTAACTTCAAATACGAAAACAGACTATGAAGATCACTAGCTAAATTCTTCGAAAATATAACCACGAGTATAGACACTTTCGACTAGGTCATCAACGTGTTTTTGTGACTACAAACCATCAACAATTGAATAAGTACGTAATAAGTCTTAATGGAAGACGAGTGTAAATCAATTAATTCTTGTAAATAGTCTGTGTAGCGTAAGGGCAGCGACTTGGGCCACCAAGTTGTAATTTTTTGCGGTCGCTCGTTAACTTCCCGTTTCATCTTACATTTTAATTCCTGCAACTATAACCCTTTCACCTGTTATTTGTGCAAAGTTTTATGTGTTATCTTTAAAAAGCACCACAATTTATTTTTTAAAGTTTTTACCAATATAGTTCATCTACATTGCAAACACACGTATCGCACTGTAGACCTATAAAACACATTATATTCCGACTGAAACATTATCCCATGACATTTTACTCAGAAACGTAATTTAAACGCCTCTCGTTTGACATCCCAGTTATCTCTCTCTCTCTCTCTCTCTCTCTCTCTCTCTCTCTCTCTCTCTCTCTCTCTCTCTCTCTCTCTCTGGAGTAAGTTTTGTTGTTACTGCAAAATGCAGAAATGCGAGTAATTGTTCAAACCACATTCATCGTGGTGTAAATGTAACTACCACTCGGCAACATTCTGGAATGCAACAGAATTATTTGATCAGCCGGCTTGGTCACAGTAGTGTATGACTCAGCGACTGCTTTCTGTTACTTACAGTCCCTAATATTGTCTTGATACTCTTGTAGCTACTGGAGGATTACGAAACCGCCTCTTGTAAAATTAATCTCCAAATTGCAAAACGCTGTGTTTGTACCAGCCATACGAGTAGAGAAACATTTCTTTGACCATCTGCATGACCTAGGTCGTGAATTACCTTTCCCTACCTTTCCTATTCCTTTTTTCTTTTATCTCCTTTCTCTCCACCTGAAGAAGGAACACAGTTCCGAAAGCTCGTTATTTTCCTCCTTTTTTTCTGAGTGTAACTATCGTCAGTACAACAAAAAGGTAAGTACTGGCCAGCCAATCTATCTCTTTTGATTAATAATTTATCATCTCTTTGGAGAATTTCCCTATAATCGGAACATTTCTTTGCATTGTTTGATGTTGTTTGTAGTAGCAAGTGGGCACGAAATCAATCTTTTCTATTGCACGAGATTATACTGGAATCCGTAGCGGCTGAAAAATTCAAAGAGGATCCAGAGGAGAGCAGTGTGCTGTTTCGGCTCCTTTCCATCTGCTATCCCCTGTTAGTGCCAGTTCTCCCCATCTGTCTTCACCAACATCGATACCGTTCCGCTCGCAATCTATGATCATGGCCTGGTCAGAAAGGAAGCACGTGTTGTTACTTCCGGGTAGCAGTTGTGCTAAACGACAGAAGCGCCCGGGTAGCTATGGCTGTAGTAGATTAGGCCGCATTCGTGACTAACCTGCCGCAACAGCAGTTAACTTTACAATTTTACAACTTTAGCGGTTCATCTGCTCTGCGGGATTGAATTACTTGCTTCACCCAGTGACGGCATTTTTTAAATCATTTTGGCTGCTAAGCACTTCAGAGGCATCATCGTAATGCAGTTGGATTATTGACGGAACCAAACGTATCCGACTGGAATGTTCAGAGTGCCTGTTAGTGTTTATTCTTCCAAAATTGGCTTGTATACTTTTGTCTGGTCTGTATCCACTGACACGAGTTTTGGCAGGTATTCTCTAATGTAACTATGGCTATCATTCTTGTTTTCCTTTTATCTACTAGCCTAAGGTGGTTTGAAGTTTATTTTTTCTGGTCCGTATCAGAAGGTATCAGTTTTCGAAATGTTGTCTCTGCTGTCATAATAGGTTTGTTATGCGTCATTCACATTTGTAGTCGTCTCCTGATATGTCCACATGCTATCTCTTCAAATAACAAGTTCATAACGCGGCTTCAGACCACCCAGCGTCACAACCTTTCACCACCACGTCCAAGTTTCGAGTGCTTTCCGAAGCGTTTGAAAAGCTCCCTGCTCGTAAAACTGTACCCTTCCGCGCATCCTAAACCTCATCTTTAAAATTCAATTTTCCTTCCTAAATTTTTTGCAAGAAAAATTAAGTTATATGAAACACTTGTTTGGAATTTATTTTCGTTAGAATCAAATATTAGCATTTTGTAAGCCTCTGATAGTCAATATCCATTCATAGAGAAGTCTTAATGTTGCACGTTACTTGACTGTCAATGTGAACTAATGAAAGATTCCCCAAAATAGTGTTTGTTGAAAATCGTAGCTTCACCTCTCGTAATAAAACATAAAAATATAAGTATTCGAGATTATGGTGTAATAGTAATATTATAAAAATCTATGTCTTCCTTATATAATTTTAAGCCTTTAGATACAATTTCAAACTTCCGCTTCGAAGCTGCCTCAGAAACAAAGTAAGAAAAATCAGTATACGTGAAACAAATACCGGCATATCCTAATTCAGAGTGTTGCTAACGGTTACCTACAGCTACTTAAGATAGTAGATAAAACTTTTTTTTTTTACTTTATCAGACCACGTCATCACATAGTCTTAGGTGGAACGCCCGTAGCGTTCTCTACTATGAACACCCGTAGAGTTCTTTTGCTTCTACAGTGAAATTTCACGAACTGGAAGTTACTGTCTTTCTTGTAGGCACCTCTCCATAGAGGACATGGAAAGCGTCTTTCGGCGCCGTGTCGCCGTCGTATCGCACTAGCACAGGCCGCTTAATAAACGAGTGCACCTGAAAGCCGGTGCGCGAGCTAATGGCACTAGCGATTTGCTGATGTACCACACGAAACATCGGAAAGCTGTCACCTGCTTTACTCATGACTGTTGCTGCGTGAAATCCGCACAACAGTTAAAGCTCCTACTTAATTGAGATCACTTGACACCAGTTATATAACTAGGCGACGGCTTTTTTTATGCAGTTTATGAGTACACAGCTACACATTTCTGAACGGTCAAACAATGCATGTCTTTTAAATTTACCACCTCAGTGAAAATTTTGGTGCGTTTTTCGGATAATATTTTATGGTAAATCCGTGGTCAGACAGGAAATATGCAAAATAATTTTATACAAAATTAGGTTAATACGTAACAATACGTGGAAAGAGTACATAGAGCAACTCTACAAAGGAAATGAACTTAGAGACAATGTTGTAGGAAGGGAAGAGGAAGTAGATCAAGATGAAATAGGAGATAGTATACTGAGAGATGAATTTGACAGAGCCCTGAAAGATCTAGGTCGAAACAAGACCCCAGGAGTAGATGATATTCCCTCAGAGCTACTGAAGTCTCTGGGAGAGCCAGCCATGACAAAACTATTTGAACTGGTGTGTAGGATGTATGAGACAGGCGAAATACCCTCAGACTTTCAGAAAAATGTAATAATCCCCATTCCAAAGAAATCAGGCGCAGACAGGTGTGAAAATTACAGAACCATCAGTTTGATAAGTCATGGTTGCAAAATTTTAACGCTAATTATCTACAGGAGAATGGAAAATCTGGTAGAAGCTGACCTCGGGGAAGATCAGTTTGGATTCAGGAGGAACGTAGGAACTCGGGAGGCAATACTCACTTTACGTCTTATCTTAGAAGATAGATTAAGGAAAGGCAGACCTACGTTTTTAGCTTTTGTAGATTTAGAGAAAGCTTTTGACAATGTTGACTGGAGTACACTCTTTCAAATTCTGAATTCAGCAGGGGTAAAATACAGGGAAAGGAGAGTTATTTACAACTTGTACAACAGCCAGACTGCAGTTATTAGACTCGAAAGGCATGAAAGGGAAGCATCAGTTGGGAAGGGAGTAAGACAGGGTTGTAGACTTTCTCCGATGCTATTCAGTTTGTACATCGAGCAGGCGGTGAAGGAAAGCAAGGAAAAATTTGGAATAGGGATTAAAGTTCAGGGGGAAGAAATAAAAACCTTGCGTTTTGCTGATGACATTGTAATTCTGTCAGAGACGGCAAAGGACCTGGAAGAGCAGTTGAAGGGAATGGACAGTGTGTTGAAGAGAGCGTATAAAATGAACATTAACAAGAGCAAAACAAAAATAATGGAATGCGGTCTTAGAAAATCAGGCGATGCTGAAGGAATTAGATTAGGTAACGAAACCATAAAGGTGGTAGATGAGTTTTGTTACTTGGGTAGTAAAATAACATGCGATGGTCGCAGTACAAAGGATATAAAGTGCAGAATGGCAATGGGAAGAAAATCATTTTTGAAAAAGAGAAATTTGCTAACATCGAATATTAATCTAAGTGTAAGCAAGTATTTTCTGAAGGCATTTGTGTGGAGTGTTGCCTTGTATGGGAGTGAAACATGGACGATAAGCATTGTAGACCGGAAGAGGATAGAGGCTTTTGAAATGTGGTGCTACAGAAGAATGCTGAAGATTAGGTGGGTAGATCGCATAACTAATGAAGAGGTACTGAACAGAATTGGTGAGAAAAGGAATTTTTGGCATACCCTGACTAAAAGAAGGGATCGCTTGGTAGGACACATTCTTAGACATCCAGGAATCGTAAATTTAGGAAGTGTGTGGGGTAAAAATCGCAGAGGGAGACCAAGAGACGCGTATAGTAAGCAGATTCAAGTGGATGTGGGTTGTTGTTCTTATGAGGAGATGAAAAGGCTTGCTCAGGATAGAGTAGGGTGGAGAGCTGCATCAAACCAGTCTCCGGACTGAAGACCATAACAACAACAACAACAACGTAACAAAACGGCAAAGAGAAAAATGGCTTTGGTTCCATTTCATGCTGACGCAAGGTGCAGCAATGTTTTGGGAATTCTTTGAAAGAATGCAGCCACGGCTACGAACAGGATTTCTGATTATTCAGCTGTGCTTCACCACGGGTTGCTGTGGCATGTTACATATTGAATGGAAACGAACGAAAAGAGATAGCGCACATTTATAATATGTGCGATTTCACAATATTTTGTGAATGGAAACTGGATAAACTTTCTACACTTCCTATTCTCCTCCTGTCCCTACCACTGGCTCTGCTGCTCACTATATTCCTTTCTCTTTGTCGATATCCCCATCCTTCCTCACTCCGCCTTTCTCATCGTTTCTCTCTCATTGTCCATACACCCCTTCCCCATGTTTCTGTGCATCTGCTGCCCCCCATCTACTTGTCCATCTCCTATCCCCCTCCCAAACTCTATGTCCATCTGATGCTCCTTCTCTTTCATTCTATGCATCTCTGCCTTGTACTTCCTCCTGTCAATCTCCTTATCACTGTCTCTCTCTCATCGTTTCCCTCTCTATCTACGCCAATTACTCCTCCTATGTCTTCTATCACAAATAGGAGAAGCAAGAGTTTTTATTTTTATTCTTTTAAGATCATGTTAAAAACTTTATATCTAACAAAGTTTTGACCTAGTCCTTTCAAATATTGACCCAACATTACACCGGAATACGACGATGTTTTTATATACATATTTTTCTTAAGTGCGGGTAAAAAATGAATTATTGTAAATTGTATAATAGGAAAACAATGAGAAGAAAAAACGCAAATGTTAAATATATATTGATTAAATTGATATATGAAATGATCATAAGGTCATGTCCTTTTGCATTATATTTACCCTAATATATTTCGGAAGAGATTTATTCAATTTTATATGTTGTTCTTTATTATCATAACATAAAAATTTGTGTACCTACTTACATTAGAATGTAACGTTGAGTCAAAATTTCAAAGCAATCCGGAGATGAGCGATAGTACACAAACGAACATTTACATATTTATAACGTTCAACACATATTTCGTATACAGCAAATATTACACATACAACAGATAAACGGTATTGCACAAAAACATTTACAGTTTTAATAATATATAGGACGCGTTTCCCTTGGTTGGGGAATCAAATCTATAGATATAGTCAACCAACAGTAATATTTTGTGTCTGGGCAGCATGAAGTTTTATATATCTCATCACACCAGTTTCAATATGCCCTGTTTGTAAAAGTCAGTTTCCGACTAACGGTATCTTCATTAGACCATACAGTTGAAAGAACTGCGATGGAAGGTGCGGACTGTTGGGTTGATGATGGAAAACCTGTCGCCCTAATTTAGTCATTGTCTCACGAACAGTAACAGCATCATACGGGTTATCTTCACGTTACACGAAGAAGTTTGACAGAGTCTGCAGTAATACTGTGACGTTTGATACGAAACGCGAGACAGAACGTAACCAAAGATGTAATGTAGGCTGCTACATTTATTGGGGTCACATGTTCAGAAAAATCAACCTATAATCCACTACGAATATCCCAGAACACTTTGATAAGCGCTTCCCAGCACATCTCCTGATGGGAAACCAGTAGGTATCCAGTCCATTCAAGTCTACTTAATTCATAAGTAGTAAAGATTCGTTTCAGAATTAATGCCATTCTATGACGTAACTGGTAAGCGATCCAAGAGCGTCGTCATTCACTGGTCGTCGTGTTTGTCTTTCAGGTTTTTGGGAAGCCATGAAGCGAAAAACATTACGAAAATGCATCTTATCATGAACTTAAGAAGTAGATAGTTGCTGCGATGATGATCATAGTTGCATATACCAGTTGTGTTGCTGCCTCAGTGGATTCGACATTCTGCGGGTTTGTAGGTGTTGCACGGTCCGCTTGGAAGAATACACACCACTTGCAGACTTCTCTACGCTCCTCAGAGTCGTCCCCATTCATGCCACGCATTTCGCTGTCAATAGACTCTGTGTGTGGCTCTTGACCAACAAATATCGAACTCTTTACAAACTGACGACAGTAACGTGTCCACCATTTTATTTCTTCCACATGTCGCGCTTGAATCGCTAGAGTAGCACACAGAAACGAATCACGCTCTGTAGCGCAAACGTCAGAATTTTTCGTTATGAATTTTAGATATTCCATCATAAATACCACAGGAAAAAAGATTGTTCTGCGTTTTATTCCGATCCTTCAGCGTAACAACACCATTAAAAAACAAAAAAATTAGAGCTTCTACATTCCTCACTACACGAGACGAGACGCAGACTTAGATTATATTACGCTAACCGACAGCTAATCTTCTATGTGGGACGCAAAACTTCAGGAATTGCCGAGCTCAGCGTTTGTAATTAGTTCATGTTAAACCCGCAGGAATGCTAGTGGTGAACAGTGGAAAATGAAATTCATCGCGAAGCGTGCGTGGAATGTGGGTAATGTGATACAGATTCAATAATGCAGTGTAATAAAATTTAATAATTAGTATCAATGTCGCTCGTAGTAAGTGGTAGTTAATGCTAACACAATTACAAGAAGATTATTAAATCGTGTTACGAAATTATCAAATTGCAAATCGTTTCGTTGGCGTAGTCCGTATACCGTTCGATGATGACTGGGTGTGACCAAAATTGTAATACTACAGATATATCCCTTGTAATTGTTAACTGATCACTGACCGTCACATTCACGCGTGTTTCATAAATCAACTAATTGAACGGAGGTGCTGTAAAAATACTAAGAAATGAGTGTCGGAGTGCCAGTGAAATCGAGTGTAGTCTTGGTTAAGTGTATTGTGAAACGCGACCAATCGTTGACACAGCATTTTTGACAACTACGGACCAAGGGTAAGTTACTGAGGCAGTTTCCTGCAAGATTAAGTTACAATGCCTGGTAGAATTTTGTACGGAACATAATTGGTTGGTAACAAATACTTGGTTCAAGAATCATGAAAGAATGTTGTATACGTGGAAGAGACCAAGAGACCTCGGATGATAACAGATAGATTTTATAATAATGTAAGACACAGATTCCGGAGCATATCCTACTAGTTATGAACTCTAGAATGAAACTGAAGAAAGGTAGGAGTATAAGATGATAGGACGTGGATAAATTGAAGAAACCTACAGTTCTTGAGAATTTCGGATGGAGATTTAGGCAACAATTGACAAAAACGGTAGTAAATATTGCAGTAGAGGAGGAATGGGTAGTTTTAAGAGATGAAAATGTAACGGCAAGCAGAGCACCAAATGGGTAGAAAGGCAAACCCTACAAAAATCATTGGATATCACAGGACATACTAAGTTTAATTGATGACATTAAAAGCAGTAAATGAAGTAGGTAAAATGGAGTACAGGTGACTATGAAATTTCACAGGAAGTGCTGAATGGCTAAGTAGGAATAGCTAGAAGCGAAATGCAAGTCTATAGAAGAATGTATAACTAGGGAAAAATTAATACCGTCTACAGGAAAATAAAAGAGACATTTGGAGACAGCAAAAATATTTCTTTGACTATCAAAAACACAGAAAGAAATACCAGTAATGAGTAAAATAGGGATATCGGAAAGATGGGAAAAGTACATCGAGGGGTTCTACAAAGGAAATCAACTCTTAGAAAATATTGTAGTAAGGGAAGTAGATAAAGATGAAATAGGTGATAGCCTACTATATTGAGTAATGAATTTGAAGAGCACTAGAAACAAAGCCCCTGGAGTGGATGACACTTCCTCGGAGGTACTGACGTGTCTCGGAGAACCAGCCAAGACAAAATTATTTCACCTCGTAAGTAAGATGTGTGAGACAGGATAAATACCCTCAGACGTTAAGAAAAAAATAATAATCCCTAATCTAAAGAACGCAGGCGCAGACAGGTGGTAAATTTACAGATATATTACAACTTTGAACATGGCTTAGTAACAGCAACCGTAATCATATTTATTTTAAAGAAGTTTGTAATTTGTAGGTTCTAGTCCTAGGTTTTGTTGCCACTAGGGACAACTTCATCAGAAGAATAAAAACAGTTACATGAAACACATGACGTCAAAAATATTACGAGAAAGATTTCTTAAATCGATTACAATAAAAATTGACATTCTTGCCATACAAATAAAACCAGTATGGTGTGAAGCCCATATGGCCAGAATGCCAATTTTTATTGTAATCGACTTGAGCAATCCTGCTCGTAATACGAGGCGCGTCCAGAATGTAAGTTCCGTTTGGTAAAATGAAATTGTACACAGATACAGAAGAAATTTTTATTGCACAAAATTCTACAACTCTTAAACTACTTTTTCACATAACTGCCGAAATTTTGTAGGCACTTGTCATGGCGTGCCACAAGTTTTTGCATGCATCTTTCACAGAAGGTTGCCGCCTTTACATTCAACCATGTGGTAACAGCTCTTTATCATCGTTGAAGTGTTGACCACCAAGGACAGATTTTAGGTGTAAGAAGAGATGAAACTCGCTAGGAGAGAGGTCCGAACTGTATGAAGGGTGATCAAACACGTCCCACTGAAATTTCCGTAAGAATTGTTTGGTCACATTCGGTGTGTGAGGTGAGGCATTATCGTGAAAAAAAAAAATCCTTTGACAGTAATCCATTCCTTACACCTAAAATCTGTCCTTGGCGGATAACACTTCAACGATGATGACGAGCTGAAAGAATTTGTTACCACATGGTTCAATACACAGGCGGCAACATTGTATGAAAAAAGGCACACAAAACCTTGTGCCATGCTATGACAACTGCCTACAAAATTTTGAAAGCTATGTAGAAAAGTAGTTTAAGAGTTGTAGATTTTTGTACAATCAATATTATTTTCTGTATCTGTACCCGTTCGTTTTATATAACCAAACGGAACTTACTTTCTGGACGCACCTCGTATTTTTGACGTCATGTGTTTCATGTAACTGTTTTTATTCTTCTGATGAAGTCCTCCCTAGTGAAATGAAACCTAGGTCAAGCACCTGAAAATTATGCAACCGGTTGGCTGATATAGAAAATTGTTTAAAAACAATTAAAATAGCAGTTACATTAGTTTGATTAGTCATGGTTACAAAATTTTAACATGAATTATGTACAGAAAGTTGGAAAGTCTGATAGATGCTGACCTTCGGGATGATCAGTTCGGATGTAGGAACACGGACGGAAATACTCACCTTCCGACTTGTCTTACAAGATAGATTACGGAAAATGAAACCATCATTTCTAGCTTTCGTAGATTTGGAGAAGGCTTTTGACAATGTTGATTGGAAAACACAGTTTCAAATTATGTAGTCAGCAAGGGTAAAATATATTAAACGGAATGTTGTTTACAACTTGTACATTAACCAAAAAGCAGTTATAAGAATTACAAGGCACGAAAGGGACTCAGTTGTTGGGAAGGGAGTACGACAGGTTTGTAGCCTTTCTCAAATCTACGTTTGTTTCAGTTTTTATGAGGAGATGAAGAGGCTTGCTCGGATTAGAGTAGGGTGGAGAGCTTCATCATACCAGTCTCAGGACTGAAGGTTACGACAAGACAACTTTGACCTCTGAGAGGGAGCTTACACACTGCTTGGTATTTGTAAGAAATAAATAAACAAAAATAACGGTGAGGGGCCTGTCCAGTTGTAGTGATACGGGGCCCCTGTCGCAACTCGACAACACTCTGACATCCGAACCGTACTTAGGCATCCCAGCTACTCTCCGCATCCATTAATATCCATTGTGTATTACGACGGACGTGGACAATTCCATCAGGACAAAGTGACACCCCACACATCTAGAATTGCTACAGAGTGGCTCCAGGAACACTGTTATCAGCTTAAAAACCTAAGCTGCCAGCAAACTGTCCAGGTGTGAATATTGTTGAGCATATCTGGGAAGCCTTGGAACGTGCTGTGCAGAACATATCCCCACCCACCGTAATCTTACGGATTTTTTTCCAGCCCGGCAGGATACATGGTGTTCATTCCATTGAGACATCATTTGAGCCGCTACCACGTATTCACAGGTGTGTTAGTGTTTGTATGAGCATATCTCTCTCTCTCTCTCACTCTCTCTCTCTCTCTCTCTCTCTCTCTCTCTCTCTCTCTCTCTCTCTCTCTCTTTGTGTGTGTGTATGTGTGTGTGAAGCAGGCGAGTGTCCCTCTCAGTGGAGATTCCATCGCACTCTAAATCTAGTGGCTTTTGGTGAAATACTGCGAGGACTTAGTGATATTGGGTAAGGGCACTATGTCAGTAGTGTGTACAGAAGTTCAAGTTTAGAGTCTGACAGGAGACGTGTAAAGAGTCGTCCGTAGAGGTGTGGCGAGCATAGTGGGGAGGGGGGTGATGAAGTGGACAGCGCAGGTGATTAATTAGCGTTGTACTCAGTTTCACACGCCTGTCTGAAAAACCTTTTTTATTTTAATTTTTTGGCACGGTTGTATTTCAGTTTTTCGCGTTTTTCGCGCGTTTGTTGATTGACGTAACTGATTAATACAGTGATGCTAAATTTGTATAGTAGTCTGATGTGGTATTTTGTGCCAACTTTATTAATGTCAATGGCTTCAATTCGCAGCCCGCACAGTCTGTGACCTGTCGCTAACAGACCTTAAGACTCAAGCGCAGTCGTACACATTCATAGTCTGTTAGCATATACACAGCGTCACGTTAAACTGCGGAAATACAAACTGTTCCATGTCAAGTCAACATGAACGCATAAACGGCCATTGTCAATCAAAGTAGTATAGAGCAGTACATGTTGGCACTAAATGTTTACACATCTACATCGTTGATCAAGCAGAGGAAAATACTACTTCGGTTGAATCCCATTTCTCTTGAATTGTTAATCGTTGTTCTGGAAGGAATCCAGCTTAGGAACAGAAAGTTTATTGATTTTACCGTCTCGATTCTGTCGCGAATTGCGTGAGAGAAGAGACAATATTTTGCATCACCGGTATTAACAGGAAATTTCTCTGATACAGAATGTATTACCTCTAACACGTAGCACAGCAATAGAAGGAACATTTCAAGCGATGATACTTTGTGTGCTGAACGGACTTGTAGCAGAGAACATTCCTCTTCTGAGTTTTCACTGGTACACCGACGTATTCAGAGTCAACGTGACGACTACTCCTCGGGAATACCTATAGTAACTTAACTGCAACACGTCAATTGTAGAACCACTATGTTTCCTTACTCTGTGTCATGAAATCTGATTTTAGATTCAGCGCCAGTTTTTGACCAACTATAACTACTCAAAGGCAGTGTTTTCGTTCCATCTTTAACAACTTCAATGTGTCCTTCGTCCCATTTATGAATATAAAGTCACATATACTTCCAATAAGGTCTACCTATGCCCCAAACGAAAAAACTTCATGCAGTTTGCTACTTACTTTTTGGCTATGGTGTCCCAACAGAAAAGCATCATCCAATATAAGAATCGAGATTAATGTGATGTTACCTGCCGGTACTGTTACACGTTCCATTAAGAGCGAGAAATCATAGGTACGTCGTATACATACAACCAAATTCTTGGTTGCAGTTTACAGTTCACAATTTCGGCTTTAGGTAGAGTGAGCTGGCTTTTCTCTCCCTGGAATTTCTGCGTACGAACGCTTAATAGTCCCATATTTTGCTATATTCTATACAAGGCAAGGCATGACAGATATTGTTTTGCGTGATACGACCAATGGGACAGTATTAGTAGCGAATCACTAGCACTATTTTTCAAAGTTGTGGGTAATCTTATGGACATCAGTGGTATAATATACCATCAAAACGATATTCTGGAACACGGTCGACACCTTTTGTACGCCATTTTTTTTTTTTTTTTTTTTTTTTTTTTTTTTTTTTTTACAAATCGTGTAACAGATAGGCGGTTTCAAATGTTATAAATGATGCCAATATCTGTAGAGTAATGCGACGAGTAAAGTGAGAATCTGTTTTCTTGTTTTTCAGATAATGAAGTTTAAATATTCCAACACATGCACATGCACATGCATACTCTTGTAAATTGGTAACAATTAGCAACTTCCAACTTCTTCACATATGGTTTCATATTTTTGCGAAACTTTCTTTCGCTAACACCCCATGTAATCCACGAAGACGATAAAATTTGGAACTTTCGTAGTTCGCGCTGTTCATGCAAACAGTTCTCAGCATCAAACTTGAATTTGTTTTATCTATTAATTTTCAACTAATAAAATGCATCACAAAAAGTGGAAGAAACCTATCTTACATCCACATATAAAAAAAAAAGCGTTACGTCACCTTTGTTCCAAGGTCTCCTGAAAACTGTCGTTGAATGTGTACTCCGCTTGTACTGACTATAGTTCTGTCATGCCTAGAACGCCAATCCCTAACTATGATAGTGTCTGAATTATGAGTGTCAGGAGAGCCTGTCCTCAAGTGAAATTTCCGGACTTCTCTGAACTAACCCGGTGTTCTGACGTGGAGGAGGTACAGAGGTACTGGGAATTCCTTTGACTTGCCTCGCTCTGACCGCCCAAGTGCTACCAAGGCAGCCGTTGACCGTTACTCACAGATTTACGTTCAGAGGAACCATGATAAAACGCCAACATACTGAAAAATAATATTCGCGCAGCCAGCGTACGACGTGTTTCGATATGCAATTTCACTTCAACGTCCATGGCAAGGTCCACCATTGACACCAGTATACTATTCAGTGCGATACAAATGGGACCAATATTATCTAGAATGGACTTTGTCGTTCTTTTCGCAGATGACATTCGCATTTTTCATCAACTAGACAATGGTCGGAGGTGTTTTTGACGCAGCCAGGTACGCCTGAACGACTTAAGCCTCACAGTCGAGAGAGTGTATTGTAGTATGGGAGCTGTTTCCTGATACCTTGAAGTGGCATTATCTGCGACCACCGTACACCACAGGTGGTCATAGAAAGCTATCACACCTATAAACGGTACCGGGGGAGATTCTCCGACGTATGGTGCATCCATAAGGGCTGCAATTTATCTTAATGGGTGAAGATTATCGTGCTTATCGTATACATCTTGTGAAATCGTTCTTTTATTATAACAATATAAAGCCCAGCGCTATCTTCAGACATTATATTAACGAACAAGCTTGCAATTAATTGAAAAGGATTGTTTGTGGACGAGACTACCAACCAATTACTCTGCGAGTTCTACGACTCTACGACGACTCACCGCTGCGGAGTTTGACAATCCGGACCAACAGTCGCTTGATGATCTAGTGGACTGTATGCCATGACAAGTACAGCCGCGCTTCAGTTCAACATATTACTTGGTAAATGCGAGAAGTGGTGTATGCCGCATTCTAGAATAGAGTTTCAGAACTTATTGTTATTTTCGTACGGTTCGTCAATTTGTATATTTTATGAGCTATAAGGAAAACTGCAATTAGTTTCGAATATCACTATATCATTTTTACGCAAAGGGCCATGAACGAGTAGAATCGTGATGAGGCCACAATTTTTATTATCTGTGTATATCAATAAATTATCCTAGAAAATTACATCTGTATGGGCCACAATCTGATAAAATTGGCGACCTGCAAACCATAAATCGCGCGGTTTGTATTTACCATGAGTTTATATTTTACAAAAGGAATGCACATAGAACTTTGGATCTACCTGCTAAATTATGTAATGCTACGATACGTTGTTACGATACACGTTAGAGGTATCTGGTTCAAATAACAATGTTCTTCGCACAAACATATCTATTGACCAGATTGGAGTTATCCAACACTGCAGAATTCACGGCCTGCAAGGACAGTTAAAGCCGAGTTACAGAAAAGGCTACCACAGTTTAACGTACAATTTACCAGTATGGTTGATGGCGGATGGCTATATGGCTGCACAGGTTTTGATGGTGTGATTGTAGCTGCTGACTGGTAGGGATAGAGCCATGATTGTAGCTGCTGACTGGTAGGGATAGAGCCATGAATAATGAACAGTATTCGCGACAACCTCTGTTTATGATGTACAAATGGTAAGCTGGCCATCCTACATTATAATTCAATATGCGGTATTCATAGGTCAAGTGCAATTCGAACAGATGAACAAATAACATGTATTTATAATAGGCGAGCTTCCAGCCCCAGGCACGTGGCAATGTCAAGTAGTCACACAGTGTGGATGATGAAAACATGGCTCCTGTCAATTAAATGGCAATATAGAAAGTGTATACATGCTGGGATAATGCAATATCTGATTTAGTATTTCCCCTGCATTCAAAACAGTGATTTAAAAGCAGATGGTAAGGCATGCAAAATTGTTTTAGAAATAATTAAAAAAAAATTAAATCGGGTGAAGAAGTTTTAATAAAAGTGTTCACCTCAAAGAGGGCCATCCCCTGGACAATCGCGGGGGTCGGAAGGGGGAGGGATGATTCTGAAATCTCATACAGAAACCCTTATTTTTATTGCAGATTTGGCTTCTCAATGGAAGAATTTGTAACTTTTTTATGAAACCTTTTTTCTGTTCATGCAGTGATAAACAAACAAACAAAAAATCGAAAAACAGTAATATCTGGAACAAACAGACATCGGACTCTTTTCTCTAGGTGTAACACTCCCGCTTGCAGCAAACAGTTGGACAAGACTGCGAAAAGTCTTTGCAAACGGAACATTCCTATCGTGGGACAGATTTTCATAGCCTGGACATGGTTCTTCAACATTTCTATGAACCTCAAAGTCGAGAAAATGATGTCTACTCTCTCGGCAACCGTTAAGTTTGTGTAACAATTGCATAAAGATGTGTACATTCCCAATCGTTGAACTACAATGAACTATCTGGCAGTAGAGTGAGAGCTTGATCACTATCGTTCATTCGATTGTGGGAGGTGTCAAATGATAGAAATATCAAAAATATCAAATATTGTTTTTGATTCCCCTAACGTGAAGCGTATTTGTTTGAGATATTACCGCTTTTCATCAGTTTCCATCTCATATTTACTTTGACGAATTATAGAGCCACCTGATCATGAAACGAAAAAAAAAAAAAAAGTTCATACAAAATTAACATTTTTTCCTTTTTTAGAAGAATCCAAATGTACAGAAAAATCAGGGGTTCGTATTTAATATTTCATTGTCAGGCCCCAACTACCCCCAGTCGTGGTGCAGAGAGTTCGAGCCACCCTTTATACTCCCCTCGTCGTATATATGCTCGGAAATACTCTCTACTGTGTATTCAAAAATTGCATCATCATCATCAGGGTAACATGGGTATCAAAGATGGGACCCATTAATGATGTCAATAGTGAAGTCGAAGGTACGCTGTTGTCATGGCCACATAGAATACAATATGGGTGCTTAAGCAGTATGGTAAGGATACAAAGTGATGCAAGTTTTCGGCATCGTAACGATCAAGTCGACATCAAGAACTAATACTTTGGAGACGTCATGTTACGTAGGTCGCCGTAATTTCCATGTAGTGGTCTGTAATAAGCGTTACACAAAAAATGGTAAATGTAGAGAATAGTTGTTAAACTGTTACATATTGCCTTCGAGTGATGCAAGAATAATCACCGTGGTGTTAAGTTATGGTGGTGACATATTGCGAAGGCACTATAGTGACGATATATGACAGCATGAAATCAGAGAATTTGAAGATAGAGGCGGAGGGTAAAAGATCTTCCAAGAATTTCGAGAGGCCATTTTGATGGAATGGAATACTAGAACAGTCCATAAAAGTTTCATGACGTTTCGTTGAAGAAATCAAACAAAAAGGGAAAACTAGTGGTAAGAGCAATAACAAACGTTACCAGTAAACTTTTTGTTTCAAAAAACAATTAAAACCGAAGATGACATATTAGAAAAAGCAATATCCCTGATTTCAAATAATATTCTGAATTATATCAAACTACGTTTGATCTCGAAATTCTGTAAGTTCGTCACTAGGAAGTGATGTTTTGTGTTTACGCTAGATATATGACGCAGATTTTTGTAAGGCAGCTAAGAGAAATCCTTTGTCTCATTTCCATGTTGCCTTCTATATCATTTTCTGAATGATTAACATTTGCTTTCCAAATTGTCAAAATTCTGATCTTTTACGTGATGTATCCCCCATATGATCTTTAAATCTTGAATAAAACTTTCACTCTGCGGTGTGCGCTGTTATGAATCTTCCGGGAAGATTAAAATTGTGTGCCGCATCCGAATTCCTACCTGGGAACTTTGCCTTTCGCGGGAAAGAGCTCTACCGTCTGAGCTATCCAGGCACGCTTCAGGGTCCGTTCGCCTCCCACTTTCCCATCTTCACAGATATTCTTCTGCGGACCTTGCAAAGGTATCACTCTTCGAAGAATGGATATGATGGAGACATGGCTTAGCCACAGCCTATTCTTTTGCAACGCCTATTGTTCATAACGTTATATCTCCTAAACAATCAGTCGTATGTGATTCTTACTCGCACAACAATTGTTACTCCACGCTAACGAATTTGCTTGAAATTCGTTCAGTGGTTTGGGGTAACTGTGCTGTAATATCTCGTCATGGAGCAGTTTTTCACGCATCTCACTCTTTATGACGTCATAATTCCTTAACTGTGTGGTGTTCGTAATACTTACACATACGGCGAACGTCCTCATGATTTGAATGTTAAGTGTGCAAAATTTCATAAAGTTTGGAACAAAAATGTAAATTTCTATGCAGTACGTATACACAAACACACATACACACAGACACTTTATTTTTATACATTAAGATTATATTGTGTCCTTCTATTATATTCTCTTCTTCTATTACATTTCACTGTTAGCCATAGAGTTCGTCTTGTGAACCTGTAGTAATTAATGACTATGCTTATTCCATTTCTTCCATTCTTAACTACTGAATGTATAATGCTAATCACTTAAGTACATCAGCATTAGCACCATCTGCTACAAATTGCTTTATGTTTTGGTAAATACAGAACACTCTGTGACCTCCTTGAACACATTTGTAGATGCTGAAACTTGCATTACAATTACTGTCTGTTATTGCTGCTGTCATGATATTCTTCGAAAATTCTTACATCTTTAATTATATTTGGGTCCCAACAAACTAAACTTATTATTGAGCATAACTGTTATTTTTATTTTTCAAGTCATCTTATGATGGCAGTACTAGAAACAGACCCGCACGGATAGCGGCATGATTGAATCGTAGCTTTCCGGGTCTAGGAGGCGTACCCCCGGCTGAATTCCGCACAGTGAATTGATGAACTGTATCGGTGGGCTGGCCAGATTGTGATGAGTTTCTGGGAAAGATATCCATCGCTTTACACGATAGCGAGGTTGTTACCCTGTTGAACCTTGGTTACACTATATCAGCCACTGCTGCGCAATTGTAGACGTTCGCACACTCCGAGATTTACTCTGCACGCAGATATTTTCGGTAGAGGTCTGAGGACTGTCTTAAGAGAGGTCTACCACAGAAGAAACCGTCCCATTGATTCAAGTATTCTACGACACCAATTTTTTAAATATTCAGAATTTATAACTTGAAAGAAATGACTGTGTAGGAAGTTACATTTTAAACAGAGGTCCTGTTTCATTAAACCCGAATTTGGATGGCGAATATTGCGATAAAATTTCTTAAACGTGTACAAAAAGGTATTTTATCAAAAAGTAAAGCTTGTACTTCCTTTGTAATCTGGGCTCTTTGCACTTCATTATCATTCGGGTTCCAAAAGTTGTATTTATTGCAAGTTCAGCACACGCGAAGTCAAAACTGTGCATGTACGATAAATGAGATAATGTAGTTTCTCGAGGTGTAACGATTTTGGAAAAGGAAGTCCTCCTAGAAAATTGGCTAGATATTATCAGGAGAGCAACCTACAGTAATGGTTTTGGTATTATTTTCTCTGCAGAGTTCTACTACCTTGCTGTTAAATGACTGTAGAGTTTTCCTTACTCATACGGATCAATCAATTCATCGAATTATTTGCTCTTTTGTTGAGACTCATATTTTTCTTATTTTCAACGCATTATTTGAATTGTCATGTTGTGAAAACAACCTAAAGGTAGATTTCACGACATGAAGGGAGTAATTGCTCATACTCAGTCTCGGATTCAAAATAGATATATTATTGGGTATCTGCTACATTCTGGTACAAGATACCTTTTTCTTTAGACAAAATCTAGTGGACGTAATTATCATTTACGGCCATACCCTACATCGAACATAATTCTGAATACTTATAAACTGAAGATCCAAATAAACTGCGTAATAAAGTGCATGGCTCTTTCGAGCACGCTGAAGTGTCGTAACCGCATGGATTTGAATAAAGTCTGTTAGTGCTGGAGGGAATTAACAACATGCATCCTGCAAGGTTGTCCGTAAATCCGAAAGATTAAGCTGGGTGGCGATCTATTCCGAGCAGCACGTTGCAAGTCGGCCCAAATGTGCTCAATAATGTTCATGTTCAAAGTTTCAAATATTTGTAGAGCTTATGGGACTTAAGTACGGGGTCATCAGTCCCTAAGCTTACAAACTACTTATGAACAAGCTTATACTAAAGACGGCACAAACATCCATGCCAGAGGGGGGATTCGAACCCCCGACCACAGCGGCCGTGCAGACCGTGACTGGCACAACGCCCAGACCACTCGGCCCCCGCGGCCGGCTTCATGTTCATGTTAATGTCTGGGGAGTTTGGTGGTAAGTGCAGGTGTTCAAACTAAGAAGAGTGTTCTGGCGCCACCTTGTAGCTATCCTGGTCATTTGAGGTGTCGCATTTTTCTGCCATATTTGCCCAAGTTTGTCGAAATGCACAATAGTCTCGATCGATGAAGATGATGAGCTGCGGTATGTACGTATGAGTCACATGTCAAATACGTATCTAGATGTGTTAAGGGTCCTATATCACTCTAAAGGTGGGATTCCTATGCCGCGTTTGACGCATGCGACTGCCGCGGTGCGTCTGACGTAGTGCGGCTGACGCATGGCTGGCGATTCCTATGGAGCGGCAGCCGCACAGTGCTTAGGTGTGCTGCGTCTGTGCCGAAAGGATGAGTGAGCGCCATTTGTTGTTTTATCTGATGTTAATAGACAAAGAAATTCAGCTTCATCTATGCGAGGGAAATGCTGAAACACATCCGTTTCACCTCGAAAGAACCGAGGAAGGCATGTTCGAAGTTTTTCCCCTGCACTGACAGGCTCAGTGTATTACAACTACAGACATTTTTTTCTCTACCGTCCTCCTTGCTGTGGTTGACTCCAACTACAAATTCATTTTCATTCACGTCAGGTCATATGGGAAAGAAAGAGGCAGTGGAATTTTTATAAAAGTAATATCGGAAAGCTGTTTTCAAGTGGTAAGATGTTTCCTCCTCTTACTAAGCTGTCTTATTCGGACATAGTAGTGCCACATGCTTTTGTAGGCGACGAGGCATTTCGATTACATCCAAACATGATGAAACCTTTCTCTCGTCGAGTTGCTAGTACTGACAAGAAAAAAAATAAAAAATGGAAAGCTTTGTTAACTACCGTATTTCACGAGGTCATAAGTTTCTGAAAATGCCTTCGCTCTGTTGAGTATTTCGCATATTTTATTCGCCGATCAGTCTGAACCCAGAAACGACTGGTAATTTACTTAGAGATGCATTCTTACAGAAAAATAACGAGCCTCATTTTGAATTAAACAGAAGTGAAAATTTTGGGCTATTAGCAAGGTGTGGCGGTTATGCTCATGGTGGTGAATTTTCTGTGCGAGATTCATTTACAGAATACTTAACAGCCGTGTAGGTGCAGGGATAAAACTGTGGCAAAGTGATCACGTTAACATAACTCAGTAGGCTTCGAACTCCCTAGCGTTACTGAATAAAAATTTGTATGCACATTGTAATAAATTGAACTTTTACAAAACATCAGTGTTTGGTATTCATTTGGCGTACACTTCATTATTATGATAATAACAACCGAATATTATGTGGGACAATGCTACATATTCTTGTTTATTGCAATATGCATTATTTGACACAACTAAGCAATAAACATTATGAATATAGTATAGTATATAGTACTTGTCTTACTAGTTATTTACAGAAATTCCGCTATCCCTCTCCAAGCATTACCCTTCACAAAAAATGTTCAAATGTTTGTAGAACTTATGGGACTTAACTACAGGGTCATCAGTCCCTAAGCTTACAACCTACTTATGAACTAGCTAAGACTAAGGACGGCACAAATATCCATGCCCGAGGGTGGATTCGAACCCCCGACCGTAATGGCCGTGCAGACCGTGACTGGAGCGTCTCAGTCCCTTCGGCCACCGCGGCCGGGTACCCTTCACAGTTTGGTCCTTGTATACTGGTAACGATACATCGTAGATACAAGCAAATTTACAAACCATTTTTACCAGTTTCTCACCTTCTACCACCGTGAACAGTACTGTTCCCTGGGACACGCTGTCGCGTTCTGCTCTGCGGCTGCGTCTAGACTGCTACCAGACCGGCTGGGCCGCAGCCGCACGCGGCCGTATCGTCAGCTGCATGCGGCTGACGCAGCGTGGGACACGGTCCCGCTTAATACCGTCTCTAGCAGTGCAGTGCGGCAGACGCACAACGGCAGCCGCATGCGTCTGACGCTGCATATGAATCCCACCTTACTGAATACGCCGTACACCATTACAGAGCATCGATCAGCGTGAACAGTGCCCTACTGACATGCAGGTTCCTACGTTCATTCGGTCGATGAAATTGGAAACGGGACTCGTGAGACCAGGTAACGTGGCTCCAGTCATCAGCAATCGAATATGGCTTTGTGCCGTACAGTCAGCAAGGATACACGAACCGACCTCCAGCTCCGAAAGGTTATATCAGTTTCGTTTCGTTGAATATTTCACACGCTGACCCTTGCTGAAGGCCCAGAGTTGAAATCCGCAGCAATATGCAGAAGGCCTGCACTTCTGTCGCGTTAAACGTTCAATCGTCGTTAGTCTCGTTCTTTTCCCGACCGCTGCATGTCGGGTATTTGATGTTTCAGAGGATTTCTGATATTAACGGTGTACTTGTGAAGTGCTCGTACGGAAAATTTCCGACATTACAGATACCTCAAAGACGCTAGTCCCATTCTCGTGCGAGTCACATAAATCGTTTCATCGCAGCAGCAGTAACTCGTCTAACGCCTGCGCCAAACACGAGTCGGCTGACACAGCCACTGCCGACGCCAACGGCGCCCTCTCAGTGTTTACATAACGCTGTATTTGCATACGCCTTCCTAAGCCTGTTTCTTTGCCTTTCAGTGTATTTTTAAGAAAAATAAACTATGATGTGTTGCACTGTTTTTTTAGTAATACTGTGTGCTTAACGTGAATCGTGGAAGCACATAGTGCCTCAACTGGAGCAGACGAGTGGGTGAGTGCTCCCTAGTAATGGGGAAAGGTGAGGAGACTAACACGTGCTTGCTCTGGAAACGTTATGAAGCAGCGGATATTTGCCTTAGAATCTAAGTAAACTGGGATTTATTTAATTCTTGTTTAACATCCACGTTTTATGATTACATATCTCATAGACAGCTATTTTATTGAAACATCTGTGAAAAATAAAATTCTTTGAGCGTGTCATGCAAAATTTCTATACAGATCGCCGTTGAAAATCTCTTATACCTCGGCCCCTGAACCGCACTGAAGTGTTGTTTCTATCTTTTCTGACGTTGCTTCACGAGGTAGAGGCGGATTTTTGCCTTGGAAGTAAATTAACCACGTAAATACTAAATTTCCATTTAGCTTTCAGTTTAAATGTGTATCCTAACTTTTATAATTATGTATTGTTTCAAAAGTATATTTCACGTATTCAATAATTTTTTTGCATGAATACTCACACTTAGGTAAGGCAGATAATTATTCTTCATATAAAGTAAATGGAAGAAAATGGATGATATGTAGTCCTATTTGCGGTGTGCCTCAGACAACAATGAGTGACAACAATGAGTTGCTTCTTCCGTCTCCTCAATACTTCTCTCTGTCTCAGTACATCTCATCCCTGTCCGTTTCCTTTCTCTGTAACTGTACCTATTAAACATAAATGTACCCGGAATGGCGTTTTTACCTGATCGCCCGTTCGGTAGACACGGCACAAGTTGGTAGCACTTCAACTTCAGATGTTCAGTTATTATTATTATTATAGCAGTTGGAAATAATTTATGCCTGGTAGAAATAGTAACATCACTGTTATAAATATGAAAAAAAAAATTCTTTATTTTTACCATTCTTAACAGCTACATGCTCACGTCATAATGTTTTCTGAATAGATACAGCGAAGCGCCTTTCATATTTCATGTTTCATTGTCGTTGTCATATAACGTATATTAATAAACCGTAGATAAAATTCCCTGTTCAGGTATTAATACTGCCGCAAGACCTCAAGTTATCATACAGCCGTCGTGGCGCAATGGATAGCGTCATCGACTGCGGTACTGATAGTCGCGGTTCAATCCCGTCCACCGGCAAAAGTTAATCTCCTTGTATTTATCATTTCCAGAATGCTCTACAAGTTTCTTATGTTCACCTATAGCAGAGCACTCTGTCCGAGAGGCAGTCAGTCAGTTGGCAATAAACCTGCTTTCAGTATAAGTGCTGTGTACAGTTGACAACCCTGCCTTCGAAGTCAAGCCTGCTTCCATTTCAACGCGAAAATATTGTGACTTGACGTGGCAAGCACACCGAGATTTTTCCAACAAGGACATTGTGACGAAAGATCCGAAGCCCTCTTACTTTCCAAGATAAGTTAAACAATTTAAAGAGAATCATACAACCTTTAAATCACATTTATACGACGGTGGCATAAAAGAGCAACAGTACTAGGTGGCACTCGGCGCATTGCTCCGTGCGAACAGCCGCGGCGGAGCGGCCGAGCGCATTGAGGCCCTATGCTACGAGGCCCTATGCTACGATGCGCGAGACCGTTCCCCGTCGGGGTTTCGAATCCCCCCTCGGGCATGGATGTTTGTGCCGTCTTTAGTATAAACTAGTTCATAAGCAGTTTGGAAGTCCAGGGACTGATGACCCCGCAGTCAGGTCTCATAAACTTTACAAACATTTGAACATTTTTTTATGTGCGAACTACCGTTGCTTTCTCATTAACTACTTGCCCGTGTTTCGCAACGGATGTTGAAGAAGTCCCTCTGCATACCATTGCCTCTAGGGCAATTACAGGTGGCAGGGGCAAAGAATCCAGTGAAATTGTTTTGAGTGCCTTATCTGAAAACTACCTTGAGCAGTTAAACAGAGAACCAACTCGTGGTGACAACATATTAGACCTTCTGGTGACAAACAGACCCGAACTATTCGGAACAGTTAATGCGGAACAGGGAATCAGCGATCATAAATCGATTACAGCATCGGTAATTTCAGCCGTAAACAGAAATATTAAAAAATGTAGGAAGATTTTTCTGTTCGGGAAAAGTGACAAAAGGGGATTTCAGAGTACTTGACGGCTCAGCTCAGAAGTTTTATCGTAAATACAGATGGTGTTGAGGAACAGTGGTCTAAGTTCAAAGCCATCGTACAAAATGCATTAGATGAGTATGTACCTAGTAAGGTCGTAAGAGATGGAAAGGAGCCACCGTGGTACAACAACCGAGTTAGAAAGCTGCTACGGAAGCAAAGGAAACTTCACTGCAAACATAAACGAGAGTCGTTCAACGAATTCGAAAGTAGTGTTTTTTGTACTGACTTCGCTAAAATTCCTAAGAAATTTTGGTCTTATGTCAAAGCGGTAGGTGGATCAAAACAAAGTGTCCAGACACTCTGTGACGTAAATGGCATTGAAACAGAGGATGTCAATCTAAAGGCAGAATTACTAAATGTATTTTTCCAAAGCTGTTTCACAGAGGAAGATTGCACTGCAGCTCCTTCCGTAGATTGCTGCACAGATTACAAAATGGCAGATTGATATAACTTAGAGACGGATATAAAAAAACTTAAAATCGCTCAAAAGAGGAAAGGCTGTAGGGCCTGATGGATACCAGTTCGTTTTTACACAGAGTACGCGAAGGAACTGGCCCCCTTCTCGCAGTGGTGTATCGTTCAGAAAGATTGGAAAATGGCTCAGGTCATCCCCGTTTTCAAGAAGGGTCCTCGAACAGATGTGCAGAACTATAGGCCTATATCTCTGACGTCGGTCAGTTGTAGAATTTTGGAACATGTATTATGTTCGAATATAATGACATTTCTCGAGACTAGGAATCTGCTCCGTAGGAATCAGCATGGGTTTCGAAAAAGGCGTTCGTGTTCAAATGTTCAAATGTTTGTTACGCTTATGGGACTTAACTACGGGGTCATCAGTCCCTAAACTTACAAACTACTTATCTACTACCTTATACTAAGGACGGCACAAATATCCATGCCCGAGGGGGGATTAGAATCCCCGACCGTAGTTGCCGTGCAGACCGTGACTTGAGCGCCTCAGACCTCTCGGCCACCGCGGCCGGCGGCGTTTGTGTGAAACCCTGCTCGCGCTATTCGTCCACGAGACTCAAGAGGGCCATAGACACGGGTTCTCAGGTAGATGCTGTGTTTCTCGACTTCCGCAAGGCGTTTGATACAGTTCCCCACAAACGTTTAATGAACAATGGAAGAGCATATGGTCTCTCAGACCAATTGTGTGATTGGATTGAGGAATTCCTAGATAACAGAAAGCAGCAGGTCATTCTCAAGGGAGAGAAGTCTTCTGAAGTAGGAGTTATGTCAGGTGTCACAGGAGTGTCGTGGGTCCGTTCCTGTTCACGATATATATAAATGACCTTGTGGATAACATCGGAAGTTCACTGAGGGTTTTTGCGGATGATGCTGTAGTATATAGAGAGGTTGTAACAATGGAAAATTGTATTGAGATGCAGGAGGATCTGCACAGAATCGACGCATGGTGCAGGGAATGGCAATTAAATCTCAATATAGACAAGTGCAATGTACTGCGAATACACAGAAAGAAAGATCCTTTACCATTTAGCTACACTATAGCAAGGCAGCAACTGAAAGCAGTTAATTCCGTAAAGTATCTGGGAGTAGTCATTAGCAGGGATTTAAAATGGAACGACCATATAAAATCAATCGTCGGTAAAGCAGATGCCAGACTTAGATTCATTGGAAGAATACTAAGGAAATGCAGTCTGAAAACAAATGAAGTAGGTTACAGTACACTTGTTCGCCCACAGCTTGAATACTGCTCACCGGTGTGGGATCCGTACCAGGTGGGATTGATAGAGGAGGTAGAGAAGATCCAACGGAGAGCAGCGCGCTTCGTTACAGGATCATTTGGTAATCGTGAAAGCGTTACGGAGATGATCGATAAACTCCAGTGGAAGACTTTGCAGGAGAGACGCTCTGTCGCTCGGTACGGGCTTTTGTCGAAGTTTCGAGAACATACCTTTACCGAGGAGTCTAGCAGTATATTTCTCCCTCATACGTATATTTCACGAAGAGACCGTGAGAATGAAATCAGAGAGATTAGAGCCCACACAGAGGCATACCGACAGTCCTTCTTTCCGCGAACAATACGTGACTGGAATAGGAGGGAAAATCGATAGTGGTACTCAAGGTACCCTCCGCCACACACCGTCAGGTGGCTTGCGGAGTATGGTTGTAGATGTAGATGTAGGGGTTCCCGACCTCAGATGCTATAAATGGAATCTTTGTTATATTGCTTTGACTATTAACACAGTTTTCCTAGCTAAGATACCGCACATTCCAGATCCTTATAACGACCGTTTTCTAGATACTATTATTCGTGAACAGAACGGATTCGAAATCCCATGTTTATTCACCTAAAAAACAAAGCAAATTTCATAATGTTTATTGCTTTTGCATCGAATTCTTGTTCAAATTTCATCTACTGGTAAAAGCGAAGGAATTTCATTATGTTTCAAATGCAAGTGAAACCTTCTGTAGAAGCAAAGAAATGTATTTGAGTTTTTAATACAAAAAGAAAGTAATCACTGGCTTTCTGTTTGTTAGTCCGTATTCGTTGAGATATTATTGCTGCGCATAGTTCTGTGTGTGATGTACGCGTACCAAATAGCTTCAGTTACTGAGGCCGCAACTGCAAGAGGGTTATTTCTTATTACTTTGGTGATCTAGGAAAGTAACAGCGCTTCTATTGCTTCCTAGTTGTACTCCATCGTACTTATAAGTAAGAAAGAGAAGCATCGTCATGTTATAGTTTTCTGGAGCACAACGTTACTAACAGCGCCTCTTTGGTTACTTGTTCTACAACGCCGTAACACGTAACACTTCAAATTATGGTACCTTTCCTGAACCAATCAGATTTTGAACTTATCCGATCCCATTGTGACCAAACGAAGCATATAAGTTGCCCCAAACTACTCTAAATTTACCTCTGAAATGCTATGAAATATCGTATAGTACTTTTAAAGATAGACTGTTCAGATAGAAATACAGTATTGCTCTCATAAATATATGTCTTTACTTCCTCTAAACCGATTTCCTGAAGTGACACCTTTATGTAACTGCATGAAACTCACAAGTTACTTGTGGAAATCGAATAAACAACCGTGAAGTAGATTTGGTGAATGCGAATGTTCAAATGTTTGTAAACCTTTTGGACCAAAGTTATATGGGTATCAGTTCCTAGACTTACAAACTGCTTAAAATAACTACCACAAACAAGGGTCACGTTTGATGTTGAATACTCTGAACCGCACAAAAATCAAACTTGGAATAACAAGCAGTCATGAAACGGTTTTCCGTGGAAAACACCGCACTTGTCTCCTAACGCCACTAGCTGGAGGACTATTATTGTATGATTCCTGGGCGTTTACGCTGAAGATCGTACCAACATAAACAACAAATTATTGCCAGCCCCTTGATGTTTACTTCTTTAGACAACATCAACTTTATATCAGAAGGATTACTGATTACCACTAGGTGTAAAATCACAGGTGAAGCAAAAATGTTCAACTGTTTGTAAAGTCTATTGCACTTAACTACGGGGTCATCAGTCCCTAAACTTACAAACTACTTACGAACTAGGACGGCACAAATATCCATGCCCGTGGGGAGATTCGAACCCCCGACCGTTGTGGCCGTGCAGACCGTGACTGGAGCGCCTTAGTCTCCTCGGCCACCGCGGCCGGCCGCAGGTGAAGCTACATGATCGTTATTTCATCTTGAAACTTAACTCTGTGATTCACAATCAATTTTTGCACCTATGCACTATGGTTGACAGGCCAGTCTCATTATTTGAAAATGTAATTAGTGTGGCTTTTGATATTGCACTGCGTGAATGCGAAAGTGAATTGGAATGTGTCACAAGGCTTTAGTAAGTTGTGAACATTGATCTTCCCCACTTTCTTTTAACCATTTCATTTAAATACTACATTTGCACTTTGAGGACTAATATAATCACTTACGGGTGAGTGGTACTGCTGTATATGTGAGTTTTGCGCTATTATAAGTACTCTAAGTAGAGTGCTTTTGGCGCTGCTGATTGAATATGTAATAATACGACGACGCCATTCTGTTACAAGTAATTTTCTTCTTTTACTGCTGGTATATTGTTACTATGATTTTCTCAGTTCATCCGCGGTGGAGTAGCTGAGCTTTCTAAGGCGGCTAGCTGTAGAGCATGCCGCTGCACGCCTTTGGAGGTTCGAGTCGCCCTCGGGCACTGATGCATTTGTTGTTCTTACCTTAAATTAGATTAAGTAGTTTGTATGCCTATGGACTGATGACCAGAGTAGTCAACTCCCATAGATTTACAAACATTTGAACATTATTGTTTCTCTCTATATCTACATCTACATACATACTCCGCAATCCACCGTAAGGTACGTGGCAGAGGGTACACTGTACCACTACTAGGCATTTCCTTTCCTGTTCCACTCCCAAATAGAACGAGGAAAAAAGGAATGCCTATATTCCTCCGTACTTGACCTAATTTCTCTTACCTTGTCTTTGTGATCACTACGCGAAAAAGTAGGCGGCAGCAAGATTGTACTACACTCACTCTCTATTAAAATGTTACGTTTTGCAAGTAAATTTCGCACACCACTGTTAATCGACGGGTGCAGTTCCTCTAGGGAGACGCTTATCCAATTGTGGTTGAGCTGATCTCTACGAGTTTGCGCGGGTAACTCGGGCGTGCGATCCTTGATTGCGGTGAGTGCACTCGTGCTTCCAAGATAATCCAATTTTAGTCTGTGACAACGTTGCATAGATAAATGAAATATGTCCCAATTCCCCGGTTCCGACCAAGGCTTTCGGAAGGACATCCTTGGTTGCAAGGCACGTGCCGAAACTGGCAAGCCCCCCAAACCACGCATTTCCAATTCAAATCGTCCTTTGCCCCACTATCAGGTTTCTGATAATGGCCTGAATAGAACCGCGATTCTTTATGGGTCGGATCTCAAACAGCCCGCTCCACTCCTCGGAGTGAGAATGAAAAGAATAAGGGTTTCCTTTTTTTTTATTCGGTTCTTTATGGGTCGGATCTCAAACAGCCCGCTCCACTCCCCGGAGTGAGAATGAAAAGAATAAGGTTTTTTTTGTTTATTTATTTATTTTTTATTTTTCCTTGTTATTCTAAGCATTGTTTCGTGCGATTCCGAGCGTCGAGATCAGAGGTGTCCCTTGTAATGAAAACTTATTTATGCGTGCCCGAGTCGGACTTGAACCTTCAGCGGGACCAAAAATTAAAAGTTTGTAAATCTGAGGGACTTAGCTGTTGCAATTATTAGTCCCTAGGCTTATAAACTAACTTCAACTAACTTATGCTAAGGACAAGACACACAAACACACACACAGATCAATGCCTGAGGGAGGACTCGAAAGCCCGACAGCGAGCAACCGTGCGCTCTGCAGCAAAGCGCAAATCCGCGCGGCAGTTTTTGACATTGTCGTGATGAATGAGACAGACAGACAGTCGTAGCCAAAAACGTAAATTACGACATTTTTTTTCCTGTGACCCGACTTTTATGAAACGAAGTGTAAATGTAGCTACATGTTACGCCTGTTACCTGTTAAAACCCCATTCAGTTTCGTGGAATAATTTTGGAAGTAAGAGGTTTCAAATAACAGACATAAAAATTTATATATATATATATATATATATATATATATATATATATATATATATATATATTCCGAAAGAACAGAGGTCACTTCTGATCATGCAGTTGTTATTCTTTAATATTCACAGAATATATTACATCAACTGCGATTGGGCCAAGCTGAAAATGTGTACCCAGCCGAGATTCGAACCCGGGTCTCCTGCTTTCTAGGCAGTTGCGCTGACCCCTACAACACTGGGGCACAGTGATCACCGCACCTGCAAGGACTACCTAAGCACGAATGAATGAATGTTTGTAGAGTCTATGGGACCTAACTACGGGGTCATCAGTCCCCAAACTTACAAACTACTTATGAACTACTTACAACTAAGGACGGCACAAATATCCATGCCCGAGGGGGATTCGAACCCCCGACCGTAGTGGCCGTGCAGACCGTGACTGGAGCGCCTCAGTCTCCTCGGCCACCGCGGCCGGCACTTAAGCACGCCTCCCGTCAAATACACACTGGCTGGGTACACATTTTCAGCTTTGCCCAATCGCAGTTGATGTCATATATTCTGTGAATACATAAAAGATTGTTACAGAAAACTGTAACTGAAGAGGTTTAGATGAAAACCTTACTTTCCTGTGATAACCGCAAGAAAATTTGTCTCGTAGTTTTGAATATTGAAGTTTTCAACGACAGACCTACAGCTACAAATTTATAATTAGTATAGAAGGGGACGATAATGATCGCGGCTGCAGCAATCCTTGGCACAGTAGCTATAGCCATTCGTTCCACACAAATACGTACGTCAGTATCTCGTCCGTCACTCAGAAAACTCTGCCTAAAGGCGCCACGCAGTTCGTTACGCCCGTCTCTCTGACGAACCGCACAGGACGCGGCGACGATAAAGACAAAGGGCGGTGTCCGTCGTGAGGTGTGGCCTCCTCACCACTCTCACTGTGCTTGCTGCGAATCCCAGATGAGCGCGCGGCTAGCGGGCGGGCAGGGAATTATTTTTAATGGCGGACCCCGACGCTTGCACGAGGCGGCAGCGGGTCGCCTTCACAGATTTTAATATTAATCCCACCGCTTTATCCCTCGTACTTTATTTCTTTTCGCAGCCGCCGTAATATCAGACCCAGAGATTCTCTGCACTTCTACCTTACCCCAGCGACGTAGCGGGGTTTTTGAGATTCAAAACCAAATTAAAAAACCGAAAGTTGATACTGCCGGACAGAAAAGCGTTAGCGGAAACCGAGTTCGTGAAACAATAGCGAGCAAGTGCAGACTGAGCAAGTTTCCGGGAGTCGTTACGGAATCAGGTGTTCTGCCCTGTGGCCACACACAAACACGTTGCAAAGTAGCTTCGTTAGAACCCAGGAAGGAAAATTCTCCCGCTTCCCAGGTATAATCTGCAAAGAACTTTTTATATACTTGCTGTATGAGATGAAATCCTCCTCGCAACACTATACAAGGGAACAAAAGGGTTATTTCCGCTTCTAGTCTTTTGTCTTTCAAACAATAATGGATACCACTATCCCAGGGGCGAACAAGTATAATGCCATAATGAAGTATAAATAAAGTTCTAATTAAAATTACTTGCTAGTTGACACTTCAGGCGTTGGAGTTTGTTTACTTCTTTCGGAACACTCAACGTCATGTCCGAATCCCGGGCCGTTGTTGAACTGCTGCAACTAGTCAGTTCACTTCCATTACAACGTCTGGGTATCAAATGTTCAAATGTTTGTAGAACTTATGGGACTCAACTACGGGGTCATCAGTCCCTAAGCTTACTAACTACTTATGAACTAGCTAAGACTAAGGACAGCACAAATATCCATGCCCGAGGGGGCATTCGAACCCCCGACCGCAGTGGCCGTGCAAACCGTGACTGGAGCGCCTCAGTCCCCTCGGCCACCGCGGCCGACGTCTAGGTATCTCTCTTGATGAGTTTTTTTCGTTCTTTTGGGCCCGCCGTCCAAAATATGTCTTGCAATGACATAATTATAATAATGATACACCAACAACACTGCTTTATATTTGCTGTTATTATTTATAAATCACAATGAGCTCATTTCGGCCTTTAGCTATCATCAGGTGCTCTGTAAATACATTTGTAGTGGTCTGAATATATATATATATATATATATTGTAACTATAGATGGAAGTGGTTTACAATTTCTTAGTTCTTACCTTACATGGAATATGTGTCACTGCTGTCTTTATTTTTCACCTACATGTTGATTGGTGCCTCGTTTGTGTCTATGCTATCTTTACTTTAACACCTGGATGTCAATCGGTGCCTGTTAGCTTCTTACGTTATTTCGATCTTGACAGCTTTCTTGTCAGTGTATTTGCGATATTCCATATTTACATAGTTACTATTGAAGTGTTTTGTGGAGACCTCTCTTGTAATTTGTTTGCCGGTCGCGGTGGCCGAGGTGACTGAGGCGCTCCAGTCACGGTCAGCACGGCCTCTACGGTCGGTGGTTCGAATCCCCCCTCGGGCATGGATATTTGTGCCGTCTTTAGTCTTAGCTAGTTCATAAGGAGTTTGTAAGCTTAGGGACTGATGACCCCGTAGTTAAGTCCCATAAGTTGTACAAACATTTGAACATTTTTTCTTGTAATTTGTTTGTTTTATTGGGTTTGGCTTGAATTAGGTGTTGTTGGTGTATCATTATAATAAATCTCTTGGTGAGCTTTGATCCAGTTACATAAAAACAATACAAGTACAATAATGCTAACCAAATATGTGTATATCATTTACAGCACTAATAACGATACTGCTTTTGGATCCTATCACATAAGCTGTACCATTGTATCATGTATAGTCCCAATGATTATTATATTGTCAATGATCTGCTTACGTCTAGCTTCGTAAGACTTAAACCGAACTTCTCGAAAGCTACAGTTCCGCGTTGTAGTTAGCGGCCTAGAAGAAGAAATTGCTATTCGTATGTGTTTTGGAGTAGCGCAACGGCAAATATCATAGCGTAAGGTGATATTCAAACTTCGTTATGGAGGTTGTCTCTCTCAGATACCACACACAAACGATAAGCATTGTGCATTCTAAATTTTACACTGACTGTGATCCGTAATCTTACGACTATCACACCACATCACAGGTGTTCATTCTGTTAGAGACACCAAGTCTAGCTACGCGTCTTGACATATGTCGCACCGATATATAACTCCGGCACATTCCAAAACTGTTTATTGCTGTTTGGTTTGGGGGGGAAGGCGTATTGAGGATGTAAGTGGTCGGCACAAATTTTCTTCATGATTCCAACGTTGGTTCATGGTGAAACATTTTTAATTCATTAACTGAACCACACTTGTTGGCTTGTTTCATAAAAATTCCTGATTCTGTAACTTACTACAAAATGGGTCCATAAACCGAAACCTAGGTCGTACATAATAAACAGAGTTGTGAAGCAAGGCCACAAGTGAGGTATCAGTTATTTGACATATTATTTTGGTTCCTCGTGGAGGCACGGTGCTTCTTCTAAACCCCTTTGAATATCTGTCACCAATAACTCTGAGGAAATTTGTATGGAGTCTCAGGCGGTAGTATACTCCATTCCTGACTGTCTCCATTTTCACTATTCCCTTTTCCCAGATATATATGACTGGATGGACATCACACCTTGTCCCTCCCTCCCTTAGATTTCAGTACTTTGACCGTATTCCCCCCCCCCTTAAACACGCACATCTCCTGATGACACTCGATACTAAACTCATCACAGGCCCCCAGCCTCACCTACTGCCACCTAAAGACAATTTCCACACCCTTCCCTGCCACCCTTGCCCTCCTAATCTATGTGATTCCGTACACTAGTTTATACCCCGACTTTTTTTAAGGTATCACGCATCTTCATCTTCCAAACCCATAATAAACCCCCATCTGACACCTCTTACTACTGTCCTATCTGTTCCAGCCCGGTATTCAGCAAAGTCTTCGAATCCATCCTGTCCTGTCTCGTCCACCTCCAACCACCACCATCTCCGTCGTGATACCCAATGTAGCTTTCAACCATACTTCTCTTATGATGAGCAACTCCTCTGCATCACACACATCCTTTCCCAATAATTTACCTTCCATCAATCCACTATTTTCCCCTCCTTCGATTTTGAACATGCCTACAACCAGTTCTTCAAGCTCCAGAAATATGCCCTTCCCATCAACTTTGTCAGTGTCATTTCCTCGTCCCTTTCACATCGCCTATCCCTTATCACCGTCCTAAATTCAGACTCGCGCCATTCCTACCCACTGTGTTCCCGGACTCTGTCCTCAGTCCCCCTGCTCTTCATGTACACTACACATATATCCACAACTCACCTCATCAGTTCCCCCCCCCCGTCCAGTATGCTAATGACACTTTCATTCTTTCCGTTGTACGCTCCCTCCCTCATTCTCAGCTCCTTTTCCAAAACCACATCACTTGGGTCACTCTTTCGTGTGACCAGTGGTTCCTCACCTCCAACCCTGGTAAAATGCAGGTAATTCTCGTAGGTCGTACAACCCCTTCCTTCTGGCTTGATGAGTTCCACATTAGCATCCCTAACCATCCTGTACACCTTACTTCCACTCCTCAAGTACTTCGGCCTAAGCATATATTGCAACTTCTCCTGGAATCCCCACCTGAAATCCATCCAATTAAAGTCTCACAAACTTCTCTACCTCCTCTTTGGCCAGATTTGGTGCTTGCAACCCTCCACTATCCTCATCCATCCTTCCCTATGCTAAGGTAATCCCACTTGGGCCTGCACCACACCCAAATTCTACCACTTCCTCAAAGTCATAGACGGCGTCCGCTCCACCTGGCCTATCGTATTTTCGTCCCCTCCTCCACTTAGATACTGTATAACCCCATTTCCTTTCCCCTCCTCGTCGTTTATCTTGCCTCCTCATTTATCTGCATCCAATACGTTTCCTGTAAAATAGAATCCCACAACCCACTGTTCTCTCCACTCCTCACAGATCTTGGCCTGTTTCTACGCCTCTGTGACCCCCCCCCCCCCGCCCATTCCCACCCCACCATCCACCGCCACAATCTCTGCATCCTCTCCCATGGCAACTTCCACTACGTTCCCCTCCCGAGGGACGCACTACATCCTAATATCTATCCCTCCCATTAACTTTGATCCCCTCCTCCTCAAGTTCCCTCCTCTATCCTTCTCCTTCTTCGGAAGACTCTTCGCTCCCTCCTCTCTATTCACTAACGACACAGGGCACCTCCAGTTACGTACCTACACCTCCTCTTCTTTCAGTGTTCATGAACCCATCCTCTCTCGCCCTCCTGTATCCACTTTTGTTCTCTCACCACTGGGCTACACTGCACCATTCACTTCAATTATTGCACCCTTTTCGTTCGTCATGTGACCTGTGCATTTCCTTGGTGTAATTATATGTAGAGTGTAGTTTTATTTTGAATGGTCGTCGAACCCGTAGGAGCCGTGAGTGTATTTTAATCTTCTACTACAGTATAACAGTGCATCGTCAGATTGTAGGGACCTAAGTCACCATCATATATGCTGCCATAATACATCACTCCAGTTTATCTCCCCCATTATATAATTCTTATCCTCTTGTTTATTCCCTTTTAACCCATTGTATGAAGATATTGACGGGATATGACTGTTTTCAGCACGCCTGTCTTGTAGAGGACTGAAATAACAATCAAGTAAAATAAAAACATCCAGTTAATTTCGTTGCTATCTGCCTGTTGGTTTTCTTTTCCTTCTTTCTATTCGTTTTCTTCATAGTCCGGTGTTGACGGTCCTTCTTCCGACTTAGCTTCCCGCGATAGTCTGTTGCTGTCTAGACACAGTCTGTCGTTGTGTCCACAGTCTGCGTCTTTTCTCTGTACAGTCTGCTGGCTAAGACCATACGTATTCCACGGGCGGATCCACCACCTGGCGACCGGCCCGTTTATCCGTCCCACCGATGCTCCGGCAGTGCTGACGTCCAAACAAAAGCGGTAGTAGCAAATCATAAGTATCGCCGCAGGTTGCTGACTGCCAAAATATGTTCAGAAGTTTGTAAATCTACGGAACTTAACTACTGAGTTTATCAGTCCCTAGACTTACAAACATCTTAAAGTAAGCTAAGGACAACACGCACACACCCAGCCCAGAAGGAGAACTCTAACATCCAATGAGGAGCAAACACGCGCTACGCAAGGTGACTTCGAATGCTCAGCCACTCCATCGCGGCTGCTGTTTACCGTCTTTCGGATTATTTCACATCACTAGTGGGCCGACTGCAAATATCCTTAGTAAAAATATTCCTTAACATCAGCATAAAATCACTGCAGGGGTATAAACCACCTAAGGCAAAGAGTAAACGAGATATGACGACATAAACATCGAGTCACAAAAACTGTAGAATCGTGCAATGACTGAATAACGAGAATTCATTCGTCCTGTATTTCATATCGATAACACTTGCACAATCTTTATATGTATCTCAAAAAACTATTTATAAACGACCAACCCAATTTTCTCTCTTTCTTTCTCTTTGGCCCTTTCCCGCATATGCAGGGCGGGCACTAAACCAGGACTGTGTAAATATTTAAATGGTCGCCGGATGCCCTTCCTGGCGCCACCCGATGCCCCCCCCCCCCCCAGGAAGAAATGTGTACCCCAAATGCCTGCGTATAGTGTGATATGTGTCTGAAGGTGCAAAGTGTTACGAAATGTTTGCGATTTTCTTTTTTTTTAATTTAAATCTATCGGACCAAACGGCATGGTCATCAGTCCGTAGCTTACAAACTACTTAAGCTAAGGTAAACTAACCTAAGGTCAAACACACACACACCTGCCCCAGGGAGGACTCGAACCTTCGACAGCGAGCAACGGCGAGCTCCGCAGCGAGGAGCCTTAGACCGCTCGACTACTCCACCGCGGCATCAATTGTTGATATGAAGTTCACACACTGGTAAATTTTAATGTAATATATTTAAAACATTTTATTCAAATAGTTTATTAACATTTTCGAATTTCTAGCAGGGCTAACTTCTCTCCCGCCCTCCTATGACCTCGCCCCTGATAGTACGACATGTAGTACTGGAGATATGATTCAATAAACGAAGAAATGTAACAAGAATAGACCCAGCACACGTAACTTTGTAATTTATAACGACTCTACTGCCAACTGCATTCGTAAAACTGTTTGTAAATAGTCCACTTTTAAGTCCCAATAAAGTTATCTATTTTTTCAACACAGTATTCAGCAGATTAGACGACGTAAGTATTGAGCTGAATGAAAATGAAAGTGATATGGAAAGCGATTGTGGAAGAAGCGAAGGACAGAGGAGAGAATGACAAACTGGCATGAAAAGGGAACATGTACAGTCTTAGACAAAAAAATTTATCGCCGGCCGGCCGACGCAGAGGCAAAGTCCGAGTCGGTCGCGCAGTGTGGACAATAAATTCGATCGCCCCTCAGAATGCTAAGTCCGACGAAGTGCACGATCTGGCAACACTGTAGAATATATGAGCGCGTGGTCTCGTGGTAAGAGTCGCATTTACAAGTGTATAAGTAAGCTGTCGCGAGATCGAATCCAACCACCATCATACTTTTTATTTTTTTAACCGCAAATCTGCTGTTTTCGTTATCAATGTGGGAGAACCTCAAATGTAACAGCGAAAAGTCCCAGAAATAATTACACAAAAGGGCTCGCTGCTGCATCAAAACTGAACTCTTTAATCTCGGGAGTAGTGGGCACCCGCTACGGCGACGCGCCAGCGGCCACATCGCGGCTGCTGCCTGCGGACTCGGTGACAGCGGCGCGCCGCTGTGAGTCTATTTACCGGCTGTTATATCCTCACTTCAAGTTCTGGTACTTATATTACAGTCATATATTGAATTTTTCTGACATATGAACATAATCTAAACGTCGTAAAGTAGAATCGCATAGGTGTGACTATTACCACATTTTTCTTGAACGTCATCAGGCCGCTCAATCAGGATTCCTAGTCACGATTGTTACTAGTGACGAGTTATGATGCTCTCATGCTGACATCTTAAGAAGAAATAAATGACTGAGTATTAAAATATATTTATACTCAGCAAAGAGCAACCACAATGCAAGGGTGCGCCCATTTTTTGCAAACAACTGAGTCACCATTTAGTCGCACTGTAAGGACAAACGACCTAAAAAATTACATCATGTGTTAGTACTACACTATAATAATTCCAGTTGATTTCACAAACAAAATATCCAATAGTGCGCTTTGGAAGTCACCCATTCAGCACCTACTCTTTCGATCACATGTCCTCAAATGTTTATGTTTCCCGGCCCTACTCGAATAACCTACGACAAAAATTATTTCCAGAAAAAAATACACGTCGAACATCGATTGGCGTTATAATGATCTTGCAATCAGTTCGATTCTAAAGGGACAGATTTGGTAAAAAATCAGAACGTTGTCAAACTTCCCATTATCAGAGAGAATACAGCAAGTAACCTCAAGAGGTTTCTTGTTGTTTTCGATGTGGATTCGTGCAATTCCTGTCACACAAAAGCTAAAACATTTTACTCCAATGAGACCCGAACCATTGGCCAAAGCCACCTTTCCGTGGCAGGCGACTAGTTTACCGCAGAGCTAGCGAGGAGCTTGCACGTTAGGGCTTTCCTACTGCCACATACGTCACTAGAACATACAACTCGCAACGTAAGAGACGAGATTAGTTGGAATTTCGCTGTATAAACACTTTTATGGTCCCAAAAGCATGAACAAATAGCCTTCCGTCGCCTCTCGACTGAGAAACCAGTCAGATTATTCAATGGAAATTACCGGAAACATCAAGTAAATTTATGAGCATAGTTCTGTGCTAACCAGGAAGTAAGACCTCGGTACCAGCGTTGACAGACTTACACTGCGATGTTGCCAAGCTTCATTCATACTATCAACAGGAAGAATAAGAGCCGAGGTGATTGCCAAGCGAGCTCGACAGAGACTTAGCTCGCCCGTCGCGCGCCTGCTGGGGGTCCGAACACCTAAAGTGTATGTCAATGAGCCCTGCTCGCAATTCCGTAACTAGCTTTAATGAGCCGATCGTTGTCAGTAATAAAAATATACAGATGCACCGACCGCTAACATAGTAATAAATGTCTCAATTAGTTGCGTATTCTGTCTTAAGCGCAATGACAACAAAAGTCATTCGCCAGTGCTGATTCACATTTCTTCGAGCATTTCCATTGATTATACTGAATACATTAGATGTAAGCGTCAGTTTTCTTTACAATTATAGACTCAGAAAATATCTTTCTTGATGTCGCTGTCAGTGGCACAAACGAAGGAAGAGAGCCAACAAAAGAAATCAATGCAGCAATGTTTTAAAGTTGTGGACATTTCTGAGAAGGCTTCGTAACATGGAGTGCAAAATAAGAAGAGCTTCTGTTATCTAAACATAGAATTAAGGACAATAATGTATAGATTAATTTATCCGTCAAAATCTCCCATGTTGTATTTTACATCCTTTTTTTTTCAGGTTGTTTCCAATTTCTTATTTCATCCTCTTTCAATAGCTTCTAACTTTATTATGTTCTTTATTGTGGTTAGTTAAGATTATTTCATGATGTTTCTTTCTAAGTACTTATTTCCTTCTTTGCTCTTGCTATTGTTGATTAAGTATACGAATAATTGTTTCTTTAGCCTTTTATCATTCATTTAATACATATGTCCAACAAAAGTTAACCATCACTTAACCGCTCCGACATATTTTTTCCATATTTTTGTAGGTCTCATTACTATGGATTTTCCAAACGGCTGTATTTTCTCTTGGACACATTTTCTTTCTTATAATCCGTCTATTATTCTTTTTGTGTCGGCTACACATTTGATAAGGTGTATATTTGCAACACTTAAACTAATATTTAATATTCATTCTAGTATTAGCATCACATAATCATAACACTTTTTATAATTTTCAACGTCCTTTGTGCGGTCGTTACCTGTAAGGACATCGATGGGAGTTATGTGCTCAGTATTCTTGCAAACACAGGATATCAAACTGTCCAGTGCTTTTTATACCTCCTAAGGAGACCGTTAGACCCGTAAATCAGTACGTGGCTTTTCCGACGAAATAGATGTTGTTTTGCGCATCATCTATAGCAATAACGTGAGTATTGTTCTGAGATAGAGGGAGTGGTGTTGTGGCTATGGTTTGCGGTTATCATACGGACATGTACAGATCATCGTTATAATATGCCATGGAAAATTATTCAGACAAGTGCTTTTGTAGTAGTAGTTGCATTAATAAACAAATTTTCTTCAAAAATGAATTATATTTCTGGTAGGTAGTTAGTCTCACATGGGTGGATAACATTCTGATCAGGCACTTTTTCATCAAAACTTTGTAGAGAGAAGAAATTTAGGCTTTTGCATTGAAAAATTGTACCGCGAACAGGTACTCCACTTTACTGCACCTGTGATGTTTCTTTTGCAGGCAGGGTGAAGGTTTCACTGAAAATGTATAAAGCAGGCAACTTGCATAAGCCTAATGGAGAAAATATTTCGAGGGAAGTTTCTATAGAAATACAACATTCTGTTCTGCATCTGTTTAACGTGCCTGCTTTCACACTAATGATCAGATATGCGCGGTTAACGTCAAAATTGATCGCAGTAATAATAATTTTAAATTATTTTTCAAAGCGATAGATTGGCTGGCCAGTACTTACCTTTGTGCTGTACCGCTGATAGTGACACAAATGAAGAAAAAAAGAAAACGGACGAAAAGGACTAGCTTTCGGAACACAGTTCCTTCTTCAGGTGGGAGAGAAGGGAAGATAAAAGGTTGGGAACGGAAAGGGAAGGTAAGTCCCGCCCTAGGTCATGAGGATGGTGTTACGGAGTGTGGAAGTTAGAGATAATGTATTATAGTACTGAACCAAGTCAGACAGGATATAATAACGAAAGAGGAAAGCCCAAGCAGTACACACACACACACTATAGTATTGTTCTGAGATAGAGGGAGTGGTGCTGTGGCTATGGTTTGCGGTTATCATGCGGACGTGTACAGATCATCGTTACAATATGCCATGGAAAATTATTCAGACAAGTGCTTTTCTCGTAGTAGTTGCATTAATAAACAAACTTTCTATATATATAAAGGTAAAGCAGTCAACAAACCGAAGATTGGTTTGAACACCTCAGTGCTTTACTAGGCATGGTCCTGTTTGGAGGTGGTACGCCGTTGCCTTCCTCCGACCTTCGAACTGACTTGCCCAGCCAGTTATAGGGGACCTACAGTTTAACGTGGGTTCCGAACAACGGTGCTACTCGGTATTTTTCACGTGAGCAATACTGCCAGATGTGAAAGCAGTGGAAAGTGACAGATAAAAACTCTAGGACCTGGCGGGGATCGAACCCGCGACCTTTGGATTTGTAGTCTGGCACTCTACCACTGTGCAACCGAGCCGCAATATATATATATATATATATATATATATATATATATATATATATATATATATATATATTTTCCATCATTAATCAAATAATAATAACTTTTGGAATTTAAGTAAACTATGTTTTCGGGTATCACCTGCATATTCCATTAAATATGGACAGTTCTCCGAGGAGGTGTTTCAGTTACCTGTGCGACAAATTCTGTTCCTAATTCTTTTCTGGTACAGCAAACGATAATGGCTAAGAGGATACTGCAATTCATTTCGTGACAAACGGACTACACATTTGAATAAAGTCTGCTGTAATGATGATGCTTTATTAATGAAATTATTGTGTTGAAATGACTATTTCTGAATAATCTTACACGACATACACTACTTAATGATGTGGTGTGTTGTTGTTGTGGTTGTAGTCTTCAGTCCGTAGACTGGTTTGATGCAGTCCTTCACCTCCACGCTACCCTATCTTGCGCAAAACTCTTCATCTCTGAGTAAGAAACACAGCCCACATCCCTTTGATTCCACTTGCTGTATCCATCTCGTCGTCTACCCTTGCGATTTTTACCCCATCCGCTCCCCTCCAAAACTAAATTGACGATTCCTTGGTGCCTCGGAATGTGCCCTACCAATCGATCCCGTCTTTTAGACAAGATATGCCAGAAATTTCTTTTCTCCCAAATTCTGTTCAGAACGTCCTCATTAGTCACATGATCTAACCATCTACTCTTCAGCATTCTCCTGTTGAAAGAAATTTAGAAAGTTATCCTCTTCTTGTCTGAACTACTTTACGGTTCACGCTTCAGTGCCGTACAAGGCCACACTTCGGACAAATGCCTTCAGAAAGGACTCCATATCCCTTAAATTCTCTTCTACAGAAATACTTTTCCTCCCATTGCATTCTACATTTTATATCTTCACTACCCCGGGCACCAGAAATTATTTTACAATCAAAATAACAAAACTTAGCGGAGCGAGGTAGGGCAGTGATTAGCACACTGGACCCGCATTCGGGAGGATGGTGGTTCAAATCCATCTCCGGCCATCCTGATTTACGTTTTCCATGATTTCCCTACATCACTCCAGGCGAAAGTCAGGATGCTTCCTTTCAAAGGGCACGCCCGATTTACTTTCCCATCCTTATCCGAAATAGGGATTGATGACCTGTCTAGTACCTCCAAACCACAGCCGAACCCTCCAAACCCCCCCTCCCCCCCCCCACACACACACACAACCAACAAATCTCATCTACAACTTTTAATGTCTCGTTTTCTAATCTATTACCTTCCACATCACCTGATATTCTTAGACTAAATTTCATTACTCTTTTTATGCTGCTGTTATTGTTTATTTCATACCCTCTTTTCAAGATACATTCCATAGAATTGCTCTTAGAGGTCCATTGCAGTCTCTGACAGAATTACTACGTCATCGGCAATTCGCAAAATCTTTACTTCTTGTCCCTGAACATTAATCCAAATTTCTCCTTCCTCTTCTTCACAGCCTGCTCAATGAACAGATTGAACAACGTTGGGGAAAAAGCTACAGGCCTGTGTTACTCCCTTCCCAACTACTGCGTCCCTTTCATGCTCTTCGGCTCTCACAAAAGATGACTGGCATTTGCACAAATTGTATACTACCCTGCGGTCTTGCTGTGCGATGATATGAGTAGCTTGTTATCAAAGGCCGACATCTATCGTTTGCAAATAACTGAGATAAACCATTTTTATTACGAAACGTGGCGTTAAAACGTATGCCTGTTAGTTTGGTCATCACTTAGTTGCAAATGATCACCAAAGCAGCATGGAAATACACGTTTCGTAATTAAAATGGCGTTTATCTCAATTATTTGTAAACGACAGATAAGAAGCTACTCATATATTTATGCAGATTCTGACCTGTACTGTCGGCATGATAACTTCGGATTATAGCCGTTGCACTTCTGTTAGTTGCTTAATATAGGTATCACGTTAGTGGTGTAGATGGTACGCAAAATACTGCAATTAGAAGCCTGGTATTGAGTAGAGGTTCCTCGTGGTTGGGTAACTGGTTCGATGGTCTTCTTATCAGCTCCAAACTGCATCGTTTGGTATGATTCAGCCAGTCATGCTCAATCTGACATGATGGACACGGAAATGTTTAACTGACAGAGGCCTCTTAGCGATATTTGAACCCAACTTGTTAGACACCGTATACAAAACATTAATACAGTGCGTAAATTACAAATATGTCCTACAAATATAAATAGATGAAATAACTTGATAGCTATTTATTTACAGGACCACAGCCCCATCCATGAAAGCTGCGCCCTTCAAGAATAGTTTCTCAGCGAAGGTCGCATAAAGCTGATTGAGTTCGTTCCACGGTCACCGGACCTTAATCCTATTGAGAATATGTGGGCGGAAGTAACGAGGTCGTTGCCACTTGGATCAAGACAACGCAGGCGACTATTGGGAAAATATAGAACATACATGGTGGCAAATAAACCACTATAAAACATTATCAAGGCGGTTAGTAGAGTCAGTTCCAAGACGCCATAGAAAAATATTACGAAATGTTGCTGTATGGGTAGGCTATAGGAATAGTTCCTTCTCAAAAAATCAAGCAGTGTGTATGTGTGTGTGCGTGTGTGCGAGTATGTAAAAGACAAGCAACAAGAAAAATGCACATAATATCAATGTGGAATGTTTTAATGACTTCTAAAGCTACAAAATTCAAGATTACCCAAACAATTTCCTGTAAATTACATAAACTAGAATAATGGAGAATGTATTACGTTTTTAAAGTAGTTGGCAAAGGCAGTGCATTCCGGGTGTAGAGAGTAGCAACAAGTGCATCTGCAAACAGCGCCCCACTCCATCACACGCCAAGACACAAAGAGGAAGACGTCGTCTTGGGTCTGAACGCAGTGTGCCGACACTATCTGCACAGGTTTCTCGTAACTAAAATCAGACTCTACTCCGATTACTTTCTTCTTACCCGCACAGGAAGACAACCTAGGTGAGACCAAAATTCATGCAACACACACGAAAATAATTGAGGAACTTTTCTGCACTCGATAGTGGTACACAAGTAATAACCTTTTGTGAGTAGCATATAATAAATTTCCGTCTCTCGTATCACAGCCCTTGTGTCAGTGTGAAGTGATAAACATGCTGGGGTTCCGAAGTCTGATATGATGCCTATGCGTAATAGTAGTCCGGATCGTAAAGATCATAAACTCCAGGACTTTTCTTTCTACATAACTATTCCTCACAACCCTTTATTTATGTAATTGCGGACATCAAATTTTTCTTGTGAATGAAAGATGTGTTACTTTACTTACTATGGCACTAGCTGTACCCGTCCATGCGTTGCTGTGGCTTGATACAGATTAAATGGAAAAGAAAGATAAGAGGAACCATACATTTCTTATATATGTAATTTCCTAGTGCCTTGTGGATGGGAATTGGACATACGTCCTACATTCTCTGCTCCACTTATCTCTGTCCCCTCTCTCTGCACGTTTCCTCGTTCCCCTCTCTTTGTCCAAATTTCCCCCTTCCCCACTCCTTGTCCATTTTCTCCTCCCCATCTTCTTCCCTCTCTCTTTGTCTATCCGATCCTCCTCCCCCCTCTTTCTGTGCATCTGCACCTCCTCCGTCTCCCTCTACATCTCATCATTACGCTTTCCCTGTTCGTCTCCTCCTTACTTCTATTTCCTCTTAGAACTGTTTCTAACCTAGAGCGATGTTTAGTGTTATGTTCAAAATCGTATATTTCCGAAAGCTTTGAAATGTTGAAACAACGTTCTAATAAAATATGTGCATGTTCTCATATCCCAAAATTTTCAGTATGTGTCATATATGAATTTATATAAACTTAAAATTGGAAAAAGGCTTATACTAAAAATCGCAAAAGTAAAGTAAATTTATTGGTTGTATATAATATATTCAAGAAATGTGTTCCTAAAAACCTTCCTGGGCTAGAATGCAACTTCGAGTCAGAATTTCAAAGCAATGGGTCAAGAACTTTCGGAGATTAACAGCTATACGCCTAACATTTTTATATATGGACGTGGGGACATAAGGAGGGAAGTACACCCGCCCCCTCCTCTCATCGGTGAATATCGCTGCGTATGTGTTCATTCATCACTGACTTACAGTTGCCACAACGCTTTACAGAATTAACGCAGTGGTCAGATCATTCAGAGACAGGAGATGGACTGTAATAAAATTGACGTCGCTTTCCGAGCCATATTAATCCAAAAATTGAATATTACTTAAATTAGTCGAGCGATCCAGCAATAACAATTGTTTAATTCCTATGCGCTTAATTTGATAGCTGAAAATGTTCGTTCGTGTGGAACTGCCTGGAATTTTTTAGAACTCAGGAATCGAGGTATGCTGAAACACAAAATTCTAATTCTAATCTGTAAGGCGCTTTTCTCGTTTCGCGGCAAAGCATAAGCAGCAGTTATATTGTAAATATCGCCAATGTTGGGCAGTAGAATTTCTATATCAGAACAGTAGAGACGCTTAGAGAGCGACTACTTATGAACTACCTTATACTTAAGACGGCACAAACATACATGCCCGAGGGAGGATTCGAGCTCCCGACGGAGAACGGCCTCGCGCATTGTAGCATAGTGCCTCAATGTTCACTCACTAGCAACGCTTTCCTCCTGAGACTAAAATAGCCTCATTAGAGCGGAGAGTGAACGAAACCAATGCTATGACAATTCCTTTAACTAACGGATCAAAACGCATAAACGCCTGATGATGAGCAAAACGAGCTTGAAATATGTTGTAATATGTGAGGGCGTGCTGAGCTGCCAGCGATGGCTGACGTGTGGGGATCATTTATGCCTGAATGATTGTGTGTTTGAATGTTTCTCTTTCTGAAGAAGGGCGCGGCCTAAAATTTAAATTGTCTGAATGTGAATGTCTTTTATTTGTGTCTGCCTGCGACCAAGCGTTCGTCTTTACGGCGAATTGTTTCCTATCTTCTGTTATTATTATTGCAGAATGTTAAATTCGAGGTAATATAAATAGTAATGCGGCCGAACAATCCCGCCTGGGATGTCCCGGACCACAACGCCATGTGATCACTTCATTTCAATAATTCTAACAGCAGCTTTCTAACTTAGCCTGTACTAAAGAAATAAGAGACTCTTCACGGACTCGACAATATATCACCACCTGTGTACTGCTGCAACTGTAACCATACAGTTAAATCCCACCACAAAAGTATGTTTAAAGCCGGAAGCTTTTATTATTACTGTATTTTAAATGGGTATGACTGCAACATCAACTACACGAATCCTACGAAACACCTGAGTTCGACAGATGACTTATAGAATTCGCCACACTTGCCAGTTACTACTATAATATTGTTTATCTGTCAGAAACGAATTTATGTCAGTCATTGAACTGCATTTTTATTGGTGGAGCTGTAAGAATGGAGGCGTTTATGTCTTGAGAATAAAAGTACAATAAACTCTCCAAAAGATCTGACAACGAGAAGCAGATTGGGTAGGTATGGAATTGCATTCAGTGTCATATTTTATTTAACACCTCCGGTTGCAATTGTCTTGTCCGGGAAGGGAGTGTGTGTAAATTATAAGGTGTGGTGGACTGCAAAAATCATTTTTTCACTTCCAAAACCAGGTGGCAGACTGCTGGAAAACAGAAAATAGAAAAACCGAAAAGATAGTCGCTGCCAGAAAGACAAGGTCATATTGCATTTCACTGCGATTAACTGGCACTTGCGTGAGTTATCGAGTCTTCCTTCATGTGTAACATCATGAATTCCGGAAAGATCTTTCTTGAAACGGGAAATCTCTTTTGTGAGGTGATTTGCACAAAAGGAATCGCACCATACATACGTTTCGAGCTATCTCCACTGCCGTCATACCTATATGAGACCCAGTGACAACATACTTTGAAATACTTGAAGCATATTGAATATTATTTGCATAAATAGCCGAGGCGATTCTTCCAGCTCGCTAGGCCAGAGGAGTCACCGCATCTGTAATTTCTTGTTGTTGTCTTTTTTAAGGGAGGAAAACTGAGATCAATCTTACCAGTCAACATAGAACAAAAACTATCTAACGACCGCAAAGAATAGCTCTATTAGGTAAAACAAAGCAGGGTTCCAGTACCGCTGTGGCACAAATTTTCAATATTACCGCTGTCTACCTGAATTCACTTCCCTGCAACTACCGAGAAGTTTAAAGAATTCGATTAATAAAAGGGTGTCGTAAAGCCCCTTTAATCAGCCTCAAACAACGAATATCATACGGAAAGTGATTGTCAACTCGGTAGTAATCGACAGAGTTCCAGGACCTGTAACACTAATGAAATATTCGCATGTTTTATCTCTTCTCAATCTTGCGCCAAAACAAAAGTAGGGCCGAAGTAATTCATTTCTGTGAAATCCAAGAATTTGTATTGTAGTATTCTGTAGGTTCAAATGTTTGTTAAGCTTATGGGACTTAACTACGGGGTCATCAGTCCCTAAACTTACGAACTACCTATGAACTACCTTATACTAAGGACGGCACAATTAGCCATGCCCAAGGAGGGATTCGAACCCCCGACCGTAGTGGCCGTGCAGACCGTGACTGAAGCGCCTCAGTCTCCTCGGCCACCGCGGCCGACAGTCTGTAGGTCAAGAAAGTATGTTTCATTTCTTTCGATGGAGTTTGTAAACTTCCATTAACTGTTATTTCATTTTTATTTATTGGCATATAGACATTTTTTATTCGCTTAGTTCAACCAGTTTGTGGAACTGAAGTCGACATCTCAGATATTCATTCAACCGAATATTACTGTTAACGTTTAGTATTCATCTTCAGAACAATAGCAGAATACTGGCGGGCAAACAGACATCAATAACCCGATTAATGTAGGTATAAACGTGTACTTTGTGTCATTTATTAGACCTCTCCAGTGGTGCAGGGGTGAGAACAGGAAGTGGACGTTAACGAGAGGTGATAGCCTCATACCAATGAACTCTATCAGTATGTAATAACACTGTTGTGAAAAAAAATTAAATCGTTCGCAGGAAGAACAAATTATATAATTAGCTGTGTATAATTGTCAACTGATGGGTTCGTGTTACGTGCAGAGATGTCGATACTGTACACTAACTGTTGAACAATTCTTTCACAGACATAACTTAATATGTGATATATTCCGAAATAGTGACAATTTGGCGTTATCCATTGGCAGCATAAAAACAGTCACTACAATTTCTATAACCATCTGATCAACTGTGTCATCATATGACGGCCCATTGGTTGTCATATTAATATTGTGGGAGCTTGTATTCATATGAAAACGGTTGGGGTGAAAAATAATAATAATAATAATAATAATAATAATAATAATAAAACACTGTGCGACTGCTGCATACAATATCACCACTATGCTCTGCTTCGTTAACCCATAGTTATTTTGAATTTAGGATAGATTTTCAGTATATCTGCTGATCGTTTTTGTTAGGGGATATAATTGGACTCTAATCAACAGGTGATACGTTTCATTTTTGCAATATTTGTACACTGGATGACATTTTGGCATAAAGATAAATTAATCTATAGATTACTGTCCCTAATTCTATGTTTAGATAACAGAAGCTCTTCTTATATTGCACTCCATGTTACGAAGCCATCCCAGAAATGTTCACATCTTAAAAACAATGCTCCATTGATGACTTTTCGTTCGTTTGCGCCACTGACAGCGATATCAAGAAAGATATTTTCTGAGTCTATAATTGTAAAGAAATCTGACGCTTACATCTAATGTTTTCAGTATAATCAATGGAAATGCTCGAAGAAATGAGAAACAGCACTGATGAATGACTTTTAACAGAATACCCAACTAATTGGGACATTTATACTATGTTAGCGGTCGGTACATCTGTTTATTTTTATTACTGACAACGATCGGCTTATTAAAGCTAGTTACGGAATTGCAAGCAGGGCTCATTGACATATGCTTTAGGTGTTCGGACCCCCAGCAGGCGCGCGACGGGCCAGCTAAGTCTCTGTCGAGCTCGCTTGGCAATCACCTCGGCTCTTATTCTTCCTGTTGATAGTATGAATAAAGCTTGGCAACATCGCAGTGTAAGTCTGTCAATGCTGGTACCGAGGTCTTACTTCCTGGTTAGCACAGAACTATGCTCATAAATTCACTTGATGTTTCCGGTAATTTCCATTGAATAATCTGACTGGCTTCTCAGTCGAGAGGCGACAGAAGGCTATTTGTTCATGCTTTTGGGTCCATAAAATTGTTTACACGGCGAAATTTCAACTAATCTCGTCTCTTACGTTGCGAGTTGTATGTTCTAGTGACGTATGTGGCAGTAGGAAAGCCCTAACGTGGAAGCTCCTCGCTAGCTCTGCGGTAAAGTAGTCGCCTGCCACGGAGAGGTGGCTTTGGCCAATGGTTCGGGTCTCATTGGAGTAAAATGTTTTAGCTTTTGTGTGACAGGAATTGCACGAATCCACATCGAAAACAACAAGAAACCTCTTGAGGTTACTTGCTATATTCTCTCTGATAATGGGAAGTCTGACAACGTTCTGGTAGTTTACCAAATCTGTCCCTTTAGAATCGAACTGATTGCAAGCTAATTATGACACCAATCGATGTTCGACGTGTATTTTTTCTGGAAATAATTTTTGTCGTAGGTTATTCGAGTAGGGACGTGAAACATAAACATTTGAGGACATGTGATCGAAAGTGTAGGTGCGGAATGGGTGACTTCCAAAGCGCACTATTGGATGTTTTGTTTGTGAAATCAACTGGAATTATTATAGTGTGGTTGCACTTTGCTGAGTATAAATATATTTTAATACTCAGTTATTTATTTCTTCTTAAGATGTCAGCATGAGAGCGTCATAACTCGTCACTAGTAACAATCGTGACTAGGAATCCTTATTGAGCGGCCTGATGACTTTCAAGAAAAATGTGGTAATAGTCACCCCTATGACCCTTTATGATAGATTGGTAGGGCACATTCTTAGACATCAAGGGATTGTGAATTTAGCGTTGGAGGGAAGTGTGTGGGGTAAAAACCGCAGAGGAAGACCAAGAGATGGATACAGTAAGCAGGTTCAGACAGATGTAGGTTGCCGTTCTTATGTGGAGATGAAGAGGCTTGCCCAGGATAGGGTATTGTGGAGAGCTACATGAAACCAGTCTCCGGACTGAAGACCACAACAACAACAACATGACCCTTTATACCGATTCTACTTTACGACGTTTAGATTATGTTCATATGTCAGAAAAATTCAATATGTGACTGTAATATAAGTACCAGAACTTGAAGTGAGGATATAACAGCCGGTAAATAGACTCACAGCGGCGCGCTGTCACCGAGTCCGCAGGCGACAGCCGCGATGCGACCGCTGGCGCGTCGCCGTAGCCAGTGCCCACTACTCCCGAGCGTAAACAGTTCAGTTTTGATGCAGCAGCGAGCCCTTTTGTGCAATTATTTCTGGGACTTTTCGCTGTTACATTTGAGGTTCTCCCACACTGATAACGAAAACAGCAGATTTTCGGTTAAAAAAATAAAAAGTATGATGGTGGTTGGATTCGATCTCGCGACTGCTTTTTTATACACTTGTAAATGCGACTCTTACCACGAGACTACGCGCTCATATACCACATAACCTTCTCTAGAAGGACATAACACTTCCTCCTGACAGTAACGCATTATACAGTGTTGCCAGATCGTGCACATCGTCGGACTTAGCATTCTGAGGGGCGATCGAATTTATTGTCCACACTGCGCGACCGACTCGGACTTTGCCTCTGCATCGGCCGGCCGGCGATCAATTTTTTTGTCTAAGACTGTACATTCTCGGACAACGGCGGAAACTAACGCTAGTTCCTCAGTAGTCCTGCAATATTATTGCCACTACTACCTAACTAATGCTTTACAAATTAAAGTTATCAGGACATTTTTACTAATTTACTAACTAATGGTCGTAGACAAACGTTTATTTTCAAGAGGCTGTCATAACCAATACAGAAGGACAATTCAGAAAAAAGTCCTTAGGGGACAAAAGTATCCATATACCTGAGAATAGCTGCAGGGCGTGAAATGTATATTGAAATATGGTATGATATCTTCAGCTATAATAACGAGTCAGAGAAATGTAACAGCATAAAAAAGTCAACAGACATGTAATGTTGTGTAAGATTGTTTATTGCAGATTCCTTCATTAAGCGTATCTGGAGAAACAGCATCGAGAATTTCAACACTAATAGTATCTTTCAGTGTGTAGCATAAACTAGTGTATGGTAATGTAATTTATTTTACAGCATAAATATTTGTGCTACTTTCAGAAAACTTGCCTTAACCGTTTAAGCCCCGGAGTACTAAATAAAGTACATTATTTTTAGACATCCTTTTTTCTACGTGAAGCAGTGTCAAACACTTAAGCTCCAGTGTTGCATATATAACAACATTACCAATTGACATTGTGAGAGTAATAGCATTCGCCATTTAGTGTGTAGATGCTTCAAATTACTCTAGTACACGTAAAGAAGGCGGACAGAAATCCTGGTAAGCATATTGCTTCCATCGTATATTTATGTACAGGTAATTCTGATAAGCAATGTTGTTGTTCATAAATACAGTTAAAAGAGTGATATGAAACTATGACAATCCACATAAATTGTTTATGTATAACGATTGTCTCCATTTAAGACCAAATGTTCAAATGTTTGTTAAGTTTACGGGACTTAACTGCGTGGTCATCAGTCCCTAAGCTTACAAACTACTTATGAAGTACCGTATACCAAAGACGACATAAAATCCATGCTCGAGAGCGGCGTCGCGCATCAGAGCATAGCGCCTCAATCCGCTCGGCCACACCGCCGCGGCCTATAAGACCTGGTGCTATATTTATTGTGTGTACCATAATTTTCGAACTATGTATGAAAAAATATTTTTGTACATCCTGCTGTACATATATTCATAAACATGAAGAATACCACGTTCCAAATTTTTTACATGAAAAACAAAAAATCAGGCCTGAAAGGAATAATATTTGGCTTATATGTTATTTGCCACACAGTTTGCAATGAACTTAAGTATAAAACCTATTGTGCTTTAACAATACATATGGAGCGAAAGCGAATTGTCACTAAAGGTTTTTGTTTTAATAATCTCAATAGAAAATTTAGATAGAGCTTATTATAATTCCCTACGTGTAGGGTCAACCACGACCATTCCCACAGAGATCAAATGTGTTGAATCTATTTCTAAACGATACAAGTAAACCACTGAGGAAAAATTCATTTTGCAACTAAGATGTTACGGCATTATTGCAGAAATATAAGTAAGCATGATTTATGCTAAATTCCTCACAAAGAACGCGACTTGTTAAGCATCGGAAGAAGTTTAGTCTGTGGCACCAGAGGAATAATTTACGATGTCCATTTGTTATTAATGTACAATTTTTTCCTATATTCAGTTTTACTTGCAAGGTACTTACTGATTATTCTTTTTACCTGATAGTAACTCCCAAATGTAACAAAAATACAAAAAATAATTGCAATATGATTTATATATATATATACGGTGTTTGGCTATTTCACCTTCAGACAAACGAATAAATATGTCCGGAGAAGCTTTCGCGTCTAAAGTGATGTACACTTACGGACAGTATGTTTTAAATGCGTTTAATGAAAAAGATTAGAGAAAAAAGTAGTCCTCTTTCCCTAGACTTCTTAGAATTTCAAAGCGATTATTTAAAATTATTAATGAAGTTATAGAATTATAATGCCTGTCTTACAATAACGTGCATGAAATTAGTGTCGTTATTAACTCTTATCAAACCTTATAAAACATATCAGCCGCGCGTGAATTTTCGTGAGCGCTGAGGTGCCTCGTTGAGGAGTACGCGTCTGCTCACTATTGGAGTTTCGCGCTCTGACTTAGCATAAGTTAGTTTAAGTAGTTTTGAAGTCCAGTGACTGGTGACCACTGCAGTTTGGTCCCATAGATTTACAAACATTTGAATTGATTTTGAAAATACATTAACTACTGTATCTATCGGTTCCGACTATATATATGACTTGTTATGGGATATCAAAATGTTTCAAGTATCTTATAATAGCGAATTCAATCTTCATTCCCGTGTAAATCCAAGTCTTTCAACCTTTCTTCCTACACTAAGACATTCTAGGAGCGTCAAGGAGATGTGTTACATGATTTTGAAATAAATTGTTTACACCAATATATCACTCGTAATAGTGTCCATTGGAACGCGTGATTACCTGGCGATATAAAATAAAAAAGTCCTCCATAGCTTACAGTCCAATCAAGTGGTTCGAAATCCACGATATTTCGACCGAATACCACTTGAATGAGGCACTGGATTGTAAACCACTCGATCACAGATAGAATGCTCAGAGAATTTAATCAAATATGTGATTGGAACACCGTGCTCGCGAAGCATCCTGACATTTTTTTTTTTTTTAATACGTTGTTAAATGTGCATGTGACTGACATGCACATGCACATGCACATTGTAGTTATGACCCACGATCGTGAAACAAGCTTTTAACCGTATGGAATATGAAGAGAATAAAATGTATTTTGTAATATCTAACGAATTACCAAATTTAATATTCCGCTTTCTTCTTCCGGGTAAAATTAGTAGGTGGGTGACATTTCCTCTTATATAACGCAGATATTAAGCAGAGCCTCATTCTAATATTGCACGTCACTTCGAACTGAATCAAGTGCTTCACAGCTATGTGTCCTTCACCGTTAACATTTGTTGCCAAAAGATGAGATACCTTGCAGTAACAGAGTAAGAGATGCGACTTGGAAGATAGCACCAAGGCGTTTACTTAAATTGCAACAGTCACATGGAAATAATTCTGAGGAAGACAATCCAAAGACTACCACTGGTGGAATGCGTAGAAGGTGCAGCAAACCAGTAAAAGTCATCACCTACAGTATACCTGTCTGTCCTCTTCCTGAGGACACCTGCATGGTATGGGATATGATGTTCGTCTGACGGAAGATGCTGTAAATGTTCAAAGATCGGCATCACATTTTCTATTATCAATAATATATGTGCGATTGCGCCACGGGTATAGTAAAAGGTTAGAATGGAAACCATTTAAACGTGCTGAGGTGTTTTACCTAAATACAAATCCCAAGACTCCTCTGCTGAATGCTACGATACGTGATATATACCCCGGCATATAGAGGAGAAATGGACATTGTGATGGAGACATCAATGCTTCCACGGTGAGGTATGGTTGTCCATTATACCCACGAACTTTTTATAGTGGGGATTAGTGAAGTTCGGTTGAAAGATCTACAGCATTTCTTGCCCTATAACTCACTGTTCAAAATGCATATTTTAGTGTAAATACGTTAATCTGTGCTTGATTACGCTTTTTTTATACGCTGTAGTAAAGACAACAATGCGGGACCTCATACATAGAAAAATCATGTATAAATGTCATAGCACACAGATAATGCACTTCAAAGTGGGAACCAGTTCTCGATATGTATCGTGTAAAATATGAATAATACTGAACCTTGACTGGTTGTAGAAAAAATTCTTCATGACAAAACCTGTAAAATTTTATCATTGTAAGCAGCAAATCTGTAAACTTTTATTCAGGATCTTTTAGGGATAAAAGTAAAGAAGAAGTGTAAGAATATGAAAGATTCATTTCAAATGTGTCATAAATTAAGGAGAATATTCAGGAGGCCATATGTGTTTCATAAGCAGTAGTCATTCCTTGAAGTAGTGCTACAGAAAAGACATCCGCGATTAATGCGCGTGAAAAGAACAGTCGTATGGCCGTAGCCGAGCTGCGGAAAAGATTTTAAAAGATATAAAAATGCTAAGTATTTTTGTATCTTCTTTGATATCACGCCGGACATATCGCTCATAGACCAGATCAGTGAAATTGTTCGTTGCGTTCACATAGGAAACAAAAACGGAGAAGTAAAGGAGTCATTTTTGGGTTATTTTCAGCAAAAAGGGAAGAAATCTGATGACGTAACAGAAGATATTTTACGGTTTATTGCAAAAGATGGTCTGAATATAACGATGTGCCGAGGACAAGGATATGAAAAAACCTCTACAAGGGCTGGGGTACATTCACGTGTTCAAGCAAGAATTTGTGAACTTAAGCATAAGGTACTGTTTGTACCCTGTGGAAACCGCTCTCTCAGTCTTTGTGGAGTGCATGCTTTTGCAACAGTTCCTTTTTGTGTGACTTTCTTTGGAACCTTAGGAAGTTTGTGGTTTACTCACCTTCTACCCATAGATGGACGATCCTTTCGGAAAACTTTGGAGTTACAGTGAAGAGACAGGTACACGATGGAGTGCCCACTACGAAGTAGTGAAACCTGTGTTTCAGGGTTCTAAATAGATTATTCATGCCACTGAAGAACTTTCTGATTCCTCGGAAATCATGGAACAAGAGGAGGCGCTCTAACTCTGTTGCCTGCATTATGTGATTTTTCGTTTTTGTGTTTTCTGTATTTGTGGATTACTGCCTTACAAGAGATCAACGAAGCTCAAAAGTATTTACAGATTCTTGAGGTCAGCGTTGAAATTTGTATTACCAAGATAAGGAAGCTGAAGCTCTTTTCGCAAGACAAGAGAAATCAGATTGTGGACGAAGTCTTTCGATTTACGAAGGACACATGTGACGAGATGGGTATTCCTGTTGAAAAAAGAAGAAATATTAGGTAGAAGAAAAAGATGCCTGGAGAAAAGACTGCAGACGAGGCGTTGACTTTGCACCAGGAACTGAGAAGGTCAAAGGTAGAGTACATGGACAGATTTAAAGAAGAAATTGATACACGTTGCAGAAACATTGAATGTATATCAGATCGTTTTGCTGTTTTAGACCCCAGACATCTGATTACAACTTCAGAAAAGGAACTTCCCATGATTGTAAAATGTTTAATTGATAATTACGATGAGATTTCTGAAGATGGTATCCTCGCAGAAACTCCACAGCTACGACGACTTCAGCAGGCTGCTAATGTCCCATAAGAAGACTCTCTTGAATGGACACCTTTCAGAGTTTTACAGTTTGGTGTTGTATATGTAACTTCTGAATCTGTTCCAAACCTCACATTGGCATTAAGATTTTTCTTTGTGAGTTACGGTAGCGTCCTGTGAAAGAAGTTTCTCAAAGCTGAGACTCATGAAGATTTACCTTAGGTCTACTACGAGCCAAGCAAACTCTCTAATTTGATAATTTTGTCAATTGCAAATGGCTATAGCTATTCGATGATGCAAAACTAAAAGATGGAAATATTATATGGATGGGCCATAGAAACTAAAATTAATCAACTACGAGAGAATATTGTAGGAAGAGAAGAGGAAGTAGATGAAGATGAAACAGGAGATACTTCACTGAGAGGGGAACTTGATCACTGAAGGCCTATGTTGATACAAAGCCTCGGGATAAAACGACATTCCGTCAGAGGTAGCCAGCCATGACAGAATTTGTTTACTTGGTATGTGAGATGTATGAGACAGGCGAAACACCGTCCCACTTTAAGAGAAATGTAATAATTCCCATTGTGAAGTAAGAATTCGCAGACAGGTGTGAAAATTACAGATCCACATTTTAATATGTCATGGATGCAAAATCTTAACACTAATAATTTAAAGGAGAATAGAAAGTGTGGTAGAAACTGACATTGGCGAAGATCTCTTTGGATTTAGGAGAAATCTAGGAACACGGGAGGCAATACTGACCTTACGACTTATCCAGGGCCGCCCTTAGGCGTATGCAACGGTCCAACTGCACAGGAACCGGCACTTCTAGGGGCCCCGCGCAAAACATTAGGGAGACTAAAAAAATACTTCTATATTTATTGAATTTGTATTGAGGAAAATAGGACATATATACGGTCTGCAATAAATGAAGCAGGTAATATGGAGAAACTATAATTCGTAAGTTTGTTCCGTAAACTACTTTTCATGAAGGTAATTCAAATACATACACATTGTGACAAGACTATGGCTACTAAGAGTACACGTCAGATTTAGAAAATTATACCTCTATCGGAATCTAAAGCACTAGGGTTATGAGACTATTGCTCAACAGTAATATCTATTGTCAACAAACGGCAGTGTCCCATGCTTAAGTTAAGAGCTACGCTATTTATTGTTCGTCAACGACTTTCCGCGTCTTTTCTACTCATCGTTGTGACTAATAATCAATCATTACATTCCTCCGTTAGCATATCTTTCTCAAAAATCAGGCAAGTAAGCGTGTGTTCGCTTGCCATGTCGGTGAAACACGACGTCGTATCAAAATAGAGTTTTGAAAATATTATTGAATTTCCTCGTCAAAAATATAGGAAAATATGTTTTTATGTTTCGGAAATGTGAGAAAAAACACACACGACAAACATGTAACATATACAACGACGGGCAATGAACTTTTTTCAGTGCGGATACACTCCTACGCTCTTACTCTTTCGGGATCAGTTTGAGTAATAGTGTCCAAGATAATGTAGAAAATTTGTATCAGACGTGAGGCATGCTTTATTAGTCCGTACAGTTGTGATCACCACTGTGTTCGCAGGGGTGTAGTGGTCAGTGCAAATGCCTATTAAACGAAGACACGGGTTCGGATCCCGGCTGGATATACAGTTTCAACGTTACCCATTCGAAGTTAATGTCATACTTTCCGTGAATATGATAAGCATCTGCACCGTGTCAATCCGCGGGTTCATAGTGAACACTGATACTAATGCGCAGCATCACCCATTACTCTATTTGTTGATATAATTCGAAGGCACTGAGCACTTGAGCGATCGTCCATCATACCTAGCAGAGGTGTCCCAACGACACCGTCAAATTGTGAGTTTAAGGGCGCATTACTATTCAGAGAGAATCATATTTATTCAACCGTGAAATTGCTGCTCTTGTGGGTAGAAGCGCTTTCGCACTGGAACGACTGAATACAGTGTCTGATCAATGTCACTGGATTGACGGTCGTAGGAAGTCAGTGAGTAATGGGAACTGTTCTGTCACTGATTCGACAAATATATGTACAGTATTTAGTAATCACTTTCTGAATGTAGGAGGTGAATAAAACGCAACCTCAGATTCTAGAGACACTCTTACACCTGTCTTAGAAAATAGCATTCGATACTGTTACCTGAAGTAGTCCATCTTTATACTGACACGGGGTAGATTGAGTCAATAATTGAATTACCGAAGCTAGGGATTTTTTATGATATGACGGGGAATCTAGCCCAATACTAATTAACTGTTCCGCCTCAGTTAGCCCAGTACTAGGTCTATTTGTAAATTTTCCTTTCGGAATGCTCAGTTTTCTTGACTGATTGAAATGTTCAGTAATCAAACCACTTTATAAAAAGGAAGAAAGGGATAATGTACACGCCACGGTGGAGTGGCCTTGTACTCTCAAGCGCTTTGCTGTACAGTGCGAGGATGCTCGCTGTCGGAGGATCGAGTCCTCCGTCGGACAGTGGTGTGTGAGTGTGTGTGTATTTTGTCCTTAGCATAAGTTACTTTATGTAGTTTGTAAGCCTAGTGACTGATAACCGCAGCAGTTAAGTCCCTTTGATTAACAAACATTTGAACACTAATAATATACAATTATTTTATATGGTGTCTGATCTTTTCAGACTTTAGCGAAAGAACAGACATCATTTGTTGACAATTATTGTAATTTTACAAATTCGAAATATTTTAACATTTGGAATAACGGTCCAAACCAAATTTTCATCTTTGCCAATGGATTTATTTCAATGCCCTGAAACGGTCGAAATGTCAAAATATTCCGAAAATTGATAATATAGACACATTGTTCTTATTTCCGCTATAACCTGTTTGCTAAGGTTATTGAAAGGGCTGTATATTCATGGTTAATTTATCAATTTAGTTCGCACATTTTGGTTGCTATTAGAAGTTCAGTTTGGTTCAGAAGTGGGTTGACAATCTAAAACGTTATAATCTATTTTCTGTCCGGGACAGTTGATAGGTTAAATAAATATCTGCGAACGGTAGTCGTTTAAGTCGTTTCCTTTGATTAAAAAAAAAAAAAAAAAAAAAAAAAAAGGCATTTAATAGTGTTGTCACACGATATTGTAGCAGAAATGAGAACATTTTGGAGTAAGTGGAGACGTTCTCAATCGGTTAACCTCTTACTTTAATATCAGACATAATGGTGTTGGTGTCCTCTTCATGGGACCGTCATGATAACAAGTCGCTGTTATAAAAAGTCTGTACCTGAATATAAATTTATTCCAACATTTCAAATACAAACTATCTTCTTCCGTGTACGATTGTACAGCTAAGGGTTTCTCATCGAACAACTAAGAAAGAGGGGAAAAATGAAAGTCGTAAGATATTCGACATTTTGGTACCAACACTGTAGGGATAAGAAAAGAAAAATCATGGCCAAAACCAATAGAATTTCAATACCGTGACCAACAACTTGAGAGGAAAATAAATGGAATTACATTTTCCTTTCCTTAACCCACAATGACCCCACAAGCTACAAATGTGTACCTAACTTCTACGGTGTCTAAGATGGTTCAGAAGCATTTTTTCTCAATGGAAAGAACATGTATACGACAACTAAGTGTTCAATCATTTCATCATGCACAATTACTACCACCTGCGGAAGATAACAATAAAAATCTTAAGAAGCGAGAATTGCACTGCGCAGCAGTTTGCGAATTCCAAAGAGCACTGAAATTGTGGGTTACTTCTATTCCACTGTAGTAGTTGTTATTTTGCGATGTAGTTATTGAGCGATCACTTTATTTAGTACAACTGTTCGCACTACAAAATTAATTAATGTAGTCCCTAAAAAAGCCTTGTTTTTCAGTATATGAATGTAGTATGAAAATGGGTGGATATAATTGCATAAATCTTGCTTCTAAAATCACTGAAAATTTAACTTAAGAGTATTAAAGCATTAAAAGTAATTTCCTTGATAGAGAAAAAAAATCAGGTCTGGAAGGGTTAAATGGCGAGGAAGATTACAAAGTACAAAGTCATAGCGAATACTTAATAAATAATATCACGCGGCCGCGGTGGAGTAGCCGAGCGGTCTAAAGCGTCTCGCTGCGGAGCGCACGGTTGCTCGCCGTGGAGGTTCGAGTCCTCCCTGGGGCATGAGTGTGTGTGTTTGTCCTTAGGTTAGTTTACCTAGAAGTAGTTTGTAAGCTACAGACTGATGACGACGCAGTTTGGTTAGATAGAATTACAAACATTAAAAATATATCACGCGTAATATAACCTATAGAGTCTTCATCTCACCTCCTTTCCGAATTATGGGAGTGTTGTAGGACTCTACGTGCGCAATTCAATGAGTAAAACATAGTAAGAGTACATAAATTGCAGGAATCACATGCATGATAAGTTTGAATCAATCCAGGTGTCCATTAATCTTTAACTGAATGAGTTCCTTCCTTTGTTCGCTCGTTGATAAAGGTGTTCACATTCTTGCGAACTTCCTGTATCCCCTGCCAGGTGGGGATTTCATACAGTGTAATTGTCGTGTTGTAACTGTAAAAGTTGCATCACCAGCAGACGCCTAGGAGCCCCTGGCGCGACCTCCAGCCGGCGCGCAGTGTGTGTGCTGACACAGTGGTGCGCGGCCCCGCACCTGCCGCGCTTCTTCGCGCCGCCCCTGGAGCGCCTGGCGTCTTCCCTGCGCGATGCCACAACAATACCGCGCCGACTTGCGGCCCCATTGTTCTCAAGTATCCCCCCAGGCGGCGGCGGCGCACAATGGGCGGTCGCACTCTGCTCGCACTAATGCCCTTCATACATTTCCCGCGCCCTCGCGCAAGACGCGCCGGCCTAATAAACATTCAGGTGGGATTCCTCCCCCCCTCCAACCCCAACCCCACCGACGGTCTGGCCTCCAACTCGTGCAGACTTTGGCCGCGATTATTTATGTGTCCCAGGCTGCTCGTGGCTCCCCCCAGGGCCTCAGCCAACTTCCAGACCTCTCTCCCAATGACTCTAATTATCTGTTCTTCGGAGAATGGCGATGCGCTCTTGGAAAGTTGTCAGCCGCGATGAATAGTAGGGAAGCTAGCAGCTCCGTCATTTCGACTCGGAAATAACTTCAAATATTTTGGCAGTAATGCGTTCATAAAAACTTTTCTCACAGGACATTGACACCTCACACTATAAGGAAGTGAACATCGTAAGTGGTAACGACTTTTAATTCAGTTTTCCTCAAGACAGGGGACACTGCTCAGCAGAGGTATCTTGTAAAACTACTAGCCAATCCCATTCGTGTTACACTAAGCATAAGAGGGTAGTGCTAAAGCGCAGCACGCAGCTCTCACAGAACAGAAAATACACAATTTTCTAAAATAATGATAACATGAAAAATAAAATAAAATAATACTGTTCGACAGCGTTTGTGGCGTGTGAGGTCGGGTTCACTTACTTCATTTATTATTAATGAATTGTAGTGCACTATTGAACCAGACAGTAGTGAGACAGGGTAAACTTTCGCAAATGCAACTGTCTATAGTGTAGCGACTTTTCAGTGCGTTAGTACTGAAATGATGCTGAAATCTGTCTGGATTTGTGCAGCAGGATTTTACTCGTTCTATATGACGCGCTACGACGGTTTGTCAATTGCACTTTGGGTTTGAAAAGAATGACACTCCAAGGTGGTAATGGATCAATATGCCGTTCATGGTGAAGTCTCCGGACGCAGTAATCACATGCACCGGTTAAGGGGTTCTGGTTGTCCAAATAGACAACTTTCTCATATGTGAATGGTGTGGCGCGTCCAGCCATGAGCACAAAACACCACAACGGGGCTGTTCTCGTTGCAGCAGATGCTTCAGTCTAGTAAACATGACATATGTAACATATTAGTTATCATTATTTCTTTGAAATACTCTATTGATAATTTTCTTTATACGTCGATGATCATCGTAATTACATTCTCCATTTTATATATTTTTCTGCTGTAGATTTTGAAGTTGTGCCATGAAAATAAAGATACCTTATGCTAAACCATTTTAGAGTATAGAAATTGGTAACTACAGAGTTACATTTGTCTCAAACTGGTTCTAGAATAATGATTAACAAATAAGTATTTAGAAATATTCCAGCCAGATGAGTGAACTGAACCACATTAAACTTCAAGAAAAAAATTATTTGTATCAAAATGAGTCTGCGAGTAAATTAGAAAAGTTCATATTCAATGACGAACATAAATGACCTTAATCATGTTCAACCAAGAGTTTCCTATTTTTAAACATATGCTTGGAGTTTCCGCAATGTTATTATGATCAGAAATCTCAGCATAATTAACTTTCTATATTTTATGGATATTTAATTTGTAAGACTTCAACATTAACCTTATCGATTCCGGGAGTAACGCCTACGCCTTTTTCACTTCTCAGTCTACTGTTTATCCGCAGGAATAATTTAGTAACAAGTGTGCTATGCAAATCGAAATGGTTTGCTAACAAAATAAATTGGTACACAACTATTTGAAAATAAGCTTCTGATGTCTTGGTAATACCCACTCGAAAACTTACTTTTAAAATCATTAAATGCTTTAGACCAAAGTTAACTTGTAAGGCATTGTTTCATAACCGCAAAAACCAGAAATTACACAATGTTATCAATAGAGTTACAGCAGTACCGTTGGTTTATATTCCTTACTAGGAATAAAAAAGAAGGTCCTTATTAATATCAATAAGTTGTTAAAGCACAGAAATGCAGGCTTAAGTATTCATACATTTGTTTATGGCGATCGTCGACAGCGATATATTTTAGGAAATGCATTGTACACTTTGCTGTTATGTAAAATTAAATTTATTGTGCTACCAGTTTCGGGAGTTTCCCATGTTCCAAGCATTTAAAATTACATGAGCAGTTTAGTTTCATACATTTTCTGAATAAGTTGACAGTGTCATATCTATAAAACCAATCAAAATATAAGTTAAACGTGATAGTGATAACGACGACATCAACGAGTTCCTGCACATAACGTAAAAAAAGACAGTACTATTTCGAAATGCAACAAGTCGAAGAAAAAATGTAACAGCTGTTCAATGCAGGAACCCCTTTATGTTGTCGTTATCACTATCATTTTTAACAGCTGTTACAGTTTATCTTTGACTTGTTGTACTAGAAAATAGTACTGTTTTTACTTACGTTAAGTGAAGGAACACCTTGATGTTGTCCTTTTCAGTGTCACTTTTAACTTGTATTTTAATTGGTTTTTATAGATATGACGACACTGTCAACTTATATAGAAAATGTATAAAAATAAACTGCTCATGTAATGTTAAATGCCGGAAGATGGGACACTCCCGAAACCGGTAGCACAATAAATTAAATTTAACATGATAGCAAAGTGTACAATGCATTTCCTTAAGTATTCAGTTGTGGTCTCTCCATTGTGTATATGGAAGTTATTAATAATAATAATAATAATAATAATAAATAGTAAAATTGGATATCTATGAGGACCAAACTGCAGTGGTCGTCAGTCCCTAGACTTACAGTGTACTTAAACTAACTTATGCTAAAGACAACAAACAAACCCATTCCCGAGCACCGCGGCGGAGCGACCGAACGCATTGAAGCGCTATGCTGCGATGCGCGAGGCTGTTCCCCGTCGTATGTTCGAATCCCCCCCTCGGGCATGGATGTTTGTGCCGTCTTTAGTATAAGGTAGTTTATAAGTAGTTTGGAAGTTTAGGGACTGATGACCCCACAATTAAGTCCCAAAAGCTTTACAAACATTTGAACATTCCCGAGCGGAGGACTCGAACCTCCGACGGGAAGCAGCCGCACGTGGCACAAATGGGTGCGTTAGAGCTCAAGACGCCACGCTCATTGTTATGCCACTGTGCCACAAGCGTTTCTTCTTAATTTCTGTTTAGAGGAGCTATTGATTGAAATTTAGGGCTTCTGTCGAAAGTACTGTTACAATTTGGGATAGTAACTGTTCCGAAAATCCGTCTATAATGGCCATAATGTCGACGGGACGTGTAACACTACATCGCTGTCATCGCATTGGAATATCCATTTCAGTACATTTTAATTTTTATTAATTTTTGTAAGAGGCAGAATTTACGTATTTTTTCAAAATTTTACAGAAATCTGTAATATCTTTGTAAAGTCAGAATAGTTAAAGTCATAGAGTAACCGGGTCAAAACACTGCAATCATAGTTATCATTTGTTGTAAATATAGTATAAATAGTAACAGCAGTAGCATTGCTCTCTCTCTCTCTCTCTCTCTCTCTCTCTCTCTCTCTCTCTCTCAGTCATTGTTGCTCGCCGTGGAAGTGTGGAAGTTCGAGTCCTCCCTGGGGCATGGGTGTGTGTGTCTGTCCGTAGGCTAGTTTACCTAGGTTTAAGTAGCTACGGACTGATGACCACGCAGTTTGGTCCGATAAATCTAAAAAAAAAAAAATAAAAAAAAATAAAAAAAAGGTCATTGTTTTACGGTGTGTCTCTCTGTAAACGCCTCGCTTAATTCTCTGCAAAATAGTCTGGAATCATGTACGGAAAGATTTCAGAACCTTGTAATTCGCGTTTAAGTTATTCCTACAGAAATTAGAGACTTTGATAGTTAACAATGGATGATCGAAGGGTTACGCGATTGCGTAGTTACATTATCTGTGGACTTTAATTCGTGATTAGGCTATGAAAGGTAGAAAAATTCTGCGTCCTGTCGAGATAGTTAATATTCAAGGGGACTTTAAAAGAAAAAAAAACTGACAATTAATTTCATTGAGGAAGGATAGAGTGTATTAAGGAACGTTAATTTGGCTTTGGGAGAATATTCTGAACTTTGATTGTACTAGAGATATAATGAACTATCAATGCGAAGAAATATATTTTGAGAATTGTGTCTCAAATAACGTGTGACTTTGTTCATTGTATGTTGTAACTGTGTGCTTTTAAAGTGAAAAATATAACAGGAATTGTGTTTTAAAAAAAGTTTCTCGAAAACTTTGTGACGTAGATAGTACCCGTTCATCAAATCGATGATATTTGAAAATTACTTTCAAATAACATCCTTGACTGTGTTTGAGATAGGAATATGAAGGATAAATTTATTAAAAACATTAGTCAGTTAAAAAAACTCAAGGTTAGGCCAATTACCAAAGACTATTTTTCACGAAAGAATTAGTAATTAACTTCTTTTGTGACGTACTTCTATAAAATGAACTACCGTGACAAATAAGATGAAAGTTAAAAAAAAAAAGACTTTGAAATTTAAGTAAAGGCCCTGAGAGACAGAATTCATATGCTCAAACATTCTAAAGGTTATCTATAGAAATTATTAGGTTCAATATATATATATATATATATATATATATATATATATATATATATATATATATGGTTCAGTTTGTACCTATGTTAAAAACAAAAAGCCGTAATTGAATATACTAAAAATTGACAGGCTGACCAACCTAAATTCCTGATGTACGACTCAACTAAAATTTTGAGAGCCTAGTAAACCAATACATCGACGACGAAGCCTTGTACATCATATACCCGTCGCCTACGATAAAATAAAATATAAAAAAAATAAGTACCCACAGTACGTCAAAGACGTTATACCCTAAGCTTCCTTCCTTCTCTGACTGCCGCGGTGGAGTAACCGAGCGGTCTAAAGCGTCTCGCTGCGGAGCGCGCGGTTGCTCGCCTTGGAGGTTCGAGTCCTCCCTAGAGCATGGGTGTGTGTGTTGTCCTTAGGTTAGTTTACCTAGGTTTAATGTTCAATGTTCAGATGTTTGTAAATCTATCGGACCAAACTGCGTGGTCATCAGTCCGTAGCTTACAAACTACTTAAAACTAGGTAAACTAACCTAAGGAAAAAAACACACACACCCATGCCCCAGGGAGGACTCGAACCTCCACGGCGAGCAACCGCGCGCTCTACAGCGAGACGCCTTAGACCGCTCGGCTACTCCACAGCGGCTACCTAGGTTTAAGTAGTTTGTAAGCTACGGACTGATGACCCCGCAGCTTGGTCTGATACATTTACAAACATTTGAACATTTTTTGATGTATCGACTCTGAATTTCTTTGACTGGGTTCAGCTGCAAGTATATCCGCACCAACTGTGGGCCCGGCCTACAAGGCCTCATCAGGAGCGCCCTTTAGCAGCCGCGGCGGGCCTTTGATTCCCGGAAGGCATTAGCCGTCCGAAAGCAGGCCCACAATGGCGGCCGTGTTGCTCGGCGTGGGCCGCGAGTATAAAACGTTAATGCAGCCTCCAGCCGCGATTAAAGGCCGATAAGCCGATTATGGCTCCTGCGCTCCGGCGGCGAAATCCGCGCCCAGCCGTCGAGCCGCCTACCCGACGATGTGCACCGCGCCGAAACCGCTGGCAATACGACGCACCACTTTGTTACGCTCGACCGTGGTGCCCGGTTAAGTACTGTTGGCAGAATCGTACGGTGGGTTTCCGCTTTGCCGTCCGCACTTTGCGTACTTGCTACTGTAGCGATGTGCAAGCTAAACGCCCACTCTGCGCAGACAGAGAAGCAGAATACTTAGTCCTCCAGCACACGATTTACACGTTGACCTCCCCACTGTCTGGCAACCACTAAACGCTACACACAGATACTCTTTCTCTCTCTCACTTTCGCTAGACATTACATCTGCGTTTACATTTACATACAAATCCACACTTCAGGACTCGTCCGAATACTTCGAAACGTTAGCGGAATGACAAAAGAGGTGGGGAAAATGGAAGTAAAGTTGAATGATATCGCACAGCTTCCTTCAGAATCAATCAGAGAAAGTGTATACAAGCGCAAATGAAAGAGCTTCATCCTGTGTGTGGTATTAGGTAGAAAAGAACTCCGTACCTTATTTAGAACCGAAGATATCGTAAAACATACCGATTACAATATTGAATACGAGGAAAGGATATCGCGTTTGAATAAAAATAAAGGATGGAGAAATTTCATTCTGACAATTATAAATCTGCGAATGAATACCTTTCGTGTAAATAAAAAATGAAGGAAATCGGTCGGATAGAACGGCCTGATGGATTAACTGTAGTGCCACGATGGAGTAGCCGTGCGGTGTAAGGCGCGTCGCTGCGGAGCGCGCGGTTGCTCGCCGTCGCCAGATCGACTCCTCCCTTGCGCATGGGTGTGTGTGTTGTCCTTAGGTTAGTTTAAGTAGTTTGTAAGCTGCAGACTGATGACCACGCAGTTTGGTCCGGTAGATTTACAAACATGTGCGTGTGTGTGTGTGTGTGTGTGTGTGTGTGTGTGTGTGTATGATTAACTTTAATTTACAAAAAAGTTGGGAAAAGTTGAAGGATAATTAAATGTTCAAGCATAACTTTTTTCAGTATCAATCATTGCAAGTGTTTAAAAGCGTAGATGAAAGACCTTGATCCGCTGAGTGCTGTTAGATCTGAAAGAACTGTGTACCTTAATTAGAACCGAAGATATCGTAAAACAAACCGAAAAAATATTCAATGCAAGGACAGAAAGATAACGTGTTTGAATAAAATTAAAGGATAAAGAGACTTAAGTTCTAATACTTGATGACAAATCTGTGAACGAATACCTTTTATTCACTGTTAAAATGAAGAAAATCAGCCGGATAGAACGGCCTGACCAATGGACTTTAGTTTACAGCAAGGACATCTTCATAAGAAATTTACAGAAGGAAATCGCGTTGGAGTATAGAAAAAGGAAGGCGTACGTTATGTAAATTCTGTTACTTGATAACTGATATATGGTTGAATTCCTTTCGTTTAAAACAAAAATGAAATAAATCGGCCTGATAGTTTGATCTGGCCGACTGACTTAATCTTTCGTAGATTCTTTCAGTACATAAGATACCAACTATGTAATTTACACTTTCGTGCCTGTTGGATCGTCGAACCACTTTCACTGTTTTGATCCACTACTGTGCACTCCAATACAACTCGGGGTTTTCTCCTTGCGCTCCCTGTACACCGGCGCCATCCCCACCCACTTGGAACTGGGTTTCTTATTGCAAATGAAATGTGAACTAAGCTTGAAAAATGAATGGTATTTACTATCCAGGAAAGGTATTATGATTTATGGAAGCATACATCGATATTAATGCACAGAAATGTATGGAAGCAAGCAAAGATTTGAAAAAAGTAAGAAAATCAAACTATAAATTCTATACCGGATGATAAAAAAGTCAGCATAAATTTGAAAATTAAATAAATCACAGAATAATGTAGATTGAGAGGTAACAATTGACACACATGCTTGGAATGACATGGGGTTTTATTAGAACCAAAAAAAGTTCAAAAACTGACGGAGTAAACTCATTAATGAGAGTCGCAGCAGGCGACAAGCTCTCACAAATTAAAACAAAGCAAAGATGATGTTTTGTACAGTAAATGCTCAATATGTTCCCCATCATTCCTCAAAAATAGCTCTAGTCGAGGAATAATGTTGTGAACAGCACTGTAAAGCAAGTCCGGAGTTATGGTGATGCCCCATCAGTTCCGATCGGAAGATTCGCTTGAACGCCACTCTTGTTTAAAACAACTGAATTACAGCACCGGTGCATACACTGTCACCGAAACATTTTTGTAATAATAAAACCCCTTGTCATTCCAAGCATGTGTCTCAACTTATCTCTCTATTTAGAATATTCCGTGATTTATTACCTTTTCATATTTATACTGACTTTTTGATCACCCGGTACATTTGGCGATGTTCTTTCGGACATGTCTGAAAGAACAGACGCCACTTTTGATACTGCAGTTATTATGTATTCATATTCACGGAATGTATGACATTAACTGAGAAAGTGTAAAGTTGAAAATGTATACCCAGCCGGGATTAAAACCCGTGTCTCCTACTTTCTAGGCAGTTGCGCTGAACGCTAGACCACTGGGGACACCTCGAGCAACACACCTACACAGAATTACTCAAGCACGCCTCCCGTCAGATACAAATCCGGATTTTACCCTGCCTACTAGAACTCAAACTCTTACTCACTTTTTACTAATGCTCGTAAGAGTAGAGGCCGAGGAGTGCCCCGCACTGAAGAAAGGATCATTGCCCGTCATCGTCAAATCATATATATAATGGAGAACTTATTACTGAATTCATCGGTCTAAGAGCTAAAATATATGCTCTGGAGCCTGCATAGCAATGTGTAATGCGCAGAAAAGACGGAGTGAAACGGTTCTGTTAAATAAATCACTGATGTTTACCGGGAATGAATGTTCAATTTTTGGAGCTAAATAAACTTGACATAATGTGTAGTTTCTACAGCACAAGCTAGGTTATCAGGACAAGATGACAAACCTTTTACACTCCCAGATAATATGCATACGTTAGCTTAGGTCACTACCAAACGTAAAACGTTGATAACTTAATTTAGTTTTATTATGTCAAAAAATAGAATATTAAATATAATTTGTGAATAATTTCATGTGAAAAAATCTGTACATTTAATTTCGTAACTGATTTGTGTAATCAAATGTAATAAAATTTTGGATTTGTTACATTATTTACGAAATGAAAAAAATGTCATACATTTCTTTCATATTTTACTTTCACATATTTACATCCTGCTTTCCCTACAGTTCCTTTTAATAGGAGTTAGTCCATTAATCAGACAAAGTGTAAGTATGTGTTCATAAGTATAAAAATTAAAAAAAAAATGATTGAGAGAGAGATCAGTTTAAAAGACAATAATATGAAAATAGAAATTAACTAAGGTTTCTACACGAATATAAAGGTTTTGACCGGCTACTTCACAGGAGGGAAGTGGCAAAACCAGGAAGTATTAAATCAACAAGTGAAATTTGAACCCCAGTCCGACCCCTCTGGCACACGATAAACTTCCACCTAACTACTACCATTCAAGTCCCATTCCTCAGCCGATGGGTTTGGCGCAACCTTACCGTCTTTCTGTTGAACAGCGTTAGATTTGGCGAAGACCATCTGATGGCAGTGCAGTGTTGACATCAGCTATCTCGAATGTGGATTGACCCGAATAGAGCAAGTTTTGTCGGTTAAGTCGACGACAATACTAAAGTGAAGGAAAAAAAATTCTCTCAAGAAAGGGTAAAAATTCTAATCACGAGTGGTGTAGCTTACAGCCAAAACGCACTTCAGAATATTATAAGTTTCAATTCATACTGCAGAAGCCACGCAGAACTGTGCAGAAAGAAATAATTGAAAGTCCACGATCTGAATAGACAGAACGATCCGGCCAGCAGCTCCCTACACCAAAATTTTACAACTGAAAATCTTCCTCTCAATCCCCTCCCATCGGTGACGTCCAGCCAATCACAAATTTGACTTAATGGTCAAATCAGTGGACTACGTGAGTTATTGTTCAACACGCCAGGCTCCTCCCCCAACGAAATTATCCCACACTGCATTCTGCACGTAAAGCCAGCATTTCTCAAAAATCCATAGAAACTGCGAACCATTGGAACGAATCTGCAGACTCTGAAAATACTTTACTGCCGACCAGACGCCAGCTTCCCGTCGCGAGAGCGTCTCTCTGACTTTCCTAGAAAACACCTCTGGCAATTTACAAAAATATTCGCACACACCCGCCCTCGATATTCCCTGAACTCGGGTGCTCGTGCAGACCAGGGTGACGCCAACTGTTACTGCCTCTGCTCATAGTACTCCAATGCCCTTCCGGCGCGTTGTGACCGGAGAGCCTCCCTGCACAATACAGCATTGTAACGGCAAAACAAACTACCTGTCCTTAGTTAAGCCACAGACGTCCCCGGCCCAAATATATATGTCCACTTGCAGACGGAGGGGTTTCACCACGCCGTCCGCGGTGGCCGAGGGAACTGAGGCGCTCCCGTCACGGTCTGCACGGCCACTACGTTCGGGGGTTCGAATCCCCCCTCTGGCATGGATATTTGTGCCGTCCTTAGTATTAGCTAGTTCGTAAGTAGTTTTTTAACTTTAGGGACTGAGGACCCCGTAGTTAAGTCCCACAAGCTCTACAAACATTTGAACATTTGGGTTTCACCACGGGTGGTGGCTGCCAGTGCTCGCCCTCCGGGTGGTTTCTGCAGAATGCCTTACAACCTACTTCAGAGAACTTGCCACCAGCAACCCCACCCCCCAACCCCCAGCGGAACCACAAAAGTGCCGGTCCGCTTGTGTCGCCAACGCCTTCCACCTCGGAAGACAATCAAAAACAGAGTTATACTTCCAGTGAACAGAAATATACCTCCCAAATTTCTATACTCTGATAATTACAAGCCAAATGAAAGATATTAAATATAAACAAGACAATATTACTGATATCCCTCCGGAATAAATCCAGACATTAGGGTTCAAAAAAAAAAAAAAAAAAAAAAAAAAAAAAAAAAAAGTTCAAATGTTTGTATAGTCTATGGGACTTAACTACGGGGTTATCAGTCCCTAAACTTACAAACTACTTATGGACTACTTATGAAATAGGACGGCACAAATATCCATGCCCGAGGGGGGATTCGAACCCCCGACCGTAGTGGCCGTGCAGTCCGTGACTGGAGCGCCTTAGTCCCCTCGGCCACCGCGACCGGCTAGGGTTCAAATACAACGGAGAAAATTGTTCTGAAATAGGACCACCACCTCTCAAAAGTGCATTCACGTTATAATATTTGTAACACTGTTGATTCTGAATAACTTGTGGTAGTCTGTGAAAGATGGGTGAAAAGTTGCATTAAGAGGGTAATATCAGTTTATGAAAAAATGTGATACGTTCCTAAAATCATCCACTCGACGTATGCATCATAAGAATCTGCTACAACAGTAGTAAATTAATACAATCGAATTCATAGTCTTCGAATCGTAGCCATGCGGTATCCGTACGATTATACTTTGTTGCTCTGGAATATTTACGAATAGCGGGCATAGCAGATTAGCTACCAACACACACCAGATATTTTTCTGATTTAGCGGCAATTACCAATTTTCCTTCGGCTAATGGAGAGCGACAGAAAATAAGTGAAGAAATGGTTGCACATAATTTTATCTTTTTATTTCTGAATATGCACTGTGACATTTCGGATTGATTGATGCAAAATGGCCGGCCGCGTTGGCCGAGGGGACTGAGGCGCGTCAGTCACGGTTTGCACGGCCACTACGGTCGGGGGTTCGAATCCACCCTTGGGCATGGATATTTGTGCCGTCCTTAGTAGTAGCTAGTTCATAAGTAGTTTGTAAGTTTAGGGACTGATGACCCCCGTAGTTAAGTCCCATAAGCTATACAAACATTTGAACATCTTTTGATGCATTTGGGGGACGAGACATTTCAATCACCTCATATTTACACTCGCCTGACTTATAGTATTCAACGCTTGCTGTCTGGGATTACTAAGAATTGTAAAAATAATTTTGATTTCCTTTACACGACGTTCAAAGGGACAGTGATCTTCGTCTGCTTTCCACCACTTACTTCTGCGAGCTTGTGTGTATATGTTAAATGCCAGTATATGAACTGTTGTGCAAGACTCGTGAGAAAAGTGATCCCTTTTATATCTGTCTTCCATCTCCTTGAGGGCTAAAGGCTGTTTCTTATTTCCCCTATCCTATTTGACATCCGAGTACGCTTTATTACCTGATTAATTCTTGGAGTCACTTCAATCACTGAATTATGAATGACTATCCTGTAAGCTATCGTATTTTTTGGAAAAGGTTTCTACGTTTCTATTTCTATATTTATGCTAAGGATGGAAGCTATCAGTATTTTCATCTTGATGCAATCAGACAATGAAAAATATGGGCAGTTTTGAAACTCATTACACTTCAGGAGTGTATTTCCTCTTCTTCTTACATCCATGTCCCCATAACATAGCGGCTGAGAAATTGCCGTACTTTTGAAATGCTTGCACTTTATTCTTCGAATAATAATGAAAATATTCAAATGTTTGTAAATCCATGGGACTTAACTGCTTGATTATTAGTCTCTAGCCTACAAACTACTTAAAGTAAGTTAAACCAACCTAAGGACAACACACACATACCCATGCCCGTGGGAGGACTCGAACCTCCAAGGCGACCAGCCGCGCGCACCTCACCACGGCGCCTCAGTGCGACTGCAAAGTTTTCCTCTGGGAATTTATATGAATTGAAGAGCACCACAAGGCTGATTTGTTTATTTTATCGAATGTTCTAGAATCACTAATATTTGAGTGTCTTTTTGACAGAAAGGCCATAATTACACTCGCAGCCGTTTCAAGAGCGGTATTAAATTTAATTTGTCACGTCCATCGTGAGTGCACTTGTGTTCTCCGTTTTTTAGTCCTGGGCAAGTCCCGCGCGCACCTCACCACGGCGCCTCAGTGCGACTGCAAAGTTTTCCTCTGGGAATTTATATGAATTGAAGAGCACCACAAGGCTGATTTGTTTATTTTATCGAATGTTCTAGAATCACTAATATTTGAGTGTCTTTTTGACAGAAAGGCCATAATTACACTCGCAGCCGTTTCAAGAGCGGTATTAAATTTAATTTGTCACGTCCATCGTGAGTGCACTTGTGTTCTCCGTTTTTTAGTCCTGGGCAAGTCCCGTAGATAAATTAAATTGGTCCCAATCCCCCGGTTCCGACCAAGGTTTTCGGGAGGTTTTCCTTGGTTTTAAGGCGTATGCCGGAACTGGTTAGCCCCTCCCACATATTCCCAATTGCAATTCTCCCTTTGCACCACTATCAGCTTGTCTGATAATTGGCTGAATAGAACCGCGACTCTTTATGGGCCGGATCTCAAACAGCCCGCTCCACTCCTCGGAGTGGAGAATGAGAATAATAAGGTTTTTTTTTTTTTTTTTTTTTTTTTTTTCAGCTTATTTCTGGCCCAATACACTTACTCACAACCTAATGACAAACAGCTTTAAGATGTCTCACAAGAGATATTTATTGCTTTTCAGAAAACTTCAACGTGTGGCATCTCCCAGTGAATATCCTCCAACACTGTTTCTGATTCGGTACCTGTTTCAACTCAGAAAATAGGTTAGCATCATGTTTGCTACGAATCAGTACAAGTAATCCTCTGCAAAGGCTAGAATCATAATTATCGGCATGCAATATTTAAAACGTACGTCCGCATCGATTAAGTCTTACAATTCGCTTCTTGTTCCCATACTAGCATTTTAAAGTACATTTGTTTCACTTGTTGTGAACGACTTATACACTTTCAGTAAGTATAGCAGTTCCTGGATGAAGTATATTAATGGAAATTACGTAACTGAGACAATACTGTATATCTGTGAACTGATAAAACGCACAAATTATATTTACGTCAATATCAGAAGTTTTCCTTCAATAAACAGCGACCCTGAGGGTGGCTGGTAAGTGTTTGCATTTTGTACAGGAATCAATATGGAATCGTTCTGAGGAAACCCCGGTTAACCTAACGCTTTACATTTAATATTAAAACATGATGGGTTGTCAGCTATCTGAATGACTAATTCATTCATAGGTTAGTCTAAATTGCAAATTTATGTAACCGGTATCGGCCACTACAATGGTCATCTTCTGGCCACTACAACCATTGTGTTGGCCACCGATTGTGCTGCAAATCAATCATAGAGACAGCTCCAACCAAGCAAAGCCGATGGCTAACACTACGGTTGTAGTAGTCTGAAGATTGCCATTTAAGTGTCCGAAGCGGGGTACAAAAAATAAATTTGCAATCTAGACTGACACTTGTATGGTACTGGAGACGAACAATATAGTCTTCGATGAGAATTTTTTGTCTTCTATCCTAAATCTTTCCTGTCTTCTTCTGTTGTTGAGTAAAAAGACTCAAATGAAAGCTTTCAAAGGATGCAATTTACATCCCAGAGCTGACAGTATTTGTCTATAGTAAGAAGTTTAAATAATTTTCACTTTATGCTTCTTTGATTTCCTTTCTGCTTGTTATTGTCGTTGTACTTCTCAGTATCCTGTGTCTTTGCTTCTTCTGACATCTGTAGGATAAACATTTTTACTGGATTTTTTAAAAGGCTTTACATAGTTATTTCTTAACCGCCACAATCAACAAAATTTCTGTCTTGATTACAAATTGCTATACTGACTTGTGAAACGTATTTTGTAACTACTGGCATTGTGAATGGCTAAGTTCTTTGTTTCCGCGATCTTATATTCTGGTGCAACAACTGTTCAGAACTGATGTTAAGTGCGCGTAAGTTTGCCATTGTGAAATGATCCACCGAAGATGTGATAATCTACGTATAAGAGTTAACACCCTGTATCTTAACTAATTATTCTGCAGGCCAAAGGCTATTTTTATCAGTTGCAGTGTTTACAAAACACAAAATTGATTTAATACTATCGAGGACCACAAGTACCACATTACTCTTAATCTGACATCGATCCAGCGTGTTGTTACAGCAAATTTGTACATGAACTCGAATCTTTTTCTTGTCTGTTGAGTTGTTGTTGTCACTCATACAGTTATTTGCACAATTTATCTTAACAGTTCTGAAAAAAAATGTAATGGAGTTCATATGTTCCATGTTTTAAAGTAACTTTTTCCAGAAATTTCTTAATCATCTTGGATGTTGCAGAAGTTGAAATTATTATTTATCGATGTAATGTTTTGGTGGAATTATAAGTAAAATGGTTTAGCAGAACAATTTTCTAAACACGTTGCGATAAATTTTTCCACAGCAGTTAGAAGTGACTCTTTGGCTGTTAGGCTTAATCGTTACGTTGTACTCAATATCCATCGACAGACTAAACCTATGCTTTAGAGAGAGGGTGGTTTTATTTAGATTTCAGAAACTTTAAAAGAAAATGACAGTATCTCTGGCTGTTAAATTAATGCTGAAAATTAATGTAGTTGTATTTTAATGTACACGACTGCAAATACCTCCCTATTTTTGGAGGAAGTAGTGAATTCCCAAAGCTTTCGAAATAGTATACAACATTACAGATGTTTTGTAAACTACCCAGTGCAGACATGGTTCATCTGAGGTATGGATCTTAATAAATCCACTGTCACATGTGTTACGCCTTGGAGGCAAAGTATCTGTCATGAAGATGCCTCGAAAGTGGGTTATCTTTATAGCACAGTTACGTAAATCGATATTGTTGCGTAAACTCTTACCTCTGGGAGTAACTAGCAAACACTCCAAAAACGGTAAAGCTAATGTAAGGGTACAACACATGATGATTTTTTTTTTATTTCAATGAGTGTTTACTTAAGAATAAGACACCCTTAACATGTATTGGACTTTGGACAGACTGTTAACTAAACGGGGTCAGTACATTGTGTATAAGAATTAATCAGTATACTGAATGTTATTCATGCGGTCAACAGCCTGATTAGCAAATTTTTGTTCAAACTATTATTCATCACCAGATTAAAATATGTTATAAACATCACTTTAAAACAACTACGTACAAATAATTATAAATCTTTAAGTTATGGTCAGATAAAAAGAAAAGTAATACTATTCTATGATAAGCAATATGTAGAACAAAGCAGAACAAATCACTCGTTTACTACTTAAATAGAGCCCTGAAAGAAGAGTTTGCACTTTAGCAAACAACAAAGAATTTTTGGACGTACGTGCCCATAGTTTAGTCAATTCTGGGTGGCACATATAGACTACACCAAATTACCCAACCACAAACCCACATTGAACTACCTATGACGAAGCACTGAATAAATAATTTTACTGGAAGTTTACTGATAGATTGTCTAAATATATAGTGGTAGCCATTAAACTGGTATGGTGCTATTTTCATTAATTTTGACCCACATTCATTACATTTTCAAACACTTTCAGCTATGTTTACCATTTCTAATAAGTACTATTGCCACTAATGTGGCTTTCAGAAAATTTGAGAAAAATATACTGTACTACTGATTTGAAGCAAACAATCTTGGTTTACGATTACCAACTGATCATTACAGACAGTTTGATTTATTTACTGTTATTTGAATTATATTTAAATTGTTTTTCAATAAATTCAATTTGTTATATGAAGTGCAATATTTGACTAGTAAGGAAAAAATACAACAGTGTCTTGTTAGTTTTCAAGTATCTACTACACAACTGAAACTAAGCACTTCAAGTTATTAATTAGCACAGTAATAAAATCATTTAACTTGATATCTGTTCTCATCTACAACTGTTTGTTATCTACACACTAGGATAGGACGCTGATAAGCTAACTGAGAGAGCTAAACAAAGGTTATCACAAACTTTTAGTTCAATGAATTGATTATTCAAACACGTCACTATTTTTTGTGCTGATCTATTCGCGCTACAATTCTAAAAGTACGTAATCTTGTCAAGTATTTCGTGCTGCGGAAGAGCAGTAGTGTAATCCCACAAATCGTCGCCAATCGTGGCTCTATGTGTGGCTGTATTCTCTTCTTGGCGATGTATAAACTAACTTCCATTGTGCCCGTTATTCAATGCCACGACGGAATAGACGCTACTAGCATCCGAGGCCAATTTTTGGGAACTCTTGATACACATCCAAGCCTCCGCTTTCGCTGCCCTGTCACATCTCGCCACATACGTGATCACTCAGTTGCTATCTGCTCTCGATTCTCTCGTCAAACCGCACTTAACGTATACCTGCCTCTTTCCTTACGCGCTAAAACCTGACGCCTTCTACGTCAGCAACGGAGAAGTACCAATCGTCTTTCGTTACGCATATCTTATTACATGCCGTGCGTCTAGACAATTTTTGTTTTACATTTATAACAATAATAATTACCATCATAATACTGTACAATCAGTATAAACAAAAGTAATTTTTAACTGATAAATCTTCCATTTCTCTTACATAATAGCACATACACCACGTTTACGATAATAATTTTTTTTTTTTTTTTTTTTTTTTTTTTTTTTTATGGGACTTAACTACGGGGTCATCAGTCCCTAAGCTTACAAACTACTTATGAACTAGCTACGACTAAGGACGGCACAAATATCCATGCTCGAGGGGGGATTCGAACCCCCGACCGTAGTCGCCGTGCAGACCGTGACTGGAGCGCCTCGGTCTCCTCGGCCACCGCGGCCGGCCGATAGTAATTCATGATTGATATCTCAAAGTTTTTACATATCGATTTCAGCGAAAAATATTTAGTATTAAATAATTAGAATAAAAATTATAAGTATATACATCGTTACAAGTGCTCTGGAAAGCTTAATGGTAATATTTTCCATCTTATTACATTTGTTAGATACAGACCGAATCAGTTTTTCTTGTATGTTCCTGCTTAAAGACCTTTCCCTTCAGAAAAAGTAATCGCCTCAAGAGCACGGTGATGCCTTTGCACCTTAGCTAACTCTTTTCCAGCGCTTTTTACATCATTAACAGATTTATAAATTGCAGCCGCACCACCAGTTGGTTCTCCAAGGGTCTAAGAAACAGCATATAATGGAATTAGCGGAATTATTTCACAATTTTTTGAAATGGGTATTATTCGCTCGTAGTCGAGTAATTTCGCTACAGTTCTTTGGAGAGCGATTTGTGAAGCAATTTTAAGAGCTACTTTTACAAGTGTCGTCAGACTGTTGCTACTGCCCTGCTTCATGTACTTAATACTGCCTCGAACTCTGCTAATTACGTTGTTCAGTACTTTCCCGGCCGTTTTGATCTTTTTATTCCGATCCCAATTTTAACTTTAGCTTTCATTGCGGCAGTCACTGATAACGGAGCTAGCCTTTCCCTACGTTTGTCATTCTCTGCTTTTACACTGCTCTGAGCCATACTATCCAGATTTCGGTCCGCTCGATGTCTGTCAAGTGAACTGTCTGGGTGTTCTGCATTAGCTATGTCATGTTCCTTACAAGCTTCATGCACTTGATTGATCCGTGTCAACTCTTTTAAGTCGTCCTTGTAGCTTTGTCCCTGAGGAACAGTCATAGTGACCAGGCAAATGACGTTCGACAGGTAATTAATTAATGATGTCGTTAAATAGAGAGCCACCTGGCTTCGTCTTCTTCCTCCTCTTCATCTTATTCGTCCGGTTGCTGCTCTTACTATTATTAAAATTGTTGTTATTGTGATACTTCTTAACTGCTCGAGTACTAAGTAACAACATTTAGTGTTATTGAAAATGCATTTCAGAAAGCTAATGCTTCAACTTTTTACAAATCCTATTATCGCGGACAGAGATGCTCTGCAAATGCAAAATCATAAGTATGGTGATTAGTTCCGAGATCCTATTAAGATATAGATTATCCGAATTGAACAAAAACAAATCTAATCGTGAATATTTTAATTCATGGAAATGGTCTCTAATATTAAAGAAAAAATCTACATATTTTCCGAATTGCTACTGCAGTACAAATATCTCAAAGGGTTTTTTAAACACCGGATGAAATTGGCTACTTATAATTCTTCATGAAAGACGACGTAACATTATTAGATAAAGCGCACCCGCTTTCATATTTTACCGTCGATTACATTTCTTGTGATAAGCAATATTATGGAAATGCTTGTTTTTAATGGATGGTCACTATGGGGTAGACAGATTTTTAATTTTGTCAGACAATTACTAAACAATTATTCAGTGATGATGCTAATGTTATTGCCCTTTTTAACGAAGATGGTACTAAGCGCAGCCTTTCGCGGCCGTTGTCACAGTCAATAAAATATTTTTGGGTGTGACACCACATTGTCAACTTTTAGGAATCTTCCCGACATTTCGGCCTATAGTGCAAGTGGCTTTCTTCAAACAAATACCCATAAGAAGGCCACACATATAAACGTTGTATTGATTGAAGATAAAATTAATTTAAAACTTGTCATCAGTGCTCATGTTAATCACAATGTGACATTTACTGACTTCCTCGATATGTGTGGAGTGGTAATGCCTATATCTTTATTGTTGTTAGCAATGATGAAATAAGTAAGTCACAATGAACAATAAAAACATGCGTGATATAATTTACGATCAGAAGATTACCGATTTCCGACCGTCTACACTATAACATTTTTTCTCGGCAGCACTAACGTAACAATATCCTTCTTCAAACTGACACTGGCCAATACAGTAACCACGGAACCAAGACGACATAACGGTAATACTTCACCTGCCCGATTCAACACGAATGGAACAAACTTTCACTTCTGAAGAGCAAGTTCGACAAGTCGTTTACCCAAAATATACACAAAACTTTCGTACTCCAAACACAAATCCATTTCCTGTTCTGTGTTAACTAAGATTTCTTTTTTCATTCTGCTAAACCGAACTCGTATTAATTTTTTAAATCGTTAATTACAAGTAGATGTCTACAGCAAACAAAGATGCATAGGATGCTAACCTACACGGCACAACAACTGATCGTTAAAAGAACTTTTCTTTGTGTAACAGTACAAATGAATACGTGCAACGCAATAATCGCAAAATAATGCAGGGAAACGCGACCGGCCTCTGACGGATACGTATACATAGGATCATCATATTTCTCCCCTTTTTTTCTCATTACCATGCAAGCACAATGTACCAAACAACTAACTCTTAAGACCGAAAACATCCTATTGGACAGAGAAATTCGCTAGATGTACGGACACACCATTCAATTTTCGGTGTTCTTATTATCCCAATAAACAATTTACAAAACACAACACAACGGCTGTGCTCAAAGGTATTTGGTAGCTGCAATCACACGGATGGGATTGATACACTGCACAGGGCTTCACTTTGTAAATATTGGCTGTCTTCAGTTAAATAGTATTACCTACCCTGGTGTAGAACCCCCTTCACTACCCTACTTTTCCTGAATGAAGGCAAAGGCACCAAAATACTGTATCAGTTTTTCACACACTCTTTAAGTGAATTCTGTGTATGGTTCATTCGCAGTCAGCTTAGTCGCGGTGAAGTGACTGAGAGGTCCAAGGTGCCTTGAGTCGGAGTGCGCTATTACTCACCGTCGGAGGTTCGAGTCCTAGGGACTGATGACGAGAGTAGTTAAGCCCCAAATCTTTACAATCATCTTAATTTTCACTGTCAGCTTAGCATTTTACAGCATGGCATAAAGGGAGTTGAGGGAAGCATGAAAAGTGTTTAGAGGTAAAGGATGTTTTGAAAAATACTCAAGAAAATTAGAGAAGGGGACAGTACCTCATTTCTTTTAATGTTAAATCTGTTCTTAAAAGAACAGTAGTATCAGAGTCAACGGAAAAGGGTTTTAATGACACTTGTGTAGAATATCTCAGCAAGTGGATCGCCTCATACTCACCCTTATGATTAGTTTTTGATTGGATGTTACTAAAAAAAAGTGCATAAATGGGAAAGTGTTGAAGAGACAAAGTATTGCTTGGAGAGTAAAAAATGATAATTGATGATCCATCCCTTTTATCAGTTTGGCATACTGACAAATTTCGTTGAAGGAAGTCTTCACAAGCAGGTTGATATTATCAAAACACCAGTGCAGTGTAATGACAAGTGGATGAGTTTTTTAAGTATCTGTTACTGTCTTCAGCCTTACACCGAGTTTGTTATAACTGACAGGTATTTATTTGCGATCCCAGTTGGTAATGACAATGTGGAAAAGTAATTCCGTCAATAAGTATCCAGTTGTTGGATGAAACGAATATAATGGAGGTGGACTTGCAGCAATCCCCAGATCATGTACAACTATAAATCCTATTGTAAATAATTTTATCACTATGTCTCAAACAACCAATTGATGATCAAGAAAACTGGATTCCTTCAAAAATACTGTATTTCCCAAGGACAGTGAATTTCATTTACAAGTGCTCACTAATGTTAAAGCTAATATTATTATTATTTCACTGAAAATTTCATTGATGTAAAATTTTGTAAAACAGACATATATTTCTATATTACTGATTTAAGATATATAGATATACAAAGATACAGATAATCTATATACAAATCAGAGTACTTTTGTCATATATTAACATATAATAGTCGGGTTAACAAATGGTATCAACAAAACATTAATATTCAAAATTAAAACTAGTACCTGTGGAATGATATCTTCATTGGTTCCTGACTGAAAGTGTCACCGTAGGTTAGTGTGTATTCAGACTGGTACAACAGGACAATGTTTTATATCAGTTCCGTGTACCTAGCGGACAACAAATGTAATAGGCTAAAGTGAACAAATTTGAAATAAATTGGATCTTACCTGGATGGAGAATAGGGTCTCCGTGGTATTTGAAGCGGAGGTGGAGGCAGTTTAACAATTCTGTGATGCTACCCCAACAAAAGAGGTAAACATACGAAGTACATAACTGGCACTTGAAGTAAAATTACTAGGGGCTGGAGAGATACAGCACGAAATTTAATAACACGTTCCTTTGTGATAAAACTCACCATTGCAGAAGAAGTATGGAGACCGCGGTTTGTTCATGTTTACAACTGTCGGTATTGTTGTCTACCGCGGAGCACTTCTTTGACCGTTAAACACATCAGTACGGGCAGAGCGACAGCCTGCGAGAGTGAGCGGCCTCTTAAGTGGCGGCGCGGAAGTATCCGAGACGTGTGTGAAGTGCAGAGAAATAAAAGCTGGTGGCGGTGGAGGAGGAGGAATACTCCGGACTGTATCGTAGCCTGTTATTGTGAAGTGATACACGGTGGTAGTGAAGAATTAAATATTAAAAATTTAATGATAATAAAATAATATAAAATAAAACTTTGAGACCTGGGGGATGAAAAGTATTAGGACTCATAAAAACGGGGAAAAAACATGATATCGTAAAAAGTTTGATCATTTGTAATAAGCTGTTCGTTGAGACTATATTTAACGATTATAGTAATTTCTAACTCTTCCAGAAGTGATAGGTTTTATAACATTGTGGGTATAGTAAACAACTTTCAGTTTGTCTAGAGGCGGTTGAGTGTGTTTGCTTCTAATGAGATTCTCTGATTATGCCGAATTGTATTTGGCAGCGCCCTTCTTTGTTAAGAGGTCTTCTTGAAAACTGGACGAGCCTTAAAAACTAGATGAAGCCGTTGATTGGACTTATACAGTCCAATAAACATCACAATCCTGATAAATCTTCTTCTTACGTAGCAAAAGACAACAAAGAGGGCATTAATTATAATAATTATGGATATGGTGATTACGCAAACGACGAAGGTGATGAATATGATGATAACGAACAAAGAGGTGGTAAAGCAGTGGAAATTGAAAGAGAAATACGTACAGGAAAATGTATGTGCTCTTAACATGGGGAAAATGAAGAATAGGAAGGAGAATAAGTTATTAATCTCTTGAAGACCTATTCATATAAATCGCATATTGACGAACGTTCATTTTTCATACTTGCTACTAAAAACAGCAGGTATTTGACACGGCTTCAAACTGCATTACTTTTCCTTTTTCCCCTTCACACGTAAAGAGATGATTTCTAGGTCTTTCTGTGTGTATGTGTATGAGAGATTGTGTGTGTGTGTGTGTGTGTGTGTGTGTGTGTGTGTGTGTGTGTGAAAATGCACAAAAGCTGCACTGGATGGTTGTCAGAGTGACGTTACGGTAGCAGCAAGTTGTAGTGACATCACCGGCACAGTAAGCGTGTTATGCGGTGCCAAGATAAGTACGGTACATGTATTCGTCCGAAAATTGGGCCACAACGACCACTTCTTAAGAATAATGATTAAAAAACTGGCAAGGATTATGTCTTCTGCCGTTGATATAAATTACACAGAAATAAGCAGGTTTGCTCTTATGGTGACTGTAAAAAGTATGTATTGCAAAGAAAGCAACATTTAAAGATGTTAAATTAAAAAAAAAAAAAAAAAAAAAAAAAAAAAAAAAAAAAAAAAAAAAAAAAAAACGTAAAATACTTCTAAAATGTAAATTACTGGCGAGGGACGTTTAACAGAATCCTGGAAAAACCAGTTGTCAGAATTTAAAAAGAAACACTATGAAAATGGCCGGGCGCAGTGAACAAAGCGGACGACAGTTCGGTAATGAGCAGTGAGTTGTATCTGAAAGAGACTGCCCGGATCAGGGCAGGGTCGCACAGCAATTCCTGGGTCTGCAAGTCGTCACAGCCGTTCCGGCGTTCGGAATCGGGATCGCCAATTCCTGGAACTGTAAGTCACGGAAACCATTTCAGCGCTGCGGCCCGGCAACGTCGAATGGGAACTACTAAGAGCACCTAAGTGAACGGCGAAATGCCGTTCCTCGCACGTAGTTCTTCGGTTCTCCAGTTCAATTTTGTAAGTCATCCCTTCGATACTGTTCGTCTGCGAACGACCCAACTTTAGTGTGTGTGCCAGTGGTCCCATTACTTGTAATCCGTTGGCAACCTTTGTTGATGACGCTACTGTAGACCCTCTAATATGTGCTGCAGTAACTGCCCTTGTAATACGACTACCTTGGTGGACATCTGTGCAGCGTGGATGTTAAGAAAGTCTTCTACACGTGATGATTGCGACCAGCATTGTAGTTCACTGACGCACGGCGAGCGTAAGCGGCAATTCTCCGAAAGGGTAATCGCACCACACGAAAGGTCACAATTTGACCCTTTTCAAAAACACTCAGTTGGCTGTCAGAAGCGCTAGTACGTGTCCGTGGCATGGCGCCTGACTGCATCACATGTTGATGTCACACAGATCCTTACAGACGCAGACATTCCGTTTCACACGCTACTCACAGATACCGCTCTGACAGCCATGCCTCTGCGCTCTCGTTTGCTGAACGAAATTGACACATTGGTAAGCACCTCTACTATCTATGAAACCCCATCTTCCGTCATCGGATCTTAACAGTCGTCTGTCTATGTGAACATTTTGTTGATGTTGAGGGACCACTGTGTCACGTGAAACACAAAAACTAATTCTACGATATTCTTGCAACGTGTCTCGTAAATTGAAACCAACAAGGACATACAGTATTTGTCGTTTTCAGTCCTACCTCATACGTGGCGATTTTTTGTTGCAAATTACACCAAATGAATCTATGCTATTTCTAAACCCTAACGTACTGGAAATCTCTTAAAACTATACTTAATTTTAGAATCGTCGAAGTGGGAGGAAATCTGTAGCTGGTTGTCGCTTCGCTGTGTTCAGATTTTTATCACCGTAGCGTTTTTATGGAAAGTTATTATACTTTGCTATTAAATTAATTTGAATATATTACGCAAGGAGAAGAAATAAAAACTTTGAAGTTTGCCGATGACATAGTAATTTTGTCAGAGACTGCAAAGGACCTAAAAGCAATTGAATGGAATGGATAGTGTCTTGAGATGAAGATATTACATTAACATTAACAAGACTAAAACGAGGGCAATGGAAAGTAATGTCAGAAAATCAGGCGATGCTGAGGAAATTACATAGGTAATGAGACAATAAAAGTAGCAATGAGTTTTGTTATTTGGGTAGCAAGATAACGTCTGATGGCCGAAGTAAAGAAGATATAAAATGCAGAACGGCTATGGGAAGAAAAGCGTTTCTAAAAAACCGAAACTTGTTAACATCAAATATTAATTTAACTGTTAGGAAGTCCTTTATGAAAACATTTGTCTGGAGTGTAGCATTGTATAGGAGTGAAATGTGAACGATAAAGAGTACAGACAAAAAGCTGATAGAAGCTTTTGAAATGTGGAGCTACCGACGAATGATGAAAATTATATGGGTGGATCACGTAACTAATGAGATGTTTAATCAAAAGTTTCTGGTATGTCGTGACTATGAGAATGGATAGATTGGTGGGACACATTCTGAGGCATCAATGAATTGTCAACTTAGCATTAGAATGAAGCGTGTGGGGTAAAAATCGTAGAGGGAGACCAAAGGACGAATACAGTGAGCAGATTCAAAAAGATGTAAGTTGCCGAACGTATTATCAGATGAAGTGACTTGCACAGGACAGGGTAGCGTGGTAGCGTGGAGAGCTTCATCAAACCAGTCTATGGGCTGAAGACCACAACAACAAGACATTACGCAGGGTGATATCGATTTTGCGGCATGGGATTCCCTAATCTGTTTCAGATAATTAATATCTAATGAATACGACAATAAAAATTTTCTAAATTGGTTACGTTTTTAGATAGAGGATCTCCGTATATATTGGATATCAGATAAAAAATGAAGGGGATTTTTAACGCATATTTTAAAGTTATCCTATGATACTATCAATGACACAATAATAAAATTAATTGTAACCACTAAAACAACGACAACATTTAAGAAAATAATTTTCCATGGGTTTTACTTCAGTTTCATTTATTTTCATTTTTTTATTTTTTTAAGGCCATTTGAAAGTTCCAACAGCATTCTCCTATCTGTGGCGATACGAACGGCCTTGATACCTTTTCTTCACAATCACAATGTGTTAGCGGATACGTTCCTCTTGGTCTTGACTGCAATATCCCAAGTTGTCAGGACATTAATGTAATTGCCTGTGCAATAAAGTGTTATTTGTCACTCATATTACCTCCTATGTTTGGAAAGTGTAGGGCACTTTCTCTACTATTCCGGAATATTCTTCAACGTCGATAATACCCAAAACATTTTTGTTCCTGGTTAAACAGCTTTTCCAAGCAAGCAATTCAACTTGAGTCATGTGATTTCTGAACACTTTATAACAGATTTATGTCGAATAAAATTTCATGCTTAGAACTATTCTGTACTTGGACCAAATGGTTAACAAAGATATTTTAATATGTCGTCATTCGTACCTAAAGCCTTAAAATGTGTTCTACAACAATAAGTGTAAAATGTTGTTTCGTTACCGAGTGACTAACGGTTCATGAACGATTTTATATTTTTATCTTGTAATGAGGGTCATTCTGAGCAGCTATTCTTTCTTGTGTGACTATTAGTTTTGTAGGACTGTCCTATAGAAAAGATGAATATGGACATTTGGCGTATTCAATTAGCTGACGTTAAAGAAATTCGCTTTTTTAAAATCTACACACTTTTCACTGATTCTGATGAAATGAGATTGTCACTAAAACAATTTTAGTATTTTCATTTTCGTCTTAAGAGCATTTCAGGGTAAACATAAGAAACAGAGTTTATTGAAGCTAAATAATTTATAGGTTAAGTATTTCATCATAAAACTTATACAAGTAGCTGCGTAAACTAAAGGCGCAGAAAAAAACTGTTCCCGTGGTTAAAAAGAGAAATGGATGTTTATATTTTCTCCAGTTCCCCTTAAACAACCCCACAGATTGGAAATAAACTTAGGACACGCATTCCATACCTCCAGGTAACAATAGTAGTGAGGGAGAAACCACTAGTTCAGGGGATATGGCGTCATAAGCAATTAGATGCTCAAAACTCTAGCGCATCACGTGATTCTTGAATGACGAGTAGTTACTCATCGACCATTTGAGAATGACATGCTTATACTTTACCCATTATTTAAAACCTGTACATGTATGAAAGTTTTTGCCACTGACAATCCTAGAGAAATGAGGAAAGGAAATACGTTTATAGCCAACTACTTTTCCGCTGTTCGTGCAGTAAAAATATGGCATTCGGGATTAAATACCTTTACGCTGCTGTTTTTATTGACGTGGCCTGTAAGAGAAAGAATCCACATATACCACCGTTTGATGTACAGTACATAAGAAGTGGCATGACAATCCATACACTCACGCTTTATGTTTCCATTTATTACATCATTACTATTAACTTTACTCCCGATACCTTTTGCAGACAGTATGAAGTTATTGCATCTAAATTATCTATGAAACACAGTTCATGGATCGCTGTAAGATCTGCTATCCACGAAATATTGGACCATGAAAAATGGGGCTGTAATTTATTACGTCTTTACTACTAACTATTCAGTAGATAATCGAAGACTCGTTCGAATACTTCCCACTATTAGTGGAATGACAAAAAAGTTGTGAATAAATGAAATAAAGTTGAATGTTCACAAATAGCTTTCTTCAGAATCAATCAGTGCAAGTTTTTAAAAGCGCAAATGAAAGAGTTTGATCCGCTGAGAGTATTTAAGTCAATAGAACTGCGTACCTCAATTAGAACCGAAGATATCATAAAACAAACCGATTAAAATATTCAGTTCCAGGACTGAAGAATGCCGCGTTTGAATAAAAATAAAGGATAGCGAGACTTAAGTGAATTCTGATACTTGATGACAAATCTGCGAATGAATACCTTTCCTTTAAATCAAAAATGAAAGAACTCGTTCGCATAGAACGGTCTGACTGACTGACTTCGGAAAAATGGAAGTAATGTTGAATGTTCACGTATAACTGTCCTCAGAATCAATCAATGCAAGTGTTTAAAAGCGCAAATGAAAGAGTTTGATCCGCTGAGTGTCTGTAGGTAAAAACGAACTGCGTCCCTTAATTAGAACCCAAGATATCGTTAAACAAACCGATTAAAATATTCAGCTCAACGACAGAAGGATACCGCGTTTGATTACAAATAAAGGATGGGGAGACTTGAGTGGCTTCTGATGTTTTTTTGGTAAATCCGCGAGTAAATACATTTCGTGTATAACAAAAAGGTAGGAAATCGGTCTGATAGAACGGCATGACCAAATGACTTTAGTTTACAGCAAGGACATCCCTATATCAAATATACAGAAGGAAATCACGTTTGAGTATAGAAAACGGAAGATGACAGTTATGTAAATTCTGGTAGTTGATGACAAATCTGTCGATGAATACCTTTCGTTTAAAACAAGAATGAAGGAAATCGGCCGGGTAGTTTGGTCTGTCCGACTGACTTCAGATTTCGTAGATTCTTTTAATATGTAAGGTTCCCCACACTGTTTGAAAATATCCCACTCTACGCACTTGAAATATTACATTATTGTACCACACAGCATTGAAAAAAGAAATGACACCACAAGAATTTGAGCTGCACGAATACGGAACGAAAATGAACATTCAGGCTGCCCGCCGAAGATAGAAAGATACAAGAGATAAACTAACTTAGGAATGCAATTAATAAAAACACGGTCAACGCAAGACAGTAGAAATACGGTGTTCAAAACAACTGTGTTCAGGTGAGATGCCATACACAATATACATAATGGTATTGAGATGTTCGTTACAATGGTAATTTTTGTGTCATACAGTACCATATTTATTTGCCGCAACCCTTTACTTGACGTTTACATGGGGTATACTTAGAGTGAGGCATTGTAAAAGAAGGAGAGGTTAAACTTTTATGATTTGTGCGCTGTGAGATTCGGCTACTGAGAGGTGGTGGATCGAAGTTTAACAGCCGTTTCTGTTCAGCACAGAAATGATCTTTATTTAGCATTATAAGACGTTAGGTTGTCCTTTTCTTGCGTCTTCTTATGCATGTAATACGAGTATTTTGAGTGTGGTCGGTCGTGTGGCGGCAGCGGTCAGATGTCGTGTAAAAAAAAAAAAAAAAAAAAAAAAAAAGGGTAAAGGTGTATGGCATGCATAGACGGGAGATCCAGAAGGGCAGGTTCAGCCGCCTAATTGGAAGGGTTTTGACGTTGTCTTGGCGACTGGCTACATGACGTTAACATATATTTTCTCTTAACTGAGCTCAGGAAATTTGACGTGCACGTTCCTTATACCTTATATGTAATCCTCTGTGTTACCTTTGTCGTTTTGTCCTTCCGCTAGGTGGTTTGTGTGTTCTGGGATGTTTCTTTCATTCTAGAGCATATCCTCATATATCTGTGTTCCTATGTAAATCATAAAAATACGGATTAAGTTTAACAGATAAAATTGGCTAGAAATTACACCTGCTCTTGTCTTTTAGACGCTGCAGTTCGAGTATAAGAGATATGCGTATGTGAGAGGAATATTTGTGGCGAAAGGATGGATGCTAACCGCGGCAGAATGGCCGCAAGCAGTTAGGCTGCAGTACGGGTGTTTGAGAGTCCTCCCTCGGGCATCTACATAGATACTCAGCAAATCACATTTAAGTGCCTGATAGAGGGTTCATTAACCACTTTCATAACTTTTCTCTACCTTTCCATTCTCTAATAGCGCGCGGGAAGAAAGAACAGCTAAATTGTTCCGATATCTATGTGATTTCTCTTATTTTCTTCGGATGGTCATGTCTCCCTAACTACTCGTATGTGGGTGCTAGCAAAATATTGTCTCATTCAGAAGTAAAAGTCGGTGATTGAAACTTCGCAAACAGATCACGCCGCAATGAATAAAGTCTTTCTTTTAATGATTTCCACCCTAATTCGTGCAACATTTCCTTGTCGCTTCCGACCACCCCCCCCCCCCTCCCGTAACGTGATAAAACAAAACGAGCTGCCCTTCTCTGAACCTCCTCAATATCGTCCGTCAGTCCCACCTGGTGAAGGTCCCGCAATGGACAAAAGTACTCCAGGAGATGGCGCACAAGTGTGACGTAGGCAGTCTCTTTGGTGGAACTGGTGCATCTTCGAAGCGTTCTGCCAATGAAACTTAATCTTTGGTTCGCCTTCCCCACAATATTTTCTTTGTGTTCTCTCCACTCTAAGTTAGTCCTAATTGTAGCTCCTAGATATTTAGTAGAATTGAAGACCTTAAAGTTTGACTGATTTATCGCATAACTGAAGTTCAGCGGATTTCGTTCATTGGTCATGCCAATTTTCGCACCATGTAGAAATTTTGTGTAAATCACATTGCAGTTGATTTTGATCCTCTGTTGACTTCACTAACCGATAAACGACAGCATCATCTGCGAACAGTCTAAGGGAGCTCTTCAGATTGTCTCCTAAATTGTTTGTAAACTCAAGGCAGAATAGGGGACCTATAACGCTTCCTGGGGAACACCAGATATTACTTGTGTTTTACTCGATGACTTACCGTCAATTACAACAAACTGTGTCCTTTCTGATAGGAAAGCGTGAATCCAATCACACATTTGTGGAGATATCCCATAAGCACGCAATTTCATTAGAAGCCGCTTGTGAGGTACCAGTGTCAAAAGCCTTCCGGAAATCCAGAAATAAGGAATCGATTTGAGATCCCTTGTCGATGGCACTTAAACACTTCATGTGAATAAAAGGCAAGCTGTGTTGCGCAAGAGCACGGGTGTCTGTATTGTCCATAGCATAAGTTACTTTAAGTTAGTGTAAGTAGTTTAACGGCTAATTACCACCATATTTAAGTCCTCTAGATTTACAAACACCTGAACATTTGATGAATGCTGTTGTTAGATTCCATGCTGGTCATGTCACGTAGTCAACTGTCATGATTGCCTGACGGCAGCATAGTACAGCGGCGGAGCTGGGACGACCCTCAAGCCGATGTTTGGGGCAGGTCTCTGTGGGCGTGTAACTGACCGGCACCTGTCAGCATTCATCTAGGAGGTGCACTCCATGTGACTTTCTGTACTATGCGGGCCAGATGACGATTGGAGATGGGTAATGAAATGTTTGTTTTTGCGCGTGACTGGGAGTAAATTTAGACTGTTCCCTCGCTGAGAGCGTGAGAATGAGGCTAATGACGTAAGATGAGATATCTGATTTTTTTCTGAAAGGCAAAGCAATTTGTGGTCATATAGCTCTAGGTTTTTTTAATACACGCCAATAGCCAACTTTGACTGCATGACGTTGCTATTTTAGCACATTTTAGTTTTTCAAGACGTTTCGCCTATATTAAGGAGTACTTTCTCACTATAAATGTCTTTGCGATTAGTATTGGATGCATTTATAAAAATTTACAGTTCTAATAAAGATACTTGCTTAAAATTGTTGATTGATACACAACTTTGACCAAATAATGAAATTGCTACTTAAATCACTACCATTCGCTGAAGATTTTTAGCTACGCGGTAATGGCTGCGCGATCGTGCGTCATGTCTCTGACTGCACGGCCACTCCCGTTGGAGGTTCGAGTCCTCCATCTGGAAAGGGTACATGTGTCTACTTTATTATAAGTTATGTAAACTCATTTTGTAAGCTTAGACACAGATGACCTAGGCAGTTTGGTTCCTTAGCTTTGCGATCATTTCACCATATTAAAACGTGTTACGATATCTGAAACCAATAAGGAAATAAAGGAAGTGAATTCTATGTGAATTAGCTCGTACTTATAAAAGCTGAAAACCCTAAATTCCTCGGTATTTATTTTTCCGAGCTTCTTTCACGTAAACACCTACACTCTCAAACCCTTTCTTTCTCTCTCCTACCTCCCCCCCCCCTTTGTTCTTGGCATCTATCTTCCCTCTATCCATGGTCCCGTCGTATTACATCTTCCGAGATAAACAGTGGGAAATAGACACAATAATATATCTTACTCTATGTAACTATTGTAATCTTCATCTTCAACATCCCAATTTCCGGATCACTTGCGCCTCCGGCTCCTCCTATCCCTGCCCATATCCTCCTCCAACCTTTTACATGCAAAATTTACATGCAAACTTGCCATCATGGTGATACGTGAAACATTGTTGACTAACAAGGAAAGTACTTGGGCTCGAACAAACACATATGCACCAAAATCGTAACCGGCCGCGGTGGCTGAGGGGACTGAAGAGCGCCAGTGACAGTCTGCACGGCCACTTCGGTCGGGGGTGCGAATCCCTCTTCGAGCATGGATACTTGTGCCGTCCGTAGTGTTAGCTAGTTAATAAGTAGTTTGTAAGTTTAGGGACAGATGACCCCGTAGTTAAGTCCCATAAGCTATACAAACATTTGATTTGATTTTGACCAAAATCGTATGAGAGATAATGTAAAGATCCCTTATTGCACTAGTGATACTCCCGCATCTGCAAAACTCTGCAGTCGTCCATTACAGGCCTCTGTGTGTGCCATGCCGCATTGCACTTTGACCTGTCGGTTCGCCAGTAGGGACGGTGCAGTGTGCCTCCTAAGTTGCGTTTTGTGATGTTATTTGTGTGGTGAAGCGACAGATGGGCCGGCGATTGCTAATCAATCCTGCAAATCTAGTGCGATTAGTTGAAATGAAGTTACGAAGAACCCTTCTTCATGAAGATGGTATTAGTGTAGAGGATGAATCATTTGCATGCTTTCTCGTATCTGTTACGGCACAGAAATATGAGTATAGTTAGATACTGTCGTTACAAACTCATAATAATGATAATAGGGATGATAATGACGAAAAACTGATTGCAAGCGGTAGTGATACGGTAAGTGCGGGAAGAGGCGATGGAAGCAGTGACAGTGAATACCAACAGTCTTTCGGGAAGAAGGTTAAAGTAGCAACTATCATCACAGTTTTGATGACAATTCGCTAGACAACATGTACGATGAGTATTGCATAAGTTATTGTTGAGATATCTGCATTACGTATGGCGTCTACAATTACATCTACAGTGCTGTCTAGAGCATGGTTGCAGAACTTTGAAAAAAAGTTACACCCACCAGCACATTGAGCTGTACGTAGAGATCCTGTAACCAAACGTTGATACAGATATGTTTGTTCGAGCCTATGTACTTTCCTTGTAAGATACACTCAGCCATATAGTTTCAACTGCTTCGGTATTGACTCAATCACAGTATCTCGAAATTCGCTGTTTTGTTATATTACATGGGGTGACCAGTTTAGTTAAACTCTGCATCAAAAAATGTTCTAATGTAGGTACATGTAAACTTATGGCACCAAACTACTTTGTTCATCGGTCAATAGACTGAGAAGCGTCGGTCTTCACGTACCTCGCGATCTCTTTAATCAGTATTAAATATGCATAATACGAGTCAATTTAATCATGAGTGCGTTGCATGTTTATTTTGTTATTAACTAGTCGACCCGGCAATGATTCGCAATTGCTAAAATGTATGTAGTCTTGCTTTGAACATCAAATGTGCAAAAGATTGTCGAAATCGTAGGAATGAAATTGACATCCCAAAGAAAAGACCTATTTCAATTTTCCACAAATTTTCCTATTTTCTGGCGAACAATTCAAAACTTTTACTTCACTCAAACCTTCCACTTGCTCTGAACGTAGAATGTGCAAAATTTTATCGCAATCAGATGAATGATATTGATATTTAGTAGAAAAATCTCCTTATATTTTTTTCCAAATTTTCCAATTTGCAGGGAAACGTTTCCACATTTTTATTACATAAGAACGTTAGTCTTGTTTTGAATGTCAAATCTTCAAAATTCTATCGCAATCAGACGAATGATATTGATATCCTATTGAAAAAAGCTGTTTCAGTTTCTCACGAATTTTCTAATTTTCCGGGTACCTTAACCAAATTTTTAGTTCAAAACAATGTTCAACTTTCGTTGAACGTAGAATGATCAAAATTTTATCGCAGTCGGATGAACGGTTCTCAATTTATAATGTTGAGTACATTTAAAATCACATTATAAAAGAACTTGGTTCGAATACTGCGACTTTCCTTTTTAACAGTTACAGTGCTGAATTCAATCAAAAACACATTGATAAACGCACATTTAGTTTTTTTCTCAAATTTGCCGGTTTTCCGGTAGTTTTTCGGAAAACTTTATTTCATACAAACCTTGTCCTGTCAAGCTGTACTCAAGTGATGCTCTCCCAACCATGTGGCAATTGATTTTTATTCGTAGAAAAAATGTTGTTTTCCGTTTTTCCTAATTTTTTTCTACTTTCCGAACGACTTTTTCAAATTTTTATTTGATGCAAACCTTTCTCTTGCCTTCAACATGAAATGTACAAAATTTTATTGCGATTGAGAGAACGTTACTGATAGCTCACTGGGAAAAGCTGTTTCAGTTTTTCCCGATTTTCCTCTTTTCCTATTTTATCATCTTATAAACCTTCCCTGGAGTTACTCGAATATTTCAAGACTAAAATTAGCCGAATTCGTTCAGCCGTTATCGAGTTTTTGCGAGACTAACGAACAGCCATATATATATATATATATATATATATATATATATATATATATATATATATATAGGATGTTTCACTAAGTGTGTTGGCCTCTGTAACTTATAAAATAATAGGTGACGGGAAATTGTAATGCGTTAGGTCAACACAAGAAATGTTACACTTTCTGCAGAGCTATGAAAGTAGTTTATTGTATCATTTTCCAAAGAGTTACAGCACAAAGATACATTATTTTTAATGGAACAATAGTTTTTTTTTCTATCGTGCATTGGATTCGTTGAAACCAGCTGCATCCAAATCAATTTAAACTACATTCCTATCACTGTTAGTTTGGGAGCTACAATCCTTCAATGTTTCAGGGGCAGATACCACATGCTGTACATAATACATGGCTGAGTGGTGGGTGATGGATGTTATGGCCGTGGGAAGTTGATCCTTTTACGGCGCATTGCATTATGCATTGAGGAACATGGACACACATTTGAACATATCATGTAAATCAACTTCCCACTGCCATAACATCCATTACCCACCACACGACCATGTATTATATACAGTGTGTGGTATCTGTCCCTGAAACTTTGAATGGGTGAGCTCTCAAACTAACTGTGATTGGAATGTAGTTTAAATTGATTTAGACGCAGCTGGTTTCAACGAATCCAATGCACGATAGAAAAAAAAACTATTGTTCCTCCTAAAAAATTATATCTTTGTGCTGTAACTCTTTGGAAAAAAATACAATAAACTATGTTCATAGCTCCGTAGAAAGTGTAACAATACTTGTGTTGACGTACCGCATTAAAATTTCCCGTCATCTATTATTTCTTAAGTTACAGAGGCAAACACACTTAGTGAAACACCCTGTATATATATTCAGTAGGTGAGCATCCATGAGTATTTTCAGTTGGGATAATTCATATATATACTATTTTTCTGGAGTCACGTGGGAGGATTTAGACTGGCAGTTTAGTGTTTCGTAGAAAGCGGGCGGCCGATCACTGCTCTATGGAGAAGGCAGAGGGTTCCTTCCTGACTGCGCCTCCCCTTCCAGTGTCGGCAGGGCGTCCGGCCATGGCAGAGGCTCGTAAAACGATATAGGAAGCCTTGGAGGCAGCCGTAGTTCCGGCTGTCGTCGGTGTGGTTCGCAAAGAGCAGCTCCACAGTGAAGGAGTGGAAGGGGGCTCGTGTTTTAAATGAGGACGTCTTCATATGTTAACCGCCCACACGGGGACCGTGTGATAGCACGTTGGCAGCCTGCAAAAGTCCGTTGTTTTAAGAGCGAAGCGTCCCGATTTGTTAACTTCGCCGCTTAGAATTTTTATAATGAAGCGATCGGAAACGACAAATTGGGGAGTGTGCTTCCCTCCATTTTTAGCAACAGTTTTACATTACGTGCTACCACTGGTTGACAAAATACTGCACTACGGTCGGGGGTTCGAATCCCGCCTCTGGCATGGATATTTGTGCCGTCCTTAGTGTTAGATAGTTCATAAGTAGTTTGTAAATTTAGGGACTGATGACCCCGTAGTTAAGTCCCATAAGTTCTACAAACATATGATTTTGAACAAAATAGTGGAAGGGAGACTTTGTGTAGTTATTGTGGTCTTCAGTCCACAGACTGGTTTGATGCAGCTCTCCAAGCTAGGCTGTCCTGTGCAAGTCTCTTCATCTGAGAAAACTTTAGGCAACCTACATCCCTTTGAATCGGCTTACTGTATTCGTCCCTCGGTCTCCCTCTACGATTTTTACCCCACACACTTCCTTCTAATGCTAAGTTTACGATTCCTTGATGTCTCAGGATGTGTGCCACCAACCTATCCCTTCTCTTAGAATACGCCATAAATTCCTTTTATCTCTAATTCTGTTGGGTACCTACTCATTAGTTACGTGATCTATCCACCTAATTTTCATCATTCGTCTGTGGAACCACATTTCAAAAGCTTCTTTCATCATTTTGTCTGAACTACTTATTGTCCACGCTTCACTTCCGTACAATGCTACACTCCAGACAAATGTCTTCAGAAAGGACTTCCTAACATTTAAACTAATATTGCATGTCAATAATTTTCACATCTTCAGAAACGCTTTTCTTCCCATAGCCATTCTGCATTTTATATTTTCTTTACTTCGCCATCAGAAGTTATCTTGCTATACAAGTAACAAAACTCGTCTACTACTGTTATTTCCTCATAACCTAATTTAATTCCTTCAGCATCACCTGATTTTCTGACGGTACATTCCATTACCCTTGTTTTACTCTTGTTGATATTCATCTTATAACCTCTTTGCAAGACATTGTACATTCCATTCAATTGCTCTTCCAGATTCTTTGCGGTCTCTGACAGGATTACTATGTCATCGGCAAACCGCAAAGTTTTTATTTCTTCTCGCTGAACATTAATTCCCTCTCCAAATTTCTCCTTTCATTCCTTCACTGCATGATCAATGTACAGATTGAACAACAATGGCGAAAGGCTACAACCCTGTCTTATTCCCTTTCATGCCTTTCGACTCTAATAACCGCTGTTTGGTTTTTATATAAGTTAACTCTTCGCTCCCTATATTTTACCCCTGCTATCTTCAGATTTTGAAACAGTGTATTCCAGTCGACATTGTCAAAAGCTTTCTCCAAATCTACAAACGCTAAAAACGTACGTTTGCCTTTCCTTAGCCTATCATCTAATGTATGTCGTAACGTGAGTATTGCTTCCCGTGTTCCAACATTTCTCCTAAATCCAAACTGATCTTCACCAAGGTCGGATTCCACCAGTTTTTCCATTCGTCTGTAAATTATTTGTGTCAGTATTTTGCAACCATCACTTATTAAACTGGTAGTTTTGTAATTTTCACATTTGTCTGCACTTGCTTTCTTTGGGATTGGAATTACTATATTCTTGAAGTCTGAGGGTATTTCCCCTGTCTCATATATCTTGCGTACTAGGTGGAACAATTTCTTCATAACTGGCTCTCCTAACGATATCAGCAGTTCAGACGGGATGTCATCTATTCCAGGGCCCTTGTTTAAACTAAAATATTTTAGTGTTCTTTGTGTAGACAGAATGATATTTGAGTTTTGGAGGAGACAATACGTAACTTTTTGAGAGGAGTGATGTTTTAAACTCGGGAGTGACAAGACATCCGCAGCAGTGAGCCCCAGTAGAGGGTATGAGACGGGAAATAGTACGGCCGCCCGCAGTGGCCGAGGGGACTAAGGCGCTCCAGTCACAGTCTGCACGGCCACTACGGTCGGGGGTTCGAATCCCCCCTCGGGCATGGATATTTGTGCCGTCCTAGTTCGTAAATCGTTCCTAAGTAGTTTGTATGTTTAGGGAGTGATGACCCCGTAGTTAAGTCCCATAGACTATACAAACATTTGAACATTTGAATTAGTACGAAAATTGTGTAAGAGTGACTTGTCAGTTGATATTTGTTCAGAGATATCAGACAAGTACACCGTTAGATGAGAGACGCACCAATTACTCAGCTACAGTAACATTCCGCAAGTGCTTCCCGGCCACCGTTTTCAGCGTAGGTCTTGCGATTCAATCTGCGTCCGCATTTTAATTTATTCTGATGCCGTCACTCAGTAATTCCCACCAATTCAGTTTTATCTCATTTTCACCATAATCATTTTCCTTTCTCCGTTTGCTCATTCACGTCCGTTAGAATGTTTACTTTTCATCACGTAACTTCATTTCATGTATGCGTGTCTCTTTTGCATAAATAAATGGTGTATAGTTTCAATAAAGCCCTGTTCCTATTATTAGTAAGAATCCCTCCATCTTACTGTTTATTATGTGGATACAGTTTGTCTATGTGTCTGGCCACCCAGGTGATTAGGATAGGATATTTCATAATTAATAGAGTCAGTATTCAAAGTCGTTATCCATTATTGCGCGTATTTAATAAACATCTAGACAATATAATTGCTTTATTCATTTTTCGTATCACCTGAGTGACTCTGACTCTGTTGTGCCGCTTCGCGAGCAAAATACCAGTGAAATGTATTCTAATATAACATACCAACCTAGCTTATAAAGCTCCGAGGCACGTAGCAAGAGAACACACACACCCGTGCTCGAGGGGTAACTCGATCCTCCGGTGGGGAAAGGAGGGGGGTGGGGGAATTCAGCGCAGTTTCTGACATGGCGCGTAGAGTAGCACGGCAATTTTCGCGCGGCGGAAATACGCTGCAGTGTCGTATTCTCTGGGCTGCTGTAGAGGTGAGTGAAATTTACGTACAGTACACCGAACCTCCACAGTGCTACATTCTGATGCCGATACATATATGTGTTCAGCAAACCAAATCATGCTTTACGGGCCCCAACAGTGCGCTAATTTTGCAAATCTCCTTTCCGGCATATATTCGCAAAATACTTCCAATCCTATTGGAGACACTCTCCGCCGAATGCAAATAGGTTGGAACGGAGGTGTCACCACAGTGCTATCACCACTCGCCCGTTACACAGTTGGTCGACAGTGCGCTGAGTGCCTGATCTGTCTCCACTACTAATCATTCTGACGAAAGGTGACCTCCGGTATGGTATAATTCAACTACAATTTTCTCTGATGTGAAATGTTGTTGGTGTTTTGTACTATGATAGGATGTGCCCGTTATAACGATCCCTCTTTGAATAAGGTGATCACCACATTTAATAATTAATTTGTTATAAAATTTGAAATTGACGATAAATATTAATTGTAAAGGGGTGTTTCTCAAAAGAACCAATACTTCTTCGAAATCCACTTCGATTTATTGCTACAGGCAAGATACACAAATCGGACATACAACTGGCTTCAACTGAACTCTAATTCTGAAGTACAACAACTGACCACTAATTTCCGCGCATTACATGTTTTCATTACATTGTTAACAATGTCAAGTGATGCATAATTATCACAATGATAATTTATAAATAGGTTCTTTTATAAACAACAAATTCTTGTAATTTGCATTCGTCATGCTATGTCAATGTATTAGTATAACAAATAACTGATTAAATAGTTTTAATATTTTATAAATGAAGTGAATCCTATTGTTTGGTTGAAGTTAAAAAATCTGCTTTACAATGAACTACAATGTCTGACAATTAGCCATAATGACAATTAGATCTAACAACAACTTTAAATTACAAATTTTACTGGAATTTGGTCAGGCCAAAAATACTACGAAAATTAATCTAATCTTAATAAAGGAAATGAAAGGAAATAAATGCTGCAAAATAAATACTACGCAATTACTGGTGTTTAATAATCGGAACAATGGTAATAGAGCATTACGAAATTAATGAGGTTTGATAATGGGAAAATAAGGTAATAGTAATTACGAAGTTGTAGAAATTTTGTAATGGGCATAAAAGCTGTAATTACTATGAAATTAATGGTTTTTATTAATAGGAATAAAATGAGGTAAATACTTAGAGATATAATCAATGTAGTTGTTATAATGTAGAAATGAATACGGGTGGTATCACAAACTTTACTACAGGATAGAAAGGTTTAAACGTGGTATCATAAACTTTACTACAGGAAAGAAAGGTATCCGGAGCTCCAGTATATAGGAAATTGTATGCTAAACTACACTATAAGGAAAGAAGAGTATGCTGGGTTTCAATAAAGAGAGGTATCGTATACTACATCAGATGGAGGCTCATGATGTTACATTACACCGTTCACTCTAATTCGGATTGTTAGAACTATCAGCCAGGAGATAGAAGATGTCTTCCTACAAAAATCATTCTTCCTGAGCAACACACGAAGTAAGTAAACTAGTCTTGTGTAGTACGCGAACGAACACGTTCGGAAGAGCTCTCCCACAGGCGAACTAGTTCGCAGATCCCTCGTCTCTTAGTTCGCCCGCTCCTTTTCCGAAGACAGCGAGAGGACGCGACACCGCACAGAATCACGTGATTCCCTTCTGCCAGTTGCCGTCAAGTCGAGCTGAGATGCAGCTCAGCTGTAGTTTTAGTAGCGATAGCAAAAGCCAAAACGAGCGGAGGACCTAAAAAGAGCGACCTACTTCGCGGCCGAGCTGCGAACTAAAAGGAGAGCTACCAGTCACGAACTAAAATATGCGTGATAGGTCGCGAACTAAAATATGCGCGATAGGTCGTGAACTAAAATATGCGTGATAGGTCGCGAACTAAAATATGCGTGATAGGTAGCGAACAGAATTAAAATCACGTGTTTGCCTTCTTCTGATGAGAGCCATTTCGAGGTTAGCGTCTGCCTGCTAGATTACATAGTTCAGAGCTACAAAATTTCTACTTTGAAGTATTCTGCACTCTGCAATATCAGACTACTAAATTCCATAATGTCAAAATATAGATATAACTCTCAATTTAAACGCGAGAAATTATCCACAAACTGTTTCTTTTGGTTTGCGTGATATCGTTAGCGGCTCAAGCAGCAAGCGCATGAAGCAGCTACGTGGGGGAAACTTCTCCGTCCACCTGCATGCGCAGACCACGCCGCTCAGCCGTCACTGGGAGCGGACGAACTGAAAGAACGAACTTGTTCGCGGCAGAGCCGCGAACTAAAGTGAGCGCTCCCGATCGCGAACTATTATGCGCAAGTCTAAAGTAAACGCATCAAATACCTTCTATCCTTGCAGAGAAACATTAATTCGGGTGCACTGAATTTAGATGTTCCAAAAATCCCTTAATTTCACACTACTATCAGGGATGGAACCTTGAAGTAGGTCAAATATATTCAGTCCACCCTTATGCCCTCTGTAATGATAAGCTCGTCATTATGTCATACGTCTGTGATGGCATAACACTCTTGGAACTTAAGACAACAGTGCGCAATTAGACTTCCCAGTCAACTCCTGAACAACTCCGGTGTTCCTATGTTTGGCGGTACAATGAACGAATGGTGATAGCCAGACGGACAAGTGATCTTTACACTGCTGCAACAATCTCCGTGCTGCAAATCTGTTCCCGGAATTCCCAGTGCCGAGAAAGCTTTGCATCGCCTCGTAAAAGTATTAACTCACTTGGAGGAAAAACATAAAATTCCGCTTTCTCCTCTCTGCGTGCCTTGGCTAAAACGGCAGCTCCTTCTTTTTTTTTACGAGAATCCAGAATTACTGGAGGGGGGAGCCGTATTAATATAAAGGAGTTACGCCCCGCGAGGAGAATTCGTGCCGTGTAGATACTTAAGATTAGAGTCAACACCTCATTCACGGTTAAAATTACTTCCACGATCGCAGAGTGTTTCACCGGGAGTGTGGCTGAGGTTTCTGAGCCTCCTGCACGCCGGAGGAATATTAATCGCCGCTTCTGCGAGGTGCGACTATTCTGCGAGATAAATATGAAGAGAAATATGCTGCAGCCGAGGCGCAGTTTCGCGAGCCCTCTTCTAAGCAGGCGGACGGAATTCGTCGGAATGAAAGGCGCGAATGCGGACGAAATGTAGAGGCTTCTTGCGAACGGGCGCGAAACATCCACGGGCGCATGCAGTGACTAAAGTTGCGTACTCTTTCACAACAGCCTGGTGTCCTTTGTGGATTTATCAGAGGAGTAATTTTCGCCTTAATACACGCGTATGTATTTATTGCTATACAAAATGTTAAGGCTCCTAACTGTGATTTCCCAACAACAAAGTGCATAATTGTAATTGGTTATAAATTTGGCCACTAGCGCAATGTTGCTACTACATACATCACTAACGAACCCGGAAATGCAGACCATCCCTCTCCTTCTCCACTTCTATCAGTCCCTCTCCTCATCCCCCTTTCTTTGTTTATCTCTTCCTCCTTCTCCACTAAATCCGCCTATCACTTCCTGTACATCACTTATCTCACACACGTTTCGTCTTCTCCTCCCTCTCTAAATCTATATACCTCCTCCATTTCTCAATGTCCCTATGATACCCCATTCTTATTTCTCCCCTCCAACCCTTCATTCTAGTCTTTTTTATTCTTATTGCAAACTGAAACTTCTTTCTCAATGGAAATCAAAATGAATGAGTATATAAGTTGGAATAATTACTACATTGAGTATTAGACTTTTCGAGCTTCAATAAGGATAATAGCTTTAAGTAACATATTGCGTTTCGTTTTAATCTACGGAGAGATAGGATTATAAAATTAGTCATAAACCGAAATTACCTCTCTCATGTTACGCGTATAAATGTCTGCGAAACGTAAAACAAAACCGCACATTTATACAGCACAGCTTACTAGCGGGGTTAAGGCTAAGTTTGCTATTAAGCCAGTTTGTGGAGAAGGGATTCTTTCCTAATATTTGTATGAAAAGGGGCAAAGTAATTTTAAATAAGATCATGATCCGATTTATAATGAAATAAATCGCAATTGAAACAAAAGGAAAGAACATCAATTAAGTTGTTGAAACGCGCCAAAGGTATGTTTATCACCGGTAACACACAGAAATATCGCATCTTGTTGTATTCTTTTCCTCAGAATGTAAGTTTCTCAATAATGTCGAAATGTTCGTAAAACTAAGGAACTTCACTGCTTGGGTTATCACTCCCTGGGCTTATAAAATACTTAAATTGACTTACGCTAAGGACAATACACAAATACACACACACACACGAAACGTGCCCGAGGGAGGATTCGATCCTCCGACGGCGAGCAACCGCGCGCGTCTAAGCAAGGCGCCTTAGAGCGCTCGGCCAATCCACCGCGGCTATCAGTTTTCTACTCGGATGTTGTACCTGTTACGAAAACATTTGGCAACTTAACTGATAAACTAAACTTTAAATATTTAAAAAAAAAAAAAAAAAAAAAAAAAAAAAAAAAAAAAAAAAAAAAAAAAACCTCACTGGGTGGTAGTGGGACTTTAACGCTGGTAGTCACATACCATTTATTGACGCTTCAATACAAAAATACCATATAATTTGTGACATTCCCAATGAAGTTCCAAATAATTTTCCTAAAGCCTGTCCTAGCAATTAGGAACCCACCATCAAAATCAGCCAAAGCGGTGAAGCCGCTCTGTGCTGATGATCTTTCACAGTCTTCCGTCGAACCTTGCCTCCTACCTTTGGCGACCTCCTCTTCCCTTCTTTTCCTTCCCATCCTTATCCCCCTCTTACCTACTGCCCATGTGTCCGAAAATCTCCACCTCCCACCCTTAATCTCCTCCTCCTCGCTATCTATGAAAAATTACTGACATCCCCTAACACATTTGTGAGTTTCTAAGCGTGACGAAGCCTGGTGCAAGCTACCCTCCATCATGCACCACACGGTGGGTTGTTCAAAACCAAATCCTTCTGCATGAAAAAAATTAAGAAATGTGCCAAATTTGATGTTGTTTGGTCAAACATAACTAAATCATTCCTATCATCATCTATGATGGTGAGTGAATACGAAAATAATGGGTTTTGCTCGTTGATCGAATTTTGCGTTTTCCTCTTTTCATTATTTTTATAAAAATAAGGAACAATGAAAAAAAAGTCACGGTACCGTCGGAATCTTATGTTATAGCATAGTGTAATTTGAGGTAGTATTTATCACGTAATTTTAAGCAATTCTCATCATATTTCAAAATAAAATTGTTAATGAAAGTAATATTTATGAAATTGCAACATGTTGGATGGTTTCAGGACAGCAACTTATTTTTATTAACAATTTCATAAAAGAGCCAAAGTTGGAAACAGCTTGTTCTTTTTATTGACGACTAGTTCCGGGCTTACCTGAGCCCATTATCATGTCAAACCAACTCAATGTCAACACCTATATACAAACGATACATCATCAAATGTACCAAAAAATGATTTCATATTCCCTTTCCTGAAACGAGTCATATTACACATTTTAACGCCAAGCATCAACTGGTAAATTTTATTTTAAAGGGATGCTGTATCTTTTGTATATTCGTGATGACAGTGAGTTGGTTTGACTTGTTAATTGTTTCTGGTAAGCAGGAAACTACTCGTCCATCAAAAGAAAAAGCCGTGTGTAACTTTGGCTGTTTTTTGAAATTATTAAAGAAGTAATATTGTGTAATTTGAGGTTGTGTGTTGTTGTTGTTGTGGTCTTCAGTCCGAAGACTGGTTTGATGCAGCTCTCCACAATACCCTATCCTTAGCAAGCCTCTTCATCTCCACATAAGAACGACAACCTACATCTGTCTGAATCTGCTTACTGTATCCATCTCTTGGTCTTCCCCTGCGATTTTTTCCCCACACACTTCCCTCCAATGTAGGACAACTAAAATAACATTGAAATATATAATTGTAAAATAACAGTGTTCCGAGAGCTGCAGTGTGTGCCCTGTACATCGCAGGACGCCTAATCTTCGTCTGTATGATGAGTAATTGGTGCGCTCCCAGAATGTGATGAAAAACATAGTTCCACTTTCTGCCACCATGAAAAAATATGTCACTGGAAGCAGTCAGAATGTAAGATATTGACACAGTATATGGATGGTTGTTTGGCAACAGTTGAGCACGTTAGTGAGTTTAGTGTTGGTAAAGATTAAGAAGGTTCTAGTTTTCCGTAGGACCTGCAGTGGCTATCAGGAAGAAAGACCATGCAATACTGGTAAAGTTGCTTTATGAGAACGGCAGCAACAGCAGGGCTGAACTGCGGGAATATCACCGACAGAAACAGATGCGATGAGGTCTCGAGTCAATAAACGGGCTAAGGGGTATGATCAAGCAATTTTAAGAAACGGTTGAATTAGGTGGTACAGGATGTAGAGGGAGGGTATTTGATGAAGTTCTTGCAGCTGTATGGCACCGTGTAGTACATACCTAAAACTGTTGCACCCACTGATCGAACTGGTATCCCGAGAAGATTCATAATGTGTACCAAACGCAGCCCTGGATAGTCTACAACGCCGTGACTTTACCGTTCGGTTTTTGGCAAATATGATGTGGCCATAGAATATTCTTCGGACGGACGACGTATATTTTAGTTTTCACGGTGCCGTGAATGTAGTGCACTGTCTCATATGAGGATTTAATCTCTCACATTTTGTGTAGGAACATCCACTACACACAAGTTTTGTAGCTGTGTGGATTTCGCTTCCAAAGTCCCGTCGTTGTCGAGGAGGTGACACATTGTGATCCTGTATGTGCACAGTAACAGCTGGACATTAGGAAGTGCAGTATGTGAATCTCAATTATTTGCAAGAAGGGTACTGTGTTGAAACTACTATTTTCACGCAAGATGGCGTGATACCACGGTCGCCTCCTGAGAGATATTCTTCAGGTAACCTGTGACATCGTCTCTAGGCACTTCCAAAGTGTTTGGCCTTCCATAGTCACCACCTAAATCCATGTATCTTCTGGATGGGAGGTTTTTGAAGGACCTTAACTATAAGGTGTGTATCCGGACTTTTCCTGCTCTAAAGGATGGTAAACGACGACACATCGACCTCATAAGACCAGATGTGTTGAGGGTAGCTGTCGGCCGTACCACGTTGCTGAGTCGGGAGGCCGTAATTAACACAAGTTGAAACTCGGGAGGTAATAAACGTACAATTATCACCATTATCATGTGTTTGCACGTTTGTACACTACTCCTGCAACATACCACATCGTGACTGCGACAATTTTCGCCATTTGGTCGAAAGGGAAACTATCACTTTCCTCATCAAGAGCGCACGAATTACCACGCAGTTTCAGCGTCCTATCTGTACAACCCTCATTGCAGCACCCGCAACACTTTAATTATAATCAAACTGTATTTACACAACTTAAATTTAATGTAAATTTCATCACGTTTCATGTTTTGCAATTAATACGTAAAAGTTAATATTTATTATTATGTTTGTCTGTTTTTGTACAATTTGTAAAAAACTTCCGTTGCCTTAATTTTACTCCTGCTGCTTTCAGAATTTGTAAGAGTGTACTCCAATCAACGTTGTCAAAAGCTTTCTCCAAATCTACAAAAGCTAGAAATGTAGGTTCGCCTTTCCTTAGTGTATCTTCTAATATAAGTCGTAAGGAAAATAGTTTCTCAAAGTGTTCCCACACTTCTCCTGATTCCGAACTGTTCTTTCCGGGGTCAGCATCTATCGGTCATTCCATCCTCCCGTAAATAATTCGGGTTCAAATTTTGCAACCATGACTTTTTAAAGTAATGATTCAGTAACTTTCACACCTGTCTGCACCTGCTTTCTTTGAAATAGGGATCAGTTTCTTAAAGTCTGTGAGCATTTGCCTGTGCCACACATCTTACTCATCAAGTGAAACAATTCTGTCATGACTTGTTCTCCCAGAGACTTCAGTAGCTCTGAGATAATGTTTTCTCCAAGGGCCCTTGTTTCGAATTAGGTATTACAGTGCTCTGTCAAATTCATCTTTGTGTAATATCTCCTATTTCATCTTCATTTACTTTCTTTTACCATCCTACAATATTGCCTCGAAGTCATTTCCTTTGTATAGACCCTCTATATACAATTTCCACCTTTCAGCTTTCCGTTCTTTACTCACAACGCCGTTTTCCATCTAAGTTCTTGATATTAATGCATCTAATTTTCTTGTCTCCAAATGTTTCTTTTATTTTCCTGTAGGCATTATTTGTTCTTCGCCCGGCTATACTTTCTTCTACATGTTTGAATTTGGCTTCTGGCCACTCCTCGTTAGCCACTTTGCATATTCCGTCAATTTCATTTCTTAGTCGTAAGAACTCCATATTACCTACTACTTTTACTGCATTTTTACGACTTCTTCCATCAATTAAATTTCATATTTCTGTTATATCCAAAGAGTTTTTGTAGATCTTGCCTTTCTACCTATTCGGTTCTCTGTTACCTTCATTATTTCATCTCTAGAAGTTACCCATTCATCATCTACCGATATATTATCCCAGGCGTCCGTCAATTGTTGCCTAAATATCCATCTTAAATTCTCAAGAACTTCGGATTCCTTCAATTTATCTAGGTCCCATTTCCTTATATTCCTGGTTTTTTGCAGTATCTGCACTTTCACATTACAGTTAATAACCAATGAGATACAGTCAGAGTCTATATTTGCCTCTGGATTTGTGTTACAGTTTAAAAGCTGGTTCCGAAAACTATGTCTTACCTCCCAGTGTCTCCTGGTTTCTACCGCGTGAGCAACCTCCTTTATAATTTTTTAACCATGTGTTTGTATAATTAATTTCTGTTATGGACACTATCCTATCAGGCGGCTTCCTATCTCATTTCTTTTTCTCAGTCCATTTTCACCTACTTCTTTTACTTATCTTCCTTTTCCTATTACTAAATTTCAGTCCCCCGTCACAAGTAAGTTTTCTTCTCCCTTAACTTTCTGGATAATTCACATCGTCATACATTTTATTTGATCTCCTCATCATCTGCACAGCTGGTAGGCATATAAACTTGTACTACTGTGGCCGTCGTCGTCTTCGTATTATCTTGACTACGATATGCGATCACTTCACCGCTCGTAGTAGTTTACCCGCAATCCTATATTCTTATTTATTATTAAAGCTACTCATGTAGTACCTGAAACTGATTTTTTATTTATATTCCTGTACCGAACTGACCAGAAATCCTGTTTCTCTTTCCATCAAACTTCACTAATCCTTACTAAATCTAAACTCAACAAATCAATTTCCCTGTTTTAAATTTTCTAACCTTCTCTGAGGGATCTAACATTTCACTCTCCGATCCGTAGAATGCGTGGTGTCTTTCCTGTTGACGTCATATCCCTGATTAGTCTCTGCCCAGAGATCCAAATGAGGGACTATTTTACTTCCAAATATTTTACCCGTTAGAATGCTATCATCATATATTCGTAGAATAGAGCGTAAATGAAGACTGTACTTTCCTCTTGCTTTCAGCCGGTCGCAGTAACAGTATGGCAAAGCCACGTTAACTAACAAATCCGGATCACTCAGTCATCCAGACACTTGCCCCTGCAACTAGTGAAAAGGCTGCTGTCCATCTTCGGGAAACCACACGTTTGTCTGGCCTCTCACTTGAGACCCCTCTGCTGTGGTTGCACCTTCGGTACGGCTATCTGTATCGTTAAGCATTCAAGCCAACCCACCTCGTCAGTGTTTATCGTTCATGGGTGTGCTTTGGTGATTACTTTTGGAAAAAGACTACAATTTTACAAATAGAACCGATTTGTGCCTTTTCATTTGAACACCCCTCGCAGATATAATTACATCGGAGTACGGCAATACACTGCTCAACACAATTAGGTAATCAGATGAGATATCATACACAATTTAAGTTTGGTTACGTATTCTATTAGATATTTGTTGTAGTTTGTGTGTGGAGTAGTACGATAATTTTCTGTCTCGACTCTTTACTTGAAGTTTACATGGCATTTACGTAGATCGAGGAACTTGGGGCTGCTATCATAATGAAAACGTCGTTCCCGTTGCCCCCTATTACTGTGTGTGTGGTCTCCTCGGACAGCCAGTACGGTTTCAAACCTGAATCTACGGACAGTGTAAGGTTATCAATCCGCTCTTAAGGGATAACCGTCATTCTTCCCTGAATACAATATCCCGCTTTGCAACAGTTGTAGGAGGTGCTGGTCTGGCTGCAATGCGTCTGCCAAGTGCATCCCAGTCATGCTCAATCTGGCTTGAGTCCGGTGAAAAAGCTGGCAACTCTATTTGTTCAGTTCCCTCAGCTTTAAAGATACTGTTCACCAGTGCAGCTCTGTGGAGACGAGCATTATTGTCCACCAGAAGGAACCCATCTCCTATTATAACAGCAGCACAACAAAAGGTTGAAGAATGTCGTCTGTATTCCACTGAGCCGTGAAAACGCTGTTCGTAAGACATAGAGGTCCGGACGGCCACCAATACTTACTCCCGCCCACACCATTACTCCACTACCATGGCTGGTGATGTTTCCTGCATAAAAACAGTATAGTTCCGAGGCCCATGTTCTCTCCACACGAGGGAACGACGATTGTTTGGCGGAATACCCAATTTGACTTATCGGTGAACAACATCTGGGGCCGCTCCTGACGATTACAATTCTGATGCTCCTCCGTCCAGTTACTACGTGGTCACTTTCGGACACTGCAACAGCTGCATCCACCTCCATCTATATATGTACCGCTTCGCCGGCCGAGGTGGCCGAGGGGACTGAGTCGCTCCAGTCACGGTCTGCACGGCCACTACGGTCGGGGGGTTCGAATATCCCCTGGATATTTGTTCCGTCCTAGTTCGTAAGTAGTTCATAAGTAGTTTGTAAGCTTATGGACTGATGACCCCGTAGTTAATTCCCATAAGTTCTACAAACAATTGAACATTTTTTTTTCTCTCGCTTCCACCCGTTCTTTGGATCCCCCTGCTATAGCATCGGATAAGTCACACTGCAATGTGTTTAAATCTATGAAACTATTGTGGTTATCAGTGCCAAGGCTTACAAACCGCTTAAACTAACACAAGGACAACACACACCCTTCCCGGAGGTTTGAGTCGAGCTTCCGACAGGGAGCATAACGCAACATTGTTGTTGCATTGCACTACCTGCTCACTCCACAATCTGAACCCAACAGCTTGTGTAATTCGTTTGGAAGAGTAAACACAATACAACACTAGCCCCATCTGCAGCAATTTTCTGCTATTATCACTATGCAACACCGGCTAGAAGGCAAGGCCTCACAACTGACCATGCCTACTGTAGTGGGACGAATTATTGTCCCCGCTACCAGTTTATATCAGCTCAGTTTTTCAGCAGACTGTGTTTGTATTTATGTTTGAATGATTATTCTATGTAAATGTTTTTGTTATGTGATTCTTAAAAGTTTGTATGTTTTTATGTTTCTTGTGCTATAACGGCAACCCAACCAACGAGAGCAACGTCATCGACGCTGTTAGGTAACCCTTAACGTGAGCCTTACATTATAACGAGGAATGAGCTTCATTTTGAACATATTATTCGTTTGAACCTATTTATAGTGGATATGTAGTAACTAACTTCTTCTATGACTTAATTAATTATCGTGATGCACAGGTAAATTCATTTGGAAACATTTTCTGTCATTTATTTATTATTTGTATTATCATTGATTATTTATATTTTATTTTATTTGTACATTGTATTTTCTTTATGACTGTGATTACTTGTTATGTTTAATTTGTCAATGTAAAATACTTCTCTCTAAATGAGATTAAATATCGATCTGAATAGTAATCGACCTGGCTCCTCAGGTCAGAGATTTTATCGTATAGCAGCGCTCGACAGTGGGAGAGCAAGCAAGCAGCAGTATCTGCCGCCCCGTGACGTAGATCAGACGTTCGTATGCGTCCCGCGGAGTGCTCAAACAATATAAGTAATAAAGTTGAACAAAGTGAAAGTTATAATCTGTTATAAGTGCAACGATATGAAAGTTTATGTGTAACCTGTTAACATAAGCGAAGCAAGAATTGATTTTAATGAAACATTTCTTCGTTCGTTCTGCTGAGGCAGAAATTCGTTACGAGTTCGGTAACCGTCCCAGACGTCCGAAACGCGGTAGCGTCATCGCGGACGCGGTCGCTGGACTGATAAATAAGATAAGTTAAATGCTATTGGTTGTAATTTACTGTGAATGCAGGTTTAAGTTTTGTTAAAATACAAGAACATTAGACAGTACTCTTGCTATCTTATTTAAACAGCTAATTAACCAATTGACAATCGTCAATAATGCATGAATAATATTAATAGACAATTTTACAATCAAGTGAGTGTCATTAATTATTATAGACCGTGATAATAATAATTGAGAAAATTTTGCTAAAATTGATGGTAGAAGATAACAGACAGTTGAATTAATGAATAATTTTTCTATTTCGTTTTGCACTGAGGTCAACAATAATAGCCACCGCCACATCTATCCTTTAGAGAACCAAACTCGTACTAATGTCGTATGTATAGCATTAATTGAGACTGATTTACTTAAATTTCTTATTTGCTTGAGTGAATTAATTTTTATTAGATACTGACTATAGTGGTTGTACTGCACCCATTTGCCAATCACTTGGTGTTAAAATCGTACCATTCATAATTTTCTTAATTATCATTACCATTAGCGTACTAACTTAGTCGTACGCATTGCACAGACGGAGTAAGTTAATTTCTGTGTGAGCACAGACTCTGTAGGACATTTTGTAAGGAAAGTAAAGAGTGATCTTTTGAAAAATTTGTCACATAGGGCCATAGAATTTGTTAATCACACTAATTGTCTTGCTAAATATTTTCAAAATTTAGCTACACCTCTTGCATTAATCACGAGTTTAACGTAACCAACCACGAAATTAAGGTCAGGTTTGTTATGTTGCTCAAACATTACAACAACAGCCACCACAGTTGATAACACGTAAATTAAAATATATTTTTATTTACCTCCGCTCACACTTTTCTTAACCCTCCTACTACCAGTGGGGTCAATATGACCCCATAAGCACATTTGAAATATATATCTCCCTTATTTTCGATGTGATTATTTTCAAAATTTATGACTTTGTCTCTCTAACTTGCTTGTATGCAATGACATATTATTCAGTTTTACATTTACAACATATTAAAATTTATTCATGGGCTATGCACTGAGTACCACTGGGGTCAGCATGACCCCAATCTAATTTTTGTTTTGTTTCTTGAATGTAACATTATGAAAACAGAACAGCGAATATTACGTTGAACAGATGTTATAGGAAACACATGCAACAATGAAACTGACACTTTCCACTAATTTATACCAATTGTTGTCCTTTCTTGCCTCAGCAGTTGTTGTGTGTTGCCTCAGTTGTTGTTAGTGTTTTGTCTCAGCATATGCAAGAACTACATTATGTCTAGGAAACGTCTGAGTAGTGCTGAAATACAAGCAATTTTGAATGAAGAAGAGGAATTAGGAGATACAGCGTCTGATGACGAAAAGCGATTGATGGTGTTATTTCTGGAGGTAGTGAATCAACTGAAGATTCTGATGAAGACGTTGGAGATTTGGAAGCTCCTGAAGCTGATGGCATATCAGATCAGAATGTTTTCAAGTAAGTATAACTAATCTCCCATATGTTTGCAAAAACCGATACTACTACTACTACTAATAATAATAATAATATGTAAGTAATCCCATTTTTTTCAGGTCGAGAAATGAAAATGAAACATGGGGAAAAAATCCTGTTAGATTACATGGGAGACAGCCAGCATGGAATATATTGAAGACAGCTCCAGGTCCCACGAGACATTCTGTAAGGAACGTAAATACTGTGCAGTCAGCATTATTTGAATTATTTATGAAGCCCAGCATTTTCCAGATTATTTTGAAGTAAATTAAAATATATTTTTATTTACCTCCGCTCACACTTTTCTTAACCCTCCTACTACCAGTGGGGTCAATATGACCCCATAAGCACATTTGAAATATATATCTCCCTTATTTTCGATGTGATTATTTTCAAAATTTATGACTTTGTCTCTCTAACTTGCTTGTATGCAATGACATATTATTCAGTTTTACATTTACAACATATTAAAATTTATTCATGGGCTATGCACTGAGTACCACTGGGGTCAGCATGACCCCAATCTAATTTTTGTTTTGTTTCTTGAATGTAACATTATGAAAACAGAACAGCGAATATTACGTTGAACAGATGTTATAGGAAACACATGCAACAATGAAACTGACACTTTCCACTAATTTATACCAATTGTTGTCCTTTCTTGCCTCAGCAGTTGTTGTGTGTTGCCTCAGTTGTTGTTAGTGTTTTGTCTCAGCATATGCAAGAACTACATTATGTCTAGAAAACGTCTGAGTAGTGCTGAAATACAAGCAATTTTGAATGAAGAAGAGGAATTAGGAGATACAGCGTCTGATGACGAAAAGCGATTGATGGTGTTATTTCTGGAGGTAGTGAATCAACTGAAGATTCTGATGAAGACGTTGGAGATTTGGAAGCTCCTGAAGCTGATGGCATATCAGATCAGAATGTTTTCAAGTAAGTATAACTAATCTCCCATATGTTTGCAAAAACCGATACTACTACTACTACTAATAATAATAATAATATGTAAGTAATCCCATTTTTTTCAGGTCGAGAAATGAAAATGAAACATGGGGAAAAAATCCTGTTAGATTACATGGGAGACAGCCAGCATGGAATATATTGAAGACAGCTCCAGGTCCCACGAGACATTCTGTAAGGAACGTAAATACTGTGCAGTCAGCATTATTTGAATTATTTATGAAGCCCAGCATTTTCCAGATTATTTTGAAGTGGACCAACAAAGAGGGTAACATTACTTTCGGTAACAAATGGACAGATATTGATAGAGAAAAATTTGAATGATTTCTTGACCTGCTTATTCTTGCGGGGGTGTACAAAGGTCACAATGAGGGCATAGTGAATTTATGGAACGAAACGCATGGCCGACCTATTTTCAATAGTTCTATGGCTAGGAACCGCTTTACAGAAATATCACGCTGTATTCGGTTTGATGATGCTCAGCACCGGCGGCAGTATCGTAGCCCTGATAAATTGGCTTCTATAAGGGATTTATTAGACCAGTGGGTAAGCACATTGCATGATGCATACGAACCACATACGAATATTACATTTGATGAACAACTGGTAACTTTCAGGGGTAGGTGTCCATTTCGGCAGTACATCCCCTCAAAACCTGGAAAGTATGGTATAAAGATTTGGGCTGCATGTGACAGCACTAATTACTATGTCACACACCTGCAGGTGTACACAGGAAAGGTCTAAGGTCAGCATAGAGAAATAAATCAGGGGAAAAGAGTAGTGTTAGAACTGACAGAACAAGTATCTGGACGTGGTAGAAATATCAGAACAAATAATTTTTTTTACAAGTTTGGAGTTGGCAAAGGAACTAGAACGAAAACAAATGACTCTGCTAGGAACTCTAAGAAAAAGTCGAAGTGAACTAACTGCAGAATTTATCGAAGTAACGGGAAGAACTGCAGGTTCACCTGTCTTCAGATTACAGGAATCAGCTACAATAGTCTCCTATTGCCCAAAAAAGGGTAAGATAGTGACATTTCTGAGTACTATGCATTTCAGGGAGGAAATAGGTGACGGCAAAACAGAAAAACCTATTATAATCGTAGACTACTGCAACAAAATCAGGTGTAGACACTATGGACAAGTTAGTCAGAACCTACACCACGAAACGTATGACATTTGCTTACAATACCGCAAGACAAGACACCACAGGCTGCACTCCGTTTTTCCTGCTCCATGGCCGTGAGGCTGAACGACAATGGATACGCTGTTCCCGTTCAAACCGGAAGACACTCAGGATGACTATGTTAAACAGCTCATCACCAGGGTCGAAGAAGCAAGACAGCTGGCTCGCAGACGGACACTGGACGCCCAGGAGAAGGACCGTCAGCGGTATAACGAAAAGCACTGACCTGTTGTGTACTGCCCAGGAGATCTGGTTTGGATTTTTACCCCTGTACGGAAGGTTGGACTGTCAGAAAAGTTATTGACGCCATACTTTGGTCCGTATCGTGTCATACGCCGCCTGTCAGACGTCACATACGAAGTTGAGGATTATGAGCCGTCGTCGAAACGAAGGGACATTGTTCACGTTCTGCGCATGAAGCCTTACTACGATCCTGAACAGCAGGTAGACGACAATGGCTTCTTGTTCAAGGACTTTAAGGACGGTAATGTTCCTGATGAAGCGACGACAGGAACGTCTGTCGTCGATAATCGCGGAGAAGGGATGGATTCTCTTGAACTGTCATACAGAGGACCCATGACACGGTCATGATCCAGGACATTGCAGCTGGCTCCACAGGGATCATAACATTCTGTATGTACGATTGTGTCGGCTCACCATGTCGTTGGGCCCGGTTCTTCAGTTGTTCTTCCGCCGAGCGGATTTGTCGCTGGCGGTCTCCAAAAGTCTTCTTAAGTTCCTCTTGGAACGTCTCCAAGTCATTCAACTTGTCTTCGTTGTTTTGGAACCATTGCTGGGCTGTTCCGTCCAGGTAGAAATAAACGTTGGCCAAGCACATATTATGATCCCACCAGTTGTACTTGGAGATTCGATCGAACCCTTTTAGCCATTTGTTGGGGTCTTGTCCAGCATCTCCAGAGAACACCGACGGGTGTCTGATGTGCACTTGGCTTATTGCTGGTTTCGTCTCCATCGTTCTTCTAATAATACGGACTTTTGGAAGGATGTACTCGGTGTATCCCTTGTATTCCGGTTCCAGTCCGTGTAAGCAACGGCTTTTACGTTGCCTAATCGGAGCCACGGTGATGCAGCTGTTGCACAGTGTACCGGGCGCCTCCACTAAACAATGTCGCGTTGAAATGGAAACAGGCTTGACTTCGAAGGCAACTACACACAGCACTTATACTGAAAGCACGTTTATTACGAACTCAACAGACACGCAGCACTGACTGCCTCTCAGGCAGAGTGCTTTGCTATTTATACACAGACAGAATTTACCAGAAATTAGAAGAACAGTTAACATAAGAAACAAGTAGAATTTACATGCGTACCAAAATTAATAGAGTCCAACGGTTAATCAATTTAAAAATGGTTAAAGCTTACAGAACGACATCCAGCGAAGCATTTTGTGTTCTTTCAGGTCTCATGCCTATAACACTTAAGATACAGGAAATAGCTAAATATTATAACCTGGTCAAAACCAAAGACGCCAAACAGACAATCGACATCTCCCTAGAGTACAGAAGCTGGGCACACACAGCAGACTTTACAAGGATAATTGAGAAGGACGTCAGAAAAAGCTACGCTGTTGAAGTAAAAACAGATGGAAGCAAATCAGACGACGGAGTGGGTTCGGGGATAGCAATATTTGTTAATAAGAGGCTTACTTACCAGATACAGCTAAAACTGTCTAATGAATGCTCAAACAATCAAGCGGAACAATTTGCCATCGTCAATGCTCTTGAGTTCATAAATAATCTCTCGAATACTGATACAACTGCAGTAATTCACACCGACAGCAGAATTACTTTGGACTCTTTGCGAAATCCGAAGAACCACAACTTGTTGATTGAAGAAATAAGAAGTAATAGCAGAAGGTTGCAGACACACAACTGGCTGATGCATTTCGATTGGGTTAAGGCACATCAAGGGATATGGGGAAATGAACTAGCTGACAACCTTGCTAAAAGAGCAGCTCGATCACGACAGTCAACACGCTATAACAAAATACCTACAAGTGCCGTAAAGAAGAAACTTCGAGAAGAGTTTAGGAACAAATGGGACATTGAGTGGCACAGAACAAAAAACGGGGGAAGCACTAAACCGTATTTTCCTACGATCCGACAACGTTTAATGATTAAACTTCCAATATCTCCGAATTTTACAGCTATGCTAACAGGTCATGGGAAACTGAAAGCCTACTATCAGCGGTTCAAAATAATTGAAGACGGAACGTGCACATGTAACAGTGCTGTCCAAACTATTGACCACGTTCTTTTTGACTGCTGCAATTTATTGAAAGAGAGGGACCATCTCAGGAAAAAAATAGCTGCGAAAGGAGGAGGATGGCCCGTCAGTAAATATGACTTAGTACATAAATACACTACTGACTTTTACAATTTTTGTAATTCAATAAGATTTCCTAATGTATAAAACTTTTACAATTCTTGTAATTCATTAAGATTTCCTAATGTATAAAATTGCTTGTTCCTTTGTAAACCCTGTCAACTTGTATACTGTACTTGTGTTTGTAAGAACATTTGATGTAACCGCCTGAATCAAACCATCAAACATGTAATATTCTATGTAATTGGGCATGTTAAATAATAATAAAAATAAAAAGAGAGAACATAAGAAAGATTTAGAACCTTCTGAAATTGTTAATTACAAAAAAAAAATAAATAAATAAATAAAAAAAAAAAAATAAAAAAAAAAAAATTCTGCAGTTTGACAGTTAAAACTTGACAATAACTTAAAAAGTATATCCGATTAGCAGCGAGAGTCTAAATAAAAGAAATTCTTCTGACTATGCTTCTTTGAATGCGCAAGGACTTGATATAGAAGATTCAGAACTTGGGAAGATTTTTTTTTTCAAACTTAATAATTTTTATGGTAACGAGCGGACGACTCGAAGATTACGGAGTCTGACACGGCCACATTTAAAGCTTCAATACTCAGTTGGAAGCTATACATCAGAGTCGTTCCGCCTCACTACGTCATAGCAAGAGGCCGCGGCTACCAGCTGATTGGCTGACCTCTGGGGACGCCCACCGCCTCGTAGAGGCCGGCCAGTCAACTTACGTTCGCTGCCTCTCGATGTGAAGCAGGCATGGTCAGTTGTGAGGCCTTGTCTTTTGGGTAGTGTTGCACTACTTCGGTTGCGGTAATGTTTTTGTATCCACTCCGTAGAGCCGACAGTTCCGTCGATGACAGAACTGTGTAGTTCAGGTTATATGTCGTCATATACAGGAAATGCTTGCAAACTGTTGCATCACACGATAACGTAGCTATGACTAACACACAACACCGTGATTCCAATACTTAACAACCACTGTTTATTTCAGAGAATAATATATCACAGAATACGTAACATAAATCATGGAACATCAATAAATATAAAAAGATTTACAAATATATCAAACGTTAACCCGCAACATCCTCCCCACCCTGGTCTATTTCAAGAGGAATGACCAGCTGAATGGGCCGTGAGATTATGGTTCCATCTGAAGTTCTTAACGTGACAGTTCGTATCTTCCCATCTCTTCCCTCATGAAGATCTTGTATTCGCGCCTTCTTCCACATGTGACGTGGACGAACATCTTCCTGTAGAAGTACAACATCACCCAAATGTAGTCTCCCAGAACCTGTCCTAGGTTGATGAGTTTCATGGAAGTTTTTGAGCAGGATCAGGTATTCTTTCTTCCACCTGTTCCAGAAATGCTCTACCATGTGTTGCTGCCGTTGTAACTCCTTGGACAAATCCTTCCTGACAGTCGGTTCTGGACCTGTGGGCAACGTTGTCAGTCGCTCACCTACAAGAAAATGTGCAGGTGTCAGTGGCTCAGTTTCTTCTCCTCCTTGTGTAATTGGTCTTGAATTTAGTGCTGCTTCTATGCTGACCAGGATTGTGCTGAGACCTTCTTCATCTATCTGTGACTGTCCTAAAACCTTTCTCAGGCAACGTTTGACTGAACCCACCATTCGTTCCCAAAATCCTCCCCACCAAGGCGCGTGTGGGGTAATGAATCTCCATGTTATAGATTGCTGAGCAAGGTACTTGTATGTTTTGCTGGCCATGAGAGCCTGCCAGAGCTCCTTTAGTTCTGTGTGGGTGGAATGGAAGGTAGTAGCATTATCAGTGTAAATTGTACTAGGCACGCCTCTTCTTCCCACAAATCTTTGTAGAGCTTGAAGAAATTTATCAGTTGACATATCTGAGCATAATTCCAACTGCAAGGCACGTGTTTTTGCACAAGTGAACAGAGCAATATATGCTTTCTTTGTTATATGTCCTTGTTTGACATATAATGGACCAGCAAAATCGATGCCTGTGACTTCAAATGGTTTCAATGCTGAGACCCGTTCACCGGGTAATGGAGCCTCTATTTCTTGAACAGAACGAGCTTTCACCATCTTGCAAGGTAGGCAACAGTGTAGAACACGTTTTATTGTCTGACGAGCTCTAAGAATCCAGAATTCTGTCCTCAGCTCAGATAACACTATGTTTACCCCAAGGTGGTGCAGACGAATGTGGGTTTGCCGGATTAGTAAATGAGTGAAATGATGCTTTCCATCAAGAAGTATTGGATGAATTTGTCCTCTTGTTAATTTTGCAAACTGTAGACGTCCACCAATACGAATAAGGCCATCATCCAGGAATGGATTAAAACGAGCTATTTTAGAATTTTGTGGCAGAGGCAAGTGTTATGCAGAGCATGCAGTTCAACTGCAAAATGTTGTTGTTGAACAATACGAATCCAATAAGTACGTGCTTCTTGCAATTCTGTTGCTGTTAATTCTCCAAATGTCTTATTTTGTTTCATTAACTGTCGTTTAAAACGAAGAATCCATCCTGTAACTCGTAACAGTTTGTAATAGTTACTATACCGTGTAGCTGTTAAAATCGGGGGTCTTGTTTTTACCATGAAGACTTGGTTTGTTTGTTTCTTTCTTTCTGGCAAGGAATAATCTAAATTCTTCTGCCTAAGTCCTGGCCAATGCATTCTGTTCTTTGTTAACCAAGCAGGCCCGTGGAACCATGTAATGGAATTTTGAAGTTTGTCTGCTGTGGTACCTCTGGAGAGTAGATCAGCTGGGTTTTGATCACTGGGGCAATGTCTCCACTGTGATGGATTTGTTAATTTTTGTATTTCTGTAACACGGTTTGAAACAAATGTCTTCCATCTATTAGGGTCATGTTGTATCCATCCTAAGGCTACAGTTGAGTCAGTCCACAGTGTTGCGTTATTTGCATCATAGTGTGTGGCCTTGCAGAAATAGTGAAGTAACCTCGACCCAAGAAGTGTTGCCAGAAGTTCCAGTCACGGAAGAGTTATTTTCTTAATTGGGGCTAATCTGTTTTTACTGCAAACTAAGTTGACTGATGTCATGTTTGAAGTGCTGCATCGTAGATAAAGCACTGCTCCATAGGCATTTTCTGATGCATCTGAAAAGACATGTATTTCTGTTTTTGTCTCTTCAGAAACACCAACCCATCGAGGGACTTTCATGTCCAAACATGATGGTAAGGTTGATACCCACATTTGCCAACGTTTACCAAGATCGGGAGGTAAGAGCTCATCCCATTCAATCCCTCTTGACCAAATTTCCTGGAAAATTATTTTTGCAGTGAGAGAGACAGGTGACAACAGACCCAGTGGGTCATAGCATCTTGCCGTGCTTCTAAGAACTTCTCGCTTAGTGGCAGGGCGATCTCTAATATAGTTTATGACATTAATGTGAATTATACTGAACATATCAGTCGATGTATCCCAGTGAATTCCTAGAACCTCTGTATCTGTAACATTTATGACACCTTCTGATTGCCAAATTTCAATCAGTTGTTTTGAGTTTGTGACCCATTTTGCCATTGGTAGGCTAATGATACCCATAAGTGAGGTAAGTTGATAATATAAGGAAGTCACAGCATTGTCATCTTCAGCACCTGCTACAAAGTCATCCATATACATGTTATTTTCAACAAGAATAGCAGCTTGAGGAAAATTCCTTTTGTACATTGTAGCAAGTTCTTTCAGTGTGGCTGCAAGAAGAAAGGGGCTACAAGTTAGTCTAAAAGGTAGTCGGGTGAAGCGGTATGTAATCTTTTCGTTCGTTGTAATGTAGTTTCCTTGTTTATCCATGATTACTTTATACCAAAAAAACCTCGTTAAGTCTCGGTCTTTTCTATGTAGAACTAACTGTAGAAAAGCTTGTTTAATATCAGCAATTAAAGCAACTGGATATAAGCGGAATCTTAATAATATTGAAAGAATATCTGGAAGTAAATTAGGGCCAATTTCCAAAGAGTCATTCAGTGAATGTACAGCATTTTCGTGGGAAGAACCATCAAATACAATCCTCCATTTGATAACACCTAACCTTTCTTTCTTTACTGCATGATGTGGCAAATAAAATATGTCATTTGATGTTTGTTCAGGAGGGGCAACCTCTACATGTCCCTTTCTTATGTGGTCTATCATTTGAATTTCATAAATGTGTTTTAAATTAGTGTCCTTTGTAATCTTTTTCTCCAGTGAAATAAATCTATTCTCTGCTAGTGAGAGATTATCAGGCACAATAATTTTGGGTTTTCTAGGTAAAGAAACCACTCTCCTATTGTCTTCAATGCAGTAATGTTTTGAGAAATCGTGCAATAAAGCTAGTTCTTTCGGATTTGGAGTCTTTGTTTGATCTGCTGTGATTCCCATTGTTTCTAAATCCCAGAAACGTCTTAAAATATTGTCTGTTGATGTCATTGAATCCAAACTAACATAGTTTGTTATCACAGGGTTTGCCATGGTGTTTGACTTACACCCACTAAGAATCCAACCCATAGTTGAAGGTATCAGTACAATGGATGGTGTTAAGCGAATAGGAGGGGAATCTTTAATGATTTTCCAATAGTGATCTGCTCCAATAAGGATCTCAATAGGAAGATCTTCTGTGTCGTCCTTTGGGTCTGCTAACAAAAGTTTTCGATCATACACTTGTTTTGTTATTTCAGGTGGGACAGTTGGGTGAGCAGCAAATGAGTATGTGCTTTCAAATGCAGTCAGAGATATTGTGGAATTTTTAAATATACCTTTCAGAGTGAATTCTACAACTCTACGACACACTGAAGTTACACATGGTATTTCAAAGGCATTGACAGATATGTCACGATGTTCAAAAGTTTTTAAATCTAGTTCATCAATGAGAAACTTTGAAATGAAACTCGACTGACTGCCACTATCTAGAACATAGCGAGTGAGTCTGCTTAATCCTGTTGGTCCAATGACCCAAACTCTAGCTGTCTGAAGATATGTAAAATCTGCTGAATTTACGTCAATTTTCCCTACAGAAGTAGTGGTAACTTGCTGAGAAGGTGAATTAGAAGTAATAGTATCAGTACAAATCGCTTTATGGTGACGTTTCTTGCACTTAGAACACGAAACCTTCCCTCTCTTACTGCAGGTTTTAGCATTATGACCTCGTTTTAGGCATATAAAACAACGATTATCTTGCTTTAATTTGTCAATACGTTGTTGGATGTCTGTTACTAAGTTGCAGTCTTGAGCCCAATGAGTGCGAGCGTCACAAAATATACAATATGGTTGTACATCTTGTTTAATTTTCCGAGAGGTTTTAGCTTGTTTTGAATTTATGTGAAATGTCGCAGCAGTGGGCGTGTAGTTGGAAGTTACTTGCTGTTCTCCACGAATTTTTTGTGCAGTAAGAGCACCCTGAACTTCTTCCTCCAAAAAACTAAGTAATTTCAGTACATCTCCTTCCGATACTTTGGTTCTTTTCGCACGAATAACCCATTTTTGACAGATTTCGGCAGGAAATGCTGGTAAAATTTTCGGTGTGAGAACTTTGCCGTAAGCTACAACATCTTCCCCCAGGGCACGCAGCGCTTGAATACGGCGATTACACTTAGGAATGTACAGTTCAGCGTTTCAGGTGTCTCTGACTGTACTGGCTGTAGGGCATCCAAATAATCGAGGTGCGCCTGTATAATACGGTTGTTATCTCCGTACCGATGCAGTAAAATTTTCTTTGTTTCTTCGTATGTGTTAGCCGTAATAGGTATTCCATCTACTAACAACTTCGGTTCTCCTGACAGATACCCTCGAAGGAAAACATGTTTATTAACTGTGGAAAGCGATGGGTCTTTATCAATCGTTGATTCAAATTGCTCCCAGAAGCGGGACCACATTTCGATATCTCCACACAATGGTTCAAGCTTAACGGCAGGTAGCTTGACTGAATGCATGCCTGCAGTGGAGTGTATGGGAACTTTAGGTGACGTGATATTCATTTGCGATGATACGGCTGAAAGCTTGCAATTATTGCTTTTGTAGCCTTATGTATTGCGTGTTTAATTTTGTCTATATATTCCTCACAGATAGATACGTCTGCGTCATATTCATCATCACTTAAGAGGTCGTGAATAATGTCATCTAAGGAAGTGAGCTTCTCTAAAGTATCTTGAAGACGTCTTGAAGACGTAGTGTTCAAAATCGTCCATTGGACGTTCTGTCGTAAGTTCATCGACAGCCGTACAAAACCGCGTAGCATTCATCCTCTCCCTAGTTCTCTTTCTTTTAAAGTTTGTTAGCTGTTTCCCGGTATCTATCTCGTCTGGCATTATTACGGAACTGCTTTTGTGTTGGCGTAAGCGTAATTGAATCTTGCGCTGTCAGTTATTCCAACCGAAAGATTTCACACTTTTGATATAAGCAAAGTTCGTGAATTATGCCGTTACTGCTAACATTCTTTTGAGGCAAGGAGTTCATAAAATCGTATTATATTGGAATAGACTTATCTTGTGATGTGGTCCGACGTCGTATCCCGCTTCCAGCAGCGTGAAGTAAGCTTTTTATCGTCAAAATTACGTAAACATCGTAATTTTTTCACAAGTTTCGGCATCAAATATGACGAACACACAACACCGTGATTCCAATACTTAACAACCACTGTTTATTTCAGAGAATAATACATCACAGAATACGTAACATAAATCATGGAACATCAATAAATATAAACAGATTTACAAATATATCAAAAGTTAACCCGCAACAGTAGCATTTATCTACATCTACCACTGAACCGATGTCAATCAAATTTGGTGTACATAACCCTTACCGCGAGGTAATAATGAGAACCAACTAAGGTACAAGTTTCCGCAAATACGACGTCATAAACAATGAGATTCACGCTAAAACACAAAATCTGCTGTCTTATTCTGATCTTGATGAAATTCTACACAATTTACTTTCAAAACCAGAGGTATGCCTGATGCACGGCGGAGGGTATTTCACTTACGGGTTTCGATAAAACGTATAGTTTTACTCCGATATTGATGAAATTGTGCATTCTTCACCTTCAAAACAATAGCAACATGCTGCTTACATAATGATACATAATATTTCATACGGTAAATTTATGAGGGTAGCTTCGACGTCCATACATTGGTCTCAGTGATAGTTGTATAAATAATGTTTCATATACTGGGGTAGAAGGTGATGGACTGAGGAACGAAGGATATAGAAAGAGAGCGGAACGAGACATAGAGAGGGGGAAGGAGATGAGATTAAATGGGGGACGATAGAAATGGAGTTGTGGAAAAGTGGGTGATGGATTGAGCAGCGAAGGATATAGAAAAAGAGAGGAACGGGACATAGAGAGAGGGAAGGTGATGAGATGAAAAGGGGGACGTTAGAACATGGAGTAGTGGAGAAGTAGCAACTGAGGGTTGGAATAAACGTATACAGGGGCTATGACGGGGTTTTGCTACTTTGCAATAAAAAAATATGCTATTTCGTTTACGATTTGCTTAGAAAGAAAACAAGTTATTTATAATATATTTTAAGGAAGCTACAGAACGAAATTGAAAACATCTGGAACAGTGGAAAGAAAACCACGAAACAGTCAAGGATTTGGCAACTTTCTGTTCGTCAGCGTCTCACGCAACACATCCCAACCAGGCATGCGTGTTTAATATTCAATTTCTTTTGTCAAAGTTTAACACAGAGGGTTGCATAAAACAAACACTGAAATACACGTGTAACAAGAGGCTCAAGCCCAAGTTGAATATTTGAGAAAATTTTGTTTATGCTTGATAAATGAATAAAGGTTTCTTTTGAAAAATTCAAACTTTTGTAATGCCATGGGACGAAACTACAGTGGTCATCAATCCCTAGACGTACAAACTACTCACTAAACTCCATCAGAAAATTACGCTCATATTCAATTAAAGTGGTAGTAATAAAGCGCAAGTTTCTCGTGTTCGGAAAATAATGTAAACTTTATAGAATGTCAAATAGAAAGCCAGTAAGCATTTCAGAGAGAACTTCATCAAGATTTCCTTTTACACTAATTGAAACTGTAATACCATTAACGTTTTACACAGTATAAGGCAGTGTTTTCACATTTCGTAATGTTTAAATTGGTGTAACTCATACCACCGTTCATAACCTTTAACGCAGAACTAACATAACCGTAAAAAGACAGTCGAGACAGTACGGATTTTGATGCTAAGGAAAAAATTGGACATTTCAGCAAGATGTGTAAACAACAACCTACAAAAGTACTATTTTTTTGTATTTATTTAGACTACTTTGCTTCTGCCAAGAATGAAATCACTTCTCTAGAAAGTAATTGCTATTTCAATTTTCATTGACGCTGTGCATCTAGGCATTTCTTAACAGCAAGTTTGTATTTATTTTTAATAATCAGAATTATTTAATTATGCTAGTATGTCCGTAACTGTGAATAGGTGTACTCAGAACGTTTGATAGTGTAATAGAATGCTCAATATGTGTCAACAAACATGTTATTTTAGTGCTGCGAAAATTAAATTGTTTCATGTCTGGGAATGACAATGTTCTGTTTCACGATTTCGAAGTTAACACTGCACAAGGAACAAATAACTTCACTTGTCGCGTTGCTAATTCATGGGAACTACTGTTCAATGTAGCAATCTAAAATCTGTGGCACGCAGTCCTACGAGCTGTCCGAAAACTGTCAATACAGTTTGATTGCAGACAAGGACTGTTGATTGTAAACTGTGGATGGCAAAACGAAACAGATACTTGATAACGAATTCAAATGATGTGAACTGATATTTAAATACATTCTACTTTGACGTACGATGTGCCAAATAGAGCACAACGTAAGTGATTGTACTGTGCTTATTGTGCATGGTTGGGGTGTTTTTACGCATACTGAGAACTTTGAATGATAATTACGCTCACGTGTATTTGTTCGTGTATCCCTACGGGCGGGTGGTACTCTGAAATATGCCGAGACGACATTGAATAAAAGCCATTACTCTAAAACATTGATAAGTACAACTAAGAAAAATACGACAAATAATTACAAAATTACATTTCGAACTGATGACAAGACACTGGTAGAAGAAGATCACTTTCTATGACTCATATGATTGAAACGTTATTTGAAGAAAATGGTAAACTGTGTTTGGAAGTTAGTACTGAGAAAACGATTTCTATGGTAACGACTGTTACAAGGTGACATATAGTACGGTGAGCGGGCAGATATAATTTTATAAGGTATTAGACACCAACAGCTACTATTAGTGAAGATGGAAGACAGGAAAATGACATATCAAAGAAGAAAGGGCAAGGGGAGAAGTTAATTCTACAAATAAAGACTTTCATATAGATGCTCTGGGTGTCAACAAGACATTTTCTAATTATATTCCATCAACGGGGAACTACATGTTACGTATAATGGCATATGGCATGGCTTTGAAGGCAGCTACCGTGCAGTAATATTTTTGCCGGCGGATTACAGCCCACTGGTTGCGTTAATTAACGGCAATGTTTTTACCTGTTTCGACATCCACTAAGGCTTTCGACCTAGGAGAAACCTGTAATACAGAAATGTCATATTAGAGGGATAGGACTCTCGTCGTATAAAATGAATCCAGTGGACTGTAATTTTACATGACCAAACAGCTGACTCTGTAGTACGGCATTTCTTTTTTGTACGTAGTTTAAAATTTTTCCGAAAAAGGCACTCCTAGAACGTGTCAAAACCACGTCAATCCTTACCGTTAATAACCACAACCATTGGGCTGTAATTTAACGATCAAAAACTTACTGATCGGTTGCTGTCTCCACTAACATGTTAAAAATTTAATTACTTAGTTCCAAGATAGAAAAATGTATGGTTCGCAATTAAATATTGCATTACGAAAGGATATTCAGAATCAAATGCCTGTTATCAGCGAAATGTTAGGCAATCCACCTTTTTTAGACATCTAATATGGCAAATGTGGCCACGTCGCCAGATATCACCGAAGGAAACAAACGAGTTATAAATACTCCAATCGTCGTCCAGGGGTCTGTAGGCTCTATATATATCATGTTCCTTAGACTGATAAGGGAGATATTTAATCTACACTCCTGGCCATTAAAATTACTACACCACGAAGATGACGTGCTACAGACGCGAAATTTAACCGACAGGAAGAAGATGCTGTGATGCACGAATGGCACGAATGGCAAAACGTCATCTTTTGGGATGAATCCAGGTTGTGTTTCCAACATCATGATGATCGCATCCGTGTTTGGCGACATCGCGGTGAACACACATTGGAAGCGTATTTTCGTCATCGCCAACTGGCGTATCACCCGGCGTGATGGTATGGGGTGCCATTGTTTACACGTCTCGGTCACCTCTTGTTCGCATCGACAGCACTTTGAACAGTGGCCGTTACATTTTAGATGTGTTACGACCCGTGGCTCCACCCTTCATTCGATCCCTGCGAAACCCTACATTTCAGCATGATAATGCACGACCGCATGTTCAGGTCGTCTAAGAACCTTTCTAGAAACGGAAAATGTTAGACTGTCCAGCAGATTCTCCTGATCCAATTGAAAACGTGTGGTCAAAGGTGGTCGAGCAATTAGCTCGTCAAAATACGCCAGTCACTACTCTTGATGAACTGTGGTATCTTGTTGATGCTGCATCACTCCATCCAAGCCCTGATTGACTCAATGTCCAGGCGTATCAAGACAGTTATTATGTTTAGAGGTGGTTGTTCTGGGTACTGATTTCTCAGGATCTATGCACCCAAACTGCATGAATGTAATTAAATTTCAGTTCTAGTATGATATATTTGTCCAATGAATACTCTTTTATCACCTGCATTTCTTCTTGGTATAGCAATTTTAATGGTCAGTAGTGTAGAAAGGTCTGAACTACAAAAAACGAAGCTTACAAATCGCTCGATCGTTAGACAAGGGTTGTCTGCTTCATTCCCACGTGAAACTAAGCACTGGTTGCTGGCGCTATCAGGTACGATCAGTTTGCTGTGTGATTCTTGGTCAGATCACATTCTCATCAATGTGCACGTTTTCCAGTCAGAAATTTATGCACGAGGGACTGCCAGCTAAAGCAAGAAAACATATGTTCCTTTTCGGCAATATACTGTATGTCATAAGGACTTTTTTCGACTCGTGCGGTTGAAGGTAGGGGCCTACCTTGATACGGATTCTGCGGCCGCACCCCGTGGGAGGTGTTGGCCTACGGACCGAAGGCTCAGGAGATGTATCCCGTAGGTAAACATTTATTGATTTCTTTCCGATGAAAACTGTTGAAGAAGCATAGAGGGATAGAGTTAGAAGCAGAATACAGAGTACTTCTGCCACCAAATACCTTTTCACGTACCACCGACAGAGGTAATTGAAATTGGGGCTCCTATACCGGCATTTAGACAGTAATTCTTCCTTTGCTCGTTTACTGCTACGTGAAGGATATTGCTGGTACTGTAGTGCGCGGTACACACCACCACACCCCGTATGGTGGTTCGCGATTTATCTATGTAGGTGTAGAAGTTGACTACTGATTATGCAAGACCACAGTGTGCTTAAACACAAGCGGAGTTGGAAAAGCGTAATTTCATCGTTAAACTTCTCTCTATGGTTTACAATAAAAAGTTTGCAGCGAAGTCCATGTTGAAATATGTGTAGTGAATCGCAGTTTACGACATTGACATTGTCACATGACATAGGCCGTACAGAGTGGTACGAGATCGACAGTGGTGATTTGCTATTAATGTTCTGACCATTCAAAACGCATAATAATAAATAAATAAAAATAAACAAAATAATAAAAAAATTGCCGCACTCTCTCGACAGCAAGTGAAACACTACCAGTTCACTCATCCCTACAGCGCAGTCTGCTAAGAGAGCGGAGAGATAATATATAATACTGCTCGCACTCTACTGACATACTGTTGACGAAAAGTAGGACTTAGTTGGTCGATGTCGATTGCCGACGTAGCCCCACGACTCCGGTTTTTGATCCACTCTGACAACATAGCATCATCTGTCGTCACCTCCACGACGGCGCTCTGACCAGCGTAGCGCAGATTCATGTAGTAGTGTTCATGGATAGCGAATGCGGTGTCCCCTGCCACTCGTACTGAACGCAACCCACCACGCAGTCGAGCTCCGCGGGTTGTTGCACTCACAGGCGCGATGGTATCTGCACGACCCCAGAGCGCGGCCTGGCTGCTGAAATATTTAGCGCGCTGCGCACCGCCGGTCGGCCGATGCTGTCGGCCGATGCGGGCCCGACACGCCCGGCGGCACCCCCCATGAATAATCCATCAGCTCATTTTCGTAATGAAAACGCAAACAGCCGGCTCGGATTTTTCAAATCGCCGCCGACACGGCCCGCTGTCACGAACGCGTGCGCGCCGATTGCTAACTGGACACGCAACCGCGCTAGCCGCAGGTAACGACTGGCGCACCCGTAATTCGGTTTCACACGCCTACTCTCTGAGTTTCGGGGCAACGTCAGCGCAATACGCAGGTTTCCCTTTCTTTCCAAACAATCGAAATAATCTCTACTCTTTCGTTAGCTGCTTTGTTAAACGTACCAGAGCATCTGTTCCTTCCTATTCGTTTATACATCTACTTTTTTTATTATTTATTTATAATTTCATACATAATAACCCATCACCTAAGATTAAATGGGTCCTAATATTGATAAATATAATTAGCAATGACATATTGTTGCAAAATTGCTGGTCACCCTGTTACTTATTACTATTACTGATACATAAGTTCCTACATACTACCCTACTAGCTAGTTCTGCAGTGTTACAATGTGTGCCAGTCGGAGAACAAACCTACTGTTTTGATTTTCTGGCCGGCTCATCGAGCTAAACCCGACGAGTGCGCCCCTGGCACTGGGCAGGCCGTCCCCCGTAAAAGTTAATCGCCCAAAAAGTTTTTATTTACTTAGAAAAAACTTACAAACTAACCTATACTACGTCTGTCAAGTCCGGGTATTGCCACATCTCCCCCGATCCCAGGAATGGCGGATCCTGTCACTTTACTGACGCCCAGTCCATCTCTCGGCGGCATGGTAGATGTGGCTGTCATGGTCGGGGGATTTTGTCACCTCCGGTTGGCATTATTGACGAAGTCGTCTAACACCTTTTTGGAGATACTATTCGCAAGTGTATCTAACATTCTGAACGTGCCGGGATCTCTAATGAGATTACTTTACGAAATCACACTGAATATAGCTTTCACTAAAACACTTTAGAGCTCTTCATTTAGTTTCTCGAGTATCACGCGGTATGAAAGAATACTAAAATATCTGAATTATAAAGTTTTCTGTCTTGTTTGGTTTAGATAATAATTTCTACTTCTATTTGGCGAAATGAGCAACGTATTTGGGCATTCAAAATGGAAAATTCGTCATCGGAAAATTCGTAACGAGACCTTACCGCAACGATAAACGCTGTTGTTTAATGAACCACACTCCAATTCCTGTTTGATTTCCGAGACTTGATCTCCATTGATCGTAATAATACAAGTCAAGCTGTCTCTGTCTTAACTCTTTGTCGTCTGTCCTACATTATTTCAGTGCACATGAAAACGTAGACCGAACTCCTGGCTGGAATACAACGTTAGCTCTGAGCCATGGAGTAAAATTGTTAGTAGTCAAAGACGGAGGTCATATGGAAAGCTGGCTCACTGTTCACAATTGAGTAGTCGATTCAGCTGTACCAAACCCATGCGTCTTTGTGGTGCTAAGATTAGCACCTCGATCTCGTAAGTAGAGCGTCCGGTTTCGAATCCCGGCCCCGGCAAAAGGTTTCCTAAATTTATGTTGTTCTACTAAAGACCTGCTAACAGCTGAGACAAAAATACATGAATTGTTCCTGAAAAGAATACCACCCCACACAGTCCGCAATCCGCTCGGCCACCGCGGACGGCTGCATATACTAAGCATGCCCATCTACTTTAGTAATGTGTATGCAGCCGTCCGCTTGGCCGAACGGTCTGGGAAGTGTCAGTCACGGTCTTCACTGGCGCTGCTGTCGGAGGTTCGAATCCCACCTCGGGCATAGATGTTTGTGCCGTCTTTATAATAAGCCAGTCCATAAGTAGTTTGTAGGTTTAGAGACTGATGACACCGTAGTTAAGTCCCATAAGCTCTACAAACATTTGAAATTTGATTCGAAGTGTATCCAGTGTTCAAATGTTTGTAGAGTTTATGGGACTTAAGTATGGGGTCATCAGTCCCTAAACTTACAAACTGCTTATGAACTAGCTTATTCTAAAGACGGTACATACATCCATGTCCGAGGGGGATTCGAACTCCCGACGCGGAACGCACTCGTGCATCGTAGCATAGCGCCTCAATGCGCTCGGCCGCTCCAGCTCGGCTATTGCAGTCCGCACTACTTCTACCTCACCTTCGAAGTGTTCTATCAAAGAACGGTTCGCCTCCCACACAAAATTTTTAATGTGTTCTTTCAAATTTTAATCCATCGAGACAGTAATTCCTAGGTATTTAGTTGAATTTACGACCTTGAGATTTCAGAGATTTATTCTAAATCTAGGGTTAGTGGATTCCTCTTAGAACTCTTGTGGAACAGTTTACACTTTCCATAAGTTACGGAGAATTGCAATTTATCCACCATAAAGGTCTTTTTATCTCTATAGTTCTGCAGTTGTTTTTGTTCGGGTGACATTATAAGAGGATAAATGACTCCATCATCTGTAAATAAGCAAAGAGCACTGCTCAGATATTACTTAAACACTTTAAATGGATAAAGAGCATCGGATGACCTATACGCTGGGAAGCTATAGATATCACCTCTCTTTTAGGAGGCACTACGAAGTCTGTCGTTTCAGACGAAAAATACCCTTTCCAATGACACATCTGAGACGATTTTCCATAATCACTCAATTTACGTGTTAGGAAGCGCCTCAAAAGCCTTCTGGATATCTAAACACTTTGGACAGAGCTTCGTTCTCAGAACCGATAGCTTTCCTGCAGTTTGGAGTCGTGTGGAAGGCTACAACCAGATTCTCAGACGCGTTAGTGGTGACCTTGGGTGAAAATTCCTCGACCTTCGCTATCAGATAGAGAAATTTAGAATCTCCATTAATAGGTCATTCGTGAACTACTCGCAGGAATCAGTTACCAGTGTAGCAGAGTACGTGTGTAGTCCACATTTGGGTGTCTTAGATAAATACCTCCATACGCCTGTTGAGATGGTTACTGATTCCGGTCAATGCAGCACTCGGCACAATAGAACAGAGAAAGAAAAGATTAATATAGTAACAGTAAACTGTAGGAGCGTCTATGGAAAGATCCCTGAACTGCTTTCACTTTGAGATAGTCACAATGCGCACATAGTTAAAATGACGGAGAGAGGCCTCAAACCAGATCAGTAGTAATGAAATCCTAAGCTCAGACTGGAACGTATACCGCAAAGATAGGCTGAACATTGAAGGAAGAGACGTGTTTTAGTGATAAAAAATAAGATTGTATCCAGTGAAATTGGTACTGATCCAGAATGTGAAATTACGTACGAAACAGGTTACCATCAGCCGTATTTTACAGAAACATTTATTCCTTTACTACCAGGGTCAGATTTCAGAGTACCTTCCTACTCGATAGTTGCTTCTCTAACAGTCAGTGTTGATCAACTGTGGACGAAGTTTAAGTGCACTGTACTTAATATAATTATGTATCAAATAAAATTATGAGAGCTAGGAAAGATTCACCGTGGTGCAGTAACCGAGTAAGGAAACTTAGGAGCCGGCCGCGGTGGCCGAGGGGACTAAGGCGCTTCAGTCACGGTCTGCACGGCCACTACGGTCGAATCCTCCCTCGGGCATGGTTATTTGTGCCGTCCTAGTTCGTAAGTAGTTCATAAGTAGTTTGTAGGTTTAAGGACCGATGACACCGTAGTTAAGTCCCATAGACTATACAAACATTTGAACATTTGAATTTTTTGAAACTTAGGAAAACACAGAGAACTTAAGCGCCTCTATAAATTGTAGCCATAGTCTGCAGATAAACAAAAGTTGTTTGATGCCAAAATTAGCTTAAGGTCTTGCGAGTGGCATTCATCGACTTTGAGAGCAATGGTTTTGTGTCCTGATTTGGCAGAAACTAAGAAATTTTGCTCCTACGTCAGATCGGGGAGCGATTCGAAAACATGTCCAGACACTCTGTGATAAGACGGTGCGGAAAGAGATTTATTCACAAAAGGCCGAATTACTAACTGTCTTTTTCCAAAGTTGTTTCAGGAAGAAGTTTGCACTTTAGTACCATCTCTGAACCTTCGCGCTAACGATAAAATGGCGGATATTGAAATAACTTTCAGAGGGATAGAAAATCAATTGAAAAAGCTTAACACAGGAAAGGCCGAAGGACCTGATGGGATGCCAGTTGGATTTATTAAGGACTTTGCGAAAGAATTTCCACACTTTCTAGCAGCGATGTACCGGAGGTCTCTAGAAGATCGAAATGTTCCAATCGATTGGAAGAGTACGCAGGTCATTGCCTTTTACTAGAAGGGCCTTCGATGAGATGCGATTTCTGAAATTACTGTACTCTAAGAAGATGCTCTTTATGATTTTCCTCTCTGTTGAACAGACCATTCTACATCAGGGTATCGATTTCTCTCCATTTATTGAGGAGCAACTAAATTAACTGCTTCCTTTTATATGTCTTCTGGAATGACCACGAGCATGAATTTAGAGAGATTATAGCCATCACGGACGCATACTTGCTGTATTTGTTTCCTCGAACCATAATCCACTAAAACAGAATACATACGAAGTGACAATGCTACAGAAAGTACACTCTGCCAATATATTCTTCCCGTGGCCTCGGGAAGAGTATATTCATAAGTAGAGCAGTTCTCTACTTGTTTTTTCTGCCACCTGTCCCTTTGTTGGCTCATGGCTGAAATTCTGCATAGGCTTTACATTGCGATTTTCATTATGGAAATGTTTTAGATGCCCTTGATGAAAGATGTTCCGGTATACACTGCCCTCCATAAGTTTGGAAACACCATGCTGCATATTACAGTGGAGGAACATGAAAGCGATCTATGTGAATTATTGGAAGGAATACAGAATAACAAGCTCAAATTACGGTTAATAATGACACTTACAATATTTTAAATTAATTATTGTACATATAGATACTAGTATTGCTCCGTTTTATGTAAACCGATGTTACCTGTCCAAGCAGTTCTTCTAAATACGACAGGTGGCGCAAATAGACCGCATTGATACGTACATGTACATTGTTCACAAATCTGTGCACTTGTAGTTACGCTTGCATAAAGGTATAACACGCCCTGAAAGTAATTGAAATGGGCCCTGAAACACAGATTCTTTATGAATCACGGGTAATGATAATCACTATGCACCAAGAAGATAATAGTCTCTGACAACTAGCAAAGAAACTGAAGTTTTCCATCAGCGATGTTATCAAAATCATATACCGGCTTCGAGAAACAGGCTCCTATGGAAATCGTCTTCGCTCAGGAGCATCTAGGAAAGTATCAGAACGCCAGGAAAAGTATTTTGTGCTGACCAGTAAACTTTACAGATTAAAAACTCTCCGTGAAATGACTGCTGAACTAAACTCAACGGGGAATACAGTGGTGAGTGAATCAACAGCGAGACGACGCCTGGCAGACAACCTCCGACGTTATGTAGCAACAAGGAAACCACTGTTGCTTCCTGTTAACAAGAAGAACAGTGGGCTAAGACACACCAAAATTTGACCGATAGTTTGGGAAGGACTCTTATTCACTGAGGAATCCAAGTTAGAAATATTTGGAAGTAAACAATGTAGAGTTGTACGCCGTTTAACCCGTGAACGCTTGAGTCCTCGGTGTGTAATTGCAACTGTAAGATATGTAGGGGATTCTGTGATGGTATAGGTAACCTTTGGAAGGGATAAAGTCGGAGATTTGGTGAAAACAGATGGAAAAATGAACCATAAGGATTATCATGCCCTTCTCCACTGACATGTTAAGACACCTGGTTTGCGTGTGATTGGGAAAAGGTTTGTCTTGCAGCAAGACAACGACCCGAAACATACGTCTCACTTGTGTCAGTACTACTTCAAGTATCCGGGGATTCGTAAAATACTGAAAAACATGGAATGTTCGCCCCAATCCCCTCATTGTAACCCAATCGAGCTGCTGTGGGATGATTTGGACAAGAGGATCAGAAAACGGTAAATCATGAGTGAGACACAGTTGTGGGACGTCCCGCAAAAAGAATGTAGATTAATTACAACTGAAACCTTGGCAAAACTGACAAAGCGTATGCGTTGACTGTGCAAGGCAGTGATGATAGCAAAGAGTGGCTATTTTCAGTAATCGAAAAAATGAATTGTTGCAACTTCCTGTTTATTGTTTGAGCTTAATAAACAATTGGAAAACAACAAAATGCATTTTTATACTTTTATTTAGTTTCCATTATATATAACAACTAGGTGTTTTCAAATTAATGGAGGGTAGTGTTATCGAGAGCCAGACGATAAAAACTCACTAGGACCAAACTGTGTTGTACTCCTTTTTATACGTCAGTGTTCAAATACTAACCACTACCTTAAAGCACCACGTGTTATGCTTCATCCTAAAATTATGTATAAAAAACAGTCTAGAGTCCAATGATTTTTATTTAATCGGTCGTTTTCTTGCACCATCTTCAGGATTGTAACTCCATTGATGTCGTGGAGCTGGGCAGGTACTTGGAAGCCTTCCAGTTCGTCACTGCCCAGCTACCTTTACATTTATACGATAAACAAGTCACATACATAGGCCGTAATTTCGGCGAAATACGTAGGAAACGTTATTTGGATCTAACATCGTTTCATTGGCAGAACGCTTAGAAAATGCAACAGTTCTACTAAAGAATACGCATACGCTACACTTGTCCGTCCTATTTTGGAGTAACGCTTTGCATCGCGGGTTCCTCACAAAGTGCGTATGACGGAAGATACAGAGGATTTAGACTTTGTATTATTGAGATACAGCGGAGAGAGAGTCACGGAAATGATGCACGAGTTGAGGTAGAAATCATTTTAAAAAAGGTGAAATATTAAAAGGAAGGCGTTATTCATTGCGATGAGTTCTGTTCCCGAAATTTCTTTCAATAACTTTATCTTTGGGATGCGTACAGGTGTTATTAACATGCACTTACATAGGGCGATATGATCATAATCATAAGATAAATCAGATAGCAACAAAAAGATTAAGGTGTCCATTCTTCCCTAGTGCTATAAACGAATTGAACAATAGATAAATATTATGAAAGCTGTTGTTTGACCTTCCTGCCAGGCAGTTAAATGCGATCTGGAGAGTGGACATGTAGACAGATGTAGGATGGTCTCACTGTACTTTGTTAAAACCTTACTACAATTAATGTATGATCAACGACAGAATATTTAAATGAGAAAATATTATCAACCTTTGATTCCACCTTTGTCTACACATACTTCGTGAATCATCATATGTTAAATTTAATTGGATTTTAAAATACCCTACTTCGATATAGTACAATGATTATTCAATAAAAGTATCATCCGATGTACCATCTGATTATTATAAATGGTGTAAATTGAACTGTCGATCACATACGAAGGCTAGATCCTTCTCACGACGACGATAAAGTGAGAGACACTGACCTTTTCTAGCAAAATTCATCGTAGGTGACAGACTTGGTATCGCCAATGTGAACCTAATAGAATTCGACGGACTGCAGTTATTCACATAGGGGTCAAACTTTGACGTCCAAGCCGAAATTTAGACACGTGACACTTGTTGAACATCATCCGAAAGGAGGATTTTTATGCAGTTTAATATTTACAAAATTATAGCAAGAATTAGTTACAGAAGGGTGGAATAACTGGCATGAGCCTTCCTAGGGGAATATCACTTTCCATTTAGGTGAAATGTGGGAATAAGCGCGGATATTCTGATCTTACGACTCATCCTTGGAGACTGGAGAAGGGAAAGGAAACCTTCGTTTATTGCATTTGTGGATTTGGAGGAAGGTATACAAAATGTTTGTACAATACAGGTTTTTTAATTTAGAAGTCAACGGTCGTAATATACAGGAAACGTTATGTTATATGCATTGGCTGGGAAGGACGGAAGACAAGGTGGTAGCCTTTCCATAATTTATTCAATCTCCAAATTGAGAATGCTGTGACGGAAAGCAATGATAATTTTTCAATAAGAATTAAAGTTCAAGGTGACGAAGAAAAAAGTCCTTGGAATTCACCGATGATATTGTAATTCTGTTGGGGACAGTAGAAGATCTGGATGGGGATTTGAACGGAATGGACATTGAATTTAATGCATGGCATAAGATAAACATTAACAAAGGCAATACAGGGATAATGGAATGATGGAATGTAGTTTAAGAAAAACCAGTTGAAGTTGGAAGCGTTACAGTAGGTAACGAGAAAACAAAACTAGTGTATTTTTTTCATATTAGAGGAGTGCCGTAATATAGGATGACAGGAGTAGGTATGATGTAATATATACAATGGTAATTGAGAGAATTGCTTTTGCGAAGAAGATAATTTTCTTAACATTCAACTAAGTGTTACGAAGTCTTTCTGAAGATAGACGTCTGTGCATTCTTGAACGGCGGCGAGACATGGACTAAATGCAGTTATGATAAGAGAGGATCCCAGATTTTGTTATTTGCTGCTGCAGAACAATGCTGAATACCAAACGATTATATCCAGTTAGTAGTGAGGAGGTACTGAAGGTAATTGAGGAGGAAATAGATATCTAGCATAACCTATGCGAAGGTATCGATAGATGGGACACATTCCGATATATGTGGAAGCAGTCAATTTTGTATTACAGTGAAGTCTCTGAATGTTTGTGTATGTGTGTGTGTGTTTGTGGTGAGTGAGGAATGAGACGTAAATATTGCAGAGGGAGATCACGAGTCGAGTACCGTAGAAATGGGTGTCGATTGCCTTTGTTGTTCGGTGATGAATGGGCTTGCACGGTAGAGTTGCGTGGAGATCTCGGCCAAACCATTCCTCGGATTGAAGGTCACATCAAAAATATGAATGGTAAAACCTGCGCCGACAGTATCGCGTGATTATATGACTTAGTTTTCTTTAATGTTCTTGACTCAATTTCTTGGAACTGGCGTTTCAATAGAAGTATTTTTTTCCATATACTGCCCTGAAATGATATGTGCCGTGCATGCTTTTCACATTTTACTTTCATTATCGCTGCGGTCGTGGTATTTTGAAGAAAAAGACTAAATTCACTCATATGCAGAGAAAAACTGTCCCCATATATGTTTAACGAGAACAGTTATTCAACACGTAATTATATTGCCCTACCTTCCGTAATAATATTCCTCCACCATTGACATAAAATTAAACAACATGACACCAAACAAATATTTTCCAGAAATAAACGTTTTTACTTCCCAGAGAAACCAATATTCGTGTTTTCCATTATTGTGACAATACGCAGGTATCAGCTACTTTTTCCCTTACAACGAAGACAATAAATAATGGTGCTTATGGAATAACGACAAAGTTGTGCGATTGGATTCGTGACTTCATATCAGATATTGAAGGAAGTAATCAAATAAAACAGAAGTCTTTTCGCAGGGTTCAATGTTTCCCGTTACTTATATTAACACTGTGTGAGTATCAATATGGCCATTTACGAACTTTATCATCTTGGTCGTCCGAGTAGAAACGAAATATATAAGTACCTGATTTCATTAAAATGCAAAAATCCCGTTGATAGGAAAGAGGTTCTTGAACTAAATACGAACTGGAAATGTCAATCTGTCCAAAACCATCACTTTCATAAAAAAGCTGTCGTTTATTTCTTCAACTCTCTGAATATCAATTCGCAAGGAAAGTAAAACTGTATCTATCAAATTTCAATCTTCATTTTTCTGAAAACTTAAAAATAAATCACGAACTGTCCCAATACATTTTTTCCAGCATATTGATTCTTCCAAAATTCTAATAAATCTTCCGTAGTTACGTCTGACATGTCATATCACACTCTCTTTTATTCAAATAGAATACGAAATGTTGTCACTTTACCTGACAGACATGCGCTGAAGTTCCAGAGATTACATACATTCCATTTGTTAGTTACAATCGTAGTTAATAATTTTTATTGATTGATTATATTATCGTGACACATCAATCTATCACAGTATGTTGTTCTGTCTTTTGGCTGACAACCCGCGACGTGTGGCGGCAAGCAATATTATCTCTCTTCAGGTAAAAACGAGCTGAGAGGCCGTGGTGGTCCACGTATAACGCTTCGTCCTGACATTTCGTCTCCATCTGCGGGCGATATCGTCTAAGATCTTCCGTCTGCTGCCAATGACTCTGGAGGGACTGATGCTTTTATAGAGAGCACTGAAGGCGAAGGCGATCATTAAGTGATACCGACTATGTGGCTATCTCTCGATGTTGTCATTCTCAATTGAAACTAAATGTTATATATGGAACTCATTACTGGAGCGATCTAGAATTGTTTAAAAACAGGTTTGCAGCCAAGATCGCTATCTTCATTTAATTACATTACTGGTTTAGGCGTGCTAGACGCCATCTTCAGACCTGTAGTAATTCTACATGAATTCACTGCTGTTACAACAATTCTTTACATAGTAAAACGGTGTACATCCACATTGATGTGTCATCAGCATAAAATTTACAAGTTAATAATAAAACGTTTGAACACATCTTTCTTATGGTCATAACCAGAGGTACTTCAGAATCCAAGTTCAATACTTCCTGAAGACAAGTACAATACTCATACTTGTACTTGTCTTCAGTCAGTATTGATCTTGGATACTGAAGTGCCTCTGGTTATGACCATTAGAAAGATGGGCTCCAACGTTTTATTATTGACTTGTAAATTTTATGCTGATGACACATCAATGTGGATGTACACCGTTTTACAATATAAAGAACTGTAACAGCAGCGAATTCATGTAAAATTAGTACAGATCTCAAGATGGCGTCTAGCAAGCCGAAACCGGTAATGCAATTAAAAGACGACAGCGATATTGGCTGCAAATGTGTTTTTGAAACTAATTGAATGTAGGTTATTTTATTTTTATTATTATTATTTTTTCTCTTTTTATTTCATTTTATTTTATTTTATTTTTTGCGTTTAGGCGACATCCATATTTTGTCTAACTTCAAACATTCTTCTTTTCTATTAAAATTCTTCTGGTGTTTTTGAATCTCAATGGCTTCGCTATAAATACATGCACAGTAATGCAATACTCTTGCTCCTACGGTCGTCTCATTAAATTTCACTCATCATTCCCATCCGGAAAAACCTATTATGCTAGTGCCGATTTTTGTTGTGCCCCAGACAGTCTCGATTGTGTTCTGTTAAACGGGTGTTGACACTTGTTTTCGTTGTACCAATATATACGTTACCAAAATTGCATGGAATTTTATATACCCCAGGTGTTTATGGGAGATGACGCGCATCTTTAGCTGACCTTGAACATTTTTTGATCTTCTTTCTGCGTCTGACGATCGTTTCTACTCTATGCTTAGCCAGATCTTTGCCCATTCGATCTGTAATTTTGGAGATGAAATGGAGGAAAGCCTTTCCAGAAGGTTTTCGATGTTGATCAGTACTTCTGGATTCTTGCCTTTTCTGATGGAGTGCTCGTTTAATCTCCTTGTTGGCGTATTTATTCTTCAAGAAGGACGACCGTAAGGGTATTAATTCCTATATCCACCAGGATTTTCATAAGACGTCTTTTTTGTCTTGGATGGTGGGATGACACCTTGTGGAGGTATCTATCAATGTGAGTGTCATTTCCCTACACCTTATTGCCCAGAGTCCCGTCCACCCACTTGATTACTTAAACATAAGGTTGGCCATTCCTCTCTTTCTCCAGAGTGAATTGTTTTGGATGCATCAAGAAGCCATCAATCTCTTCCTCACTATGAGTCCATACTAAGACGGTGTCGTCCACATAGCCGGTCGCGGTGGCCGAGCGAACTGCGGCGCGTCAGTCACAGTCTGCAGTGCCACTACGGTCGGGGGTTAGAATTCCCCCTCGGGCATGGATATTTGTGCCGTCCTTATTATTAGCTGGTTCGTAAGTAGTTTGTAAGTTTAGGGACTGATGACCCCCGTACTTAAGTCCCATAACCTCTACAAAAATTGGAACATTTTTTTGTCGTCCATATAGCGGTACCACTTAGCTGCTTTCAATCTGTCTGTCTTCAGTGCTCGCCATTCGAATAACTCCATAAATAAATTGGCCACATATAGAATAAGAGGCCTGACCATAGCTACCCCGTGAACTCTTTGTTGTACATGAAGTATGTTGTAGTTATGCAGTGTCTGAATAAGGCCACTATGTCAGGTGGAAGCATATCCGCTACGTATGAAATAGCTTCGTTTTCAGGGGCCATAATAACCAAGGACACTACATAAAAACTTATAAGAGTCTCACCAGGGCTGACGTTTACAGGGACCACAGTAATCAAGGCCACCACACAAATACTTCCAAGAATATCAACAGGGCTGACGTTAATCTCCGAAAGTTTTTCAATAAAACGCACAGAGTACTTTTTGTTGTTGTCAGTTTTACCAATATACGGCTCCAGCATTGAGGCGAGACACCTGACCACCTCATGGGTAGAAGATCTTATGACACAATGCGCCTTAAAGGAATCGGAGCGTTTTGTACCTTTGATAGCAATATAATCTTGGTGGATGAATTTCTGTTGTGCAGAGGTTTATTTATTTATTTATTTTGTAGGATCCTTCTCTAGTATTTTATAATACTAGAATACTAAACTATAGAAGGATCCTACAGCAAAAATTCTAAGAACTACCAAACAATTGGTAAAACACTCGTCTCTCCCTACGGACGATAAAAAGCAACTCTGCTCAACAGAAACTTATTCTGTAATTAAACAACCAAATTAAGTTTAGTTCATTGTCATTTCCTACTCCGGAAGAATCTATTTGTGTTGTGTACTAGATCAGGATCTCAGAAATGTCTATTTTCGAGAAATAAATAAATGCAGCAAAATGTCTTTGCAACCGGTGGAATTAACACTAGGTTCCTACGTTTTATTTGTGATAGTGGAAGAGGCAATCCGAATTTGATACATTACTGTTAGAGATACTTCCCCCCTTATTTGACACCTTGTTTAAATCTAGAGGCATGCAAAAGACAGCTGAAAGCGAAAGGAAACTAGGAACATGATCCTTGAAAATATTTTCCATTCAAAAGTTATCAGTTTCCACCTTGATTAATATTCCCCGTGTGTTGAGATTCCAGCGAAATAGAGAAGTACATCATTAAACAACAATACTTCGTTTCGAAATCTGTTTAATTTTCACAGTGAAGATCGTAAGATTTTCTTAATACCAGCTGCAAGTGTTAGTATTTCGGTATGCCTGCACACACCACCCTGTACCAACATCGCGTATTGTCACTTCACCCATTCCAGTTAGAAAGGAAGCTACCATAACGGTCTCTGCTGTGCAAACGTGTTTGAAACTCGGTGTATACAGGCTGTTGAGCCAAACAATGCCCCGCGATACGGACAGCTACGCTTGGCTTACTTACGCGAACCACAGTGGGGCAACGCTCCATGAATATCTGGCAACGGGATTCTGTTTGCGAAGTGCACAGTGTAAATAAACCCGAGTCATGTGTGCTGCACCGCTGCCATACGGTAAACAGATCTGCGGCCGGCAGAAACTGCGAATTACTGTTTCCGTGGCACTGCGGCCGCACGGCAAACAGCAAGTTGTGCGAGGCGCAGGGCCAGACACGCCGGCAGTGAGGAGAGGGGGCGGCGGCGCTGCAGACCGTGACATCGACGCCCTCCGGATTGCTTAATCCGCAAGAACTCGCGCCTTTAAAAGTTACGCGATCGAATGCGTGTATAGCATTTTTTCTGACAGTCAAAGAAGAGTTTGTAATGTACTTAAAATTTCTAAATAAGTATTTCTAGTAGCGTTTATAAGAAAACACAAATATTAGACTATTTAAAATAGGTAAAATGCCGATTGTTTTAAAATTGTTGTGAGCAAAATGCTCACACGCGAGTCATCGCGGGTTTAGTGCACACTGTCAATCTTTGTGGGACTACGAGAAGATCTCACTCACAGACACGGGTGAACAGATTTACACCAATTAACCCTGACATAACCGACATATTTTTCGAAACGTACATCACCAAGATGTGGTGCGTACATTCCCACTCTAAAATATACTAAACTTGATAATCGCCGTTGATTTATTACAACAAAATACTTTTGAAGGTTGCACTGATATGAAAGTAAGATACACGCAAAAGTGTTACATCAGCTTGATTCTAAAGTGCCCTGAACACTGATGTGTAAGGTGTATATTGCATTAGATTGTCCAGAGATGTCACTCAAACTGAACGAATAAGTAAAATATCACGCAAGAGCACTGCCAGTGCGGCGGAGTTGGTAAAACGGCCGAGCTGTTCCTGACATGGCACCAGAAAGGGAACACAAAGCTTGTGTAGACTGTAGTTCCGATATGCCTAGAAGATCAAGTATGTTAGTATCGGCAGGCAGTGGGGACTCTCATCGACGGAAGAATCCATACGTCTCGAGGCGATGTTTTCTGACGTGGAGGAGATACAGAGGTCGATGAATAACCTTGCTCAGGACGCTCAAAGGTTAACAGCAGATCATAACCGGTTCTTACGCTTTTCAGCTCAGAGGAGCCCTGGGATGAATGTTACCACTGGAGGTCCTGTCTCAACTCAAACTGTCCGAATTAGGCTGTATGAAGTGACATTTCATTTCTGACAGCCATGACGTGATCCAGCTTTGACACTTAGATATAGTGGAGCGCAGTACAGATAGGCCCAACAGCATGTTGAATGGACTCATCACAGTCGGTGTGAAGTACATTTTACAGATGAGTTTCCAATCCGCCTTGAGCCATAGAGTTGTTGGAGACGATTTTGCAAGTAACCTATTCAGATTGGTCGTTGTAGACACATCATCCGGCGTGTGTACCAACGTGGATGATCCCTGATGTTTTGGGGTGGCATTATGTGAGCCCACTGTTTCCCACCAGCGGTCGTAGAAGGCAATAACACTGCTACATGGTAAAGGGATGACATATTCTAACGAATGGAGCAACCATGTGGGCAACATTTCAGCGAGGCCATAGTTATAACTGACAACAATTCTAGCAATCAGCGTGCACAAGTTGTGACACCGTTTCTTCATGATAACGAGATCGCAATATTGGAAAAGTATAAATGTTTGTATAGCTTATGGGACTTAACTATGGGGTCATCAGTCCCTAAACTTACAAATTACTTAGGAACTAACTAATACTAAGGACGGCACAAATATCCACGTCCGAGGGGGGGATTCGAACCCCCGGCCGCAGTGGCCGTGCAGACCGTGACTGTAGCGCCTCAGTCCCCTCGACCATCGCGGCCGGCCGCAATATTACAACAGCGAGCATGTTTTCAAGAATTCAATCTAACACACCTATGGTACAATGAAAAGGAATTTTTCTGGGCGAGACGACACATCAAACAATCTCAGCTACCAATGCCAAATCGTCATTAAAGATGTAGTGGACACAAAAATGGTGGCGCAGTGTTAACACACACGATTTGCATTCGAGAGGACGCTGGCATCGTGCCGACACTCACCGAACATCAGCAATATGTCAGCGTACTCGTTGTTCGTGTATGTCATCGTCATTCGATATCAGTAATTGTGGTATATTGGACCCCGGTTGTTTGTGTGGCTCCAACTGTGCGGTGACAGTCGACAGTCTCACAGAGCATCAAGGAAACTTCTCGCTACGTGACACCGGCGACGTTATAACTCGGCCGCACCACATTTAGAAGGCGCATTGCATTATGCGCAGCGCTTGTGGTATCTGCCCCTGAAACTTTGAAGGGTTGTAGCTCCCAAACTCCCTATATATATAATTGCTGTTCGTTAGCCCCACTAAAATTTCCAAATGGCTGAACCGATTTGGTTAATTTCTGTCTTGAAATATTCGTGTAAGTCCAGGGAAGCTTGAAACAGTGATAACATCTGGAAAAGTTGTCCGTAAAAGAGTAAAATTGGGAAAAACTGAAACAGCTTTTTCCAGTAAGCTACCAATACCGTTCGTCCAATTGCGATAAAATTTTGTACATTTCATGATGAAAGCAAGAGGAAGGTTGGCATAAAATAAACATTTGGAAATGTCGTCCAGAAAGTAGGAAAATGTAGGAAAAACCGAAAGCGATTTTTTCTATGAATAAAAATTGTCACGTGGTTGTAAGAGCATCACTTGAGTACAACTTGAAAGGAAAAGGTTTGTATGAAATAAATTGTTTGGAAAATTGGAAAATTTGAGAAAACTGAAAGTGCCTTTTGTTTTTGATTGTATTCAGCACTATAACTGACGGTGAGGGGTAATTATTTTCTTGTTTTGTTCATTATTGTCTTGGAAAATTTTTCAGTAAAAAATTAAAAAAAAAAAAATCTGAAAGTTTCCTGGAAAATTCGCGGGAAACTGAAAGAGCTTTTTTCAATTTGATATCAGTTTCATTCGTCTGATTACCATAAAATTTTACATATTTGACGTTCAAAGCAAGAGTAACGTTCATATGAAATAAAAATTTGGAAAAGTTTCCAGAAAAAATGGAAGATTCAGAAAAATAGAGATTTTTCTGTGAAATATCAATACCATTCATCTGATTGCGATAAAATTTTGCACATTCGACGCTCAAAGCAAGAGGAAGGTTTGAGTGAAGTAAAAGTTTGGAAAAGTCGAGCAGAAAATAGGTAAAATTGTGGAAAACTGACAGGTATTTTTGTTGTTCTACCGTTCTACCCACTTATAACAAACGGGACAATGCATTTTTAAAAGTAAATAATAACTTCTCAAAAATATTTAAGAAGTCTCAGAGTAAATAGCTTTTCCAGAGAGTAATTATTGTTAGATATTTTGCTTTATATACTTCAAACAAAAAATATCTTGAATTACATACTTTCTAAAGTATCTTATCCGGTACTTCAGCGCTCAAGCTATCTCCACACCAGATTCATCACAATAGATGCAGTGATTCATGTAACGATCGGTTCAGCCGTTCTCGAGTTTTAGCAAGACTAACGAACAGCAATTCATTTTTATCTTTGACAGTTCATATACTGGCTCAGATCATGTAAAACGAACTTCAAACCTTCCCTGAACTTTCACGAATGTGACATGAACGTTATCCTGGACAAATGTGCGTGATTTGCCCACTTTTTCTGCTCACTATCGAGCCGATAGACTCTCTGATGATGCCTTCATAAATCTACGGGATCTAATATACATTTCATTTAAATCAATATAATTTGTATTAAGAGATAAGTGATACGAAGTTCACCGGGTCATCTAGTTGAATGTAATAAAATACATATATAAATGTAATGCACTTTGCTTGGTTCATGTTTTGTGTTTCTGTGGTAGAATCTATGTTATCAGACAAGAATATTACTACCTCAACGAAAAGCAGAACAAGAGAGTAAAATAAAATGTATTGAAAGAATACGAAAATAACGTGGTGTTTCTTTTAAGATAGGTAGCGTGGTGCAATGCTGCCCTTTTGCTTCTTAAACTGTTACTGATAAACACTACGTAGCAATAGTTGTAAATGTAAGTCTTATAATTTCATTATTTTAGTACTGAAATTTGTCGGCTCTTTATCAGGGATATTGAAATCGTAAATACGGCGTTAGATTCTCACAATTCGCCTAAATCCATTCATATAATTAATATTTCTCATATGATCATTCCCTGATTTTCTATGGATTTTTAGAAAAGTGTGTGTGGCTATATTGTATTTCAGTTGCAGACTGGGAGAGCCGCGCTCGATCAGCCATGACCGCCGTTTCCTGTTTCCTAGTAGTTTAGGAAAACCCTACTACCTTTATTCCATTCACTAGGTGCAAACTGTTAGAGGGCCGCCTGGGGAACCCAACAGCCTTACAATACCCGTCTTTCACATGGAAAAAATCAGCCTCCCCCTGTATCTGTAATGCGACATGTTGACTTTTGGAAAGCACGAGAGGACATGTTTAGTTTTGGAACCAACAAATATGGACACAGTGAGTTTTGGAACGGATAAAACTTGGAACGTTTCTGGAAATCATTATATGTTCACAAGAAATCTTAGAGATATTCCCATTTTAATATAATTAGAAAATAGTTACACGAATAAATTAATTAGAAAATATAACATATATATTTCATAATCAGTTTTGTCTTAATTCACATGAAACCGAAACTACTTATCTGAGTACAAATAGAAATTATTTAAAAATTTGGTTACCTTGCTTAAACGTTTCGCATTATTTAATTATACATTGAACGAATATGTAATTTACGGAGGAAAAATATTAATTTATGCAACTACAATGAAAAGAAACATTACCTGCTGGAACAAAATTAAGATGAGTTACGGATGTCTGTTTGAAATACTTTGGACTATTAATGGAGCACCCACTTAATATGAATTTGCTATTATTAAAAATGATTTGGAATTCGAAATATAATCTGAAACAAATAAGCACTTCTTTCATTAACATAATTTTAGAACTGTTTGACTTTATGGTTGCCATGAGGAATGATTTGCAATATTGACATAGCATCTGCTGTGTATTAGTCTATAACTTAATAGCTTAAAGGTAACGAATTACAAAATATTACTTCAGTGAAAAACAGCACTAAATACCACTTTTGTGAGTCATTGGTTCATCTTATTATTCTCCTCTTCTTGTCGTTGTAAATAAGACTTAAAAGAATCCAGCACTTCTTTTTAAAACTTCATCTCTGGTTGGTGTCTCACTCAAAGAGAACCATTTGTTTAATGCTCTCGCCTTTTCATCAAACACCCTTTGGCACTCCAAGATCTGTAAGATAGTTTGTTTCACCCAGGATAGTTGTTACTTGGTTTTCGCTTATAATGAATCGTTTAGTGAAAGCAAGCTTGCAATTGCAATTTGCTGGATCTTTCATTACATCAGCTACCTTTTCCCAATTCCGGAATCCGTCTAGATGAGTGACAGTTCCAAATTCCTGAAATATATTAATGAAGTCTCGTTGTCCATTCGGTGAAACCTAGTGAAGAATTGTATTGTTGTTTAAGCGTTTGAATTATTTATACAGACTGTAGATAAGTATCTCCTTATACTTGTTATGTGGCTATAAACATCATCAATATAGCTATGTTTTGTCCTGCAGCATACTGTTAAATCAACACATATTCTTTAGTATTTTCAGGGTTGAAAAATATTATGAATCGTCTAACACTCTAATACAACCACTTTGTTTTACTACTTGTATTACAGACATAACAGCTAAACATTTATACAAGAAAACATTTATATAAGAAACTTTGAAATTCACATTGGACATACGAAGTTTCGGAACACAACATGCAGTGGAGATACAAAGTTTCGGAATGGAATGAAAACTTCAGCGCTTAATATCTATGGAACATGAGAAGTTAAGGATGAAACCCTTTTACCACATTCCAGTGAATACTATAAAGATTCTGTAACAAGCATTATCTCTAATTTTTTTTTTTTTTTTTACATGTTGAGTTTTAGATATGATCGCCTCATTTGCATTATTGAGTTTGTCGCTATTTATAGACGTGTGTCGAATGTTTCGGTGCTACCAGCGAGATATTCAAAATGTTTGTGAACCTACTGAAAAAAAAACTGCTTTGGTCATCAGTCCCTATACTTAAAAACTACTTAAACTAACCTAAGGACAAAACAAGGGAGGACTCTAACCAACGACGGCGAGCAACCGCTCGCGCCGTAGCAAGGCGCCTGATCACGCTCGGCCACTCCACCGCGACAATCATCATCCATTAAAAGCAAAGCTGATTTTCTGAATTGTATAAAATTAACTTATGAGACTATTCCGAAGGTATTTTGCAACAGTACTATACTGACTGACACTGAATAATTTTATAGCTACTATAATACCGAAAACGAAACACAGATTTCCCTGGTTCCATGTGCGTGTGTGTGTGTTGTCCAAAGGTTGGTTTAACTTAGTTTAAGTAGTCTGTAACCCAAAGCACTAATAACAAGGCAGTTAAATCACATACATTTACAAACATTTGAACATTTGAATGATGATTCTTCTGGTTATATGGCCGTGGTCTGTGAAACATTTCCACCACTGATGTTTCATCCAGAGCTGCAGTGGACTTCTTCCTAGGTGATCCAGGCGGTGCTGTCTTCCTACTGATGAGCCAGACTGTCTAAAATCGGTGTGGTAAGGTTTTTACCTTGATCAGTACGCAGATAAAATTACGGTTTCCTGATAGAAGTGCGTGCTGACTTTTCATTTCTTTTTAGTCAGAAAAAACATTTTTCTTCTTTCATACATGTATTGACACTTCTTTTCTTAGTTCCGATATATGATTTTCTATAAATGCACGTAACCTTCTATATCCCATTTGCTGACACAGAAGGGCGTTTATTCTTTAGGGGCCACAGAGCTTGACTTATCTTCTTAATTGGCCTAAAAGCCCGTCTAATGTCATGTTTTTGAAATATCTGGAAGTAATTACGTTCCTTATTAATTTACATTAATTCTGTTTATGGCAAGATATGTTCAAATGTTCAAATATTTGTAAATCTATCGGACCAAACTACGTGGTCATCAGTCCGTAGCCTACAAACTACTTAAACCTAGATAAACTAAGCTAAGGACAACACATACACCCATGCCCGAGGGAGGACTCGAACCTCCACAGCGAGCAACCGCGCGCTCCGCAGCGAGGCGCTTTAGACCGCTTGGCTACTCCACCGCGGCGGCAAGATATGTGAAAGTGATGTACGTCGGTATTGTTATAACAAAAATACGTATTTATTTACCTTAGTTACTAATCAGTTGTAAAACGGCCGTCACTGGTGACGTCGCTGGCGGAAATTGCGTTCTTGCAGAGAGCGTACAAGGTTCGATTACCACCAGAAGCCATTACACACAACCTATGACAACAAATTTCAGTGAACAGTCCTGTAATGTTAATTTACTTTTCTTCGAAATAGTTATCGCCCATTACTATGTGCCGTTGAGCTCTACGATACATTTCTCGGAAACTTTCCACGAAGGCTGAAATAGTAGTGGAATGTGGCTAGGTTTTTATACAATGATTTTGTCACACGAAATTTCGGGATGCCAGTGGCTTTTCTTCTTTTATTTATAATTAACTGTATAACAGAAATTTATATTTATTCAACAATTTTATATTACAATGTACGCGATACACACACGCAACTGATATAGATGTTATCAGTTTGAGGCCCCTAGCTGGACCGAATGCGGCAGGAGTAACACTCCGCGTCGGTGGCTACATTTTGACACCAACGTAATATTCTAGAGAGTTACGCATATCATCTTTCTACTAAACTAACATTTAATAATTTTAATAGCATAAACATAGCTGTACACTAGATAATTAAATACTGCATATATATTTAAATAAAATTCGACACATTAAATATTAATAAAAGTTTTGAGACTACTAGTAGGAGCCAATCAGATTTTATATGGAAATATGGGCGGAGTTTTGCTTCAGGATACTTGTTTACCGGACCATATGTTCTATATTTTACTTACATCAAGCATTTAATTAATAGACTCGGGAATCCAAATTCGTAATGCATGCGAAGCGGCCTTGGCGCTGTTGATGTACACAATTTTAATCTGCCAGAAAGTTTCAAAATCTTGACTCATTTGTGAAGAGAACCCAGCACTATTCGTTACGACTCAAATCCTAATATTGCTGCAACCACTTTCTGAGGGCTAACCAGTGTCCTGGCTTCAATGGGACACGCACCATAGGCCTCTTTGCGTAGAGGCCACATTCCCGAAGGTGATGTCAGATTATTTGTGTTGAAATTGCGTGTCCTGTTGCAACCTGGAGGTGCGTTGCAGCTGAGTTGCAATCAGCCTCCTGTCTCGACGAGCTATTAACCACAAATAACGATTATCAGTTGCTGATGTATTCATAGACCACCTTGGTGTTGCCTTCTTTTAACGGTTCCTGTTGTTTTAAATCGCGTGCACGTACTAGACATTACACGTTGGGACACTCCAATAGTTGCAGCCGTCTCCCTCTGTGTCCGTACCACTTGCAAACCTGGAAGTCTTACTTGACTCATTTAACCTGACATCTGTTACTGATTTTCCTGCTCGGGTAGTAAAGGACAGCAGTACATTGATAACTTTTTTATAGACCAAGATATGTTTAACTACGTAAATGCTTGTCCCGTTGAGAATCGTATTTCTGATCATGGTGCACAGCTAATAACAGTATATGATATAGCTCCCTTCAGTAATTCGAAACTGTCCTCCACAGTAGTGCACTCGATTAATGATTTAACAACTAGAAATTTCAAAGAAACTCTACAGTATGACATAAAAGTTTTCTGGGTATTGTACCGCGTCATGATATAAGGCTATTATTTAAATAATCGACGTTTCGGGCAACGTTACAGTGGCCTTCATCTGGGTATACCCAGAGTATACCCAGATGAAGGCCACTGTAACGTTGGCCGAAACGTCGGTTATTTAAATAATAGCCTTACATAATGACGCGGTACAATACCCAGAAAACTTTTATGTTATCTGACTCTGGCCGCGGAAAGTAGTTAGACTGGGATGAGATTTATAAGTAACATGATGTTAATTTTAAATATAACTTATTTCATGATATATTTGTATTTTAAAACTGTTAACCCAGAAATTAGTTTTCTATAATCGTAAGAAACCATGCAAAAAACCTTGGCTTACTAAAGGAATAGAAATGTAACCGAAAAAGGTAACTATATCTACCTGCAAACAACAGTAATAACCCAGAAACTATAAAATATTATAGAAAATATGGTGCTACATTAAGAAAAGTTACTAAAAAATCAAGAAGCATGTGCATCATGTGTGAGATTAGTTCCTCTGATAGTAAAATTAAAACAATTGGGAATATTATTAAAAGAAGACAGGAAACCAAGAGCAGAGGAAGAGGGTATTACCATCAAAACAAATGAAAACTTTAGTAACTGAAAGGCTGATGTTGAAAACATTTTTAATGATTACTTTTTAAATGTTGTATAGAAAATAGGATCTAAAAGTTCATTATAAGGAGCAATCAGGTTAATAGAAGAGGCCATACCTACACAATTTGATACAAATGAAATTCCACCCAACACACCTTCAAAAATTAGGAAAATAATAAACTCTCTCAAGAGTAAAGGATCGTATGGAATTGATGGCATTTCTAACAAGGTATTAAAAGCTTGTTCCCAAGAGATAAGTAGGGTTCTCGGTCATATATGTAATAGCTCTTTAAAGCAGGATATTTTCCAAGATAGACTGAAATATGCTATCGTTAAACCTTTGCATAAAAGAGGGATATGTCTGATGTCAACAACTACCGCCCCATCTCACTTCTGACAGCTTTATCCAAAATTTTTGAAAAAGTTATGTTTTCTCGAGTTGCTCTACATATTAATAAAATTAAAGTTCTAACAAAATGTCAGATTGGTTTTCAAAAATGATTTTCAACACAAAATCCTAAATATACCTTCACTGATGAAATATTAAATGCTTTGAATAACAGGATATCACCAGTTGGGATTTTTTGTGATCTCTCAGAGGCTTTTGATTGTGTAAATCATGGTATTCTTCTGGGTAAGCTTAAGTATTGTGGTATGTGTGGCACAGTGTACAAATGGTTTAAATCATACATAACTGGAAAAGTGCAGAAAGTTAAAATAAGCGGTTCACTTGATATATTAGAACAAACAATCCCTCTAATTGTGGAGTTGTCAAAATGGGGTTCCACAAGGTTCGGTCTTGGGTCCTTTGCTGTTCATAATATATATTAATTACTTACCATTTTACATTCACGAAGATTCTAAGCTAGTTCTTTTTGCTGATGATATAAGTATAGCTATCACGAGTGACAAACAGGAATTAACTGATGAAATTGTACATGCTATGGTTCAGGAAAATATTAAGTGGTTATCTACAAATGGACTCTCATTAAAATTTGATATAACCCGATATTTACAGTTTCATACAGTAAATGGCATGACACCATTAATAAACTTAGACTTTGAACAGACATCTGTAGCTAAGGTAGAATATAAAAAAATTAGGTGTGTATATTGATGGGGGATTGTATTCGAAGAAACACATTCAAGATCTGCTGAAACGTTTGAGTTCAGCTACTTATGCTATCAGGGTCATTGCTACATTTGGTGATGTACATCCCAGTAAGTTACCCTACTATGCCTATTTTCATTCACTGCATTCATATGGGATCATATTCCGGGACAATTCAACAGTGAGTAACAAAGTATTCATTGCACAAATGCGTGTATTCAGAATAATTGCTGGAGGCAACCCAATATCATCCTGCAGACATTTATTTAGGGATATATGGATCTTCACTGTGTATTCACAATATATATTCACTCATGAAATTTGTTATTAACAATCCGACTCAATTCATAAGTAATAGCAGTGTACATAGCAACAACACTTGGAAAAAGAGTGATATGCATTATTCTACATCTACATACCGTACCGACCGACAGAGCGTCTCTCCAGCAAAGTCTTCCACTGGAGTTTATCGTAACGGTTTCTCGATTACCAAATGATCCTGTAACGAAGCGCGCTACTTTCCGTTTGATCTTTTCCACTTCCTCTATCAACCCCAGCTGGGACGGATCCCACACCAGTGAGCAGTATTCAAGCGCTGGGCGAACAAGTGTACTGTAACCTACTTCCTTTGTTTTCGCAGTACATTTCCTTAAGAGTCTTTCAATGCATCTAAGTGTGGAACCTGCTTTACCAGGGGTTGATGTTATAAGGTCGTTTCATTTTAAATCACTCCTAATGCCTACTCTCAGATAATTTATGGAGTTATCTGCTTCCAGTTGCTGACCTAATATAGTGTAGCTAAATGATACAGGATCTTTCTTTCTGTTTATTCGCAGCACATTACACTTGTATACATTGAGATTCAATTGCCATTCACTGCACCATACGTCATTTCGATGCAGATCCTCCTGTATTGCAAGACAATTTTCCATTGTTACAACCTCTCTATATACTAGAGCATCATCCGCAAAAAGCCTCAGTGAACTTCCGATGTTATCCACAAGGTCATTTATATATATCGTGAACAGCAATGGACCCACGATACTCCCCTGTAATATCCCTGACATCACTCTTACTTCGGAAGACTTCGCTCCTTTGAGAATGACATGCAGCATTCTGTTATCTAGGAACTCCTCAATCCAATCACACATTTGGTCTGATAGACCATGTGCTCTAACATTGTTCATTAAACGTCTTTGGGAAACTGTATCAAACGCCTTGCGGAAGTGAAGAAACACGGTATCTATCTGAGAACCCGTGTCTGTGACCAACCGAGTCTCGTGGACGAATAGCGCGAGCTGGGTTTCACATGATCGTCTTTTTCGAAACCCATGCTGATTCCTACAGAGCAGATTACTAGTCTCCAGAAAGGGGTGTATTATGCTGCCACAAAAGTCTTCGGTCACTTATCAAGTAGCATCAGAAGTCTGACAGAGAGCCAACTTGTATTTAAATAGAAATTAAAGGAATTTCTGAATGGCAACTTCTTCTATACTACAGATGGATTTTTAGATAAAACATAAAACAAAAGAAAAAATAATAAAAAGAGAAAAATTAAAAATTAATTAAAAATCTCTTAAATATTGATTGTTACATATAGACAACAGTTAATAAACTGACATGTTCCACATCATTGCGAAATGTCGTATATATGATCTATAGAACAAGTACGAATCTAATCTAATCAATGGCTGTCCATGCCATAGCTTCGGGTAAGTCACGTTGTTGTGGTACTGCACTACAATACATTACTCGCTGTTCCCTTCTCTGTTTCAATCCAAATGCTTGTGTAATGTGTTTTGTAAACAGAAGTCAACATATATACCATCTGTAGCAACTTTCTCTTATTACATCAACCTCGGTTTCCGTAGTGTTGTCTCCGTAGAACCATTTGAACGAGGTCGAAACATTTTAGTTCATTCTTACGATGACAATACTTCAGTACCTAGATATCTTAACTGATCCTCCGTTGCTAAGTCCGGTGTACCTATGAACAGTCTCCTCGAGTGGATTTATAGTGTAAGTACCATTACCCAATCATAAGCATCAGTGCCACCCATGTCTCCGAGTCGAATATCTTAACCTCAGGATTCTCGACAGAAATGCAGCTGACTTGCGAGATCTTCCAGAAATAGAGTCAGCTTTGACGTGTGGAAACGTCAATGATATAAAAGGGGTTCCTGCTTTAAGGCGCTAGACCAGGTATCAAAAATGTTCAAATGTTTGTACTTCTTATGGGAGCAAACTACGTTAGTCATCAATTCCTACACTTACTAAGAACATATACTAACTTAAGGACAATACTCACAATTATGCCAGAAGAGAGGGGGGGGGGTTCGGACCCCCGACGCAGGAGGCCGCTCGATCCGTAACGTGGCGCTTGAAACATTCCTCCCTTTAATTTTATTATTTTAATTTAAATTTTTAAATCAGTATAAATTTTTTGCAAGTAAATGTGAGCACGAAATAGAATAACTTTAAAGAGTGGTTGGGAGAAATATTTCAATACTGGTTACGTAGGAAAACCATATATCTATTGAAATGAATCTACTATGCTGTACTTTTAGATAAATTAATGAGCTACGCACCAAGAATGTAGTTAAAATCCTTTTCTAACCTGGCTGATACTGATAAGCAACGTGAACCTATCTGTTGGAGACATTATCACTATTCCTGATTTTGTAACTAAGTTTCCGGCTAGTTGATCTGTTACTAATCGAAAATGGTAAGACGTTCGCAATCTCAGGGTCGCAGTTAGAATAATTATTTAATAAAGGAATGTGATAAAAATGGGCCCTATTGTACACATGTCCAACAATTAGTTTCGTAAATTAGTGTAATTCATTATTCTTTTGTCCTGAAGAATAAAGTACATCACAGTTAAATGAAAAACGTAAAAGGAAAAAATAAGCTTCCAATCTCGGACAAATTTCGGTTAACTCACGAAACAATTATTATTCAAATAAATGAAGCAAGTCTACATATAAATCACATTCAAATTTCAGTTACCTTTTGAAATCTTATTAAATTCATGCAGTGGAGATCATGTCATAAATTCAGTACATCATTTCAATTACAACTTTTTCATCGAGATATATCGTACAGACATTTTCACAATACATTTCATCAGGTCATATACAAGCGTAATATGGAAGAGACGTTTACTAGACGATAGCATAATACAGAAGAGAAAAAATGGCGTCACTACTCCTTTCTTTTAAAAGAAACAATAGTTAAATTTATGTGTTATTCTAATTGCTCTTTGTTCAGAGTTAGTCCTTGACTTAAGTTTTTCAAAGAATATTGCGTCTTTAAGAATTTAGTGACAAATGATACGAAATTCCAGAAAAAATATACAAATATAAGCATAATTAATTTAAATATGGGCAAATAAATATTGTTTTGTATGTGGAGGCGCCTGAAAAACTACACGCTCCATGCTGCTCGGATACTCCCGCCCCGGTAGACCCGGTATTAAGCGGAACTCTGATGAATGGGATTATAAATAACCGACTTAAAACTACTTAACATAGATTCACGGGCAGCAGAGAAGGTGTTACCGAACCGTGGGGCTAGGAAAAAATCTTGACTGTTCTTGTTCCAGTTTGTGGCAATGGTACAGCATCCCTTTCTCACGCCTCAAACAAGGCAGTTAGTAGACTGAATGGAAATGAATAAACAGCATTTGTTATTTTGGATAATGTTCATCTTATTCCAATGCCTTTGAATGGCCTTGAGTGAATTTACTTTGTACACCGTCGAACATTTGTAACTGGAGTTAGGGTTTCTTGTCGAAGAGGGTGCAGTTTATAGTAATTGACACGAAACATCGACTAAATTAGAGGTGTTTCAGGTCCTATGACGTTCCTAAATTAATCATCGAGTCTGTAGAAAATCTCAGCGGTTCTGTTGTTGGCAGATGCTGCTGTCGTCTTTAGTCGTGCAGTCAACTGAAGATCAAAAACTGTAGAACGATTTACATATGATACATGAACGGCGAGAAAATCAGTAGTTGATCTTAAATATGTGTCAATTAGTGCACTGGAATATTTAAAGGAAGCCACAAATTTTCATTTATCAGGTAAATCAATCACAAGTAGCATATATGAAGGCTGTAAATTCTAATAAATACCTAAGAAATACTATTACGATTGACTTAAACTGGAAAGAATACACAGATAATGCCGTGGCAAAGACGAAACAATGAGAGCGTTTCTAATTTTTATTTTATTCATTTATTTTTTAGTATTGTAGATTTGTTGAGTACTCCATGTATATGAACTTCGTATGGCAATTCGGCGCCAGTGCATTCCAAAGGGATGTTTCATGATTAGCAAGCCCAGGATCTTCTCAAAGTATGGTTACACAGTCAATAAGTGTCCGTAGTTTCGAACATTAATAAAATTAATCGAAACCGTCATCCGGTTGCGTATCATATTCAATTCCCATTGTGTGATCATCAACGGTCTAAGGTAAGGGGTGGTTGGTTCCGTTGCCACCCTTTATACGGAACTTCAGCCAAAGCCTTCTCGTATCGTTTATAAAAGGCGGTATGTCTGAAATGGTATCCTAGGCCACACATCGGAAAACAGTCATTTCAGTGCTGCGCGGCACTGTTCAGAACTTCAAAATTTGAAAGAAGAAATTATAAATGTTTCGCAGGACACTTGGAAATTCAAGGAAACTGGAAAGCATTTTTCTATGTGATTTTTTATCAACTGAAGACCACAAGATTTATACGAAGGATTATTGTTTTTTTTTTTTCATTGTGGTTGTGGAAGAGCTTCCAGAAAAAATTATGGTTCATCGCGATGGAAAGTCAGAAAATTCGGACAACGTAAGAAATGTTTCCAGTGCACTTTGGCTCATAACTGATGGTATAATTTACATATTTGACGGATCAATATAATATTTAACAGATACATGTATTTTTTCCTGAAAAGTATAATAGACCGTATGGTAAATGGCTATCTAGCGGTAAATTTAGACAATGTTTGGCCGATTACCATGAATGTTGACAGGTATTTGTAATTTCTCACAGATAGGGGCGAGATGGATTGAAGGGGAGGGGAAAGATTACGAGATGGACGTTGAAGTAGTGGGGATGTGTGTAGATCAAAACAGGACATGGAAAAATGGTCGTAGGGGTCCCACAGAGGTGAGTAAGCGATGGTAAAGTAAGAGGAATATATGAAAAGAGGGAGGTGGATATGAAAGGGGCAAGACGCAACAAATAGACAGGGGCGAGGACAACGACAACACAAACATCCATGCCCGGGGGAGTATTCAAACCTCCGACGAGGGTGGTCGCGCGATCCACATCATAGCGCTCCAGACCGCTCGGCTACTCCCGCAATTCGCAGAAGCACTGCAAAATATGAAGTACGAGTGTAGTGTAGGCAATTTCTTTAGTAAAACTGTTGAATCTTCTGCCAACGAAACGTAGCCTTTGGTTTGCGACGTGTCTTCAGTCTATGTCAAATGACCTCTATTGCGGGAAGTATACAGCCGCAAATAATAACAATGGTCAACAACTTGGAATCACAATGCCATTTATCCACAACAACACACAACCCACACATAGAACACGGCAACACAGACTAAAGATGTGCCCCTCTGAGAGGATTTGGGAATGACCGCGATGAATCCCAACAGATAATGTTATCGAACTTTTTGATTTCTTCACCTAAAGATTTAATAGCGCAAGGCAACGTTCAGGTAATATACAGTAATTATCCTAGAAAATTACGGTCACAAGAAAAAATCAGTTGTAAACCTATACTGATCACTGCTAATACTTCACTAATTGATCATTCTCTTTCATACATTGGATTTGGTAAGAAATAAGTTACAAATAAACACTAACAAAATACACGGAATAGTCTACCACACTAATCTTCTTCTTTATCCATATTACAAATGAAGCAGCGTGTTCGTGTGTTTGTTTGTGTGTACGTATTGCATATAAATCTACATTTATATTACAGTATTTATGAAATTTTCACACGTTAGCTTCATCAATGATGATGGTCGCCGTTAAGGTACAACACATGGTTCACGTGATACGACTTCATAAACAGTTATATGTGCAAAATACTGCCTGTCAAACGACAATATTTCACAAATCCTCCTAAACCACTGGACCAATATCAACCAAACTTGTTACACATATTCCATACCATAAGGTAATAATGGCTCCGGGGGAAGATCCACATATGATACATGGCTCAGGAGATATAATGTCACAAACAATAGGAGTTGTAACACACTGCCATATAATGCGACGAGATTTTATTCACACACCGTATATGAACGAGAGTACTTAGCAACTTCCAACCAACTTTAAACATAATTTCGAACCTTTATTAAAGTTTTTCTCGCTGAAAACCACATCAAATTAATGAAAGGACAAAATTTTCTTACTTACTACTTTTCCGCTGTTAGCAAAGCTACGACATTCGGAATGTGGTTATAATTCCTACATAACAAATTGTAGTTCCTGGTATTTTTACTGACAGTATAAACACATACGGATGAATGTAATTTCGAAATTGCATCACACTACGACACGTAGTTCATGAGATATAAGGACAAAAACAGTAACGTTAATCGAAAACCGCCCCTTCACACTTCAGGTTTTAATCTATTATTTCTTTACAACTAACTCTGTTCCTAAAGTATTTTACCGACAAAAGCATTTATACAAATGAATATAAAACAGCGAAATTATACACTTACATCTACATCTGATACTCTGCAAATCACATTTAAGTGCTTGGCAGAGGGTTCATCGAACCACCGTTATACTATTTATCTTCCATTCCATTCTCGAATAGCGCGCGGGAAGAAAGAACACCTGAATCTCTCTGTTCGAGCTCTGATTTATCGTATTTTATTCTGATGATCATTTCTACCTATGTAAGTGGGAGTCAACGATATATTTTCGCATTCGGAGGAGAATGTTGGCGATTGGAGTTTCGCAAGTAGCCCATGCCGCAGCGATAAGAGCCATTGTTGTAATGATTCCCATCCCAGATCCTGTATCATTTCAGTAACGCTGTCTCCCCTGTATCGTGACAATACGAAACGAGCTGCCATTCTTCAATTATAGAACATATAATTTAATAAATATGAGATAATAATTCTGTGATGTGTAAGAACCTGTCACATCATGCACCACGTATTTACCACTAAAACTCTCCGGTATTCCAGTCAGCTTGAGGAAATTCCCGAAAGCTGACTGCTCTTTCAACTTTGAACCAACTTTGAATTGTGAAGCGCACACGGTTGCAGGTAAAAGCAACAGACTGGAGAGAAGAAACGGTGTGCCTCCAACGAATACCCTATATTTACGACCGATCTAACTTTTAACTTCCACAGACTGCTGTTTTTAGTGAGACTTGCATAAATCACAGGGGAATTTATTCAGTACTGTGGTGTGAATTGGACACGTCCATGTTTCTCATGTGAAAACCTAAATGTCACTCTCTCAGGGGTGTGCTCACCGAAGAAATTAATTATATCCTGCACAAGTTACAAGAAATACTGTTTATAGTAAGGTTGTGAATTAAATGGATGTATGAGTGTTACATATTATTTGTATTTTGATTACTATCCTTGTTTGTTTGGATAAATTATGCAAGACAGCCTTATACCTTTCATGTTCTCTGATAAATATAACATGTTATGACAAAAATGGAGGTGGACAGAGATAAGGGATACAAGAAGTACTAAATCAAGGTAAATCAAGGCGTTAATAAATAACAACAACAATGGCGTTACCGACCGCTGCCTCGAGCTGTACAATCGAGTTCAACACAGCTTGAATGAAGGTGGGAGCGAAGTGTCACTAACTAGGTCTGCATCCGCACACAACACAGTTCCAAAATGCAATACCCATAAAAACTAAAAAGGCTTTCTGACTTTACACGTGCAAATAATACATTATCCAGATACTTCACATGACTCCGAATCGAACGTAGACGAGTGCACAATAAATTTAATGAACAGAAGACAACCTCACAGAACAGTCAAAGTATGTCGCTTATAGCTTATAGTAAGAAGAAATATAAAATGACAGTGTGTAGCCTCTAATTCAAAGCTGGTTTCACTTACGAAATATGAAATCACTGTCTGCTGCATGTCAGTCGGAAATCAAACGGATTCCGATTGAAGAGGAAATGAAGGAGAAGCGTTGAGGTCTATTGTGATGTAACCTTTGTGACAGTAAGAATGAGTTTTAGATGAAGCCATTCAGACAGCAGCTTAATGAACTTCTATCACACCTCAGATTACTCCACTCTCGCGTAGCTTCCCAATTATTGACAGATTCTCTTCGACGGCGGCCTATAATTACTCGAAGAGGATGAGTCTTGAGGAAACCGCTAGTCGGTGTCGTCACTGCAATCTTCGGAGCATGCTTCTTCACTTTCAGGGGAAAATACCACAGAAGAGAGTAAATAGAGAAGACTATTAAATAGGATACTTGTCTCATTTTAACACGTATACTGAAATCACTTTTAACTTATCAGACATACATCATGTTACATTTAGTACGTCTTACTCTTAACATATCAATTATAAGTAGTCCATCTCTCTCCTCTCAGTCAATTGTACACTGTTCTTTCAAACAATAATAACAAAAGCAAAACGCTACAAACTGTTTCACAGTTACTTTTACATCCTGTCTTCCGTCATAGTTTCACTCATACTGCCCTCCATTTATCACTGTGTTACGTTGTAGGCCAAAATTCCCGCTCGGATACGCCAGCCTATTAATTCTCTTGTACCCTGGCGACAACATAACAGGTGCACAGTTTTCTATTCTTTTAATAAATTACTGTTAGTAATTATCTTCTGTCAGAAAGCTAGTTCATAGCCGCGGCGGATATGCCGAGCGCATTGAGGCGCTATGCTGCGATGCGTGAGGCCATTCCCCGTCGGAGGTTCAAATCCCATATCGGGCATGGATGTTTCTGCTGTCTTTAGTATATGGTAGTTAATAAGTAGTTTGAAAGTTTATGGACTGATAACCGTGCAGTTAAGTCCCATAAGCTTCACAAATATTTGAACATTCTTGAGCTATCTCATGTGTAATGACCATTGAGTCATTACACTACACTATGCAGTGAAACCAAATGGCAGAAAACCAAATGATGATTATTATACATATATCTGCATCAAATGCTAAGAAAACCCTATGGTGGTTCATAAAATACCGTTAATACAGCTGCATTATATCACATAGTGGTGACATTAATTTTTGACATGTACCTATTAAGCATTTCACTAGTCTCGTTATTTGGAGAGATAAGTGCTGGTAGGAGTGAAGGCAGACAGAAGTAACAGTAGCCAGGGAACATAAAAGAAGCTATTCTGAATAACACAAATACATTAATTTGGAATATTCATTTGCACCGACGTGAGCCACTACATGTAGTTGCACTAGTTCCTTTTCAGTTGTCACAAACTGTACATACAGATGTGCAGATGTGACTACTCTTACTGAATACGTAGTAATACAGATACCCCCCTACCCCCCTCACCCCAAAAAATGCATTTCTTGAATACTGGAGTGACCTGAGCAAATTTCCAGTCGTTTGGTACGGATCTTTCGCTGAGTGATCGGTTATATATGATTGCTAAATATGAAGCGTCTGTTCAAATTTGTATGCGTTTTCCTTTCCTTCTGCAACAGTGACCTGATATATTTTATGTACCACGGGGGGTCAGCCCAATCTTATTAATTTATTTGGTATAAACTTGCTACTGATATTATGTCTTCGAAAGTAAGCCACAACTGATCTACACTACCATTTTTAGTTTTGAAAGATTGGAAACTATCACTCAAGAAAGCGTGAAGCGAATTTTTATCTGCTTTCTTGAATAGATATATTTTTGTTCATTTTTGGATGGATTTGGGAATTTCGATATTCAGTCTCGCTACTACAACTCTATGTTCGCTAATTCCTGTATCTGTTTTGATGCTCTTTACTAGCTCAGGATTATTTTTTGCTAGATCAGTTGTATTTTCGGAACCATGTAATATTCTAGTGGGTTGATGAACTAACTGTTCGAAGTAAATTTCAGAAAAAGCATTCAGAACTTTTTGGATTTTTTATATTTGCCGCCGGTTTTGAATACGTAATTATGCTAACATATCGAGGGTAAATTAAGTCGCCACCTATTATAGAAGTATGCAACGGGTACCTGTTTTAAATGTGATTCAAGCTTTCTTTTAACATTTCGGCAATTGCATCATCTGAGTTTGGGGGCTCGATAAAGACAGGCAATTGTTAATTTATTGTGTTCGTATGAATAACCGTAGAGGCCTCCACTTCGGCCCCCCAGGAGGTCTTACGCCGCCTGACACGCGCTGAGGATCCGGCCGCGGTGGCCGAGGGGACTACTGCGCGTGAGTCACGGTCTTCGCGGCCACTACGGTCGGGGTTCGAATCCCCCCTCGGGCATTGATATTTGTGCCGTATTTACTGTTAGCTAGTTCATAAGTATTTCGTAAGTTTAGGGACTGCTGACCCCGTAGTTAAGTCCCATAAGCTATACAAACATTTGAATTTGAAACGCGCTGAGGAGACTTCCCAATATAGGGCGTCTTTCCGACACCCGCGAGCGACCCATAACAGAGGTGCCCACCCACTGCAGTCTCAAGCATTGACAGCATAGGCAATGCCTCCTGAAGCTGAGAGCGAAGAAACTCGGCGTGCATCCGTTCGTAGCAGTCACAGTTCCTACCCATTCTAAACATCTATGTTTGTTTCTAATAAATATGACTGTTGTGATTTAAACTGTGGGAAAATACACCAAACTGTGACTATGACGCGAATCTAAGTATACGCTCGTGGACACTAATATTTTCCTTTGATGCGAAGTTGACTAAATGAACGATCAAGGACACAAAATTTTGATAAACAGTGAGCTTCGAAAAATATGTACCTAATACTAAACTGTTTATTAAGATCGAAATAAACACGTGAACACTCGAAAGTGTGATGAACTGTAAGAGAAAGCATGCACGAAATGAAACTAAGTCGCTTCTATGAATAAGTCGATTAACGTACAGTGTAGAGCTGCAGCTGCGCTACGTGTATACTGGCCGGCGCTCACTGAGAAACTTTAGTGTAAGATTGCGAACCGCAAGTACTATCAAAACACAACAATGGTTGTGAGTGGCGGATTTACACAGCGAATGAACACACTAAACTGATTAGTAGAACGCGAAATCTAAATAAATATACACAGGAGCATTGCTGAAAAAGAATGACACTCTGATATGTGATAGTTTTAGGGCAATCTCTCTGCTAGATGTCAGCTATAAAATACTGTCTCTGTCTCCTAAATAGAATGCCGCCGTTGGCTGAAAGGTCATAGGAGACAACAAAAAGTTCAAATGTTTGTTAAGCTTATTGGACTTAACTACGGGGTCATCAGTCCCTAAACTTACAAATTACTTACGAACTACCTTATACTAAGGACGGCACAAATACCCATGCCCGAGGTTGGAATCGAACACCCGAACGTAGTGGCCGTGCGGACCGTGACTGGAGCGCCTCAGTCCCCTTGGCCACCGCGGCCGGCTAGGAGACAACCAGTGTTGCTTTAGACGCAACCGATCGTCAGTGGATCAGCTATTTACCCTGCAGCAAACAATTGAGATATGCTGGGAGTGTAATACAGATACGCATATGCTCTTGGTTGCCTTCTAAAAAACCTGTGACGGCGTACACAGGGATATTGTAATCAGAGTACTAAAAGGACTTTATTTTCCACCTAAAATAATCCGCTTGGCGTCTATGTTTCTAGAGCTAACACTCTGTATCGTGAGTACAAATTCCAATCTATCAGAACAACCTGAAGTCAAAATGGCGTCAGTTAGAAAAAATCTTAGAAAAAAAATAGACCTGAAGATTATGAAAACGGACCCCATTGGATTACCTCAAGACAACATTTCATTGACTCGACTGGCCTGTGCAGATGATAGAATATTCTAATCAGCGGTAGTAGAGAAAAGCTAAGAAGAATGGCAAGCTCTTAGTGCAAGATAGTCAGTAGGGCAGGCGCGCAAGTCAGTGAAGGTAAGACGGAATTCATGCTCCTGAGTAAGGCTGCAGGTGATGGGAATCCGCTCACATTGGACAGTTTCTTTTACAAAAGAACAAGTACTTGCAAAGACATTGGTTGCCTTTTCAGTGATCAGAACTACTATGAACCTGAGATAAATGCAAGAATATCTGGAGCCAATAAAGCATAGTTTAGCCTTCAGGATGTGCTGAAAAAAAGATCCCTGTGAAGAAGATTAAATGATCAGGATTTATCAGTGTATTATTTTGCAAGTGGTAATGTACGGATGTGCAACCCTCACTTTTAGGAGATGAGCCAAAACTACATTATTTTTAACGGAAAATCTTACGAAAAATCTATTTTCCTGTGATGAACACAGAAATAGGTCAATGGAAAATTCAGAAGAACCAGGAATTATCAGAGCTTTACGCACAGCCTGAAACAATACAAATTATGGAGGAGAAGGTTAATTTGGGCTGGACATAAAGCCAGGATGAGTGAAGGAAGGACACCCCGTCATGTGTTTCTGGGAGCTATAGCCGGGGGCCACCCTGGACAAGGTGACAGTACATTATAGACAAAAATACAAAGGACATGGGACTAGGAGTAGGCGAATGGTAGCAGGAGGCTCACAACGGGAAGCGATGGAAGGGAAGTGTAGAGCCGGCGTATGGTCACTAAGGCCCACGCCACGTATAAGTAAAGTATTAATTCAAGAGTCAGATTTTTCTCTATTTCTGATTGACTTGGTGTTCGGGAAAAAGAAAACGAAAAGAAATGTGGAAGTACGAGGGGGAGTAGGAAAGTCAGTTTTTCCTGTCAACTGTGGGCAGTGTATGACAGGAAAAAAAAAGAATGAGACATTAAAGGTGAGACATATCATTATTTTTCTACATAATTTCCAAGTACATTGAGACATTTGTCAAACCGATTTATAAGCTTCAAAAAGCCGCCCAGGAAAAAATCAGGGCGTTGCATACGGAAGAAGCGTTGAATGGCCATGGAGTGGAAACATGCGTCATCACATGTCCGAGGAAAGTTCAAAAGCACTCCGTCTGTTGGTAAAGTGCTTCTAACCGTTTTCTGGGACGCCCAAGGAGTTTTGTTGTTGGACGTTTTGTAGGCTGCAGCCATCCCTGCTGCTCGGTACTGTGCCGCTCTGTCGAATTTGAAAGAGGTGATTCAGTAAAAGCGGCCTGGTCTTCTCAGACCTGGCGTTCTGCTGTTGTATGATAATGCGAGACCACACTCGACGACGGCAACGTAAACCATATTGCACCTCTTGGTCGGGAGCCTTACACAATCCTCTGTACAGTCCTGATCTCGCACCAATTGACTTCCATCAGTTTTCAGCTTTGAAGATGACTCTTGGCGGAAGTCGTACTGGAAGCAATGCTGGCGTCAAACTAGCCGTTGGACGCTTGTTCCGTATGCGACGCCCTGGTAGTTTTCTTGGAAGGCTTTATCATGCCTATAAAGCGGTGTGACAACTATCTCAATGTACTTGAAAGTTATATAGAAAAATAAAGGTATGTCTTCTCTTTAATGTGTCATTGTATTTTTTTTTTCCTTTTATACGCAACTCTCAACACAGTCTGCAGGGGAAACTTATTTCCAAACTCGTAGTTACTAGTTAAGATTTGCATTCTAATGATATTGTTTCACCTTGGACGGTAATTTGTAGGAACTAGCAGAAACTATTTGGAAAAGTGGGAAAAATACAAAAGGCCATATCACAGATCAAGCGACTTTGGATTACAACAGTACCTGACATTTAGCGGTCTAAAGTAAAGAAAAAGCCAATAAATGCGAAATTCTCAGCTGGCGTAACGAAGAAACGATACTGCACAAATTTGAATGGAAAACAGTTGCTACGAAGTTGTATTCGTGCCAAGTTAACGGAATTGTTTTTCAAATCACTGAGTAAATCGAGAACAGATACAAACCTTACTTGCTCGTAAGGATAAGAAAGCTGTACTGTAGGAGATAAATATTGGAAGAAACATCGATTGCTGTGCTGCGAAAGAAAAAGCAATATCGTTCAGCTGTTCCTCGCAGAGCAACTTGTACTGGGCAATCGAACCGGAATTTTAAGTGGCTTTCTTCCAAATGGAGACATCTTTTCATTTATCGTTGGTCGAAGGAGATTAGATACTGCAAACCGTAAGCAGTACAAGAGTGAGAAACGTAACAATAGGAAACGCTATTTCGTCCCCCGCAGTTCGGAAGAAGGCAACTACTGTTCTAAATAGGTAATTCTTATTCTGCCGTCACTGGTTGGTCAAATTATATCTTCCCATGCCACTAATCCGAAACAAAATATTTATTTTCATGATGCTGTCAGATTAACATACCTAGGCAGGCACATAGGTGAACAAGGAACTGAATTGTCCCAAATTTACAGTCACTATCAGTTACTATCATTGTAGTCCCACTTTAACAGGTCTGATTTGCACCGAGTAATTTCAGTGAATGACTTTCAGTTTGTAAAGGTTGGTCGAAATCATGCATATCCCCTCCTTATGGGGGCCCATAGTGCATGTGTGACACCGTTACGTCCAATAGAAATAGCCGCTTTACGCAGGGAATTGTAACGAGCTATTCCGTAGCGTATGTGAGGCACTTGCCTGATATCAATTGGGCACGGCTTGCGGTGCATATGTCTTGGTTTAATCGTACGATTTCGGCTGCAATGGTTAGTGCTGAACAGTAGGAACGCCGGTTTTTACGATTCTCCTAAAATCGCAGATGTGACAAAATTGACCCACCTCTAGTCGAATGCCACGCAGTGTGAGGCGCCATGTTACAGATTGTATGCCCGCTCCCTTCGGAAGTTCGAGTCCACCTTCGGGCCTACGAATGTGTGTGTGTGTGTGTGTGTGTGTGTGTGTGTGTGTGTGTTTGTTGTTTTTAGTATAAGTTAGTTTAGGACTTCGTAAGACCTAAGTAATTTGATAGCTTTGATTCACCAGTATTCGAACATTTTCTTTATTTGATTTGTTTGTAGCTTTCCGTTCGCCTCTTATAATTTCAGGAATGTGTTTGCCTGGAACAAAAAGTTATTACAATACTTTGAAAGTTTCTAATTTTTGTCCAAATCCACTTAACAATGCATTAACTTGTGAATTGTTCATAGTAAAATGAGACACCTAGGTTTTTACATAAATACAGCAAAGTCGAAGATTTTGCTCTGAATAATGATATTATCTACCTGTGAGGCGACTTCCTCCTACATCTGATGTTACAATAACAACAGGTACAGCTACAACCCGTTTTTCTATGTCATTTCATGCAATACCCTGCACGAGCTTGCGAATATCCTCTCATTTGGTATTCACTACCTGTTACGCTTGCCCAAACCCTTCTGCCTCTTCAATATAGATCATAAAAATATCAAAAGGCACCTTCCTACATGAACTTTCACTGCGTATTTGCTTTGCATCTAGTCAACAATACGTTCTTGGCAAGTAGTTTCCTATTAAAGTGACACTGTGTCAGTCTTTCACTTCATCTCAGTAACTATTTGCGCATCTGGATGTAAGAAACATAGCATTATAATAATGTTCCTTAGAATTTCTTGATGTACAGTGAGGACGATTTTGTCGTTTCTGAAAGTTGTATTCTTGCATTGGTTCTCGTTATCGCTCTTCAACTGACAATGCATTTCCATACTCATTCTACAGATTGTACCAAGGATGCCTGTTCGATTACTTTTACAACTAGTGAAAGAGAGGCGAAGAAGTTGTCAGTTGCAAAACTTTTCCTTCATTTTCATACGGGTGTATGAGTTCCTTAACAGTAAGGTCAACAGGTCATTCATCACTAGCACGGATGTCCTCTTTCCTAAGAAATGGGGAGCTTTGAGCACATGTTTACTAACAGGTACTAACCACCAACTATTATTTCTGCCAATACCTACCAGTTTTTCCTGCCATGGACTGGATGCAATGACATCTACATTTGGACGGGAACCACTGTTCAGAGTCACAATTACATAGACGAGGAATGTATATGTTTTGAATGTTTACTGTGACCCTCTTCCATACTTCTGACATGAAACAAACCTGTCATGGACGCTCGTAATGTATCTAGCACAACTGAAATATTAGCAAAAATGATTTTCCATAAACTTTGAAAATTGTATTCCTCATTCTTATAATGAAGGAAGATCACTTTTATTTCACCCATTATATAGACAATAGGATGAAATGCTCCAGATTCTTCTAACGCTAATGACCATTCTTCATGTTCTATGTGCCTCTATTTCAGTGAAGTCTTGAATATATATACAAATTTATCAATAGCAACAAAATATGTAAAATATGAGATTATTCTGGACACATGGAGAATCGATAAAAATACCTCTTGTTCTTCCAAGTTCTATGCTCCGCTTACTTTGTATACTATACCGCTTTCTCGGAATGGTAATATCAACGATTGTATTTGATCTACTGTGAGGCAATGGGAGCAAGCTGTGGTGCATTACTTCACAATGCTGTTTCTTCTAGTGTATAAAGCATTATTCCGTCAAATCCACTAGACTTTATACATTGTACCATAGAAGGAACGTGTAGCAGCCAGAAACACGTGTTTTCCTCATTGTGTCAAAAATGGACATAGGTCTTTTATTATTCCTCAAAATCTATGCAACCGAAAGCTCTGACTTTTGTTGAAAAATGTCATATAATTCGTCACCAACCTCTTGAAGCAAAGGAAGAGGGATAAGGGATACAACTTTTTTCTATTTCATTTTGACAAAAATACCCTATCGGTACTACTAGTAATAACGACCCGTCGAAGCGTTGTCGTTAGATACAGATCTGACGTTCGGATATTTGCCAAAGAATGGGGATGGAAATAGGCCCTACCATTCTGGCAGTTCGTGGAGTTATTTACGAATTCACAGAAAACCTAAATTTGGAGAGCCGGAGGTGAATTTAGAGTACTGCCATTCCTTTTGCGAAATAAATGTGATACCGCTGCGCTACCTCGCTCGGTTTTCCTCCTTCGAGGCATCCTACGATACACTGATATCTGTTACATATATGACAAAAAAATATAAAAGTCACCTTGTTCCTTCAACTTTCAATGCGTACTTGCCTTGTCAGTTTCTGAACACCAGCCTCACGGTATGTAAAACATGTGCTTGGTCTTCCAACTATGGATCTGTTAGCTTCTGTAGTATCGTCGCAAACTTTGAGCATGAAAGCAAGAGACCCGTTCAATGTAACAGCTAATATTTTTGACTACTGGTATGCTCCAGCTCTCCCGATTGCATGACTGGGAATTGTGACATGACCCGTATTTTTCTACATTCTGTGTTTCGGTTTAAGGGTTTCCTTTCATTATAGGTAGATGATGATTCAGCGAAATTCTCCTACACTAGTATAAAGATTATCGGTATATATGAACATTTGTGTGGCAGTTAAACAAATTGGGGTCGAAACACAATATTTCACAAGTCCAGATCTCTGTGCCTCCTTCGGTTCCCTTGGCTACGCAGGAAAGACTGTTCTGGAAGCAGACATTGCCCGAACATTGGGTGAGGTCGTTTATGACATACAATTCTTGGCTAAACACGTAATGGCTGACCGTGCCATTATGGAACACTGGGGATCAGAAATGAGACACTAATTACTTCTGCGTACTTGCCTTGTCAGTTTCTGAACACCAGCCTCACGGTATGTAAAACATGTGCTTGGTCTTCCAACTATGGATCTGTTAGCTTCTGTAGTATCGTCGCAAACTTTGAGCATGAAAGCAAGAGACCCGTTCAATGTAACAGCTAATATTTTTGACTACTGGTATGCTCCAGCTCTCCCGATTGCATGACTGGGAATTGTGACATGACCCGTATTTTTCTACATTCTGTGTTTCGGTTTAAGGGTTTCCTTTCATTATAGGTAGATGATGATTCAGCGAAATTCTCCTACACTAGTATAAAGATTATCGGTATATATGAACATTTGTGTGGCAGTTAAACAAATTGGGGTCGAAACACAATATTTCACAAGTCCAGATCTCTGTGCCTCCTTCGGTTCCCTTGGCTACGCAGGAAAGACTGTTCTGGAAGCAGACATTGCCCGAACATTGGGTGAGGTCGTTTATGACATACAATTCTTGGCTAAACACGTAATGGCTGACCGTGCCATTATGGAACACTGGGGATCAGAAATGAGACACTAATTACTTCTGCGTACTTGCCTTGTCAGTTTCTGAACACCAGCCTCACGGTATGTAAAACATGTGCTTGGTCTTCCAACTATGGATCTGTTAGCTTCTGTAGTATCGTCGCAAACTTTGAGCATGAAAGCAAGAGACCCGTTCAATGTAACAGCTAATATTTTTGACTACTGGTATGCTCCAGCTCTCCCGATTGCATGACTGGGAATTGTGACATGACCCGTATTTTTCTACATTCTGTGTTTCGGTTTAAGGGTTTCCTTTCATTATAGGTAGATGATGATTCAGCGAAATTCTCCTACACTAGTATAAAGATTATCGGTATATATGAACATTTGTGTGGCAGTTAAACAAATTGGGGTCGAAACACAATATTTCACAAGTCCAGATCTCTGTGCCTCCTTCGGTTCCCTTGGCTACGCAGGAAAGACTGTTCTGGAAGCAGACATTGCCCGAACATTGGGTGAGGTCGTTTATGACATACAATTCTTGGCTAAACACGTAATGGCTGACCGTGCCATTATGGAACACTGGGGATCAGAAATGAGACACTAATTACTTCTCCTCTCTGGTAGGCCACTTTTATGAATACTTTACTGTTAAGAATTTATCGACAGCGTGATTTTCCGGGACGGAAACCAACTTGTCCGCTAATGATGGATTCATGAAGATAATCAGATATGCACTTGGGTATCAATTGTTGCATAAATTTAAATATGTGATGTAGCAGTGATAACAGCCAAAAATTAGGTTTACCGGTGTCTTTACGATTTTAGTAACGCAATAATACGAGCTTTCCTCCGTAATTCAGGATCTTGCTACGTTATAGCGTAGGTGTTCATTATCGAGGAAATCCAGGCTTGTGCTCACGACACAACATGCTTAATTTGCTCGTACCCCTTATCGTCCAAGCCTGCAGTGTAATTAGTTTTCAATCCATTCAGGCCACCTTAAAGCTTCTTAGTGAATACCTAGATAGCTAAGAAATTGTTCTCAACTTTTCAGTTTGAATTTACTTATTTTATTAATACTTTTGCAGTTAGTGAGCTGTCCCTGATTACCAGCTACGATTATAAAAAAGGAAGTCTAGCAGGAATTTGAGAACAACTTGTAATAAGCGTTTACTAATGTACAACGATCTACAATTAAATTCCGGATATTTGAAATGATGGAACATATCTTGATTGTCTAGTTCGATCTCGAAATATTAATAAGATGTGTACTAATTGATTTCAGATACTGAATGCTACAGTGCACTATAATAATTACTAGTGACAAACCTATATCTAATAGCTGTTAGTAAGTAACTCATTTCAGTCCGGAAGGCGTTTCAGTCTTGCAAAAAGGTCATAGCATGTACATTGTACATGTACAGCTACATCTACATGTTCACTGTTAAGTGCCCGGCAGAAGGTTTACCGTCTCCCGTTCATAATATTTCTCAACACTTTCATTCTATAATAGCACATGGGAAGAAGGAACACTGAATCTTTTCTTTCTAAATGTGATTTCTTTTATTCGATTAGGTAGGTGCGAACAACGCTTCGCATTCCGAAGAGGAATTTTGTGAAAGAAATTTTGGATTTAGTTCTCGCCGCAACGTTTTTCTTTTAATGATTTCAGCCCATCACATCCATAATTTCCGTGACTCTGACGTGAATCAAGATAATACAAAATAAGCTGCCCTTGTCTGAACTTTCTGTATATTCTCCGACAGTCCAACTTTCCGTGGAACCACAATGCTCAGCAGTACTTCAAAATACGACGGATATGTATAGTTTAGACAGTTTCCTTAGTAGAATGGGTAGATCTTCTAAATGTTCTGCCAATGAAACGCACCATGTCGTTGGCCTTCCCTGTAATATTATGTATGTCATCTTTTCAACTATAGTTGATTACAATTACGGCCTTCAGATTTCACTGATTCGCTGATTTATCGTGTAAATGTAGATTAATGGAGCTTACTTAGTACTCCCTGAATTTTCATTATTTAGGGTCAATTGCCAATTTTTGCACCATGCTGAAATATTATCTAAATCGTTTTCCAGTTGCTTTTCATCTTCTGATATCTTTGCTAATTGATAAACGACAGCATTATCAGCGAAGAGTGTAAGAGAGCTGCTCACATTGTCTCTTAAGTCACGCACAAAGAAAAGGGCAGTCGGGACCTACAGCACTTCCCTGGATAACGCCGGATATCATTCAAGTTTTACTCGATGGCGTTCCGTCAATTACTACGAACTGTGTCCTCTATTACAGAAAAATTGCAAATCCAGTCACATAACAGTAGCGATATTCAACAAAAATCCTATTTGATTAGACGCCAGTTTTTCAGTACAGTATGAAGAGATTTCCGGAAATAAGTAATCGATTTGAGAGCCCTTGTCCACAGCACTCACCTCTTCTCGTAAATAAAGAGATATATGTGTTTCACAAGGACGCTACTTTATAATCCATGTTGACTGTGGAAAAAAGGTCGTTCTCTTCGAGAACATTATGTTCGTAAAACGTATATCTATTCATTCCTGCTGCAAACAGGTGTCATCGTATAGGCCTGTAATTTTTCGGATCACTACTTTTCTTCAATATTGAAGTGAACTGTAAAATTTTGGAATATATAGATACGGATATTTCGCTGTGCGAACGGTTGTGTTTGATAATGTTCAGCCGGCCGCGGTGGCCGAGGTGACTGAGGCGCTCCAGTCACGGTCAGCACGGCCGCTACGGTCGGGGGTTCGAATCCCCCCTTGGGCATGGATATTTGTGCCGTCCTAGTTCGTAAGTAGTTTGTAAGTTTAGGGACTGATGACCCCTTAGTTAAGTCCCATAAGCTTAACAAACATTTGAACATTTTTGATAATGTTCAAATGTTCAAATGTTCAAATGTTTGTAGAGTCTATGAGACTTAACTACGGGGTCATCATTCCCTAAACTTACGAACCACTTATGAACTAGCTACAACTAAGGACGGCACAAATATCCATCCCCGAGGGGGGATTCGAACCCCCGACCGTAAAGGCCGTGCAGACTGTGACTGGAGCCCTCAGTCCCCTCGGACACCGCGGCCGGCTGTGTTTGATGGCGAAGTAAAGTGCAATTACATCAGCATACTCTGAGAGGAACATAATTTGTGTACAGTCAGGACCGTGAGACTTGGTTGTGTTAAGTGATTTCAGTTGCTTTACAACTCCAAGGATATATACTTCTAAATGACACATATTGGTAGCAGTTCTTGATTCGAATTCTGGAGTATTTCCTTCAACTTTTTTAGCGAGGGAATTTCGGAAATCTGTGTTTAGCAATTCTGCTTTAGCAGCCCTGTCTTAAGGAGCATCACCTTTGCAATCGCGTAGTGACGGTATGTAACGCTACTAACCGAAAATCTATAGTGGTATATACATTGTCTTAAGAGACCATTTCGTCCACATTTACTGCAGATGAGCAACAAATCATTGTAGTTCGTGAGTGTAATTCACTCATGCACCCCATTTTTCAATAGCTCTGTGGCAACTGATGTTCAGGCCTTATTACCCCGTGATATGTTTACGTAATTAAATTGCTTTAGGCATTTTTGGTGTCAAATTGTAAACGTGTCCCGGGCAAAGTAATGTCCAGGCTTAGATACCAACGCTACTCCATGCACTGTAACACAATCACGGACAGTATACACTTCTGAAGACATACTTTGAGATCACAAATGAGTTGGCTGCATTAATATATATGTCTGAGGATTATGATCATTATTGGCAGCAACCATATAGTTTCACTAATAGATATATGTTTGACAAAATTGTAATTCCAGGAATTGGAAATTAACTATGACTACCTTGAATAGCGATAGTATACTGTCCCTACTAGTGATAAAGCTTTTTCTTTAATTCATGAATGAGTCTGTCATAATACAGAGCTATGGATACAACTGGAACAGATCGACCATCGACAATACGGTCAAATGCTAAATAATTCGAACTAATTTCGGAAAGCAAATTGGACAATTCTTAATTACGTTTTGATAGTGTTCGTCACAGATTCTCTGAACATTGGCCGTCATGCCGAAGTTTTACCTGTGTATCAGTTGAAGGATTAGTTTTCCAGAACCTACGACCAATTTGTTTGCAATAGACGCTTATTCGGAATGCAGTTTAAACTATGTGGCCGGATCTTCGTATCGAGCTGCCGACACATCCACAAATGATTTAAACAGCTTCTCTTCAAGCACTAATTTTTGATTCCATATGTCCTAGCTGAACATATTTCACGACAGATGACAAAATAAAACGTGCATCAGAAATCAGATCATTATTTGACCAAGTCAAAACTTTGATAGGATGATTTTCAATGTTCTTCAGCAGATTTTTGTCGGATGAGACGTGACATGATATTACGCAACACCTCACATGATACAACACGCAGCCCTCAGTTGATGTGTGTTTTATTTTATTGGTCAAAACCGTTCAAGTCACAATCCGTGCCATTTCGAAAACTGTAAGGACATTCTGTTGTTGCGGCTGCTACGCATAACAACTGCATTCATATAACTTCGGTTTAGTTGGAATTTTGAAACACCGTACGTATTTATAAAATTACATCTGTAACGTTTATTAGAGAGTCGTGTAAAAATCCCCTCTATTAGCAACGTGGTTTAAAGTGCCGCTGTATGGAACAGGGAGATACCCAATTTGAACCTGGAATCCTTGCGGCCGATCATCGACTTGTGTCGATGGCCTCACTAGTTTGAACATGGTTTCTTGGCAGTTTACGACATATCACTATGTGAATGCACTAGTGCCCAAATTCTGCCACAGTTATAGGACTCGCAAGCATTAAGAAAACTTTCGCACATGTATAACGTTACACACAGGCATTAACAACATCTACCCCCCCCCCCAACGGCGGTTGTTAGAGTGGCACCGAATAGGGCATCCTGCCTCCCCTTACATTAACATTGGTCTCACATGGTCTCTGCCTTCCCCGCCTTACTTTGTTTCTTTACTGAATATTGTTATCCATTACAGAATGGGTTTAGCTTTCTATTATTCCTATTGTTAGCTGTTTGGCATCCAGCGCACGCCTGGTCTCTGTCGAGTGTGTTATCGCGCCACATTGTTTTGTGAAATTCTAACAAAGACAGCCAATGATTTTGGTAAGTTTCCATTTACGTTTTTGGTTATATATCTCTCGATAATAATACTTATATTCCGTTTCAAGTTCATGGGTGTTTTGACGGGATTGATATTTACCACAAAGTTCTTAACGAGATAAATTTTAGAAATCGGAGGATATGTCTTAAAGGTCATGATACCGCTTGGATAATGTATCATTCAACCCAGCGTCATTTATGTAATACCTATATTTTAGACACTATCTATGTAGTTAATATCCAGATATGTATTGTGGTTTCGTTTTTCCAGGTCATAATACTAGTTATGTGAATACAGGTAAATAAATCGGTCGTTCTTTTTAATAAAGTCGTAATACAGCTGCACCGAAACTAACGCAATAAATCCCAAACAGTACTGACTCTGTGTCAATGGTGGATGAAGGCAATATGGAAAGAAAAAGATAAGGGATTTCGGCATTTTGCTAACAAACTGTCTGATTTATATTTTGGCCTTTATGAATAAGAAATAGCACATTCACCGCAGAAGATTCTCATAGAAAAAGTTCTCTGAGAAAGTTCTGTATTTTGTATGAATAAAAGATTCGAAGCATATGCTTTTCGCAGGAAAATCTTACTCGATTGCTCCCCTCCATCATGAGTCTGTTTTCGGTGTGTTTGTTGCGTTATCATGCCCGGCACAGAAAAGCGTACATTAATTCAGCTAGCTTCATTAGCCAAACTACTGCGTGTACAAATGCGGAACAGGTAGCCGGTAAATTTTAGTTTCATGTACAGCATCAAATTATTGACTGACATAGTTACCAAATTTTCTACATGTGAGAAACTCTATTCTTAATCAAATTAGATTAATACAATATGCGACTGAAATTTTAAGAGTACACACATTTTGATATGTTACAACATGCAACTGTTTTATCGTTTTCGATCACGAGATACTTTTATGAAACATGCCGCCCTTTTGTCTGGTCGTGCATTAAAGTATTATGCATTAATCTGTACGATTTTATTGGTAATTAATCAGATATTAATTTAGTAAGATATATTCTTTAAAACCACCATCAATGATGTTCGTGAACAAACTAAGAAGACGAAACAGATGATAATATTATAACGGAAAATACAATGAAAATGTGAGAGAGATATTAAAATAATACTTTAAAGATGTAATAGTTCAAAAAACAGTAAACTCAAATATCAAATGATTTTGGCTGTTTCTTAGGGTCAGAAGGAATATTACGTGTTAAGTGCATAGATATTATCACAACAGTAAATTCGAAATCGTATCGACCATACTTTCTGATTATTTACATTTTCAATACTTTTGTCCGAAATGTTTCCAAAAATCATAAAACTACAGGCCAGTACGAAGTGGACTGTAAAACACGTCGCTGCTAATCACAAACTAATTCAAAGTTTTCGTAAGGTCAGTGCTAAAAGCCGTCATATATTTAACAAAATGCATCTTTAACCATCAGCTGTTTCTTAAAATCCTTAAAGTCGACTAGTTTTGTCGAGGACCATCATCATACATAAAAGGGTTTTAAAACAGGTTGGTCAAAAGCAGATCTATTTTATTTAATTCTGTTGACTAACCTGTTTTAATACCTTTTTATCTATGATGATGGTCCTGGACCGAAACTAGTCGATTTTAAGGATTTTAATAAGCACCTGATACTTAAAAATGTATTTTATTAAACAAACTTATTCGCCGCCCATTACGCTACACCGAACAGCTACACAGAGTTATCCGTAATTCTCGTACCATCGATGGCAGATGTTAACTGCTAACATGGCAAAACGAAGAGTTTTTAGTAATTTTCTGTGCGCCATTGCTCTGAAATGACTACGCTGGCGTTATAATAAGATAATCATCAAATACAGAATGCAAGATGGTGTATGCAAAAGAGAGAATCCGGCGGGGGATGTCACGTGACTGATTCCCGAGCGCCAAATGCACGCTGTGGTCCATCCAGGTTATAGTCATTCGTAACCAGTACAGGCAAAGAAAATAAACTTTAATCAAACTAAGAATACGAGACAGATGTAATATTATAACAGAAAATATAATGAAAATGAGAGAGAGATATCAAAATAATACTTACAATATGTAATAGTTCAAAAAACAGTAAACTCAAATATCAAATAATTTTGGCTGTTTGTTAAGGTCAGAAGGAATATTACGTGTCGGGTGCATAGATATTATCACAATAACAAATTCGTAATCGTATTGACCGTACTTTCTTATTATTTACATTTTCATTACTTTTGTCCGAAATGTTTCCAAAAATCATAAAACTACAGCCCAATATAAAGTGGACCGTAAAACACGTCAGTGCGATTTTCTGAATAGATATACTTTTGTTTTAACTTTGGTGGATTTGGGAAATTCAGTATTCAGTCCCGTTACGACAGCTCTGTGTTCACTACTCCCAGTCTATCTTTTGTTGCTCTTTAGTAGCTCCGGATTATTTGTTGCTAGGAGGTCAGGTATGTTTGCAAAAGCATTTACAATGATAATGCGTTCGGTACAATTTCGGACTGTTTTATGCCTTCGCCAGATTTTGAACGTGTGTTTTTGTCAACATATCGAGGGTAAGTGAAAGTCGACACAAAATAAAACTGTACATTTTGGGTAGGTTTTTGATATTTGATGCAAGCTTTGTTTTGGGTCGGTAAAAAGAACCAATTGTTAATTTATCCTGGTTGTCAGTTATAACCTCTACCTATAGAAACTCACATGAACCATCTACTATAATTTCGGAATAGGATACGCCGTTTGTATTAGCGAAAAAGAAAATAACGATAAAAGAAAATCTCTACGCAACACAGCTGCCCTGCTACCCCGCATGTAGTGTATTACAGACTTATTCAGCGGGACACGGAATCTCATCACTCGATGACACGAGGAAATCTTCAGCCCATACCGTTGAAGAACCGTCTGACCCTCCGATTCAGACCTGTCAACCTTTCTGCGGATGTTTGCTGATGATGCTGTGGTGTATGGGAGGATGTCGTCATTAATTGACTGTAATAGCATACAGGGTGACTTAGAGAAAATTTCTAGTTGGTTTGAAGATTGGAGTTAGTTCTAAATGGAGTTAGTTCTAAATGTAGAAAAATGTAAGGTAATGCACACGAATAAGAAAAATAATACCATAGTGTTCGAATACAGCATTAGTAGTGAGCTTCTTGATGCAACAGATTGATTCAAATATCTAGACGTAACATTGCACAGCGACATAATAATAATAGGTAACAGTGATCTTAAAAAGTCATATAATAAAATATTACGGTTTAGATCGCAATTTGAGATTCTTTTTATTGGCAACCGGTTTCGGTCCATTTGGACCATCATCAGGCCTTTGGCACCTTGTTAATGGACTGCTTGAGCAGTTGACGCCTGCTTCGCTCACCTTGTTGATGGACTTCTTGAGCAGTTGACGCCTGCTCCGGTCACCGCCAACATCCATCAAAAAGGTGCCAAAGGCCTGATGATGGTCCTATACGACAGAAACGGGTGGCCAATAAAAATATCAACTTGCGATATAGACTGTAATATTTTATTATATAATAATAATAATTTCGTGTGGCTCATCGGCCTGGTGTAAGTCTTTCGATTGCACTCCACCTCGGCGGCTTGCGTGACCCTAGCCTACCCCAGTTATCCAACGGGGGGGGGGGGGGGGGGCGGTGTAACGTGGACCTACAGCTTAACGTGGACTCGGAACCACGTGTTTTTTCTGGCGACTCCTCACATCGTTGAGAGGTGAAGGATCGGTTAAAGCGGAGACTGAAAAAAATCCGTGGTCTGACCGAGTTTCGAACCCGCGACTCTTCGGTATCCTGTGGAGCGCTTTACCCCAAAGCCACCTTACCCGACGCAGAGCGATATGAAGTGGAACGAATGTGTAACAACAGTTCTGAGTAGGGCGGACAGCCAACTTCGGTTTATTAGGAGAGTTTTGGGAAGATGTACTTCACAAGGAGACGAGTATGAAATTCTTGTACGATCATGTGGTGTTGCACAAGTCTGAAGTGCGCGACGCACTTTCGCCGCGCGCCGCCATGCAAGCACGGCGCAGCGTTCTTAAGAAGTCAGCCACGAGCGCCCTCTGCTGCAACCACGCTCGTGGCCACCACTGAACTGCATCGGTCACTTGGGATTAGGACAGGCACTAGGACTCATCAGTAGGCAGGCTTCTACCTAGTTAAACTATGTATCTGCTGCCCTCCAAGTTTTGTATTATTTCCACGAAACATATATCTTGTTCTAATCTAGTTTAGTGTTTCTAGTTTGTGCTGTCCCACTGGTTGGTCACCTCAGTCTCTGTACCCGCACACGCGTGCATCCTATTTTCCTGTGTCGGTCTCTCTCTCTACTCGGCTACCGATACCCAGGCCAACCGGCGGCGACGAGACACAAAAGCTGTATTGAGTATAGCTCAAATGTTTGGAACCCGCATCAGATCAGTTTAAAGGAAGACATGGACGCATTTCAGAGGCGAGCAGCTAGGTTTGTTACTAGTAGGTTCCACCATTGCAGGAGTGCCACACAAATGCTCCGGAAATGAAATCGCTGGAGGAAAGACGACATCTTTTCGAGAAATTCTGTTGAGGAAATTTAGAGGGCCGGATTTTGAAGCCTACTGTATAACAATCTTGCTGCACCCTACTTACATTTCGCGTAAGGATAACAAAGACAAGATAAGAGAAATTATGGCTCGTAGAGAGGCCTATAGACATTCGTTTTCCCTCATTCTGTTTGGGACTGGAATAGGAAAGGAAATGCCAAATAGTGGTAGTGTTCCCTCCGCCACGCAACTTGCGGCGGAGTATATATATGTAGTATATATGCAGTATACCCAGTATGCACACGCAGTGCACGTTGGATTCTTCTCCTCCTTAGCAGCTATACCCCTAATGGACTTCATTACTCTCCTAACGTTGGGGCTCCCAACTACAAGCAAACCCACCCTCTGTGACAGTCCGTATATCGTAGGCTGCTTGGCGGTCTTATGGATCTGTCGAGAGCTGTTGGAAAGCCAGGTGCTCCAGTGTCATTCCACGTGAAGTGTCCAAGCGCAACCAGCTCGACCGTGTTCAATGTGTACATTATGTACCTGAGGGCCTGTCATGGATGTATGCAAAGTTTGAGGCTCAACTGTAACTTTGTTCACGTACTGGAGCCATTTTCGTGAAGAAAACTTTTACAGACACCGAAAAGTCGCGAAGAAATCGTCAGGTTTAGCATTCCACAGTTCCGAATGTTAACGAGCAAGACCATTGGTTGTCGGTATAGTGGTAAAACTCATTGTGCTCTACACACAAATGATAGAGTTCAGAAAGCAATGCATTTGATATAATCTCAGTTCACAGTGGGCAACAAATCATGTAGCGAGAAATCTGCCCCGTAGTTTAACGAGGCATAAATAGTGGAGAAACTGCGCTACAGGCATGTTCTTTTGTCAAACTATTGTTTGTCTGGGTGTTTACTATACCACCAATTTTGACCTGCCTTGTGTGTTTAATAACTGAACTACGATCCTGTGAATATTGTAAAAAATGATGAATGTGCCAAAATATCTATCAGTATCACCCTTGTACTGTCTGAGATCCTTATTGATTATAGTAAGTTGTCTGACTTTTTGAAACCGATATCCGCGTCTGACATTTTCTCAGCCTCCAGAATAAAAAGTAGGCTGACAAAATCCAAGATAAAGACCATAAGTATTGAAATTTTCGTTAGAAAGAACTTTGCTGACAGTTTCCGACAGCTATACAACCGATGTTCGAACTGTATTGTATCCGATAACTTTGAAGGGGTAAAGGTACTTCGTTTGTAACTTTTTTTTCCTATATTTCCTGAGACAATTCACCGAACTTTTGAGAAGCACCTTGTGCCCTTCTTGAATTTATTATATGCAGCTGTGTTTTATAAAAATTATTTGCCATAGAAATGCCATTATTGCGTATTTAAAGTTCGCCCAGTCCCCAGGTAGAACCCTCATTTACAGTCTCTGGAATACGTTAAAATTCTTCTGAGCTATTTGCCGCATTATTATAATAAAATCACGAGTTGAAAACCCGGCGTTGCCCGGGTATTTATTTATTTATTTATTTATTTATTACTGTCTTTTTTCAGGTATATATTCATTTGTATAAGGGCTGTATGCCTATAAAGTCTCTTGGGAATACAATTAGTAATAAAGAAGTAATAGATTAAAACTTGGTGCGTGATGGGGCGGTTTTCCATGTCTCATGAACTACATGTCGTACTGTGAAACAATTTAGAAGGTAAACTATATGCGTGTATACTTTTTTGTAAAATTTCCTGCGGCTCCAATTTGTAGTGAAGAAATTATAAATTGTAACGTCATACTGAATGCGGTAGTCTTAGACCGTGAACAGCGTAACATTACTGTATATGTGCTCTTATCTCATGAACTAACTCTCGTACTGTGATACAATTTAGAGGGTAAATTTAACTATATGTGTGTATACTGTTTGTAAAATTTCCTGCAGCTACAATTTGTAGTGTACAAATTATAAATTGTAACGTCATTCCGAATGCCGTAGTTTTACTCCATAAAAGTAGTAAACGAGAAACTTTTTTCCTTTCATAATTTTTATATGGTTGTCAGCGAGAAAAGTTTAATAAAGGTTTGAAATTATGTTTAAAGTTTGTTGCAAGTCGCTATGTACTGTCATTTCGAAAGTGTCGCCGCATTACATGGCATTTTTTGCTGTTTATATTGGTTATGACGTAATATCCTTTGAATCATGTGCCGTACGTGATAACCATGCAGCAATTGTTACCTCACGGTAAGGAATGTGTGTACCAAATCTGGTTGAAACCGGTACAATGGTTTAGGAGAAAATGAGCAGCATTGTCGCAAAATGTAGCAGTTTTTCACGCATCTCTTTGTTTATGACGTCATATCTCGTGAACTATATATCGTATGTGATTCTTACACTTACGGCGACCGTCCTCATGGATTGAAGCTTACGTGTACAAAATTTCATAAAGATTGGAACAAAATTGTAGATTTGTATGCAACACGTATAAATATACGGACACACTGCTTTATATATTAGATTCCAACGTTTCGGATCCGTTGCAGGTGCCTTGCTGAGCCCCTGAGGAAGGCTCCAGCAAGGGATCAGAAACGTTGCAAAGATTTTATTATCATCACGCGGCAAATAGCAAAGATTAAATTTAACGTTAGCAATAATGATCGCGAAACACTACGTTCGTACAAATCTCTGGAAAAATTTCCCGCCTAAACATCGTAGATGTAGTGCAATACGATGTAGGAAAGCCACAGGAAAACTCACAGTTCACAGCTCTATAGAAAGGACCTGTACGAGTGCCTGCTCTTCACATATTCGCACTTCCATGCGGAACAGACACTGCAACGGTGTGGCTGTCGGCTCTCTAGGGAATCTGGCCTCAGTAATCCAGGCCGAAATCACTGCCATCAGGGCGTGTGTGGAGGAGAATTTGCGTAGGTGCAAAAAGACCGTAGCATCTATATCTATTCAGACAGCCAGGCTGCCCTGAGATCACTGGCAGCTCTTGCAACGAGGTCTAAAATTGTTGCAGAATGTCGCAGGGTACTGGTGGAGCTACGGGAAAGCAATACAGTAAACCTATTGTGGGTCCCTAGCCACTCGGGTATCAGTAGCAACGAACATGCCGACAGATTAGCCAGGATGGGGGCAGAGACTCCATTTATTGGACCGGAACCTGTCCTGACAATCACCAAGGCAATGATCAAATTGGAACTACGTAACTGGCTCAGAAGACAGCAAGTAGAATATTGGACAACAGTCTATCAACAAAAACATGGCAAGGTAATGATGCCAAACTATGTTTTATAAGAACCTCTGCAATCCTGGGCCTGAACAGGAGTGAGATTAGACTCATGGTTGGATTGCTGACATGCCATGGGAATTTCAAAAAACACCTACATACAATGGGAATAACAGAAGAGGACCCTAAATGTAGGATCTATGATGATGGTGATGAAACTGCATCACATCTAATCTTCGAATGCATTGCATTGAAGAGTAAGAGGCACAGGACATTTGGGACAAGAAGACCCGAAGAAATTGTGTCTAATAAAGAACTGGTAAAGGGACTCCTTGCGCTGTTCAAGGGCATTGGGTGGCTTTACTAGATATACAGGGAGCGATACCGCACAATAAAACTTAGTTTCGGTGCGGGCAGTGTCGGGTTGGACCGAGACTGTTTTCGCTTCCCTGAGAAAATCAAATCAAATCAAATCAAAAGTTTGCCCAACCCCCAGGTAGAACCCTTATTGCCGGCGGCGGTGGCCGAGTGGACTGAGGCGCTCCAGTCACGGTCTGCAGGGCCACTACGGTCGGGGGTCGAATCCCCCCTCGGGCATGGATATTTGTGCCGTCCTTAGGATTAGCTAGTTCATAAATAGTTTGTAAGTTTAGGGACCGATGTCCCCGAAGTTAAGTCCCATCAACTTTACAAACATTTGAACATTTTTTTAGAACCCTTATTTACAGTCTCTGGAATACGTTAAAATTCTGATCTATTTGCCGCGTGATGATAACAAAATCTTTCCAACGTTTCGGATCCGTTTCAGGAGCCTTCCTGAGCCCCTTAGGAAGGCGCCAGCAACGGATCAGAAACGTTGGAAAGATTTTGTTATCATCACGCGGCAAATAACAAAGAAGAAATTTAACGTTAACATTAATGATCGCGAAACACTACGTTCGTACAAATCTCTGGAATAATTTCTCGCGTAACCAGCGTAGATGTAGTGCTATTCGATGTACGAAATCCACAGGAAAACTCACAGTTCACAGCTCTATACAAATGACCTGTACGAGTGCCTGCTCTTCACGTATTCACACTTCCATGAGGAACAAACACACTGCAACGGTGTGGCTGTCGGCTCGTTACGAAGCCGAGCGGACAGCTCGTCGTTTGGATGGTGCGACAGCAGGCCGCGGCTGCCCCTGAAGAATGCACGCGGCTCAGCGAGACAGCGGCTGCCGCTGAAATAGGCATGGCGAGGCGAGGGGGCGCGCGGCAGCCGAGCCAGATGGCATTAAAGCGCCGACATGATGGCGCCGCCACGCGAGGGAACGAGCAACGCCGAGCAAGCGTCCGGAGCGCGACAGGCGCTGACTCTGGCAGAATGGGCTCTCCTGGGCTGTTTGCAAGGCTGGATATCGACAGGGACTTCCCTCCGATTTCAACTCATAGCACAAAACAACAACACAAACGAAGGACGAAACACAGAGTCTCAACAAAGAAACTGGTACAAACTCACTTATGGAATTAAATTCACACACAGAGTTCGAAATATCCTTAAGAAACAAGGACTAAAAATAGCATATGACAGTGACGACTGACGTCTACCAAGTCTATTTTTTTTTTTTTTTCATGGTATAGCGTTACCCTTGATTCGTATGATGCCATAATTATCAGATTCCTCGATTATATTTTCGACAAGGAATTGATTGTACCGAATTTTTGAACTTGAAATAATTTAGTCAAAGTACAACACAAAATGAACATTAAAGCAAAGAAACCGCGGGTTGCATATTAAAGTCGGGAACCATACAAGCAACATCACGTTATAAGACTTACGGAAGGCATCTTGCTGGATCCTGCACTTCGTATTGTAGAAGCTGGAAATGATAACTTTTACGTCTTATTTAATAAGTGAATGTTCGAGATACTTTCCGTAGGAGATCAATGTTCAGACTGTTCACTTCGCTTTTCATTGTTGTGTGACCGTGGGTGGAACATGTAGTTACTGGTAATGATAGAATAATTTAAAAAAATGATCAGACTTCGTGAAATTACAAAAGAAATGCCTACAGGTTCTAAAATCAAGCATTGTATAAGGATGATTGAGTGATTTTTTGCAGACAATGCGAAGCGATTGTAATGACGTCTGAACATTACGGATGATGAGGAGCTGAAAAACATTAAGAAATTAAATATTTGACGGGGTGGAGTTTGATTTAAAAGAAAACCAAGGAGAGAGAATGCTTTTAAATTTAAATAATATATTTTCAGCAACCGCTTGCATTATTCTTACTTACATGAGTGGATACAGGTATGAAAGACGTCTTCACGATTCCGATACAAACAATTAGTTGCATTGCGAGTCATAGCATACCGGAGGCGATAAGCATCGCTGATCAAAGATAAACAAAAAATTAAAATTTTAGTGTACCGTTACAGTTGGTTTCTTTATTCATTAGTAATTCCCAACGGTCATGGAGTTAAGTGATCCAGAATTGGAATAATATTACAAATATATTGGGTATTTGCTTTTAACGTACCGGTATATAAACATTTATTTGCATATTTAACAGTCACATTTCCGTACAACGTGAGTTTCGTGTGTTATTCCAGAGGAGTAAACGATTTTAATCACTGGCATTTTCAGGCCGTAAATGTCTTTGCTGTGAAAATTTATGCCATTGATTTTTTTTTTTTTTTTTTTTTTTTTTGAGGCGGTATACGCTGAATTTTTTATTTATTTATTTTTTATTTTTTTGCACTGTTTTGTTCACGAGTTCAATGCACTGATTTGAATGTATTTGCAATTTCGATGATTTCGTAACATCAAACATTTGATTTTCGTTTTTCCCGTCATTATCATATATTTGGTAAATACGTAACCGTTCCGAGACATTTAATATGAGTAAACAGAACTAATGCATTACAAAAATAAAATAACAGATGTCCAAAGCATAAATAAAAAGTCTTCTGAAGCTACTGTTCAGCAACTACTCAGGATAAAGAGACTTTACTGTCTATCTACACGACAATAATTTACACAGACAATAACTCAGGAATACTTTACACTCTGCAAACGTGATTGAGTATATATTGCATAGTAAAAACATTGGCAGCGGTGGGATATCCGCTCGGCCACTGCGGCCGCCGATTGACATCTACCAAAAATCTGTTATTTCTGAGCTCTAATGTAAGAGGTGATTCTTTGTACTTAGGATAGGCCAGCAGAACATTTCAAACAAGATATAAACAGCACAATCGATCACAGAAATAAGGCAACAGCTATTTAACATTTACAAACACTTTACGCAAGAAAACCATTACCCCACCACCATATAAACAGACATTCTAATAGGTTTTGCAGTGTGAAGCATCTTCTAGCTCTGCTAGAGAAAATCTAAATTCAAAAACCAATAACAAAAAACCAAAGAGATATTAAATGACCCAGTAAACATTACCAACCAAACGCTGTTCAAACTAATAAAACACATAGCAGACAAAAACAAACCATCCCCAACCCACCATATTATATGGCCACATAAATACACACACACACACACACACACACACACACACACACACACACACATGCACGCACGCACACGCACATTTATAGGCAGACACACAGACCCTCATTAATTCAACTAAAATCATATTTATGAACACACACAGCCAATACCGTCAGATCATCATAGACAGATTGTTATCAGACGCCTATTTTGACGGAAACAACACAATGCGAGCCAAACTACTCAAAAGCAAGTTAACACACAAACATACGATTTAAAAAAAGAGAGAGAGAGAGACAAACGCAACACGCAGTCTACAGAAATGACGAATTTTCGGCAACCATAGAAATCAAGTTTCATTTTATTGAATTTAGAAACGCAGCATAAGTACCAATGTAAGTACTACAGAAAACATATGAAGAGGGCAACATAAAATAGTCAGTAATCTCAATAGTTAATTTTATTCAGAATAAAGTGTACCCATATCATAATAATTGTTTATGATCGAATTCAGTAAAAGACATACAAAATTTAAAAGAGCTGAACACTGATGATGCTTTGAAATCGCGTCTAATCTGAATTAGACTAATTTTAACAGTTGCAAATGACGGTAATCTAACCTATACAAATTGTTAAATATAGTGTTGAATCATTTCGACTATTGGGGTTCATGACATAGAATACCATCACTCCAGATCTCTTTATTGTTCATAAAAACAGAAGTTGATAAGACAAACGAGACTAATCTATACATTGTAAAATTGTGTTCCAGTGTTGCAGTATACATCATTATCCCTAATACCCGATAACACGTCCTCCTGCAGTGGTGCATGGTGGTATTCGTCGTGGCGTCCAGTCCACTAGATCATCAAGCGAATGTTGATTCAGATTGTCCTATTTCTTAAAGACGTTTTAGCGTACATCTCTCAGATTGGTTGGTATGTCGTCTCGTCCAAAAGCAGCCCCTACTCTGACGTAAGAAATTATAAAGAAGCTGATGTAGCGGTTTTCTGATGGGTGTATATAAACCAGCTCTTGTACCTTCGGAATGCGACAGTAGATGGAGGTGGTGTGTGATTGACAATGATGTGGGCAAGGTCTGAAACTCAGAAGTAATTAGTCCAAATATACTTATATTGCAGTTGAACAGAATACTCAACTTATAGGTGTCTGTGGTTGTACAGATCCTTCTGTCTATTACACAGTTCTGTAAGTATCACGTAGTAGTCTGCTGGATCTTCTCTGTTGAACTTCCTGTTACTGACTGCTACTCATGCGTGTGCTGACTGTCGTGGCTGCGGTGCGCCAGCATATATTGGCGAGTCCCTGTCTTCCAGTTGGCCGGCGCACGAAAGAAGGGAAATAGGTAACGAGACCTTGGCGGTCGATTTACGGTGGAGCGACTTATCGCGTCATCTTGAAGTGGTGCGGTGACATCTACATCTACATGGGATACTCTTCAAATCACGTTTAAGTGCCTGGCAAAGGGTTCTTCGAACGACCATTATACTACTCCCATTCCATTCTCGAATAGCGCGAGGGAAGAAAGAACATCTGAATCTCTCCGTTCGAGCTCTGATTTCCCGTATTTTATTCTGATCGAAATTTCTATCTATGTAAGTGGTAGTTAATAATATATTTTCGCATTCGGAGGAGAATGTTGGCGATTGGAGTTTCGTAAGTAGCCCACGCCGCAGCGATAAACGCCGTTGTTGTAATGATTCCCATCCCAGTTCCTGTATCATTTCCGTTACGCTGTCTCCCCTGTATTCCGACAATACGAAACGAGCTAGCCTTCTCTGGACTCTTTCGATGTCCTCCATCAAATCCACCTGATAGGAATCCCACACTGGGCGGCAATACTCCAAAAATGGACGGACAAGTGTAGTGTATGCTGTTCCTTTAGTAGTTCTGTTGCATCTTTTAAGGGTTCTGCCAATAAAACGCTCTCTCTGCTTCGCCTTTCCCACGACATTATCTACATGTTCTTTCCAGTTTAAGTCTGAAGTAATAGTAATTCCTAGGTAATTATTGGAGCTTAAGGCCTTCACTTTTGCTTGATTTATCTTATAAACAAAGTTTAACGGATTTCTTTTCGTACTCATGTGGACGACTTCACACTTGCTCGGACCGCCGGCGTTGTGAGGAATAGCGGAAAGAAAACCTGCAAAAAGACTCACTGAGAAGATACGTAGAAAACTTGTTAAATCATGTTACTTGTTTTGCATTCACGATGCATGGGATGAACATATAATAAAAACGGCATTTTCATCAAAATCGTTGTAATAATAAAGGATTGACTGAATGTCTTTCCGTTCTCTTTCACACATACACAGATAAGATGTTGTGCCGACTGCTGAGCACTGCGACGTTACGTAATCCGTTTATGTTGACTAAACCATGCTGTAATGGTAAACAAAACTTACACGAATAGGCTATGTATGGCTAAGTTCAAGAAATATGGCTCCATGTAGCATCAGGGTCGAACGGTACACATCCTCTTTCATGCACAAAAACTACACGAGATGCAATTAATATATGTACCTTTAATGCCTCAGCCAAATAATACGTAGGCTAACATTTGCGAAACAGCGATGAAATATACCAGAAAGATAAATGATTAATTAATATAAGAGGTTTTATTCTAATATTTGCAAAAGTGCAGGCAAGACTAGATAACCAAGTTAAATAATATTTATTTAGACACAAATTTTGATCTATAGTAAGCGATCTTACGCGAAAAATTGTAATATATACATATCAACCTTTTGAAGTTAGCATAACCGATAACTGCATTATGACAATAGTAGCAAAATCACAAAATAAATACTGCTACAGTCGCAAGTCCTCTTCCCTCTCAGTGAAGACAAAGTTTTTTTTTTTTTTCAGTATGTAATTTTCCGCACACATGTCCAAGTATTGAACTTTCGCACAGTAGTTTCAACTCCAACCCTAACTAGCTTACAGGCAGATCCCCATCCTCTACAAAAGTAGCAGATTTCTTAACAGGGAGGTATGTTTGATTTAACATTCACAATTTCCACACTGACCTACAATTTTGACAATATTAAAGATAAAATTTGTCATTATTCACTCGAACTGGGAAACAATATTTAATATGCCTGCTTTCATTAATTTGACGGTCATACTACGTACATTTACTGGTAAAAAAGAAAATACTACTCTTATGAACCACATACATTTCCCAGCGGGATTGTTTGTGTGTATCAACGACAAACATAGCCGTACCGTGGATGCAATCACAGCAATGGAATCTGTGGAAGCGCTGAAAGCAAGGGGAAACTACAGCATTTAATTTTCCCAATTTCATTTAGCTCTACATCCTCTCAGTAAAATATTTCGAAGGTCCAGTATCACAGTGGATTGCGGGGGGCGGGGCACTACAAGACTGCCATTCTCTTATAAGAACGTTAAGAATTATAACCCTTATTCGAGTAGAGAGGATAGAAAATATGTAAAGAAAAATGAATAAGTTAAATTTAGATATAGTGAGGATTACTGAAGTTCCGTGAAAAGCTGAACGGAATTTCTGTTCAGATGGGTGCTGGGTTAGAAATAAAAAGTCATTATGGGGTATTATACGAGTAGGTCTAATAATGAATAAGGAAATAGGAATATGGGTAAACTACCATGAACTGTACAGTGAACGCATTATAGAACTCAAGATAGGTACCAAGCTAAACCCCGCCGAAGTAGTAGAAGCTTGTATGACAAACATATCTAACGATGATGAGGAGATCGAAAAATTGTACATGTGGAAGAGATCAGCTACACTAGAAGGCAGATTTTAATAAGGGTAAGATATAGATATCTTAAACAGATTTTATACATTAAGCATTTTCCAAGGGCCGATATAAATCCTCACCATATCTTACCGGTTATGACCTGTGTATTGGAAATGAAGAATCTGGAGCCGGCCGTGGTGGCCGAGCGCTCTGCGGCGCGCCGGTCATGGTCTGCACGGTCACTGCGGTCGGGGGTTCTAATACCCCCTCGGACATGGATATTTGTGCCGTCTTAATATTAGCTAGTTCATAAATAGTTTGTAAGTTTACGGACTGATATCCACGTAGTTAAGGCCCATAAACTCTACAAACATTTGAACATTTGAAGAATCTGGAGAAAGGAAAGAAAATAAGTAGATGGATCCCAGATCAATTTAAGGACCTGAGGATCTTCAGATTATCATGCAGAACATTAGGCAACAATTAATTGAAATGGTGAGAAATTATGTCACTTTAGTAGAATGGGATGCTTTGAGTAATGATGTAATGCAGGCATCAGATGACCAGAGATGTACATAAACCCCTTGGATATCACAGGAAATTCTGAATATAAGCGATGAAAGGAGAAATTATAACAAAAATGCAGTAACTGAAGCTGGTAAAAAGGGTGAAGACGACAAAAAATCAGATCGACAGGGAGTGCGTAAGCTTAGTGGTAAGAGGATTAGTGCAAATCTGTATAAGAATGTGTAGCTAAGGGAAAGGTGGACACCGCCTGCAGGAAAATACAAGACACATTTGGAGACAAGAAAAGTACGAATATCAAGACCTAAGAAAGGGAAAAAAAGTTCTGAGAAAAGAAGGGAAAGCTGAAAGGTGGAATTATTATATAGAGAGCCTCTACAAGGGAAATGAACCTCGCGATAATATCCTGAGGATGGAAAATGATAATGATGAGATAGGCTATAGTATACTAAAGAAGAATTTGGCAGAGAACTAAAGACAAGAATCCCTCGGAGCTGTTGAAGTCTCTTGGATAGTCAGCCATGAGAAAGCTATTCCAAATGATGTGCATGAGGCAGGTGAAAAACTATTAGTCATCAAGAAATATCACATAACTCCAAATCCAAGAAATCCAGATGTGAAAATCAGAGAACTATCATTTTTATAAGACATGGTTGCAAAATTTTAACACTAATGATTTACAGAGAGTTGGGAAAGCTACTAGAATCTGACCTCGTTGAGGCTCAGTTTCGATTTAGGAGAAATGTAGGAATACACAAGGCAGTACTCCACCTCAGACTTGTCTTAGAATATAGGTTAGGAGAGGGCAATGAAATATTTCTAACTGTTGGGGAATGTTCTATTCCCAATTATCGACTGAAATAAATTCTGAAGTCAGCAGGAGAGAAATTTAAGATAGAATTACAGAATTTCTACAGTTTCATTCAGTTTGTACATTGAACAAGCTGTTAAGGAAAGCAAGGGGAAATTTCGAGAAGTAATCAAAGTTGAGGAAGAGGAAATAAAACCATTGCATTTTTGTGATGACTGGAGCCGGTCAAAACGGCCGCCAGTTCCACCCGCTTCCCGCCACGCTCACGGCTCGCTCCCACCGGATGAGGGTGCACAGAAGGGCAGCAATGACGTCACACTGTCAGGAGCGACATGCGCCGGGACGGGACGAGTCACGGTATCCCCGCGTTCACGTCACACCGGCCAGGCCTACATAAGCAGGCTCAGCCAAGTCGGCATACACCGCCGACCTGCATGTACTTTCTGCACGATGGCCCAAAACCAGAGAAGGGTGAATATACACTTTTCCTTTTTTCCCGTTTTAAAAAAATGTTGACGGTATACAAAACAACGCTACATCGTTTTATCTTCTTATTTCTTCCTTTCATGCTTTGCCTTGCCTGTGAAAAAATAAACAGTCCACTCTTCATTCCGTGCGAGTTTTTAGTTCCATAAAGCTCCTCACCCGATTTTCAGGGATGTATGTGATTAAAAAAGCTGATTTTAGGACACACTGTAATAAAACATCTTAGCTTTTGTATAACACATTCACCTTTTCGTAACTCCTAACAGTCATTTTCAATGACGGTATTTGTCAAGTAAGTGCACTTGATTTACAAATCGTGTATTGATAAAGTTGCATAGCAGGCAGCTTACTGTTCTTTGCATCTTAGGCGATACATTAAAGTGAGTGAAATGGAGCTAGAAGTACAGAAAAGTTTTTAAATTCTAGTCGAACTGTTATCTATATCCTTCCACAAATAATTGCTGGTTATCTGAGTGGTGTCATGCCGCGATCGCAAGCCTACAAACACAGAGGGTGTTGAGTGCAGCGTGAAGCCCTGCTGTACCAAAAAATTTGAATTTGTTAACGATCCAAAACCAGAAAACAAATATAAACTAATTTATCTTGAGTGTCGACCGATTACAATGGACAACGACCTGCTACAGTTTTACACCAGGTAATATGTCACTTTATGAGAGGCATTCAATTGGTTTTTGTCCACATCATAGAATAATGGAATACATACACTCTTGGCCATTAAAATTGCTACACCTCGAAGATGACGTGCTACAGACGCGAAATTGAACCGACAGGAACAAGATGCTGTGATATGAAAATGATTAACTTTTCAGAGCATTCACACAAGGCTGGCGCTGGTGGCAATAGTTATAACGTGCTGATATGAGGAAAGATTCCAATCGATTTCCCGTACACAAACAACAGTTGACCGGCGTTGCCCGATGAAGCGTTGTTGTTATGCCTCATGTAAGGAGGAAAAATGCGTACCATCACGTTTCCGATTTGTTAAACATCGGATTGTAGCCTATCACGATTGCGGTTTACCGTATCATGACATTGCTGTTCGCGTTGGTCGTGATCTAATGACTATTAGCAGAATACGATGTGTGTGTGTTCAGGAGGGCGATACGGAACGCCGTGCTGGATAGCAACGACCTCGTATTACTAGCAGTCGAGATAACAGGCATTTTAAACGCATGGCATTAATGGATCGTGCAGCCGCGTCTCGATGCCTGAGTCAACAGATGGAGACGTTTGCAAGACGACAACCATCTGCACGAACGGCTCAACGTTTGCAGCAGAATTGCTTATCAGCTCGGAAACCATGGCTGCGGTTACCCTTGATGCTGCATCACAGACAGGAACGCCTGCGATGGTGAACGCAACGACGAACCTGGGTGCACGAATGACATAACGTCATGTTTTCGGACGAATCCAGCTTCTGTTTACAGCATCATGATGTTCGCATCCATGTTTGGAGACATCATGGTGAAAGCACATTGGAAACGTCTATTCGTCATCGCCATACTGGGTATCACCCGGCGTAATGGTATGGGATGCCATTGGTTACACGTCTCGGTCACCTCTTGTTTGCATCAATGGCAAAATGAACAGTGGCCATTACATTTCAGACGTGTTACGACCCATGCCTCTACCCTTCATCGATCTCTTCGAAACCCTACATTTCAGCAGGATAATGCACGACTGCATGTTACAGGTCCTGTATGGGCTTTTCTGGATACGGAAAATGTTCGACTGATGCTCTAGCCAGCACATTCTCCAGATCTCTCACCAATTGGAAACGTCTGCCCAATGGTGGCCGAGCAACTGGCTCGTCACAATATGCCAGTCACTAGTCTTGTTGAACTGTGGTATCGTGTTGAAGCTGAATGGGTGTCTGTACCTGTACACGCCATCCAATTTCTGTTTGACACAATGTCCTGGCGTATCAAGTCCGTTATTACGGCCAGAGGTGGTTGTTGCAGGTACTGATTTCTCTGGATCTATGTACCCAAATTGTGTGAAAAAGTAATCACATGTCAGTTCTAGTATAATACATTTGCCCAATGAATACCCGTTTATCATCTGCATTTATTCTTGGTGTAGTAATTTTAATGGCCAGTAGTGTCTTGTGTTTGGGAGTAGAAGGGAAAAATAAATTGATGTAAATGTCTACTTTTCTGGTGATGGACCGAAACAACATTTTCTGACATTAAAAGTAATGGGTTTCTAGTTGTAGGTAGTGAAGAAGTCCGAAATGTTTACAATGATACATGCATCTACCCTTGATACACAATATATACCTTTTTAAAATTCCGCATTTCTAGCTTTTGGAAAATGTACTACAACGTGAAAATATTTGTATACAGTGTATCCCACATAAAAGCGGTACACTCACGTCCGATATTAAAGTAAGAATGAACTAAGCTGTTTTTAGGAATCTGTCAGGGAACAACGTTTATACGAACATTTTGCTGAATCATTTGACAACAGTTTTTTTGTCTACAAGATGGTACATCAGCCAGCAGCAGACCGATGTAAACACAGCGGTAACCAATTATTTTCGCTTCTGTCTACTTCTATTCTTGTTATTTTACTACGTTTTCTCACTGCAGTGAGATGACGCCGACGTAAACCGATTGGGGTATGGTGTTGCTTCTGCAGCACAAGTATCACACGTCTCCAGCCTGCTTTCAACAGAAGCTCTCTGCTTGATTTTACTTTACAAGTACACTTATAAAAATTTGTTTATTTTTTCTTCTTGTACTATAATATGAATAAAAAATTTCATAAATGTTCACATGAGGAAAAACTGTCCTAAATGTTAGTCGCAATTAACGGAATGAGTCAATTCCACATATTTCTAATGTGCTTATAATTTTCTGAGTCACTTGATAGGTGGTTATTTTTCCGACTTCCTGCGCCTGTCCTCTCCCTACTATCATGTTCTATACTTGATTGTATATCATTATATCTATCAGTATTTCATTTTATTGCTGTTATATCTTCCTATTTCCTGTCCTTTACCTCTGATAGGGGGCTGGGTGTATTAGCTTTATTGAATTAAATTCAGTTCTGTTGCCAGGGTTGCTGGCAAAACGTGGCTGCGAATGAAAGGGATGCCGTCCACGTTACCGTTACTCGAGGGCGAGGTACAAGTGGTCAGCCTTGAGTCCGCGGCTTTCTTCAAAGGTGGGCTGGAGAACACCACTGGCGACTGGTCTGGTCAGTGGCCGTATGCCGCGCTCCGCTCTTTACCTGGCTCGTCCGCCAGCGGAAGCTTTACAATGGGTGTTTGTGGCTCTCCGCCTGGGATGGTTGTGGCGCCTTAGTTTTAACGAAATGACGTGGGCACTGAGGAGGTGACGCCGTCTTCACGCGAACTCGGTATCTCTCGTCTGTTTTCTTGGCGGAATACCGAGAATTTGGACATTAGTTATATTTCTGGGACCACCAGGCTGGGTGAGAGAGGAAAGCAGATTGCGCCCCACACAGAGAGCTGTATACAGCGGTGCCCTGATGGTGGTAGCTGATTATTTTCAGATTTTCTAAGAATCTAGCTGGACTATTTGACCAAGCGTTGGTAATCCGGCAGGTTGGGGGAGGAATGTGCCTTTAGCTGGCGGGAAAGCGCGCCATGGGCTCTGCTGTCCTCGCGACTACCGAGTTTTTTGGCCAGGAGCAGAGTGAGTAGAGAAACGGATGACACTCTAATGAGTACCGACGATCGGGAAGGTCCTACGGCGTGGTGCTAACCCGCCATCGTGTCGCGAAATTTTTCTAAGTGTTCTGTTTGTACTTGTATATTCCACCACTTTGGTCGGTAGGGAACTATGATTATTTTTCAGAGTTTTTGGCCTTTTGGTACCACACTATGAAATATCATCTTGTGTGGCACCGCCATCTGCGACCACAGACAGTCTAGCTTACCGTAGACGTGGTTATTAGACACGGTTATTTGCTTATCTTGTGTCGCTTATCCGCAAGCGCATACAATAGACGTAAATATCGCCACTCCGCGTCTTTCGTGCAATTTGTACTTCACGCTTAGCGCCGCCCAGTGCTGACCCTGGTGACTGCCAACGACGCTGCTGCTGCTGCTGCGAGTTCTGCAAGACTCCTATTTGGATATAGTATATTGCTTGCGCATCCTCGACCCCTGATAGGGCACTCGTCAGTAATCGTCTTGTCTTATAATCCGTGACTTGTTTCGGCTGCAAACTAGTTCCATTTATGATCGCTATCTATAGATGTAGCCAGTGTCTTGCAGTCTTGTTTAAGTAATTGTATTAAATGTTCTATTAAATCAAGTTCGAACTTTGTGTCTGTTGACAGTGACAAATCATACACACGCTATGTACACTGATGTGTGATTACTGCAACTATATAAAAGAACCCTAGCAAGTAGCGAGCATCACTTTACCAATGATCTTAAATCGGCTTGATCTGTCGACGCTGGTTCTCTTTGGCGACTGGACGCTGTTGAAGGAGTGCAGCTGAAATAGAATAAATTTTTCCGCCCAGGAATCTCACTACGATCTGTGAAGCAGTATCGACATTTAACTATAACAGCCCTGAAACTTCCTGGCAGATTAAAATTGTGTGCCGGAACCGGGACTCGAACCTGGGACCTTTGCCTTTCGCGGGCAAGCGCTCTACCACTGAGCTACCCCGACACTCCGCTGCAGAGTGAAAGTTTCATTCTGGAAACATCCCCTAGGCTGTGGCTAAGCCATGTCTCCACCATATCCTTTCTTCCAGGAGTGCTAGTCTTGCAAGTTTCACGGGAGAACTTCTGTGAAGTTTGGAAAGTAGGAGGCGAGGTACTGGCGGAAGTAAAGTTGTGAGGCGGCATCGTGCGTCGTGTCGGGGTAGCTCAGTGGTAGAGCGCTTGCCCGCGAAAGGCAAAGGTCCCAGGTTCGAGTCCCGGTTCCGGCACACAATTTTAATCTGCCAGGAAGTATCATATCAGCGCACACTCCGCTGCAGAGTGAAAGTTTCATTCTGGAAACATCCCCTAGGCTGTGGCTAAGCCATGTCTCCACCATATCCTTTCTTCCAGGAATGCTAGTCTTGCACGTTTCGCAGGAGAACTTCTGTGAAGTTTGGAAAGTAGGAGGCGAGGTACTGGCGGAAGTAAAGTTGTGAGGCGGCATCGTGTGTCGTGTGGGGGTAGCTCAGTGGTAGAGCGCTTGCCCGCGAAAGGCAAAGGTCCCAGGTTCGAGTCCCGGTTCCGGCACACAATTTTAATCGGCCAGGAAGTTTCATATCAGCGCACACTCCGCTGCAGAGTGAAAGTTTCATTATATAACAGCCCTACTATCATGGCAGAGAGCAGTTGTCAGGTAAATGCATTCATTGTCTGATAGCACATACACTCAAGTGAAAAACGCAAGTATTGAGCACAATAATGTCCCCAGAATGGAATTGCATAAACCACTAGTACGTCGGTACGGCCAGTACGACGGTGGATGTCTAATCTCAAGACTCGATCGAAGTAGAATATAAAACACAAATGCTCAGGACTCAGCCCAGAAGAGTGAATAAACTCCTTAGTTCTTATCTGATAGAAAATGTCGAAACTAGCCCCAGGCTACACGAGAAGTTTCTTGCCACTTTACGTCCGCCCATGCAAAAGACTGGGCGTCATCACCCTCCTAAACTCGATGTATCAATCACTGGAGAATTCTAATCCCCCGGCCAATGAGCTAGACAGGCAGCTATGACAGATAGCTAGACCTGTCGCCTACAAACATGGAGTCAATCATATTGCCTCAAGAGGACGTCACCCAACTGTACTTTCGAAAGTTCCTCAAGCTCATCGTTCCCCAGCCTTCTGCCCTAAAAGGAATTTAAAGTCTTATCTATCGCGCTTGTAGCCCAAGTAGCCACAGATAAAAGACCAAAGTGAAAAGGGTTCACGAAACACCAGACAAGAGAAGACTCCATTGCGCGCCGAAATTCCACAGGACGCCAGGCAGTTTATCACACTGAAAAAACATGGCCTGAGTCAGCGCCCGGCTGTAATTGTGCAAACAAGGAAGGCTAATGCATACTTAGAAGATAACCTCGCCAAAGTCGTACACTAAGAGGCTCCGTGATGATAGAAACCTCAATAAATGCAGCCCACACTTCCCGCTTTCTATATGGGAAGTGATATATTTTTGAATGTTTTCCAGAGAGTGAGATCACCTCAAGTAGTGAGCCAACAGACAGATAGGTCCCGCCTCACAAACGGCCCCATTAAACGTGTCACCAGCGACCAGCCAATAGACAATACGGCAATTATGGCACGCCATCTGGCGACTAATACCTGCACTCATGTGCTGCACTATTACTGTACCCTCAATCTGCTCTGTAATGTTACCTCAAGAACATGTAGCGAATATTACTGACTACTTGTAAGTAATGTTTACTGATTGCTTTCAACCACAGGGTACGCGTGCCGAATTTATTATCAAAAGTAGTTTGATGAAATGTTTTCGTAATTTCTCTGTTATCACACTGTATGGTTATTAATAAATTTCACTGAGAGATTCTGATGATGGCCCAGGCCGATACGCGTTAAATAAAGTCGTTTTGTATCCAACTAATGACTTTCATCAATAAAGCTACCTATGCAGCTTTTTGCAGACTTCATTCATGCAATTAAGGAATTAATTTAAAATATGTTATCAAGTGGGGAATTAGGATAGTTAGCCCTGTCACGGTCGACAAAACGCATACATATAGTAAAAAAGAAACACTGCTCACAATTAAAACATAAGCTTACAAGTTGTGTGAAAGTGATATTGCGTAAGGCACCAGAGTGGAGATATGGATATAGAGAGCGTGAGAAGGCTCTGTACAAATATAGAGGGAAGAGGTGATGGATACGGAATCAGAGAAGAGCGGACGGAGAATTGGTAGATGAGTTTGAGAGGGGAACGAAATGTAAGACTTGCACTGGTAGAGAGAAAACAGAAAGTGGGTGAGAAACATACAGATATGGCAGGTGGCACGTAGAAAGGAGGGAGGGGTGGATGAGATGGAAATATGTGGTAGTAGTCGATGGGCACAGTTTGGAGGAACATTTCAATGGAGAGACGTTGGAGTATATAATCAGTGAGAGAGGGGAGAACGGCAGATGTTCACAGGGATTGGAAGAGACAGATAAACAGATAAGAGGGAAGAGAGAAAGCGAAAGGCAGACAGAGAGGAGAGGAGGCAATAGGGGGCTGGAGATGGTGAAAGAAAGGGAAGAGAAGTGCTGAAATGTTTGTAAACGTAGAGGACCAAACCGCTTAGGTCAACGGTTCCTAGACTTACAAAGTACTTAAACTCTTAAACTTACGCTAACAACACGCGCGCGCGCACACTGACACACACATACATACACACAAGCGCCCCATTGAGGACACCAATCTCCGATACGAGCGTCCTAGAAATCTGTGGCAAGGCACTCTGGACCGTTCCGATACTTCTGCATCGCAAAGGAAGGGACGAGTAAGATATGGATTGATGGAGGGTAATCGAAATCACAAAGATAAAGAGACAATGGTGCAGTTAGAGAGGTAAGGGTGTATGGTGAGGAGGAGATACAAGGGAGAATCAGATGGACAGGGTTAGAAAGAGCTGATGTACAGAGACACCGGGAGGAGTAGATGGACAGAAATAGGCTGTAACATTACACGGAATAACGCGTGCAGCACTGAACAATGAGCTAATTAGATGACACAGAAATTATTTGTGTTATGTGTCATTATTGTCACACACGAGCTGTGTCAAATTATTAAGTTTATTCCGTAGAGATTAAGCCCATTTGAAACAACAAACTCGTATATTAAACTTACGAACTGAAACTAGAAAGCCGGCCGCGGTGGCCGAAGTGACTGTGGCGCTTCAGTCACGTTCTGCACGGCCACTACGGTCGGGGGTTCGAATCCCCCCTCGGGCATGGATATTTGTGCCGTCCTTAGTTGTAGCTAGTTTATAAGTAGTTTGTAAGTTTAGGGACTGATGACCCCGTAGTTAAGTCCCTTAAGCTCTACAAACATTTGAACATTTTTTTATTTTTTACTTTTTTTTATTTATTTATTTATTTATTTATTTATTTATTTATTTTTATTTTATTTTTATTTTTTTTATTTTTTTTTTTATTTTTTTATTTTTTTTTTTTTTGAAACTAGAAAAAGTAATAAGTTCACTTCCATTGCTGGTATAGATCTCATTAAACTTTTACCTCGCAAATGCGAGCTTATTTTGAAATATCGAATTAACCGACATATCCGCTGTGTTTTAGTGGCAAAGCAGAGAGTTAATCTGAGGATTGCATATTTCTATATATTGACTTTCTAAGGCTGCCTCTAAACCACCGGCCTCACTGTATTAGATTACTTGGGCGTAAAACAACATTGGTGGCTGGTGGGTAATATACACGTGGCTGACTACTTTCTGCCTCGTGGCCTGTTTGTATTTTCCACCCCAGTACGAAATAGTAGGACGCACGTGTGCACCATGTACTACTGTTGCAGTTGTGGCGTACGCAGCGCTTGTAGCGAACTGTTCTCTGTTTACGCGGAGCAGCGAGACAGTGTCGCCGTTTGCAGAAGTTATGCTTCAGTGTTTGTGCACGTGTTGTGTTACCGTTCGGGTTTTCGACAACTGATTACAATTTCAGAGTTGCCCTTTGCATCGTATCATGAGGAGCCGCTTATTCGGCGGAGGACGAGGTGAACCATCAGCTCGCAGGGTATTGGCTGTTACTGCATCAACAGCCATCTGCTTTACATTGTGAATAATTGTGTCAACATGAGCGTCCAGCAAGCCGCGGGAAACAGGGAACGTGCCTTTGTTTGGACGAACAGCCCGTTATTGCGATCAATCAGGGAGCAGAAAATAATCTCGAAAGAGTAGCAACAGAAGAACTTCAACTGAAGGTAACCCTGTACAGTGTGATTAAAATAAATTAGTAAATAAAATATATTGCTGCTGCTACTACCGAAAGCGTTAATATACGAAAGACGTTAGTATCGTGGTCTTCAGTTCGAAAAGTGGTGTGATGCCGCACTCCGCCCTACAAGTCTCTGCCTCTCAGAATAGCAATGATACACTTTCATTTTAATCTTCTTACTGAACCCGCCTCTTTGACATTATCTGTTACTTTTGCTCTACGCATTTCAGTATACAAATGTTTATAAATCTGTTGGACGAAACTACTTTGGTCATCAGTTCCTAGACTTAAAAACTACTGAAACAAACTTAAACTAAGGACAACATACACACCCTTGCCCCAGAAAGGACTCGAACCTCCGACGGCGAACAACCGCGCACTATACGGCTTAGCCACTCCGCCACAACACATTTCCCTACAATACTAAACTGACAAGTCATTGACGTTCCAGTATACACCCTACATATCGATCTCTTACTTTAGTCTAGATACCCCGAATATTTTCCCCGTTCTTACCATTAGCTAATCATTACTTATGATATATAGCCCATCCCATATAAAGAATTCTTCTGTAGTGCTGAAATTTAGAATGTCTCAACTGTTTTCTGTCCATATTTCACTTCAGTCCTGGATTATGAGCTATGTAAACCAGAAAAAATTTCCTAACATTTAAATTACTGTTCTATGTCACAGTATCTCTTCTGTAGAAATAATTTCCTTTCCATAGTCATTATGCATTTTATATCTTCAGTACTTTGCCAATTATTTGGTACTATACGGCCTAAATAATAACACTGCTAAACTACCTTTATATTGTATTGGCCCTCAGCTTCCCATACTACATTCGACTACATTCCATTACCTTTGGCTTCCTATTGTTAATGTTTAGCATGTAGTTTCCTTTAAGAACATCATGCATTATGTTAAATTGCTCTTTCCGGTCCTTTGATGTCTCCGATAAAAATACCATGTCATCACCAACCACAAAGTAAACGTTTGTTCTGAATGAAGTCTGTATCCAAATATCGCCTTGCTTTCCCTCTGAATTGGCTGAATGCGCAAACTGATTAACTTTGAGGAAAGGCTGCAACTATGTCTAACACCCTCCATCCATTTCGTGTCCTTCGTATCTTGCAACTGCAGCCTGCATTTAGTACAAGTTATTTGTAAATTATTGCTTCCCCACATTACGTATCCCTGCAATCTTCAGAATTTTAAGGTCTTTCACAGTCTGTATTGTATAATGCTTTCTCCAAATCTACAAACGTACTTTTGCCTTCCTCCAGCCGATCTACTACGATACGTCATAGAGTGAGCATTGCCACGAGTGTTCTACATTTTATCAAAGTCCGAAGAGTTCATTCAGGAGGTTTAATACTATTTTTCACAGTATTTCATTAATTCGTTTTAGTGTTTGCAAGCATAATTTATTAAACCAGTATTTCTGCAGTTATCGCACATGTCCGCAGCTGATTTCTTTGGAAATACCAGTATCACATTCTGTTTGAAGTCTATTTCGCAACTTCAAAATGTTCAAATCATTGTAAAGTGGTAAGCGGTCCCTTATATTACAAACTACGTAAAGTAAATTATGCTAAGAACACCACACAAACACACACACACACACACACACACACACACACGCGCGCGCGCACACACACACAAAACAACAACACATTTGCTCAAGGGAGGACTCGAACCTCCAACAGCGAACGGCCGCGCAAACCGAAGCAAGGTGCCTTAGAGCGCGTAGCTAGCTATTCAGCAGCGGCTACTTCGCATGTCTCAAACATCTTGACCACCAGGCCTAACATTTTAGTCATGACTAGAAGGGCAATAGTAGTTCATTGTGAATATCGCCTAGTTCCTGGGTATTGTTTCCACTTTGATCATTCAGTGTTCATTCAAATCGTTGTCGCAGAATAGCATCTCAGCTTCATCTACATCTCTTTCTTCAGCCTTCAATCTCTTGTATTCTCCCTCTATACATTCCTTCAATTTTTCATCCTTTCCTTCTTTTCTTAGTACTGGTATTCTGTTTGATCTCTTGCTATCCATAATTCTGACTTAATTGTCTATAAACACGTCTTTGTTTTTACTGTAGCCTGTATCTCCTTTCGCTGTAGCTATACAATTTTCAGCTGATCTGATTTGCTCGTTTAGCCCCTCCTTCTCACCCAATTTTTACTTACTGTCAACAGGATACTTTAGCTATCTGTACTTACGTTTGCCTGCTTCAAGTGCTACATTTTACATTTCCTCATTTAATCAATTCCGTATCTCCTGTAAATCCAAGAATTTCTTCTACGTCTTGTCTATCTACTTATGTGGTACTATTCCACATTCACCTTTTCGTCTCATTCTTCTGCTTGTGTATTACTCCTCCACCCCATCCCCCACCGCTTCCTCCTCGGTAAAATCTAGCGTTTCCTTTGCACCCAATGAAACTCTCAAGCATTTCAGGTTCCTTCTGTTTATTCAGGATCTACTTCGTAACCTTTCTACCTTTCTGGATTTTATTCAGTTTTTATTTATTGTTAATAACCTATAATTTATTTTCAAGGTCTATGCAGGGTGTCCGATTCAAATATTCGGCTAAACATATCTCTGGGACCAACACAGAAGGTGGTATATGGGAAAAGTACTAGAAGACAACGAACGTTTCCAGAATGATCTCATAGTGGAGTACATTTCGAGACAAATGATTTTGTACTTGCAACGCTTTGCTTACCTAATTAGAAATAATGTCTACACTTACATCAAACTTCACTAATCACTGCCATATCTAACTTCAACTTCTCCAATTCTTCTTTTTCCCCCAGATTTTTATAACTGATCTACCCGGTTTAGGCGTAAAACATGCCATCCTCCAATTCACAAAATGCTTGTTTTGTTTTTCGATTTGGCGACATTCTCCTGCGTGGTCACCGACACCGACTTGAGATCTAAAGGGAGGATTATTTTACATACGTAATTTATCTCGAAGAGGACACCAGCATCATATATTCGTAGGTTAGAACTTTATGTCCCGTAGTAGAGTAACGAACATTCTCTTCGGAATCGTCCACACTGTAGCTACTGACAAGGCTTATGTCCCTTCATGATTCACACATTTGGCGCAGACTACATATTTGTTAAATGACAGCGTTCGTCAACTTGCAAGTCATCTCTTCTGGAGCACTGTAAGTAAACTTTTTAATTCTTCGTTTGTGTGGCCATAATATCCGTAGTTGCTTTCATAATTATGAAGAGCAGTGATTATCCGTCTTTACAACTACAATAAAAATGCATTTTTTTTTCTCACCAGACGCATTTCGTTGTAATGACTGTAAAACATCTTCAGTGGTCTGTAATAATAGAAATCTACAGTTTGTTTTGTTTTTGGATCGAAAACAGTTCGTAAATGGACCATGAAAAGTAGGCCTAATGTTTGTTACTTACGGAAATTTTGTCGTCTTTTCGCTTCACATCATGGAAAGCCGGTCTGTTTCATGCAATACCGCCGATTCTTCATGCTGTGTCGTTTTTTCCACTACTTCCACTGACACTTTTGCACTGCCCACAATTGTTTTCCACAGATCCAACTATGGGCAGTGCAAATGTGACAGTGGAAGTAGTGGAAAAAACGACACAGGATGAAGAACCGGCGGTAATGCATGAAACAGCAGTGTGTCTACCAATTACCACAAGTGCAATGCCCGTCGCCAGAGACTTTTGATTATCTTTCAGCGTCAGCCTCAACATTTCACCATAGCTAAGCCCACCCACTCATCATTGATTGCCAGCGGTATCTCAGTACCAACTCTCTTTTTCTACCTTGCTCGGGGGCACGACCGTACACTGTTCTAGCTCACTTTCTACACCTTGTCCTTCCACATATATGGCCTTTACATTTAACTAACAATAGCAACCTTCCTAAGGTAGTTTCTTACAGCATTACCGACAGGCAAATGTATTTAAAAATTTCACATTACCAGTCATCTGATTTAAATAGGCATTTGAAGTTCATTTATAAATTTTTCATCTATACTGAAATACTCAAAAAAAAAAAAAAAAAAAAAAAAAAAAAAAAAAAAAAATACACCGCGAAGATCACGTGCCACAGACAAGAAATTTAACCAACAAGAAGAAGGAGCTGTGATATGCAAATGATTAGCTTTTCAGAGCATTCACACAAGGTTGGCGCTGGTGGAACGAGCTGACATGAGGGAAGTTTCCAACCGATTTCTCATACGCAAATAGCAGTTGACCGGTGTTGCCTGGTGAAACGTTGTTGTGATGCTTCATGTAAGGAGGAGAAATGCGTACCACCACATTCCAGACTTTGATAAAGGTCGGATTCTAGCCTATCGCGATTACGGTTTATCTTATCGCGACATTGCTGCTTGCGTTGGTCGTGATACAATGAATGTTAGTAGATTATGGAATCGGTGGATTCAGAAGGGCAATACGGAACGCCGTAATGGATCCCAACGGCCTCGTATCATTTCCAGGCGAGATGAAAGGCATCTTATCCACATGTATGTGACGGATCTTGCAGCCACGTCTCGATCCCTGAGTCAACAGGTGGGGACGTTTGCAATACAACAACCATCTGCACGAACAGTTCCATGACGTATGCAGCAGCATGGACTATAAGCTCGGAAACCATGGCTACTGTTACCCTTGACGCTGCATCACAGGGGCGCCTGCGATGGTGTACGCAACGACGAACCTGCGTACACTAATGGTAAAACGTCTTGTTTTCGGATGAATCCAGGTTCTGTTTACAGCATCATGATAGTCGCGTCCGTGTTTAGCGACATCGCCGTGAATGCGCATTAGAAGCGTTTATTCGTCATCGCCATACTGGCGTATCACCGAGCGTGGTAATGTGGGGTGCCATTGGTTACAGGTCTCGGTCATCTTTTGTTCGCATCGACGGCACTTTGAACAGTGGCCGTTACATTTCAGATGTGTTACGACCCGAGGCTCTACCCTCCATTCGATCCCTGCGAAACCCTACATTTCAGCAGGATAATGCAGACCGCATATTTCAGGTACTGTACGGGCCTCTCTGTATACGGAAAATATTCGACTACTTCCCTGGCCAGTACAATCTCCAGATCTCTCACCAATTGAAAACGTCTGGTCAGTGGTGGCCAAGCAACTGGCTCGTCACAATACGCCAGTCATTACTCTTGATGAACTGTGGTATCGTGTTGAAGCTGCATGGGCATCCGTACCTATACACGCCATCCAAGCTCTGTTTGACTCAATGCCGAGGCCCATCAACGCCGTTATTACGGCCAGAGGTGGTTGTTCTGGGTACTGATTTCTCACGATCTATGCACCCAAATTGCGTGAAAATGTAATCACGTCTTAGTTCTAGTATAATATATTTGTCCAATGAATGCCCGTTTATCTTCTGCATTTCATCTTGGTGTAATAATTTTAATGGCAATAGTGTACTTACAGATAACTTCATATCCAGGTTTTTGATGAAAGAAATTCATATGAAATTAAAGTTTTATATTTTTATTTTATGACATGATAGTAATATTGGTAGAATATAATTGTTGATGATGTCACACGTAGAGTCGGCGGAGAATGGAATTTATAGAAAACACTGGGAAGAAGGGGCAGTATCGTCGTACCTGCTACAAGACATCGAAGAGTAAATTCCATGGATCAGAGGGGAAGCGCAGAAGGTGAGAACTGTACGGAATAACAATGGGTGCAATACGTCCAGTAAATAACTGAGAGCGGAAAGTGCAAGTGCTATTCCGACATGAGGAGACCGCCGCACTGGAGGGATTCTTAGCGGGTTGCGTCGATCTACTTAAAAGACTGAATTCCTGGTTGCCGTTACCTGAGATAAATCATGTGTGCGAGCTATTACTTTTAACATTCTTTCAAAATATGTGTATTTTCAACATATATTACGTATGCAATCATCTAAATCAATATCAACTTCCAATTATTATTATTATTATTATTTTTTTTTTTTTAATTTTTTTTTTTTTTTTTTTTTTTTTTTTTTTTTTTTTTTTTTTTTTTTTTTTTTGTACAATGAGTCTTCTTCAGATAAATAAAATGTTTCAACAATTTGACACTTTGTTAACAGGATTTTTAACATCCACACAGATTGTACCAACAAATAATTGTTTACCGTTCCTACACATATAGAACTAAAGTGAACGAAGAAAAAGTCACTGAAATTTTGCTGTCTAATGGTAGCAATATTCACCATAACAAAAAGTCTCATAACAATGTAACAGCTTCTAATTACATTGAGAAAGTGTTACTGCTGTAAGCAATACATCATACACACATATGGTAGTGCTGTAAAGGTCATGATTCCGAGGTATTTTTATCCTTAATATATGTTAGCAACTATTTCCTGAGACTCAAATTGTAAATAGTTCAATAATTCAGAGAAACCAGCATGAGAAACTAACCCTACATCGTTATCTGTGTCGCAAGCAACGGCAGTTCATGCTGCACTGTAGCAAGGATGTAATTCTTAGAATTATTCGTAAAACTGCAACTTTATATGGTTGTTATTATTTTATTAATGTTATAATAAGGGAACATATAACATGGTACTGGATCGCTCTGTTTTCCACGAAAACGTATAAGATAGAAAACTGAGATGCGATATACAATCTGAGATTTGATTGGGAGATGTCTTTTCTCTGGAACTGAAAACGAAAAGTGTGATGACTACGGTATCGGCGATCTGCGCCGCCCGCGATTTACCAGATCCTACGGACAGGGGAAGCGAGGGAGGAAAAAATTTCGCGAAATAATTTATTTTTCCGGGACGTAAGAAAGCAGAATTAATTACAGAGAGGGGCCCCTCCGAATTCTGTGTCGTCGTGGGGGCCAGAACGGACGCGGCGGGATAAGGAATCTCGCAATTTCCCTCCCACCGTTCCGGACGTCGATAAATCAGCCTAATATCTGGCGTCTGGCCTTAATCTGGGTGCTGAGTGTACGGCGGAGGTGGCGTCCGCGGCCCGAATGACCGATAGCGTCTGCCTGGATTTACGGTCATCCGGAATGAGCGGGAGATTTAACGTGCGCCTGAGGAAGAGCGCGAGGTCGAAACGCAGGAGGCAACGGCGTGGTATCTGAGGAGGAAGCGGCGGCGGCGGCGGCGGGCGCAAACAGAGGCGTCCGTCAGCGGCGAGAGATAAGGGGAGGGGGAGGGGGAGCAAACATACTGTGGGGTGGGGGGCTGCTAAATCTTGTGGGTCACGGAAAAACTGCTGCGGCCGAGAACAATGAATTCCCGCCGCGGCACGTCGCGGCCATCTCTCGAGGCGATTTTTCCCCTCCAAGGAAAACGGAATAATGTTACGAGCGAGCATAAGCCCCGTGGCGTTTCCCCGCACCGACAACAACAACATCGGCGATAGCCAGACGCACACACGCCGCCGGGTGGCTAATCCCGGATTCAATTCCCGGTGTGTCGCGCGGCGGCGGGGGACGTCGTTACGAGCTGCTGCCTCCCTCCATCCCCCCTTTTCCTCCCCCTCTTCTGCCCCCCCCCCCCCTCGTCCGGGAGACGAGATGGCGCCTGCGGTCGCCGGCAGGCCGTCTGGCGCACTTTTACGGCGATTGCCCCAGTTGTGTCTGCTTCCGCTGTGGGGCGCCGCGGGACAAAGTCTTTGCATAACATCACGGGTCTAGCGCTCTGCTGTCCCCGTGTCGCTCCTTAACCCTTTCACTGCTGTGCGCGGCGGAAGTAGTCGTCTTCCACCTTTGCCCCTTGTGATGTGGACGTGTTTAAGCGAATTAATTAAAATTTCGCATATTTCTGTGACAACTGGTTCCTTGCTTTTGGAATGAGTACTGAATCAGGCCATGTTTCTCAAGTTCCGTTGTTGTTTACAGTATTAGAATTATTTCATGTGGGACGTATATGTCTGGGAGTAAATTTACTGAAATATATATGTTGTTGTGGTCTTCAGTCCAGAGACTGGTTTGAAGCAGCTCTCCAACCTAATCTATCCTCAGCAAGCCTCTTCATCTCCTCATAAGAACGGCAACCTACATCCATTTGAATTGGCTTACTATATTCATCTCTTGGTCTCCCTCTACAATTTTTACCCCACACACTTCCCTCCAACGCTAATTTCACAATTCTTTTATGTCTAAGAACGTGTCCTACTAATCGATCTCTTCTTTTAGTCAAGGTATGCCAGAATTTCTTTTTCTCCCCAATTCTGTTCAGTATTTCCTCATTAGTTACGCGATCCACCTACCTAATCTTCAGAATTCTTCTGCAACACCACATTTCAAAAGCCTCTATCCTGTTACTGTCCGCACTGTTTATCGTCCATGTTTCAATTACATACAAATCAACACTCCACACAAATTCCTTCAGAAAGAACTTCCTTATGCTTAAATTAGTGTTCGATGTTAACAAATTTCTCTTTTTCGAAAACGCTTTTCTTTCCATTGCCATTCTGCATTTTGTATCCTCTGTACTGCGACCATCATTTGTTATTTTACTGCCCAAGTAACAAATTTAATCTACCTCCTTTATTGTTTCGTTACCTAAACTAATGCCTAATCAGCATCACCTGATTTTCTTAGGCTGCTCTCCATTACCCTTGTTTTGCTATTGTTAATGTTCATCTTATATGCTCCTTTCAACACACTGTCCATGTCGTTCAATTGCTCCTCCAGGTCCTTTGCTGTCTCTGACAGAATTTCAATGTCATCGGCAAAACACAGTGTTTTTATTTCTTCACCCTGAACTTAAATTCCTTCTCAAAATTTGTCCTTGCTTTCCTTTATAGCTTGCTCAATGTACAAATTGAACAACAGTTGAGAAAGGCTACAACCCTGTCTTACACCCTCCCCAACCTCTATATATACATTATTTGATTAGGATGTATACAACTAAGAATGTTGAAATGTTTGTAAATCTATGGGAGTCAACTGCTTGGTTGTTAGTCCCTAGCTTACAAAGTAAACTAGGTTAAACTAACCTAAGGACAACCCATATACCCAAGCCCTAGGAAGGGCTCGAAACTCCGACGGCGACCGGCCGCGCGCACTGCAGCATGGCGTCTCAGTGCGCACTGCTATTCCGCCGCGACAATAAGAGTGTTAGTACCATTATTATATGAAACATACTGATTCATTCAGTACTCTACATTTTTCAACACTTTTCTGAATATAGTATGGTAATTTTCAGTAGCAACAATCGAAATTTGCAGTAGCAACATTTGAAATTTGTCAATGTCGCTAGTTTTCATGATCTTTATTGTCTGAATTATCTGCTTGTGCTCGTCGTTGGAAAATTTTTTGCAACTTCGTATAAGCGCACATCATCAGGAACGACAGAAAGTACTGGTTTGATTTTTGTGATGAATACCTTTGCCTTCTCTTAATAGATCCCGCTGTCATTTGAAACTACTCCAGTCACATTTCAGTCATCAGGTGCTATAAGTTGTTCCGCTGCATCCTCAACACATTCGTCTTCAGACTACACTTCATCATCAGTCAGCAAAAACAAGTAGTCCAAAATTTCCTCCTTTTTTTCCATACTCGACATTTCTAGAAACAGGAAATGACAAGATATTACTGAAAGTTACATAATTTCTTCTCATTGTGTGTTCTGGCAAGTGTCATATTCAGTTTACCCTCTTCGTGTACAACGAAACAGTTGAATCCAGTATCGTGGCTTCCAGTATTTAACAGTAACATGAATCCACCCACAATTCGGCGTTTTTACAGTTTCGTATCAAAGTAACAGATATAAAATAACAATAAAGAATAGAATAAAAGGCATACATAAAATATTTTGGAACAAATATGGACAAAAGGCACAGAAGAAGTAGTGTACGCACTCTAGCCATAAGAAACCCACAAATATAGAATTGATTTACAAATACATATGTGCACAAATATTCACATAAGTTAAATAAAACGATTAATACTTTTACGTAAGTTATCTATTCGATAGAAGGAAGAGAAAAGCTTATATCTGCCGAAATACGAGTCACACTGGGCACAGCTAAAACTAATAAGAGATAACACGCGCACTAGACGCCAAACAACAAGCCAATCGGTTCCAGACTTTTCATGCCGTCAACACTAGACGGCAGCATCACACAGATGTGGCCTTTTTAACCCTGTGAACTCAGCGGTACAAACTCGTATTTGGGACACATAAATCCCACTGGTCACGAAAGGGTTAGTCCATGCGTGACAAAACCAAGTAAGTTACAATACGGAGATGGCTCAATGCCACGAAATGAAGCCACCGTAGCCATATCGCGGAGGAAATAACATTTGTGGTGAAGAGCGTATATTCGTTTCATTCTGAAAGTGGTATTTTATCTAAAAACTGAAATATGTTTATCTAGATTAACGATGATTGCGCAAGCAGTACAAGAAATTCATCTGTTAATGTTCATTGAAATTTATTTATCTTAATACTTGCTATTTGGTTTAGTGTTTTCACCCTTACTGACTTCTAATTTTCATATTCACGAGATACAGCTTCCATTGAAATTTCAAATACCTAACGGTATAGAATTTTGCTATGAATATTTAATGAAGTGGAACCTGTAGAAAAAATTTTAGTATGCTACATAAAAATCGTCTTCTCAGTACTGAACTTAGGAAAATAAGACAGCTTAGTTATGTCATTACTGGAGAAATCTTGTTCTGCATTTCCTGTGCAGTACTCCAGTTGACAATTTCAGTTCTTGTACAGCATTTGAGTACTACCTCGATATGTAAGTCATACTTGTCGAATAAGATGTTTCGATAATAAATCAGAGTTTAGCTCTTTGGAAGGTCCGTATTGGTCCAAAAAGTATAAAATGTTCAAATGTTTGTTAAGCTTATGGGACTTAACTACGGGGTTATCAGTCCCTAAACTTACAAACTACTTACGAACTACCTTATACTAAGGACGGCACAAATATCCTTGCCCGAGGGGGGATTCGAACCCCCGACAGTAGTGGCCGTGCAGACCAAAATAGTATACTGTAACAAATATGTACTCATAAATGTGTCATTTCAATGTATGAAAGCCAACAAGGCCAAGAACGATACAGTGTTTTAATTTAAAAGCATATTTCCTTTGAGCCGCAAGATGGCGGGCTAGCTTCAATCGACAGCTAAGCTTTGTATAGTAACCTCAACTCTCCTTATTGTTACTTCCTTGGACTAAACAATACGAAGACCATGCGGTATACATATTGTTTCACAAGGTCAACGCTGCAACCGACCGGCTAAATAGCTGCTGAGGAAGAGGTATTTCAAATAGTGTCTGTCAGCCTAGTCAGTCGCACCCGACGTGAAGAATGACCTTGCTCTGCTATGACGCCAGCGTCGCTTAGAATTTGCAGGCCGATATCCTATCATTTTCTCAAATCGATTCGTCGATGAGATGGGCAAATCAATAGGCCTGTATCATTGACGTCAGGCATTATCAGAATGTTTATGTAGGAAGACGTTTCAGATTGTAAATTTCTGAATAAACACAAAAGAGGCAAGTACGTTCCTGCATAAACGACACTACCAAAAAGGGGGGAATCTGCTGGGTCAGACGTCATTCCGCTTTTCTCACCAAATATTTTGGCACCTGAAAATTTTCGCGCTTTTTCGTGCTGAAGGAGAGAATACGAGAACTTCTAATCGTTGTAGGACACCGGCAATGACTGTAACAGTAAAAGCAGAGGAAAGAGATAATGAAGACAATACGTAAGCTTTTGGGATCTGGAAGCTCCACATTGGCGAACGTCAAGAACAAAAATTTTGGCCGTTTTCCCCAATCCTACGTCTTAAGTGTCTCGGTCAAGAAGCCCAGAAAAGGTAGGTGTAAAGAGAAGATAATCATGAATAAAGAAACAGAGAGCAGATTGTGAGAAACAGACAGGTAATATTGCCCCGAGTCTTTCAAGGGAAAGCGTGGTTCAGTACTTAGCATCGCAGTTTATTGTGGTCCCAAGTTCGAATTCTGAACAGGGGAGGAAAAAATTATTTCATTCTATTTATTGTTTCTGGAATTTTCTAAATGTTTCTTATGTTTGATGTACTCGCAAGTTCCAGGATATTCTTTGTATGTATAAATAGTGGAGCACTCCAAGCACGAAGCAGTCAGTACTGAGGTACGCTTGTGTTAGCAACAAACGTGTTCTAAGTGTAAATCGTGGTGCTCTATCAACGACCAGCCTTCTAATTCAGGATCATATGCAGTTTTAAACTAGAAACTTTCTGCTGAGGCGCAGGGTATCCTCCAATAGATCTTCATCATCGTGGCTATGATCAGGCAGCGTAAGAGCCTACATATACAAGAATCGGAAAACAAAGGGTATACTGAAAAGTCCGTGTGATTAAAAGACCCATGGGTACGAAAACAGCAATTAGCCAGCAGAACATCAGACACCCATCGGTGTTCTCTGGACAGGATCCAAAAAATGGCTGAATGGATTCGACCGAATCGCCAAGTAAAATAGGTGGAACCACATTATGTGCATGGAAAACGTATATTTCTACCTGGGTGGGACGGCCCAGCAGTGGTTTGAAAATAACAACCAGCTTGACAGCTGGGAAAAATTTCAGACAGAACTGAAGAAGACGTTTGGAGACCAGCAGCAACAAGTCCGTTTATCGGAAGATCAATTGAGGAACAACAGCCAACGACAAGATGAGTCAACACAGTCATATATACAGAGTGTTTTTGCCCTATGTCACATTGTTAACCCGGCAGCTCCCGTGCTCATCCCCGCTTGCGTCCTGAGGTTTGACATCCTCCTGAACTGCTCCCCCGCATCCTGATGCGGCACTCGCAGCGTAAGTAAACAAGCAGATGTGAAGTCTGGATCTCTGGGAACCACCAGAGTAGTTCAGGGCCCGATACGGTGTCAAAGTTGGAGGCATCAGAACTGCAGGTAGGTCCACTAATACAGTAGTTTTAAACGTGTTCGAATATGTGATCTCCCTTCCAAGTAAAAGTACAATATTGTAGCCACCCGACCTCCCTCTTTCTCACGATCAGTAACAAAATTTTGTTGTGCCAAAGGAAATTAATTTTCTTTCCTTTACTTACGCTTGTTGGGCGCAGTTTATTGTGTATATTTATTGGAATGGGACCCATTACCCTATTTTTCGCTGATTTCCGGCATAATAATACATTTTGCTTAACGAGTCTTTCTCATTTAAGGAAAGACTCAGAAGCGAACTTTACTCATAAAGAAACGTTTGAACATTGATCATCTTTTAGAAATTTTCAGAATATTTTAATATGATATTTTACCTATCTATTGGTTCGTGAAAACAGTTTTCAGACTTCGCGCTTCTGTATCATTAACACACTGCATTACAAAACAGTCTATCATCTTTTTAATATCACACAAGGAAATCCATAATTTCGATATTAAATAAATTTATCTCCAACGTATGTTTTTGTATTACTGAACCCAAAGTTATTTTATGGAGCAAGTATCTCCTTCTGTGGCAGCGACCACACCGAGGAAATCTTTTAACCCCCCCCGGAGTCGCAGCTCACAGGTTGAAAAACACTGTACTAATCCATCGATGGCTCCTTTGTGCAGAAGGTGATGCAAATGGCTTCATCTGCCGTGAATCTGAGGGTGATCAAAGGATCACAGCTCTGTGACTACAGAGCCTGTATGACAAGAGCGCACGTGCTTGCAATGGTCTCAGAATACATTAGTATGGAACGGTGATCGTCCTACTTTACTATCCGTGACGTCCGTGGAAGCACCTGAGACTGACAGGAGCGCTATCGATGTGGTTAGATGTGAGAGGCGGTACGAAGCCGCACTCCGCGGCGGGTGCAGCGTGTGGAGCAACCTGCAGTGGTGGTGGGTGCACAGTAGCTCTACTGGAAACCGACCGACTCATTGTTGAGGTGGACAGGTCAGAAACGCTAGCAGCGCCTCGCCGAGCGTGTGTGCAGCATGGAGCTTCTATATCTGCTGCTTGAATGTTCCAACCAATCGGTCAGATACGCCATTCGCTTGAGGGTGAAACGGTACAAACCTGATGAGCTGGATGCCTGGGGCACCATATACCTGTTGTATCGCGGCTCAGACAAGCTGTGTTCTATTGTCAGTTTGGTAGTACTCCTCACCGAAAGTCGTTGCTAAGGCCAGAAACGTGGATCGTTCTGTGGTGTTATGAATTAGCACTAAAAAAGTATATTTACAGAAGGCATGTCTGACAATAAACCATTAGAAACGGGGCCGCATAACGAAGATGAGCAGGTACCACAAGGTTCAAGAAAACTAAACAGTGTCAATACAATAGTAAACTTTAAACAAGACTTTAAACATTTCCGTTAAATTTAAAACTAATGTATATTAACACTACTAGTTACAAAAGAGACTATTAGTAGAAAATTAAATTTATTTTGTAGCAATTCTGTTTTAGATCTTTCATTTTATTTTCAATTTCTTCAGGCTAATATTGTTGCTCAAATCTAGAACCATAGCATCACTTACTTTAAGTCAATACCTTCATTTGTTTTCAAGTAGGAAACACTTATTCACCCAAATAATCTAAAAAATGTTCAAATGTTTGTTAAGCTTATGGGACTTAATTACGAGGTTATGAGTCCCTAAACTTACAAACTACTTATCAACTAGCTTATCCTAAGGACGGCACAAATATCCATGCCCGAGGGGGGGATTCGCACCCCCGACCGTAGTGGCCGTGCAGACCGTGACTGAAGCGCCTCAGTCCCCTCGGCCACCGCGGCCGGCCCCAAATAATCTGTGAAGGAAACTGTTAGTTAGCGGAAGGTGATTTAACGCTTTTGATTTTGTCTTATTCGTAACAAAACAGCCCAGGAGGATTAAGTCTAATATGTTCTTACAGTTTATGACTTAAGAATTCAATAAACGGTTATAAAACGAAGAGAGACATGAATATATTTAAAATGGTGGCCATTGTTTCTACTTCTGTCATTACCAATGAAGTTATCAAGTTACCGTGGACAAACACTATGACGGAATGACACGTAAGAAGGAATTGATGAATTAAAGTGTTACAAGTTTCAAATTTTACATATATCGCGGAGAATATTTTATTTCCGTAGAACACAGGTTGTAAACCACTGCATTGTACATTCATTGTACTGACCATGTCCGTAGATTCTTTTACTATTTCATTGAGGACAGCAAACTATCTTTCATTTCTGCCATTGCTCCTGACCTATGCATGGCTGCCTGTAGGACATTTGTGACGTATTTGGGGAATTTTCCGTTATTATTACTCTCTCGACAATACAGAACTAGCCGAAAGTGAGAGTTTTATTAAAGTTTAGTTGTTGGAACTAGGAAAAGTATCTCACAAAACCAGTGGCGAATATAGCACATATTTTCTAGATGGGAAGGGGGCGGGGGGGGGGGGAGCGCGACGGGGCGATTTGGCAAGGAATATTGTCAAATAAGAGATTTAAGTAGACACCCCACAGTGGAAAACCCAGAATTTCGGTTTGGTGGTGGTGGTGGGGGGGGGGGGGTTGAGCTCATGGTAATTGTTTGGTACCGTACCCCAAATAGACCGGAAAATGAATTCAGAATTCTACCGGAAAAGGTTACAGCCAAATTACATCTACATCTACATAGATACTCTGCAAATCACATTTAAGTGCCTGGCAGAAGGTTCATTAACCACTTTCATAACTTTTCTCTCTCTTTTTTTTTTTTTTTTTTTTTTTTTTTTTTTTTTTTTTTTTTTTTTTTTATAGTCTATGGGACTTAACTACGGGGTCATCAGTCCCTAATCTTACAAACTACTTATGAACTACTTACGAACTAGGACGGCACAAATATCCATGCCCGAGGGGGGATTCGAACCCCCGACCGTAGTGGCCGTGCAGACCATGACTGAAGCGCCTTAGTCCCCTCGGCCACCGCGGCCGGCAACTTTTCTCTACCGTTCCATACTCTAACAGCGCGCGGGAAGAAAGAAGACCTAAATCGTACCGTTTTCGATCTGATTTCTCTTATTTTATTGGGAAGGTCATGTCTCCCTAATTTGGTGGGTGCTAGCAAAATATTTTCACAAGTAAAAGTCGGTGATTGAAACTTCGCAAACAGATCACGCCGCGGTACTAAAACGATTACTGAGGCACAGAAAACTGTTATAACAAGATCCCAGTTTGGCATCAGGTTTTACAACATGAATGGTTTAACAAGTGTCTAAAATCTTTGTTTCCGGATTGTACAAAGAAACGAAAAGTAATAGAACTGTAGGATGCGATTTGTATGAACAAAGTGTAAGAATTGTGCATACTGTGTGCGTCTGCATTTTAGTTCTGAAGTTCCTTACTCACCGCGGAAAAGTTTCGCCCACAACAACTGCAGGCGAGGCTACAGGCGCCAGGCGCTCATCAGGGCGTCTTACGTAACGCTTTGTCTTCAGACTTAATTAAAACTCCGCCCCTGCCCCGACCGGCTGGCATGCACACAGAACTGCAAAAAGGGTTGTCGCACTGCCAGGGGCATAGCTTGCGACAGCTGCTCAGTTAATTAGAACGAGACGGATCTGCGGACATTTTCTTTAATGCCGGCTAAAGATTGGACAAAACTTGACACTAACCACCAGAAAATGAATCCTCTTACTACAGTGTACAGAAGTCTATAGCAAGGAACGTGATTCAACCAAGCACCATCCAAACTATACAGCTTCGTATTACCTTCACCGCACACGAACCTCATAAATCCATTTACATATATGTGTTGCCTGCTCTTTGGGACATGTCAAAAAGAACAAATAGCGGTTTCTAACATACAACTATTATTAATCAAGATGAAAATGAATGTACACTGGTTGCCAGAGAGTACTGCTACACCTTAGTTCCGTAGATATACATGGTGTCCAGCAAAGGAGTGCCTAATTTCCAAATTTGATATCGAAAAATGTCGATTGAAGAGTGCGTGAACTCAATTTCCGCTGAGACACTACAAGAAGTGTTGACAAATTACTGTTCTTTTGCACTATCTAATTACTGCAGGAACTTAGAAAATACTTTGATGTGATTACGAAAACGCCGTACTACGGACGACTTTCAACAGAAATGCTGTAGGTGCTTTTGAATGGAATTTACCGTATACGATTTTCAGTGACCATTATGCTCGCTGATAATGTAAAGGTGCGCTGCATACAGTGCCGTTATCAGATTTGCGTTTTTTTAATTATACATATTAAAAAATCGAAAATCTGATAACAGAATTTTCTATATATATATTTATATATAATCTGATAACAGATGACGCCGCACGCAGCGCAACGTGAACAGTATCAGCGAGGACAATGATCACTGAAAATCATATACAGTATTTTCTATGCATCTAATCTACAGCATTTATGCTGAAAGTCCTGTTTTTTTTTTTTTTTTTTTTTTTTTTTTTTTTTCCTGTATGGTTGTCTTTGAAAGATGAAATATAAAAAAATAGGCAGACCTATTAGTCGGAGATGAAACAAATAAATAAACAGACAACGATATGGAAGTGAACTGACGAGTTGTGCAGTTGTTATGGCAGTTACGTATCCAGGATTGGCTACAGTGCTTGGACTGTCAAATAGCAAATAATTGTAATCGGACTATGGTGATGAAAAAAAGGGTCAAAAATGCCTCTGAAGCATACCCTGCAATCCAAACAGTAAAATACAGCCTTTTTGTTTCACGCAAATGGGGATTTTGTGAACCGGGATATCCTCAGCATTGCTTAAGAACGCTTCCATTCGGATGAAAATATTCTTCATCTATGAAACAGACACAGGCAACATCCAGTTCTTATCAACCATTGTGAGATTCTGGTTCACAAAGTCAGCCCTCTGCAGTGGATTTTGAATGCGAACAGGTGTAGGCTGTCACAGTATTTTCTACTTGATGGAACGATTCAAACCTGTCTATGCTTCAGTTATTCGCACGAAATTCTCTGGATTTTTCTGATTAGTTCCAAAAAAAGTGGCGACATTTTCAGCAATAACTACACTTTGCCTGGGGATAATATTTACTGCCAGATCATCGGCGACGCTGCCTGTCTGCTGATGTTTGGAACTGAGCTTGCAATTTGTTTTCACATCGGTTCTTTATTACATGCTGTATCGTGTATGGAAACTGTGACTTGTCACTGTAAAACTATGTAGTACATTGTAACATTGCAGTAATAGGAAAACTCATTGATCGGTGGAATTCATGATTTCAACCTGCTCCTTCAGCACGCTTGTAACACTAATACCGAGAGTGGCAAAATTTCTTTTAGATTTTATTTTGTGTGTATATTTTCGCATATCCGTAAATAATGTAGTAATTGTTTTTCTCTGCTTAAAGTATCGACTGTGTACACTATGTCTTCGCTTATGTGTGTTGAATGTTTCTGTGTTGTTTTGTGAAGAAATATTTATGTACGTTGTAACATCTCAGACAGGGACGCTACTGTTCAGCGACTTTACCAATAGGAGCATTCGAGCACGCCTGCCAACGACCAGTGGGCAGTGGGCCATGGGGATGAGACGGAGCCAGCGGGAGGCACCTCAATTTTCACCTCCGCCTCTGACCGCCGCGCCGCACCTTCTCCCGGTCCAGAGGGCAAGCGGGCGCGTTGCCGTGGTTTTCTCGTAACAATGTACACGGCAAAGCCAGCCTGACTTTTGGAGCATGCAGATAAATGGCAACAGCAGATGCAGTGAAGAGAGGAACTTACAACAGAATGGCCACAATGGCATGTTTGCAGAGAAAGGCCTACTCTGCAAATACCAGAGGATACTAAAATTGTGAGGGATTCGCTGATGAACCGTATACCCCTGTGGACCGAAAGAAAACAACCAAACCCCTGCAGTGGATATGTTCGTGAGAGGGAGAGAGCCTGGCTTGCAGTATAGATAAAGAGAATCCACTGAAACAATGTTTCTAGCCGCGGAGAAAGGCCGTGGTAAAGGGCATGCCAGAGAGGCCTAACACAAACAGCTGCCACAAAGAACAGTTCTTTCGAGCCAAAAATGAATGCAGAACATAAAGACAGAACGCTTCTAACATGGGACTGACGCCACTTCGCAAGTCTGATCTGTGCCTACAGAAAATGTTCCGCTGGGGACTGAGGTGTGCACGTGACAACGGTAATAAGATATTGGATGATATTGTAAAACCAGCCCACCAATCACAGAGTCAATGAGACGCAAAATTGAGGAGAAGCTGGAGCTGGAGAAGGGAGAGACTTGGTGAGAAATCACCGAAGAAGATACTTGATCCGACGCCAGAGAAGTGTGAAGAAATGCTGGAAGCTGCCACCTTTGTAACGGAGGGAAATTGGCGCCTTCGCTCAGGGGTCGCACCGCGCCTCATATCTGGAGAGCTGGGAAGCACGCGGCAGAGCAGGGAAGGCGTGTGTGATGCTGTCGCAACCTCACTCGTGCAAACACACCGTACCGAGCAGATCCACGGCCTTACGCACACGTCAGGTCAATGTTGGCGAGATAGGAAATTCCCCTTCTCTATTCATATCTGACTCATGTCCATGCCCAGTCAAATCGGCCCTGAGAAATTACTGTTCTGCAGCTCTTGTTGAGAGATGGCCGTCCATCTCTCTTATTTATTGTGTAATTTAAGGTAAAAAGGTGAAGCAGTAAACAATCCGAAAATTGATTTGAACACCACAGTGCTTTACTAGGCATGGTGTTTGGAGGTGGTGTGCCGTTGCCTTCCTCCGACCTTCGAACTGACTTACCCGGCCAGTTATAGGAGGACCTACAGTTTAACGTGGGTTCAGAACCACGGTGCTAATCGGTATTTTTCACGTGAGCAAAACTGCCAGAAGGGAAAGAAGTGGAATATGATGGATAAAGATTCTAGGACATGGCGGGGATCGAACCAGTGACATTTGGATTCGTAGTCTGTCAGTCTACCACTGTACAACCGAGGCGCCATGCCATGCCATAAGTTCGTTACGCGTAATTTGCTGTTGCTGCTGAGGGAGTATTCCAGCAGGAAAGTTTTGTGTGTGAAGGGGGAGTTGTTTGGTTGTTTCGGTGAAGGAAGAAGGCTCAAGAGATGGAATTCCAGTGTGGGGCCGGCTACATCATTTCTTTACCTTATAGTTACCTGAGATTATTATTCAGGTTTAGGAGGCGATCTAAAAACTCGTAATTATTCTCCTGTGTGATTTCTTTATTTGCCCAGATCGCTTATTTACATAATTGCTTGATGACTAGTTTCAACTCATTAAAAAGCCATTTTCGAATCTTAATCATCCAGGCATAATAAAATGTTTAAAAGATGCAACACATATTTATCCATCCAATGTGCCTTGGTATCACGTTCTATTCTTGCGTAAAATTGGGAAACCGAACTGTACGCAAGAATAGAACGTGACACCAAGGCACATTGGATGGATAAATATGTGCATACCATTTATATCGTGCCACAGTGTTGTATCTTTTAAACATTGTATTATGTCTGGACAATTAAGATTCGAAAATGGCTCTTTAATGAGTTGAAACTAGTCATCAAGCAATTATGTAAAGAAGCGATCTGGGCAAATAAAGAAATCTCACAGGAGAGTCATTACCATTTCTTTACCTGCTGGCACGCTGACCCAGGGGTGCGACGGTTGCGTACATGCAGAGACACAGCAGAGGCCTTGGGCCGAGGACTTGTAAAAATGTCAGTCGAGCTTTACAAATAGTGGCAGGCTGTAGGAGAGTATTGTGTGAGCTCTTAAAGGACCGATCTCGCTAATTTTGAGAAAAGGTAACAACTCGACGGGACGTCCTGCCTGTGGTCTTGAGGATAAAAACAAGAGCAAAGAGGTGGACCATGGAGCAAGGTCATGATGCCTTTTGCTAACGGAAAAATTACTTCACAGGCCAAGCTGCGAGCGACTCCGGCAGACAGGGAAAGCGTGAAAATCTCGACAAGAATAGTTAAGGGGAGGGGTGGTCGACTCTAATTGGTTACTGGGAGAGGATCAGATTTTCGAAATCGGCCAGGTGAAAGTGAAATATCAGTGGCCAGTGCTAGGAAGCTTGAATCTGATTGGCTTTCGGGAAGGACGGCGTTTTCTCAGAGAGACTTGCATGGCAAACGGTCTTTCGTGGACTTCGCGTAGTGCTGTCTTGGAATGCAGATGGTCTTCGCTTAATGATCTCCGTGGGTACGGACTAGGAGATTTGCTTGTTTAACCAGTTGTTGGAGTTAGGTACCGCATCGTCAATATATCGAATATTTCACCGACGTTTCGGCCACTATAGCAAGCGGCCACCATCTGGGTGTTACGTTGTGTGTACTTGTCTTTGCTAACTGATTGGCCCAGACTTGGTAGAACTATTTGAGATCGTTACTGCAACGAACTTGTACATAAATTTACATTTTGTTACGAAGTTTATCTTTTCCCAATGTTGACGGTGTTAAAAAATTTCCAAATGTTTGTATAGCTTATGGGACTTAATTACGGGGTCATCAGTCCCTAAACTTACAAACTACTTATGAACTAGCTAACACTAAGGACGGCACAAATATCCATGCCTGAGGGGGGAATCGAACCCCCGACTGTAGTGGCCGTGCAGACCGTGACTGACGCGCCGCAGTCCCTTCGGCCACCGCGGCCGGCCTGACGGTGTTCTGATTAATATAAAGCAATGACATAGGTTTACTTTTCCATTTATATCGAATATATATGAATTCTGTTGTCTATTTTTTAATTGAGATATTTTAGCTATTGCTGTGGACAAATATGAGTGTTGAGTCGTTGTAATATACTCATATCATATAAAGTCTGTCTTTCTTAACGAATTCATTTATTGTTATCTACCACTTTTAATTCATAATTTTTGGAGGAGAAAGTCAAAATTAATAGGAATTGTTGTTGATTTGTCTGTGGGACTGGAGATGAGGGAATGTTTCAATACAGTGCCAATCATATCATTGAAAATTCATTAATAACTTTATTAATTTATTAACATTAATGATTAAGGTAATTATTAGTGTTGTGCCACAACTGTCCGTAATTCCTTTTTCTAAATACCCGTCAAACATTTCATTTAACGTCCCGTCCCTCTATTCCTGTGTCGTCTTCTAGAAAACATACAGTAATTAAACACACTTTACATCTGGCGGACCCTGCCAAGGATGTGTGAATCGTGGAGTTTTTTAGAAGTAGTCAGATAGCGTTATCCTCGTAAATAATTGGTTGTTATGTAATTTTTCAATCATTTAGTTTAATACACGTTGCACAAATAATTAGGCGTAGTGCTTAGTTTGTAAGATAATTAAACAATTTTCTTCCAGCGTTTCATGTACTTTTTTTGTCAGTGACTTCTGTGTCGCTATTCGTGAGTGTTCTGTAGTGACTTCTGCCTCACTTGTGTGTTGTGAACAGCGTTGTAAGAAACTGGACTGAATATTTTGGATGGAGAAATTTGTCTATGTGTGATATTTAATTATAGTGCAATTAGTACATCCGAAATACGGGAATCTGTGGTCTTTGTATATGTACACAATGTAACAAAATCACGTCAAATATGGAGAAAGTAGAGAGAATGGATATGAAAAATATTCGTGGAAACACGGAGACAGACGGAGGACTGTATGTAGTGCGGTGCCCACGCTGTAAACTGTTGGGACACAGAATTCCTTGTAATCAGTTCAGGACCACTATCTGTACGATATGTTTGAGATACGGTCATTGACTGTAGGAAATTTACGTGGCGAGCTAGGAGGCCAAAGAATTAATGTCAGTTGAGAACAATCAGCATGGCGAAATCTACGCAAGATAGGAGCGACGTCGCGGAAGTGACAGGATTGCGATCTTATCTAATACAGTTCGATATACTGAATAAAATGATTGGAATAACAGTACAAGTACTCGCTGTGCCACTTTTCGTTCACTTAATTTACAAATGGGAAATCCATGAGAAACATAGTAGGAATACTTATAAAATTGCTTGCATTGCAAACTGAACAAAAATACTGCATGACAGCCCTCGGAAAGAGTGCTGAACAAGTGGCCCGTATAATTATAAATCACGTAGTAGAGGTACTGATAGTTATTATAAACCAAGCTGGGGCGTACGGCGTGCGACTAGGTAAGAAGGTAAGACTGACACAAATGGTCGGGCGTTTAAGGAACGAGATCCACAAACGAGGAATTAACTATGAAAGGAAAATAGATCGAGGAAATTAGGGAAAGCCAAGCCGAAATCCACGAGATCAAAAACCAACTAACATGGATCACACAAGTACAAGATAAGCTGGTCCTTGATGTGCAAAAAGCACAACAGAAAATTCAACGGATCAGTGCAGATTCGTCACAAGTCACTCGTTTCGAAACAAATGATTCTCAGAAAGTGGACTCAAAACCGCAACCCGTGGCCGATATCGTAGAAAGCGGGACACGCAGAGCGTGATACTGCAACGAGAAAGTTTACATACAATAGTGGTCTGCAGAGAGCACAGGATATGGAGGTAGTGGCGGAAGTGAACTGTTACCGGCTCCGTAGGACTGAAACGTGTTTTAGGAGTCGAATGAGACAACTAGAAATATAGAACGGCAAAGAAGGGCATACGTAGAATTATCTATTTCCTGATTGAGTTGCGACCATGCGTTCGACTGGAATAATTTTCTCACTGTGTCTGACCTCCACATAAATATAATGTCAACTTACACCTAGTGTAAGTAAAATAATAATAATAATTAATAAATAAAAAATGCTTCCAGTCTCTATATACCAGGAGTTGAGGAGTAAAAGATTGGACCCGTGCTGTTGAGCAAATGGACAAGTATGAAACTATGTTTTTATGTATTTTATTGTCTCCTTGTAACCACACATATCCAGGTACACATGCTGGATGATTGGCTTTTCCAAGTAATTACACACACACAACCAAATACATGATTAAATTAAGTATATTTATTGATCTTCCATTGTAAAAGCATAATGTTGTATGTGCTAGTACATCAGTACGATATTTAAGTGTGTCTCGCTAATTAACAGCTAAACATGCTAGACAGTAAACTAGACAACATATTTAGTCATGTAACACCAACGCGATTTTGATTTCAATTACATTTACTGTAAATTCTGATGTCTTTATAATTGAAACTTCTGCGCCAAATTTAATTTTTATGATACTTTATGTCATGTATACTGACATGTTAGCTATTTATTGTAACTTAGATGTCACACCAGTTTGTTGTTTTGTACACCATTTACAGATATATGACACAAATAAACAGAGTCATATGCTAGAGAATACGATTCCACATGCAACACTTACACACACCATATTTTGCTTACCATTTCATTGATTTTCCATAATATCAGAGCCACAGTGAGGTAAAGCAGGAGTGTCTGCATCTTTCAATATGGGCCTTAAGCTTACATAAGTAAGTTAGTGGCCTGAACGTAGGCTTATAATTGTAGTCTGGAGTAAACTGTCAAGGAGAATATTCCAGCTTTCATTTTGTTAGGATTTTGTAGAGACAATATTAGTCAAAATACTGTAATGATAAATCATTCACAAATGTAAATGACTTGCAACTCGAGAAATTTCTTTTGTTCCGTGACACAAGATTTTAAATATGATGTTGCACACCACATGCAGAAATTTACTGTGGGTGTGGGGTAATGAGAAATGGCAGTCCATCTTTCATCTTTATTGTGTAATTTAACGTAAGAATAATTATTTATTCAGGTAGATGTTTGATTTACCACAAATTGTTACTATAAAAATGTCACATGGAAACGTATAGGAAGTCTCCGTTATTGTAAACATTTTTATACTGGTCCTTACGTAGGGAATGTAACAGCAAGGGTAAATGCCCCCCCCCCCCCTCTGGTTTGGAACGAAATCATTGGTGATGTGGAATGATGCAAAGCGTTTTGGCACGCAAAGTTGAGCAGACACAGTTATGCACCAAGCGATAAAGAGTGTCGAGTTCTGGCTGTTAAGAGGCAACATATCACGCCTATTGGAGGTCGTATTTTTTGTGTCCCAGCCTCGTCACCGCTTTTGTATCTCGTTTTCTTCGTAGGTGTCGGTGGCCGAGTGGAATGAGACCGACACAGGAATAAAGATAGTACGCTGGTGCATGTACGGAGCAGCCAGAAACTAGAAACACTAGAGTAAATTAGAACGAGATATATATTTCACAGAATTTATACAATACTTAACTTTTACATAGTTCTGTACTGCTGAATGCTGATACATAGTTGAGCTGCCTAGTGCCTGTCCGATAGCCAAGTCTTCACTGGTGCCTATCTGAATCCGAAGTGTTGACTGGTTCCTATCTCAGTCCCAAGTGAACGATGTCGTTCAGTGGTGGCCACGAGCGGAGTTGTAACAGAGGGCGCTCGTGGCTGACGTCGAAAGAACGCCTCGCCGTGCGTACATGGCGGCGCGCGGCGAAAGTAGGTGGCGCGCACTTTGGACTTGTGCGACACCACAGTATTGATCCTCAAGATATTGATTTAAGCCTCGGATGCCGTGAAATGCATTGGGTACTGCGTGACATTTACACAAAGGCACTCAATAATCCAATGACACGACGCCAACAGACATCTGTTGATTCTTCGTTAGAAATGATCTACATACGTGAGCATCTACATAAACCCTGGTTATATGATAATAGTCAACTAAACAGAGGTCTGAAATTGATAACAATGAGTCACCGAATCCAGTATACAAAATGTTCAAATGTTTGTAGATCTATCAGACTTAACAGCTCGTTTATTAGTCGGTAGGTTACAGACTACTTAAACTAAGGTAAACTAACCGAATTACAACACAAAAATTGATGACCGACGGGGGACTCGTACTCCCGACTGGGAGTCGAGTACCCAGGCGTGTGGCTATGTCGACAGTATGACGTCAGCGAATACGAGACCATCGTGACTGCACGTAAGCTCAGCGGTATATCTTAGCGTGGTGATATAAATCACGATAACTTGTTCTTCATAGCCATGGGACGTTGGGATATCTCCTTGACACCTGTCCTGCAGGACGAGCACAATCTGACGATGGCTTGGGGACCACAGACGTGGATGCCGATTGGTCAGTTGCAATCAATAAACCACATTTGACGATCGAACACATCTCGAATGAGTCTTAACGTGGAGTTCATTCTCCCCTTCCAGGAAACTATGGGAATTCGCGAACTTGTTTGTGCAGGTATGTGGCAGACTCCCTAGAACGCCTGTCAAGGACTAATTTCACCCATGAATGCGACGGGACTGTCATCCATGTAGCCGTGAAGAAGATGAAGTTACCGATATATTTGGTAGCTTGTTATAACCAAAGGAAGGAATGGGAGAAAAGAATGCAGCAAGAACACAAGAAGAGAAAGTACAAGCTAAAACTGAAAGGAACTTAAATGGCAAAAAGGAGATTTCGACGTGACAAACGAGCATATATGAATAGTAATCTCAGCACAAAACACTCAAACACCCTTTACGACATTACCAAGACACTAAAGGGAAATTTCATTTTTCAAATTTTTTAAAGACGGAGAGAACACCTTTTGGACATCTTGAATCATGATACAATCGAGGAAGAGATGACAGAGGCAATGACAGAAGAAGAGGACGTCAGTACGGAACCACCATCAAGAATAGAGATCCAAAGGGCCATTCAACAATTAAAGAATGGCAAAGCGACAGGTATGGATAACATCACACGGAGGCCTTGACAGTGGATGTGAGTACTCCAGTTCATATTCTGTTTCCACTTTCCAAATCAATTTGGGAAGAAAAGATCCCTACAAGGGATTGCTGATAAAGCTTCCGAAGAAGGGAGATCTATTGCAATGCGATAACTGGAGAGGGATCGCCCTACTTTCAATATCAAGTAAGATACTCTCAAAGTTATTCCTGTATAGACCAGATCAACACACTGGGCATAATAACCACAGAGCTGCAATCGTCATTGTATCTATTCTTTGCAGAATTTTAAAAGTCGTTTAACGGTGTAATGAGGAAAAACATGTGGAAAGACATGAAAGAGTTTGGGATCCCTGCGAAAATTATAAAGATAACCCAAGAAATGTATGAGAACTACACGTCATGTCAAGTTTTACATCAGGGGTTGCCGTCGGAACCCATCCCAGTAGGCACCGGAGTTAAGCAAGGACGTTTCAAGGATATGGAAGCAAAGCTGATTGATTTAAAAATCGAATTTTCAGAGGTAGGACTGAAGATAAATGGAAAGAAAACTAATGAAATGCACTGCAATAACCGAAAAGAAGCACTATTGTTTTACGAAACCAAGAGATTTAGCAAGTCAAGCTGTTTTGCTACCTGGGAAGTGTAGTCACCCCTGAAGGAGGAACTATGGAGGGTGTAGCAAACAATAATGAGGCTTGATTCCATGGTGGAATTTGCGCTTCACGACTGTATTTGACTTGTGGAAACTTTTCAGCAATCAGTCGGAAAAATATTTAATTATTTTCAGATCTAGACAGCTGCGTTAGTACGAACGGAACCTCCAACATGGAGGTCGCGATGTTTTCAGTATTTTAATTGTTTTTGAGCACTGATAATGAACACACAGTGGTCGAAATCTACGTCTGCAAATAAATAAATATTTTTACGTCTGACTGCTGAGAAATTTCCACAAGAATAATGAGGCTCAAGGGGCATTTGCAATGCTGAGACCAATTTGGAAATCAAGGGAACTTAACACCTACACAAACCTGCGCATCTTCAATAGAAGTGTCAAGTCAGTGCTCTAGGGATGTAAATCATGGGACAAAATGAAACAGATGATTAGCAGACTTCAAATATTTGTGAAGTTTGAGGAATATCTTGAGGGTATGGGGGCCACAAGGAATACACCACAGACTAAGGACTACATGGATGAGGAGAGTAATTACAGAAGGGACCGAAAGAGAAGGAAAGACCTGTATTGAGATCAAGACACTGGCAGCCCAGTGGCCGAAATTCCCTATGCTCCACTTATGAGATCCCGGAAATAAGTCAAGTCGTAATCTTCTGGTTGATCATACTACTTTTATTACGTGATATTTGTACGACATCCATCTACCAAATACATTCTTCAGTGATATTTATGGTCCTTCGTCATCTTGCATTTTGGGCTGCAAGTAGTGTAACTGTCCTTAACAGTCTCCTGGTAGTGTAGTCTAATAATGCCGACAATTTTCCCACCGTGTTTTCCTGGTAACACAGGTACGCCCACGAGACTATTATGGTTTTTCAGTGCCGGTACAGAGAGCAGCTGGAGGCCAACTCCCGCTCTCGGCTGTCTGACCCACGTGTGGGGTGGGGTGGGGAAGACCGCCGCGCTCCGACCAGGGGTTCGATCCGCGCGCCGCGGTGGCAGCGGCGGGAAACACACCGCTCGCTGTTGGCCGGAAATTGCTTTGAAATAGGGGCGGCGTAGCGGTTTTGTACGCGCGAAACCAATCGCCGATTACGAGCCCGGGATCGCGATTTATATCCATTTTCGCCGTAAGGCCGCAACTGACCGCACAAAACAGTGAAAAATACGCGCCTCCCGGGCAGCGTGTCGCGTCGATCCGACTGCGTTCGCACCGCGCGGCCCCACCGCTAAGTGGGCAGCGCTTTGTCCGGTGTAATGCGGAGCGCGTACAGCGTGTAGCTGCCGGCGCCGCCCCGCCAGTCGTAAATATGACTCGGGCAAAGCGGCGGCGGTTGCGCGACGCTCCTGTTCAGCAATCTGCAGCTATTTATATCAAACATTGCCGGCAATTGAAGGCACGAGAATGATAACCGGAGAACGTCAAATTCACTACTTCTGAGAAAATCACCATTCAACATTTTTTCGCAGTCCCAGCTACGTTACCTATATTTTTAAGACTTATTGGTAATGAAGTAAACATTATTTCAGCCTTAAGAGAGTTATTAGCAGAACATGTCGATGGGCAGCCACTTCTCAAAAATATTCAAATTTTTGTAAATAGCGCGTGGTTATTAGTTCGTATCTTACAAACTACGTAAACTAAAGACAACCTAGGGACAAAACAAACACCCATGCAGGAGGGGGGACTCCAACTCCCGACGGCGAACGGCCACGCGCACCGCAGCACGGCGCCCCAATACGCACGGCTAATCCGCCGCAGCATTTCCAGTTCTAATCCTAAACATATTATAAATGCGAAAATTTGTATGTTTGTTACCGCATCACGCTAAAACTGCAGCACTGATTTAGATGAAATTTCATATACAGATTAATTATGTCTTGGATTAGGACAAAGTGTTTATTACAAGTTTTTTATTTGAAATATATCCATAGAAATACGTAACGGTTGTAAGAAGCTTCTAATAAAACAGCAGAAGTGATATGTAGTGTATGTCATGTTTAGCTGCGAGGGTTAACGCGTCATGACATAAAAATCCATTATTTTGGGCAATGGTTCGTGTCCTGCTATAGTGAAATTTTTGTCTTTGTTATTGTTATCTTTTTTACTTTCGAATATACAAAAAAATTCTGGGATACTGCCAAAACGGCTTAACTGACATATAATTACATACACGAGAAATCTGAAAATGTTCAAATGTTTGTAAAGCTTATGGGACTTAACTACGGGGTAATCAGTCCCTAAACTTACAAACTACTTATGAACTACTTACGAACTAGGACGGCACAAATATCCATGCCCGAGGAGGGATTCGAACCCCCGACCGTAGTGGCCGTGCAGACCGTGACTGAAGCGCCTCAGTCCCCTCGGCCACCGCGGCCGGCAAGAAATCTGAATGTTGGTGTTTATTCCACATTCATTTGTTGTAACAAATGAAGGAAGTATGTATATAAATTCAAGACTTTAAATAAAATATGCTCTAGAAACAAGAAAAAACATTGACATTTTGTGTAGAATGGGATCTAGATACCAACCCCTTTTTGTGTACAAAGTGCGAACTGCCACGTCTAAATAGCGTACATAAACTGCAACGAAAGTAGCAGCAAATGCACTCAACAGATGGCAGGCAGTATAACACTCATGAAAATATTTCTCAGGACGTATAATGTGTATTCAATTGTGATATTACCCAGGTTCTTAAATGTTGTTTTCTCCTTGGTTTTCGATGACGTGTATTGGGCTGTCACCTTCAACTATAGATGTTCGAACATTGTGATGTTATCGTAATTCTTTAAAAGTGTATTCTCTTTGGATTTCAAAGAATAATAGTTTCTTTGGTGATTTCGATTATTTATAGCATTCGAACGTTTGCTTTTAGTGCTGGTGACTTTGCTGGTTAGATTTCACTGATTCAATGTATCTCTGGTGATTTCGTTGGTTTGAAAGACTTCGTTGGTTTCTTTCCCTGTTATATTTATTGTTTCTTTCATTCGTTTAGTTCGTATTTATAGGATCAGGACAGTTTCTTTATACGTTACATTTGTTGTTTCTTTTGTTGGTTCGCTTTGCATTTCTAGGATCTCAACAGTTCGTTTCTCCGTTAGAATTCTTTTTTATTTCGTTACTTTTCTCCGTTAGAGCTGTCAGGGGTTCCATCCCACACGTTGGAGCTGAAGGTGGGTATGCCTGTTTTATTGATGCGTAACTTGGATGCATCACGATTATGCAATGGCACCAGGTTACATATCACGGACCTGAGGAGGCATATCGTGCAAGCCAACATCATCACCGGTGGAGCCAAGGGAGAGATTGCATTAATACCACGAATTCCCATCATCCCAACAAACTTTCCATTCCAGTTTAAACGGTTACAGTTCCCACTTAAAGTGGCATTCTCGATTACTATAAACACGAGTCAAGGACAAACATTAAAAGTGGCATGTATTCATCTGGCCACCCCACGTTTCTCGCACGGACAGCTCTACATAGGCTGCTCCCGTGTATCGAGAGCTAGAAATCTCTACATATACTCGGAGAGCAAGAAGTCTCGAAACGTCGTTTACAGGGACGTATTGCAATAGATCTTTGGTTCTCCATCCGTTCCAAGACAATTATATATTCCGTGCTAACAATGTCGCAAAGAGTCATGTAGTTATTTATGCCCTTTCTTGGAACTGTAATGTCTGACTATTGAATTGCGGGTAACACCGCGGGGAGCAGCTAGTACTATATAAAGTTGTGTGTTTTTTTTTTTTTTTTTTTTTTTTTCCGCACCTAACCTCTGTTATTGAACTGAAACACCACTGATTTGAGTTATTTAACTTACATTTTTATATTCCGCATCAGACAATATTATTGTAGTTTTATGACAAATAATTAACTAATTAATTAGAAACTACAGTACAAATCATTGTACATGGTAGTCTTTTCATTTATTCTTTTCCCTAACCGCACCATGTTTTTCAATACATTCAGAGTGACAGTAGGAATTTACTGATCTTTGTCCACATTTCATTCTCATTGTAAAGTGGATTTCTATGACACGTTAACTTGCACAGCCATCTAGCGCCCTCTGAGGGAGGTATTTTAGTACCATTTAAAGACTAACATGTGGAGCATGTATTTTAATTATATTTCATGCTAATAACTCACATTCACTAGAGTGTTCTTCATCCACTCATCACTCTCATGTCTTCAATTGTAGCCTGTTAATCCTAGGTTTTAAGTCGCTGCGAAATTGTCAGCCAGTTTTGATATGTGGATGACAATGTTGCACATGGGCTAAGAAAGAACATGACTTAAAAACATTAATATGCTTTTGATGAGAGATCTGCTGTGAGACAAGAGGGGACAGATAAGAAATTAAATAAATCTGAGCCCCGAATAGAAAATATGAAGAGTAAATGGCTATGGTGGTTTAGCTACATTGAGAGGAAGGGACCGCAAAGACTTCCTAGACGAGCTCTAGATAGACCACTAGATTTGGCATATTCTGGACGGCGACCAGTTAGTTCAAGTGTTCAGACGTTTGTAAACCTATTGGACCTAACTGCTTTGGTCGTCAGACGTACAAACTACGTAAACTAACTTACACTAAGATAATCATACACCATCATGCCCGAGGGAGGATTCGAATTTCGGGCGGAAAGGGTGAACATTCCACGCGGCAGGCTACTAGGAGGATTTTGAACGATCTGGAGGTATCTGTTGAAGAACCGGATTCTGTAATCAGATGCAAGGGTTGGTTTTAGAATGGGGTATGGGGCTAATGGTAGGGGGATTGGGTGGGGGGCCAAGGACTGTCCCTCAAGAGAAGGATACCTCGGATCCTTCCCCGACAAAGTGGTAAAATTTAATGTTGCTTGTTTTTGGTACCTAAGTGTTCACGGTAAGCACGGGCACTGTATGATTGGCTAAGTAAGTGGTCCTGATAGTTAAGATACTAGTTATTTTGGAATAAGTTTGGGCATGTCAGCCTTATTCTGAGCCATGACCACTTATGTATCCAGGTGACAGAGACTGCCAAATAGTCCGGTTAGTCACTCAGCTGTTAGGGTATAACTCAATAGGACCCTGGGCAAACAAGGCCAACAACCTGCTTCCAAAGTACTTTAGCATTAAAAAATGTACACATTAGCCCTTCACTATTTCATCCCTGAATGCTACCCATTTCTCATATTTTCCTGTTTCCGCTAATTGTTGCCTAAAGCTTGAGAGATGTCAGCCCATCTCACATCAGAATTTTCATTCTATTTATTGTAGCAGCGACAGGGACCAGCGGACGCCACCAGTCGGAAGTTTATAACGCTCACATGTCGTAGCTTACCTGCAAAGTGAAACCGGGTCCTATGAGTGCGGGCTACATTGTCTGTGCGATGAGAACGGGAGTACGATTTCCCAGACCGTGGGTAACTGGCTGGCACCAGCATTGTGTGTCGTGTCTGGCAGTACCTGTGACCAAAATCTCTGGAGAATTCCATCGTTTATTGCACCTTCTTTTACGAGATGGCATCTACCTCCGTGTTTTAAGCTAAGACTCACTGTAGTTCGGGTACGGCAGCCACTTGTCGACTGCTGAGGGATAGATAGCATCGGCTGTACCTCTCCTTCTCTCTTGACAAGCACGAAAATTACTGAAACAGTGAGCCAGTTTAGGCGGTAACACAGCCCGAGGGTGGGAATATCACTAGCTTTGTGGGTAGAATGTTCAAGAACGCGCGAACGTCTCTGATTGGCTTTCGTAAATCTTAGGGTTGTGGCCCCGTCTCGGGAGTGTGTGGTTGTAAAAAAAGATGTGGACTCGCTTCTTAGCTTCAGCGGGAGAAGGCTTCTCTCTTAGCTTCGGCTGGAGAAGGATCATATTATGTGTTCGCTTTGGACTTGCAAATTTTTACAGCCTTTGGAGTCCACTCTGAAAGTTGACCATTAATAAGGCCAGCCTGTCTTATCTGTTGCTACGTTTGGATAGGAGACGATTTGCTCGGGATTCTGGAGTCACCTTTGCCTCCAGTAAATACTAGTGTAACAATACACGTAGTTTGGGGTGGCATAGACTTTGCGAAATCACCGAGTTAGTTGGGCACTTTGAGCTATCGAGTTTACTGTGGCTGGTACTGTAGGAGTAAAAGCAATTCATTGTTTCCGCGGTCACAAATATTTTCAGCAGCCATCAGGCGCCACTTCAGCTGTACTTCGAGAACACGCTTCAGCTCCATGTTTGGTAAGGTACCGCAAGCATTTGCCTGTGTCTGGGAGGAACGGTAACATGTTCACGAACTTGTGGAGAATAGTAATCCTTAGGAACCGCATCGAAGTATTCAGCCCTCGCCTTTTATATAGTCATCTATGAGATTTGTTTCAGTCACTGGGGAGTGGGGAAGGACTTGCCAGTCACTGAAAGTTGAAAATTTGGTAGTACACATTAATGTAACACTGAAGTAAAATTTTGTCCATTATTCAAATATTTGTCATTCAGGCACTTGCCAAGTTAATATGTTAAATGTTAATCTGACACAAATGATATATTTAATTGATTATCAAAGAACTGTGTTCCGAGAACATCATTCGTAACAGTAGATCCCGTCATTCATTTTTTGGATGGGTTTTTAAGTGTTTCAGATAGCGTTAAAGGAGATCAATTTTTGGACATATACGCTATTTAGATCGAGAATCAACAGTAAACCAAGAATCTGTTTACAGACGGGGCAGCTGTCCCTGTCAGTTGCATTCCTTGCCCCACAATAACCTTACTTTGCGAACCCTACCACGATCCCGTCCCCACGAACATTACAAGCTTCCTCTGAAACTCCCTAAAACTTCAGATTCCCTCAATTTATCCAAGTCCCGTCTCCTTATTTTCCTACCTTTTCGCAGTTTTTTTTCAATTTCAGACTACAATTCATGACCAATAAGATATGGTCACAGTCTATATCTGCCCCTGGCTATGTATTTAAAACCTGGTACCTGGTACCTGGTGGTCTATGTCTGGCTATTATAAAATCTATCTGGTACCATCCGGTGTCTCCTGGTATCTTCCACGTATAGAACCTTCTTTCGTGATTCTTAAACCAGGTGTTAGTTTTAACTTAATTGTGTTCCGTGCAAAATTCTACCAAGCGGCTTCCTCTTTTATTTCTTTTGCGCAGTCCATATTTACCTACTATCTTCCCTTCCCTTCCTTTTCCTTCTACCGAATTCCAGTCACCCATCACAATTAAGTTTTTCTCTCCCTTAATTGTCTGCATAATTTCCTTACCTCCGCATACACTTCTTCGATTTCCTCATCATCTGGAGAGCTAGTTGGCATATAAACTGGTACTACTGTGGTCGGTGTTGGCTTCGTATCTATCATGATTACGATTATACGATCACTGCGCTGCTCAGAGTAGTTCACCCGCATTCCTATTTCTTATTCATTATCAGAACTACTCCTGTAATACCCCCAACTGATTTTCGATTTATAACTCTGTATTCACCTGACCAGAAATCCTGTTCCTCTTTCCACCGAACTTCACTAATCCCCACTATGTTTAACTTCAACTTATCCATTTCTCTCTTTAAATTTTTTAATCTCCGTACCGGATTATGGGATCTAACATTCCACGCTCCGACCCTTAGAATGCTGGTGTTGTCTTTCCTGATGATTACATCCTCCTACGTAGACCCCGCCCGGAGATCCGAATGTGGGGCTATTTTACCTCCAGAATATTTTACCTGAGAGGATGCCATCATCATATATTTATACAGTAGAGCTGCATGGTCTGGGGAAAAGTAACAGATGTAATTTCCCCTTGCTTTCAGCCGTTCGCAGTAACTGATTTCTACAGGCCAATAATAAGACGAAATAAATCTCGGGTGAGCAGCCCGGCGTGAGAGTGCTTAGTACACAATATTTCGGGAATCGATCAAGTTGCCATCATAAGGTGCGCTAATGCATTGACCAGTCCTTGTGCAAGTGATGATGACAACGCAGTCGATTGCGCAAATATTGGGTCCTAATCACACTTATATCAGGCTGTTCACCCGAAATTTATTTCGTCTTAATGCACTCCTGGAGAAATTGAGCTATTAATATCAATAGGGGCTGTACTGGGAAGACCTTAGAGCTGGCAGAGGCTGCAAGTAATATGGGTTTAGATGGTTTCACTGTTATTGCAATCAGAGCAAGGGGCGAAACGAAAATAAATTGGGAGAATTAAAGGTATACCTATCAGGAGTCAAAGGAGGAATCGCAAATTGGGGTGCAGTGTTTCACATCAGGAAAGCAATCGAATCTACATGTACATAGATACTCTGCAAATCACATTTAAGTGCCTGGCAGAGGGTTCATTAACCACTTTCATAACTTTTCTCTACCGTTCCATTCTCTAATAGCGCGCGGGAAGAAAGAACACCTAAATCGTTCCGTTTTCGATCTGAATTCTCTTATTTTATTGGGATGTCGGTGATTGAAACTTCGCAAACAGATCACGCCGCAATTAATAACGTCTTTCTTTTAATGATTTCCACCCCAATTCGTGCAACATTTCCGTGACGCTTTCCCCCCCTAACGTGATAAAACAAAACGAGCTGCCCTTCTCTGAACCTTCTCAATATCTTCCGTCAGTCCCACCTGGTTAGGGTCCCATAAGGGGCAACAGTACTCCAGGAGAGGACGCACAAGTGTGATATAGGCAGTCTCTTTGGTGGAGCTGGTGCATCTTCGAAGCGTTCTGCCAATGAAACGTAACCTTTGATTCGCCTTCCCCACAATATTTTCTATGTGTCAAAGTTGTTCGTAATTGTCACTCCTAGGTATTTGGTAGAATTTACGACTTTAAGGTTTGACTGATTTATCGTGTAACTGAAGTTCAGCGGATTTCTTTTAGTGTTCATGTGTATTATTTCACACTTTTCTTTATTTAGTGTCAATTGCCAATCTTCGCACCAAGCAGAAATTTTGTCTAAATCGCCTTGCAGTTGCTTCTGATCCTCTGTTGACTTCACTAACCGATAAACGACAGCATCATCCGCGAACAGTCTAAGGGAGCTATTCAGATTGTCTCCTAAATCGTTTATAAACACGAGGAAGAGTAGGGGGCCGATAACGCTTCCCTGGGGAACGCCAGATATCATTTCTGTTTTACTCGTCAATTACAACGAACTGCGTCCTTTCTGATAGGAAATCGTGAATCCAATCGCACAATTGGGAAGATATTCCATAAGCACGCAATTTCATTAGAAGCCGCTTGTGGGGTACAGTATCAAAAGCTTTCCGGAAATCCAGAAATACGGAATCGATTTGAGATCCCTTGTCAATGGCACTTAACACTTCATGTGAATAAAGGGCAAGCTGTGTTTCGCAAGAGCGATACTTTCTGAATCCGTGTTGACTATTTGTTAATAGGTCGTTCTCTTCGAGGTATTCATAATATTCGAACGAAGTATATGTTCCAAAATCCTACTGCAAATCGACGTCAATGAGATAGGGCCTGTAATTTTGGGGATCACTCCTATTGCCTTTCTTGAATATTGGAGTAACTTGGGCAACTTTCCAGTCTTTGGGTACAGATCTTTCGCTGAGTGATCGGTTGTAAATTATAGCTAAGTACGGAGATATTGCATCAGCATACTCTGAGAGGAATCTAGTTGGTATACAATCTGGTCCGGAAGATTTGTTTTTGTTTAGTGACTTAAGTTGTTTTACTACTCCAGGAACATCTACTTCTAAGTTTCGCATGCTGGCATCTGTTCTTGGATTGAATACTGGAGTGTTCACTTCGTCTTCTTTGGTGAATGAATTTCGGAAAGCTGTGTTTAGTAATTCTGCCTTAGCAGTACTGTCGTCGGTAGTATTACCATTGCTATCGCGTAGTGAAGGTATTGCTTGTGTTTTGCCGCTAGTGTACTACTACATGACCAGAATTTCTTTGGATTTTCTGCACGATTACGAGACAGGATTTCGTTGTGGTAACTACTATAGGCTTCTCACATTGATGTCCGTGCTAGGTTGCGAGTTTCAGTAAAAGATTGCCAGTCTTGTGAATTCTGCGTCTTTTTAAATTTTGCATGCATTTTTCTTTGTTTCTGCAACATTGATCTGACCTGTTTTGTGTACCACGGGGGGTCAGCCCCCTCTTTTATTAATTTATTTGGTATAAATCTCTCGATTGCTACTGATATTATGTCTTTGAAAGTAAGCCACAACTGATCTACACTCGCATTTTTAGTTTTGAAAGACTGGAGATTATCACTCAGGAAAGCGTGAAGCGAATTTTTATCTCCTTTATTGATTAGATACATTTTTCGTTTATTTTTTTGTGCATTTGGGAATTTCGACATTTAGTCTCGTTACTACAACTCGATGTTCGCTAATCCCTGTATTTCTTTTGTTGCTCTTTACTATCTCCGGATTATTTGTTGCTAGGAGATCAAGGGTATTTTCGCAACCACTTACTATTCTAGTCGGTTCATGAACTAACTGTTCGAAGTAGTTTTCAGAAAAAGCATTCAGAACTAGTTCGGACGATGTTTTATATTTGCCGCCGGTTTTGAATACGTAATTATGCCAACATATCGAGGGTAAATTAAAGTCGCCACCGATTATAACAGTATGCTTCGGATACCTATTTGAAATATGATTCAAGCTTTCTTTGAACATTTCTGCAACCGCATAGTCTGAGTCAGGGGGCCGATAAAAAATCCAATTATTAATTTATTCCGGTTGTCAGGTATAACCTCTACCCATACCAACTCACAGGAAGTATCTGTCTCAATTTCGCTGCAGGATAAACCGTTTGTAACAGCAATAAACACGCCACCCCCTTTTTTATTTATTCTGTCCTTTCTGAAGACCATTTGGCCCTTTGAAAAAATTTCGGCCGAATTTATCTCAGGCGTCAGCCAGCTTTCAGAACCTATAACGATTTGTTCTTCAGTACTTTCTATCAACGCTTGGAGCTCAGCAACTTTCCCAATACAGGTACGACAATTTGCAACTGTTATACCAATGGTTTCTAGATCTGCTTTCTTCCTCTGTCTGACCTGCCCCCTTTGAGACTGAAATCCATTTTGTGTATTCCCGAGGCCCTCTAACCTAAAAAACCGACCAGTCCACGCCACACAGCCCCCGCTACCCGTGTAGCCGCTTCCTGAGTATAGTGGACTCCTGACCTATTTAGCGGAACCCGAAAACCCACCACCCTTTGGCGCAAGTCGAGGAATCTGCAGCCCACACGATCGCAGAACCGTCTGAGCCTCTGATTCAGACCCTCCACTCAGCTCTGAATCAAAGGTCCGCAGTCAGTCCTGTCAACAATGCTGCAGATGGTGAGCTCCGCTTTCATCTTGCAAGCAAGACTAGCAGTCTTTACCAGTTCTGATAGCCGCTCAAAACCAGAGAGGATCTCGTCCGATCCAAAGCGACACACATCATTGGTCCCGACATGAGCCACCATCTGCAGCTGGCTGCAGCCTGTGCTCTTCATGGCATCCGGAAGGACCCGTTCCACATCTGGAATTAATCCCCCCGGTATGCACACAGAGTGCACATTGGAATTCTTCCCCTCCCTAGTAGCCATTTTCCTAAGGGGCTCCATTACCCGCCTAACATTGGAGCTCCCAACTACCAACAAACCCACCCTCTGTGAGTGCCCGGGTCTTGATGGCAAAGGGGCGAGTACAGGACAAGCGACTCCATCTGCCTCAGGAACATCCCCTGCCACAGACAGTGCCCCGAATCTGTTGGCAAGACTAACCGGGGAGGCCTCCACTTCGGTCCCCCGGGAAGTCTTACGCAGCCTGACACGCGCTGAGAAGACCTCCCAAGCCACCACGGATTGGGGGGCGACCTCCTCGCGGGCAGTGAGCAGGCTGGCCACAGCCGCAGGCCGATCGGAGGGCACAACAGACGCACAGGGCGTCTGCTGTACCCCCGCGAACGGCCCACATCAGCGGCGCCCACCCACCGCAGTCTCAAGCGTTGCCAGCGAAGCCAACGCCGCCTGAAGCTGCGAGCGAAGAGTCACCAACTCTGCCTCCATCCGTTCGCAGCAGTCACAGTTCCTAGCCATTCTAAAAACCTATGTAACTTCCAAGTACGTACGTCTGAGGACACAGAAGTTTGATAAACAGTGACCTTTGAAAAATATAAACCTAACGCTGAACTGTTTATTTACGGCGAATCTGAAAAATATATACGCGAGCTAATAAATCAAAAAATCAACAACTGAACTTACAACTAAACGCGATTCTTAATAAATAAACACGCGAGCACACTAAAGTATAAAGAGCTGCAAAAGAAAGCACACACGAAATGAAAATAAGTCGCTTCTATTAAGAAGCCGGTTACCGTATAATCTAGAGCTGCTGCTGGTCACGTGTGCACTGGCCGCCGGTAACTGAGCAACTTATAAAATCCAGCGTGATTGCAATCAGGTATACAAATGAGCGACTGATGTGGATATATTTTCCCATTTTCAACAGGAAAATTAGTGTTGATTCAGGGTATTCGCTCTGTGGAGGGACAGATTTTAAGCCGCACTCAGTGATGTAGTTCTTAAAGGACAAGGACGGTGCTTTTCTCATGCGTGACTTCAATTCCAGGGTAACCATCTGTTGTCCACTGTACAGTAACAGATCAGGAACTCAGGAAGGCAGACAAGGACACCCGTCCTGGGGAAGTAAGGCTAGCAACCGGCATCCAAGTGCTTCGATATGTTGCTGGCAACTATCGGAGCAAAATGCCTCGGACTTTTGGAGGTGACGGAGTCCCACCTCTAATTGACAGACCTAGGACACTTCAGATATGTATCAGATTTTGATGTAGAATGGGATATAAATAATGATGGGAATAGGATCACATTTGAGGAAGTGGAGTGAATGTTTCAAATGTTTGTAAATCTAAGGGACTTAACTATATTGGTCATCAGTCTCTAAGCTTACACACTACTGACACTATTCTACCGCGGCGGAAGTGGAGAGAATGGTCAATCGATTGCAGTGCAATAAAGCTGTTGGGGTAGACGATATTAAGCCGAAACTCATCAGCTATAGTGGAATATCGGGTCTCAAAAGGTTGCAGAGTATAATTGAATAGGAGTCGGGACGGATTCTGTCTGATTGGACGAAAACAATAATTACGCTAATATTCAAAGAAAGGGAACAGAAAAGATTGTGGATGATGATGGCTGACAAAGAGCTTCCCATCGCAACTCCATCTGTCTGTTCTTAGTACTCGTCATTGAATAAAACGTTGGTTGAACATAGAACATGTCGAAATAAATTCGTTAAATCAGTACCAAACTTCGTCTCAATTAGTTGCAAGGAATCAGACAGAGGAACGCGAGTGGAAAGAGAAACCACATCAAAACTAACTAAAATATCCGAGCCAGCCAAGTGCAAACCCTCCAATCGACACAGGAAATCCACCGAGTTCTTAATGTGGTGTTCACAACGGTCTACCAGTGGGCTCAACAAACCAGCAAGATGTTTTGCAACACGATATGTGGGAGCACCAATGTTTGACACGATAGGCCTAAGAGGGCACCCATCTTTATTGATCTTAGTGACGCCATATAATCTCAGAGGTACAGCACAATACGAATTAAGACTCTTGATAGTTTCCTGTGTTAAATAACTTTTCTTAAGGAGGTTATTGGTCTTCCTCTCAACAATTTTTGTAGGGTCAGCAGAAATCCTGCGATATGATGAATCAGAAAGTAAACACTACATTTTTTGATAAAAATCCTGTTTGTTTAAAACAACAGTAGCATTTCTCTTGTCCGCAGGTAAAATAACAATATCAGGATCCATCCTATGTGAACGTAACTGCTGTTATATTACTCACAGGTGGACGTGCCCTAGACAACACACGACAGGCTTCCCTCCTAACCTACTCTTTAATGTCAGAAGGTAGTTTAAAAACAGCCTGTTCTATAGAACTAATAAAAACAACAACAGGTAAACGTTTAGGCGTCGGTGCAAAATTTAAACCTTTCCCCAGAACGGATAGAGCTGCGTCGTCAAATGTTTTCTCTGTGAGATTAATCACAGAACGTCGAGTTGTAAATGCAGACCCTTAGCCACCAAACCGTTCAAACTTCGCCGAATGCCGGGCCGTTATAGTGGGAAACTCCCAGTCGGATTGTGACCAGGATGCACCGTCCAACCAGTCCCAAGGAAATTCAGAAATTTCAGAGGCAATGTACAAATGAAGAAGTATTAATTCCTGGGACACAAAATCCATTTCTCGGCGGGTGTAATGAATCCTCTCGCGGACAGGAGCTAAGCCTGCACGTTGTTTAATGCGACCAGAGGCAGGAGAATTGATATGATGCACAAATTTGGCAAATTTGGAACAAAACTATTATCACACCATTTCAACAAATACGACAATTCACATAACAATCTGACCCTGCTGCTTCGAAGCTTATCTAACTTCCGCAAACAACGATACATTTCCTCCCCGTAGAGGTAAACAATGTGATTCCTTAATTTCTCCTGGCGAATAATAACTTCGAAAAACTTACGGGTATGCTGCCAGGTACCAAAATCGACGACGGCCGATATCATCTTTGGTCGTGTCGGCGCTGATTGCTTGCTTCCTCGGTGTGTGTCGTCTTTCCTATTTATTCATTGAAAACCGAGGTTTTAAAGATCGTTGCACATTGCTTCCTTACTGCAGTTTCGTCTTGAAAATGGCAGGGTCGTCTCCTGCCGAAATATCGGCCGTCGTCGATTTTGGTACCTGGCAGCATACCCGTAAGTTTTTCGAAGTTGTTATTCGCCAGGAGAAATTAAGGAATCACATCTAGTTTGCTGTTTTTGCCTCCATATATGCACCAAGGTAAAATTATATCTTCCTTGTATCGTATGATATCTCACATTGATTAGTGCCTCCTTCTGCTCAGATCGTAAAGCTCTTTTTATTCCAAATTCTATTCACTAACTCTCCAGTAGTTAATCTACTTACTGAACCTCCAGAACTCTTCCTCAGACGAAGAATTTAAAGATTTCAGTCTATTCGGGACAGTACTGAGTGACATCTCCGCTGCAGTGACCTGTATAAAGATGTTAATGACAAGTTAAAACTGTCTACTGTTCACTCTTGACTTTTCGAAACGTTGTTGATTTGATATGTCACTTCTAAAAAAAAAAAAAAAAAAACATGATTAGTATGCAGAATAGAAGTTTCGAGGTTTATTTACTAATTATTATAGACTTTATTGTGTGATAACAAAGGTAACATTAGAATTATAGAAGGGAAAGTGTCTAGTTCGTTTCACGACTGAACATGATATTTATTTTGTAGACATAGACGACAAATTACCTTTAGAATTGAACAAGTTTTATTAATTTCAACAATTGGTACTTCAAATTTAGTGTTCGCTTATTAATGTAATGTTTTTATAAAACTAAATATAACAGTTTGTACTCAGTGCTTACAATTTTTTCATGAGAATGGTTCTTGCTGCGGCTAATTAACAAATTACATGCTCTTAATACCTTTCCTCATCAGTAATGTTTTTAAAACATTTAGTTATTCATCTCCTGGCGTAATTTTCGCAATAAACCCAGCGTTCAGCTGACCATACTTAAATACTTCTTTGAACGGTGTTTTTGTTGTGTTAAAACCTTGTATTAAGTCAGTAGACTTTCAATTTAATTCACCTAGTAAGTCCTTGACCTCGTCTGACAGAATTACAATGCCAACGACCCACTTTAAAGTCCATTATTTTACAACTTACCTTTTTCAGCGAGTTGGATCAATAATCACACGAATGTTTCCAGTGAATCTTCCTGAAAACCGTAATATCGTTGTTTCTCAATCATTTCGTGAAGATTGGCGTTAGAGGCATGTAAATGAGTTACACAAAGATCATTAGCCTCACAGAAGTGAAAACAAGTGGTAGTACTCAATATTGTAAGGGATTATAATTCATATTAATAGTCGTATTTTAAATACGACGATATATATAACGCCAAGGCTGCATCAAACCCGTGCTCTCCATTTCACGAATTTATTATTCTTCTATCACTGAGTCATCCTACACCGCAAGCTGCGTATACCTGGTGAATATTGGGAGCTTGACTGTTACAAAGAAAGTAGCTCATAACTTACAAATAAAATAATTGACACTCTTAAGTACAGGAGATAAAGAAATTATCCAGAAAATTAAGAGAGATGAAAACTTGATTGTGATGGGGGCTGAAACTTGGTAGTAGGAAAGGGAAGAGAAGGAAATGTAGTAGGCGAATATGGACTGGGAAAAAGGAATGAAAGGGGAGATCGCTTGGTAGAATTTTGCGCAGAGCACAATGTAATGATCACCAACACTTGGTTTAATCATCATAAAAAAGGCTTTATACGTGGAAGAGACCAAGAGATACTGGAAGGTACCAGATTGACTTTATAATGGTAAGGAATAGATTTAGAAACCAGATTTTAAACTGTAAGACATATCCAGGCGCAGATATAGACTCTGACCATAACCTATTGGTTATGAACTGCAGATTAAAACTTAAGAGATTGCAGAAAGGTAGAAAGGTTAGGAGATGGAACCTGGACAAATTGAAGGAACCAAAGGTGGTTGAGAGTTTCAGAGGGAGCATTAGGCAAGGATTGGCTGAAACGGGGGAAAGTAATACAGTAGAAGAAGCTTGAGTAACTCAGAGAGATGGGGTAGTGAAGGCTGCAGAGGACCATATAGGCAGAAGGAGAAGTCCTAATAGAAATACCTGGATAACACTGCAGATACTGAACTTAATTGATGAGAGGAGAAAATATAAAAATTTAGCAAGTGAAGCGGGAAAAAGGAAGTACAAACGTCTTAAAAATGAGATTGACAGAACTGCAGACAGGCTAAGCAGGAGTGGCTAGAGGACAAATGCAGAACCGTAGAAGAATGCATAACAAGGGGAAAGATAGATACCGCCTACAGGAAGATAACAGAGATATTTCGAGACAATACATGAATATCAAGAACCCAGACGGAAAACCGGTACTAAGCAAAGAGGGGAATGCTGAACTGTGGAAGGAATATATAGAGGGCCTACAGAAAGGAAATAAAATTGAAGGCAGTATTATTGAAATGGAAGACGAAGTGGAGGAAGATGAAATAGGAGATACGATACTGGAGAAGAATTTGACAGACCGCTGAAGGACTTGAGTCGAAACAAGGCCCCTGGAGTAGATGATATTCCGTTTGAACTGCTGATGTCTTTAGGAGAGCCAGTCGTGAGGAGAGCCAGTCGTTATTAGGAGAGCCAGTCGTGAGCCTCCAACTTCACAAATAATATTGTAATTCCAATTCCAAAGAAAGAAAGTGCAGACAATTGCGAAATTTACAGAACTATCAGTTTAATAAGTCATGGGTGCAAAATACTACCATGAATTATTTACGGACGAATGGGGAAACTTGTGGCATCCGATCTCGGGGAAGATCAGTTTGGATATAGGAGAAATTTAGGAACACGAGAGGAAATATTCACATTAAGACATATCTTAGAAGATAGGCTAAAGAAAGGGAAACGCACGTTTTTAGCGTTTGTCGATTTGGAGAAAACTTTTGACAATTTCGACTGGAATACACTCTTCCAAATTCTGAAGGTAGCAGGGGTAAAATATAGTGAGCGAAGAGCTGTATTAAACCTATACAAAAATCAGACAGCGGTTATTAGAGTCGAATGGCAAGAAACGGACCGAGGCGTTGGGAAGGGAGCAAGACAGGGTTGTAGTCTTGCCCCAATGTTGTTCAATCTGTACATTGAGCAGGCAGTGGAGGAATAGAAGGAGAAATTTGGAGATGGCAAATAAGTGCAGGGTGAAGAAATAAAAACATTGCGGTTTGCTGATGACATAGTAATTCTGTCAGAGACCGCAAAAGATCTGGAAGAGCAATTGAATGGGAAGGACAGTGTCTTGAAAGGATGATATAAGATGAACATTAACAAGAGAAGGTAATGGAATGCAATGTCGGAAAATAAGGCGATGCCGAAGGAATTAGATTAGGTAATGAGACAATAAAAGTATTTCATGAGTTTTGTTACTTGGGTAGAAAGATAACTTCTGATGGCCGAAGTAAAGAAGAAATAAAATGCAGAATGGCTATTGGAAGAAAAGCGTTTCTAAAGAAGCGAAACTTGTTAACATCCAACATTAATTTAAATGTTAGGAAGTCCTTTCTGAAAGCATTTGTCTGGAGTGCAGCGTTGTATGGGAGTGAAACGTGGGCGATAAGGAGTTCAGATAAGAAGATGATAGAAGCATTTGAAATGTGGTGCTACAGACGAATGATGAAAATTTGATGGGGAGATCACGTACCTAATGAGGAGGTGCTTAACCGAATCGGAGAGAAAAGGAGTTTCTGGCATATCATCACTAAGAAGGGATAGATTGGTTGGACACATTCTGATGCATAAATGAATTGTCAACATAGCATTAGAAGGAAGCGTGCGAGGTAAAAATCGTAGAGGGAGACCGAGGGACGAATACAGTAAGCAGATTCAAAAAAGGATGCAGGTTGCCGAACGTATTCTCAGATGAAGAGAATTGTACAGGACAGGGTAGCGTGGAGACCTGCATCAAACCAGTCTGCGGACTGAAGACCACAACAACAAGTACAGTTGACGGAGAAACAATAAAATATCTCTATACGACTGTAACTATTATGTAATCGCCACATACGGAGAAGTTATTGGCAGAAGTAACCCGATTGAAATGCCGTTGATAATTAAAGGTATGAACTGCAGACAACTGAGTAAATCATTAGTGATTAAGAACATGATTTATGCTGCAATTGCAGGTGGGTTATGGTATTTATAAGTCCAATGAGAAGCCAGAACGTTTTGGCCACCCCGTACTATAGGTAAAAACTCGTCTAGGCAATAAAAGTGTCACTTGACGAGGTATAAATTTCTTGTCCTTAGGTAAGTTCACCTTAGTTTAATTACTTTCTAAACTAGGGATAATAGCCAAGCAGTTGTGTTCCATAGGTTAACAAACATAAAAAAAACATGACATACGGAAAGAAATTCACTTATTTCCAGATCTGCATTCTAGTACAGAAAAGCCATGCCGGCCGCGGTGGCCGAGGAGACTGAGGCGCTCCAGTCACGGTCTACACGGCCACTGCGGTCGGGGGTTCGAATACCCCCTCGGGCATGGATATTTGTGCCGTCCTTAGGATAAGCTAGTTGATAAGTAGTTTGTAAGTTTAGGAACTGATGACCCCGTAGTTAAGTCCCATAAGCTTAACAACATTTGAACATTTGAAAAGCCATAAAAGATTCGATGCGGAGTGATAATGTAACAAATTATTTTCACATCATGCAACCAGTTACGTCGCCAAGTAGGTACGTGTTTTAAAAGACGCTGTTAATTTACAAGGAACCTGGATATAAGTATGGATACGAGTACTGAAACACGAGCGGAAATCTTTAAATCTAGTCGAAATTGCCTCAGCGTCCGACGACCTCATAACGAAACAAATCCTGAAACACTTGTTTAAGACGTTTTCATTCCATGTGCAGCAAATTAGATTCTTCCTTAAGTCGATTCACTCCGGATAGATCATGACTGGATGTACACAGTCGAAGCCTCAAAAAATAATCGCACTGACGAGTTCCACGGTTTACTTTAGATTTGCTCGTGTTTTAATGATTTTTTTGCAAAATTTCACACAAAAATAATAAAAATGTAAATATAAACATTGGGCGATACGATTACGACTTTTCTCTTGTGATAATATCTATGCACCCAACACGTAATATTCCTTCTGATATTTCAGTTTAGCTTTGGCAAGTATACTCGTTTTTGAATATTTACCTCTTTAAACTATTATTTTAATATCTGTAGCACATTATCATTACATTTTTCCGTCTTATCACCTGTCTTGCCTTGGTAGTTTGTTCATAGTTTATTTTCTTTGTGCCGTTTCACGCTATCCCTACGTAATATATTCTTGAAAGGTTCACGAGAGTTACGCTGGATTTCACGATTATATTGTCCTTGCCTGCAGTAGTTGACGTAGCGTACATTTGGCTTTTGGACGAGTGATTGTAACCTGGATGGAATGCAGCGAACATTTGACCTTCGGAAATCAGTCACGTGGCTTCCCTCGCCCGAAACACTCTTTTTCATACGCCATCTTACTTTCTTTATCTGATGATTCTCTTATTATAAACCAAGCATTGTCATTTCAAAGCAATGGCCCACCGAAAATTATCAAAAACACGTCGTTCTCAGGACAGTGAATTATAATCTTCTGTCGAAAAATGCCAAGTTAATAGTTAACACCTGCCATAGATGGTTCAAGATATACGGATTACTCTCGCAGCTGTTCGCCGTAGCGTAATGGACGACGAATTAATTTGTGATGCACGAACATGTTAGCCGGTGGTTCGAAAGTAAATTGGGCGTGCTCGATCAGAGAGTTGCCTGCTTGGTAGCTCGACGCCCTCCCTAAAGAAAAAACTGCGTCAATGTCGAAACGATCAAAATTAAACAAAATAACCAACGTCCACAAAGGACCGATCGAACCGAAGAATCAATGAAAAGAGAGGAAAAGAGTGCTCGACACTACCTGTAATAACGAACACGAATAAACGAGTGCAAGGCATCGATCTCCTGAAGAACTAAAAAAACAAATAAATAAAAATAAAAAAAGCCGCCACTGTATAATTTTTCATCTTGTTTCTTATGAGGTTTTCGCTCATTCTTGTTAGTTGAACACAACCATATCCTGCGAGATTCTGTGTTGTACAAAGGTAACAACGATTTCTCTGGAAAGTGCATTTGTTCTACTTCGTGATATATCATGAAATAAATCCAACGAATTGCAAACATAAGCATAGGTATTACCACACTTTTCCGTTTCTTATTTTAGCTGTAAAAGAAAACGCAGTCATGGTTAGAAACTGAATATTTTCTCCTTATGTTAGCGCAGAACAAAGTAACATGAACAAAGACATATCTGACCTACATAAAATGCTATATACAATCTACGTTAAAAAGCGTCCATAGCAACTATGCCAAAGATAAACATTTTAGTAGACGCATTGTTTCTAATTAATGACTTTCAACATAATCCAGTTTAGTGAATAGTTGCTAAGGGAAAAAAATCAGGTAAATTGTCGCAAGTCATTTCAATTTCATTACGGAACGTCAGTTGCCACAGAAATCTATGACTCTATTTATAAATGAAACCATTTATAAACGCTGTTTATAATATTCATTATCACAGTATCCTCCCCGTTGTTGCGGAAATGCTTCAGAAGAGCATTGTTCAATTCGTTGTTACGTTCACGAAATAGAACAAACGCACATTTTAGAGAGAGCACTCTTACACCTGCACATCTCTAATCATTGTAGAAGATAGCTCTATTTAATTAATATGAGTGCTGGAAAACCATTTTGCAACCAGGCGAAAAAAAATGGTATCGACTGGTTCCGTACTACCGACCACATGTATCACAACGTAACGCACTACCCGCTAAACCACGATGAACAACTGCAGCGTTTTCCTTAATTCTCGTACAATTGCTGGCAATTTCTAACAGCTACTACGACATTTTTAGACACTAGATAGATTATAATTTATCGTACTCTGAACGACGTGATTTTGCTAATTCTTCAGTGTGCCACTGCTTTTAAATGACAAAGCGTAAATTATAATAAGAAAATCATAAGATACAGGAAGAAAGATGGCGTACGCCAGAGAGAGTTCTGGACGAGGAAGGTCACGTGACATTTTCTGACGCCTGGTATAAGGAAAATCAACAGGCGCTTTCAGATCGCCGTTATTTTTGCAAATACATCTGTAACGGTGCGAGAAAAAAGAAAGAGAGAGAGAGGGAGGGAGAGAGAGAGGAAACTTGTAGAGAATTTTCTCCTCTACAAATTCCGTTGTAGAGTTTTCGTGTCAGATTAAAGGATTGTTTGCAGTTACATTTAAATCGTCTTTTTCTGGTGTTACTGGCGTATTTCTTGCCCGAGAAATTTGAAAAAGGGAGTGTGGTCTACGGTGGCCAACTATAATGGCTATAAAATTTGGTGCCAATCCATTGAACGGTTCGGTTTTAAAAGTGGAAACACGTCATGGATAGAGAGAAATCTGAATTTGAAAATATCTATGAAACGATGCGAGATGTGAAAAATAATATCAGAGCAAAGTTGTAGAGTATCTTCTCCTATACAAATTCGCTTATTCAATTTTCATGTCTGTTGTACGGTTAAGGCGTTCTTTTCATTTAAATTTCGACCTGTCAAAAGGCGTTCGCAATGGCCCACTTTTAGTGTTACTGCCGTAACCTAAGGTGGACCAGTATGTTCAAATGTTTGTACATTTAAAGGACTTATTTGCGTTTGTCATCAGTCCGTAGGCTTACAAACTAACTTAAAATACCTTATACAAACGAGGAGGGACTCGAACACCTGACGGCGAACGGAATCGCGCACCGCGGCTGGGCACCTCAGTGCGCACGGCTACACTGCCGCGGCTCGAAGCCCAACCTCCTGTATTAAAACTTTACATTCAGCAATTGTATGATGTTCATCTGGTTGTTCAAGGCAGTGTTGGAACATTAAAGTTTCCAGTCTCCTTAACGGCCATATCTCATCGTCATCAAGGGATTTAATTCCGTTTCTTCTATGTGTAATACACAATAATTTCTGTTCTTTGGGTTTCTCAGACTGCGTTCGGTACTCCTGGAAATTTAACAGCATCGTCAGTTACACTGTAATATACGAATGTGCGGTATTCAGGTCTCAGTAGAACATAGTTAACGTGATGTCCTTACATTAGGATCTTCTGTCATTGTAAACAGATTTCCTTTCTAATGTATGTATTCTTTGTGTAGGATATGGTTAACGCAGCTCAAAGTTTCAACAGATCAAACGTCACTCATTTCCACTTATTTTACTGCAATATGGAACTCTGTTCCGTCTGTTTATACTTTGTGGTCATGTTCACCTTCTTAACATTTTGTCAAAACCAAGCAACAATTAATTATTTCTAACTCAGTGACATGAGCAGTAATATAAACAGCGGCGTAGGTGTCGATAGCAAATATTGTGTGCGTATCTGTAATAGACATTAAAGCTATACATGAAAATTATAACCTTTTGTAGTTGCAAGCGCGATCAGAGGTAACTAACAAAGTATGTCTATCCAGTGTTTGAGGATGAGTGTATTTAATTTAATCTAGACAAAGGAATTCAATAGCATAAAAATTTTGATTACCATAGAATGAAAATTATTCATTTGTCAAACTAAAATTCGTTTTGGTATAAGTGCATACGGTACAGTAGACTATATTTAATGCAGGGAGTGTTCATTATAAATTCTATTAATGTGGCGTTTACCAAAGCAAATGTGTTTGTTATTAAATTCACTACGTTTACAATTGTGGTCTCTGTATATCAGCATAACCGTGAATCATTCATTAAAGTTTCTGCCAGGGATTACGATCTCGCTTGTAATTACTCCCCTGTTATATTACTCTAATATCGTTGCACATGATTAACCGAAATAACATATAGACAATGAACTTGTTCATTCTAAATACAGAATACAAAGAAGTAAATTATTAATTATAACTTTCTCGACAATCGGTTGGTTAGTAGTTCACAGGAAGAAATTTAAATGTTATAAGCTTACCATTCGTCTTATAAGAAATTGGAGAGACCCTTTTTTTGTTTGTGTCCATCATGCGAAAATTTTTGTTGGGGCATGAGTAAGTACCGTATCTTATTAACACATTCTTTCTAAATTGAAGAGCCAACTGTTGTTGTGAAAAACTCAGAATTGCCACTTTTTAAACTTATTGTTACTATTTAGTGGTTCAGTTTACAATGAAGGCAGACGAAGGTTAATGACAGAAGTTCTGTATATTTTGGAAAATAGGAAGCGAGGTACTGGCATAAGTGAAGGTGTGAGGATAGGCCGTTAAGCGTTCAGTGACAGCCCGTCTGTCAGAGCGCTTGCCCGCGAAAGGCGAAGGTTCAACGCTAGAATCCCGGTCCGGCACACAGATTTAATCTGCCAGGAAGGTTCCATATCAGCCGAAACTGCGCTGCAGAGTGAAAATATCATTCCGAACACGAAGATCCTTTGGTGTAGTCGAGACAGGGAATTTTGTTATTTACGTCAAATAAACTATTATGCCTAGCCTAAACGCAAATCCACATTTCCTCCCAATTAATCCTCGAAAAGACAAAGCTTATTGCACTGTCAAATTTCCCGTCCACTATTTTCGATTGCACTTGGTGGTTTCTGGATATTATTCAACGTAGTATATCAAGCGAACATAAGCTGGCTTCTTCTGTTGCTCCGTCAAGAAGTGCTAAATAGGTTTCATAAATCCTAAGAATTTACAATTATGTTGTCTCCATAAAAATGTATTTGAAAATGAATAAACACGCCCTTTTAACAGACTATTATGAGATGACTTTATTCGTATTGAGAATTGTCAAATTTTGCGCTAATTTTCATGACGATAGATGTAAATGCTTCCAAGGCACCAACCTAACTGGGGTGGAGTGGCCGAGCGTTCTGAGACCCCTTCGTGCTGTGCGCGTGGCAGCTCGCTGTCGGAGGTTCGAGTCGTACCCTCGGGAATGAGTATGCGTGTTTCCCTTAGGTTAGTAAAGTTAGTTGAAGCACTTTATAAGCCTAGGGATTGATGACCAAACATTTACATGCATTTGAACATTTCACCAGTTGCACCTTCCTCTCCATTCTCATTGCAGCCAGTGCCGATGTCATAGTGTCGTCAGCCAAACGCTGAGGGGCCTGTGTGCACTTAGCCTAAAAGGGAAAGAAACCACAGGTAGCCTGGCTTCGCAATATGCAAGAGAATAAATAAAAATTACGCTCAAAATCGATAATTATTGATAAATATCACTAAAATCCTAACATTATGTCAGGAGTTATTGATTGAATACCATCTATTAAAATGTTCATTATTTACATGGAAAAATTGCATGTTTAAATGTTCATTGCAATATCTACTCACGTCTGGGCATGTGTTACTACACATATCGTTAAGCTCCCATTAACTGCCCTAGGATTGGTTACAACATTATGTTATTACACAACAGAGAGTTCACGATGTTGTTGCAGAAAACGTGGCGGACAATCTACTGCCATGAAGCTGCATATGAAACACCTCATTTTAAAATAATACAGAGACAACTGGAGCGTTCTGTCGCACTGTCAGTTTACGAACAGTGAGAGTGTGAGGCGATTCATGTAGTAGTTAAACTGGAGCCATATTTTGTCTGAGTGGAAGTAGTGATCTAGAGTCATCAACGTACCTAATGTCGGTGATGGTTATCTTGTTTTCCGTTTTCTTTCATCCACATTAACGCAGGGCAGGAATTGCTACTATGGATTTTGCATGTTTGTTATTCTAAGAGGTGAACGGATGCCATTCGACACCAAAATATCTTGGAAAGGAATTTTGTGTACCAAAACGTCTGTGTAATTTTACACATGTGTAAATGTGTTAATTTTTTTTTTTTTTAATGTTTGGGACTCGTGTAACTTAGGCGACTACCAGCATGATATTCACGTAGTGGGTTGTGGAAAACTGTCTACCAGCAACTTTTATAAACTGGCCGGCACTCTGACTCTACCAGCATCAGTTCATCTCTCCGTCCCAGGGGCACCACCTTAAACCACACAGCAAGTGATACTTACCTGACTCGCAATCTGAATCAGAGTTTTTGATATGCATATTCCGTAGGTTTTTATATTTGTATCCTTCTTAAAAAGTATGCTCGTAATTGCTGAAGCCTTTTAATGGCATGACGTTCCTATGATTTTTCCGTAAGAGGATAAACGTTTAGTTGAATTCCGTTGACATCGTACAATAGTCCCGTGAGCACGTTCAATAATTTTACGTGGCTATATTTGGTCTTAGCTATGGAACAGGTTCCCTAAGCTCACTGATCAATTTCTGCACAACACTTCAACAGTTTTAACAATTTACGTCTGGAACATATCAGTATGACCGCATTGGATTCTCATGGCTTTTAAGTAGTTATTTTATTATTTTTTTTATCCCTGTACCTTATGAGTGAGGGAAGTTTCGCGAGAAGACAATTTAGATTTTGAAGATTAGGTACAGGAATATTGGTTCCAATTAGCGATTTTGAACCACATTCTATTATGTTATTTTATTTAATTAACTTTGTGATGATTGTAATAGACTTTTAATAGATATTCTGATCTCAGAGACGTCTATCCTTTGGTATTCTGATTCACATTACATCCAATATGCGTCCCTTGCTCCACTTTCTAACACACACTGATTTATCCCCAACCTTCCATTTAGCAGGCGACCATTTATGCCACACATTTCACATAGAAAATAAATGTCAAGAAAAGTGACCTTGTTCGAATCTGTTCGGCATTGTTCAGAAATATATTTACAACGAGCGTAAGGACTAACTACTTAGCAATGCATCTCTGATCAACATCATCGCCTGACACTATGTGGTCCAGTTAGAATGTGGCATTTATTAATACATGGGATCTCTTTGAACTTTCCAACAATGGTGCCGAAACGTACTTCAATCAAACAAAAATAAATCCGTCTATTCTGTCTATATGTATAAGGCTTGTCAGGATGAGTGCTGTCAGACTTTCCTCCAAGACCAAGCACTAGTGCTTCACATCTCTTGATCTGCCAATGTTAGTACGGGAGTTTGGTCACGCAGCAAGGCAACAGAAACTTACCAACTGTGGAGTAATAGTTTACTCATAGGAATAACTATATATTTTTTTCGCCGATGGGAAAACGGATTTATTGGTTCTTTCCTCTTGCAGAATAGATGCTTGTGCGATTTTGTCATTGATTCTTGATCAATGGCCTGAAATACCTATTACGTAAGTATTTAACGTCACTGCACGTTTTCGACAATCACACTTTTTGACAGACAATATAAACATAAATATATATTTCGAGATAATAATGAATTCGCTTTAGCAAATGCTGTTTAAAATACCGGGATGATGAACTTCGCTGTCTAAGTATATCATCAATAGCTCATTATATTCCGTTTCTCCCACAGATGCAATATGATTACTAAACAATATTACTATAACATGAAAATAAAATACGTTACCTTTCCACACCTACACATATCCTTTACATCGGATATTAACATTATGTTCAAAACAAGAAGTTAGCAAGCATCACATACATACCGATGGAAATATGTTTGCGAAATTACAACATGGAAGGCAGTGCCAAATCTCGTGCGAAATATCTGAATCTACAGGCATCTGGGAAATTTAGAAGTAACCTTCCTGGCAGGCACGCTTCGGCTCTATGGGCAGAGATCAGAGCTTTGTATAGAGTCACAACTCTTATCCAAAACTACAGTGTCTCAGCACATTAATCTGTAATATTATCAGACGAAGCTTGACGGGTATTTTAATAGGTATCCTTAACATAACCTCAGGCAACATGTAGACTTTATTTAATGAATGAAAAGATAAGAGAGAGAAAATATATCGTAGAGTTTTAGAAGTCTACTCTGCTTAGTAATACGGCAGAGTGTATCAAAAGCAATAGATCAGTCTTCCAATTTCGTAGACAGTAAACAAAGTGGAGTTTATTTCATTAGGCGATCAAGAATCACTGATTTCGTTTTATGTATTATAAATATAAAAAATTACTTTTCATCTACAATTTTCAGTAAAAGAAATAACCTCTCAACCTTGCCATGTATAGCTCACATGCACTAATTGTAGATGGAATGACGGTGAACATTTTTAACCGACAGCAGTTTTAACGTGTAGGTGTACTTTTTTAGATTGACCGGAGCCGACACATGGGACGTTGAAAAAGATATTTGATGGATATTTAGAATAAGAAATTATGGACAGGAGTGGCTAAACCCCAATAAATTATCTGAATCATTTATGTTGATTAATTAATTATGTTTTTATTGAGTTATGCTGATAGAATAATTTTCATTGATCAATAATTTAATTGGCTCTATATAGCTACCTTCTATCATCTCCAGTCCCACAGACAAATCAACAACAATTCCAGTTGAATTAAAAACGGTAAACAACAATAAATGAATCCGTTAAGAAAAAATAGACTCTCCCAACCATACGTTTATTATACCGACACAATATTCGTATTATTTCACAGCGATAACTCAAATATCTCAATTAAAATATACGTCAGTATTCATACATATTCGACATAATAAGAAAAATAGATCTAGTCATTGCTTCACATTAATATGAACACCATCAACATGAATTTAACACAGATTTGCTAGTCAAAATATCCCTATTGGAAGACGATAAACTTCGTAACACGGTATGAACTCTCGACCATTGGGAGAGGAGAGGGTACGTCCTGTCGTGGAGTTATCTTTTCTCAAAATCAGCGAGATCGACTCTTTAGGAGCTCACACAAAACTCTCCTTCCACCTCCCACAATTTGGGAAAGCTCGAACAATTTTATAAGCCTTCGGACCAAGGAGGCTGCCGTTTCTTGGCGCATACGCTACCCCATGACCCCTGGTGCAGTGTGCCAGCAGGTAAAGAAACGCTATAGTCGGGCCGACTCAGGAATTCCTCCTCCCGAGCCTTCCTCCTTCACCGTAACAAACAACTCCATATTGTCACATAAAATTGCCCTGCTTCAATATTTCATCAACAGCAACAGCGAACTACGCGTGATCAACTAATTAAATGATTTTCCTTGCAATAAATTAATGATAGATGCACTGCCATATCTCACAGTCACACGCAGCCGTGGTGGAGTAGCCGAACGGTCTAAAGTATCTCGCTGCGGAGCGCGCGGTTGCTCCCCGTGGAGGTTCGAGTTCTCCCTGGGGCATGGGTGTGTGTGTGTTTGTCCTTAGGTTAGTTTACCTAGGTTTAAGTAGTTTGTAAGCTACGGGCTAATGACCACGTAGTTTGGTCCGATAGATTTACAGACATTTGAACAGTCACACGTAATGCACTATTGGATGAGAAGCTATTCATATTTAACTTGTAAGACAGTAAATACTACTTAATTGATTCTAAAAATATTACTGACTGATGTGCTGATCGGTAAAAACCTTCGGTATGCGACGCCCATTCTTAATTGCCTTTGCGAACCACATTCGTATAGCTACAAGTACACGGATGAATCAAAGAAACTGATAATCCTGGTATCGTCTAGAGTCCCCCGAGCAGGTAGAAGTGTAACAGAACAATGTGGAATGTGGAATGAAGTCGAGCTGGAGGAAATTGATTCCATGTCGAAATATCCGTGCGCAGTAAGGCACCATGCTGCGGTGGGCGTGACCGTTCGCCGTCGGAGGTTCGAGTCCTCCATAAGACATGGGTGTGTATGATTTTGTTAGGATACGTTAGTTTAAGTAGTTTGTAAATGTAATGACCAATGACCACTACAGTCACAGTAGGTCTCATAACCTTACAAACATTTGAACATTTAGGAAACTGACATCATGCATCGAGCAGGGCTGTTCATAGCACGAGCGAATGGAGATCTCTTATGAACAGCACGTTACAAGGTGTCCCACATATGCTCAACAATATTCTTTTCTAGGGAGTGTGAAGACTAGCGGAGGTGTTTAAGATCGGAAGAGTGATCATGTAGCCATTGTGTAGTAATTTTGGAAGTGCGGTGTCGCAATGTCGCCCGTTGGAATACACAAATACATTAAAGGATGCAGATGATCAGCCAGTATGCTTGCATACATGTCACCTGTCATAGATGCATCTAGACATATTAGGGGTCACATAACGCTCCAACTGCACACGGCCTACACTATTGTAGAGTCTCTAACAGTGTAAGAGTACATGCTCACATGCAGGGTCAATGATGTCACAAGGTTATCTCCACAACCGTGCATGTACATTCGCTCAACACAAATAGAAACGAGCCTCGTTATACCACGCAACATCTTTCCCGACATCAACAATCCAATTACGGCGTTGATGGGCTCAGGCGAGGCGTAAGGCTTCATGTCGTGCAGTTAGCAAGGATACACAAATGACTTTCAGTTCTGAAAGCTGATATCCATAATGATTCGTTGAATTATGCGCACTCTCACATACCTTTTGATGGCTCAGTATCGATATTAGCAGCAGTTCCGCTACTGTAGGACCTTTATCAGGCCACAGACATGCCGGAGATTTGGTGTTTTACCAGATTCCTGATATTCAAGGTGCCCTAGTGAAATGATCGCACAAAAATTTCCCATCCCATAGCTAACTTGGAGATGCTGCGTCCTATCACTCGCACGTGAAATATAACACCACGTTCAAACTCAATTGAATTACAGTAATCTGCCACTGCACCTGCAGTAACCGATATAGCGCCTGCACTGAACACTGCACTATAAACGCGGAGTTTGAAAGTTGCAAGCATTTTCGGTTACACTACTGTCTGCAGAAGCCTACTTACATTGACGATGTCTCAACTGTCTGCGGGGTGCCCTTACGGCCGAACAAAAAAGTGTGGAGACGACGCGGCTGGAGGAGAAGAGCCCCGTCACGTGACCAGACTGCGGAAACAACAGCCGGCACATAAATAAGCCGCTACCCCCACCCCACACCCCCTGTGCCACCACACCCCACTGCGCGGCACTCCACCGCACTGTGCTGTAGCGTAGGCTCAGGTAGCAGTAAATAACAGCACGAGCGTCGCGCGCGCACGGTTACCATAGGGCGAGGACAATTCAATTCCTACCCACTCGCAAGCGAGGGACAAAAGGGAAATTTATACATCCAGGGATTGGGAAGAGAAGACGACGCAAAACAACGTTTGTGTTAGTCGCAGATTACAGCGCTCGTATTGAATACGGGAAGGAACCACCGTGGTCATCCTCCGCTGTTAGTCACACAGCTTCTATTACGTGTATGGACCGTCGTTATTGCTTTACCCGAGTCATATCTACAGTATATAACAAAAGGAAACAATTTCAGGTTTTCATTCACGGACTGATTGGCACCCAGCTCCAAAGGTTAAGGATAAATATTTCACATATAGTAATGATGTTAACCTTATGCTGACGACATCGATAAATGAGTGATCTTTTGAAATTATTCTACCTCTGAAGGGAAAACTGAGTGAAATGGTACAGTGGCGTTGCTGGGGAGCGCGGTTTCAATCCACTTCCAGCAGTCCTGGTTAAGATTTTCCGTGATATCACTAAATATATAGCAGCCAGTGCAGAGAGTGTTCATGTAAAAGACCCATTACCTTCCCTATTTCAACCCGAAAAAAATCCAAGCGTGAGCTTCATCCTAAATGACCTCGTCGTCGACATGACGTTAAACCCGTAATCAACTCACCGGTTATAAAAGGAAAAAAGTGTTTCACTTCGCGGTTGGGAATAAGTAAACACGTAATAAGTATGAAAATAAATCATGTCTTTATTCTTAGATATTGAACCCTCTAGCGGAAAAAGTACGGTTTCAAATATTGTATCAAAATAGTTATACATATTAAAAAGCTTTATCTGCTAAACAGAGAATAATGTCGATAGTACATAATCAGAAGAATCCGGTCTAGGAGACTTAATATTTTATCCGTTATATTATTTCACAATTATATCTTCTAATACATAAAAATGAAAACGGAGTTAAGTTTCTTGTTATTTTATGCGCTGCATAACTGCTCATCCGATTGCGACGAAAACTTGTAAACCTATAGCTTCCCCTTTCGCAAAACTTTTAGGCATAATTATATGACTATAGGACACTTAATTTGGGACATATTATGTCACGAACTGTTACATCATGCGATAACGTTGAAAATGTCCTCATAAACCACGGGACCGATTTCAACGAAATTTAGTGTCCGTATTCCTTACCGTGATGTAACTTCTGAGGTACGGATAAGAACCACCTACGTCCCACAATTCAGGAGATATGACACACAAGGAGCGCGGCGGAGTGTACTTCCACTATGGACCTAAAAATCAATAGTTTTCATTCGATCTTTTTAGACTTATCCTGCCTACATTAAGCTGCGCGAGCACTACGTTACGGATTGGGCGACCGCTCCTGTCGGAGGTTCGATTCCTACCTCGGGCATGAGTGCGTGTGTGTTGTACTTACGATATTTTACATAAAGTTGTTTGCAAGTATAGGAAACGATGAACTCATCAGTAGGGTCTCTTATACATTTGAACATTTTTGTCTACATCAAAGTGGTACAGTGCGTGCTAGAGGATACGTTACAACTGACTTCATCGCCGTGTCACCATTCACAATAAACCGTGGCACATTTTCAAAGTTTCAAAGCTCACTGTGTCAGTTGCTAGACGTACGTAATTTTTTATTGACACTGTGAGTAGGAGATGGATAGAGGGAAGAGACGGGCCAAGGGAGCGTGATAAACAGAAAGACGAGAGAGGGGACATGGGCAGAAGAAAATGGTGGACGAAGAAACATATTGTCGGAGAAAGAGAATGAATGAATAAATAGGTAAATGAATACCCGAGCAATACCGGGTTTCAAGCTAGTATTTAATACTTGTTTTGTGTGTTTAGCATAAAACTTTTTTCCATTTTGTATTAAACGAAAACTTAATATTATGTAAATTACAATTTTCTCTCTTAACAGTGTCTATAACAAGTATATTTTAACTGTTCGATCTTTAGGGTTCCCATGGTTTCGAACAAAACCTGTTCTATCCGAAGAGACACATATTGCATAAGGCCCCTTTTCGTACGAATATTTTCAGTAACTCTTTCTTGTTCATCTAGTCATATATTGTCACGAACGTTGTCTGAACCATCAATGTCGCTACTCCGAGTTATTATCAACCGTTTATCTTCTGTGATCGTCTTATCTAGGGTCATTTTCCATTAGGTATTAAACACTGATAATTTACTGACAAACCTACCGTCATTGCGCCGTATTTCTCGTATTGCTTGAACCTCTGGTATATTCATGAACACACTCCATCATCACGTATTTTCTAGCACTATTAAAAAAAAGTGTCGAAATATTTGTAAACCTATTGGACCCAAGACTTACAAACTAGTTATACTAATATACTGGTAATAGACACATCCATGCCCAAAGGAGAACTCGAACCTCCGGAGGTAGTGACCGCCAACTCTGTAGCATGATGCCTTAGACCACGTGGCCACTCCCGCTCCGCAATGTGAAATTAGAATACTTATTACCTATTCAGGGTGGAGCTAATAAATGTGGCCCGGACAAGTGGATATGATGGAAACAGTTTGAGCAAGCATTAACGGTGTAAGGATCTTCGAGAGGATGGAGCATCTGCTTATATATAAGGGCACATTTATACAATCTCGATCGCTTTCAGATTGAAACATCCAAGCGAAAGACACGTTCAAATCTATCAAGTGTTCACATCCGTGGTATCATGGTGATACGGTTATTGTATTTTAATTGAACTTCCCTTCCTCTTATTGACACCTGTGTTATTGTCAACTGTCATAGTATAAATTCGTTGCAGAATATGACACATTCTTTACCGACACAAGTATATGTGATGAATAATGAGTGCAGGCGAGATGCCTCGTGGACCACTTATGCATTTTTTCCCTTTTTTCATTTAAGAAGTCAAGGGTCAGTCATCAGTCTCACAGAGCTCTTTCCGAAATTTCAGGATATATTCGGATTTGCTTGGGCATATGCCGGATCCGCTGATGTACATGTGGAAACCTTTAGAAATCAATAAGAAGGAATAAATAAACATACCTTTTGACTAAGCACAAAGAACGCAGTCTGGTTCTGAAACTGTAGCAATTACAAGACAAATAGTTATCTTTCTGTCATTTTCTTAATGAGTAATCGCATTCATAGTAACACCAAATTGGCAATGAGGCATATATGACTCACCCACTCACGTCGCAAACAATTTAGGAACGTCCGTGTGAGATTCCTATTTCACGACTCACATACCGTCACCAATGTCTACTGACATGCGAGACGTGTTTTTCGGGGAAGGGCTCGGTTGACTTGTCATCACACGTTTGGGGTTTCTAATCGACAGAACTTCATTCGGTTACTAGTAGAGTATTTGTACGGCACGGACGTTAACACCCAAAACACAGACACAAATTAGAAGGCAGCGATTAGTTACCACAATAATTGGACGGAAAGTTAATATCATTGTAAGGAACAAAATGTATAATTGTAGAACTTGAAGAAAATTGAAGATTGATCTCCTGCGATACACTCTAACGACAACCTAAACGCCATCACTGTAGTTACTTCCATGTTCACATTATGTCTTGCGCTTCATCCCTTCATTGTTTCTAATTTTATTTCACAGTACACCTTCTTCGTATGTTCGAGTTTGATCTGTCTGTCAGTTGTGACTGCGTCTTCTAGCACTAAATCTTTGGGGGTTGGCATGGGATGTTTTCTTGTCAGTGTGGTCTGAATAAGCAAAGTAAACCCGTGAGAGGTCGCAGGATATTGCAGCAGATGCTGTTTCCCTATTTAATGATATCAAATTTTAGCAAGAGAATATGTGAACTGAATTGTGAGTTCAGCGACGCTATCCACCTCAATTCGTCTCCTGTCTACTTAGTTTACCATAATTTTAGGAGTACGGTTATAATGGAGCATTATATGGCTTCTACATGCACCAGTAAGTCGTCGTTGGTACGACAGCATACCGGAATATTTTACTATCGGTGTGGTCTTCAGTACGTCCTTCTGCAATTCAGTCCACATATAGAACCGCCTAACACCGTCGATTTTCTATATTATCAATTGGTACACAGATGCCATGTCATAAATATGACCTACGTCAGCATGTGATACTCCGACTTATACCCGTTCTCCCGTTATACACCACCTTCAACGGTCCACACTAGCTTCGCCTCCTTTAGTTGGGTTCTCAATTATATTCTACTACAGTAGCGATCTGAACCATGTCACAACGAATGTAGGCAGATGCAAACAACTGATAAATAAGTGGCTTCTGACAGATAGTCCTGAACGTACGGCGAAATTAAACTTATGGACCATTTACTTGCGTCTATGTGTACGACTATGATGCTGGTCTGAATGACATAGACGGACTCTCCGAATCAGCCATAGAGTGGCTCATCGATACCTCTAGTGTAGAATTATAAGATCACTTTTGTAGAATGTATTGTTATCAATATTGCTGGTTCAGTGCTTATCATCTCCAGTTCAAATCCCGCCAAGGGAAGAAACAATTTATTTCTTTTTATTTACTATTTCTAGAATGTTCTACATGTATATGCCCTATTAACGACCATCCTTCGAATTCAGAACCACCTGCAGTTTGCAACGTAACACGTTCTTGTGGAAGCGCCGGCTATTCTGCAATACGTCTTCATCATTGTGGCTCTTATTAGGCAGCGTAAGAGTCGTCGCCTACAAGGACAAAACCGGAATACAAAGGGTATACTGATTACCTCCATGCGAAGGTCCGTGACATCAAAAGACGCATGGCTGAGGAAACTGCGCTCAGGCAGCTGCACATCAGACACAGTGGTGTTCTCTGGAGACGGCTGGACAGGACTCAAATAAGTGGCTGAAAGGATCCGACCGAGTCGCTAAGTATAATAAGTGGGACCACATTATGTGCTTGAAAAACGGACATTTCGACGTGGATGTGACGGTCCAGCAGTGGTTTGAAAATAACGAGGACAAGCTCTATAACTGGTAAAAATTCCAGACAGAAGAAGACGTTTGGAGACCATCAGCAACAAGTCCGTATATCAGATTAGCAGTTGAAGAACTGGACGCAAAACATGGTAAGGCAATCAGTCGTATATACAGAGTGCTTTGGCCCTATCTGACATGGTTAATCCGGATATGACTGAGACCGATAAAATTTCACGCCTGATGAAGGGCCCTGAATTCCGTTAAAAGACGTTTCAGCGACCCGAGAGTTTATCCAATGCTGTCAGAAACTTGAAGAGATGCAACAGAAGAGAGTTGGACGAAAGAAGTACGACGGACTCCCAAATGTAGTAGTCCCTTCGGCTATGATTTTGGCCGTGATTTTGGCATGATTTCGCTTCTGCTTGAGAGATAAGAATTACAACAGTTTATGGCAACCTGGACTGATGGACCAAGCGAGCACCAGATTATGGCCATGGACGTTGTACCTGTAGTCATGAGGGAGCCGACGCTGCCGAGAGGTATTTGAATCATTAGCACCTGTCAGCCCCGCCACTCGCACCCGACGTGAAGAATGGCCTCGCCCTACTATGACTTACGCCACAGCCGCCAAACGCCAGCTTCGGAACATTCCGGAGCGGCCACAGCCAAATCCTCCGGCAATCTCAACCCCCCGGAGGAGGACAGAAGAAAACGCGCTATCGTGTTTTCACTGTGGGCTTCCTGGAAATGTCGTACGATACTGTAGGGAGAGAAGACGAGTATTTGAATATTATTATGATGCAAGACGCAAAGAATCGGAGAAGTCCTTTCAACGGCAGTCAACTGCAAACGATTACTGTCTATTGATGGAGCGAAGCCCGTCGCTGCATCCTGGACGTAGACAATCTCCAACACGCCGTTGCCGTTCGCCATCGCTTTAAAGAGGTACTAGCCAGTCGCATGGCTGCCGTGTTCAGGAAAACTAGGCTAGGCGACTGTCTACAGAGAAGAGGCCTCCGCGGATGAAAATCCTCCATGGACGACGGTCTCTAAGATGTCGGGAAATCTGTTTGACGTTATCATCGACGGCCAACCTGTCAGGGCACTAATCGATTCTAGATCTTCCTTTTCTGTATTGTTGAATGACTACCGGCACAAACTAAATAAGAATATGTTCTGTGATACAAGAGCAACTTTAGTGATGGTTGCAAATGAAAAATACGCCCGGCCGGCAGGGACGAGTGTTGCAAGGATAACTATCAACAACAGGACGCAGCCATTTGAAATTTTCGTTTTAACAGAATGTAGCCATAATACCATCCTTGGAAGTGAATTACTTCAGGCATTCCAGGTTGTCATTGACTGTGGAAGATCTGAGCTACAAATTGAAGAAGCTGTTCTGTTGAGTACACATAAAATAACTCTCCTGGGAGTTTGTTTTCTGTCGAGAATGATAAGAGTTCCAGTCAGTAGCCGAGATGACCAGTTTAACTTTGAAGTGCTTGTAGACCACTAAAAGCTAATCAGTATAACGATATCTACACTCCAGCAGCTATCATAAGCATTACAGATGTCCAAGGAGAACTTTGGATCACTAATTTTCAGGATCAATCGCAAGTCACTCCTAAAGGAATGTTTATTGGTACAGGTGAATCTGTCCAGGATGGTGAGTTCAATGTCATCGACGAAGTCTACTCTGCCGATAACCCATTAGACGTAAGTACTATGGAATTGCATATTGGGTCCGGTCTGACCCAAGAACGTCAGCAGTTGTCAACCATACTACATCAGCTTTCACGTATATTGCGGGCCACACCAGAGAACAGCCAGATGAAACGTCCCTCGATAAAACTTGGTATAAATACTGGCAATCATCCACCAGTTAGTCAGCGTTCGTACAGAGTGTCGTCATCTGAAAGACGTGAAAAAGATGTTGTATGATGATATTATTCAACCTTCAGAGATTCCCTGGTCGTCTCCGGTGGTGGTCGTGAAGAAAATGGGTGACAAATGGTGCTTCTGTGTCAACTATCAGTGGCTGAACAAAATAACAAACAAAGATGTCTACTCATTGCAGTGCATTAAAGACACCTTAGATAGCTTGAAAGGAGCGATATACTTGTCAAACTTTGACATGTGGGCAGGTTACTCGGCAATCGAAGTTCACGAACCTGATGGTCTCTATGAATTCAAAGTCATGCCGTTTGGACTATGTAATGCCCCAGCCACATTCGAATGCATGATGGACAACTTGCTTCGAAACTTTAAATGGAAGAAATGAATTCGTTATCTAGATTGTTGTTTCCTCAATAACATTTTCAGAACATCTAAGTCGACTGTCAACTGTGTTGAAGTGTGTTCAGACAGAAGGACTCTGCCTCAACCCAAAGAAGTGCGTCTTCGTCGCCAAAGAGATAAATATCCTTGGGCACCTAGTGAACGGAGATTATTTCCGTCCTGTTCCAGATAAAGAAAGGGCAGTCAAAGAATTTCCAACTCCTCAGCACATCCGCGATGTGAGAAGTTTCCTCGGGCTGTGCTCATACTATCGTTGTTGCATAGAAGGTGTTTGTAACAAGGCTCATCCATTGCAAGACTTTCAACTTGTCAATGAAACACTGTATTAGAGCAACCACGTTCCACTGGGTCCCAAATGGCCACTGGCTGTTCCAGCTCATATCCGACGAGCTATTCTCAAGTATTTCCACGATTCTCCAATATCCGGTCATCTGGGATCTTGAAAACCCAAGGCAGTATCAGACGCAGGCATTACTAGCATGGTCTCTACCGATCCGTCAAGCACAATGTGCGTCACTGTAAGGAGTGCCAGAGACGGCAGCATGTGCAGCAATTACGTCCAGGGCATCCGCCGATAGCAGCTCCATTCCATCGGATTGGAATAGACCTTTCAGGTAGGTTTCCGACGTCGACAACTAGTAACCGATGGATAATAGTCTGCACTGACTACCTCACTCGCTACGCTGTCACCAAACCTTTTCCGACTGCACAATCTCCAGAGATCGCACAACTGCTGGTAGAAGAATAATTTTGAAGCATGTTGCACCACGTGCACTGATCGAGGAGAAGTATTCATGGCAAAACTAGTATCGGAAGTAATGTCACGGTGCGGCATTGTCCACAGAATAAAAACTGCCTAACATACTCAGACAAATGGTCTTGCATCAGGTTCTAACTGGACGTTAGCAGATGTGGTGTCGATGTACGTTGATGTTGAGCAGAAGGATTGGAATACAATACTACCAGTCGTAGCATTTTCTTATAGTGCAGCAAGAGCAAGACTCTACAGGCTTCACGCTGTTTTTCTTACTATATGGTCGGGAAGCTGAGACGACAGTGAATTCGCTGTTGCCGTTCCAACCGGACGACTCTCATGATGACTTTGTGGAACAGCTCATCACCAGGGTCAAAGAAGCAGCACAGCTCGCTAGCATACGGACACTGGACGTCAGAAGGACCGACAGCGGTATAACATCTACATCTACATGGGATATTCTGCAAATCACATTTAAGTGCCTGGCAGAGGGTTCATCGAACCACAATTATACTATTTATCTCCCATTCTATTCTCGAATAGCACACGGGAAGAAAGAACACCTGAATCTCTCTGTTCGAGCTCTGATTTCTCTTATTTTATTCTGATGATCATTTCTACCTATGTAAGTGGGAGTCAACAATATGTTTTCGCATTCGGAGGAGAATGTTGGCGATTGGAGTTTCGCAAGTAATCCACGCCTCAGCGATAAGCGCCGTTGTTTTAATGATTCCCATCCCAGATCCTGTATCATTTCCGTAACGCTGTCTCCCCTGTATCGCGACAATACGAAACGAGCTGCCCTTCATTGGACTCTTTCGATGTCCTCCGTCAAACCCACCTGATAAGGATCCCACACTGGGCTGCAATGCTCGAAAAATGGACGGACAAGCGCAGTGTATGCAGTTTCTTTAGTAGTTCTGTTGCATCTTTTAAGGGTTCTGCCAATAAAACGCAGTCTCTGGTTCGCCTTTCCCACGATATTATCTACGTGTTCTTTCCAGTTTAAGTCTGAAGTAATAGTGATTCCTAGGTATTTTGTGGAGTTTACGGCCTTCACATTTGATTGATTTATGTTGTAAACAAAGTTTAACGGATTTCTTTTCGTACTCATGTGGACGACTTCACACTTCTCATTATTTAGAGTCAATTGCCAATTTTTACACCATACTGATATCTTATTCAGATCGTTCTGCAGTTGGTTTTGATCTTCAGATGATTTTACTAGACGGTAAATGACGGCGTCATCTGCAAACAACCTAAGAGGGCTACTTAGATAGGAATAGCAGAGGACCAATAACACTACCCTGTGGAACGCCCGATATCACCTCTGTTTTAGTCGATGCCTTACCATCGATTACTACGAACTGTGTCCTCTCTGACAAGAAATCCCCTATCCAATTGCAAATTTGGGGCGATATACCATAACCACGCAATTTGATTAAAAGCCGTTTGTGAGGTACGGTGTCAAAAGCTTTCTGGAAATCAAGAAATACGGAATCGATTTGCGAACCTTTGTCGATAGCACCCATCACTTCGTGTGAATATAGAGCTAGTTGTGTTTCGCATGAACGATATTTTCTAAATCCGTGTTGACCTTGGGTCAATAGATCGTTCTGTTCGAGATAATTCATAATATTTGAATACAGGATATGTTCCAAAACCCTGCTGCAAATTGACGTCAATGAAATAGGCCTGTAGTTTAGTGGGTTACTCCTACTGCCTTTCTTGAATATAGGTGTGACCTGTGCAACTTTCCAATCTTTTGGTACAGATCCTTCTATGAGAGAGCGGTTGTATATGACTGTTAAGTAAGGAGCTATCGCTTCAGCATAATCAGATAGAAATCTAATGGGTATACAATCCGGACCAGAAGACTTGTTCTTATTAAGTGATTTTAATTGCTGCACTACTCCGATGATATCTACTTCTATGTTACTCATTACGGCATCTGTTCGTAATTCGAAATCTGGAATATTGGTTTCGTCTTCTTTGGTGAATGAGTTTCTAAAAGCTAAGTTTAGTAACTCTGCTTTAGTAGCGCTGTCATCGGCAGGTCGCCATTACTATCACGTAGTGAAGGTATTGTTTGTGACTTTCCCCGAGTATATTTAACATATGACCAAAATCTCTTCTGGTTTTCAGTCAAATTACGAGAAAGAGTTTCGTTGTGATAAATGTTGTAGGCATCTCGCATTGAAATCCTCGCTAAATTTCGAGCTTCTGAGTACAATCGCAAATCCTGGGGATTCCGTGTTCGTTTAAATTTAGTATGCCTTTTCCTTTGCTTTTGCAACAGTGTCCTAACCTGTTTTGTGTACCAAGGGGGATCACCTCCTTCTTTTATTAATTTATTAGGTATAAAACTTTCAATTGCTGTCGGTACCACTTCTTGGAATTTGAGCCACATCTGGTCTACACCTACGTTTAGTGTTAGAAACGAGTGGAAGCTGTCTTTCAAGAAGCAATGTATTTTGTTTCTATCTGCTTTCCTGAACAAATATACTTTGCGTTTATTTTTGGTAACTTTGGGACATTCGATATTCAATTTCGCTACTACAGCTCTGTGTTCACTAATACCTGTATACGTTTTGATACTTGTTATGAGCTCAGGATTATTTGTTGCTAAGAGATCAAGTGTGTTTTGCGAGGGTGAAGGTCGGGGTGAGAGTTTAAAATGGGGAAAGGTTAATTTTTGAAACTCACAACCACCAGCTGCGAACCAAATTCCTAAACATGCAAAAACACTGGAACTGTTATTGCGACTGTTTGACTCGTTTTCTAGGGGATGATATCACACGTTCGCAGCTTTCCTTCCCTGCATATGATTAACAAAACAAATTCATAATAAGTTCAAGTTCATGAGAGAAAAGGGTGTACTAACTACTATTTTAGAAAACAGGTGAAAGTTCACTTTATGTTGTTTATTTCACAATACTTGAACCCTGTGGCTGTCGCGTCTGTACGTCGGTAAATGTACCAAATAAAGTTATAGCTCGTGAGCCCCTAGACAAAATGAATATTTGTTGCGAATTGATTTCACACCACCTGGCTGTCTCAAACACCGTTTATGTTCATGCCTTGCGACGACACTTGTTACATTAACAAATCACTTTAATTTAATGCGATGCACAACGTGGAGAATTTCTACCTATGGCCTAACTACAAATGTTGTCACCCAACTGTGTACATACATTGCTACCTTAATTAATAAGATTAAAATTGTGTAACATTTAGTGCATTGGCATGGTCAATGTTTGCAGTGAACTTCATACTGTTTAATTATCAAATGCTATTAATTACCAGTATTTCTATTGGGCTGTAATCTCACAGTTTTCACATCCATTTACAATTCTAGTTGGCTCATGAACTAATTGTTCGAAGTAATTCTCAGAGAATGCGTTGAGTACAATTTCACACGATGCTTTATGCGTACCTCCTAATTTGAAAATATAATTTCGCCAACAGATCGAGGGTAAATTAAAATCACCACCTACTATTATCGTGTGAGTCGGGTACGTTTTTGTAATTAGACTCAGGTTTTCTTTGAACCTTTCTGCTATTGTATCGTCAGAGTCGGGAGGCCGGTAAAAGGAACCGATTATTAACTTCTTACGATTTTCGGGTACAACCTCTACCCATAATAGCTCGCACGAACTATCAACTTCAACTTCGCTACATGAAATACTACTTTTGACAACGACAAACACGCCCCCACCTATTTTGTTTCATCTATCCTTTCTCAACACCGATAGATCTTTTGAAAATACTTCTTCTGAACTTATTTCCGGCTTGAGCCAACTTTCGCTGCCTATAATGATGTGTGTTTCGGTGCTTTCTATTAACGCTTGCAGTTCTGGAACTTTCCCGACACAGCTACGACAATTTACAACTGTTATACCGATAGTTTCCGGATCTACATTTCTCCTGTGATCCACCTGAACCCTTTGACATTGCCCATTTTCTATTTCCCCGAAGCTCTATATCCTAAAAAAAACCGCCCAGTCCACGCCACACAGCCCCCGCTACCCGTGTAGCCGCTTTCTGCGTGTAGTGGACTCCTGACCTATTCAGCGGAACCCGGAAACCCACCACCCGATGGCGCAAGTCAAGGAATCTGCAGCCTACACGGTCGCAGAACCGTCTGAGCCTCTGATTCAGACCCTCCACTCGGCTCTGTACCAGAGATCCACAGTCGGTCCTGTCAACTATGCTGCAGATGGTGAGCTCTGCTTTCATCTTGCAAGCAAGACTGACAGTCTTTACCACTTCAGTTAGCCGCTCGAAACCTGATAGTATCTCTTCAGATCCGAAACGACACACATCATTGGTACCGACGTGAGCCACCACCTGCAGTTTGCTGCACCCCGTACCCTTCATGGCATCCGGGAGGACCCGTTCCACATCTGGAATGACTCCACCCGGTATGCACACGGAGTGCACGTTGGCCTTCTTCCCCTCAGCCATCTCTCTAAGGGGCTCCATCACCCGCCTAACGTTGGAGCTCCCAACTACAAGTAAACCCACCCTCTGTGAAAGCCCGGATCTTGCAGGCTGGGTGGTGACAGGGTGAGAGACACCATCCGACTCAGGAACGTCGTCCTGAGCAGACAGCGCCTCAAACCTGTTCGCAAGACGAACCGGGGAGGCCTCACGATCGGTCCCCCGGAATGTCTTGCGCCCCCTGCCACGCACTGGAGCAACCTCCCACGCAAACACGGGTGGGATGTCTGCCTCACTGCTAGCAGTTTCAGGGCATGTCGCTGCCGCAGGCCGATCGGTGGAGACGACGGGAGTCCGTTCGGTCCCCACCGCCGGCCAACAACAACGACGCCCATCGATCGCAGCTTCCAACTGTGCAACCGAGGTTAACACAGCTTGAAGCTGGGAGCGAAGTGTCACCAGCTCAGACTGCATCCGCACACAGCAGTCACAGTCCCTATTCATGATTACAGTGCCAACAAAAACTACAGTCGCGATGCGTTCAAAGGAAAACTAAACTGTTCGTTAGAACGCGGATGTGAATCCAATACGCACGACAGCTCAGTATAACTTTACAAATTGAGACGAGAAAGTGTAGACAAAAATAAAAATACTATGTGTCGCTTCTAATCAGAAAATAAAGACAGACGACTGTCGCGACGCGGTTCACACGGAGGAATAATACACTAACCAGATATTTAACGTGAATATGAATCAAATAAAAACGCGAGCACACAATAAATTTAATCCACTCAAGGGAAAACGCACTGAAAAGTAAAAATATGTAGCTTCTAGAGAGAAGCCGGTTACACTTACAACTGATAAACTACTGCTACGCCACTGGAGAGGTGTGCTCTGGACGACGTCCGCTGGGCGACTGTACATAACGACAAGCAACGATCTGTTGAATACAGCCCAGGAGATCTGATATGGATTTTTAAACCTGTACGGAAAGTGGGGCTATCGGAAAGTTCACTGAAGCGATTCTTTGATCCGTATCGTGTTATACTCAGGTGTCACGTACGAACTCGAGGAGTATGAGACGTCCTCAAAACGGCAGAAAGGAAGAGACGTTGTGCACGTCCTCCGTATGAGGCCTTACCACGATCCCAAAGAACAGATAGAAACGGCCTCTTGTTCAAGAAGACAGTTTGATAATGATGAAGTCATGACAGAAGTCTGGCGCCGGTCATCGTCACCGTAAGACGATGGAAGGATTCTCCCGACCTGCCGTACAAGGACACTGCAGCGGTCCCATCGGGCCGAGAGGGTCGCTGTTCTTTCATGAACGGGAGCAATGCCTCGAGTCTTCAACATGTTTCTTGTGTTTGATGTACTTCTAAGTTCTAGAAAATTCATTCTGTGTATAAATAGTGGAGCACTCCAAGCAGGAGACAGTCTGTACTGAATGTACGCTTCTGTTAGCAATAAACGTATGCTAAGTGTAATGTGTTGTGCTCTATTAACGACCAGCCTACGAATTCAGGACCACTTGCAGTTTCCAACGTGACAATATAGTACTCTAAGCAGTATTTAATGCGATTTGTTCAAGCCGAACGAGTATATAAATTAACTGCAGTAACCTGCTAAATATTGTACATCCTGCACTTGGGCCGTTCCCAACTTTTTTCACAGTCCTTCCTGATTTGATGCTCGATTTGTGTTCAGTTTCTGACAGGCCAGCCAAAGATCCAGCTGATGAAGCGCGCTGACGGAGCTTACGGCGCCAACGACGCGTTTATTCCATGAACGGGACAAACCGCAGCAGCCATTGGCTAATCTCGTGTGGTTTGATTCCCATAACACTACGCGCGAGCAGACTTACGGTGATTGATTCTCGGGAACTGACGTACGGCAAAATTTATAAGGTTTTACGTAATTTGAGAGGCGTATGGAATCCCGAATTTATGACGGACGCCCAACCAGTGGAGGCTTTACTGCTCGCCACTGAGTTCATTGCGGTGTAAAAATACGTAAAACCTGGTCACCTGCAGAAGAGTGCTTGCTGTGTCCACCTTTCGTTTAGAGCGTTCAGCTTTTGTGTTGGCAGACGTATAGTGACTTATTTCGAATGCTGCAACAAAAACATAGATTCTTATCTGATTACCGTACTTAGTTTGTATGGCCATTTTCCTCAGCAAGCAACGATTTATTTGTTTTTCGAAATGAAAAAAAAATCAGTTTACTGATGCTTTTTACTTATCTGATCGATACACATTTCGCCTTCTTTTTCAGAACTTCATAGAAAGGTTGTTTATCTTGATTTTGTTTCCTTTTAGGATACAGCATTAACAAATTATACAGCCTTCACTCCGTTTCATTCAAAATAAATAAGTGGTTACTCACGGTAAGTGGTTAGCTCTTTGTCCCACTTGGTCACAGACCTAAAACGTACAACTCATCTACTTACGCAATTTATAGTGTATTTTTTCGGAGTTCAGCTATATTATATCAAACAACTCACTGTCCTGCAGCTTTAACTCTTTACGGATTGCAGAATCCCCTTTCTTGTCAACTTAACGTTGTTTCATCACACACGACAGGCGTGTGTTTTGTCTCTGTACGAAAAAGGTCGTGTAAAGTAAATTACACCAGTATAACGGTGTATTCACAACTAAAACAAATAATTCTATGCTATGGAAAATGGCCATACAAACAAAATACCGTACATCCGATATAGATTTCTCTTTCGCCTCTGTTGAAGGGATTAGCATTTGGCAAATAAATAATAAAATAAAGTTAGAATATTAGTGGTTATTGAATAAACTAATTGAACTACATATTAGAATACCATGTTAGAAAATATTAAGGAATAAAGTGATGGACGAATTTATGTGTAACAAAACACTTAGTTATTTAAAGAGGAAGTTAGAGAAATAATAAGACCTTTGTGCAGTTTAGAAAACTTTTCCTGAAAGTTCAGACAGATATTTCCATAGCAAGGGCACTACTGGTAAACTTACAGTCGTCCTTATTCTTATCTTGAATTGCGCGAGCCAGTAATGGCAGTAGCGGACGTTCATTCAGCAATCTCAGCAATACATCTGCACAGCTACCAGGACGTCGACAGACTACTCACGTTGAAAGTAGCTTATCAAGTTTTCTAAGTCAGATCTTGGGCAGTTGAGACCTGCAAGTTAAAACGCTCACTGCAGGTCCAAATTACTTTGCGAGTGGCCACAGTACTTGCGCAACGGAAATTTATCTAACTGCTCACTCCTTAAGGGAGCAGCCAACGTGTTAACAAACACAAAATAAATGTTAAAAGGAATAGATAATTAAACATGGGATGGGGATCATGAAAAAGCATTTTTATGATACTTTAAATCATCATTTCTTCAATTAAAATGAACAAACAAAACAGTTTGGAGAGACCAAATTAAGCACAATTAAGCACACACCTTGTACAAAAGTGAATTAAAAACATGAAGTTACCGCCCTTAATAAAATTGTTTCTGCCATTTATGAATATGGAGGTAACATGGGAGGAAATTTGGAAATACACAGTGGGTAAAGGAAAGCACATTCATTCACTCACGGACACATGCATAATGCTTGCGGCACACTACTAATGTGGCAACACTTGCTACCAGCGGTGAAACGAAGCATCGGCGACGTTTTGACGAGATGGTGGGCGTCTTGAAGCACTAATTAAAACACACTATGAACCAAACAAACTCATGTATGGGGAGGCAGTGGCATACTATCTCAAGTACCATGTGGTGTGCGACCACAGTGAATTGCATAGAATTTACAAGAAATTAACTTAGATTCAGCAAGTGAAGCACACGCGAGAATTCATGTAGAAGAATGGTAGTATTAGTAAAAGCATGGCTGAAGGCCGAAGTAAAGACCGTTACGAAAGCATGTAGTGCAATCTGTCATACCAAGACAGGAAAGATGGAATCAAATCAGAAAATCTGAAAAATATTTAGCATACTCACGGTTACAGACACGAAGCAAAAACTTTAATTAAAAAAACAGGCACGAAATTCAACCATAATAAGTTTACACGAAGGCTGAAGGCCACACACATGTATTCTAACTTGAGGAAAACCGGACAAAAATCGTCACCGGAATGAGAATGCAAATATTAAATTTAAACTGAATTACTCGAGTTCTGTAAATGAAGAAACACTTCGCCTCGCATGGCGAAAGAATTACTCGAGAAAACTGTCACTGACAAGACAAGACTCCCTGATCACAAAGAAAGCAAAGCTCTAACAGCATGCCATTCCCTCAACATGATTCCACGATATACTCACTTCGGTGGACGCAGCAAGAGTGAAACCTAAGGCCTCGCCAAAAGGCTTCCCCACCACACACCGGATGTAGAGCTAGCTAAAAGCCGACCAGAGCACTTTTAGAGCACAGTGTCTACCACCCCGTTGCTATCTGAAGAACATAATACCCTCCTCTACAGCTCCATAGAGGTCTCTTTTGTCCCCTCTTTCCACCATGACTATGTTGGTACTACACTAAGAACAGGCCACCTTGCCATCTTGCCATGTAAGCTTGTCTCTGGCCATTCAGCAGATGACTTACGAAGCCACGCGTTCTTAACTAAAGTAAACGATACCTAAAGCGCGAGACGGCGACTGTACGTCATTGCGTGACAGTGAGTATTAAATGCAAACTTCCACATTCACATAAACACACAAGTTCAGTCACACGGGTGTGTGACATATATAAACATGAGACATTGATCATTAACGAAAAGAATAAAATAATTGACATACAAATAGACAATATAAATGGCGGAGGAACACTTAAGAGTAATGAATAACTCAAAATGGAACACTATCACACATTCAGTGGACGTGTTTCAACGTGTTATAGTAACTGTCACCGTCACACTACCGCCAAATGTGATCATGGACCATGGAATAGAGTACATTCACTTGTTCTACATTTCGAAGAAACGTGACCATATGCCAGAAGCTAAAGGCACAGCCATCAGGGCATCGACAGATTACTGACGTTTTGCGATCTGAAAATAGCGTACATGTCTTCTCTTTTAGTCAGAGTAACTGCCGCCACAGAGTAACATATACGGAGAAGAAACCTCCCCCATACCGCTGTCCTACGTTCCCATCGTAGTTCTGTAAGATGTCAGCAGATGTCAGGCGGTTCCCTGGCTTAGTACTGGTAGACGACACTAGAAGCGCTTCTGAGGTTGCCTCTCGCACATAAGAGGGTAGCGTGGAGGGGAGGCTGAGGAGAGAGCTCGTGCCGCCTGCCACGAGGTCACGGTTGTGTCCGGCGTGCCGGCGTTTGAGGGGAAGTGGTGGTGGGGGGAGCCGGTACCTGCCGCCTGCTCTGGACACTTTGAAAGGCCTGCTTCTGACCGCAGCGCCATCATGGGACATCTTACGGAATCTTCCCTCCCCGCACACCTGCGTGTGTGGCCGGGACCTTGCGGAGGTTTCCGGTCTGTATCTCTTCGTCTGTGCTGCCGCGCATGCTCGGAACTGCTATCGTAGCGCACCCGCGGATAGAAACAGAAACGGACCTACTTTGTGGACGACCCCCTTATAACGGATTTCTTTTAGTGGTTACACGGACGACTTCACACATTTTATTAGTTAGAATAAATTTCCTATTTCGCACCCTGCAGACGTCTTATAAATCGTTTGTAGTCGCTTTTGATCTTTTGGTGACTTTACTAACTGATAACAGACATTATCTTTAATTGTAGCCGAAACTGTTCAATACAGACCAACGACGTTTATACACAGAAGTGGCCTTAACTAGAAACATGAATGTTATACTGCAGCGCAAGAATATTTTAAAAGGGTGGCACTAGACGGTGGTGTAACATGACACGCACTTTAAAAGTTGGTACGCCACCTTAAGTTGCCATTAGACGCCAAGGATTCTCAAACATTGCAAGAATAATATCTTTTTCTGCAGAGCGCAGTGTTAGCGTGGAGGCGCGATACTTCTGAGCTCTTTTTCGACGCATGACGTTGATGCACTTTACAGTCTGCCCGCAAGGTTTGCCCGTCTGCCAGAGGTTTGTGTTGGGATATGTACAGTATATTAATATTGCCACTCGTTTACTCTTTGTGATTGGAAGTACCCTGTGCTTATTTAATTACGTTTTGTCTGTGATGTGTGTATCTTCTGTGTTGTGCACGAACTAATTTAATTTTCACGAAGTTTACCACTAGTTGTACAAAAATACTCATTAAAGGTGACGGGTCCAGATCCCAGGAGTGAATGCTACGTTTTATAAATGTTAACGGAAAAAAGTCCGCGGAAATCCAGAGTTGGTTCGTTAATTACGTGCGCGCCGATGAATTTTTATTTCTGTTAATTGATCATTAGCGTCTGTATACTGCCGTTTACCTTATAGGTTCAGGTCGAAAAAACGAGTGGCACAGGCTCATCCAGACTCCCGTTGTTGAAAAACTGATCGGGCGAGAAAATTATTACACGTGTAAATTTGGCTTTAGGGAGTCTTTAAATCGTAAAGAATTATGGGATGTTGCAGAAAATCCTCCATCTGATCCGACAAACTGGGAAGAATCGTGGAAAAAGAAAGACTGAAACGCACATTCCTTGATTATACACTTCGTGGACAAGACAAATTATTCCCATATAAGGGAAGCAAATACGGCGCAGAAGCATGGACGGCCTGGAAAAGGCATCTGAAGACTCTTGACTCCCGCGTCGTGTGGGCTTGCTTAGAGCGTTGATCACAACTAAAGTAGATAAATTCAAGTCGGTAAACGACTACTGCGATCGAATAATAACGACTGCGTTTAAGTTAAATGAAGTTCGCGGTAAGTGAAGAGTGGATATGAACTTCGCTCCTGGCCGGATTACCTGATTGTTATCAACCTATGATTACGGCACTTGAAAGCAGTGAAACCCTATTACTGGAGACTCTATTAAAGAAAAACTCCAACAACATGTGAAATTAGAGGACGCAAACGGAAATGAAGAATCCGCTGTATGTAAAAATAGGCAAAGTGACATAAAACGTAATATTAAATGTTACAAGAGTAACAAATGGAATCTTATTGCTAGGTATTGTACTAGTAAGAACTGAAAAGGAGGAAACTAGTTAAAAAAAAGATAAAGTAAATGTGAATGAAAAACAGGACAGAAGAAAGCGTTTCTTGCATCAGATTCTTCACAATATCACGAAAGGTAGATGTGGTATTCTCCCTCTGTCATGCTCGGAGGTAAAACACCGTTTAAATTTTGACACGGGAGAAAGCCTTCTTTATCACACATGAGAATTTTCGGCTGTAGTTCAATGGTTTACATCCAAAAACCCCATTGCAGAAATAGGATAAGTAATCACGGAAGCTGACTTTCTTAGGATACTGCCAATCAACAAATAGCTACCTGTTCAGTGATAGGGAGACTTAGAGTTGGAACAAAATACAGATTACAATTCACATACTGAAGAAGAAGTCAAATCAGTAGACAGTGCTGATGAAACTTTTTATGGTTTTGATAGTGTTTTAAAGGAAACTGAAGCACAAGATGAGGGATATGTAAACCAAATTATGGATCCTTGACTTCAACAGACGGCTATACCTCGAACTTAAGCAGAGAACCAAAGCCTAAGGAATGGTGGGACTATTATACAGACTACTCGCAAGAAAGACTTCCAAATGAAAACATTGATGTCAAGAAGGCTTTGGAAGGGATAAATATGGAGAAATGCAATGAATAAAGTGTTTTCATCCCTAGGTCGTAATAACACATTTGAAGAGGTGGAGCTACCCATGGGACATAATCCTCTCAAGACTAAGAGGGTTTTAAAAATGAAACTTGGAACTAGCAGTAACACAGAATATTTAAGGCGCGCTTAGTGATAAAAGAGTGCTCTCAAACACAAGGTGTTGACTATCAGGAAACCTACGCACCAGTGGTGAAGTACACATTCATCAGATATCTACTGACTATGGCAGCTGGAGATTGACCATGATGATATCACCACTGCCAATCTCTATGAAGGCTTAAATGAAGAAATTTATGTAATTCTACCATAAAATTTTGCATCTTCCGGAAAAGTGTAGAGGTTAAAGAAAGCTGTTTATGAATATCAGCTGGCTGATCGGAAATGGAATAAAAAAATTGGTGATGTGTTAAAAAACCTAAAACAGACAAGATCAAAAACTGATTCGTGTTTCATTTTCATAGAGATGAAAAGTAGATGATGTGCTATTGTTCTCAAATGATGGATGTGTTTTAAAACAAATAATTCACAACTTTTTTGTTTTGTTTTGAGATGAAAGACTTAGGACTAGTGAATCGATGCCTAGGTATTGAAATTACACATAATCGTGAAAAGGGAAAATTTTCGATTTGCTGGGAATCTTACACTAGAAAAGTTCAAGAGAAATTTGGAATGAATGAAGCCAATCAAAGGTCAACAGCACACGAATTGGGTTTGGATTTTGAAACAGTTGGGTCAGCTGACACCAGTGCACTTAATCAGGACCCTATAGGCACCCTTTTATATCTGTCTCAAATGTTGAAGACTGTCAACTCGCCCGCCGTGAGTCAGGTTCGCTCAGTGATATGGTTTTGTCACCAAGGAATCTGTCTGCTGTAGAAATTCATCGACATATTTGCGAAGTGTACGGTGATCCTGTTATGAGTAGAAGCAATGTGCTTAAGTGGGTACGAGAATTTAAAGATGACTGCGACAACGTCATGATGAGGACCGCTCCGGTCGCCCATCTTCGATTACAGACGATTTGCAGGTTTCAGCTGAAGCAAGGTTTCGTGAGAACAGGAGGTTCAAAAAAGCAGGTCTCTCAAACGAATTTCCTGGCGTGTCTGGATCAGTGCTTTACAAAACGGCAGTGAACTCTTGGTTATCGAAACAGGCGGCAAGATTGTATGAAAAGGGTATTTTAAAATTGGTTGAGGGGCATGATAAGTGTTTGAATAAACGTGGCAACTACGTCAAAAATTAAAGTATGTACTTTCGGAAAATAGACTTACTATTATGAAATAACCTTTCGTTGCGTACTTCTGTTCAAACGGAACTTACTTACAAACGTGCCTCGTAGTTCCGAACGGGGTAAAACTGAATACTTTAGTTAGTCAGCACCACAGTGCTTTCCATCGATATTCATTTCATGCAATTTACGTGAGCTCATTTTATCAGACACATTTTGTAAGTTCATGGCTCTTGGTGAACCAAACCGATTACGAGTTCAGAAAAGTGAGAAAAGTTTTTTTGGGGTGTTAAAGTAACTATCATGTTCAAATTTACAATTTAATATGAACTAAATATTTTGTTTGTATTTGGCATTGCAATAAGCATTAACAGTACATTAAAAAAATTACTTTTTTGGCCGTCATTAAGAGATTGGCAGTAGGATTGGTCTTTAGTTACATGAGGCCAGTGTTCCGCTTGACCTTGAGGAAAAATGGCAATTATAAGGCGACAGCTTCACTGTCAGTAAAGTCAGCCATTTCTGTTTTTAGGAATATGATATTATTCGTAATACTATTTGTCCAACAAATTTGCTTAATTAAAAAAGCAAAAATTTTAAAAAGGTTGAATTCCAGAACACGCAATGATACATTGCTTAACAACATTAAGCATTGAAGAGTAAATAAACACATTAAACTTTTCGGCAAGCATAGGTTTTAGAAATTTAAGCACTCTATAAAATGTGAGTCACAAGTTTTCCACTTACGAGAAGATAAACCAGAAAGATTTTCTGTCTATAACTTCATACGAGCATTGAAAAATTGTGCCATTGTAGTGTATCGTGTTGTTCACTAAGAAAGTGAATCACGAATCACATAAGCGTGTATAATTATAGGTGCAAAATAATTGCTCACAATACTCACATACTGTCAAAGCGTTATCTTACGCCAAGTGTTAATACCCTTATTTCGAGTTTCAATTTTTCCAATAACTACATACCTACGAATTGCATTGTGCACTAAGTGCTTTGGTAGCGGTGTATGCAATGGGAGAGTGTAGTGACCAAAAATCCGAAATATATGGAGAATCAATACTTCTAGAAAATCTATAAACACTGTAACTGGCGGTACTACTGCAGAGGGTATCGCTTTGTGTACTTATATGGTTCGCTTACTCATGGATGTAAATGCATGAAAGATTCCCGTTTGTAACTATTCCTTACAGTAACTTAACTTCAGTAATATCAGTAATGTATAGGACTGTAAAGTTCTGTATTACGTTCTTTCAAATAGATCTGCTGCTACGGCTTCCAATTGACACTGATATAAATTAAATTCGTAATTGTTGTTGTTGTGGTCTACAGTTCGGTGACTGGTTTGATGCCGCTTTCCGCACAATACTTCTTCTTCAACTCTGAATAATCATGGCAACCCACATTCATTTGCTTAATGTATTCGTCTATCCTTGTTCCTTGGCAGTTTTTTTGCCCCCACAGAGTGCTCTCAAATATTATTTTGACCATTCCATGATGTCTCATATTGTTCCCCTCAATCAATCTATTCTGTTAGTCAAAATATTCCGGTAACTTCTTTCTCCCAAATTCTCTTTAATACCTCCTAATCAGTTAGGCGATCTACCCATCTTATCTTGTCTGTAGCAGTACATTTCAAAAGCTTCTATAATTTTTTTGGTCTAAACTACATATTGTCCACTTTTCACTCTGGTACAGTGCAACACTCCAGAGGAATGACTGCAGAAAAATTAATTTTGGATGTCAACAAATTTCGCTTCTTGAAATATTCTTCATTGTTATTCTGCTTATAATAACTTCTGTCTTTAGGTCGTCAAAAGTTATTTTGATACCCATCTACTAATCTACTACTTTTACTGTCGCATTTCATAATCTAATTCCTTTAACATCGTCTGATTTTCTTGGACTACATTGCATTATTCTTGTTTTACTCTTGTGACCCTCACAGAATCTCAATGTCATCGGCAAATCGCAAAGTTTTTCTTCCTTCTCCCTTAACTTCAATTTCTTCTACAAATAACTCCTTACATTCCTTCACAGTTTTCTGAATATGCAGACTGAATAACATTGACGAGAGACTACAACCCTGCCTTACTCCTTTCCCAACTACTGCGTCTCCCTCTCATGCCTGCGACTATTATATTTGCTGTCTTGTTTTTGTACAAATTGTATATCAGTTTTCTTTCCTCTGTTTTGAAAAAGTGTATTCCCGTCAACGTTATCAGAAGTTTTCTGTAGTTCTACCAAAGCTAAAATGTATGTTTTTCCGATCCCAAAGGTATCTTACAGGATACGTCGGGACGTGTGTGTTGCCTCGCATGTTCCTTTATTTCTCGTAAATCCAAACTGATCTTCCACGACTTCAAATTCTATCAGATTTTTCATGCTTCTACATATAATTCGAGTTAGTATTTTGCAACGTAAATTGATAATCGTGAAATTTTTACACTTGTTTGCACTTGATTTCTTTAGAATGGGATTATTATATTTTCCTTGAAGTCTGAGGGTATTTCTCCTGTCTTATACATCTTACACACAAGGTCGAATAGTTTATTCATGACTGGCACTTCGAACGATGTCAGCAATTCGTGATTATGCGTCACAGAATCATAGAGGTAGTTCGAGTGCTTAGTTGCTAGGAATATATACACATTATCATTTAACTTCTTCACAGTGGGAATATAGTGAGACAACTGTTACGTCACTGGTATCTACATCTATATTATAAATAGGATACTTATGAAACACTAGTAATATCAGTTACCCCGCGATTTTGTAACACAGCTCTTACGACTGTGTTTATGGAAATTGCGTCATTAAAATCATAGAGAATGCTCGAGGATATATGATTCAGATCCAGTTCTACTTTTGAAGAGTAAATATCGAGAGAATTTCTGATAAGCGAATAATTAATTAGTGACTTTAATAAAGGGTATTCTTTAGATTATATAGTGCAAATTAACATTTCATCATAGGAGGCAGTAACAAGAAAGAATTACAAATATATCGAAGCAGAATGATCAAACGTAAATGAAACTTAAAAAAAAAAAATGTCTTTAAATCTATCGGACCAAACTGCGTGATCATCATTCCGTAGCTTACAAACTACTTAAACCTAGGTAAACTAACCTGCGGACAAACACACACACCCAGGGAGGACTCGAACCTCCACGGCGAGCAACCGCGCGCTCCGCAGCGAGGTGCTTTAGACCGCTCGGCTATTCCACCGCGGCGTGAAACTTTTCACGTTCTTTAATTGCGTCAAAAAGAGACACGGAGCAGCGGCGGAAAAGCCATACGCACTGAGACTCCGTGCTGCGGTGCGCGCGGACATTCGCCGTCGAAGGTTTGAGTCCTCCCTAGGGTGTGTGTGTGTAGTTCACCGACACCATGACATAATTGCGTCAATTCCACAAGAAGAAATTATGTCTGTTTAAGCAGCATTACTTACTTAGAAACTCGTTTATCACATCCATGTAAATAGCTTTAAAGGACTTCTTGCTTTTTTGTCTACTTAAACCGTTATGGACGCAGCGCTACTAAATATTCCGCCATGTCCTTCCTACGCCACCACATAGAACAGAGCGAAATGTCCCTTCTAGATAGTTCCAGAATTCCATCCGCATCTGTTAAACGATTGTGTTTCATACTGGCAACCAATGTGTATTAAGGCATAATTATTAATATGACCTAGCGCTTGGTGTGGGTGCAGAAACCTGAGGTCCACTTGTCTGTTGATCATGGCACGCACTAACTACTGATCTTCGTCACATGCTATATCTCTTTCGTGTTTAGATTCATTGGTGCTTCGGTCTTAGCTAGGTTACAGTAATCCTTTCTGACAATGGGCTGTTTAGTTGGTATGTCCCAGGAGAATTTCATGCACAAAGTACACTCCTAGCCAATAAAATCGCGACACGACGAAGGTGACGTGCTACAGACGCGAAATTTAACCGACAGGAAGAAGATGCTGTGATATGCAAATGATTAGCTCTTCAGAGCATTCACACAAAGTTGGCGCCGGTGGAGACATCTACAATGTGCTGATATGAGGAAAGATTCCAACCCATTTCTCATACACTAACAACAGTTGACCAGCGTTGCCTGGTGAAACGTTGTGATGCCTCGTGTACGGAGGAGAAATGCATACTATCACGTTTCTTTGCAGCCTATCGAGACTACGGTTTGTCGCTTCGCGACTTTGCTGCTCACGTTGGTCGCGATCCAATGACTGTTAGCAGAATATGGAATCGGTGGGTTCAGGAGGGCAATAAGAAACGCTGTGCTGGATCCCAACGGCCTCGTCTCAGAAACAGTCGAGATGACAGTCATCTTATACGCATGGCTGTAACGGATCGTGCAGCCACGTCTTGGTCCCTGAGTCAACAGATAAGGACGTTTGCAAGACAACATCCATCTGCACGAACAGTTCGTCAACGTTTGCAGCAGCATGGACTATCAGCTCGGAGACCATGGCTGCGGTTACCCTTGACGCTGTATCACAGACAGGAGCGCCTGCGATTGTGTACGCAACGACGAACTTGGGTGCACGAATGGCAAAATGTCATGTTTTCGGATGAATCGAAATTCTGTTTATAGCATCATGGTGGTCGCATCCGTGTTGGCAACATCGCGGTGAACGCACATTGGAAGCGTGCATTCGTCATCGCCATACTGGCGTATCACCCGGAGTGATGGTATGGGTTGTCATTTGGTACACGTCTCGGTCACCTCTTGTTTACATCGACGGCACTTTGAACAGTGGCCGTTACATTTCAGATGTGTTACGACTCGTGGCTCTACCCTTCATTCGAACCCCGCGAAATCCTACATTTCAGCAGGATAATGCACGACCGCTTGTTGCAGGTCTTGTACGGGTCTTTCTGGATACGGAAAATCTTCGACTGCTGCCCTGTCTAGCACATTCTCCAGATCTCTCACCAACTGGAAACGTCTGCTCAATGGTGGCCGAGCAACTGGCTCATCACAATACGCCAGTCATTACTTTAGGTGAATTGTGGTGTTGAAGCTGCAAGGGCATCTGACCTGTACACACCATCCAAGCTCTGTATGACTCAATGTCCAGGCGTATCAAGGCCTTTATTACGGCAAAGGTGCAGGATCTATGCACCCAAATCGCGTGAAAATGTAATCACATGTCAGTTCTAGTATAACACATTTGTCCAATGAATACCCATTTATCATCTGCATTTCTTCTTGATGTAGCAATTTTAATGGCCAGTTGTGTAGTTACAATCACTGAAGGGCCTGTTATGAAAACATGAGCAAATGTTGTTTCTCAAGTTCTCTTGCAAAGTGATTAGCCACAGTATCTTCGCTTTTAAAATTATGGAATATAGAGGTAAATATTGTGTGCAAGTTGGATGAGTGATGCAGGACGATGTAATCAATGAGGGCGTCGCTGCAGGTGGGAGAGGCGTGTGTCTGTCGGCTGCACTGGCAGGCTTCATTAGCAGAAATGCGCCGCAGACTGCGTCAGCTCCCTGGAAGCAATCTCTGTTAAATATCCTTTAGGCGGATCACTTATTAATCGGTTCAGCGGCGGCGCGGTTCGCCTGAATAATGGAAGCAGCATGATGGGGGCGGGCGGGCTGTCACGACGGCTGCCTCACCGAAATGTTGGCAGCACTGGCACCACTGTGCGCATCCCATACTGTCAACAGCGAAGCCTCGCTCTTCCTTCTACATTTACGTAATTACACTGCAAATCACATTTAAATGAATGACAGTGGGTTCATCTAACCACTTTATGTTATTTCTCTACCATTACATTATCTAATAGTGTTAGGGTAAAAGGAACACCTAAATTGTTCCGTTTCGGGCTTATTGCTCTTGGTAGGTGTTAACAAAATATGTTCGCATACGAAGAAGAAAGCTGGAGAAAGAAATTTCGCAAATAGTTTTCGACGCTCCGAATAACGCCTTTCTTTTAATGATTTCGAACCCAACTCGTGCATTATTCCCGTTACACTCTCTCACCTACACCACGATAATATGAAATGAGCTACCCTTCTGTCAAGTTTCTATATATCGTCGTAATAGTAATTGATAGGTATTTAGTTGAATTTACAGGTTGAGTATTGGAATGATTCATCATGTACAACATTAATATATTTTAATAAGTGCTCATATGGAAGACTTCACGCTTGCATATATATTTTTTTAAATTGTTTTCCCGTTGCTTGTGATTTTCGGTTTACTTTAATAACTAAAAGATAGAATAAAATAAACAAATAAATAAAAATACAGCGTCACCCGCGAAGAGAGCTGTTCAGTTCATCTCCTAAATCATTTATAAAGATTAGTAACAGTAGTGAGCGTACACCTCCCTGGGAGCGCCAGGTATCACTTTTTTTTCTCCCTATGACTTCCCGTCAATTACTATGTGCTGCATTCTTCTTGTAAGGAAGTAGCGAATCCATTCTCAGAACTGTGATAATGATCCATACGCACAGTATTTGATTAGCAGACACGTGCGAGGCACAGTGTCAAATGCCTTCGGGGAGTAAAGAAATATGGAATTGATTTGAGATCCCGTGTTGACATCCGCTCATCACTTGATGTGAATAAAGAAAGTAAAGAACGATATTTTTAGAATCCATGTTGACAGTGGGTCAATAGATCATTCGCTTTGAGAGAGTTAATAATGTTTCTGAATAGTGTATGTTCAAGAATCTCGCTGCAAACCGACGTAAATGATATAGGCCTAAAATCTGCTGATTACTTCTACTGCATTTCTTGAATATTGGTGTCACCTGTACAAATTTCCTGTCTTTGATTACGGATCTTTCGCTATTCGAGTTGTTGCACATGATAGATAAGTATGGAATTATCCCACCAGGATACTCTGATAGGAACCTAGCGTTTATATAGTCTGGACTCACAGACTTGCTTTTGTTAAGTGATTAAAGTTGGTTTAATACTCCGGCTGTTGTTGATTCGAATTTTAATTAGTTTCGTCTTGTTTGCTGAAGGAATTTCGGGACGCTGTGTTTACCAATTCTGTGTTAGCAGCACTGTCATCAGTAGCATAATTATTTTCGGCACGAAGTTATTGAGTGTGTTTTGTCGCTAGTTTACACAAAAAAACACATGCATGGTGGGACAGTTTTTCATTAACGTTGTAGTACATGCACTTAAATCCCATGAGGTATATGCTGTAATGTAATTTCTAAGGTACATTCAGATATGTGTGTGAGTGTACAGCCTGTAAAATTTCTATCAGTACCATTAATAATGTATAAATCACAAAATGTAGCCTCACAATGAATGTTGTAGTTTTAGTGCTGAGAAGTAGTAAGCGAGAAATTCTCCCCTTTCATCATTTTGCTGCTTCTGTCAGCTAGAAAAATGTATCATAAAGGCATGAAATTATATTTCCAATTTGTTACAAGTCACTTCTTCATTCTCATAATTATAATATATTAATAAAATATCGTTGCCAAAAACACATACCTGTACATATATTTTGTACTATGTATGGATTAGTTTTCGTATCTAGTTTATACAGACTTTGTGAGAATTTCACATTCACCTCATTAACACAGAACTGAAATTGAGCAAGAATTGTCTCATATATTGTCGTACTTGAGTAGTTGTCTAATATACATATATCTAATTTTTTTTTTCAGTAAATTCGTTAAATGTTGATATCAGTCTGAATTAGAGACTTTTTTAATTCGTGAGTTTTTAATTGTGGGTTCAAGCTGTTGACCAAAATTAGTGTCAAAAAACATTTTATCAAGCAGACTTGCGTAACTGCTTAACTACCATGTAACAAATTCTCTGTCGTTTATTATATTTATACATAGATATGAAATAGCCCATCGCTATATAAAACTCTTCTCTCCGACGAGCATCATTACAATTTATAGTTATTAACAACTGATAACTGAAAAAATATCCTATAATAAAATCTAAGAATACAACAGCCAAATCGCTTTTTTACAGTACAAAGTCATTCTGATGTGGAAAGTGAACTATGGGAAATCATTAAATTTAGTGTATTTTTATCTTAGTTTATTCTGTTTTATTTTATTTCAGTAAGAAATATGACGATCAAACTGTATTAATCATGTATAACACTTCTAGAAAATGTTGATGTTGATTTGTGTAGGAAATAGGACGATCTAAATTCACTGATGGTATAATCAAACTTCTTGCTTATTTAAGAGGCGTAGCATGAAAAGTAGCAGTACTAATGTAACATGTATGCCTGCAACTTGAAAGGATATCATAGCACCACTATGAAGATGGAATGGCGTACAGTGGTCATCAGCGATGACAGCAGATCGTAACTGCTCGTCAATGCTCGAATTAATTCATTGCTTGCAGGATATATGCAAAAAAAAGTGTTGCATCACTAGTTGCATCATTTCAGGATTTACTGAGCTGCTAAAATAAATACGTGTACGAATATTAAAGAATGATTGAAATATTTTACTTAGTGATGTGTTATGGAGGGCTTACAATACTAAAATCACGCAGGTACGGGTTATTAAACTGACCTGATGTATCCAAACTCGCCGGCCGCGGTGGCCGAGGGGACTGAGGCGCTCAAGTCACGGTCTGCACGGCCACTACGGTCGGGGGTTCGAATCCCCCCTCGGGCATGGATATTTGTGCCGTCTTTAGTATAAGGTAGTAGATTAGTAGTTTGTAAGTTTAGGGACTGATGACCCCGTATTTAAGTCCCATAAGCTTAACAAACATTTGAACATTTGATTTTTATCCAAAGTCACTCCCCGCTGGATGCTGTGTCTGCAGCTCTGAAGGGGCTGGACCTGACACCGTTGGTGACGTCACGTTGTGTGAGAATTTCGTCTCACTTGCCACCTGCCATACAAATGAGAAACAGCAACCTTTGTTTTCAGTAGGTGTTCTTATATCACCGTATGCGGTACTAACTGTATACCCTGATTCCCATTAAAATTTTTGCGATTTAATTTTACCTAGGACACCAGATCGTAACTAAAACGCATTGTAATTAAGTAGACATTTATAGCTATATCCTAGATTTATAGATTATCGAGTGAAAACTAGTTCACCTGGAAAAGCGTCGTTTTCTTTATCCAGTGACTGTAAATGCCACTTGAAAGGCAATGGATTTACAGATATTGTTTTAACGTCGCCCGCCACCAGCGAGGTAGTGACCTAGCTACCAGAACGCAATGCATGTACCAATTAATACAGAATGTTGACAGCCATAAGGCTTAGTGTTATACCATCGTGCAACGCAAATAGGCGCCATGCCACGCAGATGCACTCGAGCTTCCTCCATCAAACTGAGAGAGTTTGAAAGAGGTCGCATTGTGAACTTACCAGTGGCGGACTGGTCCTTTCTGAGAATCAGCATACGTGGTGGAGTGCTCCGTCATTTGTGCGACGCTGCTACCTCTAATGGTTATGTTAATGTTGTCACACATATAGTCGAGTTTCTGAATGTTCACGCAAAAGATCGCCTTATTGTAAGGGCAGCAGTAGTGACGGTACCCCTCCCATAGCACAGATGAGATTTTTTTATTCCTTTTTTAAAGGATAGTAGACGGAAGATTAGAAACCAAATGCAATAACTCATTACATTTTTATTCATAGTGTGTTCTTACCTTTTATGTTATGTTTGACTGATAGGTTTTATCTAAGATGACCACTGTAATTTTAACACTTTAAGTTATACTGACTCCTGTTTGTCTCAGCTAGATGTATTTTATTTGATGGACTTTTATCCATGAAGATGGTCTATGACCGAAATTGGTAGATGTATAAGGTTTTGAATAAACAGCTGGTGGTTTTTAAAAGTGCATTTTATGAAATATATTACGGCTGTTGACATTCGCCTCACCGAAGCATTCTTATTTTTATAAATATGTGTGCTCATTTAATAGGCTCGCTGTCAACTTGAACAAAGTTTATAGAAAAAGCACACGGCATAATCACAAAACTGACAAGCAGCTTAACGTTATAAATATGAGTGTTCAGTTGACAGGGCCGCTTAGAACACGAATAGCTTTTATCAAAACACAGAGTGAAAACAAAAGACTGATAAGAAACCTGCAAAATTAACGGGATAGCTCAGAACTTTAATTACTTTTACTGAATGAGCTCACAGTAAAATGACAACACTGGCAAACAACTCAATTTATAAATTTAAGTGATCACTGAAGAAAAAGTAACATTTGTATGTATAATTTATACGCTCAAAAGGTTAAGTTTATGTCAGAGGTCTGTGTAGGTTGTTTATATGTCATCTCCAAGTGCTCGATAATAGCAAACAATGCAGAGGCAGAACACTGTCTTCGTTATTCAACTCCTATTACATGTATCGTATGGATAATAAAAAGAAATCTTATTTAAGGGGGCCAAACCGCGCCTATGTAACACTAGATAATTTATGCAAGTATTTCACCTATTACTGAAAAAAAAACTATTTGATCCAGGACCTTAATATTTACACTGTATGTTACATTATGCTAATTAACTGTACTAAAATCTACTTAATCCATTTATGGTAATTAAAAATACATTTTTATATTTATTAACAAAAATATTAAGTTTTTTCATCTGAAAACATTTTTGTTAACTTCCTGATGGGGCAATATTAATGAATGTAGTTTTTTATGTTATGCAGAATCTCTGAAACTTTCATTCATTTAACTATGATAGTTTCTAATATAATGGGGCATATGTAATGAAAAATTTAGTTTGCGAGAAAATGGCTTTAAAGTAAAAAACGTTTGACATTTGTTACTTACAGTTAATTAAAACTGTCCATCTGCATATGATGGCCCTTCTTTGGCCTCTAGCAGGTCTTTATGCTTCCTTTTCACCATCCTGGATGTTTGTCTTGCTTTCTTCGCCATATTGCCAGATGGCTATACTCATTTTATGAGAATGTTGCAGCTCACTGATCATATTTTCACCAGGATTTATTCCCAGCTTTTTCAGTACCCAACACTTTCCAATTTTACCACAACTGAATGTAATAACAGCATCATAAACTCCTAGTTTCATTGTACGCATGCCTACAAATACAGTTTCAGGAAGGCGGTTCCAAATTATGCTGTTGAAACATTCATTTGGGTTCTGTGTCTGCCCAAACGGACATTTCTTGGAAGGTCAGGATGAGCCAAGTCTCTGAAAATAGGTTTAATTGCTGTAATAACAGCAGAAGGAAGAGAACGCTGGTGAGAATAAGATTCTCCAGTTACCTCATCCTTATTTCCACCATGTGTTTTCTTCTAATGGAGATAATGCATGACATGGCTTATCATCAGTAGAGCACGTATGGAAGAATTTGGCCCAAACATCTCTTTTCATTGCCTCCAGATTTTCTTTATTTCTCCTAATTGCCTGCCTATAGTGTACACGTAAACAAGCACTGCAAACATAACAACTACTCGCAATCACATTTGAACCAAACTAACGGCGTGTTTGAAAGCGCGTTGTTTACAAACAGCTGAAACAAAAGAATACCGTTGTATTCTAAGAACAGCCAACACACTCGGGAGTAAAACTCCCTAGCGTGCAATGTAGGGGATATAAAGATCCAAAATATATGCATAAAAGTGGGTGAAAGAAAAGTGGACATGGCACATAAACACACGTAGTAGGATAACGCTCTTTAAATGATCAAAAAAAAATTTTTTCTACTGAAAAATCCTTTACAGAGTACTTAAATACAACTTTAATTATCGAAATATGATGAAAACCGAAACTCGATTTTTTTACCAAACCCACGCTGTGGTTCTCGTAACACAGGAAAGGAGCTTGATTTGTTTTTGGGATAAGAAATACTTTTCTCTCTTTGCCTATATTTTTACAGAACTGAAAATATGTTGCTTGTGTGTTTCTTCCTAGCTATCGGGTACGTAAAATATTAACTGTATATCATTCGGTTAGGGGGAGGGAAGAGTGGGGGAGATGTTTGCAGTTCCATGATTGCTGTATTGGCGAAGAAGGATGTTCTTAGGTCCATTGTTTCGAAAATGTTTTAGTGTAGACGGTTGGATATCGGGAAACTACTGACCTTATATTATTTCATGTATTTTTTCATTCTTCATTGTACTTCTACAAGGAAATACCGTGTACAATAGGGTTTAGTTTCATTTAAACGTAGAGAAAGAACACTTTTAAATGTCTTCTGGAGTGCTCTATTATCGGCATTTGCAAGTTTAACCTGTGTCAGACAAATGTTGTAAGGACTTGGAGAAATTTGAAAGGAATTGTTTGCAGTGTTTAACATTGTAACAGGCTATGGTCATTAGAGAGAGAGAGAGAGAGAGAGAGATTCATTTTGCTATGTTTAGTTTCAGCAGAATGGGTATACACAAGAAGATGCGTACTGCTGTGCCATTTGCTTTACATGGGAGTTCAGGGTAAATTAAACTAACCGAATTCATCCGTCCAGTAGAACTGTCGGAAGGCAAAGAAATGAATATTAAAACTATAAAAGTGGTTAATTACAGGAAGACTTGGAGTTCGAAAACTTGCCTTCCCTATACCTGTCAAAATACTGATAACGGGAGGAAATAGAAGACACCTGTGTTGGTCTAAGGAAACGCTGTAAAGACTTGGTACATTTTGAAAAGAAATGTGTGCATAATCAAATATTGTAACAGGGCAGGGTCGCTAAAGAGAGAGAGTATTAAATTTCGTAACTGGATAATTTTATTGTAAGTGCGGCCACAAAGTGCGACTGTTTTGATTGTTACGTGAAAGAAGGTTAGTCTGTCTTTCTGTCTGAGTCCAGCTAGGAAGTCTGATAACTTCGCTTGCAGATCTTTATTTAGACGCAGGTATAGCGGCGTTTGAGTGACCGAGTGGCCTATCGTCGCCTGTTGTGGATAGCCGGTAAAATACTGTGTGTGTGCAAGCTGCAGTTTTCGAAATCTATACTTGCCATGCAAACATTGTGCTTGAATCTTAATATGGCCTTGCCGATTTTCGCTATTTCCGTCAGTAAATTTGGTTAGTTTTTTTTTTTTTTCAGATAAACAAGATGTCTTGTTATTGTTGTTGTGTTACCGAAAGACGTTTCGTTCATGTAGACATTCAAATTTGTGGCGTTCTTTACCGTTATCTAATGTGCACTAATTTTATTATCATATCCGTCAGCTGTTGCAAGCGTCGTCGAAAGGAAGAGCATAGAAAGAGAACGCTTAAAATAATAAGCTGTTATGATATTTCATTTAAAAATATTGCATAATATGTTCGTAGATAGCACTATAAGAGTTGTTTTATGTAGCTAGGTGATAGAACACGGTTTGTGTGTGTTCGCGACCGCATTGCAAATCGAGCTTTTGGGCGCTTTTATTTTTAAAACAAATTTCTTCTGTAGATCGATCGTACCTCTTCCGGGGTGTCTATCGAGGGAAATTGTTTAAGATAGTTGTTGATGAAGATCTCTGGGCTCTCCAGCCGGGTGGCGGCGTTGATGGATCGCGACGTTTCGGGAAGTGTCATACTACCCATTTTCAAGCGAAGTGGCAAGATGAGCGGAGTGCGCGGATCTTTATACCCGCGGTGACCCCTCCCCCCACCACTGGACCACGGTGGTTCTGCGGCCGGGGCGTGGTGATGGGGGTAGCGGCGGCCCGCGTTCGACTCTCGGTGAGGTCATTCTGCCTGCGTCTGTGGCAGAGAAATGTTCTAATGTTTGTATAGTCTATGGGACTTAACTACGAGGTCATCAGTCCCTAAACTTACAAACTACTTATGAACTACTTACGAACTAGGACGGCACAAATATCCATGCCCTAGGGGGGATTCGAACCCCCGACCGTAGTGACCGTGCAGACCGTGACTGGAGCGCCTTAGTCCACTCGGCCACCGCGGTCGGCTGTGGCAGAGAACGGTGGTGGATGCGCTCTCGACGGATTGCAGCTATCGCGGAATTCCACGCTGGTAGCCTTCGTCCCTGTTGACTAGGTTGTCATGAATCCTTATTTCTAGGGATTTTTTGATCACACTCTGCCAAAAACATGATGCTCGGCACAGCACCTTCGTCTTCTCGAAGTAGAATGTGTGCTTCTTTTATGTTATGTTCAGCGACGGCCGATTTTGCTGTGTGCCCTAGTCGAACACACCTAATATGCTCTTCACAGCGTTTTTAAATACAACGCTGTGTTTGGCCGATGTGTAGCTTTCCACATTCACATGGGATGCTGCAAATTCCCGGTGTGTTGAGTTTCAACGGGTCTTTGGCGGAACCTAGTAGCTCCCTCATCTTCGGTGGTGGACGAAAGACGGTTTTTGATGTTTGATCTGCCCAGGAGGCGTGCGATCTTGGCTGAAAGTGGTCCCACGTATGGTAAGAACGTGAGTCGTTTCTCTTCTTCCTCCTATTCCACAACTGTCACTGCCGTCTTTTCCTTTTTGAGCGCCATGTCGATTTGTGCCTCACTGTAGCCGTTTTGGCGGAAGACCTCCCTCAGGTGTTGCAACTCGGAGGGAAGGCTTTCTCTGTCGCAGATGGCGCCCGCCCTGTGTACGAGGGTTGTCAGCACTGTCTCTGCGCTGGATGGTGGCAGCTTGTTGCGTGAAGATATAGGTATGTATGCGTCTTATTCCTAAAACTGTATGGCCTACTGAACCATCTGTCCTCTTCTTGATTACGATGTCCAAGAAAGGGTGACATCCATTTCCTTCCATTTCCAATGTAAATTTGATGTTTGGATGGAAGTTGTTGAGGTGTTCAAGAAGGCCATTCAGTACCTATTTGTCATGCCCCCATACCACGAAAGTGTCGACATAGCGGAAGAAGTGCTTTGGTTTCTGTTTGGCGGTTTGCAGGGCCAGCTCCTCGAAGTGCTCCATATGCATGTTAGCAATCGCTGGAGCTAGTGGGGAGCCCATGGCCACGCCATCGATCTGCTCGTAGAATTCTCCATTGCACTGAAAGTAGGTGGTGGTCAGTGCATGTTCGAACAGTCTGTCAGTTTGTGGCTCGAAGTGCTCAACTAATAGTGCCAAGGAGTCCGAGAGGGACACTTTCGTGAAAAGCGACGTCACGTCCAAGCTCACAAGGATATCTTGGCACTCATCTGGGTAGTTGGTAATGCCGTGCCACGATCCGACGTCTGGTCAATAAGGTGAGTCTCGCGCCTGGGCTGCGGGTGTTTACCCACAAAACTGATGTCAATCATCACCGGGCACTGGCTGTGGGATTCGCTACTGGTGTGTGCCTGTATGCTATTTTGTTGCCTACCCAGGGGACAGGCGTAATTCAAAGTTGTGTATCCTGCCTACCCTTCGGTTGTATTTCGGCAGTTCTTGAAATTGTCATTTGTTTTCAATCTACCCTTCAGTCTTTCCCTCCTTACTTGCATTCCTTTTGACTGTGGTGACCTAGTGTGTGTTATCACCGGCCTGAGCCATTGCTGCTTCATTTAGGGAAAAGGGGGTCTGAAGTTCATGTCAGTCCGACAGTAAGTCGCTTATTTAGTATAAACAACCTTGTTACTTGCAAGTCACGATTTGATTGAACCTTAGCTCTAGTTTCGTGTTGTAAGGCGCGCTCTTGGATTGGTACCTGTATTCGAGGGGCACTTGTATATCAATCCAAATTGGATTATATATTAGAAATTTCTTGCCCCAAGTTGCCCTTTTAAGTAACATCTATACTTATGCGCCATGTGTGCCTTACTTCTGATTGTGTGATCCAAAACCTCTCAGCGTGTAATTGTTTTAAATTTTAATTGCCATTGTCAAGTGGCTGTGCGTGAAATTGAATAGCCCTTTAAGTTAGATACCTATGAGTTGTACACTATAAATAGTCATGCAAAAATCTGAGATGTAGTCAATATGAAAAACCACTATTAACTGCCGGCTAGCTGCACTGTTATTTCAGCGATAATCTATGAGCACCGATGTTGCATTTAAGGTCGATGTTGTCTAATGACGGATTCATTTTAAATTTTAGGTAAGTTATCCTAGAAATTATAATTGTTTCATTGTTCCCATCTTAATTTTTAAGTCTTATTTTACGTTCTTTCATTGTTTCTAGTAATACTCTAGAATGGGATAACTTTGGTCCTGAAACATGTCATTCTAACAACTTTGTATAAGTTACAAGTGGTGCGATAATCGGCTAGATACATAGTACAGTCGTATGATGGCGTCAAAATAGAATATAATTGAAACGAAATTTAAAATATAAAATTATGAACATACTAAAGTGTGATTTGCTAACAACACCTGCTGTATGATTTTAGTTATTCTTTTAATGACTAAAAAACGTGAGATCCTAAGATTGACAAATAATTCTGATGACGAAAGATTTCTTATAATGACAATGAGGTTTCATGAAAAGAGATTTTTCATCGAAATAGAAATTGTGGTAAGTTCCTTTATTAAGTAAAACTTAATATTTTTGTATTACTTAATGAGCATTTCAATCTAAAGTGCATGCAGATGATTTCTTATTGCAGTAATTATAATAATTATAATTATTATTTTACGGAAAATTCTAGAATGAACATGAATTGGGAATTTTGATGTAAACGACTAAGTTTTTATCTTATTGTTTAAATACGGAAAATGAATTACTGAGATCCTGTTACTAAAGAAAAGCGCATAAAAAGAGCTATGAATGAAGCACTGAATTGAGAAGTATGACTTCCACTGACGTTCTACAACTGAAAGAATAGGATCTAGTTTGATCTGTCCCATTATATGTCTCAGAAACTCGTTGCTTCCTGTTGCATTTAATATCCTATTTCGCCCATTATGACTTCTTATGCTATCGAAATAGAAAAACTCATTTCCGACTTTCAGTGTCTCATTTCCTAATCTAATTCCAGTAGCAATGAATGATTTATTTCGATATTTCATTTATCTTCTCCTCAGAATGTTCGTCTTATATACTCTTTCCGAAATATTGTCTTGAACTGTCCTCCAAAGTAACCCTGACAAAATAACATTGTCATCATAGAACAGCATGCTTTTATTTCATATCATTGAAGTTCCTCATTGATCATTTCTGGTGATTCTTCTTCATAGACTAATAAATTTTAGGACTTAATTAAACGCTGCCTTACTCGCTTCTAAACCAGTTATTTTCAATCACGCCTTTCGATTTTTACGACTGCCTTCCCGTTTCAGTGTAATTCGAAATAAACTTGCTATATCCCTGTCGTGTTTATCTGATGTCTGCATAACAGAGAAACCACTTTCAAACACAACAAATTTGCAGAATATTAGAATATTACATAATTATCTCGTCTGATTGATTCACACACACACACACACACACACACACACACACAGACACACACACACACACACACATATATATATATATATATATATATATATATATATATATATATATATACGACAGCACAAGTAGCATCATGTGGGTTGATGTCACGGGCGTGAATTAATTCTAACGGAGGTTTTTAGTGTGGTATCAAATCAAATTAATTTTACTTTCTGTTATTTTTAATAACACCGGATTTCCGGAAGGAGAATATAACATAATAAAAAATATTAGACCATTCCAGAAAACAGTCGAACAACCTTTAACACCTTGCCTGCCGGCCATGTAAACCATTCCATACCTTAGAATGCCAGACATTCTGCTTGCAGGAGTAAGCCGAGCTGCACTTGGTTTCCTTATCTTCTGTCTGGCATAAAAAATTGTTTGTTCTTTAAAATGAGCAATAAGGTTCCCTGTCCTTATAAAACAATCGGTTGGATCATCATCTGAATTGTCGATTTCGTCGTCCTCACTGTCATTATCAATAAAATGTTTCTCAAATTCATGTAAAATTTCGTCCAGCGTAAGAGAGCGTGAAGCCATGTCCGTTCATTTACCTACTGAGAGAGCGGGCACCACTTCCTACCTGTCCCGTTTCATACTTGGATGCGACCAGTCGGTCGATTTAAAAGCTAAATTTACAAGATATATAGTTTGTTTTAGACACTGGACTTATCAAGTAAGGCATTTAAGGTGGATCTAGCCCGTCAAGAAACGTAATTTTGTGTTTAAGAGTACGTAAACAAAGATCACGTCAAATGACGTAATTGGTATTCTACAGAAGATTCGATATCCCGTCAATTGACGTGATTGACAGTCAAAGTGTTAATGTTTGAGTACAGGGCAGGGCACAATAAATCACAATGACTCCCCTCCCACAACAATAGAACATTCGTTTCCTTGTGAAACAGAACGCCGAGTCCCGGTATCACATTTTTTTGTAACTAATGATATGAAAGAGGAGACAACACAGTAGGACCGACTCCATCGACCTTTCAGGGAAAGGGTTTGTTCCGCGCACATGCGCGTGTAGAATGCAAGTGCCAGGGCGGCCCTTCCGCGGCTGCGAGCCCCGCGCGTGTGTCGGTGTGTGGGCGTGGTTTACGGCCAGGCCGGCCAGCGAATGTGGCGCACGCTTGCTCTCTGCGGTCGGCGCCTAAAACAGCGCCAGCGCCGGCAGACCGCGCTACCTGCCACCATCATAAAGCGATTTGCGCAGCGCCCACCGCAGCGCCACCTGCGCCGTCTGCGGTCGTCCACCGCCGCTGCCCTGCCCTGCCCTGGTGTTGTGCTGCCAGCAAACAGCACGTACTTTGCTGCTGCTGCTACTGCCGTCCATACATAACCACTCGCCTGTGTCCTCACTGAGCCCATACTCTCCCGGCGCTGGTACTCTACATGATTAAAATATACTCCACTACCCACCGTGTCATATACCGTAAATCTGTAAAACCTATACTGATATCCGTCGATTATACGGGAAGTTTTGTATAACTCTTGGCATCTAAATGTCACTCCGGTTCCTAACGAGAAAAAGGCAAACATAAAAAGTTATCTGTAAGAAACTTTCACTCTGCAGCTGATTAAAATTGTGTGTTGGAAACGGGATTCGAACCTGAGACCTTTACCTTTCGCGGGCAAGCGCTCTATCGACTGAGCTATCCCGACACGACTCACGATACCGCCTCACAACTTTACTTCCGTCAGTACCTCGCCTCCTACTTTCCATACTTCACAGAAGCTCTCCTGCGAAAGTTGCAAGACTAGCACTCCTGGAAGAAAGGATATGGTGGAGACATGGCATTCTGGAAACATCCCTAATGCTGTGGCTAAGCCATGTCTCCACCATATCCTTTCTTGCCAGTCTTGCAAGTTTCGTAGAAGAGCTTCTGTGAAATTTGGAAAGTAGGAGGCGACATACTGCGGGAAGTAAAGTTGTGAGGCGGCATCGTGAGTCGTGTCGGGATAGATACTGTATGTTTGTACAGCTTATGGGACTTAACTACGGGGTCATCAGTCCCTAAACTTACAAACTACTTATGAACTAACTAAGACTAAGGACGGCACAAATATCCATGCCCGAAGGGGGATTCGAACCCCCGACCGTAGTGGCCGTGCAGACCGTCACTGTCGGGGTAGCTCAGTCGATAGAGCGCTTACCCGCGAAAGGTAAAGGTCCAAGTTTCGAGCCCTTGTTCCGGCACACAATTTTAATCTGCCAAGAAGTTTCATATAAAGTTATTATTCGTCAAGATGATATCTTTTTGTTCTGTAATTTGCTACTTCCTGTGCACTCCTACGGCATAACTGCATTCTGAACTGTTTTTTGAGATGGAAACCCCTAATTTCAGTAATGTTACCTGCAGTCTCGTTTACTGTCAGCCAGTACCAGGGATGTTGCCTGTTCCAATACGCATGTTTGATATTGGCGAGTCCCCATGTATATCACACTTTGGCGCTTTCATTTCCGTGAATAAACTAGCCCCTCACCATTGGTGTGTTTGATGTAGGTTACTTGCCTCTCCACGCTGGGTAGCTTGACGTTGGTGAGTCGCTTTGCCTGTGATCAATGGGGTTAGACGATCATGTGAGTCCTCTTGCCTCTCATGTTGGTGGTATTTCATATCATTGTATTCCTTTTCTACACATTAGTGAAGTGTTTGATATCAGCGAATCCCATTACCTCTCTTCAAGAGGTTTGCGAATTGTTGATGAGTGGCTTTGCCTCTCATCAACTCGGTGCTTGGGTGCCCTTTCCTCACAGTATTTCGGTATTTCATATCAGTGAGTTATCTCAATCTTACAATCTCTTACCACTGGAATGCTCCATCTTGGTGAGTACCCTTGTGCTACATCCTTGAGAAGCCTGACATGAATTCGTGTGTGGAATGAGTGTACACACAGGAAAAATCTAGTGCAATATTTGCACAGAGATTACTGGAACGTTATTTCAAAGAGTTAAAACATCTACACCTAATTTTCCCTTCAGATATCCGCAGTAGAGAAAAATCCTACTTCCGTATGCCTGCTTACCTTGCGTGGTGTTTTTACAGTATGTAAGTAGCCATGACACGTGCACCTATCACTGTCACTTCATGGACATTTGAACCTATTAATATCCTACATCTACATCTAAATTCATACTCCGCAATCCACCGTAATGTGCGCGGAGGAGGGTACACTACACCACTACTACGCATTTCATTTCCTATTCCACTCCCAAATAGAACGAAAGCCTTTTGTATTCCGACAATTGCCATGTAACGAATAACGCGACAGTTTGGGCAGTTCGGTGGGGATATCCAACGAAATCAGTCACTCTGGTAGTGGTGTTAAAAAACCGGCACACAAATTAAACTTCCTATTTCTTTGAAGACTCACCAAAATTATTTCTCGAGAGACTGTGAACGTACATTACTATACAAGTAGTTTTCCGAAATTAACAATTTTAGCCGTTATATCATTACCAGGTAGTAATATTTTCAACTACCATTGCTTGCTAAAATGCTGATAAACGCTTCAGCATTGAATCAAAGAGGCCGTTGGTACGTTATTGGGATACAGTACTCCACATTGCCTCCAAACCTTACCAGAGTTTATCTAGTGCAGCATGAGGCACTATATATGGGGCAAGTCGTTTTACAGTCATCGACCATACGTCTTCGAGAGGCGTGACAAGGTGAGAAAAGTGGAGACCAAGGTAGCATATCTGGCAATGAGTGACGAAGACGACTTTGTTCAAATGTGTGATCCACAATATCCTCTTGCGGTATGGCCGTCGGTGAGTTTAGAAAGTATAGCAACACTTAAAAATGTGAAGCTGGCTGATTATTTTACCGGCGTACTACAGTGGAGAGAGTGCAGCTGAGAGGGATCCAGTGTACCCCAGACATTAATTCCAGGTCAGAATTAATACGACGACGCGTAAGGCAAAGGTTCAAAAATCTCTCTCCTCTGTGTTTCCAGACACTAAGACGACCATCTTCGTGGTGTAGGGAGAATAGGGATTAGAATGTTATCGTATTTACGGAAAATTTCAGCGCTGTCACTCAGGAACGGAAATATTGATTTGAAAAATACGTACGTACCATTTCGCCGCTGAACACGAATATGAAAGGTTTCAGTTTGGAAATACTAATGTGATTACACCCATCTCAAAGCGGTGGGTAGGATGTGGTTTAACTACTGTACAGAAAGATGTCTCTTTTACTCCTATTTACTTTTTTCGTACTTTCCATGTTTTGTGAGGTATTTAATTTTTGAAGTTTAGCAAGATGTGGTTTAAACGAAAAGGTAGAGAATAGAGACAATGTTAATGTGCAAGACAAACATTCACCAAAACACAGTGACCTAAATTACAAAATAATATAGTTGAACCACCTGCTCTTGCCATCTTTCTTAGGACGTAAGCATAGCTAAGAAACGTTTACTTAGGAAGAATGAATCTAATAGACCGCCAATGCCGTTGTCTCGAAGTTCCCATGAGTTAGCCCTGTTTGATGTTTTGTGTAGGAGGAAGGTATACATTTGTTGATATATAAACAGTAGTGTTTACGAAATCAGAAAACGTGTTTCTGATGAGGCTAATGTTCTCTTTATTCGCCATCTCTGTTTCAACATGCTCAAATATCTTGAAATCGGCCAGGTGCAGCGCAGTTTTCTGTCGCGTGGAAGGGTGGTCTCTAACAAACAAATTCCAAGGGTCACTATTCATAGCTTCACAAACAACATTTCTATTTGAAACATTAAATTAATAAGCAGTTATCAGAATTTAAAAACATCTTCAATTTACATAAATACATTAATGGCCATTACAATTGCTACACCAAGAAGAAATGCAGATGATGGGTATTCATTGGACAAATGTATTATACTAGAACTGACATGTGACTGCATTTTCACACAATTTGGTTGAATAGATCCTGAGAAATCAGTACCCAGTAGCCGTAATAAAGGCCTTGATACCCTTGGAAATTGAGTCAGATGCCCATACAGCTTCAACACGATACCACAGTTCATCAAGAAGAGTGATTGGCGTATTGCGCTCGAACCCCATTGACCAGACGTTTCCAATTGGTGAGAGATCTGGAGAATGTGCTGGCCAGAGCAGCAGTTGAAGATTATCCTTATCCAGAAAGGCCCATAGAAAACTTGTAACATTAGGTCGTGCGTTATCCTGCAGAAATGTAAGATTTCGCAGGGATCGAATAAAGGGTAGAGCCACGGGTCGTAACACATCTGAAATGTAACTGCCACTGATGAAAGTGCCGTCGATGCGAACAAGAGGTGACCGACGTGCATAACCAATGGCACCCCATACAATCAAGCCGGGTGATACGTCTGTATGGCGATGACGAATACACGCTTCCAATGTCGATGTCAATGTCGCCAAACCCGGATGCGTAGTGAAATGTAAACGGAAACTGGATTCATACGAAAAAAATGTCGTTTTGCCATTCGTGAATCCAGGTTCATCTTTGCGTACACCATCACAGGCACTCCTGTATGTGATGCAGCTTCAAGGGTAACCGCAGCCATGGTCTCCGAGCTGTTAGTCCATACTGCCGCATGGCCGCAGGCGGATAAAATGCCTATCATCTCGACTGCCAGTGATTCGGGGCCGTTGGGATGCAGCACGGCGTTCCGTATTGCCCTCATGAACCCACCGATTCCATATCTGCTAACAGTCATTGGATCGCAACCAACGCGAGCAGCAGTGTCGAAATACTATAAACCACAATACTAGATAGGCTACAATCCGACCTTTATGAAAGTCTGAAACGTGATGGTACGCATTTCTACTCCTTACACGAGGCATCACAGCAACGTTTCAACAGGCAACGCCGGTCCACTGCTGTTTGTGTATGAAAAATCGGTTCGAAACTTTCCTCATGACAGCACGTTGTAGGTGTCGCCAGACGCGCGAACCTTGGGTGAATGCTCTGAAAAGCTAATAATTTGCATATCACAGCATCTTTTTCCTGTCGGTTGAATTTCGCCTCTATAGCACGTAATCTTCGTGGTGTAGCAATTTTAATGGTCAGGAGTGCATTTAATAACAATCTCATTTAAACAGGCGTTGGCCGGCCGCGGTGGCCCAGGGGACTGCGGCGCGTCAGTCACGGTCTGCACGGCCACTACGGTCGGGGGTTCGAATCCCCCCTCGGGCATGGATATTTGTGCCGTCCTTAGTGTTAGCTAGTTCATAAGTAGTTTGTAAGTTTAGGGACTGATGACCCCGTAGTTAAGTCCCATAAGCTATACAAACAGGCGTTGAAAATCCCAAACCAACATTTAATTTATATATAAGCCAGATTTATCTTCAATGTAGACTAACAATGCAAAGTATTTATTTATTTATGTAAATTGCAGATAATATTAAACACGTGGCATAGAAAAATAATTTTGCTAGCCTTCAGTTTTGTGACTAATATAAAAATTGACCAAAGGACTCTTCCCCCAGCAAATTTCATTACAAACAGACAGACCAAATTTTACTTTTAGACATCAGAAAGGTTACATTTAAAAGGTTTTTAACTTTGTAAATTATCTAAGCTCACTAGACGGCCTTTTTTGCTACGAGAACCCCTCTCGTTCGGAGACATGATGAATAGCATTTAATTTGATATTTTTAAATGTTAGTTGCGGTAATATTGCTGGGACTTTATTACGCTGATAATTTATCATTGTGTTCATGTTTTTAAATATTAGTTTCTGTAATATTGATGGGATTTTATTATGCTAATAATTTATCATTGTGTTCATGCTTTTAAATGTTAGTTTCTGTAATATTGCTGGGATTTTATTATGCTAATAATTAATCATTGTATCTGTGTTTTTAAATGTTAGTTTCTGTAATATTTCTGGGATTTTATTATGCTAATAATTTATCATTGTGTGTATGAATGTGACGATATGAACGGTTTCTCTGTGACGCCACTGTCCCTGTGAGAATGTGTACTTGCTTTATTCTGTATGCGCATGTATGAGAATCTTCTAGCATGGGAATCTGAGTGTATGTATCCGAAATTTCGTCGTCGGCTGCTGGCTGCTCGCTACTAGTGTTTTCGGGATTTGTATCGGTAGGTAGTCGTTATCAACCTCTGTTTTTGATGCTACCAAAAATGTTCCTTCACCGTTTGGTTACAAGTTGGGTTGGCAATGCCCTGTTAGAGAGCCTCGAAAGGACGCTCATGTTTCAGCTTTACCCACCACTTCGGTTTTTCCAGGGGGTTTCTATCGATTTCTGGTGGATTTACGATGGTGGAGGGGTGTGGGTGGCCGATCTAAACATTCTGTGGCTACGCTTCGACCTGGTAAGACGTTTTGCATTTTCGTTCCGCCCTGAGATGGTAGCGATTCAGACTTCAGATCTTAGGTTCATTTTTCGGGATACGTTTCTCCATTCAGGTACGGAAATATATTCAATTTTATTTTGGGGATTTTGCATAGTTAAACACGGTAAATATGCATCTAATTAGTTTGATAACGGCTGGCAATCGGTAACCTGTGTGGACTAGTTGGCGGTGTATGAACTCTGTTTAATTTTTTTGTAGCTTTGTGGAACGCGAATAATATGTGGGAATATTTTTATTTTGTACAGTGCGTGTGAAATTTCCTTTTTCGTTTCCTCCTTCCGCTAGTGATATGTACTCCACGTAGTGTGTTCTTAGAAGAAAGCCTACAGCTATCCCTGTGTCTGTATCTATGCCCTTCAGGCAGAAATTATACATGTACCTTTCTGATTTCCATCAGTACCTCGCGATATCCTCTCCGTCTATTTTTAAATTGTTGTATCGTTTCCAAACTTGTACTTTGCATTCAGACCCAGTAAATTCTCTTGTAGTCTTGTGCGACCCCCTTTATTAGCTTGCTTATGAAATACTGAAGAGGGGCAGCAGCCTTTTCAGTAGTTATGGGGGAAACAGTCTGGATGATTGACTGAGCTGGCTTTGTAACATCAGCTAATGTGGTTTGCCACACAGCTACTGCGAACGGCTGAGAGCAAGGGGAAACTACAGCTGTTACCTTTCCCGAGGACATGCAGCTCTACTGTATGAACATATGATGATGGCATCCTCTCGGGTAAAATATTCCGGAGGTAAAATAGTCCACCATTCGGATCTCCGGGGGGCACTACTCAGGAGGATGTGATCATCAGGAAAGACAATACTGGCATTCTACGGGTCGGAGCGTGGAATGTTAGTTCCCTTAATAGAGTAGGAAAATTAGAAAATTTAAAAAGGGAAATGGATAGGTTGAAGTTAGATATAGTGGGGATTAGTGAAGTTCGGTGGCAGGATGAACAGGATTTCTGGTCAGGTGAGTACAGGATTATAAATACAAAATCAATTGGGGGTATCATAGGATTAGGATTGATAATGGATAAGAAAATAGGAATGCGGGTAAACTACTATAACCAGCACAATGATCGCATTATCATTGTCAAGATAGATACGAAGCCAAAACCGACAACAGTAGTACAGGTTTATATGCCAACTAGCTCTGCCGATGATGAGGAAATCGAAGAAATATATGAGGAGCTAAAGGAAATTATTCAGACAATTAAGGGAGAGGAAAACTTAATTGTTATGGGAGACTGGAATTTGGTAGTAGGACAAGGAAGGGAAGGGAAGGGAAGGGAAGGTAGTAGGTGAATATGGACTGGGCAAAAGGAATGAAAGAGGAAGCCGCCTGGTAGAATTTTGCACGGAACATAATTTAGTTATAACAAACACCTGGTTCAAGAATCACAAAAGAAGGTTGTATACGTGGAAGAGACCAGGAGACACCGAGAGATACCAGATAGATTTTATAATGGTAAGACATAGATTTCGGAACCAGGTGTTACAGTGTAACACATACCCAGGGGCAGATATAGACTCTGACCATAACTTGTTGGTTATGAACTGTAGGCTGAAACTAAATAAACTACAAAAAGGTAGGAAAATAAGGAGATGGGACCTGGATAAATTCAAGGAACCTGAGTTGCTTAAGAATTTCAGAAGGAGCTTTAGGCAACAATTGACAGAAACAGGGGAAAATAAAACAGTAGAGGAGGAATGGGTAAAATTGAGAGATGAAATAGTGAAGGTAGCAGAGGACAAAATAGGTAGGAAGGCAAGACCTACAAAAAATCCTTGGATATCACAGGAGATACTATATTTAATCGATGAAAGGAGAAAATATAAAAATGCAGTAAATGAAAGGGAAAATGGAGTACAGACGACTAGGAAATGAGATTGACAGGAAATACAAACTGGCTAAGCAGGAGTGGCTAGAAGGCAAATGCAAGGATGTAGAAGAATGTATAAATAGGGGAAAAACAGATACAGCCTACAGGAAAATAAAAGAAACAATTGGAGATAAGAAAAACAGCTCTATGAATATCAAGGACACTGATGGAAAACCAGTTCTCAGCAAAGAAGGGAAAGCTGAAAGGTGGAAAGAGTATATATAGGGGCTCTACAAAGGAAATGAACTTCGAGACAATATTGTAGGAAGGGAAGAGGATGTAGATGAAGATGAAATAGGTGATACTGTACTGAGAGAAGAATTTGACAGAGCCCTGAAAGATCTAAGTCGAAACATGGCCCCTGGAGTAGATGATATTCCCTCAGAGCTACTGAAGTCTCTGGGAGAACCAGCCATGACAAACTTGTTTCACCTGGTGTGTAAGATGTATGAGACAGGCGAAGTACCCTCAGACTTTAAGAAAAATGTAATAATCCCCATTCCAAAGAAAGCAGGTGCAGACAGGTGTGAAAACTACAGAACCATCAGTTTAATAAGTCATGGTTGCAAAATATTAACACGAATTATATACAGAAGGATGGAAAAACTGGTAGAAGCCGACCTCGGGGAAGATCAGTTTGGGTTCAGGATAAATGTAGGAACTCGGGAGGCAATACTCACTTTACGGCTTATCCTAGAAGATAGATTAAGAAAAGGCAAACCTATATTTCTAGCTTTTGTAGATTTGGAAAAGGCTTTTGACAATGTTGATTGGAATAAACTCTTTCAAGTTCTGAAGCAAGCAGGAGTAAAATATAGGGAGCGTAAGGTTATGTACAACTTGTACAAAAACCAGACAGCGGTTGTCAGAGTTGAAGGGCATGAAAGGGCTTCAGTGGTTGGAATGGGAGTAAGACAGGGTTGTAGTCTTTCTCCATTGCTATTCAATTTGTACATTGAGCAAGCTATAAAGGAAAGCAAGGAGAAATTCGGAGAAGGAATTAAAGTTCAGGGTGAAGAATTAAAAACATTGCGTTTTGCCGACGACATAGTAATTATGTCAGATACAGCAAAGGACCTGGAAGAGCAATTGAACGGAATGGACAGTGTGCTGAAAGGTGCATATAAGATGAACATTAACAAGAGCAAAATTAGGGTAATGGAGTGCAGTGTACGAAAATCATGTGATTCTGAAGGAATTAGATTGGGAAACGAAGCAATAAAGGAGGTACATGTGTTTTGTTACTTGGGCAGTAAAATAACAAATGATGGTCGCAGTACAGAGGATATAAAATGCAGAATGGCAATGGGTAGAAAAGCGTTCTTGAAAAAGAGAAATTTGTTAACATCGAATATTGATTTAAGACTAAGGAAGTCCTTTCTGAAGGCATTTGTATGGGAGTGAGACATGGACGATAAACAGTGCGGACAGGAAGAGGATAGAGGCTTTTGAAATATGGTGCTACAGAAGAATGCTGAAGATTAGGTGGGTGGATCGCGTAACTAATGAGGAGGTACTGAACAGAATTGGGGAGAAAAGAAATTTCTGGCATACCTTGACTAAAAGAAGGGATAGATTGGTAGGACACATTCTTAGACATCAAGGAATTGTGAATTTAGCATTAGAGGGAAGTGTGTGGGGTAAAAATCGCAGAGGAAGACCAAGAGATGTACAGTACAGTAAGCAGACTCAGACAGATGTAGGTTGCCGTTCTTATGTGGAGATGAAGAGGCTGGCTCAGGATAGGGTATTGTGGAGAGCTGCATCAAACCAGTCTCCGGACTGAAGACCACAACAACAACAACAACAACAACATGAAATAATACGTATTTCTAGGGCTTGCAGCCGAATTTCTTAGTTAATTTACTCCGACATTGAATTTATTCCATTTTTTATTTTTTATTTTATTTATTTATTTATTTATTTATTTTTTTTTTTTTTTTGAAGACTGGACTTCTTCCATCGGTTTAAAACCTTTCCAATCGCGTCTGACTATATTTCTTTAGCTTCCTTACGATATCATACGCATTTTAAGGGTTGCATGCAGTAGCTATATTTCTTTATTTTTCGGAAATTGAATTTTGTATTTTTTACTGGTTTTTGAAACAACGTGGCTCCGATCTCCGACTTCAAGAGTTTGTATCTAGTCACTTGAGTCCTCGCCACTGACTTGCTATTGTGCATTCTTGTTTCGTGATCTGTGATTTCGTTGCTTTTGTTGAAATGAATGCGATCTTTAAGCACTTCGCCTTCAGTGAAATGCGAATATGTAATTAGCAGACACGTGCCATGTGTTTCAGTATTTCTGCCTAGTCATGGTTTGATTTGAATGAAATTAATCTCGCTATTGTCGCGCACAAGGAGAGACCAGAGCAACGTACTAAGTTTATTTTTTCATTTGTTGTGTGGGACATCGTGGTTCGCTGAATTTCGCCTACGATTGCGGCGCCTGCTTCTGCTTCGTATCAGAACGCTGAGTTGGGTAAGTTTTGCACTGCTTCGCGCGTATAAGTGGCTGAATGCTTCTTGATTTTAAATCCCTACTCCGACGATGTTCAGTAAGGATTCTTTAAATTTATTTGAAATTGGGTGAATTTTTATTGTTTAACAATATTGGTTCCCCCATTTGCTCATCTTTGAAGTGAATAAATAATTTATTGACATTGAATTTGATCCTTGTTATAAATATTTGTTTATGACTACCCTCCCTTTTTATTTAATGTTCTTTTCCACGAGTTCTGAGGACAAATTCAGATGCATATCATCATATTTTTAATTCCGTTGCGCCATAAATGATCTCTCAGCCAACTCCATGAAATTGTTTCGTTCACGGTGGCTTGTATATTAATTATTGTGTGTAATTCTCGTGATCTACGACGTATGCTGGTCACCGTCTCTTTGTCTTCCTGCTGCTAAAGTAAAGTTTGAGTCAGTTCAAAATTTTGAGCTAGGGAACAAGATTCTGGTTCAGGAAGTAGGCCGGCCGCGGTGGCCGAGGAGACTGAGGCGCTCCAGTCACGGTCTGCACGGTCACTACGGTCGGGGGTTCGAATCCCCCCTCGGGCATGGATATTTGTGCCGTCCTAGTTCGTAAGTAGTTCATAAGTAGTTTGTAAGTTTAGGGACTGATGACCCCGTAGTTAAGTCCCATAAGCTTAACAAACATTTGATTTGAATCAGGAAGTAGTCAGTAGATTACGCGACTACTTTAGCTGGTTCTACGGCCAGAGTTATATGTTTGTCATCCTGCTGCTAAAGTAAAGTTTGAGTCAGTTCAAAATTTTGAGCTAGGGAACAAGATTATGGTTCAGGAAGTAGTCAGTAGATTACGCGACTACTTTAGCTGGTTCTACGGCCAGAGTTATATGTTTAAAGTAAGCTTTTAACTGGCTCCCTTCAGCTAGAGTTAATTTTACAATTAACGGTGGTCTTTCAACAGTAGCCCAGGAAACAAAACTGATGTTTCATATATGGAGATATTAAAGGGCAATAAGTTAAATATACTACAGTCCAGTTAATATAAAAGATAAAATGATTCATTTTCCCTTCATCTGCGCAAATTCATTGAAGGATCAGATGAAACACACAAATTTTAAAATTCTTATACAAGAATGTTTAAAATTACATTTGGGAAATGATCAACCAAGCATTTAACAGTAAGGAAACAAATAGAAGCAAAGTTTCATTTACACAAATATCAGAAGGATTCAAGTTCATTATACATCAATTCAGTTGCTATGAATATAATAGGGTTAACTTGTCTTTCATGTTTCGAAACTCATTTAAAGAAAACATAAAACAACCAAATTTAGAAGTCATTACGTTGGATGAGTAAAGAAAATTTTTCACTTAGCGATGCTAGAGCGACGACGTTTCTGCTCTGCAGTTTAATAATTAATTATTATGATATGAACTGCGAAAATCCATTGAAAGAAGACTTTAAAAAAGAATTTTGAAATTTTACGCGTCACTCATTGCCCCCACATAGAATCTTCAAGTCTTAAAAAAGGTTGCACAGAATGGGTTGACATGAAAAAACATTCAAAGTATAGCGTGTAACCAAATACGGATATGATGTAAATCAGAGGCTTGTCCTCTACCCAATTGCTGCCTTACACTAAAACACTAGGTCAATGCGAATGTATTTACATTTGCAATTCCAATCACATGAACGTAATTTACAGTCACTGTGCCCTCTCTCCTAAACCGGAAGGCCTTCTTTCTTAACAAATTTGAAATTAGAATCATAATGCCTTCATGAGTTTTGGAATTGTGTTTACCTACAATGAAACGCAGAACTTGGGCCAGGAATCAAGATTGATATTCTTTCTGCTAGTATAGCTAACAAGCAAAATTACCTCTCAAAGACATCGCGCCAGGTATCAATCACATTCAATTGATCCCTTATCATAATCGGTTGCAGTTTCAAAACAAATTTTGTTTAATATTAATGCGAATGTTTGGAGTAATGCACTGGTTTACTCAACTAGAACCACCTCCATTACAGGGACTCACTGCTGTTGATTAAGACTAAGCAGTTTTGAGCACCTTCTGTTCCAAAAAAGATTGACGGGACCTAATTTACAGAGGTGATCGCTGACAATCGAAATCGAACACTTTCACAGTCTTGCCGGTTTACGGCGACAATAGTAATTACAGTTGAGAATGTTTCGGCGGACTGCGTGAGGTGACAAGCACAATACCAAGAAGTAACGCTGGCCGCTGTGGCCGAGGAGACTGAGGCGCGCCAGTCACGGTCTGCACGGCCACTATGATCGGGGGGTTCGAATACCCCCTCAGGCATGGATATTTGTGCCGTCCTTAGTTAGTTCATAAGTAGTTTCTAAGTTTAGGGACTGATGACCCCGTAGTTAAGTCCCATAAGCTATACAAACATTTGAAACAATTTTTGAAGAAGTAACTTTCTGCAGACGCTAGCAGTATCAGCCAATCGCAACCAAGCGTGAGAAACAGAAAACGTACCACCTGAAACGCCACGCTGCAGACACTACACTCATTGTGCCACCCCAGCACACGACCTCGTGGCCGGCAGCTACCTCTCTCTCTGCATGCACGCCCCGACTTCCCGTGAAGACCGCCGTACGCCACTCGGCCTACGCCAATGAAACTGCCGTCCTTCCTCACCACGACGCGCAACCCCACCACAGGATTCTCCTCGTGACTAGTAGCACATGCTAGACAGATACTTCGCTCAACCAACGTATTTTTGGAAGGGAGCCTCCACGCCTTTCAAAAAAAAAAAAAAAAAAATAAAATAAAATAAAAAAAAAAAAAAAAAAAAAGTTCAAATGTAATCTATCGGACCAAACTGCGTGGTCATCAGTCCGTAGCTTACAAACTACTTAAACCTAGATAAACTAACCTACGGACAAACACACACACCCATGCCCCAGTGAGGACTCGAACCTCCACGGCGAGCAACCGCGCGCTCCGCAGCGAGGTGCTTTAGACCGCTCGGCTACTCCACGGCGGCTCCACGCCTTTTCTGCCATGGTTAAAACCCCTGTATTTCTACTCCAAGTACAAGGCAATTCTTACATAGGTTACTGTAGATGCGTTCCAGTACGTAAACAATATTTCGAAGAAAATCTGCAAGTACCTACAAGAAAAACACTGTGATTAATTACGTCCCATTAACGAATGTATCTGTTGAGCTGAATTTTGTGCGTAGCTGAAGTCTTATGTGCGCTATTCACATTTTACTGGCATATGTTACACTTCTACACTCTAAACTTATGTGAATAGGTTCACACTTCGCACGAAGTTTAATAAATATATCAAGTATATGTCAAAGCTTACACTAAAATAGAATTACTTCGTGACAAGTTTCTGTTCTTTAAATTCTAGATAAATTTGAAGAACGCTTTCGTTTGGATGGCAAAAGAATGTTGACATTGATTTTTCAGTTGACTATTATTTCGTCGTTTATACATCAGTTGCAGTAAGCTGTTATGCATTTTCAGTAATATAATCGTAAAAAAATAAGCGTCATTTTTGATCAAGACAATTTTGGACATAATTGTCAATCTATGTCGACAATGGCACCATATCACCTATTAATCCCAATAAAGGAAGAATGCCTTGTCTAGAATAAAATATGTTAGAGAGAAGTACCACGTTTCCGTCTTATGTGGCAGCTTATAAACCATTAAATAATAAAAAAATAAAATGTTGTTGCAGAAGAGACGGTGGAGGAGAAGGGCAGTGTGGTGTAGCTACTAACATGATGGATTCAAAGGGCGAACGGTTGTAGGTTCGAGACTCGTTATTTTTCTACAATTTAATTTGTCAATAGTGTTCTTGTACCGCCTAGACGTACGGAGAAATAATGTTCTAGAACTTTCTGCTAATGCATATATACTGCGTAAGGCTCCGGCATGAATAATTGTGTCTTATGTGCCAAATAAAGGATCGCTGATTTCAAACCAGTGTCCTTCACTCAACTATCTACGTCCTAAGACATTGCTAATACATCTAAGTACGTCGAATTGCTGCTCCTATAAGTCATTTTGTGTGCTACCTGCCATATCACTTCATACGTGCATCATATCACGATAGAACGCTTATATAGTATCATGTATTACCGTACTATACAAGTTTTCATGTAAAATGATTGATCACTTGAATTAATTAAATAGAATGATTAACGTCATAACAGGACGCAAGGCATAATATCCTTACCGTTTTGTTATTGTTCCTCCTTTTCTTTTTCTTCTTGTCAAGCAGTAGACTTTTCCTCAAACTTTTGCAGCTGAACCTAGTCCCTCCACATATTTGCGTCTTTCGCTGCATCTTTTACTTTGCGGAATATATTTCCAAAAAGATTGTGGTAGTGTTGCTTCTTTAATTCCTTCCTAATATCTGTATTTCTTTTCTGATCAAACTTTTTGTATCCTGCTATGGTCCTGAGGAAATTCATTTCATTAGCCATTATCAATATTTGTCTTTGTTTCTGATTAATCAATGTTCACTTCCATACAGAGATAAGAGCAACAACGTAACCTCAAAGATTTCCAGGTACCTTTTCAGTATTACTTCAATTTCGAGAGATTTGCCGTTAAAGGCCAATGTTCCTATCGTGGTGTATACACCAGTTCTCGGTTGGTCATCGGAATCAATCACTGACTAGCACTTGGATGGGTCACTGTCCGGATATGCCAATCACTGTTGGCAGGCGGTGGTGTTCTCAGCCCTTGTGAGGCCACTTGAGGAGCTATGTCTCTGAGCAGTCTCGGCTCCCGCAACAACGGTCGGCAATGTTGCGCGTTGACCATGTTTCCCTCCAATCTTCAGGCAGAGGATGACACGGCAGCTCGTCTGTAATAGTTGGCCCTCTGGATGCCTGAATGAATGAATTTACGGTTCTGCCATTTAATAAGATCCTGAAGATTTCTATTACTATCATTATTTACACGAAAAAATTGTTCGAAGAAATCAGTATCTATGTCCATACTTTAATATTTCGTTCTTTATCACTATTTTCTCTTAATGTTTCTCACAGAAAACTATGGATTTCGTCTTTTGTTTTAATATTGACTTATTACATTGTTGGTAAATTTCGTATAGATCCTTTGTAATCCATATTCATTGTTCATATTTAATCTTTGATTATCTGCGAATTGCAACGCCATTTTATAATTTTTTTGTTTAAAGTAGTGTGTATAATTCTACAGTGGTATTTTCAATTGTCGTTTAATGTAGTCTATTTATTTGCTAAAAAGCAATGAGAAAGGCTGCAGCGTTGTCAAACTCTTAAATAAATACCCCAATTATTTAGATTTAGACGTATTATCCAACATGGCATTTCTCAGGCAGTGGAGTAAGCGATTACATGTTGTTTTGGATGTATGCGTACCAACTCAGGCATACTTTCCAGTACCTATTCAGAGGCTATTGAGAACTCACAGTGCTGAGTAATTGGAATGAATTGTTAGAAATGCACAAGTAAGTCTAGTTTGCTTAGAACTCTTTTGAGACTACCAGCTGACTAGAGTAGCTAGTTCCTCTCGTTTAATTCTTTGGTGAAAATATCTTCGCCTTTTGTTCTGCTTCTATAGGAGCTTTTTGCATTTTTCATACTGGCACGACAGTAGGAAATGAATGTGGGTATAGCTACTTACTGCTTTGCATCAACCTGAGATCCAACTCCTATCTTCATGAATGGACTCTCAGGAACTGTCTGATGCGATTGGTCATAGAATAGCATTTGATTGTATAAAACTTGATTTAAACGTTGCAAAATATAAATTCTCACTTTTAACTAGATACGATACACTCAATTTGCAGATCTTCTGTTTCTTCGTCAGTAAAACATTTCAATTGTCTCCCTGTATACAAATCAGGTTGACAGACAATTTAATAAATAGATACATGGTGTTTCCTCTTAGTAGGACATGGAATCCACTATTCAGTAATATCAAATTACAATGTTAGACTACGATTTCAGCACCTGTGACTGATTAACCTAAGGTGCGATAAATCGTTGTGCCCTGTTCCACTAGGGGCGGTGCCACCAGCCCTGTCTATGAAGCTGTGAAGGGTGACGCATGCGCCGTGCACGTAACTGATGCCTATATAGGCCGCAGAACTTCTCTGTAGCATCAGTTATCAGCGGGACTCAGCAGGACTGTTCCTGAAGATGACGGACAGTTGTACCGCCGAAATATTGAGTCAGTTTGATTTCAGTACCCGGAAGAAAACCCGAAAAGACTTTAAAAACAAACGACCGGCGTGCCGTCTTCTGCGGTGCGCATACAAATTGTACGAGCACTACACTTTCGTTCAATTTGAATTAGTTTACACGAAATCCATGCGCTGTGGACAATAATTGTACGAGCACTACACTTTCGTTACATTTGAATTCGTTTGCTAGAAGTCCATGGTAACACTGACAAGGTAGAAAAAGAATATATGTGTGAGTCATTTTCAAACAACTGTCACTCCATAAACGTCAATATCCCCTTCCCCCGTGCCCTATAATATTATTTACTTTCTCGTTGTTGTGGGTTTCAGGGCCAATTCTATAAAACTTACCGCGTTAGCTTTTACTTTGCACATGTCTTCACCTCTGAACGACAACCTTTGCCCACTTTTTTGCCAACTTGTAACATAAAACCGTCACTCGTTACTTCTTCTATAAAACATGGCATTTTTTTTATCGAAAATCAGTCAGATGACCATAATAAACGTTCGTATGCTGCCAGTTAGGCTGGTTTTCAAATTGCGTAAAGTACTTCTAGACAATGGTGAATAACAGCAACGTGTTAAAAAGTTGGCTTTTTGTTGGTTTCTAACTCAAATAAAATGAAATGTTTTTGAGCATGATTGAAAAACTGATGAAGTCATAGGTCCCTAGACTAACAAAAGTACTTCAACTACTTATGCTAAGGACGAAATACGCACCCCTACCTGACGGAAGAGTGGGACACGCATTCCGCGACAGGGCGCCTTACACCTGGCGGCCGTTCTCGTGTTGTATTTTCTGCGTAAAAAGTGACTTCTAAAAAAAAGGTTCAAAAGTTTGTATAGCTTATGGGACTTAAGTACGGGGTCATCAGTCCCTAAACTTACAAACTACTTATAAACTAGCTAATACTAAGGACGGCACAAATATCCATGCCCGAGGGGGGATTCGAACCCCCGACCGTAGTGGCCATGCAGACCGTGACCGGAGAGCCTCAGAGTGACTTCTAATTGGAAGTGTTTAAATAGTGTAGCATTTGTGTTGTAAGTAGCGAATCCCTGTAAATAATTTCGTCATTCTTGGTTGTTTGTACTGAAAACACCTGCCTTAGGTGCAATGTGGATGTATCACTCAAAAGAAAATCTTGCAATGACTGAAATGATTATGATGCTTTCTACAGGATAAGAGTCTATGTGTAAAATCTCTGTAATATGTTTACCTGGGCGTGATTATGCGCGCGCGTCCTAAATGTTTCCGACACTTGCTATATGACCGATAATCCGACTATAAGCCGTCGATGTCAGTGACGTCAGAACCTTGCCACCTGCTGGGTAGGTACTTCTCTCTCACGCTGCCCTGTACCGTACGTCGTGTGTCAAGATGCACGGTGCAAAGTGCGCACCCGCTGTCGTTCCTGGAGGGGACGCTCGTATTTCTGGGCGGAATATTGTTATGGGTTTCAGATGCCCATCTCCACGGCGAGTGCACCCGAGCAGGTGTGCGCGGCGTGAGATGGGTCGCCTGTCATCCCAGTCTGAGAGCGGCTCCTGCATCAGCCCTCGCGGTCTGTTTCCCGCATACGGCCCACTCTTTTCGGAGGACGTGCCACAGACGTTTTTTGCACGCTACCTGCCAGAGGTGGATCAATGATCTCATCATTCTGAAGTGTGACAGTCCTGCTAGCGATATTGTCTTCTTATCTGTGTATTCGTCTGGGTAAATATGCATCTCTTATCATAAATTTCGCCTCCCCCACGATTTACTTCTCTCTTATCACAAATTAAACAATATTTGTTTCTTTGTCCGTTTTTCCTGGATGATTCCTATGAAGTTTTCTGTGTAATTTTTATGTTTCAGGTAAATTTGTTCATCGAGTTTTTGTAATGGATTGTTGCGTGTACGTAAAAGTATTTCCATTTCTTCCAAAGTGTTCATATGTGGTCCTTTCGGTGTTATGTGTAGAATTTTGATTGCTTGTTCTAAATTGTCTGCTGTGTAATGTTCAGATTTTAAATGATGGAAAAAGTTGATGGATTACTATCACAGCGCCTAGAATGTTTTCGGTATGTAATGTTAAAGTTTCTACCAGTCTGCCCTAAGTAAAATTTCCCACAGTTCTGGCACTGAATATTATAAACGCCTGTGTTCAAATATACGTCTTTTTATATTTAAGATTGTGGCTTTTTTGGTAAGGGAATCTAACATTCGTATTTTTCCGTAATGCAGTGTTTTTATTCGATAATTATCCTAGCTATGATTTTGTAATGCAAAAGAAATACCAAGCAAACAGAAATTAACGTACATTTCTTTTCGTACAAAGTCTTTAATTGGTCTGGTCTTTTTGTTGTATAGGTCATTAACTACACTACTGACCATTAAAATTGCTTCAGAAAGAGAAATGCAGATGATGAACGGGTATTCATTGGACAAATATACTAGAACTGACATGTGAATACATTTTCACGCGATTTGGGTACATAGATTCTGAGAAATCAAAACCCAGAACAACCACCTCTGGCCGTAATAACGGCCTTGGTACGCCTGAGCTTGAATCAAACAGACCTGGGATGACGTTTACACGTACAGATGCACATCCAGTTTCAACACGATATCACAGTTCATGAAGAGTACTGACTGGCATATTGTGACGAGCCAATTGACCAGACGTTTTCAATTAGTGAGAAATCTGAAATATGTGCTGCCCACCCGGCCGCGGTGGCCGAGGAGATTGAGGCGTTCCAGTCACGGTCTGCACGGCCACGGGGTTCGAATCCCCCTCGGGCATGGATATTTGTGCCGTCCTTAGTATAAGGTAGTTGATAAGTAGTTTGTAAGTTTAGGGACTGATGACCCCGTAGTTAACTCCCATAAACTTAACAAACATTTGAACATTTCTTTGCGCTGGCCAGGACAGCAGTCGAAAATTTTCCGTATCCATACAGGACCTGCAACATGCATTATCCTGCTGAGGTGTAGGATTTCGCAGGGATCGAATGAAGCGTAGAGCCACGGGTCGTAACACTTCTAAAATGTAACGGCCCCTGTTCAAAGTGCCGTCGATGCAACAAGAGGTGACCGAGACGTGTAACCGATAGCACCTCATAACATCACGCCGGGTGATACGCCAGTATGGCGATGACGCACGCTTCCAATGTGCGTTCATCGCGATGTCGCCAAACATGGATGCGACCACCTTCATGCTGTAAACAGAACGTTGATTCATCAGAAAACATGACGTTTTGCCATTCGTGCACCCAGGTTCGTCGTTGCGTACACAATCGTTGGCAGTCCTGTCTGTGATGCAGCGTCAAGAGTAACCGCAGTCATGGTCTCCGAGCTGATAGTCCATGCTGCTGCCAATGTCGTCGATGGTTGTTGTATTGCAAACGTCCCCATCTGTTGACTCAGGGATCGAGACGTGGCTGCACGATCCGTAACAGCCATGCGAATAAGATGCCTGTCACCTCGACTGCTAGTGGTACGAGGCCTTTGGTATTCAGCACGGCGTCCCGTATTGCCCTTCTGGAACCACCGATTCCATATTCTGCTAACAGTCATTGGATTGCGACCAAAGCGAGCAGCAGTGTCGCGATACGATAAACCACAATCGAGACACGCTTCAGTCCGACCTTTATAAAAGTCGGAAGCGTAATGGTAAGTATTTCTCCTCCTTACACAGGAAATCACAACAATGTTTCACCAGTCAACGCCGGTCAACTAATGTTTGTGTATGGAACCTTTCCTCATGTTAGCACGTTGTAGGTATCGTCACAGGTGCCAACCTTGTGTGAATGCTCTGAAAAGCTAATCATTTGCATATCACAGTATCTTCTTCCTATCGGTTAAATTTCACGTCTGTTGCAGGTCATTTTTGTGGAGTAGCAATTGTAATGTCCAGGAGTGTATTGCAATTATTTTGCTGTGGGACATACTGGATCCAGTAGAAGGTTTTTTTATTCTATTTATCATAGTGTTAAAATAGGCATACTTCTCTGATTTTGACTGGCATGAGTGTGCATTAATAATGTTATCTGTTGAAGGGGACTTACGGTGGATTTCAAATTTATGTGTGTTATTGACGTTTTTCATGATAAGGTCGAGAAAATTTATCGTTTTAATTTTTCTAGTTCCACTGTAAATTTTATTTTGGGGTGCAGTGCATTGAGTGTCCATTACAAATGCTCGATGAACACATCGACCTGAAACATAATAATTACATAGAAAACTTAAGCGCAATTGTCCAGCGAGAAAACGGATAAAGAAAGTAAATAACGTAACGATCACACAAGTTTCCGTTACCTCTGGCAAAGATCATCATAATAAACACAAGAAACAAAATACTGTAAGCCCCAAGGAGATTAAAATAAGGAGAGACGGCGCTAGTATGAAAGCCTGATCCGTCGATTGAAGCGAGTCAGCCATCTTGTGGAGTGAACGAAATATGATTCAGGTTAAAGCACTGTGTGGGTCTTGTCTTATTAACTTCCATACATTTCAATAACTGTCATTTCTGGTACACTCCTGTGAACAAATACAGACCTTCCAGTTAGGTGAACTGTGATTTATTAACACAAAATCATTGGCTCCGCAATACGGCGACAACGGTTTCATTTCTGTAACGTTAAGGGCATCTCCCCCTATTCCAAGCTCCTTGTTGTAATCATACAGCTTCGCATCTGTCAAACGAGCTGTCACGTGTATAACAACGTAAGAAATAAGAAATAAAATTCCGAAAATTACATCGGAATATTACAGCCAGCAACAAAATAACTGTTGTTACCCTATCGCGGTTGATTTAATACGAAAAGCATAGACAGACTGACGATAAGGTATGGATGTAAAGAAAATCTATGTACATACAGCGTTTTGGGTTTACTTTAGATGTCATTAAAGGGAATTTATAACGCAGCAGGCCCAAAGGACTATAAAATTAATGGTGACTTTTACAATGTGTTTATAAATTAAAACAACACTTCAATTTACGATTCGGTCCATGAGACGTAAATCGATTTTTATTGTTTCGCTCGTTAGGTTTCTGAAAAAAATGTCAAATAAAAAATTCGAAGAGCTACAAATAAAAATCTGAAAAATCGAACACAATGTGGAAATCAAATTTTTTGCGTACCCTCTCCACCACAGCTGATAATAAGAACGACATACGAGGGTTGGAACTTAAATACTGGCAACTATTTCTTCAGAACCGATACAAAGTCGTTACATGTTTGAATCTGTTACTATCCTTCAAAGTACTCATCAGCGTTGTGTAGAATACACTGCCGGCGGTGTATTATACCGTTAGCAAAGCCTGTTATGTTGATGGTGCGAATGTAGTAGTCTACTGCCTGTGGAATCTCTGGGACAGTTCTGAATCGAATGCCATGAAGTGGTTCCTTCTTCTTCGGAATCAAATCAAAATTACAAGGAGTTACGTCCGGCGTGTATGGTGGATGGTACAGTATATCCCATTCCCATCAATCGAAAAGAGCAGCCACAACTTTCGCTGTATGCTCAAGCGGATTGTCGTGCAAAATGATGGTTGGGTTGTACATAAAGTGTTGCCACTTTTTCGCAATGTTGCTCGCAGCTGATGCTCCAAGAACTTACAGTAATACTCTGCACTGACGGTTTGCGGTGGAGGATTGTAATACGTTAAGATAATATCATCTCAGTCATACACAAGAATAGCCATACGCATTTCTACTTTCGCGGCGACCCTTAATGACACAATACGTTGGATTTGCGTTTCAGTTTTGGCTTGTATGATGTGGCCCACGTCTCATCCAGTCTTACGATCCGACATTCCCATGGATAGTGACACCGTTACTCACAATTGGCTGTGTTTCCTTCGACTGTGCTCATGCCGGTGACATGAGACGGGTAAGTCCATTTATTCGGAGGTAATGTAGGTATGTCAACAACGTGCTCTATCAGCGACAATAGTAGATTCCATTTCATAATGTCTACACAGCAGTGTTGCCACTATTTCAGTTCCAACCCCTGTATTTTATTTGGCAAATGACCATCAAATTTCGCACATTTCCGTATTTTTTATGGAGAAGATTCGTTTTAACGAATCGGTAGATTTAAAGACGTTACTATCGCTAACCATGATGGCACAAGAATGTTTTCACAGATAAGTTTTTGCGCAATCCGCAACATGGTGCACGGCGCAGAGTAGCGTGCTATAGGTTTCGACACAGACATATATTACTAGACTGGCAATGCCGTATACAGTATCATTGGTGTCAGTGAAGTCTCGCCGCCATATTTCTACACTATAACGTGCGAGCAGTCGTGTGAGTTATTACAGAAAACAGTCGTAAAAATACGGATGAACTGACGTAACTACGCTGTCCTTAGAGTTTTGACGTTTAGGAAATTCGTGTTTCGTATATGGCTGAAAATTTTTAAGCTTGAGTAAACTTCATCATAAACAGTAATGAGTTGAATTGATTTGCTGTTATTACTAATCTGTTATCAATTTCATTCAACTTCGCATTTTCTTTCAGTAGTATGATCATCATAAAAGTGTACCCTTATTCTTTTGAGAGTTCTTACGAAATCTATAGTCTGCTTTGACAGACACAATATTGTGTCTCGTATCGTGTTTTTATTAAACTGTTTCCAGTTTCGATCAATTTCGGTTTTTCTTTTAATGGTATGACCGTTATAAATGTGTTATTTGTCGTGGATAACACATAGCTTTATTCTTGTTAGTGTTTTTCAGATAACTACTTCTGCTTTAACTGTACGTAATGGTAAAATTTTACCTATCATCCCGCCGACCTCTCATGATTATGTTGGCAACACAACAAAATGGTATAAAGTCTTTGCCTAGATGTCAATGTTTAACCGTACATAACATGTTCTTGTCATAACACGATTCGAAAATGCGGAAGTTTTAGCTCAAATGCAAATCATGTTGAAACCAACTAGTACAGCTTACAACGTCATGTGGTTTAGACACCATTTGCATGCTCAGCATGAAAGTTGGAAGGTGTGCGTAATATTTCATAGTTAGTGGAGAGGTTGAGACAGTGAGGGGGGAGGAGGAGAAGTACAGAGAGGGGCAAAAGGGGAGGTTCAGAGAAAGGGAGAGTGGCAGGTGAACAGAGAGAGGAGATGAATTAATAAAATAAGGAATAAATGTATAATGTAATAAATGTTAGTGTGGATTACTCCTACCATTGTTTATAACAGAAAGAGGGGAGAAGGATGGTGGAGAAGAGGAAAAAGAGACGAAGGAGGAGACGATGAAGATAGAGATGATAGTGAGGGATAAGAGATGAACAAGGAGCGTTGTGGAGGTTGTGTAACGATGTGTGCTGGAGGTGGACGAGATTGACAGAGGGAAGATTAGAGGAGGGGGAGGGAGAACAGAAAGAGACTAGAGAGGCTATCCAGTTCCCACACATGTAGCAATTGTGATACATTTCACAGTTCGCTAGTTACATATGTTTCGATTAGTACGTCATAAGGATCGTTAAGGCGGCGGATGCAGTGCTCGCAAGATAGCGACACTTTCTCCTCACTGTGAGCGTGGGGCAGTGTGTGCAGAACTCGTGCCGGAAGAGCACACACTGGCAGTGGCGCGGCCAAAACCGCAGTTTTTACCGCACCCCAGCACTGCTTCAAAATTAATCACCGTGGCGGCGATGTTTTGTCATTTGCAGTGACACAGCTGACAAGTCTTTTTTCAAGTGCAACATTGAATAATTACGCCAGAATGGGTGACAATTATGCGCACCGTTGCTGTTAGCGGCACGAGTTTCGTTTTGTGTTCAAACGAGAACTGTCAGGCACAAATGAATTTACAAATCTGAGCGCTATTAAACGGTGATAGATGACTATCGTTGCGATATTGAAGCACGGCCGCTGGAAGCGATTCCGCCGTGCAGCCTCGTCCAGTGGTTTTTACATATAGTTTAAACTCCGAGATCGCGGAGTGAAAGTTTCCGCGGTGCTCCCACTCTCTACATCTAAACCCATCGAGCGGAAACTGAGCTCATGGCAGTAGTTGTACCGCTCTTGCTGCGACGCATTTACTGAACGCTCACCAACTCTAACTTCTTACGGGACAATGTCAAAAGAACAATGATAGACACTGGTTCACCATGCATCTGGCGCAGAATGTAGTTCTCGAAGTGATTCAGCGGTGCCTGAAACGAAATTAATTTAATTCAAATGATTAAACGTTTTTACACCTAGGGGATCCAACCGCTGAGGCCCTCGGTTCCTATATTTTAATTAAAGTAGCCTGAAGTAACTCAAGTGCACTACATAAACCTATGTGCGGGGTGTACTCGAACCTTCGACGGAAGCGGCCGCGCAATTCGTGACATGGCAGACCCCGTAGCCATTCCCGCGTGACTTTCATTAATTCCGAGAATTAATACACAATAGACCGACGGTCGACACCTGCAAATCACCCAAGGTGTGTAGAGAAGACAACTTTGCGTAAGTGTAGCAAAAGAAACAAAATTATGGAGCACTTATGAATGCAACCAAAGTAATGGAGCTTTGTCGTCGGTTCTCTAATCACCAAAACTCTGTGAAGTACACTCTTTCGACCGGTTACCACAGTGGAATACTAACAAGCATTGCTCTTTATAAGAGATGGGGAGGATGTAAACAAATGCCGTCATGCAAGAAAGACGAACAAACATGTTGGTAGATACGAGACAGTCCTTATCAGTTAATTACAGTGAGTAACATGTCTCTTGACTCCACTCTACAGGGTGGTACAAATTATTCACCAAAGAGGAAACAGGGCGTTCTGTACGCTGTCTCCTTCAGAGATATGGTTCAATTTTCCACAACTCAAACCAATAATAATAATAATAAATTAATTTAAAAAATAAAAATCAATAGTTTGCCCTTAACCTTTTCTATAACTGTGCTTATATACTCATGTAAACAAATAACCAAACTTTATTCTTACGACGGTTATTCCTACAGAAAAGTCCTTGAAAATATCGGAAAAAGTTTAGGACAAACCTTGCATTATCCGTACTGCCGATTATAACACTCCAAAAGTGCCCATGTTGTAATGCTACTCCAGCCTCCACGGTCTTTCTATTTTCCCCAACGAACATTTGATGGTTGGCCATTTGAATACACAAATCCAGAATAACCTATACATACAAAATTCAGTCTGTATATCCTTTGGACATGTCATCTCTTTAGAATGTCTCGACCGATTTGACTGATTTTTAATTTTTTGATGTATGTGTATTTGTGTGTGTTCGTAATTCTGAAGACCAGATTTGTGAAATAATTTATTGATTTATTTGTTGTAAACCTACAGGAAAATCGAATAATTTGAGAAGAGATACAATGGTCCCGTGTCTTTCTACTGCATACGTCTACTGTTGTGTTTAAATCTTGATGAAATTATGAGAACTTGATGTTAAAGGTTACGGTCTACAAAAAATTCGTTGCACTGCCGAGGGCACTTACGAACTTTGACACCAGTCAACTATTTTATTCCGATTTTGAACACAATTCTAATTCAAAACGAGAGAAAGATCATAGTCAATATAAAATTTCTTATTTTTCTTCGTGGAGGGTACATTACCTAAAGGAGTTCGACAGAATTAAGTTTTTATTCCGATTTTATGAACTTACCGTAAAATTACCATGAAGGTTCACTCCTGTACGTATGTTTATCATGGAGAAGGTTTTCGAAAATCTTGATGTTCATCTTTGTACATAATGTATTTAACATTCTCATTTTTGGATTACTATTAACTTAAAACTCACAAACAATTTAAATAATTTCTTCTTAAATTTTCGTTTCACATAATAAATTGAATTATTTTGCGACAGTTTCCAAGTCAAACTGACACCATTGATACCACCACCATAGCCATTAAATTCACTGTTTTCGGAAATAAACCATATTCTACGCTTTTTGACTCATTCACATAAATTCAGTAATTGCGTTCAGATTACGTGATTTGGCGCAACGAATGTTAAATGTTTGTATAGCTTATGGCACTTAACTACGGGGTCATCAGTCCCTAAACTTAGAAAATACTTATGAACTAGCTAATACTAAGGACGGCACAAATATCCATGCCCGAGGGGGGATTCGAATCTCCGACCGTAGTGGCCGTGCAGTTCGTGACTGGAGCGCCGCAGACCGCTCGACCACCGCGGCCGGCTACGAATGTTACATTGTGAGTAAAAACAAATCACTAAATCTGTTGGTAAGCCCAAACCTCGGTTGTACCAATACAGGTGATTTTCTAATACTTGTAGAATACAACGAAAGGTTTTTATGTAGAGAAGAATTGGAAAAATTGAACGAAACAACGTAAAGACTACGCATCCACACTTCCTTATTTGCGTATATCACTGAACTTTGTTGTAGAGATTTTGATGAAATATTATCTATGTGTCTGAGTCGGACCTGGGTTCTCAGGTTGACGCTAATAGAACGGAAAGAACTAAATACTAATATCGACCAATCCATCAGTTCCATTTTAATCTTGATATTTTTCACACATTCCTTCCAAACATTAGAAAGGTCACTGTTCCCATAAATTTTTGTAAGGTGCATAACATTCATTTTTCCCCGATTTTTGAAGATGTTGTGCACATTTGACTCAACACACAGGAATGTCCCGGTATAATTCTATTTCATGTGATGACTGAGAGACGATACCTCACAACAGACTTTGACTCCGTTTTACCGATCACATTGTAGGTTAGCTTATGATCCTATACTGTGAGACACCTCTGCAAATACTTGTGCAATACAACAAATAATGAATAACTAATTCAGGGACTGGTGTAATTGGTAAATACAATCTATTCCAAATGTGTGGAATTATGAATTTTAATACAAACCTTCACTTTTTAAAGGCAAACCTGTTATTATGTTTAGCACAAACGAAAATAGAAAAATATCCTCAATAAATGCCGTTTGTTACATTGTAAAATGTTAATTTCATACACCCAAACTTGACACATGATAAGTCAGACTTTGAGCCAAGTGTCGTAACAAATAATATCCGTGATCAGCGATCAGCATCAGTAGGTATATGCGTACGAGTTTGAATGTAATGCAGTTTCTAAGTTTGTTCCTCTTGTCTAAGTGTCTGAATGTAGAACTTGCTTCGATTGTTATTTTGTATTAGCCTTTTTACTCAGAAAATTTTCAAATGTTTGTAAATCTATGAAACTACACGGTTATCAGTCCCTAGGCTTACAAATTATTTTAACTAACTTCAGGACAAAACACGCACACACACACACACACACACACACACACACACACACACACACACACGCCTATTATCGAGTGAGGACTCCAACCTTGACAGGGAGCAACCGCTAGCTCCACAGCAAGGCGACTTAGAGTTCTCGTTCATGCCACCGCGACTTTTCCCTCTGAATAACTTAGTACAGAAAGTTACGAGAGGTCTGCGATATTGTATTGTACTGAACAAGGAAGAACAGAAATACGCACAGTAGTAAAATGAGAATCTAAAAGATTTTCAGCAGGCCGAAAGTGTAACAGTTCGACATTATTATAAGAACTGGGTAAATAGTTTATTCTAACTGAAATGCAGAAAGGATGCTCGTCCATAGAGTAATTGGTGACCATGTCATTGGTCCTCACTTCATTAAAGAAACCAAAACAACTGAAAAATATATCGACATTCTGCAAAATGATCTGCCTACTTTACTAGAAAATGTCCCGCTGGAATCTCATTGGCTTAAGTGGTATCAACATGATGGTGCTCTTGCACATTCTGCAGTTACCACTATGCTGACCTTCGACAGAACGTGCGAAGGGCGTTTCAGATGACCTGGCGGAAACTTAAATTAACCATTCCGTTCTCCTGACCTTCCACCTTCAGACTTCTTTCTGTGGGGTACGTTAAAGGAGAAGATGTGCCGTGATGTGTCTTCAACCCCGGTGGATATAACATCGTATTGAGGGAACCTGTCACAACGTTACAGCGTGCATTGTGTCGTTGTGTCGTATATGACGTTCATTAGGCGGTAGATTGCAAAGGTGTGCAGAAAACGTTTATCACCACTTTGAACGTTTATTGGCCTGAAATGTCAGGAAACCGTCCTTTGAAATTCTCTAATTATTAGTATTAATAATAATAATAATAATTCCACAAGTTTTGCCAAATTCTAATGTTACTGTACATTTTCTTCAGAGAAAAATACTCGTAAACTGTTATCCTGTGGACGTAGTGTGCTGTTCAGATCTCTTCTGCACCTACGTACCTACGTTACATCACTGTACTTTGTGTATCCATAACTAATTCGATTCTCTCCGATACATACGACTGAACTGCTGAGGAGTAAATCAAGCGTCAACTGAATGAAATTAACAATGTAACAAACGGTATTGAATAAGTACTTTTTCTGTATTTTCAGTTGTGCCAAAGATAATAATAGGTATCCATTAAAAAGCATACGTTTTAGTTAAAAATCATACTTCCGTGCAATGCAACTGATTGCATTAAGTAATTACAGCATCCCTCTCCTCACTTTCGGTCTGTGGAATTGTTTATTCAGTATTTGTTGTGATTTACAATATTTCCAGTTGTGATGTTAGGTGACTACGACTGTAATTTCTGAGAGTGAATTTTTACAATTCGAAACCTATCGTACAGTGCGTGGAAAATGGTAGCTTGCAATAAACATTCGTTCTTTACCTCGAAAGTTGACAGAGGTATACGGGTTCGTGTAGGAGGGGATGCGTGCTGGAGATGAACCGTGGAGGCGGGAGGGTCGAGATAGAGTGAATGGAATTGAGCGAAGAGAAGGGGAGGTGAATAGAGAGTTGGGAGAGGAGGGTATGGATGGAGAAGTGGGTGAGGAGGGAAAATGGCCCGGAAACAATAAATAAATATCCGGGAATTGCCGGGTGTCGGCGCAACGAACAATGACTTTCTCACACGGCATGTCCTTGACACTCTCTACCCTATATCGCGATAATGCAAAACTAGGTGCACTACTCTAAGCTGTCTTTGAAACGTCCGTCAGTCACAATAGATGGAGATTGCACCGCGGTTGTCCGAACTAGAACGCCCGAGTGCAGCGTAGGCTGCTTCTCTAGTAGAACTGTTGCACCTTTAAGTGTTCTGCCAATGAAATGTAGCCTTTGGTTCGCCCTCCCTACGTATTGTCTTTGTGTTCTGTCCCGTAAAATTGCTCATATTTCTAGGCATATAACTGAATAGAAGCCCTGTAAATTTGACCAATTTATCGTGTAAATGAAGTTCAACGGATATCTTTGTGTACTCATGTGCATGACCACCCACTTTGCATTATTTAGGGACAATTGCCTATTTTTTCACCATGCAGAGAGCATTTCTAAATTATTTTGCGTTGTTTTTGTTCTTGTGATGAGATTATTAACCGATAAATGACAGAATCATCTGCTAACAGTCTAAGAGAGCTGCTCACATTGTCTCCTAAACCTTCTATAAAGATAAAACCTCGGAAACACTCCAGGCCACTTCTGTTTTACTCGATGACTTTACATCAGTTCCAACATAATGTGTCCATTCGGACAGGAAATCATAATTTCGCCAAATGCGATAATCCTTAAGCACGGAATTTTATTAGAAATGGCTTCCGCAAGTCTCAAATACGGAATCGATTTGAGATCCCTTGTCAACAGCATCCTTCACTTCATATGAGTAAAGTGTTCTACGTTTCACAAGAACGATAGTTTCTGAATCCTTACTGACTATGGGTCAATAGGTCATTCTCTTCCCATTAGTGCAGAATGTTTGAATCCTGCTGCATTCCGAGGTCAATGATACAAGCCTGTAATTTTCCCGATCACTCCTACTGTCTTTCTTAATTATTGGAGTGCCCGTTGGAACTTTCTAGTCTTTGGGTACCGACCTTTCACTGATTGAGCGGTAGTATAAGATACGTAGGTACAGAGATAGTATCTCAGCATACTCTCAAAGGAACCTAACTTGTATACAGTCGGGTCCGTGAGACTTACTTTTTTTAAGTAATTTAAGTTGCTGTAATAATCCACGGAAATCTCCTTCTAAATTGCACATGCTGGCAACTGTTTTTGATTCGAATTCAGGAGTATTTGCTTCGTCGTCTTTGGTGATGGAATTTAAGAAACCTGTGTTTAGCAATCCTGCATTAGAAGAACTAACATCAGTAGCATCACCAATGCTATCGTTTATTGGAGGTATTGATTGTGTTTTGCCCAAGTACACCTTACATACGATTGAATATAATAATGGAAAGTCCAGGTTGGAATAAATAATATAGTGAGGACAGTTTACAACTCACCGCAAAGACGTGGCGACGAGCTGCGACAGGCACATACAAAAGACACACACATACAACACATTCAGCTATCGGCCATGGCCTTCTTCAGAAAATAGAGCACTCACGCAATCAAACAGGCACACAACACAGTCATACAACCATCACCTCCTACTGCCACACTTCGAATCACGCTCTGCAGCGAATCGGGGACGGGAGGGGAGGGGAGGGGATAGAAAGGTTACGTCACGGTGGTGGGGATGGGTTAGATGGGAATAACGAGATGCAGCTTAGGAATGGAGTGGGGAGGCGGGTGAGCGGAGAAAATAAAATAAAATAACACACATTATATATATATATATATATATATATATATATATAATGCATGCACACTGCAAGTACACAAGACCGCACACACATACACACACACACATTATATATATAACACACGATCACACATTCACACACCACTCAAAATAGGTGAGGTTTGGGATAGAGAGGTAGGAACTGTAAGGTATGGAAAAAAATATATATAGGGAAGTTATCGTAGGTTGAGGCCTGGTTGATTTCGGGATCGGAGAATGTATTGTAGGGATAACTCCCATCTGTGCAGTTCAGAAAAGCTGGTGGTGGATGGGAGGATCCAGATGGCCCGGGTTGTGAAGCAGCCATTGAAATCAAGCATGTGCTCCGCTGCATGCTGTGCCACAGGGTGGTCCACCTTGTTTTTGGCCACAGTTTGGCGGTGGCCATTCATCCTAATGGACAGCTGGTTGGTGGTCATGCCAATATAGAAAGCTGTACAGTGCTTGCAGAACAGTTGGTAAATTACGTGGCTGCTTTCACAAGTGGCCCGGCCTCTGATAGGGTAGGAAAAGCCTGTGACAGGACTCCCTCCCGTCCCCGATTCGCTGCAGAGCGTGAATCGAAGTGTGGCAGTCGGAGGTGATGGTTGTATGACTGTGTTGTGTGCCTGTGTGATTGCGTGAGTGCTCTATTTTCTGAAGAAGGCCATGGCCGATAGCTGAATGTGTTGTATGTGTGTGTCTTTTGTATGTGCCTGTCGCAGCTCGTCGCCACGTCTTTGCGGTGAGTTGTAAACTGTCCTCACTATATTATTTATTATTTACATACGATTGACTTACTTGGGATTCTCTACCAAATTACGTGATGGTTTTCGCTGTGGGAATTATTATAAGCTTCTCCGTTGAACTTGGAAGTAAATTTCCAGTTTCCTTCAAATATTGCCAATATCTTGGAGATTTTGAGTATGTTTACATTTGGCATGTTCTTTTCTTAACTTTGCAATAGTGCTCTAACCTGTTCTCAGTGGCACCAGCATCTAAGATGTTCGAGCATCATAAACTAATTCGCTGCCCATTGCGCTAAGCCGAAGAGCTGCAGGAGTGTTATCTGCTAACATGGCATTTTTAGCCATTGACTTGTAATCATTGTCCTAACAAAGACGCGTTTTTGATAATTTTTAGTGGGCCATTGCTTTGAAGTGAAAACACGTGAGTTATAATAAGAGAATCGTCAAATACAGAAAGCAAGATGGCGTGTACAAAAGAGAGTTCCGGGCAAGGTTTGTGGCGAGGGATGTCCCGTGACTTATTTTCGAACGCCAAATGTTTAGTACCTGCATAAAACCAACCAGATGTGTGCACTATAGTGGTTATTATTATATGTATATTTATTGTTTTAATTTTTACCAGCCATCAATTTATATCTGTCTATCCACCAGCAAATCATTTTCTATATAACTTTATAATTATCATCCAGTACTCCTACCAGAGTTTATGTGGAACACTATAATAATCAGTTTAATGTAAATGAGACCAGAAGATGACCCCAAAGAGTGTCGAAACCTGTTATCTTGAATAAATAAAAATTGCGATCTTGGCATCTATCCTATTTGTACAATAAGATCGATCCCGAAGATAACTAAATTAGGTGATAAGAAATGTGGGTTAGATATTAAAATAATCGTTTCATGAGGTGAAAGTTCAAGAAAGAGTATATTTGTCAAAGCTAAACCTAAATATCAAATAATTTTGGGCTGTTTGTCAAATACAGTCAGAAAGCATACAACTTATTGGGTGGATAGATATTATCACAGTAGTAAAGATGTAGTCGTATCCTCTATCAATTTTTATCATTTATATTATTATTATATGTGTCCGAAATGTTTACAATAAATCATAAAACTACAGGCAAATCTAAAGTAGACCGTACAAGTCGGTGCGTGTATTTTTTTTTTCAATTAATTTGTTTGTACTCGTGATTCCAAAGAATTTAGTTGGATTACGGGCTGTCAATTTGTCTGATTCATCATGTAAATGAAGTTTAAAGGATATCTTTTAGAACTTATACTGATGATTTAACACTTCTAATTTTCGGGTCAACTGCCAATCTTCTCACAATTCAGATATATCTCAATGGTTTTGCAGTTGCTTTTAATATTCACTATCCGATAAGTGACAGCGTCATCCACGAATAGTCTAAGAGTGCTGCTCAAATTGTCTCTTAAATCGTTTATCAAGAAAACAGTAAGGTCCATATAACACTTCACTAGGGAACGCCCGATATTACTTGTTTTATTCCGAGACGTTCCGTCCATTACTATGTATTTTTTCCTTTCCGATAGAGAACGATAGAATTGGACAACTGAGACAATAATCATGTACTTTAATTAGATGTGTGCAATAGATTTGATATCGCTTGTTAACAGCACTCTTCACTTCAAATAAGTAAAGACCTCTTGCAGTTGTATTGGTAGAAAATACTTATTATTATTTTTAATCAGGAATAATCGATATCTCTAACCAGTAGCGGATACAGAATATTTTTCATGGAGGGGGGGGGGGGGACAAAGCTGATGAGCGAGAACATGTCCTTAAGGAAAGACGTTAGGCTGAAAATTTTCAAAATAAATCAGTTTTCAAATTATTGCATTATTAGATACTATGTTATTTTGTGAACATTTATATGTATTTTGTATTCCTGTCCACCATTTAGAACTGCATTTCTTTAAATTCTATGACATCTGTCACTCTGTAATAATTTACGCCCCTTTTCGTAAAAAGAATTACACCTCCGGCACTTTTATAGGTAGAGATGTTTTTTGTGTTTTGTACAGAAATGTAGGGTTCATACGTTGGTTAACATGACAGAGAGCATTTCGATAGTAAAATGTCTGCAGCTGCGCTTATAAACAAAAGTTCTCTTGGAAGTCTATGAAGTATACGTTGACAGATAAGATTGTCAATGAGTTGTAGGAATATTAAGGGAACGTCATTAGTAAGAATCATGGAGATCTGGAGGCAATGAAGAAAGCAATGTGGACCACATTCTTCCACCGTATTACCACTGCCGAGAAGCCAACATATTTTCTATGTACGCCAACCCGTGACACGTGGTACAGATTTATGAAGGCAAAGGCAGCTGGTAACCTTAACACATTCACACAGAAGCACTCTATCCCTGAATCAATTACGGATCAAATGAAACCAGTCTAGAGAGTCCTTGCGCACCCTGATCCACTAAAGAAGTGCTTGGATGGAAAACTCAAAACGTAAATGAAGCCATCAGCAACATCGTGTGGACCCGCATCCCTAAAATGTGTTTGTTGGTTACAGAACTTTACAACTAGGAGTGACAGATCTGTGATAACATGGAACAATGGAAACATTGCCAGACTAAAAGTATTAAAACAGTTAGGCATATCACCCAGACAGAAGACTGAAACTATTGTAAGAGAACTTGACAGCTTGCATCTTTCCAAGTCAGATTTTGCTGCTTCGCTAATGTCTAAAGAGTCAAGAAGCAGGAAAAAAAGGAACAGGTAAAAGAAACTAAAGATAATAAGGACCCTTATTATACAGTAAATTCTGAAACATCTGCCACGTTTTCTCAGAAACTATCAGAGAAACTTTAATGAAAATTTCACAGATTAATGCACGGCAATTAAATTAATAAGTATATTATAAATTACAATACGACAACGATTTTGGTTCACTAAGTTGCACAAAGATAATTTAATTTTCAGTGATAATTTCAGACATATCTATTCAGTAGTTTCTGAGAAAATGGGGCATTAATTTGTTTAATTTAACATTGTCGGTATAGGGCCTACCGTCTCACCCTAAAGGTTTTGTGAGACTAATTTTGAAGCAAAAACAGACAAATTATAGGTATATACTATATATATTATAAATTAATTGTATTACAGGCATTACCACGTATAACTCATATAGGAAATAACACAAAATATGTCGCTTCTCAGAAATTAAAAAAAAAAATGTTCTTCAATGTAACTACCAATGCACAATTAGTATCTTTGTACCATGGCGCGTTATTCAAGTGCCTCCAACTACAAAAATATAACAATTAGTCAACCACACTTAACAGTGAGCAGTTTCAAAATTTACCGCAAAAAAATTAAACACGCCAAACTTACAAAAGAATAAACAATCTCAAGCGCGAAAGACTAATTTCATCAAATTTTCAATCAAACCATGATCCTTGGGATTTTGTAGTTACTAGGAACTCAAAAATTTTATTTTTTGACCATATTGTACAACTGTTGGAATTTTAGACGGGTCAGTATTATTCAGCGTGGTAGTCAAATTATTCCAAATTTGTAGATATGTAGAAAATAACTATGTCAATTTCGCATTGCATCCTCTGTATAGTGATATCCATATACCCCTAGCCGACCGAGAAACAGTTATAAATCAAATTAAATTCAAAGGCTGAATGCCGTGCGTTCAGCTGTGGGCACACTTGTTTTATCCTTTATCGTCATAAAGGATGAAAAACCTTGTTACGGGTAACATTCCCAACGCTACGACGCTGCCTTTCGCTCACTGCCCCTCGCCCCTCGGCAGTCATGGTGCACGCATCTGGCCGCTGCCAGCAGCCAACACTCGAATCGTCAACTTGCCATGTACTGTATCCGGCGAAGCTGTGTCATTATTAAACAATGCACTGAAGAACAATGTAAAAAACGAAAAACAGCTTATCTCTAAAGATAGCCAAATTACGAGGCAGAATCAAAAAGCTAGTAAGTATGTCGCGATAAGTTTGATATTCCCTCACAACCTAAAGTCAGATTTCCTACGGTGCTTTGTACTAAATAAACTTCTTCTTCATGATTTGTAAAGCTGCTATTCAAAACGTGATACCTTGTCATCACAACTTTCCCGATCAACAAAATCACATTTGACTGTTTACTAGAACACTTTCTACTGTCAGGAAAATCATTTGTGTCTGATGTGTGGAAAAATGCTGTCGAAATTTCTAATTTGCTCAAATAAATGGAAAATCGAAACTTGTTGATTCAAACGTAACTGATCAAAACGGGTTGCAGTACTATTTCATAGTGTCTAGGAAAAGAATCCACAGATAATCTGTCGAAAACACCAGAATGTTCCAGTCTGAACGCAGCTCTAGAAAGTCACTATTTTTCGCACAGTTATATCGTTTATTTGCGTATGAATAAATCATGCACAATAACTCATTTATCTCCCAAGCAATCACGTAACTATACACGATCTTATGTTTTATTTAGTTTTATCGTGATTTACTAACAAAATTGGAGCAAAATGAAATTAAATGGAAGCATAACACAAAATGTCAGTTTACAAAAAAAAAAAAAAATGTTCAAATGTTTGTTTAGCTTATGGGACTTAACTACGATGTCATCAGTCCCTAAACTTATAAACTACTTATGAACTAACTAATACTAAGGATGGCACAAATATCCATGCCCAAGGGGGGATTCGAACCCCCGACCGCAGTGGCCGTGCAGACCGTGACTGGAGCGCCTCAGTCCCCTCGGCCACCGCGGCCGGCTGTCATTTTACATTACGTTAATTAAGGGACCTTACACTTTTAATCTCATAATTACATGCTGGGTTATAAGTAAGAGTTAACCATTCCTATGCTGAGATTATCTCCCTTTCTCTCTCTCTCTCTCTCTCTCTCTCTCTCTCTCTCTCTCTCTCTCTCTGCCTCTCTGTCGCTCGCCTTCTCTCTTTTTCTCTCCTATCTCTCACTCTTTCTCTTTCTAACCCACCTTCTCTCTGTCTATACAACTTTTGTCGAGCTGTCTGTGGGTCTTTCTCCTGTACCCCCACCCCCCACTACCCCAACGAATTCTCCCTCAGATCTGGCCAATGCTGGAAAGAGGTACACTTCACTAGCAAATGATAAAGGAAGGGAGCACTTCTCTGCTTGGGATGAAGGAGGGAGCTGCAGTAGGTTGGGGAGGGAGTAGGATTAGGAGTAAGGGATCGCTGTACAGCGAGAAGACCTATGCCAAAACCGCATATACATGAAGCATGTCATGAGTACTGAAAGCCAAGATAATGGCTCAGGTGCCAACTGATTATCCTCGGGGCCTCGCTGAATGCGATGAATACCTCACCATTCCAGATTGGCCCATAATTGTTTGTCACTTTGCAGGAGGAGGCCTCGATAAACACTGACTCCCTGAACCCTATTCAAAGACTGAGGGGGGGGAGAGGTTATAGACACCGGAGTGTTGTCAAGATGGTCAGAGGCGCACAGAACACCAAATTGTGCGGCAGATTTTATGAATAGGGAGCCAGAGCGCATCTTACTCATGCTTTGGCGCAATTATCTGTTAAAGAAAAACAACTGCTTGGTTGCAATGAACGTACCTCCGTTTGTACTTGTGCATACCAGGTAGTGCGGGCAGGGTTTCACCACAAGCCATCCGCTCAAGGGGGTAGTTAGGGAGGGGAAGGTCCTCTTGTCAGAAGTAGCAACATTAAAAGTTCCCTTTCTGTCGACCGTTTTACAACCAGTTTGTGCTGAAATTTTCACACGTTTCATGGTGCGACACTTCAGCCATGATACCACCCACTCTGATCCGGGGCTCTCTCTATTGGCGTAACCAGCCAAAGCAAAGGCCACCAGGCACAATGGCCATTGCCGGGAGTCCTGATATCCTAGGAGGACCTTCATGAGGAAGTTCTCTGATGGGATCTCTTTGTTGTCTGGCTGCTCAGCCATACAGTCTGTCTACACGCGCTGGGGACCTAGCGGGGATAGTGAGCTATGGCGGGGACAGAAGGGAGAAAGAAAGCAAGAGAGAATCTCACTCTAGCAGCTAGGTTAGTATTTCTTCCACAAATGGCTCACACTGGTAACTGTAATTTTTGAGGCAGAGGTCAAATCGTGGGGGGGAGGGGAAATTGGAAAAAAAGGGGGATATACACGAAAGAGACCAACATCTCTATAACCATCATCAGAACCTTACGAATGGCCTAGCCGTTTAAGAGGGAAACACTAGAGAGAGGAGATGAAAACGACAGTGAGGAATTACGTCGGTAAGGAGGAGAAATGGAATGTAGCAAGGAAAATAGGAAGAAAAGATGCAGTGGGTGACCTGTGCTTGCCACAGAAGTACCGAAAAGGAGCTGTGGTCCCTCTGTGGGAGAGGGGGTGAGGGTGGGATGAGGGGTAATGGAGAACCTTAGCCACCACTACTTATATAATAAAAATAAACCAAATCTGGGACCATTCATACAGAATCTGACGTGTATGGAAATAAAACAAACTTTACTGTTGCACCAAGATGATGTAGAGTAGAAAAATGCCCCTCACATGTACCAGAATCAGTTCCACATAATTCCTGTTGACGAACAAGTTAAAGAGAAGAAACAACCAGTATAGTATTTGTTGTGATTTTCTTAAGTTCAGGATTGGCGCGTCTCATAGTTTTCTCTATGAAGAACAGTGACACTCATCGAGCCTACAGTATTGTATATTTGCAATTAAGTGCCTTTCTTTAATTGCCTTTCTCCTTTATCTTTCTGTCGTAACACAAAGTCGCCAACAAAGTGATCACATAAGCGCTTAGTTTCCATTGCCCGAGCTACGTATGTGGTACCAATGAATACAGTTACAATTTATAATGGCCTCTGCCACTAGTGCAGTTTGTGTTACGATATTTCCTCGCAACCTCGCTGGCGCGAGGCTGGTTCATCCCCGGAAGCCACGAGCGGCCAGTGCGGCCAACTTGCCGAAATAACACGCGGAGCGCGAAATCGCTTGCAGGGCGCGCGGCCTCCCGGGAGCCCTGGAATTGCCGGAACATAAATCCGACAGTCAGGGGCTGGAGAGGCCGCGGGGCCGCCTCCCCAGGGGCGCCGCCGTCTGCGAAGAGCGGCGGGAGGGTAGGGTGGCGGCCCTGCGTGGCGCCCAGGTGCAGTAGGGGCGCTAGGCGGGGTCTAGACGCGGCAGCGGCCAGGTGGCGAAGCGTGGGATGATGATGCAACACTGTTGGAATTTATTCACTGTTGCTTCACATTTGTCTGTTTTCTATGCTCTTCTGATCAATACATATTCCTGCCAGGTCTTTTCTCATAGCATCCACCCAATCATATACCTGGTCTACTTTTTCATTTTGATTCAATGTAAGAATCTTCTTGGATAGTCCAGTTTCATTCATCTCTTTGCATTACCCTACAATTTACTCCTCCTGATATTCTCAGTCATTTTAGAACAGAATTCAGGCGGATCCTTTTGATCTTAGAACACGCTCTCCATCCTGATTCTTCATTGGGCCCAATATTTTCGGTAATATCTTCGTTCTTTCTTTTCAAGATAATCGAAACACAATTTTGCATCCAACTAGATGAAGTATTTCTGCACTAAAGAGGGGTTTCACAACTCCATTTTAACGCATAAATTTAATTTCTTTAGGGAAACTTTTCTTATTGTATACATTTTAACATTCATTCCCGATCTTTTAATTTTTGCAGTTATACTTTAAGTGCTTTTTTAAATTTTTAAGTTTTACAGTTTCAGTAAGATATTTGAATGCTTATTGAATTGGTGTGGTGTCTATTCTTTCGGACGTCTGAAAGAACAGACACTACACCTGCTTCACAGCCAAATAGCATTTGCAAATGATTGGTAAAGGAAGGGAAGCAAGAAGGATAGGAAAGAAAGAATTGACAGTAGCCGCATTTGGGCATTGATATTAAGCAATGGCGACAAGTGAAAATGTGATCCGGACCGGGAATTGAACCCGGATCTCCCGGTTCGAGCCAGCGGTCGCCTTAACCACTTTGTCACCCGTGCTCGCCTCACGTCCGTCTCAAATTCTCACAAGTCGCATGCTATGTTTGTAGCGCCCCTATTGTCCATGCCCTCTTACACCCACCATTACGAATTCCCGTGCGAGGTCGGACGTATCACCGCATCTGCAGTAAAATACCTCAAGCTAACGCCGTATTCGCGTTTAAATAGTTATTGAATTGGTGTCGTGTCTGTTCTTTCGGACCCTTCTTCCTTCCCTTCCTTTACCAATCACTTGCAAATGATATTTGAATGTATTTAATTTTTTGGTACAAGTGTATTTAGCTTTAAATGTAATGGAGAATTACATTTTGGACCTACCTAGTTTAAGGTAGTTATTAACTTTCTCTCTCTCGTCCTTTATTTTTACCGTTCCAATGGAACTTTTTAAAAGCGAAATTGAATTGCAATGATGATACACCACGTCCTAGTCGGACATCTGATATATCTTTCAATGGCTTAGAAAGTGTCTTGAAATTACCATTTACATTCTTTGTTTCTTTGTGTCTGTTTATTTCCAATGTCTACCTGTCTATTGAGAATAACATCGATATTTCAAAAAGTGACTATCTGCCCAATGCTACACTTTTTGGAAGTTTATGAATAATAATGTTACTTCATTGTTTTATAATTGCACCACCGGATTAATGGCTTAAATTTTTAAATTTGGTCTGGAGATGTTCAGCCAATTCCTAACTAAGTTTGACATAATTCCAATTTCTTGGTATAGTACAGTGTTACTGTGTCCAAGACAGCTTTCGACAAAATTTTGTAGTCTAAATATAGAGGGGATATTCCTTTGTAATTATTAATATATTTTATATCACCTATTATATGTAGAGGATTAATCAGTGCAATCTTACAAACTTCTGAGACGGTTCTCGTTTACCAGACTTTATCAATATCCTGTTTCGTAATTTTAGGCCTCAGAGATCCAGTGGCTTTTAGAATTTCACCTAGAACTTTGTTATGTTTGGTGGACTGATGTAAATTTTAATATTACTCAATTCTAGTGGTTTGTAATTTTCATTTGGAACAGTATCGTGGAACTTTAACATCCTTGTTCCTTCATCATTATATCTTGAAGTATCTTGCCCCTAGTTTACAGTTTTTCTTATATTTACATACTAATTTTCCAGTTTCTTTTATGAAGTATCATGGCTCATGAGTATAAACAGTAGTTTACAATTTTAGAAACCATTTCTGGAGAAATAGGGATCGTTAGTGAAATTGTGATTTTTTGAATAGAAATACAACAATTATTTAGAACTTTATATTTTTTATTTTTATCTGTTTATTTATTTTTAAATCTTCTTGATGTGTTTCATCCGGACTTTTCAGATGGACCTCTTCTGAGCTGTAATACCTTTATATGTCAGTGTTATGCGGCCTCCCTGCCATGATCAGGTCTGTGTATTATTTTCAACCAAACATGTGCGGGATGAATCTAGAAGGTTGTGATACATACTCTTCAGTTTTATAGATCACCTTTGTTCTGTATCTTATAAACAATAACAAACTAGCAGCATCATTCAAGATTAAGCAATTCTTTTTGGTCCTTGTGATACTGACGGAGATTTATACAAGTCTTCGATTCTTTCTTTACTCAGTTTTGCCACGATCACAAAGAAACTGGATAAACTGCGAACCGCGGCGGAGCATCCGCGCGCATTGAGGCGCTATGTTCCGATGCGTGAGGCCCTTTCCCGTGTGGGGTTCGAATGCCCCCTCAGGCATGGATGTTTGTGCTGCCTTTGGTATAAGGTAGTTCATAAGTAGTTTCTAATTTCAGGGACTGATGACCTCGCAGTTAAGCCCCTTAAGATTAACAAAGATTTGAAACATTTTGACAAACTGTGAATAAGTTAGTGAATAGAAGACGTGAGTAACAACGACAAACCAGCAATGAGGCTACGTCGGAAGTAAGACAATTGCTGAAAATGTGAACACGTCTCCTAGTAGTTCCAAGCGAAAAATTAGTGAGGTGAATGGTGCATACTACAGTGATGAATCTCCGTTTCTGGACGATCCTGCACTTCTCAAAAAGTGTGTTCATGGCGAAACCCAGAATCGAAATGAGTCTTTAAATTCACTCGTATGGAAACAATGCTCTAAAACCACATTTGCAACTGCTACAGTTGTAGCTTACGATGTACTTCTTGTATTTAATGATGGCAAAGTCAGGAGGATGAAAGTATTAGAAAGAATGGGCTTCACGATAAGAAATTTTACTCAAGGCATTCTGAGAAAAGTAGATTTACAGCGCGTCTCTGCAGCTGCAGTGAGTTGAAGACCTGGTTCAGGAAAGAAGACTGAGAACAAGAAACCAGAAGAGACGCCTTGAAGGGAAATATGACCCAAAGTACATATCTGGTGTCTTCTGAAGAAGTGACAGAAGGAAAAAGGTTCAACTTAAAATGGCGTTTCCTGAAAAGTTTGTTTTTTTACATTTCATGTAATTTTTCTCAGATTCTTTGAGTGCTAGAATCATGAAATTCGGACACATAATCTCTACAACAAATTATCAAATTCTTTTTCCAAGCTGAGATATGGGTCAAAGTGCTTGAGATTGTGCATGCATTTATAATTGTACTTGTAGAAATATATTTAAACAATTATGAAAATTATTGTATTTGACCTATTCCAAAAACTTTATGAGAGAGGCTTACAACATATAAAGCGATGAAACAGCGAAATTTGTATAGAAATCTCTTAAATACTTTCGAGAAAAATGGAACATACATTATTTTTTGGAAATAAAACTTCAAATTTCATTTTTTTAAAAGTTGAATATATATAATTAAAGGATTGAACGTATATGTAAATGTGTTACTTTCATGTAAAGCATGGTACAAAATGTGCCATACCTCCAAAATTGTGATTTGGTACATATTTGAAATGGTGTGTTTTTCATCAACGTCCCCCCTGAAAGTCAAGTTAAATTGGACTTCTAGATAATGATGGAATGAAACTATTTTGTTTGTGATTTGCGTTTCACTATTTATACCTTTATCACAGTAAGCTTATAAATAATGATACACACATATTCGTTAATATGTGGTACCATAATTAGTCTCTGAAAATTTTTTATCAGCTAAGTCACAACACCTGTCGATTACGATAGAGAATCAACTATGGTAGAATGAAGACAGATAATTTCCCGACTTACATTGACGCTTCAAATACATTTTTAAAAAATCCTGTCATATTTGCGCTTCCTGAGATACTGATCCTGATTTAGCAGCCCAGTGAGACGTAGATGGGAGCGCATCTTTAAAACAAGGTGTTGCTGAGATGTGATGTATATATCCTAACTTTAATGGCATGTTGCGCCATACTGGACATAATGAGAAATTATGTTTTCGATGACTTGTGACACATTATATATTATGTTACTGATTTTAATGTTCCGTCCTGCCAGATAAGTCGAGAAGCAGCTCCTCTTATACATAGCTCACTTTTGTTTTGTTGTGATAGGGCATTTTCTGCATATGGTACAATATTATTGATACTTTTAATCCCGAGTGGTATTTTATTTGATCGTAGTCCAGCGCCGCACAAAGTTCGCAGTGTATGATAATTTAGTATCGCTTTCCACACCGAAAATTCAAAATATTTGAAATTTTTGTATACCTAAGGGACCAAACTGTTAAGGTCATTGGTCCCTAGACTTACAAACGATACGAACTAAAGACACATCCATGCCGAAGGGAGAACTACCCTCCAACAGTAGCTGCCACGCAGTGCATGGTATGCAGCCTTGGACCACGCGGTCATTACCACATGGAATACAGACATTTCAGATCTCTTGTCTGTTCCTGTTCTCTCGAGCTCTTTTGAAATGTGGGTTCCGATATTTGATTCCTGGCTCAGATATTACTGTCGCTGACGCAGGCATTTCTAACTGCGTATCAATAGGAAAGCGATAACCTTAATTCATTCCAAAAGCTAAATATTGTTTAACCGGAGGATACGTCGTTGCAGGATTCGATATCAAAGCATAAAAAAGGAATGAATGCTATGAAAAGGACTTAATACTTACTAGACTACATGGCGAACATTTTCCAGCCAGCTCAAATGTGACAGATGGAAATGAAAGCAATGAATCGAAAATAATTTTGTATAATTATAAAAAAAAGTGAGTCATTCGGGTAATGGGAACACAAGAGAAAACTAACGTTTTACGTTTTTCTTTAGTCTCAAATATTTTCATTTTATACAATCTCACTATGTGGAGCCCAGCAATTCCTTGTTGGGTTCCATTTTACCTGTACACTGACACATCGGGGAAAAACTAAAAACATGTTAGGAAATTTTACGGCGTACATTTTCAGTGGAAAGCCTGAAGCACTTAGCAGACGGAATGGGAGAAGTTTTCCGGTCAATGAAAGCAAAATTTTATGCATGGTAAATTTTTCTCACTATATACGCTATCCGCTTCTTAACGTGTCTCGTGACTGTTACAAATAGCGAGCAGAGCGCGCAGGTCGTTAAATGTCACGCAGTCAAACGAGATGCACTTTGTACGTAATTGAAGTGTAAATGCGCGCCAGTGTGTGGTGTTGGCAGCCGCAGCTCCCAACACTCTCTCTGTTAAACCAGTGGCTGGCGGTGTAGTCGCTGACGTACATTACGTTTAATTTTTTGGACAAGTGAAAGAATTCTCCCGTTAGTGCGTCGTACATTTAACTGACAACATCATCCGAATCACAACAGTTCAATACCAAATTTTCAGATTCTACTTTAAAATCAAGTGGTAAAATAAAACGCAAGTACTATAACACACATGAAAAAGTCCGTCTTTTGGAACTGAATATTTCACTTGTGTCCCAAGCATGCCGCTATTTCACTAGGGTTGGGTCGAAAAAAGTTGATTTTTCTTTTTACGAATCGCTTTTGTGCGGTATCAACGAGCCAAAGGTACTTTAAATTAACTAGACATGTACCACGACGACGACGAACAGAGATTCAAACTATCCCACACCTTCTCAATTGGTGTATCTAACTTTTGACTTCTTTGCTACTGCTATTACTGTGCAACACTACCTACTTTCGCCAGTGTAAATAAGTTATTTCATTGTAGGCAATGTTTTCTACATGTTCGCAGTTTGTCAGTCTGTTCCGCTCAACTTGAGTTTTGCACAAAATACGTGGATGGAATTTCTTTTGATAGAGCCGTCAATTAAGAAACTAATAAAAGCATAAATGTCTTAAAAAGTCGAAACTATGTTGTACCGTCTATCTCGTTCCGACACTTTTATGACAGTAACTATTTGTGGCAACACTATTTACAACGTATCTGCAATTTGTGTTTTACATTTCAGTGATACAAAGCGTATGTTTCCTCTGTTACGTGTTCAAAAAAATTTAAATTGATTAATTAACACTCCTTCTCTGATTTTTTGTTTTAACAGTCCAATAAATTTTTGTATATGTCAAAAGTATGTTTAGAAATTTTGCGTATTAGATGCTTTGAAAAATCCAGTCTTTAAGTCAGCTTTAAGTTTTTAGGAAAATTTAAAGGTAATGGGTATTTGGAAAAGATGAATAATCATACCAGCAATGACAAAGTTATATTGGAATCCCCGAGAGAACAAGCCTTTCGCGTCAGCTCTTCGAAAGACGACTACGCTGTACAGGACACCGGAGCACACAATCCCGGGGAGCACCGTACCGAAAACCACCTTTCAGCTTCAAGGTCACTGGCTTCCTCCTTGAACATCTCCACACTCTCCTTCTGCAGCTTCAGAACGGCAACCGGCATCGCCGATACCTATACTCTATAGTTTGAAAACCAATTCGTCTAATTCGGTAAAGGTGACAGATTTCAGAAAAAAATCGTAACCTGTCTTCCGCTTTAATTCTTACTAAAAAATTCTCTAGGGCCGGCTTCCTCCTCCTCCATGGGGAATTTTAATTCAGTGAGAACGATGTGAATCTCCTCAAGTTACCCACGAACCTGAACGCGATGAAAATATTTATTCACCTGTTCCTCCTTAATTCGAGACGATCTCCTTTCCTGCACAATCTTTCTCATAAGTCAGCTAAAGTTCCCCGAAACGTTTAGTACCTCGGCTACCCTCCTGCATAACCAACCTCTAGTTAGCGGATACGTCGAACGAAGGATCACTTGATGTAACACAATAAGTGCATTTGCATTTTCTCTAAACGTACTAACAAACGCGAAATTTCTACCACTCCTAATAATTTCATCTACAGATAACACCGACAAAGTCTGAAACCGAATAGAAATAGGATTGGGCAACCTCGCGAAGGTTTCAAACGCAAGTTGCTTCACTGATTGTGCTGCGACCAGAGTCATCATAGTTACTAAGCGTTCGACTATATCACTCATCCCAATTAGCTTCTTTGCGAGTGCACAGAAGAGAGCAATTGCTCAATGTTGGCGCGCTGCTCAGATGTGCGCTCAACTTGGCATCAAATTGATGCAATAGTTAACTTGCGCCACAACACGAGATACTTGAGTACGTGTGGAATTAATACCTTCCAACGAATCTAAATTCTCCCGCACACCGGAGTGGGCCGCCAAACAAATACACAAAGTTGGACCTCCCAGATGTCTTCAGCGGCCAACAGTAACGGACATTGCAAAGGAGAGGTCAGTCGCATTGTCAGGATCGCAACGCTTTCGTCTCCCGATTCACCACGAATATGAGGTTCATAGTTAAGTCGCTCTTTTTTGAGCTAGGACAAAGCCTGACGACCTAACGGCTCCAATAACAGTGTTATTAGCCTGAAACACAATATGCAGTTACTTTCTGCAACTTAACAAACACAGGCAGAGAGAGAGACATTTTACAGATTCAACTGTGAATGATGCAATGTTTCTACACAAACCGACGCCCTGAAACTGCCATTGCGATGGTCTTGCACACTCCATTCTCAGATTAATGTGCTGTTACGTGGAAGGACTGGGCTCGACAACAATAACTGTATCCATAGTTGGCAATAAAATTTATTTCACTGGAGGTTAACATGTGATTTTTCTTTGACTTAACCTTAAGTTAACCAAGAATACTATTAAATGTGCTACAACTGATCTGCACCTTTAGTCAGAGATTTACACATTTTATAAATGTCGAAAAAATTTTACGATCAAAGAAATAGCAATCTCAGTAATAAAAATTTCTTATAGTACAATTTAACTATTTACTCTTCATTATCTCCTTTAAAAGTTACAACATTTTTAAATTGTCGAAAGAAATTCAAACATCACCTCAAAGGGAAAAAGCACTTAAAAGAGATCCACAAATTAAAAAAAAATACATGTTGAATAAAAGATAACAATTAGATAACATTCATGGATCCCCAAATTCCTGAAATGCATTCATTATATCTACAGGTGTTAGTATTTCAGGAGATTGGTCGGGAATACGAACTCGCCAACCACGTCTGTCGTTGTAGGTGAGCGGGGGCCGTACAATTTCAACTAAAACAGACTAAATACTAATCTTTGAACGAATAACAGCGTTAAAAAAGGTAAAGCAGTCAACAATCCGAAGATTGATTTGAACACCACAGTGCTTTACTAGGCATGGTCCTGTTTGGAGGTGGTATGCCGTTGGCCTTCCTCCGACCTTCGAACTGACTTACCCAGCCAGTTATAGGGGGACCTACAGTTTAACGTGGGTTCCGAACCACGGTGCTACTCGGTATTTTTCACATGAGCAATACTGCCAGAGGTGAAAGAAGTGGAAAGTGACAGATAAAAATCCTAGGACCTGGCGTTATACAACAAGAAAGGAGAGAAATCTTACAGTTTAAAAGGACTAGGCTTAGAGCGACACAATACAATTTTCAAGTAATTAAACATAATTGTAATTTGAATTAGAGAAAATAACTCTTACGATGAGCCTCTTCACCGTTAATAACAGAGCACAATAAATAGTTTCAAGCCCTGGCTTGCAAATCCCCATGCGTAATAATTACAGTAGAAATAGAACTCAAATAAAGGACCCTGTTACCAAATTTGCCCGCCAGCATCTCAGTCAGGACAGTTATTATTAGCTACTGTCCTTACTGGCGGCAAGGCAGCAGATATACCCGCCAATAATAATAGCGAAATAGCGGCTCTTGTTAATGGACTGCTAACAACTTGAAATTTAGAAATGAAACTACACAGAGTTCTTGTAATACCAGGAGCGACTTCCTACACACATAACTGATAAACGTTAAGTATAGCATGGCCTCCATAAACTGATCTCACTAGTAACACGTGCAGCCTCTGCCCTCACAATATCAATACAGCCAAGCGTCTTTAAACCTGATCTTAGTCAAGGAAACGCTTAATTTGTTTTCCTTTTATAGTCTACAGGTATAACCGTAGAACTGAGGAAAAACCAGTTAGAGCACCACTATAGTAACACGGCGAGCTCACAGACATATAGCATGTTCACCCAAAATTTTTTCTTGATTCGTGACGAAGAGGCCAACAGGGCTCCGCAATCTCCTCGGGGAATCTTCCAGAGCGTTAGGTTCCTGATCGTTGGTAGGAGCTCTGCTCTATACGAGACTAGGGATAGCCTGCTTAAGCGATTATACGTCGATTTAATTTCGGGGACTCTGAAGAAAGATTTGGAATGATTTGCTGCTTGTCAGTTATCACAGCTATGCATAGCAGATCTGTTTACTGTTCAACCACTTCGTAGTTCTGTAAAGTAAGCCGACGAAACAAGTGAGCCTTCTGTCACAATGTAAATCAGCTGTTCACTTCCTGTTTTAGTTTAAAATTCACCCCGGGAGGGGGGGGGGGGAGACGATCGAAAGCACTGTCACGCGCGTTAAAGAAAAGTTTCCGCCATTATCTTTGTGTAATATTTGCTGCGTGTGTTAGCTCGACTGCGTAGTCTGAAGCAACTGACAGAGTCTGAAGAATCGGCAGATATTTGGTCCGAAAACTGATTCTGAACAGCCAGTGTTGTCAAAGTCTTTGTTATCTCATCATGTGGGCATAGTAAAAAAGTTCTCTTGTACTTGCATTGGCGTAGATCGATGATATGAACACGAATATTATAATAATTTTCGCCTTAGATATAAAATATATTGTATTTATCACTATTTGAACCAAATTTGTTTTACTTCTGCAGTATTTTTTATTTTATATGTAAAATGATTGATCCGTTCGTGATAATTATGCACCACTTGTTACTGGTTTTTCTGTGATATCATTGATTAGTAATTATTATAATTATTGCCGGTACTAAGTTTTAAAAAAGGAACAACAAACCAGGACAATATTCAGAGTGAGCGCGGGCCAAATGAAACTAATTCGGTGGCCTGATCCAGCTGATATGCTGGGCGCTTCCACATGTAATTTATCACACTGTTATTACAGATACTAATAAATCAATGAAACATATACTAGTAGCTTTTTCTTCATAATAAAAGTACTGAATCTACCCTCCTGCAGCATTTTTAAGATTTTGAGAGTTGTGACCCAGTCCAGTAACCGGTGATCAACCAGGTGTCCAGACTTCGGCTTATCAGAATCAAGTTTTCTTATTTTACTATGTACACGGGCTTCACGCTAGCTGATCTCTTCCAATATTCCACTGCTGCAGATGTTGGGTGCTGTTTTTGTCGCGTCAGCTTTGGCAAGTGCGTGTGCATGAATCTTTGTCTACTCACCCGAATCTATCCCTCCTAATGAGTAAATTTCATAAAAGGTGGGCAAGCAATGGGTCGTTTACTAATTTCACCTTAATCTTTCCCTCATTTAAATGTGTGAGGTATGTGCTTTTATTGTTTTAAACTTGTCTTCCTATTTGTTAAGAGTTTTCAGAATACATAAATTGTTAATTGAATTCCCTGTTTCAATTTTAATTAGATTTTAGTCAGATTTGGCTGTCCCTATCTGGGACTGGCGGGTGTTCCGTTGCAAATTTCAAGTTTCGGCAGATCGGCTGTTTCTGCAGTGGGTCATGTGAATTTGTACATTTAATTTCGTTGTTCCACTTCGGAACCTGCAGAGCCACTCAGGGCAAGCTATTTAGTAACACACAATTAAAGAGCAGTAAACTTTCAATAGCAAGACATGATCATCAAAATAAGGAAAATCTGATCGTAAACGGAAAATTTTGGTGATCCTTTTGCCCACGAACTATTACAGAATGGAACTATAGACAAACATTATAAAAGCAGTTTGATGAACCATCTGCCATGCACTTCAATGTTACTTGCAGAGTGTTTATGTAGCTGTAGAACACATACATATGTAATAATTATAGATTCTCAGTCAATATATTTTCCTTTTTGTCTGTGTCTTCTTTCGTTACTTGATACCACTAAGGTGGCATTACGCTCCTTCAGACGTTCAGTCGTTCAAATCTCTCTTCCCTCTCATCTAACGTCTGTTTTTCTTGATATATTTTGGAATCTTTACCACCTGTCATGTATTTAATTTTGACTTGAGTTTCTTGACTTTGAAAGATACATACTTTACAATTTTGTTGACTGCTTTAAAATATTTATATTACTTTGGCTAAACTAATTATCTAAGTAATTTACTTTCGAAGATAGTATTCTTATTATTACTTATTAAGTAGAACAATGACGAAATTGGTCATCATGCAGTTGAGAAGGTTTTGGACACAGCTTCCGACTCTAAAGTTGATTAAAACAGATTGAAACATTTAATTTAACAAACAAACAATTCGCTAGTGTTGACAAACAATAAATGAGAATTCTTGTAAATAATTTAAAAAAGTTTTTGACTCTTTTACGTCGATTATGTCAACCATAGTAAAACATTCAACTTGGTTTTCTTTCCTAACATCCCCCAACACGTACTCCGTTCACCGAAACAAGAGACGTACTGTAAACACACTGAGGCGCGTGACCAGGGTTGGACAAACAAGGGACGCTCGCTCAGTTTCGCTGCATCCGTTTCAGGTGTATGGTAGTTGTGTATTTTGTTATATAGTAGTGATAATAGGTGTTCACTGTCACCTTCATGTTAAAAGACCAGTTGCTGAATAGTAACGTAAGTATTAGTGTTCACAATAACATTCAGCATCCATAGTCTATGTGTCTCTTTTTCTCTCTCTTTGTTATCACGTAAGAGTAACCTTATTGTGTCATCCTTCAATTTGAGTCAACCAAAGAAGCATTCAAAGAGAAAGTGATAAAGTTCGATTGGGAAACACAGTGTGTGTAAAATTCAGCTGGTGTCTACACAACAGTGAATGACTGATAATTTTATGAAAGCAGTCAATAAAAAGCCACGCACTCTTTGAAGCTTCCAAGGAAAAAAAAAATAGATTTACTACAAACCATTCAGAACGTCTTGATGACTTCGACTGAAATGCAATACGGAGAAAAATTTTGTAAGAAATTTCCCACATTTGACAAAGAGGTTGTTGTGGAAAGCGAAGATGCAGATTTGGAAAATTTTCGGAGAAAATCACTCTTTATAAAATGAATTTTAAATGTTTGGCTTCTAATAGCACTGCTATATAACAAAACACACAACGACCTTACACCTGCAACGGATGTAGCGAAATTGAGCGAGCGACCTTGTTTTTTTCCACCCCTGGTCGCGCGCGTCAGTGTGATTACAGTACGTATCTCGTTTCGGTGAACGGAGTATAGACATTTCCTTTTCGTAACTTCATAAAATTATCGTACTGAACCATAAAATTACGTTCCTATTGCATATGTACAATGGAATAGCACTCGCTCCTGCTTTCCCCCACACAAAGTTCTTCATAACCTTCAGCATAAGCATCGGCGTAAATATTGACATAAAAGAGAAACTGAGTTTGGAGCTTCTACTTGATAATGAACGGCGTGACTCATCCCTTTCAGAGAGCAAAACTCGCCTACTGCCGCGGGGCTGTCCGAAGCCTGCCGCTGAACTGTTAATAAAACGAGCGGTCGCCATGTCGGGGCGGCACAAAACTTTGGTAATCCCGGTGGCCACTCGCTAGTCCGGCGCCACTGCATAATGGATGTCGCGAGTTCGCGCTCTGCCAGCGACAAAACGGCGCGCCAAACACAGCGACACAGCGGCACAGCGCAGACCAGCGGCGGAAACAAAGCGAAGCGACGCGCTGGCCGCAGCGTACACCGAGTCTGCAACGTGGAGACTTTTGTGTCCCAGTCTCGTTTCCGTCGTAGGTGTCGGTGGCCGAGTAGAAAGACCGACACAGGAATGAAGGATGCACGCTTGTGCAGGTAGGAGGTGCCCAGCCAGTGGGATAGCAGAAACTAGAAACACTAGAGTAAGTTATAACGAGATATGTATTTCTTAGAGACTTAGTAATACTTTTACATAGCTCAGTACTGCAGAATGCTGATGCATAGTTGAGCTAGAGGCCTGCCTAGTGCCTGTCCTATAGCCAAGTCTTCACTGGTGCCTATCTGATTCCGAAGTGTTAGCTGGTTCCTATCTCAGTCCCAAGTGAACGATGTCGTTCACTGGTGGCCACGAGCGGAGTTGTGACAGAGGGCGCTCGTGGCTGACGTCGTAAGAACGCCGCGCCGTGCGTGCATGGCGGCGCGCGGCGAAAGTAGGTGGCGCGCACTTTAGACTTGTATGACACCACAGAGACGACGCGCCCGGAACGGGCGGCGGATGTCGGATTTACAGCAGGTGGAATCCGATGAGGGGTTAGTAACGTCCAGTCTCCGTTCCAACATAAACAGTCGAATGTGACAGTCCTCAGAGTCATTTACATGTTACATGGACGGGAAGAGAGCTGAGCAATGTTAGTATAGAACATTTCATATTTGATAGTCGCAGTCTGTAGTGGCAGGATCCAACGATATTATAAGTTTACATGGTTACCAGTAATTTATACATTAATATCTTTGGTTTATTGGTTTTTGTATTGGAGTTTTACTATGGATTTGGAATCTTTGGTGTTTATCCATTCTCTTGTTTGTTTATAATGTGAATAAAATTTTCAATGTATTTTTTATGTTTGAGTTCGGTTTGTTCATTTAGTACATCGTTCTGGTTGTTGAGTATATGGGAATAGATTTCCTCGAGAATATTCCTTTTTGTATAATGTGTAAAATTTTTAAGACTTCCTCTAAAGGTTTTACAAAGTGTTTTTACGTGATTAATTGTTGATAGAATTTAGAAGGATTATTTTCACTGTCTCTTGTGTGTTATTTATATCTAGATTGAAAATTTCTGCCAGTTTTGCCTATATAATGATTTCTGACAGGTGTTAGACGTAATTTTATAGATACCAGAATTATTGTATTTTGGAGCCAGACACAAACTAAAATACAATAATCCGGGTATCTACACAATTACGTGTAACACCTGTCAGAAATCATATATAGGCCAAAGTGGCAGAAATTTTCAAGCTAGATATAAAGAACACACAAGAGACAATGAAAGTAATCCATCTAAATTCTATCTACATTTAATCACGGAACTACATTCCCATATACACTACAACCAGAACGATGTACTAAATGAACAAACCGTTTCATATTTGGCTACCACACAGTGATCACAAATACTCATCTAAGATGAAAGAAAGAAAAGGGAATTCTAATCAAACATACTGCAAGTAAAAATTTATTCAGAAACATGATACTCGTTGCCTGAAGCAAGTTTTCAAACTTCGATTACTTGCAGAGGGCGTTAGAACATCAAATTTTCATTAGCAACTCATTCTCGGAAATATCAAACGACGCTACGATCACCTTTTCATACTCAATATTCTGAAATAACTCTCTTTTACATACAAGATCTTCGTTTTCTGCATTTTCGGAGCGGAACGTTACGATGGTTACAGAAACAAATTTCCAATTAAAAGGCCTTTAAAATCCATACCGTAAGAACTAGAGAATTGTTCCATCTCATTCAGCGGCGCTTAACGTATGAGTTTTTGACTACATATTTAGCACACTTTTTACACTTTCTACCAATTTTGCTCCGCTCTACCTTGTAGAGAAAAGACCTTGCAAAGGAAGGGATCTGTGTTACAATATCCAGGATGTAATCGTGTACCTACCGTCGTTGGGCAACATTTCCATACATGCTTTTCTATTCAAAATATTACGTACGTACTCGTCGCTACAAGTCCTTTAAATTTGTAAAATTCTTTTAAGCAACCTTTTTAATCATCAGTAACAAGTAAACAGTATTAATCATACAAGTAATTACAAAAGTAATAGTACATATGAAATTCTTCTTTTCAATACAAGTAATTCTTATGTTTTTCTGTACTAATTCACGGTTTAATATCACTACAATACATGGAAGTTTATTTATGTAGAAAAATAAATTGTCTTATTAAAAGTTTACCAATGCAGAGAAGAATGTTTTCAACAGGGACAACGGTGTATCATCGAGCGCAGTTATAAAAAATGTCCAGATCACTTCCGGAAAAAAATATTATCGAAAAAGTTTTATATCTACGTGTACAAATTACTCTGCGAACTATTGAAATGTCTGGCAAACAGTTCGAAATATCGAAAAAAATGAATACCTATATCTTTTATTTTTTCCTATTTGATTTCTCTCATTTTATCACGATAAACATGGGTGCTATATTTTTTCTTCCTTTTATTATTTAAATGTTTAAGTAACGCCTGATAGCTACTTCTTACTGAATGCTGTTTTTAAAAATAAATAAAGACCAGATAACAAAGATTAAGCGCCTGATTTACTCACATTTTTATGAATTACTCCCTTTTTTCAGAAGATAACACGAATACAGAGTCTTCCAATGAACTCATTTAAATTGAAAAACACATGTGGACTGAGTAAAACCACCTTACTGGACGACACGTACAACGATTCTGTAAAAACCCTGGAGGAAGGGAACACTAAGTTGAAGATATGCTGTTCACACACTAACCCAACAATAAAAGAGTAAAGATAAGGAAGTAATGAAAGGAAATATAACATATAAATTATTTTACTGACGGAAATGCTGCTAAGGCGTTTCTTCAATACTGAAGCAGCCATTAGAAACACAGGAGATAAAGAACTTTCTTTCCTTCAAAGGAGAAACTTCCGAGTAGCCAAAGGGAAATCAGCCCTCTTGACGAAAACAGAAATTCACTCTGCTGTGAAAGACGAGATTTCGGCAGCTAACAGCATGGCTTCAAAGCTGAAATGAAATAAATTCTCTCCAGAAAAGACACAGGTAATCAATACACCTCTAAAACAAATGTAAAAAATAGGTACATGCAAAACAGATCGAGAAAAGGGCGTTTCATGACAAATTACTGGCTATGAGATCCGCCTGATATGGAAAGAACTGTTTTTATTAACCACCCAAACTAGTTTCATCACCTCTGTGCCATCATCAGTGGGCTTTATTTCATGCTGTGAAAACATTCAAATTACATCGATTTTACTACTATGCTAGTAGTAAATTTAGGCCTAAAAAGTCGTCAGTCTTATTTTGGTTTTTACCTTATTTTACATTTTGTGGTCATGTGGGACCCTTTTGACGACAAAATGTAAAATAAGGTAAAAACCAAAATAAGACTGACGACTTTTTAGGCCTAAATTTACAACTAGCACAGTAGTAAAATAGATGTAATTTGTTTTCACAGCATGAAATAAATTGAAAACCCACTGATAATGGCTCAGAGGTGCTGAAACTAGTTTGGGTGCTTGATAAAAACAGTGCTTTGCATATCAGGCGGAGCTCATACCCAGTAATTTTTACTGCAAACACGGAAAAATAAGAGCTGCATATCAAGGAAATGATGAATATTCATGAGCAATGTTTATTTCAAATACAGAACATCTTTTGGTGTCCATGAAACAATGTGCCAGTAAGACTAGTGACGAGCATGTACCCGTAGTGATGGTCTCTCAGTACCTGGAAGTGTTTTTCACAGAGATATCCAAGGTACGGAAGAGCGGTTTTAATTTTCAGTTGAATAACAGCGAGTAAAGTGTGCCCTAGGCAAGCCACACGGTGGTGTTGTGTGTGGTCCGCGGTGCAAGTTTGCGCCATGGGCCAGGACCCAGCTGACCTGATTTGATGCCGCGGTAATCTCATTCAGTAATGCGGCCATGCTGCGGCATAAGATCCACACTTGAGAGATGTGCGTGTTTGGGGCATCACAGTCGTCATAAGCTGCGGATGCACGGAGGCGAATGGCTGCCAGACCCTGATTGGTGCACAGCGTTTCATTCACCAGGATCTGGCACAGACATCACTCGGCAGCCCCGAGTGGTTCACATTGGCTCACATCTGGCACCAGTTGACCGTGGGCTGCCATGCTACCATTAAGTTGACGGCTTGGGTGGGGGGGGGGGGGGAGGGGGGCGGAGGCGGGGGGCGTCAGAGCGGTGCATCCTAGCATCGTACAGCCGATGGTCCGTGGTGTTCCTGTCTCTCGCCAAATCCAGTATGTAACTTCTGCTGAACAAGTAGTACCGCACAGCTTGTAAGGGATTTCCTTCATATGTATGGTAGCACGTTCCAACCAAGAGCGACAGTGAGTCAGCAACGCCGCTGTTGCTCCACTGGATTCTTGGCGCGTCAGATGGCACTATGGTGGATGAACAGTGCGACACACGAGGAAAATCCACCAAACCAGAGCCGCTTCCGATCTCAGAAAAACACACGGGGATCCTCATGGCACCAGAAGAGCAGACGGAGCATGAAGTTGGCGAAACAAATGTAAATAGATCCCGCCGCCATGAATACCGCTTGTCTTGTAATGATTTCCACCCCAACTAGTGCAATATTTCCGTGCCCCCCTCTCATTTGTATTGTTATATTTTTTCCTTTTTTTTACGTTCGACGTTCGTTATAACCTCCTGCATCATTGTGTGGATCCAAAACAGTACGGACTGGTGTAGTGTACCGACTTTTTCTTGCAGTAGAACTGTTGCAACTTCTAAGTGTTCTTACAGTTAAATTTAGCCTTTCGTTAGCCGTAGTTGTAATTCTTAGTTCAATTTACCGTCCGTAGAACTGATCAAAATACTGTGCAAATGAAATTAAAACTGATATCTTTAGTGCCTTTGTGGATGACTACACTTTTCATTATCTAGGAACAAATGTCAATTTTTCAACCATGCAAATATATTACCTACATCGTTTTGCAGTAAACTTTGATCTTTTGGTGACATTACAAACCAATGGACGATAGCGTCTTCCACGAATAGCAGCAGAGAACTGCCCAGATTGTCTCCTAAATTCTTTATAAATAAACCAACTATTCCATGAAACCCCAGGTATCACTGCCGTTTTACTCAGCCGCGGCGGAGCGACCGAGAGCATTGAGACGCTGTGCTCCGATGCGCAAGGCCTTTCCCGTCAGGTGTTCTAATCCTCCCCTCGGGCATGGATGTTTATGTCGTCTTTAGTCTAAGCAAGCTCATAAGTAGTTTGTAAGTTTAGGGACTGATGACCGCAAAGTTAAGTCCCATAATATTTACAAACATTTGAAAATTTTTTATTTTACTCAACGACTTCGTACTGTGTCCTTTCTGACAGGAAATCTTGAATCTAATGGCGCAACTATGACGATATTCCATATTCACGTAATTTGATTAGAAGTAGCATGTTAGAAAGAGTTTCAACAGGTTTTTGGAAATCTAGAAATACGCAATAAAACTTGGGATTCCTTCTCGACAACACTAATTAACTCATGTGTATAGACAGGGAATCGTGTTACACTTTAACGAAACTGTCTGACTCCATGTTGACTACGGTCGTTCTTGCGTGTTCGTTCATAACGTTCGAAAAAAAGTAAATGTTCAAGAATCCTGCTGCAAACTGAAAGTGTCAGTAATTTTGCGGGACTCTCCTGTTGCCATTTTTGATTCATGGAGTAATCTGTGCAAATTTGAGCAATAGGTTGTATGCGATAGCTAGGTATAGAGCTTTCGCAACAATATACCCTTAAAGGAACCTGTTAGGAAAACATTCTTGGCCGCAAAACTTGCTTTCGTTAAGTAATTTGCTTTACAACTCCTAAGTCACCTACTTCTAAATTACGCAGCTGTTCTTTATTACAATTCTGGAGTATTTGTTTCTATTTCTTAGGTGAATGAATTCCGGAAAGATATGTTTACCATCTCTGCTTCAACAGCCACTGCCATCAGTAGCATCATTGTTGTTGTCACTTAGTGAAGGTAGTGATTGTTTTCTGCCGCGAGTATACTTTAATATGACCATTACATTTTTCATCGTCTATTATGGTGCGAATACAGTACCTGAATTATATTATTGTGGTTTCGCATTTCTTATGTGTGGTTCTTAAGCAATTTAGTTGATCTTCTCTTAGAAATTGGAGGCGTTTAGACAGTATAATTCTGTCGTAATGTTTCTGTAGCTCTTGTATGTAAAATGCAGTCCTGTTAGCTCATCTAATTAACTTGAAAAGGATTAGGTTGAAAACTTCGTATATGAATTAATTCTTTGTCGTAGAAATATATCGTTTTGCAGCGAACATCAGCCGGAATAAGAGCATGTTGTTTCTAAGTATGTAATTGAGAAGAGAGAAACTGTATAGCAATGAGTGATACATATTCGAAACGGAAACGAAAACAAACCTGAATCTCAGTTATTTCTGATTGACTTGTGGAAACCGATATTTGTTTTTTCAACCACCCGATATTTTTTTAAACTCGTCGGTCACCTTTTGGGGGTTAAATTAGTTTCTTTAAAATGTAATGCAAAGTTCATTTCGTTCTGTCTTATTATGCCTAAAATCTGTAATATATTGCATTGTAATAAAAGTGCACATCGTGGATTTTTGTAGCCACAATTTGTTACTTTGATGGGATATCATGTGAAAAGTAACTATGAGGAAACATTCTCGTGATTCAGAATAAAATCACGTTGGGAGCGTTCATATAATGTTATTGTAGTCTCATATTTTCGTCCTATTGCGTGTGCCTTACCAATGCTGTTACGTATATTTTGTTGCATTGTTTCTTGCGTAACTAGACTCGCAATTCTATCCTAACAGTAATTTCACCAGTCGGTTGGGGCTCCAGTCTCACTGACAGATGTTTGCTATTGCTGCTCACTTGATAGGATTTTTTTTTTTTTTTTTTTTTTTTTTTTTTTTTTTTTTTTTTTTTTTGTAAAAAGCATGTAGCTGGTTGTGAAAGTTACGTGTGACCTATTGCAGTGTATCTGTTCAGGGGAAATTGACCACAGTGTACATGTTACTGAGTCTGTGTGTGTGTGATGAAGAGAGATAGAGGGGGGGGGGAGGGCCAGGGAAGCTGGGTACAAAGGGATGAGAAGGGGATGAGAAAATATTTATATTTTGGTGTTTAATTAGTATGTCTCATGCCGAGAGATGTCTTTGTAACTGACTGATTACTCCAAATAGTGTTCCGTTGCACAGTGTTATGTGTTAATCAAGAATGTCTTTCATCGCATCACTTCATTCTTTTGCGATAGTTTTTTCCGCCTTCGATGTGTACTGTTACTATGTAACTATGTACTTCTCTTAAATAGTAGATACATAGGTATTACTTAAAGAGGAAAGTTATTTGTCATCATTAAACTATCTTGTATAAGATAATAATTTTGCTATATAATACATGTATTTTGGACACTTGCATTTGTATGATCCAGTACTATGTTCATTACTAGCTTATATATTGTGTCCTATTTATCTTTCCCAGTGTAAATATCTCTGGAACGATATCTACTCCAAAACAACTTTTATGGTTATGGCGAATAAAGGTACACACTATAAGACAATCTAAACCGTATTCAGATACTTTTTTACTACTAACATATGCTTTTCTTAATGGACACCTCATATTATTCTCCTACTAATAACATGGAAAACCACAAAAAACGTATGGCAAATATATCCGGACAACATTTTTTCCTGATGCGAATTTGACGCTCAAAATAAACACGTAGCGGGAGTACGTCACGAGACTCACGCTTGAAATAGTTCTGCCCGTAATCGCGGTACGATTGATGGTACGCATTACATATCCATTGCAGTACTGTAAGTGGTGAATTTTTTCTAATGAAGATTACGCAAGAAGGGTTGCTGCCTATCGCCTCTCCTCTCAGACAGGAAGTTACACTCACCTGCTGATCAGCTGTCCTTGTACCGTAAAGACGCCAAACATCTTCTCTTGGCAGGTGTTTCGTCGCCTTTTTGAAGATTCGTTAATTGAAAAAAAGAGGACAGTATGAAAGTTACAGAACGAATAGGATTGTGGTGAAATCTGTATATTGCCGGCCGCAGTGGCCGAGGGGACTGAGGCGTTCCAGTCACGCTCTGCAGGGCCACTACGGTCGGAGGTTCGAATCCCCCTCTGGCATGGATATTTGTGCTGTCCTTAGTATAAGGTAGTTCATAAGTAGTTTGTAAGTTTAGGGACTGATGACCCCGTAGTTAAGTCCCATAAGCTTAACAAACATTTGAACATTTATTTATTTATTTATTTATTTATTATCTGTATTCATAAGATATGACGAATTTGAGGTAGCCCTTTTGCATGTTTAAAATTATTTCACAAATAAGAATATTTTGCCACGAAACCACATTGCTGTAGGTCAAGGAATTAGTAACAATAGTAATAAGCACTTTTTATACAGATACATGTGTAGTCCCTAGAGAGAGCGGAGAGTGGTTGAATCAGAGAGAGTGTTGCTAGCCATGAAGTCGTAACACTAAAATCAGAGCAGGGGCCAAACACCCAAGCTTCCCTCTTATAAACTGAATGGTAAGTGTACCGGATGCTTCCACTCACCCATCATTGTTATAGACGCGGACGGTCCTCAAAGTCACACTTTCCAAATGCGGCGGTAACATGAGGTGGATACTTTCAAGCTTTGCAATCGAATAGCGGTTCAAGTCTGTTCGCCGGGCACGACACCGCAGTGTGCTTCCACTGTTCAAAAGTAGTCCCTGTAGCCAACCTTACAGGTAGGGTAGAGAAACCGTTGGGGAAGCTTAGCCCTTGCGAGCGGCACTGTGTCTCGGACACTCAGGTTGGACACCTGTTTGGAGTGCGGGACAAAGCTGGTCTGACACCGCCACGGCGTCGCTTCCCGTTTGCTTTTAAATTTAACGGCAACAGGGAATTCTTCCTATTTGGGGTAATTTCTAGATTAAGCAATCGGGTAATGTAGAAATTACTCTGCCCCTTCCATTCGATTGTCCTCTAAGTAAGCAATCATTCTGTGATGCTCCTTGGTTGGTGAAAATTAATAAACCGCCTTAAATTAAAAGTTTTAATTTTTCTACTTTTTAATTAAGGTCCCGTCCGGTCTGTTATTGATATCGGAGAGTTTGTAACTTTACTGGCAACTCGAATCCGTGGTCGGAATAACATATTTATATTTGTTTTGCTCTGATTTTTTTCTTAAGGGACAGTCGTGGCGGCAATGCATTGTTTGGCCTCAAAAATTCTGTGCGTTACAGTATTGCAGAAGAGGTTTGTGTTTTGCATACGATGTCTGACTCGTGTAACACATGTACTCCTCTCCATCTGCGCTCCTCACTTATTGTTGCTACAGCGTGCAGTAAACAACATTCCAATCTCATCGTGCATCAAAGCACTGTATAAACTGCACTGAGGTTGTACACGTTGTCAGTGCAAGGCGCATTATGTGAAAGCAAGTGATATGCAACCCATCAGAGGCATAACATAAATGTATTTTTTCCTCACCCTATTTGGTAGTGGAACAGAAAAGGCAATGCATAGTACTCGTACGAGGTACCTTGAGCCACGCACCTTGTGATGGATTAGGGAGTTAGTACATGCAGGGTGTCCCAGCTATCTTGTCCACCCAAAATATCTCTGGAACAATAACAGCTATTGGAAAACGACTTCCACCGGTATCAATGTACGGCTGGGGCCCATGAATGTACATATTTGGAAACATTCTAAAACGAAAGCAAATGTGTTTTTTAACACAAACTTATGTTTTTTTTCTTTAAATGGACACGCTAATTTTTTCTTCAGCAATCCATAGGATGGCAAATCACATAAACAATGGAGTTGATTGCATCGCAATATTCCAATTACATCCCGAGATATTGCGACGCGATTGACGCTTGAAATACGCGAATCGCGCGGCTAGCGCACGTCCTGAGACTCAGGCGAGAACCCCCATGCTGCTCAGGACGTGCGCTAACCGCGCGTTCACGTATCCCAAGCGTCAACTTCGCTTCGCAATATCTCGGGATGTAATTGGAATATTGCGATGCAATTAACGCCATTGTTTATGTGATTTGCCATGCTATGGATTGTTGAAGAAAAAATATAGGGTGTCAATTTAAAAAGACATAAGTTTGTGTTAAAAAACACATTTGCTTTCGATTTAGAATGTTTCTAAATATGTACATTCATGGGCCCCAGTCGTACATTGATACCAGTGAAAGTCGTTTTCCAATAGCTGTTATTGTTCCAGAGATATTTTGGAACTTAGAAGACAGCTGGGCACCTTGTAGATGTAGCGTAGATATATACTTTTTCTGGACGTTCATTCTTAGTCACCCTGTGTAAAAATAGGAGACGAATCAAAAATGATAATGGCAGTAAGATTGGTTAGAATCACTCAAAGTACGTTCCACGACAGAGAGGGAGGACGACTTAAGTAAATTCCTCCGCAGAAAGGAGTCCGAAGCTGCGTGCGATCACGAGCGGATCGGGAGATTTGTGAGGCAATCGCTCGCGGAGAAAGCGGCCGGCACTATCTGGCTCTTATTAACGTGAGTAATACGCGTCGTTAGAACTAACGCGGGCCGGCCGCCAGGGGCGCTGCAGTCGCCGCCCCTTTCATTTCCTGTGCCGCGGCCGGCCGGCCGCTGGAAATGGAAACGTCGCGCCGGATTTAGTGGCGCCGGCGCGCACCTGCCGGCGCGGCGCGACGGCGCTGGCGCTGGCGCCACCGCACATAACTCTGGCGGCCGTCGGCCGTCGGCGGCGCTGCGAGCGTCTTCCGCCCGGCGCGCGGACGCGCCACTCCACAAATCCTCAGGTAATCGTTGCCCTAATGGGGTGTCAGGCCGGCGCCAGCCACCACTATCGCCGCAGCGCCTCGCATGAATTGTGGCGCCAGCCGCCACCGGAGAGTTTTCAGCAGCGCTTAGCGGTAGAGTGCTCTGCTTCCGGGGCTCAGTCTACCTGTCGCTGTCTGACTACTCGCTATATGCATTCCTCGACGCTATCGTGTCATGTATTTCAACAGGCGCGTAACTACGACACTTAAAATCCATATACATGTGGCGTCTGTTCCGAGAGAACAGACGTCATTTCTGATCCTGCAGTTGTTATTATTTAATATTCATAGAATATATGACATCAACTGCGATTGGGCAAAGCTGAAAATGTGTACCCAGCCGGGATTCGAACCCGGGTCTCCTGCTTTCTAGGCAGTTGCGCTGACCCCACACCACTGGGGACACAGTGATCACCGCACCTGCAAGGACTACCTAAGCACGCCTCCTGTCAGGGGGAAGCTGGGAAATTGAATCTGCAGGTGCGGTGATCACTGTGTCCCCAGTGGTGTAGGGGTCAGCGCAACTGCCTAGAAAGCAGGAGACCCGGGTTCGAATCCCGGCTGGGTACACATTTCCAGCTTTGACCAATCGCAGTTGATGTCATATATTCTATGAATATTACTTAAAATCCAGTGATCCCTTCATTATCTGGCCCTGTGATCTTGGGGTAAAGCGTTCGACTGGATATCGGGTTCGAAACACGGTCAGACCTCTGATTTTTTCAGTCTGCACTCTAACCCACCCTTGACATCTCAATGATGTGAAGAGTCTCCAGAAACGACACGTGGTTCGGATTCCACGTTACGCTGTACGTCCCCTTTCTTCGGTTGGATAACTGCAGTAGGCAAGGGACAAGAATGTCACCGAACTGGCGTCCAATTGAAAGACTTGCATCAAGCCAATGAGCCACACGAAATTATTATATTATCTCTTCATTCCAAAGACTGTGATTAAGCTACGGGAGAGCCAGTCATGGAAAAATTGTTCCACCTGGTATGCAAGATTTATGAGACAGGGGAAATAACCTCCGACTTCAAGAAAGAAAGCAAGTGCAGACAAATGTGAAAATTACAGAACTATCAGTTTAGTGAGTCATGGTTACAAACTAATAACACGAATTACTTACAGACGAATGGAAAAAACTTGTGGAATACGACCTCAGGAAAGGTCAGTTTGGATTTGGGAGAAATGTAGGGACCCGGGAAACAGCCCTCACACTACGACTTATCTTAGAAGATAGGCTAAGGAAAGTTAAACCTACGTTTTTAGCGTTTGTCGGTTTGGAGAAACCTTTTGACAATGTCAACTGAAATTCCCTGTTTCCAATTCTGAAAGCAGCAGGGGTAAAATATAGGGAGCGAAGAGTTGTATTTAACTTGTACAAAAACCAGGCAACAGTTATTAGTATCGAAGGGCAAGAAATCGATGCAGAGGTTGGCAAGTGAGTAAGACAGGTTTGTAGCCTCTTCCCAATGTTGTTCAATCTGTTCATTGAGCAAGCAGTGAAGGAATGCAGGGAGAAATTTGGAAAGGGGGTTAAAGTTTAGGGAGAGGGTTTGCGGTTTGCCGATGACATAGTAATTTTGTCGGAGATAGCAAAGGACCTGCCATTAAAAAGTATGGGCAGTGTCTTAAAAGGAATATATGAGATGAACATAAACAAAACGAGGGTAATGGAATGGAATGTCAAAAAATCAGGCAATGATGACGGAATTAGATTAGGTAATGAGAAAATAAAAGTCGTAGATGAGTTTTGTTATTTGGGTAGCAAAATTATTTGTGATGTCCTACGTAGAGAAGATATAAAATGCAGAATGGCTATGGGCACAAAAACGGTTCCAAAGACGCGAAATTTGTTATCGTCCAATATTAATTTAAATGTTAGAAACTCCTTTCTGAAATCATTTGTCTGGAGTGTACCGTTGTGTCAAAGTGAAACGTGGACGGCACGGAGTTCAGCCAAAAAGATGATAGAAGCTTTTGAAATGTGGTGCTACAGACGAATTATGAAAATTAGATGGATAGGTCACATAACTAATGAGAAAGTCCTTAACCGAAATGGGGAGAAAATGAGTTTCTGGCATATCCTGACTAATAGAAGGGATAGTTTGGTTGGACACATTCTGAAAGATCAAGGAATTGTAAACTTAGCATTAGAAGGAAGTGTGTGGGGTAAAACTCGTAGAGGGAGACAGAGGGACGAATACACTAATCAGATTCAAAATGTTGAAGGTAGCCGAACTTATTCTCAGATGAAGAGACTTGCACAGGACAGAGTAGCGTGGAGAGCTGCATCAAACCAGTCTGCGGACGGAAGGCAACAACTTCTATTAAGACGTGTGTTAAGTTGGATTTCTCATGGAATGTCCAGTACCCCTTGCAACGGGAAGCCCCTTATGACCCATCACTACCCAGTTGTTTATGTAGTACCTAGACGAACGTGGTTTGGACTCAGTGGCATCTCAACGTGCAGGTTTCCTCAGGTACTTGGATAATTCTTTCTGTTTGGTCTCACGGTAGTTATAAATTTAATGGCTTGTTATAACATCAAAATTCAGGTCATGCGATATTTGTTTAACTGTGTAAGTAGAGAAACATGACTGGTTTCCCTTCGTAGCACATTGATCAGGACTCATATCTACAGGGTGATAATTACCACTATACCGGTTAACATGAAGGGCTACTTCATACGTTGTTTCAGACCATGAAACAGTGTCAGCTGAGTTACTCCATCTTCACCGTTCGACCGAAATGTTATGGAGAAAGATCAAAGGGCTGTTGCGTTATAGACCAATTGTGCAACGGACGAAGGATGATAGCCACAAGGTGCCACGAAAATTTACAGCCATTTTTCCTTCGGCAGGGGTCTTTTTTAACAGGAATCATCATATTTTGCTGATATATGATGTGAAGTCTGTTTTGGACCACTATCTGCGGTGCCCCTAGTGTCCACAAAGAATGACTTTGGTGTGCATAACTCGGGTGCCTATCACATCCCATGCAGTTGTAACATGTCATGTATTGTTCTATCAAGACTCCGATCGACCGCTGTACTGAACATGAGCGACACACGTACGTTACAACAGCGTAACAAATCTGTGTCTATAGAACATTTCCTCTACACAGGTCGCCCAACAGAATTGGACAACACTTACTATTCTACACTCCTAGATTTTGGGTAGTGCTATTAAAGAATAGCAGTTCAAATTAAAGTAGCAAATAACCAAAGCTATAGGGATGAAGATTGCCAAAATTCTGCGTGGAATGCTACTCTCTCTCTCTCTCTCTCTCTCTCTCTCTCTCTCTCTCTCTTTCTCTCTCTCTCTCTGTCTCTGCCTCCGTCTCTCTCTCACTCACTCACACCCCCCACCCCACCCACCCCCCCACACACATAGACACAGGCACACACACACACACACACACACACACACACACACACACACACACACTGTTGCCAAAAGCGAAGCATGTAAAGAAAGAAATTAAATATCCCGATTGAATCAGTGCTACCTTCCCAGCTGTAGCCTTTGTTTACTTCCACTTTGATATAACCGACGTTTGTAATATCTGTCTCTCTGTCTGTACTGCTTTTTACCTAGTTTCTTATATTTCCGATTTTCATAATAGTCGTGCATATTGCCGTCTCTCTACAGTTGTGAGTTGAAAGTAACACGATATTCTCCTTCAAAAATATGGGCAACCGTTTATATTGACACCTAGCTACATGTTGCTATATCATTCGAACATTAACAAATACTCACTGTCTGCATGAGATACCAATGATAGTCTATAACAGCGTTTACCAAACTGCGTTCCGCCGAACCCTAGGGTTCCCCAAAGATGCTCAGGGCTTCTCTGAAATTGCCTAAACATCAAATTTCTAATGTAATGTACAATAAAACAAAAGTAAGCGAACTATGTGACTAAACTTAGCTTCCAAGTAAGAACAAAGAAATAAATCCGTCATCTGTTTCCTAGATCGAATGCGGTTGTGGGGAGAACAATTCTTACCCCAAATACCCAGACGACAACGGAAATCGTTTCATGACAGCCAGGATCCTGAATATAACTCTCTGCTCCCTATATTTTACCCCTGATTCATTCAGAATTTGGAAGAGTGTATTCCAGTCGACATTGTCAAAAGCTTTCTCCAATTCGACAAACGCTAAAAACGTAGGTTTCCCTTTCCTTAGCCTAAGATAAGTCGTAATGTGAGTATTGCCTCCCGTGTTCCTACATTTTTCCTAAATCCAAACTGATCTTCCCCGAGGTCGGATGACAACAAAAACATCCATGCCCGAGGGAGGACTAGAACCTCCGACGCTGGACATCATGCGATCCGCAACGTGGCGTTCCAGACCGCTCGGCTAATCCAGCGCGGCTGTTACACCAGCAGTTCGGTTCAGATAGTGGAGCGAGCAGGTAGTGCAATGCAATAACGTCACTTACACGAAGAAATGTCCTGGACAAATATCTTGCGAACGAAATGTTATTCTCATTTTAAATCATAGGAACGTCGGAAGCGGGACAGACACAGAGAGGTGGCTGCAACTATTAGAGTGTCCAAAGAATTTTCCAGAACCTGGAAGCGATTTTTGGACAGCAGGGATCGTAAAAAAAGGCAAATCCAGGGTCGTTCATAGGTATCATCAGCAAAAGATGACCGTCATCTCCGCTTAACAGCCCGCTGGGACAGGAGGCAACTCAGCTGCAACATGCACTCCACGCAGCATCAGTACGTGCAACATCAACGTAAACAATCCGAGATCGCCTTCGGGAATGTGGCCGCTGCACTGGAGGCCTCCTGTAGAAACCACACCGACTAGCCCGCAGAAACTGGGCTAGGTAACATCGGGATAGGAGTCCAAACGAATGGCACCAGATTCTATTCACAGATACGCTTTTGTATTCAGCTGGGCAATCGTCATTCTCTCATCTGGAGCGACGTGGGACTCGAAACAATCTTCCTTATGTGTGGGAAGCATAACCATATCATGTTGCTGGACGTACGGAGTGGAAATGAGTCAGTATTGGCGGATGTACGGATCTCTTTGTCGTTCGGAATGGCGTTTTGCCTCCTCAGAGGTAGAGAGACCTCACAGAGCTGTACTGGTGGACAACATGCTTGACATTAAGCAAATAGATCCAAATGAGTGCGGATTGATCGTGTCTGGGATGCACCTGGCTGACGCATTGCAGAAGGACCAGCATCACCCACAACGGTGGCTGAGCTGGATATTGCACTCAAGGAAGAATGGGCAAATAGTTACGAAGAGACGACAGATAACCTCACACTGGTCATGCCACGCAGGTGCGAAGTGGTACTGGCCGTTCAAGGTGACAACACACCATTTTAGAGGGCAACGTGAATGACGTTTTCACTATTATACTAGCGCCATGATACCATGCTCTATCTAAATGTGAAGCAAACCTCAAGTAAAGAGTGGACACAGAAAAAATCGTACTGTTTCACACCCAAATTCTAATTGTAACCAAAATATTAATAAAATACGTCACCATATGTATACTGCGTTTGATATCTGACCTGGTCCCCTTAATTGAGCAGTTAAATTTGACCGCGAATCAATGTTACTCAGATGGCTTTTGAAGTAGCAGCTACCAGTTGCTGTTAAAAACGTTTTATTGGCCGGTTTTGGTCACTTAGTGTCCATTTTGAGATAAACAATAGGATATATTCGACCATTGTGGCTATTGTGTTTGGTATTGACGTGGCCTGAAGTTGATATTGCCACAGTGTAACATACAGAGTCGAGATACTGACTGCTGAAGAAGTTGTTACCAACTGGTAGTTGCAACGACACTAATGCTCCTAGTAATGTTTGTTTTACAATTGACTAAACCATTCCGGCAATTTTTGCGTTACCACCGTTAGTAAAATATCGATAGACATAAATAACAGTGAAACAAATGTAAAATAGCGAATTTAACTCTTTCATTGATAAAAACAACAATTGATTCATGAAGCAATAGTTACTGATATGTGTATATTTGCAGCATATTTTGCTGAAATTTATAGATATGGTCTGTTCTTAAATGGCTGACACGTACTTTACCATGAATTCTCGCACAAACCAGAGGTTGGCAAATCTTTTCCCGAAGCATGCACTATCACTGAGCAGACGATGCTAACGGACTCATACCGCAAAGAATCACGCCTCATGCACACACACACGGGCAGGGAAATTGGTTCCTGTTTTTCTTATTATTTCACAGACAACTTACAACAAGCATTCCTGTTTCAACCCGCATGGCGTAATGTACTTGAAGTTGACAAATAAACAAATGACGTGCTTAATTTTGTTAACAGCAACGTCTTTAATTGATATTATCGAACGAATCTATAGTAAACTGTCAAAACCATGAAAGGTTTCAACATGCCAAAGAAATTTCTCTATGTTGTTAAAAAGCAAAGAACTCTTTGAAATAATTTATGGTGTACAGATGTGGAGCAAGAACGTCTCAGCTTGCGGGTGTGGAACTTGTACAAAAATACAACCAGACGGCGGTTATTAGAGTAGAAGGGCAAGAAAGGGACGCAGAGGTTGGGAAGAAAGTAAGACAGGGTTGTAGCCTTTCCCCAATGTTGTTCAATCTGTAAATTGAGCAGGCAGTGAAGGAATGGAAGGAGAAATTTGGAGAGGGCATTAAAATGAAGGAAGAAGAAATAAAAACATTGCGGTTTACCGATGACGTAGTAATTCTGTCAGAGACGGCAAAAGATCTGGAAGAGCAGTTGAATGGGATGGACAGTGTCTTGTAAAGAAGATATAAGATGAACATTAACAATAGTAAAACGAAGGTAATGGAATGCAATGTCAGCAAATCAGGCGATGCTGAAGGAATTAGATTAGGTAAAGGGACAATAAAAGTAATAGATGAATTTTGTTATTTGGGTAGCAAGATAACTTCTGATGGCCGAAGTAAAGAAGATATAAAATGCAGAATGGTTATGGGAAGAAAAGCGTTTCTGTAGAAGGGAAACTTGATAACATCCAATATTGATTTAAATCTTAGGAAGTCCTTTATGAAAGCATTTGTCTGGAGTGTAGCATTGTATGTGGGATGAAACGTGGAATTCAGATAAAAAGATGATAGAAGCTTTTGAAATGTGGTGCTACAGGCGAATGATGAAAATTAGATGGGTAGATCACGTAACTAATGAGGAAGTGCTTAACCAAATCGTGGAGAACAGGAGTTTCTGTCATACCCTTGCCGACCGCGGTGGCCGAGGGGACTGAGGCGCTTCACTCACGGTCTGCACGGCCACTACGGTCGGAGATTCGAATGCCCCTTGGGCATGGATATTTCTGCCGTCCTTAGTGTTAGCTAGTTCATAAGTAGTTTGGAAGTTTAGGGACTTATGACCTCGTAGTCAAGTCTCATAAGCTATACAAACATTTGAACATTTGCATATCCTGACTAATAGAAGGGATAGTTAGTGGGACACATTCTGAGACATCAAGGAATTGTCAACTTTGCATTAGAAGGAAGCGTGTGGGGTAAAAATCGTAGAGGAAGACCGAGGGATGAATATAGTAAGCAGATTCAAAAGGATGTAGGTTGCCGAACGTATTTTCAGATGAAGAGACTTGTACAGGACAGGGTAACGTGATGAGCTGCATCAAACCAATCTGCGGACTGAAGACCACAACAACAACAACAACAATAGTTCATAATTAGTTTGTAGGTTTAGGGATGATAACCCGCAGATAAGTCTCATAAGTTTTAGAAACATTTTAACATTTTTTGCTTGTGTAATTGTTTTGGTTAAAACAAGTCAACGACCCCCCTCTCCAACAACTTTCTATTATTACCATTGTCGCGGTTGTCGTAATGTTTTTGTCTCCACTTCAGAATGTTGATATCTCTACTGATCCGGTAATTCCTGTGACAAGTATAGTAAAGTAGCTGTGTTATTTACAGTGTGATTAAAACATTGTCTATATTCTGACGGAATTTTCGGGTTGGTACCTTGTACATCTGTGCGGCCGACGACGATACTATCCAACCTCCAATGAAAATAAAAGTGGCATTAACCCTTCGCCAGTTCCGTATGTATCTGTGAGGTACATGACCTACTTCTTCTCTAATATTACCGCAATGAACAGTGATAAAGACTTGCTGGCCCAAGACATCTAGTGTCATACATTTGTTATTGCTTCACAGGAGTTTCAGCCTTATCCCGATACTGACAAGATCATAAATGACTCAGAAGGGAGCACTTGTATTTTCTGTATCTGTCAGATACAGCGCGCCTACTCGCGTAACGCATTGTCGCCGCTAACGACAGCAGCCGTAGCAGTGGTTGGAGCGTACTCAAGTAGGCAATTGTGTTGTTGCCTTCTAGATGAAGCAACGTGTCGTTGTAGCTACATGTACTCTCTTTCAAAATGAGTAAACGATATGATTTAGAAAATCCTAAGGATTTGGAAGAAGTACATCGCCTTCTTTTCGACGATGAACTATCAATTGAAGATGATCTTGTAGAAACTGATTCTGAAACCGAAGATATACTCGAAACAAGATCTGTAGACTCAGACACAGATCACGAATTTGATGAAGAGGAAAATAATGAAGTGCAACAAAGTGATGAACATTACTATTTTTGAGAGTGAAAAAAACTTAAAATGCTTTCAGTTGTGATAATAAACATTGCAGGCATCAACTCAAGACTAATTTTCTTGGGGAACAAGAATAAATACTCAAAGAGGCGCGACTACCACAAAACTTTGGCTCTGACTCCACTGCAAGATGATCTCAAAAGAAGTGCTCCTGATGATGATGATGATCGTGTGGCATTTATGACCGTTAGACCCCAACTGGGGTCGTGTTCAGCCTGCCTGGTGCAAGTCTCTTTATCTGACGCCACTTCGGCGACTTGCATGTCAATGATGATGGAATGATGATGAGGACGACACAACACCGAGTGGAGAAAATGTCCTACCCGACCGGGAATCGAACCCGGGCCCCCTGCGTGGCAACCAACCACGCTGTCCACTTTTTTTTTTTTTTTTTTTTTTTCTTTCGTCTTGCGTGAGTTCGTTGAATAATAATAATAATAATAAAAATGAAGCTTATTTGACGAATTCCCGTCTCGCTGTTCCACAGCTTTATATCGAAAATATTGCAAACCAAAAGAAAGTCACTTCTTCAGTGGTAAACAAACTATTTCCTCCTATTTACTATTCGATAAAATAACTGTTTTCTTCTTTTTCCATGGCACTGCCCACCGTCGATTTCAAAGTTTGTCTTCACGTATTGTGTTTGCAGTTTTGCATGTCCGTTTGAAGTTCATTTTCTTTGTACTTCTTGTATGTACTTAGTATAAAATGGTTTCTTCTCTAACCCTGAAACGCGTCAGTCGGCTAGTGCATAGGATTTATTTGAATAAAATATACAAATGAAAGAGGGGGTTAATGATATATCTTCTTTCAAAAACAAAAATTTATTCTGAGGTACTGCTCGTTTCATTATTACTTTGTTCTTCATTTGTTCATGTTCTCTTCATTTGGTTTATTGTATTTATTGATTTATTTGTTTAGTAATTAATGTTAGTTTTATTTTACACACTCCATCGCTAATCATGTTGTTTCAGGTGCATTTACATGATAGTTCTCTTTAGGAAATTGGCGTATTGACGATGATAATCATGTACTTGTAGTAGGTTATGGTGCTGGGTCGTAATATACGTCCAAAAGTCCTCTTCACTCTTTTCATTGTTTGTCAGAATATAAAATACCGTATGTCCCCTTAACCAGTTGACGGCATTGTTCTTTGTGTTGGGATAAAGTTTTTCATCGGGTAACAAAAAACTCGTGGGTGTGATTGTATGCGGAGATGTTCTCTGGATGATTGCCAGTTTTCGTCTAACCGACTGCCAAATGTTGTTGACTTTATTACATACAAACTGGTGTTCGTCCGTGTCGTTGAGATTGCAGGTAATACACAGAGGGGAGTCTGCCATGTGAATGGAATGAAGACGTTCATTTGTTGGTACTTTTCTGTTAACTGCGTGGTACCACGTTGCCCGCACGTTAGTTGGTAAGTGCAAATGATGGACGTTTTTCCAAATATTTGACCAATTGAATGCATTGTACTTTTTTTCTATTATATTCTGCTATGAAACTTCATAAAGTTTTTATATACAACTTTAACACTAAATACATCTTTCTCTGCAATCCTCAGTCTTTGATAACTGTATTCTATTAGAAAATGCTTGAATTGGTACAGTTGATTGGGGATGTGATGAACATCAATTGGTGCATCGAAGTTGGCTGGTACTATTTCATTAAGTAAGAATGCTGCTATGCTATTCGGTGACTTTTTCCACTGTTTATAGGTCTTGCAGGTGTACAACGCTTGTGCTTTATTATAGACGTCTGTAAGGTTTAGGCCACCTTCGGTAAATGGTAAGGTCAAAGTTTCAAACTTAACTTTGAACATGTGACCACGGCTGACGAAATGACCAAAAGCAGCCAGAATCCTATTTGCCACGTCTTTTGGCATGGGCAGGACTTGCGCCACGTAATTTATTTTGGATGTTAGATAGATGTTGACGAGTTGCACTCTCTGTATTTCATCGATCGTCCTGAGTTTGTGTTGGTGGATGCTGGCACGTATGTTATTCAGTAATTTCCGATAGTTCAAAGTAATTGTCTGCCGGATGCTTGGTGCATATTCTATTCCAAGACATTTGATTATGGAGGTCTCCTTTATTGGTCCTTGGATGGGAATTCCTAAACCACGCCCAACATTCATTATTGCACATTTATTCCTGTTCAGTTTTGCGCCGGAAGCAAGTGCGTACTTATCTATTATTTCCAGTGCCTTGCATATCTCTTCGTTATCTCGGACCAGAAGGAAGACATCGTCAGCATATGCCTTGCACACTATCCTTTCTCCATTTATCGTTATGCCTTGGAGATGTTGACTTAAATCGAAAAGCAAAGGCTCAATGGCTATTGCGAAGAGGGACATGGATAATGGGCAATGGGTTTGCTGGCTTGACCATTGATCATAACTGTGGGGGTAGCACCGCTTAAAAAGTTCTTTATAACTCCGATAAAACGTTGCGGAAAGTTCATGCAACCCATAGTATGAAACAGATAATTATGGCTGACTCTGTCGAAAGCCTTCTCAAAATCCAATGATACTAGCGCGCCTTTTATTTGACAAGCTCCAGCAATCGATATGATATCCCTATAATCGCACAGTGTGTGGTGGATAGATCTGTCTCGTCCTACGCTCGACTGATACGAACCGGTGACGGTATTCATTGCAGATTTTAATCTTTGGTTCACAATGCGGGAAAATATTTTATAGTCACAATTAAGTAATGTGAGCGGTCTTAGATTTGTTATACATTTTCCTGCATGATTTTTCGGGACTAGAACTATTATTCCTTCTCGAAAGTCACTTGGGATATCACTGCTGGCATTCATTAGTTCGTTGCAAATGCTCGTCAGTTTGGGTAACATTCGACTTCGGAATGTATGGTATAGCTCAGCTGGAAGTCCGTCACGCCCAGGAGATTTGTTTTTCGGACTTCGTAGTATGGCATCTTCAACTTCATCTTGCGTTACTTCAGCTAGCAGGTTATTTGCCTGATCCTGGTCCAGCTTCCGTGTCAGTCCTATTGTCATAACATTTTGCGCCATTGTGTCAGTTGTGGTATTGCTTAATAACTCGGTGAAGTATTTATGGATTTCGTTTTTAATCTCATTTTGCTGCGTGAGTAGTCTGCCATCCATGGATCGTATTTCAGTTAATATTTTCTTTCGGCGACCCTTCCTTTCAGTAATCAAGTGATAAATTGACGTTTGTTCTCTTTTGACATCGTTTTGAAGCCTTAATCGTATTTTACAACCTTCAAGTTGTTTTCGTTTCAAAGCTAAGAGTTTCGCCTGAGTTCTTTTTATATCCAAATGGTTGTTAATTACTGATGGATCATTTGTGTACAAGTCTCGAAGGACTTTGAAATAAAATTCAGTTGTCTGTTTTTGCCAATCATTTTTGTCACGTGAGTAGTGCATCATCGCCCGTCGTATCGACGGTTTAGCACATTTGAGCCACCACGTAAGTGTCGAGGGGTATGACGTGAATTTTTTCTCGCACTCAGTCCACACAGTATTGAATATGTCGTGACACTCGGGGTCCTGCAAGTGTGCTACATTTAACTTCCACAGGCCTCGTCCCCGGTATGTTTCCTGTCGTTTGAGGTTAATGGTGCAAATATATGTTATGTGATCTGAGAATATGGTAGGCCATAACTCTGTCTGCAGCACGTGCGTTTTTAAATGATCCGACACATATATCCTGTCGATGCGACTGGCAGAATGACTTGTAATGTAAGTAAAGCCTGGTAGCGCACCGTTTTTGAGTTCCCAGGTATCAGTCATCGTCAGTTGTTTGATTATAAGGTCAAGTTCGGCACAATAGTTAAAATTGGGCGTTTGATCTTTAGCCGACAGTACACAGTTGTAGTCCCCTCCAAAAATCATATTGTCATATCGTCCACAGAAAAAATTCAGCTCTACGCCGCCTATTACTGGAACCAGAGGGTGCATAGATGTTAATAAGTCGAGTACCGTTGATAGTAACAGCTACACCTCTGGCGTTTGTCAGTTTTACAACATCGTGCACAATAATGCCTTCTTTGCTTAATATTGCTGTACCGAGTTCTGAGTCGTTCCCTGAATTGACAATTGCATTGTATCCTGTGATATCATCAAGTTGAATGTCTGTAACTTCTTGCAACATAGCAATATCAATATCGGCTGCGTAAAGCATATCCTGCAAGGTCTTAAGTTTTAAATGGCTGCGGATCTTATTGATGTTTATCGTCCCTATTTTATACGATTGCAATGCAATTGTAAAAGGTAGATGGACAAAATCGGTGAATATGGTAACTGATACTGATGGCGTCTAATGTCTTTGATGAATCGGAAGTGGAGGTGGCGTCCTCTTAGTTTTCTCGTCTCTCGGTCTGGAGAACGAGTCTCTTTTTGTATTTGACACTTCTTGCATTTCTTCATCCTCGGGGAATTGTGCGGTTTCCTCTGCCCAGTTCCCTCCATCGGTGCATTGAAGCAATTCTTCCTCAGAACCATGTTGAGATGGAACTTTATTTCGCGAGTCCTTCGGTGTACAATTAGTATTTTCACCGCCCCGTTCGGTGTGCGTTTCTATATTTGGCGAAACGACCATACTCACAATATTTGTCATCTGTTGACTCCGTTGCGACTTCCCAGATGTCGCATCGCTTAATTGTTGACTAATTTGTTTTGCTTTTTCGCGCACTTGCTGTACTTTCTGTTTGGCGTCAGGAGGTGCTATACGCCGTTTCTTATGCCTCTTCGGAGAGGGTCCCGATTTTGAACTGTCTTCACACTCTGAAGTGCTACTTAAATCTTGGGTATTACTTTCCTGATTACTAACTTCTTCCATCTCACGCCGTGCATCCTGTTCAAAGGTTTCCGTGACTTTTTTATCGTGTTCGTCGCCAGTGACTGTTTCCGTCGCGTTGGAGGGAACGACAGCCGTCGTTTCATTATTACTGGTGTCTATTTCCAGGCTCACGGTAGCATCGTCGCTCTCATTGTTTCCGTCTATTGCGGCGCTAGACGTGACAGCCGTGTTTACTCGGAGGGCCGTGGCGTACGTCACAGGCAGTGACGTCATCTTTAGTGGCGCGACCGGCTCCCTGGCCGGCACCTGCGTCAATCTCCGCTGCACACATTCAGATCTAACATGCCCTGTCTGCCCACAGCCTGAGCACGTACGTGGTTGGTCGTCGTACATGACAATGGCTCTATATCCGCAAACGTAGATGTAAGATGGGATATGTTTTTGGAGCTCCATTTTTATTTGTCTGACACCGTTTAGTACCGGGAACGTTTGGAAAGTTGTCCATTTTTCCGCATTATTGCTGATAACCCTCCCGTACGGTTTGAGAGCTGTATTAATCTCATCCTCAGTTATTTCGAAAGGCAGTTCAAACATACGAACGGTTCTAGTTCCAAATCCAGCATAATCAACTTGAACGTTACCAACATTGCCGTCACAATGATTAAATTTCAGTTTGCCTCTACATTGTTCAATGACCTTTTCACAGCATTCAGCATTGATCATTTTGATGTATACAGTGCTACTCACAATCGATAAATGGATCCCGACTATCTCACTAAAACTTAGCTTTACTACATCTCGTAAAAATACTTCTACTTCAAATGCTCTTGGCCGAGCAAAGTGTTCATCGAACGAGAACTTCAAAGTATATTTTCTTTTAGTTTGACTCATCTTGGTGAGCCGGCCGCGGTGGCCGAGGTGACTGAGGCGCTCCAGTCACGGTCAGCACGGCCACTACGGTCGGGGGTTCGAATCCCCCCTCGGGCATGGATATTTGTGCCGTCCTAGTTCGTAAGTAGTTCATAAGTAGTTTGTAAGTTTAGGGACTGATGACCCCGTAGTTAAGTCCCATAAGCTTAACAAACATTTGAACATCTTGGTGATCTACACATTTTGATACCTAAGGCTACTATTTACGCTACAAGAGCGTCGAACTCACCACACACTGTAAGCGCGCGTCCGGCCGCAGCGAGGAAGTAAACAGACGTCCACACAGCACGCGAGCCGAAAGCAGACTGTTCCACTGTACTACGGAAGCGGACAGAAGTGCTCTTATTATGACTATACCAGATTATATAAAGTCGACGCTGGTAAAGTACAAAGCTCAAGGAAAAGAGCAAGAAAACGCTGAACTATCTTTGCACTCGGGAAATAAGAAAATTAAAAGATGCCAGTCATGTTACATGTTGCCTCAAAAAGTAGCCTATGCATGTGAAAAATGTGGTACACATCTTGGTTTGCAAAAGCACGCAAAAATAATTTGTGAACAATGTCTTTCTCTAGAGTGCAATCCATAAAAAGAAACATGCTCTGATTTGTTCAATAATTTATTTGTATCTATAATGAAGTCACATTGTATAAGAATTTTATGTACTTCTCCATTACAATCTATATCTATAAATGTGAATGTCTGTTCGGTGTACGTTTATCACGTCTGAACCAAAACACATAAAGAGCTAAAAATTTGTATAGTTACAAATGTCTACATGAGAAAGGCTTTAGGCACGGTTTTATGGCGATCGGATAGATACTAAGTAATTTGAAGAATATAACGCGAAACAATAATTACTCTTTGAAAATTATATTTCTTATAGGTTGCATTATTGCTTGAGGGGTGATAATGATAAAAGTGTGGAGTGTATTGGGATGGAAGGTTATCGGTGTATATTAAATTCTACGAGTGTGTGTGTATGTGTGTATTAATATTTCTCTTTGCAGGGAAAACTACAGAACACAAACGAATGGTCTGTGTGTAATTGTTGTCCGAAGTCTCCCGTTGTACACCATAGCAGTTCCATGCCGATAGATTATAAGGGGGTGGAAGATATTGTGGTTGAAAGTTGTCAGATTATAAAAAAAATCGGACTGTAGGCCAGCGATGACGTTTTCGACTCTATAGCAAGGACGTTACATACAGCGAAACGTGATGCCACAGACCATATCTTTGGTCTATGTGTGCTACAATGTCTTCTGCTCTTTCTCTTTAAGGATAAGGATACGAATAAGGAAATATAAGAATAAATAAATAAAGCAGTAAAAAAGAAATTTCTTTTAATACATTTCTTTGAAAAAAATCGATTTGACGTTTCGCGCATTATCTATCATTATCAACCAACACGCGAGCGAAGCCGCGGGTTTAAGTTAGTATGTTAAATATTTCTGTTCATTTGAAAGTGTAATGAGCCTAATGTTCACTTATGATTTTGCCAAATGTTGTTGTTGTGGTCTTCAGTCCGGAGACTGGTTTGATGCAGCTCTCCACAATACCCTATCCTGAGCAAACCTCTTCATCTCCACATAAGAACGGCAACCTACATCTGTCTGAATCTGTTTACTGTATCCATCTCTTGGTCTTCCCCTGCGATTATTTCCCCATACACTTCCCTCCAACGCTAAATTCACAATTCCTTGATGTCTAAGAATGTGTCCTACCAATCTATCCCTTCTTTTAGTCAAGGTATGCCAGAAATTCCTTTTCTCCCAAATTCTGTTCAGTACCTCCTCATTAGTTACGCGATCCACCCACCTAATCTTCAGCATTCTTCTGTGGCACCATATTTCAAAAGCCTCAATCCTCTTTCTGTCCGCACTGTTTATCGTACATGTCTCAATCCCATACAAGGCAACACACCATACAAATGCCTTCAGAAAGGACTTCCATAGGTTTAAATCAATATTCGATATTAACAAATTTCTCTTTTTCAAGAACGCTTTTCTACCCATTGCCATTCTGCATTTTATATCCTCTGTACTGCGACCATCATTTGTTATTTTACTGCCCAAGTAACAAAACTCATCTACCTCCTTTATTGCTTCTTTTCCCAATCTGATTCCTTCAGCATCACCTGATTTTCTTACACTGCACTCCATTACCCTAGTTTTGCTATTGTTAATTTTCATCTTATATGCACCTTTCAGCACACTGTCCATTCCGTTCAACTGCTCTTCCAGGTCATTTGCTGTCTCTGACAGAATTACTATGTCGTCAGCAAAACGCAATGTTTTTAATTCTTCACCTTGAACTTTAATTCCTTCTCCAAATTTCTCCTTGCTTTCCTTTATAGCTTGCTCAATGTACAAATTGAACAACAATGGAGAAAGACTACAACCCTGTCTTACTCCCTTTCCAACCACTGCATCCCTTTCATGCCCTTCAACTCTGACAACTGCTGTCTGGTTTTTGTGCAAGTTGTAAATAACCTTACGTTCCCTATATTTGCCAAATATGTAATAATAAAGGTAACTGCAATTTAAAACGGAAGCAAAAGAAAAAGAAGCTGTAAACAAAGGCACATCGACAAAAACATCGCATGTATCCAGGAGATACATCGAAACTAGTGGCGTCATGAAAGTTGACGCGCCTGCTGTAGGGTGAAAGGAGGAGGATAAGTCGAATATTCGCTACAACTGCGAAGAACAAGTGTAGCACAACGCCACGGGCGGCTTTGCGCCCCGTTAATAATTCCGTTGCCGGGGAGTCGTTCAGGAAAACCTGCCATTAGTAAATGAGCCGGAAGCCGGAGCGCGTTGCTGGGCGAGCTTATATCCTGCGAGATGCTGCGGATTCTCAGACTCGCCTTTCGCCATCCTCGGGCGTCTGCAGGCGGGATCGAATTAGCTGAGTGAAATACGCAGCAGGAAGGCCAAACCAAGCGGCGCTGATGCACCGGCCCCAAGTTTCTTTGTCAAGCAGCCACTGGCGGGCGCGCTGCAAGCAGGGAAACCAATTACATTACGCAGAGGCCACCAGAAGTTGGATAAAAGGCGCGCTCCTCCTAATGCTGCCGGTGCTTTGTCTGATTCACCGAGTACCGTCCTCAGCGGTAACGAGATTCGCTTTTTATGGCGTCGTCTGACTACCGAGAACATTTTCAGAATGAGCCCTAAAGCGATCCTTCTGGCCTTTCTTCTTTTTTAACTCACTCGAACATTTTCCTTTTTTTTTTTTTTTTTTTTTTTTTTTTTGGAGTTGGATTTTTCACTCACGCTGCACAACCCGACTGAGCCCGTCTGCAAGAACAACAGTACTACACTCCTTAATTTGTCGACTGACAAACATTCTTCAACACTGCATTCCTAAGTGGGTTTCCGAGAAACCCTGCAGCATTCTGCATCCGAGCTGATAAATGAGGTTGCATAGTAACACATTTTGTAACAAAAATTGCAATACACACAAGTTAACTTGCTGTTTTAGGATTTACGATATACAAGGGAACTATATGTTTAAAAATGTAGCTGATCTCCGGATGATAAAAGTGTGAATTATAGTACACAGAACTACCACCTCCGGAAGAAACTACGTCTTCAACACGCTTAATAATGATCAACATTATCTCTACCTATCTTGATCACATACAGTGGAAACCTATTGTACAATGAATTTTGTAAATAATGAAATGCCAAGATCGCGGTATTTCGTCTTTATTTATGAGAGCCGACCGGTTTCGATGTACTCAGACATCATCTTCTGGTCTCTGCACTAAATAGTAACATTATTACATAAATGCATATAATGTTATTATTTAGTGCAGAGGCCAGAAGATGATGTCTGTGTAAATCGAAACTGGTCGTCTCTCATAAATAAAGACGAAATACCGCGATCTTGGCATTTCATTATTTACTAAATACATTTATAAGAACGCTCCCTGTCATGAGCAAATTGTATTGTACATTGCTATTTTGGGAAAACTGTCATTTTGTGACCATCGCTCAGAAAAAAATGGAGGTTGATCCTTGCGAATACGCCAACCAGCCACAAGTGAACTTATATATATTTTAAAAAAATAGCTCCATTACCGATTTCGAACCTAAAGGTTCATCATTAGACGACTGTACAGTTAGCTCTCTGGTTTGCTTTATGGTTGAAGAAACCAAGCTGCGGATCATCTGTAGCTACCACCCTTTGGATCTTAGTAAGAAATAATGCTTTGTTAGAAAAATGCGAAAATCGCAGTGACCTTCACTGAAACTGAAAGCGAAGGCACAACTTTGGGAGATAAGTCAACCCAATGGTGAAAGAAGAGAGAGTTAATGGGTGGCAAGACGAGCATAATTTGTCAGAGAAAGTGGTAGCTACGGAAAATGGAGTCGATATGGGACGAAAGGATACACTTTTAAAAATTTTATTAAAAGTAAATAAATAAATAAGACACATCCCGTTGAAGGATCGAGTACTCCCACGAGCATGAGTGTGTGTGGTGTCCTACATATTTTAGTTACATATTTTTTTAGAGCAGTTGGTCCCATAGCTTCAGAAACATTTGAATTGTTTTGAAATAAAACACGGGAGAATGACTTTTCTTCCGAATTTGTAAGAACATCATGAGAGGTAGTGAGCACCCTGTGATTGAATCTTGGGTTCATCATTCAGGCTGGACACATTGCAAGATGGTAATATTCGAAACATTTCAATACTTCCAACAATCACAATGCATCACGATCTGCTTACGTTTGATATGCTTCGATACGAATAGAGCTGGAGAAAGGCTGCTTTGTATGTATGCTTTTATGATAATAATGTAGCTTTGCTTGTATGATGTGTGGTTGAATGATTCTAGAAAACTTGTGTAAAAAACAGTCCAGAGTGGCAACTTGGTTGCACCGCAAAACAGGAGATCAGAGTCCGACCACAGGGGATCATCAGCAGCTTTGCTGTTTCACAGAGGTTTCAGAGACCTTCTCTACTGTGGGCATGTCATCCAAATGGCCGAACCGACATTGGGAGACCAGCGTGCTCGGTAGTGGGGCTGGACAACTGATGCCAAGTTATCAAGACAGTCAAACGGTAAACAACATATTGATAAGCAACGCTGGAAGTTGGCCGTTATAATGGTGGGTAGTAGACGTACATATTGTTTCCATAGATTCTGTTGTAGACGCATAACGTTGGTAAATCCATATGAGGACAGAGTTTGATGGCTGGAGCCTGTTAAAGTGAAGGAAGTGGGAGCCAAGATTTTCAAGGAACAGCTAGAGTGGACGGTAAATTTTGTTCATGGCTCAAGACCCCCTGTGAATCGGGTACGTTTTTGTAATTAGACTTTTGTAATTACATAAGAAAGCTTTCCTGAACACGCTAGTACACAGAGCAGAGGTTATTTCTGACGACATCTACATCTACATCTACATCTACATACATACTCCGCAATTCACCGTAAGGTGCGTGGCGGAGGGTACACTGTACCACTACTAGGCATTTCCTTTCCTATTCCACTCCCAAATTGAACGAGGAAAAAAAGAATGCCTATATGCCTCCGTACAAGCCCTAATTTCTCTTATCTTGTCTTTGTGATCTTTACGCGAAATGTAAGTAGGCGGCAGCAAGATCGTACTACACTCAGCTTCAAATTCCGGCCCTCTAAATTTACTTAACAGAAATTCACGAAAAGAGCGTCGTCTTTCTTCCAGCGATCCCCAATTGAGTTGCCGGAGCATTTCCGTGACACTCGCGCATTGGTCGAACCTACCGGTAACAAATCTAGCTGCTCGCCTCTGAACCGCCTCTATGTCTTCTTTCAAACCGATCTGCTGCGGATCCCAAATACTTGAGCAATACTCAAGACGCGGTCGTACAAGCGTTTTATACGCGGTCTCTTTTACAGGTGAAGTACATCTTCCCAAAATTCTCCCAATAAATCGAAGTCGGCTGTCTGCCTTACTCACAACTGTCCTTACATGCTCGTTCCATTTCATATCGCTCTGCAATGTTACGCCTAGATATTTGAACGACGCGACCGCATCAAGAAGCTCACTACTGATGCTGTATTCGAAAATTATAGGACTGTTTTTTCTACTCATGCGCATCACCTTACATTTTTCTACATTGAGAGCTAGCTGCCATTCTTCGCACCAACTAGAGATTTTGTCTAAGTCAACCTGTATGCTATTACAGTCAGTTACAGACGACACCCTCCCATACACCACAGCATCATCAGCAAACAGCCGCAAATTACAACTTACTCTGTCCATCAGATCATTTATATAGATAGAAAATAATAGCGGTCCTATCACACTCCCCTGGGGCACACCTGACGATACACTCGTCTCTGATGAACACTCGCCGTCGAGAACAACGTACTGCGTTCTATGTTCTATTACTTAGGAAGTCTTCCAGCCAGTCACAAATCTGAGAACCTATTCCATAAGCTCGCATTTTCGTTAGGAGTCTGCAGTGTGGCACCGTGTCGAACGCCTTTTTGAAGTCGAGAAAAACACAATCCGCCTGTTGCCCTTCGTCCATGGCTCGCAAGATGTCATGTGAGAAAAGGGCAAGCTGAGTTTCACATGAACGATGTTTCCTAAACCCGTGCTGATTCATGGAAAGAAGCTTTTCCGTTTCAAGGAAATTTACTATATTCGAACTGAGAATATGCTCCAAAATTCTACATGAAACCGATGTCAACGATATTGGCCTGTAATTGTATGGGTCAGTTCTCTTTCCTTTCTTATACACGGGAGTCACCTGCACTTTTTTCCAATCACTAGGAACTTTGCGCTGAATTAAAGATTCGCTATAAATGCAAGCTAAGTAGGGGGCCAATGCCGCAGAATAGTCTTTGTAAAACCGAACTGGTATTCCATCCGGACCAGCAGACTTTTTCGTATTTAGCTCTCTCAGCTGCTTCTCTACACCGGAAATACCTATTGCTATGTCCCCCATTTCGGAATTAGTACGTTGATCAAATGATGGTATGTTTGTGCGGTCCTCCTGCGTGAAAGATTTCTTAAAGGTTAAATTTAGAACTTCAGCTTTCCGTTTGCTTTCTTCTATTACTGCCCCGGAATGATCAACTAGTGACTGGACAGTGGGCTTTGACCCGCTTATCGATTTTACATAGGACCAGAATTTTTTCGGGTTCTCGGAAAGATCTTTTGCTAAGGTATGGCTGTGATAATTATTGTATGCTTCACGCATCGATCTTTTTATAGACGCACGAATCTCTACTAACTTTTGCCTGTCACCATTTGCGTGTTCTTTTTTGAATCGAGAATGCAACAGCCTTTGCTTTCTCAGCAGCTTTCTAACATTATTATTATACCACGGTGGATCTTTTCCATCCTTAATCGTCTTTACTGGCACATATTTCTCTAACAACCATTAGGACTCTGAATTTCAATATTTGATGCGTGTTTTCAAGGAGAACGGTTACAGCAAAAGTGAAATCTCTAAAGCTTTCCGTTGCCACCTACGTAAGGAAACGCGTGAATCCACAGACGAGGCCAAGCCAGCAGCATTCCTCCCTTTCTGTGGTGCAACGACTAGCAACATTAGACGCCTCCTGAAGAGACATGGACTGAGACCAGTTTTCCGTCCCGCCTCCAGGATCAGAGACATGTTACAACCGTTCAGGACAGTACAGGTCTGCGTGTTCCGGGTGTCTATGGCGTCCCCTGTGAGTGTGGAAGAATTTACATTGAACAGACAATTAGATCGTTTGCTGAACGTTGTGCAGAACACACTCGGTACATAAAACAAAGAGAGCTTGAGAAGTCAGCCTTGGCAGAACATTGCCTAACAAACGGGCATAAAGTTCTATTTGAAAACACCAAAATTCTGGCCCAAGCATCATATTACAGGAATTCTGTTAAAAACGAGGCGGCTGAAATTAGATTAAACGTCAACAATTTCAACAGAGACCATGGGTATACACTCAGCAGGGCCTGGGGGCTGGCCCTGGACGTTGGGCGGAAACAGAGGTCTCGCGCTAATAGCGAAGCGAGAGCGCCAGCTTCAGATGTGGCGCCGTCGGCACGCTCCACGTGACGTCACGCGGTACCGCGCCCCATCTTCCTCCGCAGGCGCTCTCCAGCCCTCCAGAAGCTTCTAGACGCAGCGCTGCAGCTACATAAGCAGGACGCCTTGCCAACACCGGCAGTCAGTGATTTTACTCCTGTGACGTTAGCGCAGTTTGCCATCGAAAGCTCGAGGATTTTATCCGACATGACGCGACTAGTAAAGCGAGAATCGTTTTTTTGAAAATACGATATGTCGCTTCTAATCAGAAGCTGGTTTCGCTTACTGAAGGGGGCGGCTGCTGCTAATTGGCCGGCGGCTAAACAGACACTCTGATTAATGAACAGTTATCTGAGAACAATAATAGATAATTTTGTTTGTTTCTTGGTGTAGGAAAAAAAACGTTCTTCGAGGATATTTAAAAATATATCTGCTATGGTGCTTGCTAGGTTACAACCCATTGCAACACCGTCTGGTTGTGTATAAAAATTATCTTCAAATTTGAAATAGTTTTGTTCTATGACTAGGTATAGCAGATTTATAATTTCGTATGTACTGTTAACTGGAAGTTTGTTATTACTAAGTTAAGTTCTATTATGTTAATGGTTTCTTTGACAGGGATATTTGTATATAGGTTGATAATGTCAAATGAAACAAATTTTCCATTAATAGGTATATCTATTTTATTTATATTTTCTGCAAGGGTTCTGACGATGGTATATTTTTTCCTATAAATGTAATATTTTTGCAGTAGTGTATTTAAGTTTTTACTAATCAGGTAAGTGGGACAATTTATACTATCCACCACTGGCGGAATAGGACATACTTTTTGTGTGTCTTGGGATGTCCTCTCAATTGTGGTGTTTTAGGGTTCATTGGGATGTATTTTCGTTTATCTTTGTCTGATAAAATTGATGAACAAGATTTAATAATTTTTCTTGTTTTTAGCTATATATTTGTTGGTAGGATAACGTGGAATTTTTATAATACAATTTTTGTCGAAAAATTTAAATACTTTCTGTATGTAGTCTTGTTTGTGAATTAAAACCAGACTTCCTCCTTCATCAGCTTTAATTTCTATAACATTATTCTGTTCTAACTTATGATTTATATCTTTTAGAGTTGATTGTTCTAGGTATGTGCGTCTTGGATACATGTAGTTAGATTTATTTTCTGGAGCATTAGCTACTTTTACTGTGATTTCGTTTTTTATTTTAATGGGTAGACATGCAATGGCTACAGCTAATTTGGTTGTCGTTAAAGTTACTGATAGTTTTTAAAATTGAAGTTTTCATTCCTGAATAGCATAATAAAAATTTCTTGTTACCACTCTTAATACTTCATGATTTGGTCTCAGAACAACAATTATGAGGATAGAAACTTGTCTGTTGTATGTTTTAGGTGAAAACCGTTTGTTTTCACTAATTCTGGTCTACTGGTGCTGAGACTTATCGTTAACGGACAGATATTTATCAATACAGGTATCATCGGTACTAACGCTGCCTCCCCGTTGTTTACCCAGGACTCCCAGCACACAAACAATAGCCAAGACAGGTAATAGTCACAACCATCACCCAATATAAGTTGTTATCAGGAATAACAGAAGGAGCGGCCTTTATTGGTAGTTTCAGTGTATCATCATAATAGCCAAGGCAGGTAATTGTCACAACCATCAGCAAATCAAAGTTGCCAATAGTAATAATACAGTATGGAGAAGAGTGAATCAAGTTGGCCATGGTCTGTTTTGCTTTAGGAAAGGTCCGATATATCCTTATAAAGTTACTTTAGATAATGATTACAACACTACAAAATCGTAGCATGACCACTGCATTGTTGATACTGAAAAGGGTTCGATTAAAACTTAAAAATGTATAATATAATGTGGGTAAATTGCATGATAAGTACAGGAGGGAACAGTAAGACTGGAACAAAGGACGGTATATCACACCTCCAAATTTCTTCTGCTGCTGCTCCATCTCTAACTTTATGAAACAGTGATGGAGATAAGTATAAAAGGAACAGAACAATAGTCAAAATTCAAGGTGATGAGATTATCGTATGCCGTTACTATGAGCGAAAGTGGAGAACATGTGCAGGATCTGTAGGCACAGGTTTTTCTGGCCGTTCTTACTGTCAATACACTTCATCATGGAGTGATATTCAATTGCAGTTCTCTAAACAACAATGCAATTACCAACTGTAGAAAACTTTCATCAACGGGACAAAATGATGCTAAAATCAATGGCAAGAAATTCCTCCGTGTAAACACCAATGGAGGACATTCATTTCCACCAACGGCATGAAATATCGCTAACAGAATATTGAAGACAAAAATAACTCGTTGACTTCATTAAACCACTGTTTCGCAGTATTATACAAGGAACAAGCTTTCGCTCATTAAGTATACTATCTACCAGAAAAAGATCACTAGCAACAGCGGCCGTAACACCGGGTTTTACAGAGTAACATTATGGTCTCATGCCTTGAAGAGTTTTTATTTATGTAAAAAGGATCTATTCGACGATATGAACACTTTATGAGAGCAGAATAAACAGAAGGAAAAGAGGATGAAAGTGCAACATTATGGAAGGGTGTTGAAATGGGGTTTTATGAAATAAAATGTGTAGGCGAAGCCTTCTGCGGCCGTTGTCATTGTCAATTAAATTCTTCAGGTTGCTAGAGGGAATTTTCGATCTTTACATCTGATCCTCGTCTCAGCCACTGTTGAATGAGCGAAGGCTTCATGTTTCTATAGTAGTGCGACACTGTGGTTTGAGGAATTTGAGGTCGAAGGTTTGGCGTTCTTATCTGGTGTCTGACTTTCCACACCATTGGTGGAATTGGGTATTCTCGATTGGAGTTTACATGGAGTAATTTTCTTGCCATTTTGACTCATTGATGAAAGTACATATCTTTAGTTGATATTAGCATTGGCCGCTCTTCATCTTGCGTTGCGGGTGCTGCTGTCCATCAGCGCTGCCGTTACTGGCAGCCCAGACGACGGAAGTCTTGTACACATAATATTGATGTTGGCTCTTTCTGTGACCTCTCGTCGTAGTAAATGGTAGTTTCGCCAGCACGCGGGCTTCTCGGTTTAATACGAGGGGCGTCCAGAAAGTAAGTTCCGTTTCAATGTATCTCCGCTGCAGCGCTGCGATTGCAGTTCCGCACATGCGCTGTAGACGATGTGTATCAAGGAGAAGAACGTGGGCCACGCTTTGTTGTGCTTGTTTGAAATGTCGGAGTTGATTGAAAATCCCGCCGCCTGTGAAATCAGGTCGGTGATTCGGTTTCTGAAGCGAGGAAAGTGAAACCAAGTGAAATTTATCGGAAAATTTGCGATGTTTACGGACCAAATGCGATGAATGATTCGATGGTAAGAAGATGGGTCCGACAGTTCAAGGGCGAGCGTAGTGATGTGCACGATGAAGAACGAAGTGGGCGGCCACCTTTGGTTACAGAAAAACTGGTTCACGCAATTGATGACAAGATCTAGGAAAACCGTAGGTTTAGCATTAGTGCTCTCGCTAAGGACTTCCCCCAAATTTCACAGTTTGCAACTGGTTGAAGACACAGGCGGTAGATATCTATGAAGAAGGTATACAAAACCTGGTGCCACGCTATGACAAATGCCTGCGAAATTTCGGCAGTTATCTGGAAAAGTAGTTTAAGAGTTGTAGAATTGTGTGCAATAAAAATTTCTTCTGTATCTGTGTACAATTTCATTTTATTAATAAACGGAACTTACTTCCTGGACGTGCCTCGTAGCTCTTGCTCGCACTCATCCAGGTGTTCAGCCGCCCAAAACATATTTTGCTCTACCGGCTGGATATATCATTCAGTTTCGGAAATACTTCAGCTGACTGTTCTCCTAATCTCGCCTGTTCTTCAGTTTATCTATTGCAACCTTCCTTGACCCACGACATCCTTCATCCTGTGTTCGAAAGATTGGCTTCATAACAGCCCAACGGACAACTTTGCCTACGCATTCCATGATCCATTGTACAAACGTTGATAGTGCGAACTATGTTGGCCGGCCGCGGTGGCCGCGGGGACTGAGGCGCTTCAGTCACGGTCTGCACGGCTACTACGGTCGGGGGTTCGAATCCCCTCTTGGGCATGGATATTTGTGCCGTCCTAGTTCGTAAGTAGTTCATAAGTAGTTTGTAAGTTTAGGGACTGATAACCCCGTACTTAAGTCCCATAAGCTGTACAAACATTTTTGAACTATGTTGCTTCCTCCTCCTCTTCCTGCTGCCTTCATCGTTCCTCCACTATTTTGTCTTTATGATTTTCGCATTGCATAGGTCCCAAAAATAGATAATGAGATTTTGGAATTCCGACTTTAGGTATTCGACATCAGTGATCCTACAAGCCCTCCTTGTTAAACAGTGAACGGCGGATATATTCAGTATAGGGTGATGTTGGGAGGAGTCTTGGAGACGCAATTTTAATAGTAACATCAAAATAGCTTTTCTGCTGATTACTACTTATTAACATGCAATAGTTGTTCGGTAGTTACAATGTCTTACAGATGATCTAACTTTCAGAACATGTTTGTGTGTTGTCAGTTGATTTCGGTGCTTGGCCCAGGATAGCGAAGTGTGAGTTCCTATCGATTATCTTTCATAGTTAAATCATTTTTCAATTTTGTTCGCTCATTCAGTCAGCGTGGGGACCGTAAACTATTTACTATTGCTAAATTCAGTTGCACCCAATTGTTCAACAGTTTGTTTACTTTAACAGTTAGAAACAATTTTTCCAAATTTTCCTCAGCAATTTTCCGATCGTTGTCGTGAACGGAGATACTGCGGCTACACTCAAGCTATAACCTCCACTACATTCATCGGGATTACGTGTTGGACAATTGCCTTTCCAACTAATTTCTGATTTAGTCAAACAGAATACTTAATGGTTAATTCACGGGCAATTGTAAGGGTGGAAGGTTATAAAACTCATTTGATGGTCTGACGATGAAGATTTGCGAAAGTGATACTAACTTCTTTGGCCTCATTACTTCCTTGTAAAGATGGGTCGTAGGTGATATTTGTGTCACAGGTGGACATCGGTTATTTCGTCGATGGTTGTAATGTCTTGACTGTGTGTGCGTCACATTGAAGCTGAATTATAAAGCTTACTGGTTCGTTTGTTTGTAATACAAGGCGGCGATCCAATTGTGATATATTCAAAAAATGTTACTGCCAAGATCGCTGGTAATTTATTTTATTTAAAATTAATTACTAGCAATCTTGGCAGTTACATTTTTGGAAATGTTACTGAATCGTCTTTTGCTGTCAGTCAATGTAGCTGAGAGACATGTACATAGCACAACTGAGATTCAGAGTAACCATGTTCTGCATTACGCGTCAAGGATGTGAATGGATGAGCCACGAACAGCACGTACTAACGTCACAAGAAATAGTGTTTAAAGTGTTGGGAGTTCGGGCACAAGACGCACGAGTAGGACACTATAATGAAGTCAAAACAAGAATTTGTCATAAGAAATCAGATTTCCGTAACCACCAATTATCATTCTCAGTAAAGCAACACTTCAAGAAAACATTTAGAGACGGAGTGCTTAGTTGGCATTGTAAGTAAGAAGGAACATAACTTTTTGTGTGAACAGTATCCCAGCCAAAAATATAGGCCCTGTCAAGGCTGTCGTTACTTCATTGAAAGAAGTATAACTGGTGTGTGTACTTCAACGCTGCTGATCTGCACAGTTAAGATTAATGTAAACACCCCTTGAAAATGTAATTGAAAAGTCGCTGTCAGTAGCTGAAATAAATCGGAATGCTCGGACAGTGGATGTATCGAGCGGATTTTTCTTCTGCTGTTTCCAAATGCTCCGAGTTTTCAGCTGTTAACTCTACAGTGGCTCCTTTCCTTTCCTTTCTTTCCTTTCCTTTCCTTTCCTTTCCTTTCCTTTCCTTTCCTTTCCTTTCCTTTCCTTTCCTTTCCTTTCCTTTCCTTTCTTCTCTTTTGCTATTGTGATATTTCTTAGACGTTTAGACAGAAAAGGAAAGAGCCCTGCTAGGCTATGTTACATCCGAAAGATTAGTGTAGCTTATTAGCTTATTGGTATAGCGTCAGTGTACTGGGTTCTCATATGTTCAGTAATGTAACTAGTATAACAGGTAATGCTTCGAAACTTTTCTCGTCGTATAACGTAGACGTCCGTGTGTTTGTATGTGTGTTTGTGTGTTTGTTTGTATTGCATACATATGTACAATTGTTTTCCCTAACTCGATGAAATGTTGCACACATGACCTTCGACCCAAGTGGAAGGTCGATATGTGTGTGTACGTATCACGTACGACACACATGTCAGGAGATGTAAAGTCTTAAAGAATTATGTGCGCGCCGGCCGCGGTGGCCGAGGGGACTGAGGCGCTACAGTCACGGTCTGCACGGCCACTGCGGTCGGGGGTTTGAATCCCCCCTGGGCACGGATATTTGTGCCGTCCTTAGTATAAGGTAGTTGATACGTATTTTGTAAGTTTAGGGACTTATGATCCCAAAGTTAAGTCCCATAAGCTTAACAAACATTTGAACATTTTGAATTATGTGCGCGGAAAACTGCTGCATCACGCGGCAATGTTCCACATCTCCACTTAAAGCCACGGACCGACTTCAACTAAATTTGGTATCATTTTCCTTACCGTGCTGTAACAATTGCTGTAGAGGTAAGAACCACATATGACATAAGGTCCAGGAGATTTAAAGTTATACGCAATAGATTTCTTAAAAATTTGCCACATCATACGACGAGACTTTATTCACACACCGTATGAAAATGAGATTACTTGCAATAATCACTGAATTAATTTCAAACAATTTTTGTACTTTTATTGCTGACAAACACAGCAAAATGATGAAAGGAGAAAAGATTCCCGCTTACTACTTTTCCGCCGTTCATAGAGTAAATCTATGGCATTTGGTATGACGTTACAATTTATATTTCCTATACTACAAATTATACTCGCAAGAAATTTTGCAGTCAGTATACACACACACAGTTCAATGTACCTTCGAAATTCTATCATAGTAAGAGTAGTAGCTCATGAGATGTGAGAACATAAACAGTAACGTTCTGGGTAAATCGTCCCGCTACGAATCAGGTTTTAATCTTTAACTTGTTTTCTACTAAGTGTATTCGTAACAGATTTTACAGACATGCAGCACTTATACATATGAATATATACCTGCAAATTTATACAAATGAGCAACACAAAGTGCAATGTGTATGAGATACGTACGGCGATGGTTAATAGCCTTACTTCTAAGACATTCCTGTATTCTATTCAGTTTAAGGAAATTTCTGAAAGCTGAAAGTGCGATATACAAGTTTGAACTGCGAAGTGCACATGGCTGCAGGCGAAAGCAATAGCCTTTGCCGGCCGCGGTGGCCGAGGGGACTGAGGCGCTCCAGTCACGTTCTGCACGGCCACTACGGTCGGGGGTTCGAATCCGCCCTCGGGCATGGATATTTGTGCCGTCCTTAGTCTTAGCTAGTTCATAAGTAGTTTGTAAGCTTAGTGACTGATGACCCCGTAGTTAAGTCCCATAAGTTCTAAAAACATTTTGAACAATAGCCTTCTATTGAGCTAAAAGGAAAGGAAGAGAATGAAACAGTGTACATTCAACGAATACACACAATTTCCGACAGATCTACCTTTTAACTTCCAAAGTCTGCAGTTTCCAGTGAGACTCCTATTGTCTATTTCGATTAATAAATCACAGGGCAATCTATTAAATTTTGCGGAGAGGTTTAACGTTTATACTGTATGTTTCTAACACAAAATTTATTCATACTGGCTCCTAGACAAGTAAAATGAAATGTTATTTATAGTCACGTTTTGTACTAAATGAATATTACATGTTATTTGTATTTTGATTATTGTCTTTTTTCGTTTGGATACTGCTCCCTCACCTCTCCGTTCATCTCCTTCTACCTCTCTATCTGCATCCTCCGTGGCTCCTCATCCTCCTCCGCCTCGTCTGCCTATTCTAAAAATAAAAAAATAAAAAAAAAAATAGTTCAAATGTTTGTAAAGCGATGGGACCTAACTGCAGTAGTCATAAGTCCCTAAACTTACAAAGTAACTTAACCTAAGAACAACACACACACCCAAGCTGGAGGGAGGACTCGATCTTTTGACGGCGAACGTCCGAGCGCAGCAAACAAGGCGCGTTAGTACGCACAGCTATTCCGCCACGGCAAACCACCGAACCCACTTGTTTCCGTACCCCCCCCCCTTCTGATATAAACAATAGTGCGTGTAATACACCGTAACATTTCCTGCAATGTGAATATATGAGAATCATCAATTAGTCCCCTCCTCTTCACCAGATAGTTCCACCTTTCCCTACACATCTAATTCTGCCACTGTCTGAGTACATCTCCGATTTCATTTACTACCTCCTCCTCCCAGCAATCAAATAAAAATTATATTTATACCAACTTTTATGATTAGTGCTGTGACAAAACCTATTGTTACTCTCCAATGGTAAAAGATTTTACCATAAATGAGGAAAATTTGATGTTGATCTGTCAAAACAAATACGTGTTCCTATCATTGACAGACAGTGCCTAACAAAAATTATGATTGTTGGACTTTGTTCCAATTTTCCGACGTTCCTTTGCAACTGCCCCAAACTTTTCTCCAAAACCTTCATGACCATAGAGAACAGAGAAACTAGCCCAAAGTGCGAGTTATAGTTTTGAGTCCATTCAGAAGCACAGTGATATCCACACAGTTTTCCTCAATTTTTTTTTCTTTTAATTTTTGGTGGTTTTCCAAAATTTTTCAATCATACACACCTTGTCCCGAGAGTTATGAACACAACACAACATAGCACAACAAAAAAAATATGTTTGTCAAGTCGATCGAGACCTTCTCAACTTATGCTCTTATAGAAGGTAACCCACTTAAACATTTTACTCCAGGTATTTCGAGAACGATAGATGTTGACATACGAATTTCACATGCAATAATTACGACGTGGGCTTACGAAAGTAAGGGCTAAGAGACATTCTGAAACGTAAAAAGATGTTATTTCAAAAGAAAATTTTTAGTTTATCTATTTTTAATAGATAGCCCATATTACTTATTATGAATTAATGTGCGCAGAAAGAATGTAGTTGGGTTCACCGCAATTCGTCAGTTACATTCTGATAAACTGTGAAGAGGAGTTGATGCATGAAATAAAAGAAGCACGTAGTTACTGCACGTCCCGAAACTCAAGCACGAACTTCACGTCGTCCGTATTCGTGTCATAGCTGCACTCTTCCTCTGTTTAAAGTCTCAATGACTATTACAGACAGCGTAAGGTTTTTGCTTGAGTTACTGGATACGCACTAGCTGTGCGTCTCAATTATTCAAGCGTCAACTTCACTTCTCAATATGTCGGTAAGTAAACCACGTATTTTGATATAACTATTGACATTCTCTGTAGCGATTTTTCATGCCCTTGATTGCATAAGAAATAATACAGGGATTCCAATTAGAAAAACATAAATTTGAATGGAAAATAATGTTTGTTTCCGTCTGAGAATGTCTCCCAGTATTTAAATTCCTAAGTCGAATTTGAATATCTATTTTTTTCCGAAATGGGTGAAAGGTTACAGTGGGACACCCAGTATACACGTGGCATTTGATACATTACTGAGTGCGTTGGAAAGCCTTGGTTGGAATGACAATAATATGAGAATATGCAACAAATCACTGTACCCTTTAACTCCGAGGCACAGACATGTACAGAATACTTTCACATCATACACGCAACATAAAATTTATAGTAGAGACTTCATCACATAATCACCGAGGCAAAATGGTGCACACATAGCCGACATAGCTGGCTGATCGGTCTGTCTTTAACAGTGAACGAGGTGCAGTGGTGGGGTCAAGAATGCGGGGAAAAGGTGGGGATAAACTTATCCGTGTAGTGTGGCAGGCGTAGAGCTACTGATAAGTGCGAATGTGACGTGCAACTTGGATGGCAGACAAACGGAAGTGGGTGCGGGGAAAATATAAATAAACAAAAACGAACAAATGAAGGAAAAAGGTAGTACACAGTCGATCGCAGAGAGACATCCATTCGAAGTATAACAGGAAAGGCGTGAATGTTATGAGTGGTGTTTAGGAATGGTAAGTCTTCGGTGAAAGCATGAAGTCTGGGAGACCGCAGGGCTTGTTGTAAGGATAATTCAGAAGACCTGTTACTAGAAGGGACGAGCCATATTGGCCGTCGTAGTAAAACAACTTTTTGAGCAGAGCATGATATACTCAGCTGCATGCTGTAACGCAGGTTAGTCCACCCTCCTTTTGGGCATTCATTCTGATCAACAGCTGGTTTTATACAAATGTTAAAATCTCTGTAATGACAGATGCAGCCATCTTCAAACTGTGGCCATAACCGGGTCGATCACCCTGAGACAAGGGATGCAGATAAATATAACGGTGTCAATTTCAGTAGCTGCTTTATTCCCTGGGCCATCTACATCTACATCCATGGTCCGTCAGCCAAATCACTTTGGAGGGTACTTTGTGTGCCGTTGTCACTTCCTCGCATGTGGTTCGCGGAAGAAACGATTGCTGTGCACTTTCATGTGGAATTTGATCTCCCTAAATTTGCTCTTCCTCTCTTCCTTATTTTTATAAGCGATTTAGGTGGCACTCTGAGTACCTCTCTTAGACTTTTCGTAGTTGATGCTATGATTTATTGGTTATTAAAAGGAACCGCAAAATTATGTTTGATATCTGCATCTGACAAAAATTGTCAATTGACTGGTGATGTTGGGTTTCAGATACCCAGCTAAATCTTTGAAGCCCCATTATTATCAGATTGTCGCTTGTACAACATTGTTGGTTCCTATATCTTCAAGACAGTTTGTTGCGAGTCGGCCTGAAGCGCGATACTTAACAGAGCGGTGAGTTGTTTGTTTGATTTTATACGCGATTTTTTAAGTAAGTGGGTATTTTTAACCCAACCTCACCAGTTGCGGAACTTTTTTGGAATATTCTCTTATTCTATTTTATAGGTAGTATGGCATCTAGAAGGTTTCCTGTGATAACTGATAACCCTGGATGCAGTTCTCATCAAAACAGTCAGTGTATTTGATTCGTTAATGCTAGAAACTCTGCTTATTAATACCCACATAGTTACCCTGAGATTTTCTTGTTTTCCGATTTTCAGCTGACATGCCATCTAGAAGTTTGTCTATGAAACCTAGTGATACTGGATTTGGTGACTGGGCGAGATCTATACTGGATGAGTCTGAGAGTGAATGTAGTGGGGATGAAAATGTTATAGAACATGGTTTCGAGAGTGCCCATGAAACCGAAACAGAACAAGTATATGAAGCTAGAATGAAGTGCATGGTATACCTAATGCTACAGTTCCTGGATCATCACCAAGTTCACTACAACCACCACCTTCCTTAGAAACAGACTCATCGTCATCAGATGAAAAAGAACCCTTTCAAAAAGGCAGAATCGTCAATAAGAGCGAAAGAAGTATTATGGGAAGAACTGTTTCATATGGTCCAATAAACCTACAGCTTAAAATGTTCTCACAAGGAAACATAATATCGTTTCACATTTACCGGGAATAATTGGCTCAGCTAAAGCCCTTGCTCAGATTTGTAGACCCCAGACTGCTTGGACGCTTCTTTTTCGTGAGAGAATACTACATGAAATAATTCTGCAAACGAATAAAAAATGGGCCCTCATGAGGGAAAAGTAGTCTGATGATAAAAGAACTGTCTACAAAGACTTGGATTTTATCGAGTTCAAGGCTTTTTGGGGGATTCTCATGTTCACAGCCATCTTCTAATCTATTAATGAAGATCTGCAAGCTATGTTTGCAACTGTCGGTACTGGTCGTGATATTTTTCGTTGTACAATGTCACTGAAGAGGGTCTTGGTGCTACTGATCAGTACATGTTTTGATGACGACTCAGACAGATGTGAGCAAAAATGTGATGCAACAGCTCCTATAAAATGGGTTTTCCAAGATTTTATGAAAAACTGTATGGCTAGTTACTTAATTGGAATATACGCTTGCATTGACAAAATATTGGTGGGCTTTCGTGGTCGATGCCGGTTTAAAATGTATATCCCCAGTAAACCTAGAAAATATGGACTCAAAATAATGACTTTGCAGATGCAAAAACCCACTACTTGCTAAACGACTAGTGATGGCAAAACACTCACTGATGAGGAGAAGAAATTTGCCAAGCCAACTCAAGCAGAAAATATGGACTCAAAATAATGGCTTTGGCAGATGCAAAAACCCACTACTTGCTAAACAGCTAGTGATGGCAAAACACTCACTGATGAGGAGAAGAAATTTTCCAAGCCAACTCAAGCAGTATTGCAATTGACCAACCTCATTATCGGAAGTAACCGCAATATCACAGCAGATAGTTGGTTTTCGTCCATTGCTCTCGTACAGGTACTACCTAAAAGATGCTTCACATACGTAGGAACACTGCGAAAAAATAAACAAGAAATACAGAAAGAATTTTTACCTGCCAAGGAAAGAGAAGTTAGGAGAAACTCTCTATGGTTTCACAAAGGACACAACACTACTCTCTTATGTACCAAAGAAAGGCAAGTCCGTCCTACTTGTATCCCCAATGCACCATAACCAATCAACTGATCCAGAAAAAAGAAATCTTTGCCTTTTATAGCAACACAAAAGGTGGGGTCGATGCCTTACATGAGAAATGCACAGTATAGTCAACAAGTCGACGCACAAGGCGATGACCATTAGCCATATTTTTCACTCTAATGAACATTAGCATAGTGAATATCTGTGCCATCTACCGTGGATGCCCAGGGAATCCAGAGCTAACCAGGTGGAATACATAAAAAAATCTAACCAAGGAACTCATAGACCCTCATCTTAATCTCGACTTCAAAACGACCATTTGCCCCATGAATTGCGGCTAAACATCAGCTGAATTCTCAAGATATGAGTTCCATGTGAAGCCAGACGAGACTTGGGAAAAAAAGTGAGGTGTAAGAAATGCCCACCAGGCTGCGGCAGAAAAACAAAAAAGGTATGTAACAGCTGCAAACTATTTGCGGAGCCTGCACGGTTCCTGAATGCCGAGATTGCGTAGAGTAATGACTTGTAAATTCTTCTGTGTGTATTAACTTTTCAAAAAATAATGTGCTTTTATAAAGGTTCATTGTTGCTTTATACTGCAATATTCAGATGTGGTTTCATTGTTTATAAAAAAATTTCAGATATATGTATTTCGTGACATGTTGCAAGATTTGTTAAGTATCAACTTTTCAAAAAATAATCTGCTTCTCTAAAGGTTCATTGTTGCTTTATACTGCAATATTCAAATGTGGTTTCTTTTTATAAAAAATTTTCAGTTATAATGTATTTCGTGACATGTTGCAAGGTTTGTTAAACTTCATTTACACTATAAATCAGTCAAATCTAAAGGCCGTCAATCCTACTAAATACCTAGGAGTAACAATTACAAACAACTTAAACTGGAACGAACATAAAAGAAAATATTGTAGGTAAGACGAACCAAAGACTAGGTTTCATTGGAAGAATATTTGGAAGCTCCAGTAATTCTCCTAATAAACTGCCTACACCACATTTGTGCGTACTATTTGGTGGTATTGTTGTGCATATTATATCCCGATCAAGTGAGACTGACAGACGTTTTAGAGAAAGTACAGAGAAGTGCAGCTCGTTTTGTAATATCGGGATGTAGGAGAGAGAGTGCCACCGAAATGTTGCACGAATTGGGGTGGAATAATTAATGAAAGGCAAATTTTAAACATGGCTGTTAAAGGCAGTAACCGTTCGTCAAAATATAAAATAATCATTTGAGAAACAGTTCTTCGGTTGCAAGAGTTTTGGTAAAATATTTACATTACCCTGGTTTCGGCTTCATTAGGGGAGCCTTCATCAGCAGTAAAACAGTTTTTTTTTTTTTTTTTTTTTTTTTACATATGAAAATATTGTCAGCAGAAGGTCTCGAACCCTATCGCTTGAGACCTTCTGCTGAATTCACATTCATATGTAAAAAATCTGTTTTGCTTCTGATGAAGACTCTCCTAGTGAAGCCGAAACTATGGTAAAGTAAGTATTTTACCAAAACATTTGTTTCTCAAATGATTGTTTTGTAAAAGAAAGGCATTATTCGTTGCGTTAGCAATCTTTCATGCCTTAAGACATGACCAATCCAGATATCGCGGTTTTTTCGCAAAAGTTCTTCTCAGAGACAGCCCCTCACCAATTCTTTGCAAAACCTGTTCGTTTGTTACTTCATCAACCGAGCTAATCGTCAACAGTCAACGGTAACACCACATCTCGAATGCGTCTATCTTTCGATTTTCCGGTTTTCCCATGGTCCAATATTCCCTTCCATGCTCCATACAAAAGTCTTCAACAAGCTGTTCTTCAAAAAGAAATGATACGGTTCAGTTGCAATCTGCAGGTAAAGTTCACGTTTCACGTACTTCAAAGACCAATGTAAACAATGCACGTTTCATCTCATATGAAAGTGCTTTAAGTAATTTTGAAGGCGAGTCATCAATTCATGATGCTATCTTATCTTTCAGTTTTGTAGCGCATGATCAGATTCATCTCTCAATTTACTGTCTCCAAGTTCGTCCAAATCAACTTTCGATTCGTTTTCAAGGACAGCATGATCTATTAGTGATCTATCCATTTCATTATGTCTATCGATTATTTATTCGACATTTGCACCAATTCATGAAATTCCAATGCTAACTTTCTATCATCCGTCACAATACCATTGCATTTAATCTTTTGTTTCCCCAAATTGAATTGACAATTTTATATGCTGCATCCAGTTTACCGCTGCCGAAAAGGTCTTCTACTTCCTTGCATATTTTTTCCAAATACTGTTCTTTTTCCTCCTTTGCTTGTCTATATACATCATTACTTCATTTCTTCATTTCTTGTTTTGTTTCTGTCCTTCTGGCGAATTTGAATTTTTGAACTCCCTTCTTTTTCCTATCTTATTTAGCAGGTCTCGGCTAATACAGTTCTCTTTCCAACGTCTCTTATCTTTACTCACGATTTCCTCTGCTGCTATTATAATCTTCTCTTGTTTTGAATCCCAACGATCCTGTATTGTTCCTGCATTATTACTTACTGGTTATATTTTAGTTCTACTACTGAATTCCCGTAGAACAGCTTGATCATTCAAGTTATCAACATTCCATCGAGAAATTTTAGTGTTCTTAAGTCTTTTTGAATTACAAGATGCATTCTGCTAGCACTATGTTGTGATCACTGTTCACGTCTGGACTTAAATAGCTTCTACTGTTCTTCACTTGCTTCTTAATTTCTCACTGACTAGTATGTAATCTATTTGGTATCTTCTCTTGTCTCGAGATGATTTCCAAGTATATCGTATGTGTGGATGATGCTGGAATAATGTATTGGTTACTATCAGATTATTTCGAGTGCAGAATTCTGTCAATCGTTCTCCTCAGTTATTTTTGTCTCCTAAACCGTAACATCCAACTACTGATCTTTTTCTTCACAAACAACTGAGTTCCAATCACCCATAATTAGCAAATTTTCATCACCTTTTAGAACACATATCTCCATATACTTCTTCTACTTTATCTTCATGGCTCGATGTTGGCATGTATACTTGAACAAACACGGTATTCTTTGGTTTGGTTTTAAATGTAACTAAAAGAATCCTACCACTAAATTATACATATCCAATCACACAATATCCCATCTCTTTTCTAAGTATAATCCCCACTTCTCCTACACGTGATCTATATGTAATTGCGCCTTTATAAATTACTCTATAATCACCACTCCAGAAGTCTCCATTATCAGGCCATCTCATTTCTGAGATTCCAAAAATATTCAAATAACATCATTTCCATCCCAACTTTAGACTTTCTAGTTTCCCAGACTGAAGTAATGTTTGCACAGTCCATGTTCTATTCTTGTCTTGAATTTATTCGTTGATCATGCATGAGCAGCCTCTACCATGATATCCGATTCAGGGGCTATCTTACCTCCGGATTTTATTGAAGCACTTTCCACCATGGTCAAAATGCTGATATTCGGCATATCCAAAATGATCTTTAATGTGGTGATTTCCTCTTGCCTTCCACATCCTATGTCATTGTCCAATTGGTGACTTACCCGCCTTTAGGGTGTAACACATCAACTGATTGTGTGGTCGTGTTCCATTTTGGTTTATTCAATAACTTAAAATGTTTCTGCACCATGTATGTCATCTATCTGTGTGTTAATTATTTTATTCTCTTTATTAATTATCAATACCCCATGTTTATGGATGTTATTCCTATATATTTATATATGTTTCCACACATGTGGTTGAACGTTTATGTTCATGTGAATGTGTAAGGTTGCATTGAATATTGACTGACTGTCGCTCAATGGCTTACAGTCGCCGCCTCGCACTCTGGGCCTCGTTTTGCTGTAATTAAGAATGTATGGCTTCGTTTGTCGTCTGACCTAGTGTCTGCTGATTGGGTAGAGACAAGCTTACTTGGCAATATGGCGAGGTGGCCGTGTTCTTAGTGTCGTACCAACCTAATCTTGGACGAAAGAGGTGACAGTAGACCTCTCTGGGAGCGGATGTAGAGGGAATTGTCTTCGCCAGGTAGCAAGCGTCGGTAGATGGGATGCTCTCAATGCTCTCTGCGTCGCTCTTAGCGCGCTCTACATCCAGTGTATGGCAATGGAAGGTTTTTCTGTGTCCTTAGAGCTGCACTCTTCACTCTTCATTCTGGCTCCCACGACCTTGGAAGTATATACTCCGCTGAAACATGCTGAGGGGAAGGCATGCTGTTAGAACCTTGCTTTCTTTGTGATCAGGCAGTCCTGGTTTTTCAGTGATAGTTTTCTTGAGTAAATCTTTCACTATGTGAGGTGAAGTATTTCTTAATTTACAGAACTTGAGTAAATTCAGAGTAAATTTATGATTTGCATTTTCATACCAGTGATGATTGTGTGTCCGGCTGTGCTCAAGTTAGAATACACATGTGTGTATTTTGTGTAAACCTAGTATGTTTGAATTTCCTTCATGTTTTTAACGTTTTCATGTCGTTTCTGTATCCACGAGTATGCTAAATATGACTCAGATTTTCTGATTTGATTCTGTCTTTCCTGTCTTGTAAGACCGACTCTACCACGTGCTTTTGTAAAGGTTGTTAATTTGGCCAACAGCCATGCTTTTGTTAATACTAGTTAATTTCTGTTTGTAAACACTATGAAAGTTGGTGTGGTCACACACCACATGGTACTTAAGAATACTGAGTGGCTACCTCCCCCACACATGAGTTTGTTTAGTGCACAGTATACTTAAATTTGCGATCAAGACACCTGCCACCTTGTCAAGACACCGCTGACGCTTTGTTTTCCTGCTGCTTTCATGTGTTCCAGCATTGTAATGTACCGCCAAGCATTATGCGTGCATCTGTGAATGAATGAATGTACTACCCATTGTGTATTTGAAAATATCCTTGCACATTACCTCCATATTCATAAAGAGCAGAAACAATTTAATACTTTTGTACAAGGTGTATGCTTAATTTGGTCTCCCCACATTTAGTTGTTTGTCCATTTTACTGAATAGATGATTATTTTAAAGTATCAAACGTCTGCTTTATGATTTCATGCTCCCTGTCCCATGTTTAATTATTTATTTATTTATTTGTTAACATTAATTTTGTGTTTGTTAAAACGTCAGCTGCTCACTTAAAGAGTGAGCAGTTGAATAAATTTCCATTGCGCAAGTACTGTGGCCACTCAGAAAGTAATTTAGAGCAGCAGTGGGCGTTTTAACTTACATTAGCAGATCCCAAGTGCCCAAGATAGTATTAAGAATACTAACAGGCTACTTTCAAGCGGCAGTTTCCCATCACAAGGACAAGAGGGTACCCAGACCTCCACCTACACAACCGCCCCCTATTGAGGCCATTGCCGCTTCCAAGAGGGGACCACTTCCACTGGTGGTCACCCGGTTAATGGATGCAATTTAACTTCATGCCCAGGATACCACATGGAAGCATATTCATCATAATAAAATAAGAGAAATCGCAAAGAAAACAGAAAGGTTAGGGTGTTCCATTATCTTGCTACCTATTAGAGAATTAACGCTAGAGAAATACCATAAAAGCGATTTCATGAACACTCTGCCATGCAGTTCAATGTGACTTGCAAAGTGTTTATATAGATGTATCACGATACAGAACGTCTCCCTATCAACGGTTCTCACTGGAGTTTCCTGATCAGCTCTCTGACGCTTTTAAGCTTACTAAATGAGCGTGCAACTAAGTTTGCGACTTTCACCTGGATCTCAACGCCTTTATCAATCACACCTGTTATTGAAGTTACACAATGATCAATATTTAAGCGTTGGCTGAAGAAGTGTTTTGTAACTTGAAGATTTCTCTCCGTTAAAAATCACATGCTGTGTTCCGTTAACGTAAAACTCAAGAATCCAGTCAGACAGTTGTTCTGTCAAAGGCGGGGAAACGTACGTGCGGAACGCCTTGTAGAAGTCAACAAATGAGCCATCTGACTGTGCGCCTGTGTCTACTAGCTTTTGGGTCTTTTATATGAAAAGTGTGATCTTCGAAATAATGTTGTTTCATAGAGAGGACATTTCCTGTCTCAAGTCATGCCATAGTATTCACACCAATGTCATATATGAAATCCTGTAGTTTTGCGCATCTGATCGACGATCGTTTCCCTAAACAGGAATGAGTTGCACCTTCTCCAAATCCTTATCAAAGCTTCCTCAAGAGACCTTTGGAACACTACTGCTGGAGGCGAGCAAGTTTTCTCGTGGACTCCGTGTAAAATCCAGATGTTGCCCTTTCACGACCAACGGCCTTTCCCAAGTGGAGCGATTTCAGTTGCTATTCTGTCCCTCTGACATTTATTTCAATCCCATCCCTCCTGTTGTTCGTGTTCAATCAACTTTAAATAAAGACATATCTACCGTTTGTGTCATCCTCTGTTTCAAAGTCATTACGGTCACAGGTGTCTAGATATATAGTTTCGACCCGTTTGCCGTTTTGACATGGAACAAAGATTTCTAAAAATTTATTGGTATGTCGTTACACAGAACTTTGATTTCGAAGCCGTTGAACGCCTTTCTCATGGCACTCCTTACGCTTATTTTAGCTTGCCTTTTATTTTTTGCAGTGAAGCTTTCTAAATCACGAATCCAGAATCCTTCACGCAATTACTAGTTTTTTTCAACTTTGCAGATGGGAGTTGTCGTTACAACCAATCATCATCGTACGTCTCCCCCCCCCACCCATTGTTTCATTCATTCACCGACAAAGCCTCATCAACCCGAGTGGCCGAAGAAGGTGCTCACGTCTGACTGTGTGAAACTTTTTGACTTCCTGTATGATGAATGATATGGGCAACAATTTCAATTGAGTGAATTTGGTTGTATTTTCTACATTACTGTCAGCAGGTCATCGATGATCTTCATGGTAGTTGACTTATATGTTTCCCACATTGTTTATAAATCAGATTTTGATGTTGATATGTAGCTGCTCATTTAATTTGGTGGGCTAATTTTAAGACATACAGTAGTCGACAGGATCAGTCTTCTGATAGAATAATTAAGAAAATCGTGTAATTATTATGAATAATTAATAGTTACTTCATCGGTATATCCACATATCTGTAAACTGCCGTCACTCTAATATTTTACCAGGCTTAATTCCATTGTGGTACTTGTGTTCGTTGACTGTTTTTTTAAAGCATCACATAGTGGTCGAAATCTAGATCTGATTGCTGGAAAAAAATATCTAGAAAACTATTATGTTAATCAATGTAAAATCATGTTCAAATCATCAATGTTTGTAAAACTTATGGGACTTAAAGTCTGTGGTTATCAGTCCCTAAGCTTACAAACTACTTAAAATCTTAAAGCTAAAGACATCACATACACCCATGCCCGAGGGAGTACTCGAACCCCCGACTGCGAGCAATCGCACACTCCACAGCAAGGCGATTTACACCGCTCGGCCACTCCACTGCGGCATAAAATGAGGGACATGAAATCTGTCTACAACTGGTTTTTCGGAGTGTAATGATAATGAGTGAGCATGAACAGTAGAACCTAAAATAAAATTTATTCTGATATGTATATCATTTGTTAGCATGATTGAAATGTAATTGGGCTTCAGTCATTGTGTACGTGCAGATTAAAAAATAATAATAAATAAAAAATCCCGAAATTGTTTCAGAACTAACAGCAGCTAATTATCATTTGTGGCGATGAATGTTAACCGCAATTTGCCCGTAATATTGGTTTCCAATTATTAGTATAGTGGCAGTAAGTTGGTTTTATACTGTCTGGCTTTTTCAACAAACTACGTTTATTTTCAGATAATTATAATAAGAAAATTTTATTTTTTGTACCTTTTGTATCAGGATTTATTAATTAACGTTGTTGATTAACTTTAAAAGTTGTTGTCTACATATTACTAATTTCTGTCTTTTAGAAATTTGCACATTAACGCTTTCACGGGCCGTGGGTGATATACTTCCCACTAACGGCATTCCTCTACTGTATTCATGAGAATATGTATTACCACTTCTGTACGCTCCTGGGACCCAGTGGTAGTCCACTGAATTAGTTATGGTTTCCGTATGTTGTTAAATATAGCTTTTAGGGCTCTAGGAAACGTGTTTATCGCAAAATAACGACTTTTCCGGAGTTCTTGGGGATTATGTTTGTAAACCAAAGTCGATATTGAAAGAGGCTTGGGAAATACACACACCACAGCGCATCTTGTGGTCCTTACGAAGCATATATACCACTAACTTAAGGGTACCTCGAAGTTTCTGGGAATTTGTGTAATCATCTCTGTATGTACCTGACATCTTGTATTAGTATACCGTAGCAGTTGTCGCAACGCCAGTACAATAATCAATTTCTGTTTGTGGCAAGATCACAACTATAGTGACAAGAGATTGTGATGAGGATTTCAACTTTTGGATGAGAAATAAATATTACTCGTAAACAGTAAACATGAAATGTAAATATTTCTGAAATAAAGTAAAATAAAAAGAAATTACCTTCTTTTTCTATTTTATAACATGAAATGGCAACACGTTACAGCTTACGAAAGGGAAGTGGGAAATCCATTTACCACCAAAATTGGAAACCTCTCAAAGGTACTGGGGTGGTATATGTATATACAATGAGAGTTTTTGGTCATAACATTGCTAAAATTAGACTGTAATAAACTGATCAAACTTGTAATGCAAAACAAAACAAAAATATGAAATTTGCTCAGTTTCCACAAAAAAATGCGGCCGCAAAAGGGTTAATATGCTTACAAATGCCGCAAAAGAAAACGTGATTCTATAACTACCGAAATCTCTGGTTCTATGTAACAAAAGAGGTGTATAATATTTAGGATATCCGTTCACCTAGTTACCTTTTGTGCGCCTTTCAGAAGAATTGTCATACTATCGCTACAGTAAAAATATCAGGTAAACATTATACATCTCCTGAAACCAAGTCAAACTGGCAATCGTTTAGGTTTTGCACATTTCGCGTATTCTTGAATGCACTTTATTCGGCTTAGAAAAGCACCAATAATCATTGGCAAATTCTGAGAATATATATATATATATATATATATATATATATATATATATATATATATATATATATATATACCTTCCAATTGGAGAATGGGGACACCACCCCCACCTCAGAAGAATGAATAAAGAGAGAATTTCAGCCGTGTTGATGGAGCTAACCACGTGAAGTCGGAACAGGCATACTGCCTAATCCTAGAGCTGCAGGTGATGATGAAGACCTACCAAGTGGAAGTGAAGGCCTGGTTTTAAGCTAGTATATCCGTATATACAGAAGCGTAAAACCCAGTCTTGCCACAGTATTTATATATTTGAAACTTCCGTTAATCCACTCTAACTTTTCTGTCTCTCCATCACTTCCTCTCCGCTGTCGTTGGCCATCTCATCCTCTGCCTTTCTCAATTCATCCCTCCTCTCCCTTCTTGTATGTACGAATTTTCGTGGCAGTCGGTGAAACGGCATCCAAAATTATTGGAAGGTATTCTTAAGAAAATCTGACCTTAAGAAATTTTCTGCCGACAGCGATGTTCTTCTTGTGTGGTTGATATAGGGCGGACAATTACAATATCGGAATAAAACTATTTTAAGGTACCATCCACCATGTACCTTACAGAATCTGACAGTGAAGTTTCGACGGTCAAGTGTGCATTTTCATCAAGATCAGAGTAAAACTGTAGACTTTATCGAGGTCAGTAAGTAAGGAACCCTTCACCATTCAACACATAAAGTTTAATGTAGACGGGGCCATTCCTGTTATCGTGTACAAATTTTCATGAAGATCGTAAGAGGACAGAAGATTTTAATGAATTAGTAACAAATTCAGTCTTCGTCAAGTACCTTATTTACTCGTATAATTTGCTGTATACATTAGCACTGAACAGTGTTTGTTACGAAAATGAACAGCTTATTAACAAACAAAACACCTCCGATGTCACATGGATACGAGTAAAAATTCAACATCCCTAATGTATGTCACATGGACACGAGTGAAACAGTGTACACCATTCATGTGTAGGCCTCTCATCTGTTTGGACTCAAGAACTGAAACTTAGAAACAAGCAAGGGACATCTTTGACGCTGAACACTCGGAACCACACGAAATCATACTTACAATAACAACTAATCTCAAACAAAACGGTGGTGTGCATCATTTCCAAGCAAAACCCCGCACTTGTCTTCTACCGCCAGTAGATGGTGGTATAGTGTGGCTGCGCTAGCCAGTGCTCCAGTGGCGTGAGTGGTATAGTTACAGTATGCATTTGTTTCTTGTAGTTTTCGCAACCGAGTTACCATGTAATCTGTGTGCAGAGCAGTGATATCATGAAGAGAAAGATACGCATGTGGACTAATTATTAGGAACCTAGTTCCAACATGTTGAATATTGAAATGACATCGGAACCGACAAAATGGAGTTGGCGGATATATTATATACCATAATAATTCATAAATACAGGGTGTCTCACGAAAGAGGCCTGCCAGGCGTCCGCGGATCGCGTGGTACGGTTCCCGGCCGCCGCCACTGCATCCGCCGGCCACGGCAGCGCCCGATTCTCGGACTTTATTGTGCTGCGGGCACATACACTGAATTAAAGTCTAAAAAATTGCCACCTGAGAAACCTAAGCTTAAATTTATTTACAGTAGGTGTTCAAAATGATGTTCCTCTATGGAAAGAGCGGTCTGACATCTCTTCAACACATTTGCGAACACTCGACGAATTTCGGCTGCCGAAATCTGGGAAACTGACTAGTCGAATCTTTTTTCACGAAACAATGAATTCTGACAGGTATGTGGACAATATCCTGCATCCATTTTTTCAAGACTTTCACCAAAGGAAAACCTGAACGGTTATTTCATGCAGGAAATGCAAGACCACACATTGCCAATGCTTCTGTGGCAACAATACGAAATGTTGTCCATGATAGGATAGTTGGCTGGCCTCCTCCATATCTAAATCCCTGTGACTTTTATCTCTGGGGTATGTTAAAAAGTGAATGAAAGCAATCCCCATAGACTCGAAGAGTTAGGATTCGACCCCATTGATTAAAACCCAGCAGAGACCCCTTGGTCAGCCTTCAGTCACTGCCTCTCTGAACACTATCGATATCTTCGTCAAATATCTTCAAATGCTCCTCTAAGCTAATCTTTGCTACTGAGTTTACTACGTAATATTACAGGTTTTGAAACTATAAAACCACACCTGTTAATTTATGCGCGCTACTCTCAACCATAGGAAGGTATTGGCGGACTTAAGGAAAACATGATACAAATATACAAAGCAAATAAGTAAATAACCTTTCCTTCATGCAGCCTAAGGCAAAATAAATTGTGCATTAATAAACAGACATCGAAGGGCCTGATTTGAATACAAAATGTAAAGATAAATAGAGTAAGGAAACTCGCAAAACGCGACAGAGAAATCGTGAAGCGAAACAGTGATTTCACCTAAATGGTAGTCACAAAAAATTTTAACTTTTAGCTACTGAAAGTATGTTTAGAATCATGAGATGCGCATAATCATTCCAACATTGAATATATTTTAAATGTTGATGGTGAACAATTTTGTAGATAACTTTATTTTTTCCTGTATTTTCCTGTATTTTTCCTGTAATTTTTCCTGTATTTCTCCAGACACCCCCTAAAAAAGTGCTTGGCTTACAACTATCAGTAGTTTTGAGTACAAAGCATTGGCCTTTCCCCGATTTCTTCTGATTTGGACAAACTCGCGACCGGCTGCTCAGTTTAACCTTGTACTACCTGCGCTGGCTGGCAGCTGCTACAAATGCTTGCCGCAGTCCACTGGTGTATTTTATCTTTCAAAACATTACCATATATTAATTGTGCGTTCTATGGATATTAATTCTGTAAAGTTACAATATGTAATGATACACTGCCACCATTAAATCACGTATCATTTCCTTCATATTGTATTGCTACCTTGTTAATTTGTTTTTGTCTGTTAAAATCTTACTTGAGGTACTATACAACATTTTGGAAATGATGAACATAACTGTAGTTTTTATGACTGCCTGTTCTTCCAAACATAGCTTTTGTTATTTTGAGCGTTCGAGGTCATAGTTGTCCCTCGTAAGAGTTATTTAATACGGTGGATCAGGTGATCAGCATGTTGTTGGTTCGTTTCTAATTATTTGTACAGTGGCACTGTGTTAGATTGTTGCTGTCAGCCTCTAATCTTTTACAAAAAGCTACGTTTATCAGCATGGATTGACGTTTAGAGTTCTTCCTACATATTACTAATTTTTGTTTTAACCTACTTCATTAATCACATCGCAAATGCCGCAAAAGAAAATTTGATTTTTCAAGTGCCAAATCTTTGGTTCTGTTGTACAAAGACGAAAGGGGTTATAATTTTGAGGATAGCCCTTACCTAGTTACTTTTGGGTACCTTCCAAAACAATTGGCATATACCAGCTACAGTATAAATATGAGGTCAAAATGTAGACATTACACACTTACTGCATCCCAGTCAAACTGTACAAATCAGCAGGTTTTTGAACTTTCTGTGTGTTCTAGTATGAACCTCAGACATTGCCAAGATGGGGTGGCTTGTGTTCTTCAACGTACAGATACCTTGTACCGTAGATGCAACCACAGCGGAGGGGTAACTGTGGAGAGGCCAAACAAACGTGGGGTTCCTGAAGAGGGGCAACAGCCTTTTCGGTAGTTACCGGGGCAACAGTCTGGATGATTGACTGAGCTGGCCTTGTAACATCAGCTAACGCGGCTTTGCCATGCAGTTACTGCGAACGGCTAAAAGCAAGTGGAAACTACGGTCGTTAATTTTCCCGAGGACATGCAGCCTACTGCATGAATATATGATGATGACATCCTCTCGGGTAAAATACTCCCCTATTCAGATCTCCGGCCGGGTACTACTCAGGAGGATTAAACAATTTACACATGTTACTGGGTACGATCTCCTTTTCTGTAGAAACTTGTATACTATTTTGTCAAGAGCGTTTATTTATTTACAACAATGACAGGTTTCAACTGATCTCGTAGTCATAATCAGATCCATAAAAGGAGATCAATCAGTACGAATAGCTACAGTATGGGATTAATTTATTAATTACTTAACAAGGTGAGAAATAGAAATCGGAATAAGCGTAAAGTCGCACACCACTGTGAAATATGTCCCAATGACATATAACGTCCACATCTCCGATCGAGACAACCTTCCGTAAATCTAACACCAAGATAGCCTTTAACAAAACAAATAAGTTGCAAGCAAAGTTGTGCCAAAAAGTGGGAGCAAACGAAGATGTATTTAAAAAATCAGGGTGTACAAACTGCATTGCGGAGACTGCATAGGTTTTTATGTTGAGCAAACGGGTAGACCGTTTTCTACGAGATTCCGAGAGCATATAGGTAACCACAATAAAACTTCATTTGGTGAGCACTTACAAGAAAACAAACATAAAATTCAAGATATTCGACGAAATATGAAAATCCTACATAAAGCATCCAAAGGAAAGGATTAAACGTCCTAGAGAATATACAGATTTATAAACATTTAAATCATCATAAGAAAATTGTTCCCAACGATCAGCTGGAAATGGTGGATAATATCTTTTTTAGTATTTTTTTATGTGGTGTTGTGACGTTACGAGTATTCCGACCAAAGGCAGATACTATTGCCGTAACCATGAAAGCCCCTTAGCGGAATGTATGGTAACTGCTTTCCGGAAGTTTAACGTGAGACCGCGCAGTTGGGTTTAATGTAGTGTGAGAAGCGTATCGACGGCCGTTTATGTTTGGTGTTTATTGTGCAATTTTGTGTATTTGACAACCCCACGGAACGCCGTATAGACGGAGCTACACATTATTCGTGTCATTAGATACACCACAGCTCCACAGGTATCTATATATCAAAAATAAAATGTATAAGCTCTGATTTTTAGCGCTCATGGGTAGGAAATGGCAGGTACGTTGACTGATCTAATCCTTTTACAGATGTGATAATGACTGCGAGATCAGTTGAAACCGATCATTCCATTCAGGAGGATGTCGTCATAAAGAAATACAAAACAGATGTTCTTCGGATCGGAGATGGAAATCTTATATCCCACAATAGGGTACGTAAGTCAGAATATTTGAGAAGAGAAATGGATAGGTTAAAGTAAGATATGGTTGGGATTAGTGAAGGCCGCGGCCGAATGGCCGAGCGTATTGAGGCGCTATTCTCCGTTACACGAGGTCGTTCCCTGTCGGTGGTTCGAATCCTCCCTCGGTCACGGATGTTAGTTTGTCTTTTGTATAAGTTCATAAGTAGTTTGTAAGTTTTAGGAACTGATGATCCCGCAGTTATGTCCCATAACTTCTGTTGGAGGATAAACAGGATTTTTAGTCAGGTGAGTAAAGGATTATAAATACAAAATCAGTTCGTGGTAACGCAGGAGTAGGTCCGACATTGAATAAGAATATAGGAATGCGGCTAAGTTACTATTAACAGCATTGTGAAGATATTATCGTAGCAAAGATAGACATGAAGCCAACACCGACCACACTAGTACAAGTTATATGTCAACTATATTTGTCGATGATGAAGAGATCGAATAAATGTATGAGGACATAAAAGAAATTATTCAGACAGTTAAAGGATTAGAAAAATTAATTCTGATGAGGGAAAGAAAAAAGAAGGAAATGTAGTAAGTGAATACTGACTGGGGAAAAAGGAATGAAAGAGGAGATTGCCTGATAGAATTTAGTGCAAACCACAATTTAATCACCACACATTGGGTTTAGTGATCATAAAATATGGTTATATGAGTGGAAGAGACAAGGAGGCACTGGAAGCTACAATATTGACATTATAATGGACAGGCAAAGGTTTAGAAACCAGGTTTTAACCTGTAAGACATATCCAGGGGCAGATATAGACACTGGCCAAAACTTATTCTTTTTGAACTATATATTAAAACTTAAGAGACCGCAAAAAGAAAATTGAGGAGGTGGTTGAGCGTTTTAGAGGGAGCATTAGGCAAGGATTGTCAGAAATGGGGGAAAGTAATACAGTAGAAGAAGAATGGGTAGCTTTGAGGCATAAGAGTAGTGAGGGCCGCAGAGAATCATCTAGCCAGAAGGACAAGGCGTAATAGAAATCCTTGGATAACACAGGACATACTGACCTTAATTGACGATAGAAGAAAATATAACAATGCATCAAGTGAATGAGGTAAATGGGAGTACAGACGTTAGAAAATGAGTTTGACAGGAGGTACAGACTTGCTGATCAGAAGTGGCTTGAGCAGAAATGCAAGACCGCCGAAGAAAGTGTAACTGGAAAATAAGACATTGGGAGATAAGAAAAAAAGCTGTATGCAAATCAAGAACTCAGATGGAAAGCCAATGCTAATCAAAGAAGGGAAACAATTCGAACGAATATATAGAGGACCTACATAAGGAAGTATTCAAGAAATGGAGTACGAAGTAGAGGAAGATAAAATAGGATATACTATGCTGCAAGAAGAATTTGACAGAGCACTAAAAGATTTGAGTAGAATGAAGGCCTCTGGAGTAGACGAAGTTTCTTCAGAACTGCTGTCATCGTTGGGAGAGCAAGTCATGACGAAATTGTTCCACCTAGTATGCAAGATGTATGTGACAGGAGAAATACCCTCAGACTTCCAGAAGAATATAGTGATTCCAATACCCAAGAAAGCAAATACAAACAAATGTGAAAATTACAGAACAAGTAATTTAATAAGTTATGGTTGCAAATAAAAACACGAATTATTTACACACGAATGGAAAGACTGGTGGAATCCAACCTTGAGGAACATCAGTTTGGATGTGGGAGAAACGTGTGAACACTCGAAGCAGTAATCTCATTAAGACTTATACAAGAAGTTAAATGAGAAATCTACGTTTTTAGTATTAGTGGATCTGGAGAATGCTTTTGACAATGTGGAATGGACTACACTTTTTCACATTCTGAATGTAGCAGCAGTAAAATATAGGGCGACAAGAGCTTGTTCAAAAACCAGACAGCAATTATTAGAGTCGAAGGACATGAAAAGGCCATAGTGATTTAAAACGAAGTAAGATGAAGCGTTTCCCCAATGTTATTCAGTCTATATATTGAGCAAACTGTCAAGGAATAACAGGTGACCTTAGAAGAGGAAATTATAGTCCAGGTACAGGGAATAAAAACCTTGCGTTTTTGTATGACATAGTAATTCTGTCAGAGACAACGAAGGATCTGCAAGAGCAATAAAACGGAATTGACAGTATCTTGAAATCAAGGTATAAGGCGAACATGAGGGTAATGGAATGTAGTGACAGAAAATCAGGCGATGCTGAGAAAATGAGTTTGGTTATTTGTGTAGCAAGATAACTTCTGATGGTCGAAGTAAGGAAGATAAAAAATGCAAAATGGCTAAGGGAAGAAAAGCGTTTCTGGAGAAGCGAAATCTGTTGACATCCAATATAAGTTTAAAAGTTAAGAAGTCCTTTATCACAGCATTTGTCTGGAGTGTAGCATTGTATGGGAGTGAAACGTGAACGATGGGAGTAGGGGAAAAAACTTAAAAAAAAGGATTATAGAAGCTTTCGATATGTGGTGCAACAGACGAATGATGAAGATTAGATGGGTAGTTCACGTAAGTAACAAGGGGGTGCTCAACAGAATTGGGGAGAAAAGGAGTCTCTAGCATATCCTAAGAGAAGGGATAGGTTGATTCGACACATTCTGAATCGTCATCTTAGCATTAGAAGGAAGTGTGTGGGGTAAAAATCTTAGAGGTAGACCGAGGAACGAATACAGTCAGCTGAATCAAAAGGATGTGGGTTACCGTACGTATTCTCACATGAAGATGCTTCACGGGACACGGTAGCGTGGAGAGCTGCATCAAAACAGTCGTCGGAATGAAGACCACAAAAACAAAAACAATAACAATAATAACTTGATTCCACTTATAAAAGCACAATTTAACCTTGGGCTATTCCTGAGAAACCCACTAAAACCCATAATTGTTTTTGGTACAAAAATTACGAATTTCTGTGTTTGCCACTAATTATTTATTAATTGAAAATAGTTCATATTTTAACTGCATATTCTTAAAATGATATTACCATACTACTATTAAAATTTTAGTGTTTGCCTAGATGCATGGGTTCAAATACATATATGGTACACATGCACAGAATCTCAGACCTGTTTTTTTTATCGTTTTGTTCTTTGAATGAAAAAGTCTAACTAAACAATCATATGAAATTGTATCAAAATATTTTGTAGATATTTATCTAGACACTCGACTTTCCTGTTCTTCAAAATATTTACCTCTTATGAATATACACCGGATAAACCATGATGGGTGGGTGTCATAAGTCTCAAATCTGTTCAGATGTGGTTTTTCGGACATTATGAAACATAGGATTCGATTATAATAAAGTGGTGAAATTTTCGCTATTCATCATGATTTTTATTAAATAAATAGATTACGTAACGATTTGCGACATATTTCAAATAATTTTCAGTTTTTACAACTTCATCCAGCGGCAAACCCGTCAAATATATTCTACATCTAAATACTCCGCAATCCACCGAAGTTGCGTGGCGGAGGGTACACTGTACCACTACTAGGCATTTCCTTTCCTCTTTCACTCCCAAATAGAATGATGAAAAAAAGAATGCCGATATGCCTCCTTACGAGCCCTAATTTCTCTTGTCTTTGTGATCACTAAGGGAAATGTAAGTAGGTGGCAGCAAGATCGAACTACACTCAGCTTCAAATTCCTGCCCTCTAAATTTCCTCAATAGAAATTCACGAAAAGAACGTCGCCTTTCCTCCAGCGATCCCCAACTGAGTTGCCGTAGCATTTCCGTGACACTCGCGCATTGGTCGAACCTACCAGTAACAAACCTAGCTGCTTGCCTCTAAACTGCTTCTATGGCTCTGAACTGCTTCTATGACTTCCTTTAAACTTATCTGCTATGGTTCTTCCGCGCGAAAGATTTCTTAAAGGTTAAATTTAGAACTTCAGCTTTCCGTTTGCTTTCTTCTATTACTGCTCCGGAATGATCAACGAGTGACTGGACAGTAGGCTTTGATCCGTTTATCGATTTTACATAGGGCCAGAATTTTATCCAAGGTATGGCTGTGGTAATTATGGTATGCTTCACGCATCGATCTTTTTATGGCGCACGAATCTCTACTAACTTTTGGCTGTTATCATTTGCGTGTCCTTTTTTGAACCGAGAGTTCAACCGTCTTTGCTTTCACAGTAGCTTTCAAACATTATTATTATACCATGGTGGATCTTTTCCATACTTAATCGACTTTACAGGCACATATTTCTCTAACCCCATATGCACAATGCACTTAAATTTGGTCCACAATTCCTATACATCCATAGTACCGGAACTCAACGATGCCCATTCATTCATTTTCTAAGTGTGATCCTAACAAATGGTTATTGGCTCTTCGCAAAAAAAAAAAAAAAAAAAAAAAAAAAAAAAGAAAAAAAAAAAAAAACCGCTCCTAGCCTTCCCTTCTTTATTGGTTTATGAACTTTGGTCACCATCGACGTTATGATGATATCATGATCACTAATTCCTGTCTCTACATAGACACCGTCAATATAAGTCTAAAACATTTCCAGTGCACGTGGGTTTCTGGTTTAAATGCTCAAGGCAGCAGGCCGTCGGGAATGCCTTAAAAATCCCATCTGGTATCTCTATGGTGAGGAGATGGAGAACGACACAACGACCATTTATTTAGATGCCAAGACAAAAATATTCCTACGAACTATCCTGGCGGATTAGAACTGGATACCGCAACCGGGATTCGAACCTGGGACCTTTGCCTATTACGTACAATCGCTTTACAAAGGATTTATCCCAACATGCCTCACGACTCGTCCTCCCGGCTTTACATCTGTCATTACGTCGCCTCCTATTTTCCAAAACTGGAAGCTATTCCTACTTTTGCTAAATTCAAACACCATATTTCTATAACGCAGTTATTAGAATTAAAAGACGAGCTACTGCACACATAGTGAGTGAGAAGATATACATGGAGAAAATTGCATCTGGTGTCCTCATCTGAAGATATCTTTGAATCTCTTACCTGTAACACGGTTAGACAGTGCAACTTGGACGCTAGCCCACTGGAATGAGTAATGAGGTAAAACTCTTCAAATCGTAATGTTTTATCGTCTCGGAGATGGAACACAAGAAGAAAACGAGACGACGCACCGTGTTCAATCTCACGGACAAGATTCTTGACGCAGCGGTTTCGATCCCCAGACAGGTTTCAAATTCTACACCTGGGACAACTCCAAACCGTGAGTGATCACAGGTATGGAGCAGGCTATTTTGAAACTTCCTAGTGAGTTTGCTGAAGAAATTAAAAGATACACCAGCCTGCTTCAACAATACTTCATCACAAACAAAAGAACTGCGACGCTTCGTTATTTTACCTACCGTCAAGGAAAACACACTGTCCTCTCACAAACTGAGCATAACAGCAAGATCCTTTCTTGATGACCACGAAGGATGGCAGCGGTTCTGAATGGGAAAATATAGAGAAGAAAGTGGGACCTGCTAAAGAAGAGTTCGTTACAAATTGCCTTTTTCTAGGGCCTGCACCAACGAGATCCAGTTCCTCCAAGGTTATAAAGCCTACCAAATTATCGCAAAGATGATTCTCCAATATTTAGTAACACTGCATCACCCACTTATTTCTTGGTCAAACATCTAATATGAGCAAAATATTCGAAATTCAGAGTATTTTATAAAACGACTGTAAACCGTCAACTTACAACCATAGAATATTTTAGTTAGTTTTGACGTATCAGTGTAGGAAAGTACCTTTCGGATTCTCTAAAGCTGATTAGAGGCAATTCCGAAGAGGGCATTGCAGAACTGTTCAAAGATGTGTCCACAACAACGCATTTCTTATCTAATAATGGTATTTTGCGGCTAGAGGATTGTGTCGCTATGGGAAATTCAATGTCTCCCCCGGTGGTCAATTATTTTATAGGAGACACCTCTCCAACCTTCTCGCATCTGGTGATATGTTGAAAATGCAATTGATGTGTGACTCCATGGAATTGGGATACTACCCATGTTTCTCCAGCACTTGAACACACTCCATCCACATTTTCAGTACACTATGAATGTGAAGCAAGATGGCAGATTACCATTTTTGGATGCCAGGGTTAGAATAAATCGCAAGCCGACACTATTCAGTGCCACTTTCACGAATAAATAAGGTACTTCACGACGATGTAGACCCAAAACTCGATAGCATGCCAGATCGGTTCCAGCACCTAAGAAAAGTGTTCCACCAAAATTTTTTCCAGTCCAAGACAATTGAAGAGGCAAAAGTAAAGTCAGATTCGGAGCAAGCCGTTGCTACGGCCTTCTTGCCGTAGTACGGGACATGTCTGCATCAAGTGAAAGATTTCTCAAGAAACACATCAAGTGTGTCTTTCGTGCACCGGCAAAATTGAGGTATTTGCTATGTCCGGTCAAATACGAACTTGATCATAGGAAACGCGCTGTATATAAGATCTCTGAGTAGACGTATCGCACTGTTAAAGAACCTTGTGTTGGGTACTATCGACATTCACTTTTGGGCGAACCTGAAAAAATCGGCAGTAAGGTAGCATTGCCTGTAAACATCGTATGCTTTGTGATAGTACTCAAGTTTTATTCTTAGCGTCATCTTTCTGTTTTTCATCTTTCATCTGTTTTTAAAGATGTCATACGTATTCGCAACATACACGATCTTGTCAACAAGGATTTGTGATTTTAACTAACGCCTGGAATCCAGCACTGGATGCCAAAAAATTGAATGAGGCAGGGGGCATTGTGAGCACCGCTGCCGTCGGACGGTAATCGCCTTCGCTCGCATGCGTATTCCTGCTGCTGATCCTATATATCAAATGCGATTTATATGACAGGATACCGTGCCCACGGGTGCGGTTACTGTAGGGGAATGCTTGTCCACTGTTGGTGGAGCTGATCTCTACGAGTTTACGAGAGTAACTCGGGCGTCCGATCCTTGATTGTCGTGAGTGCTCTCGTGTTCTCTCGATAATCCATTTTTAGTCCGGGGCAAGTCCCGGAGATAAATTAAATTGGTCCCAATCCCCCGGCTTCGACCAAGGTTTTCGGGAGGTTTTCCTTGGTTGTAAGGCGTATGCCGGAGCTGGTAAGCCCCTCCCACATATTCCCAATTGGGATTCTCCCTTTGTCCCACTATCAGCTTGTCTGATAATTGGCTGAATAGAACCGCGACTCTTTATGGGACGGATCTCAAACAGCCCGCTCCACTCTTTGGAGTGGAGAATGAAAAGAAATGAGTTTCCGGAAGTACCTCAAGCATGCCATTTCAGAATTGACTTAAGTGCACTCGCACTACCCCGTTAATCCATTTTTACCCTGTGGCAATGTCCCTTTGACCCACTATCAGATTGTCTGATAATTGGCTGAATAGAACCACGACTCCTCATGGGCAGGATCTCAAACAGCCCCTCCACTCCTCGGAATGAAGAATGAAAAGAATAATAATATCATTTGGCGTATGCCGAAACCGGTAAGCCACTCCCACTTATTCCCAATTGGAACCACCCTTTGCCACACTATCAGCTTGTCTGATAATTGGCTGAATGGAACCGCGACTCTTTATGGGCAGGATCTCAAACAGCCCGCTCCACTCCTTGGAGATTGAAATGATTAAATTTTTCGATCCCCATAACACAAATTTTTCTTAGGTGGGATGCACTCAGATCTTGTAAGAATAAATGTGAGGTGGCACAAATGCTAAATGAGAGGCAGTCGTGTACTGGAGGACCAACAACACACCTGTCACAAGGTTCAACATTGGGTTCGCTGCTAGGTTTCACTTGTCGAGTCGGAACAGACGAGAGACCTCAGTGATCACATTTTTACGCGTGTCTATGCGACATCGGAGGAGTTTTGATTCTTAAATAATGCAGCTTATTTGCTTAACCAACACTATTCAGTGCCAATGTATACAGCAAATTTCACGAATAAATAAGGTACTCCACGACGACCGGCGTTTCCGTACTGAATGGCCCTCGGGACAATGGGGAGGTAATTTCTGCGCGGCGGACTCGCTTCCACTCCAGCGCGACGAGTTTACGCTTGTCTTGGAACGATTCCAGGCAGCGGTGCGCACTCGACAGAAAGAGTAACAGCCCTCGACCGGGAGCAGACGTGGCGGCCGGCGGATGGGGCCACTCGAGGGCCTGCTGTGGAGCAGCGCGGGCGCCCTCCCGCCCCTCCGTCGCTCCCTCCCCCTCCTGTCCTCCTGTCTTCGGCCCCTCCCCCTCCCCCCTCCAGACAGCTGCTCTACAAGGGCGCGCCGGTGTAACGAGGCGCCGCGCGACGCCCCCAGCGATTTACCGCCTCTCCCGGGCTGGCTGGCTCTGCGCGCGCTTCGCCCGCTCGACACACTCGCGAGGTGCGAGACTAGGCGGTGGCTGGCAGTCCGGTGCCGCGCTGAGGGGCGCGCCGCCTTATGTTCAACACGCAACCTGCGCGGAGGAGCAGCCAGCCGCGGTGCCCGGAAACTGCTCACAGCCGCGTGTCTACCACTAGCTGTATGAGGCCCTTATTACACTAGGCAGCCAGGCTGCGCAACCTGTCGCGCGTCCAGTTGCGTTGTTCGTCGTGGGGCATTCAGAGTTACGGAGCCTATTACACCAGAGCAGCCGGTCGCGCAGCCACAGTTTGGCTGCCGACTGGTTGCCGTGCCCCGCGACCAGACCGGCAGCCACTGGCGGCGGAGGGCCGTGGCGGGGAATTGAGTAATGCGGGGCCTGTTATATTACACTGGGCAGCCAGGCTGCGCCGCCAATTCCACCTGGTCAGTCAGCTGTGCACTGGTGACGAAGGAACATGTCCCACAACAAATATACATATATGCTCCTCCTCGTACTTTTAATGAAAAAGAGACGACGGAGGAAGAGAATGACGCATGTGCACCCTATCCTATCATTAAGGGACTCCAAAGGATTGTACTATACTCCTTTTGATGATCTGTGTTCGGACGAAAACAAGTTTCTTAATTACTTCAGGATGTCTAAATCATCTTTCTTTGAATTACTGTCGCCAATACAAGTTGATATTACCGGGAAGGATTCGCGGATGAGAAGTTTATCTCACCAGAAGAAAAGCTCGAAGTCAATTGGAGGTTAGTAAACCAATTAATCGTATTGTAAGGAAATATTAATTACTTTTTTAAAAAGTAGAAAGTTAAAAAATATGAATAGTTTTCTTCAATATTTTTATCCACATATATCAACAGAAAATTGATTCAAATTATAACTAAAAATAAACCGTTGATAAGAACAAACTGCTGTTCAAAATCGGGTAGGAATCTGCAAATAATTTCATTCTAAACATTTAAGTTTCCACAAATAGTAATAGTGTTGTTTCAGGTAAAGTTCAATATAACTTCAGCGATCGCGGCACGGTTGCCAGATGATTGATGTGCGGTCCTTTCGGGAATCTACGTTCACGATAACGATAGTCCAAGTCTGAAGGACAGCTCCGCATAACTATCCAATTCAGATTCCACTCTGCAAACAGGGCACACGTTATCGAATTGAACACCCCCGATATCACCATAAACTGTCTGCACCAAATAGCACGTCGCCGCACCTGCTCAGCCACGACTTATAGTCGCACACGCCTGCGACGCTTAGAGCTTTATTACACCAGGCAGCCAGGTTGCACGGCCAGTCGCGCGGTCAGTTGCGTTGCTCGTCGTGGTGCATTCAGAGTTACGGAGCCTATTACACCAGGGCAACCGGTCGCGCAGCCACAGTTTGGCTGCCGACTGGTTGCCGTGCCCGCCACCCGCCACCAGGCCGGCAGCCACTGGCGGCGGAGGGCCGTGGCGCAGTGGGGCATTGAGTCAAGCGGGGCCTGTTATATTACACTGGGCAGCCAGGCTGCGCCGCCAGTACCGCCAATACCACCTTGTCAGTCAGCTGTGCACTAGTGACGAAGGAGCATGTCCCACAACAAATATACATATACACATACGTACTTTTAATGAAAAAGAGACGGTGAAGGAAGAGAATCATGCATGTGCACCCTATGTTCGGACGAAAACTAGTTTTTAATTACTTGATGATGTCTAAATAATCTTTCTTTAAGTTACTGTAAGTTTCAGAACTGGGGTGCCAAATTGCAGAATGTTGTTTAATTGCGTATATAAAATCTGCGGTAATCACTTTTGTGTCCAATAACTTCTGACACTCCTTCAGGGATTCTTACAACTTCAAGTTCTTCCCTTTTGTCGTGTTTACAAATGTTCAAATGTTTGTAGAACTTATGGGACTTAACTACGGGGTCATCAGTCCCTAAGATTACAAACTACTAATGAACTAGCTAAGACTAAAGACGGCACAAATATCCATGCCCGAGGGGGGATTCGAACCCGCGACCGTAGTGGCCGTGCAGACCGTGACTGGAGCGCCTCAGTCGCCTCGACCACCGCGGCCGGCTGTCGTGTTTACACTTTCAGTCATTTCCACCGTGGAAATCTGCTGTTCACGCGACATACTGACGTACACACTGCACGAATAAAACAGTGCTCGACTGGCGATAACTGCCGTAGCGTGAAGAAAACAGTGCTTGTTCCCAAAGTGGCGTAGTTGACTGCACTGCTGGCTGCCCTGCTGGCCTCGCAGCCTGGCTGCCCAGTGTGATGGCAGCAGCGCGACCAGTGGCGCGACTGGCGGCGCAGCCTGGCTGCCTAGTGTAATAAGGCCCTAACAAAGCAGTGCTCCGCCGGTCGGGAAAATTTAACGCTTTAATGACCAATGGGAACTATAGTTCCCACTTATTTGTTTTCGCTATACGTTCAGTGGTACTCCTCATTCCCACTTCTACCTTGTACCATCTCTATTAGAGTGTGCTACCTACATCTAGATTGTCAACAGGCGCGCGAAAGTGGTTTGTTTACATGATAAATAAATCAAATGTCAAGGCCGTAAACTCCAATTAAAAACCTAGGAATTATAATTACTTCTTACTTAAATTGGAAAGAACACGTAGATAATATCGTGGGAAAGGCGAACCAGAGACTGCGTTTTATTGGCAGAACCATTAAAAGATGCAACAGAACTACTAAACAAACTGCATACACTACGCTTGTCCGTCCGTTTATGGAGTATTGCTGCCGCGGTGGAGTAGCCGAGCAGTCTAAAGCGTCTCGCCGTGGAAGTTCGAGTGCTCCCTGGGGCATGGGTGTGTGCGTGTTTGTCCGTAGGTTAGTTTACCTAGGTTTAAGTAGTTTGTAAGCTACGGACTGATGACCACGCAGTTTGGTCCGATAGATTCACAAACATTGGAACATTTTTGGAGTATTGCTGCCCAGGTGGGTTTGACGAAGGACATCGAAAGAATCCAAAGAAGGGCAGCTAGTTTCGTATTGTCACGATACAGGGGAGACAGTGTTACGGAAATGATACAGGATCTGGGATGGGGATCATTACAACATCGGCGCTTATCGCTGCGGCGTGGGCTACACGAAACTACAATCGCCAACTTTCTCCTCCGAATGCGAAAATGTGTAGTTGACACCAACTTACATAGGTAGAAATGATCCTCAGAACAAAACACGACAAGTCAGAGCCCGAACTGAGAGATTCAGGTGTTTATTCTTCCTGTGCGATTTTCGAGAATGGAATGGCAAATAAAATAGTATAACGGTGGTTCGATGAACCCTCTGCCAGGCACTTAAATGTGATTTGCAGAGTATCACATGTAGATTAGATGTTTTTTTAAATCGTTACTCAGTCAATGCAGAAGCGCAGTCTATGCGGGAAAACAAGCCACTGTTTCGACCGTAACAGCGTTTTTTGTATAGCGTGCTTTCTTTATTCGTATGAAATGACTTGTATTTCTCTGATTTTATATCTACGAAGGAGATACTATTCGTGCATATCAGCTGCGCGAACGGTATGCAGGTCGTTGTTCATGGAAGTGGTGGCACAGACAGTTTTTCTTTCTTGTAGATTTGGCAGTTGGCAGTGCCTACATTGTTTAGAAGTTACAGAAGACAGAAGCAGGCCAGCTAAATTTATGTAGGATTTTACAAGGCAGCTCATTTCCGTCTTCTCAAGTTGTAAGTGAGGAGGAAGGCCGGTTCATTTTCAGACACCAAAAAAGAGGAGTGTCTGTAGTTCCAGACGAAGTTCGTCTGGTGAAAGTTGAATCTCATTTGGCAAAAAAAAGGGTACTACAAACAGAAGATGCCGCCAATGAAGCACCAAAAACAAAGAAAAGCGGATAAAAATCATATGCAGCAAATGTCGTGGACCTTTGTGTGTAGCACCATTCTTTCTAAGTTCCATAGTACGTCACCTTAGTGAACTCAATGGACAATATAGACTAATAAAGAAATATAGCCGGCCGCGGTGGCCGAGGTGACTGAGGCGCTCCAGTCACGGTCAGCACGGCTACTACGGTCGGGGGTTCGAATACCCCTCGGGCATGGATATTTGTGCCGTCCTAGTTCGTAAGTAGTTCATAGGTAGTTTGTAAGTTTAGGGACTGATGACCCCGTAGTTAAGTCCCATAAGCTTAACAAACAAACAAAAATATGAAATGTTAAATATGCTGTTTGTACTAAAAATAGATATACATTTTTTTAAATAATAATTTTCAGTCACTCAGGATTCGATGGAAAAATAGTTCTCTCTCATTTTTCTATACCCGTAGGCTAAGCTCTCACTGTCAAGATTTAAACTTTAATTTTGTGTGTGGCTATTTAGCCCAATAATGTATTCATATAAAGTCTACAACTTCTGGAAATAATTTGGTCTCTGAAGGGTTAAAGAACGTGTTTACCAGTAGGTGCAAGGGGTATGGAGCACCCCGGCACCGGTTACCAGAGGGGGGCGGGGAAGGGGGGCGTCAAGTGGACACGCCTTAAATCCTGACAAAATCTTCCGCTTAGACATCGCTCACCAGACTCTACCGCTGCCCCTCAGCGACAATGCGCTCAACCCACTGCAATTTAGGTGGCACTGGTTCAACCAAACCACAAGGTTTTCTGAACGTCGAAGACAAGTTAGAGAAAAACAACAGTTCGAAAAGCATAGTTTAAGTTTTGAAGTATATCATTTTTACAGATATTGTGTATTAACGAAACAGAAGAATCTATAATCTAAAGATTAATAGTATTTATACGACTCAGATACAAGAAATGCTTTTGGTACAAGTGAATAGCGTTTTCTATAGTTCTATTTCCTAAAGACAACTCGTTATCTGAAATCCTCATTCTCCCAGAATAAAGCGAAATTTTTCAATATAAAGGATATACTTAACTTTTCTTACTAATATCAGCATTTCTAAGCCGAGATGGCGGGGATCGAACCCGCAACATTTGGATTTATAGTCCGGCACTCTACCACTGTGCAACCGATATCAACACATTTCGTATTAATTTGTTAGACACATGGGATTAAGGTCTACATTTCTTTTGGAGTTGCTATATATGTTTAAAATAAGACCAAACAATCTTGAGAACATCATTTCTCTAACAAAATAAATACAAATTGATTCTTGTGATACTGTCTGTCGGAAGCTGTTGAAAACAGCACAATTCACTTTCGATGTATGTAAACCTACTAGGCGGCCGCAGTGGCCGAGCGATCTGCGGCGTGCCAGTCACGGTCTAACCGGCCGTTGCGGTCGGGGGTTCGAATCCCCTCTCGGGCATGGATGTTTGTGCCTTCTTTAGTATAAGCTAGTTCATAAGTAGTTTGTAAGTTTAGGGACTGATGACCCTGTAGTTAAGTACCATAAGCTCTACAAACATTTGAACACTTTTGAATTTAATCTCACGTCCTACGAAGATGAAAAGAGACCAAAAAAAATCACGACATAGATGAAACTCACTGCTGAGAGACAGCACGCTGTTATATGTAATTAACAAAATATTGCAGAAAAACTGCTATTTTACTGACAAACAGTATTAGAACGTATTAAAAATGAAAACAAAATGAGAAAAAAAAGTAAACACCTCCCAGTATTCGAACCACCCACCAACCTTTAGCTCCTCACTCACACACTTTTAACCACAACACCACGCTGGACTCCATGAGCAAGAGGTTGTAAGACTACTTACATTGAATAACATTTATTTATATCTAATAACGTGTTTATAAAAACGTTGCATTTAGTTGTTGCTTACAAACGATGTAGGTACCGCAATTGAACGCGAATTAAACTCGGAAACAAACCAAATAGTGAAATAAATACGGCGATTCGAAAGTAGCGAGCGTGGACGTCACGTGACAAGATGTTTGGGCGGTGGGGTAGGACGCTGGGCAGGGCGAGCGGGCGAGCCCTGCAGGTAGAGGAGTCGAGTGGGGGGATTTCCATAGGAATTAACGTTTGCTGCCAGGCGAGGATGGTCTAAGGCGTGGAGGGCACGACCGCTCCCGTCGGAGGTTCGAGTCCTCCCTCGGAGAATAAGTTTGTGTAAACTAGTTTAAGTGGTTTGTGAGAGTAGGCACCGATGACCGAAAGCTGTCTTCAGCAGTACATTAAATTTAGGAAATGCAGCCGCCCAAACTCCACTTCTTCCACTGATATTTCGGCCGCGTACCGTCGTGTCATCTTCAGAGAGATATTCCAAGACCGTCGGCGAGGTGCGGGCCCCCAGTGGCGGAAGCGCTCCAACGTTCACTTATTGATATATGCTCGGCGACGACATCTTTATGTCTTCTCTGCAATTTCAGTACTCCAAGTGCAGGATTCCAAGCTTTGTCTAAAAGCCATTTTCACTCTTTATTAAGTTGTCGGCCAGTCTAATTTCAACGGCTTCCTTAAATATAGCATCCCGAAACGAAGATATTGGTGTCAAAATCTTAACATCATTATAGTTCATGGAATGACCAGTTTCTATGCTATGTTCAGCCACAGCTGACTTGTCTGGCTGTAATAGGTGAGTATATCATCTGTGTTCAACGCATCTCTCATGGAGAGTGCGTGTTGTCTGGGCTACATATTAATTATCACAATTTCCGCATGGGATCTGGTACAGACCCGACTTGCGGAACAACAGATCATCTTTTACTCACCCGAGTGAGGCTGCATTCTTCACGGGTGGTCGGAAGATTACCTTAACCCGATGTTTGCGTGAATGCAGCTTATCTTTGACTTGAGGTAAAAGGCTCTTAATCTCTAAGTATTGTTTTCTTCTTCTTCCACGTCTCGTGCTTGCATTTTCGTATTCCCATCGAATGCTCTGCGAATCTGTTGCTGTGAATATCCATTCGCTTTGAAAATGCTCTTCAGGTGTGCGAGCTCTTCCTGCAAGTTCTCATATATACTGATATACAATGTCGATGTATCACATCCTTCCCGTGAGGTTATATTACAAATTTGTCATCCACTTGTCTCCAGAAGACCGTTGGTTTAAAACTTGCCGAGTCCAGAGCCTTGTCCTCGAAGTCTTCCATGATGAAATTCGCTACCAGAGGGGATTGGGGGCTTCCCATAGCAACCCCGTCAATCTGCTCATAAAAGTCAGCATTAAACTGGAAATAAGATGACGCCAGTACATGCTCAAATAAGGCGGTGATGTTAAAATGTTGGCCAATTACAGAAAGATAATAATGATCAGGTACCTTGTTATATAATGATACCACATTAAAACTCACCAGTACATCTGTACTATTAAGACAGAGGAGGCTGAGTGAATAAAATCTACAGAATTTCGAATGTGGTGACTACATTTTCCTACCAAGGGCTTTATTAGTGAAGTCAAATACTGGTCAGAAAGGGAGGTGGGTGAACCAATTGTGCTTTGTATTGGCCGCATAAGCAGATCCTCCAGACACTCATCCTTATCCAGCTTGTGAGCTTTAGGAAGCCCATAAAATCTCGGTGGTACTGTACCTCGCACTTTTAACCGTCTTATAACTTCAGGTTCTAGCGATGAAGCATTCAGTAGGGCAGCAGTCCTTACTGTGACCTTGTTAGTTGGGTCCTAGTTGATCTTCCAGTACGCACCAGAACATACTAAACCATAGATCTATTCATTGTAGTCTTCCTGAGGCAGCAGGACGGTGGAGTTGCCTTTGTCAGCACGTAAAACTACTGTGTCAGTGTCCTCCCGGAGTTTTCGTATGGCTGACCTCTCTTCTTCAGATTCGTTACTTCTTTGTGGGCGATATTTCATAATTGCTCGACAGCTTTCACGTCTGATTTCTTCAGCTGAATCTTCTGATAGTGGTCGGACAGTTTCTGCAATAGCACTGATGAAAGATGGTATTGTCAAGGTCTGTAGCCCTTTACTTATGACAGGGAAAGTGGCTTTGTCCAGATTCTTTCCCGTCAAATTTATAACAGGGCGTCGAACAACAGAATCCACCTAAGTAGGCTGATCTAATAGGCTGTACTTGGCCATCTGTTTTGTTGTAGTCACATCACGAACCCAGTGAGATTTGGACCATGTCGTGCAATCCACCCGGTTCCACGAGTCAGGAGATAAAACAGCTCCTATCTTGAAATGTACATGACACAGATCTTCAGATACACTGTCCAACTTTCTACGAGTGAAACGAGTCCTTTCTTTAACAATAGCAGAGCCAGCCTTATGTAAAACTCTGTTGTCTGCAGCATTTTTAACAAAGTGTACCAAAATTGAATGTGTATAGGGATTGTTTACAGATATCGTGATAAAAAAATTATGAAAGTTTTTTTTCATTACAAGGCCGTTTGTTTTTTCTATGTGTACCACAATTGTCTGCGTATAATATTATATGTGTGAAAGTGATACGAAATACTTGCGAATCGTGTAACTGACGTGGGTCTTGGGGACCAGCCCGGTATTCTCCTAAGGGGATGTGGAAAACCGCCTAAGAACTATATCCAGGCTGGCGGCACTCCTACCCACTTCGTTAATCTCCCGGGCGGATTCGAACCGGGGCCGGTACGCGTCCCCGTCTCGGAAAGCGGTGCGCGTTAGACCACACGACTAACCGGGCGGGTCTTTTTTTAATGAATCCTTATAAGACTATTAACATGTGCTTACGAAAATTGAAGAGCCTATGTTTAATTACATCTCTTTTGTATGTAAATAACAAAGTGTATTATGTTCCTTTGTGTGTTTTGTATGCAGTTACTAGCTCGCTGTGGCACACTCTCACATACAATAAATAGAAAAGGAAATACTGTAACTCATGTGGACATAGAATCACCGACAGAATGCTTCAGTCATATCAATATCGTTCGTTAGGCTACTCTGTCTATGTGAAACGAAAGTTATAAAAATATAGCTTCGCAGATATTATTTTAAATCCATAAGATAGGATACATTTTTCGTTGTTCGTTTTTTTTTTTTTTTTCGATAACCATACAGATACGTTTACCGACTCTGGACCATGTGACGTATAATTTACCTTCAATCTCCTCCAACCAACTCAAGGACCCGATACGTTCTTCGTGCATCAATTCGTTTAGTACGTGATTCCGCTGCGCTCTGCTTGTATATACTAAGTATATAACAGGGCACACTGAGAGAGATCACAACACCTGACAGACATACATTAAATGAATATCATCGTCCAGCCAAAACCACTGATGATAAAAACTTGAAATTTGTAGAGGGTGTTCATCTTACACCGTTGGCGTCGTTTAAGAAGCGATATTTTTATATTCCGTACCTAAGGGGATGAACAATTTTTTTGAAAATACGCTGTTGTCCAGTTAATTTTGAAGCTAGACCTACATATATTGGTATATGCATTCTTAGAATTAAAAAAAAAAAGTAGAACAAGGTAAAGCAGGCAACAATCCGAAAATTGGTTTGAACACCACATTGCTTTACGAGACATCGTCCTGTTTCGAGGTGGTATGCCGTTCAAACTGACTTACCCAGCCAGTTATAGGGGGACGGTACTACTCGATATTTTTCACATCAGCAACACTGCCAGAGGTGAAATAAGTGGAAAGTAACAGATAAAATTCTTAGGACCTGGCGGGGGTCGAACCTACTGCCTTTCGATTTTTAGTCTGACACTCTACCACTGTGCTACCGAGCCACAGCCGTTAATGCCGTGAAATAGGGGATGAAAGGATTTTTGAAAAATGCTGTTATTAAGTACGTTTTGAAGCCTGAACTACAAAAATCGGTATTTGGAGTCTTGGTTACAATTAAAAAAGTATGTGTATATCTCCCCTCCCCCTCTTCGTCATTGCCTTCGCTACCTGTATCTAGTCTTAGAAATCTAAGAACCATGCTTAGTCTTACGTTCAAAATCTTATATCTCCGAATGTTCTTGACCGAATGCTTTGAAATATTAATACAACTTACTGCTGGATTACGCGCATGTTTTCACATACTTATTTTTAAATCAATATCATATACGAATTTATATAAATTTTATAATGTGGAAAAGTTGCTGCCAAAACTCGCAAAGGTGTCATACATATAGGTTATGTGTAATATATTTAATAAATCAGGATCTAAAAACCTTCCTGTGTTACAGTAGATGTATATGTAGATGCAGACACAAACTGTATATAACAGACTGATCATATAATCTTTTAACGCACCCAAACTGATTGTTCAAATGTTCAAATGTTTGTACAGCTTATGGGACTTAACTACGGGGTCATCAGTCCCTAAACTTACAAACTACTTATGAACTACTTACGAACTAGGACGGCACAAATATCCATGCCCGAGGGGGGATTCGAACTCCCGACCGTAGTCAAACTGTTTCCTCTTCATTGCTCACTCTGATGATAATTATTTGCCTTTTTACCAAAGATAGATTCGCTGTAATCATGATCGGATGGTTAAAGATGACGAAGCACTAGGAACAGGTATTACTCCTCTATTTTACTGTGTTCTTTATCAAAATCCGATGTTATTGTTTGAAATTTACACCGAAATCCGTTACTGCATTACAGGTTGAAAATTACGTCATAGAATTCGGGTGAAGCTTCAACTTTATGATATCTTCAGTCTCATGCCGCGTACTCTACTTGCAAATTATGGTTTAACGCTCTTTCGACACGCGACCGTAAAATTTACCATGCTGCTTGGCTTCCATTCGAACATTTCCTCCAGTACAGTGTTCGCGCTCGAGCACGTCTGTAAACTCCACTTTAACGATTTCCGCACCGGCTTGCGCTCATAAACAAGCCACCGTAAAACTCATTGTTTAGCCAAGAGGCCCTTAACCTCGCGTTTCCTCAGCTGAAAGAGGTTGTATTCGTTCTCGTATCGATCGAGACCGCAGTACCGATGACCATTCAAACATAAACACCAACTGTAATATCCTCAAGTATCGATTCTAACCGACTGCACGAGAACCAGCCACCTTTCGAAAGAAATTGTCAATCGCTGGAATTTTAAACGGATTTACTGTTCCTCGTCACTGTGTTATTCGCTTCGATTGCACTGAAATAAATATGTTTAAACAAGCATTGCCTCACAATAAATACTTTTGCGGTCCTTGATGCTTCAGTCCTATATTTTCTGAAAACATGGCGTGAACTGGTTTCGGTTAGCTTAGCCTGCCTCTCATTTTCACGGGCATAAAAAGTAAAATTATATGCATCATGGTTTTAAAGAGAGCTGTGAACTAGGCAGTTTCTCTAAATTAATGTTTCTTTGGCGAAATATGTAACTTGGGCTGCAATTAATGCTCAGCCAATGTGCACCATTCAAATTTTACGCGTCAACACTAATTTAGGAGGATTATGACACCTCTCTTTTCTATAGTTATTACTGGTCTGAATCTGTTCAATGTTGACGCTAAGACAGATCAAATGATAACGAGAAAACGAGTTATTTACCAGACCTAGATATGTTGATATAAAGACAACCTACATTTAGCATTTGCTGCTTGCTAATCCATTGGTGGACTTTCAGTTAAGTATCAATTCGTTCTTTGTAAGTTAATTGCAGCAAAGAATTTTAAGTAACACATATCGGCAGCTACGGTAGAACAAATGTTGGAAGCCAGAATAACTTGGTCCTAATAAGAGTGCAAGTTGAAGATACAAAGGAGTAGAACTATTTTCTCAATTCATATTGCAGCTTCATTAAAAGTTAGTTAAAAATTAAACTTTATATTCATGCTTAACATAACTACCCAGCGCACTGGGCTTTCGAGGTGAATGCATATGTAACGGCCGGTATCATTGGATGCTGATGGTTGCATCGAAAATTTCCATGGCGTGACCCATTATGTTCACGACATGTTCACGACATGAGAAATGATATTATGCCACGAGTGACGATTTACGATCGAAATTATCAAATGTGTTACTTCACATATGTGGGACGTATAAAGATTTTCTACTTAAATGTAATTGAAGCTGGTTCTCGTCTTTTACATCTTTGACTCTCGCTAGGATGTTTTACCGTTCCGTTGTGCTGTAATAGGAAACAGTTTTCATTCTGGAGTTACAACTGAGCGATTTCTTTTAGTCATGAATCATGTACGCATCTGTAGACAACAGTAAAATGAGCAATCGGCAAACAGAATCTTCCCCTTTTGCTGTTTTGTGGCTTAGTGACGGTAAAAGCAATGCGGCTTCTTAAGAGATACATGGTCGACTGGGTCTTCGATCAACCTAAAAGGTTACGAGAGCTTATGAGACCTATGAATGACGATTTAGGCTTTAGAACGCCAGGTCCGTGAAAGATAATGTATGGGCGTGAACAGTTTTACATCGGCCAGACAGTGCGTAGTGTTGAGCAGCACTCTGTTGAACATGAAAGATGTTTTTCTTCACCTTATCCCGAGAAATCAGCAAGCACGCAGCATGCTCTGGAAACAAACATTGCATTTCTTTGGACGAAACATCAATCATACAAGAACCGATACCTTGGAGGATAGTGCAATCGAGCGAGATATTCGAGATCAAACGATATGTTTAAAAATGCTTAATTTGGCGGCTCACAGCTAAGCACAGCTTGGAACCGGGCCATCGCATGGTTGAAGCGGGCGCAAACGCGACCAAAATATTGCCATGTATGGCGACGCCGCGATCACCATTGACGAACACGAAGCCGAGAAGGTATGTATTGACGGCAACAGCAATGAATCGTCAGCCATCGCTTGACAATATCCGAGGAGATCTCGGACGAACAGTCGTGGGTTTCAAAACACCTCAGGTGGCTGGAAGCCAGAGAGAATTTTATCAGTAAAATGCGCCCCGAAACTATGCATTTCTACAAGCGGCAAATACTTTGCAGAGTAGGAAATGTTGTTATTCCATCTGTTACAAGAGTAACCCACTCAATATCAGAAAACTGAAATGCTACGTCACGGTATTAAACAGTGTTTTTATAGAACTGACGATATATGTAGCTCGTAAGGCTTCAGCAAACAATTGAGGAGTAATATTTTTGTCACGTTTACATAGAAAGCACCTGCATAGGAAACAAATATTTTATTATTATTATTATTATTATTATTATTTGGAATACTCGCCTTGGAATAACTTTATTTAAATTATGCGATTTCTCAGGTTCTGAAATCGCGAAAACGTCGTAGAATAAACTGATCACCTACAATGATATGACCACGAAGCTACTGACGGCGAAACGTCTTGGCATGGAGACGATGGGGCATTGGCAGATCGCTGAGAGAGCTAGTCTGCAAAAACAAGTCACCAGAGTCCCGTATTGTGGATGGAGGGCAATGAACTCTTGCGCCACCTTCACTCACATAACAGGCGTGTTCTCTCGGTACATATCCGTCGAGTTTGAAGGCCATCATATCGACTGCAACCCAACAGTGTTCCTCAAACTATTGCATAACACTCGTGGCCATGTTACATAGCGCATTATCTTGTTGAAATTACCAAATTCTGTGAAACATGCTCATCATGAATATGTACACATGGTCTGTAAACAGTGTACGACTGTTTACGGCCGTCATTGTGACTTGGACGAGTTCTACTGTATGTACAACACACTTGCATTACAATAATAAAATACGTTCACGAGCACTAACGATTTTATTTTTATTACACCAGAAGAACAGATTCAAATAACTTAACTACCTTCATCGGACCTGAAAATACAAGCAATTATTGCACAAACCTATAGTAATATTAGAGTAACATGTCCATCATATTACATATTAAACTTTCCAACCCACACGAATGCTCACGTCATCGTCATTTGATCATTTTAAAATCAAAACATCTCGCCCCTAACATCCGTGGCATGTCAAAACTAAAATACAAACAACTGAACATCAATTTGAAAGCAGTGCTAAAATTCAATATACATGTTTTTTTTTTTTTTTTTTTTTAATTTATTTATTTTCAAATTATTTATGAAGAACCGCACGGGACTAGCCGGGTGGTCTGGATCGCCATGTCGCGGATCGCGTCGTGAATTCGAATCCTCCCTCGGGGATGGATGTGAGTGTTGTCCTTAGTTTGTTCGACCTCGGACGGGAATCCGTATCAGAGAATGTAAGACGCCATGGACTATAGGGGCGCTACAGCTGTAGCGTGCGACATGTGGCTGTTTGAGACGTACGGAAGGGGAGTACGGGTAGCCAAGTGGTTAAGGCGACCGCTGGCCCGAAGCGAGAGACCCAGGTTCGAATCCTAGCCCGTCTCACACTTGCATTTTTGACCATTGTTTAATTTCAATGCCCTAATGCAGCCACAATCAAGCCTTCCCTTCATAATCCTTCTCTCTTCTCTCCTTCATAAATAACTTGCAAATGTAGTATGGATGCGAAGCAGTTGTGGTGTTCGGACATGTCCGAAAGAACAGGCACCACATCAATAAACATGTTGTTGATATAGGTAAACATCACGACTGACATTAGTCAATATGAGTAGGTGCCAGGTGGCACTCAAAGACGTAACATTTGAATACTGGCATAGTTTCGTCTGTACATTAAGCTCTAGGATCTATACAGTATCATTTTTGCAGTTTTCTCATAACAGTGTCAGATTTGTTGTCATTTACGATGAAATTAATATGTCCATGTCGCTCTGACATTTCTACATGTAGTTTCACGCAATGTTTACATGTATTTTAGGTCCGATGATTGCAGTCAAGATTTCTGAAACTGGTCACCTGAAGCAATAAAAAATAAAATAATTAGCGATCTTGGTCGTATCAGATCGCCACAAAGTCGCAATGACGAATTTACGCCCATCTGAATGTTCTTCGTGGCAAAGCTGGCCGCCGCCAGCACGTTCTCCGTACATCGTATCAAGGAGATTGTCCACTGGAAAACGTCGGATTCTCGCAGTCATATCGGCATGATTGAAGAAGGTATCCAGACTCATCAGACCATTCAACGCGACACCACTGCGCAAACGTCCAGTGACGATTGTCACGTCTCCATTCCTGTCGTTGTTGCTGATCACGCGATTTTGACATTAGCCTGTCTTTCTCGTTGGCCACATGGAATGTGAATGGGTGGCCGGATCGGAGGTTCACCGTTATGAGAGTTCGGTGCATTTTGTGTTGATATACCCCTGTATTGAGCCCGGCCATTTGCTGAAGACACTCGCCAAAACACTCGAACACCCGACAAGTCGTGCTGTTTCCGCAATGCTCGTGCCAAATCTATGAGCCATCCCAGTCTGCCGTCGGTGTAACTCAGGTAGATCGCGCGTCTTACCCATTTTACACACTCACAGCACACTTACATATACTTCTTGCATTGTGCGTATGACTGACGGAGTTATTTCTCGTCAAGAGACGCTACTGACACCTGGGCGGGTTTATATCGATAATAGTTATATTCGCCTTTCTTCCATTTGTGCAGGTTCGGCGTAGTGATGAGTTTTTGATTTGCCGCTACTCCATTACCCCCAGGATGAAATAACTATACCCCAACGATCTGCCTATAGTGCTTGCTATAATGTTAAAGATAGAGGGTTTATTTTTTAGATGTTTGTTGGCCTTGTAACAGAAGCAGAAATTAGGAACGAGCCTGATGTTAACACGGTGGAATCTGAAAATCACGTCCACATGGAACGCTGCAATGGGAGCATCCGGGGCCGACACACCTTCCCGTCCCGTTAAGTGTTGCTTTAAACGGTGCGGGAAAACAGGTGACGTTCTAGCTCGTCACATCAGTTGTAATCTGAAAAACGAACAAAGTCCACATCAGTTGGAATCCTGCAGGCTCGCTTTCACTAAGGCTACTGACCCATGTGGCCGCAACTTAATTTCGAGTCCAAGCATTTTGTGGCGGTCTGGGCCAATAAGAAAATAAATTTGAAACAGTTAATAAAATGCATCTTTAACCATCAGCTGTTTTATCAAATTCTTAAAATCTACTAGGTTCAGTCTAGGACCATCATCATAGATTATTAAAACAGGTTATTCTACAGCATTAAATAAAATAAATCTGTCTGAAAACAGCAGGAGTCACTTTCACTAAAATTACAACGTCCTTATAAACACTAAGAATTATTCCCCTCATTGCACGTGACTGATTTTTCAAAAAGGATTCAACGACCATTAGCAATATCAATACATTACATCGCTCCCGTACGGAAAATCATAGCCATTGGTTCATTGTTATGGGAATAAACAAAGCAGCATCGTCATCTATTAGTTATTTGGTATGCTATGTCAGTAATAGCACCTCTATCGGGTCTTTGCTATACAACGCTGCACTTCATGCATAGCTTACACCAGAAACTACAAATTACTATATCTTTCCTTTGTTTCATTCTATTTTGATGAAACTAAGCCTATGTTACTCTCCAAACTATTCTCAATTTACCTGTGGAAATCCTTGAAAGTTCGTGTAGTAATTTTGGAGATTATCCTGAACAAATACACATACACCATGGCTTTGAGGCAAATGATTAAATAATGATATCTTTATTTTCTGTGAACCGATTTTAATTATTGGAGCCTTTATGTAACCGCAGGATGTTCTAATGTTGCGTGTGTAAACTTCATGAAAATTCGTTAAGTATTTTTGGAGATATATGTGTTTAAAGAGACAGACAGACATGACGGTCGTCATGTTGAAATTACGATATTCTTATTTTCCGTGATCCGATTTTTTTTTGAAACGAAGTCCGTACATATTCCAGTCACGATCAAGTTACCTGTGGAAACCCCATGCAAATTCGTGAAGTAGTTTTGGAGATACGAGGTTTTTAATAGTTGAAAAAACTAACAATAAGATTACTGAAAACACTTAAAATTACGATATCTTTTTTTCTCCGCGATCCGATTTTGATAAATTTATGCTGATATTTTGACCCAATCTTTCGTCATGTTTCTTGTGAAAACCGCATGAGGATTCGTCCAGTACTTTCGAAGATTGAAGGGAACAACGACAGGCCTACATTTACAGATTTATTATTAGATTTTAGGCAAAACATTTAGAAATATTTCACTTCCACTTCTATGAAGCCGACTAAGTGCATTTCACCCAAATACGTTGAACGAGTGTAAGGTCTCCTCAGTGCGAAATACACGCTATCATCATCCGGCTGTGAGACGTGAGGCAGGTTAACTAGAGGATTGGCCATTCCTGCGAGGCGTGTGTGATCCACCACGGAGGTATCTCATCTCAAATATTGCAAACTTTTCCAACCTGGCATGGTGAGTAATGTCTGTACTAATAAATGCACATTTTGATCAAAAAATGTTCAAATGTTTGTAAAGCTTATGGGACTTAACTACGGGGTCATCAGTCCCTAAACTTACAAACTACTTATGAACTACTTACGAACTAGGACGGCACAAATATCCATGCCCGAGGGGGGATTCGAACCCCCGACCGTAGTGGCCGTGCAGACCGTGACTGAAGCGCATCAGTCTCCTCGGCCACCGTGGTCGGCTGCACATGTTGGACAACGGCTACAGGGAGAGAGAACAAGAGTCTTGATAGCACGACTAGACGTGTGTGCTGATCCTGCAGTATCTCGTATACTGGTTCAAGAGTGTCTGCCCCACATGAATAATGCTGCAACCTCCATCTCGCTGATTTAAAAGCTTGAAGTACTGTGAACACAAATAACACAATATAAACACATTTAATTAAAGTACTGCGTTTTACCTTATTGATATTTCTAATTGCTTTGAGCGAAGCTGGCACCTTGCGAAATTAACTTTTCAGTCCTGCTGTAATTAAAAGTCTTCAGTACCATTGCTGTAAAAAGAGGAAAATTTAGAAACACAGCGTATTCACTATAAAAGCAGCACACTACCGGTAGGAAGATCTCATTTGCTGTTTGTCGGACACATCTAAAGAAGAGGAAATATAAAGAGAGCAATTCCCCAGGTTAATTAGTTGTTTTCTGAATAATGACCCAGTGCAGTATGCACGCCTTTGAAGCTACATATGATATTTTTGAGAGATCAGAACGTCAGCAGCAGCATCGGATACTCATCGCTGTATTTCATTTCCGTCAAACGTAAACACCGCTCGAGCATCCTTCATACTGTTTTTCCTGTATAGTTCTCTGTGAGGTAAAACAGTAACGTACTGTAACGTAACACTACCAAGCCTAAGTTTTGAAGGAGCGACCATTTCTGCAATGTTTAACGTCAGATTCACCTCAGTGTGGCATACTATGAGATTAACGATTTAACCTTTCGACAGTTGCGTATGTATCTGTGAGATACATGACCTACTTTTCGTTCAATATTACCGCAATGAACAGTGATAACGACTTGGCGGCCCACAACATCTAGTGTCATACCTTTCATATTGCTTCACAGGAGGTTCAGCCTTATCCCAATACTGACAAGATCATAAATGACTCAGACGTGAGCACTTGTATTTTCTGTATCTGCCAGATACAGCGCACCTACTCATGTAACTCATTGTCGCCGCTAACGACAGCAGCCGTAGAATTGTTTGCAGCATACTCAAGTTGGCAATTGCGTTGTTGCCTTCTAGATGAAGCAACGTTTCGTTGTAACTACATGTACTCTCTTTCAAAATGAGTAAAATACATGATTTAGAAAATCGTAAGGATTTGGAAGAAGTACATTGCCTTCTTTTCGACGATGTATCAATTGAAGATGATCTTGTAGAAACTGATTCGGAAACCGATGATCTACTCGAAACAAGATCTGTAGACTCAGACACAGATCATGAATTTGATGAAGAGGGGAATAATGAAGTGCAAGAAAGTAATGAACGTTACTATTTATGTGAGTAAAAGAGACAAATAAAATGCTTTCAGTTGTAATAATAAAAAATATTGCAAGCATGATCTCAAGAGTAATTTTCTTGGGCAACAAGAATAAATACTCAAATAGCTGCGAGTACCTCAAAAATTTGGCTCTGAGTCTACTGCAAGATCATCTCAAAAGAAGAGCTCTTCTACCAGATTACATAAAGTCGATGCTGGTAAAGTACAAACTTCAAGGAAAAGAGCAAGAAAACGCTGAACTATCTTTGCAATTCAGGAAATAAGGGAAAGAAAAAACGCCAGTCATGTTCCAGGAAGACTTGCCTCAGCAAGTATGCATGTCAGAAATGCGGTACACATTTTTGTTTGCAAAAGCACGCAAAAATAATTTGAGAACAATGTCTTCCTGTAGAGAGTAATCCATACACAGAGACATGCTCCGATTAGTTCAATAATTTATTTGTATCTATAATGAAGTCTCTTGTTAAAAGAATTTCATGTACTTCTCCATTACAATATGTTAAATATTTCTGTTAATTTGAAAGTGCAATTTAAAACAAAAACAAAAGAAATCTAGGAGATACATCTTGACTAGTGGCGTCATGAAAGTTGACGCGCTTGCTGGAGGGTTAACAAAGTACCATAGTAAATAGACTGAGTAGCAATTACAGCTGCAAAGAATACAACTACATTAGTGATTGTGAAATTAGGTCAAATTAATCTGTACAACTGATAGTTGACAAATAGAAATACGTGCCGTACACAGAATGCAATCGGATTTTCGTCTGTTTACACGTTAACCACTGTGCGGGCACGCGTATCACAAGGAGACCACATGGGCATAGGACCTTAGATATTTTTTAATTATATTTATGGTACGTGAAGTTCAGAACTTAAATAATAATCAGTCAAAGCCATTCGGCGCAACTCTCAAAAATTCTCCAAAAAAACAACTTTGACGTTTTGCAGGGACACGTAAGTACCACTAATGAAAACGGTTGCCACATCTGTCGGTGTAGTTCACGTGGTAGCGTTCTGGCCTCACAACCATAGAGCCGGTGGTTCGAATTGCACTGTGACAAATAGGTTTTTCATTACGGAAATCAGTGATATAAAATATTTTGGGATCACTAATTCCACATGTTGTATCAGTTTTTGTTTTTGTGTATGAACACGAACTACTCAATCCTTCTGGTCACTACTTTTCTATAAATAATTATTGTGTTTCTCACTTTTACTCCCCTAAAGCCCATCAAGAGAACACAATAATTTTTGAATTAGATATGCATGAAAATGGAGGACAATATAATGATTTTATGAACGTACGTTCACCCATGGCATGAATAACAATTCCTACGGGATGATCCGATGTAGTAGGTCCCGAAAATTAAGACCAAGGGACGAGAAAGTTCGATTCTGTAGCCGAATTCAACCCTACTCCAAGTTAATAACACGTAAGACCTCCACTATACATCACCGATGCTATAAGCTCGTATTAAGCAGTCTAATGTTGTTTGTAGTCAATCCATTTCTATTCCTAATGTAAACATATGTGTTAGCAGCCACATACATAGGGAGACATGATCATCATCATGGGGAGAATAAGATAAATTAGAGCGAAAACGGTAAGATTTAGGTGCTCTTTCTTCCCGCGCACTACTACCTCTACATACATGCTCCACAACCCACACAAAGGTGCCTGGCGTAGGGTATTACGTACCACTTCTAGGTTACTTGCTTTCATCTTTCATTCCCATAGAGAACGTGGGAAAACCGATTACCTGTTTGCATCCGTGCGAGCCGTAATCTCCCTGACCTTATCCTTGTGGTCTTTACTGCGAAATGTAGGTTGGCGGCAGTAGAATAGTTCTACAGTCCGTCTCAAATTGTGGCATACAAAATTTCTTCAACAGTGCTTCTCGAAAAGAATGTCGCCTCCCCTCCAGCAACTCCCATTTCAGTTCCCGATGCATTTTGGTAACACTCCCGGTTTGATCGAATCTATGAGTTATATACTTCGCCACCCGCATATGAACTGCCTCTATGTCCTCCTTTAACCGGATCTGGTGGGGAAATAAAACACCTGAGCAATATTCAGGACGGTGTCGTACAAGCATTTTATATGCGGTTTCTCTTACGGATGAATCACACCTTCCCAAAATTCTACCAATAAGGCGAAGTCGACCATTTGCCTTCAAAACGACTGAATATGCTCTTTCCGTTTCATATCGCTGTGCAGCGTTACACCTAGGTGTTTATAACGGAAGTCACTCTGTCAAACAGCGTACTACTAATGCTGTATTCGAACATTACGGGACTGTTTCTCCTTCTCATCTGCATCACCTTACATTTTTCTACATTTAGCGCTAGTTTCCGTTCCACATGCCATCTAGAAATTTGGTCCAAGTCATCCTGTATCGTACTACAGTCATTCGCTGACAACAGCCTTTTGTTCAACACAGCGCCATCAGCAAACAGCCGCAGAATGGAACTGTAGAGAAATATAAAATCGGTTCTATGAAACCTCTTCCATGCATTTCAGTATTTTTTGCACAGTATTTAAATAAATGTAGATGTAGAAAACATAAAAGCATCTCTTTAATGTAATGCCGACAATGCAACTTACACACTGTGTAAAATTTGTTGTTCAACATTATCTCAAACTTAAATCGCTATAAGCACGCAACATCTTATTGCTAATTCTCAACTATATTATGATGCACCTGTTCTTTATTGTTAAAGAGAGATATTTACCAGGCACCGCAGCTCGGCGCCCTGCTGCGAACGGCTAATCCGCCGCACCACTGATGGAGGTAGCAAAGCATTCAATGCTGTCTGCCGGAGTAAACCTTATGATCACTCAGAAATAATATTAGAATTTGTGGGGCATATTAAAAAGAGGATGGGCACCCGACTTCGCACACTCATGAGCAAATATAGAGGAACAAAGCTTTTTGATGAAGTATAATAAAAATGTTCTAATGTTTGTAAAGCTTATGGGACTTAATTGCTGGGTCATTAGTCCCTAAACTTACAAACTACTTATGAACTACCTTAGACTAAAGACAGCAGAACTATCCATGCCCGAGAATAGATTCGAACGCCCGATGGGAAAAGGCCTCGCGCATCGTAGCTTTGCGTCGCAATGCGCTCGGCCGCTCCGCCGCTCCTCCGGGGCTATGAAGTATAGGTTGACAGATAAGATTATCAGTGAGTACTAGGAATATTGTGGGAATGCCGTTTAGTAGAATTCAGGAGGGAGATCTGTCGGCAATGAAGGAAGTAGTATGGGCCACTTTCTTCCACCGTATATCCACTGACGAGAAGCCAAAACGTTTTCTTTGTTCGTCATCCCATGATTCGTGGTGCAAGTTTAGGAAGGCGCCGGCAGCTGATAAGCTCAACACATTCGCACAAAAGCACTCTATTCCTGAATCAATTATGGATCAAATCAAACCAGTCTACAGAGACCTTGTCCACCCTGATCTACTGAGGAAGTGCTTGCTGGGAAAAACTCAAAACGTAAATGGTGCCTTCAGCATAATCGTGTACACCCGAATTCCTAAAAAGTCTTTGTTGGTTACAGAACTTTGTAAGTAGGAGAGTCAGATGCTATGATTAAGTGGAACAGTGGAAGCATTGCCGGACTAAATGTTTTAGAACATTTAGGCATATCACCCGGACAGAACTTCACACTAAAGTCAGAATTTCCTTTTTTTCTGTCTAAAGCAGAAAAAGGAAAAAGGCAAATGAAATCGAAGATAATGAAGACCCTGATTATGGTCCAGACTGCTGCTAACCACTTCTTGGGCATAGGTCTGTAAGTTTTTCCTTGGATAAACACGTTGTAAAACTTCGTGTCATTTTCTCAAAACTATAAATACTGGACCATATGGCCGTTTTTCTTAGAAACTATCAGAGAAACATTAGTGAAATTTCAAAGATTGTAAATAACCCTGCATTACAGTTGTTGAACCGCATTCATGTTGATTACACTAATAATTCTGCTGTAATAATTTATTTATGACTTTTTTCACAAAGAATTTTAATGCGTGGCAATTCAGTTAATAAGTATATTATTAATTACAATTGCACAACAATTTCGGTTCAGTGGCTTGCACAAAGATCATATAATTTACAGTGAAAATTTCAAACAAGTATGTTCAGTAGTTTTTGAGAAAATGGGGCATGATTTTGCTTAATTTGACATTGTTGGCATAGGGCCTACCGTCTCACCTTAACAAGCGGAGCATTTTTACGACAGACCACACGTGTCTGCTAGTAGAAAATTTATGACTGGTTCCTTACTCAACAACTGAAAAAGAGTTGCTTAGCGTTATATATGGAATGAAGTATTTTCGATGCTAATTGTACGAGAGAAAATTTAAGGTGGTGACGGATCACGCTGCATTAAAATGGCTCCTTGGCTTATGCGAACCGTTTAGCCGGTTAATCCGCTGGTCGCTGTGTTTGTCAGAGATGGATTTTGAAGTGATCCACAAGCTGGGAAAGAAATATACGAATGCAGATGCCTAAGTAGGAAATGGGACTCGTAGAGGCAGTGGAAAGGACAGCGGAAGAGTGGCAGAGAGCACAGGCAATCTATCCGGAATATCAGAAGTATGCCTCTCAGAAGCAGTTTTGCAAGGAAGACAGAGTTTTAATTCGTAAAACCAGACTTGGGCTCAGAATAATGGTGCCTGTAAACGTCAGACAAGAGGTAATGAGGGAGGAACATGATCATGTCCTGTCCGGACACGGTGGACAGAGTACCACGGAAAGACGAGTGGCAGAAAGGTTTTGGTGGCGCACCAGGAAGCAAGATGTGGTCTAATACGTTCGAAACTGTGTGGAGTGCGCGCGGCATGCAGATTTGGGCCGCCAGAAGACACCTTGACAACTTTTACTGGAAGCCTCAGCTCCATTTTCCCTAATTGGAGCCGACATCTACGGGCCGTTTCACAAAACACTAGCAGGTAACAAGTATGTCTTGACGATTATAGATCATTTTTCTCATTACCTAGCAATGTTGAGTCTTCCTGACCAGCAAGACAGTACGATTGCACAAGCACTTTTAAATAACTGGATACTTAAATTTGGAGTACCAGAGGCTATTATTTCGGAGCAAGACTCAAATTTCATGGCAGACGTGCTCAGGCAGCTCTGTTAGCTCTTGGAGATAAAAAAGCTGCGCACAATACCTCTGCATCCACAGACAAACGGGCGGACAGAAAGGATACACCGAACAATCGGCAAAATGCACAGCTTAAGACCTTTTAAGGGGACAATTGATGTTTTACCTCCACCTGTAGTACTTGTTGATAAAGGGACTGCAAGGCGTCGGACACAGGATCAGTTAGCGGTTCCAAGAAGGAGGCAAGGGGCTCAATACAATTTATGAGTAATTAGTTAAATTATTTCGGATAAATTAATACGTTAGTGTTTTTTTTTCCTTTCCTCTTCTTTCTTTTGTATACTTCGGCTTACCACATAACATTATTTTTCTTTTGTAGGGAGCACCGTCTGTCGTGATGAAGCTTCACAGAATATCAGTGGCAGTAGAATTAATGTTCTGCTTAATTGAAGTGCCATTAAGAATCCACTTTCACTTCATGTGCAATCATGGGAAATAATTTTCATTTACCTGCATCCGTGACTGGTTATATTACAATGAACATATCATATCCTCTTGTTTACTTGCCTGATACGACCCTACAGATATTACCACAACAAAACCTAACCTTCCTTAAAGAGTCACTCGATCCGGCAATCCTCAAGTGTTTTGATCGCTTCATCAGCACCCAGCAGAGCAGAATTAATGCCAATGCCATTATCCAACATGTATTGCGGCATAAAAAAAAAGAAAGACGAAAATTATAATGTTGAGCACTTGTATTTCCTTTTTTTCTGTTGATACTCCTTTGCGTAGGTTTTCTTTTCTGTAAGCGTAAGAAGAATGAGAGTAACAATGGCCCTGTCCGTCAGATCCCGGTAGACTGGTTACGAATGTCGAATAATACATAGGTAAATGAAATAAATTATTTATTGTGACAAAAATGTATTTTATGATTTTGTTAGTTTTTTCTCTTCGATATTTTTGACTGTAATAATATCTGTGTAGTGCTTGCGAGGCGAGTTGTGTCTGTTTAAAATTCGGGGTGGAGGAATGTAAGGGATAGGGAGAATATAGACGAGGGTAGGTGAGTGAACTTTAACGCAGAAGTTGAACATGGAAGCAGTGCTTTGCTGAAAGCAGGCGTGTGACCTAAAGTGGAGCGGCACAAGCACGTTTATGATTTCAGCAAATAAAGTGGAACGGCTCGGCGAAACTTCAGGTGACGCAAGTAGGTCCGCGAGGGCGTCTTACTGCGTAACAGCCTGACATCTGTATTACTTATAGATGACTGGAACATACTTGATTGGAAGTAGGAGACCGGTCACGTGTAGCAAAGATCAGCTATGCCACATCTGTTAAACACATTCCGACGGGGTCAACCTTGTCATATAAATACAGGCGAAAAATATTGTAGAAAGATATAAAAAAAGCCAAGATCGCTGATCATCAATTTTTATTAACGACGACCGGCTTCGCTGAACTATGTCAGCATCATCTGGTCAAATAAAATATTTTACGAGGCCATAATCCTGTAATGTCAAATAGTTGTTATATACCAATTTACAGTGCATAGGTGTGCACTATGTCATTATAATAAAACATAATTATCTCAGTGAGTGACAAAAGCAAGAGATTGACCAGATGATGCTGACATAGTTCAGCGAAACCGGTCGTCGTTCATAAAAATTGATGATCAGCGATCTTGGCTTTTTTTGTATCTTTTTACAATATTATAAGTGGATCGCCTCCTAAAACGTAAATCAACTCAACTGGCGAAAAAGACAAGTCAGCCAGTCAGCCACGGCAGAGAGAGAGGCAGCCACGGTTGGGCAGTCACCTGCCGCCCGGACTGTGCTTCTGGTCGGCAACAATTGTTATTATTGTTATCGTAAAACTGAGTCTGTCGCTGGCTGGAAGCACTCCGAAGCAGGGCGGTCAGCAGCCGATCATCACTGTCAACACGGCATCCCTGACGGGAGATGCAGCCAGCGGAATAGCGGCAGTGCAGCCTGACGCAACGGGCAGCGAGGTCCCGGCCTCAACAGCAACCGGGCGTCGAAGCAACGCATGGCGTTGTAAGACTGCTGCCAGTTACTCACCCAGGGGTGCGGTGTGGACTAAAGGACCCGGCCGCACCTGAAGCGCTCCTGTGACCGTCTAGAGGGTGGAGCAGCAGCAGCAGCGGGAGAAGGAAGACCTGGGTTCAACTCCTGGGCAGCGCCCAGCGCGGTGCGGCCATCGCTGTGACGGCAGCGGCGCGGGGCGGTGCGAGGACGATACCTCGCCTCACAACACAGAGGCGTAGCGGCCTCAGCTACTACGAGGATCGTGGCGTCAGCCGATCGCCACCTCAGCGTGTGCAGCGCGCACGCACACTCCACTCGCCTCCAGCCGTTTGTAAGCTTTGATGTCAATAAACTCTTTTGTTATACTGGACCACTGTTTCATTGACACCCCATCTCCCGAGATGAGTACTGAGCTCACAGTCCACATGGAACGAACTACTGTAGCTATCCTGACGTAGGCGAAGTCTGTGGATAGAACGTTCGTCAATTGGAGTCAAAACCATCAAACAGTGCCCAGACACGTTACAGTATGTAGAGCCACAAATGAAAACTACATCGACCTTCACTGAAAAGGTATGCAAACTTGGAATGTTTATTTTTCATTTCTTGATGGTTTACCATTTATGTCTTATTTATTTCTTTTCTCGGATACGCATCAGTTACGTAATTTGCCACAGTTCATTGTTGCAGTACTACTTGCACAAACATAATATTAAACATTAGGTAAAATAAATGTGAACATTTTTTCTTTCATTTCGTAATGGTTTGACATTTTGATCTTGTTGCGTTGCCTTTCTATGATCAGTTAAAACCACACCACGAATTGACGAACACATTCATTCACATTGAAAGATATAAGGATAGACAACAATGTGTGGATTTTCGTCAACCATTTGTAAAGGGCTTGCCAGTTTTCGACACTCTTCAGGTGGAAGGTAACCTTCTTCCTGAATACCAGTCTGCAGCTGAGATCGTCCATTAGGTGCTGAGTGTCAATCCAAAATTACTTTCGGAAAACTTTGTCATCACTTTGTCATCAGACGCAATGACTCCGAGCTACTGAATATAATTTCATTTGCAAGTGTTTTCTCAGCACCCTCAACATATTTTTTACTGTGAAACTCGTAGTAATTGTGAACTGAGAAACATTTCCTTGATCAGTTCAACCTGTTCGTCTGGCAGTTGGCCCACAGCATTTACCTTCACGAAGGTGAACTATTTCCTCAAATGTGACTGGCAGTACACCAGCACACAAACATCCGTAGCCTTTTTACTTTGACCAATACTGATCTGGTTCAGTGCGAACCAAATGTCTCGATTTCTGTTTCGATACATAACATCATATCAAATTGTACATACAAATATTTTTACAACCACTTGAAGGTATCCAGATTATATCTGACAAACGTAAACTACTTTTATATCTTAAAATGCCAAGCATCACACGTCGGACGAGGTATTATCCTGACTCTCGTTTCACAACTATCTAATATATTACTTTTTGTAATTCTGATACAGATAAAAAATTCCTATGAGACTGTCATTACTTTTTATTATATTGGTGTGGTGTCTGTTCTTTCGGACGTCCGAAAGAACATACACCACACCAATACAATAAGTATTTAAACGCGACAACGGCGTTAGCTTCAGTTATTTCACCGCAGATGCGGCCATACGTCCGACCTGGAAGGGAATCCGTAATGACGAGTGTAAGAGGGTATGGACGATAAGGGCGCTACAGACTTAGCGTGCGACTTGTCAGAATTTGAGCCGGCCGTGGTGGCCGAGGAGACTGAGGCGCTCCAGTCACGGTCTGCACGGCCACTACGGTCGGGGGTTCGAATCCCCCCTCGGACATGGATATTTGTGCCGTTATTAGTATAAGGTAGTTGATAAGTAGTTTGTAAGTTTAGGGACTGATGACCCCGTAGTTAAGTCCCATAAGATTAATAAACATTTGAACTTTTTTTTCAGAATTTGAGACGGACGGGAGGCGAGCACGGGTGGCCAAGTTGTTAAGGCGACCGCTGGCTCAAAGCGGGAGACCCGGGTTGGTTTTCCGGTCCGGCTAACATTTTCACTTGTCGCCATTGCTTAATATCAATGCCCAAATGCGGCCACTGTCAATCCTTTCCTTCCTATGCTTCTTCCTTCCCTTCTTTTACCAATCATTTGCAAATATTATTTTCTCGATCTTTGCTGCAGTTATCAAGAGACATCCATTCCGAGTACACTCTGACACGAGATTTAGCAGAGCTAACAGACTCAACACTGTTTGAAAAGACCATGGATTGAAATCGTCACAGCTATTCTACTGATATATTGTTATCATTCTGTACATCACGCGAGGAACGCAGTGTGTTTAAGGACCAGAATATCATTACTGACAGACAAGCGCTCGTTCCCGGTAGTACAAAAGACGATTGTGGTGGCATTCCATGCAGTGACCGCCGCGCAGTATTTACAGACACTTTGCCGGCTGGCGCGTCACGCAGACGCCCGGAGTTCGGGTCGATTAATTTTGAGCGAGTAGCGCGGGGCGCGAGTGCGCTGCGACCCCGTTGTCGGGACAGAATGATGGATGACAGAGCGGCGGCTGCGATCGGCCCTCCCATAAAACATAAAGGCGGAAGCAGCTGACGTTTAGACAGCGGCATGTAATCGAAACAGCTTCCCTACTTACCGCCTGACATATAATCGATGTTCCCCCCCTGTTTACAGGCTTTCTTCTCTCCCGTTACCGCCGGATCGCATTCCAATTTTCTTTCAAATGGGTTAGTTCCTGGAGGTTAGGTTCCGTAGTTCCTTCAACGTATCTGCGGGACAATGGTACTTCCGCGAAGAATTTTTGTTTGTACAGCTTTTATTGCAATCGCTACAACCGATGTTTCTCTTTTTTGTGTTTAATGTGTTGTCTTCGACGCTCCATTTTCTGCTACAGCGATGAAGCATGGCCCTTGCATATCGTGAGAACGGGAAATCGATGTTTTCGTTTAAAGAAGCGTAAGGATATTTCAAAAACATTGATTACGTAAAACGGGTGTATGTCAGTTCCTATGGAAACCAAATACCTTCGGTCAGACAACTGACAACATTTACTGATTCAAGAACGGCGTTTTGTTTGGAGCTATGCGTCCAAAAGTGGCCATTCGTGTAGAAATGACAGATCTGCAGTTCTTGTATCACGATTACTAAAAATAGCAGGTTAGCAAAACTTGTGAAACAGGTTTCGGTATAATACGTAGAGGGTTTATAAATGATATGTTGCACTCTGTTTTCGGTCAGCTACAACTGCCCGTAGTATTTGCTCTGTCAACTTCATTTATCAAGAATTGTAAAGGCTAAAATTATGTAATATATACTGCTGTCAGAAATTTCTTCCGTACAATTACATTAATGAAAGCTTGTCTTTGTGACACAGGTGTGACTCGTCGCCGTTCAAGCGAATTGCCTGGCGTAGCCTTTTCTCCTTGCGGGCCACGTAAATAAAATATAAAATTCAGGGACCAACGTTAAGCGAATACCACCACTTACATATAAATTGCACTTTGTATATAGTGCATTCCAGGGATGTTGTATGGAGGTAGGAAAGTTCAAAGACTGAGTCAGGTTGTGTGCTGGGATAATTTGTAAGTCGGCCGTGGTGGCCGAGCGGTCCGCGGCGTCCAGTCACGGTCTGCACGGCCGCTGCGGTTGGGGGTTCGAATCCCCAACTCGGGCATGGATGTTTGTGCCCTCTTTAGTATAAGCTAGTTCATAAGTGATTTGTATGTTTAGGGACTGACGACCCTGTAGTTGAGTCCCATTAGCTCTACAAACATTTGAACATTTGAACACAGTGACCAGCCCGACTGCAGAGGACTCTTCCCTGCACATCTCCCACCACACACAAATCATCTAAGCCCCATTACAGTGAAGCCATAACATCGCAAATTGCGATTTATTTCATTCATTTGAACGCTGTAATAAGCCGAGGCTGCGAGCATTATAGAATAAATAGGTTGTGGTATAGGAAAGAAACAGCGTGGCGAATGGAGATTTGTGTGTGGCGGGAGACGTGCAGGGAAGAGTCCTCTGCAATCGGGCTGGTCACTGTGTCCTCGGTGACGGGGTGGTCAACGCGCCTGACTAGTAATATTCCACTGTCGGCGGACGAGCAGTGCGGACGCCTGGTGTTTACGTCCTCGCTGCTGCCGGCAGAGCGCTGTCTGTGTGGTAAGTGTCACGCCGTTGAACGTGTTTACTTGTTTGTGATGATATTTCGAACTACTTAACGATGACGCAACCACCACGAAGAGACACATTGAAATTGACGTTTGACCCGAAATTAGTACTACTGACATCATTTGAGATTGAGGATTTTATAGAAGAATGATTGAAATTGAATACCGACGATTTCATTGGTTACCATTTGTCGCTCTGTAGCAGTACAGTTTATTTGAAACTTATCAGTGCAGCCAAATGTGACGCGGTTGTCGAATCTTGCGGAGGGATTTCAAAGTTTACGCACTCCGACGGTAATATAGGAGAAGTCCGCATAACACAAGAGGTTTTAGGTATCAGGACGGTTAGAATATTCGAATTGCCTTTTGAAATTACCGCCAAGGATATCGACTGTGTTTTAAAGAGTTATGGCACCGTCCTTATAATGTTGCTGAAATGTGGTCCGGTGCTCACAAATTCAAGGTGTTGACATGTTAGACATGTCAGAATCGAACTTATGAAACATATTCCGTCCTATATTTCTGTTTGTGGCTATAGGGCAATAGTAATGTATGGCGGTCAACCGCGCACGTGCGGGTCATGCGGCTCCACCAGTCATGCCCTCTCGCACTGTATGCAACGCCGAGTGACTCAGACCCCGGTAGGCGAGGCGGAAGAGTACGCTCAAGTACGCAGCGGTAGCCCGCGGACACGTGGCTACACAACCGACCGTAGCGGCTGTCACACCTGCCACCGAGGACACGTCTGTAGAAGGTGCAACCAGAGAATCTAGCGCTGTAGCGACAGACACGACTGTTACCGTGAACGCTTCGGCAGATGGTGTCGTGGTGGATTCGAAGATAACAACGGACGCACCTGTCGCCGAAAACACTACGGCAGACGATGTGCATACTGACTCCTGTAACACAGCGGTGCCGACTGCTGACGATCGCGTGGCGGATGAGAGTTGTATCGCAGTGACACCGGCACACCACCGCTCGTCCGAAGCTGCTTCCACAATTTTGGAGGTCAAAGCACCCAGCTCACCATCAGCGACGGACATGATGAAGGTAACACAAGAAGCGTCGAAGCGTCGAAGAAGCAGCGGAAAAATATGCACCGACGCTGCGGGAAAGGGCGGCGCAAATTCGCCAGAAAATCACGGCGAAGGACACGGCCGGCGGCTCACAGCCTTCTAAAACAAATAAGAAATCGCGGACGGGAGACATTTCGGATCGAACAACCGGAAAAGCGGCTATTTCTGCCCCCACGGGAAAAGACACAAAAGGTTCCGAAAATAAGAATAAACCGTTAGTATCCACGGTTCAGGAGAAGGAACGTCCGATCCCCAACAACCGTACGCTGGATTGGTGCCAGGACATGGAAGATGATGCTGAGGAGCACGGCGATACTGATACAATGCAGGTGGAACCACACGGCGGACCGCCTCCTGGACAAGAGGGCCCGCCGCGGGATAGAGGTGACGCCCCGTATTTTTACTAAAAGTTCCTACAGTTATGATGTCCTACATCAAGACATCCTTCCACGATGAACTCCGGCGGACAGAGGGCGTCTGAACTTCCAAATAGTTGGAGACTTGTCTTTCCTGCCTGTGCATGGTTTCCCTCGTGTTACAGGGGAATATTTGATCCTATCCCCATAAATGTCACTTCTCCAAACATATAAGATAGGAACCCTGAATATCAATAAAATAACGACGTTGATGAAGGTTGACGCCCTCCGAGATTACATATACAGCGCCGATGTTGACATCGTGATGTTACAAGAGGTCGACTATGAGCTACAGCTAAATATTGCTGGCTATGACGCGATTTTAAATACGACGTTGGATGGTGCCTTTGGGACGGCATTCCTGATTAAGGAGGGAATCGTAGTCTCTGATATAGAACGGATATCAAACGGCCGAGGGTTGTCTTGTTTAATCCATGGCGTTCGTTTTATAAACATTTACGCTCCTTCAGGCAACCAGCGCAGGGCGGAAAGATCATTTTTTTATGAACAGGACCTCCTGTATCTAATACGACGAGCTGAAGAAGCAATGGTTTTAGCGGGTGATTTTAATTGTGTGCTTAAGAGAAAAGATCAGCGTCCCAACTTTAATTACAGCGCGGAGTTAGACCGCGTAATACGAGAGATGCAATTTTCCGATACTTGGGAACTTATTCATGGAGATCGTCAATGTTTTACCTTTTATACCCCCACCTCGGCTAGTAATCCTAGGATTTATGTAACACCATGCTTAACAGCAAATGTCACTGGACCTGAAACATGGCCAGTGTATTTCTCAGTTCATTTTGCGTATCACTTTCAACTGACAATGACCAAACAAGATATTTTTCGGGGAAGGAACATCTGGAAACTTAACGTCACTATCCTTCCAGAAGATAGTTTGAGGCTTCGTGTCGAAGAGGTATAGAATATCTGCATGAGACGACGCCGAAACTTCCCAAGTACGATACAATAGTGGTGCAAGTGTGCGTAACCAAAGATAATCAGTTGCTTAAAAACGTATTGCTTTCAACGGCGTCAAGACGAAAAGAGCGTGTCTGAGTTTTATTTCCGTTGCCTCCGGGAACGGAATAGACTGATACACAGCCTTCGAAGAGGAAACGGAAACCTGTTGAAAGATCACCGGGCAATTAAGCAATACGTCACTGAGTATTACACGGAATTGTACGTTTCGGAGCATGTCGACGGCGAGTTGCTCAGGCAGATTTTGAACAGCTTACCTGACCGACTGAATACACAAGAGGCGGAATCTCTTTTGGTGGACGTAACAGTACAAGAACTGAGATCAGCAATGAAAAGAGCACAGGGAAACAAATCACCTGGCGCGGACGAATTGCCAATATAATTCTACAAACGATTTTGGTACCTATTGGAAAACTGCTTCCTCGACATGTGCAACGAAATTAAGGACGGGACAATTATACCGGATGGATTCAACGAGGGGATCATAGTCCTTATTTCCAAGGAACACCCCTGTAACAAAGTGCATAAAATCCGCCCGTTATCCTTACTCAATTCGGATTACAAGATAGTAGCTCGTGTCATGTCAGCGAGGATCAAATTGGTGTGGCATAAAATCATACATCTAAGTCAGACGGCAGCAGTACCGGGACGAACGATCCTTCAAAGTCTCACCGATTATAGGGAGCTCATAAGCTACTGTGCTCTTACACGTCCAGAAGTAGCACTCTTATCCTTAGACCTTAACAAGGCTTTTGACAGGATCAGGCACCAGTACCTTTTCGCAATAATGACCCGTCTGGGGTTTGGGGAAGAATTCGTCTCCATGCTCACAAATCTATTTCACAATGCCAAGTCGAGGGTAAAGATAAACGGACATCTCAATTCCCATAGAGAAATCCGTACGACAACGCTGTCCTTTGTCAATGACTCTCTTCGTAATTGCTATCGACCCACTACGTAGGAGACTCAGCCAATGGCTCCAAGGAATGACCATCTACGGCAGTACTCTAAAATGCATCGCGTACGCGGATGACTTGGGAGTTGTTCTTAACAACGCTCAGGAACTGCGTGACGTGCACACGGTGGTTGGCGAGTTTGAACACACTTCAGGATCCAAACTGAACATACGGAAAACGAAATTACTGCCATTAGGAAGAGAGTTAGAGAATGAGGGAAAAGACTACGTACATACCGACTTCATGAAACTCCTCGGAATAAACATGTATAATTGTCCTCTGCGAACAACGGCTGTAACTTGGAGAGACATTTTAAATATGACGATAGCATGTCTCCAACAGAACTACGATCGTATGCAAAAATTACTTGAAAGATTTCACTTTGTTAACACCAAACTCCTATCGAAAATATGGTACGTAGGCCAAATCCTTCCGGTCAATGCAACAATAGCTGGCAGTGATTGCGGCGGTAGGGTAGTATCTATGGCGAGGTAGTATATTTAAAGCCGGAATTAACGACACTTACGCCCAGGGAAAGACGACTTGGTGTAGTCGATGTTGGCACCAAATGCAGAGCACTACTGATAAGACGAACTCTCCAAATTTATGACGAACAACCACAAAGCGTTCTTCGAGCAGTCATCAACGCATACAGACCACTTAGTTTAGAGGCTCCGGTTAACCTTACTGCCGTACCGCACCAACTAGCTCATATTCGCCAGTTCTCCCTAGACGCAAGCTACCTGCGAAGGCAGAGCAACACCATCAGAAATAAAACAACAGCAGAGATATACAAGTTTATGAATGACAACGGGAGGCAGAACAGGATGGAAACCAAATACGCACACATACGGTAGCCCACAGTGTGGAAAAACATTAACAACAAGATCCTCGGCACAGACATCAGATCAACATAGTACAGAGTCGTAAACGAAACAATAGCCACGAAGGAAAAACTTCACAGAATAAAGCTGGCCAAGACACCCACGTGCAAGGTTTGCGACCTCATCGACACACTACAACACAGGTGTGTATGCGGACAGAACACGAAGATATGGGAATGGTGTCGGAGGAAACATGCTCTGATAGGCAGAACGACCACCAAAGAAATAGCAATTGGAACCATGCTACAACCTGAACTATTTCCCAATGACGAAACAAAACATGTGTACCTGGCTAATCGGCCACACATTACATTATATAATTAATAAACCGGCGGAAGGCACTTACCACGATTTTCGACTCTATGGTATAAATCAGGCTATGAAACTCCTAAACAATCCACGACACAAAACATTATTTGCAAACTACCCCGTGGCGTTAGAATTAACGCAGATATGAAGAACGAAGAGCAACGAACGATATTAGTTTATGATGAACCCGACGACACTATTGAAACATTAGAAAGAGGATGTCAAAGAAGCATGACGCATAGTCACATCGGCGCGTGGCGCTACCGGAGTTAAGAGAGGACAAAGTAAAACAGTTTCAAAATGGCGGAGATTAGTGGTTTTTACGAAAAGAAGATTTGATCCCTAACGGAAATCAACCAAACCCTATTCACGAGAAGACGAACTCTGGTAGTAGACAGTGTGTTGTAAATGACATGTGTGAAGACAGAAGTGTCAGTTTCTTTATCATATTCCTTTAGTTATTCTTATTTTTTAATTATTTATCATTATTATTATTTTCCTGTGACAGAAGTTGTCGATATATTTTGTTTCCTTCTGGATGAAGTTCCACACTTACCTGCGGAGGACTTCAAGACGGAAAGAGATCCACTACTTTAACGTGCAGAAGAAGAGCACATTACTTTAGCCGAAGGCCGATGAAGCCGACGCCGATGAAGGCGAAAAAAAGGAAAAAAAAAAGTAAGCAGGAGATCCCGTTTCGAATCCCGGCCGAGCACAAATTTTCATTCGCCACAGTTTGGTATTCCATTTAAACCGAATACAGTGAAGCCATAACATCGGAAATTGCGATTTATTTCAATCATTTGAACGCTGTAATTCGTCAAAAAAAAATATTCCCTGATGCGGGAATACAGTATTGTGGCTGCGAGCATTATAGAAAAAATAGGCTGTGGTATAGGAAAGAGACAGCATGGCGAATGGAGATATGTGTGTGGTGGGAGACGTGCAGGAAAAGTCTTCTGCAGTCGGGCTGGTTATTGTGTCCTCGGTGGCGGAGTGGTCAACGCGTTTTCCTAGTAAGCAGGAGATTCTGGATTCGAATCCCGGCCAGGCACAAATTTTCATTCGCAACACTTTGGTATTCCATCTAAACCGAATACAGTGAAGCCATAACATCGCAAATTGCGATATATTTCATTCATTTGAACGCTGTAATTCGTCAAAAATACATATATAAACGAATAGTAAGATGTACATATTTACTATTGTTACGTGGTAGGAGAAACCACGACACTTTATTTGTTTATTGACTGCTTGGCTGTTGGGAGTCGTTTTCTGGCCAGTGTGCGGTATTGCTTTCAGTTGGAGGTGAGCAGGCAAATACCGCCAGACACCCCCACGGCGGTGCGGTCGGATAAGCGCCGAGAAGACGGTCGCCCTTTTGGTATTCTGAGCAACGCGAACCCCCAACGACCCTCTTCGCCGGAGCCTCTATTTAATCGTCCAGAAAACGCTCTGAAATTGAAATTAGATTCCGCCGAGGGCGACGCTTAAATAGGATGCAGCGCCACCTCCTGAGGAGGGTGCGGCCCGAGACCGTCAATTGGCGCCAGGGGTGGGTGGGGGTGCGGGGTGGCGGATTGTGTCGCGGGGGTGGCTGTGCTTTCATCCGGGGGTGGACGGCGAAGGGCGGGAGTCGCGGCTCGCGCTCACCCCGCTTATTGTAAATTAACGCGTCACCGACACGGCTGCCAAGGGGCCGGCCGGGTGGCTTAGCGGATCAGCCGCCGCGCCGCCATCACAAATACAAATCGCTGGCGGAACTTTAGGAGTTCGGCATGGGCAGTGGCAATCCTGATTTGCTAAGCAATTCCAACCATCTGTCGCTAACAAAGTGTGAGACTGTCTCTTAAGACAAATCAGAATTGTAACTCTTTATGATTTCAGCTAGCAATGTATCTGTTTTTCTTTATAATTCAGAGTACCTTTATGTCAGTGTAGGTAAATGTTTAATTATACTTCCTTATAATAATAGGTACATCTTGTTTGTTATGAATTTTATATAATTAACTATGCTATTGCATTTAAATGATTCTTTTATATAATTGTAACCATATGTATTTCTTTATTATTGTAATTAATTTAATAAAAGTATACAGCAGCTGCTGAGTAAATACTGCAGACTTATCACAACACAGTTCCTCCGCCACGGGGTGGGACACGGGTAACGGCACACTGGTCCTCTATACGATATATGTCTAGCACCTAACAGACCATTGTGGAAGACCGACCCGCTATATTACACAGGCAGCGGGTCCATAATCGCAGGCAGCAGTAAAAAAAAGTGTCTCTTAAGACGTGTAGACGAAACATTTTAACCTGGTCACTTGGTAGGTATCTGACCTGAAGAACTCCTAAATTATTGATACCCTTACCAATAAATGCATTGTCAATCAGTATAAATATTATAGAAGAATTAGTTGTATATGGAATTTGACCAATTATGCCAGCAGAATAAAGCTGACAATAAAGGAGAAAAAATTTATAAGAGGAACCGAAAATGCATAAGTGTCTGTTGATATTGTCGAAAATTTTTGGAAGTGAATTATATGACAATGTTTTCTGTTGCATATGCATCCTACAAATTTTGGTTAATCTTTCTCCCCATCTCCGTGCCTCTTTCTTACCTTTCTTTGCTCTTACGTTTCTCTCTATATACGGTATGTACCTTAATATCTGATGTCACCTTTAATAGGCTTTCTCCGCGGACCTGTTGCTAATCAGATTAACGGGTTTGTCGCCAGAGGATATTGTGTATCCAGCACTTCCTACAATACAGGGAGTTACAAAAAGGTACGGCCAAACTTTCAGGAAACATTCCTCACACACAAAGAAAGAAAATATGTGATGTGGACATGTGTCCGGAAGCGCTTAATTTCCATGTTAGAGCTCACTTTAGTATTTCTCTTTGAATGTAAATTGAAATCATTCGTGCAGACAATTGACAAAATACCCAATTGTTTCGTTAGTATGTGATGTACTTCCTCGATTCACCACCTGCTGGCCCAATTGATGGAAGGTAATGTTGACTACAGTGCTTATAATGACATGCGACTCATTGATCTACAGTACTAGCATCAAGCACATCAGTGGCTGGCACCAAATGGTTAGTGTTCATCACGAACATTGCTTTGCAGCAGTGCAATTTTTACAAATGCGGAGTTAGCAGATGACTATTTGATGTATGGGTTATCACGGGGTAACAGCCGTGGCGTGGTACGTTTGTATCGAGATAGATTTCCAGAACGAAGGTGTTCCGACTGGAGCACGTTATCATGATTTCATATGGGATACTCTACCTGTGCTGCTAGAACATGTGCCTTTACAAGTACGACACAACATGTGGTTCATGCACGATGGAGCTCCTGCACACTTCAGTCGACGTGTTCGTACGCTTCTCAACAACAGATTCGGTGACCGATGTATTGGTAGAGGCGCACCAATTCCATGGCCTCCACGCTCTCCTGACCTCAACCCTCTTGACTTTCATTTATGGGGGCATTTGAAAGCTCTTGTCTACGCAACCCCGGTACCAAATGTAGAGACTCTTCGTGCTCGTATTGTGGACGGCTGTGATACAATACGCCATTCTCCAGACCTGCATCAGCGCTTCAGCAGTGCAAGTACTGCTGACAGTTTTTATCAGAGCGGGAGCAGAGAACAGAGAATACGCATGCGCGAGAGATCGGTCACTGTTGGTCGACAGCGGCTCTCCTGGTGCCCCCTGCTGGGAGCCAAGGAGGCGTCTTCCGCGCGTGCGCCGTCAGCGATGACTATGCCGGTGTTGGAAATTGGAACTAGGTATCTGCGTTGCGCGGAGTTCCTTCGTATATCAGATTTTCTCGTATCTCCTGTTTCGCCTTTATTGCAGCCGATGGTGGATTCCAGGCCGCACCTTAATACGTGATGTTTCTCGGGAGTTAATTTATTTCAATGTTCAATTCACGCACTCCTCCCTCCTCTCTGTGTGCATCTCTTGCTCTATCCTCTTTCTTACTTTCTCTACACTGCTCAAAACAATTAGGGGATCAGGTGTGACATCGTACACAATGTACATAGGGTACGTATTTTATTCAGGATATTAATTACAAATGTATTTTATGTGTGATACGGTACGATCTTTTACTGTCTCTACTCTTTACTTGAGGTTGGGATGGAGCTTACGTAGAGCGAGGAACCATAGGGCTACCATAATAATGAAAAGGTCATTCTTGTTGTCATCTGACGGCCAGTACAGTTGTAGGCATGCGTGGCATGGACGGTATCAGGTTATCAACCATCTCTTGACCGTTCAGAACATTAATTCCGACATTATTTGCGTGTACACATACAGATAAATATTCTGGAACAAAATTGAAGTATATGTACACGCAAATAACGACACATCTAATTTACTTAACGAACGAAGAGAATTTAAAAACGAAAATAATATAAATAATCTCATTCAATCTTTGGCATGGAATAAAGTGTAGAACTCATTAAAAATGTAGGAAAACTACTGCCAGAGACTAATCAGGAAAAATATAACTTCACGAAAGTTATATTTTTCAAAGACTTATATCCACCTTACAAACATGGAAAACAATCTGTGTCTCTGAAGAGCTTCCAAAACATCATAAGAGAGGACAGCATCGAATAAAATAAATTTTCCGAAGATAACATACTGCAAAAAAAATCATTCAAATAGCTAATAGAATAGCTACTCAGACTATAATACGAATAGATAACGTTTATGGTTTTGTGGCTTACAATCGTTCAATTTCATACAAAAATGAAACGTATGGATTGCAGGCAATACACCTGAAGGAGACGAACTGCCGAAAGTGCAGCTCATAATGTAAAGTACACACATTATTTCAGATAACAAAGCTCTGATATAACATTTATTATTATTATGTCTCACAAACCTTACACTATGCACGGCGTACTTGTATGTAGGATCACAGCTACACGGTGCAGTTTGAAGCTGATGTAGTTACTAGGCATGAAATCAGACGTGAACAGTACGACGTACTACATCAAGACATATTTTTTGGGCAGAGTCATACGTAACCTAATATGCGTAAGTTTTCTTTGGAAAATACAGCATAGTTTCGTCAACTTATACGGACAACGTAAAGTAACAATGTGGAATCATGTTTCTGCAATTAAGTGTCACACATTGACTTTAATGAATTACTGCACACATCAGTACGATTTTGGATTTTAATGTTGGTATGAGTTTGCAATGGGTTTATTTATTGATGACAAATATTTTCTTTCAGTTTATTTGAGTTGATAAATTGTCATATTGTCATTAGGAGATATTGAGTTTTGGATATACTGGAGATGCGTACCATACAAAATTGATTAGCAAGTGAAGAAACCGGAAGATTTCCGAAGCATCGGTGTGTTTGAGTTGAGTGCAGAGGTGAAACAAAGGGTGGCAGCCGGATAAATTAGTCCGTGTGTGCGCGTAGATTTACTTGAAATATAATTTATCTCCGAATCCCACACGAAAATATTTTTTTCCTGCTTTTACCTCTCTCACTAACAACTGCAGTACTTGTACATTAATTCGGCCAGAAAGAAAGACACACCACTCCTGACCCTGTGGGCTATGCTGTACTCAATGTGAGTGTGCATGACTACGTACAAAATACTGAAACGCTGTTTAAAAGTTAACTGATCATTTCAAAACATATTTCTCCTGCCCACATTTCATTAACTCCCGTATTTAAAGTTTCTTAGTTGTGTGCTTGAGAGCACTGTTGCTTAGACATTACTTTCCAAACTTGAATTTGGTTATTCATTACTGTTCGGTTCCCTTCTCAAATAAAAAACTGCATCTCTCGTTTTGAATTTGCATGCCTCTTCAGTCTCATGCGATAGCAATGGTACACATTCATTCAAAGTGTCCGGCACTAGATTATTTGCTATTCTGACCTCCGAATCACCATCTGCAGGCAGATATTGTTGTTATTTTTGACACCGCAGGAAAACAAATGAGTAACTTCAGGCATAAACGACGATATTTTCTCTATTGTGAGCAGTCTCGCCGTCCTGAAGTGTTACTTGTCTTGATTTGAGTGCTACAGAACACTTGGGAGATTAAGAAATTATCCAAAATTGTTACCTTGATTGATCCCAGAATAAAAAAGTAGTATAAAAGTAACTCAGTTTGTCCATACGTTTCGGTGTGCAAAACTTTTTAATTCTGACTACATTATAAAAATTACTTTGATCACTTAAGAGAGGCAAGTCTCCCTGTCCAGACTGAATACCAATTACGTTCCTTTCCGACTATGGTGATGCAATAGCTCGGTACCTAGCTGTCACATACAACCGCTGTCTCTGCGAAAGATCGGTACCCAAAGACTGTAAAAGACACGCGTCAGCAAAATATTCTAGAAAGGCACTAGCAGCGATCTGCAGGCGCTGGATTAACAACTGCATATAGTTGAAAACCTACTCTACAGCGAGGAAAATATATTCTCGGGTTAAGGTACTTTTCAAACAAGTAGCATCAGTTCCTCGGTAACAGCGAAATGTTTTTGACACCCCTTACAAAAATTTCACATTTAACTATGCTGAAATTGTTACTTCCCGAATAGTGGACAATCAGGTACTTTACGAAGCCTTTCATTCAGCACCAGTTTCTTGAATTCGCCAAGAATTTGGATATTGAAAAAGTTTAACGTCTCTTTGGGCAACTACAGACGGACATATCACCTCCGAATATTCTACAAAACACTCTTACAATCTGGTCGTCCGTAGGTCTTCCACTTTTTCCAGTGTTCAGTACAACATTGTACCTAGCTCGCACTGCGCTTACCGATGTGCAGATGTCTGCAAGCGAACAGCATGAATTGACCTTAAATACTTACCAGAAAAAATGGTCTCATAATTTAGTTTAACAATATATCCAAAGAGAAGTAGCACAAGTTTCTGTAGATATGAGAACAATTACAAGAAACTATATTTTAATTTCTTTTTTTAAAGATAAAAGCTTACCACTTCAGATTGTAACAATTTTCATTTTAATTTAGTAGTCAGCTCGCTTCTGTTCGGTGCACCAATTCCCTCGTGAGTTACAGAATGTTTATTCTCGTAGTGGTGACGCACTGACGATGAACAATTTACACGATAAAACTAAATTATTTTGATGAACACTTGCGAAAAACCAACACAAAATCCAAGATATTACACAAAATATGAAGATCCTACCCTGCGTTACTAACATCTGATTTTAACGTTCGCTGCTAACACCCCTCTTTCCGGGGGTTTTGAACTTTGTTTTAGCAACACCCGTCAATTCGGCGAGTGTGATTCCGAACCAACACTCTACCAGTGTACACTTGCTCATAAATTGTTCCAAGAAACGTCACATATCACTGAAAAATCGAAAATTGTCGCCATTTTGACGAATGTTACTGAGCTAGGGTTAAAGCGCCCCAAAGGAGAGTAATTAAACATCCTGTAGAATATGCAGAGTTATAGATATCGAAAATATCATAAGAAAAATGTTCTCAACGATCAGCTGGACATGGTGAATAATAACTTTTTTAGTATTGTTGATAAGGTGTTGTGAGGTTAAGAATATCCCCACCACAGTTAGATACTGTTGCCGTAGGTAATGTGCGAGTGAAATGAGTAATCAAGAACGCCACCTGGCGGTCTGTGTGGTAACGGCTTTTCATATATTCAACGTGATCCCGCGCAGTTGCGTTTAATGTGATGCGAGACGCATTTTGTCAGCCATGTGTGTTGTGGGGGCCATGATTGGTTTTTATTATATGACTATGTAATTTTATCTATCTGACAACCCCATAGAACACCATATAGACAGAGCTACATGATAGTGGTATGATTAGATTCACCACTGTTCCACAGATATGAAGATATCAAAAATAAAATGTATTAGCTAAGAATTTTAGCGTTCATAAGAAGTAAGTGGCAGGTAAGTTGATTGATCTTCTAATATTATATATCTGATGATTATTGTAAAATCAATCGAAACCGGTAATTGTGGTAGATAAAAAAGCGATCTTGGCAGTCTAGTAACAAGGTAGAATAAGCACTGAAGATGCTTTGGAAAAAAACAAAAACATAAACAAAACACGAATCTCCCTTTCGAGCATTGAAAATGGCACACACATTTTCTGCTCTTGCTAAGCGCTTCCAAGACAGTCTGACACGGTCCAATTTGATAAAACGGATAAGGAAACCTAGCCAAGTGGCATTCTCCAATTTTTATGAAATTTTGATATGTTATAATACATGAAAAACTATGATATACGAATTTTTTTAACGGAAGAAAAACATTTTTAAGGGGTGAAACGGTCCCTCCAAAATTAGGGCTAAAATGGAAAAATCTTGATAACTGTGAGATTAGTGAAGCTATTTTAATTATTTTTGGTATGAAAGAACCTTTTGATAAGAGACGAACAACGGCCGAGGTATATTACTGGGGGAGTGACAATTAGTAGGCAACTACCCCTAAAGTGACGATATTTTTGTTTTTGTTTTATTTACTTTTTTTGCAAAACAAAATTGTTTTGATTTAATAAAAGCAGAATCTATGAAAACTTCAAAAGGAGGGCGAATTAAGGAATAAGTGGTTTTTTTCATATTTATGGAATGTGTGACATCAACAGCAAATTTACAAAGCTGAAAATGTGTACCCAGCCGGGTTTCGAACCTGGGTCTCGTGCTTTCTAGGCAGTTGCACTGACCACTACACCAATGGGGACAGAGTGATCACCGCCCCTGCAAGGACTACGTACGCACGCCTCCCGTCAGATAAAAAGTCCCAGCTCTACCCTGTCCGCAATACTCAAACTCTTAGTTTTGAAACTAATTGCCGTAAGAGTAAGGGCCACAAACTTGCTCACCCTCACCACTAACGAAAGGATCATTGCCCCTCACTGGCATATTATATATATACATGTGGCGTCTGTTGCAAAGGAACCCGCTAGGAATACCTAAGCACGCCTCCCGTCAGACAAAAATTCCCAGCTTTACCCTGCCCACAATACTCAAAAGTCGTAGTTTTGAATCAAATTCCTATAAGAGCAAGGGCGACAAACTTGTCCAACCCTCCCGTCACCGGTATATTATATATACACATATATACAGGAGAAAGCAGGAGACCCGGCTTCGAATCCCAGCAGGGTGTACAAACACACACACACACACACACACACACACACACACAATATGTCAGCGCACCTGCCTAGAAAGCAGGAGATTCGGGTTCGCATCCCGGCTGAGTACACATTTTCAACTTTGCTCATTGGAGTTGATATTATATATTGTGTGAATATCAAAGAATAAAAACTTTAGAATAAGAAGTGACGTCTGTTCTTTCGGAACAGTATATAACAATATTGGGGGTAAACAATCCTTATATTTCCACGCTTGTTAGATACTGCCCATGAAACACCTTGTGAGTCTAAATTTTTTAACCGATTCATCTCTTCAATATACTGGTTATTAAAGTTGCTAAATCCTAATCTGAAATCAGAGTCTGAAAATTCAATATGGTTGACCCAGCATAGTGGACGAAAATTTGTAATAATGCTTGAATAGACTGTTACTCGACATTCGACATTCAAAATACTGTTCAATCAAGGTTTGAAATAATAGTGAATAGAAGTGAATAAAACATGTTAAAATTGTGTTTTGGTTTTAACCGCCTTCGTTAGCGTTGCCCGTGATGTAGCGCGTGGAGGTCACATGGCCGGATTTCCATTTCCTCCCGCTGCCTCATTAGGGTGAGTCCTCTTGCCACTCACAATTGTGTTTTCGTCCGTCAGAACACGACACATAGTCTGCACACATACGTAGAGGTAATGAACGATTCTTTTGGTGTTGTATTTTTTGTGTTATTTTTGTTGTCGTTCACATTTGTATTGTGTGTGTCCATTGCATTTATTTTGCCATATTACATTAACTTGTACATTGCTGCTGTGACCAATAAATTATTCCTTGAAACTTTTGCAGATATGATATTCGTTGAAAAAAATGTATTATGCACAATGATTTTTTGCAGCAGGCACATCGTATTATTGCGCATACATTGCGGAACGCGCAATATGTCTCACACGTTCAACAGCAGAAATGAACTTGGTTATCAAATGTCTGCGGTCTTTCTATGATATATCCGCTTTTATACCATGCGTATTTAATGAGATTTTGAAATCGAGGAGAAGCAAACTGATTGCGTATTAGTGATTGCAGTTTAATTACATTATTTATGTGGTGCAAATGTATGTCATAATTGCGTAAATTGACATTATCTGAAAAATACCTAGTAAAATTCTTACAAGATAGAAAGAAAAAGACGTCTAGTGGTTGGACCATCCCCGATGTACCAGCAGGAATGGTTTTAATTAGAACGGATTTTCCAGACGTTCGTAAAGTATTAAGCATTTCTGAATTCTGCCCACTCCAAGAATCTCACAATAAAATACTTTTATCGTTACTTTATGGCAAGAACACCTCTTTTAACCATTTTTGGACAAAGTTCGTCGTTAATTTACCTGATTTAGAGGCGAATACGTCGACATTTTCAGGCATAAATAAATTATTTTTTATTCTGGAGCCGAATATACCATTCTTTTCCAGGAGTACAATTAACATCAGAGATAATAAAGTACCATTAGCGGAAATAATAGGTTGAATCGTGTAACTGTGAGTCATTGAATGTAAAGATTGTGCCAGTACTTCGATCTGTCTTTCACATTTTAATGACAGAGTGCGCTCAGAATACATCTCTAGCTTAAATCCAGACTGATCACTATTAAAAACATTACATATGTTGCTTGTTAAGCTTAAGGGACTTAATTGCAGGGTCATCAGTCCCTAAAGTTACAAACTACTTATGAACTACCTTATACGGAAGGCGACACAAACATCCATGCCCGAGGGGGCACTCGAAACCCCGATCATAGCGGCCGTGCAGACTGTGGCTGGCACGCTGCAGACCGCTCGGCCACTGCAACCGGCTAAATACATTTCCCTACTTCTGCAATAAGTCTGCTTATATCATTAACGAATGCAGTAGCTCGTACTTGAATTTCAGCTTGATCATGTACAGATATTTGCCATATGAACTTATTAACTTTTCGTGACACTATCTTGTACTTCATTTTAAACTACTAAATCCAATTCGATGATGCCGTGAATGAATCAGGGTAAAGTGAAAATTAGAGCCTCTAAAACCTATCTGCGAACGTCAAATACAGGAATTGTTATTGAATTTTCCATGGCTTCTTTAAATCGGGATATAACATATTCCTATATTTTCCTCAATTTGTCATTACTATGTCCACGTTTTTCTAGTTTAGCTTGCCAACGATATAACTAACGCTTTGCTTTTAATCGCATGAATTTATTTTGAACGCATTCAAACTTCCGCTTTCTTTTCTTTCTTGACTTCCAATATTCAATGACTGTCGTTTGTACTCATCATCGAAGGCATCAACTTCTGAAGTGTCTAATTGTAAGTCAGAAGACGTTTCATCCTCAATATCAGAAATGTGGTCATCGTTGATTGAAATAAGACCTTAAATATCATTTCCATCCTCATATTGTAAGGTTTCATGAATTTCAACTAAATAGGCATCATTCATTGATTCTTTTATGAAAGTTCCTAATTTAAAACTTAAAGTCATCTCATCTTCATTTATAGCAGATTCAAAATCATACCGCGGTTGATCAAACGCTTCTTGCAAAAGTCTAATAATGTTTTTAGGATTCATTGTGAACGGTGACACTGATCGGTGGAGAATGTCCTGTTCATCAATTACGGCGCGCAGAGGCTACACAAGCACCACATGGTTATCCTACTGACACAGAGGTCGGCAAGCAATGCACATTTACGTGACATCCGCCTCCCTCTATTCTCCCTTTGCTCCACTGCGCGCAGCTGACGACCGTGGAAAGTGCGACGTCTGCATAGGACGATTACGTTGTATTGGCTTGGGTAGTCTCCACGCTTGATGGAAATGAAAATTCATCGGCGATTGGCATCACCGTCTGCAATGAATCCTACATGTATAATTCGACTTTTGCAAGCAGCATTTGATCAACTACAGCATGATTGTGTGTTTTCTGTGATTGGTGCAAACATCTTTTTACATAATAATATACCATGTATTATTACTGAATAACATGTGTGAATAAAAGTTAAAAAAATAATTTCATCGTTAAATCAGCAAGTTATGAAGTAAAATATAAATATATAAAATTAACAAAATAAACAAACTCAAAAATAATATTAGAACAACAAATATATTAATAATGAAATCGACTAAACAAAACTCTTCCATTACCAGTGCGTATGTTTGCAAACAATGAATCGTGTTCTGACACACGAAAAGACAATTTTGAATGGTAATGAGACAGCGGGTACAAATGAAAATCCAGCCATGCAACCTCCACGCGCAACATCACGGGCTACGCTAAGGCCGGCGGTTAAAACCAATACACTTTTATTCACTGTTATTTCAAACGTTGATTGTACAGTATTTTGAAAGTCGCATGTCGAGCTACTGCCTATTCAAGTGTTTCTTAGAGTTTTAGTCCGCTATGCTGGATCAAACATATTCCATTTTGAGAATCTGATTTCAGATTAGGATTCAGCGAGTTTAAATACCGGTATATTGAAGAGATGAAAGAGATCAAAAATATAGATTCACAAGGTGTTTCATGGGCAGTATGAAACGAGCCGACAATATAAGTGTTGTATACCCCCACCCCCACCCCATATATATATATATATATATATATATATATATATATATATATATATATACTTACCCCTTAATTCTCCTTCCTTTTGACGCTTTCATAGATTCTACTTTCATTAAATCAATTTTTGAGCAAAAAACATTCGTCACTTTAGTGGTAGTTGCCCCCTAATTGTCACTCCCTCTGGAATATACCTAGGCCAATGTTCGTCTCTCATCAAAAGATTCTTTCGTACCAAAAATCATTAAAATCGCCACACTAATTTTTAAGTTATCGCGATTTTTCCATTTTAGCCCCAATTTTGAAGGGACCATTATACCCCTTAAATATGTTATTCCGCCGTTAAAATAACAATAAAAAATTAATAAAATGGTCCCATAGTTTATAATGTATTGTAACATATCCCAGTTTCATAAAAATCGGAGAGTGGCAGTTGGGTAGGTTTCCTTGTGAGAACAGATAATTCAGCACACCGAAAAAGGCGAAGTGTCTGTCTCACACGTGCTGCTACTCGGCGAGGAAAGTGTGTTTGTGTGTGTGTGTGTGTGTGTGTGTGTTGAGGGCGGAAGAGGTGACAAAACACAGTAGCATCACAAACATAGATTGTAACCGTCGTTTATTGCTTCGTTGACAATACCGAGTTTTACATGTCCGAAAGAACAGAACTACGTGACGTTTCAGCTGTTCTAAATATAGATTTATTCTGGGTACTTTTGTAGCAACTGCTGGTAGTTGTTGTAATCAAATTACAAGGAGAAATTTGCCCTGGGGCCGAGTCTAGAATCTGTGACTGCAGCAGGTTTGCTAATCATTGCATGACCCATTCATGTAGGCTTCACACCCTTGCACGGAATAGTCAAGCAAGTCCGACCGATGTTCCTAGATTTCCTTGTGGAGTCCTGCCTTCATGTGTATTCGCAACGATTGGACGTTACAATTCTGTCCGAAGTGTGGCGCTTATTTCAGCAGTGATGATGCACATCAGGACCGCTATCCTGGTGGGAACAGACATTTGCCTGAGGGACACGGAGTACAGTGGTCGAATTCTTGTAAATTAAATCCAAGAACAATGTACACGAAGAGTTGCCGGCCTTGTGCTACTTCGCGCGCATTTTACTACACCTACTAAAACACTCCACAGGAAATTGGTTGAGGAGTCATTCGGTATACGTACGATTTAGTGTATATTGAAACCGTTTTCCATCTTCTCCGCTTTCTATGTAACAGCCTTATTGGAACTACCTTTGCCGCGGCGGAGTGGCCGAGCATACTGAGGCGCAAGGCTCCGATATGCGGGGCTGTTCCCCAAATGTTCCAATGTTTGTAAAGCTTATGTGACTTAACTGCGAGGTGATCAAACTTAGAAACTACTTATAAACTACCTTATACTAAAGACGGCACAAACATCCACGCCCGAGCGGGGGATTGGATACTCCGACGGGGAAAGACCTCGCGCATCGCAGCATAGCGCCTCAATGCGCTCGGCAACTCCGCCGCGGCGGCTGTTCCCAGTGGGAGGTTCGAATCCTCCCTCGGGCATGGATGTTTGTGCTGTCTTTAGTATAACGTAGTTCATTAGTAGTTTGTAAGATAATAAAGTTCCTTAAGCGTAACAAACGTTGAATATTCAACATTGGAACTGACTAACCGTGGCGGAGTAGCTGTGCGCGATGAGGTGCCCGGCTACGGTCGCGCGGCCGTTTCTTGTCGGAGGTTCGAGTCCTTCCTGGGGCATGGGTGTTTGTGTTGCTCTTAAGATAATTTAGTATAACTAGTTTCAAAGTTTAGGGACCGATGGCTACTGTAGTTAAGTCCCATAACTTCACAAATATTTGAACACATTTTTGCCTTTTTGAGTGAAAACTGGCTTGGAGATCTAGGCTGGAAAGCCTCGTAATGTTTGCCGTCATATAGTGAGAAGTTACCCCAGTACTGACAGATGGTAACTGTAGAATAATGTACTACTGCTGACGAAAGCCTCATGTACTTGTATCTGTTCATTAAACATCTGGAATAACGGTACGATCTTCAGTTAGTGAAGGTACTTTTGTGTTGAAACCCAGGGTATCCAACTAGTCATCGAAAACAAAATACATTAATTTCATGCGTAAAGTCAGAAATAATAAAAAAAAAGAAAAGTCTGAGAAGATGCTACGGTATTGTGAGAAAATTAGACACAGATATATCACAACATTAATTATATTTCCTATTAATTCCTATTTCTCTGCAGACGTGGTCGACTGTCGTTTCCTCGCATCTCCAGTAGCCTTGTTTCTCATCCTTTTGCGTACTGCATGCCGCCGAGCAATGCGTCGACTAGCGGGTCGGCGCGATGTCGATTTCCGGGAGTCCCAAAGTCGACTTGCAGACTCACATCCTTGGGTGTTAGATCTCCATTTTCTAGTTCATTGATGTGCCTCGGTTGCACAGTGGTAGAGTGCCAGACTACAAATTCAAAGGTCCCGGGTTCGATCCCCGCCAGGTCCTGGGATTTTTATCTGTCACTTTCCACTTCTTTCACCTCTAGCAGTATTGCTCATGTGAAAAATACCGAGTAGCGCCGTGGTTCGGAACCCACGTTAAACTGTAGGTCCCCCTATAACTGGCTGGGTAAGTCAATTCCAAGGTCGGAGGAAGGCAACGGCGTACCACCTCCAAACAGGACCATGCCTAGTAAAGCACTGTGCTGTTCAAACCAATCTTTGGATTGGTAAAGCAGTCACCTTTTTACTTTAGGAGATTTCTAAGGTAAGGCCGCATCCCTTTCTCTTTACCAGCCACCTGGTAGAGCATGACTTGCCCTCCGATTTTCTTTCCGAATGCCAGCTTTCTTCTTTACTTCAGACTCCTCTTTTGACTACTAGTGAACTCGACACCAACCATGCGCAGCCATGTCATGACGGATGGATCAGAACCACGGCGACTGACTCACTGATCAAAACAATCACTGACCGACCGTCGACAGAACGACCAAATCACTGAGGAACTGAAGCACTGCAAGACAGCTAACTGCATACTGTCTTAGGATAAGTTAGTTGATAAGTAGTTTGTAAGTTTAGGGACTGATGACCCCGTAGTTAAGTCCCATAAGCTATACAAACAATTTAACATTTTAACATTTTTGCATATTGTCTGACTGCACACTTCACGACGATCCTCACTTCTCCTAAATATTTATTCGATTGTTCTAATCACAATGTGAACTTTCTGGATAGATGGATGAACTTTCGCTAGTTGAACCATGTAAGTCATGTTGCTCAGGAACATGACAATAGGCGAATGTATTCGGTTGATAGCTTGTGGGCGCGATTTACTGTTGACGCAACACGTGAGTAGTCGGTCGATGCCGTGATGGCTGTACCATCAACTTCTGGCCAATGGTCACCCTGATTTGACATGTAGAACAGACGAATGTTTTCTAGTCAATGAACCATGGTGACATTTGGTAGTAGTGTAACGATTATCGGAACAAGTGGGTATTTGTGCTGTGCTTACCGAATGCTGAGTTGTATACCGATCATCGCCCTGTCCGTATTGTAGTCCAACGTTTGCCACTGCTTTTACCTAATGTTTCGGTCTGCAGTTCCTGGCTGGCCTCGGTGGCCGAGGGGACTAAGGCGCTCCAGTCACGGTCTGCACGGCCACTACGGTCGGGGGTTCGAATCCCCCCTCGGGCATGGATATTTGTGCCGTCCTTAGTTGTAGGTAGTTCATAAGTAGTTTGTAAGTTTAGGGACTGATGACCCCGTAGTTAAGTCCCATAGACTATACAAACATTTGAAACATTTTGATTTGAAGTTCCTGGAATAGTATTACTAACTGCATTAAGATTTTAGGTAATTCTAACTTTGACTTTAAATAACTAAACGTTTTTTTTTTAATTTATTGGTTCGTCCATCACCTAGTTACTTAATTGCCACGCTGGAATCACCGAGAGCTCCAGTGCGCTTCACAGCAGAGCTCGCAGTAGCCTTCCGTAGGAGATTCGATGCCTCCCTCGGGCATGGGTGTTTGTTTTGTCCTTAGTTTAATTAGTTTCTAAGTCTGATGACTGATAACCGTAGTAGTTAAGTCCAATAGATTTAAAATAATTTGATTTGAATTCCTTAATTATTGCCAACTCAGTATTCTGATCTCTAGTTTAATTAGTTTATTTATAAATCAACCAATATTCTTACTAATTTCTTCACCAAACATTCATATAAATATATCCTGAAGAAGGGTAACCGATGCCAACGGTGTGCAAAATAACTATGGAAAATTTTGACAGAACGCATTGTACTCGAAGTGCGAGTTACTATTCAGTAACAACTCAGGCATTCATTCGTCTCGATGAAAGCGCACCCTGGTATGAGCGTCCACCTGCTGTTGTACAATTCATCTACGTCTGCTATTTCAGTCCATAATTACAGTGCTGAATGTCAGTGATCCGGTTTCCACTGAATTGTTAATTTGCGCTGCACTGGCATTGTTCATCGGCACACGTTGCGGCCCTCCAACAAAGAGCGCTGAAAGGTGAGCCCTCAGCCTCCGAGTCTCTGCTGCCGCCTCCCCCCTCCATCCCCTCCAACCCCTCCAACCACCCCCCCTAACCCTCACTGTTCCTCATAGCTCTGCCACGAGCACTCGACGTCCATCATTTGTTGCCCACCTGTGTTTCTGCTGCCCTTCCGCTGCCTACATCACTAGATTTATCCATTTGCAATGTGTGTATTTGTTACGAAAAATCCAGTGAATAACATCCACGTAATTGACATCGGTTTTCAATAAATACCCTATCCATCATACCCTACTCTAACATGATGGAATTACCATAAAAAAGATCTATTGATATACAACGAAAGTTGAGAAAACGTCATTATTTTCGAATACGACTAGCTGTTTTCCCTCATGAAGCAGTAACTGCAGTCGACAAGGCATGTCGAACAGGGATTTTGGTCCTGTGATCGAAATTTTCCCCACTCCCCAACCCGTCGCCTTTTCCATTATATCTCATATACAGGTGGTCCATTGATAGTGACCGTGCCAAATATCTCACGAAATAACCATCAAACGAAAAACCTACACGGGATAATAATTTTCTAGCTTGAAGGGGGAAAAGAGATGGCGCTATGGTTGGCCCTCTAAATGGCGCTGCCATACGTCAAACGGAAATCAACAACATTCTTTTTTATTTACATAGGTACCCCCATTTTTATTACATATTCGTCTATTACGGAAATAAATATGAATGTTTTATTATGAACAGTTTTGCGCTTTGTGATAGATGGCGCTGTAATAGTCACAAAAGTTAAAGTATGTGGTATCGCGTAACATTTCGCCAGTGCGGACGGTATTCGCTTCGTGATACATTACTCGTGTTAAAATGGATTGTTTGCAGAAAACGTCGATATGGTATTTATGTATGGCTATTGTGATCAAAATACCCAATGTACCTGTGCCATGTATGCTGATCGTTATCCTGGAAGACATCATACAAGTGTCCCCACCTTTTGTCGGATAGTTACGTTATTTAAAGAGACATGCAGTGTTCAGCCACAACTGAAACGTCAACCACGACCTGCAACAAATGATGATGCCCAACTAAGTGTTTTAGCTACAGTCTTGGCTAAACCGCACATCAGTAGTTGACAAACTGAGCGAGAATCGGGAATCTCAAAAACGTCGGTGTTGAGAATTCTTCTACATCAACATAAATTTCGCCCGTACCATAGTTCTGAGCGTCAGGATTTGCATGGCGAAGATTTTTAACGTCGTGTACAGTTTTTTCACTGGGAACAAAATAAATTACAGGACGATAACAGATTTATTTCACGCGTACTGTTTAGTGACGAAGCGTCATTCACAAACAGAGGTAACATAAACGGGCATAATATGCACCATTGGGCAACGGAAAATCCACGATGGCTGCGACAAGTGGAACATCAGTGACCTTGGCGGGTTAATGTATGGTGCGGCATTATGGGAGGAAGAGGGTTGGAAGCCACACTGGGAGAGTGGGAGGAGTTGGTGTTGACGGAGATGCTGATGAATGCAGCGAGAAAGGATGGTTTCCAAAACCTTGCTGAACACCGAGGTGAGGCTAATAGGGCGATAGGAAGAGGCTTCTAAAGGAGGCTTCCTAGGTATGGGGAACATAAGAACAGGAGGGGTTTTCCACAGGTCGGAGAAGAAGCCAGTGTAGAGGATGACATTATGTAGGAAGGTTATGGCAGTATGGAAGGAGCTGGGGCAGGCACAAAGTTGCCTGTAGGGTAAGCGATCGTGGCCTTTTTGTGTGTATTGGAAGTTGGATGTCAAGAGCAATAATATGCGTATTAAGGTCTCAAGGAGAGATGTGGTCCAAGTATTGGAAGCCAGGGTCAAGGGGGGGGCGGGATGAGATATTGGTACGTTCATGGACATCAGGAACGGTAAAAAACATCGTAAAGGTGCGTGGCGAAATTTTCAGCCTTACTGGCATTGTCAGGAAAACGATGGTCATTGTGGAGAATATGGTAGGTGGGAGTAGACGACTTCTAGTAAGGCGGAGGAAGGCTTGCCAGTACTTAGAGGAATTGATGGGGAGTGACGTATTGAGACTGGTGCATGTCTGTCGCCACGACCAGCGTTTTTTCGCAGCCAAGAGGTTTCTAACACGTCGCTAGATTTTATGGTGGCATTGGAGTGTATCCTGGTCACGGGTCTGCAGGAATCAGCGATAGAGAGGACGGTCTGTGGAGGGAAGTACAATGATTATTACATAAGTTATAGTTAAGATATCTGCATTACGTATGGCGTCTACAATTACATCTACAGTGCTATCTAGTGAATGATCGCAGAGTTTTATAGAAAAACGGCACCCACCAGCACATTGAGGTGTACGTAGAGATCCTGCAAGCAAAAGTTCATACAGATATGTCTGTTCGAGCCCATGTACTGCCCTTGTCAGAGGGAAAACCATTTCTCTGCATAGAATGGAAATGAATAGAGTGGAAAGACTATACCGAGGGCCCTATAAAGGAAATGAACGTAGATATAATATGGTTGGAAGGGAAGAGGAAGTGGATGAAGATGGAATAAGAGATACTATACTGAGATGTGAATTTATAGAACACTGTAAAACCTAAGTCTAAACAAAGACCCTGGAATAACTGTCATTACCCCAGAGGTACTGAAGTCTCTGGGACAGCCATGTCGAAACTATACCACCTGCTGTGTATTATGTATGAGACGGGTGAAATACCCTGAGCCTTTAAGAAAAATGTAATAATCTACACACCAAAGAAAACAGGTGCAGAAAGATGTGAAAATTACAGGACCGTTAGTTGAATGGTTGCAAAATTTTGACTCATATTATTTACATAAAATAGCATAATCTGGAAGAAGGTGACCTCGGGGAAGATCAGTTTAGATTCAGGAAAAATGTAGGAACGCAGCAGGCAATATTCATCTTATGACTTAGATTAATGAACGGCCAACTTGCATTTCTAGCTTCTGTAGGTTTGGAAGAATCTTTTGACAATTTTTATTGGAATACACTCAAATTCTGAACTCAGCAAAACATTGTTTGGGAAGGAAGTCAGGTAGGATTGTAGTCATTCTCCAATGTTATTCAGTTTGCGCAATTAACAAGGAGTAATTTGGAGAAAGAATTACCATTCAGGGTGAAGAAATTGCGTTTTCCTGATGACATTGTAATTCTATCAGAGACAAGAAAGGACCTAGAAGAGCAATTGAAAGTATTGGACAGTGTATTGAAAGAAGCGTATGAGATGTGCTTTATCAAGAGCTGATCAAGGGTAATGGAATTTCATTTAAGAAATCGAGGTGATGTTGAATGATTCAGATTGATAATATACAACAAAGTTGGTATATGAGGCCTGTTACTTGGGCAATAAGGAAAAATATTATGGTCGCAGTACAAAAGATACAACATGCATAACGTCAATGGGAAGAAAAGCATTTTTGAAAAATAGAAATTTGCTAATAATGCTGTTGTGCTCTTCTGTCCGGAGACTTGTTTGATGCAGTTTTCCACCCTATTTTACCTAAGCAAGCCTCTTCATCTCTTCATAAGGTCGGCAATCCAAAGCCATATGAATGTGCTTACTATATTAGTCTCTTGGTCTCTCTCTACAATTTTCCCCCACACACTTCCCTCCAGTGCTAAATTTACGATTTTGGGATGTCTAAATATGTTTCCTATAAATCGATCCCTTCTTTTGGTCAAGATAGGTTATACGAAAAATTCCTTTTTCCTCCCCAATTCTGTTCAGTACCTCTTCATTAACTGCGTTATCTACCTACGTAATCTTCAATTTTCTTGTGTAGCATCATATTTTAAACGCCTCTATCCGTAACCTGTCCGAATGATTTATAGTCTGTTTCACTAATGAACAACACTCCGCAAAAATGTCCTCAGAAAACAATTCCATACGTTTTAATATTTCATTTCCTTTATAGAGCCGTTCTATATACTCTTTCCACCTTTCAGCTTTCCCTTCTTTACTCAGACTAATATCGACCAATTTGCAGACTAATTTGCTAATGTAAACGAAGACTTCCGCGGCCGTTGTCAATGTTGATAAAACTCTTCTGGGTATTGGACAGCCTCATCAATTTATCAAATGTTTAACTGACGTTTCGGCCACTATTGTGACACCCAGAAGAAGGCCGCTTGCAATAGTGTCCGAAACGTCGTTGAAACATTTGATAGATTGACGAGGCTGACCAATACCCAGAAGAGTTTCATCAACAATAATTGGCTAATATCCAATATTAATTTAAGCGCATTGAAGTCTTTTTGAGGGCATTTCAGTGCAGTGTTGGACATTAGTGAAACATGGACTATAAAGCGTTCAGGCAGGAAAAGGTTAGAGGCTTTTGAAATGTGGTCTACAGAAGGATGCTTTAGATTAGGTGGCGTAACAGATGAGGAAATACAGAAGATAATTCAGGAGAAGAGGAATTTTGGAACCCCTAGATGAAAATATGGGGTCAATTAGTAGGACACAATCTTAGACATCAAGGAGTCGTAAATTTAGCGTTGGAGGGAAGTATGTGGGGTAAAAGTTACAGAGGGAGACCAGGAGTTGATTAAAATAGATGCGGGAGGTAAAGAGACTTGCTCAGAATAGAGTAGGATATAGAACTGCACCAAACCAGTCTCCGGACCGAGGACCATATCAACATGTTGTTTATGTTACAAAATGGATGACGTAACGGATGAGAGTGAAATACTCCTTGCTTAATGGATTTCATTGTTCTTTACATCTAATCTTCTGAGCAACATGTCGTACTACGATGTAGTCCAGAAGGCACGTTAAGTGGTATGTTTTTATACTGTGTCGTGGTGGAGTATCCGAACGGTCTAAGGCGCCTCGCTGCGGTGAGCGCGGTTGCTCGCCGTCGGAGGTTCAAATGTTCAAATGTTTGTAAAGCTTATGGGACTTAACTGCGGGGTCATCAGTCCCTAAACTTACAAACTACTTATGAACTAGCTAATACTAAGGACGGCACAAATATCCACGCCCGAGGTTGGATTCAAACCCCCGACCGCAGTGGCCGTACAGACCGTGACTGGCGCGCCGCAGTCCCCTCGGTCACCGTGGCCGGTGAATTGTTACGGATGTTTAAACATATTACTCTTTGTTGAGTGACTTACGCAGCGTTATTAAAGCAGCTTTTTTGTGCAGATGAAAATGGAGGAAGCGTGCCTAAAGAGAAGAAATAGGAAGGAAAAGAAAGAAAATGTTATAAAAATGTGTAAAGTTGACGAGCATATTAATCGCGTTGGTAAGCTGGTACCAGTTCGTAGAATGTGATTCATTTAACAGCTGAAGAAAGAGGTTTCGAAGAGAGTCAACTAATAGTGCAAAAGACATTGCACTTGAAAAAGGGAAAAGCTTTCATAAGCTTGAAACGAAGCTATATTCAGAAAACAAAACAGGATCTCATTAACTGTATTTCAGTTGATCATATGCAAAACCTGAACGTTTACAGTCAAATGCTATTTACTATGCAAGGCAATTATGGTACTATGTTTCTGGAATTCACGATCTGGCAGATGACACAGTTTCAGTTATCAGCTATCTTGAATATGAGGGAAGCAAAAGTTCTAATGATTTTGTGCTACATTAACAACATTTCATTAGAAATGCTACGAGAGGAGCTTGTTCTGCTTAATGATTGGTGTCCTAGCCACAACAAAAATAAAGTTATGGTTCAGTTTTTGTACAGTCTAATGCACATCTTGAAGGTCTACAAAAGGATCTCACATTTTTTTCCAGCGAGAAGACACAGCTATTGACCTAATGATCGAGACAACGCTTGCAGAAATTCCTGAAACTGGGACAGGAAAATTGTTGAAACGCATACACTGCCTCATTCATACCAGTTAAAAATAAAGAAACATGACGACTTCATAGACATTAAACAAGCTACTGAGGCATTCAATCTGAAAATGCGTAAACTTCCACTCAGACTGCAGCAGGTACGAATGATTCGCATTGATGTGGAAGACAAGTTTTGCGTCTTTTGCGGAACTCTTACTTTGGCCCATGGAATAGACATACCATTCCCAAGAGACGTAGCAATAGAGAATGTACTACTGTAGATTTTCATCAGTTGTTCCGAAGAATCCGCGTATTTGACCAGCTAAAGCATGAAATCTTAATAATTTGAAGCAGTTTCTGTAAGAAGGAAATAAAGCCTTCTACAAGGAACTCCTTTATACTAACCCAGACAAATATTGTAATGAAGAGGAGGAGTTGGAAGCCGGCTGCGGTGGCCGAGGAGACTGAGGCGCTCCAGTCACGGTCTGCACGGCCACTACGGTCGGGGGTTCGAATCCCCCCTCGGGCATGGATATTTGTGCCGTCCTAGTTCGTAAGTAGTCCATAAGTAGTTTGTAAGTTTAGGGACTGATGACCCCGTTGTTAAGTCCCATAGACAATACAAACATTTTTTTTTTATTTTTTTTTTTTGAGGCGTTGGAAGTCGATGGTGATGATGACAGTGATGGGTGTGAGGATAAATGACTAATAATTGGAACCATAACCTCTGTATCCAGTTTATTGTAAATAAACTAATACTGTATTTTCTTCATTGTTATGTAGTCATTGAGAACATTGTGAAATTTCATTAAATTACTCCAGTGCAAAATATTAGAGTTTTTTTTATTTCTTCATTTTCTACAAAAAGTGGACAAGTCCAAAGAAAAAACACTAATTAAAAATAAACTATAGGCTTCACACTTAAAAATGAACATTGACAAGAAAGGTGTTCTTGTTTTAACATGCTCGAATGTCTTTTTGATGCTTTTTGTGCATTATGTTAAAAAGGTGGAATGTTTTTCTTCATTCCTGAAGAAAATCACAATTTTGGACTTACCCGGTTTTTGTGATAAACCCCTCAATCGTACTTTCAAACAGGGTGAATGTATGGAGGGTTAAAATCGCTGAAACAACATAACGAAACATTTACAGTAAGTAGGGTCAATTGGATATGGGTTGTCGTTGTAATTCGTAGCTGATGAGGTTTTCAAGAGTTAGCGGAGTGAAGAGAGCAGCATGGAACCAGTTTTCGGGGTCAAAGACCGCAACCTCGACAACAAGATCAACGACAACAACCAACAAGGAATGTTTTAGAGAATATTAAAAAAGTCATATTTTCTTCTTAATGTCGTATTCTGTAACAGTGCATTAAAATAAATTAAGTAAGGAAGTTGAATCATACAGAACCCGGATTTTCCGCTGAAGAGCATTGGTTTCCTTCAACCATTTATTTATTATTGCTTTCCTTTTCTTGGCGGTCGTCGGATCATGTTCGTTCTATGCTGTTCAGTAAGTCCTTGACTCATTTTTTATAACGTATAGAATAGCTGTCCATCTGATCGAAAACAATGAGCTACCGTGCCTGTTATCCAGTTAGGCTCTCTAGTCACGCTTCACGTTCTGCCCAAACTGTGAAGTTGTCGCTCACTGCTGTGGTAGTGCCTTCTGTCAATTCTTCTCCAGTTTCGTAGATATGACGATGTTCCTACATGGGATTTCGCATGGTTTATACTTCTGCATACAAGTTGTCATTCGACTGTTGAAGGCGTAATTACTATTGTAGATATGGTGTCCACTCCCATGAACCACAGACATTGCCGAGGTGGGGTGGCTTGCGTGCCTCAACGATACAGATAGCCGTACCGTAGGTGCAACCACAGCAGAGGGGTATCTGTGGAGAGGCCAGACAAACGTGTGGTTCCTGAAGAGGGGCAGCAGCCTTTTCAGTAGTTACAGGGGCAACAGTCTGGATGATTGACTGAGCTGGCCTTGTAACATCAGCTAATGTGGCTTTGCCACACAGTTACTGCGAACGGCTGAAAGCAAGGGGAAACTACAGCCGTTATTTTTCCCGAGGACATGCAGCTCTACTGTATGAACATATGATGATGGCATCCTCTTGGGTAAAATATTCCGGAGGTAAAATAGTCCCCCATTCGGATCTCCGGGCGGGGACTACTCAGGAGGATGTGATCATCAGGAAAGACAATACTGGCAATCTACGGGTCGGAGCGTGGAATGTTAGATCCCTTAATCGAGTAGGAAAATTAGAAAATTTAAAAAGGGAAATGGATAAGTTGAAGTTAGATATAGTGGGGATTAGTGAAGTTCGGTGGCAGGATGAACAGGATTTCTGGTCAGGTGAGTATTGGATTTTAAATACAAAATCAATTGGGGGTATCACAGGAGTAGGATTGATAATGAATAAGAAAATAGGAATGAGGGTAAACTACTATGACCAGCACAGTGATCGCATTATCGTTTTCAAGATAGATACGAAGCCAACACCGACAACAGTAGTACAGGTTTATATGCCAACTAGCTCTGCCGATGATGAGGAAATCGAAGAAATATATGAGGAGCTAAAGGAAATTATTCAGACAATTAAGGGAGAGGAAAACTTAATTGTTATGGGAGACTGGAATTCGGTAGTAGGACAAGGAAGGGAAGGGAAGATAGTAGGTGAATATGGTCTGGGCAAAAGGAATGAAAGAGGAAGCCGCCTGGTAGAATTTTGCACAGAACATAATTTAGTTATAACAAACACTTGGTTTAAAAATCACAAAAGAAGATTGTATACGTGGAAGAGACCAGGAGACACCGGGAGATACCAGATAGATTTTATAATGGTAAGACATAGATTTCGGAACCAGGTTTTAAAGTGTAGGACATACCCAGGGGCAGATATAGACTCTGACCATAACTTGTTGGTTATGAACTGTAGGCTGAAACTGAAGAAACTACAAAAAGGTAGGAAAATAAGGAGATGGGACCTGGATAAATTGAAGGAACCTGAAGTTCTTAAGAATTTCAGAGGGAGCTTTAGGCAACAATTGACAGAAACCGGGGAAAATAAAACAGTAGAGGAGGAATGGGTAAAATTGAGAGAAGAAATAGTGAAGGCAGCAGAGGACAAAATAGGTAGGAAGGCAAGACCTACAAAAAATCCTTGGATATCACAGGAGATACTAAATTTAGTCGATGAAAGGAGAAAATATAAAAATGCAGTAACTGAAACAGGCAAAATGAAGTACAGACGACTTAGAAATGAGATCGACAGGAAGTGCAAAATGGCTAAGACGGAGTGGCTAGAAGGGAAATGCAAGGATGTAGAAGAATGTATAAATAGGGGAAAAATAGATACAGCCTACAGGAAAATAAAAGAAACATTTGGAGATAAGAAAAACAGCTCTATGAATATCAAGGACCTTGATGGAAAACCAGTTCTCAGCAAAGAAGGGAAAGCTGAAAGGTGGAAAGAGTATATAGAGGGGCTCTACAAAGGAAATGAACTTCGAGACAATATTGTAGGAAGGGAAGAGGATGTAGATGAAGATGAAATTGGAGATACTGTACTGAGAGAAGAATTTGACAGAGCCCTGAAAGATCTAAGTCGAAACAAGGCCCCTGGAGTAGATGATATTCCCTCAGTGCTACTGAAGTCTCTGGGAGAACCAGCCATGACAAAATTGTTTCACCTGGTGTGTAAGATGTATGAGACAGGTGAAGTACCCTCAGACTTTAAGAAAAATGTTATAATTCCCATTCCAAAGAAAGTAGGTGCAGACAGGTGTGAAAACTACAGAACCATCAGTTTAATAAGTCATGGTTGCAAAATATTAACACGAATTATATACAGAAGGATGGAAAAGCTGGTAGAAGCCGACCTCGGGGAAGACCAGTTTGGGTTCAGGAGAAATGTAGGAACACGGGAGGCAATACTCACTTTACGGCTTATCCTAGAAAATAGATTAAGAAAAGGCAAACCTACATTTCTAGCTTTTGTAGATTTGGAGAAGGCTTTTGACAATGTAGATTGGAATAAACTCTTTAAAGTTCTGAAGCAAGCAGGAGTAAAATATAGGGAACGTAAGGTTATTTACAACTTGTACAAAAACCAGACAGCGGTAGTCAGAGTTGAAGGGCATGAAAGGGATGCAGTGGTTGGGAAGGGTGTAAGACAGGGTTGTAGCCTTTCACCAATGTTATTCAATTTGTACATTGAGTAAGCTATAAAGGAAAGCAAGGAGAAATTTGGAGAAGGAATTAAAGTTCAGGGTGAAGAATTAAAAACTTTGCGTTTTGCCGACGACATAGTAATTCTGGCAGAGACAGCAAAGGACCTGGAAGAGCAGTTAAACGGAATGGACAGTGTGCTGAAAGGTGCATATAAGATGAAGATTAACAAGAGCAAAACTAGGGTAATGGAGTGCAGTGTAAGAAAATCAGGTGATGCTGAAGGAATTAGATTGGGTAACGAAGCAATAAAGGAGGTAGAGGAGTTTTGTTACTTGGGCAGTAAAATAACAAATGATGGTCACAGTACAGGGGATATAAAATGCCGAATGGCAATGGGTAGAAAAGCGTTCTTGAAAAAGAGAAATTTGTTAACATCGAATATTGATTTAAGCCTAAGGAAGTCCTTTCTGAAGGCATTTGTATGGAGTGTTGCCTTGTATGGGAGTGAGACATGGACGATAAACAATGCGGACAGGAAGAGGATTGAGGCTTTTGAAATGTGGTGCTACAGAAGAATGCTGAAGGTTAGGTGGGTGGATCGCGTAACTAATGAGGAGGTACTGAACAGAATTGGGGAGAAAAGAAATCTCTGGCATACGTTGACTAAAAGAAGGGATAGATTGGTAGGACACGTTCTTAGACATCAAGGAATTGTGAATTTAGTGTTGGAGGGAAGTGTGAGGGGTAAAAACCGCAGAGGAAGACCAAGAAATGGATACAGTAAGCAGATTCAGACAGATGTAGGTTGCCGTTCTTATGTGGAGATGAAGAGGCTGGCTCAGGATAGGGAATTGTGGAGAGCTGCATCAAACCAGTCTCCGGACTTAAGACCATAACAACAACAACAGATATGGTGTCTGTCGTTTGGGACATGTCCTGACCAACACTGCATACCCATAATATCATATGTATTGAAGATTGATGTCATATCAGTTTGCATATTTCAATATCACTGTCTAGGATTAATGGTATTCATTTCACATTGTGATTACACCTGTCGTCGTTCGCTGTTTAAAAAGTTTTTATCAAGGAGGGAAGTGTGTCAGTCAGGTCTTAAGTCCTGAGACTGGTTTGATGCAGCTCTCCACAATACCCTATCCTGAGCAAGCATCTTCAACTCCACATAAGAACGGCAACCTACATCTGTCTCAATCTGCTTACTGTATCCATCTCTTCTACATCTACATCTACATCTACATGGGATACTCTGCAAATAACATTTAAGTGCCTGACAGAGGGTTCATCGAACCACCACTCTGGTTCGCCTTTCCCACGACATTATCTACGTGTTCTTTCCAATTTAAGTCTGAAGTAATAGTAATTCCTAGGTACTTTGTGGAGTTTACGGCCTTCACTTTTGATTGATTTATCTTGTAAACAAAGTTTAACGGATTTCTTTTCGTACTCATGTGGATGACTTCACACTTCTCATTATTTAGAGTCAATTGCCAATTTTTACACCATACTGATATCTTATTCAGGTCGTTCTGCAGTTGGTTTTGATCTTCAGTTGATTTTACTAGACGGTAAATGACGGCGTCATCTGCAAACAACCTGAGAGAGCTGCTTTGATTTTCCCCTAAATCGTTTATGTAAATAAGGAACAGAAGAGGACCAATAACACTACCCTGCGGAACGTCAGATTTCACGTCTGTTTTAGTCGATGTCTTACCATCGATTACTACGAACTGTGTCCTCTGCGGTTTTTACCCTACACACTTCTCTCCGACGCTAAATTCACAATTCCTTGATGTCTAAGAATGTGTCCTACCAGTCGATCCCTTCTTTTAGCCAAGGTATGCCAGTAATTCCTTTTCTCCCCAATTCTGTTTAGTACCTCCTCATTAGTTACGCGATCCCCCCACCTAATCTTCAGCATTCTTCTGCAGCACCACATTTCAAATGCATCTATCCTCTTCCTGCCCGCACTGTTTATCGCACTCCCATACTAGGCAACACTCCACACAAATGCCTTCAGAAAAGGAGGGAAAGAAAGAAAGGAGTGACTTCAGTTGCACTAGGACATTGCAATTACTCAGTTGTGACTAGTGGAAATGTGAACCAGGCTGGGATTCTAACACTGGTCTTCCTCAACGTGCCAGCTGTCGCCTATCTCAGCTCGCCACCCGTCAAAAAATGTTCAAATGTTTGTTAAGCTTACAGGACTTAACTACGGAGTCATCAGTCCCTAAACTTGCAAAATACTTATGAAATACCTTATACTAAAGACGGCATAAATCTCCATGCCCGAGAGGGGATTCGAACCCCCGACCGTAGTGGCCGTGCAGACCGTGACTGAAGCGCCTCAGTCTCCTCGGCCACCGCGGTCGGCTCGCCTCCCGTCTGTCTTAATTCTCCGTCAAGGCAGCCGTAGCGACCACATTCGGATTCACGTGCCAGGCCGAGCGGTGTTCAAACTGTTGAAAAGTTCGTAAATATAAGGAACATAACTACTGCGGTTATCAGTCCCTAGGCTTACAAACTACTTATTGCATGGACAGCACACACTCCATGCTTGGGAGAGGAATCTCCGACGGCGAGCAACCGCGCGCTCCGCATCAAGGCGCATTGCCACTCGACTGCGGCAAGAACAACATTACCGAACCTTTAGCGCTGAGGCACGTGACCCTTACGCTATCATATACCGGGTGATCAAAAAGGCAGTATAAATTTGAAAACTTAATAAATCACGGAATAATGTAGATAGAGAGGTAAAACTTGGCACACATAGTCGAAAGAAGAAAATGGGGTGTTACTAGAACAAAAAAAAAAAAAAAAAACAAAAAACAAAAAAAAAAAACAAAAAATTAAAAAAAAATAAAAGGCCGACAGATGGCGTTTCATCTGATCAGAAAAACAATACTTAGCATAAAAAATTAAGGCAAAGATGATTTCTTTACAGGCAATGCTCAATATGTTGACCGTCATTCCTCAACAATAGCTGTCGTAGAGAAATAATTTTGCGAACAGCACTGTCCGCAGTTATGGTAAGGCATTGACGTCGGATGTTGTCTTTCAGCATCCCTAGAGATGTCGGTCGATCACGATACACTTGCGACTTCAGGTAACCCCAAAGCCAATAATCGCACGGACTGAGGTCTGGGAACCTGGGAGGCCAAGCATGACGAAAGTGGCTACTGAGCACACGCCTAACAATACTTTTTTCGGTTCTAAAAAAAAAAAGAAAAGAAAAGAAAAGAAAAGAAAGGAAAAAAAGAAAAAAAATGTCATTCCAAGCTTTTGTGTCTATTTTTACCTTTCTAGCTACATTATTCCGTGATTTATTAAGTTTTGAAATTTATACTGACTTTTTGATCACCCGGTATATATATATAAAATGGTTCTGTGCTTTTTATTTCGGACACCTTTTTTGGTGACAAATTGAAAATATTGCCTACTACCTGCATCAGGGTCTCATTTCCAAATCAAAACTCTTATAGTGTAGCCTACTAATTATACAACAAAGAAATACGCTGTTACGTAGGAAAGCGGGACTGTTCGAGCGGTAGCTAGCTGATCTTAGGTCCGTGCAGAAAGACCGTTGAAATTAAGCTAATGAATCCTTCATGTGGACCGTAGACGCAGCCCGCGCAAGTGTTTTGGCGTGTTTACTGCGGGCGCAGCTAGATGGCGGTGATGCTGCGAATTACGCGCCGGGCTGATTTCATTAACGAGATGTCGCCCGGGGCGTCAGACTTTTCAGCGGCCGCCGCCAACGCAAACTTTCGCCACCAGACAGCACACAGCCACTGCCTCCAACTCGAGGACAAAAAACGTCTTTCGTAACCCCACGGGTATCTCATAATGTGCCGAGTTTCTTTATCATAATTTCAAGTTATACAACTATACGTCGTTTTTGCCAGAGAAATACCCGAGTTTTAGCATGTTTCTGAGTTGTGTAGTTGTCTGGTTTGATGCTCCCTTCCATTCCCGTTTATCTCGGGCGAATCTTTTCGTCTCTGCGTAAGTACTACACGTAATTGCGTTACAATATACACAATATATTCGAGCCTTGCTCTGACTGTCCAGATTTTAAAATCACCTAAAAAATTGCCACTATTAACCGCTTTCTCCTCTCAACTCCCAGCCCCAAAATCCGTAAATTAACTATTCCGGAATACTTGAATACCACGAGATCTGTCAATACATGCTTATTTATAATTTTCAACATATTTCAATATTATCCTTGTCATTTATGTAACTCTATACTTATTAGTCGTCAGCCATGCCTCAATCTAATTGGGTCAGACCATTTTCTCTTCAGTTATTACTAGCCAGTATTCTACTAGTCAATATCTGCTTCCAATGTTCCGGGACTTGAATTTCATACGTCGCTCTGTTACATCCTCTTTCACCTTCCATGTCATCCAGACGTAGAATTCTTATTTTTCTTCTCTTCGTTGTCGTAGTGGTAGTATATGCGCTCTCCGTGGCTATGCATGCGTCCGATCAAGTTTACATTCGTCTGAAGAATATTAAGGACAATCATTAATGGGGGATAGATAACTCGCTGTAAAGAGTACCGCTTAAATGATACAGGTCTGAATACTAGACAATAACATTCATAGAACTTAAATTTTCGCCCATGGCCTTCATCAGAGAAACATATATTCACACAATCGCTCACACAATATACACACACAACCACCATGTCCGGCCACTCCAGTGCCAGAAGCATCTAAACTGTGAGTGCGGTAGGGAACAGAGAGGGAAGGATGCCGAGTAAGGGTGGGGTTGGAAAGTTCCGCGTTGCATCATGGATTGTAAAAGCTCTTACAGGCGGGAATTAGAATTGCGGCAAAGAGTACAGTCTTTGGTCACCTACCAAAGAGCATCAAAAACCTGACAGTTAGCCAACTAGTATTTAAAAATAAATTAAAAGAATTTCTACACTACAGGTGAATTTTTAGATTTAAATTAGTAAATCTGCAAAAACAAATAAATAATTCGTGCCATGTAAATTTAGTACAAAGTAATAATTTGTAAAGACACCTTTCATTAACCAGACACGTCCCACATCATTACGAAGTGTCGAACACATGATCTGCGGAACAAATAATAATCGAATCGAATCTAACCTAATCATCACAGACCAATGTACCAGTTTCCAGTTAATTAAGGAATTCAGTTAATAAGGTAATGGCTTATTTTCGCGATCCTTAAGAGTCGCAAACATTATGCAACCATTAAAAACATCATAGATTTACAAATGATAAATATTACCATAAAAAGTAAATTATTTACCAAAACACTACTGTTAAACAGTAGCAGAGTCGATATCACTGAGACAAGCTTAAAAGCTCATTCAATCGAGAAGTGTCTTCACTTAGTTGCTGAACACTAATCCAGAAGACAGAGGGCTGAAATATAATAACGTGACAGACAACAGATTATTCTTAACGGACAATACAATATGTTTCTGCTGGGAATAGGTACAAGTTTAGGAAAAGTTATTCTGTCTGAATACAGAAAGAGATGGCAAACATTTGATGCACTGTGGAAAATAGTAATCGGTGCGTTAGGCCATCAACAGTTCCCTACGGCTGGCTGTCCACCGTATGCAATAAACAACTTGGTGGATGTTAAATTTCAAAACCTTTTACCAAGAAACAGTCCACCAACAAAAATGGCTTCGCCTCTTACTAGCTTTATCAGCGCCCTGCGGGATTTCTCACACACGGGACAACAGCCTATATCAGCCAACCGTCTCGTATACAATGCAAACAGAGGTATCGTTCCGCCACGATATAATCACCATATCCTCTGAGGTACAGAGCAGTGAACTTTGATAGAGCACTGAACTTCGTACCAACATTAATTAATTATCACAGGACAATTTCCGTCAACCCCAATGCAGCAATACCTGTCCCGTGTCGTCAGCTAGCCCTTATTTGGCAGCCATGTTGTCCCGTCAGGACAGGCCATGCGGCCACGCACCTCCTGCACGGAAAGTCGTGTTCTTGCTGCTAGACAGACAGACCGTCTGACAAGGAAACGTTCAGGTCTCGGAGATTCAGTTTAGGTTGACACTTTGCATGTTAGTAGTATACGCAAGGGTCTCCACTCATAGAAATTTTAAAGCGCTCTATCCAGAAAATTATATGAAATAAGGCTCCAAAGTCTTTAGCTCAGCATATATACGACCGATAGGTTACGCAGCGAACGACGTGCTGCAGAGCGGTCGATTAGCTCATGTGGTGGCGTCATTAACTGTCATGTGGCCGGCCCGTGTTCGAACCTACCCTATTTATTACTTGTTTTAAAGCTCGTAATGACTTTTAAATAAATATTATTACGTAAAGTATTATTGCTTAAATCATAAATAATTAAAATTTGTTGAAATGGCTGTTAAAGAAAATTAAAATGAGAATTACCCCCATGATTTTTTTCTTAGTAAATTAAATAATTTCTAATGCATTTTAATTCAGGGACTTATTATCTCTCTCATGATTTTTTAAATGGAGTTTCAAGCACTTATGTTGAAAAGATGGGGCATAACAGCTTTGAGATAATTGCAGAACGACGTATTGACCATAACTTTTTTTTTTTTCAGTTCTACCAGTTTCGGTCATTCACCATTATCAAGCGTTAGCAGAGATTAGCTAATAGCTTAACATGTCGTTATACGAGAATTCATAATTATAACATAAGTATTTGCGGTCATTGATCTAGTCATTGATAGTATCACAGTGGCTGACTCTTACAGACTCTGTAATTTTGAATTCTTGTATAACGACATGTTAAGCTATTAGCTAATCTCTGCTAACGCTTGATAATGGTGAATGACCGCAAGCACTGAGGAAAAAAAAAGCTATGGTCAATATGTCGTTCTGCAATCAAGTACATACGTTTTTTACATCACGTTCAATTATTTTTGTGTCTCGTTTCCGCCGGTTGTCATGGGTGTCGGTGGCCGAGTAGAGACCGACACAGGAGAATACGATGCACGCGTGTGCGGGTACAGAGTCTGAGGTGACAAGCCAGTGGGACAGCAGAAACTAGAAACACTAAGCTAGATTAGAACAAGTTGTATATTTCGTAGAAATATGAAATACTTAACTTTTACAAAGTTCATGACTGCCAACTAAGTGTACTGCTGAGACATGGTTAACTAGATAGAGGCCTGCCTACTGATGACTCCTAGTCCCTGTCCTAATCCCAAGTGACCGATGCAGTTCAGTGGTGGCCACGAGCGGGATTGCAGCAGAGGGCGCTCGTGGCTGACGTCGTAAGAACGCCGCGCCGTGCGTGCGTGGCGGCGCGCGCAGAAAGTACGTGGCGCGCACTTCAGACTTGTGCGACACCACAATTATTTTGTATTTTACGTGTAAGCACCATATTTGTATAAAATGATTTAAGGCAAAAAAAATATTTAGGCATCTTGCATAATTAGTGACAGATGACTGTTCACAGAAATAACCTTCAGAAAAATCTTTGTTCTTCCTGAAAACCTCGCTTTCGCCTTTCGCTAGAAAGCATGGAAGCGAACGTGGCATATCAAATCATTTCCTAAGGAGTTGTTCATGATATCTCATAGCTGATAATGGATCATTGATTGTATTTTTATGCCGTTTTGACTCTTCTTGGCTGTCTACCTACCAATATGGCAACAGTTATTCTTTGATTTTCCATGAAGAAACCAGTTCCTCGAATTTAAAATGAATATTAACAGTTTTCCACAGCTTGTAATATCGCCTAACTTCGTATTAAAATCTTAATGACAATAGTATTTAACATTTTAATGTAACTACATTAATTGTAAACTCATTTACAATTATTATCATTAATATTTTAGTTACCTGCAACCGTTATTTCATGGATAAAATAAACTTCTTTATGATGTAGTGATAATATTTTATATCATTAATTTTATTTACAAATTGTCATAATTTTTAAACAATTAATGAAAGTAGAACGTTCCCTCTAGTAGAATCGAACCGCGATCACATGCATGAGGCTGGGGCACGCTTCAGCTTTATATCACACCTTTAATTCACTGGTATATAACATGTATTAGAGATGTGCTTAAACATTGGATCCCTTTATCCTGGAATTTTTTGTGTTTCAAACTTCTATGAGTAAACACTCTTGACATAGTCCACTTACATGCAGAGTCTCAATCCAAACTGATTTTCTCACACCAGAAGGTTTCCTTGTGAGCTTTTTGACGGACAGACCAGGAGGAGCCAGCCAGCGTGTTCCTCGGCGCGACAGCGGTTGCGGGCGGCGCCTCTGGCCAACACCACTTAGAAGACAAGGCCTCACACCTGGCCCGCGGTCAACAGGATGAGCGCGCACATCATGCGACGTAAGCAAGGTAGTTCCGAGCCAGCGCGACCTCTAGTTCAGTGGCTGCCCGCTATGACGCAGTGGGCCGTGCCCCAGCGGCCGGCCAATCGGCTAGTGAACGCGCCGTCTCGGAACTACCTTCCTTAAGGCTAGTTTACACGACGTCACTACGTTTCATGAAACTGCACTACTGGCCAGTGAGCATGCGCGGCAGGTGTTCGCGCAACTGTTTGGCGAAACTAAACAGTTTCGGCACCTTCCAACTTTGGCGAAACTGACGGTGCGTGTTTTTAGGTTAGGTGATAACCAATACAGAACAGAACACAACATAAAGGGGGGAAAGGAAGAAATAATTCGGCTTTTGAACATATATGCGATTTATAGGTTTTTGTGCCATTTTAACGATGAAAATTTCATGAATAAGCAGCGGCGTGTTAGTGCTCTTGAAGCATTTATTCGTGAATTAAATATTGATGGGTTGACGATTAGTGAATTGCAGATTGAATGTATTTTAATTCCAAATACCTATACAAACGAACTATGGCAGTCGTGGATTTGGGAACACGGTACAGGTACTGTAGAGACGAATATCTACTTGACAAGAAAAGTAATGCAATTTGTAATTTCAATTCTGGTAACAATGTTTCACGCATAACAGTATCTTGTTTCTTTATTGAATTACTAACTCTGTTTAAAATGAACGTAAACTGATCTGGTGACACTGTGAGTTGATTAAAATAACTTCTAGGGTCTTCGATCACAATTTCTCTCAGCAAGGTTGCTGAGCAACCGAGCTGACGTATTTTATTTTATTTAATTTTTTTCCTGTCAAAATACCCAAACACGTTTCTTATTCTTTTTATGCTTAGTCTTATGCAGCGACTTCACACAGAGAAGCAATAGCTAGCCACAAATTTTACAGCTACCAAAATTTTCATTCTACGGCGACTACGGCACTTATACAAAACAACGAAACTGAAGTGTATAGTATTGGCGCCGTGTCTACACACATACACGAAACCAGTTGCGCGCAATTAATTTCATGCAACGAGTGTCGCAACCTAGTGTCGTCGGTAGACTAGCCTTTACGTAGCATGATGTGCGCGCTCAGGCCTGTATTTCTCGCCGGCCACGAGCTGGCCGTGGGCCGTGCCTACGTCAAGGCCGCGGCCGGCAGCTCATTGGCCGGACCTACACGGCGGTGGGCGTGCCCAGCGGACAGCCAGTCAGCTTTCGGCCGCGGCCTTTGCGTGTGACGTAGGCACGGCCAGCTGTGAGGCCTCGTCTTCTGACAAGGGGAGGCCGCCAATTGTGAAATTCAGATTCAATTCATACTGCGCATAATGAAAGCTCATGGCCAGAGGTGTAATTTGGCAAAGCACCAAGATGCACTTCTCAGCCGTTGTCGAGAAAATCGACAATTAATAAAAAGCCGTTGCGGTGAAATACTCTCTACGATCTCTACGATTAGTTGTCTTGTGCAGAGGCGTGGAGGAGTGGTAAGCGCTCGGGTTCGTAATCCGAATGTAGCTGGATCGAATCTCGTGGCATGCAACTTTTTATTTTATGAAGACAATTAATAACATTTGATGTTCGAAGTCGCCAGTTTTTCCACGCCAAAGGACTTTCAAACAACTTATTATATGCAATTGGCGACTTCGAACATCATTATGTTTTCGCAAACAAAGTTGTATTTCACTTATGTTATTAATTGTCTTCATAATGTTTACCACGTATAGTTAACGGAAGAAGTATAAACGATATTCCGAAACGAATAGGTATAGTGTAAGTCAAACCTGACGAACGATAGAACAATTTTTCAGAATGTCAATCAGGTGTGTTTTCCAACAGATAATATAAAAAAAAACAATTGTTCTTGTAAAAACGCATCGTTTATCAGATGTGCTCGAGGTCCTGCTGTTTTCTGCTTTCCATATTTCTATAGCTATCACTCTGGTTCGTGGAATATATATATATATATTTGAATTACAAAAATAAAAAGCAAATAATAAAAAAGTTGCATGACGCGAGATTCGATCCAGTGATTTTCGGATTACAAACCGCAGCGGTTACCGCGCTACGCCATGACTGTACAATATTACTAATCGTAGAGAGTATTTCACCGCAACGGCTTTTTTATTAATTGTCGATTTTCTCGACAACGGCTGAGAAGTGCATCTTGGTGCTTTACCCAATTCCACCTCTGACCATCAGCTTTCATTATGCGCAGTATGAATCGAATCTGAATTTCACAATTGGCGGCCTCCCCTTGTAGGTGGTGTTGCTCAGCCGGTAACGCGCCTCAACTGCCGCTGCAGTGGTCCCGCTACGACGGGGATTTCACGTGCGGCGCTCCTCGTCATAAACCGTTACTCTTGTCTTATCAGCAGACTGGTATGGTACAGCTCCCCACGCTACACTGTCCTGTGCAACCGCATTTATCTGAGAATAAGAACGGCAACGTACGTCCTTTTGAATCTGCTTATTGTATTCGTCCCTCGATTTTAACCCCACACTCTTCCTTTTAATGCTAAGTTGACCATTCCTTTATTACTCACAATGTGTCCCACAAACCTATTCTTTTTTCATAGGATATGGCATAAATTCCTTTTCTCCCCGATTCTGTTAAGCGCGTATGTGTGTGTGTGTGTGTGTGTTGTTCTTAAGATAAGTTAGTTTAAGTAGTTTGTATGTTTAGGGACCGATTCGCCGCAGATAGGTGCCTTAACTTTAAAAAACATTAGTGCATTTTAAGAATTCTCAAGTAATGCGATATTAAGTATTGTATTGCCTTCGGCAAAAACAATATCTCTTCTTTGATCTGTAAAAGATGGTTTCGTACTTAAGACGCCTGGAGTATATAAAATCCCCTATCATTGTGGAAAGGCAAATTTTGGGTGGACAATTTGTACAGTTCATCACCGATGCGTAGAACATCATAGACACACACATCTGCTCCAACCAGAAAAATCTTTTTAAAGATGAGAATAACAGTCAAGTGCACAAAAGGTTTTAACAATTTAATAGATAAGGGTACCGGTTTCGATCTCTTCTGAGGTTATCCTCAGACCTAGTCGTACGTAAAATAAAATAAAAAGCCATATACTATAGAGGAAAACACGTACACCACTAATAACTACGATAAATTTACAAACGGGACTACAAAATTACATAAAAGCAATATATCTCGCTGTTGATGTCGAGGCGACGAGCGTATAGTGACTTCTAATCAGCGAGAGACGGCTGTACGTTGTAAATGATAAGCCCCACCCAATCGCATGCAGCATCAGCACATGATAAAACAATGAGGACCGTCATACAGTAAAATGTAATACAATGTCTATACCCATAAATCATATAAAAATACGTTTCTTTAACTGCAGAACACAATTGTCATTAAAATAATACAGAATAACTGAAAGCATTGAACCATAAAACAAATTGTCTGCTTAAGAAATACTTGCCATCTATTAGTAGCTGATGCCGGTAACATTCAAATCGAAGACAGAGTGTAAGTCAAAGATAAAATACAACAACGCCTGTGGTTGCCGTGGATACATCGATAAGTCACGCCAGTGGTGAAGTAGACGCCGTGCCAAAGATGTAGCGGCCATTGGACGCAGTCTGTCACCGTGGAAACAAGCCACGATTGCAGAGACGACCGCTGTTAGCACATACAGCAGCGACGCGCCAGAGATGTAACGGCCAGGGGACGCCGTCGGTCACCGTGGAGACAAGCTATGAGTACAGAGACGACCGGTGTCTGCAAAATACCCCACAACTCGCCTATGCCATATGTAGCAGATGATAAAAATATTTAAAATTAATTATTTGTTACCAATCAGTATACTGTTTTACATAATTTTAGTCATATTTGTAAACTTATCGTAGCTATTAGTGGTGTACCTGATTCCCTTGTAACATTGTTTTATTTTATTTTATATTCGACTAGCTCTGAGGCTGATCTCAGAATAGATCGAAACCGGTCAACCTATCTAATAACTTTTAAAACATTTAGCGAACTTGGCTGTTATTCACATCTACCACTCGTTTTTTTTTCAGTAAGAACCTATGTTTTTTCAGAAAAATCTGTCGTGGCTCAACAGTGTCTTAACTAAGGGCGTATATAACGTTCCAAGACAGGTAAATTTTTGCTCCAGCTTCCAGTTACTGCGACTGTGTACTCAAAGAATCGTTTGAAATACGAGTATCCGATCACCTTGTGACGCATCCGTATAAGATGTTGCCTCATTTAATTTTTTTATTCACCTTAATATTACCTTACTTCCTCTGGACGTGCGCCTGCCCGAGCACTGTCATTTTGACATCCAGGGCTTCCATGCGTGCTACATGAAATAGGCTAGGCATTAGTGTAGGCTTTATCCTCACTGACCAGCCATAACGGTTTCAGCCATATCTGTAAATAGAAACACTCGGTTATTACGCCCGAAATTCAAACTAATACCAAATTATGAAGCAAAGGATAACGCAAATTTCATTGTAAATGAAATCAATATGCTTGCTCAAGGGAAAAGATAGGTCGATGTTTAAAGACCAAGAATTATGCTATCCAACAGTTATGAACGTTTATTTTTTAGTAATTGTTCGAAATAGATAATTTCTTGCCAGCACGATAAGGAGGATAGGAGGCTGGGATCTCATAATTAACATACTCGAAACCTTGGTTATTTATATTTAACAAAAGTGAATTTATTTATTAAAAAAGATATGTTAAGCCCAGCAACATGGGGGGAGGCAGTAAACTTTATGCGTGAAATATTCAATTAGTAAAAAATATGGGTCTCTTACTGAAAGGAAGGGCAGAAATTTCCGTTACACATGCCGCAATTACATGCCACACAATCTAAACGTTGTCATGTCCCGCGATGCAACTCGCTACATTGGCCAGACATATTAATTATAACAGAATATAATTTCAAATAAGTGCAGTACTCGGGAGGGTGGTCAGTAAGGCGACATAATAAACATTCAAATTCACTGGTTTGTTCACAGACGAGCCAAGTTAGTGATAAACCTGCAAGAGGCGCGTTATTAATCATTATAGTTCACGTAATGGTGCACGCTCAGAAGGTGCAAGCACATCATTTATCTTTTGCTACACTTCTTTGTTCCACGTGGATGGCAACACAAAACACATCGCCCTCGCTTTTGTAACTCCACCAGAATGGCTTACCGTACCACTATATTGCCAAGAAAAAGTCCTCCACACTAACTGAATAGCTTATCTAAACAAGCCCGCATGTGCGTATAAGTTTTCAATGAAATGTTAATAAATAATTGACTCTAGCCGCTCTGCCTGCTTTCGGCACAACTATCGCCATCCACAAATCATTTTAAGACATTAAAATGATCAAATTCGAAGCAATTCTTACCACAAATTGCAGAAATTGTGCAGCCACTGCCACACACGTCCAGCCAGGTCCAAGGTTCCGCAAACTCTCCTAACATGGCTTCCTAACTTGCTAACGGTTCCCAATTTCAACATTCTGGGGGAAGACGAGCTCTCATTGGGGGACCAGTGGGTCCGTTCCATCTGCTTGCTTACTGGCCACCCTCTGCCTGAGTTCAACTGCTCCCCCAAGCCAAAAGCAATATCTTTGCTAGCAGAAAACGTGCTTTCTGCTAAATAGAGCCCACATTACAATCTACCTTCTATTAGCACCCATGCAGATCTAAATCAGAAAGTTTAACTGCTCTCTCTTTCATACTGGGAAAGGACACAGAGGACAGTGACATGGCCACATTTATGATCTATAAAAAACCACAATACCTCGCCATCCCTGCTTTATGAGATAGTCACTGATAAATATGAGGGGTCAATGAGCCACTAACTTCTTCAAAATAAATGTAAATTCTTGCATAACCATTGTACTTGCCTAGTAAAGCTTATTGCACGGCTTTCGGTGAATTACGGTCGGCAATTCAGCGTGGGGGAAGTAATGAGGCGATACAGCAGTTACGTTTCAACCTTATTAACTGAGAAAAAGGATTTCTGTGAAGCAAATCATTTGCCCAATTCATGACAAATCAAACAGCAACAGTATAGTTTTTGACCTGCCGTTTTCGTAATTTGCAGTGGATCGCTTTCGTCAACCTCTAGCAGCTTCAGCTTCTCTAGCACGCGCTGGGGCCACTAGTTGGGTATATAGAAGTCTACATGTCTGTTGTCTTCCCAGTTCCGGCATGACTGTGCACCAATCCAACCTGAAGATGTCGGCCAGAACGCTAAAATATCGTGATAGAAAATTATTGAATTCTGGTCGTAAATGAATAGATTTCCACTAAAATAATTATTTAGCCCAAACGAAATGCTCCTAAAAATATATCATTAGTGTAGCGATAACAGTGCTGCATTATAAGTACTCTGGGTGTTACCCAAGCATGTCGGCTTCGCAAATTACTATCCGGTGTGCAAAGCTGGACGGTTTCTGTGAAGCCTACCAGGCTTGCAAGAACCCACGTCATCCAGTTTACACTCAGTGCTTCGGTACACATGCACCCTTGGGTATACGTCATGACAGCTTTAGCTGCATGAATGAATGCTGCGAAATATCTAAATGTGGCAGACATGCTGAAGCGAGAATTTCTACATGCTGTGTAACAAGTTCCAATACAACGTTTTACGTATATATAAAAAAAAAAAAAAAAACCTCAAGAACTGCATATTCCAATAAGCTAAGTATAAAACATGGACGCAAACTTAAAATCGATTATTCTGAATTTAAGTCAATTGTTTTTAAATGGCAATGTAGCAAATAACATTGGCGTTTTCTGAAACGTTTATACCTTTCAACACAGAATCGACGCAGCAGTTACGGGTGAAAACTTACAACAAGGGCTCTTTACACACCAGGTATCTTTTCCAAACATGTTTTTGTCAGTGTTGTAGTTAACTATCACAACGACAGTGAGCAAATCCACACCGGATGGAAACTTCAAAGATGGTTCGTGACGTAAGGGTTATTATGTGCTGTAGAACGTCGAGTTCCGTGTAATTGGACCAACTTTCATTGACCTGAACCTAAATACTCAAAGCTTCCTGGAAATTTGTGTTGAAGATGGCAGCTTTGCCTCTTACTGTCAAAAGAATAGAACTCCACCAAACTACAGTTCTTCATCAGTGATTGGTTAATTTCCTGGCCATTGGATTAGCCGACGTGGTTCCTATGGACGGGCAACCATATCAAATCACATCACTTTTATCTGTAGGGCCATTTAAAGCAAACAGTACACGCAGAGAAAATGAGAAAAAACACCATCTTCAGGAATGCATTGAAGAAGGGTGTGCCAGCATTGCTGCGGAACTTCTACTACGATTGCAGGATGGTTAGATTCAGCGCCTTCAAATATGCGTATAGCAAGAGGGACCGTATGATCAACACATTAAATGATTCGTCTTTATAGAGAAGAGTCCATTTTGTAACTCCAAGTACACGAGCGCCCCATATTATACAACACACAAGAATCTTTTCATCTACCTTTAAACGATCCATCCAGTAATAAGTCCGGTTACTCCAGTATCTGTGTTTGTAACGGTTGACAGAGCAATGCCAAAGAAGTAAGAAGCATCACTGAGCAAGAGACCTAGTGCGGAAGTGGGATCTTCTCATAACATTGGAATCATTAACTGCTACGTTGAATGTCTTCACAGGAATGAACTCGTCAGACAACGGTGATTTTATTTGATGAATCAAAAGACCCTTTTCTGATTTTTAATTCACTTAGATTCAAGAGATGTTCAAGATGGCATTAATATTCGGTACGTTACATAACAAATTAAACGTCTGATCTATATCTTAGTGCAACATTTACGTTTCCCGATTCCAGCAGAGATTTTTTAATTAAAAGGGAGTACTGCGACATTTGACTCACCCTTTAAAATCTACTAATTCCACCTCAGAGTGCATGGGCGTTACCGAGAGCAGAGCACAGATCAGAGCATACAGATACTTGTGAGAGTAACCCTTTCCTTACTAGATGCGACATATTTTGAGTGTTCTGTGACGTTATTGCTTTCGTTTATTAAGTTTATATTACGCCCCCGTGTATATTAGATTCAGTTTTGCATAAATATCTGGTTGGTGTACTCTTCCGCCGTGTTAATTGCGACCGTCTTCTGTTTTTGTGTTCGCTTGTATATTTGGTTCATTTTCGCGTTAATTATCTCGTTAGTGTATTTTTTCCGCCGCCTGAATACCGACAGCCGTCTGTTTTGTTTTCGTTGGATTAGCACCAGTTCTAGACGTGTTCGTTTACCTTAGTTACCCTCTGTCGAGTCTACACCGCGTCTTTCTAGTCGTTAGTTTTTCTGGGTATTGCAATGATGAATACGGACTGTACTGCTGTGTGCGGATGCAGTCCGAGCTGGTGACACTTTGCTACCAGCTTCAAGCTGTGTTAAACTCGGTGTCAGAGCTTGAAGGTATGATCGAAGTTTTGTGTCTCGTTTCCGCCGGTTGTCGTAGGTGTCGGTGGCCAAGTAGAAAGAGACCGACACAGGAATAAAGGATGCACGCGTGTGCAGGTACGGAGGGGACCAGCCAGTGGGACAAAAAAAATGTTCAAATGTTTGTAGAGTCTATGGGACTTAACTACGGGGTCATCAGTCCCTAAGCTTACAAACTACTTATGAACTACTTACAACTAAGGACGGCACAAATATCCAAGCCCGAGGGGGGATTCGAACCCCCGACCGTAGTGGCCGTGCAGACCGTGACTGGAGAGCCTCAGTCCCCTCGGCCACCGCGGTCGGCCCAGTGGGACAGCAGAAACTAGAAACACTAGAGTAAATTAGAACGAGATATATATTTCATTGAGACTTAGTAATAATTAACTTTTACATAGTTTTTGACTGCAGAATGCTGATACATAGATTAGATAGAGGCCTGCCTACTGATGATTCCTAGTGCCTATCCGATAGCCAAGTTTAAATGGTGCCTATCTGATTCCCAAGTGACCGATGCAGCAGTCGTGGCCACGAGCGGAGTAGCAGCAGAGGGCGCTCGTGGCTGAAGTCGTAAGAACGCCGCGCCGTGCGTGCATGGCGGCGCGCGGCGAAAGTACGTGGCGCGCACTTCATACTTGTGCGACACCACATGAAGTGTGTCGTTATTGTTGGCCGGTCGTGGGAACCGAACGGATTCCCGTCCTGTGGTAGAAAGATGACCTTCCACTGCTAGCTATGGGGCAGACACCCCACTCGTAGTTGCTTGGAAGGTCACTCCGGTGCGTGGCAGGCGGCGTAGTACATTCCGGAGGACCGATCGTAAGGCCTCTCCGGTTCGTCTTGCGAACAGGTTTGAGGCGTTATCTGTTCAAACAATTTCCGGATCCCGATGGTGTCTCTCATCCTGAAGTCACCACGCAGTCTGAAAAATCCAGGCTTTCACGGAGGATAGGTTTGCTCGTAGTTGGGGGCTTCAACGTTAGGCAGGTAACAGAGCTCCTTAGAGAGATGGCTCCCAAACAGGGGAATAAGGCTAACGTTCACTCCGTGTGCATACCGGGTGGAGTCATTCCAGATGTGAAACGGGTACTTACAGATGCCATGAAGGGTAGGGTGTCCATCCAACTGCAGGTGGTGGCCAACGTCACTACCAATGATGTGTGTCGCTTAGGATCTGAAGAGATTCTTTCAAGTTTTGAGCGGCTATCTGAAGTTGTAAAGACTGCCAGTCTAACTTGCATGATGAAATCAGAGCTCACCATCTGCAGCATACTTGACAGGACCTACTGTGGACCTCTGGTACAAACCGAGTGGACATCTACATGGGATACTCTGCACATCACATTTAAGTTCCTGGCAGAGGATGGTCTGAATCAGAGGCTCAGACGATTCTGTGACCGTGTACGCTTGCGGTCAAAGTTGATGATGGAAAATCGCGTTTTCAAATGTTCAAATGTTTGTATAGCTTATGGGACTTAACTACTGGGTCATCAGTCCCTAAACTTACAAACTACTTAGGAACTAGGTAACACCAAGGACGGCACAAATATCCATGCTCGAGGAGGGATTCGAACCGTAGTGGCCGTGCAGACCATGACTGGAGCGCCTTAGTCCCCTCGACCACCGCTGCCGGCCGCGTTTTCAATCCCATGAATCGAACATCGTCTGAAGATGAGCATTTCTTTACTAGTACATGTGGGGCCAAAAGGTAATGAGGTTCCAGCAGTTAAAGTTTTTGTATTTTCATGCTGTAGCTTGGATTCTCGTAAAAATGAGCGACTTTCCAAGCGCCCTCGTCGGGAGTCCGGTCCAGGACTTGGATTGTCTAACAAGTTCGACCCGGCCTCATGGGGATATTTCCTTAGATTTTTTCCTTGTACTTTATGATATTCTCATATTTTAACACCTTTTTTTTCCCTGTATTTTGAAGTAGACCTTCTGGATGTGTGACTAATATTCAATTAAGCGTATTATTTGTTTTTAGCTGTTTTATTTGTGAAGCACAGTGAAAAAACAGTAGAGTTTACTTGATACTAGGTTTATGGGAGGCAAAACATGACTTTTATCGATAGCGATGCACGAACGACCTACACCGTTGAAGTGATAGCCCTCAAAATACACCTTTATTTGTCAACCTCGAGAAGTTTATTTGTTTCGGCAGATCAAGAATTTTATCGCAAGACTTCAAAATCATGCAAGATAACACTGACGTTCATGCTAGAACATGTCTTATTAAAATTCAGATCTTGGCCCATAATGATTTGTCCGCACTTGTCTTTCAAGATATGCTTTTATACTATTGGTTCGCATCGACATTCATATCTCATAGACCTGTCTTCAGTACTGTTAATCAGGTATGTTTCTCACGAACTATATCTCGAACAGGTGAATAAGAGAATATTTCGTTCATGTCTTGTGCATCGTGTAAGAACTAATTATTTTGTTGTTGTTTTTACGGTAAGTTTCACCATTCTAGCTCTGAGGACGCTGATGAGTACAGGGCCAGTAATTAGAATTACATAATAATATACGTTAGAAGGTATTATTATGTTTAGCAGTCTGTATCACAAATAATTCATCAGTAAAAGATAACACACGTAACTGAACATTAACCACACTTCCCGACGCTCGACTTCAAAATAAGGCGAGAATAGTTTCGGCAAACATGAGAATATTTTGAAATTTATCGAAAGAAAATCTTACAAACAATTTCCATGTTGGTGTTTCGTACCTCGATTCACTGTTTCACAGTGTAAGCGCTGGACCACTCGATCGGTCACGGAGCTTGAAAAGTCGCACACTTTCCAGAGTATCCAAGGTACAGCTTGTAAAAAGAAAAAAGGTGTATTACACGAAACTCATTAACTTTTGACTGCATATATATGAGTAAAAAAACGTTCTTTAGACGACCTTTTGATTTATATTGTGGGAAACTCGATTTTCCATCATTAAACTTAACCTTGATATTTTTTTCATAAACGACTGAGCAGGCAGCAGTTAGAGTAGACGGAGAATTAAGTTCACGTTTTATGGCAGTTTTTTGGGTAAGACAAGGTTGTATCCTGTCACCACTGTTGTTCATACTATTCATTGATGATATGTTGAAAACAGTGGGCTCTCAGGACGGGATTAAAATAGTTGAAAATATGATAAGCAGTCTTGCATATGCAGATGAGTTAGTTGTGATGGCAGATTCGATTGAAAACTTGCAACTAATATTTCAAAGCTAGTAAAGAGTTATAGTAGTTATGATATAATGATCAGCATCACCAAAAAAAAAAGTAATGTAAGTGGGAAAGAGATTTAAACCGATTGACTGCCAGATAGGAAGAACAAAGAACAGGTAGTTTCGTGTACCTAGGATGAATTTCCACACAGGATGGCAAGATAGTGAAAGAACTTGAATGAAGGTGTAGCGAATCTAATGCAGTAAGAGTCAGTTAAGATCTACTCTCTTCTGCAAGAAGGAAGTCAGTACCAAGACTAAGTTAGCGGTGCACCGCTCTATCTTTCGACCAACATTGTTCTACGGGAGTGAAAGTTTCGTGGATACAGGTTACCTTATTCATACGGTTGAGGTTACAGATATGACAGTAACATGAATGATTACAGCTAATAATAGATGGGTACAATGTCAGGAGGGTGTCCATAATGAGGTAATCAAAGAAAAACTGGGACACCACAGATGAAGCAGTTAGAGCGAACAGTCTGAGATGGTGAAGTCATCTTACACGCATGGCATAAGCAAGGTTACTTAAGACAGCAGGGTGTAAGAGGAGTGAAGGTAGCTAAGAAGTACTTAGATTCGGTGAAGAATGATTTTGAAGTAAAAGGGGCAATATCAGATGAGGCATCATGGTAGCATTGAATAGGGAATTTTATTAGCGGGACTATGCAACAAACTCAACGCTAAAAGCTATAATCAGTCTCTAATGATGACGATGATGCTGCTGATGATGACTGAGTGTGCAAAAAACCGAAACACGTGTCTATTTATATTCGATATAGGACGTCCATACAGAATTGAATCGAAATCGGCAACCCACATGTCAGTCTCTCTCCCTGTTAGTAGCTGAGCAGACACATTAATATCTGTTAATGATCGACGATATTTTGTTGGCGTTGATGAGATTTCGACTTGCATGTCGGTTGCTTTTGCAATCCGCAATTTTCAGTTAGTACTTTCCGGGAAAGAAGTACCTCCAGACGAATCCACTCGACGTGTGTGCAAATGCTTACGGATGCTTAGGTTGTTTGCAGATGACGCCATCATTTACCGTCTAGTAAAATCATCTGAAGATCAAAACCAACTGCAGAACGATCTGAATAAGATATCAGTATGGTGTAAAAATTGGCAATTGACTCTAAATAACGAGAAGTGTGAAGTCGTCCACATGAGTACGAAAAGAAATCCGTTAAACTTTGTTTACAAGATAAATCAGTCAAATGTGAAGGCCGTAAACTCCACAAAATACCTAGGAATTACTATTACTTCAGACTTAAATTGAAAAGAACATGTAGATAATATTCTGGGAAAGGCGAACCAGAGACTACGTTTTATTGGCAGAACCCTTAAAACATGCAACAGAACTACAAAAGAAACTGTATACACTACATTTGTCCGTCCATTTTTGGAGTATTGCAGCCCAGTGTGAGATCCTTATCAGGTGGGTTTGACGGAGGACATCGAAAGAGTCCAAAGAAGGGCAGCTCGTTTCGTATTGTCATGATACAGGGGAGACACCGTTACGGAAATGATACAGGATCTGGGATGGGAATCACTACAACAACGGCGTTTATCGCTGCGGCGTGGGCTACTTGCGAAACTCCAATCGCAAACATTCTCCTCCGAATGCGAAAATATATTGTTGACTCCCACTTACATAGGTAGAAATGATCATCAGAATAAAATACGAGAAATAAGAGCTCGAACAGAGAGATACAGGTGTTCATTCTTGCCGCGCGCTATTCGAGAACGGAATGGGAGATAAATAGTGTAATGGTGGTTCGATGAACCCTCTGCCAGGCACTTATATGTCATTTGCAGAGTATCACATGTAGATGTACCACGGTACAAAATGCTATCACCAAAAGCGTCTCCACTGCTTTGGGCTCGGATGGTCCAGAAGCACTGTGCGTTTCGGCAAACTGGATGCGACGTTCCGCGGCGCTGCTAGTTGCGGAACGGGACGTGCCTTCCACTCGGCCGGTTAATGGCGGACTCGGGCAAACAGCCCCCGTCCGGGGGTACGCCAGCCAATCGAGTGCCGTTTAGCCCCGTTTCGAACCGCGCCCTGAATGAAGATCAGCAGCCGTTACGAGTTCCGTAGACGGTTTCGTAGGGGCGGGGGAGAGAAACCCCAATTACTCGGTTAATAACCCTTCGGCCGGAGACGGTGCGGCGAGACAGCGGGGCGGTTTCGGTGCGGTTCGTTACGGCAACAGCGGCGGGCGCGCTCGTTTATATTCGTCTGCGAGGCGTGGGCCGGTTGTCGGGGAGGCGGCTGCCTCACCTTCATTTGTCACCCGGGCCGCACACTGGCCAGACCGCCCCCAAATTGCCTTGTTAAGCGCCGCCTGCTTCCCGCAGTGCAACCTGCAGGAGCATCGCTTCTAGCCGAGCGTTAGCCAGTGGTTACTCTGCCAAGTCATCCGTAGGTCGCCTGCCGGGCATAACAGTTGTTTCGTACCGGAACCGTGACAGTTATCGGTACCTACAGACTTCTAATGGCCACTTCCACTACTCTATTGCTGCACTTTGTCATTACCGGAGTACAACCACAGTCTAAAAGATACAGTCGTGCCAGTCCCACAATTTTTATACGCTTCTACAGCAGCGCTCGAAGCGGCCGGCAAGCGACATTTCTAAATTGTATTTTTAAGGGTCATTTGTGGTATTTTGCCCTTTGTTAGTCAATGATTTACTTTCTATATTACAGTGATGTTTGAGTTCATGACATGGTCTTCTACCTTATCACGGATATTGTGATGACAGTATTATTTGTCCTCCCGCTTGTTTATGTACATTTACATCTTATATGGTGGCCGTCACTCGTCATCACAATTTCAGTTGTGACTGTGATTATAGTACCAACGTTTTGCTTTTAGTATTTGCACATCCCATGTATATTTCTATACATTGTTGTAATTTTTGTGGCATTTTTCTCATGTTTCAATTACGCATATTTGTCTTTCGTTGTCGTAATTTTGAATAGTACTTTGCTTCTGTAAGTAGTTCATCACTACATTTCCGTCAGGCGAAATATGTACCATGCACTTGCCAAGTGTTCATAATACAGTTTGTCCTTATCTATTACCTTTACTAGTCATTTTTTGTGATATTTTAGTGGGCTGTTTTCTGTAGCCTTAAATAATTTTTGGGCTGTCCTAGTTTTTAGTGTTATGTGCCTATGCCCACAAGTATGTTAATGTTTTATTACAAAAGAAAAAAAAAGGAAAGAAAACGACTCTTTAGTCGTTTACTATCATTCCCTTTGTCAGCTTTGGGATTACAATTGTCTCTATTATTCAATTATTCAAAAAAAAAAAAAAAAAAAAAAAAAAAAAGGAAATGAATGTTATTGTCGACTACATTAAAATTTGTACGTATTCTTTATGTGGTATTGAATTTCATTCCTAGATTGTAATATTGTATTTTCAGTGTGCTACCATAGGATACTTTATTGTGTTTTTTAGGTTTTTGCCTTAGTCACTTGATTAGGTTTGTTTAATACACAGGGACCTGAAGATGGCATAGTGTCATGTCGAAACTGGTTGTACTAGAATAAATACTTCATTCTACATACGGCTGTTGGTATCTCAGTTCCTTCAGATTTTTGAATACGATGTCGGATGAGTGCGAATAGTATCTTTTATATTGATTTCAACAAACTTTTTGCATTAGGGAACGTATGTAATGCCTTAGGGAAAGATAAAGCAGTCAACAGTCCGAAGATTGCTTTGAACACCACAGTGCTTTACTAGGCATGGCCCTATTTGGAGGTGGTATACCGTTGCCTTCCTCCGACCTTCGAACTGATTTACCCAGGCAGTTATAGGGGGGCCTACAGTTTAACGTGGGTTCCGAACCATGGTGCTATTCGGTATTTTGGCCCACTTTTGGTTGCGGTAGTAACATTAAAAGTGGGCCTCTTTGATTGTCTTTTGACAGCTCGAAATTTAAATGAAAATAACGGCTTAACCATTCATCTGACACGAAAATTGAATAACCTAATTTGTAGAGGAGAAAATTCTCTACAACTTTGCACTGTTAAGGTTTTTTTTCATATTCCGTAGCGTTTCAAAGATCTTTGCAAAAATAACGGCGATTTTGGGATATATGTCTGTCTGTCCGTAAGGTGTTCCCTGTTTTTAAGACGAACCGTTGAACCGATAAGCACCAAATTTTACAGACATTATTGTAGGCGGCCAGAGACCAGAACCTCCCTTTTTCAAATTTTTCGGACAAAAAATACGGTAGAAATACGCAAAAAAGACGTTTGTAATATAATTGTAATTGCAAACGACCGTTCATCTGTCCCTGTTTTTAAGACGAACCGTTGAACCGATAAGCACCAAATTTTACAGACATTATTGTAGGCGGCCAGAGACCAGAACCTCCCTTTTTCAAATTTTTCGGACAAAAAATACGGTAGAAATACGCAAAAAAGACGTTTGTAATATAATTGTAATTGCAAACGACCGTTCATCTGTCACGAAAATCGAATAATCTAATTCGTGGAGGAGAAAATTCTCTACAACTTAGCTCCCTTATGTTTTTCAATTTCTCTTATTGTTTGAAACATATTTGCAAAAATAACGGAGATTTGACACTCCATTGGATGAAAGAAAACTAGCCGTTCGGAGATGTCACGTGACATTTCTTGCCCAGAATTCTCTCTGGCATGGGTTCGCGTATTTGATGATTTTCTTTTTGTGATTTAAACGTTGTCATTTGAAAGCAATGGCGCACTGAAGAATTAACAAAAACACATCGTTCTTCATTATTTTGTCAAGTAGGCTCAACCACATAGATCGTGTATAAAACTAAAGTATGACGCGTTTCATGGGTCAAGCCCTCATCATCAGATAAAATATATAAGAATCTTAAAACCCGAGATAATAAAAACCGCATCCATTATAGATATAATTACATCGTTCTTCGTACGATAAATGATAATCTAGTATCTACAAATGCCATATTAGCAACAGTTAACAACGGCCATCAATAGTATGAGATTAAAGAAGTTGTCTGTCGGTTGATAGCCGTAGCGTTGCCGGGCGCCGTGGCTCAGCACGCCCGGTCAGGGGGCTAAACGCCCTCTGTAATAAAAAAGCTGAGCCAAAGATTCAACGAACAATCAAGAACGAACCGGAACAACGACCGCAAAGCAAAGATCTACCTGAGAACAAAAATAAAAAAAAAAAGAAATTTAAAAAAAAAAAAATGCGTAGTGGGCAAGGCGTTGGACTATGACGCAAAAGGTAGGTGGTTCGGAACCCTCCACTACCTATTTTTTTTTCCTGAAAGGGTTTCAGACACTGTTAGTAATTATTTTTTATTATTTAGATTATTTTGGTCCAAAATGTTTGCAAAAACTTATAAAACTACAAATCTAAAATGGGCCGTAAAAGACGTCAGTGTGATTTTTTCACATCAGTAACACTGCCAGAGGTGAAATAAGTGGAAAGTGACAGATAAAAATCCCAGGACCTGGCGAGGATTGATCTCGCGACCTTTGGATTTATAGTCTGATACTCTACCACTGTGCTGCGAATCCGCACAATTTAGAAGTAGGTAATTATTTAAAAATAGCTCTTCGTTTGTCTTTTTAGGATTGCTAAGATCCCTGACAAGATACGAAACGGTACATAATACGGTAGCTGATTTTCGTTACATTGTAACAAACAGACTTTAATCTTCTATTAAAATTTAAAAAAAATGCGTAGGAGACATCAGAAGACCTGCCCTTTAGCAAAGAGACGTTGCTTTTCTACGCAGGAACCTGTAGGTCTCTTCGTTACAATTCCAGTAAAACTGATGAGGCTGGAACGTAAGAAACATATATAGAATGCAATAAATACATTTTTAAAGTATCAAATCAGCCATACAGTTGTAGCTGAAGGAAAAACGTCACAGCTGCATTAACAAACCTACAAAAGAAATCAAACTCTATTGTAACAAAGAACAACCCAGTTCTACAATTGTTGCTACAGATGAACCACAAATGGTAAGAATAATCAAAACATTAACTTTTTAAGCTAAGGTAATTACACGTGTAAGAAAGACGAGTGAGGTGTAAAATTGTGGGAATCATTAGACTCAACAAACAGACTTTAATCTTCTATTAAAATTTAAAAAAATGCGTAGGAGACATCAGAAGACCTGCCCTTTAGCAAAGAGACGTTGCTTTTCTACGCAGGAACCTGTAGGTCTCTTCGTTACAATTCCAGTAAAACTGATGAGGCTGGAACGTAAGAAACATATATATATTATGCAATAAATACATTTTTAAAGTATCAAATCAGCCATACAGTTGTAGCTGAAGGAAAAACGTCACAGCTGCATTAACAAACCTACAAAAGCAATCAAACTCTATTGTAACAAAGAACAACCCAGTTCTACAATTGTTGCTACAGATGAACCACAAATGGTAAGAATAATCAAAACATTAACTTTTTAAGCTAAGGTAATTACACGTGTAAGAAAGACGAGTGAGGTGTAAAATTGTGGGAATCATTAGACTCAACACCGAATTGATACGTACATGTCAAAGAATGCCTGACACAGTAAGAGCAGTCCATAACAAAAATTTGTTATTGTCTTTTTTTATATTCTACTTCCTTTCAGTACAATAAATTGAAAATATAGGAATATTCGTAAGTATTTGTTCATGTTGAAGTTGTTGTTTATACCGATGAATCAGTTAAATTCGGCTGCTTTTACATTAATCTTCGTATTATGTATATCTCTTGATATTTTGCTAACGCTTCTATTGCAAAAAGTATACAATCTACTTCGTTAATTACGTACAAAACAATTATAAACAAATATCAGTACTTTGGTAGCTTGCCCACCGCTAGGAGCGCCACTGTCGTTGCAACTGTCAGTTGTTAACAACTTTTATAGCAGTGATTGTCTCGACTTTATATGATAGACTGTGGTACAACCATTGTCTTTCGTGTCGTGTGCGTGACGGAGAACGATGAAAATTAAACTAGCAAAGAACAAATGGGACCTACAGCCAAAGTGATAATTATACCACATATCTTGCAAGTATGTAAAAGTCCATATGGGACCCCTGGATGATCCATCAACACAAGGATTAATTTGAACAACATTGTGAAAGAAGGAACACCGATATTCTACAGAGATATCTATGTTGAAAAATAGTTAACATCGCAGAAGGTTAGTCTATTTTACTTAAACGGTTTAGAACTTATCTTAGGCCATCTACAGAAACGTATATATATATTCTGCAAGGGTAGATACAACAGGTCACATACAGGTCTAAACAGTTTTATTGTTTCAAGAAATATACAGAATAATGCCTTAGCATTTACCATGTTGCTGGTACTGACTTGTCCAGGGCTACCGTGGCAGCACTCTGGGGATGCACGTTGGTAACTGTTCATTACGTTAGATTATATTATACTATTACTTCTTCCATAGATTATCAATACAACTATTCGCAATGATGTGGAATGTATATATATATATATATATATATATATATATATATATATATATATATATATATATAATTTTATTTTTAATATATTTGTGAACGAAACTCTGAAGTTTTAACTATAAAATCATCTAAAATGTAGAAGGAGTTGCCATTCAGAAATTCCTTTAATTTCTTTGTAATTACCAGTTGGCTATCTGTCAGACTTTTGATGCTACTTGGTAAGTGACCAAAGACTTCTGTGGCAGCATAATTCACCCCTTTCATTGTCGAAGTTAGGTATAATCTTGAATAGTGAGTGTCACTATCCTAGTTTTGTAGGTATACGCACAACTGTTACTTTTCAATTGGGTCGGATTGTTAATCAGACATTTCATGAGTGAATATATATATATATATATATATATATATATATATATATATATATATATATATATATATATATATATTGTGAAGCTACAGTGAAGATACATAGATCCTTAAATAACTGTCTGCAGGATGACCTTGGCTGAGCTCCAGCAATTATTCTGATAACATGCTTATGTGCAAGGAATACTTTTTAATCAATGTTGAATTGTCTCAGAATATAATCCCTTATGAAAGCAGTGTATGAAAATATGCATAGTAAGCTAATTTATTGAGATGTATGCACCAAATTTTGCAATGACGCTCATGACAGTATACAATAGTCTCAGAATTAAAAGATATAAAGAATAAGGAATTTCTGTATATTAAAACGGCGAATAATAAACCTTATATAGAGAACAGTGTGAACTATTAGTAATAATCTGAAAGACAAAACAAATATTTCAACAATCATTTTATATGCTAATAACTGACAAGTGTGTATCATTACATTAAAACATTGAATTAGTAAATATTTATATTTAGTCATATTCTAGTGTGTAGTTTAAAACGACCATATTGTCACGGCAACATGATGGTCCAAGATGGCAGCAAGAATGGTAGCCTTCTTGATGCCAACACAGAAGGCAAAATGACGGGGCCGTAGTCAGAAGTGCCTTGAAGGAAGCCGATTGTAGGCATGTTAACGCTAATAAGTCCATATCTCTAATATAAATCACTAAAATACATTAGTTTGCTTTGAGGAGCATGGTATCAGCTTATTACAGAAGGTACCAAATAGAATTACACTAAAATTATTATCAGGTATACTACAGTGATACAAAATAATGAGGAGTGTCAAGTAAAATTTACATTGGTTACTAACGTGGTGATAAACATTATACAATGTGTCCTAAGAAGAATAAAATAAATAATATAGCGTAGAAATTTAATGTGTATAAGCTACTAATAATATTATGAAACAAAAAGGATTCCAAATTAAAAGCCAAAATGGCGGTTCAGCAGTAAGAGAAATCCATGGAAGGACGGAACTGTAGTCTTGATAAAGCTATTAGTCGATATCTAGAACGACTAACACGTAAGTCGTGCTTTAAATATTTTATTTATTTTTTAGCGTTTGGTGTTGTGATATTAAAGAATGCTATACATTACGTCTTAAAAAGGATAAGCTAATTAACTATACAAAGTATAAACACTTACATAAAAGGGTAACCATGTCATTACGTACCAATGTAGGTTCCACTCAATAAATTTATTCATTTATGAAGATATGTATATAATTTAAAATTACTTACGTAATCAGTAATATGGCATGAATTAAGAGTAGAAACAGTCTCCCTAGTTTCAAACAATATTCTCAAAAAGATTAAAACATGTTTATCTTCAAATTTTGAGAGTTCATTAAGGCGATATGATAGGCTATTTCTGTTGTGAATAAAGATTTACAGCTCTTCAAGAGCATCAGAAAGGAAACTTTTTAGGACGATATGTAGGACCTGATTGTCTGTAATAGCAACCCTTCCCCGAGGATTGCGGACAAATGAAGATTTTAAATACTGAATCGCTTTTCTTTTACGATCCGGCAGCAGACGAGAAGAGATTACCAAGAACAAATACGTCACGTCGGAATATTCTACGTAGTCAGAGTGGAGGGTGAATCTCTGATATTTAAGAAAGCTAGCTACTTTCCTTGCGGGAACGTCACATAAATAATCAGCCGCGCAATCTGAGGCGACATGCTGCGGAATCCCTGTCGCTCTCGCTGGAGTTTCGATGCGGCTTTCTGACATGGTTGTTAGTTATCCATATCAGAAGTAACTATGAGTAAGTTTAAGTGGTGCGTAAGTGCTGGGTCTGATGACCTGAGTAGTTTGATCCTTAGAAAAGAAAAAAAAAATACAATAGTTATAATTCAACTGACGGCGTACCCTGTTCTACAGTGCGGACTGTTTCATCGCAGAACGCTGAAACATCGTGGGTACGTCCAGTAACCGGTGTGCTTTCTACCATTAGGTGGAAATATGGCGCTGAAAGGAGTCACATTGTAGTTTTGGGGTACAGAAATAGAGAATGAACAATGAAACTTACAGTAACGCACTTTTATTATGATATGTTCACAAATTACAACTTTTAATCAATATGGTCCTCCGAATCAGCAACATGCTGCATACGTAACATGGCAGGTCGAATGATCCCCTCCATTGAGTGTAAGGTGGGCGATTTGTCGTCAGTGCGATCCTTTCGACCAGGAAGAGTCAGGATACGTGATGTAGACGATTCTTTAAATATCCTCAAAACCAGAAGTCACAGGGACATCCGCCAGTGAATCTGGAAGGACAAACCACTTTGTGCTACGGAGATAGAAATTTTTCCTGTTAAGAGATAAGAGACGCTACTTAGTCTACCGCGCTCTTATAAATTTTCTAAGTAATGGTGACTGGATTCGCGGCCAAAAATGCAATGTTTGGTAGCACGAAGTATGCGATTGTGCCATAAGGAAAAAGGGATTTTTATTTGTAACACGCCAGTGATCAAAATTTATAGGGAAGTGATCATAATTGTACCTAGTATCGTACATTTTTTATCATTTTTTCTTAATTCTGTAACCATCTTTTGTGTTTATACCAACATTTGTAATTGTCTAATATTTGTGTTACATAATCATTAACATCCAAGAACAAGTACCGTAGTTAAAATTATTTCTCTTCGCAATATATTTCCAGTTACAATAACAATTGTCCGAAATGACCACAAGTGTAGCACCTTACCCTGAGTGGGCTACTTCCCTAGCATCGTTGTGCTTCTTCTTGGTGTAGTTATCATGTACGAGGAAATGCAAAGTACTATTAATGGAGAAGATTCGGACTAATGGAATATAAAGAAACAAAGTCAGACAGAGATCTACAAAGGAACTGACCATTTCTAATGACAGTAACGATCCGGGCGTGACGATGACTACTGTAATTAGGAGTTCTAAGTATTTCAGTATTTTGAAAGACGACCGTCTGTCGTCTTCCATATATTTTTACATATATCTGTAAAGTTATAATTTATTTAATGTCATTAGACTATCATTTTGTTAAAACTTGAACCCCACTCTTTTCAAGGCTTGAGGAATAGCATTTTTATTTCGTGTGTTAAAGTGTTAGTTAATATTGCTAGGTTTTCTTTATTTTGTTATGTTAATAATTTATTATTATATTAATTGATGTGGCATAAATACGGCTTCTCCGCTCAGCCACTGCCCCAGTGTGTATGTGCAGTTGCTGAAATGTTTCAAATGTTTGTAGAGTCTATGGGTCTTAACTACGGGGTCATCAGTCCCTAAACTTACAAACTACTTCTGAACTAGTTAATACTAAGGACGGCACAAATATCCATGCCCGAGGGGGGATTCGAACCCCGGACCGTATTGGCCGTGCAGAACGTGACTGGAGCGCCTCAGTCCCCTCGGCCACCGCGGCCGGCGTGCAGCTGTTGTACTTTTAAGTGTGTGTGACAATCTATGGCTGTTTGAATGTGGGGAGTGGTAGCTCGCTTTGCATCGTTCTCTCTGGCTCAGAGTCGATAACTGCTGAGGTGACCAAAGAGGTTCCCACACCCTTCGGTTGTCAGCTAGTTAGCGAACCTAATCCAGCGCGAGTGTACTTGCTCTCCGTCCCCATCACCGCTTTTTCTTGGTTTTTCCGGCTTCGGGTCGCTTCCCGTGCCCCGGTGGCCGCTCTGCGATTATTTATGGGCTGGTAGTCTGGTGAGGTAACGTTGGTTCTGCTCTTGTTTCTGGAGATGATAGCATTTCATTCACTAGCATACTTAGATTCGTGAACTTAGAATTACTATTTTTAGTAACAAGCAAGGCTTTTGTTGCGTACAGTGACCGACTTTTAAATTTCAATCAGACTATGGATGAATTTGCTGAGGACTTATCCTATCATCGAACCATCACCGTAGATTTAATAACGGGTTTGTTGAGTGTGTGGGAGTTGACGCATGAAAGTAAACCGTAACTGTGGCGCAGTTTTCCGGTCGGTGGAACAGCATATGGCTGCGACGTGCGGTCCTGCGAGAAGTCACCGGGAGGATGGGTGAGGTTGTCGAGGGGGGTGGGAGGTTCGGCTCCGTGCGGTGTGCACCTAACACGCACAATGCGGACGGCCGCAATTCAGCGTGGCGCAGCGCCACAAAAGATGGCGCGCCAGCTGACAGCGCGCACCAACAATGCTTGCCGCGGGTCGATGGAACGCCAGATTACTGGCGAGGCGGCTGCAGATTAAAACGCGACGCGCGCCAAGCGCAGCCACAGGCACGGGATGAGGCGGCCGCCACTTTCCCAGCCCCTGGCAGCGCCGCAACCCGCGACGCGCGCGGCAGCTGAGAGCTGGCCACTCTGCCGAGGCCAGGCTGCTGCGCGACGCACGACACGTTTGTGAAAATTTCATATGCGACCTTTGAAAATACATAGTTCCTTCTGCGTATGTGTCATTTCTGTGCTCACATGGCATAAAGTAAAATACAAGAGAGATCAAATTTTAACAACATCGAAATAATTGAAACGGTGCCGATGTAATCATAACTTTTGTCTCATTCGAGATACAGAATTTCCAGACATATTAAGAAAATACTGAAATAAAATAAAAAGTCTTTGTAATTTTAAAATCTGTCCATATTCTAGTGTGTGTAGAAACCTGACTTGAAAATTAAATCATAATTATGAGTTTGTCAAATCTAGCTCTTAAAAAGTATTGTAATACACCATTCTAATTTACAGTGACCATTTTTTTCGGTTAAAAAAGTTTGCAATGCGAATTTTATATTGAACGAATTAAAAAGCAACACGCTGATGATTTAAAAACTGATCATTAAAGAATAGCTTTACTAATGAAATCTTTATGGAGCTTCCTTGTGTAATCTCTTTCACTCGAGCTGGACGATTTATCTCCTATGCAAGTACAACGTGCCTCTTAGAAATTTAAATTAAATGTCTCTTCTAACGAAATAAAAGAGTTCATCAACAGGGGAAAATGTCACAATCTTCCACCGGGCCGAGGTGGAGTGGCAGAGTGCATTGAGGCGCTATGCTCCGATACACGAGGCCGTTCCCCGTTGGAGGCTCGAATCCTTCCTCGGGCATGGATGTTTATGTTTAGTATAAGTTACTTTATAAGTATTTTGTAACTTTAAGGACTGGTGACCCCATAGATAAGTCCATTAATCTTTTAACAAAATGTTCAAATGTTTGTATAGCTTATAGGACTTAACTACGGAGTCATCAGTCCGTAAACTTACAAACTACTTATGAACTAGGTAACACTAAGGACGGCACAAATATCCATGCCCGAGGGGGGATTCGAACCCCCGACCGTAGTGGCTGTGCAGACCGTGACTGGCGCGTCGCAGTCCCCTCGGCCACCTCGGCCGGCAATCTTGTAACATTTGAACATTTTTCCACCCTCTTACAAATGTCCCCTGCTTTAGCTTCACTCCCGTTAATGGGGATTCATGCACTGAGGATCCTATTTGCACTAGGTAACGCATATTTCATTAGGGGCTGTAGACGCCACCAATTCTTCAGACTGATGAAATAAAGTTCTTTTATTTATTACTGACCTTAGATCTCGATGTAGATCATGTCCCACCTACTTCCATCACACACGTCACAGATTATTTATGTCTGAAGATAAAATGTTGTGTAAACGATTTAAGGGCTATAACTAAGATATTCATAAAACACGGGATTTTAAATCTTTACTTCCAACGTTTACACAGCCTCAGCGAACTCCACATATCTAAGTGGGACATTGAACGATAGTCACTTCGCAATAAATAATAGTACCATGATAACAAATGTACAAGACTTGTAATGATCCGTAATGAGACAGGCTGCTTGCTACATGTTAATAGTTAGAAGCTCGGCACTGGACTGTGCTGGGCCAGGCGTGGCTGCTAGTTGCTGCTACTGTCATTTCTGGCACCAAACTATCCGTCTACATTCGTCGCTAGAATTTTGTTTTGTTAGCAACCAGTTTTCAGAGAAAAACGTATGATTTATTCTTTAATCGCTTCTTGGGTGGATTCAAAATAGAATATGAGAAAATGAGTTTAATCTTGTGTGATACTAATGAGAGAGACAAAGATTACGATCACTAAAACTTGCACCTCTATTGTCAAGATGAAGCCAGCTTCAAATATCAGCACCATATAACTCACACGCAACGGCTTTTCAGCTGAAGCAAATGAGCCAACACAGATCAAGCGCCCCAGTTTTGTCCACCCTGGCCACGCACCTGGTGTGTTTTACAGTCCGTCTCTCGTTTCGTTCAACGGAGTATAGTAAGCACCTGCTGTGAAATATCAGTCCAGCAGGTATTTTCAGCTAACGGCGGGGGTGGAGATAGAAAACATTACTAATCTTTTTACCAATCCAATGATATGGTTAAAGTTTATGATATCAAGTCCACTTGAGACAGTTTCTTTGACACTTTCCTATCTTCCCTTTATCTCACTCACGTTACCGCTAGCAGCGTGCTAACTCTTCTAGTTGTAATAGACCGAACGTTGCAAGTGAGGCCCGTAGGCAGTTGTCACTTAATATTTGACTAACCTGGTGTCTTCTCTCTCGCATATGTCCCCAGCGCAGAAGCAGCACACAGGTCGTAGACTCGAAGTTTTCTGAGGTGACGCTGAAATTGAAAGTGGTGGATTCTGTGCCTGCCGGCCGCGGTGGCCGAGAGGACTGCGGCGCTCAAGTCACGATCTGCACGGCCACTACGGTCGGGGGTTCAAATCCCCCCTCGGGCATACATATTTGTGCCGTACTTAGTGTTACCTAGTTCATAAGTAGTTTGTAAGTTTAGGGACTGATGACTCCGTAGTTGTCCCATAAGCTATACAGACATTTGAACATTTTTTGATTCTGTGGCTGTCTAACTACCATTAAGGTAGTTGATGAATTCCTATAGAAATGCCAGTGGCTCTTTTATTTTTTAACAATCACACAATACAGAAGCCACGAACTGCATGTTGACGTCAATATTAGTCACAAACATAACTTTGTTACAGTCTTAACACACTCTGACATACATTGCACGCACTTTACAAATATTTTTAGTCCCAAATGCCGCTAGATGTTTACCGTGTCGGGGCTCGCAGTGAACTGACTATCAGTGGAGCTGAGTTCCTCGCTGGCGCCTAGAGTTTTGGCGCCATCCGACACTTCTAGAACTTCACTCTCACTCTTTACCTAAAATACTTAATCTAATAAATCTACAAAACAATAGTGTAATCATAAACGATTAATTAACGCACATTATATTAATAACTGAAATTTCATTTGTTAAATAATTAATAAAATAGCTGGGAGGTTGTGGCGCGTAAAGATATAGCAACAGCCAATCAGATCACTCTTAGAGAAAGGGGCGCAGTTTTCCCACGGGAAACAGGCAGACCCACTTACAACGAATGAGGGAAGTTCTAGCTCAGAGTAAAGCCAGGCGCAGTGCTAAGTGCTGCAAGACTTAACTGGTCCTATTTGGTCCCATCAAATTAATATATATATATATATATATATATATATATATATATATATATATATATATATATATATATATAAGTTTGGATAACATTGTTTCCTTATTTGAAAAAAAAGGCGAACTTATAATTATTTAACCTTAAAAATAACAGTCTAATTAGCAAAATTTTACAATTTATTACTATGGGTAACCGGTTTCGATCTAAGATTAAATCATCTTCAGACCTCTTGAATGTAGATGTTGAAGCGGTGAGCGTGCGGCGACTGGTCAAGCTGCAAGCCGCAAGCTGCAAGGCGCACGCTCACCGCTTGAACATCTACAGCGAGAAGTCTGAAGATGATCTAATCTTAGATCGAAACCGGTTACGACATGTTTCAACTCTCAAGGATGTCCTATTTTGGTCTCTGGCCCAGGAAGACTGCGATCTTGGCATTTCTCTTTGTAGTAATGTTATAAATGCGCTTCCTAAGACGAGTAAATTAAACTGTTCGATTTATTCACCCAAATGTGTTTAAGCACTTACGTGCTATCTGAAGTGAGTGCTGTCAATTCCTGTGGAGTGAATTGCACACCAGACCTTATTGCGTCTGTTTACAGGCCCAATTAACAAGGAGTGACAACAGGCATCGAAATTATTGAGAAGAAAGTACTATCTGGCTACTTTCTTGCACTAGCTTCTTTCTATTATTCCATACAAGTAAATGAAATTATGAAATAAAATAAAGAAATGGCTGCTAGCTTACAAGCCAGTACCGCCACAAGCTGTCATCTATATCTATAAATGTGTACGTTTATCACGTCTGAACCACAAGACATAAAGATCTAAATATGTGTACAATTACTAATGTCTACCCGGGGAAGGCTTTAGGCACGGTTTTATGACGATCAGATAGCTATCTATCTGTATAATGTGAATGTCTGTTCGGTGTACGCTTATTACGTCCGAACGACAAGACGCAGAGACTTAAATATTTGTACAGTTACTAATTTTTACCTAAGGAAGGTTTTAGGCACGGTTTTATAGCGATCTGGTAGATATTTAGTAATCTGAAGAATATAATGCGAAATGCGGAACAATAATTACTCTTTGAAAATTTATTTTTACTCTTTGTAAATGGTTTTATTGGTTGCATTGCTGCTTGACGGTTCATAATGATAAAAGGGTGGAGTATGTTGGGATGGAAAGTTATCGGTTTATATAAAATTCTACCTGTGTGTGTGTGTTTTAATATTTCGCTCTGCAGCGAAAATTGAAGAACGCAAACGAATGGTCTGTGTGTAATTTCAGCCCGAAGTCTCCCGTTGTACACCATAGCAGTTTCATGCCGATAGCTATAAAGGGGTGGAAGATATCGTGGTTGAAAGTCGTAAAATTATAAAAAAAATTCGGACTGAAGGCCAGCGATGACGTTTGCGACTCTATAGCAAGGAGGTTACATACAGCGAAACGTGATTCCACAGACCATATCTTTGGTCTATTCGTGCTACAACGTCCTCAGCTCTTTCTCTATAAGGACAAGCATACGAATATTTTTTTATTTGTATGTTGACTAAAAATATTTGTTTCTAAAGAAGGTATTGTATTTCATTTCATCCTTCAGAACCAGTCTCATAGCATACTAATGAAAGATAGCTTATCTACCATAACTAACCAACTAGCGGAGCAGCGGGTTTAAGCTAGTTATTGATAAAATCGAGTGTCACTGCCCCTCTCCTTTTTTCTTGTTTCATAATGATTATTGCATCAAAATTGTAATTTGGTACATGTTTGGAAGTACGGAATGAACTGTCGGTTGGTCCCTGTCGTTGCCCGCTTGGGCAGGCGGGGTCGGCCCCTTCTACCCCCAATACGTCGCTCGATATTCAGTCAGGGCGCCGCGAACAAGCGGCGAGTGCAGGTGCGGCTGGGGCGGCAGGTTTACGCGAGAGGCGGCCGCTGCGCGTGGAGTGGCAGTCTGCAGTCTGGCGCAGGCGGGCGGCGCGGCGGTGCCTCACGCCGGACAGCCGGCGCCGCCCACCTGAGTTACGGCAGGTGGGGGCGGCGTGGGCGGCGGAAAGAGCAGGGGCCGGCGCATCGCTCACCGCCCCCGTCCCGCGCACGACCGCCCTTTGTTTTGCTGTCCGCGGGGGCGTGAGGGCCGCCCGCACCACGCGCCGCCAGGTAAAAGCGAGAAGTGCGCTGTTTGCGGTCGCCCAATGCGTCCTGCGGCTACTCTCGGACCCACCCTGCTACGCCCAGTGCTCGGCCATTCAACTCTTCCGAACGTAAATATTTAAAGAACAGTGCCCCAAGAGAATCACTTGAAATCTTGCAAAACCCAAATAGATAAAATTGGGAATGAGGAAACACTGTCTGAAGATTGGAAAAAGACCACGATCCATCCCTTATGCAAGAAAGGTAGTATGAAAGACATTAATAACTGCATGATAATTTTTTTTTAAGTCTTGGTTGCAATTAGCTTTATTTTATATAACGCGTTTCGAGAACATCATCATCTGTCAGATGTGGGCATGTGAGTCTGGTTCAACACTGTCACCAGACGTCCATGATGATATTTTAAGTTGTAATCAGGCATCTATACCAAGATGATTGTATTTCCCATCGTTTTTAAAATCTTTTTTCTGATGATGATGTTCTCGAAACGCGTCATATGAAATAAAGCTAATTGCGACCAAGACTTTTCAAAAAAATTTTCATGCATGCCAACGTATGGTCGCTTGTCCACAAAATGGAAGGTTTTATGAACCAAGTGATAAACATTAATAACTACCGAGGAACATCCCTACTGCGGGTAACTTGTAAAAGTCTCTCACTCGCCATTCTGGAGCTCTTAGAATCCCAAGTCACAAATCAAAAATGTGAATCCAAAGGGGGCTTCATAAAAAGTCGCTCAACAGCCGAACAGATGTATAACCTCAAAACACTTTTCAAGTTTATTAACCTAAGATCCATACACTACGTTTCAGTCTTTGGGAACATCGAAAAGGCATACGACTCCTGCTGAACATGCTAAATGTGTTCGCAGTTAAGCTTAACCATTTCCTGCCCGACGGGACTTAAAAGTCCCTGCCAATTTCCAGCGTCTTAAAACAAATCCGACAATGATATTTGACTTGTGTTCCTCACGGGACGTTAGTATCTCTCTGATGTGCCATATGTAACGCTTGCTGGCCGAGCAGTAAAAAACGGATTGTTTTATGTCTTTGTGTACGATTTCGTCAGGTAAGTTTTGCTGTTACAAAAAGACGCTGTTGTGTGTTTTTACGTTGGTAACTTGGTTTTGTATTGTTTTACCTAATGAAAACTGATATTATTGAAGGACTAAAGCTCTTTTTATTTATATTGCGTGACTGGAAGTTTTTAGTACTGGTAGTGTGTCAAAGGCATTTTGTGTAATTCTTTTACGTAGTCGTTTTGTTGCTAGATGTCACTAACAAACTGTTGTAGTTTTGTTCATGAATTTCGAAATATGAATACGGTTCAGAGATAACTACAATGGTATTTTGTTGCCCCGTTTAGATCAACATCTAAAATGGCATTTCGATATAAAAATTTTGCTATCGGTTTGTTGCTGGTTAATCTTTATGTTGACAGAGATAAGCATTGTATAATATCTCCCAATTGCTTTCAAGCCCATTTCTTAAATTTTTAATTTTTTTTATTTCATATTTTTTGCGTACAATAAGTAAAAAAAATATGTGAATACACCAATGTGCTTTTATTTACTTTGGTAGCAAAATAATCGAATATGAAGTCATGTGCTAGAATATTTGATAGCTTGGACAGGAAAGGGTTAAACTGAAGGGATTTATTAGATCTACCCTACAAACACCAAAGTTAATTTCCTAGTGTGTTTTTCGGATTCCTTTTAAGTCAAAGCAAGGAACAGGTAAGGTGATGGTCAGTCTTCAATGCTTCCAACTGCATCCTTGAAACGACAATCAGAACCTGGGGTGAAAGATTAATGGAAACCAACTATAGCCCGTTACGAATTGAAACGAAATCGAAGGGGATCGTTAGGCTGCTTGGCCTTTGCCAATGACATTGTCATTCTGTCAGAGTTCACATCGAACTGTTAATAGAAATCGCTGAACAAACTGGTTTGCAAATATCATTTGAGAACGCGGAAGCCATGACCAACATTAAAGATGCCCGACCAAAAGTTCTTACTAAATATAGGGTCATCGGCCGAGTGGACAAATTCGAGTACGGATGTGAGATTATAATGAAAAATGGACTGGACAAGATAGCGCTTATGGAACGAATACGCAAACTAGAAACAGTTACCAAACACCGCGCACGATGTACAACAAGAAATGCCTTTCCCAAAACTCAAAGATACGTCACTACGAAACAGTTCTGAAGCCAGTAGTTCTGTATGCAGCTGATACCGTATCCATAAATGCTGATAAAGGACTTCTCGAAAAACAGGAGAAAAAGAGCGCAAATTCATTAGAGGAAACCTAGGATCAAAAATGAGATCCCTTTTGGATAAGTCTACAACAAAATAGAAAAAAAAATTACAGACAGTCCGTAAAAGACGGGAAAGATTTTATGGTCACCTCAAACGAATGGCAGCAAATAGGTAAATCAAAAATATATTTCTCTGTTTTGATGCAAAAGCAAAAACTACGATGCCATGTTTTCAAAACACCAAAGAATACATCTAGATGCTACATATCAAAACCGAAGATGTCTTTGACAGAGTTCTTTTACGAAAGAAGATAGTGATAAACGGAATAATCAGATACCAGCATCCGTAAAGAAGAAACGGTGTCCCTTGGACAGAAGAGCGCAAACAGACCCACTCACAACGAATGAGGGAAGTCCGAGCTCACAGAAAATCCAGACTCAGTGCTAAGTGCAGCAAGACTTTACGTGGTCCTAGTTGGCCCCAACAGATATATATATATATATATATATATATATATATATATATATATATATATATATATATATATATAATGATCGTTTGGATGTAGCATTTCTTCTTATTTTCGTGTTTTCTAAGATAAACTGTGGAGGAACACTGCCCTGTGCAAGATAACTTGTTGTATTTACTATAAATAGAAATGACAAGAATGCAATTTTTCTGTTATATGAAAGACGACAGGTTTCGACTCTCAAGGGTGTCCTCTTCTGGTCTCTCCCCCAGGAAGATTGCGATCTTGGTATTTCTCTTTATAGTAATATTATAAATCCACTTCCTAATACGAGTAAATTAAACTGTTGTATTTATTCATCCAAATGTGTTTCAGCAGAGAGAATCGCACACCAGACCTTATTGTGTCTGTTTACAGGCTAAATTGACAAAGAGTGACAACAGGCTTCGAAATTATTGAGAAGAAGGTATTATCTTCTTAACAGGTCGATACAGAGTAAAGAATGAGTAATAGGGACGCTCCAGGAACAAGGTAGGGTATCGTAGAAAGAGTTGTGATACAGTTTGGGAGCCCTGATGGAAATTCTTGCTGCCACCTCCTTACAACTTGCATGAGTGGCAGAGACTTTAGCGAATGTAGATCTTCACTTTCTCATGACTCAGTATGTAATTGCAATGTAAATCTATAGTCACTACTCCACCGTTCACTGAACAAAATTAAGCTCTTTTACCGACCATTCGACTATAGAAACTGTGGTTTTACCTGCGACCACCAATTTCTCTTCACTGAAGCTACATTGCTTTAAGAGACGAATGTCGATTCTGCCTGTACCACCCCAATGTGGTGACTGACCACTGAACTGATATGCTTCGCTCTTCTGGTCCTGTACTTGGTGTTATTGTTTCTGGCGATACTGGAATCGATGCGGCATCCTCTAGTAGGTACTTCCTGTGCACTAACCAGCCACCGTTACATACATTTTTTATTCAATCCGAAAGTGTGTAGCAGAGCCTTAGCCAGGAATCCCGATGATACTGAACAGTGATTTGGCTGTTCGTTACTCCTCACAGGTCTGTTATTGCATTCATGTGACCTCTGTACAAGACTCTCTTAAGACTACAGCATCAACAATATAAATAAGCTCAACTGAAAACGTATTTGCTTTATAAGAAAACTATCAGGATCCATTTCTCACAGTGATGTAAGTACTCAATGTTCTCACTGTCTTTCCTATACGTAATCCGCATCTAAGTGAAAGTTTCTCTTTCAGTAATGTTAAAAATCGTTTTAACTTAATTACCAGAGCTACTAATCACAAAAGTAAACACACTTTTGGAAATTTTCATTATTTTTTCTTAGTGTTCCACACTATTTTTATAATATTTGAATATTTATGGATCATAAGCCCGTCTTGTTGTTGCATACAATCCTCTTTTCCGATCACAAGACTTTTATTCCTCCGTACGCGGAGCAGCACATGTTACGCAAATATGTTTGTCAATGTGCGCTGTGTGTTTACTTTTCTTCAAATCAAACGTATAAATTGATATTTTACTATCAAATGTAGGGAATGTGTAGTCCTCTCAATGATTTGTTCACCACTCAACGAGGCTGTTATGGTAGCTCCAGTGTGAGATTTGCATTACCTTGCTTGAAACACAGTTCGGTATGCTAGTGCTGATGGATAAGACAACAGTCTTACCACAAACTGGGCAGCATTCAAGCTTCTATCAACAGTGGCCAAAGCAGTCATGCAGTCGTATCCAATGCTCCTTACACAAGGAGTTCAAATGCTGAACTGCTCCAGAATAAAATTGTAGTAACGACTTTGTATCCGTAAATTAGGAACACTAACCGAAGATATTGAATTGTAGTTACTCTTGTCACACTTAACATTATCGAATATCTGTTAAATTTCATCGAAACCAATGCCCAGAGCAATAATAATAATTATGTTTTCGCCATTCTATTTACACAAGAAGCACAAATCTTCATGTAGCGATAAATCTTTTAAGAATGTTTTGAAATTACTGCAGCTCAGTTTTCACCTTGTACAAAACCATATTTCGGTGTGGTTTGTGATGATAATATTAAAATCTCATTTATTCCATTCCCGCGACGTAATTAAGTGCTTTTGAGAAATAATACGGTTGCGAACATAAACTAAATGATCGCCTATGGAACATTAATCGTATAACCGCACCTATTTCAGTTGCAGCCGGGTCTAATTGATTGGGAATAATTCTACCACGCGAATGAATATTTTACTGTCTACGACACAGTTCACTGAAATATTTATTATAACAGAATACCTGAGAGAGACGCCGTGTCAGTTACACAAGACGGTAATATTTTTAACATCACACGCGTTAGTGATTGATGGTTTAAAAAAATTAACACACGTAGTCCCTCCTTTCTGTTTTGCATTTCCCTGTCAGTGTGTTATCTTTGCATTCAGAGAGTACACAGCCAAGCTTAAAAATTCCTGTTAACACGTCAATCAACCTCTACGGCACTCTCCAGAATTGTTTTCTGTTGTCCGCTTGAGGAGGTAGTGTTGCTTTTAGAGCTTACTCACGCCTCTCTCTTCAGGTTTCTCCTGCATTCTGTAACCCTAATACTGGTGAGTTTAGTAGATATTTGAACCGCACGAAACCATAATTAGAATAAAAATCTATCACAAAGAAGTTTACTGCTTCAATTCCATGAAAAACGAAGCATTATAATATATATTTACTAAAGCCAATTCCTTACAACAATAACGTTGTAACTGATATCACTAATTCTGAAGCAAAACATATGGTGTTGACGAAATTTAATTTTACAGCAACGGGCAACCTCATAAAGATAACTAAAATCTTAAAATTCCAAAAATTTAAGTAATTTGTATGAAAATGCAGCAATAAAACATTCAAAGTAATAACATTTTATGATCGTGTTCTGCAATTTTTATTATTACAGAAGGACCAACTGTAAATACCCAAGCAAAATCAATTAACAGCTTCAACACTCAACAAAACACAACTGAGTACTTCATGCAACTATACTACCTCAGTATCTTTTGAAATAATCTCTGCCTAATGGATATAGTTATTGTATGGCAAGACCCTTGGTTTTGCTCCAAATCACAATTTCAGCTGGCAGCTATCTAAGGAATTCATGTGAACATTTCCAAAGATCAAGACAAAAAATTTACAACAGGACAACCAAGAGCCTGGTTTCCAGAAAAACCCATCAATACAGGTCCCACTTTTAAACGGTCAGTCCTCGCGTATCTGACGTACATTAACAGAAAACACTTGAACAGAATGCCAGACACACAGATTTTGTTACCATAACCAACTGACATAAATAAAATAAACCACATTTATGAACAAAAGTACTGCTGAAACAAGGCGCCAGTTAGAAAAAGATTTGGTTGTCGTTGTGATCTTCAGTCCGGAGACTGCTTTGATGCAGCTATCGACCCTATTCTATCCTGAGCAAGCTTTTTCATCTCGTAAGAACAGCACCTATCTATTTGAATCTGTTTCCTGTGTTCGTATCTTGGTCTCTTTCTGCGAGTTTTGTCCCACAAATTTCCGTCAAATGCCAAATTCATGATTACTGGATGTCTACGAATATGACCTACCAATGTAGGCTTCTGTTAGTCAAGGTCTTTTCCTACCCATTCTATCGGAAGCTCCTGTTTATTCACTCGATCTACCCACCTAATCTTCAGCGCCCTATTTCAAAAGCTTCTCTTCCTATCTGAACTATTTATCGTCATGTTTCAATAGCGTACAATGCAACAGTCCTCACAAATGCCTTCAGAAGAGACTCGTAACATTTAAATTAATATTCGACGTTACCGATTTCTCTTTTTCAGAAACTTATTTGTTCCCATTGCCATTGCACATTATAATCTCTGTACTGCGAACATCATATGTTACTTTACTGCCCATGTAAGAAAACATTTATTGTTTCGTTACATATTCTAATTTCTTCAGCCTCGCTTGATTTTCTTAGACTACACTGCATTACCTTTGTTTTTCTCTTGTTAAAGTTCATCTTTTACGCTCCTTTCAAGACACTGTCCATTACGTTCAATTGCTCTGGCAGTAGTTTTGTTGGCCCTGACAGAATATCAATGTCATCAACTAAGCACAAAGTATTCAGTTATTTACCTTGAACTTATTGCCTTATCGAAATTTCATCTTGCTTTCTTTCTGCTCAACGTACAGATTCAATAACATTTGGGTGAGCCTACAGTCCTGTCTTACTCCCTTCCCAACCACTGTGTCCCTTTCATGCCTCGCAGATCTGATAATTGCTTGCTGGTTTTCTCACAAGTTGTAAATAACTTTCCGTTCTCTATGTTTTATCCCTGCTGATTTCAGAATTTGAAAGAGGTTGTTCCAAGCAATACTGAAGATGGCTCGGTGAAAGGAGACACTTTTGACATCAAATGAAAAGGCGTTCTGTTATCAAATACAGAGTGGTTTTATTATCTAATGAAGAAAACCCGCCCCTTTTTTACTACATATTGAAAACTTAACAACAATTGTAAATGAATTGTCCTATTGTCGCGATGTAAAGTTTTAACTAGAAATTACCGTTTTGTTGTGAGGACAGCATTTACTCGGAATCTTATAAATATGTGAGATGTGGGATCTTTCCTTGGCTCGGGTATAAGGCGTAAATCAAACAGCATTTACAAAAGAAAACAAATACATTTATTAAACAGTTAAAGCATACATTATTCTGAACTAGTTGGCTCTGCGAGTGTCGGTGGCGGTAAGGCGAGCGGCGTCGATGAGGCGTTTCGCAGCGTCGGCCGTCTATCACCGGTTACACTTGCAGCGTATCACCTTCTCTCTGGCCAGTAGAGCAGCGCTTGCTGCCGAAACTAGTACTGTGCTTTAACAGGCCGTGAATTCTGCGGAATTACCTCGAGTCGATGCTGGGTGTTTTCTCCATCTTCTAAAATTGTTGTGTTTTCCTACGACGGATGGCGATCACAGGTGACTATCACGAGCAGACCGCATCCTAACTGGCCAATCATCCTGGGTGAGTACCTCTGTTATTGCTGATATTTCCGAAAGCTGTATTGGCGACCAGATTCTTACATCTTCTTACTTCTCTCTTTAGCTGTCATTGCCGGTGGCTGATCATGATTAAAACTACACTTCTGCTACTTCTGCTGCTGCTACTGATGCAGCTACTGCCAATCTGACGATACTACTCCATCACTCTGTCTGCATCAATCAGCTTGCTGTCTGGCGTAGTCTTCATGGCCGTGGTATTTAATTGATGGACCTGGCTGGAGGTGATCTGCGTGGTCGTTGTGTTTTGCTGTCAAGTTGTACAGTTTCTAGAAAGATCGATCCTCACATTGCTCTGGAGGTCGATACACTAGGTTATTTGCTTCTGATTCGCGAAGTTCGAGACGATTACGTTTTACACTCTGTGCTTTCACGTGAGGTCGCCGGTCGATGGCCTGAACGCTGAGTCAGCGGCTTCCGCGTGTGTGGTGGACTTTATAGTCCTTGCCACACGTGAATACTCGGCGGGACAATGTATTGCTGAATCAACACCATCTAGATACAAGGCCTCACAACAATTCCGTGTCATGTCGCACCGATAGGCTGCTATCGAAAGCTCACTGGATGGCGCTACGAGGCTGTGCCCCGGCCATTCAGCTAGCAACGGCAGCCTATCGGTGTGAAGTAACACGGACTTGTTATGAGGCCTTGCATGTAGACGTTGTTGCCTGAATCCGCTGCATTAGCTGGTCGATGCACTGTCGTAATGCATCGTAGGTCTGCTGTTTGTCTCGACTGTGCCTGACTGAACTGAACTAAGTTTCCATTGTTACTTCACGTATTATTCTTTCATTTATTACTGCACTTTATTTCACTAATTTACTTACACACTTTACTACACTCGACATTCCTCCACCCTTCGTAAAACTTCATCCCGTAATTTATGATTCAAACATTTATAAACCGCCTAAGTCACTCAATATACCTCCACCCTTAAAATGGTGAAATCACTGTCATAACAATGAAAATTATACATCCGAAAGATTTCACATACTTCACAACTAGTTAACTGAGAAGAGTTCTACTACAGTAACAAGTCTCTGCACTCTTAGAAGATCTGTAGAACCAACATACATTATTATTACAAATCCAACAAATCTCAGAAATGATTACTACAAGAATAAATATATAATTTTTACATGTCGATTATTATGCATTGCAATATTTTCTCTCACTTTATAATAATTCAGTTGTTATTTTATTTATTTACCCATTTAGCATCAACAAAGGCAAACACCACGTAATGTTTATTACAAATGTTATTATAGTTACATGCTGACAACAGTATTTTTTTTACAGTAGCACTTACAATCCTACACTAAATTACTGATGTTCTTGAGCCACTCTGTGGTTGAGTCATTGAGTCCTTAAATTATCTAAACTACAACAATGTTGTTACGAAATTGATTTGTCTACTAATGCTTAAATTTTACACTAATCATCGAAAGAATTTTTAGAAGTAACTAAGAGTTTGATATCCAATTAACTGGGGTCTGATGAAGTGGTATGTTATTATTTAGCTGTTTCCTTCGTCTCAAATACCAGAAAACTGTACAAAGCAGTAGTACGAATAATACGCTTCCAAAGATACCTGTTCCCAATGTTATAATTTTAGTCTCATGCTCACCTTTCAGTTGTAAGACATGTTGCATCATAGTATTAGAATCAATTTTACCTTGCTGGGAATATATTAAATTATCTAGTGACTGCAGAACGGTGCTGCCGAGGGAGTCGTTCAGGTAAGAAAGGTTTTGTGTGGAAATGCTTGCATTGAAACTTATGGCCAGTAAATTAGAGGGAAGGACGAGTTAACATTAGTTGTACCGGTCTTAATTACTGGTAAATGAAAAGTTACTCCTGATGTGGAACAAAATGTATCGTATTATTAACCCACTACGACAAAGCTAAAAATGTTGTATTGTTGTGGCTACAACATTATCATAACATTGTGCAAAAATGTCAGTGGCTGACGGACTGCATACACCCAGCGATTTTCTACTTGTTCGAAAAAATACGACGTAGAAGTTCATAAATCTCGTGGACAATTTGTGCCTTTAGCTTGTTCGAAAAACAACTGATTATCACTTGGTTCATAAAACCATCCATTTTTGTGGACAGCGACCATACGTTGGCATGCATAAAAAACTTTTGAAATGTCTTGATCGCACTGTTTTTATTTTATTATTACGCGTTTCGATACACCATCATCAGATAACTTTTTTAAAAAACGATGGTAATTAAAATACAACTGATTGGCGATGACTAATTAAAAATATATAAACCACCATCGTAAGTGTATAGTCAATGTGTGTCGACTAGAATCAAGTCGACACACCTTGACTAGACAGCCACGATGGTGGTTTATATTTTAGTTAGTTATCTCCAATAAGATGTATTTTAATTACCATCTTTTAAAAATGTTATCTGATGATGATGTATCTAAACGCGTAATAATAAAATAAAAACAGTGCGACCAAGACATTTCAAAAAATTTTTATGCCAAAACAACTGAGATTCACAATTATTAGTATGTAAGTCGATTACGCGAGGTGGACATATAATAGCTCTTTCGAATATGCAGTTACTTAATTCTGATTTCGACATTACCGTAGTGGTATTTGTTGTTTGAGGTATAAAATACATGGTTCGTTCTGAATTGTAAGAAATTATTTAGTCTGCCCCACTTAAGAGGAAATGTGTGTACTGTGTAGCATTCAAATATAAAATGGGCATCTGTTACTGTTCATTGCCTACATATTTCTACGTTCTACTTCTACCTCCTGGTTAATTGTGAAAACAGAAATCACTAAACTTAACCAATTATTTACATTTCTAGCACTTCTCGTACTCGTGGTCACAGCTTGCATGACAGCAAATCAGTTTTTTGTACACCTACTTGTTGTGTATGGGATCACAGTACTTTTACTTACAGCCTGTGGTATGTTGTTGTTATGGTCTTCAGTCCGGAGACTGGTTTGATGCAGCTCTCCACCCTACTCTATCCTGAGCAAGCCTTTTCATCTCCTCATAAGAACGGCAACCCACATCCACTTGAATCTGCTTACTATACGCGTCTCTTGGTCTCCCTCGGCGATTTTTACCCCACACACTTCCCTCCAATGCTAAGTTTACGATTCCTCGATGTCTAAGAATGTGTCCTACCAAGCGATCCCTTCTTTTAGTCAGGGTATGCCAAAAATTCCTCTTCTCGCCAATTTTGTTCAGTACATCCTCATTAGTTATGTGATCTACCCACTTAATCTTCAGCATTCTTCTGTAGCACCACATTTCAAAAGCCTCTATTCTCTTCCTGTCCGCACTGCTTATCGTCCATGTTTAACTCCCGTACAAGGCAACACTCCACACAAATGCCTTCAGAAAAGACTTCCTTACCCTTAAATTAATATTTGATGTTAGCAAATTTCTCTATTTCAAAAATGCATTTCTTCCCATTGCCATTCTGCATTTTATATCCTCTGTACTGCGACCATCGCATGTTATTTTACTACCCAAGTAACAAAACTCATCTACCACCTTCACTGTCTCATTACCTAATCTAATTCCTTCGGCATCGCCTGATTTCCTAAGACTACATTCCATTATTTTTGTTTTGCTCTTGTTAATGTTCATTTTATACGTTCTCTTCAACACACTGTCCATTCCATTCAACTGCTCTTCCAGGTCGTTCGCTGTCTCTGATAAAATTACAATGTCATCAGCAAAACGCAATGTTTTTATTTCTTCTCCCTGAACTTTAATGCCTATTCCAAAATTTTCCTTGCTTTCCTTCACCGCCTGCTCAATGTGCAAATTGAATAACATTGGAGAAAGGCTACAACCCTGTCTTACTCCCTTCCCAACTGATGCTTCCCTTTCATGCCCTTCGAGTCTAATAACTGCGGTCTGGCTTTTGTACAAGTTGTAAATAACTCTCCTTTCCCTGTATTTTACCCCTGCTGACTTCAGAATTTGAAAGAGTGTAGTCCAGTCCACATTGTCAAATGCTTTCTCCAAATCTACAAAAGCTAAAAATGTAGGTTTGCCTTTCCTTAATCTATCTTCTAAGATAAGACGTAAGGTAAGTATTGCCTCCCGGGTTCCTACGTTCCTCCTGAATCCAAACTGATCTTCCCCGAGGTCAGCTTCTACCAGCTTTTCCATTCTCCTGTAGATAATTCGTGTTAAAATTTTGCAACCATGACTTATCAAACTGATGGTTCTGTAATTTTCACACCTGTCTGCGCCTGATTTTTTTGGAATGGGGATTATTACATTTTTCTTGAAGTCTGAGGGTATTTCGCCTGTCTCATACATCCTACACACCAGTTCAAATAGTTTTGTCATGGCTGGTTCTCCCAGAGACTTTAGTAGCTCTGAGGGTATGTCATCTACTCCTGGGGCCTTGTTCCGACCTAGGTCTTTCAGGGCTCTGTCAAATTCATCTCTCAGTATAGTATCTCCAATTTCATCTTGATCTACTTCCTCTTCCCTTCCTACAACATCGTCTCTAAGTTCATTTCCTTTGTAGAGCTGCTCTATGTACTCTTTCCACCTTTCAGCTTTCCCTTCTTTGCTGAGAACTGGTTTCCCATCTGAGTTCTTGATATTCGTAGATCTGCTCTTCTTGTCCCCAAATGTCTCTTTTATTTTCCTGTAGGCGGTATCTACTTTTCCCCTTCTTATACAATCTTCTACATATTTGCATTTGGCTTCTAGCCACTCCTGCTTAGCCATTTTGCATTTCCTGTCAATCTCATTTTTTAGTCGTTTGTACTCCATTTTGCCTGTTTCATTTACTGCATTTTTATATTTTCTCCTTTCATCAATTAAATTTAGTATTTCCTGTGTTATCCAAGGATTTTTTGTAGGTCTTGCCTTTCTACCTATTTTGTCCTCTGCTGCCTTCACTATTTCATCTCTCAATGCTACCCATTCCTCTTCTACTGTTTTATTCCCCCCTGTTTCTGTCAATTGTTGCCTAAAGCTCCCTCTGAAATTCACCAGAACTTCACGTTCCTTCAATTTATCTAGGTCCCATCTTCTTATTTTCCTACCTTTCTGCAGTTTTTTCAGTTTCAGCCTACAGTTCATGACTAACAAGTTATGGTCAGAGTCTATACGTGTACAGTAGCTTTTCTCATTTAGAAAACAAGTTCTGAGCATAAAACTTCTTCACTATTTCAGTTTAACACACGAACCTGATGCACAATCCGTACCAATTTCACTATTATACAGGATGGTCGGAAGTTCCCACAGCAAACTTGTAGAGGGTAGTGAGTACACAAATTTTGAATGAACCCATGTCCGGAAACATATCGTTTCCGTTCTACGACAGTTTCAATTCAGATATGTAACTCGTCAACGTCTGCTGGCACGAGTTCTGGCCGCTGCACAAGACATTGAAGAGACAGTGTACCAGAACATGTTTCAGAGGTACCTTGTGTGTAACGACTTTGGTGCTCGCAACATCGAGCCGCTGTTGTAATGCATCAGTACGTTGCGGCTGTGCCGTAGATGCTGGGTTCTTGTTATTGTCGACTAATGTAAATCATAACGTTTGGAAAGTCCTTTCTGAAAGCATTTGTCTGGAGTGTAGCATTGTATGGGAGTGAAACGTGGACGATAAGCAGTTCAGACAAAAAGATGATAGAAGCTTCCGAAATGTGGTGCTACAGACAAATGATGAAGATTTGATGGGTGCATCACTTAACGTATCAGCTGACGCTCAACAGAATTGGGAAAAAGAGGAGTTTGTCGCCTATTCTATCAGAAGGGATAGGTTGGTGGGATACATTGTGGGACATCAAGGAATCGTCAACTTATCATTAGAAGGAAGTTTGTGGCATAAAACCGTAGAGGGAGACCGAGGGACGAATACAGTAAGCACATTCAAAGAGGATGTAGGTTGCGGTACGTACTACCAGATGAAGAGGCTTGAATAGGACAGTGTAGCGTGGAGAGCTGCATCAAACCAGCATGCGAACTGAAGAAAACAACAGCAGTGGTTGCTGCGTCGCACGTGAAATCCCCGTCGTAGCGGCAGTAAAATGAATGTAACGAAAATGAGAAAGCAATAACGGAACGATTCAGTATTCTATTCAAATTGATTTCAACAATTGTACCAGCTGGTGCCTATTTCTGAAGTAGGAGTGGATGAGATTGTCACCTGAATTGAGACCGTCTAGAAACGGAAACAATATACTTTCGGATGTGGATTCCCACTCAAAATGATATGTATTCCCTACCGTCTACAAGTCTTAGAAAATTGTAACGGGAAATTCTGACCACCCTGTATACCGTTCTCAAACGATGTATCACACTCATTCTCATCAATCAGTCAGCATTACAAAAGAACACTAGGTAAGGACGTACATTGATATGTCTGCGTGAGGCATTCAGATCTTGAGAACCTGAGAACCTCTCGGTATCACTTAAGCCGTTTTAGTGAGGTGTGCTGCTGATTATTTGCGTGTTCTGCTACTGGTTGTCTGGCATGAGGCACGAGTGGCAACATCACGCTCATTTAAGACAAAACACGGGCCTACACTCTTTTGCGTTATGCGGGCGTCATATCGGAAGAATGCACCGGATGAAACTGCATTCACTCTCAACAAAATCAACAGAAAACTGTTGTAGGTTACTATTCCCAGCTGCTTCTAGCCATTGGATTTATCGCTTTATGATGTGTCAACGCTTTGCTCGTGGTCACGGATTTTAATGGTTGTAGATTAATATGGTTAAGGAATTAAAGGAAACTGGATATAGCCTCGAACGCGCGAAGCCCTTCCCACCGCGAGGTCGTGGGCGGTCGTCCACGTCGCGCACGCCTTAAGCCGCCGCTCTCAGAAGTTTGCTGCACGAATGCGTTCATCTTGTAGCTGCAGTAATGTATTGCTGGCCCCGCACAGTCATCAGTTTGTGATATCTGATAGAAATTGGATGCTTCGCGTGAAATTATAAGAGGGGAATAATTTCTCTAGGAAGTGTTTATAGAGATAATGGTAAAAACTAGATAGACGGGTAAAGATACAGAAACGGATTGTTAAGATAACACCAGAAAACTTTTACACTGACGGCAATATCACCGATCCGACAATGCTCAATATCGATCAGCAACTCCAGAGAAGAGAGGGGTAGGGGGAGAAAATGATTTTGTCAGATACTGAAACTGAAAGCCAAACAGCAGAAATTGGCGCCGCTTCATAACAAAACCCATCCGTTTTTAATATGGACCAATTGATGGTACAGTTTACCACAATGAAATGAAATGAGCGTATGGCTTTCTTGGCTGGGATTGTTCGGCCACCTTAGTGTAAGTCTTTCTATTTGACGCCACGTGGGCGACTTACGTGCCAATGATGATGAGATGATGATGATTAGGAAAACACACAACACCCAGCACCTGCCGGGAATAGAACCCGGGGCCCCTGCGTGGTAGTCAGCGACGCTACCGCTGAGCTACGGAGGCGGACGTTTACCACAATGATAAAACGAAATGTAATTCACGTGATAAAATTTTTACAATCTATGAGAGCTGAATTAAATTCACGAGATGGGAACATATCCTAAAGTTTAGCAGTACTTGATGGACGCTTTTCACAAGGACTCACAAGTCGGGATAAACATTTCGTGAACATGATTGACAAAAAATTTACTAAAATTGTTGAAAGTATTGATAATCAGATATCAACACAGGTTAAACCAATATGATCTGAAATAACTACTTCACCAGAAGTCTACGCTGAAGTACCAGAGGACGTTGCGAAACACAACGATAAGTTTCGGGAAATTAAAAACGATGTGCAAGACAAAGTCGATCACAGATGAGATACGTGACGTCACGATAAAACAATTTGAAAAGACACTTGAACAATGGACGAAAAGAGAGACGCAGTATGCTCGAAACGTATCATATTTGATTCAAAAGAAGTCCAAAATTATTCGCAAAGCTGATAAGTAAATTCGCACAACGGCTCAGACAATAAGTTCTGGAATTATTTCTTAATCCAGTACCATACCTAACACAATTAAAATGAATCAGGACATTTTCAACACGTTTACAAAGCGAATTACCGGCTTGGCGGGATAATGTATACTCGAAGGTACTGGAATTAAAGGTAGAATTGCAGATAGTAAGAGATGCACATTCTGATCAAGCCTTTTTTCCATCGCATTACATTAACACAGACGATTTATCAAGTCACATTATACAGGGCTACCTAATTAACATATAACACAAGTCAAACGATCGGAGCGTGTTCAGATGAAGTGAATACAGTAGCGACTAATTTAGCAACAGCGCTGTCCGAAAAAGTGCAGTTACAAAATAGACCCTTTGAGGCATTTATATCGGAGAAGGAAAACCCACTTTCATACGGTTTCATTAAGGGTTTTCGTGATGTATCACCCACATTAAGGCACGAAAAGCAAAAAGTAAAATTTGACAATGCATACATGGACGGAGGATCTACCCTGTAAGCAGCAGAAACTGTTGGTCTGTGTCCTACGTATGATCAGTTTAAACGGAAATTTCTCGCAAAATATTGACCAACACAGATACCAGGAAAATTACGGGGAGAAGTGTACAATCCAGCTACCTACAACCCCAAGCAGGAAACGTTACTAAAATATTGTGAAAGATACCTGAATAAAGTACGGTACCGGGACAAACCTATGACATTGAAGGATGTCATAGGCATTCTGAAAGGCAAGTTACAAAAGAACAGTGGGATAAACTGACTTAAGCGCCAAGAGATAATGCTGAAAATTTTAGACGGTGCTAGACGAAATAGTTTCTGTACACCAAAATAAGCGAGACCGTACCAAAGGCTACGGTGCCACAGCTGCGCCGCGTGCCGCGTCAAGCGCCAACAATGGACAGGATAACACAGCGAAGAGTAGCGGTCGCCAGAATGCAGCCCAAACAAATTACAATAGCCATGTAAACTATGAACAAAATTCAGGTGGGTTCGTGACCAGGCGTAACTAAGATAATACGAATAGATTCCATCCTGGTTACAATGAACAATCTATATATCGACACAATTCGCAATCCTTCGGTCAACACAACGGAAATAGGTGGAGAGCGCACTTTCTGGGGTTGAATAATTGGCAGAATAGTAACAGCATCGAATCTGATAGAGCAATCAGCCAACAGGATGATCAAAACAATAGGTAAAAATCAGTAAAATAATCCGATAAGGATAATAGAGGTAAACTGTGTCTCAACCAGCTCCCCAGACGTGAGACTAAGTGCGGTCGTATCCAGCTGCGAGGCATTCACCGCGGACATTAGTGGAATCAGCATAAAGCCGATTACGCTAATGGTATTGAGATAAAACGAGGGAAATTATATCTGCGAGCCTAACATCTCTTCAGAAACTTATAAACAGATAATTCAAGCTGGTGTCCGAGATACAATAGCGGGGATTACAACCACCATTATAGAAGACAATGTAGCTAAGAAGAATATCATAATGGAGGATTTTTAAAGAGGATAAGAGATAGAATCAAGGTAGCCTCGTTCATGTGGAGATTGATGAAGGAAAGATAGAATTTATTTATCTTCTAGTAAAGGGTTTTGAAGTGCCATTTCTGTGAGGATGGAATTCCTATGTCGTGGATGCAGTACTCGATCTTCGTCATGAAAAATGTTGTGTAGAGGTTCATTTTACTATTAAGTTTACTTCGCACCAAGAGGCGACATGGAAAGGGGGTTACCATAAAGGTGAGCTGTGGCAAGTTGTGGTACGGCAATACTGAAGATCAGTGGACAGGTTGTCACAGCTATACAATGCCGATTAATCTGTAGGAGGAATTCCGTACTGTTAAGGATACATTAGAAAAAGCTAAGGATAGTCAATGTTAAACGAGGAGCAGAAGAAAGGGTCAGCTGATTTATTGTTAAAATTTATCGATGTCTTTTCTACTAAGCCAGGTGTTACACAAGGTTATGCATACAAGGTGGAAGTTGCACCACACTCGACGTTTTGCTGCCATACCTACTCCAGTCGTTGGAGAGAAGAAGTTAAGCGGGTTACAGGAAAAATGTTCTCCTGGAGAATAATAGAGGCATCTTTGTCGCCCTACGCGAGTCCATTATTCTTTAAAGTTATTCATGAACCATTCGCGAAATGTCAGGTTTACCAAGCTTTTATGCAGAATTTCTTTCCTGAACAAACATTAAAGCATTTACCTTAAAAGGACTGGACAGAGCTATACCTAGCACTGTTAACTACGACAGATGTTTAATGGAAGTATTCTTGACAACTAACAAATTTCCCTGATGCTTCAAAATAAAATATTTATGTTTATTATTCTTATACTAATCATTTTAATTCATTTTATAAACAAAAAAGTAGTATAGAAAGAGACTAAGGATTTGTTTCTAAGTTACTTTGAAAAGACACTTTTGTATGAGAAAATATGATAATATGTGGAGTGACGTAACGGTGTGTGACAGTGAGAAAATAAAGAGTGAAGAATAAAAACAAAGATTATAAAACTAGTGTGTAAGTATTTGAGAGACAAAGAATCTTAATAATTTGCATGAGCAAGAACAGATCTGTGGTCAAACCGTGACTGACGTACTTAACAGGGCATAACTACGTGTTATTATGTTGCCAAGGACATTGTTAAATAAAATTACAAACTAACAACATCCCATGAAGTAATGTTCTTTCAGGCATGGAATTGTATCTAAGTAGTGGGCTAAGTGTTGTGGCAGAATGCTACGAATATTTCAAAAGATTGTGCCCAGATGCAACAAAACACAAATAAATATATATGTTACAGGCCAAACCCGATTTTAGGATGAACTAGTTTCGCCTAGGCCAAACCAGTTCATCCTGTTAACGATAGGAGAAACTAGTTTTGCCTAGGTGGAATCGGTTTATCCTGGTTAGACTTTATATGCTTTAGGACAAACTAGCCTAGGGTGACCAGATGTCCCATATTTTATGGGATCGTCCCTTATTTAGCTTAAGTGTCCTCATGTCCCAACAAAATAAATACGGGATGTAGATTGTCCTGTATTTTATTAACCGTCCCATATATTTTGAAATAACGTGTCAACAAGTTTCAGTATTTCCACGTACCTTTCATGCATGTTGAAGAACCAAGTGACTTTTCGGACTTTTCTGAAGTGGAATACTAACAGGTGCTTCGTAGTATAAAAACCAAATTGCCGATTGTTGATAGAAATATTTTGTCACCCTATCCTGGTCTCAACTAATTTTGCCTAGTCGGAATCAATGTCGCTGCCTGTGCGAACGATAAATCCCCGAATCATCGCTGGCTCCCAGTCTGCACGAACAGGGAATATCCGAATCACCTCTCGCCTGTCCCTCGCGCCCTTTGACCACTCTTCGCACGTCCTGTTCGTTAGTTCCATCGACGAGTGAACGTGTTAAGTTGCTGGTTGCGTTTAAAAGAGTTTATTATAATCCTAGTATAATTGCGAGGCGTTTTATTGTGGATGACCCTTCGTGTAGTAGACAAGCCAATCAAAAGCTATGGAGAGAAAAGTTTTTGGAGGAAATTTTGCAGAGTGAAAACAAAAAGTCTTCTCATTATAATGCGTTATTAACAGAAAAATATGCAGATTTCGTTAAACAAGTAGAAGAGAGGGAAATTTTGGAAAAAAGAACATCATTACAGAAAAGAAGACTGCAACGATTTGCTGTTTTGAAAATGGGTGATGTGAAAAAACTCATTGCACTGTGTGAATATAAAATACTATCTTCCAGCTGATGAACTTTATGATGTGATTGACACAGCTCACGTAGATGTGGATCATGGTGGTCGTGATAGGATGTTAGCCAGGACATCAAAAAATATGCCAATTTCACAAGAGAAATTATAGGCCTCTATTTACAAAGGGTCTTTACAAAATATGCACCAAACATTGCGTACTTGAAAAACATTACTGCAGGTATAATTTTATTACGATTTCCCATATTATTCTGGAAAAAAATTAAAAACATTTGTTTTTTTTTTTTTTTTTTTTTTTTTTTTTTTTTTTTTTTTTTTTTTTTTTTTTTTCAGGAATTATTTCGACGTCTGCATTCAGAAGTTTTTAGATGTGGGAGATACTAAGCGTGATATTGAAATATCTTTAAGGACTGCAGCCACAAAACATTCTGTTGGATCAGGCTTCGTGAAATGCAGCTGCATGAAAGGCTGTACAACAAACAAATGCATTTGTAAGAAAAACAAAGTACTGTGCAATTCTAAGTGCCACCAGAGTAAACCTTGCAGAAATAAGCAAATTTCAGATAAAGTGATATCTGTGGATGAATATACTTTAAGTTGATACAGACGTGAAATTAGTGTTTCGTTAATAAATAACTTTTATAAATCACATTGACTATTCTATTTCTATTCCTTTATTCAGTTTGATTTGAAAAGTTTACAGAAGATATAAAGTCGGCGAAATTAGTTCAGACTAGGATGTACCTGTTTGTCCTAAAGCATGTAAATTCTAACTACGATAACCCGATTCGACCTAGGCTAAACTGATTTCTCCTTCCGTTAATAGGATGAACTAGTTTGGCCTAGGTTATAGTGGTTTGTCCTATCGGTAACAGAATTAACTAGTTTAGCCTAGGCTAAACTGCTTTGTCCCATCACATGTAGGGAGAACTGGTTTGGCCTAGGCGAAACTGGTTCATCCTAAAATCGGGTTTGGCCTGTAACATATATATATATATATGACAATGATCACATTTCTTAGCTTTAACCCTTTCCTTCCCACATTATGAATTCGGCTTTCGGAAAATAAAATTCAGGTTTCTGTATTAATACAGTGCACTAAACATAAAAGAATGTGTTTTAAAATTTTTATCAAATATTGCTTCTTTTTTATGTTATGTATTTCATGCAAAACACAGACGCTTGTATCGAGGTAATTTATTACTTGGGACGTTATTTTGTTGATAGTTAGCCCTGTCAGATTAGTAATCCTAGGATAATCTTCGCCACCTCATTATATAATAAAATAATATGAACCACACTCACGCTCACTCTCGCAGCCACACACAGACGCAACACAACCTCCAAGACGGACAGATTAATGTTTCATAAATGGCTACACACTATACTACGTGGCACATTGTCGTACCAGAAGCATGTTGTGCATCAACAGCAATGCGATTTCGTGGACTGATACACAAAATATGGTATAAATCACCTTTTAATACGTTTTTGTCGAGGGAAACACTGGGAATGAAATGGTTAAGTTGCATTTTTCTTATTAACTGGTATAAAATCCATGTCTTAGTAGCAAAGCCTAAGAAATATATGAAACCATAAAGTTTGATAGGAGGCTTGAAAGACTGTCTATCGCGAGTCGTTTTCCCGAGTACTGCAACATTTACCCCCTTTGGGGGCGATGTGGAGAACTTGCAATTTGTCGCTCCGAAAGGGAAAAATCTCTCACTTCTGGAAGAATTTGAAATCACTAAGTTTGTGAAACGGTCCCCAAAACACAGTCGCAACGAACAGCTCATTACAAAAAATCATACTCTTTCCGACATCATGTCATCCTTCTTCCAAAATGTCCCCCCCCCCCCCCTTTGACAATTCACAACATATTTCTTCCGTCCCACCCCCATGCCTCTAATAATTTCGTTTTCATTCATTTGTTATTGTTTCACTAGGACCATGTAGCATTTCACAAGATTGATTCCCCCACGTCACAAACATCTCTGACCGCTTGGCAAGCCGCTCATTTTCGCAGGCGAAACTCTGCGCATACCGCTTTGTTCAACAGTCGCATTTATGTTCCGCAGTTATCCACAATACTGCCGCGACGGCGACTGCCCTGCTGCTATGGTGAGTTTTATCATATAAAAAGCATTCTATTAATTTCCATACTATACCCCTTTAGCCCCTAGTTATTCTACTTGAAATAGCCGTTACGTACTTTGTACGTTTACCTCTTTGCAGGTGCCCAATGAGAGAACACAAATTGCTAAGCTACCTCCACCACAGCTTTAGATAGTTCTGTTGCTCCATCTCCGCTCAAGTAAGTCTGACTGTTCAAAATTTACTCACCTTAGTCACTTATGATTCGCTGCCCGCCAGGTACACGGACTGTAAAAAAAACATTTGTCTGTTTCAAAAAAAAAAAAAAATAAATAAATAAATAAAATAAAAAAAAAATAAAATAAAAATAAAAAAAGTTCAAATGTTTGTATAGTCTATGGGACTTAACTACGGGATCATCAGTCCCTAAACTTACAAACTACTGACGAACTAGAACGGCACAAATATCCATGCCCGAGGGGGGATTCGAACTTTTCTTTTTCTCTCTATGGGTAGTTCTGTTCATTGCGGACGCTGATCATGTTTGTTCATGTGTTCTTGGCTCAGCCTTTTATATTGCAGAGGGCGTTGAGCCCTCTGACACGCTCTGAGCCACGGCGCCCGGCTTCCCCTCAGCCACCGCAGCCGGCGGTCTGTTTCCAGTCTGGTGATGCGCTAACAGCGCGAAACGCGTAGTTTGAGTAATAAAGAATACCGCAACAGAGACTGCGAATTATTTAATTAATCAACACTGTTGCTGCACCAACCGCCGCCACCACCGTCAAGGAATGGAATGAAATGTATAGAACACTTAAAACTTTTAATTCATAAAGACAGAACAATAACAGTCGTTGGCTGAGAATAAATAACGCGTGTGCTAGTGCCAACTTAAATAAATAAATAATAATAATGAAAAAATTCACACTTGTGTTCACCGACGTGAAAAAATCAATAAAGCAGGCTTTAACAGTGAAAATAAAACCTAACAGCACAATCCCACACTCGAACGCTACAACACGAAACAATTGCAATATCAAAAAGGTTCATACTGCTCTGTTTATTTCAACTTTCGTGGCGTGGCAACGCTGCAGCCGCTGACGCAGTCACGACCCGCTATACGCGATGCCTGGACACGGCTGCGCCTCCAGCCCTCTGCACGCGTGGGCGTCACTCGCAAGCCGTGGAGCATGGAGCAGGGGACTCTACCATGTGTGCGCTACCTGACATGCTCGCCTCAGGCGCTGCCATACGGCAGTGTAGGCGAATGTCACACTCACGCCGCCAACAGGCCAGCGAACGTCAAATTTGAAAACAGTTACCAACATAAATGAACTTTTGACCTAGCGTGTTAGTCATTAAATCGAACACACTGAAACACACTGAATACCGACAAATAATTTATTTGAATTTTATCCTTTTTTTTCATTTAACGTACAACAAAACTGATCAGTAATTCGCTAAGGTCGACTTTTGTAACCGCGTCGGTTGCACAGTGGTAGAGTGCCAGACTATGAATCCGAAGTTCTTGGGTTCGGTCTCCGCCAGATCCTAGAATTTTTATCTGTCGCTTTCCTCTGGCAGTATTGCTCATGTGAAAAATACCGAGTAGCACCGTGGTTCGGAACCCACGTTAATCTGTAGGTCCCCCTATAACTGGCTGGGTAAGTCAGTTCGAAGGTCGGAGGAAGGCAACGGCATACCACCTCCAAACAGGACCATGCCTACTAAAGCACTGTGGTGTTCAAACCAATCTTCGGATTGTTGACTGCTTTACCTTTTTATCAAGTATCATGTTATGTGTTTTTTTTTCTTTTTTTTTACAGTTTTATCATATACGTTTAATTGTATTCAACCGACGATGAGTGTGACAAAGCAAAAAATTGCATTCGGCCAATGGGCATTTTTCAAACAAGTTCTTAAATGTGAAATGATTAACAACAGGACAATCAATTGCTTGCATGTTCACTTTCATAAATTTTCATTTCAAAAGTTATAATTAAAAAAATTCACTTGACATTGAAGAGGTAACAGTAGTTGTAGCTTGTAAGGCGATGTCTGGAAGTGACTTACAGTAACTTATAGGCTTCGTGGGGGGAGGGGGGGGGGGTGATGAGGTATTACTTGGGAAAAATTAATAAGAAACGTGAATTTTAATTGCTTTTTTGTAAAATAAATACGTCATAGAGACATTTTAACTTTTTATCAAAGCAAAGATGCAATGTAGCGTAAAAAATATATCTGTATCAAAAAGTTGAAGGTCAAATTTTCTGTCTTTTCAAAAAATGTTCAAACGTTTGTTAAGCTTATAGGACTTAACTGCGGGGTCATCAGTCCCTAAACTTACAAACTACTTATGAACTACCTTATACTAAAGACCCCCGACCGTAGAGGTCGTGTAGACTGTCACTAGCGCACCGTAGACCGCTCGGCCACTGCGGCCGGCCTTCTGTCTTTAAGCAATGTATTGATTACGCTCTGTTTTGGATTCATTGTGTTCAGACGTAAGATGCTGTATTTTCCATGACTACACCTTTTTTACTGAATACTTACTCACTTTCACTTCACAATTGTGTTGCAATTATTTATTGGTCATTCGTCTACCCTGTTTAATAATTTCCAATTATGACTTTTAATTTTCAGGTACATTTGTTACATTTTCATGTTTCATCAAATACTTTCAGCGACCCTGAGATCCGTGGACGGCTTTCATTTTATTGTCAATCAATACAATCAGCTACCCGGGAATTTTCTTTGTAAAAGCAGTCACGCTGATTTCCACGATTACACTGTCGCAACATTTAACGGAAGAATAGTTTGAGAAAAGCTGAAGGCAACTTTTATTTGCAGCATTATATTCCTTTTTAATCCAGATATTAATTATATCGTTTCAGATTCTTTAAAGCCAAACTCAGGTTGCATTACCTGATTGAAATGTTGTTGCAGAACAACCTGTTTGCAGCAAGGCAGATAATTTTAAAATTTAACTTTTATTTCATTATCTGCTATGTAAATGTCGTAAGGGTGAAATATTTCACTTTGTCAAATTCGTCTTTCAGTATAGTGTCTCCTAACTCATTTTCGTCTACTTCCTTTTCCCTACAATATTTTCTCGAAGTTTGTTTACCCTGTAGAGCTGCTCTAAATATTCATTCCGACTTTCAGCATTCCCCTCTTTGCTCAAAACTGGTTTTCCAGCAGAGTTCTCGATATTCATACCGATGACATTCTCGTCTTCAAATTCTCTTTCACTTTCCTGTTGGCGGTATCTCTCTTTCCCTTAGTTATACATTCTGCTACATATTTGCATTTGGCCTGTAGCTAATCCTCAGCCATTTTGCGTTTCCTCTCACTTATATTTTAGTCGACTGTATTCAATTTTCCTATCATCAATTAATGCATTTTCTCATTTCCTCATTTAAATTTAGCATTTTTTTGTGATATCCAAGGATTTTTGTAGGTTTTCTCTTTCTATTTGGTCTTCTGCTGCATTCACTATTTCATCCATCAAAACTGGCTTCTGAACAGATGAAATTTTAAACCAATGGAAGGAAGCAGTGGGCTGCAATCCAGCGACTATAACCTAGCACGGGTTTTATTAATAGTTTCAAAACTTATACAAAAATACATTTCTTAACTCAACAGTATTACTCGTTTTATATGGTACGTTCTATAATATTTAAATTAAAAAAAATTAAAAAAAACGTTTGAAATGGTCGTAGGAATGTAAGGTAAGTGGATTCACAATTTCCTGTTGTATGTGATGGCACATTACTTCAATGGCAAATTATGTATATATATATATATATAGAGTTTTAAGCTGCCAGATAAAGCAAGTTGCGGGCTCTCCCTCTTACATGTTTTAATATCGCCGAGTTATTTTCGCTATTTATTTTAATTGGACTAGGTGCATTTTGTTCTCTGGGTCCCAATTATGCTACCGTAGCTGTCGTAGTGGCAGGAGTTGTGATTCAGAAGGTCTCAGAGATTCTGAGCGAAGACATTATTAACTCTTAAGAACCCGTTCAACATTTAAGATGTACTTGAAAACTGACAACGATTATTCGAATGGGAAACATCGTTTTGATTTCCAAATTTAATGGGCGGAAGAGATGCACTTCAAAAATGCCGAAAGGTGCACCTGAATATGGAGGCATCAGATGAGTACTAATTTGAAACCAAATGGCATATAAACAGAAGAATTAATGGATTCAGTAAATTTGCCTGGACGCCAACTGAATTCAGCTCTGTTTTAAATTATCACATGTCCACAATGGATGATGTTCATTGGATAAAACAATAATTCTTTTTCACTCTATCGACTTATCTATTTTCCTGCAAAAGTTGTACCAATTCGTACAAGTTCAGCGGACACATGTGATGCGCTTAAAAATTCCAAGAAATAACCTTTTTCAAAGAGTTTCTTATAAATAATTTGTTCAAAAGTAAAAGCATTGTCTTCAATGCAATTGAAATCTTTAGCAAAAGGAATTAATCGGTTAACATATGTAGCAATGACGCTACTGTCGTTTGTCGTTCTGATCGTAACACAGCTACAATTAGAACCCAGTGTGCTTTGTTTTCCATAGTCTAGGTGTTCTATAATAATTGGGAGCAGAGATGACCTTCAAATGTCAGGAAAATCCACAGACCATTGACGATAAAACTCCCAGTCTCTCATACTACTTGATCAAATCGCTACACAAACTTTTCGTCATTGTTGAAAAATTTATGTCTCTTTCCGCATTCGTCTTGAATATCCGTTAGGCCTTGTTTAAATTTCCTACACAATTCGGGCAGAACACTCTCACGCATACAATGTGCACAATAAAGACGGAAAATTTTGCTATGATCTGCCGCTGCCCTATTCCCTGTTGCATGTAGAAAACGAATGACGATTCGCCATTCACAATTGGCGGGAGAATGAGTGATGGCTGCCGTATTTACTTGCCTGCTTATATTTACGCGTTGAGCCTAGCCTCAGCAGATGTTCTGCTGAGGTAGTTGTGCATTAAAACAGTACGTAGATCTGAGTCTTTATGATTGTCTGGCCAAGTACGGAGGTTACAAAGAAATAGAGGAAAAGAAAATCGAAACAATGAAAAGAAACAGAAGAAAACTGTCCTTTCGTAGATCCGACGGTGTCTTCGTTCACGTAACATCGATTTCAATGGCATTTCCAAGCACGTTCCGAAGATAGTGTGTTATCTTTGCCTTTACAACTCTACGAGGCAGAGGTGCGGTAATATTTAAAGTGTAAACCTTCCAGAGATATTTCCGATATCTACAAAGACCAGATCTCCCGAATACATGGCACACTGTAGCAGGTAGATCCAGCGTAGTAACGCTTAGTCTTCCTACTTTGTTCTGAACACTGTGTAACTTGGCACAACTTTCCGAGTCGGAAATGAAATTAGCTCCTTCTTTCAAATCGACTTTTGAAACAGTCGCTAATTACTTTGCACTTCGCGGGGCAATTAACTGTGTAAGAAAAGGGGCGAGAGGTCTGCGTTTTGAATACCTTCCTCGGCACTCGGGAGTAAACGTCGTTGGCCAAGTTTCCACCTTACAATTCGCCGCCCGCGCTGCATACGGGAATTCTTGTTGCGTTTCCCTGCCAGTGGGAGGCAGCGCATTGTTTGGCCCGCCGCAGTAAGTCGGTAATGAACTACGTCTGCGCGCGCAAGTCTCTCGACTGGCGAGACCCCGCAATTACGGAATCCCTTTGAAGGCGGCGTGCCCGGTGAACTGCCTGCTGCCCCCGGAGCCCATCTCCAGCCACCAGGAAAGCCATTCCGCGTTCCACTGCAGTGGGCGGGGCCTCGTGACCCAGAAGCGAACGCGGTACGCAGGGCCGTTTAAAAACCTGGTCGTCCTGCTGCGACTGATACCGCAACTCCATTAGAAATTAAAATTGCATCAGTTGTTGCAGGAGTAGTGAGACATACGTAGAAGGCGAATGATTTAATTGAGACTTGTAACTACATAATTAATTTTTCGAGATATTAGGGTAACTCAGGGAGAGCTGGATCACTTTCTTTCTTTATGGTGAAGTTAATCGATTTTTTAACTTTTTTTAACTTCTGGCAGCATTTTCCTATACATTGTCATATAAAAATTGGCAATTGACTCTAAATAATGAGAAGTGTGAAGTCGTCCACATGAGTACGAAAAGAAATCCGTTAAACTTTGTTTACAAGATAAATCAATCAAATGTGAAGGCCGTAAACTCCACAAAATACTTAAGAATTACTATTACTTCAGACTTAAACTGGAAAGAACACGTAGATAATATCGTGGGAAAGGCGAACCAGAGACTGCCTTTTATTGGCAGAACCCTTAAAAGATACAACAGAACTACTAAAGAAACTGCATACACTACGCTTGTCCGTCCATTTTTGGAGTATTGCAGCCCAGTGTGGGATCCTTATCAGGTGGGTTTGACGGAGGACATCGAAAGAGTCCAAAGAAGGGCAGCTCGTTTCGTATTGTCACGATACAGGGGAGACAGCGTTACGGAAATGATACAGGATCTGGGATGGGAATCATTACAACAACGGCGCTTATCGCTGCGGCGTTGGCTACTTGCGAAGCTCCAATGGCCAACGTTCTCCTCCGAATGCGAAAATATATTGTTGACTCCCACTTACATAGGTAGAAATGATCATCAGAATAAAATACGAGAAATCAGAGCTCGAACAGAGAGATTCAGGTGTTCTTTCTTCCCGCACGCTATTCGAGAATGGAATGGAAGATAAATAGTATAATTGTTGTTCGATGAACCCTCTGCCAGGCACTTAAATGTGATTTGCAGAGTATCCCATGTAGATGTAGATGTAAATTCACGTACAGTATATTATTGAGCCCTCCCCACTCAGAGTGGAAGTCACACAACGAAATAAAAATATACATCAGCGGTCCATCACACCCGTAAGTGTATGGGCGGGATGGACCAATCTAGTGGGAGAGGTGGACCACATAAATAATTGCTACACATGAAGAAAAGAGTGAATGAAAAACGCATATTTTTATTGGAATTTTGTAGTAATGAATACAGTAAGTCATTTCAGACCAAAAAAAATATTATTCGTGAACAATGGATTTTAATTGATTTGTAGATTTTCTGCAAACTTTAGGATATTTTTCTCCTACCACAGCAAATTATGAACAACATTCATGTGGGGATTCATATCGGGATTGCGTCTAAGAAAGTAATGATTCCAATCGTAACCAGCCTTTTTTAATTGTTTATTGAAGGTATGTTGTAAATTTAGCCTTTCAAGTAATTCAAATGTCATACTTCTTACCGAATCTCTACATGGTGCAAAACCTCGCTCCTGAAGTTACTTAATGTGATTAATGAATTTTTGTACATTCTCAATAGCCAGGAAAGGTTGAGCTCCAATACTACCCTTAGAATAATTTTTTAACTGCAGTCTTCTCTTCAGTGTAGTTTTAGGTATACCAAAAGCTTTAGCTGCTGCATTGACACCCATGATATTATTCCGCACAGCATCTATAGTTTTCCTCAATCCATCTTCGGTCACTTTGCCTCGCTCACAAGATCCAGTCCTTTTGTAATTAGTTGGCATTTTTCTGAAAGAAAAAAATACCAACTATACAAAAACATGTCATTCGGCCAATTTTTAAAATACTAATGTCATTTTCATTGTCACTTAAGATATATTTAATTTGGTCCATATCTCCCTAATTAAATTTCATGATCCATCATTCACGAACAGAACTGGTCCATCTCTCCCGATTTTAGTCTGTAGTTTTAGAGCTTGGTGGCTATTTTAGGTTAGGTACATGCCAACACATATGTCAAGCTTTTAGAAATAAAACTCAGGAATAGTGTGCAAACTGCGCCATAATACTAAACCAACGTAACTACATGATAAAACTTTTCGACTTACCGAACATAAAATGAGATTTTTCTCATGAACTAAGACGATAATAACAAGAACGCTTTTGCACGACGTTCGTTCAACAAAGAGCATACTTACAAGTGAAAGGTGCTGCTCTCTAGCTGCGCTTTCACGAAATAAGGCACTGGTCCGTCTCACCCAGTGGTCCTACTCACCCCGAGTTACCCTATAAAAGAAAATTGGACTATACTATAAAAACACTAAAGGTTTCTTTCCACATTACGTCGTTTTATTCCAAATAAGTATGTTTAACAAAAAATTCATTTTGAATATGGGGGGTAATTTTTTTAAAAACAAAGCCTATTGAACTTATTATTCTTTTCATTTATTTTTACACTTTTTATAGTTTAACCAATGATACTACGAAAACGAAATTAAATTAGTAGGCTCGCATTAATTTGAAATTGGAAGAGCAGGAATGGGTTGGAAATGGAGTGTATATAATCAGTTCTTGAAATAATTAAGCAGCTTCTATGTTACTAGCCAAATGGTTTACAGTTTAATTAACATGACAGTCTATGTGTAAAAATTGAACTAAAATAACACTATTGTTGTTTACTAGATTCCACTCGGTGGCGCCGCTGACATGCGAAGCAGCGGGTCGCCGCATATGAATAACTTCAGCAGAGCAGTAACAATAGCGGCAGAATCAATGCTTGACTCGGCGGCATTAAAAGCGCTCACAGTGACAGCAGCAAAATACACACGTTCTCACTTGCGGCATCGCGTTGGCGACCCATTGTCCCTTTCACCTGTGCTTGGAAAATTATAGTTACGTTGAGATTTATTACATGTGTACTACTTCAAATTTCCGGTGCCGACCTGTTTGAAAAAAGAAAAAAAATGAAAACAATAAAAAGTAAAATGTCTTGTAGGAACCGGAGGCTCCTGCCCCATTGCCTCCCCCCCCCCCCCTACAACCTCCCAACCGCCGGGTGCTCCACAGCTTCCAGCTGCAAAAATTGCAGAATTAATGTCCTTATGTTTCTCTTCAAGATAAGAAATTGAGAAATCTACGGAACTTAAGCAATTTCAGTTACTTATGGTTGCCGAACTTGCTGTACCTACATTAGCATGCATCCAGTCAGATCCACTTTCCTCTTGAAATGTCCACATTAATGAAATTAATATGAATTATTAGCAGCTAACTTAAGAAAATCGTATTCTTTCGTAGGAGTTACGTGTGTTGTTGCAATGACAAAGCGCACAATACACATAGTAAACCTCAATGTCAGCAAAATCATGATCGTAGCAGATAAGAGTTTTCTTCCATATAAGTTGTACATTACTTTATTGAAATGTAACACTTTGATATTCGGTAAATTCACAGTAATATAGTCTCATATTTGTTCTGCTCACATTGGAGCTATACAAACTTCTACTTAGCTCTCGAATGTGTCAGCCTTCAGAGAGTCCACAGATTTCTTTGTTATTTGGTGACAGTTCTACTTACTGTTTACTTTTTTTTTTTTTTTTTTTTTTGTATATTCGTATCACTTCTAAATTCTGCATTAAGCAGATCACATGTTGTGTAGTGTCACTTAACAACAGACGAAATTTCAGTTCTGGGATTTTTTCTTTAACTACTGACAGAGAAGAGTGTTAGTCCATGATTCGTTATTTGGACATCACTATTGGTTTTCTACACAAGAGCAATATCGTCACCGCTGTGAACACTGTTTCCCATGATATGGCCTTGGGTCAGAACGTATATTACTGGCCCTGATTTCACATCTGAACTTAATCAATAAGTCATATTCTGCAGTTTTTGGTGCTTGAACATTCTTTTAGTAACAATTGTCCTTATCATTTCTTACCGCAATTTACCTACTATAATCATATAAGTAAACGTAGATCACTAACGAAGGAAAAATTATTTAGCTTTATAAATTACAATTTCAGTTTACAACCTAATACACAAAAATATTCACAGAGTACAAAATAGAAATATTGAAAAAAAGGGAAGGGGAGCACATCCCTATGAAACTGTTATAACCTCTTCTTTTAAATCTGATCTCGGCAATTGAAGTATTTTATCAGAGAATGGCTTTTATTTGCATGTTTCCTTATGGTCCACAAAAATGTTCAAATGTTTATAATGCTATGGGACTAAACTCTCGTTCATCAGTTCCTTGTCTTACAAATTTCTTTAAATAGCTTACACTAAGGACAATACACACCCATGCCCAAGGGAGCTTTCAAATCTCCGATGGGTACGGCCATCCAGTCTCTAGCAAGTTGCCTTTGACCGCGCGGCCATTCCACGCAGTTATTTTCCGCAGAGGCTGCTATGTATTGTCGAGCCATTCATAGCAGTACTGTCGGAACAGTGATAAACCGAGACTTTTGGCGTTTCGTATTAAAAGGCTTTTTCTAGTACCACCTATCTGACTCGCAAAACAAGGTAAAGCACCCTACTGTTTGTACACATCGAATTGCTCGTATATCAATATATCAATACAAAAAGAAAACTACTGTTTGAGAAAAAAAGAAATTGTAAATAAAAACGTAATATTTTGCTTTCAGAATCAATATTTAAAGTCGAAAAGATTAAGGACTATTTATGGTTTCTTGACCCTGTTAACAGCTAAACTTTCGAGTAACATAATTTTCGACACTTAGTTCCTCCAGGGCTATATTTATGAAAACTTGTTAGGTGTATCGCAAAAAGGCACTAAGTTCACAGAAAGAAACTGTTAATAATATGGTTTTTGAAATTATGTGATAATACGTATAATACAAGATGTGATTTAAAATCAACGTAATCACTGAATGAAACACATTCTCTTTGATTAATAATTTTATAAACCTTCAAAATAAACAAGGTGATCTCTAGTCACGAAGGAGAAATTACATAACGTATAGTATACGCAGAACATCACGTTTGACATATTTACTAAAAAAAATAATGATCAATGCCATTTTCTTTAAGACTGAATCTTCACAGTTTGTATAGCAAAGTAACTTGACAGTTTGTACATCAATACATATTACGTCTTTACCAACATAGCAACAATAAATATGGTATATGAGGTTTTTTACGAGCAGTGAAATAACATAGTGGTCGAAGTACACAGGATATAAAATACATAACGGCAATGGTAAGAAAAGCGTTTTTGAAAATGAGAAATTTGTGCATATTGAATATTAAGTTAGGCGTAAGTAAGTCCTTTCTGAAAACATTTGTGTGGAGCTTTGCCTTGTACGAGAGTGAAACATGAACGCTAAACAGTTTGGATCGGAAGAGGATAGAAGCTTTTGAAATGTGGTGCTATAGAAAATTGCTCAATATTAGGTGGATGGATAGCGTAATTAATGAGAAGGTACTAAACAGAACTGGAGGGGAAGAGGAATTTCTGGTATACCTTGGCTAAAAGTAGGGATCGGTTGGTAAGACAAAATCTTACAAATTAGGGAATCGAAAGCTTAGCTTCGGAGGGAAGTGTGTGCGGTAAAAATCGCAAAGGGAGACCAAGAGATGAATACAAGTTCAAATGAATGTAGGTAGCCGTTCTTATGACAAGATGAAGAGGCTTGCTCAGGATTGAGTAGGATGTAGAGCTGCATCAAACCAGTCCACGTTTTGAAGACCAGAACAACAACCAACATATATGACCTGAATAAAATGAAAATAAATTTATTAGAAAAACCAAGTGAAATATGATCATCTTACTTACTCCGCTGTATAAGGTTGGAAGAATTCAGATAATGTGGAACACATCATATCATATATACCTGGAGAATGATCCGATTGCTTATTTAAAGAAGCTTCTCAAGTAGTACAATTAAATATAACAATTTAATCTCCGGTCATCCTAATGAAAATTACAGTGTGTGTCTAACGCATTGTCTCAGATGGGAAAGATATTTCACATACTTAAATATTTTGCCAGATTTTACCGGTTATTTTCAGCGAAGACCTAAAACTCCTTTAAAATTGGTGAGTGAAATTGCTCTGTGCTTGGAACTATTCGTCGCAATGGGTGACAGTTAACATCACTTATGGTAATATGTATCCTATTTTCTCTTCAAAGTATGTAATGTCTCTAGATAATAATTCGTATAGAAATCAAAACAGAATACGTTATTTCATGATTGGATGTTAAAGAATTACTTAAAATCATGACATTCCAAACGCTGTTATCTCTCCTTACTTCTGCTTGTCACGTGAGATAAACAAAATACTGTATTTCATAAGAATATTATATTTCAATAATAATTGTATTGCTCCTTGTGTTTTTATTTTTCCATTAACACAAAATATTTATAACGCTACTCTCTATTCGTCCTGTGATATGCTACAAAATTTATCCGCATTTGATATTCAGTAATAGGCAGCTCTAAAATAACGTTGCCAGTCATGTTAAAGTTCACTTTCAATTATTAAACCACATGGCAATCATGTACAACCTCCAAAATTCAGCAGCGCCGCTGTAATTAGCTCCACGTTAGTGAAATATCATTTCCACTTTGCCCTCTGGTCCTGATATCAATCATAACAACGTTTATATCATCCATACTGACGCTTTCGGCGAAATACACGTTCAGTGTGAATATGCGTAAGTCTATCCTATGTCACACACAGACAAACATTTATCTTCCATCGCTTCTTATACAACTATTTAACATTGAACAATTCCACACCTTTTATATGTGTTGCCTGGTATTTATAGGAAAAACTGCTAATTTCGTACAATTCGCTTACGAATAATTTTCAAATTTATATGTGTTGATATTTCTTATATCCATCATTATTCTACAATCCTTGCTGTTAACTAGTTATGTCTAAAAACAAAGCATATATTGAAGTGATAGAAGAAGAATTATCATAGTTAAGCATGACACATCTCAGTTTCATCAGTTAATTGTTGTCTTAATCTGCCTCAAAATTCCTTTAATATCATATGGTTTATAGGAACACGAATATATATTCAAGAAACTAATTCCAAATCTTTTGCTTAATCTTTGAAATTGTAAATAATATCCCATTGCGAGTTTCCTTTACGTTCTCATCGGTTTCATCAGTGCACATTTTCACGAACTTCATACCTGACAGAGTTGTAAGAAGAGGTCTGTTTCGTCGCTGGCCAGGTCATCGGACCTGCCACTGAGCGATTACTTTGTGCGGGCATCCCTCAAGTGTAAGGTTTGTCGCCAGCACCATAATAGTCTTCAAGAAATGGGGCACAACATTTCGTAACAGATAACAGGAATTCTGGCAATTCAGCAAATAAATGAATAAAATAAAAATAAAAAAAATGTTCAAATGTTTGTATAGCTTATGGGTCTTAACTGCGGGTCATCAGTCCCTAAACTTACAAACTACTTATCAACTAGCTTATCCTAAGTACGGCACAAATATCCATGCCCGAAGGGGGATTCGAACCCCCGACCGTAGTGGCCGTGCAGACCGTGACTGGAGCGCCTCAGTCCCCTCGGCCACCGCTGCCGGCAAATTAAAAATAAATTAAAAAATAAATGAAAAATAAAAATAAAAAAGAACGCAGCCTGATAGGCCACAGAAATGGCAAGTTTTCGAAAACTTCTGTAGAAAAGTGTAACTGAAAAGAAAGAAAGAAAAAAAATGTTCAAATGTTTGTATAGCTTAGGGACTTGACTACAGGGTCATCAGTCCCTAAACTTGCAAACTACTTATGAACTAACTAATACTAAGGACGTCACAAATATCCATGCCCGATGGGGTATTCGAACCCCCAACCGTAGTGGCCGTGCAGACCGTGACTGGAGCACCTCAGTCCCCTCGGCCATCGCGGCCGGCGAAAGAAACAAGAAGAAAGCTTTTTTTTTTTTAGGTTAGACGGCCTCGGGAATACACAAATTGGGCTTCAGTCTCAAAGGGGGCAGGTCAGACACAGGAAGGAAGCAGTTGTAAATTGTCGTAGCTGTATTGGGAATGTTGCAGAGCTCCAAGCGCTGATAGAAAGTACTGAGGCACAAATCGTTATAGGTTCTGAAAGCTGAGGCAAGGTCGGCCCAAATTTTTTCAAAGGGCCAAATGGTCTTCAGAAAGGATAGAATAAATAAAAAAGGGGGGTGGCGTGTTTATTGCACTTACAAACGGTTTATCCTGCAGCGAAATTGAGGCAGATACTTCCTGTGAGCTGGTCTGGGTAGAGGTTATACCTGACAACCGGAATAAATTAATAGTTGGATCCTTTTATCGGCTCCCTGAGTCAGTCGATGCGGTTGCCAAAATGTTCAAAGAAAGCTTGAATCACATTTCAAATAGGTATCCGAAGCATACTGTTATAATCGGTGGCGACTTTAATTTACCCTCGATATGTTGGCATCATTACGTATTCAAAACCGGCAGCAAATATAAAACATCGTCCGAACTAGTTCTGAATGCTTTTTCTGAAAATTACTTCGAACAGTTAGTTCATGAACCCACTAGAATAGTAACTGGTTGCGAAAATACCCTTGATCTCCTAGCAACAAATAATCCTGAGCTAGTAAAGAGCATCAAAACAGATACAGGGATTAGCGAACATCGAGTTGTAGTAGCGAGACTGAATGTCGAAATGCCCATATGCACCAAAAATAAACGAAAAATAAATATCTCTTCAATGAAGCAGATAAAAATTCGCTTAATGCTTTCCTGAGTGATAGTCTCCAGTCTCCAGTCTTTCATTCGTGGCTTACTTTCAAAGACATAATATCAGTAGCAATCGACAGATTTATACCAAATAAATTAATAAAAGAGGGAGCCGAACACCGTGGTACAGAAAACAGGTCAGATCACTGTTGCAGAAACAAAGAAAAACGCATGCAAAATTAAAAAAGACACAGAATCCACAAGACTGGCAATGGTACCCGATAGCAATGGTAATACCATCGATGACAGTACTGCTAAGTTTTCGAAATTAGTTCAGCAAAGAAGACGACGTGAACACTACAGTCATCAATTCAAGAACAGCTGCCAGCATGCGAAACTTAGAAGTAGATGTTCCTGGAGTAGTAAAACAACTTAAGTCACTAAACAAAAACAAATCTTCCGGGCCAGATTGTATACCAACTAGTTCCCTCTCCGAGTATGCTGATGCAACAGCTCCGTACTTAGCTGTAATTTACAACCGATCACTCAGCGAAGGATCCGTACCCAAAGACTGGAAACTTGCCCAAGTTACTCCAATATTGAAGAAAGGCAATAGGAGTGATCCCAAAAATTACAGGCCTATCTCACTGACGCCGATTTGCAGTAGGATTTTGGAACATATACTTTGTTCGAATATTATGAACTACCTCGAAGAGAACGACCTATTAACCAGTAGTCAACACGGATTCAGAAAGTATCACTCTTGCGAAACACAGCTTGCCCTTTATTCACATGAAGTGTTAAGTGCCATCGACAATGGATCTCAAATCGATTCCATATTTCTGGATTTCCGGAAGGATTTGACACTGTACGCCGCAAGTGGCTTCTAATGAAATTGCGTGCTTATGGAATATATCCTCAATTGTGCGATTGGATTCACGATTTCCTATCAGAAAGGACACAGTTCGCTGTAATTGACGGTAAGTCATCGAGTAAAACAGAAGTGATATCTGGCGTTCCACAGGGAAGCGTTTAGATACCCTACTCTTCCTCGTGTTTATAAACGATTTAGGAGACAATCTGAATACCTCCCTTAGACTGTTCGCGGATGATGTTGTCGTTTATCGGTTAGTGAAGTCAAGAGAGGATCAAAAGCAACTGCAAAGCGATTTAGACAAAATTTCTACATGGTGCGAAAATTAGCAATTGACACTAAATAAAGAAAAGTGTGAAGTAATACACATGCCCACTTAAAGAAATCCGCTGAACTTCAATTACGCGATAAATCAGTCAAACCTTAAGGTAGTAAATTCTACCAAATAACTAGGAGTTACAATTACGAACAACTTAGTCTGGAGAGAACACGTAGAAAATATCGTGGGAAAGGCAAACCAAAGGTTACGTTTCATTGGCAGAACGCTTCGAAGATGCACCAGCTCCACTAAAGAGACTGCCTAAATCACACTTGTGCGTCCTCTCCTGGAGTACTGTTGCCCCTTGTGGGACTCTCACCAGGTGGGACTGAGGAAGACATGGAGAAGGTTCAGAGAAGGGCAGCTCGATTTGTTTTATCACATTCCGGGGGGGGGGGGGGGGAAGAGTCACGGAAATGTTGCACGAATTGGGGTGGAAATCATTAAAAGAAAGACGTTATTCATTGCGGCGTGATCTGTTTGCGAAGTTTCAATCACCGACTTTTACTTCTGAATGTGAAAATATTTTGCTAGCATCCACCTACTTAGGGAGACACGACCATCCCAATAAAATAAGAGAAATCAGATAGAAAACGGAACGATTTAGTTGTTCTTTCTTCCCGCGCGCTATAAGAGAATGGAACTGTAGAGAAAAGTTATGAAAGTGGTTAATGAACCCTCTGCCAGGCACTTAAATGTGATTTGCAGAGTATCTATGTAGATGTAGATGTAGGGTTTAACGTCCCCTCGACAGTGTGTTCATTAGAGACAGAGCTAACGGAGGTATGGTTAAGGATACGAAAAGGAATCGGCTGTGCCCTTTCAAAGGAATCATCCCGGCTTTTGCCTGGATTTATTTAGGGAAATCACAGAGAGACGAAATGAGGATGGACGAATGAGAGTTCCTTGTGTTAGCACTGCGCTACCCGCTCAGTGTAAATGAAAATAGTGACAGCATAAGTGTTAGTGTGAATGTTACCAAAAAAACGTTTGAGGAAGGAACCATAGAAACGTAAGTAATCTCAGTATTTTATTTTATTCACAATAAAATAAGCCCATAGCACAAGAACTGTTCATTATCGAATGTAGTAAACCAAACAAAAATTTAAATCAAAAAATATTACCTGTACGTTTGACCAGTGTACGCGTCTTGTCTGAATTAGACTACTAATTTACAGTTGCAAAAGACGGTAATTTAACCTAAACAGATGGTTCATATATATCTTAAAATACAAGCATAAAATATAGGGTTACAACATCCCGATTCTAGGAGTTCAACACCCTTCACATAAGAATAGAATGATAATATACAAAGGACAAATTTCAGTTCTCTTTTTTCTTCATGAAAACAGAAATTGACAACTTTTACAAAAGTAACCTAGGTATTCTGAATTTGTGTTCCAGCTTGCAGCATACACCAGTTATCCTAATATTATGTAACACATAGTCTTGCACTGATGAATCCCTGTATTCGTTGAGGCATACTACACTCCATATTTTCCTCTCTCAATGGCGAATCATTGTAGGTCTCACTAATTGGTTGGTAGGTCATCTTGTCCAAAAAGAGCCATTTTCAATAAATACCAGCCACGTTCGATATGGTCCCTTTTGCAATTTTTGAGAGCATCCTAGCCTTTTCAATTATGCGATGTCTTTATCCTGAAGGAAAGCATTCACAAAATGTTGTCCACTACGATGAATCTGTTGCCAAAACGCTGACGACATGACTTGTACTAAACGTCGGCGGATGTCAGCCCTGTACGGTACAGTCTTTTGTTTGCCTTATTCGACCACCCGTAGCATACGGTGGCCCCACATAAAGCCATACTATAACATCAGGGAACCACCAACTTGCGGCATTCGCCGAACGGCGTATCCAAGACGTTCAGGCTGACCAGGTTGCCTCCAAAAACGTCTGCGACGATTGATTGAAGGCAGATGCTAGTCTCATCTGTAGCACTAATGGCAATTCTCAGGAGTCCATTCAGCACTCTGTTGGGCACATACGTGCTGTGCTTCACAGTGTCTAGATGTCAAAGGTGGACCTCGTCATGGTGGTCTGGAGTAAGGTAGAATCTCGTGCAGCTTATTACGTACTGTTTGAATTGAAACACGATGTCATGTGGCTACATGAAAATTATTATTCAGCTTGCTGGCATTCTTTTCAGAGTTAGAAAGAGCTGAAGTTCGTAAGCAAAGGCCATTATCTGAGGGCGGCCATAGCGAAGCAATTCTTCGACAGTTACTGTACCTCTTTACCTCCTCCACACTCGAAAAATATCGGTTGTTTCACTCCCAGACGTTTGGATACCACCTGGTGACTCTCCTGGCACATAGTAACAATGCGGATACGATCGGACGTCGGAATGAACCTTGTAGGCATGACAGAACAACAGACAACACAAGCGGTGTACTTCGTTACTGAAACTGGTCAGCCGTCTCATTCACGCCATCACATGCGCCCTGGCATTGTCTGTAAGTGGCGTCGTGGCGCTTTGTAATCGGTCGCTTGAAGGAGACGTCAGCGGTTTCTAGAATCGCCCCTGGTGTGAGGTGCTATGGTGGCTGGAAAAATGTTGATAACAGAGAATCATGTAGCGAGAAACCAGCTGAGTACAGAAGACAGAGATACTTGAAATTTATAAGGTAGAGTGTCCGTGTGACTGTGTGGGAGCTTTACAGAGAAATCTACTGTTTTGTTTCATTCTTGATGCGATTTTACACTTAATAAATAAGAGATTATTGTCTGTACAATGTTTCATGGGATTCCATTGCGGACGTTATGCTACAACAGAATCCGACACCAAAGTTCTCGAAATGGTATTAATTTCTATGGAGCAACCAATTTCTATATCAAATACTATTATTATGTTTCTTCTGTTTTTATTTTAATAATTTTTTCCTTATAATGTTCAAATGTTTGTATAGTCTATGGGACTTAACTACGGGGTCATCAGTCCCTAAACTTACAAACTACTTATGAACTACTTACGAACTAGGACGGCACAAATATCCATGCCCGAGGGGGGATTCGAACCCCCGACCGTAGTGGCCGTGCAGACCGTGACTGGAGCGCCTCCGTCTCCTCGGCCACCGCGGCCGGCTTTTTTCCTTATATAACCTATAACATTGTTCTTCTTCTCACGGTTTTACGAAATAAAAAGAAATTTATTCCACTGAAAGATTTTTTATGATCTGCGGATCATCGTATGGTAGATGGCGAAGGTTACCTTACTATAAATTTTGACATTATTTCATAGATAATCACAAAAGCTGATACTGAGCGTTATTATAGGAACGCGCAGGAGGAGATGGGGAGAGGGAAGCGGAGAAGGAGAGAGAGAGAGAGAGAGAGAGAGAGAGAGAAATGTTCAAGTGTTTGTAAATCTAGAGGATTCAACTACTTCGTCATTATTCCGTATCTTATAAACTACATAAAATAAAGTAAAGTAACCTAAGAACAACACACACACCCATGCCCGAGGGGGAACTCGAAACATCCCCGGCGAATGGCCGAGCGCACCGCAGTACGACGGCAAAGAGGGGGAGGACGAGCTGGAGGCGAAGAGAGGACGAAAAGACGGTCCCACGGTGTGGAGGGGCACAAAGGTGGGCCGATATTTGGAAAAGAGTCAACACATTGAAATTGACAGAGAGAGGGGGACGGGTTGGACTATCGAGAATATGATATAAGTAAATACTGGGGAACGTCGGATTTTCAGCTGGTTGTAATAGGTATAAACCCAATGATATATAGATATGACCTTTAAGTGCAGAGCGAAAACAGATGTTGAGGCAAATAGAAACGAACATGATAGAATCATTAAATAACTTATATCTTGAAAAATATTCATTACACCACCATCGTTAATCACTGAATTTCTAGATTTCGTTAACGAATGTGGACGAAACTATTTAGTTTTTCAGTAACTTTAATACTAAACTATGAGACACATTTATCTGCATACCTGCATACCTTTAGATGGAACGCAGAAACCCCATCTATTGACAGCGCATACAGGAATGTTTCGTACCATTTACATCTACATCTACATGGGATACTCTGCAAGTCACATTTAAGTGCCTGGCAGAGGGTTCATCTTACCATCTTTATATTATTTATCTCCTATTCCATTCTCGAAGAGCGCACGGGATAAAGGAACACTTGAATCTTTCCGTTCGTGTTCTGATTTCTCGTATTTTATTCTGATGATCATTTCTACCTATGTAAATGGCAGTCAACAATATATTTTGCATTCGGAGGAGAATGTTGGCGATTGAAGTTTCGTAAGTAGCGCCGCAGCGATGAGCTCCGTTATTGTAATGATTCCCATCCCAGATCCTGTATCATTTCCGTAACGCTGTCTCCCCTGTAACGTGACAATACAAAACGAGCTGCCTTTCGATGTCCTCCGTCAACCCACCTGATAAGGGCCCACACTGGGCAGCAATAATCAAAAAAAAAAAATGCTTTTGATCCTCAGATGATTTTCCTAGACGGCAAATGACGTCGTCATCTGCAAACAACCTAAGAGAACTGCTTAGACTTTTCCCAAATCGCTTATGTAAATAAGGAACGGCAGGGGACCAATAACACTACCCCGTGGAACGCCGGATATCACCTCAGTTTTATTCGATGTCTTACTACCGATTACTACAAACTATGTCCTCCCTCTCTGACAGGAAATCCTCTATCCAGTCGCAAATTTTTGGCGATACACCATAACCACGCAATTTGTTTAAAAGTCGTGGTGTCAAAAGCCTTCTGGAAATCAAGAAATACGGAATCAATTTAAAAACCCATGTCGATAGCACTCATCACTTCGTGTGAGTAAAGAGCTAGTTGTGTTTCACATAAACGATATTTTCTAAATCCGTGTTGACCTTGGATCAATAAATTGTTCTGTTTGAGATAATTGTTTGTGAAGCTTAAGGGACTTAACTACGGGGTCATCAGTCCCTAAACTTACAAACTACTTATGAACTATCTACAACTAAGGACGGCACAAATATCCATGCCCGAGGGGGGATTCGAACCCCCGACCGTAGTGGCCGTGCAGACCGTGACTGAAGCGCCTCAGTCTCCTCGGGCACCGCGGCCGGCTTGAGATTATTCATAATATTTGAATGTAGGATATGTTCCAAAACCTTGCTGCAAATTGACGTCATTGAAATAGACCTGTAGTTTAGTGAGTTACTCCTACTGCCTTTCTTGAATATAGGTGTGACCTGTGCAACTTTCCAATCTTTTGGTACAGATCCTTCTTTGAGAGAGCGGTTGTATACGGCTGTTAAATAAGGAGCTATCGCTTTAGTATAATCATATAGAAATGAAATGAGCATATAGCCCGGACCAAAAGACTTGTTCATGTTAAGTGATTTAAGTTGATTCACTACTCCGAGGACATCTACTTCAACGTTACTCACTCTGGCCTTTGTTTGTAATTCGAAATATGAAATATTGGTTCCGTCTTTTTTGGTGAATGTGTTTGTAAAAGCAATGTTTAGTAACTCTGCTTTAGTTGCGCTATTATCGGCAGGATCGTCAGTCATTATTTTTACTCTATATTTCTTTTATCTTATGTAAATTTTATAGTTTTGAAAATAATTTAAATTGTGGTAAACAAGCAGTAATTGTACCAACGGCAATGGATTCGGGGTAAAATTTCTCTGATATGTGTGTATCATTTATAATTGCACCACAGTTAATAAAATGATCACGAGAAATCACTATTCTCGGCCTCGCAGCAATCAATCTGAAAATGTTTCTAATTTTATTTTCACGTAAACTACGCGGTCTATAAATTATTATTATAATTATATGTTCCTGATGTAGGTTTGTAGCGCGCATCTAATGGCGTAAAAGCAATTATGATTAAACGGTTATATAAAAAGTCGTATGTGTGTGCCTTTACTACGTCGGGCTAATGGGGTGAGGTCAAAAGACGCACTATTAAGTGGGGACATTCTGCGGTTTGGGAAAAGGAAGCATATTTTGCAAGTGTTGACCGGATCTTTATAAGAACGGATAATGGTTTGAATGTGATTCATTGAGTAACTTTAGTAAGAACTAGATGTTTGAAATACTTCATATTCAGTTTTTAAGAATTTGGGTGCATTGTGGGCTTTGAATCTTTTAACCAGCGTTTAATGTCGTGAATCTCTAGTTTTATTTTCAGCTCTGTAATTCATAGCCCTGAACAGATAATCAATAAAGGAAAATAAATTATCGTTTCCATTGAATTAATCTTCTATTCATGAACTTAGCGCAGTGAATTGACCGTCTTTTTCGCACTTTGGCCGATTACTTGGCTGAATGGACTGATATACGACTTTCGCTAACCTGTTAGCGACTTGGCTGGACATTCCTAGCAACAACGCGATGTGTCTGCACATGTGTTGACAACAATTTACTTTAAGCAGCGTAGTCTCACACTCATTGTTAACTGTGCCGTGCACGTTGTAGCTGATGCTTTTCGGAGATTGTCCTGTCTGCGCCTTGTCTTTTCTTCCTGACGAAATGCATTAATTATGAGTACGTTTACGTTTTGTGGCAGTTTTCTTTCTGGCATTAATCTTCCAGAAGTGGCAAATGAAAGTTGGTTCATTTCGTGAGAAGCTTTTTGTATGTCTGTTTTTCTTAATATTATAACGTTATAACGTTTGAGTTCAGCTACTTATGTTATCAGATTCATTGGAAAATTTGGTGATATACATCTCAGTAAATTAACTTACTACGCCAATTTTTTCACTGCTCTCATATGCGATCATATTCTGAGGCAATTCAACATTGAGTAAAAAACTATACATTGCACAAAGGCATGTAATCGGAATAATTTCTGGAGCCTACCCAAGAGCATCCTGCAGACATTTATTTAGGGATCCTCACTGTAGCGTCACTATATATATATATATATATATATATATATATATATATATATATATATATATATATATATATATATATTCACTCATGAAATTTGTTATTAACAATCCGCCTCAATTCAAAAGTAATAGCAGTGTGTATAGCTACAACACTAGGAGAAAGGATGATATTCACTATTCAACGTTAAATCTAACTTTGACTCAGAAAGGGGTGAATTATGCCACCACAAAAGCATAAAATGTTTGACAGATAGCCAACTAGTATTTAAAAAGAAATTAAAGGAATTTCTGAATGGTAACTCCCGCTACAATAAAAATAAAACAAAAAAAATCCTTCTAATTTGATTGTCAAGTATAGACAACATTTACTAAACTGACACGTTCCACATCATTACGAAATGTCGTATATATGATCTACGGAGAGTATTAATCTAATCTAATCTAATCAAGCTCATACTCAATTACCGAGATTACTTAACTAATTTGATAGTATTACGAACCCAGAAAACAAAACGGCGGAAGTCGCTTAATATTTTTTCACATATTTACTACTATAGATGCTACAACTCTGCTACAGTCCAGTTAATGCTAGAGTTTCTGAACCAATTTATAAAAGACCTAAATAACACGGTTGCTGAACTGAAATCGATACATGGAAAACCCATACGTAGCCATAGCGAGGTTTCTACTAAACGGGCCACCCGGGATGTACAGAGAATGTAGTAATGATGTGGATACAGAGAAATAACTCAGCCCTTTGGGCTGACATTCTTCAATTCGTCAAATTCATGAAAAGCCGTTATTTCATCGTCGAATTCAATAATCGCCATACGAAGCAATGTCTGGCTGTAAGGCAAACGTGGGGTTTTCTACTTAAAATCTCCCTAAAGGAGTTATTGATAACATAGTGACAGCGGTAGAGCTTGAGAAACTCGAATGAGACACTGATGTTGCTATAAATGTAGGGAATACTCCAAGCAATGAAACTGATGCCATCGGAAAATCAAGACCAGTTACCTGACGATAACAAGTCGAAAACATAATATTGTGTGGTTTGTAACGAAGAGTATAGTAAATGTCATTGTTGTGTATTCTGAGGCAAACATGCAATATTTGGTTAAAATAATGATACAAAGGAAGGCTATGGAGAAAACGTTATTTGCAAACTGTGTTACAATAAACAATAAATCAGGAGGAAGAGGATTACAGCTGAAGATAATTTACAAGCACAATGTGCTAAGATGCTTAAACATTCAGACGCAAAATTTCCAGCATCCGAGTACCAGAAGCTGACAGGTCGTGGAGATCCAAGAAGCGTTGTTGGCGTTGTCATGAACATCGAAGGAACTTGCTACAAGTTGGGAACAGAGCATGGTGCTCTGAGGCAACTATACTCCACGAGCGAGTTCCCTGCTCTGCCCGAGAATCTGCTCTCGCTAGAATGTGTAGCCAGAAAACCACTGATCAGTGGCTAAAGATACAACCAATGCAACTATTCTACTAAATGTGCCACAAAGCGCTGCAAATGCAGAAATAATAAAATATTGTGCAATTCGAAATGTCATATGAGCCTAAGTTGTTGTAATAAGTGAATACCGATTATAAATATTTATAAAGAGAAAGGATTGTATATTTTTTATAACTGAGATTGATAAATATATTGCATATTGCTTTGACCGCAACATATATAACATTACTGAAAAGTGCTAATTTCAGGACTGACGGAATACTCATGAAAGACAAAGGAACGTGTGTTTTCATCACTATTTAAATCTTTTTATTTTGTCAGCAAGTCTAAGTTTGTCAGATTATTCATCATCAGTGGCATTCTTCCAGTCAGTTGAAAGACACCGAGATTACTCCTGACCTTTAGTTAATTTCATTTTAGCTAGAGAGTAAGTACTACAGTTCCACACAAATATTTAGGATAGAGCGGGGCTAATTGAATAGAGGGGCTATATGAATAAATGCACGCTTTTGTGCGAACGCCATAACTACAGCAAAGTAAGAGTCGCCATTGTGTTGGCGTACAAAACGCAACTTGTTTTAATGAATAAAATATCGCCAGGAGAGGAAAGCGTTTTGTTGCAGACTCACCAAGTTACAAAATTTGATGGTAGTTTTCATTAAATAACGGAAGGAGAGGTAATATCCTGGCAGCTACTGACTGAAACACACCAATCCTCAGATTCATATAATGTGGACGAAAAATTTAACTTATGTGGTGTAAATTCAGGCAAGTTAAGAAGATGTCAGATATATACATGGCTGCCTGAGCTTATTGGTGGAATATTTCTAATAGATTAAATAATTAAAAAGAGTGGCTGATGGACGGCAGATCTGAGGAAGCTACCACTGCAACATAAATGATAGCAAGAATATTATATATGACACGAGCTTGTAAATGAAATGTTCAAATGTTTGTAGAGCGTAAGGGAGTTAACTACGGGGTCATCAGTCCCTAAAGTTACAAACTACTTATGAACTAGCTAATGCTAAGGACGACACGAATATCCATGCCCGAGGGGGGATTCGAACCCCCGACCGTAGTGGTCGTGCAGACCATGACTGGCGCGTCGCAGTCCCCTTAGCCACCACGGCCGGCTGTAAATTAAAGAACCGAAGTGATTAACATAGGTTTATTTCATTCTGACTTAGAAGGAGCATCTCACACAACATTATAAAACAGTACACAATACAACAAGATGAATACAGGTGGTCTCAGGCCACTGTCGGTTACCAAAAATGAGGAATGAACAAGAGATTTTACAGGAAAACTAATACTTAAAGATTATTAAATTACGATAGCATCACAATTAGTAAGGCTTGGGGTTTTGTGGATCAGCTTTATATGGGTAGTGAATGGATGTCATATAGTCGTACTCCAGATGACAGGAGCCACGAGTTCCAAAAAACAGCCAACAAACTGAATACTATGCCGGGCTGCAGATACATTACCAACGCAGCATGGGCAGCGGTGGAGCGCCTGTCGTGCCAACGTGATGCGATATAAAGCTGATTGCTGAAGAATTAGTAACCGTCGGTGAGTGGAGGAAATGGACCTAGCGGAGAAAGTAACGGCTTAGCTTTGTACACAGGAAGAGGAAGGATATTTTGTTAGTCTTTGAGATTCAACGATGAGAGCAATGGAAAGCAATGTTTAAAAGTATTTCAGAGGAAATCTCCCAGACTTCGCATCTGTGAATAATACGAGGTAATATGACTGTTCACCAACGATAGCTTATCTGTTTCTCTATCGTTAGTTTTTCTTTCATGAAAGGAAAGTGAGACGTAAGGTTAGAAGAGACCCGCAGATTACATGATGGGTGCTTTTGCTCTGTTCAGCTCTTCCCTCGCCTTATATGAAAAATTGCATGTATCTTATATTTCATGGTGTTCTGTCTGAGAATGTCGAAATCTTAAGTAACGTACCCTCCGCAGTGCACAGTATATAATCTTCTGCAATCTTCTATAATGTTCGAATACAGCATTAGTAGTGAGCTTCTTGATGCTCTTGCGTCGTTCAAATATCTATGCGTAAAATTGGAGAGTGATATGAAATGGAACGAACATGTAAGGACAGTTGTGAGTAAGGCGGACAGCCGACTTCGGTTCATTGAGAGAATTTTGGGAAAGCCGACTTCGGTTCATTGAGAGAATTTTGGGAAGATGTACTCCACCTGTAAAGGAGACCGCATATAAAACGCTTGTACGACCACGTCTTGAGTATTGCTCAACTGTTTGGGACCCGCAGCAGATCAGTTTAAAGGAAGACATAGAGGCGGTTTAGAGGCGAGCAGCTAGATTTGTTACCGGTAGGTTCGACCAATGCGCGAGTGTCACGGTAATACTCAGGCAACTCAATTGGGGATCGCTGGAAGAAAGACGACGTTCTTTTCGTGAATTTATGTTCAGTAAATTTAGAGGGCCGGAATTTGAAGCTGAGTGTAGTACGATCTTGCTGCCGCCTACTTACATCTCGCGTAAAGATCACAAAGAGAAGATAAGAGAAATTAGGGCTCGTACGGAGGCATATAGGCATTCTTTTTTTCCTCGTTCTATTTGGGAGTGGAATAGGAAAGGAAATGCCTAGTAGTGGTACAGTGTACCCTCCGCCACGCACCTTACGGTGAATTGCTGAGTATGTATGTAGATGTTTCTCTTGTTTTGAAGGTGAATTGTCCAATATTTTTCCAGCACTGCTTACAGTTTGTAAAGTTTGTCAGAAAATTCAGAACCGTTTTCTAACACTTGCTTTGTATTGAAATTTTGTATTCTTATTTTTTTCAAATTTATTGAAACTCATTGCTTTCTGCACCATTTCGATACCAACTGAATTATCCAAATAAAGCCTTATGTTGGAGTACTTGCAAAGAGATGAATAAGTAAGTATCCCAATGAATCTGTGGAAATCAACTTAAATTAGTTCAAAAGGTTTGATTCAAATAGTATTTTCTGCACTATTTGTTTTCTAAAATAAGAAATAAAAAAAAATACTTGAAGAACTGAAATAGTAATTCCAACTCCTGCAAAAATGGTGGATTTTCAGTATCCCTGGAAACATTTTTGGTTGGTATGGAATGTTCATATGCTTCTTTTTCCAAATATTTTTATCACTGTTCTTGGTTCCAGTAGATTTCCTGCGATATGAGTTATTTTCAGATGGCTGAGATTCACTGGTATAGCTACTGAGTGATGTTTGCAAAATTTGTCCTTCAGAAGTGGCCCTCTGTCTGGCTACTTTAGTACAAGCCTGCAATTCAGTTAGCAAACCACCGACGAGCAGATCAGCGGAAGAATTTTCAGCAAGAAAATTTTTTAGGTATTTTTGTTGAGCAGGTGACACCTTTGCATGAGTTTCCAGCAAAGAGGAAGAAAACTCTGATTCATTGTCATGTATATCTGCAGCATTTCTTCCAAGAGGATCTACTCCGTTGTTGTCATGACTATCACTGACACTCTCCATATCATCTTCCATTCCACAAGATATAAGGACATAAAACTATGGTATATCTTCCGGTTGTAACCTTTTCATTGATCCTGTATCAACTTTGTAAAATAAAGACATCTGAAATGTAAATATTGTAAAATATGTGTGTTTTTATTGATCATGTAAACGCACAGTACTTACGAATTGTATTAAAAAGTATTACGCTTCAAAACTAAAAATCTGTGATTATTAACTACATGGCTTAGAGTTATTAAAATAAGATGTAGACGAGAAAGTTACAAATTGTTTCTGGTATTGAAATTTTTAAAACACGTTTCAGAGCTTTTGTATAGGCTGGTTCCAAGCATAACGTAAAGAGGTGTTACACAGGGTGATTCATATATGAAGCATACAATTAAGTTCTCACAATTTCCTGCAGTTTACTTGCAACACTTTCTTCATTATTGTATGTGGATGGAATAATGAAATAAAATAGACTACAGTAACATATGTTTTTTTTAGTGCTTACCTTCAAATAAAAATTATTATTTATGAACAAAATACAATAAACTCAGCACCAATATCGTACACTGTCAACAATTAAATTAACACTGCACAGAAGACCGCCACTGTGAGAATTGCCAAAACTGAAGGCAACAGTTGAGACTGCTGGAATTCAACTATGCATCATTGCCTAAAGATAGCTTTAAAAATTTACTGCTATTTCATAATTTCTATGAACACTTTGCGATGCTTATATGAATCACCGTGCATTTTATGGTTAGGAGGTAACATAAGATACCCGTTCGATCAAAATTTCATTTTTACTGATCATTAAGGGATCCGTAATAGTTAGGACTCACATAGCAAAGGGAAAATAACTAAGAAAGATTAGTTCGACTCCACAAAAGATCATTTACTAAGCGGGAAAACGCCAAGGAAATTTTCAACTAACTCCAGTGGCAGACACCGCAAGAAAGGCGTTCTGCACCACGATGTGTTGTAAAGTAATGGCTTACTGTATTTATCCAATATACCGCCCTCTTTTACGTGTATTCCACACCGTATCAGAAGCTATATCAAGTAAAACACGGAAAGTGCTGTGACAGATTTCTTTTCTGTTCTGGAACCTACGAGTGACGTGATGCATAGTACAATAATCAGAACGGAGACCGAAAATATTAGAGTGGCTTCGTAGCCCGGGAGCGGTCCCAGGCACCCAGTTCTCTCTTTATTCCCATTTAGTTATCGCCAGACATGAAATTCACTCGATCCCACCCCATCCCAATCCTGATTAAAAGTTCTCTGAATATCCACATAGGACGATAGATCATCCGAAGGTCTTGGAACATTTAAAATCCAAATATCCCGACATTGAATTTACGATAACACTAGAAAATGGTAGTCAGTTAGTGACCTTTATCTAACGAGGTAATGATGAAAAAAACTGCGAAGTTACTTGATCACTGTACTTAAGAAGAAACACGAAAAAAATCGCCCTGGAAACAAATTCGTTTGACGCAAAATCTTTTGAAACGTTTCAGGTAAAATTTTTTTAGGTGTCCTTTTTATTATGTATCCACTGGAGAACATCCAAAAGAGGGCCACGTTTAATTACGAAAAGAGGAATGAAAGAATCGCTCCTGATTACTTTGTCTGCGACACGGGCGACTGGTAAAAATTTCAACCGTGGCTGTCAATTTCGCTTTTGCGATGCAAGGACCCTGTTTAAACGTTTTAACTTTGTAATGACACACGGCAAACGCGATGTTCACTTTTGCGTACCTCACAAATTATCTCTGTAACTCTTCCAAAGAGCGCAGCATTGTTTGATATGCATGGGCCACTTTTAAACCACAGGCGACGTAATATGTATCTTGCTGCTCAATGTCTGTTCGTTATTAAATTGCGTGTTGTTTAACATCTTTGAGTGTCATGTTATGATTCCTAAATACGTCACATGATCACACACATCCTAATTCCGTGAGTTACATTCAGAACGTTCCTTAAACAAATCGTAAATGAAGGTTGAAAACAGTCTTTTCTAAACAAATTTTATGATTAATTATTCTTACAATGTTTGTCATTAACTGAACAAAACTAAATTATGTGATGTAATTACGCCATAGAAAACCACTACGGTAATTTATGTTTTTTAACAAGTATATCAAATGAAAGTTCGATAAGAGCACAATGTATACCACTCTCGGTACTTTACAGCACAAATGAGTGGTATAATAAAATTGAATATAGAAACAATAAGTGCGGATACATGGGTATCGTTCTTTGATATGCGGGCAATATTTTGCACAAGAGCAAACAACGACTCAATGGTCGTAGTATATTTTTGGACAGATTGTAAAATTCAGGACTTAGAAATGTAAGTTTCAAAATCAAAAGTAATTTTCTACCTATGTAGATTTCATATGAGACAGGGATATGAGACTGAACATGTGTCACTTGTAAAGGCTGAATCAAGGTACAAGAGCACATAGTAAACGTCATCACTTCCTCATCCGAATTTGTAACTCTCAAATTTTTTGTTTCAGTTCATTTCTTCTTTGATGCCTTCCTTGTAGACTACTGCATTGTCTGGCAATAAATTTGTTCTCTTCCCTGGAATAAAACCTTAGAAGATATTGTCGTCTATTACTATCTCTCCAGTTTATCTTCCTGTTCCCCACGGTTATGGTAGCCCTACTTTCCTCTGCAACTCTTCCCAGTACCGCCTCATTCCTCCATCAGTCCAACTACTCTTCTTAGTTATAAGCCTTATCTTCAATTTTTGCAGTTCTCCTATCATCTTGCTTTCTCAATTTTCTTCTTTATGCTCCATATAATGCCACGCTCTACTTGAAGTATTTCACTAGTCGTTCCGTTCCGTTTGTTATGATTATGGTTATTTCAAAGCACTTGTTAATGGTCTTTTCTGTATTTCAAAGGTCTCTTTCACCACTGACATTCTTCCTGTGCCTTTATGTCACATTCAGAAGACGTTAAGGTAATTTGACTGTGAGCGCCTGGTAAAGTGCGACAAATTTTCATAAAGTTTACACAGCTGCAACTTAAAACCCCTAACACTTAGTAGAATAAAATTGCAGGACAATCTCTCTTTCTGAACATTTTGATATACAGGTAGTTTCACTAATTCACCTATTAAACGTTTTAGAATTTTTTGTGAAGGCCTGTAATTTTTTTTTTTTTTTTTTTGCTGGTTCATACTTCGATTCTATTCACTGACTAACCGTCTTACATAGACACTTGGAACGTTAGGTACATATAACGAATATGTGTATCTAGAAAGTAGACAACAATTACGTAATTTGATTCACAAGTTTTACTTCTAGAAATATATACTCTTGATGTTCAAACCAAATGTCACATTTTTATAATTAATAAGTGGATATTTTTCCACCTGTTGATAGTAGGTTAGTGTATGTAGTCTACTTTTCTCCAATAAATATCCTCAAACATAAAAAAAATTCAGATCTAGCTCAAATAGTTTATTTTTGCATAAAATAAATATGTCAGAAAATGTATTTGTCAGACAATTGTATGTGAAGTAAGTATTTTATCTATAACTCACTTGTGTTGGTCCTAATGCATTACAGCTTCATATTCTTTTTTGTTCCTCATCTTCTTTCTTTTCTTGCTCCTCCTTGCCGTCATGGTTTCTTTAGTTGCCTTAAGAGCCACCTTTTCAGCTTCGGCCACTCTCAACTTATCAGTTGCCACCAGCAAGTGTTTCATATTGAACCTGGAAGACATTCGTTGTTGTTGTTGTTGTTGTTGTGGTCTTCAGTCCGGAGACTGGTTTGATGCAGCTCTCCACAAAACCCTATCCTGAGCAAGCCTCTTCATCTCCACATAAGAACGGCAACCTACATCTGTCTGAATCTGCTTACTGTGTCCATCTCTTGGTCTTCCTCTGCGATTTTTTCCCCACACACTTCCCTCCAACGCTAAATTCCCAATTCCTTGATGTCTAAGAACGTGTCCTACCAATCTATCCCTTCTTTTAGTCAAGGTATGCCAGAAATTTCTTTTCTCCCCAATTCTGTTCGGTACCTCCTCATTCGTTACGCGATCAACCCACCTAATCTTCAGCATTCTTCTGTAGCACCATATTTCAAAAGCCTCAATACTCTTCCTGTCCGCACTGTTTATCGTCCATGTCTCACTCCCATACAAGGCAACACTCCATACAAATGCCTTCAGAAAGGACTTCCTTAGGCTTAAATCAATATTCGATGTTAACAAATCTCTCTTTTTCAAGAACGCTTTTCTACCCATTGCCATTCTGCATTTTATATCCTCTGTACTGCGACAATCATTTGTTATTTTACTGCCCAAGTAACAAAACTCATCTACCTCCTTTATTGCTTCGTTTCCCAATCTAATTCCTTCAGCATCACCTGATTTTCTTACACTGCACTCCATTACCCTAGTTTTGCTCTTGTTAATGTTCATCTTATATGCACCTTTCAGCACACTGTCCATTCCGTTCAATTGCTCTTCCAGGTCCTTTGCTGTATCTGACAGAATTACTATGTCGTCGGCAAAACGCAATGTTTTTAATTCTTCACCCTGAACTTTAATTCCTTCTCCAAATTTCTCCTTGCTTTCCTTTATAGCTTGCTCAATGTACAAATTGAATAACAATGGAGAAATACTACAACCCTCCCTTACTCCCTTTCCAACCACTGCATCCCTTTCATACCCTTCAACTCTGACAACCGCTATCTGGTTTTTGTACAAGTTGTAAATAACCTTACGCTCCCGATGTTTTACTCCTCCTTGCTTCAAAACTTGAAAGAGTTTATTCCAATCAACATTGTCAAAAGCCTTCTCCAAATCTACAAAAGCTAGAAATGTAGGTTTGCCTTTTCTTAATCTATCTTCTAGGATAAGCCGTAAAGTGAGTATTGCCTCCCGTGTTCCTACATTTCTCCTGAACCCAAACTGATCTTCACCGAGGTCGGCTTCTATCAGCTTTTCCATCCTTCTGTATATAATTCGTGTTAATATTTTGCAACCATGACTTATTAAACTGATTGTTCTGTAGTTTTCACACCTGTCTGCACCTGCTTCCTATGGAATGGGGATTATAACATTTTTCTTAAAGTCTGAGGGTACTTTGCCTGTCTCATACATCTTACACACCGGGTGAAACAGGTTTGTCATGGCTGGTTCTCCCAGAGACTTCAGTAGCTCTGAGGGAATATCATCTACTCCAAGGGCCTTGTTTCGACCTAGTTCTTTCAGTGCTCTGTCAGATTCATCTCTCAGTATAGTATCTCCTATTTCATCCTCATCTACTTCTTCTCCTCTTTCTACAATATTGCCGCTAAGTTCATTTCCTTCATAGATCCTCTCTGTATACTCTTTCCACCTTTCAGCTTTTCCTTCTTTGCTGAGAACTGGTTTTCCATCAGTGTCCTTGATATTCATAGAGCTGTTTTTCTTATCTCCAAATGTTGCTTTTATTTTCCTGTAGGATGTATCTATTTTTCCCCTATTTATACATTCTTCTACATCCTTGCATTTGCCTTCTAGCCACTCCTGCTTAGCCATTTTGCACTTCCTATCAATCTCATTTCTTAGTCGTCTGTACTCCATTTTGCCTGTTTCATTTACTGCATTTTTATATTTTCTCCTTTCATCGATTAAATTTAGTATCTCCTGTGATATCCAAGGATTTTTTGTAGGTCTTGCCTTCCTATCTATTTTGTCCTCTGCTACCTTCACTATTTCATCTCTCAATTTTACCCATTCCTCCTCTACTGTTTTATTTTCTCCTGTTTCTGTCAATTGTTGCCTAAAGCTCCCTCTGAAATTCTTAAGATCCTCAGGTTCCTTTAATTTATCCAGGTCCCATCTCCTTATTTTCCTACCTTTTTGTAGTTTCTTTAGTTTCAGCCTACAGTTCATAACCAACAAGTTATGGTCAGAGTCTATATCTGCCCCTGGGTATGTCTTACATTCGTAGCAACTCTAAAACTTCACGTCTGCTTACTGTCCCACCATTAAAACAAATTACAGCGTCTAACACACCCAGTCTCATGGCGTGGAACCCAACAAAGACTCTTTTTGGCAGCCGTTCCCGTATCAAATGGCTGAAGCATTCGTTCACGTTTTGCGTTTTCCCATGGAAGCATAGTGACATGGGTGTTTTGACACTTCGGTCCCTGCCTCCAATATTGCAAACGGTAGGGAGTGGTGGTGTACATAAACATGACCATTTTCGAGTGCTTTTTTGTACCTACTTCATGAGCCGACGCCCGTGTCCTAAAGGGCATGCTGTGGATTGTCATCTGTTGAGGCTTTACGGAAAAAGGTAGCCCAAACTAATTACCGTAAAACTTACGTTTCCAGAACCAAAACACTTTTTACAGGCATAACAACTTCCGAGAAAGTCAAGGTAACACTAAATCAAACTACGGAAACGTTAATAAACAAAACAACGCTCTAAAACAACGTACAAATGTTTGTAGAGCTTATGGTACTACGGGGTCATCAGTCGCTAGACCTACAAACTACTTATGAACTAGCTTATACGAAAGACGGCACATACATCCATGCCCGAGGGGAGATTCGAACCCCCGACGGTAAACACCTTCACGCATCGTAGCATAGCGCCTCAACGCTCTCGGCCGCTCCGCCGCGGCAACAACGCTCGATAACCAAAGATATACAAATAAATTTCACATGTTATTAAGCAAAACAAAATTTAATAAATCTAGTATAGTATTATAGTGGGCTGCATCAGACATTACTATAAAATCAGAAACTAGGTAACGTCTAATATTTTAACGGAAACATCCCCGCTTATCCTTGTAAGAGGGGCGGTATTCTGGGTGGAGACTTGGGAAGATGTGTTTGCTGTACTTTCAAGTTACTGAACGTATACAGTTACGCCAAGTTGGAACGAGGAAGTTACTAATTATAGAGGAGAGCTGCTAAGGCCACGCCACGTCGGGACGACATGATCGATGGGACGTGGAAGACGTCCTGCGTGGCTGTTTTCGCCTTGCTGGGGGACAGGAGCTCGTGTCCTGCGTCTTTGCTGTCATTATTGTTGTTAGCATCGCTGAAAGTACACTCGAAACATGTAATTTACCGTCTAGTGTAGAAATGTTGGAGAAAAACTGAAAGCTATCCAAACTTGAGTGTTTGCTGAAGTTTATGAACAGCATGTCTTTCCCTTGTTAGTCTGCTATAACCGCATTACTGTCAAAACCTGTTTCCCGGCACGGCCTCATCCTTAAGGGTAATAGATAACTTATTTGCAAAATACAGGACACTGAGTTCATTTAAAAATATGAAGCAAATGAAGCAACTAAGCTGGAGTGCGGTCGACTAAAATTACACTGACGGGAGCAGTAAAATGGTAAGGAAAAGTAGCTGGAGCATAAATGCAAATTCCTAAAGGCGTACAATTAGTGGAATAATAGATACCGGCTACAGGAAAACTAAAAAGACGTTTGGAGAAAGCAAAAGTAGCAGAGTCAATACCATGACCTACGATGGTTATTTGAGTCAAATTTCTAAAATGTACCTGACATATTCGTTCAAAAGTGTGCTATACGAGTTCTTTGAAAACTATTTTGAGCAATTAATTCATGAACCCTTCTTTCTAGGCAGATGCGCTGACGCCAACACACTGGGGACACAGTGATCACCGGACCTGTAAAGACTACCTAAGCACACCTCCCATTAGATCCAAATTCCCAGCTTCACCCTGCCCACAGTAGTCAAACTCGTCGTTATGAAACTAATTCCCGTAAGGGCCACAAACTTGCCCACCCCTCCTCACTAATGAAAGGATCATTCCCGTCACTGGCATACTATATATATGGCGTCTGTTCTGAATGAGCAGACGTCACTTCTATCCTGCAGAAGACCCTGGTTCTAATTCCGGCTGGGTGCACATACTCAGCTTTCTTCATTCGCAATTGATGTCATATATTCTGTGAATATGAAAAATTATAAATCCTCTGCCAGTAGGAAGTCAAGGTGTCATCCACGCCTGTGGAGTTTCTTACTTGTGGAAAATTCACTTTATAATTTTAAATTGACAATTAATTTATATACTTGTAAAATACTGGGCTGATCAGCCAGCGACCGACATCATTCGATTCGTCACGGAATTATTATGGCACTCTCCCTATCACAGGGCTGGACTATCTGGACGGTGTTATGTATAACTAGTCCAAGCGCCAGAATTTCGTAAGGGATTTAATGACGTCCAAAGTTACCGTTCCCTCAAAATTATGTATTGTTGAAGTAACCCAATTTTTTGTACAGACAAAGGGTTATTATACTTCCACTTATTAGTGAAAGATCACCGTAATTAAAAGCTAAACAACACGAAATAGTACATTATAAATTGAAGTAAGTGTAACCAAATGTACATCACAATGGGCCTACTGTACAAACCCAGTAAAATTAAACACAATGAAACTTATACAAAACAAAATTAGAGGTAGTTGTCATTATTCGCATTCAATTTCGAAGTCAACGTTTCCACAGAAGCCATCGATGCTGTATTCCATACTGTGATCACTTCGAAACGACCGGTACATTTGTCTTTCATCTTTCCGAATCAGCGGCAGAAGATATTTCAAGTCTGCCAGTTTTTCTTTAGAAATCGGTTTTCCTCCTGGTCACAGTGGTATTAAGTGTTATAAAAATACTTAGAGGTCTGTCCTTTCTCATTCCAATTTCTCTAGTCTTCAGCCAATTTATTTTTGGTTTTCTGTGTGACATTTTCGGTTCGTTATTTGTTTTTTTATAGCATTTTCGTTTCAACGAAGTCTTTCCGACTCTGTGAACGATCAAAGCATTTTTTAAGACATACTTTCATTATACTCGTAATATCATCGACGGTGTACAACCGTTGTTGTAGCTTTAGTGCAACACTATGTCTCCAAAATCACTGCCATAGGGGAAATAGCTGTGCCCTGGGAGAATATGGCGCAAAGTAATCTTTTCCAATGCAGGATGACTTTCCAAAACCGTTTTAAGTAACAATACTATTTTTATGTTACAATGTTGGTCTCCACACGAGTCTGACCAAAGAATAAGTTCTCTTGCAGTGACATTACCCACGATATGTTTTTGAGGCAGCTGCCAACTTCCTGAGCTACACGGCCAGCTTCACCCTCAACCCAGAGGTAGCAGTGGCCATTGCCATGTTTGTTACTGTGAATACCTAAATTATACACGCACAGGTGCCTTTTGTAATACACTATGTTGGTAGGAATCTTAGACAGAGGCAAAGTCTTCTGTAAATCAAACCACAAGGTCTGCTGTTGCAGAACTATAGTTTTGTTTGTCGCATATGAACTTGTGATGCAAAATTAAAAATCACGATAAGCGAAGCTTTTTTTTCCTTTATTGTGTTTTATACCAGCAGTACACCGGCAGGCTGGCAGCAGCACTACAGGCTACTCTTCAGCCGAGAGTAAAAATACATATATGAGGTGAGAATTAAAATATATAACATGAAATAAAACAACAGAGATATAGTGACATAGACAAGGCGACAGTTTGGAGTACATTACAATAGACAGATGATTAAAACCACATTTATTTAGTTAAAAATGATGAGCCACGGTGACCTAAAAAACATTGTATGACGACAATAACACAGGACGGCGAGTACACGGAGACACTAATTAAAACACACGGCGCGACGCTTGTCTGATTGCGGTGTACGCAGTTAAAAAACATAAACTTCATTGGAGCACAGCACTCAACACTTGACTGTTAAAACCGTCGGTCCAGGTCCCCGAGAAGGGGGGCGGGGGAGGGTAGCGCGGTGGAGAGGAGGCGGTAGGGAGGAGCCGTAGGGACTCCAGGTCAGTGGGGTAGCCAAGCGGGGGAGGGGAAGAGGAGGGGGGAGAAGGGGCCCTTTATCTACGGCGAGGGGGGATCAGAGTTGGTAGAACGGGTATATGTCGGAACGGAGGACGTCATCAGGGAGGGGGAGGCGGCGGAAATTACCCTGGGAGAGGACATGGAGGGCGTGGAGATAAAGGGAAGGGGGTATAACGCGGTAGAGGCGTGGCCCCATAGTTGGTAAGGATGAGGTGGGTTGCGGGAGTCTATTTTACGGGTAGTATAGAGGATAAGGATATGCTGGAGGTATTCGAGGAGGTGGGGAAACGGGATAAGGTCATACAGGATCCGCGTGGGGGGGGGGGAGGGAGCCGGATGCGGTAGGCGAGGCGAAGGGCTTGGAGCTCGAGGACTTGAAGGGTTTTATAATAGGATGTGGGAGCGGAGATCCAGACGGGATGGAAGCTGCATAGGACGATAAGCGAAGTGGCACTTAGTATTTTTTTAATATATCATGACAACCATTGCTAAGACGAGAACGGTGATTTTTATCCACATTGATTATGATGTTTCTCAATAGAATCGGCTAAAATCAGATGATATCAATAAATGGCGCTTGGTCTAGTGATGCACAACACCGTCCATCTGTCTTTTGCATCTGTGTGGCCCCAATATTGGTGCTACACAGTTTCTTTGGCTCTTCAGTGTGTAAGATACGGTACATGCTTGTTTATTAGGAGCAGAATAGTAGCAATAGGGCCAACTCGAATTCACTGTGTTGCGAGGCGTCGCTGGTGAGCCCCCCCCCCCCCCCCCCTCCCTCAGCCCACGCGGCCTGACTGGCTGTCAGCGTCAGCCGCGGACACGCGCGTCCGCCGAGAAGTCTGCAGCGGCGGAGGCGGCGGCCGGGGCGATTTTTCACCCGCACCGCTCCCCACCCTCCTCCTCACTCCCCCCCACTCCCCCCCCCCCCCCCACCAACAGCAGCAGCGCCCGCCTCTGTCTCGTTTCTTCCGTTGCTCTCATTTTTCATCGGCCCCACTGACAGCGGCTTCGGAAGCCAGAAGGCGCCGCCGCTCCTTCACTGATCTATCGAATTATTTAACTTCGGGGACCCATTAATCTTCATGACGAACAGAAAGAGAGATGTGGAGAGTATTTTCTCCCATTTCCGCCCTGTACATCCGCGACCCGTTCGTCTTGCCCTGTTTCATAACTTTCTCCTCCTCGCGAAATTCGCCTTTCCAGGTGACGGCATGTCATTACGTCCAACAGAACTGTACAAGGTTCAAAAACATCTCCACAACACTGTGGAGAATTTTGTGTTCTTATTATCCTTTGGTTTCCTTTTCATCGAAGAGCAATTGCTTTCTTCAATATTCTACTTCATTTTCTGACATAAATGTTCTTCAGAAAAACGTGTGAAATTTAAGGATTTTTTTTTTTACAACCATATTGGACAAAAGACTTTCTTGACCTATTTAGTGCTGCTGTAATTAACTCAAAGCTTCGTGTCACCACCCAGAATTGGTGCTTAAGTAAACAGTTTCGATCGACCATTTTTAGGTTCAAAAATGTTCAAATGTTTGTATAGCTTATGGGACTTAACAACGGGGTCATCAGTACCTAAACTTACAAACTACTTATGAACTAACTAAGACAAAGGACGGCACAAATATCCATGCCCGAGGGGGGAATTCGGACCCCCGACCGTAGTGGCCGTGCAGACCGTGACTGAAGCGCCTCAGTCCCCTCGGCCACCGAGGCCGGCATTTTCAGGTTCCTCTATAAATCATTACCAGTACATTATAAATACCAAATCAGTTGGGGGTATCACAGGAGTAGGACTAATAATGAATAAGAAAATAGGAATGCGGGAAAACTACTATGAGCAGCACAGTGATCGCATTATCATCGTCAAGATAGATACGAAGCCAACACCGACAACAGTAGTACAGGTTTATATGCCAACTAGCTCTGCCGATGATGAGGAGATCGAAGAAATATATGAGGAGCTAAAGGAAATTATTCAAACAATTAAGGGAGAGGAAAACTTAAATGTGATGGGTGACTGGAATTCGGTAGTAGGAAAAGGAAGAGAAGGAAAAATAGTAGGTGAATATGGACTGGGCAGGAGGAATGAAAGAGGAAGTAGCCTGGTAAAATTTTGCACGGAACATGATTTAATCGTAACAAACACGTGGTTTAAGAATCACAAAAGAAGGTTGTATACGTGGAAGAGACCAGGAGACACCGGAAGGTATCAGATAGATTTTATAATGGTAAAACATAGATTCCGGAACCAGGTTATGAACTGCAGGACATTCCCAGGGACAGATATAGACTCTGACCATAACTTGTTAGTCATGAACTGTAGGCTGAAGCTGAAAAAACTGCGGAAAGGTAGGAAAGTAAGAAGATGGAACTTAGATAAATTGAAGGAAAGTGAGGTTCTGGAGAATTTCAGAGGGAGATTTAGGCAACAATTGACAGAAACAGGGGGAAATAAAACAGTAGAAGAGGAATGGGTAGCACTGAGAGATGAAATAGTGTAGGCAGCAGAGGACAAAATAGGTAGAAAGGCAAGACCTACAAAAAATCCTTGGATATCACAGGAAATACTAAACTTAATTGATGAAAGGAGAAAATATAAAAATGCAGTTAATGAAACAGGCAAAATGGAGTACAGACTACTAAAAAATGAGATTGACAGAAAGTGCAAAATGGCTAAGCAGGAGTGGCTAGAAGCCAAATGCAAATCTGTAGAAGAATGTATAAGAAGGGGAAATGTAGATACCGCCTACAGGAAAATAAAAGAGACGTTTGGGGACAAGAAAAGCAACTTTACGAATATCAAGAACTCAGATGGGAAGCCAGTTCTCAGCAAAGAAGGGAAAGCCGAAAGGTGGAAAGAGTACATAGAGCAGCTCTACAAAGGAAATGAACTTAGAGACGATGTTGTAGGAAGGGGAGAGGAAGTGGATCAAGATGAAATAGGAGATACCATACTGAGAGATGAATTTGACAGAGCCTTGAAAGACCTAGGTCGGAACAAGGCCCCAGGAGTAGATGACATACCCTCAGAGCTACTAAAGTCTCTGGGAGAGCCAGCCATAACAAGACTATTTGAACTGGTGTGTAGGATGTATGAGATAGACGAAATGCACTCAGACTTTAAGAAAAATGTTATAATCCCCATTCCAAAGAAAGCAGGAACAGACAGGTGTGAAAATTACAGAACCATCAGTTTGATAAGTCATGGTTGCAAAATTTTAACACGAATTATCTACAGGAAAATGGAAAAGCTGGTAGAAGATGACCTCGGGGAAGATCAGTTTGGACTCAGGAGGAACATAGGAACCCGGGAGGCAATACTCACTTTACGTCTTATCTTAGAAGATAGATTAAGGAAAGGCAAACCTACATTTTTAGCTTTTGTAGATTTGGAGAAAGCATTTGACAATGTTGACTGGAATACACTCTTTCAAATTCTGAAGTCAGCAGGGGGAAAATATAGGGAAAGAAGACTTATTTACAACTTGTACAAAAGCCAGACCGCAGTTATTAGACTCGAAGGGCACGAAAGGGAAGCATCAGTTGGGAAGGGAGTAAGACAGGGTTGTAGCCTTTCTCCGATGTTATTCAATTTGTACATCGAGCAGGCGGTGAAGGAAAGCAAGGAAAAATTTGGAATAGGGATTAAAGTTCAGGGGAAAGAAATAAAAACATTGCGTTTTGCTGATGACATTGTAATTTTGTCAGAGACAGCAAAGGACCTGGAAGAGCAGTTGAATGGAATGGACAGTGTGTTGAAGAGAGCGTATAAAATGAGCATTAACAAGAGCAAAACAAAAATAATGGAATGCTGTCTTAGAAAGTCGGGCGATGCTGAAGGACTTAGATTAGGTAACGAAACAATGAAGGTGGTAGATGAGTTTTATTACTTGGGTAGTAAAATAACATGCGATGATCGCAGTACAGAGGATATAAAATGCAGAATGGCAATGGGAAGAAAAGCATTTTTGAAAAAGAGAAATTTGCTGACATCGAACATTAATTTAAGTGTAACGAAATCTTTTCTGAAGGCATTTGTGTGGAGTGTTGCCTTGTACGGGAGTGAAACATGGACGTTAAGCGGTACAGACAGGAAGAGAATAGAGGCCTTTGAAATGTGGTGCTACAGAAGAATGCTGAAGATTAGGTGGGTAGATCGCATAACTAATGAAGAGGTACTGAACAGAATTGGTGAGAAAAGGAATTTTTGGCATATTCTGACTAAAAGAAGGGATCGCTGGGTAGGACACATTCTTAGACATAGGGGAATCGTAAAATTAGCATTGGAGGGAAGTGTGTGAGGTAAAAATCGCAGAGGGAGACCAAGAGACGCGTATAGTAAGCAGATTCAAATGGATGTGGGTTGCCGTTCTTATGAGGGGATGAAAAGGCTTGCTCAGGATAGAGTAGGTTGGAGAGCTACATCAAACCAGTGTCCGGACTGAAGACCATAACAACAACAACATTATAAAACAATGAATTTGTCACTGAACATACTGGAATGCCATAGACATAACAAAGCAATACCTACACCCTATAGATTAACCAAAGAAAAGAACAGCAATTTATGTTAGTTACTGCTTAAAGACTCAGAGGAAAAACCACAATTTCCAACTCTATGTCAGACCAAAGTGGTGCGAACCATCTTGTTTGAATACTCCACGTAAATGTTACTGAGAGGAAAGAGCTTAGAACTAGAAAAATATCTTCATTACTGCGGAAGAGAATTGACAGATAACGATGCAAATTGTTATCTCCCAAATTTGTATACCTAGGAGTAAAACTTTGCTTAGAAACAGACGAAAACTCATGAAACTGGCATAAACAGTCGCCAATGATTTCAAAGAGAAGTAACGTCATAAGACAGTTATTATCATCGTCATAAGTCGCTGTGCTCATTGCTGAGCGTCGTGACCCCATGAACCAAGCGGCTCCATCCCGGACGGTTGTGAGCTTCTCTCAGTGCCTGCTGAAGAGGTAGACCGGAGATCTTCTTGATTTGGCCTATCCATCTGCTCGCTGCTCTTCCTCTTAGTCTTGTGTGCTCGATCTTTCCTTGTAAGATTACTTTTTATAGGTTTTCTCCGGCTATTCTCATAATATGGCCAAAGAAGTGGAGCATTTTTTCGTCGACTCGAGAAGAAAGGCGTCTGGAGATATTCAGTTGTTCAATAATGGACACATTTGTTCTTCTTTCGGTCCATTTTATGCGTATCATACTACGCCAGCACCAAAGCTCAAACGCATCAATGCGTTGTTTGTCTCTGGCCTTGAGCGTCCATGATTCACAGCCATAAAAGAAGACAGAAAACACGAGTGTTTCAACTAGCCGGATCTTTGTGCTATTTGTTTTTGGTCTGCCAGATCTTCGTGAGCTTCGTCATAGCCACTCGTCCTAGCGTGATCCGTCGTCTTATCTCCTCTTCATAACTATGCTGCAGATGGTGAAGGACTGCATGACTTCCAGTTCCTTTAATTGACCTGGGAGCTGGAACTGTTGTTCTGGATCAATTAAAATGATTTTCGACTTACTGAGGTTGATGTCTAGTCTATATGCTAGGCTAATATCTTTTATTCTAGTTAGTAGCTCAACAAGTACATCTTCGCTGTTGGCTAAAAGTACAGTGTCATCAGCAAACCGGAGGTTGCTGTTGACAGTTCTTCCGCCAATTGAGATGCCTTTGGTCCAACCATGAAGAGCTTTCTTAATGACGTGTTCTGCATAGATGCTGTACAGTTGTGGGGATAGAATACAAACCTGTCTCACACCTTTTGAAACTCTAAAGGAATCAGACGTATCAGCACTTGTCTTTACAACTGCGGAGTGATCATTGTACAGATTTTTGATCAAAGCTGTAAAGTGGGGAGGGACACCGATCTCTGCAAGTACCTGCCACAAATTTTCCCACACAACACAGTCAAAGGCTTTCCTATAGTCAAGGAAGCAGATGAAAACAGGAACACAGAACTCTCGTGATTTTTCTATTATTTGTCTTACGTTGAGAATCTGTTCACGAGTTACTTTCCCTTCAACGAAACCTGCTTGTTATAAAGATATGTGGGGTTACCCTTCTCGTCATCTATCACCCACGTACGAAGATTAAATTCACCGGTGATGCTTTTGATTTTCTTGAAGAGATCACGTAACTGATTGCGATTATGATGCTGTTCCATTTCAATACAGACACCATTAATGAAATCTGCTATGTCTTTTCTACAATTCCGTTGTATTACTCTGCACAGTTTCTTGTATCTTTCTTGATCCTGGGTAGTGTGGCAACCAGTTTTCATTAGATGTTATCATATGACGAAGGAAAAAGTAATAGAATTTTTGTGTGTTTCAAGTACTTTTCTTCTTTTCCTCCTGATCAGTACCCTCTGTCTTATGACATTACAGTTCTGTAAAATAAAAGAACTCGCCTTACAAAAATTGTTTTATTTGTAGACAACGCACTTCGAACCCTGAGGACTCATCATCAGGTACTTCTATGATTTTTTACATATATTTCAAGATTGGGCCTGTCGAGATGAATCATGGTTGTAAATAATAGTCACGGAAGACTCACTGACAACAATGGACAAAATTAAGTTACAATACAGTTCTTTCAGTTAAAACATTATCGCACATATTTCTTAGATTAATGGCTATCTAAAGAGTCCTTGAAGTAGAACTGACAAGCGAAGAAAGGCATGAATCCCTTCGAATAATAGGAGAGAGAACAAAATTAATGCTATTGGCGGGATTATCTTCTAATTAATCTAGTTGTGCCAAGAAATAGGAAGGAGGAGAATACTTGGAATGTGATGGAATAGGAAAGTTCTTGAGGAGATATTAAGTGAACAGTGAGAAACGAAGTCGGACTTCTGATTAGGTGAGGAAACCAAATTAGTACAAATGGAGCGAGAAAAATTGTTCACTGCGACGTATTATTGCTAAAATACCTTATCGCGAAATGGACTGAGTAAGAATTGCGAAGAAGAGAGGAAGAGAAAGAAGGATGCAAAATTGCAATGCTGGGTGATTAAAAAAGGTCGAAGTAGGCATTTAAGGTAGGGGCACTTCATAGAGGAAATAGAAAAAAATACCGAACAAGCAGACACACATGTTACGAGAGTGCATAAATTCATTGTTATGAGTCCACTGGATGGTGGTTTCTTTTCATTTATTTCTGTAGGTCTACTTGATTCTAGAATGGGTACACCATATTACTGTGCAGGAAATGCTCGTTTATCGCTAAACCGTTTCTTGTCTACCGTAGCAACCCTTGCTCATTAGTTACAGGACGAAATGGTCTCCGCTGCAGGGACTTACGGTTCGTTAAACGTAGCGTTTCTCATGACATACCGCGCTGCTCTCGGATTAAACGTTAATCTAGCCCAAGGGTAAATATTTGCTGCAGTTAGCTCTGTCGCGTCGTCTAACCCATTTTAATGGAGATCTATGTTTCATGTAGAACTTTCTGCATTATATATAACTTCTAGGGTATTAACAGGAGTTAATAAAGTCATCTAATACCATCTGCCAAAATGAGAAACAAGTGTACTGTATAGTTAGCTTTCAGCGATCCTTTATCATGAGTTATTTGTTTGTCTGTTCACAAAGTGCTCTGTATTTCGTATTGATACCAGATTTCCATGCGTGTGTGGAACGAAAATGCGATACACCAATGATTTACAAAATCACCGCTGTCTGTTGGAGGAATCAGAAGTATTTGATCTCGTAAGCAGTCCACCAGCGTTCCTTAAAAGAACGTTACATCATTTATACCTGTTTCTGTTAAAAAGTTCTAAAATATTTTAACGGGTATTTGACGCAAATTTCATAAACTGAAAGGAATAAAAAGTTTATTTTAGCTTATTTATTTATCTTCATTACAGCTTTATCAGATTTCATACGCTCGTTTCATTCGTAAAAGATGAGTTACAGGCTGACGCATTCTTATTTCATTAATTGTAATGACTTTATGACAGTTTCATTTGCTTAAATAATTAACTGAGGAATCCTAAAAATGACGGAGTTTTTCAAAAAACGTATACGCCAACTGGCATATCCGTCTCGTTTAGGAATGTCACTAACTTTGGATAGGGTACCTGTAACTGAATTTTCTACACAGAGTTTGAATATTACATTGATAGATCTGACTTCTAGAATTAAAAGTGATAGATTTTACTACAAGCTAAAGAGGAGACAAAAAAAGCTGTTGAAAATCTGTGCCCTAGACAGAAACAGATAAAAAAGAAATGACATTTCAGTGTGTGGAAGACTGGACTCCTTAAATACTGATAAATGTGAGGAAATGAGTAATTTATTTTACTTTAACTCAAAAGGAATGCTTATTATATTGAGTCTTGATTCCATTTTTTGGAACGTTGTGCTCAGCGACTACAAAATAATAAATATAATACATATAGTATGCAGCATTGGTCGTTTTTTATTAATGTTTTTGCAGATCGATTTCGAACACATAATGATCATCTTCAATGCACCAGTCATCGTAATATCAACTATGGATAATCATATGCCATATTAGCTGAATGCAACAGATTTTTCCTTCAACTTATCAAAGTAGTGTGCAACAATAGTTGATATTACGATGACTGGTGCATTGAAGATGATCATTATGTGATCGAAATCGATCTGCAAAAACATTAATAAAAACGACCAAAGCTGCATACTATATTTATTATACTTATTATATTGATTCGCAGCCGAATTTTATTTTCAAATGTTTGATAAAAGAAGCCAAGGAAGAAGGATTAGGAAATAAAGGATTGACAGTGGCTGCTTTAGGGCATTGAAATTAAACAATGGCGCCAAGTGAAAAGGTGAGTCGGGCCAGGATTCTAATCCGGGTGTCCCGCTTCGGACCAGCGGTCGCCTTAACCACTTGGTTACCCGTCCTCGCCTCCCGTCCGTCTCAAACTTCCAAATGTCGCACGCTATGACTGTATGGTTCATGCCCTCTTACACTCGCCATTACGGATTCCCGTGAGAGGTCGAACGTGTGAACGCTCTTGCGGTGATGTATGTGAAGCTAAGGCCGTCTTCGCGTATAAATACGTATTATATTGGTGTGGTGTCTGTGCTTTCGGGCATGTGGCCGATGAATGGCCGTAGAAGATTATGTGGAATGACGAAGCCCACTTCCATCTGACGAGATATATGTCAATTCACAGAATTGTTGAATATGGGCAACAGAAAACCCATACGCAAATAAACCAGCGCCGTTTCATCCTGTAAAGGTCGCTTTATGGTGCGGGTTTACGGTATCATTTATATAGGGGCATTTTTTTCTCAGAAAAGACAGATGCTTTCGACTCTATTACCTGTGCCGTCACTCGTAAGCGCTGTGAGTGTTCTCTGCGCAGGCACGACATTCCACCTCTTCAACATACTGGATCATTCTCTATGCAATATGGCCCACCTCCAAAGATTGAAAATCTAGTTAAGCAGCTGCTGCAGCGCCATTTCGCAAATGCTACGATTATCAGCCACCATTTCCCGTCAGCCTGGTCGTTCCGATCATCTGATCTTAATCCTGGTGAATTCTGGCTCTGAGATTTTCTGAAGGATGTTCAGTGTTCCGATTGCGAACTTAGCTGTATTGAACTCACGCTTTGCGCAACACATTGTGAATGTGACTCCGGAAACACTTCCATCAGTTGTGGAACATGCTCTTTCTCGATTTCAACTTCTTGCAGAAAATGGTGGTCAGCATATTAACATGTTTTGCAACAGTCACGGAAATTAAAAGTCTGGTTTGATTTTAATTGGCGCTATATATTCGGTTTTTAGCCTAAAGACAGAAATCGATTTTTCCCATCCGTTATGATATTTCCTTGCCGTGCTGGCTGGGCTTACGTAACTAACATTATACCACCTGTACAATCATGAACGCTGAGTAGTACAGTTTATTTATCGTCTAACTTCAGCTTAATCATTGTTGTATGACAACAATATATGCATACAGCGCCATCTATTGATCAATGTTCACAATATTTCTTTTTATTCTGCTGTACGTATCTCCGATAACACTCCGTTGCAATTTGACGCCATTTTGACCTGTGGCGTTATTTTTCAGCGTTTTGAAAGTTTAATTTTAACCATCGAGCGGTCGTGCTGGCGCATTGAGTGAGCCATAGTTGAATAAACATGGTTTTTGGTATGTTGATAACAATGGAGACGTATGAAACTCTAGCTATTCCTCCACTGTTATCCTCGCTAATGTTGTGTGCAGTCTGGTAATTGTCGGTGCTCAAGAAAATTCTTAACAGGAGAATTTGTGACGCGTTGTCATAACTGGCGCACTCAGTGCGCCGTGCGACTGACTGGTCATGTAAGTATTTTTGTACTTTCTCAAACGTAGTGTCGTATTTCAGTTACGTTATTCCTATGGTCCGTGTTCATGAGACTACATTATTTTAGGGCAAGGAAGCGTTTAATCCGCAAGGAACTCGAGTGGTTCTTGAATGAAGATCCAGATTTTTTGAAAGATGTAGGCAGTATATCGGATGAGGACACTGATGATGAAGAAGAGGTAATTACTCTAAGTGACCATAACACTGAAAGTGAACAAGAGTACGAGTTTGATGAATATGAAGACAGTAATTGTCAGTCAGGTTGTACTGGTGACAGCTTCGTGGGAAGGGACTAAGAAACTATGTGGATGAAAGTAGTTGCCACAGCCACAAGGAAAGCCAGAAGTAAAAGTACTATAAAAACATTTCCAGGACCAAAGGCTATTGCTAGGGATGTAACAACCGAGATTTCTGGATTCAGTAAGATAATTAGCATGGAAATGATTGATATAATTCTATACTACACAAACAAATACATTCTGCTCTAAGCTGATTATTAAGGAGAAAGAGATAAAAAAGAAACGTCGAGAACTTATATACTGGCACCACTACTTGGTTTACTTTATCTTTTCGGAATAAAGAAAGCTAATCATACGAATGTAATGGAGATATGGAATACCGATGGATCAGGAATTGAAATTGCAAGAGCTGTGATGAGCTACAGGCGATTGACGTTCTTGCTACGTTTATTCGTTTTGAAGATAATACAACTAGAGCAGAGAGAAGAAAATTTGATAAGTTGGTTGCAGTACGCTTCATTTTGGAAGAGTTTGTCACCAATTGTAAAAATACGTACAATCTTACTGAGTTTGTAACCATTGATGGAAAACTTCAAGCTTTACGGGAACGTTGTGGATTTGTACAATATATTCCCAACAAACTTGCCAAATATGGCATCAAGATATTCACACTTTGTGACGCGAAAACATTTTTTACAAGCAACCTCGAGGTATATTGTGGAAAGCAACCTGAAGAACCTTACGCAGTCTCCAATTCAGCTTCAGAAATAGTTCACAGGCTAGAGAGTCATATAGAGGGATCCACAAGAAATATAACACTGAACAATTGGTACACAAGTTGTACCTCGGCCATATCACTATTAAAAAAAAAGCTTACATGTATTGGGACACTGAGAAGAAATAAACGAGAAATTCCCTTGGAATTTTTGTCTAGGAAAGATCGAGCACCAGGTTCGTCCCTTTTCGGGTATAATAAAGATATGACATTGGTTTCGTATGTGCCAAAGAAGAACAAGGCGGTTCTGTTGCTGTCAACTGCGCATGATTCAGGTACTATCGATGAAGATTCATATAAGCCTGATATTGCGTTAGATTATAATGCCACGAAGGGGGGCGTTGATACAGTCGACCAGATGTGCGGCACATATTCTGTGCCTCGTATTACGAGAAGAAAGCCCTTGGTAATCTTTTTCGCTCTAATGGACATTGCGGGCATCAATGACCAGATCCTGTTTTATTCAAATGGACAAAATCATAAGGTTTAGAGAAGAATTTTTCTAAAGAACTTGGCTTATGATCTAAAAGCACATCTAGTAGAAAGGGCCAAAATTCCAAGGCTTCCTAAGGATATTTCGCTGTTCCTTCAAAGGTACCAGACAACATCTGAGCAACTTGTGCAGCCTTCTTCTAACAAAAGAGAACGGTGTATTATTTGTGGAAGTGCCAAGAATGTTAACACAACAATAAATTATGATACATGTAACAGGTTGGGCTATCTGTAAGCTGTTACAACAACATTTCAGTAGACATTCAGTACGAAAAAATTTGTTTTCAAAGCTGTTAGTAAAACATAATCTTTTGTCAGTTATATTGTATGATTTAAATTCTTGGATTTTCATCTACGTTTATAATAAGAAGTGCCATTAACTGTCACATTACATAATGAACCATTTTTTGCAATGAAAGTGATAAATATTATACACATATTTCTTGATTAGACATGTAGTATTTGGAATTGTAGTGTAGAAATAAATTCGTATTAATTAGACAAAAATGTGTAATATTTCGATACTATTAATACCTGAGTGAGTGATAGTACATCTACCTTTTAGAAAATTAACTATAAACATTAGTACTGACTGTCATGAGTTTATGTGAAAAGTGTAATAGAACTAAGTCAACGTACGTGGCGCACTCAGTGCGCCGCGCAACTGCTCCTGCACCATGAAAATGCGCGACTGCTCGAGGGTTAATCGTCCCGTATATTTTATTTGTTATGTAAGGCTTGAGTGCTGTAAGAGGATTCAAAAAGTTTTGGTTGCGGAAGCATTAGGAGACGCGTACAGAAGAAAGGGAAGTGGGGAGTGCTACCTAGAAAATCTTCAAATTGAAGACGACTTCAGAATGTATTGTAATTTTGTCATTCACTGTTCGTATAAATTATTTGCCTAAATACATCACATAAACAGGAAAACATTCACCAATCCTTTGCACTTTAAAGCTGAAAATTTAATTTTCTCTTCTCGTGTTAACCTAAAATGAAGGGATAATTACGTTCCACCCTGATGCGGAGTAAAAATCTTAGCCATTTTTCCCATTAAGTACGATATAAGATCTAAATATCATAAATCAAATTTCATCTGTATCTTCTTTCTGTATCGTTTGAAGAAAATCTGATGTATTGTACTCCGTGTGGGAAATAACCATTGTTCGGCACTAGGCTTGCTACATGAGAACACGTCGTGAGATAGTTACATAATTACTAATCAATTATTATGATGTAGGCTGTGAGTCTCTATCTTTTGAGCTGGTAAACACGCCCCCTCTGCAACATACTGTAACATACTTACTGGCCACTACCTCAGTGGATAACTAGTTAGCTTGTGGTATTCAAACACACGTCATCAACAACGTTAGCACGCTAGAGGAATACTGATGCATTGCCTGTCTACATAACGTCACTTTCCAGTTAAGTGGCATGGTGTTCTTCTTCCCGTTATTTACTTGTATTGACTTAATACTGTTTTGTGGAGTTTCATCAACATTGTATGCAACGAAATTTAAAGTTGCGAACAGAAGAAATAGTAACAATACAAATAAAATTGTTCTTAATAAAATGTATGGCCTTTTGTTTTCTTCCTTTACTTAATTTATTTCTCTGAGTTTATATAGAGTATAGAAATCTTCTCAGATATTGCAGCTCGTTTAGAAAATCTTTGTATAGAAGGATTTGTATGTTGGCACGTCTTGTTACTTTCTCCTACGTCAATTGCGTCACCTGCTTTAACCGTCTCAGCATTAAATAAACAGGGAAAATGGAGCCACTTTATCTCCAACAAGATTCATTAAAAAAAAAAAAAAAAAAAAAAAAAAAAAAAAAAAAAAAAAAAAAAAAAAAAAAAACGGTTTATCGTAAGTTTCGGGAATTATTGTAACCAGTTGCAGTTCATGTAACTTTTATTAACTTTTATTTAGAGTTAATATCTGTCTCATATTTACTCATCAAATCAATTCCAAGCATCATGTTCAAACATAGATTTTTAATTACTGAGAATCCCTGACTAAATATTCCTCCCCTATTTTAATTCCCAATGTCATTTCTAATTCTCACCCCAGTAGCTGTAAATTCTACAGTTTTTTCTGTATTAACATGGTTATAAAAATCATTATCTTCCAGAGCAGTTTTATCAACCCTTCCTACTTGAACATCTGTTACTGGCTGCGTCTTTACAACATTGCTACGTTCAAACTCATTTCGGTATAAAAGATCCTCCTCTACGTCACGCACAAAGGTCTGTTCTAGTTAAGGTCTAATTTCTGAATGTACTTGATAAACTGTATCCAGATAATGGCATCAAAGTCACATTCATTTTCCATCTGCCATCCTATACTTAATGCCTTTCACATCTGCGTATTTGTCATTATGAAGTAGAAATTTTATATTTATTCAGCTTAACACCTATTTTCAAAATAACAAAAACATTATAATTATTACATTTTTTCTATAACCTTCTATCGTGTGCATTTATCCTCTCTTTAAACTATCAAATTCTTCATCCTCTTTAAATATTTCTATAAGTGCATCATAGTAGGCCCTGTACCTCTCTTACTTCGCTTCATCGAGCTATAAACATTATCAAATTTTGTAACTGTCCATTCTTCTGGGCTGACCTTTTCATCCATTTGGTCATTTCAACCAAATTAACTAAATCAAAATCACGTTCCCCTTAATTTTTCCATTGTTTACTACAACAAGGTCGCAGTTCAACCATTTGCTAGCAATTACCATCATAGTTTTTTCCATCAGGATTTTTGAATAAGATACAGCTTCCACTGAACAGACTATTTACAACCAAATCTTCGTCATTACAAACTCTTTTCTCAGAAACAGCAGAAACACGTTTCTCTCCCTGCCTGCCAATAAACACATCAACATCACTGAAATGAGTACTCTCAAGGACACATCCATCAATAACAGGCATAATGGCCCAACATTGTCACCACTTTCCACAAAACACTAGATACAGGCATTATATCTTCAACATTGTCATCGCCATCTACAAGCATACTACATTCTCGTACTGTGCCCTCAACACTTGTAATTTCCATCCAGTGTATCAGCTTCAATTTCACACAAATTGCTATTCATACGCACACTGACTGCCACATCTCACTTTTGTATATTCAAGTTATGAATTACACTCACAAGAAGACCACATAGGTGTCGTATTTTAGATTTTTTTTATATGGTACCTCATGTTCAAAACTTAAATAACAATCAGCCAAAGCCATTCGACGCAACTTTCAAACAGTATCGAGAAAACTGAAGTTATGCAGGTATATAAAAGTACATGTAAGTACCAATAAATAATAAAATAACAGCATCTGTCACTGTAGCTTATGTGGTAGCATCCTTACATCGCAATCCTCGGATCTGTGATTCTAATCCAGCAGTAAAATTTCCTGTTCTTTTTTTTTTTTTTTTTTTTTTTTTTTTTTTTTTTTTTTTTTATCTTTATTGGTTGTGTTCGAGTACGTATATAATTTATATATCTAATGGTAATTCTTTAGGAAATATGCATCAATTTTTTTCCTAATGTTCTATATTTTATAAAAGGTTGTTAATGATGGTTCCAATAAAAAAAACATAAGAAGTTACATTATTTTTATAGTATTGGCTTCACAACAACTTGACGACGGTTGAATTTGATTGTTCAGCTTCTGAAGAGCTTAGACACTGTTTTTGCAAAGTCATCTCCATAGCTACTAATGGCTTTCCAAGCAGCTAACCTACTCAAACATCGTTTGAGGTGAAGACAAGGTGTTCAGATCGTCTACATAAACATAAACAAAAACTGACAACACATGGGATTAGAGATCCAAAAATGTTTTATATAACTGAATTGAAATAGTGTACATTTGTTTACATCCTTCATGAATTTATTCCCCGCACTCGATGCCACGAAAATAATTTTTTTCTCTGTTTTACAATGCTTATCATCCTGGCATGTGTGAGACCACATGAAAATGAAGGATTTTATTTTATTTTAATTTTTTATTTTTATTTTTCAGTATTGCCACAAATATGAAACCTGCCTTGCTTTTTGTGTTATCTTCTTTTTATTTTATATCATCATTATTGACAACTTCTTATAAATTATAGAAAATTACGAATAAAAAATTATTTGCATTGTTCAAATAAAATACCATTAGGTATTAAAATGATGTAAGTATTTGAAAACAACGAAAAAATCTGCTGCAGCGGGATTTGAACAACAGTTCCAATGGTTATGAGGGCAGAACACTACCACCTGAGCTACGTGTACAGACACTACAATTGCTTTAATTACTGGTACTTCAATGTTTTTTACAAAATTTCAAATTCGTTTTCTCGAGCATTTTTGTGTATTGGGTCGAATGGCTTTAGATGATACTTATTTAAGTTCTAAACTTAAAGTACCGCAAATATAAAGATATTCTAAAATCTGATACCCATGTGGCCTCCATCTCAGATTTGTAAAGAACAAAAACAGAGTCCTCGCAATTACTATCGTCATCTGCATGACCTAACTTTTTCAAATAAACCCCACACATTATCATCTATTGTTTTACTCCTACACTCTATAACAATTCTCGTTCTATTTGCATTTCTATTGCCATGCTATTTGAACCAAGCCTTAAACAAATCTTCAACACCCAGATAGTCCCCATAAGACCCATTCTTTCCTAGCATGTTTACAGATTCCGACAGAAAACAAAATTTCCAGACAAAACCGAAGCCGTAGCCGAATATTCGGCTCCTAGTTTCGGCCGAAATGAAAAGCTTACGTAATTAAGTTAAAATTTCGGTAAATTTTACTACAAACTACACGATTTTCCATATTTTTCAGGATCCCCTTCCTGTACTAAGCCTTCTTAAGTGTGGTTATGCCTAACCAGGTGTCCATAGAAGAAAGTGAAAAGCTAAATAGCTAAAAATATAGTAAATTATGCTGATAGGTATTCTCCTCAAAGAAAAGTTCTGGATCACACCTACGATACATTAATTGCTGACGACCCTGTAACACAGAAATTACATTTATTATTCACCCTAAATTTATATGTAAGCAAAAATGTGGACTATGGTCACTGCATGACAGACTATTATAAAGTCCTGTCGCCGACAGATTCTACTCGCGGGACCTAAGACCTCACATATTCTTTGAAAACTTTAATTGGGAGTACGTTTCTCTTCGTTAACATTTTAATTTTTCTTTGGTTTATTAGAGTAATTAGATTTAAGGGACGAAAATCTGTTTTTATACAGTGTTATAAAGCGCTAACTAAATGAAATCGGTTCTTTGTGAGCAGTTCCCTTCCATCCTCTAATTGATGGATAAATATTTCTATTTTTCCAGTACATTGGATGCCTAAATATGCAACAAATCGTTGCTTGTTTTTGTTCTTAACGTAATTGCCTGACAACACCTTTGCTCATAAAAGTTCACCTGTTTGTAGATAAGTTCTCATGTCTTTCTCCGATTTAGCTTTTAGTAATGCAATAGTCACAGTATGGATTGGTAGATGAATAATTTGGCACCATACTAAGATAAGTTATTATATCAATCATCACTTTTTGATAGGAATGTTTCTATGTGAAAAGGATAGCTGCTTACTTTAAATTTCGTTCTCAACAAAAAATCATTTTCTGAACCCAATTTTACGTGGAGCAATGTTTGTTGACTTTGTCAACAGCTGGATACCGTGATCTGTGGTTGAATATATTATTTGATAGTTAGTGTCGACTCTTAAAGAGCCATCTTCGATGTACAAATCAGTAAAGAGCAAAATACATCATTTATCGTCATACAGTTTCGATCATGAGATTGGTAGGAACTGAGTAGTAACAAGTTAGTGACTACCCTTCGTCAGAGCTAGCTGTATTTAATCAAGCCTACAAATCTTTCTTCCAAAGACCAAGAAAAGTATTAGAAACAGTGAATTTCAATGATAGCTGTAACTAATATTATAGTGTGACAGTTGTCTCTTAGTGTACAAAAATTTTTATATTATTCAATTTTCAGTGAGAGCAACAATGCTTCTTTCGTAATAAGGCTGTAGTAAATCAATACTGCAACAATCACATGTGTTTTATAAAACAAGGTATTGCACAGTTACTAGTTTCGGTCTTAACTTATAGTCAGAATTATGTGTTGATTCCAGGTGCTATTTATATTTACAACAACAAAGTTACTGTGAATATGTAGACTACAAAGTTTTTACAGTTTTTGATAAATATAACAAAAATCAGTTCTGGCATTGTTTACGTATGATTTGAAGTTTTATCTATGTTCTACACATTCAATTCCCACACACACACACACACACACACACACACACACACACACAGGGCCGGATCTAGGACATTTGCCAACAGGGGCAAGCTTAAATCTGCCGCCCCTTCTTTCACCCCCCCCCCCCTGTAAGAATCGACTTTTTCACGCTAATTGGGCTACATATTTCTATATAAATGTCACAATCTCACAACATGAACTTATTTTATTGACTGAATTAAGATCAAAGAAAAACAGAACAATTTAATTATATCGTGTTTTATTTTGTCAGCAATCAAGTCACGGAACTCATCTTGTATATTATTGTAAAAATAGCTAATCTGGCCTTTCTTGTGGCGTTCAATATGCAGACGAAGGGGGACACTATAGTATGATATGAGATCAATTGTATTTAGAAATTTGCCGCTATGTGCATCACCAAAATCACCATCTTCTTTTGTTCCTCTAAAATGACTTCCTTGCTTAGCTAGAAAAAGGACAGCATCAATAATACAGTGAGATTCCTCCTGTTTTATCTGGCCTTGCTGCCCAGTGTGCGATACTTATCAAGTGGGTTTGTCGGAGGACATCGAAAGAGTCGAAAGAAGGGCAGCTTGTTTTGTATTGTCGTGATACAGGGGGGACAGCGTCAAGGAAATGATACAGGATCTGGGATGGGAATCATTAGAACAAAGGCGTTCATCGCTGCGACGTGGGCTACTCACGAAACTACAATCGTCAACATTCTCCTCCGAATGCGAAAATATATTGTTACCTCCCACTTACATAAGTAGAAAAGATCATTTGAATAAATACGTGAAATCAGAGCTCGAACAGAGATAGTCAGATGTTCTTTCCTACCGCGCGCTATGCGAGAATGAAATGGGAGATAAATAGTATTAAAGTGGTCCGATGAACCCTCGGTCTGGCGGTTAAATGTGATTTTCAGAGTATCCTGTGTAGATGTCTATCAGTTCGACCGCTACCGAGAGAGGACTCTAGATCCTTAATGCTTTTGACTTTCAATAATAAGTGTGCGCACCTAAATACTTTTTTTTTAATAAGGACTGGAACGTAATTCAAATTCATCTGTTCTACGAATATTACCTTGATATGAAATATGAATATTCATTTATCTGAAAAAGGAAATCTATGCAAATTAATAAACATTGTGCATTTACTTACGCAATAAAGCAAACATCAACCTCATTATGGCTAATATCCAGTAGATTTTTAAAGTTTGATTAGCTGAAGTACCTGTGACAGGGCAACACTGAAGTCAGGCGGGGGCGGGGCAATTGCCCCCCTTTGCCCCCCCCCCCCCCCTCCTTAGATCCCGCCCTGCACACACACACACACACACACATATATATATTTATATATAAGTTTTAGAAAACCAATGTAAATAGAATGCGGATTGAACTGAACCGCCTGATGATGGGCTGAGGCACGAAACTACTAACGGTACAATTCACGGTTTCAGAACAAACGTGAGGCGCACTGAATTAAGCATTAAGAATTTACAACAGTATTACCACCTAAAAGATGTTAAATACTTTTAACCAGTTCTCACTAAAACAGGTTATATTGGAATCAAGATCATTATTCGTCTTTATCTTCGTCATCAGAAGGCATAATGGGCATATCATCGTTAATGCTGCTCTGCTGTTGTTTTGATTCATGGTGTTGGTCGGAAATCTCATCTGAGTGAAGAAAGGCGACTATTAGATTTATTTTTATCGTTGGTGGATACTTTCTCGGAAGATTTTTCCTTTCTTTTCTCCATCAGACATCGCCATCTTTGATTCACTTCAGCAAAAGCGACACAATTAAAATATCCTTCTAACGTCTTTTACTTATCTTATAGGTTTAACTCATTATTTCTTTTACATGTACCCGGAAATCGTTGTATGTGTGAATATCTTGGGGTATTCGTCTCTGCTGTTCAATGCTATAATTGAGATGACCATTCACGAAACATGCCGTGTGGTGACACAAGTAACACGTATCATTTGGATCACTCACACAAGAATAGCAATGCATTGCGACACAGATTTGGAACTCATAGGACACTTAGAGTCACATCACCGGCAAATGCATTAAAATATGTGTACCAATTACATTATGCTCACTTGAATTGCAGGCAGTCGCGGGAGACGTCAGGAAGTAAGTCTCAGTCGATGTTGGTGTCTGCAACACACGATGATACTGAAATGTTCTGGAACTGAAAATTATTAATTCCCTTCAAATATAATTATTTATAGCAGTGAGAAATTTCTTCCAAAAGAGAAGAAAACGACAATCCTTGCTGTGTAATAGAAGTCTCTTCTTGAATCCAGCTACATCCTACAAAAATGATGGCACGACACTGTTGCATTCATATATTGGTGTGGCTTCACCACATTAATATATAATATTCAATTTTTACCCGTATACGACATCGGAGATCATTTCTTCACAGCAGATGCGGAAAATCATTCGACCTGTTGATGGAATCCGGTATGGCGAAAGGCGTCCTCCCGACAATCAGGAAGCTTACGGTATCACTGAACTAAATTGGTAAATCCCAGTTCCTAATCCCGCACCGCTGAAATTTTTAGTCGTCACCAACCTTGGAATGCAGCAAACCAAGATAAGTATTTCTCTCATTTCCCTGTTTCTCCTTCTCTTAGAAGACAGCAGCGAAAATTTTCACTAAATCATAAATGTCACTGAATACCTACTTATTTATTTTTATTTATCGTATGGCAATAAAAGCATATAAAAAATAAACAGACAAATCACCGATATTAAATATTAAGAATTTCAAATAAACATCACTAATATAACATTCATCAAGAACTACAAACAAACATCAAGTCCAGAATGAAACTTCACTCTGCAGCGGAGTGTGCGCTGATATGAAACTTCCTGGCAGATTAAAATTGTGTGCCGGAACCGGGACTCGAACCTGGGACCTTTGCCTTTCGCGGGCAAGCGCACTACCGACTGTGCTATCCCGACACGACTCACGATGCCGTCTCACAACTTTACTTCTGCCAGTACCTCGCCTCCTACTTTCCAAACTTCACAGAAGTTCTCTTGCAAACACGCAAGACTAGCACTCCTGGAAGGAAGGATATGGTGGAGACATGGCTTAGCCACAGCCTAAGGGATGTTTCCAGAATGAAACTTCACTCTGCAGCGGAGTGTGTGCTGATATGAAACTTCCTGGCAGATTAAAATTGTGTGCCGGTACCGGGACTCGAACATGGGACCTTTGCCTTTCGCGGGCAAGCGCACTACCGACTGTGCTATCCCGACACGACTCACGATGCCGCCTCACAATTTCACTTCTGTCAGTACCTCGCCTCCTACTTTCCAAACTTCACAGAAGTTCTCTTGCAAACACGCAAGACTAGCACTCCTGGAAGAAAGGATATGGTGGAGACATGGCTTAGCCACAGCCAGGAAGTTTCATATCAGCGCACACTCCGCTGCAGAGTGAAGTTTCATTCTGGAAACATCCCTCAGGCTGTTCACTTATCTGTGAACGTATTCCATAAGCCCGTATCTTCGTTAGCAGTCTGCAGTGTGGCACCGCGTCAAACGCCTTTTTGAAGTCGAGAAAAAACACAATCTGCCTGTTGCCCTTCATCCATGGCTCTCAAGATGTCATGTGAGAAAAGGTCAAGCTGAGTTTGTCATGAACGATGTTTCCAAAACCCGTGTTGATTCATAGAAAGAAGCTTTTCCGTCTCTAGGAAATTTACTATATTCGAACTGAGAATACAGTCAAAATTTCAACATGAAACTGTCAACGATATTGGCCTGTAATTATGTGGGTCAGTTCACTTTCCTTTCTTATAAACGGGAGTCACCTGCGTTTTTCCATTTTCCAATCACTAGGAGCTTTCCGCTGAATTAAAGATCCGCGATAAATGCCAGCTAAGTAAGGGGCCAATGTTGCAGAATACTGTTTGTAAAACCGAACTGGTATTCCATCCGGACCAGCAGACTTTCTCGTATTTAGCTCTCGCACGTGCTTGTCTACAGCGAAAATGCCTATTACTATGTCCTCCATTTCGGAATTAGGACGTTGATCAAATGATGACACATTTGTACGTGAAATATTTATTAAAGGTTAAATTTAGCACTTCAGCTTTCCGTTTGCTTTCTTCTATTACTGTCCCGGGATAACCAACGAGTGACTGGATAGTGGGCTTTGACCGGATACCGATTTGACATAGGATCAGAATTTCTTCGGGTTCTCGGAAAGATCTTTTGCTAAGGTATGGCTGTGGTAATTATTGTAAGCTTCGCGCATCGATCTTTTCATAGACGTACGAATCTCTACTCACTTTTCCCTGTCATCATTTGCATGTTCTTTTTTGAACCGAGAGTGCAATAGTCTTTGCTTTCTCAGTAGCTTTTTAATGTTATTATTATACCACGGTGGATCTTTTCCATTCTTAATCGACTTTACAGTCACATATTTCTCCAACCCTTTATGTACAATGCATTTAAAGTAGAAACAATATCTTCCGCCTCTAGTTATGTCCGATCTTTCTTTTCGATATACATTCCACGCCTCGCTAAAAATTTCTGAACTTGCCGCATCATAATTTAGCCAGCTTTCGGTGCCTAAAACTATCTGAGCACAATAATTTCCATGTAGCGCGGCAAATTCGAGAACTTTGTTTTTAATAATTTGAAAGTTCGTGGCTAATATTTTGATAGTCGAATTTTTTAGAGGAACGTGGCCTGAATTCACTGTCTGAATGTTGACAGGCGAGTTATCATCAGAAAAACATATGAACTCCACAAGTATTCTGCCACCCTAGTAGCCGCTTCCTTAGTGTAATGCACCCCTTATCTATCTATGGGCGTCCTACAATTCCCCACCCGATAACGCAGATCCAGAAATCTGCAGCCATGAAACCTCTTAAAAACAGAGTCGGCGAAGCCTCTGGTTCAGGCCGTCCACTCGGCTCCAAACCAAAGGACCCGATCAACAGTGGTACAACAATGTTACAAATGGTTGCACCCCGCGTGCGAGGGCAGCAGGCTTCACCAATTCCGCCAGCCGCCCGTAGGAACTGAGGATGTCCTCAGAACCCAAGCGACAAGCGTCATTGGTGCTGACGTGAGCCACGACTAGCAGTCAGTCGACCGCACGCCGCACCTTCGATAGCCGCCGGCAAGGCCGCCTCCACATCTCGGATGAGGCCCCCCGGCAGACACACCCAGTGCACGTTGGACTTATTTCTGCGTCTCAACTCTATCTGTCTAAGGGGCTCCATCACGTGCCTAAGATTGTAGCTTCTAATAACTAATAATCCCCTCCCCCCGTGCACCTGCTCGGACACTGCTGAAGGAGTAACCACACGTCGACTCACAGGACGAACGAGCGTGGACGGACGGCCAGCTTCCACATTGGTCTGGTCAAGCGACGCAAACGCCGTTCGACCCATCCCTAACGGAGATGGCGGTTCGAGCACGTCCGGTACACCTGAAGATGCCTCGGTAGCAGGGACAGAGAGCGAAGCATGAGACGAGGTGTCCCACTCGACGCACCAGACTCCCCACCATCGCTGCACCCCGAGACAGTAGCCTGAAGACGGCTGACCGTAGCCAACAGCACGCTCAGCTGTTCGCGAACTGCGACCAACTCCTCCTGCGTCCGCACACAACAGGCACACATCCTATCCATCATATAGATAATATTAACTGTAGAAAGTGGAAAACTAAATAATCAACTTTTAAGTAGCCTAGTACTGACTGAACTGCTGTCGGTGGTACTACACTGTCAAAACTGAGTCCGACAGTTTTTAAAGTAAACAAGAAAATCTATGGAATATACTGTTATCAAAAGCACGGGAATATAAGCTACCTTAAAGCAGAAAACGAATTAAGGAAGTGACAATATAACACTTAAATCATATAGCTTGCAACAGACGAAAACTATACACACGTTTTTTATCAAAATACGTGATAATACACTCTTACAACACTAACACAAAAGAAAACTGCCAAGTAGGTGAGAACAAACCTGTTAAAATATAGAAGCATTAACGAAAATTAAGAAATTACCTCGCAACGAAATTTCACGCAATTAAATTATGATACTTGGCGCTCTGGGCGATGAGGCAGCGACAACAGCTGGCACCGCACTGGAATACTTCGGGTGGAAGCTCGAGTTAGTAGAGGGCGAAGGGCTGTGGGTCCATCCGCCTCTCCGGAGGTCGGGGAGTATCTGCCGGTATGTGCCGGATGAAATCGTCGATTACGAGGCCGCCCAAGGGGACCAGTGCGCAGGAAAGGGGATGCTGAACCTGGCAGCTCAAAAATGGACCCTTGACTGTTGGGCGAAGTTGGTGGACCAGCCTAACAGCCCACCCCCCCTTCCCCACGGTCTCCCAGGCCGGTCCGGGTAGGACACAGGCCTCCGACTCTTACCGTTTCCTCAGACAATCGCTGACTCGAAACAATTCGCGAGCATCTACGGTGCGATATCCCTCCTCATTCAAGGATTGGGGGCGCGGGGGGTGGGAGGGGCTGACGAATGTACTGAATCCGCGGCCCCTGTGGTCGATGACCAAGAGCCAGCGGGAGTACTGTACTGGCATATGAAGTTATCTGCCGTCCTAGATGGCATTGACAACAAGGAAAAAAGAAACAAAACCGCAATAAAATTAAGAGCAAATTTGGCCTCTTGGGCTGTCTACCAAGAAAACTGGAAGGAAGAATCGAGGAGTTAGAGGCAGAAAACCTGCCAAGACATATGCAGGAGTGGAGGCGCAACTTCTGCCAAAACTTCCAACCACAATGAATGACATTGAAAAAGCTGTCCAGAGAGCGAACACAGCTGTCTGTCTGGGGCCCGCACAAGGCCAGGACATAAAGAAGGTACAAGAAATCTTCACAAAGACGATTGACCCATCAGAAAGGAAAATTAAGATCAACAGAATAAAGATTACCGAGAACATAGTAATTATTGACGTCGCAACCGACAAAAAAAATACTAAACAATGGAGCCCTTGAAAAGAAGTACAATGTGAGAGTACGAAGAAGAAATTACCCTCTTGTCAATCTCTATGACATTCCTGTCGAACAATCAGAATAAGAGATCTTAGAAGTTATCCAAAGGTAGACCTTTGAGGCTGTAGAGATGGATATCTTCAAAAAAAGAGTAAAACCTCAGGACGAACCTCACGACAAAGATGTTGTACATCATGTCGTGGAGGTAACTCCTAAACTGAGGAAGTCGCTTGCTACCATGGCGAATGGGGAATCTTGGTTTCTCTGCCATGAATGTTAATGACCACATTGTGGTAGCACGTTGTCACAATTGCTGTGATCTGGACCATGTGCAGAAATACTGTTCAAACAAAGCAGGCAGTTCGAAGTATGGTTCCGAGGAATGTAAGAAACCTGTCGTCTTCAAAATGTTCAAATGCTTGTTAAGCTTAAGAGACTTAACTACGGGGTCATCAATCCCTAAACTTACAAATTACTTATGAACTATCTTAAACTAAAGACGACACAAACATCCATGCCCGAGGTGGGATTCGAACCCCCGACCGTAGCGGCCGTGCAGGCTGTGACTGGCGCGCCGCGGACCGCTCGGCCACTGCGGCCGGTCCAAACCTGTCGTCTGTGTACCATGAAAACGCAGGACGAAGAAAAGCTGTGGCGCTACTGGACGAAACTCTCCCATTTAAAACATTCTAGAACAAAGACTGATCTCGCGTACTTCGTATGGCTAGTGCCGCGTCAATGCCGAGGATGCCACCAAAAATAAAATGTCCCCTATCAAGAGGAGAAGGGATTCTGAGAGTGCTCGGAATTTAACAGTCTTTGTGCAGCAAGCCAGGACCAAACATGGCGAAAAATCTCATAAAGAAGTCAGTGTGCAGACAGATATGAGTGCCTCCGGGGGGCAAGTGGAGCATCCAGTAGCGAAAATTTGAAACACATCAAAAACTCAGATAGCAGATATACAGACGAATCGAGTGTAGAGCACACCACCACAGCCATCATCGATGAAGCCCACGCTTGCATGGTGCACAGGGATAGATCCCACAGCGGATTTATCCAAATTTAGAATTGACATTACAGCTCGCAAATTTGGAGCAAACCCTGGTCATGGCCACAGCATTGCGGCTCGTGTAGGACACCGATATGGCAGAGAAGTCACCTTTCCAGTAAGGGAGGCTGTGGATAGAATCCTCCTTAAATCAATGAGTCTCCCCACTGAACCGCTACGTCTCAAATTTTATGTCTCAAATAAAGGTAGATCTCTATGTGAAAGCAGTTAAATTGCGACAAATATCGTATTGTGTAGTATATATAGCTGTGAATCACCGCCTATGTCTATTTCAGTGGTATTTGAAAAGTTTCTTTCATTTTTATATCTGAACCTATTATTGTTCTTATCGTTCACGATTCAAATGTTCAAATGTTTGTATAGCTTATGGGACTACGGGGTCATCAGTCCCTAAAATTACAAACTACTTATCAACTAGCTTATCCTAAGGACGGCACAAATATCCATGCCCGAGGGGGGATTCGAACCCCGACCGTAGTGGCCGTGCATACCGTGACTGGAGCGCCTCAGCCCCCTCTGCCACCGCAGCCGGCCTTCGCGATTCAATCCTGTACCAGGATTCACACAAATTCTTCCAAAAGGGTCTTCCTAATAATTAGATTAAAGTTCTATGACTTTAACTTTTTCAGAAATTTTTATCTTCCCACAGCTATTTTGGACTTTAGATCGTCTCTACTGTACCCAAAATACGTTATTTCACTACCCAAATAACAAAATTCATATACTACTTTTATTTTCCCGTTATCTAATCGAATAACTTCAGCATCGCGTAACTTTTGTGTATTCTACGTCTACATAAATACTCTACAAATTTCATTGAAGTTCATGGAAGAGTGTTCATCGTCACCTAATATTCCATTATTCATCAGCCCTTGTTAAGATTAAGGCTTCCTTTCAAGACACTGTCAACTCCGTTCAAATGCCCTTCCAGGACCTTAGCTCTGTCTCTCAGAAGTATAGTGTCATGGGCAAACCGCATATCTGTCGGAGGTTCGCGTCCTCCCTGAGGCATTGATGTGTGTTTGTGTGTGTGTTTGTGTTGTTCTTAGGTTAGTTTAGGTATTTTGTAATTCTACGGACGGAAAACATCTCTAGTTAAGTGTCATAGATTTACAAACATTTGAAAATGTTTTGACATTTTGCATTGGGTTTCCTTCACAGCTTATTCAATGTACACATTTAATAATAATGGGGAAAGGCTACAAAGCTTTTCGTTGACCCTTTTCAACCAATGCGCCCCTTTCATGCCCTTAGTGTATTATAACCACGTTGGAAATACCATGCTCTCTAAGGCGCTTTGCTGCGGACCTCGCGGTTGCTTTCTGTCGGAGGTATTGGTGTGTGTCGGTGTATGTCGATATCAGTGTGTGTGTGTGTGTGTGTGTGTGTGTGTGTGTGTTGCCCATCGGTTACCTTTAATTTGGTCAAAGTATATTTATTACGTCTAGGGACCGTTACCAGAGTAGTTAAGTTGATACGAACATTTTGAGTATTATAACACCAGTATCGGTTTTCTACAAGTTGTACATAAATTTAGCTCCCTATATTTTAGACCGGCTACCTCCAGAATATTAAAGAGTGTATTCCATTCAACATTGTCGAAGCTTTCTCCAAATCTAATAATGCTGTTAAGGTAAGTTTGCCTTTCCTGAACTTCTAATATAAATCAGAAGATGAGTACTGCCTCGGGTGTTCCTAAGACCCGCGGGAATAGCTGTGTGGTTTAAGGCGCCTTGCAGCGATTTGCGCAGCAGATCCCCGTCAGGCGAAAGTTCTCCCACGGGCATGGCTGTCTGTATTGATATAAACATGAATTTGTTTAAGTTTTTTGAAAGTCTAGGAACCTATGGCCTTAGAAATTTCATCCCTTAGCTTTACAAACATTTTGAATTTTACTACATTTCTCCTAAATGCATAATGATATTCCCCGAGGTCGCTTTCCAACGGTTTTTCTTTCTTGTATAAAATTACGTGTTAGTATATAGCAGCAGCTCTTATTATTTATTATTATTTCATTGTTTATTAATATTTTTAATTTAAAAAACTGGAAACTGTTTTCTACGATATCAAATCGTAATCTCCAAAATGTATGGAATATATATATATATATATATATATATATATATATATATATATATATATATATACTCTGCAATCCACCATAAGGTGCGCGGCAACTATTAAGCATTTCCACTTCCAAATTGCTCGAGGGAAGAAATAATGACTATACGCCTCTCTACGAGCCCTAATTTCTCTTATCTTTTCTTTATGATCTTTAAGTGAGAAACAGTACCATAAAAATAAGTAAAAGCAGTAATATTACCGGATATCTATTAGTGCAACACAAACCATTTAAATATGGAATGAAACTTTTACTCTGCAGCGGAGTATGCGCTGGTATGAAACTTCCTGACAGATAAAAATTGTGTTCCGGAACCGGGACCCGAACCTGGGACCTTGCTTGCAAAAGACATTTAAATATGTCCTTCTTGTTACGTGCGTCTCCCCAAGGATATGTTATCAGTGTGTGTGACAGTGGAAAATAGTCACCTCTAGTATCAGATTTACACACTAATACAGAAAGAAGAAATCGGCAAATCGCGAGTTTTACACAGATTATACTTAATATCCCGGACTGAGAGCGGCTCATGCTGGTCACAACTTCTGCAGGCGAAAGACGCGACGATCCGGAATTTCGAGCTCTCTCAAGAGCTGCGGAATAACTGCAAAAACTACCCCGCGTCAGGGCTCATATTTTGGAGGTACTGTTGCTAATTTCCGGCTCTCGGTTTCTGACTGAAAGTCGTCCATTCCAGCACCCGACACGAAAAACAGCTGCTGCGGCTCACACATTTTACGGCGCTGTGTGTGTGTGTGTGTGTGTGTGTGTGTGTGCGAGGCTACAGCGTGGTGTGTGTAGAGCCGTAATTAATGCTCATATAAATTAGAGCCACTAACTACCCGCTGTGTGTTTCCCGTATTCATATTTCGCAGTGAAATATTGGAGCTCCAACCGCAGGGGGGTGACGTCAGTGCACCTCCACGAGCGGTAAACAGGGAAACAAAAGTCGGACGCGAAACCCAGGCAGTGTTGGCCCCGAGCCACGAGTTGCGGGGCTTAGCTGGTAGGTGGGTAGGTAGGTGGACTCCTTCCAAGATCTGGGCAACTGTGGCCGCAAGTCAGCAGCAACCTGTGGTGCTCTCTCCTGTCATTAATCACACCATTTCCTTTACTCGCCTGTCAATTATCGTGTTGTTCTGCATAGTTCAATGGTCTGGGAGTAACTACGTGTAAATATACAATGGCAGTAATTCGTTTTAATTCACCTCTTAGTAGTACTGACTTATCACAAATCCGTCCTAGTATTTAGATTTTCTGATATTGAACTACTGAACTTTGTTAACCTAACGAGACACAAGTCACCAACACAAGAGGTAAACAGAAAGTATGGATTTACACATTACAGTAAAACGAATACGTTTTACTTCATACAACCAATAACACTAACTAATCGTAAATTCTTTAGGTTATTGTTCTGACCTCTTTGCCAGTTGTTGTGTCATACTCGTCCCAGTCTAGTTGTCAGGGAAGGTACTGTGCAGGTCAGCTAAAATATTTCTATACAGTTTAGTATTACAAGTTTTATTGACTGAAAATTACAATGATACCCAACTTTAGAACGTATGTGTTTCTTCTCTCTACTCGCTTCTCGCGTCGTAGTCCGTATGATGCTATCTGCGTTGAGATCTAGTGACTGCTTGGTTCGTAGCCGAGTTCTGACATAGTAACTGCCTGAGTTCTTACTAGTAACTGACGGGCTGTTCAGACGTATGTCGACCTAGATATACCCGCTTAAACTGGTTGCCAGATGCTGCATTCCTCTTAGCAAATCGCCGCTGCTTTTTCTGTCCTTCATCTGCAAAGAATAAGTTGCAAAATGTGTAGTATCGGTTTTAAAATGGAAACGTAATGCACATCACAACATTAAAGACAGGTTAAGATACATTTACATACCGTAATTAAACGTATTCCTCCACTGCCCATATTCATTGGGTACTGTGATCTGGTGGTCTTCTTGAATGTTGCATCCAGAGACAGGCTGCGTGTGTTCAAAGTGTTGCCCAGCCTGTCAAATTTACGCTCCTAGTATGAGAGAATGGACGAGGTATGAGCCAAATCATACGACATCTGTTGTAATTCATATATGTAATATTTTTAAATTCTAAAAAAAAAAAAAAAAAAAAAAAAAAAAAAAAAAAAAAAAAAAACGTTGGTCAAAATCTAGCTGTAGTATACTGTACTACTATACTGTAGTATTACATTAAAAATTTTCATTCGATAAATAATTGCCGACCGCGGTGGCCGAGGGGACTGAGGCGCTCCAGTCACGGTCTACACGGCCACTACAGTCGGGGGTTCGAATCCCCCCTCGGCCCGTCCTTAGGATTAGCTATTTCATAAGTAGTTTGTAAGTTTAGGGACTGATTACCCCGTAGTTAAGTCCCATAAACTATACAAACTTTTTTTGATAAATAATTTGTTTACGATGCTTATCGCTGACCACAGCTTTCTCTGGCAGCTAATTACGTTATTCATGTATTCCTGTTTTTCATCTGTCTTTTACGAGCTGCCCAGAACGCATTTGTGCACTTCGTCTTTCATGTTTTACTCTTCGCTAAGATTAGTTCTACGCCAGGGACTTCCTTAATACCATATGTAAGTGTGTGAGTTCGTTTTCTCTATAAATATGAAAATATAGTTGGTACAATTAAAATCTTTTACTTATTCAAAATGACCCACCTTTTAATGATTCATGAAGTGTTTCTATTTTTTCCAGCAGTAATAATGATTATGTAACAAGATGCTTGGAGCCATTGTTGGACTTGTATCTATAATCTACTACATTTACTTCGAGATCTCATTATTTGTAATTTTCATGAATGTGACTTTCTAGTAATGCCTGCAAAGAAATCTTCAGAATTAACCAAAATCCGATCAATTTAAAGATCCTTTCGTCACGAAAGTTAACTTAACATTTTTTAAACGGTAATTCAGTTAGTACAATCTGCTCCAAGCCAACCAAGCATCATTTTTCACAATGCAGCAAGAGTTTTTACAGCTTCATCTGGTACATCCAGTCAACATAATCATCATGGTAAGAATGGTCATCGCGGAATCTGCTTGTTTCTTGGTGTAATATTGTGTTCAGATGTTGCTTTCATTCGAAATAACTACTGCCGCTAAACTTTAAAGTCAGGTTTCGCTTCCTTTTTTGAGTCTTCTAATTATAAAGTTACCTAAATGTGTCAAATCCACCAAATTATTTTCTTGTATTATTGTACCATTAGTGAACTTTAATAGCGGCTACGAACAGTAACTACTACTCCCACACCTGATCGGAAGAAATAAAACGCAATATTACATAGAGAATTGGCAGATCGTGACAGGACCCGGTCACTTTCAAATAAAATTCTATAACATATCTATTATAAACTTGAGAACCATAGTTTCTAATTGTTGTAACATCTGGCATTGTTTGAAAACTAATCGCTGTTTGTATTTATTTTCATACGCCAACCAATCATAGAACGAGAAATTTCGATTGATTGGTGGACTTTAGTTGAAATTCCGAGCCTAAACTGATGATCAAAGCTTACGACGCTGCCAATACGGACTGCACAAAAAGGTAAGATCAGACCCGTTAATACGCTCATTTGGTACTGCAAAATTCTACTATCGCAATACGCAATTTCTGTTCAGCTTTCACTTTTACCCGTAGAAGGATTGTCATTTCAAATTATCCCATTAATTAGTTAGTAATTAACAGTGGTGCTAGGAAAATGGCCAAGATGGCTTCACGGTCGGTCCTTTAGCTTAGCGATTCTTACTTGTCTCTCTGGAAACTTCTACCCCGAGCGTGTGACGATTAATTTTACATTTTTAAATATATAATTGGATAGCAAATTAATATTATAATCATTGCGTGTGACGATAGTTGGCCCCACTCTATTACAAAAAAAAAAAAAAAAAAAAAAAAAATGCTTACTTATTAGTATGGTCAAGACCCGTAAGCAAATGAGCAACATGTATCCCGATAAAGACACCATTGTTACCCAACAGACAGGTCAAATTACTAATGAAAATGTAGGAAACCAAACTATTGAAATGACTCCGCCTATTGTAGAACCAAATCCTGAATCTAATGCACGTGAAACAGGCCCTTCTACACAAATCAGTACTTTAACAATAAATATTACTGAAGACTTATTCAAATGTTTTGAAGTTCTTTTTGAGTTAATGTCTCAACAAATGGACCAAAAATTTCAGTCACAACAAGACGTGACAGAAAATCAGTTTCACATTTAACAAACCAAATAGACCAATTTCAAGATTCCACTTGTTTGAATTTGCAAGTGTTACAAAATTCTACTCAGAGCTTGCAGGAGTTACAAAATTCGACTAAACAAGATCTGCTAGCATTAAAGAGTTCCACGAAAGAACAATTAGATCGAGTCGTGGAACAACAAAACCTTATCGCGGAACAAATGATCACTCCCGAAGAGTTTGAAAATCGATTACAAAAATTAGAATCAGCCCAGCAAAATTTGCCAACACTCAAAAATGTTCAAATGTTTGTATAGCGTATGGAACTTAACTACGGGGTCATCAGTCCCTAAATTTACAAACTACTTATGAACTAACTACTACTAAGGACAGCACAAATATCCATGCCCGAGGGGGGATTCGAACCCCCGACCGTAGTGGCCATGTAGACCGTGACTGTAGCGCCTAGGTTCCCTCGGCCAGCGCGGCCGGTTTGCCAACACTCGTGTCCGAAGAAGTTAGTAAACAACTAAACGCACAGGCACACATTGTCGAGCAAGTTATTAATAATAAGCTCACTACTGCACAAAGGAAAGTCGTTGATGAGATGTTAAACAAAGTAGACACAAAAATTTCATCCGTGATAGGCGATATAACAGAATAGAAAGACACAGTAAAAAACATGTCCGCCTTAACTGATAATCTTGCACAAAATTTGTCGGAGATAAAAATCAAGCAGGAAACTTTGGAAGGAACAATGTCGCAAATCACAACCCAAGCCGAAAACATGGTAAAAGAAAATCAAGATCGTATGCAACAATTTCTTCTTACCAATGAAGCTCAATTAAATGAAAAAATAGACACCGTACTAACCGCAGTAATTCAAAATGTCACTGCAAAAGTTTATGAAAAGCATGACACGACAGTTAAGTCCTTGCAAGAGGATTTGACAGCTGTAAAATATCTCCTAAATGCTCAAACGACACACGGTAGGCATGACGCACTTGCACCAAAAATGAAACAGTACCGTGATCACACACCACTGTACACTAACCTTTCACATTTGACCTTTAGTCAGGGCACTCTGAGTAATTTGTCCACTGAAAAATCTGAATTACCGGATTTCGACCACACGTGATTTTAGTAGGTTTGGCAAAGAAATTGCGCCGAAAAAAAAGTGCGTGAGAATTCAGAAACTGCTGAGGTTATGGACGAGAGCATGATTAAACACCACCAGTTTCAATTTTTCATTAGTGAAAACCGCACAGTACGTCCCGTAATTTTCCTCCAGTCCTTCAGAGGACTACTTCGAGAAAACGTGTCTGAGAAAAGAACAATTCGTTTTGTGATAGGTTATATACAAGGCGAACGAGCAGTGTGGGCGGCAGAAGCCTTGCAAATTTATAATACTTATCAGGAATTCGAGCAGGCATTCTTAGCTACATTCTGGTCCCCAGTAGTTCAAGAAATATTCCGTAATGAGGTGTATAAGCCACAATCATTCAATGATAGGAATGGGAGCCTGCGTCGATATTTTGAGAAGTATTTAAATAAAGCCAATTTTTTTGATGACCCTCTGTCCCACCGCGAAGTTTTGCATGTGTTAATCAACAAGTTGCCAACATATTTAAGGTTGCATCTTGCTAATGTATCCACTCACAATTTAGAATGTTTTCTCGCCATGGTAGATACGCTGGATCTAATATTTGAAGATCACCGGGCAGGAACCGCAAACAATCAGCTGATTCCCGTCAGCCAGCCAAAACAAAACAATCTGCAAACTCCGCCACGCCCTACTTCACAGATGCAACAACAACCAATATTCAATCTCGGGCAGCCAAGTCCGCAGCAGATAAACGTTGGTGCGAACGGTGACAATGCTGTTCGCAACGCGCCGAACGGCGGACAATATTATAGGCGCCGCCGTGGCAATAGGTTTAATCCTGGATATTTCAGTGGCAATAACAGAAATTTTGGTAATAATGTTGTTGCATATCCAAGCAATTTTAATGTAATTTCACATCCACAGTACCAGAATGACAATAGATACCCGAATAATGTTAACCGGAATTACGGTTCGAATCAAATGAATGCTCACCAATTTCAGAACTTTTCACGACCTCCACCCAGACCACAGAATACAAACCAAGTACAGATTGCTACCATGACCACTGACATGACGGAACGGACTAATTGGACGCAAAATGAGTCGACGGTGACGATTACCAACGTAACTGTCACAATGACAAATCCACAAAGACAAGCTAGTAGTACTCAGACGTCAAACTAATTGAGCTCGTGTCAAGCCCTCCGACATTTAGCAACAGACATAGCGAGGGCACAATTCTCGTAGTAAACATGCTGAAATACCACATGAAGGCAGTTATTTGTTATCCGCTGTACATTCTAGCCGTATACGTGGACTGTACCCCCACAAACATTTAAAGAAATTTTATGGTTAATCTGAACTGATCAGCTGACAAACAGGACAGTTTCTTAGTCTATAAGTTAACAGTTACCAAAAGTGGTATGTAAACAATCTAAACAGAACGTCAATGATGGTAAGTACAAGGCAAACTATTGGTATCGACTGACAGAAAATGGTGTCATGTAGGATAAGTTCACAGTACGTATATTTATTACACTAGTTTCACATGCATTAAATGACAAAGAACAATTGACAAGGGGCCGTAGTTATTATCATATTCAATTTATTTATACAATATATATATTTATGTGTAGGAAAGGAGAAAGAGGAGTGATTTATTTTGGCGCGTAGTTGCGGAATTTTTATATATTATTACAGGGTGGAGCGCACAATGCACACTTCAATTTAAATACGTTCCCGCCACGGCCTGGGAGTTTTATGAAATATTTCTTTGTAATTTTGCCCGTTTGCTCCTAATACGAGCATACACGCACACACACACACACACACACACACACACACACACACACACACACTCATGCACACGAACACATGTAAACACGCACACCTACGTCTACGAGGCTACAGACAACATTATTAAGCTCAACAGTAACCACTCTGCGCTGTACAGTCAGCTCACAACAAAAATGGAAACAACGATACTCCGTCATTACAAGCATGCGAAAAAAAAAAAAAAATAAGGAACACGTTATTCAATTTTTTGATCAGCTGATTAGATTGTGTAATGAACAGCCACACGGTAACTAGTTAAACGGTAATCCAGAAAGTAATTGGAAAATTCACTTCACAGGAATTAGTATAACATCTTATATTATTGTCCATGAATATAGATGTACACCAAAATACAACATATGTTTAGGGTCATGTGCCACAATACTGTTTAACTACCAAGATATTTACAGGAATACTTAAAGTGTACCATGACCTTTGCGACTGAAAATCTTTTTCGATCTCAAGAGTACAGCCACCATTTTTTTTAAGAAACTAGAATAAGATCTCGTTCAGCAGACGACGAGAACGAGGATTGTGTTCCAGACTATGCCCTAAAGATCTACGTTATAAGACCACAATGTCGGAGGACACACATACAATATATATACAATGACTTACGCTAGACCAAGTTGTAAGCAATTTTGATAGAAATGATAATCACGACCTTTACAGATAGCTGACATTAATGATTTTGTTTGTAAACCCTTTCAATATTTAACCTTCAATTACACACTTTATTCACAACCGAGGTCAGACCGCAGATGTACGCAAACCAAGAGAGAGAAGTAAGTAATGCTGAAAATGGCAGTAGCTAGTTAGTTTTCCCACTCTTGCTCCCAAACGTTTTTGAACATGCCCCACACATTCTAATTTGCTAATAATGACATCTCCATGTGGCTTAGAGGTCACCCATTCTTGCATTCCTTAGTGTCACCATCGCCCTTGTTCCTACAGAGCCATGAAATATTCGCTGTACTCCATGAATATTCACACCACCACATACTCTAAAATTAGCCACACAGTTGTGTTCTTTATGTTCACTGACTTTGAAACATTTGCAATATTTAGATATTGTCGCCACATCTAACACTTTAGCGGTGTCCACACTCGTGGCAGGCACTACTCTATTCAGGAAAGTATGTCCTCTTTTCTGCCAACTACCATCAAGTGCAACTGCAATATCCGAACATCCATCATTTTCTTCCACTGCTTCCCTAGCAGCCAGTTTCAAGCTTTCCTCACTGACCTCACATAAAATTTTCTCTAACATTGCAGTCATTTTTTTTTCATTTATTTGCTGGTTGATGTAAGTTCATCACTGAACAAAATGTTGTTCCCTGCAGCAATGCCCTTGCCAATGGATCGTAAGGCATAAACTAATCCAGTATTGATTTCATAAGGACGAGTTGCATCTAAAATCACAGCTGAGCACTTACTGAATATTAAATCCAAAGCAATTGCTAGTCCTTTTCTCAAAATTTTCAGTCTGTGACTCAACACACTACATAGTACAAATTTAGAAATTAGATCTGATAATATTCCCAAATTTATAATAATGTTACTGCACCCCTTCTCATTTACAGTAAATTCGTAGTAACTCTCTTGAAATTGTGACAGCTTCTTTGATGTTGCACTTATTGAAGAACTGCCATTAGAAACATCGTTGCCAGACGACACAATCTCTTGTAGAGAAAGCTTTCTAAACTTGTTTCCTCTGAATAGTCGTTCCTTGAAAACGCCTTTACGTTTCGTCATCTTCAATAAACACAACAAAACACACGTAAACAACCATTGCAAACGTAAGAATAACAACTACTCGCAATCACAATGAACAAAACTAGGCGGGTGTTTGAAAGCGTGATGTTTACAAACATTAGAAACAAAAGAATACCGACCGTTGGATTCCAAAGATATCCAACACACTCGGGAGTACAAAAAAATCAAAGGTAGGGGATGTAATATATGCAGAAAAGTGGGTGTCGGAAAAGTGGGCTTGACATATAAATACATTTGTTAGGAAAATGCCCTTTAAAACTTCCTGTGTAGTTGCAAGTGATAATATGGAATCCTCAAGTATCTTTACAAAAATGTAACTCATTTGGACGAATGATTGCGATACAGGATCATTGTAGGTAATCACTATTGCAGACGCACCAACACACCCACACACAAACAGAAACATACACACGCAATTACGCACATGTGTCAACCTGATATTTTGCATTGGGTGTGGCGGAAAAGGCCATTGAATTTGAAAAAAAGACGCCACGTTCCTGAACCAAAGTACAAGTAGTTGCCTCTCTGCATGTGTTACGTTATTCAAGTATATGGTACTAAAAGATCACATGTCAAGGTGACATTTTACGAAGTGTATGGAGACAGAATATGCCTCCCTGCTAACCCTCGTTGTAATATGAGATCGTTAATTGCTTTCCTTTTCTTGCGGCGGATTCATTAACAGATTGTCCATTTTCAACTACGAAGAGAATGACGTTTGGTTTCGTGTTCCATAAGCGCCATCACTAGTTGCTACTATCCACATGAAGGAATTAGTGTGTCAGAATCTAACATACACAATGCAAAGAAACTGTAACAGAGCACCGACACTACGCTCATTTCCTTAAGGCTTGCTGTTTGTCAAACCAAAACCTGAGCTAATTGTACATGAATATTAAACACGTTTGCTATTATCTTTTGATATTGCTGTTCTTCTTTCTTCTGTGCTTGCTTGCATAAATAGGATTTTCCGCCGTATGCAAGATACCTGATTTTTAATTTTTCCCAAAAATGTTTCAGCACATTTTGTGCTATCATCAGTGGGATCGTTTATTTTTGTTCTGAAAAATTATAGTTACTGTACAATAGTCTTTTTAGGTACTACTAAAATGTTTTTTGTATGTTCATTCGTTTTTAATTTTACTTAGATTATGTAACGATATAACTATTTTCAGTTTAGTGAAAGTTAGGCCTAGATATACGAGTATCACATTTTGTTACATACCTTTTACATTAGGCTACATGAAACTCGTTAAGTAGCCTACTTATTTGTTGTTTTGGTAGAATCTTTTCATCTGCAAACACAACAAACAGTTTAAAATTTTTTACTCTCTAATTTTCGGTTCGAGAAAAACGCGTCATTTCTGCTTGGTACTTACGATTCTTTTCTTTCTCTTTAGAATATTTTTGTTGCTGTTAATTTTGTAATTTGCAATGTCACTCGTTTACACGTTTTTTCTTGCTACGCATTACGCCAGTGGTAATATTCGGCGTATGAATACAGCTTAAAACTGTTTATTTGTTCTCTGGGTGTTTTGTTTTGAAGAGTTGCGCGCGAAATACGAGTGTTTACTGTTAGTGTCGTGTTATATTCGTCTATTGATGGAGAACGTTGGAGTGAACCAGTATTGTGGATGCGTTTTCTTCTTGTTTACATTTCTTATGTGCATATACATGTGTGTGTGTGTGGTGTTTGTGTGTGTGTGTGTGTGTGTGTGTGTGTGTGTGTGTGTGTGTTGGGTTTTTCCGTGTGTGTATGTTGCGAAATATTAGATGTTTGTTGGTATTTACGTTTTACTTTTATTTCTGAGGTGGTTGTGGTGTGTATTAGTGGAGAATTTATGTGGGCATTTTGTATGTGTACCTGACAGGGAGAGTGAGTTAGGGATAGGAGTGATCCCAATACGCCCTGTGATAGCTTGCACAAATTCACCAACTTTCCATCTACTCAAACAAACACACAGTGTACTACAGAAAACATACAAATACACAGAAGATGGAAACCTATAAAACTCATATGATCTATACAAAAGTTAAAAAATTAAACAATACCAGACACAGCAACACTAATCTCACTCGATGTAACTTCAATGTACACACATATCCCAACACAAGAAACCATCCACATAATTGAAAGACACCTATAGTCACAAGGAGACATGCCTGCAGCACACATACAAGAAATATCAACCATTCTCAAACTCATCAGAGAAAAAAATTATTTCAGTTTCAATAATAATTTCTATTTCCAACAAGGACTACCAATGGGATCACAAATAAGTGACCTCCTTGCAAACATATTCATGAACCACATTGAAAATCAAAGATTTGACAAAATTTTAAATCCAAAACAATATAAGATACAATATTGGTACAGATACGTAGATGACATAATTTGCCTAGTAGATGAACCACACACACGCATAAACGAACTGCACAATGACATAAATACCATCAATCCACACATACAATTCACCATTGAGACAGAAACAGATCTGAAACTAAATTTCCTTGGCCTTACAATACACAAGAGAAACAACAAACATGAATTTAGCATTTACAGAAAACCAACAGTGATCAGCACAATCAAACATCATCACTCCATCCAATCACACACATAGAATCCAGCATCAGGTATATGCTTCACAGACTGCACAGAGTTCCCATCAATAAAAAAGGCTACACAAAAGAACTAAACACAATAAAGCAAATTGCACAGGAGAATGGCTATAACACAAAGAGAATAGATAGATTAAACAGCAGAAATTCAACAAAACCATAACATCCAAACACACCCAAACCAAACACAGTGCACACCAAATCAACAAACAGAGAACAACAAATGGCACATAATGACATACAACAACAAAACCACACACAGAATAGGAAACATATTAAAAAGACAAGGACTCAATATAGGATACAGAACAAAAAACACAATACAAAACAAAATGACCCAAATACCAGGCAACATTGACAAATATAACCAATCTGGCATCTACCAGTGAACATGCAACTGCTGCCAGGCTGTATATGTGGGACAAACATGCAGGAACATCAGGACCGGATACACTGAGCATTTAAGAGCACTGAAAAGCAACAGTTCACTTTCAACCTTTCCAGACCATCAAATATCAGAGAATCACAACCCCACAAACATAGAGAAAGACCTAAAAGTTCTTAAGACCAGCAATAGCTTATACCATAGATTGACAATAGAGGAGAATTACCACATACAAAACGCAATAGCTAAAGAAAAAACTGTACTCAATTCATACACTTCACTCTGCAACAAAACACTATTTACCACAATAGAAGAGATGTACAAATAGTCCTCTTACTAGTATCCTGATCATTCACTCCTATCCCTAACTCACTCTCCCTGTCAGACACACACACAAAATGCCCACATAAATCCTCCACTAACACACATCACAACCACCTCAGAAACAAAAGTAAAACGTAAATACCAAAGAGCATCTAATATTTTGCAATATACACACACAGAAAAACACAACACACAAAAAAAACCCACATACACAGGCAGATGTATATGTACATACGAAATGTAAACAAGAAGGAAACGCATCCAAAATACTGGTTCACTCCAACATTCCCCATCAACACACGAATATAACACGGCACTAACAGTAAACACTCGTATTTCGCGCGCAACTCTTCAAAACAAAGCACCCAGAGAACAAATGAGCAGCTTTCAGCTGCATTCATACGCCGAATATTACCACTGGCGTAATGCGTAGCAAGAAAAAAACGTGTAAAACGAGTGACATTGCAAATTACAAAATTAACAGCAACAAACAGATTCTAAACAGACAGAAAAGAATCGTAAGTACAAAACAGAAATGACGCCTTTTTTCTCGAACCGTTTGTTATGTTTGCAGATGACAAGTTTGTACCAAAACAACAAATAAGTAGGCTACTTAAAGAGTTTTATGTAGCTCATTGTAAAAGGTATTTAAGAAGATGTGATACTCGTGTATCTAGGCCTAATTTTCACTAAACTGAAATAGTTATATTGTCAGATAACCTAAGTAAAATTAAAAACGAATGAACCTACAAAAAACATTTTAGAAGTACCTAAAGAGACTATTGTACAGTAACTATAATTTTTCAGAACAAAAATAAACCATCCCACTGATGATAGCACAAAATGTGCTGAAACATGTTTGGGAAAAATTAAAAATGAGGTGTCTTGCATACGGCGAAAAATCCTCACCATTTACATTTGCTATCAGCTATGAAACCCTTCACAATATAAAAGTATTTTAAGAGTAGATGTGCACATAAGTACGAGTCACTTTCGCGATGCATACACACGGAATGGAAAATAGTTTGAAAAACCCATAGGGAAAATTGCCGTTACGTATGTGGCAAATTTGTCTGGAAGGAATCTAATTACTATACAGTCTGGACCGGAAGACCTTTTTTGTAAAGTGACTTAATTTGCTTCACTACTCCGCCGATACCTACTTCTAAATTGAACATTCTTGCAACTGTTCTAGATTCGAATAGTATTTGCTTCGTCTAGAAAGAATTTCAGAAAGCTGTGTTTTATTTAGAATTTCTGCTGTAGCAACACTCATTTGAGACATCACCATTGCTTCTCGCATCACAGTACACACTAAGTTTTGATAGTTCCATTCTTTATCAATGTGGTATATTTTCTTTGATTCTGCAAGCGTGATCTAATCTGTTTAGTGTAACACAGGTTGTAAGCCCCTTACCGCATTGATTTGTCATAAATCAATTGCTGTCGATACAAATTCCTTGAATGTTGACCATATGTGAACTACAATCATACTGTCAAGTTTCATTTCATGTTGGGCCACCGTGCTCAGCGACTATTATAATTATAGGTAAATTATCAGCAGCAGCCAGTTGCAAATGTATATATTTTGTTGTGGTATCGCTATTCATCACAACGGCGGCGGTCGAGAAACGTCGCCTCGCCATTTCAAGAAGAGCAGTAAGTCGCTCCATAGCACTTCGGCTGCCGGAGGCGCCTGCAGTCTCAGTACCTCTTTGCCTCCTTCCTGCGCCAGCCAATAGGAAGGAGGAGACTCACCTAGGTATGCCGGCTCACCACAGCCACGACAGACAGTGCAGCAGTTGCCGTCAATACGAGGCAGCGCCAGGAATACTACAGTTCCAGCAGTTCAACGGAGGGGAGCCAGCAATCTTAGCACAAGCCGGAACAACATTCTGTAGCCAGCACTCTAACTGATGCATTTCATAATTGTGTATAGCTAAGAAGAATTTGCACCATCACAAGCACATCAAAAGAATTCTTTTCATCTGTAGACTAATCAATTCTCTTAGTTACAGATCTATGTGAGCATCCGTTGTAATCATGGCCAGCCTCCAACCTACACTAAGATCAGGGATGCACGTCATATTTACTATCGAAAATCTAGATTTCGGTCACTGTGTGATCATAGTCAGTTTTTTAAATCGTGTTTTTCAACATATAACATTTTTGAAGGTGATCTTCAATATGACGTTTGAAAAATTTTATATGTTTTAAACCAAGTTTTTGAAGCATTGACAATGACAGAATAGATTTACAATAACAAATAAATATGTAAGGAGCACATTGGTGCATTGGTATGATCTCAATTTCCAATGACTTCCAGGCAAGATGGCTATTTATTTTATTTTAATGTTGAAATGCTTGTAAATCTATCGGCCTCATCTGCTAGGTTATTAGTCCGTAGCTTACAAATTACTTAGGTATACTAACCTAAGGACTACACAAACATCCATGCCCGAGGGGGGGAGGAACCCCCGACGGCGAACGGCCACACGCACCACAGCACGGCGCCCCAGTGCGCACGGCCAGACCGGTTACGATGCTACTTAGGCGTCATCTATGGATTTCCGTCATTCTTCCTACATGAATAATTTACAGTATATCTCACGTAATACAGCGTTAAATTTCTCTTACGGTAATGACAATTAAGTAGAGATAATTCAATTCACGTAGGTGTATAACAAAAAAATCGCACTTACGTGTTTTAAGGCCCACTTTAGATTTGTAGTTTTATAATAATCTAAATAATAAAAGAAGTAATTAATAAGAGTGCCTGAAACCCTTTAAGGAAAAACAGAATTTTAGGTAGTGGTGAGTTTTGAAACACTTACCTTCAGCGTTAGAGTCTAACGCATTGCCTACTACGCTACAGCTAACAGTTAGACGACACGTTCTTTAATTTCATACTATTAATGGCCGTTGTTACCTGATGCTAATATGGCATTTGTAAACACTACATTATCATTTATCGTATGAAGAACGATGTGTTTTGGTTAATTCAAAATGTTCAAATGTTTGTATAGTCTATGGGACTTAACTACGGGGTCATCAGTCCCTAAACTTACAAACTACTTATGAACTACTTACGAACTAGGATGGCACAAATATCCATGCCCGAGGGGGAATTCGAACCCCCGACCGTAGTGACCGTGCAGACCGTGGCTGGAGCGCCTTAGTCCCCTCGCCCACCGCGGCCGGCTTCGTTTATTCATCAGTACGCCATTGCTTTGAAATGAGAACCTTACAATAAGAAAATCATCAAATACGCAACGCAAGATGGCGTATGCTAGAGAGAGTTCTGGGCGAGGAAAGTCACGTGACATCTCCGAACGGCTGGTTTTCGTTAATTCAATGGAGTGTGTCAAATCTCCGTTATATTTGCAAATATCTCTCAAACGCTGGAAGATATGAAAAAAAAGAACAGAGCGAAGTTGTAGAGAATTTTCCCCTCTACCAATTAGGTTATTCAATTTTCGTGTCAGATGAACGGTTCGTTTGGAATTACAATTATATTACAAATGGCTTTTTTTTTTATTTCTACCATACTTTTTCCCAAAAATTTGTAAAAGGGAGGTTCTGGTCTCTGGCGGCCTACAATTATGTCTGTAAAATTTTGTGCCGATCGGTTGAACGGTTGGTCTTAAAACAGCGAACATGTTACGGACAGACAGACTGACATCCCAAAATCACCGTTATTTTTGCAAATATCTCTGAAAAGATACGAGGTATGAAAAAAAAACATAACAGAGAAAAGTTGTAGAGAAATTTTCTCCTCTACAAATTCGTTTATTCAATTTTCGTGTCCGATGAATGGTTAAGTCGTTATTTTCATTTAAATTTCGAGCTGTCAAAATACGATCGCAAAGGCCCACTTTTAGTGTTACTACCGTAACCTAAAGTAGGCCAAAATAATACGATTGAAGCATTCAGCATAGACGTGCTGGATGAACAACTGTTTCCATACATTACTGTTAACCATCTGTACAAGGTGCACTAAATACATATGACAGTGGATTGACAAGAATAAACAAACTAAAACAGAGCAAAAAATTGGACCGTCATGATCAAACTATGAACTGCACAATGAAATTACACCACCAACTAAAACAATTTCCGCAGTAAAGGCGGTGTCTGTATATAACTATTCAGAGGTTTTAAAAACCGCCTACTGTATGTAAGAACAGGCAACGAACGTAAAACGTGCAGATAATACGAAAAAGTTAGGACACTGAATGAAGAACCTCACAGAAAATTTGAAATATTTCATTTGTAGCGAGAAGCCGATTACACTTACAAATGGAGATGTGTTCTGACATTGGGCTCCTGTCGCGGCGGCGGTCGCCAACACCCAAACCTCCAGATGCCAGTCAGCCCGATCGGTACCAATCGATCGGCCTGATCGGTAGAATATCAGCGAAAACTCCGATATAATTCGTGCTATGTGCTGTAGTCCAGGAGAAGTTGCATAAACTACAATAACGGAGACCTATGGAGAAAAGGAATCTCGTTACTGTTAAAACTCATCATGTCAAGTTCCTTTGGGCAAACTTGTGCCGGCGGGGTGCCTCAGCGCGTTCGGTGAGACGACTGTATGGCTTTCTCTAACAAAACAACTGACCCAAGAAATGACCCATCAAGCCGGCAGCAGTAGCCAGAGGTCTGAGGCGCGTCAGTCACTGTCTGCACGGCCACTACGGTCGGTTGTTTGCATCGCCCCTCGGGCACGTGTAAGGTAGTTCATAAGTAGTTTGTAACCTTAGGGACTGATGATCCCCAGTTAGTCCGTTATGGTTAACAAACATTTGAGCATTTGAAAGATCAACATACAACAAAAACACATCCTCAACTGACATAACTAACCGCAAAAAGGATGAAAATGAAAAGTAGGAAAAAAAGTTGGTTTTGCTTTACCTAAGGTCCTGGATCAAAACCCTGCTAAAAGTACTTTTATTTACTGCAGCTGGCAGCTGTTATATGGGAAAACGTGTTCCTCACATATGAAAAGACTGTTCGGATTTTATAGCAGTGTGTTATCAGCAGCTTGCTTTCGCTTCGTGTATTTGAAAGTAGTTTCCGAGAATAAACAAAAGCAATCTGCTTTGCCGGCGGAGGTTTGAATCCCCCCTCGGGCATGGATTTTTGTGCCGTCCTTAGGATTAGCTAGTTCATAAGTAGTTAGTAAGTTTAGGGACTGATGACCCCGTAGTTAAGTCCCATAATCTATACAAACATTTGAACAATCTGATTTGGCAGCCCCTGACAGTATAGAGTGCCTGCATAACAGGCAGCCAAGGCTGGCTGCTGAGCTCCCTTTCGTAGGCGCTCCCAAGTTATCACATAAACATAAACAGCGGCCAACAGCAGAAGAAACGGGGCTGTACGCCGGCAATACATTACGGTCAGCCTTGAGACAGTGCCCTTGCACAACACGTTTGGAACCGTTAATAATAATAACTGTAATATTAATAATCACGATAATAATAACTGGCTGTAAGACTGGCAACCCTTCTACATGGCAGGAACATGTTGCCCAATATAACACACTGTGTAGATGCATAAGACTCTATCTAGGTGTATAAAAATTTGCAACATAATAAAGAAAAAAAAGGTCACACCACCTGGGCTCAACCCAGGCCCTTCGAAACAAGAAACTGTAGAGTTCCTTACGGAAGCTGAACACGACACAATCTCACTGACGTGTTATTCCTGTATTCCGTAGGACAGGTGTTACCACTTTCTGTGTAAGCACGTTTTCTTGTACACCAGCAGATAAGAAGAATTATATCGGAGTTTTGGTTGATATTCAACCGATATACAATGTTTGGTACCGATCTATTAGGCATCTGGAGGCTTGGGTGTCTATATCTGTAAGTAGGCTAACAGTCCTGTGCTCTTCACATTTTTTTGTGATTTTGTTTTTTCGTCATTTAGGATTATTATTGTTGCAAGAAAGTCATTAGGCCATTCGACTTTGTCATAAATATCATTACACTGGTAGACTATTTCTTTCCTCTTCCTGTTTCCGAAATTGTTCAACACTTCTGGTAGGTTATCGATTCCGCTTGCCTCCCAATTCTTCATCTCTTTCAGCTCCGTTTCCACTTCTGACTGTATCTCCTTTTCGTCTTCCAACTTTAACGTTACGTGTTGCTTGACCCATCCTATAGAATAATTCTATATATACTTGTTATCTGTTCAGAACTTCCTGTAGTTCATCCGCTAATGACCCATCAGCTCTTTCTTTTAGTCTTCCCCCATTTCCTCTAGTTCTTCACATTTTTCATTCCTCCAACTTTCTCTTGGCTTCTGCCTTTCTCTTCATAGTTCATTATTCACCTTATTGTACCTATTTTTGCCTTTTTGATTTTTCACATTATTCCGCTTTCCCCATTCATCATTCTTTTTCAACATCTTTTCTTTTATGCAATCCTTCCTCGCACAATTCGACACTCCAATTCCTAGTAATTCTGCGGCAGATTCCTCTTCTTCATTTTTATTCATTTTCCTTTTACACACTATTGAACTGTATCTAATTAAGTAAACCTGTCTTCCAACTTTGATGCCTGCCCTACCTTCTTCAGTGCATAAAAAGTTTAAGTTTACTTTTGTTTTACTTGTTCAGTTTCACTTGTATTTCTTCAATTACAAGGTTGTGATCAGAACTTACGTCTGTTCCTAGGTAAGCTTTCTATAGCCGGCCGCGGTGGCCGAGGTGACTGAGGCGCTCCAGTCACGGTCAGCACGCTCACTACGGTCGGGGGTTCGAATCCCCCCTCGGGCATGGATATTTGTGCCGTCTTTAGTCTTAGCTAGTTCATAAGTAGTTTGTAAGCTTAGGGACTGATGACTCCGTAGTTAAGTCCCATAAGTTGTACAAACATTTGAACATTTAGCTTTCTATATTCTTACACAGTTCCTAAACCTTTTCTGTATCATGATGTAGTTTAAATGATACCTTCGTCTATTCGTATTAGAGATCAATAAGTAACCCTTTCCTTTCTGAGTTTCGAAATTACGTGTTACCCACCACTTCCCATTTCCAGATTTCATTTACTTGCCAGTTGACCATCAGACTGTTCATTGTAATTTTTTGGTTCTAACATTACGGATGACGTTTTCTTTGGTGTAGTATGTGATATGGCCAACGTTTCAACACCTGGAAATCTACGTCTAGTTTAACAGATTTCATATCTCGCCGAGTTGGAAGCACAAGAGAAGAGCAACTCTCAACACGTTCCAAAATGTTATAAAAATACAATTGTATGATCTCATTACGAACTGCCAGAACTTCGAATCCGGCAACAGGAAATTGATAAAGAAGGAAAACACTGAAAGGCGATGGGTTGCAGTTTTTCATAGAATCTTATAGTACTTCCGTTTTTGTAATAGGAATGTGACTTACTTTTCAACAGTTTGTCTTTGATCTTTCTTTAGTACTATTGTGTAAACCGAGACAATATGAATCCAATAACTGTAGCACTTCCTGCAAATCATAGCAACTCAGACAAAAGATGTAACAATACGTCTCTCCTGAGTACAAAACCGGATCTCCATTTTATTACGGTCCTGTTGACTGCAAAATCAGCGAGCAGACAATTACCTGACATTCCTTCACGCCATTTGACACGACGCAAACGAGTTTCCTTTGACGCTTCAGGCGTAAGAAATAACATTTCGTTTGTAATGAGACGATTCTTCCGGCCGTAACATTTCTCTTCGCCGTTTTCCAGAGGAAACAGGTCATTTAATATTAGGATCAGAGTTCAAAGGACATGAGACACGTTCTGCCACAAAGTACCATGCATTGACACTTCTGTCACTTTACAAAAAGGTATTAGAGACAATTTAGTACACGTAACCACTTACAGTCGTTATTATTCATTTGTCGCTCCTCACTTGTTTCTCAATCTCTACTAGCCACCATTTACATTTCAGCCAACTTTGGAATTACTTTCATTCTCACCAAAGAGTCACTTTTGCTGCCTGTTCTCTGATTACGTCGTTCCTTTATTATTGGTTTTATTCCGTATGATCGATCGTCGAGATTTGAAATTATATCCAATTCCTTATCGTATTACTCAGTTTTCTAGGTCGTGTTATACTGCCGACACCCATTTAACTGTATGACGTCCACGGTTTTTTCTAGTTAATCTGCTTCCATAGATTCTGGTTTGTGTATCTGAATAATACAGTTTTGAATTTACTTATTAGCTCTTAGTCATGTATACTTACCATTTTTATACTTTTTGTTTTCTTTTTTGCCTTCGATTGTTCTCTTACAATTTAAACTAAATGTTTGAGCTATCTGAAGTTTTGTTGCGTATTGTGGCCTAAAGATTTTGCTCTTAATCTGTTTGGTAAGGCTAAAAAAGCTGCTTATGGGCATCGATATACTATTTAGTAATTTAAGCTCTTATCGCATGAATGCTTTCCAAAATCTCCATAATCTCTTGAATCCTTCGAATATAGTTTCTGTAAATTTTTTTTATTGTTGTTGTAAACGTATTTCGAATGAATCCAAACTGTATATGGCTTTCCACCTTGCCCCCCCCCCCCTCCTACCAACTTCTATCCTGTCTCAGAGATTTCTTTTTTTTTTTTTTTTCACTCTTCTAATTAACCTACATTTGTTTCATACGATTGTTTTCCGAGCTTTCTAAATAGTGTTTTTTTTTCTTGCATCTTATCTCTTATAAATACGTACCTTTTGATCTTGTAGCCATTATGAGTCAAGACCAAAAGAAATTGAACACATCAACTAATTGTTGGGCGTCACTGATGACATTGAATACCTACAGAATGCTAATATCTTTAATTACTTTCTCTCTGCCTAAAGAACATCCAACGATAAGCCATTCTCGCAGGCGCAGCACACAAAAAGCCGATTCTAAATAACAGTGTAGTATACATTTGACTCACATCAGGTAAAGTTGCCGCAGAGGATACGGCGCTACCGGGTGTGGTGCATCTAGGGAGACGCTTGTCCACTGATGGTCGAGCAGATCTCTATGAGTTTACGAGAGTAATACGAGCGTCCGATCCTTGATTGTCGTGAATGCACTCGTGCTCCCCCGATAATCCATTTTTGTCTGCGGCAACGTCCCAGAGATAAATTAAATTGGTCCCAATCCCCCGGTTCCGACCAAGATTTTTCAGGAGGTTTTCCTTGACTGTAGGGCATATGCCGGAACTGGTAAGCCCCTCCCACTTATTCCCAATTGGAATTCCTCTTTGCCCTACTATCAGCTAGTCTGATAATTGGCTGAATAGAACCGCGACACTTTATGGGTCGGATCTCAAACAGCCCGCTACACTCCTCAGAGTAGAGAATGAAAAGAATAAGTTTATTTATTTAAAAAAGGTAAAGATGCGTTCATATTTTGGAACAGACAATGTAAGCTGTGAGACAAATCTTTGGGCCCGTGGTATATATTTTATATCATGGCACTATCTATCATATGTCAAAAAAGATTCATAGGGAGTATTACTTAAACGAGTTAACGAAAGTCACTGACATAGCGTCACAGAAGACTCCCATTACAGACTACCGTATCACCGTTCAAGAACTTCAGAGACATTACAACCAGAGTTCTTGCGCCGTGAGTTCCCCTATTTCGCGTGAGAAATTCTAAGAATCGCCTCCCACTGTAGCAGCGTTCATTCACAGCTTGATTTGAACAAACCCCAAGTTTGTAAACAGCGGCCTCTCCCGGCGGCGTGCCGCCCGATATCGTCCAACTCGTCTGCAGCGAGGTGGACATGCTAGTCCAAACCTTCATCGACTCTGTCGCCACGGCGGTGCTCGAAAGAATCCTGACCACCGTGGAACTCTACTAGGTCTACACTCAAACTCCGCAAGCCACCTCCTGGTGTGTGGCCAGTTGCGTATGGCTCGGGGAAGAATGATTCCTTGCATGCCTCCGTGTGGGTCCTAACCTCTTTAATGTTACCCTTCTGCTCGTTTAGCGACATATACTGTAATACCTCGGCCGGGACGCTTGTGTTCTGTGGCTTTGGTGATGGAAGCATTCGCTCAAGCCACGCCAGCGTCCAACCGGCCTGGAGTTGGAGGCGAAACCAGCATCAGGCTCCGTCGTCTGCAGAAACCAGAGGACTCGTGAGAATGCCCACCAAAAGAATGTTTCTGGCCATGGAGAAAGACCTCACACAGACAGCTGGCAGAAAGAAATTTCCCTCAGGGGCTCGGCATTAATTTGCTGAGTACGGGCTTGGTGAGCCTGGGGTCCAAATATGTGAACTGCGTTGCGCCAGGCCAGCAGCCCATCACACCGTAAGCTCTGTGCGTGCTTCAACGACCATCGTTCGGCGCGACGGTGGAACGTTGTACGTTTCAGAGCCCGGGGATCTTGGCTTAATCGCCATGGTCGCGAGGACGGTAGAAACCTCTATAAAAAAAAAATAAAAAAAACTCAATCTGAAGATGTGCTACGTACCGAGAAGATGCATGGCTCTTAAGGTTGAACAGTCACTAGCAAGCAACCTCCAAGCCTCAGTGTATAAGGCTTACCCAGGCAAGCGGGGCTCTGCCTGGGTGGACTTTTAGATCCTTACCTACTCGTGGGACCACGATGAGGCGAGCAAATCATAGAGTTGCCGGACGTATAACCGGTGTCTCTAAGCGAGTAGTATTACAATGCAGTAGTATATGACCCCCACTCGTTTCCTTACCTGGCTATATCATGGGAGGAACGTAGGGCCCGAACTCAGGGAAAGCAATATGCCCCACGGTACTTAGTATGTAGGAGATCCGATGGTGAATCACTCATGTCTACCAAGCCCCAAATTTTGTTGAACACCTGGAAGATTGGAGAGGTGGACGGGATGTAGAACATGCGTTCCAGCTCAGTTCTGATAACGACGTCATTCGCAGCGCAGTCACATGTTTTGCTTACCTGTGATAAGCTGCGTGATGTTTCCTTTACGATCACTCCCCCACAAGAGCCTAAACATGGTCCAGGGAATTATTTCCTATAAAGATCTCCTTTTGCAAACAGACGACGAGCTACGCAAGAACTTGGAGAGGCGTGAAGTCTATTTCATTTGGCGTGTCTATAGAGGTCCGAAGGACAACAGGTTGCCACCGGTGCCTTCTTCTAGGCCTTTGAGGGCGATTCTTTTCCAGAGAAGGTCAAGGTAATGATCTATCGGTGCGATGTAAAAACCTACGTTCCTCTCCCTATGCGCTGCTTCAAGTGCTGGAGGTTTGGGCACATGTACTCTAGGGTGGGCCGAAAAAAGTGGATTTTTGAGTATCGAGTTGTAATAGGACTCGAAAGTAGCGTATTTATGTGCTGATTAACGAAAAAATAATTTAAAAAATCTAACTTAATATCTTCAGTTCGCGAAAAGGGCTTAAAGTTTCTATAAAAAAAATAACTATAAATTTATAGAATTTCTGAAAGGTAATATAAAAATATATCTTTCAGTACCACGTCCTAATAGGACTAAAAAACTGCGATCCATGTATAGTTTAACATAAAAATATTTTTTAAAGTCCTAGCTTATGTAATCAGTTCGCGCTAAAGCCTTAACAATCGAAATATAACAACATTTCTAAATGTTCGAAATGTTACGGAAATTTACTAATATCTCGTATTTATATGTATGTTTTAAATATGTTAGGTTTCATTTATTGTGATTTGATTATTTAAAGAGATGAGATCATAACTTTGCAGCTCTTCGCCCATTTCACCAGCAAATTTGGTTAAAGACCCAGAACTCACCACGAGGAGGTCGCTGCAATTAGAGTTCCACCCACACCCTACCGAATAAACCAACAGCCCAAGGAGGTCATAGTAATTATATATTCATATTTACAATATATACATTTATTTACATTTGTATACCTTTATTTATACACTAGTCAAAGATGTAGTTGGTTTGAATTCTGATATGTGTCCAAATTTTAGCATTATTGATCTTGACAGCAGAGTCGTCCTAATAAATCCATGTCTGCTATCTTGCACACATACTTTTTCTGCAGCCTCTGTTACTAATTTTACACATAATTCTACAGCTTCAATCTTAATAGATTGAAGCAAAGATCAACAACACCTTCTGGATATTGTCAAAACTATTCAAAGTGGAAAATGTACTCCAGATCTGGCTAATCGTGATCCTGGACCTATTAGTCACTCCCGTTGGTTGACATGTGCGAATAGTGTTGCGCTTGTATATTTCTGAAGTATATCGCACAAATGAACTCACGATTTTAGTTGACTACATTCTAAAGACATATGCGCCGGTGTGGTTCGATATTAAGAGATACGCCTCAGTAAACTATGGTCCAAAGCATGTTTTTAAGGTTATTAAAACTTCCAGACATCTTCCAGAGAACATAAAAAACAAATTTATCCGGTGATTCAACGAAACTTGTTTTTCTGTCATCCAGAAAACGTGTTATTGGCTATGACAGTAGACGAGAAATCACATATTAGAGAGTTGGGTTTTAGAGTCCTAAAGGCAAAAAATATGAAAACTAACCGCAAATCTGTAAGAACGTTTACTACACAAACACTAGATTCTGAGGCTACTGACTACTGTCAGCTTATAGATTGATTAAAATGTAAGCTATCGCCTCACCCATTGATGCAGAAATTGACGACAGAATCCCTTTCTACATAATTGATGAATAACACTTTGCCAGAATTTGAATTTCTGAACTTTCCGTGCCACACTCAGGCTGTAGAAAGATGTGTAAAATTAGTAACAGAGGCTACAGAAAAAGTATGTGGGCAAGATAACAGAGATGGATACATTAGGACGACTCTGCTGTCAAGATCAATAATGCCAAAATTTGGACACAAATCAGAATTCAAGCCAACTACATCTTTGACTAGTATGTAAATAAAGGTATAAAATATAAATAAATGTATATATTGTAAATATGAATATATAATTAGTATGGTTGGTTGTTTGGGTAGGGTGTGGGTGGAACTCTAATTGCAGCCACCTCCTCGTGCTGAGTTCTGGGTCTTTAACCGAATTTGCTGGTGAAATGGGCGAAGAGCTGCAAAGTTATGATCTTATCTCTTTCAATAATCAAATCACAATAAATGAAACCTAACATATTTAAACCATACATATAAATACGAGATATTAGTAAATTTCCGTAACATTTCGAACATTTAGAAATGTTGTTATATTTCGATTGTTAAGGCCTTTACCGCGAACTGATTACATACGCTAGGACTTTAAAAAATATTTTTATGTTAAACTATACATGGATCGCAGTTTTTTAGTCCTATTAGAACGTAGTACTGAAAGATATATTTTTATATTACCTTTCAGAAATTCTATTTTTTTACAACTTGAAACTCAAAAATTCACTTTTTTCGGCCCACCCTGATGTACTCTCCCGGTGTGATGCCGCCCCACCTGTCGGAAGTGCGGACGTGCGCCTCATCCCGACGTCCCTTGTGTCCCTCCTCCACTGTGTAAACTGTGGACTGCGCCATTTCCCTTGCTCGCGTGATTACGGAGTTCTGCATAAGGAAAGGAAGATAATGGAGTATAAGGCCCTGGACCGGCTATCCTATGTAGAGGCAAAACTGAAATGCATGAAACTGTACCCTGTGAGCATGAAGACTTCATATGACACATCAACATCTCCATTACCATCCCTGACGTACTCATATGTTGGTCTCACCTTCTTCACATTGAGAGCAACAACCTCTCCAACACCGGGGACGTCGGTCCCACCCCCGAGCCAGAGAAGCAACGGCATTTTCTGGCTCCTCTGGATCCCAGATAACTGCTGCAGGATCCCCAGTCTACTGGTTGAAGAGCTTCCCACTCTTCGTCAGCCCAAGAAGCCACGTCTGAGAAGCCTTCAAAGCCCTTACCACTAAAGAGTCACATCCTCTTCTTCATAGGATGAAGTCCAGATCCTAGCATCTCCTGAGGATCTAGCAATAACAAGTTTACCAAAATCTATTGTGCTCGATCCTGCAAACTCTGTGCAGCCGCCAGCAGGCGATCCTATAGAATAACCTGTTCATTCTACATGGCTATTCAGCTTGGAGACAACACAATTCTCCAGTGGAACTGCAGCGGCTTTTTCAACATCCAGATGAGTTGCAGCAGCTACTGTGCCGCTTCCCCGCACTTTGCGTAGCCCTCCAGAAAATATGGCTTCCTGCTGAGCGGACCCTTGCCCTTCGTGGGTATCGGATCTATTTCAAAAACAGATCTATCTACGACAGAGTATCCGGTGGTGTCTACGTCCTTGCCTCAGTCCACAGTGCCCCAGTGCACCTCTACCCGGCTCTTGGGACAGTAGCAGTTACAATCCGAGCCATACAGACATTTACTGTCTGTAGCATTTACCTTTCCCCAGATGAGGTCATATCTCTAGCTAACCTCATTGCTCTGGTCGAACAACTGCCTCAACCTTTTCTTCTTTTGTGTGATTTCAATTCCCACCACCCAATCCAGGGTGGAACACAAACCACAGGCACATAGAGACCCATTTGGTGTACAAGATCTCTGCCTTTTAAAAACTGGTGTCCATCGGATTTTAGCGTGGCGCAAGGCACATATTCAGCAATAGATCTGTCTGTCTGCAGCCCAAGTTTCCAACCGCACCTTATGTGGAGAGTCCGTGACGACCTATGTGGAAGCGACCATTTACCGATTGTCATGTCGCTCCTGCATTTCCAGCGTGCAGATCGTCTGCCCCGATGGTCTCTCCTTAGGGCGGACTGGCAGGGCTGCGGCAGCTCCTATACCACTGCCAGGTGATATGGATTTGGAGGTCCAACATGTCACTGAAGCTATAATTTCCGCCGCAGAAGCAACGGTTTCGACCATCACTGGCTCCCCTCAGCGTAAGTCTGTGCCTTGGTAGATGCCAGAGATCGCAAAGGCATCCAGGATCATCGTCATGCACTTCAGTGTAATCGGCGCTATCCTTCCAATAGAACCTGATAGCCTTCAAGCGGCTTTGGGCTCGAGTTCGGTGGCTGATCAGTCAGTGCAAGGAGGACTCCTGGGAGAGAGAGGTATGTAGCCACCATCGGCTCTCACGCCTTCCCTTCACGTGTCTGGTCCCAAGTACAACGAGTTTTAGGGTACCACCCATCAACAGGTATAACCTGTCTGAAGATTCAGAACGCTCTATGCACCGACCCAGCCATTAACGTTGAATACATGGCAGACCATTATGCCCAGACCTCTGCGACTGCAGCTTACGACACGGACTTTAGTGCCCTCAAAGAGCTGGTTGAACGGCGACATTTCTCTTTCTGCACGCGCTGCAAGAAAATATGTAATGCCCCATTTACTGAATGGGAGTTTCAAACTACCCTCGCTGCATGTCCTGAGACCTCCTTGGGCCCAGACCAAATCCACAAACAGTTCGTTTGTTACCTGCCAACACACTTTAAAAACTAACTTCTCAGCCTATTCAGTCGTCTCTGGAAAGAAGGTATTTTCCCGTCTTAGTGCCGGGAGAGCATTGTCATCCCAATTATGAAGCCTGTAACTGACCCGCACGTAGCTGACAACTACCACCCGATTAGTCTCACCAACGTTCTTCGCAAGCTCTGCACGTTTGGAGTCGGCGGCTCATGTGGATTCTTGAATATCGGGGACTACTTGTCCCACAATAAGGGTGCTTCTGCCAAGGCCGTTCCATAATTGACAACCTCCTGTCGCTGGAGTCTGCTATCAGCATTGCCTTCACCAGATGTGAACATCTGGCCACAGTCTTTTTCAACCTTAGAAAGGCATATGCTACCACCTGGCGTCACCATATTTTATCTACACCCTATGACTAGGGTTTTGGGAGTCGCTCCCGACCTTTGTACAGAACTTCTGATCACTCCGCTCTTTCAGGGTCCGCATTGGCACCTCTCTCAGTTCCTTTCGTGTCCAGGAGAATGGTGCCCCACAGGGCTCAGTTCTTAGTGTTCCCTTGTTTCTGATTGCCATCAATGGTCTTGCTGCTGCAGTGGGGTCATCAGTCCCTTACTCTCTATTTGCTGATGACTTCAGCATCTATTTCAGTTCCGTGAGGATTAGTGTTGCTGAACGGCAGCTGCAGGTTGCCACTAGAAATGCAGAGTCTTGGGCCTTTACCAATGGCTTCCAATTATTGGGCTCAAAGACCCAAATAATGCAGTTCTGTCGCTATCAGGTACTTCACCCTGAACCTGAGATGTACCCAGGCGATTTACCTCTTCGTGTTGAAGAAACATATCACTTCCAAGGCATAGTTCTCGATGCCCAGCTGACTTGGGTGCCACACCTTCGTCAGCTGCGAAAGAAAAGTTGGCGACATCTTAACATTCTTCGGTGCCTCAGCCGCACTGTGTGGGGAGCCTCTTGTCAAACCGTCCTACAGCTCTACTGTGCCCTTAAACATTCGCGACTGGACTATGGGAGCATAGCGGCGCCTTCAGTACTCCGGGTACTGGGCCCTGTTTTACATAGTGGTGTCCGCTTGGCAACGGGAGTCTTTAGTAAGAGTCCAGTGACGAGTCTGCTAGTCGAAGCAGGGGTACCTGCAGTACCTGCAGTTCCTTCCTTCGCTCACTTCCTACGCTGCCCGCATACACACCCCACCTCTCCACCCGAATTGCAGGCTGCTCTTTCCAGCTATTGCCTCCCATCCCGATCACGGTCTGTATCCGTTCCCTTCTCTCATCACTTGAATTCCTTCCCTTCCCTCGCACTTTCAACTGCTCTTCCCATACCGCTCCTTGGTGTATTCCTCGATTGCAGATTAGGTTGGCCTTGTCACGGAAATCGAAAAGCTCAACACACCGCAAGCTCTCCATCGCCAGTTCAAAGCGCTGCTTGATTCATACCACGATGCAGCATTTCTTTGCATGGGTGGCTCTCTCGCCGACGCCCATGTGGGGTACGCGTTTAATTGCGGTGACCGTACTGAACAACGATCATTGCCTTGTGGAAATAGCATCTGCACCGCGGAGCTGGTTGCTATTTTAAGAGCTCTTGATCACCTCAGAGCTCGCCCCAGAGGGTCGTATGTCATATGCAGCGACTCCCTGGATGGCTTACAGATCCTTTACCAGTTTCTGCCCAAGCCCAATTTGGTGCGTTTAATCCAAGATGCTGGCTTCGCCCTTGACGAGTCACGACGTTCTGTCGCTTTCATCTGGACGCCAGACCACGTAGGCACGCCAGGCAATGAACGTGTCGATCAGCTGGCCAAGCAGGCCACCATTTCACTGTCTCTGGGTATTGGCCTCCCAAAAACAGACCTTCGATCCCAGTTACCTGCCAGGTCCTTGGGGTTTGGAATTCTGAGTGGGTGAGCTTGACAGAACCAAACAAGCTCCGAATTGTCAAGCCCTCTACCATTGCATGGCAGACCTCACTGCGGGCTTCTCGCAGGGAGTCAGTGGTCCTTTGCCGGCTGCATATTGGTCATACCTGGCTGACGCATGGACACCTTCTGCATCGTGAGGATCCTCCTCACTGTCGATGTGGTGTGCCTTTGACAGTCGCCAACATCTTACTGGAATGCCTCAATTTAGCCGCGGAGAGACGAAATTTTAATATCCCTGACGCCTTGAAGCTTATTTTAGCTGACAATGCCTACATGGTTGACTGTATTTTAAATTTTATGTGTGAGAGTGAATTGTACCCATCCATTTAAAATTTCTTGTGTGTCTGTCATCGATCTGTTCTCCACTTGCCTAAGTGTTTTAGGTAGGTGTTTTTAATGTGTACCATAGTGGATGGATGCCATACTTTTGTGATCACCCAGTAAAACCGCTCTGGTACTGCTGAAGTCCTTTGATCCTTTCTTCGTTTTTTACTTGTATCCTTTCTTCGTTTTTCCTTGTTCTTTTTAAATTTTGACGTACTTTTTGTACTTGGGGTCGCTTAACACACTGTTTTACCTCTAAAAATGATCAAGGGACTGAAAACTGTTCAGTTTAGTCCCTTCCAAAAACCAACAACAAGAATGAATTCAGAAGACAACACGCTTGAAACGTGGGAAAGGCGCCGGTATGGAAGTCTCATCTGGGCCCACAGAAAATTTATACCGGGTACTGAGAGACGTGGTCCTGAAAACGGCGATCAGATAGTTGATGACATTGTAAAACCAACCCACCAATCACAGAGTCAAAGAGAAGGAAAATTCGAGGGGAAAGGGACTGAAGGAGTGATCTGCGAGGACAGGACTTGGTCGGCTGCTGGAGAAGCGAGAAGACTTGGAGGCAGCTCACACCTTGGCAGACGCTGGACTCTGACGCCTCCGCTCGGCAGTCGCGCCGCGCCACACACCAGCAGAGCCGGGCATAGCAGGGGAGGGTCCGTGCTATGCTGCCGCGACCGCCGCCATACCGCACCGCACCTATCCTTCAACTGACGTCCATGTCAAGTCAGTTGGTGGGATAGAAAATTACCAAATGTTCAAATGTCTATCGGACCAAATTGCGTGGTCATCAGTCCGTAGCTTACAAACTACTTAAACCTAGGTAAACTAACCTACGGACAAACACACACACCCATGCCCCAGGGAGGACTGAAACCTCCACGGCGAGCAACCGCGCGCTCCGGAGCGAGGTGCTTTAGACCGCATGGCTGAGAATTACCTCCCCCTTGCTTGTTCAGAAAAAATGTTCAAATGTTTGTTAAGCTTACGGGACTTAACTACGGGGTCATCAGTCCCTAAACTTACAAACTACATATGAACTAGCTTAGACTAAGGATGGCACAAATATCCATGCCCGAGGGGGGATTCGAAACCCCGACAGTAGTGGCCGTGCAGACCGTGACTGGCGTGCCTCAGACTCCTCGGCCACCTCGGCCGGCACTTGTTCAGATCTGAGTCGTGTGCACGCCCAGTTCAAATCGGGCCTGAGAAATTCCTATGTTGGAAGGCTAGTAATAAATAAAACTAAATTTCATATCGTAATCCTCTGTGCAATCTGTTCTGTTATGAAATCTAGCCCTTGAATCACATTTCCCTGCCAGCATAGTTCCATTATATTTTTATTATATTTTACGTCATTGTGGGAGTCATCAGAGGGAGGTGTGAAATACTACAATTCATAGGAGAAAGCAATATTTTGGGTGACTCTTCAGGAAACGAACGCTCTTGGAATTAAGACACAAGGCCGTACCACGCCCTTTAGCAGGTCTCTCTCCCAGGGTCTCCCACTGTAATTTCTTAACCCTGCGGTGTACCAGCCTCATGATTTCGCCTGGGTGGGTATACAGAGGTATTTACACCGCAATTTCATGTTACGTAGAAAATCCTAAGAAATTCAGGCCGTATGTGATGTATACTAGCAGCAAAACTCAATCAATACAATCAGTACGCGATAGCAATGGTGATGCTACTGATGTCATTCTAAAGCAGAATTGCTAAAATCAAGTTTCAGAAATTCCTTCACACAGAGGAGGAAGCAGATACTCCAGAATTCGAATCAAGAACAGCTTCCAGTATACGGTATTTAGAAGGATATATCTCTGGAGTATTAAACGAACTTAAATCACCTAATAAAAGTAAGTCTTACGATCCCGATTATTAGGTTCCTATTAGAGTATGCTGATAAAATATTCCTATACCTTGTCATCACATACAAACACCTGCTCAGCGAACGATCCGTACCCAAAGTCTGGAAGTTGCATAGTTCACACCAAAATTCAGGAAAGGAAATAAGAATGATCCGAAAAATTAAGGCCTATATCCCTTCAATCGTCGTAAATACCTACTCCGCTACGACTTTTGCCTTCATTTTGTCAGAAAATGTCTTTATTAATATTTTCTTTATTCACAACAAGCACTGTAACTTTTATTTCAATCTTCTCTTTTTTCTTTGATCCTGTTGTATTACATTATACTAAACATTGATTCAGATGCACTAATTGTATGTATCGTCCTTGTAAATACCATATTTTGTTTTTATCAGTTGTGGTTTTTATTATTATTACTGTGAATTTTTTTAATGTTTTCTACATGTGTTGTTCCTGGTCTGCAGTAAGAGAGGGCCACAAGGACCTAATCAGGTCAGGCTAAATAAACACACATATCATTAAACAAATAAAAATGAAGGAGATTCTGATCTGAAATTCCTATGGCACATGAGAATGTTCCACGCGGTCAGCTGACCGCCAGGTATTGTACATATAAGAAGTCATCTAAGCTTGTGTTCTTACGAGGATAGCGGAACAGGACGAACAGGGTGTAGACGCACAAAAAGGAACGGTTATGGATAACTATTTAAAGATAGCACGCATAACTTCCTTCAGTAACACCACTTTTATATAAAGGCATTACCAGCTTTCATCTTTACTTGGTATGGAACGAAAGAACGTCATCATCTTCCCCGTCCAATGACCGCGCAGTAACCGTGGCGAAGTCACCTGGTATTGCGCCTCCCACAAAAGACCGCACTTCTTGCCTGCTGTAGTGTTCCGCAACGCGTCCACTGCATAAGACAGCACGCTGTTGGCGTGTTCGGAATGGTACCTTTAGCAGTACGGGATATAGTGATTTACCCATGTCCACGAGTGTCTGTCGGGATACAAACCCAGGTAACGTAATAACTGGCTTGGCCCTGTTGAAGCGGAATCTGTATCCTGGCAAACCTGCACCCCGTGTCCCTGTAAATATGTAACACAAGGAGTACGTATCTCTTAATTACGACTTCAGCTGCTTTTCGGCATTGAAATAAATAAATGGGGAAACATGTGCCCCGTCTGGATTCATAGCCGAGTCTCCTGCTTGTATACACGATAGCCAATGATCCTTTCTTCAGTGCGGATGTACGGATGCATCCAGGCCCCATAATCAGGAAAATGTCGTGTTTAAAGAGTGGCAACAGGCAGGGTAACTACATTAGCAGTGTATGGATAGGTTGTGAATTTAGCGTGGTGGGTGTAAGGGTAATCCGCCTGTCCGTGGCGCCCACTGTGTCCCCAGCGTGACCATCTAATAAGGAGCAAATCCTGGGTCGAACCCCAAATGTTCAAGTCCCCATTGTTTTCTTTCATTGTATACTCCTTTGTGTGTTAATCAAAAACAGGTGTTGGAACCAAAAAGATACCAGTTTTTTCGACATGGTAGAAAGAACACGCATCACAAACACACCTACAACGTTCTGATATGAGGTAAGTATCTAATCGATTTCTATACACAAACAGCAGTTGACCGGCGTTGCCTGGTGAAACGTTGTTGCCGCCCGCGGTGGCCGAGGGGACTGAGGCGCTCCAATCATGGTCTGCACTACGGTTGGGGGGTTCGAATCCCCCTCGGGCATGGATATTTGTGCCGTCCTTAGGATTAGCTAGTTCATACGTAGTTTGTAAGTTTAGGGACTGGTGACCCCGTAGTTAAGTCCCATAACCTATACAAACATTTGAACATTTTTGAAACGTTGTTGTAATGCCTCGTGTAAGGAGGAGAAATGTGTACCATCACGTTTCCGACTTGGATAAAGGTCGGATTGTAGCCTATCGTCACATTGCTGCTCGCGTTGGTCGAGATCCAATGACTGTTAGCAGAATATGGAATCGGTGGGTTCAGGAGGGTAATACGGAACGCCATGCTGGATCCCAATGCCCTCGTATCCCTAGCAGTCGACAGACATCTTATCCTAATGGCTGTAACGGATCGTGCAGCCATGCCCCCAGATCGGGACGTTTACAAGACAACACCCATCTGCACAAACAGTTCGACGACGTTTGCAAGACAACAACCGTCAGCACAAACTGTTCGACGACGTTTGCAGCAGCATGGACTATCAGCTCGGAGACCATGGCTGCGGTTACACTTGACGCTACGTAACAGACAGGAGCGCCTGCGATGGTGTCGCGACGACGAACCTGGGTGCTCGAATGGCAAAAGGTCATTTTTTCGAATGTATCCAGGTTCTGCTTACAGCATTAGAATGGTCGCATCCGTGTCTGTCGAAATCGCAGTGAACGCACATTGGAAGCGTGTATTCGTCATCACCATACTGGCGCATCACCCGGCGTGATGGTATGGGGTGGCATTGGTTACACGTCTCGGTCACCTCTTGTTTGCATCGACGGCACTTTGAACCGTGGCCGTTACGTTTCAGATGTATTACGACCCGTGGCTGTACCCTTCATTCGATCCCGGCGAAACCCTAAATTTCAGCAGGATAATGCACGACCGCATGTTGCAGTTCCTGTACCGGCTTTTCTGGATACGAAAAATGTTCGACTGCTGCCCTGGCCAGCACATTCTCCAGATCTCTCATCAATTGAAAACGTCTGGTCAATGGTGGCAGAGCAACTCGCTCGTCACAATACGCCACTTACTACTCTTGATGAACCGTGGTATCTTCATGAAGCTGCAATGACTTCTTTACCTGTAGATCAAAGATCCGTTTGAGTCAATGCCCAGGCGTATCAAGGCCATTATTAGTGCCAGAGGTGGTTGTTCTGGGTACTGATTTCTCAGGATCTAGGCACTCAAATTGCGTGAAAATGTAATCACATGTCAGTTCTAGTACAATATATTTGTCCAAAGAATACCCGTTTATTATCTGCATTTCTTCTTGGTGCAGCAATTTTAATATCCAGTAGTGTAGCACATCTATAAGGAGTACATCTGTTGCAAGTAAACCATGACCCATCGCTGCATGAAGATGCTTGCATTAGGTACACTGTCATTGACGCGCTACAAAGACACTACTTCAATTAAACTGAGGGTTCAGTGCTAACGAAACTTAAGCAGATCGTTAACTGCTATCTTACTGCCTAGATTCGGAAATAGGTCGGTTGCTGCGCCATGAAAGGCAGATGCAGATTTCTGCATGGTTTATAGAACGTTTTTTTTTTTCAGTGTTTTCGTTTATTGCTATTGTAGCGGGTCTGCCAGTCCACCTTGCAAATCACTCACTGTGATAAACACGTAAGCTGCTTACAGGCAGGGACGGATTAGTTGCGACAACATACTTCCTCTGATTTGTGGTTCCGCCAACGAAAATCCGTTTACGCAAGGGTGTAATTAACCATGGATGGTAAAACGGATTAAAGATATACTGCTGCCGGCAGACAGATTAATTACTTACTATTGATTGATTGTGTTCGTGTTACATATTGTGAGGCAGGAATTTCCTCCATCCTCATCGGACAGGGTTGCATCCCCCATCCCTCAGAGCTAATGCAGTCTGCTGCAGAGCTTTTCAGCTCGACGCTTGATTATCCTCACATTAACATGACGGTAGGCAAAATAACATCAGATCTCATGAAGAATGTATTATAATGCAGATAAAACTCTTCTACAAGCACAAACACAAAAAAAGTTTCGTATTACTCAACAATAAAATGATTCTATGTTAATGATGAAGATCGTGTAGTATTAATGGCCGTTAGACCCCAACTGGGGTCGTGTTCTGCCTGCCTGTTGCAAGTGTTTTTTAGGTGATACAATTCGGCAAATTGCCTGTCAGTGATGCTGAAATGATGATGACGACAAAACACACACATTCCCCGAGCGGAGGAAATCTCCTACCGGACTGGGAATCAAATCCGGGCCCTCCCTCTTCGTGTCTACCCACCACGCCGTACACTAGACTAAGGAAGCGGAAGGTTCGATGATGAATTGGTATTTATAAGCTAATTAGCTGAAAATCAGAGTTACCCTGGAATCTATTTATTCCATTATTATGTTAGTTCACCTCTTTCTTACTCCACTTTCCATTGTCTATTCTCCTAGTCTGTCCATTTCACCTGTACCAGCAGTGAAATTAAGCCCATAGTTTCGTTTACACGTAGCTGCATCCTTATGACGTCATTTCAGGTGGACAATATGACGCACGATAGTGTAATTCTCCACAGGCGTGAAGTGATATTTTTTGTGAACAGAGTTACGAGTGTAAACAATGGATATTAAAAACTTTGGCGTGAGTGGCCGGTTCATCATGCCTCCCATCGTTCATGACGTCATATATCCTGAACAATGTGTCGTAGGTGTTTCTAACCCTTACAGCGATTATTCCTTCACCTTAAGAAATATATACACAAAATTTGGTTGGTTTAAAGATCAGATGTGCATCTTTGGCACGTAATGCATCATTTTACGTGCATTACACTGTTTATCATGTCATTCCCTCAACTATGTGTTGTACGTGATCCTTACACTCAAAGTATTCACCCTCTTGGTTTGAGGGTCAAATGTGAAGAATTTATCAAAATCGGTGAGTTTATCGAAGTCCAACAGTAATGTACTCTCCGCCATGCACCACTTGCAATTTTATGTGTACATTGACTATTGTCTTGCATTGAAGGTTAACTGCGTAAAATTTCAGCAAGATCGAAATAGATTCTGTCGAGGTACACAAGTGAAATAGCCTCCGCCCTGCACCTTATGTAATATTTTATAAACCATGTGTCTAAGCTGGTTCTTACACCGACAGCAATTGTCACCTCATGGTAAGGAAAATGTATACGAATTTTGGACGATATTGGTCAATTGGTATAGGAGGAGATGTGCAACATTGTCGAGTGTTGCAGCCGTTTTTAGCGCATCTCAATGTCCATAATATCATATTTCCTGAACTATAGATTTTAAGTGATCCTGTTGTGATGGTCATGTGTGCAAAATATCAATAGGATTTGGACAAAACTGCAATACAAACACACGGACACACTACGTATCAAAACTTAAAGATATTAATATCTCCTGTTGTAACACAGCCTAAGACACTTTTCTTGATATATGCCTATTGAATAGCTGCCATGACACTGGCACTGCATAAATGCCCGCACCCTACGCGTCATGCTGCCCACGTGTTCATCTAACCACTATTGGCCTGATTTATCCCAGTTTTGATGGCAATCGTGATTGCCCAGACAGCCCTTTTCAATTTATCCCACACACATTCGATTGGATTCATATTAGGAGAACATGGAGGCTAAATCAACGGATCCATACCGCCACTATTGATGAAGTCTTTCAGGATACCTGTAGTTGGGACTGGCCGTCCATAAATTCCACCCCAAAACTGTGATTAAATGTTCAACGACTGGTTTGAGTACGAATGCCATGCATTCAAGAGCGCTGAGCTTGCCCGTGATGAACCTGATAACCCACAAATACATTGATCCGCCACCATACTGCGATCGGTTTCCGGTAGGCAACTGTCGTCCAGCTTCCACAGAAGTTGTCGACGGTCAACTGGTATCAGATAGACAAGGAAATCATCTTCGAAAAGAGCATTGCGGCAATTTTCCGTAGTCAATGATTTGTGATTTTAAACCAGCCTCTTCCGGGCTGCATGAGAGACAAACAACTTAACGTTGGCCAAAGGTAGGAAACAGTGTACAAAACTACACTTACATGACGAAATGACCTTATTTTAATATAGAATGAGATTTTCATACTGCAACGGAATGTGCGCTGATATGAAATTTCTGGCACATTAAATCTGTGTGCCAGAACCTGCATTAGAATCTAGCACCTTTGTCTTTCGCAGGGAAGAGCTGGTGTTGAAGAACATTAGTTTATATTTAGGAGCTTTGTAGGAAAACAAGATGCAAAACTAACGACTTATCTTAGAAGATGTGTTCAACAAAAGCAAACATACGTGGGAAGAGGGGAGACGAAAGGGGTCCAAGTGTCTCTCCCCTCTCAGAGCCATATGTCATATTATTATTTAATTTTCGGGTGTTACAATCACTCGTGTCAAAATATGGAATATATTTTTTCTAATGTAGTAAAATCTGCCTGCTGAAAACGTACAACGGCTCTTAGATTGCAAACTTTGCCAATAAAGAGAAGTGGCAGGGTTTCTGTAAGTTAATATTGTGTCGAGCTTTCGCACCCAACTTGTTGTTGTGACATGATTATATTAGATTATTGTTCCTCGATGAGGAACAATATATATATGAATTCATACATCATTTGGTTATATTCAAAAATTCACCAATGGAGTAGAACAAGTCGGCCACTAGTAAGTCTTTCAGGCTCCTTTTAAACTAATCTTTATTTGTTGCTAATATTTTTTGGATACTTCCTGGGAAATTATTGAAAATGTGTGATCCTGAGTAGTGGACCCCTTTTTCAACTAAAGTAAGTGCTTTTAAGTCCTTTTGTTTTTGTTTTTGTTCCTATTAGGGTATGTATGAACTGATCTGTTTGTTGGTGCGCCGTGCGTGGCACAGGGGCTCAATTTCGGTTTCCAGAGATTGCGTTTGTTTCGCTCGCTATCTGTTTGTTGGATCCCGCTCTCTGGAGGCTGAGCTATAAGGGTCACGTGCGAGGTGAGAGAGCAGGGGAGCGCGATTGTGCGCTGGCTATTGCTGCCGTGATTACACTCGGAGTTGCGGGGTGTCATTTGGAGCTACTGGCACCCTCACCAGGAGCCATGTGCACGCGACTACGAATTTCGACTTTAAGTGGAAGTGTTATATCTGCGTGTGTGTACCGTACCTTCTTGATGGTATGTTAATGCTGACCGTTCGCTTTGGCACGGGTCACGGCGCATCCTTCCATCTTGATCATGACCAATTGTTGTGCTGATTTACTCTATATAGATCTCTATGGCTATATCACTCTTGGTTCTTGAAGTATGAAACATTATTTTATGTGTTGTACTGTCTGCCGCTAATCATATCTACATCTACATAGGATCCTCTGCAAATCACATTTAAGTGCCTGGCAGAGGGTTCATCGAACCACCATTATACTATATATATTTCATTCTGGAATAGCGCGCGGGAAGAAAGAACAGTGAGTTTCAGGTTCCGTGTAAGGACCTTTAGTCGTAAATTGTGTGTAAAATGTGTTTATGTTCGAGTTATTTGTGTTATTCGGACGAGCGCTGTTGCGTTCATGAGTTGCTCTAAAGAAATTATGGCCTATGTTGTGAAGCTCGCAAACCGTTCCGAGGAAATTACTTGAGACGTAGCCCCGTTCTTTGAAGAGGCATTTACAGGATGTCCGTTAATTTGCTCCACAAATAATACGTATTACACGCTTTTTGACTCTGAAAACTTTTGCTGCTTAGTTTACCATAGTTTAATTAGTTTGTAAGCTATGTACTAATAAATGTTTGTAATTCTATCGGACCATACTGCGTGGTCATCAGTCCGTTGCTTACAAACTACTTAAACTAAGGTAAACTAACCTAAGGACAACACACACACCCATGCCCCAGGGAGGACTCGAACCTCCACGGCGAGCAAACGCGCGCTCCGCAGCGAGACGCTTTAGACTGCTAGGCTACTCCACCGCGGCTAGGTACTAATATCCAAGAAGTTAAGTCCCATAGGTTTACAAACATTTGAACATTTTGACACTTTTGCTTGATTTGAAGAGTTACCCATTTCATCTGGAATGTCATATGTTTGCTATTGCAACCAATTTAAATGATCTAATAACCTTATTAGTGCAATGGGGTGGCGTACTTTCCAGTGAAAAATAAATTGTTCAACAAGTCCGATTAAACTCGAAGAAATCTATGACATGCTTTCACAAAACGTTATTACTACGGTGCATAATTTGATCTACAGCTGCTGATTATTGACACGCACTCTTACCTACAATTGTAGCATTGTATAGCAGACAGATTAAATAACCCCCCCCCCCTTTCTTCTCAACGCGACCTATTGATCCTTCTTACTGTTGCACATCATGATCCTCTATGATCTAATCCACTGCTATCGATATGTATAGGAATGAGCCAAGGCATCTGACATCAATAACACTCGAAATATAAGAAACATGGATTAAACAACGTAGTAATTACCAAAATCCTAAAGTTTTCTAAGGCTTCATAGTGTCTTAGAGTTTCACTGACAGAAATGCAACAATAGTGTGCGGTACATGTGATTTCGAACTGTTTCCAAGGGCGTAACGATACCTGGGTGTGCGTTGGGGTCACTGATATAACACCGTGTGTGTGTTTCAGTAAACAAAGCTTAATCGAATAATAGTCTGTGGAAGTTTTAAGATATTTCGTCACACAGCAAAAACTTGCAATACTTAGCGTCATGCAGATTATGTTGTTTGCGAAAATCATCTTGAATGGTATTTCAATGTATGTTTCTTATTTATACGTATATTAAGAGAGTGAATTGCCATTAAGGCATTCTAACTTTCCTTCACAATAAAAGGAACCTTTTTTAAACATCTATTTAATATTAAGATGAGGGATTTTACCATTGAAACGAATAATAAGTAACCTGGGTCTAGAGGTCCTTTAAATGCATTTGAAATAATTTTGATACTCCAAAATGGAGATTTCGTGTGATAAAAACCATATGAAGAGTTGATATGTCACTTGATATGTACTGATATGTATAGATTAATGTCTATGAACGTAAGAAAAATGTTTCATTGCTCAACAGAAATTACCTAATTACCATGCCCACAGGGCCTGTTGTCGGACGCAAGGAGGAAATCACAAAGCCGTCCAATGGTTTGCTATACATGAATCTAACATTTCGCTTCCAGTTCATATTTCATTTCAGTGAAATGGTTGTCTTTTCACGATATAATACATCTAAAAATCATGTCTCAATAACATTTTGAAAGTATTTGAATTTATGGCGATCCAGAGGATGAAATAAACTAAAACGAATGTTACGTAAATTTAGGAGGGGGCACTTTATTTACCTCTCATTAACGAATATTCGTAGGTTATAGCTTGTTCAAATTTCCTTACGTCGTCTCAGCCGAGAGGCATAAATTACATCAAACGTTAAGGTTGGGGGAAGGGATGAAAGCAATAGTCCGAATATTAAGAAAATAGAATTTTTGTACTCCTTCCAAACTCTCGGCGTTTCATGGTCTGTCAAAGTCACAACTGCGCAAAGCAGATCTTTACAGATTATTAGTGAATGCGCTCAATCTGTAACAGGGTATGCGAAGCGCAGTGTGCAGGGTCGTATTGTGGAACAATAATGACATACTCAGCTGCTTAGTTAGTCTGCTATCACCGAACATTGCATCTTTGCTGTTCATATGAAGAAATGTGGCTCATTTGGTGGTCTCGGTATAAAGCGCTCTATTGGTAACCGAAGGGTCGCGGGTTCTAAATCTGATAGGATCACGGGGTTTTTCAGTCTGTGATTAAACCCAGCTTTCACCTCTCAATGCTGAGAGGAAACCACCTTACATTTTACAAGGCCAAAGAGCTACATGAAATTATTATTATTATCCAATGACATAAATAGATACAAAACTGAGGGATATATAGCTCTGGAGTTCATCTTCGATGAATTAGTGAATTTAAGGCTGTTTAACAATTTACACCCTTATCATTCGTCATGGTGGATTCCAGCTCAATTATGGAACAAATGTTTAAATGTTTGTAAAGCTTATGGGACTTACCTGCGGGGTCATCAGTCCCTAAACTTACAAACTACTTATTAACCAGCTTATACTAAAGATGGCACAAACATCCATTCCCCAGGGGGGGGGGGGATTCGAACCCCTGACGGGGAACGATCTCGCGCAACGTAGCATAGTGCCTCAATGCGCTCGGCCGCTCCGCCGCGGCTGTATGGAACATTAACATGAAAAACTTCGTTCTCTATGTAGCCGGCGTGGTTTGGCGTCTTTATTGCGCAAATAGAATCGCCATTTTATCGATACGGGTATCTCTCACTGCGGAGGGCGCCCGGTGAAGTGCAGAGACTCTCAACTGAAGCGCAAGCCCTTTACTAACGCATTGGCAACGCCAGCAGAATACACCGCGAATTTACCGGGGGTCTTAAATACGCAGTCTCAGGGTGTTCCTCGTCAGGTATCGCCTGAAGGGAGAATGAAGAATCTCCACCGAAATATCAGGTCTGCAAATTACGGACCAATATCACAGACGGTTTGATGCAGCTCTCCACGCTACTCTGTCCGATGCAAGCCTCTTCCTCTCTGTATAAGTCCGGGAACATAAATCTTTTTCAAACTGCTTCTTGTATTCGTCTGTCGTTCTCCCTCTGCGACTTTTACCCCATACACTTGTGTCCAGTGCCACAATGGAGATTACTTGATGTTTCGAAATGTCTCAGCGATCGATCCCTTCTCATAGTGAATATATGACAGAAATTTCATTTCTACCCAATTCTCTTATGCATCTCCTCATTACTTACGCGATCTACCCACCTGATATTCACCATTCGCCGGTAGCACCACATTTCAAAAGCTTCTATCACCTGTCTGAACACCTAATAATCGACGTTTCACACATGACAAATGCTTTCTGTAACGACTTCCTAACATTTTATTTTGGATCTCAACAAATGCTTTTCTTCTATAGCCATTCTGAATTTTAAATCTTATTTACTTCGGTCATCAGACATAATTATACCACCAGAATAAAGAATAACAAAAGTCATCCATTACTACTGTCTCATTACTTAATTTAATTCCATCAGTACCGCTGGAATACTTAGATTAAATTCCGTTATTCTTGTTTTTCTCTTGTTAACGTTCATCTTATGATTTACCAGGACATTGTCCATCCGGTTAAAATGCTTTTCAAGATGGTCTGCTGTCGCCGGCAGAATTATAATGTCATCGGCAAACCATATTTTTTTTATTTCTGAACTGTAATCCATTCTCCAAATTTCTTCTTACACAAATTCGCAATTTGTTCAAAGTACAAATTCCACACACTGCGTCCCTTTCATGAACTTCGATTACTACGATTTCTGTATGGTTTTTGTACAAGTTATATACAACTTTTCGTTTCCGATGTTTTACCCCTGCTACGGTCAGAATTTGAAAAAAAGAATAATGCAGTCAACATATTTAGAAGTTTTCTCCAAATCTACAAAAGAAAAAAAGGAAGGTTTGCGTTTTCTTAACCTATCTTCTAAGATAAGTTCGAATGTGAGTATTGTTTCCATATTTCTTCTAAATCCACACAGATCTTCCCTGAAGTCGTATTCTACCAGTTTTTTTCCGCTGTAAGTAATTCGTGTTAGTATTTTCCAACCATATGTAACGAAACTGATAGTTTATAATTTTCAGACGTTTGCACTTTCTTTCTTTCTTTGGAGTTGGAAGTACTAAATTCTTTTCGAAGTCTGAGGGTATTTCCACTGTCTCATACATTTTCAACATAAGGTGGAATAATTTCTTCTTGAATGGCTCTTCTAACGATGTCAGCAGTTCAAACGGAATATCATACACTCCAGGGGGCCTAGTTCCGACTAATCTTTGCGTTCTCTGTCAAATTCAACTCGCATTATCGTCTCTCCAATCTCATGGTCATCCACTTCCTCTTACCTTTTATAATGACATCTTCAAGTTGGTTTCCCTTGTACAGGATCATAATATATTCCTCCCACTTTTAAGTCTTTGCTTAGTACTGGCTCTCCAGTCTATAATTTCGCCTATATGGACGTAGGAGCCTATACGAGGCAGTTAACGTTACTGAGCCTGCAGTAGCGATTATAGATTCAACAAATGGAAGAAAATGTCAGAGCTTGCTGACGTTCTAGCTCTCACTTTTCAGTTTACTTATTTGTAAACTTATTTGTGTGATAATGCAGTTATAAATAGCATAGCTGACAAATGGTGCCACACATCTAACACATCACCAAAACATTTGCCATATTGATTTTCTGATGGAGAAGGTTTTTATAATCCTGAAGCCTCCATACACTGCACGGCCGGGCTAGCTTACAATCCGCCGATGGGTGGGCGGTAGGAGATATTGGATGAACAGAGTGAAGGTGAAGGAGGAGATAGACTAGTCGAGGGTTCGAATACATACAAACATAACGAAGAAAATGTAACCGCGAATTTATGAGTTTATACCGCGTGTAAGAGAGAATGAGATGGACTGAAGACAGGAATAGATGGGCTAACAGACGACTGAAGCAAATGAATAAACGGACGAAAAGACGAAAAATATTGTTCATCACCCAGCATTAACGATTTAAAAACACCAAAAAAGGATGTCAAAACAATTAATTACGATTTACGGTATTTCATTTCAATATTTTCACAATTGTACTGAAATGTTTTTGTTTCAATTAACACAAATTTTTAGTATTCGTTTGGATGAATCCCTTCTCGGCGGAGTGGCCTAGCCTCAACCACAGGAAATATGGACATGTTATAAATTAAACGTACTTGATATTTTTTGGTAAGCGCAGTTATACGTTTTTCATTAGTAAATTGCCCCCGTGTGATTCCAGAGGGTATCACTACTTTCAAACGTATCATATCGGTAAATTCGTGATATTACGTATTACGGGCTCACTAAGTGAGAAGTTCATATACAGAGCTATACAGTTTTCATTAGTCCGCAATCCATTGAAGAGTATTTGCTGGAGTGTAATCGTGCCAGTACTAGCGATTTTCTTTCTTCTTGCAATCGCATATTGAAGGGGGCAGAAAGTCTCTCCATATGTAAACTGAAAATCAGCGCATGTATCGACAGTGTTTTTGTCCCAGAAACAGACTAATGAAAGCCTGACTCGCTCGCTGCAGCACATTTTACAAAAATTAAATGAGCTGTAAAAAGTCAATAAAGCATGTCAAAAATAATGTAAATACATCGAGAGGTTGAAATTAAAATGATATCGCTGGAAAAATTAGTTCGTGACTTTGCTGTCATCAGTGGAAGTGCAGAACGGTTAAAATTAAAAATGTTTTGAATGGAACGAATACTTTAAGAAACCCTCAATCCTGATTGAGCGTAAACTGAACAAATAGGATAGCAATAGCTCCACGGACGTAAGGATGTGGCCTACAGTTCACACCCTGTAGACCATCACACGTCCGAAAAGGATACGAGACTGAGACACGGCTCGCCATAAGCATTCGCCCGCTCGAGCCCACTTAGCATGCCGAGTTGTTCCGCTAAAACAGAACAGGTAACAACATTAAGGAGACGAACCAGAGACATATTTGAAACTCAAGCCACAATCAGTATCACTTAAAATCAGACACTCAGCTGTGTGGTATTTCCATCACCACATTGCCACCAATATAATTCCGAAACGTACATATAAAAACAACACAGAGAGCATTTATTACAAAATTTACATATCTTCGACAAGCTAAATCAGAGGTAGAAGGAGTACTTCTTGCAAAACAACGATCTTCACTAATCGGAAGAACACTTATTACAAAATTTACAAATCCTCATTAATCAGAGCCAAAAATGACAGAAGGCATGGAGACAAGCCATTTGAACATTACATCGCCTTCTCCTTATTACGCGAGTCCTCTCCAATCCTAGACAGACATGAAGCATGTCCGGTAGGAAGAGAAGCCAGGGCTAGCGCAACACACAGCCTCTGCATGTAGGAAAAGCCGCGCCCCAAAAGCTCGTGTCTCGAGAAGTAACAGAAAGGAACGTTCCGCAAAACGTAACATCAAGCAGCTAATCATAACCGAAAACGAGAGTAAGAGTTCTGATACTTAATGTGAAAAAATTAAATAAATGAATAAAATAAAAACCTGAAGAGCGAACCAAGAGGCTATGAAAGGTAAACTGACACAAGCCAAAAAGACATTCTTGTACAAGTTAATTCAGCTTGTATAAAACATTGGCTTTCACGTGCAGAAGAAATTTCTGAGAATGTACATATGGAACACATCTTTGTATGCAAGTGAAATACGGACGGAAGAAAAGGGGATTTGGCAATTAAGTACACTGATAAGGACCGAGGAGGTTTACCGTAGAAGCGAGGAGAGAGGCGAATTGGAAATATTGGTAAAGATGACAGAAAGACAGGACGTATTTTAAGGCATAAATATTTGACAAGACATGTCGCTTTTCTTTGGAATTTCTTTGTTTCCTATATCTCACATACCTGGAACGGATCCTAGACTACATACCTATAATGAAATATTGCTAAAGTATTGGTTTGTTAAGCCACGTCCTTCGTTGTTTGGGTGGGGGCTATACATTCTATACATCTGTCACGCATCGACCTTCTGCGACAAATTTGTCCTCCTACCTCATCCTAGCTATTTTCTGTATGTCTGTGCTTACTATTATTATTCATCAATTATTATTGAGCAATTGTGTAGTCATAGAATATGAAGTCTTCTTGCATGGCTTGCCTAGCGTTAATTCTCCTAGTGGTATTGCTCGCTCTGTCCGCCTATATTCCAGTACAGTTGTCTGGTGCGTTTTATTCATCTTTATAAAACAGTGTCATTTGTGAAAAGACTCTAGCAACTTCAGATAATACCCACATGAACTATATAAAGCAATGGTCCTAAGGCCTTTCTGCTGCAACCTATCTCTAGGTCTCAGTACTACGTTTAGTTGAGAATGACAGATTGCGTATTGTTTTTGCTAGCAGGTCTTCAATCCAAACACAAAGTTGACCATATATTCCATTACGTCAATCATTAGGCGATAGTGCAAAAATGTATTTAACGCCTTCTGTAAGTGAATCACCACGACACCAACAGGAGAGGAGGTGGTTCCGTAGAATGGGAATTAATGTTGACTCTTAGACAAGATATTTTAGTTTTTTCTCTTTTAGTCCAGTCTTCTGATTGGATGCAGCCCACTACAAATTTCTCTCGTGTGCTGAACTCTTTGTGTCACAATATAACTTCTACGCTAAATCCTAAATTGTTTGTTGTATCTATTCCAGACGGGCGTCCCCAACAGTTTTACCTCCATGGCTGCTTTCATGTTAATTCCTTTTGTTATAAGGAATCTTGTCTTCTCTTCTGTGCTTTTTCCCCCGTGTCTTGCTCCACTGACTCTGTTTACAACCACTTCATTTCCAAGTTTCAACATCCCTCTACAATACCACATTGCAGACGCATCTGTTCTCCACTGCCCATGATGTCGACTGGTCATTAAACCCATATCTTCCGTATTCCTTCCCTTCTTGCTCCTATTCTCTTCTGTTTCCCGTTTTAATATTGCCCATGATACATTGCTGTAAAATGTTATGTTGCTGATGAGTGTTCTATAAAATTTATTCTCTAATATTAAGTATTCCTTTGAAATGCGTAGAGAACTGCCTACCACTTTATTTAACTTTTAACTGGATTTTAATATTTTTCGTTCGATTGAGTTCCACGGGGAGACCAAGCCAGTGAATCCTGTCTGTTTCTAAAGCGCTTCTGGGTGGCATCAGAGGGAGATAGGGGTGCCGAGTCTTTGTGAGAAGGAAGATGGGCCTCGGAAGATTGGCCTTCGCGGAAGGAACCCAAACTTTAAGAGGTCTGTGGACCGCTTTCGCCGCCTCACCCCACCCTCGAGAGTTCGGCGGCCTCTTCACAGGTACTGAGCAACCTGATTCTCGCTGACCGACACCACCATTTTTTAAATTTGTTATTTATTATTATTTAGAACTCTTTCTCTTCTTTTCTGTTATGATTACCTGTTTAGCGGAGTCCTGTCCAATCGTAGGCACACATGATGCATGGCCAGGGCTAGCATAACATAGCGCTTCCGCATGCAGGTGGGGATTTTTTCGCATCTACCTTAGTGCCATGGCAGACCCTACGCAAGCTATTACACGGGTGTTTTCGCAAAGTGCAGCAAAGCGCGAGTAATTTATTAGTCGAAAAGGATTATGCCGTAGGGAATCGTCGGGGTTTTTCAAGGAGTGTGCGGAGCTGCACTCCTGAAGGACTCCGTTAAAGAAGCCGACGAGTACAGTCGGATCGACTTAGGTGTTTGCTTATTTTTTCCAAGTAATGAGTCTTGTGGACCCGGAGTTTCGGATTCACTTTCCAGACACTATCTGTATCTGTCGACCTGATTCTCATGAGGTGTGATTAGGCTCAGCCAGTTTGAATCAGCTGCACCGACGTGCTGATAACGTTAATCCTAGCTCTGGTGTCAATTACAAACTCGACAGTCTTGTGTCTAGTACACACAGTCTGGGTTGTCGAGTCATAGCCGATCCTGTAGTTTCGTTCGACACTGTGTGCCTACCGTAGATACAGAAGCTGAGAATAGGGCTTTAAGCTACTGTATGGAGAAGTTTTCTTGCGATGAGGCCGCGATTTGTAGCACTACAATGCTCTGCCGTCACCGTCCTGATTGCAGTGACGCCGGTTCCAACTGTACTTGGTTGCGTATCGCTTGCAATTGCTTATCTGGGAAAGAGTTCTTCCTTTTTGACGGTTTTTTAAACATCGTTTTGCGTGGAAAGCGCTTGTAATTTATGGCACGCCCCTTGGTCTCCTTCGTGCCTTCAAATTATTTGCCATCGTGCGAAATTACTTGTATCTTAGGGACTGAACAGTCATTTATATGTGTGACATTTGCATTTATTCATTTACAGTAAACTGAGGAATTGCTTCATACTTTTAAAGTCCTGAGAACTCTTGTTGTATTGTCAGTTAACGGGTGTTATCATGCGGCTGATTTTTGTGTAATAAATTAAGCATATTTTGACACAACCCTGGATCAAATTCAGTAGTTAGATCCCCTATTGTCATCTTTTTTGGTGGATATTGTTTAACAAGAAGCCATATTTTAAGGCAATTTTCAGTAATTGTCAGGAGGGGTCTGCCAATCCACTCCCCACTTTCTTGTGGTCTCCATTTCCATCTCTGCACCTCAAAAATCAGCTTACCTTATGGCTACTCCACCTCAAATTTAGACTTGAATTTAGTATTGGTGTCATTTCATGCAAAACGCGTAGCAGCTGTTGTTCCTTCACGCTTCTGTTAATATAAGTCTGTCATGCAGAGGTCTCAATACATTCATTAATATATTTTTGATCAAATGCATGTCATTCATTAAGAGTGGAAAGTGTGATGATTCTGGCTTTTGCACCCCCTCTTTTACATTTGGCCCGTCAAACAACAGCAGTGTTGCTTAACAACTCTATGTGACAGGTGTTTTATTTTATCTTGTGTATTTTTGTATTTGTAATTTTGGTGAATATTATGCTTGTTGTATATGTGTGAATTTGCGTATGGTTCACTACTTCACATCCATAAAAATCATACTGAGTTATCAGTCTTCGTCAGAGCCCACAGAAACATCACTTAAGATTTACAATCTCACTTCAAGACAACGGATCTACGACCTGAGTGTCACCCATATGCGCCGGGACAATATACGAGAAGACTTAATATTAGTAAGAAAATCAAAAGTACTTTTGCCTTTGATAGAAGACAACTACGTACCTCAAGTGCTGTGCTTTGCTGGTACAAATGCGACAGCTGTGCATAGTTAGTGGTAACACGATTCAGGGAAAGGGGACGGAAATTGGAAGGAAATGTTATTTGAAAGAGTCGGCGTCACAATGCACTAGTTTGCATGAACTTTATTTCACCAAGTACCTCACTCCTGATTCTACAACCCCAGTAAACTCTTAAAGAGTTGTAGTGACCTTCAGTTACTCTGTGCTTAGCCGAGTGCGCTACTTGTTCTAACTGGTTCTGCTGTGGTGATTCTTATCATCCTTCCGTCTATTTTAAATTCGCCGCCTGGGACGGTTACTCCGGTCGATTGTGAACAACATGTGGCAAACGTGTTATCCTGACAGCCGGTTGAAGCCGTTTATGATAGTATATCTTGACTGTCCGCCTACGTAGTGTGATACATGTGTGAATGTAAAGTAACTTCACTAGTTATACGTATTCAGAAATTTAATCTCGTCGTTAATGCTGGTTCAGCGTGCACAGAAAACATTTATTTGTGACGTGCTACAGACGCGAAATTTAATCGACAGAAAGAAGATGATGTGATATGTAAATGATTAGCTTTTCAGAGCATTCACACAAGGTTGACGCCGGTGGTGACACCTACTACAGGCTGACACGAGGAAAGTTTTCAACTGATTTCTCATACACAAACAGCAGTTGACCAGCGTTGCCTGATGAAACGTTGTTGTGATGCCTCATGTAAGGAGGGGAAATGCGTACCATCACATTCCCGACTTTGAAAAAGGTCGGATCGTTGCCTATCGCGATTGAGGTTTATCGTATCGCAACATTGCTGCTCGCGTTGGTCGCGATCCAATGATTGTTAGCATAATATGAATCAGTGGGCTCAGGAGTGTAATACGGAACGCCGTGCTGGATCCTAACGGCCCCGTATGACTAGCAGTCGAGATGACAGGCATCTTGCGGTGGAGTAACCGAGCGGTCTAAAGCACCTCGCTGCGGAGCACGCGGTTGCTCGCCGTGGAGGTTCGAGTCCTCCCTGAGGCATGGGTGTGTGTGTTTGTCTGTAGGTTAGTTTACCTAGGTTTAAGTAGTTTGTAAGCTACGGACTAATGACCACGCAGTTTGGTCCGATAGATTTAGAGACATTTGAACAGGCATCTTATCGGCTTGGCTGTAACGGATCGTGCAGCCATGTCTCGATCCCCGAGTCAACAGATGGGGCCGTTTGCAAGACAACAACCATCTGCACGAACAGTTCGACGACGTTTGCAGCAGCAAGGACTATCAGCTCGGAGACACTGCATTACAAAAAGGAGCGCCTGTGATGGTGTACGCAACGACGAACCTGGGTGCACGAATGGCAAAACGTCATTTTTTCGGATGAATCCAGGTTCTGTTTACAGCATCATGATGGTCTAATCCGTGTTTGGCGACATCGCGGTGAACGCACATTGGAAGCATGTATTCGTCATCTCCACACTGGCGTATCACCCGGCGTGGTGGTATGGGGTGCCATTGGTTACACGTCTCGCCCACCTCTTGTTTGCATCGACGGCACTTTGAACACGTTAAATTTCAGATTTGTTACGACCCGTGGCTCTACCCTTCTTTGGATCTCTGCGAAACCCTACTTTTCAGCAGGATAATGCACGACCGCATGTTGCAGGTCCTTTATGGGCCTCTCTGGTTACCTAAATGTTCGACTGCTGCCCTGGATAGCACATTCTTCAGATCTCTCACCAATTGAAAACGTCTGGTCAATGGTGGCCGAGCAACTGGCTCGTCAAAATACGCCAGTCACTTGATGGACTGTGGTATCGTGTTGAAGCTGCGTGGGCACCTGTACCTGTACACGCCATCCAAGCTCTGTTTGACTCAATGCCTATGCGCATCAAGGCCGTTAATATGGCCAAAGGTGGTTGCTCTTGGTATTGATATCTCTGGGTCTATGCGCCCAAATTGCGTGAAAATTTAATCACATGTGAGTTCTAGTATAATATATTTGTCCAATGAATACCCATTTATCATCTGCATTTCTTCTTGATGTAGCATTTTTAATGACCAGTAGGGTATGGATTTAATTACCATCCTACACTAAGTACTTTCGTTCAATAGATACAAAAAATGATGTACTACGTACTAACTGGAGGCAGTGTGTTAAAAGGAGCGTGTAAGATGAACATTAACCAGAGCAAACCAAGGGTAATAGAATGCAGTCTTAGAAAATCAGGCGATGCTGAAGGAATTGTATTAGGTAACGAAACAATAATGGTGGTAGTTGAGTTTTGGTAATTGGACAGAAATTATCATATGATAGTCGCAGTACAGAGGGTATAAAATGGATAATGGGAATTGGAAGGAGAGAGAGTTTGAAAAAGAGGAATTTGCTAACATGGAATATTAATTGAAGTGTAAGGAAGTCTTTTCCGAAGATATTTGTGTGGATTGTTGCCTTGTAAGGAAGTGAAACGTAAACAATAAATAGTTTAGACCGAAAGAGGGTACAGGTTTTTGAAATGTGGTGTTACAGAAAGATTATGAAGGTTACGTGGGTAGATAACATAACTAATGACGAGTTAATAAAGGTAATTGGGGAGAAAAGGAATTTTAGTATACTTTGACTAAAATAAAAGATCGATGGGTAGGACTTATTCTTAGACAATGAGGAATCGTAAATACGGCATTGGAGCCAAGTGTGTGGGTGAAAATTCGCAGTGGGAGAGCAAGATATGTATATAGTCAGCAGTTTCAAATGGATGTGGGCTGCCGTTTTTATGACGAGATGAAGAGGCTCCAGATGGGTGGAGAGCTGTATCAAACCAGTCTCCGGACTGAAGAGCACTACAACAACAACAGGATGTACATCCATTCCTGCAAGAAACATAACGTCTGTTATCGTTGGACACGGAGAAGATGTATCATGGCCCACTCTGGATTTTTACTTGTGGGGATTGTAACACTTCTATATACACCCTATATTTCTACCCAATAGTTCAGTCCCAAATCTTAATACATTTCTGTCCCAAAAAGCTATACCATTGGTATAAAGTGATATTAGTACTCATATAAAACGTTCTCATCAGCTATTTTTCATTATAATACCTTTACTAAAACTCGAATGCAAACGATTTATATTATTGAAACTAAAAAAAAAGTTTTTGTGACCATAAACAACATAGGGCCTAATATATAAAATACTATTCTGAAACCCATTTACCTACTATACACATACATTACAAACCTGTTTATTATTGTTTAGTTGGCTTTAATTATTCTATCGTCAGTGGTATAAACAAATATTATAAATAAAAATTGGCAAAAAAAACCTATTATCTCACTAGAATCATTATAATGCACTAACAACAAATATTGCTCTCACAGACGCAATTAATGTTTATCACACGAGTAATTACCAAATAAATAAATATAACGGTACTTTTCAAATCCAGGTAAGTGTTGATCACAAACAAACGAAATAGCTACAACAAAATACATTCAATAAAATAACAGACCATTTGATGACACACACAAACTCGACTAAACTGTCACACAAATTGTCAAAACATTATAGTTCTGTTGATAAACAATACGCCGCCATTTTTCCAAGTCAAAATAAAACACATGTTAACAACAAGTTTTAAAATGCATTTACGAACACACAAGATAACACATACCGATATAAAATAAGAAAACAAAATACTTAAAATATAAACTTTATTTACGTAATTACTTTTCTATTTTCAACAGTTTAAAAATATTGTTTACCTTAGTGAAATGTTCAAATGTTAGTATACTCTATGGGACTTAACTACGGGGCCATCAGTCCCTAAAGTCACAAACTACTTATGAACTAACGAAGACTAAGGACGGCACAAATATCCATGCCCGAGGGGGGGATTCGAACCCTCGACCGTAGTGGCCGTGCAGACCGTGACTGAAGCGCCTCAGTCCCCGCGGCCACCACGGCCGGCTACCTTAATGACATTAATTTGTATCGAGAAGGGAAAGAGGAGTGGAAGAGAAAGTTAGCTATTACTGGCACTGTCTGCTTGGATGTGGAAGGAGACAGACGCTTTTGTAACAAGTTGTAGAAATCAATTGTTTGTGAAAAGCAAACTTGCTATAAAAAATTAAAACTTTGATGAGCTTAACATGAAGTACTTTAAGAATTTCCTGCAATATTTTACAAGTTTTAGCTCTCGCCGACAAAACACAACGCAATGTCAAGAAAAAAAGAAGAAGAAGCAGATCAACAATAAAGAAGAAATCTTCAAAACCAAGATGAGTACATATTAATGTGTCTTTATAGTATCACGTATGTTTAATTTTTATGAGCTCTTCTTCTACAAGCCAACAACATAAGTTTTCAACTTGTCCGAGACTACGTACATGTAGCGGAAAAGTGGCAAACAGCTCTGTAAACAAAGAAGACGTAACGTCACAGGATTCGTAAAAGACATTGTTTATGAAAATGTTCCAATTACACCTGGAGAAATACGAAAGAGAATTGTTCATCGATAAGTTCCGCAGTTATACGGAATACCACTCAACCGATGGTAAGCAGATTGCAGTGCTGCATTAATACCAATAGTCATCACTTCCAGCACTTGTAAATGAACGTTCTTGCCATCTTTTTGACCACCGTTAACCTTCAGAGAACTTACTGTTACACATCATAGGATTAGTTTCGGTAGGCGCTATCATATCTGAAGCAACCCCACCTAGCAACAACAAACCAAATTTTTTCCCATAAAGTTTTCAGCTCCTATTATATTATCTGAAGGTATTCAAACATGTTCAAATGTTTGTAAATCTATTGGACCAAACTGCGTGGTCATCAGTCCGTAGCTTACAGACTACTTCAACTAAGGTAAACTAACCCAAGGACAATACACACACACACACACACACACACACACACACACACACACACATATATATATGCCCAAAGGAGGACTCGAACCTCAGACAGTGAATAACCGCACGCTCCGCAGCGAGGCACCTTAGATCGCTCGTCTACTCCACCGCGGCCGGAATGTATTCTTGCTTGCAATAGTGACTCATCCTGTATGATTTGTGAAGCTGTATTATGTGGTTTGTACTGGGAACGGCGCTGATGTGGGATGCAGTGACGTGGAGTGTCGGTGTGGTTAGCGGGGGTGAGTGGCCTCTGGCCCCCGCAACAGGGCGGGGCGGGCAACAGGTGCTGATGGAGCTAGAGGCAGCTAGCGGCGGCGCGCAGGAAGCGGAAACCGCAGCCACAGCCGCAGCCGTCACCCTGCTGTTAGCTGGCCACCGGCGTGGCTCGCTCCGCTATCGGCACGCCTTCCTGCCGCCGATATCCCAGCAGCGGGGCATTGCCACACGCCTCACCTGCTCCGGTTCCCACGACCAGATAAAATGCCCGGCGTTACTCGTCCTGCAAGCCAACACTGACTCAGACAGACGTGCCGCAAACACTTTGGGGTCCAGGAAAAAATCTGGACTCTTCCGTTTATTCTTTTTAGTGTGATTTCATTCGTTACGTAGATGATGTGTCGGATATGTTGGATATGTTCAGAAAGACCAGGACATCTTGAAAGACTACTGATACGATCTTCATACGACATGTAGAAGATGGGAGAAAAAGATTACCCTGCTGGAATAATCTGAAGAACAGCGCATTGCGCATGTCCTAGTCCCGAAGCGCAAGTTTTTCCAACAGTCTTCTGAGCTTCAGCTTGGTGTTCTTCTTCTAATAGAGGCAATATAATAATTAGGATACAGTATATGTAGAGATTCATAGCAGCTTAACTCAACTATCATTTATTTTGGGAAACTTTATGCGATCACGTGTAAGCACTTGAGGTATGAGAACTCCATGTGGGTTGAATTACTACAACGAACCACTTATTACACATGTTTCGTTGGCCGAGTGGACGGCAGGTGCAGTGGCTCAGCACGCCCGGTCAGGAGAAAAAAAAACACACACACAAACTACCCTGAACAAACGACCGCAAACAATCTAACTACCTGAAGAGCAAGGGAAAAAAGCTAGATAGCCTGATGGTTTACTAACATAAGATGCGCAATTTGGAGTACCGCTGGAATATAGTTTTTTTTAGACCTATGCAAGTAATACTTTTTAAAATTAATTTGTTACGAATTGTGCATTTGTAATGCTGTTCTACGTTGCACATTCTTCAACGTTTTCTATTTTCTAATATCCTAATATTTAAACGAGACAAATGATAGCCATAGTAAAAATGTTAAAAGTAGACGCTTGTAGTGTTACTTACTTCGTGTGGCACATGGTGAATGTATAGTGTTAAGCTAAGATACATTTATCAGCAGGAAGGCATAATTCTGTAAGTCCTTATGCTCGGTATAAACCAGTGAGTGGCTGTGCTTTCCTTTATCTGTTGTTTCCAGTTTAATATTAGTTTTTGAACTCCGGTAGGACTAATCGACCGTTACGCTGACGAGAAAGGACAGGTAGCTCATTGGTAGATTGTCGGCCTTCCTGGTTAAGGGGTATGTATCGGATCGGACGCCGGAAAAGCCTTCACTTATTTTATCGCAATGTCCTTCTAATTAAAGATTATTAAAAAAATCTTCTAAAACTCTATAAAAGCGCACACCTGCAAAATGTCTAGAAACAAAAAGTAAATTGACTCTAGTAGGATTCGAATGCGCGCCGGTTGCGTTCATAAGCCGTCAGCCTATAGAGTCATCGAATGAAACACATTTGAAAAGTGGTTCGTTGTAGTAAATGTCCCCACATGTTATTCATATACCTCAACCGTTTCCACGTGTTCAAATAAGGTTTTTCAAAATAAATGTTACGTGATTTAAAGTGTAATAAATCTCAACATATACTGTATCTTAAGTACTGCTTATATCTGACGATGTGAACAGCAAACTGAAGCTGCACAGGCCGCTGGAGTTCGAAACACTCGCGCTTATGAGCTTGGGCATGCGCAATGCTTTGTTCTTGGACTTTAAATTATTCGGGCCGTGTGACCTCCTTGTCCCCTACTGTACATTAAATAGTTCGGACCGGGTAATTTTTTGGTTTAAAACTTTCTGTCGCCGGTTTCAGAATGCACATCGATATCGCGTTTCAATAAAATGTACCCGCCAGTCTCGTTGTCCCTATAACTCGAAGGTAACATGTACCATGAGCAGAAGTGTATGGTGCCACAGAATCGTATTCGTCAACCGTACGGTCGAGTAAGTAAGTTTGAAACATGGCGGGTTATTGGCATTAGAAGATATTAGACATCAATCCTGAAAACTCTAGCTCGTGTGGGGCAAAGCGTTCCGAAAGTGCAACGGGTGTGTGCAGAATGATTCACGGAAGGCCGTAGGACGAAGACTCAGATCACACAATCGAAACCACCTCCGATAAGATCTACACCTCGTACAAATAACATTGATAGACAGATATGTTCCTTTCTACGCCCTAGCGGAACAGTGGAACAGTTTTACACATCGTACACTATCATGTGTGATCGTCTGTGGCCGTTTATCACGGCTTAAGTGCTCGTCGTCCATTTATGCACTGAACTTCTACCAATGTTTGGATACATGCTATACGAAAATTATATGTGGCGCGACGTCACTTGACACAGGAATTATATCGTATTCTTTTCGGACGAAGCAAAGTTACGTTTGTTTGCAAATGAAGGCCACAGTTTGGTTCGCCACAAAGAGATGGAACTGCATAATAGTGATTGCATTCGCACGAAACAGGGTCAACTCAGGACCTGATAGAGTACCCCAGAAGCAATTTTTCAGCAATACAATGCACAACCACCTGTTGATGACTTCTTGCTGTCGCAGCATTTTATCTCTTGGCCTGTCCCGCTATATCACCAGACTTGCCACCAATAGTAAATGGTTGTGATTTGGTGAAACGACAAGTGCAGTACTGGTACCCAGTCCTAATAGAATCTATAAAATATCCCGAGAATCACGTAAATTACGAATTGTACAATCTGCACACATAAATAATAAAGCAGTCAGACTTTGGAAACAGGTGATCGCAGGATGGGTGCTGTACCACAGGGCGGCACTCACAGTGTGACAGCAGTTACTACCCCTAACATTTGTCCAACCAAACCGCAGCATCAGTCAGCTGGACCATAAATTTCATAGGGTAACACGTACATAAATCAAATCTGGTTAAAGGAACGATATTTTCTATGATTTTTACACTTATTTGATCCAATATCATTTGTTACTGCCCCTTAAAATTTTATTATCAGATATTTCTAAGGATACAATTAATTTACAATTTATCGTAATGATTCCGACATCTGAAACAAAGCGGACTAGCCGTCTTCTACTATTACTACTGAAAGGTAGTTGATACAAAAAAGAAAAATTAAGAGCCGCGGCGGACTGGCCGAGCACATGGAGGTGCTATGCTCCGATGCGTGAGGCCGTTCCCCGTCGTGGGGTTCGAATCCTACCTCGGGCATGGATGTTTGTATTATCTTTAGTGTAAGGTAGTTTATAAGTAATTTGTATGTTTAGGGACTGAAGACACCGAAGTTAAGTACCACAAGCTACACAATTTTTTTAATTAAAAATTGTAAGACTCAAAACATTATCTGTATTATGGAACTCTTACTGAAGAGTTTAAGTACGCTAGACACATCTGTTAGCTGTATATAATCTTAATACTGCGTGTTCCTCTTCATATATAGTACTAAAAGTCCTTTCCTTCACTGTAACCTACATTGTCTCTGTTTTGTTATTTGATAGGAGTATTATTTTCGGACAATGATTCTGTTCTGTTTCAAATGTTTGTAAACCTTATGGGACTTAACTGCGAGGTGATCGTCCCTAAACTTAAAAAAAAAGTTCAAATGTTTGTAGAGCTTATGGGACTTAACTACGGGGTCATCACTCCCTAAACTTACAAACTACTTATGAACTAGCTACAACTAAGGACCGCACAAATATCCATGCCCGAGGGGGGATTCGAACCCCCGACGGGGAACGGCCTCGCGCATCGTAGCATAGCGCCTCAATGCACTCGGCCGCTCCACCTTGGCGATTCTGTTCTGATGTAAATATTACTGAATTCATTGTGTTGCAGTACATTATCTAATGATCTAGAGCATTTAAGGATGGGTGGTATGGTTGGTTGGATTTTGAAATTGACGAAACAACAAAGGTTATCAGTCCCTTTATAGCATTTAAATCATAACACTGACAGATATAGTATCTTTAATTCTTGAGTGATCCATGGCGTATTATATACTTTAATATGGGAAAGTTTTGAAGGTGTACAGTGTCGTTCGGTGGTTGTATGGGTGTTTACTTGAGACATCTGCTGTTTTACCTATTTCTTATCATTGGTTATTTTGTCAGGATAGCGATGCATTTGCGGGCTGTGAGCTCTGCTGAACTTGGGAGAAGGGCGATAGTAAAACAGCGGTTTAATCGACAATAACATTTATTGATATATTCTTACAACCAGGATGCCAGTGTGTGCGTATTGTCACGCACCATGCCGGCGGCTCGCTGACGAAAACGCTGACTCCGCTCTGCCGCGCTGGAGGCGGGTGCTGACGCCTCAGCTCGCTGGCCGCAACTGACGAAGTCCAGCGGAGTGACGTCGCCTCTGCCGCGCCGCGCCTGGCCTCACCGACCTCGTGGCCGGCCGGCGATCGTAGAACGGGGGTGTGGCCCGGGTCTTGAACCCCGGTCGCCTTTCGCCTCCAGCTGTTGCTCTGCCTTTGACAGGTCACGAGAGAGCTCCTAGTACGGCCGCATCCTTGCGTACGTACTGTTTTGTGTCCCAGCCTCGTCGCCGTTTTTGTGTCTCGTTTCCGTCGTTGGTGCCAGTGGCCGTGTAGAAAGACCGACACAGGAATAAAGGATGCACACTTGTGCAGGTAGGAGGTGACCAGCCAGTGGGACAGCAGAAACTAGAAACACTAGAGTAAATTAGAACGAGATATATATATTTCTTAAAGACTTAGTAATACTTAACTTTTACATAGCTCAGTACTGCAGAATGCTGATACATAGTTGAGCTAGAGGCCTGCCTAGTGCCTATCCGATAGCCAAGTCTTCACTGGTGCCTATCTGATTCCGAAGTGTTAGCTGGTTCCTATCTCAGTCCCAAGTGAACGATGTCGTTCAGTAGTGGCCACGAGCGGAGTTGTAGCAGAGGGCTGTCGTGGCTGACGTTGTAAGAACGCCGCGCCGTGCGTGCATGGCGGCGCGCGGCGAATGTAGGTGCCGCGCACTTTAGACTTGTGCGACACCACATACTGCACTCTCGGGTCAATGCTGTGCAGTTTGCTACCGCCTTGCTGTGCCCGCTGCTGGTTGGATGCCCGGCAGCATCCCGCTGCTCGCCGTCCTCGTAGTCTCTATATTTCCCACTAGGGAAGCCGCATTGCAGAACTCGCAACCTGCACCCAACTCAACTAAAGATTAATATTAGTAGTGACTAGAGGCACAATCCGGGCGGCAGGTATCTGCCCAGCCGTGGCTGATACTCTCTCTAGCCCTGTCTGACTCCCTGACTCTGCCTAGCCAGCCTTTTCTTCCAATACTTATATGCCGGAGTTGAGCCCGTTGGTTTGCGTTCCATCGATGTAGGCTAGGTGACTTGCTACACGTGATCGAGTCCTATTTTTCGGTCACGTAGACCGTGGCTGCTTCTTTCCTTAAGCTCCGCTGGTCGGAGTCGTTGCGTAGCACGTGCGACTGCCGACACAGTTGCGACACTTGAAGTTTGCTTTGAGCTACTTAATTTTGCTGCGCGCCCGACCCACTCTGCTTCGCGACACTGCCGGCTTAGGCCATCGTAACACTTCCCTGTTCGACCGCCGAAGTCCACTCACCACTCGTTCGATTTATTACATTACATTAAATGTCTAAACTTTTCCTTGTCCCGTACACTCCTCCACAAAGGAAAACAGTTTTTACCAATTTCAGAACATTATTAAGAAAAATTTTGTATTTCTCATTCGTGCGATGAGTGTTGTACACATCAGTCCAATTCATTTCTATTAGGAATTTCCTAATGCAGTGAAGTTTTGGCTTAATACCGTCCTGAACTCAAATTTAGTAGATTAAATATCCTGAGATGCAATAAAAGTGCATGGTATGGTCTGATAGACTCCCTTGTTGTTGGTTATTTACCCGGCAGTAATTCCAAATGTATATCCTATATACTCCATCCCCAAATCTCTCTGTCCATCATCTTCCATAGTCGTTTTCCGTTTCTTAACGTCCTCGTAGGCCTCTCTCGGTATCATTTAGTTAAGAAAGCGGCGTTGCCTAGGCATTTATTCCAATACTGTGTTGGTCCACATGCTCCTCTCGCTACCGGTCTCCACCCTCTCCTTTCTGTCCATCCCATTCTTCCCCTTTATCGCCCTTTTCCAACTCCTCCTCCTCCCCCTCCCACTCCGCTTCTTCCTCCTACTACCCCTAAATTCGCCATTCCATCTCCCTGTCTCTACATACCTCCTCCCCTTCTTTTTGTTGATCAACTCCCTCTTCTCGGAATAAAATTGTAGATTGGTGTCTGTTGTAAAGTATCCTCCGCCATGCATCCCACAAAGTTTATGTAGACAAAATCGCCACTCTTGTTTTGAAGGAATAATCTGTGAAATTTCATCGCAGTGAGATAAATGTACCTAATATGAAGTTACAAAAATTACCAATTTCCATTTTTCAGCATCACCTATCGCGTCTAGTTCTAAACAATAGTTTAAATACTACATCAGAATAGTCCATCGGTTTACAAGCAGTTGAATGACGTACACAAGGTTCTTTCAACACGTTGGCTTGTCCTATTGAACATGCGATGTTGAGGTTAGAGTGTTTTTGGAGCATTTCACTGAAAATAACACACTACACAATTAGAATGTAAATGAAATACGCGTTAAATTTAAAAAACATGGTTATGTCATATGTCAATTTGGAAATTACATGTAACCTAAATTAAAATATAGCGTCAAGAAATGATCTGAAATTGTAACACGGCGCCACCTATTGAATGCATACAACCAACATAGATAAAGGTTCCGTCCTGCATCCTGGCCTTACATGGATCAACAGAGAAACTACATTTAATTTGCAATAAAATTGTAGTTATTAATCGAGGAAACGACTATCCTATCTTCTAAGTTGGGCCACACCATACACTGTGAAAATCTGCCTTAAAATCAACTAGGCTGAATAATTGGTTCTTTATTGTCAAATTAGCCAATAGTGCTTCAAAGTGATTTTTGAACTGATTGATATCACCTTCTAGAAATCAGTATACAATTATTATGGTGAGTAATTCATTATTCTACTTCTGTTGCATTTGCTTCCAAATGATGCTCGAAAGAAAATTATAAATTGTTTCTTTATTAAATTTACGGTAATTCATGATAAATGTGGCGAACGCTCCTTTCACCAATGCAGAAAATATGTAAATCCTGTCATGCTTAACAAACTTACGAATTGTCACAGAAGAGACGATTATGTCAACATGTTTGGGTGAATCTAATTCAAAAATTTTCAGATGTTTGTACATGTAATGGGACTTAACTAAGGAGTCATCAGTCCCTAATCTTACAAACTACTTATGAACTAGCTAATACTAAGGACGGCACAAATATCCATGCCCGACGAGGGATTCGAACCCCCGACCGTAGTGGCCGTTCAGACCGTGGCTGACGGGCCTCAGTACGCTCAGCCACCGCGGTCGGCGAATCTAATTCATCAGTTCAGGTGTGTAGGTTTCTAATTGCACTTCAAAGCTGTAGAATATTTTTATACAGGAACGATGTGGGCATCTGACTGAAAAAAGAGTGGACGGAAATAAAGTTCCTGCTTATTGGCGACAATATCTAGCCATCAGCTGTGTTTGCAAACTTTAGCTGATCACACTGTATCTTGTATCCGGGATCACTTTCAACATTGCCTCCTGGTCCACAAACAATAACCATAGTGGGACTCTTATTAACGTGTTTACAAACCTAAATACTCTGACATGTCACCCTGGGCAGCAGTAGTTTTAGAAAAATTTATCACCTAGTATTCTGTTCGTAATTCGTCCTGGATGCGTGGGCTTAGAGATGTGCATGAAAATTACCGAACAAAAAACCATTTTCTCTCTCTTTCCGGCTTTCCAAACTTCTTATTCAATCTTCTGCTCGAAGTTGTTTCTTCAAATGTTTCTAAACTAAGTGGAACAAACTGGTATCGTCATTAGATTGACAAACATTTGAACATTCTGCGGAAGGTTTGTTGTGTCCTGTCTAAATCCACCTCTGCCTGAGGCTCATCAGCTTCCAATTCAAGCAACAGGTCAAACATATTTTACATAAAGTTGTCTGACGAAGGCCTAAGCCTATTTGTTCTGCACACCTCTCTTTAGCCTTATCTTTGGCTAGTCTGCATAGGCCTTCGCGAGCTTGTTGTAACAGTGCCTGATGTGCAGAAATTTTCCACTTCAGTTCCACTACATATCTCTTCTACTTATGCTACAAACCACTCTCAGAGAAGAAATTCCATTTTGTGTTAATAATTTGTGAAGTCAATAAAATACAGTCATAAAAGTACTTCTAGCATTTTCATCTACTCAGACTTAAATCTAAAATTGATATGTACGATTAACATTTCAGTTTATATATATGTAGATACTATAAATGTAGCCCCCATCACACAGTGTGCAATGAATAAAATAATTTGTCCACACAATACCACGGCAACAAGAGGAAAAAGATACAACTTTATTTCTAGGTACCTTTTTGATTTCGTCTCGATCCCAAAGGTCAACAGTTCACTCATCTTTCCAACGCCCTTGATTAGCATTAACACATGAAGACACACCGTTGTAAAATGTTTCTCTGAGTGCAATAAATCACTACCGTTAGGGTCAACTCTACAAATATCCGACACACTCACAAATTCTGTAGTCTGTTCAAAATATTTCAGTTTATTCGTCCAGTTTTCCTACGCAGATACACGTCAGGCCGAGTGATGGCCTATTTCTGTTTATTATTTACAAATAGCGAGCATTTTCAGTTCAAAATCCGAAATTAAGTTCAATTTATGTGCTTTGTTCGTTAAAATGTCCGTTTCGTAAGTTCAGCGTCCGCAATACGAATATGTAAAATTAGTGAGCTCGAAAATAAATTTGTAAGGTTCCAAAGCACAGTTCCAGAACCAAGACAGACACACGTCCCAGGTATTCTTCGGTAAAATTCACCTCTTCTGAGTTAGTGCCCTCACATTCGAACCACAAAAAATTTATATTAAGTCTGGAGAGGTTACAGTATCACAAGAAAATTTATAAGTCCCGCAATTTAACCGCTAGACACAAAAACACTTCTATGTCCACGAAGCGAATCTTAGTGGAGCCGTGGCGCATACCTTTACTGGTCCTGTCTGTGCTTCTCATAGGCCTGGACGCTGACTGCTTAAATAAAGCTGTCGCTCCAATTCATAGGTTTCTCTGAACAGGACAATTTTACAAAAGATTTATATAGGTTTTTTTTTCAATGCAAGTGTTATATCAGTTTTATCAGTATTTCCTTGCTTCAATTAGTTTTCATGTACATTAAATAATTTCGATAGTAAATATATATTTATTTGCATATCCATAACAGTCATTACATAGTTTTAAAAATTATTTATATACGCTAATTGGGGTACGACAATTTACAGCACTTAGTTATTGCCTTTATTTTGCTTGTTTAAATAAATTTTATGCCCTAACAAACTGAAGTTTGTCAGAAAACATTTGTTAAATAATACTTCGTAAATGGGAAAGTTTATAACGCTTTAATCTAGTCCGAGAGAGAGCTGCGCAATCTATCCATTCCTACTTTATCTGTATGTATAAAAATAAATGTTTGTTTGAATGTCCTCTATGTGTTAATAAACCATTCATTCCATTGCAATGAAACTTTGGTGAACTGTTTACCGTACGCCCACATAGGTTCCTAACAGCACAAAACTCAGTAGATATAATGTCATTCATAATGAGAGGTCACCTCGTGAGAATACCCAGATTTATGCGTCAATTGTTGGAAAATGGGAGTAGTTAGGGACCTGCAACAAAGTTTGCATGTAATTTAGAACGTTTATGAAGCGTTTTGTTGTTGAACCCCCTCCCCCTCACACACACACACACACACTCACATAAACAAAATAAATGATGAAACGAAAATAAGTCTACCGCTCACAACAGTTTCGCTGTAAATGCCGTAAACTGTCGCATCAGGCATGAACTTGTATCAAATAAAGTTAGCATTACAAATTTGCATATTACTATTTATTTTTTCTGGAAGTTTCTCTAAATTATCTTGCATCTAAAATTAAGCACTCACTGACTAGACACAAAATCTCAAAAAGTACTTCACCTATGAATCTGAAATTTCGCAGGAATAAAGTTTATAAGTATAAAACGTCAACTAAAATAGTATTCTGTGATAGGTGCATGGCGGAACATACTTCTCCTACAGACTCACGAAATTTACAGTTTCCTTCCGATTTTCACGAAATTTCGCATGCTTACCTTCCAAACGAGAGGAACGTCACCATCTACCTTAAGTTTCATACGCTGCATGGGGGAGGGTACTTTGCAACATAAAAATGGATCCCTAAATATCTTCGTCGCGCAATAAATTGAGAACGGCTAGACCGATTTTACAGATCCTTATTTGTTGTTTTCGTTATTCTCAGAAGAAGGGTTGTATTACATAAATATGAAATATTTGAGAACAACAAAGTGTTTTTTTCAGTGGGACCCTGCGTTTCCATTTCATAGAAATCTATAGTTTTGTTCCGATATTGATGAAATTTTGCACACTGTACGTTAAAAGCAAGAAAAATGTTACTGACTATAAAATTTCGTTCGGTGCGTGGTGGAGGATACTTAATTTATGGAATTTTACAAAATGCGTAGTTTTGCTCCAATCTTTATGAATTTTTGCACTTATGGCCTTTAAAAAAAGGGGAAGATGACTGGGCACATAAATGTTTGTATGGTACATGACAAAAGGTACCTTGTACAAAACTTTGGCGAGAGAGGAAAGGTTGGAAACTAACAGAGATATGGGAGAGAAAGAGATGGATGGAGAGAGAGGAGGGAAAGGGAGGTGGACTACGAGAGTGTAGAATAAATAAACACCCGGGCAACGCCGAGTTTACAGCTAGTACATTAATATTTGAACAGTGATTTCGTAATTATAAATTTCTATAATTCCACGCGTTACAAAATAGTGTATTTTAAATAGTTGACAAGAAATGGTGATATCGTAAGTGTATGTACAACAATGTGTTCGTTTTCTCATTCATTTGTTCGTTTTCTTCATTCATTTGAGGATACAGGCTTTTCAGTCGTGCACTTGCTTTGCGAGTAATTAATTTCTTCCTGTTATCTTCCTGTTGGTAGGTGAAAACCTGGCGTTGCCTGGGTATTTATTAATTTACCCAAGCCTTGAATGATTACTTCTCCTACTCCTTCTCTATCCATCTCCTTATTTCTCATATATTCTCCCACAAATACAAGATGTATTAAGAAGAGGTTCTTAATATACCTTATATTTATGGGAGAATATATGAGAAATAAGGATGTCCTTCATAATGTACAAAATTTTAAGTGCAGTGTCCAAAGAAGGAGAAGTAGTACTAAAAAAAAATGATATGACATTCGTACATTCATTTAATTTGAAACTTGACTATAACTATATTTATTTTTATTCGTCCAAGATGTAAGCAACCGCTGAGTAACCGGCATCATGTTGTCCGTGTGAGAAAGATGGAGACACCAAAACCACTCAGTGGTATTTAATACATTGTCCTGTGATTTATTAATCGTTATAGAAAATGCAAATCTGATTGAAAACAGCGGTCTCTCGAAGTTAAAAGGTAGAAGCGTCAGAAATAATGTGTACTTATTGCTTCACCTTCAGCCATATGCGCTGCACAGTTCATTGTTAACAACAGCTTCCAGGAATTTTCTTAAGCTGACTGGAAGACAGGAGTGTCTTAGTAATAAGAAATGTACCAAAACGACGTGCTTCAGGTGACAGGTTTTTACTCATCGCAGAATATATTATCTCATCGGACGCTGATGACCTCGATGTTGAGCACCCTAAAACATCAACCATCATAATCATCATGAACTCATATGTATTGAATTGTGTATTGTACAACTGTTTAATTTTGTAGGTATGTATTCATTTGTATAAGTGCTGAATGCCTGTAAAATCTGTTAGGAGTATAGCCAGTAGTAAATAAATAATAGATTAAAACCTGATGTGTGACTGGGCGGTTTGCCATGAACTTTACTGTTTATCTCCTCTTATATCATGAAGTACGTGTAGTACTTTAATACAATTCGTAGGTTCATTCAGCTATATGTGTTTACTGTCTCTGAAGTTTTTACGCCTTCAATATGTAACGTAGAAATTATAAATTGTAACGTCATACCATATGCCGTACTTTTACTCCATGAACAGCGTAAAAGTAGTATGCGAGAAACTCTTTTCCTTCCAACATTTTGCTGTGGTTAGCGAGAAGGATTATGACGTTTTGAAATGATGTTTGATGTTTATTTCAAGTCTTAAAGTACTATCATTGTCATACAGTGTCTTAATAAAATATTGTCGCTTGATATGGCAGATTTTTGAGACATTGTATCTCCTGAACCATGTGTCGTATGTTCTCCTTACCTCCACAGCAATTGTTAGTTCCAGGTAAAGAACATGTATACAACATTTCGTTGACATCGGTCCCGTTGTTTAGGACGAAATTTGCAACACTGATGCTGGATTAGTATCGCGTATTTCTTTATTTTTGATTTCAAATATCCGTAACTATATGATGTCATCGTTACAAAATATTAACACGAATTATTTACAGAAGGATGGAAAAGCTGGTGGAAGTTGACCTTGGGGAAGACCAGTTTGGGTTCAGGAGAAATGTAGAAACATGGAAGGCAACACTCACTTCACGGCTTATCCTAGAAAATAGATGAGTTTTGTTACTTGGTCAGTAAAATAACAAATTATGGTCGCAGTACGAAGGATATAAAAAGCAGAATGGCAATCGGTAGAAAAGCGTTCCTGAAAAACAGAAATTTGTTAACATCGAATATTGATTTGAGCCTAAGGAAGTCCTTTATGAAGGCGTGTGGAGTGTTATCTTGTATGGTAGTGAAACATGGACGATAAACAATGAGGACAAGAAGAGGATAGAGGCTTTTGATATGTGGTGCTACAGAAGAATTCTGAAGATTAGGTGGGTGGATCGCTTAACTAATGAAGAGGTACTGAACAGAATTGGGAAGAAAAGGAATTTCTGGCATACCTTGACTAAAAGAAGAGATAGATTGGTAGGACACATTCTTAGACATCAAGGAATTGTGAATTTAGCGTTGAGGAAAGCGTGTGGGGTAAAAACCGTAGAGGAAGACCAAGAGATGGATACAGTAAGCAGATTCAGACAGATGTAGGTTGCCGTTCTTATGTGGAGTTGAAGAGGCTTGCTCAGGGTAGGATACTGTGGAGAGCTGCATTAAGCCAGTCTCCTGACTGAAGACCACAACAACAACAATAACACATGTTGTATGTGTTCCTTACACGTACGACGACAGTCCACGTGGTTCACATGTCAGGTGTGCAAAATTTCATAAAGTTTGGAACAAAACCTGTGATTTCTATACAATTCGTAAACACAAATACACAAACACACGGACACTCTGGTATAAAAATAGTAATTGAAATCTCGGCGTTCCCTCTTATTTATTTATTTATTCAAGCCTTGAGTTAGTACTTCTCTTATCCGTTCTCTCTCTATCCATCTCCATTTTTCCAATAACAAGTGATAATTATTAGAGAACATATAGGAAATAAGGCTGTATTGCATAATATACAAAATTTTAAATATGTTATCCAAACAAAGAAAGATAATAATCAAAATACAAATGATATGTAACATTCATACATCCATTTAATTCACAACCTTAATGTAATCGGTATTTCTTGTTACTTCTCCATGATCTAATACTAATAATTTCTTTAGTAAGGTCACCCCTGAGCAAGTGACATAAAGCTGTCCGTGTGTGTAACATGGGCCTGTCAAATCCACAGTATTGAATAGATTGGCCTGTGGATTATTAATCGTAACAGAAAAGTCTCACTGAATACAACAGTCTCTTGAAGTTCATTTTGTCGTAAACAATGAACATTCGCTGATGTACTCTGTTTCATTCTCTCCCTTTCTTTCTAACACTATATAAGTCTATTGCTATCGCCTGCATCCGAGTGCGCTTCAGAGCTCAAAGTTGTCAACACTACTGTCAGTTTTCCAGGAATTTCCTTAAACTGACTGGATTACATGTAGTTTGATGTGACAGGTTTTGTACTCATCGCAGTATATATGTTCTCATATTTATTGAATTATATGTTGTGCAACTGTGTAATTTTGCAGTTATATATCCATTTGTATATGTGCTGTATGTCTGTAAAATAAGTTGCGAACAGAGGTACTTGTAGATAACTAATAAATTAAAACCTGGTGCGTGATGGGATTTGTCATGAACATTAATGTTATTGTCCTTATATCCCATGAACGTGTTGTACTGTGATACAATTTGTAAAGTACATTCATCTGTATGTGTGTATACTATCTGTGAAGTTTCCTGCAACAACAATTTGTAGTATACAAATTATAAACTGTAACGTCATACCGACTGCCATAGTGTTGCTCCATTACAAGAGGAAAAGTAGTAAGTGAGAAAATTTTCTCTTTTCGTAATTTTGAAGTGGCTGTCAGCGAGAAAAAGATTCTTAAAGTTTTGAAATTATGTTTAAAGTTTGTTGAAATTTGCTATGTACTGCCATTCTCATATAGTGTACTTATAAAGTCTAGTCGCATTTTGTGGCAGTTTCTGGCAACTCCTGTTATTCATGACGTTATATCTCTTGAACCATGTGTCGTATGTAGTTCTTTCTCCTGCAGCAATTTTATTGTCAGAGGTTACAACAGACAATCGCAATAAATTAATAATTGGTTCTATTTACTGGCCCCTAAATCAGTCGATTGGATTTCAGAAAAAATGAAAGCTTGTGCCAAAGTTAAAAAACGTACCCAAAGCATAAAATTTTAATTGGTGGCGACGTCAACTCACTCTCTATATATCTATATGTGTGTATACTATCTGTGAAATTGCCCGCGACTACAATTTGTAGTGTAAAAATTATAAAATGCAACGTCATACCGAATACTATAGTGTTACCCCATTAAGAGAGGAAGAGTAGTGAGTGAGAAACTTTTCTCATTTCATTATTTTGATGTGGATGTCAGCTATAAAAAATTTAATAAAGGTTTGAAATTATGATTAAAGTTTTTTCGCAAGTTGCTATGTACTGTCATTCTCATATAGTGTCGCATTTTGTGGCAGTTTCTTACAACTCCTGTTATTCATGACGTTATATCTCTTGAACCATGTGTCGTATGTGGTTCTTTCTCCTGCAGCAATTGTTATCTCAACTAAGGTATATGTGTACGAAATTTGGTGGAAATGTGTTCACTGGTTTAGGACAAAATGAGGAGCATGTCGTTAAATGCAGCAGTTTTTCGCGCATCTCATTGTTTATGACGTCATATCTCGTAAACCTTGTGCTGTACGAGATTCTTACACTTTCCTCATGGACTGAAGCTTATGTGTACGAAGTTACATAAAGATAAGAACTAAACTGTAGATTTGTACACACAAACACACCAGACGCTCTGCCTTACATATAAAGAAGAAATGCTCTTCCAGGAGCTGTGCTGTCGCAAAGTGTTCTCCAAAATGAATGACCGCATAATACATCCTTGCCACAGTGAGATATAAAAAAATACCGATACGCTGACGGTATACTATGACCTGCGTTTATGTGGTAGAAAGTGGTCGTGATCAAGGTGATTATATTGAGGGCGTGCAGTGCGATAATGTGTGTCAATAAAGTCTGGTGTGAGTTAAAACTGGGTCGCCAGTACTTACCATCCATCCTATGTGCAGCACGTAAGACGAATTTTCTTATTATTTACGCATGGCGATGTTATAGTTGTTAGTTAATTATTTTACTCTACACAGAGTGCAGTAGGGAGTGACTACGACCCTCGCGTACACTGTCATTGCGTTACAACGCAAACCGTTGTGCGTCATCCATGGTAAAACATGGAGGAGGAAAGAAAATGATGCAGGACAGGTTAACACACACCCTATAGACATTTCCCTGTTCTATAATAAATATATCTGCAAGTGAACAGGGCGCCTCATTTTGTTCTGCCACCGCCCCGGTCCTCTGACAGCCTTAGTCTGCTACTGCTGTACATATCCTGTGTTTGGACTACATTACAGTTTACTACATTCATAACAATGATCATTACCACAAAATATCTGCTGATACTTAAAATCATTCATAGCCGGCCGCAGTGGCCGAGCGGTCTGCGGCGTGCCAGTCACAGTCTGCACGGCCGCTACAGTCGGGGGTTCGAATCCCACCTCGGGCATGGATGTTTGTGTCGTCTTTAGTATAAGGTAGTTCATAAGTAGTTTGTGTTTAGGGACTGATGACCCAGCATTTAAGTCCCTTAAGCTTAACAAACATTTTTGAATCATTCATAAATCAACAACTGTTGAGTTACAAAAATAATATGCACACTACACTTCACAAGAAGAATTTACATGTAACAGATCAAAGTTTTACATATTATTCACAGCCAAAATTAAGCATCAAATAATTGGAAAAATAAATTGGAATATATGTACGTTGTTGTTAGAATACGGGTGTACATTGCGCCTTTAAGGGGTGCGACACCTGGCACCACGTTTCACCTCCATTAACGTCATTCTCTCTTCCATCCTATCACATGATCTTTCTCCACATATGGCTTCATACGTTTCCAGTCTCTCGTCTGCGTGCATCAGTCGTGTTTCGGGCAATGTTGACATTAACTGAGTTTCGTGTAACACGCTCCATGATGATGGTGAACTGAGAGACTCTAATCCGGCCACCACTGGGAACGCCTCAGTCGGAGAGCCAGCCGCAGCGCCCTCAGCCGTCGGCGAGGGCGACTCGTGTCCCCCCCCCCCCTGCCGGTGGGTCCTCCATAACCTCAACCCCCCCCCCCCTCTGGCCTCTGCCAATATTGACACAGCGACCGCTAACGGCCCACTCCTCTCCACTCCTCGTCGCCTCCGGTGTTTTTACGGAAGCTGTCAGCCGTGCAGCGGACCATAGGCCGGGCTCCCAGCACTCATACGTAGGCGCCGGAAACGCCTCGTGACGTGAGAGGACCCAGGGCTGGCGCGGAAGCTCGCCTTACAGGCGACGGCTGCCACTCTGTTGTAAAATCCTCGAACGTATTCCATGTTCAGGCGCAGTGAGCGGCTTGCCATAGAATAATTAACTCCATCTCAACATCGCTAGAATTTGAATCGGTGGGAGAAAAACCGATCATTGTTTACGCATGACCATTCCTCAAGTTTTTTACTCTAATTCAGAATTTCTTGCAAGGGGCGACTTGAAGTATCAGGAGCTACAGACGTAAATAGAAAACTTCGCCTACCACAAGAAAATTCATCTTTCGTGCTGCACATAGGATGGATGATAAGTATTGGCGACCCAGCTTTAACTCACACCAGTCTTTATTCAAATCAAAATTTCAAATGTTTGTATAGCTTATGGGACTTAACTACGAGGTCATCAGTCCCTAAACTTACAAAATACTTATGAACTAGCTAATACTGAGGACGGCACAAATATCCATGCCCGAGGGGGGATTCGAACACCCGACCGTAGGCCGTGCAAACCGTGACTGGAGCGCCTCAGTCCCCTCGGCAACCGCGGCCGGCCCAGACTTTATTGACACACATTATCGTACTGCACGACTTCAATATAATCAGCTTGATCACGATCACCTTCTCCCACATGAACGCAGGCCATAGTATACCATTAGCGTATCGATATCTTTTTATATCTCTCAGTGGCAAGGATGTATTATGCGGTCATTCATTTTGGAGAACACATTGCGACAGTACAGCCCCTCGACGAGCATTTCTTCTTTATATATAAGGCAGAGTGTCCATGTGTTTGTGTGTACGTATTGCGCACAGATCTACACTTTTGTTCCAATCTTTATGAAAGTTTGCACAAATAAGCTTCATCCCACGAGGACAGTCGTCGTATGTGTAAGAATTACGTACAGAACAAAATTTACGAGATATGACGTCATAAACAATGAGATGCACGAAATACAGCTGCATTTAACGACAATGCTCCTCAATTTGTCCTAAACCAGTGGACAGATTTCCACCAAATTTGGTACACATATCTCTTACGTGAGATAACAATTGCTGTAGCAGCAAAAACCACATACGACAGATGGTTCAGGAGATATAATGTCATAAACAACAGGAATTGCAAGGAACTGCCACAAATGGCGACAAGACTTTATAAATACACTATATGAGCATGAGAGTACGTAGCAACTTACAAAAAAAAAAAAACTTTAAACATAATTTCAAACCTTTACTAAACTTTTTCTTGCTGGCAACCACATCAAAATAGTGACACGAAAACAATTCTCACTTATAACTTTTCCTCTTTTAATGGGGCAACACTATGGCATTCGGTATGATGTTGCAGTTCATAATTTTTGCACTACAAATTGTAGTCGCAGGAAATTTCACAGATAGTATACATACATACAGATATATAGAGAGTGAGGTAATGTCGCCACCAATTAAAATTGTATGCTTTGCGTACGTTTTTGAAATTCCACCAAGCTTTTTTTTATTTCTGAATTCCATCGACTGAGTTAGGTGGCCAGTAAATAGAACCAATTATTAATTTATTGCGATTGCCCGGTATAACCTCTAACAATACCAACTCATAGCTACTATCTACTTCTACTTTCCTACAATGTAAACCGTTTGTGACAGTGATTAATATGCCACTATGTGTTTTACTCAATCTCTCCCTTCTGAACAACTATTGCCTCTCTGTAAAATGTCTTAGGCCTTAGCGTTTGATACTCTGGTACTTTGCCCAAACGGCTGCTTTTGCTACAATATAAAACTGTTAGACCTATGGTTTGTAAATCCATGTCCGTCCTGTCTTTGACTTGTACCCCTTGAGACTCAAACCATGTCTGTGTGTTCCCCAGGCCGCTTCCTGCGTAGTCGACTCCCGCGTTTACTTGATGCCTGACCTATTCAGCGGAACACGGAGTTCCAGTTCCCCAAGTCGACGAATCTACAGCCCACACAGTTGCAGAACCGCCTGTGTCTCTGATTCAGACAATACAATCGGCTTTGTACCAGAGGTCGACAGTCGGTCCTTTCACTGTGATACAGCTGACAAACTATGTCTTCATCTTGCAAGCAAGACTGGCAGTCTTTACCATTTCATATATCCGCTGACAACCCAAGAGAACCTCTTCCGATTCAGGGCGAAACTCATCACTGATACCTACATGAGCCCCCACCTGCAGGTGTCTACTCTCCGTACTCTTCATGACATCCGGAAGTACGCGATCCAAATCGGAAATGACTTCAACTGGTATGCACACGACCTTTCCCTCTGTAGTAACCGTATCTTTAATGAGCTCAATTACACGCTCCCAACTGCAATAATATCTACCGTGATTGCCCCGACCTAACAGGCTGGAGATGACGCCAGGCTAGGAACGTTGTCTGGCACAGACAGCGCCTCGAACCTGCTAGTAGGACGAACCGGGGGCCTCACTACCGGGCGCCTATGAAGTCTTTCGCTTCCCGCCACGCACTGGAGCGAACTCCCATCCGACCATAGGAGGGGAGTCTGCCTCATTGCGATCAGTAACAGGGCGTGTCGCTGTCGCAGGCCAATCGGTAGACACGCCGGACATCCGACCGACCAATAATAAACTGAAGCAGTAACCTCACAGAAGAGTCAAAATAGGTCGCTTCCAGTAAGAAGCCTGTTAACACCTACAAGTGGTGGTATGCTTCTGCACGGCCACTACGGTCGGGGGTTCGAATCCCCCCTCGGGCATGGATATTTGTGGCGTTCTTAGTATTAGTTAGTTCGTACATAGTTTGTAAGTTTAGGGACTGATGACCCCGTAGTTAAGTCCCATAAGTTCTACAAACATTTGAACATTTGCTGGTGTGCTCTGCACTGTGCTGTGCCCTCGACAACGACCACGCAGTCATTGAAAACGCACACATATTGCTATATTTTAAATGAAATTAAAAGTGGGCATTGTCTTCAAACGATACTGTCGCATGTCATGTATTACAACTTGGTATTATTGTACAACTTGAAACTCCTTTGTTTGACACACCTCATCTTTTTAATTCATTCTCACACTGTGATGTTTCTCCTTTGTAATTATGATCCTCATTCGGTGTCTTGTATTACATTGTTTTGCCTTGTAATTTTGAGTAATTTACACGAGAGGAAAAGGATTTTTTTTCATGATAAAGTACAAAATTACATAGAGTACCGCGTCTATTTCCGTATTCGAAAAACAAGGAATTTTTTCTCGCTTCAGCGATGGGACTGTGAAGTACTGTACCATCCACCACATTAACCGCATTGTGACTTTGATTTGATTCCAGAGTTGAAGGAAGCACTTCGTGCAACGCGGCCTAGAAGATAAGGCCTCACAACTGGCCGTGCCTAAGTCACACCAAGAGGTGGCGGCTGCCAGTTGACTGGCTTCTCGCTGGGGTACGTTCACCGTCTAGATACAAGACCTCAGAACAAGTCCGTGTCACGTTACAGTCATAGGCTGCCCTAGCAAGCTCACTGGATGGCAGTACGAGGCAGTGGGCTGTGCCCCAGCGGCCAGTCACTCATCTAGTGCCGGCAGCCTATCGGAGTGATGTAACACGTACTTGTTGTGAGGCCTTAAATCTAGACGGTGTTGGTAGCGGCCGGCCTGTCAGATTGCGTTCGCCGCTTCTCGTTGTAACGTAGACATGGCGAGTTGTAAGGCCTTGTATTCTAGGCGATGTAGTTTATTCGCAATATCAACAGAACAGGCTCTGCTAACGGTACACTATGCCTTCCACATCGCTGGTAACTGGTTCTACACAACGCTGGTGACTACACTGAACGACAGTTTACAGGTGCAAACATTTAACGCTTTTGTATCGGTTCCAACCCACGTAGAACATCAAATTAAAACACTGGTAGCAATTTTGCATGACTTAATCCTAATTTCAGTGCAGGAAAGAACAGTGCATTCAGACAATAATGCATTTCATACTCGCAGACTACCAACGAATAATCTCTATCTCACTGACTAAACACGAAATGTCGAAAACTAATTCATCTTTGCATGAATGTAGTTTATAGGTAGAAGATGTCAGTTAAGAATGGGTTTTGGGAAAGGGTCGATAGTTCAGGAGATATGACGTTATAAACAATGAAAACTTTCCCATCTTGCGGTATGTGATAGTGTGACTTTATCGGTCCACGATTTGAGAAGGGGAGCACTTGGAACAAACTTTAAACATAATTTCAAACTTCTAAGAAACTTTTTCTAGCTGAAAACCACAGAAAAATGATGAATTGAAAATTGTTTGCCGATTACCACTTTTTCGGTTCAAATGTTCAAATGTTTGTTAAGCTTATGGGACTTAACTACGGGGTTATCAGTCCCTAAACTTACAAACTACTTATGAACTACTTACGAACTAGGACGGCACAAATATCCATGCCCGAGGGGGGATTCGAACCCCCGACCGTAGTGGCCGTGCTGATACTTTTTCGGCTTTCATGCAGTAAAATTGCGGCATTTGGCATGACGCTACAATTTATTACTCGTACACTATTAATTGTATTCCCGAGAAAAGTCACAGACAGTATATACACAGACCACTGAACGTACGTTCGAAATTTTATCATAGTACGATATACAGTTCATGAGATATGGAGTTATAAACAATTACGTTCATGAAAAACCGCCTCATCACGCACGACATTTTGATTTATTACGTCTTACCTACTAGCTCTATTGGCGATGTGTTTTGCAGACATTTTACATATACATCACTGGATGTAACTTCGAAATAATATCGTATTATGACATATAGTTCATTTGCTAGAACGTCAAAGTCAATGAAATGCATGAAAATTCGCCCTAATAGCGTGTGGTTGTAATTTACTACGTCTTTATTAACAACTCAATTTTCAACACATTTCGCATGCAGTTTCCTGATATTCCATTCTATGAACCTGGTAAATAATGTTTTTGTAAGACACATAATTCAGGAGATATTACGTCATAAACGTGACATCCTTATATGTGTACTGCATTATATTTCACATTTGTTAAGTCTTTATTATTCTGTTCGCAGCACATTCCGCAAACAATATCCAAATATACCACTGAAAGGAGCTACAATATTGCATCACTGAACAACATATTAATCAGCAGATACGACTTCATAACCACCGAGCTGTTTGGAAACGAAACTACAGAGCGAATTTTGCTGTAGATTCAAGCGAAACAAATGCCGAAGATATTTTCATCATGGCGATGATTAGTGTTCACGGCGAACGAAATTATAGAACTGCACAACATTTAACTCAATAAATATGAGATAAATAATACGAAGGGGAATATCCTGTCACATCATGCACTACGTTAACTACGCTTCATTTTTAGCACAAGACCTGTATTCCAGTAACTTTAAAGATATTCCTGGAAACCAGACTGTACTGTGGACAACTTTGAGCTGTGAAGCGCACGCAGCTGCAACCGAAAGCAATGGACGTCCATAGAGCTACAAGAAAAGGAAGAGAATGAATCAGTACATTCAATCAATACCCATTATTTCCGACAGACCTACATTTGAAATTAAGGAGTCTCTAGTTGCCAGTGAGTTGCAACTTCTATTATGATTAATAAATTCCAGGACAATCTATTAAATACTGCTGTGTGGATTACACATATCCATGTTTCTCACATGGAGAACTTCATGTCGGTTTTTCAGGGGTGGGCATACCAAAGAATTTATTCATGCTAGATGCTGGACAACTAACCATTTGTTTATAATCAAGTTTCGAATAAAATTAATGTTACAAATCATTAGTTCAAATGTTTGTAGAGCTTATGGGACTTAACTACGGGGTCATCAGTCTCTAAACTTACAAACTACTTATGAACTAGCTAATACTAAGGATGGCACAAATATCCATGCTGGAGGGGGGATTCGAACCCCCGACTGTAGTGGCCGTGCAGACCGTGACTGGCGCACCGTAGTCCCCTCGGCCATCGCGGCCGGATAATCATTAGTATCTATCTGTCTTTGTTTGGATACTGCAATTTATTATTTTGTACATTATGCAACACAGCCTTATTTCTTAATTATTTTCCTCTAAGGACATGAACAGATATAAAGAGACAGAAGCGATAGGAGAAGAACTAACTCACGGCTTAAATGGTTAAATATATAAATACACGAGAGACGCCGGGTTTTCAGCTAGTATGTTATAAAATTTAAACGTCTTACTATTTTTTTCTATAGCTCTTTTAATTTGTCCTAGAAACCTAAATTTTTGTGCTCATCATTATGTTTTTTGAGTCTGTATTTGATTTTTTACTGCGCATCGGCTTTCCCGATCTTACTTTGTGAACAGAGATGAAACATAACTACTAGTTAACATAATTTACACCTTCGTATTTCCGAAATTGAGGGTATCAGAGAATTTCATTGTTCCAGTATAAAAGGGCAAAGAGGGCTTCTTTTGAATGCGTGTTTCAATTTAAAAAAAACGTTTGTCATTGGCAGTTTCATTGTCACCAAAAATTTGCATAATTATTCGATTTAATTTTCTCTCCTATATTTGAAATACTGTACATGGTCAATTTGTAACAAATGCCTTCCTACTGATTTTTCGAAATGTTCCCACAGTCGGCTGTCCATCTAGTAAGCTGTTGGTTGGGATCTCGCGGAATAGGCGTGTTAAGCACATGTCTACAAACATCCTGCTGCCTAGCACAGACCGGGCGTGAGCATTCAGCTGACGATGGTTCGCTACCCTTGGTGGCGTCGACAGAAAATGGCGGCCATCTTCGGACCGTGTGCCGGTCACGTGGGCACGCGGCGAGGGTCGGTTCTGCGGGCTCCCGCTCTCCTGAGACCGACTCCGTGCCACCCACACGTGTCTCTGCCAGCGTCGCCCGAAACATTTTCCTATATTTCAGTCACGAAACCAACTTAGATATCGGCCTTCCTTTTTCGGGCCCCTCTAAAATGTAGTAGCTTTATGGGAAATAAACCCACAATTTATTCAAAATGTTCAAATGTTTGTATAGCTTATGGGACATAACTACGGGGTAATCAGTCCCTAAACTTACAAAGTACTTATGAACTACCTTACACTAAGGACGGCACAAACATCCATGCCCAAGGGGGGATTCGAACTGCCGACCGTAGTGGCCGTGCAGACCGTGACTGGAGCGCCTCAGTCCCCTCGTCCACCGCGGTCGGTCCACAATTTATGGAATCCTGATTTGATTATTCGGACGCGTAGTCACTCGCCATTCTTGCCGCAATCCATCTATGGTAACAATACGAGCACGATCCTACATCTCCATCTTCATGGGATACTCTGCAGATCACATTTAAGTGCCTGACAGAAGGTTCATCGAACCACCTTTACATTATTTACCTCTCATTCCACTTTCGAATAGCGCTCGGGAAGAAAGAACATCTGAATCACTCTTTTCGAGCTCTGATTTCTCTTATTTTATTCTGATGATCGTTTATACCTATGTAGGTGGCAGTCAAAATATATTCTCCCATTAGGTGGAGAATGTTGGCGATTGGATTTCCGTATGTATCCCACGCCGCAGCGATAAGCGCCGTTGTTGTAATGATTCCCATCCTAGATCCTGTATCATTTCCTTAACGCCGCCTCCCCTGTATCGTGACAATATAAAACGAGCTGCCCTTATTTAAACTCTTTCAATGTCCTCCGTCACACATAGCTGATAAGGATCCCGCACTTGGCAACAATACTCCAAAAACGGACGATCAAGCGTAGTGTATGCAGTCTCTTTAGTAGTTCTGTTCCATCTTTTAAGGGCTCTGCCAATTAAACGCAGTCTCTGCTTCGCCTTTCCCACGACATTATCTACTTACTGAAGTAATAGTAATTCCTACGTATTTTTTTGGAGTTTACGGGATTCAATTATGACTGATTTATCTTGTAAACAAATTTTAACGGATTTCTTTTCGTACTCATGCGGTCAGCTTCACAATTCTCACTATTTAGAGTCAATTGACAAGTTTCACGCCCTAGTGATATTTTATTTAGATATTTATGTAGTTGGTTTTGATCTTCAGATGATTTTACTAGACGGTAAATGACGGTATCATCTGCAAACAACCTAAGAGAGCTGCGTAAATTTTCTCCCAAATCGTTTATGTAAATAAGGAACAGTAGAGTACCAAAAACACTACCCTGTGGAACGCCGGATACCACCTCAATTTTAGTCGATGCCTTACCATCGATTACAACATTCTGTGTGCTCTCTGACAGGAAATCCCCTATCCAGTCGCAAATTTTGGGCGATATACGATAACAACGCAATAGCCTCGTAAAATGTTAAATTTCACATGAAATCTGTTTGATCTAAGATCCTCAACATATGATATTTTCTCAGGCATATACCGTATCTACTCGGCTACAGTACGAGTCAATTTTCCCAATTTTTTTTTTACTTCTTAAATTGGAGAGGGACTGCAGACACAAACTTCATAAATTCAATACTGTATTTGGTAGGTTCTGGATGAGCTGCATTTATTAATCATTTTATCACACTATATAAGAAATACCTATTTTATGTACATAAACACAACTAATGATATTCAATTATTCGTTGCAAACTCAATAGCTATTAGTTTATACCATGCTGTAAAGCTAATCCCCCAATCGCCGGTATTCATTTTGGAATGTTTTTCACAGTTGTTGTTGTTGTGGTCTTCAGTCCAGAGACTGGTTTGATGCAGCTCTCCACCCTACTCTATCCTGAGCAAGCCTTTTCATCTCCTCATAAGAACGACAACCCACATCCACTTGAATCTGCTTATTATACGCGTCTCTTGGTCTCCCTCTGCGATTTTTACCCCACACACTTCCCTCCAATGCTAAATTCACAATTCCTTGATGTCTAAGAATGTGTCCTACCAATCTATCCCTTCTTTTAGTCAAGGTATGCCAGAAATTTCTTTTCTCCCCAATTCGGTTCAGTACCTCCTCATTAGTTACGCGATCCACCCACCTAATCTTCAGCATTCTTCTGTAGCACCACATTTCAAAAGCCTCTATCCTCTTTCTGTCCACACTGCTTATCGTCCATGTTTCACTCCCATACAAGGCAACACTCCATACAAATGCCTTCAGAAAGGACTTCCTTAGGCTTAAATCAATATTAGATGTTAACAAATTTCTCTTTTTCAAAAACGCCTTTCTACCCATTGCCATTCTGCATTTTATATCCTCTGTACTGCGACCATCATTTGTTATTTTACTGCCCAAGTAACAAAACTCATCTACCTCCTTTATTGTTTTGTTACCTAACCTAATTCCTTCAGCATCACCTGATTTTCTTACACTGCACTCCATTACCCTAGTTTTACTCTTGTTAATGTTCATCTTATATGCACCTTTCAGCACACTATCCATTCCGTTCAATTGCTCTTGCAGGTCATTTGCTGTCTCTGACAGAATTACTATGTCGTCGGCAAAACGCAATGTTTTCAATTCTTCACCCTGAACTTTAATTCCTTCTCCAAATTTCTCCTTGCTTTCCTTTATAGCTTGCTCAATGTACAAATTGAACAACATTGGAGAAAGGCTACAACCCTGCCTTACTCCCTTTCCAACCACTGCATCCCTTTCATGCCCTTCAACTCTGACAACCGCTGTCTGGTTTTTGTACAAGTTGTAAATAACCTTACGCTCCCTATATTTTACTCCTGCTTGCTTCAGAACTTGAAATAGTTTGTTCCAATCAACATTGTCAAAAGCCTTCTCCAAATCTACAAAAGCTAGAAATGTTGGTTTGCCTTTTCTTAATCTATCTTCTAGGATAAGCCGTAAAGTGAGTATTGCCTCCCGTGTTCCTACATTTCTCCTGAACCCAAACTGATCTTCCCCGAGGTCGGCTTCTACCAGCTTTTCCATCCTTCTGTATATAATTCGTGTTAATATTTTGCAACCATGACTTATTAAACTGATGGTTCTGTAGTTTTCACACCTGTCTGCACCCGCTTTCTTTGGAATGGGGATTATTACATTTTTCTTAAAGTCTGAGGGTACTTCACCTGTCTCATACATCTTACACACAATGTGAAACAATTTTGTCATGGCTGGTTCTCCCAGAGACTTCAGTAGCTCTGACGGGATATCATCTACTCCAGGGGCCTTGTTTCGACTTAGATCTTTCAGGGCTCTGTCAAATTCTTCTCTCAGTACAGTATCTCCTATTTCATCTTCATCTACATCCTCTTCCCTTCCTACAATATTGTCTCGAAGTTCATTTCCTTTGTAAAGCCCCTCTATATACTCTTTCCACCTTTCAGCTTTCCCTTCTTTGCTGAGAACTGGTTTTCCATCAGTGTCCTTGATATTCATAGAGCTGTTTTTCTTATCGCCAAATGTTTCTTTTATTTTCCGGTAGGCTGTATCTATTTTTCCCCTATTTATACATTCTTCTACATCCTTGCATTTGCCTTCTAGCCATTCCTGCTTAGCCATTTTGCACATCCTGTCAATCTCATTTCTTAGTCGTCTGTACTCCATTTTGCCTGTTTCATTTACTGCATTTTTATATTTTCTCCTTTCATCGATTAAATTTAGTATCTCCTGTGATATCCAAGGATTTTTTGTAGGTCTTGCCTTCCTACCTATTTTGTCCTCTGCTGCCTTCACTATTTCATCTCTCAATTTTACCCATTCCTCCTCAACTGTTTTATTTTCCCCTGTTTCTGTCAATTGTTGCCTAAAGCTCCCTCTGAAATTCTTAAGAACTTCAGGTTCCTTCAATTTATCCAGGTCCCATCTCCTTATTTTCCTACCTTTCTGTAGTTTCTTCAGTTTCAGCCTACAGTTCATAACCAACAAGTTATGGTCAGAGTCTATGTCTGCCCCTGGGTATGTCCTACACTTCAAAACCTGGTTCCGAAATCTATGTCTTACCATTATAAAATCTATCTGGTATCTCCCGGTGTCTCCTGGTCTCTTCCACGTATACAACCTTCTTTTGTGATTCTTAAACCAGGTGTTTGTTATAACTAAATTATGTTCCGTGCAAAATTCTACCAGGCGGCTTCCTCTTTCATTCCTTTTGCCCAGACCATATTCCCCCACTATCTTCCCTTCCCTTCCTTGTCCTACTACCGAATTCCAGTCTCCTATAACAATTAAGTTTTCCTCTCCCTTAATTGTCTGAATAATTTCCTTTAGCTCCTCATATATTTCTTCGATTTCCTCATCATCGGCAGAGCTAGTTGGCATATAAACCTGTACTACTGTTGTCGGTGTTGGCTTCGTATCTATCTTGACAATGATAATGCGATCGCTGTGCTGGTCATAGTAGTTTACCCGCATTCCTATTTTCTTATTCATTATCAGTCCTACTCCTGTGATACCCCCAACTGATTTTGTATTTATAATCCTATAGTCACCAGACCAGAAATCCTGTTCATCCTGCCACCGAACTTCACTAATCCCCACTATATCTAACTTCAACCTATCCATTTCCCTTTTTAAATTTTCTAATTTTCCTACTTGATTAAGGGATCTAACATTCCACGCTCCGACCCGTAGAATGCCAGTATTGTCTTTCCTGATGATCACATCCTCTAGAGTAGTCCCCGCCCGGAGATCTGAATGGGGGACTATTTTACCTCCGGAATATTTTACCCGAGAGGATGCCATCATCATATGTTCATACAGTAGAGCTGCATGTCCTCGGGAAAAATAACGGCTGTAGTTTCCCCTTGCTTTCAGCCGTTCGCAGTAGCTGTGTGGCAAAGCCGCATTAGCTGATGTTACAAGGCCAGCTCAGTCAATCATCCAGACTGTTGCCCCTGTAACTACTGAAAAGGCTGCTGCCCCTCTTCAGGAACCACACGTTTGTCTGGCCTCTCCACAGATACCCCTCCGCTGTGGTTGCACCTACGGTACGGCTATCTGTATCGTTGAGGCACGCAAGCCACCCCACCTCGGCAATGTCTGTGGTTCATGGGAGTGGGTTTTTCACAGTATAAATCTGAAATCAACACAAAATGCTGGAAAATGGAAGCCTAGCGGCACTGACCGGAGAGTTGTAAGGGGGGCGGGAGAGCGCTAGTCAGATATTGTTACCCATACGGCGTAAAAATACCATTGTTAGAGAAGTCATCAGAAGGCAACATTGCCGAATTTCGCGTAAATTAGTGCTGCCAAACTTCACGTATCTAACAAATTCTAGAATTTTTAAATTTTCTAAATTCATTATTTCGACGTCAAAAATGAAGGGAGGATATTATAGGCGGTGAGGTACAACAGCAGAGTAAATACGGTAAAACGAATTGATTTAAACTATGTGGGATAAATTTCGTTTCAAATTTTGTGGATTTTTAATAGAGTTTTACAGGGGACAGTTTTTCACTCATTCAATCAATGTACAACGGGTTATCTTCAATAGATATTTCTCTGTGTTATCTTCGGCCTTTCTTGTTGTTACAGTGTCGATAATCAACAGTGTATTCATGATGCCTTTATTAAATAGATCGAATATATAAATACACTATATGAGCAAAAGTATTCGCCCACCTGGCTGAAAATGACTTTCAAGTTCGTGGCGCTTTCCATCGGTAATGCTGGAATACAGTACGGTGTTCGCCCACAAACTTAATGACAGCTTCCACTCTCGCAGGCAAACGTTTAATCAGTTGCTGGAAGCTTTCTTGGGGAATGGCAACCCATTCTTGACGGATTGCTCCACGGAGGAGAAGTATCAATTTAGGTCGTGAGGCCTGGCAAGAAATCGGCGTTCCAAAACGCATGTCAGTGCATGATAGGGATGTTATTGTCGTGTAACCCCTCCGCCACAAACCGTGCATTATAAAAAGGTGCTCGATCTTGTTTAAAAATTCAATAACAATCCCTGAATTGCTCTTCAACAGTGAGAAGCAAGAATTTTCTTAAAACAGTTGTGTAGGCCTGTGCTGTGATAGAGCCACACAGAACAACAAGCAGTACAAGCCATGGAAACTCGATCATACCATAAACACCATCGCCTCCAATTTTAGTATTGGTACCATACAGCAGATGACGTTCACAGGCCATTCGCCATACCCAAACCCTGCCATTTGGTCACCACATTCTGTCCCGTGAATCGTCAGTCCACTCAATATTTTTCCACTGTTCAATCGTCCAATGTGTACACTCTTAACATTAAGCGTTGCGTTGTTTGTCGTTTACTTGCGGGATGAATGTCTTATGTGCAGGCGCTCGACCACCTTCCGCATGTCATACTACTTAGACTGCGTTTGACAGAGCTGTCATTTGTAGTCCGGTGATTCATGTGGGAAACTTCCCGACGTGAGTAACGCATTAAGACGTGCATTGACAGACCATGAACATTATTTAAAATGTTTGTAAATCTATCGGACCAAACTGCGTGGTCATCAGTCCGTAGCTTACAAACTACTTAAACCTAGGTAAACTAACCTAAGGACAAACACACATACCCATGCTCCAGGGAGGACTCGAACCTCCACGGCGAGCAACCGCGCGATCCGCAGCGTGACGCTTTAGACCACTCGGCTACTCCACCGCGGCTGAACATTAGTAGTTGGAGGTAGAAATACGGGACGTCCTCTTTCGAAAGACGTTAGAGAATTTAGTTTTCTGGATTCTCACAATGGACAAGGCAGTGATGGACGGCCAGCACTTAATTGCCAAATGCAGCAACGGTTTTGTAGCTCAAATGCTTGTAGAGCTTATGGGTGTTAATGACGGGGTCATCAGTCCCTAAACTTACAAACTACTTATGGAATAGCTAATACGAAGAACGGCACAAATATCCATGCCCGAGGAGGGATTCGAACGCCCGACCGTATTGGCCGTGCAGACCGTGACTGGCGCACCGGATACCGCTTGGCCACCGCGGCCGGCGGATTTGTAGTTCTCATTGTTAACAGACAGCTATGGCGGAGTGGCCGAGCGCATTGACGCGGTATGCTCTGATGTGCGAGGCGGTTCCCTGTCTGGGGTTAGAATCCTGCCTCGGGTATGGATATTTGTGCTGGACTTTAGTATAAGTTAGTTTATAAATAGTTTGTAAGTTTAGGGACTGATGACCCCGTAGTTAAGTCCCATAAGCTTAACAAACATTTGAAGAATTTTTGGCAACAGACAAACAACACTGCGTGAATTAAAAGCAGTAATCAATGTGGGACGCACAGTGAGCGGATGCGCCAGATCACTAGAGCGTAATTTGGCATTTAATGGATGAGGAGACAACCGTCTCGAAGGACTTTGCTAATAGCACATCGTCTGTAGCATTTCTTGTGAGCTCGTCAGACACTAGAAAACTGGTAAACTGTGGCTTGATCGAATGAGTTTCTAATTGTGTGCGATGCCCACCCATTCCGAGTGGACACTCACCCTTCACAACCCCTCCTCGTATCTGTACCTGAAGTAATTTAACTCTGGACGGCAAATTCGCCCGAATATCATTTAAGGGAACATTTGCTCGGCTTGGCTGTGAGTGTGGAGTGTGACCACTAGATGTAAGTACGCGTTCTGAGAATCCGCGTCCTTCCGGAAACTGCCTGCGGGAGGTCGCCTGGCATTCGAACAATAACCACTCCACGCCAACGGCTTCGGTGACGTGAGGGAGAGTTGCTTACTCAAACACGGGTGCCTCGCCTAACCGTTAGCAAAATAGGTGAACGGCCTGAAACAGAGCACCACGCTGAAGGGACCAAATCAAATGTTTGTAAATCTATCGGACCAAACTGCGTGGTCATCAGTCCGTAGCTTACAAACTACTTAAACTAAGGTAAACTAACCTAAGCACAACACACACACCCATACCCAAGTGAGGAATCAAACCCACGACGGCGAGCAACGGCGCGCTCCACAGCGAGGCGCCTTAGACCGCTCGGGTAATCCATCGCGGCGAAGGGATCTTTCTGCGGGCTGTGGTGGATGCCACTTTCTTGTAGCACCCCGCGTTAGACATGGAGGGAGTGCCCTGTGTCGCCGATAGGCTCATTTTTTAAATAACTGTCGGTGATTGGAGCACAGACAGCTTTTGAGAGAATTTTTGTTATTTTAGAGCTAGCTAGCACTGGAAAGCTGCTGCCGAGGGCAGTCTTTTGACTAACGACTCCTCTGGGCCGGCCGCGGTGGCCGAGGGGACTGAGGCGCTCCAGACACGGTCTGCACGGCCACTACGGTCCGGGGTTCGAATCCCCTCTCGGGCATGGATATTTGTGCCGTCCTTAGTATAAGGTAGTTGATAAGTAGTTTGTAAGTTTAGGGACTGATGACCCCGTAGTTAAGTCCCATAAGCTTAACAAACATTTGAACATTACTATTCTGGAGATTTTTCTTGGTAAATGTTCGGTTTCTGTCTGTGCAATTTCTTCCCCGGTAGTAAATTAAGGCAGTGTTCAAAAACTCTCTGTACACTTATAATTTATATCAAGATCTGCCGACATGCAGCCTGAGCTGAATAATTCTTACCGTTTCGCGACTAGTTAGACTTTTAGAGCAGTTTGCGCTGAGTGTGTGCTCAGCGTGTGTAGTACGCTTTTGTGTCTTGTTCACTTGAACGACGACTTAATTCCGCTCTCATGTACTTGTAAATTGTGTGGAAGGATATTTGGAGAATCGCCTGTACCGCCAGTCGCTGTGAACAAGTGATGCATGGCTTCCTTGTTGTTCAACCGCCTATTCAATGGCCTGTACGTCAGTGCCTCTAGAAAAGCACAGATACAGGCGGATATCTTGATAAGTAACATCAGGAACACGTACTAGTTAGATAAACATCGATAGTGGTGTACGCGAGACTCCACAATTTATTTCGCGTCTTTTCGTAGTAACCGACTGCAGCACATAGCAACAGCCGCACAAGGCACGGCGTATGGTACGTACAATTACACACCGGCATTGAAACCATTTATTCCGATATAAACCGATTTGACATAATTATTTACCGTTCAGCAGTGATTATCACTCTCCAGCTTTATACGCCCTCTAGTTCAGAGTGAGAGTATTTATTACGTACCCCATCACTCTAGGAGCTTTGCAAATGCGTCGCCTGTTCATTCTTTTTGTTTGTTATCAATGTATGCTTCCCGTTTTTAATTTATTATTCCCAGGCTAAATGGTGGTCAGACATCACGTAGAATTATTCTGAAATTTTTACCCATTTTGTATAAAGTGCCACTTGTTTCAGTCAATAAATAAGTTCGGCTCAAGCCTCCATTTAACTTTCACTATTTCCCCATCACATTTAAGATTTACATGTTTGTCTTTTTTATGTATATCAATTGTTTGAGCAAGAAGTTTTTTAAGAAATACTTTTTTTTTAATTTATTAAAAAAATATTAAGTTTTTTCTGCAGAAAATTTGTTTGTGAACTTTCTAATGGGGAAATATTAATGAATGCAGCAACAGAGCTGGCTTTTTATGTTATGCAGAGTCTCTGAAAATTTCTTTCATTTATCTATAATAGTTTCTGATATAATAGGGCATATATACTGACAATTTTAGTTTGCGAGAAATTGAATTTAAAGAAAAAACTTTGGAAATTTGTTACTTAATTAAAACTGTCCTGCTGCATATGATGGCCTTTCTTTGGCCTGTAGCAGGTCTTTCAGCTTCTTTTCCACCTTCCTGGATGTTTGTCTTGCCTTCTTGGCCATATTAGATGCAGACTTCACTGCATCGGCTATCCTAGTTTTATCGCAATGTTGCAGCTTTATCAGTACCCATCACTTTCGAATATTACCACAATTGAATGTAATAACAGCATCATGAACTCCTGGTTTCATTGTGTGCATGCTTGCAAATAAAGTTTTAGGAAGCTGGTTCCAAATTATGCTGTTGAAACATTCATCTGGATTCTGTGTCTGCCGATGCAGACACAGAAATAACATTGCCAAATTTATAATAATGTTACTGCACCCCTTTTCACTTACAGTAAATTCATTGTAACTCCCTTGAAATGGTGAGAGCTTCTTTGATGATGCACTTGTTGAAGAATTACAATTAGAAACATCGTTGCCTGGCGACATAAGCTCTTGTATAGAAAGCTTTCTAAACTTGTTTCCTCTAAATTGTCGTTTCTTGAAAATGCCTTTACGTTTCTTCATCTTCAATAAACACAACAAAACACACGTAAACAAGAACTAAATGTTCAAATGTTTGTACAGTCTATGGGACTTAACTACGGGGTCTCATCAGTCCCTAAACTTACAAACTACTTATGAACTAACTAAGACTAAGGACGGCATAAATATCCATGCCCGAGGGGGGATTCGAAACCCCAACAGTATTGGCCGTGCAGACCGTGACTGAAGCGCCTCAGTCCCCTCGGCCACCGCGGCCGGCGTAAACAAGAACTGCAAACGTAAGTATAACAACTACTCGCAATCATACTTGAACAAAACTAACCATGTGTTTGAAAGCGTGTTGTTTACTAACATCAGAAACAAAAGAATACCGACCGTTGCATTCCAAGGATAGCCAACACACTCGGGAGTTAAAAAAAGCCCTGAACGTGCAATGTAGGGAATATAAAGACCTAAAATATATATAGAAAAGTGGGTGACGGAAAAGTGGGCGTGACACATAAACACACATGGTAGAAAAATGCTCCTTAAAGGTTCGAAAAAAGAAGTTTCAGCAAAATCATTTTCAGGGTACTTACGTAAATCCTTAATCTATCGAAATATGGTGAAAATCGAAAATCGATGGTTTTCGACCTAAACCACGGTGTTTTCCCCTTAAATGAGCTCACTTTTGATAGAGAATAAACGTCCTGTGATACGAAGCCTCGACTAAGAGATCATAAGTTTTTTGTCGTGCTTCCTCTTCCCATCAGAATAGGCCACCTAAGTTTATATAATTTTAACGAGTGTATTTCAATTTTCGTTGGTACACCAAGAGCTGATGATAGGAAGGATTCAAGTGTGGCGCCGATCCTGCGAAGCCGACGTCGGAGATTATAAACAACTGTGAGAGTTAGCGGTGTGGGGTTTTTCTACCTGGAACGGACTGGGTCCTCTGGTCCAGCCGAACAGACTACTGATTTGTTACGTTTGACTACTTGGAGACCGTTTGCCGCCATTATTTCAATTCTCAAATAACGACGGAATTTTGATAGCTTGCAGTGCCCCATATACCGGCCCATAATTGTTCACGAACTGATTAAAGACGTTATGGACAATTACAGCGAACTACACAGCAGGAAAAGTTAGTAAACCTTGTAAAACGACTTCTGTTTTAATTAGATGACTGTAGATGCCGCCTCGCGTAAAGAAGCTATAGTTATATATTTTTTGAAACATTTTTGTTTAAATTTTTGGGCAACAGCACTAGTATTTACATTTATATATAGAGAACAGTCTAGAGTACAATTTTTCTTGGAGCCTTGCAGTGCGTTAGTAGTGACGCACTGGAAGACTCCAAGTTACCTACAAGCTCCACAGCATCAATGGACCCAAAATTCCTGAAGATGGTCTAAAAGAAGACCGAAACTAGTCAAAAAAATTATTGCACTCTACACTGTCCTCTATTTATAGTGATGATGGTTACAAACATCGTCTGCCAGCAGGTAGCATTCTGATATAGATGGCAGAGCCTGGCCTGTGAATACACTTTAATGTGAAATGTTTTACAGCATAAGACTCAGTATAATATCAACGTACGAAGAAAACAGGTGTCATGCCATGGCGAGGCACCCGTGCTTCAAGCAGCCAACTGCGCGAGTTTCAATGAGGTCAAATTATGTCCTTCAGAGTGGCCGGATACTTCTTTCGGAGAACTGCCACAAAAGTCAAAAGTGCTGCGTCAATTGTGCGGCGATACTGATTTCAATGGTCATGTGAAGTTACTCCCGTAGACGAAGTGCTGGACATGGATGCAAGACCTACGGCAGCCAAAATCATCGCCTTGTAAGGACGACAGTGACAGATCGTACAACGACCACAGCACAATGTTTGTGAGTCCAGAAGTTCAACGCGAAATGCTGCCAACCGGTTACCATCAGTGGGGTTACGGCCGCTCGAAACACCAGACGACGTGCACGGGTTGACTGGTGCCGTGGGAGGATGGCTTGAAATGGCGGGCTGTAGTCTTCAGTGCTGAAATCCGATTCTGGCTGCACACAAGTGACGATCGTTTGCACGTACGACGTGAATGTGGTGGGCGCTGCCTCGAAGAGCGCATTCCTCCAAGACGCACCGGTCCCACAGCAAGCCCTAGGATGCGAGGTGCGATAAGCTACAACACTCGTTCACCTTTGGTTTCTGTGAAGATCTCGCTGACCAGTCCTCAATACGTGCAAAATGTTGGAAGAGCCATTCTTGCAATATAAAAGTAATGTATTTTTTCCAACAGCATCATGCTTGCCCACACATTGAGTGTGAAACAAGCTCTGGAAGTCGTGCGTTAACTTCCCTCTCCGCAGCTTCTCCGAGCTTGTCTCTAATGGAGCACATGTAGGATATTATACACTTAAACCGACAACATTTATAGCTGGCGTGAAATAATGCGTCCAAAGATATTATCATCACATGTATCACTGAATAGAAGCCAGTATCAGTGTTTGCAGGCTACATTACGTACTGATATGGGTGTTTCGGTATAGATCAACACCTGGTACCTCAAACAGCTTGAGCTAATGGTCTGTAAATGTCATAAAATCATGTGTTCCATATACAGTTTTCATCAATAAATGTTTAGAGAATTTTTCTTTCCGACTATTTCTCTTGACGAACACTAGCTAATGCAGCTGGAGAAGAGAACAGGCTTTTTTCTATAATCCGCCAGACGTATATGGTGTGATACTGTAATGTCAGCTCAATATACATTGTGCTATTGTACGTGGCGATTATAATTTAAACTTTAAGAACGCTGTAAGAGTAACACAATTGGTTAGAATGACGCCAAATTGCAACGGAATATTATCGGAGAAAGGAGGAAACGTATAGAAGTAAAATAAATAGTGTGAAAATTTATCAATATATCTTACTGTGAGCATCATATTTAATAGTGGGTGACTACAAATGACAAATGAATCATAAATCAATGCCTAAGGTGTAAGTCAGACGTTAAACTAACTGTACTACTCAGTGTGCATGGGTGTACATGTGTGATAATGTTAGTTACGTAAGGGAATAACCTGATTTTAATTGTCATGTAGCCAAAACCATATGTAAAGCATTAATCACATCTTTTCTTTATTTTCCTCATAACAAAATCAAATCGAATTTTTAATTTCCGCGTGACCGGCGGAGAAATGTTTATTATGCTGTCCACCGGTTTCTGCAACAATTTGAAATCCAGAAATGATCTACAACTGATCGAAGTCTTTACGGGTTCACTTTTAGATTGCGTTGCGCTGTGTGTGCCTTCAATGCCCCTATGTTCAAATGTTTGTAAAGTCTATGGGACTTAACTACGGGGTCATCAGTCCCTAAACTTACAAACTACTTATGAACTATCTAACACTAAGGACGGCACAAATATCCATGCCCGAGGGGGGATTCGAACCCCCGACCGTAGTGACACTGCAGACCGTGACTGGAGCGCCTCAGTCACCTCGGCCACCGCGGCCGGCCGTTCAGGTAGTTCTCCGTCCACTACAAGTTTGCACGCCATCACTCGACACTTCCTGTATTGCTGTGCCCACTTCTTTCACTGACGTCGAATCGTTTCCTCCCTCTACCGAATTGTACACCAAAGGAACCCGTCTTTCAGAATTTCCTACTTATTTTCTCCAGAGCCCCGAGGCCCCCAGTCATCGGAGCAACGCCTAGTTTTTATTATTTTTTCCAAACCTTTTCGGACGGCCGCGGTGGCCGAGGGGACTGCGGCGCGCCAGTCACTGTCTGCACGGCCACTACGGTCGGGGTTCGAATCCCCCCTCAGACATGGATATTTGATATTTGTGCCGTCCTTGGTGTTAGCTAGTTCATAAGTAGTTTCTATGTTTAGGGACTGATGACCCCGTAGTTAAGTCCCATAATCTCTTCAAACCTTGGAACATTCAAACCTTTCGGTGTCCGGATCTTCTGAAGATTGTGCACCTTCTTGTAAAACCACTTTACAAGCAGAGAGCGATCGTGCATTGAGACAGTCATGACGAAGACGCGAAATTATGCGGCGTGTTTAGTTCAACTTCAATGGGTCTTGCGCTGACAGGTGTTTTCATTTACATATTGTGGTACCTACAACACCATCTATCAGTTTTATCTATTTCTTTATTTATTTTTATGCCAAATATTTCCCTTTATTACCGCTAATATTTCGTTTCAATGTTGACGTCATTCTGACAAGTGGTGTTATTACTTCAGCGTTTTGAAACTTTAATTTGTTAAATTTGTTAAGATGCTGAATTAGTTGTGTAATTTAAAATTTTTCTTTCGCAAAGGTTCCGACATAGTTTCTGCAATAGCTAACAGAGCTCGCTTCCGAGAACAGGTATCTACTCTCGGCCCAGTTAAGTCAGGCCGTGCGATTGCGATACCGGCGACCCAGTCTTGACACCTGGACGTCGGTCCGCTTAGTGTAAGGCGCGTGCGGCGATACCAGCCGGATGCAGCTGCGCCATGTGGATGAGGAAGTGGATGTGGGCCGCGCAGATTGGATAGCGGCGCGGAAACCGCAGGCTGCGTTTGTGTGCAGTACTAGAGGGCGACGACGCGCCGCCGGGTCACCACTGAAGCCGCAGCCGTTGGCCACGCGTCGCAGACACCTCGCAGGTACCAGCCAGCACACAGCACCCAGCAGCCAACAGCCACCGCCGGGCACCTCGCCGCCACCGCCCAGACGCCTTGCAGTCGGCGATCAACGCCCACACTTAGCGCAGAGCAACAAGCTACCTGCCCGTGAGTAACCTCCATTGTTACCTGTGCGCAATGAGAACAATTACGCCTAAATACTTCATCGACAGAATTCGGTAAAACTCATTTGCATTAGGGCCACGAGTGTTTTGTTATCAGCTGCTGCCAACTTCAACAATCCAATACAGAAGGCTGCGTTCTGTATGTAGGCTCTCCATAGTGATTGTGGTTGTCCGTGTTGTTCAAATGTTTGTAGAGCTTATGGGACTTAACTACGGGGTCATCAGTCCCTAAACTCACAAACTACTTATGAACTAGCTAATACTAAGGACGGCACAAATGTCCACGCCTGAGTGGGGATTCTAACTCCCGACCGTAGTGGCCGTGCAGACTGCGACTAGCGAGCCGCAGAACACTCGGCCACCGCGGCCAGCTGCCCGTGTTGTTTCTCAAAGATATATCATTAGTGATGAATACGAAGTGCTTTCAGGCCCATCCACTCAGCGTCAGTTGGGACCACAAAAATAAATAACAATGTCGGTAACCGCAAAGAGCCGGAAAACAAAAGTAAAGACCTTCTCCACCATGAAAGTTGTCAAAGATTGACAACAGGTGTCACAACAATGGCGCAGAATTTCAATTTTTCGACTTAATTAACGACCTAATTGATGTGTATCTGAGTTTCATACCTTACCAAATTATCAAGAGACAATAATTAGCCTGGAAACGCCCGAATCTTACTGATTCAGAGCTATTAGATAGAACTTTATATGTGTGTGGGGGACAGATTTTTCTGGTTGGAGCAATAGACTACAAACACGTGCTTCATGCATGAAAAGCTAACAGTTATGTTGATATTAAGAAAGGAATATACACTAAACTTGAATTTGTAATACACGATTACTTTTTAAAAGGGTAATTGTTATTCCTTTAGAAAATATTTTGCTGATCATGACCGGCTTTGTGTTGTAGGCAATAACTTCCGGTTTGGTTTCTTCTGTGTTGAGGAATAGTTTTATGCCTTTTCATGTTTTATTATCGCGCCTGTGTGGTTTTCTCTTTTAGCTACAGTTGTGTTGAGATATTTTCCACGCTAAATATGTTCTATTATAAGTTGTCGCTTCGTGTTTATGAGAAATGGCATCTTTCAGTAAACTTATAACATAATCGTAAATTATCTGGCCTATAACGTAAAACTTACTTCCTCTCTGGGTCCATAGCAATCTAAGGAAACAAACGACTTTTATGGTACAACATCGCTAAATATACTAAAAACTGTGCTATCATTAATATAGACAATACTACACCCACTCATCCGTTATAGTGTCCGTCTCTAATGACCACGCTGTCGACGGGACAGCGAATACTCCTTCCTTCTGTTATCGTGTTCAGCTTCCTGGCCACTCGGAGCGCTACAATTGCCTTGGGTAACAAATACTGTGTCAGAGGAATGGTCTTGTTTGCATATTTTAGTCGCTTAAAGCGTGCATAAGAAAACCTTTGCCTGAACCTCTTTGGCGTAAGACTGTATAAGGTGAAATGAGGGCGGATTTGTTTTTCTGAGCAATTCATGGTTCCCTAAATATCCCACAGTATACTGGTAAACTTGGGTAATTGTAAGAGATGGACTGAATATTTTTGAAGTTTCGGAAGGCGTTTCATGCAGCCCAACCCTGCACACTGTTAATGATGTTCGTTGAACGATACGTGAAGAATGTGAGTAGCTCCAAGACTCTTCAACTAATAGAAACCAGTTATTTGTTCAGGACGAATAATCGTCATTGGTGTGATGCAGGGCTCGTTTGGATTTCCCTAGACACATATCTACATACATAATGTTTCCATTTTTTTCGCATTAAGTGAGAACTTAGTATGGACAAAAATTAGCAAAAATGGCCAGTTAACAAGGATTCAAAATACACAATTTAAAAAAATATACATTCTCATTCTGCATCGAAACTTTTTTTTTTTTTTTAAATATATTTATGTAAAAGTTTTCAGTGTGACGAACGATGCAGAGAGAGAGAGCGCAGTAATCAGATGAGGACACATTTCCCTGTTGTTGTTCATTTGTTTTCACAAAAGAAAGAAAAGAAAAAAGAAAAAGATAAAGGTGAAGCGTCCCAGGGTTTGTATATTTCAGTTTACAATGATATTAAATCCCCTTAGTCTACGGTTAAAGGCAGGAATGTTCCAATATGTTCATTACCGAGGTGCTATTCGGCTGCGCAGAGAGCCTTGGCAGCAGTGACAATATTTCATGGAACACAGAACCTGAATTAAAGTTTGTGACGTGGAGGGAAAGTCGTACTATTCCGAGCCACATTAATCACTAGATAGCATGGAGGTCCGGCTTCGATTCCCCACCGCATCACAAATTCAATGCTTCGCCATTATCATTAATCTCTTTGACATGTTCGAGATGAAGAACAGTCTCAGGGTTTTGTTTCTTTTTGCACTGGGATCTTTATTTATATATTATCAGCAGTATGCAAAATCCGGCATTCTGTAAGGTATGGAATGCCTAATATGAACCATAAAAATATGAAATGATAGATATTTCATACTTTTCCTAGGCAGTATATACTCAGCCAGATTGACTGCCGGTAAAATATGTAGTAGGTCTAATCTCGTCACTTGGTTCCCGTCACCATGGTTTGTAGTGACAGCATCCCTGCTTGACAACGTTGTAAAACACGAATAGACTGAGCAAGAGATAGAATATTAACAGAGATCATCTGAACTATACAGCAGCTGAAAGAAAGACGAGATGGATCAATATAAGATTACCGATCTCTTCAGAAGAAATAGTTGAGAATTCAGTCGAATCATAAGGTATACGTGATACTACTGCTATATGTATCAGTGTGTATCGCTACCCTCTGATGCAGAGGCGCAGCCACGGGGGGAGGGGGAAGGGGTTGCTAATGGGGCTGAAGACCCCCCTCCCCCGGCACCTCCCTAAGATTTTTTTGTTGTTTTAATTTTTTAAAACAGGTTGCCACCGGAAATTTCTAACAATACACATTTAATAAATCACAATGTAACTATAATTTCTGGAGGGGGGAGGGGGGGCTAATGAGGCTGAAGCCATCCCTCCCCTAGCACCTACCAAAGATTTTTTATTTTTCTATTTTTTATTGTTTTCAGTTTTTATTTTTTAAACATTTCGACACCGGAAATGTGAAATTGAAATAGTACACATGTAATAAACCACAATATAACTATAATTTGTCAAGCACAATTTAACGTGAAAGTGGGTCGCCAACATGATGCCGCCACTAAGAAAGTGTGCTGTAGTTACTGTGAGCGGTTTTAATGCCCCCGTGACCGGCTTTCACGCTGCCGCTGTTGTTACTGCTATGCTGAAGTTACGAGCCGCTTGTTCATATGCGGCGACCCGCTCCTTAGCTGGTCAGCGGCGCCACCGAGTGGAGTCTTATGAACAACAAAAGTGTTATTTTAGTTAGATTTTTAAACATAGAGTCTCTTGTTAATTAAACTGATTGATATTTAGAATATTTTGAATATAACGCGAAATTCTAAACAGTAATTACTCTTTGAAAATTATATTTACTCTTTGAAAATGGTTTTATTGGTTGCATTGTTGCTTGAGGGTTGATGATAAAAGCGTCGAATATATTGGGATGGAAAGTAATCGGTGACTGTAAAATTCTACTTGTGTGTGTGTGTGTGTGTGTGTGTGTGTGTGTGTGTGTTAATATTTCGCTGGGCAGCGAAAACTACAGAATGCAAACGAATTGTCTGTGTATAATTGTTGCCGATGGCTATAAGGGGATGGAAGCTATGCTGGTTAAAAGTCGACAAATTATAAAAAAAATTCGGACTGAAGGCCAGCGATGACGTTTGCGACTCTATAGCAAGGAGGTTACATACAGCGAAACGAGATGCCACAGACCATATCTTTGGTCTATGTGTGCTATACCGTCATCAGCTCTTTCTCTGTAAGGATAAGCATACGAATAAGGAAATATAAGAATAAATAAATAATGCGGTAAAAAGAAATTTCTTTTAATACATGTATTTAAAAAAATCGCAAGAATCCATTTAAAGCCCTCATATTTTTCACATGGTCAATTATACGTCGCTTGCTCGAGGATGGGCAACCCAAAAAATCTCTACATTTACGCTACAGACTATACAACAAATTACGTAGTTTATCAGAATGCCCTAAAATGAAATTAAAATTAATTTGGACATTACTCTCACCATACGTGTTGAGATATTGCAATACAGACTATAAGGAATAAATGTATGTGTTATTTATTGTAAATCGTTAAGCACTTCACATAATTTTATTTTTTTTATTGGATGTTGATTAAAAATGTTTGTTTCTAAAGAAGATATTGTATTTCACCTCATCCTTCAAAACCAGTCTCATAGCACACAACTGAAAGATAGCTTATCTATCATAATGAACCAACACGCGAGCGGAGCCGCGGGTTTAAGCTAGTAGATTAATAAATTCAATAGGCTGTAGTTTTTAAAAGTGACCCCCCCCCTCTCCCCTTCCCAAGAACTAAATTCTGGCTGCGCCACTTCTGTGATGACAAGTAAGTACATTACTCGTCCTGGACGGCAATTGGAGCGTCGCTCCGTCTCCCTAACAATTAATTGCCCCTTGTGGTTGTGGCAGAGACGGTGCACGCTTCTCTCGGCCAGACGGCGTGTGTGCGGTGGCCTGCTGCAGTGTCACGGACGCTTCGCGAAGTACACTCGGAGAACCGGACGCTAGCTTGTTTAACGGCTGCCGCCTCGCCCCTTCCCTTCCCGTTTAAATGGCTTCCGAACGACGCACGAGTGGTTCGTGTGAGCGCCGCAGCCGCCGGCTCGCGTTTCAAAGAGGACGCCAAATCGAATCGGCCGCTGCCTCGGCGTGCCTTTCCGTTCCGTTCCGTTGCGTTGCGTTCCGTTGCGTTCGACTGTGGCGCAGCTCGGCCCGCCCTCTGCGCCCTCGTTCGCCCGTAAATCCGTCCGTCTGCAGGCCATACATCTCCAGACCGCGCAGCGCCCCTAATATGCCTCTCGACAGCGCGTTTTCCCGGCAGCTTTGTCTGCAAGTGCTCGCGTCCGCCCCGTGTGGCCGCTACCGTTATATTCTACCCGCGCTAGCTACACACAGAATGCTACCAAGACAAATGTCGCCCCAGGTGTTCACTCCATCACTTACAATTCACGACAACGTTTCCTGACATTAATAGTTTCCTTTTCACTTCTTCTTTCTATGCTTTTCCAACCTTCTTCCTGCACTTTTTTCTTCTTCAGAAATTCTACGATCCCATATCGACTACATGAATGATGCATGAGACTCGGAAGGTTGATTCGTGGCTACACCGAAAATGCGACGTGCAGCTCTCACGTTAACGATGTAGCATTGCAAATGTGTGAAGGAACTGACGCTGTGGCGGCTACAGCAGACAAGGAAAAATAGCTTTTATACCCCCTCTCATATTTGATGTTAAGACAGCCCAGTTAATAGGCAGACAAAATGTGAGGTCAGGAAGCGTGTTTACAAAACTATGAAGAAAACAAGAATAGAAAGAGTAAAATTTCCAAGATTAAGGTTGGTTTTTAATTATTTGTCTACTTAATTAAAAAAACAAGTATTATAATTTTCAATTCTAAACATTTGTAAATTATCACCAGACGTAGATGACTATTATGTGCCGGCCGCGGTGGCCGCGGGGATGAGGCGCTGCAGTCGCGGTCTGCACGGTCACTACGGTCGGGGGTTCGAATCCCCCCTCGGGCATGGATATTTGTGCCGTCATTAGTATAAGGTAGTTCGTATGTAGTTTGTAAGTTTAGGGACTGATGATCCCATAGTTAAGTCCCATAAGCTTAACAAACATTTGAACATTTGAACTATTATGTACATACTGGCTTAGTCACATATCCTACTAAAATACGTGAAGAAATACCTTGGAATGTATTACGCGGATATCAATAGAATCTAAACACGGTATTTTCAAGCACGATAACCATGTATTTCTGGAGCTGCCCCTTCTCATTATTATTCGAATTTTCCTGAAACCTAACAGATTTACATCGAATATAATGGCTCATACTTTCCAAGAAGTACACAGAAAAGTGTTGTAGGGTCCTGCGTGTGCTTCCTTTCCATATCGTTATAGAAAGATAGTATTTTCCGACATACTTTGCAAGTTGTATAACTAACCAAGAAAAAATAGAAAATTTTGTTTTATCCTGGTGGTCGCGATACAGACTAAAAACAAACTCATTAAATCACTGAAATTTCGACAGCCTCTAGCCCGTAAGAAAAGATATCAACGTGAGAAAAACACGCGAAAGATTTATGTGCCCATAACCCCTTCCAATTACTGCTGGGTCTCCGAGACCTGTCCACCTGGCTCTGTCGTCCCACCACTTTCTTTCTTCCACCTCTTGCCAGTTCACACCCCTTCTTTCGACTCTTGTTTCCACTCCGGTAGTCCACCGTGTACTTGCGCGAGCTCTAGATCTTTTCCCATCAACCTTTAGCTCCTCCATAATTATGGGTAGACTCTGCCCTCACATCCTCTTAATATGACCGTACCATCTTCATTCCTGTTTTACGATTTCCTCTCTCTTACTGTCCTGCTTAAGATCGTTCCTTATATCGGTCCAGTCTTGTTATACCTTTCACTGTTCTAAGAAATGTCACTTTTCCTGCTTTCAGTCTCCTCCACTTAATTTCTATCATTTACCATGTTTCTCCAGAAAAGTAATAGCCGCGGGGGAGTGGCCGAACGATCTGGAGCGCCAGGTTACGGATCGCGCGGCCTCCCGTGACGGAGGTTCGAATCCTCCCTCAGGCATGGATGTTTGTGTTGCCGTTAGGTTCGTTTATCTTAGTTTCACTAGTTTGTAAGTCTAGGGACTAATAACCAACGTAGTTTGGTCCCATACAAGTACAAACAGTTGAATAGTTGAAACTAATCACACTTGTACGTAAGAAGTTTTGTGTCATCTGGAACTTTATTATTCGAAACAGATGTTTGTTTGATAAAAATTGCCTTTCTTCTATTAATTTAATTCGTATCCTTAAATCGCTAGATATTTCGCTCAATAATAAGTGGAACTGTTTACTTCTTTGAGGTTTTCTTGATTCGATGTAAAATTCCCGTTGATCCCTTTGTCTGTTTTAAATACGATTACTTCACTCTTATATTTCTTTAGTTTTAATTCATACCCTCTCATGATTTCCTTCCATACATCAAGTTGTAACTGCACATCTGCTTCTTTATCGCCCCATATTACCATATCACTGCAAAAATCATCTTTCTTTTTCTTTTACCATACCTTTAACTGCTCTATTCATTTCCTCCATCTCAACATTAAAAAGTACAGGTGATACAACACTTCCTTCTTTAAGAACTTGTGTTATTTTGAAGTACTAAGAGTTTCCCAGTGGTGATATAGTTCTACAACTGCGTTCTATGTCCATTGTCTTGTCTTTATTACATTAGTGTACTCGTACTCATTCTCTGTACCCATCTTCTTCATTTCTTCCCAGATTCTTTCCCTGTTAACTGAATCATATGCCTTTTTATGTCAATGAAAAAATTATTACCCTTTTTTATACTCCCAACATTTTTCCATCAGTTGATGGATTGAAAACATCAGGTCAATCGTGCTTCTTCCTTTGTTAAACCCAGCTTTTTTTTCTGTCTTTTCATTTATTCGATTTAGTGGAATTGTCTTAAAACTCTTGGCTGTGTGACTCGTGTTGTTCCTCTGTAGTTTTTACAGAGTCTTTTATTTACTTTTTTGAAGATGGGAAAAATTTCACTTTCAATCAGCACGTATTTTGCAATTTCTCCACACACTTGACAGTACCCTATACAACCATTGCATTCTCGCTGGCCCGACTGCTTTTATAACGTCTACTGATACTTCATCAGGTCCTGGGGCTTTTCCCTATCCATCTTCTTCACGGCTATTTCCACTGCTTCCCGTGTGATTTGTCCTACTTTTGTTTCCCAACTTTTCTCAATTTCTACATTGTTTATTATTTCATAACGAACTTGCTCTTCAGCATTTATTGGTTCCTAAAACGTTCTTTCAAGAGATCGTTTAACGCTCTTCCTCTTCAACCACATCCTCTGTTTCTGTCTTTACTGATATGTCAGAAACCTTCTTTTAAATCTTCATCATTTAACAGATTTTTTTTTTTTTACTGCTGTTCAAGTATTCTTCAAGTCCTTCTTTTTTTCTGCTGTTTTATACTATTTATTTGCACTTATGCTTTTCTTGCAAATATTTTTATGGTCAATTATAGGGGTAAAGGGCAGTTCGTAATAAATATGGCTGACACGATGTGATTAGTCCGTTGTAGTCGGGTATGACAGAAAATAAATTAGACGTACTACCAACTCTTGTCTGCTCGAATCACATGTTAGTGAAGTCGACTTTTCACCGACGCTGAGCAAACACTCAACTGCGTGAAACTGCAAGAGTTTTGAGTGTTCTTACCAGTGATTCGAAGGTGTACCAGTAATGCTTTTGCCGGCCGCTGTGGCAGAGCTGTCTGCGGCGCTCCAGTCACTGTCTGCACGGCCACTACGGTCGGAGGTTCGAATCCCCCCTCGGGTATGGATATTTGTGTCGTCCTTAGTATTAGCTCGTTCATAGGTAGTTTGTAGGCTTAGGGACTGATGACCTCGTAGTTAAGTCCCATAAACTCTACAAACATTTGAACAGTTTGAGTAATGCTTTTGCAGTATCTGCTACACAGTGGCTGTATTGAAACTGCAGGCTACTCTGATCCGACCGACTGGCTATGGTCCTGATGCAGCGTCATGAGCTAAAAATCAAACACCAAACCTATTCATTTCGGCCCTTAATGTCAGAGTATAGCGAAAACTGATTTTTACATATCTGGAAGCCCGAATGAACGTCTGCCAGTGCGCATCTCCGCACAGTAACTCCGCCAGTAGCCTTCCAATATCGTAATCAGCAAATCCTCATGGCTCTGAGTTTTTTTAGTAAACATTAAGACTTCCACCAATCAAAGCGAATTTCAACGTATATGGTGGGAAAACTCCTCGATTGGTGAAAGTTGCAAATGTTTGTATAGTCTATGGGACTTAACTACGGGGTCATCAGTCCCTAAACTTACAAACTACTTATGAACTACTTACGAACTAGGACGGCACAAATATCCATGCCCGAGGGGGGATTCGAACCCCCGACCGCAGAGGCCGTGCAGACCGTGACTGCAGCGCCTTAGTCCTCTCGGCCACCGCGGCCGGCTTGGTGAATGTGACTGAAATTCTAGTTCCTCAATGTGTTGAGAGAACCAAGCTCTTGATACAGGAATCCGCTTCCCCACACCACGTTTAAGTCGGTTCGCGTCTGCTACTGGTATCATATAGATCTTTCACACAGCCTCCATCGTGACTAAGTGTATATCTGGCTCTGCCATTCCATTTGAGGGGGCAGGATGTGATCTAGTATGTATGGCGGATAATTATATAAAAAAAATTGAAATTTGTTGTGAAATAAATACGCCATGACCGCTGTTCTTACTTTATTCCAGATTGCTGGTTTTCACGTTGTCATCTTCAGGTCTGCAGCTTTACAGATTAAAACAGAGCTCCTCTTTGTACATCATTAATAACTGCACAGATCAATAGTAGTTACCTGGCATTTTATGCCCGTGGAGAACTATCTGAATATATATAGAAATACACCTTAATTGAGGCTACTGAACCAAGATCGCAAATATTATTTTATTTATTTCTCATGACCGATTCGGTGATATATATTATCATCTTCAGTAGGTTGCATGGCTTTATAAAATATTCACTTTGTAAACCTTTTAAAATAGGGAGTTTCTCGTCAAAATATAAAATGAATGACTCTGCATACTCAAATTGTCAAGATATACGTCAGCATAATGCAACATCATATCTGATTAGAAAATATGTGTACTGCTTCTCACTTAACCTCGAAGCAGACGTTTGTACATTATGTCCATCTTTCCACCTTTTACACGGCGACAGGTCATGGCGTGTAAAAAGTCATGGCTTGGTAGTTCACTGAAAGGAGTCGGCCTCCAAGAATATGTCGGCTGCGAACGGGGATAGGGAATAAATGTTCAAATATTTGTAAAGCTTATGGGACTTAACTGCAGGGTCATAAGTCCCTAAACTTACAAACTACTTATAAACTAACTTATACTAAAGAAAGCGCAAACATCTAGGGCCCAGGGGAACGGCCTCGCGCATCGGAGCATAGTGCCTCAGTGCAATCGGCCACTCCACCGCGGCGATAGGGAATGCCCCGTTACTATGCCGTCACTTTGACCGTAGTATTTTCGTCGCTATTTCAGGTACATGGAAGATAAATAGAACCGAGCGAGGTTCTATACAGTGGGTTTCAAGAGAAAGAGTAAATATTTTAGATTACCGTGGTATAGAAGAATTGCAATAAAACTGCCATACAATGTGTGACCATCTTTTAGCGAGTGCAGAGTTACAGCTGACGTCGATGCATTTTCGTTTCCTGTTTTGGTACACCGGTTGCGTTTCCATTTATCGAATGTAAGCAGTAGAGTACTAATGTTCGAATTGTGAAATCGTGCTTTAGCTCACTTTGAAATTTTCATTACGATTTGTTTGCCAAGTGTACTGACAGTAACGTGATAATTGCCCGCACATATGTGCACATGATTAGGTAACTCCAGATTACCTCATAGAATTCTCGCGTGTTCAGTGCCCTGCATGTCCATTCCATACCCAGCAGTTATACGAGTGAATGAACAGGCTGTGGACGAAGTAGAAGACATTATTTACTAGGTAGGACGTAATCCTTGAACAAGCACACGCAGCATTTCTACACGTATGGGTGTTCCACATAAAAGTGTATACTGGACATTGCGTAACCACTGGTTTCATCCATATAATTTACAACTCATTCAGCAGCTTCGAGCAAGAGATGGACGATTCAAATTTTTTCTTTGGATATTTGGAAATCACCAAGTAACACCAGTACAACTCTTCACTGATGAAGCCCCATTCACTCCCGACGGCATCAATAACAGTCATAATTCACAACAGTGGATCCAGGAAAACCCACAGATACATTTTGAAGAATGCTTTTCTATAAACGTGCTGTGTGGTTTGGCAGTCAGTTGATTGGGCCTGTTGTGTGACAGGATACCTTTGTCTACACTATCTTGAAAATGAGCTTGCAGCATTATTGAAGGAAATTTCTTAGGCTACCAGAATGCGTGTGTTCTTCCAGTATGACGGGGGCTCCTGCAGATTATATTGGTCAGACGACATATCATCAACACCTAACATCCCGGATGACAGATCGCTAGATATGGACACGTTTCTTTGCCACTTGGGACTCCGCCTATGCATTTCGCTGGTGGCCGTGGTTCAAAGGGGAAGCATGCTAAGAAGAAGTAAACACATGAGTCGATTTGCTCGATAGCATTGTGAATAGTGCAATCCTCATAAAGCCCCTGACATAAAGCGGTCTGATGGAGCGGCACCATTGTCTTATAGCTTCCTTTTCTTGAGGCAATGGTCTCACAAATTTTAACCTCTACCTACCTTTCAATATCAGTGTGGATATCGCGCAGAGAAGAGCATGTGTTTCCTCCATTCTCAGTTTCCTCGTCACTGCGTGGAATGGTCTTTGAGACAGCAGCATAGGAGCTACGTAACTTTCCTGAGGTATTTTATTTTCGAAGAATACGGATTAGTTTTATTTCTTTGGCTACATATATGATCTAATAAGGAAACATATCTTTAGGTGTACTTATTATAGAAACAAAGGCAGCAAGAGAATATTAATTAAGAATAGGGACGAGAAATGGTCAGAAGTGTGAGATATTTCTTGGCTTGGCCTACCGAGTGTATAGACAATAATAATGGCATAGAAAAACATTATGAATTCAAACCAATAATAATCCAGGATCAGAGTAAGAGTTTGTCAACGGTGCTGCATACTGCGGACACAAAATGTATAACATCCACAACTTCAGGTTCAAATGTTCAAATGTTTGTTAAGCTTAAGGGACTTAACTACGAGGTCATCAGTCCCTAAACTTACAAACTACTTATGAACTACCTACAACTAAGGACGTCACAAATATCCATGCCCGAGGGGGGGATTCGAACCCCCGACCGTAGTGGCCGTGAAGACCGTGACTGAAGCGCCTCAGTCCCCTCGGCCACCGCGGCCGGCCAACTTCAGGTGTTTCAGTAGACTTTCAAAAGGAATACCTCTCTATAACGTTTGACCTCTGATACTAAGGAAGAAAGCGCTCTATCCTTGAAAAGAATGTGGACCTGCAATATGCGTCGAACGTGTACGGGATTGTTTAAATTATACTTCGAGATGAAAAAATTAGAGATATTTCTTTTTCCAGACACAAAACAATTCCAAGTTTTTGGCGCCCAAATTTTCACCTTCTTTTCATCTTAATAATAACTACTTTTTCCATTAAAATGCTTTTCATTAAGGACGGCTCACTTTTTTTAATGAACTGTCGAGATCTGACAGTCCACAGCAAATAAGTACAGCGAGAAAAATGGGACGGGTTAGTTGAGGATAAGAAAAAAAAAATAAAATAAAAGCACACATAGACGCTCTCAGAAGAGAGATATCAAAAGTGCATTACGATAACTAGTGCGGTATTTGAAAATTTGACTTTGCTTTTTGTCTGGGTTGTACAAACACTGAAGAAAAATTTTTGCAGTTCAAATATACGACCGCAACCTAAACTGGCGCGATACTGAGGAAATCTTCGTGTTCATGGAAGGACGTCCTTTGGCACGATCCCCGCGTGGGTGGTACGAAACTGTAACTGATCTACTGCCACTCTGCTGCCATGTGGAGTCAGCAGTCCCGTACAATGAAACACGGCTTCTATGCAGCGCAGAGCAGCATCGGAGCCTTGTGACACACACACACACACACACACACACACACACACACACACGCCGCCCCTCTGTCACATTTATTTATTTTGTTGGGCACAAACTGGCGCGACAACGACACGCCAGAGCAGAATGCTGACCCCCTCCCCCTGCTCTCCCTCGTTCCACCCCCTACCCACCACCATGTTGCGTTCATTTCTTTCTTTTTATTCCACTCTCTCTCTTTCTCTCCTTCGTTTCATAACTTGGAACAAAAGCAAACAAATATAAACGGTGCAGGCTTCTTTTCATACATGATGTTTTGTCCTCCTTTTTGCAGCCTTTGTTACAAAAACAACGCGCGCTGTGTATAAATGTTTGGCCGGCGTAGTGTAGTGTGCATGGCCCCCGTGCTCACGGCTCCGCTGCCACTTGGCCTGCGACCGCAGTTCACACTCGACAAAAAGTAAGGGCTAACCTAGCAGGGAGTAGCCGTTTACCTTCAAGGAAATGCTGTATTTCATTATCTCAAAAAGGCAAAGCTTACCTCATTTCTGTTATTTCTTTACTCCCTTGTTTAAACATCATAGATAAGGCTTAAAATGCGATCAAGTACATTAGATACTGTTTACGACTGTGGTTTGTGCTGAACCGTGAAAAAGGAACTATAACAAAATGCACATTGCGAGATTTCCGAATACTCCGAATGTCCAACTGGTTGTCGGGCGGATGAGCACCAAGGCTGTTTGTATATAGAGAAAATTATGATCAACGACTGTCAGTGCGCCTCGGTTGCACAGTGGTAGAGTGCCCCACTATAAATCCAAAGGTCAGTGGTTCGATCCCCGTCAAGTCCTGTGTTTTTTATCTGTCACTTTGCCCTTGTTTCATCTTTGGCAGTGTTGCTCATGTGAAAAAATACCGAGTAGCACCGTGGTTCGGAACTCACTTTAAACTGTAGGTCCGCCTATAACTGGCTGGGTAAGTCAGTTCGAAGGTCGGAGGAAGGCAACGGAATACCACCTCCTAAAACAGGACCATGCCTAGTAAAGCACTGTGTTGTTCAAACCAATCCTCGGTTTGTTGACTGATTTACCTTCACTGTTTTGTCCTTGACGGCCTATCTTTCGGGAAAGGATCTGCTCAGGATGCGTGAGATGCATGGTCAGCTATACAGATTAGTAATACAAGTTTTATTTACTATGTTATGCAAAATACTCAACTTTGGTTTATGTCTGTTCTCACGGCGGCGTCTTCTTGCACGATGCTGGCTGCGATGAGTCATAGTAATTTCGATTTCGGAGTGCCCTTCCAGACGCACGCCCCAATAAATCTGCTTGTAGAGGGTGCGCTTCTCGGTTGCTCCCTCCAGAAGGCGCGGTGCCGGCGTGTGATTGGCTGCCGGTCATCCGCTGCATTCTTCACGATCGTTTTCGCGCGTCTCACGTGTGGCGCTGACTTTACCCCACAATGCCTACTACCGAGGTAAACTCGTCAAGACGACTGCATTGGCACCATGACTGAAATGACTGTCAATAACATATCTGCAGGGCGCAAGGTGCAAGATATGTAAATGGGAGAGCCACGCATCTACCTGAGTTTCACGAAGGGTAGATTTTGATCGACCGGAAAATCGCCATGCGATTTTCGGATGTTCGGGAGAAGCTGTCAACTGTTTGTAAATCTAAGTAACTTATACTAAGGGCAACACAAGACACACGTCCGAGAAGACTCGAACCCCCTCGATGGCGAGCAAACGCGTGCTCCTCAACAAGGCGCCTCTGAATGCTCGGTCACTCCACCGCGGAAAGGGCGTGTGGGTGGTGGTGGGGTGTCTGTTTGGGGCGAGGGGAGGGGAGGGAAGAGTTAGGGTGAGAGTGCAAACGTCCAGGGGTTGGATATGCACAGCTCATTAGAGATGATGCACAGTCAGGGCACACTAGTAAAAGAGCACACGTGGCGAGATGTGGAGGATCTCACATCAGACTTACGGCTGGGCGAATTACAACTTTGGACCCTTTCATGGATCCAGGGAAGCCCTTCCATGGCACTATGATGGGCAGGAAGTGTCGTATAATTTCCGACCACGTATGCCTCTTCATGACTTTTTTCCAGGGGCAGAATTGCTAAATCTGTTGCTGAAAAATGTTACAGTAAAAAACGTGTTTATTTGTGTTAAGGTTTGCAGCATGGCAAGTGGTAGTTGAGACGTTTTCCTGGCAGTGGCATTAAATTTTCTTGTTCGTTTCAAAACAAGTTATTAGAGTTCCGCTTGTCTCTCGATCTGCAACCACCGCTTTCACGTAATCCTAAATCTGGCTATAACACTAACACCACGACGTCAGCAACTAACTGAAGTGGACAGGTGGCCATTGTCACTGGAAACTGGCTCAGGGTCACAGCTTTGCATGTTCTGGTACACTCTCGATGTTCTTCATCATACCGATGGGCGCGAATGGGTTGTCTGCCAGGGAACAGGTCGTTACACTTGTCTGCGCGGGACGGAGAAAAGCTGACGACGAGTCAGTAGTTCTGGGAACATTCGCTCGTGGAAGCAGCATGATGGCCAAGAAGTATGGTATACTCACTTTAGATCACGGATACATTTTCATTATTGCCGACAGCAGTGATATTATTGAAGAAGATAACGCCACAAGACCAGGTGTGTGATGGAGGGGTTCGAAGAACACAGTGTGAATTGCAATTGATGTACCGGCTTCTGAAATCATCATACCTGAATCGGATCACATGTGGGATTTCGCGGAATGTGACGTCAGAGGTCATCGCTCCACTCCCTGGAATTTGCGGGAATTATCACACTGGTGTTTGTGTGTATGTGTGTGCGTGTGTGTGTGTGTGTGTGTGTGTGTGTGTGTGTGTGTGTGTGTGTGTGTGTGTGTGTTTGAGAGAGAGGGAGAGAGAGAGAGCGTGCAGATGTGGTGCGAACTCCCCACAGTGCCGTACCGAGAATCACTGCATACTTGCCAAGATGCACCACCGTTGTTGTTGTTGTTGTGGTCTTCAGTCCGGAGACTGGTTTGATGCAGCTCTCCACAATACCCTATCCTGAGCAAGCCTCTTCATCTCCACATAAGAGCGACAACCTACTTCTGTCTGAATCTGCTTACTGTATCCATCTCTTGGTCTTCCCCTGCGATTTTTTCCCCATACACTTCCCTCCAACGCTAAATGCACAATTCCTTGATGTCTAAGAATGTGTCCTACCAATCTATCCCTTCTTTTAGTCAAGGTATGCCAGAAATTCCTTTTCTCCCCAATTCTGTTCAGTACCTCCTCATTAGTTACGCGATCCACCCACCTAATCTTCAGCATTCTTCTGTAGCACCATATTTCAAAAGCCTCAATCCTCTTATTGTCCGCACTGTTTATCGTCCATGTCTCACTTCCATACAAGGCAACACTCCATACAAATGCCTTCAGAAAGGACTAGAGGTCTGCAAATCGCCGGTTTCGCTCGCTCGTACTCGGTCGAGTGTGCAACGCTCGGCGGTGGCGCGCCGAGTGTGTTACGCTCGCAGCGAGCGTGTTGACACTCGAAGGAGACTACGTTGGACGGCGCGGGCACAGGCCGCACAGCGTAGTGCTGCCGCTGTACTCATAATGAAACCTACCCAAGTGTCACTTTCCGATTTTTATGAAATTTGCGTATGTTATAATACATGAAAAATGAAAAACTATGGGACACGTATTTTTTTAGCGGCGGAGAAACATATTTAAGGGGTGAAACGTCCCTCTAAAATTGTCGCTAAAATAGAAACATGGGGATATCTTAGAGACTAGTGAAGCGATTTTAATGATTTTTGATATGGAAGTATATTTTGATAAAAGACAAATTTTATAGATTCAACTTCGATTACATCAAAATAATTTTTGAGCACAAAAAATTGGCCACTTTAGGGGTAGCTGTCCCCCTAATTGTCACTCCCCTGGCAATGTATCTAGGCCGATCTCATATCTAGAGATACTTTCATACCAAAAATTATTAAAATCGCTTTACTAGTCTCTAAGATATCAGAATTTTTCTATTTTATCGACAATTTTGGTGGGATCGTTTCCGCACTAAAATATGTTTTTTCCACCGCTAAAAAAAATTACGGGTCCCACAGTTTTTCATGTATTACAACATATCCAAATTTCATAAAAACCGGAGGGTGATAGTTGTGTAGGCTTCCTTGTCAGTCGCTACGGCAGCGGCTCTGTGGCTTGAGGTGTGGGCTGCTGTTGCTTCTGACGCAGCCCCGCTAACTAAAGGAACTAAAATCAGTTATGCTGTAGACGTGTATTCCTGTAAAGTAGCATGTAACCGCAATATCATTATACCGCAAACGAAACAAAGAAGGATCCAAAGAGAAACTACGGAACGAACGACGTTTTTATTGCAATGCACAAAAGTGAATGTTACAGTACAACAAAGTGTACATCGAAAAGTAACAACATTATCCCCCAACTATTCGTTGGTGGTATTGTAACTGCAATGTACTGTTAAAATATCATTGACACGTTGTAGATCGAGTCGAGTTCTTCTATCAGAGATCAGGTTCCCTGCCGCACTGAAAGGGCACACAAAATACTCTTTTTGCCAATACAGCTAGCTTAGGAAAGAGAGTACTGTTGCGTTTCTACCATTCAAGCGGATCGTCGTCATCACCATCAATTCGTGCTAAATAAAGGTCCACCTCATTGGTGGATTGCGCCTCGCGCATTTCACAGTCCAGCCATTACGAAAACATGCACTTCATTCTTTTGGCTGGTGCACCCAGGTGACATTGTTCAGGTGACCCTAAATAAATATAACACAGATATCACTGAAACAGCAGGAGCACCATAAATTCGTACAGCTGTGTAAAGTAAACAATTGGAATAAGAGGATTTAAAACAGTTATATGAGGATTAGACCGGCATATGACCCTGACACGGAAGAAAGTGCGGATCCTATATACTGCACAAAAGCTTGCATACGTTCTTTATTATGTAGATAAGAAAGACGACAGAGGCAGTGGGGGATATATGAATGTTGCAACTGGAAAAATTCCCGTTAAGGACTCACTCGGAAAAGGCAGAGGCCGGGCAACCACGCACAATGCCAAAATGCTATGGGAATATATGTTAACGTGGTGCAACAGAGATTCACAAACCTAACCTAACGGGTGTACATAAATATCGTGTATTTAATATCAATATAAAAGACGGACAAAGTATTCCAGGACTTGAGAGTGATAAGAGGAATGGATATAAAATACAATCACTTCCTCGTTAAGAAGGCATGTAATACCTACCACTAAACAGGCACTAACAGTCCACAAAATGGGAACAAGAAAGAAAGATCCTGGAAAACTAATTTAGTAAATGATCTTAGCACAGAAACTTTATATTAATCACGATAATAACCTGTATGGAAAAGTATAAAATGCGAAACTGAATGGCTAGTTCAACTGGATCGAGAGAACAGCTTTCGAAGCACCCGGGAAAGGAAACAATTCCAAATTTCGCAGTCAGGATGTAGTCTCTAGCGTCTAGTTTGCTCCCGACACTCGCCTTGGACTCGAGTGGCGCTGCGGTGGGCGACCGAGTGGCGAGCGGGCAGTGTGGACGGTCGGCCCGGTCGAGCGTGCGCTGCTCGAACGAGCGTGCAGGAAATCGAGCGCAGCCACACGCCTTGCCGCAAGCTGCAGTACTGACACCATAGAACGACATGCATCACGCGATTCGAGCGAGCAACCGAGCGAGGTGCAGACCTCTAGAAAGGACTTCCTTAGGTTTAAATCAATATTCGATGTTAACAAATTTCTCTTTTTCAAGAACGCATTTCTACCCATTGCCATTCTGCATTTTATATCCTCTGTACTGCGACCATCATTTGTTATTTTACTGCCCAAGTAACAAAACTCATCTACCTCCTTTATTGCTTCGTTTCCCAATCTAATTCCTTCAGCATCACCTGAGTTTCTTACGCTGCACTCCATTACCCCAGTTTTGCTCTTGTTAATGTTCATCTTATATGCACCTTTCAGCACACTGTCCATTCCATTCAATTGCTCTTCCAGGTCCTTTGCTGTATCTGATAGAATTACTATGTCGTCGGCAAGACGCAATGTTTTTAATTCTTCCCCCTGAACTTTAATTCCTTCACCAAATTTCTCCTTGCTTTCCTTTATAGCTCGCTCAATGTACAAATTGAACAACATTGGGGAAAGGCTGCAACCCTGTCTTACTCCCTTTCCAACCACTGCATCCCTTTCATGCCCTTCAACTCTGACAACCGCTGTTTGGTTTTTGTACAAGTTGTAAATAACCTTACGTTCCCTATATTTTACTCCTGCTTGCTTCAGAACTTGAAAGAGTTTAGTCCAATCAACATTGTCAAAAGCCTTCTCCAAATCTACAAAAGCTACAAATGTCTGCACCGCCACTATGGTCGGGGGTTCGAATCCCCCCTCGGGCATGGATATTTGTGCCGTCCTTAGTTGTAAGTAGTTCATAAGTAGTTTGTAAGTTTAGGGACTGATGACCCCGTAGTTAAGTCCCATAGACTCTACAAACATTTGAACATTTTTTCGGGCCGGTTTGCCTTGGAGCGTCGGAACGGGGATCTTTCGAAAACAGGTCAGCACGGCCTGTATGCAAACGATGATACCGCCAGCTAAGCCTGCAGAAAATCTCAAGACGAAGGCTAAGCAGAGGAATCAGAGGAAAAAGGAGAGGAAGAGACGGTTTGGCGGAGAGGGTCTCTACCGCCAGACTCGGAGAGGGCAGCAGTAAACCAGCAGAGGGAGGCGCGGCGGCATAAATAATTTACGAGCGTCCAGAGCGCAGCAGGCCGCGCTAGGCCCGGATTAATCCAGTTTTACGACCCGCGGCCGCAGCCCAGCGCGGCACAGCACAGCACGTCGCGTCGCGTTGCTCGGGCAGCGCAGCCCTGCGGCTGGTCGGAGTCGGCTGCCCGGCGCGCACCGATGCTGCCGCCGCTGGTGGAAGACGCGGGTGAGCGAGGCTCGCCAAGCACTGCGAGGATCAAGGCGTGTGCGCACGCGCAGGCTGTGCGGGCCTCAGTTGCCAACTGTGACACTAAGATTCTCCCTAAATTATTATTGAATCCATCATTGGTGGAAACGGGACAGCGGCTGGTCAAGAGACTGAAGGAGCTGAGATACCAACAGCCGTATGTATAATAAAATATTTATTCTAGCACAACCAGTTTCGCCATTCCACTATGCCATTTTCAGGTCCCTACATCGGAATATCCAAAAGTAGGGATACAGCCAGGCAGCCCTGAGATCACTGGCAGCTCCTGCAACAGGGTCTAAAATTGTTGCAGAATGTCACAGGGTTCTGGTGGAGCTAGGGGAAAGCAATAGAGTATTGTGGGTCCTTCGCCACTCGGGGATCATTGGCAACGAACATGCCGACAGATTCGCCAGGATGGGGGCAGAGACTCCATTTATTGGACCGGAACCTGTCCTGACAATCACCAAGGCAATGATCAAATTGGAGCTACGTAACTGGCTCAGAAGACAGCACGTAGAATATTGGACCAAAGTTCATCAACAAAAACATGGCAATGTAATGATGCCAAAGCCATGTTTTAAAAAAAAGCTCTGCAATCCTGGGTCTGACCAGGAGAGAGATTAGACTCATGGTTGTTCAAATGTTTGTTAAGCTTATGGGACTTAACTACGGGGTCATCAGTCCCTAAACTTACAAACTACTTATGAACTACTTACGAACTAGGACGGCACAAATATCCATGCCCGAGGGGGGATTCGAACCCCCGACCGTAGTGGCCGTGCTGACCGTGACTGGAGCGCCTCAGTCACCTCGGCCACCGCGGCCGGCAGACTCATGGTTGGATTGCTGACAAGCCATGGGAATTACAAAAAACACCTACATACAATGGGAATAACAGAAGAGGACCCTAAATGTAGGATCTGTGATGACGGTGATGAAACTGCATCACATCTAATCTTCCAATGCATTGCATTGGATAGCAAAAGGCACAGAACATTTGGGACAACCAGACCCGAAAATATTGTGTCTAATAAAGAACTGGTAAAGGGACTCCTTGCACTGTTCAAGGGCATTGGTTGGCTTTACTACACATACAGGGAGCAATACCGCACAATAAACTTAGTTTCGGTGCGGGAAGTGGCGGGTTAGACCAAGACTGTTTTCGCTTCCCTGAAAAAATCAAATCAAATCAAATCAGGGATACTAAAACTGGGTTCGTGGACTTCTGTCTGTAAAAAAAAAAAAAAAAAAAAAAAAAAAAAAAAAAAAAAAAAAAAATCGTTGCCCTACATATTTTGATTGTTTTTTTTTTCATACAGAAGTCCACGAATCCATTTTTAGTATGCCTACTTTCGGATGTTATGTTCCGATGTAGGGACCTGAAGATGGCATAGTGGAATTCCTAAATTGGTTGTGCTAGAATAAATATTTTATTATACATACTGATGTTTGTATCTCAGTTCCTTCAGTATCCCTAAATTGTCGCCAAACTCCCCTTAAATCCGCCTAAAAACAACCAGAGAATCGTGGGAGGGGTGGACTGTATGGGACTGCAGGTTGACCTGTTTTCCATAATTCTTCCAATGTATGAAAATGTTCGTGTGTTCGTATTTTATTAGCAGCCGTACCGTTCAACCAATTGTGATGAAGCTTTGTCAACATATTGCTTGCACGTTCACGATAGTCATAGGCACCATTAAGTGACTGTGCGACAAATAGTTCAGAAGAAATGAAGTAATAAATACTAAAATGCGCGGAAAAGTGCTGGCCGGCCGCAGTGACCGAGGGGAGTGAGTCGCTCCATTCACGGTCTGAACGGCCACTACGGTCGGGGGTTCGAATCCCTCCTCGGGCATGGAAATTTGTGCCGTTCCTAGGATTAGCTAGTTCATAAGTAGTTTGTAAGTTTAGGGACTGATGACCCCGTAGTTAAGTCCCATAAGCTATACAAACATTTGAATATTTATTACTTTAAGTAGTTTGTAAGCTACGGGCTGATGACCACGCAGTTTGGTCCGATAGATTTACAAACATTTGAACATTTTTTTTATGAAAATGTTTCTGTGTTCGTATTTTATGCTCAGCCGTACCGTTCAACCGATTGTGATGGAACTTTGTCAACACATTGTTTGCACTTTCGCGATAGTCATAGGGACAATTAAATGACTGTAGTACAAATACTTCAGGAGAAATCACGTAATAAACAATGAAATGTGCGGAAAAGTCTGTGACATCTGCTTCCAAACAACAGTACCGATATCAACCACATTTGGTACACATTTTCCTCTCAGGAGTTATCAATTGACATAGGGGCAAGAATTGCTTACGACATAGAGTTCAGGAGATATAACGTCTCAACTACGACTTGCTATGCCGCAGACCTCCATCTCAAATAAACATATTCTTTACTTCAATATTTATCAGCAACAGATTTAGCAATTCAGTAACAAATTGCCGACCGCGGTAGCTGAGGGGACTGAGGCGCTCCAGTCACGGTCTGCACGGCCACTACGGTCGGGGGTTCGAATCCCCCCTCGGGCATGGATATTTGTGCCGTCCTAGTTCGTAAGTAGTTCATAAGTAGTTTGTAAGTTTAGGGACTGATAACCCCGCAGTTAAGTCCCTTAAGCTTAACAAATATTTGAACATTTGAGTAACAAATTAAAAATACTATCTGCCAAATTTGGCAGGCTGATACAGTTCGATTAAAGAAGCACACACACAGCAAGTTGACAAAGTTTAGTGAGAAAATAACAGCTGGCAAGCGCATTTGACTGTCCCCAGTTTACACAGCTCTATGTTTCAAAACCTGTGGCATCAAGAGATATGCGAATAACGATACCTTATTCATCCTAAAATCTTCATGACATTTTCGATACTTGAGGAAGTTCACTGTTACATAAAATTTTCGATAGTGTATCACGGAGTATACTTTACATATGGATTTCGTCAGATTATACAGTTGTATTCCGATCCTGAGAACTTTTTTAATGTGATCGAACAATTAAATTTATTAGTGCAATATTATATATTCCGAGTATCTACAATCGTTTCAATCAATTAACGTGATTAAACAGTTAATTTTCAGATTTCGGCGAAGTTTCGAATTAAATAAAATTTCTGAAAATTCTAGCAGCTCTCTCTGGAAGTTACGTTACATTTTTCAGGGGAAGAACCATCAAAGAAGCATTTAAAACATAAGTATTGTTCACACCATGTGAATTTTATGTAATCAATTTAAATAAACAGATTTTTTATTTTTATTTATTTTTTTATTTATTTATTTTTTATTAAAAATATACTTTAGTGGAAAGCATACTTCATTCAGTTTCTTTGGCTGTCAGCTTTGATGCATACCAAGCGTACTGAATCATTGAGGTGAAAACCACCAGCAGAAGGAATTTGTTGTTATCAACTTATGGTTTTAATTAGGAATTTGAAAATAAATCGAAAATATAAAAATTAATGTTTGTTTGTTTGTCTTTTTGTTAGTTTTTTATGCACTGCCATACCGTACATCCGATTGCGATAAAACTTTGCCAACTTATTGCTTGCACTCGTGCGAAGGTTATAGTCATACTAAAATTAACTTCGTATGGTGCATAGTGGAGGGTGCTTCACGATTAGTTAATTCGTTTCTCATACATTCACACTAAAATGACTGGACGGATATGAATGAAATTTGGAACAGAGGTAGCTTATATAGTCCAGTAGGGTTAAAAGCTGCCATGAAGTTTCATATCAGCGCACACTCCGCTGCAGAGTGAAATTTTTTCTGGAAACATCCCTTAGGCTGTGGCTGAGACATGTCTCTACCATGTCCTTTCTTCCAGAAGTGCTAGTCTTCCAAATTTCGAAGAAGAACATCTGTGAAGTTAGGAAAGTAGGAGGCGAGGTAGTGGCAGAATTGAAATTGTGAGGGCGGAGTGTGAGCCGTGTCGGGATAGCACAGTCGGTAGAGCGCTTGCCCGCGAAAGGCAAAGTTCCCAGGTTCGAGTCCCGGTCCCGGCACGCAATTTTAATTTGCTAGTAAGTTTCATATTTATATATGTCACCTCTTACTCAAATTTAAAATGCATCATTAGGAAGAGCAGCTTCTGCTTTACTAGAATACTCGCGTAATGTGAGTGTGCAGTTATCACGCAGCAGCTTCCTGCGTCCGCCCACTAGGCGCCACAGTTTCTTGCCCTGTTGGGGCGACCGGTGCCACCCGCAAACAAAAGGAGAGGTCCGGCCTGGCCAAACCTTTTTCTGGTCGGGTCTCGCCAGTTCCCACCTTTATTCCGGGTTGGACGTACCCCAAACGACGCAGTTATTTACCTATAGCGAACGACACGACACGCGGTGGTAAGTGACACTGTTTCGCGCGACGTTCGACGTGTAGCGTTACGAGAACTCGCCGTCCTTGTGCCGTCAGTGTTACTAAGTAAGAGAACCATGTTAATGCATTTTATATGCGTCATCTGACGAACAGCTTAAATAATTCCTCCAATATGAGCTGGCAGCCTATCCTCTGTCTCTGTTCTATGCATCTGGGAAGAGGAAGACTCCGAGGTCGGTGTTATATGACTTTTTCACACCACTGAATGATGTAAACCTGGAAGAAGCAGTAATTTTCATCGATGGTTATTTTTTTCTCCACCGACGGGTTGTACGGAAGAATTGTGAAATATTCCTGTTAATGCTAACGATATACGTTGAATATATAAAAAGACACTACCGCCGAAGTGCGACAAGTGTGGGGTTCGATGGCTACCCAGAAAACCTGCCCACCAAGAGCCTCAAATATGCTGAACGCCTCCGCCAAAGCAAAGACACACCACTCTTCAAGGTCATCTTTACCAAGTTAATTGTGATGTCTATGACTCAGGAGCAATCTCTTTGCCGTGACAGAAATAAAGCACGCCTCATTAGCTTGCCTTTTTCGTGGCTTGAGGATGTAGGTTTCTCAGTAACGCAAGCTAATGAAGACGCAGACCACCTGATTGTTGCACAGCGCTTGAGGTGCTCATATTTCTACATGCCATAAGTGAATGTGACAACTGCAAGGGGAAGTCCCTCCAACCAAATAAAAATTGACGAACCAAATTTTGATGAAGACCTTGACTATATAAATGAGGCGACGAAAATTAGTGACTTCGAGGAGCAAAGTGATGGCCCAAAGCACTCAGAAATTTCAGACTTTGAGGAGGCGAGTGGTGCAATGACAATCAAACGTACTTAGTTTTACCATTTCATCTCATAGCTTTATGTAAAATTTTGTTATTACGAAATATAATAACCACTTATTAATTTCAAGAAGTGTGAATGGATATCACTAACTTATATATATATCAAAAACTTATTTAATATTATTTTTCTAATATTCCAAAATTTTAATATTTTATTCTATTACTATATTAAATAATTACGAGTCAATGGGTTGCTACATTTCTGTATTTAAAAGCGTGTATATTATAATTACTGAAGAACTACATTTGAAATAGTCTTAATTGACGATGAGAAAGCTGTTCACAACTGGGTGGTCCAATAAATTCACTTTTGCTTTCATCGATTGCATATTTTATTACTCTGCATCTTTTTTATGAACCACATTACTGATAGATGGGTTAGTCTCAACGATATTACAAAAAAAAAAAAAAAAAACAAAAAAAAAAAAAAAAAAAAAAAAAAAAAAACATGAATATATAAAATTTGTCCAAATTTGAAGAGCACTAGTATGGCAACGGGTGGTCCAAAAAATATGCGGATGGTCTTATTCAATGCAGAATTTCGTGCCCTAAAACAGTGATTTCGATATTGTGAGTTGTTTACGAGATACAATCACAAAAACGAAAAAATACATCTTTTTCGGGTACATTTTTGTCACCCCCACCCCACCAGTTATGAACAACTCTTCGGAGGGGGAAAACCTAGGATAGTCATACTATGACATAAACGAAGCCATTAAAACAATAATACCTTTTGTATCAATTATTTCCGGTTTGAATGGTAATTCTACTAGACCAATACCAGTAGCGGACTATTGGGGACGGGGGGAGGGAGTTTGGAGCCGGCGGTCCGCCCCCGGCCTCCAAATTAAATACCTCGAAATCCAGGGTTTTACTTTGTTTCAGAGCTCTTGGTCTTTTGCTCTGAGGCCTCCTAATCACGGAAGCTATTTTGCTTACATTGTCGCGTTCCTGTCGACGTGGGGGCCTCCAAATCTCAAAATTTACTTTTTTATAGTAATAGATGTATTTGCATGTGCACAGGGGGCCTCATTTTGTTTTTCCGCCTCCGATAGCCCTAGTCCGCCATTGGCTTACACCGGTTAATGCATGGACTGCATTTCGCTAGCCACCGTATGGTGCGTGGTGGAGGATACCTTACAATGTGTTAATATGTTTGCTACTCCTTCATGCTGAAAGGGATGTACAGATTTGAATGAAATTTGGAATGGAGATAGCTTATACCCTGCATTAATACATGGGTTACCTCCTCGTAACTCACCGTACGGTGCACGGTCGAGGGTACCTTACACTGGGTTAATACGTTTCTATATACGCTGAAATAGCAGGACAGATTTGAATGATATCTGGAAGGCAGAGAGCTTATATCCTGAATTAACGCATGATCTATCTTTAGGAAGCCTCCGTACGGCGCATGTCAAAGAGTACTTTGTAAAAAAAAACTGTTTCACTGACTACCATGAAAATAGAAATGTATGAGTTATCCTGGATTTGGAGTGGGGGGGGGGGCGAGATCAACCAAGGAGATGGGAGGGTGCAGGAGGAGAGAAAGATATGGGACGAGAGAGGGGAAGATGGAGATGCAAGAGAGAGAGAGGACGGGAAGGAAGTGGACGATTATGGAATAAATGAGTATCCGGACAACGCCGGGTTTTTGGTTAGTAAATAAAATAAAAATAAATAATGAGGGAGAAGTACCATACGTATTACCGGCTGAATAGCCAAGTAACGAAATACTCGACAAGAAACATATGTCTTGTATGAAAGGAAAAAAAATAGAATGAGACATTGAAGATACGAAAAACTGTTCAAATGTTCAAATGTTTGTAGAGATTATGGGACTTAATTACGAGGTCATCAGTCCCTAAACATACAAACTACTTATGAACTAGTTTATACTAAAGACGGCACAAACATACATGCCCGAGGGCGGATTCGAACCCCCGACCGCAGCGGCTGTGCAGACCGTGACTGGCACGCGGAAGATAAGTCTTTGGTAAATGTGCTCCATGGTTCTGCCATGTGTATGGTCAGTTCCTCCCTCCTGCTGGAAATAACTCTATGTCTTAGCCTCCTCCGTTATTTTTTTTTTTTAACGGTGTTATATTCCTGGCCTATGGCCACTTCATATTTCTGGCCGCTGGCCGTTTCTTTGCTAACATCGTACGTGTCTTAAACGCGGAAGAAAGACAAGTGCAGCATATGTTGAAATGTGGGGTGGGGAGCAGTAGCATATGGCGCAGTAGGTGCTGGTTCCCGTGGGATAGCCCGCCTATGTTACTGGTACTCTCCTCCCATTGGCTGCTGCATTTCACGTCACGTGATTTCTTTCGAAATCAGTTTTGTTTATTATACACCAAATATTAATTATTCAGAGCTGAAAATTTGTGATAAATATCTCTCAAGGACAGGCTAGGTTTTGACAGTTCAAAAAGTTTAAGGTGCCTTCTCTTATTGTAACAAGAGAAGAGCGATTTTGCAGAAGCCGCACGACGGCCCTGATTTGGCGCGAAATAGAGCGTCAGGTGCCCTCTCGCAGTGCGCCGCAGTTTGTCTCGAGCTGACCACTATACGCGCCGGACCGTGCCGGTAATGAGTAAAGTTTTGTATAATTGTGATAACAGTCGAGGTCTCAACATGAAATACGGGCAGCATAGGCCGTGTCGTATTGAAAATAATTGTTCATATTTTATTATTTATTTAATAAATGGTATCCCTGACAATTAAAAATCTCGCTAGTCGCTTCTTATGCTTCCATTCTACGGAACATATTTTAGCCTCACTTGTATGCTGTAGAAGAACCAAAGACCTGTGTGCTGTCTTCTGCGCTGGGGACACAACTATAGAAGACAGAACTCTATGCTTTCCATAAAGACTTGGACAGCAACTACGGTACCTCGTGCGTACTCTAGGACGGTACAAACGCACACTGCTACGCAACAGCATCCGCAAGGATGTGGAGGTTTTAGGGGACTTGTGGGAGGAAGCAGTACTAACTTCTCCGTACACAAATAAAAAACCCTAGGAAGCTTGTAACTGATTGTTATCTTTCCAGCAGAGTTTGTGATAGTTTTATGTGAACTGACCCTGTGACGCAGTGCTCGACCACTTAGCAGCGGGCGTGCCTGTAAATCGGTCACAAGAAACGAGCAGAATAACACAACGGCACTGTCGATGTTGCAGCTCGCCCGCTGAGAGCAAGATGGCGGACCACCTGGTGGTGTCGTCGGTGGAGCTGTGCTCGCTGCAGACGGCGCAGAAGCACCACACGGACCGCTTCGAGTGCGTCCACGATGACCAGCCGACACCCGTACTGCGCCGTGGCCAGCCTTTCCCCCTGGACATCACCTTCTCCAACAGGCCCTACGACCAGGAGCGCGACGTCATCATGCTTACCTTCTCGTTCGGTGAGTAGCTGTGCTCTGCACTCTCCGACTTCAATTTTACATGAATAAATCGCAATTTGCGATCACTTGTGGCTTCACTGTACTGGGTTTAGATGGAATACCAAATTGCGGCAAGTGAAAATTTCTGTCCGGCCGGGATTCGAACCCGGGATTTCCTGCTTACTAGGTAGACGCGTTGACCACTCCGCCACCGACGACAAAGTAAGCAGCTCGACTGCAGATGACTCTTCCCTGCACGTCTCCGTCCACACCCAATTTTCCATTCCCTACGTTGTCTCTTTCCTATCCACAGCAAGCATTACAGAACAAATAGGCTGAGGATAGAATAGAGACAGCGTGGGGAATGGAGATTTGGGTGTGGCGGGAGACGTGTGGGGAAGAGTCCTCTGCAGTCGGGCTGCTCACTGTGTCCTCGGTGGCGGAGGGGGCATCGCGTCTGCCTCGTAAGTAGGAGATCCCGGGTTCGAATCCCGGCCGTACTCAAATTTTCATTCGCCGTACTTTGGTATTCCATCTAAACCTAGTACAGTGAAGCCATAACTGATCGCAAATTTATTTCATTTATTGAACGCTGTAACGGCGTCAAAAATATATAATTCAATTTTAAATGTCCACAATAATCTTTGGAGTCAATAGAATTGCATAGACCTGATGTTCGTGTGGTCTTCATTCCGGAGTGTTGTTAGCTGCAGCTCTCCACCCTACTGTCCTGAGCAAACCTCTTCATCTCCCCATAAGAATGAAACCTATAACTCATCCAACTTGCTGTATTCGTATCTTGATCCAACTCCGCGAATTCTACACCAAACAATTCCCCGGTGTCTAAGGATGTTTCCTACCAATGGATCCCTTCTTACTGTCGTGGTAATCCAGAAATTTCTTTTATCTCCAATTCTCTTTAATACCTCCTTAATTACGCTATACGTCCACCTAATACTCAGCATCCTTCTTTAGCACAACATTGCATAAGTCTCTCTCCTCTTTGTGTCTTAATTATGTATCGTTCATGTTTCATTACCGTCCAAAGGAACACAAAGACCTTCAGCATACATTTCCTAACATTTAAATTAATATCTGACGTTAACAAATTGACAATTTTGAGGAACGCATTTCTTCCCCGTGAAACTCCACATTTTATATTATTTGTACTGCGAACATCGTAAGTTATTTTATTGCCAAAGTAAGAAAACTCAACCACCACCTTTATTGTGTACCTACCTACTGTAATTCCTGATTCTCTTAATCCCATTACCCTTCTTTGCTCTTGTTAGTATGCATGTTATACCTGCGTTTCAAGAGATTGCTTTTCCAAGTCCTTTGTTGACTCTGACAGAATTACATTGCCATTAATGCTTTCCTTAACGGCTTGCTGAATGTACATATTGATTAACATTGAGGAAAGGCTATAACTGTCTTACTCCCTTCCCAACCACCGCGTCTCTTTCATGCTCTTCGATTCTTATAACTGCTATCTGATTTCTGCGTAAGTTGTAAATAAATTTCTGTTCCCTGTACTTTACCCCTGCTAACTTCAGAGTGTGGAAGAGTGTATTCCAGTCAACATTGTCAAAAGCTTTATCCAAATCTACAAAAGCTAGAAATGTATGGTGGACTTTCTTAAATCTATCGTCTAAGATAAGTCGTAACGTTGAAAGTAGCCCGATATTTTAAAAAAAGCAAGATCTCTGATAGTTGAGACCTGCAAATGTAAGTTGAAACGCCCACTGCTGCTCTAAATTACTTTATGAGTGGCCACAGTACATGCGCAACGGAAATTTAATTAACAGCTCACTCCTTAAGGGAGCAGCCAACATTTTAACAAACACAAAATCAATGTTAAAAAATAAATGAATAAATAATTAAATGTGCGACAGGGAGCATGAAATCAAAAAGCAGAGGTTTGATACTTTAAAATCATAATTTATTCAGAAAAATAACAAGCAAATAAATGTGGGGAGACCAAATTAAGCACACACCTTGTACAAAAGTGGATTAAATCATATAATTACTGCTCGTATTAAAATTATTTCTGCCCTTTATGCATATGGAGGTAACGTGGGAGGAAATTTTCAAATACGCAGTGGGTAGCTGAAAGCACATTCATTCATTCACAGCGTTGAGGTTGTTTATAAGTTTACAAGCCCGCCTACAGTTCACTTTCATGGCCAGGTTCTCGACGAGGTCACACGATTTGTTTTTGCGTTTCTTAGCTATAACAGCCATACGTTCATCGCCTACTAAAAGTGTCTCATCATCAAATGAGTCCGTTATCGAACAGCTATCCAACAACGGCTTTACGTCCTTATACAGTCCCACAGCCGCGGTTGAGTGGCCGTACGGTCTAAGACGCCCTGCTGCCAAGCGCGCGGATTCTCTCTGTCGTAGGTTCGAGTCCTTTCTAGGGCATGGGTTAGTTTGAATAGTTAGTAAGTCTAGGAACTGATGACCATGGCAGTTTGGTCCAATAGGTTTACAAACATTTGAACAGTCCAGTAAGATACTGTGTTCTGCAACCTCGAGTTATTATTTTCCTACTCACCTTCTGAACGAGATTGATGAAAGAGTCGTACTTCTTAGGTTATAGGGAATTTTTGTTATTTCTACCTCAAAGATTTCTCTGAATTTCTTCCAGTTGGCCTTTATTAAAATTATACCTTGTTAGCAAAGGCACTTGTTCAGGCTTAACAACTGCATTGATCATACTAATTATGGGCAGATGTTGCGTATGGGGTATTGGTTCCCCAGTGAGTATTTGACACTGAGCAGCGTGTTTCTTTCTAACAAAGCCATTATCGGAACTGTATCCTTTTTTCATCCGCCACTATTAAATGTACTTGCCAGTTTCTGATCATATATGACCAATAGGCCGTGTATCTCAGCGCAGGTCTCTAGTTCCTCTCCACTGCAGCTTGTTTCTTTACAGCCCCATGTAGTTATCTGACAATTGAAAAAGCCCAATATAATGTCTTGGTAACTGAAACCACGCTCAGTGAAGACAAAATCAGATTCTGGAGTTTAATATACGGAGGTAACTCTATACTGCTGGATTCTAACACTTAATATCTCAATGTAATCCCAGGCCGTCAGTGAAGCGGAAGTGATGTTACTCCTGGCCTCGTGAAGATGGCACTACCGTACTTTCTTTCCAAGAACATGTTCATTCCACCTATTTTGGGTGTAGGTCATGTACTGCCCCAAAAAGTTTCTTGAATCAGGGGGAGGAACATTGCTATTCTTTAGACAAGCCAAAAAGTAAAACTTGTTCTCGAGATTACTTCGTTATTCTGAAGGTAGCAAGATTAAAAGATAGGGAGAGAAAATTTACATTCAATTTGTACAAAAACCATACAGTAATTATTAGAGTCGAAGGGCATGAAAGGGACGTAGTGGTTGGGAAGTAAGTAAACCAGGGTTTTAGCCTTTCCCCAATGTTTCTCAATCTGTACATTAAGCCAACTGTGAAGGAATGAAAATAGAAATATGGACAGGAAATTAATGTTCAGGGAAAAGAAACAAACAATTTGCGGTTTGCGGATGTCATAGTAATTCTGTCAGAGAGTGCAAAGGACCTGAAAGAGAAACAGAATTGACAGTATCTTGAAAGGAGGGTATAAGATGACTATGTGAGTGACAAAAATGGAATGCAGTGTCAGAAAATCAGGCGATACTCAACCAATTTATTTAGATAATGAGACAATAAAAGTAGTTGATACGTTTTGTTATTATGGCGGCAAAGTAACTACTGATAGCCGACGAAAATATAAAATGAAGAATGGCTATGGGAAGAAACACGTTTCTGAAGAAGCGAAATTTGTTGACATACAATATTAATTTAAATGTCAGGAAGTTCTTTCTGAAAGGAGTATACTACTTTATGGCAGTAAAACGTGGACGCTGAGGAGTTCACACAAAAACATGATCGAAGCTTTTAAAATATGGTGCTACAGATGAATGTTGAAGATTAGATGGATACATAACGTAACAAATGAGGAAGTACTCAGAATTGAGGAAAAAAGAAGTTTCTGTCATATCCTGACGAAGAGAAGACAGACTCTAAGATATATACGATTCGTCATCTTAGAATTATAAGGAAATGTGTGCAGTAAATTCGTAGAGGGAGACCGAAAGACGAATGCAATAAGCAGATTGAAAAGGATGAAGATTGCCGTTCATATTCTCAGATGAAAAGGCTTCCACAGGACAGGGTAGCGTGGAGAGCTGCCGACTAAAGAGCAAAACAAGAACATTTATCGATATCGTCAGCAGTGGCCTTGGGAAAGACCGTTTGGATAGAATATTATTGGTCTTGATTTTCTCAGAAGTCCTCTACGGTTGTTGAAGGTTTAGCCGCTGGAAATGAATGCGCGCAAGACTGCGGTTCTCGATAAGTAACTTGCTACTGCGATTTTCCGGGAGGTTCCTTCATTGCACCCTAATACATTAGTGAAGAAAGAAAATCCGACAGGGTGTACTAACAGATATTTCTGGCCGTGTGGTTATCGTGGCAGACAGCAGTGTAACGGGATGATTGTGGGGTGGGAGAGGGGACTCGTGGTGAGAAAGAAACTGGAACTATTACAATAATATTTGTCAGGTATGAGCAGGGCGGCAGTAAGGTGCGGGGGACGTATCTCGACTTCAGGTGGAAGCATGAGTGAAATAGCGTTTACCTAAGACAACATTTATTGATATCCACTGTACATGTTTTAACCTGGCTTCCGCGGCCTTCAGAAGCCTCGAGGCGCTGACGCGGCGGGACGGAGTGTGGGCGTCAGCAGGCCTCTGCGAGTTCTTGCGCTTCCAAGCCGCAGCCGACCAGAAGTGAGTTGCCCCGCTTTCCGCGCCTGTGGTGCCATGTACACGCCCCAGAAAACCGTAGCGCGTGAAGACTGCCTCCCGTCTCTCCCTCGCGGTGTCGCGCCGGATAGTAGTCTGGCCGGGGCTCGAACAGGAGCCCTCTACTTCGGTGTCTTCAGCTGCTCTCCCCGTGGAGGTCACCAGTGCATTCTCTCGGAGGTCGGTAGCCGGCTGCTACCCTATGCTGCTGTCGCCGCCAGTTGCGGGGACCTCGTGCGGAACAGGCGGCAGTCGCTGGGCGTGGCGGCTGGCCGGCCAGCTCTTCTTGCGACGTTCCCAGGTGCGTTCCCCGCTGCTAGCCGCTCAGTGCTCGCCGACCTCGGCGCTGCCGGTCCCCGACAGTCCCCACTGATCGCCAACGAAGTCCAACTTTACTGCTCGTTGGCGAACTGTACCAATCCTCGCTTCTTGGCCGGTATTTATTCCGCCGGCTATCCCCTTATGCTGATTGTCTTCCGGGACGATAACCTCTGTAAGTCACCAACTCACTTACGTTTGGCATGTCGTCACGTCCGCATTGCTGTTTATCGTTTTGACGGCCGCGTATGCTCAAACATTAAACTTGTAAATTCTACCAAATACCTAGGAGCTACAATTACGAACAACTTAGACTGGAGAGAACACATAGAAAATATTGTGGGGAAGGCGAACCAAAGGTTACGTTTCATCGGCAGAACGCTTCGAAGGTGCACCAGCTCTACCTAAGAGAATGCCTACATTACACTTGTGCGTCCTCTCCTGGAGTACTGTTGCCCCTTGTGGACCCCTCACCAGGTGGGACTGACGGAACATATTGAGAAGGTTCGGAGAAGGGCAGCTCGTTTTGTTTTATCACGTTACGGGGGGTGGGGGGAAGGGGCGTCGCGGTGGCCGAGGAGACTGAGGCGCTTCAGTCACGGTATGCACGGCCACTACGGTCGGGGGTTCGAATCCCCCCTCGGGCATGGATATTTGTGGCGTCCTTAGTTGTAGGTAGTTCATAAGTAGTTTGTAAGTTTAGCGACTGATGACCCCGTAGTTAAGTCCCATAAGCTCAACAAACGTTTGAACATTTGAAGGGGCGTCACGGAAATGTTGCACGAATTGGAGTGGAAATCATTAAAAGAAAGACGTTATTCATTGCGGCGTGATCTGTTTGCGAAGTTTCAATCACCGACTTTTACTTCTGAATGTGACAATATTTTGCTAGCACCCACCTACTTAGGGAAACATGACCATCCCAATAAAATAAGAGAAATCAGAACTAAAGCGGAACATACGTTGCTTGCAGTGGCCATTTTGAGCAGCAGTTGAATCGTATTTCACTGTAAGGTTTTAAAAGTAAACGCCTTTTGCTACTGCGAATGAAGGGTTTTATTTTTATATTTTTAAGTCACCCATACGCGTTTCGCCTTTCTCTGAAGGCATCATCAGTGGGTGTCCTGAAATATTTACATCTTTTTGTTCACATATAGGTTAGGTCTCTTACGTATTTACAAAACATTTCATTTCCGATTTAAAACAGTTCGGTTTTTGGTATAAAATGGTGTACTTACAGCACTTGCTACTCCACTTCAGTCTTATTCTGGCAACCAGGTCGAAATGTTACACTGTTTTTTAAAACACGTTGCAGTTCTCTGGTTCTATTGTCACCTGCTGCCATACTGTGTCTACTGCTGTTTGTTTTGTAGTGTAGACAGTGTAACATTTCGATCTGGTTGCCAGAATAAGACTGAAGTGGAGTAGCAAGTGCTGTAAGTACACCATTTTATACCAAAAAACGAACTGTTTCACATCAGAAATGAAATGTTTTGTAAATATGTAAGAGACCTAACCTATATATGTAAACAAAAATATGTAAATATTTCAGGACACCCACTGATGATGCCTTGAGAGAAAGGCGAAACGCGTATGGGTGACTTAAAAATATAAAAATAAAACCCTTCATTCGCAGTAGCAAAAGGCGTTTACTTTTAAAACCTTACAGTGAAATATTAAACGAAACAATTTAGGTGTTCTTTCTTCTCGCGCGCTATTAGAGAATGGAACTGTAGAGAAAAGTTATGACAGTGGTTAATGAACCTTCTACAAGGCACTTAAATGTGGTTTGCAGAGTATCGATGTACATGTAGATGATGCAACACTCACACGGAACACTCGCATTTGGTCGCGTACTCCTGCCTCTGTCCGAAACTGCTCACCACTTTGCCAGTTCACCTGATTTTCAGCCGCCATTATTACCCACTGCACAGCAGGTACTTCTTGCTGACGCGGCGTTTGCTCCTGTTCGCAGGAGAGAGGCCGTCGGTGGGGCGCGGCACGCGCACGGTGCTGGCCGTGGGCCCCAAGGGCGCGCGCTGCCTTGCCGGGCCGGGCGCGCGCCTCGGCTCCGCGGAGTGGGGCGTCGCCATGCACCCCGAGCACGACGCGGCCGCCGAGCCGCTGCTCAAGCTGCAGGTGGGTGGCTGCCTCCACTGGCGAACATCTTTCACTGCCATGTTGTCATGTGGTATACAACTTAAATTACTTCAATAGGTTTTGTAACGAACACATTTTATTTTGAACATTCCGATGGGGTAGATTGTCCTACAGACAACAAGGCACGATGGCCAGCCCGGTCTCCTTGCCCCGTCCTGCCTGTTTTAAACTCGATGAAATGTTCCATACTTTTAATCATAATAATATTAAATTATTAACATAATTGTCTAAATTAAACATATTTTGATACCGTGTTTGGCTGCGTGGCTGTGTGGTCATCTTCCGCAGTAGAAGGTTTTCGTCATCTACTGACTACAGTAATTGCAGCCAGCATAAAACGGTAACGCTCTTGTAGTTATTATTTTTATAGTTTCAGAGGTCAAAAGGTCGTCACATTGACATGACAAAAAGCATTTTAAAAGAAAACACCAAACTGTATACTTCGTTTTAATCTTAAAAAGCGATCTGAGGAGTCAAAATCTAGTTCATTTCCTTGATTTACAACATCTGGGTTATGACATACATGGTCTGAAATTATTAGATAAAAAGTGAAAGAGGAACGACTTCTGGAGGTACCATGGTAAAAGCAGTTTCAGAAGTAAAAGAAAAAGGATGATCTGTGAGTGATGTTAACGAAGAATTTTAGATTCTAAGAAAACTATGTGTAGGTACTGTGCTAAGTACAATCAGTTGAAAGAAAATTGAAACTTAACCTCAACCGATGGCATTAGACCAAAGATAAGGCGGAAGCATTAGAAAGAAAAATTAAATCACGGGCTAGAAAAAGCTTTTTCGAAAAATAAAGTACGAGCAGTGGTAGTATAAAATTAGTTAAATGAACTACAGGAGGCGTAAGACGAAAAATAAATTAAGGGAAGGTGACGTTGATGACGATTAGAAAGATTCGCTGCGCTTAATGTGCCTCAAGCATTTTTCAAATAGTCGACCTCGAGCACAGTGGATTAATTGCACAAAGTGCAAGCATTGGGCAAATCGGAGATGCGTGAAAAATTAAATCTGTTGACAATTTTATGAGTTTTCTTCCAATAAAGTTCTTAAGCGTATTAGACCGCATTGTCAACGTGTAAAACCAACCGACTTTTTGGCCACTGTGCCGCTGTGGTCTTTCGCGCGCCTTCGCGAATCGCTTTGCGCGCGCTACACCCTACTAGTGCTGTTACCGCTGGCAGCCAAAAAGTCGGAAGTCTGCAGCGATCTCCTCTATTTCTGTTGGTGGGTCGTTTGGCTATTTGTATGGCTTTCCTGACAAATTGTAGTTTGGCCAGCACGCGTGCTTCACCGAAAAATAATTGTTTCCCGCATTCCCTGTGATGCTCAGACACCGCTGACTTGGTGTGCTGTCCAATCCGAATGTACCTTCCGTATTCAGATATTGTGCTGATTGGTCGCCCGGTCTTACATACGTACACCAGTCCAAGCTCGCAACCGATTTCGTAGACACCAGTGTGAACTATGTCATTTGTTATAAATTATATATGACAGCAATTAAGTGTCTTGGGTCGCCACCATATTTCTCCAAAATATGGAAAATTAAATGTTATTGATCAGCTATGATGTGATCATAGATATTTTCAAACATACAATAAATATTCCTACTCTATTGAAATGTATCAGTAATGCCAAAAAATGTATTTGAAAAATTATTGGTACACTGTGGAATTTAACTATTCTGTTTCCCCTCCAAAATAGTGAAAAATGAATGTTCTTAAATGAAAGATGATGTGCTAAAAATCGATATATTATTATTAAACATAAAAAATCCTATCTTGACACAAAATTAATAAATTAGATGACATTTCCTATCATGTAAAACAGATAATGGTATTCAAATAATCTTTTACAAATGTTAAAATATTGATAAACATAAATGACTGGCTGAGTCAAAGGTCGGAGGTTTTGCGAAACAGAATGCTATTAGATTGGCTACACGGGGGCTTGAAATTATCGGTAGCCCTAAGCTCCTCAGATTAAATATGCAGATCTCAAAAGAATAAAATAAGGGGCAGAATTCAACAAGTCTGATTCATATAACCCCCCAGCAAGTGCGTCACCTTACCCACACAGATGATTATTGACAGCAGCGTCTCAGGCTCGGAGGCAGCAGGCAGTGGGAGTGGATGAGCTGAAATTTTTTATCCGACCGTAATTGCTGCGACCTGTTAAGCAGGATCGACATGTAACTTAACACAGTGTCACTAGCGTCGGCGTCGCTAGGCAGTTGCTGTGCGATTCTATGACGCTAGCAGACTTATCAGTATTTTGTATTGGTGACACAAAGTCTACTTGGCACAAATCGATCAGTCACTTGCGTAATAAGATCTGTAAAAACAGTGCCCGATTCGCAAAGGCGCGAATGCTCAAATAGAGACTTCTAGCAAAACGAAAACTAAACTGTGGCCGCTCACAGCGTAACCACCGGACAATGTAACGTCCGTGAAATAAATACAAGTTCTACAAGGTCCGAATCTCGGTATCAAACACAAGTCTAACCAGAGGACCGTTTAAGACTATGTCCACCCTGCGAATCTAAATGGGGTCTTGCATGTCTCCCTAGGTCCTTACACTTCGGACGCTCAATCAGGAGTCTCCTGAGGTTCGTACACTTCGGACGTTCAGACAGGAGTCTCCCGAGGTCCGTACACTTCGGACGCTGTAACTGGAGTCCCCGTGCCTCCTCGCGCTCTGCCGCAGCTCACGGCAAGTGATGGGAGGCCACACCCACGCGCAAAAGACGCACCAATCTTTCCTAACGGCTAATAGTCAAACCAATTGGATGGCTTAGCGCCGTTGATAAATTGTTTAGCTGTCATACTAAAATAATTTACCGAATCAGGACGCGTTCTCTGCAGCTGCCGAGAGACTCCGCCCACGCCACCAAAGCTTCCCACGGAATTCACCGTTCCCAGGGTGAGTGCCCCGCAAGGAATTCCAGCTTGCTCCTAGCTACGGTCACACAACCTAAAAATGTTGACGTTGTGCTATATGTAAAGACGCTGGAGCCAAACCTCTGGAGTGCCAGAAAGCTTTCCTCTCAACCTAACCATTCGTCACACTATGTTCAAACTCTGCTGCCTTCAAGGAAATATGCCTCCAAGGCAGTGGCGTAACTACGTCACCAGGGGCCCCGGGGCAAAATTGACATTGGGGCCATCTTTAAACTAGAAATATATAGATGCAAAACTACTTCGTCATCGGCTCCTTAGCATCCACTGGAAGACACAATAAGGCAAACCTAAAGACTACTAAGTAAATTATTATGTGGCAGGCAGCAGATAATATTTAATCATACTCTCTAATATAATTATAATTATGAAAGTTAGTTTGTTATGGTTTCACGCAAAAATTACTGGGTGGATCTGGTTGAAATTTTGCAAAGGGATAGAGCTGGACCTGGGTAGAACAAACAGATAAAACGAACCCATTGGATAGTTTTCGAAGTAGTTCCATACTAGGCGAATGAAGTCGCAGGCAGAATCTAGTAAAAATAAACAATGAGGAAATAATATTCAATTACGAAAACATGGCCCCCTGCCGCGAAGCAAACCGGGAACAGCCAAGTCAGGACTCGCGCGTCCGCGGCGACAGCAGGCGGAGTGTTGTCAGTGCCGACAACTCACTGTCTCGCTAAACTACTGCGCTGTTACCTCATTGGTCCGTACCGATCAGCCTAATTTAGTTGAAATCCCAGTCAAAGAAGAAAAATATAGGAAGTATTCGTGTAGGATAGTTTCAGCAAATGAACTTCCCGGCTTTTGTTTGTTGAAACACTTTTGATTGAGCCGTGCCCCTACAAGGCTTTATGAAGTATATTATGTTATTGTCTGGCCAGTAAAAAGTAAAATAACTAAGTCGGCAACTTCGGTTATTATCGTGACAGTGGGTAGAGGGCACCGTCCTCAATGCACTATTCACTATCGTGACAAATTAATTATAACATTAAACATCTGATCTCAATCGTTAAATAGCAGAATAAACAAAGTGCGCGGGTAAAAAAGTACCTCAAAAAGTAGCGTGAAGCGCTGAATTCTCACCATTATTTGAAACCACAGTGAAATTCTTTTTGTTTTTTTCATTTAGAACAACTGACCAGAATGGGACGGAGGGTATAGTCAATTAGTAATGTACGTAAATTGAAGAACGAATAGTTCTTATGTTATGCGAAGGCACAGAATGCCGAATCCATTTCGCGCCTACCATTGCAACGTAGTATGTAGATAGTCCAGTAGGGTAAGCCTAAAAATTAGACAAATCGGAAATAATCGCCACAAAAGGTTCTATTGTCTTAATGGCTTCATTTGTGGAGCAATAGATCCTAGGTTCGCCCCCCCCCCCCATGTGGAGTTGTGCAAAAGTGGTGGAGGGTAAAAATGTACCCGAAAAGGGGTATTTTTTAGGGTTTACAGGCAGCGTAACGTTGAGGGAATTCACTGCTTAAACAAATGAGTTGCCGTAATAATAACGTACTGTAATAATATGTTGTAGAGACATCATATTCAAATGTGGTCACACCGTGTATCGTCAAACACACTGTTGTAATTCAGCGCCATTCACTGTTATTTCGCAGAGTTTGACAGCCACGGCAACTCCGACTTAACTCACACCACACTAATGATGGCAGGGTTCACTTCTCTGCGGACAAGCAATAGACCTTGTTATGTTTGTATTCTAATGTGAGAATAATTTTTGGATTTCGATTCGTGCGTATGAGGTTTGTTGGTCAGGATTCAAAACGTTAAAAGCCGAAAATCCTTCATTCAACTAAAATATTATATACAGTAAAACTTCGATTATCCAAAGTAATTGGGGGACATGGATATTCGGAAAACCGGTTTATTCGGATAGTCGAATTGTACAATTGTTTTTGCCAATAAGAAGTACTTACAATAATAGTATTTATACAGAATTGGCAAGCGCGCTATTCTTGACACGCCGCAACATTTGGAAGGCGCAGCTGTTGCTGTGAGCAGCTTCGATGCTGCCGCTACTTCTGCCAACTGAAGTGTGCCGATTGTCGTACACAGCGACAGGCGGCTTGGCCGGTCAGCAGCGCCACAGAGTGGCGTCGTGTGTAGGCCCCATTAGAAGCAACGTTCCGCCACCCGTGGGAAACTTGATCGAAGTTATGCGGAGGTGATGAACGGTAGGGTGGTAGACTTAAAAAAGAATAATAATAATAATAATAATATTCGACGCTGTACTGTAACTTTTTTCCGAACGTCACGGAGTCCGAGGGGCCCCTTGAGCTCGGGGGCCCCGGGGCACTGCCCCGGCTAGCCCTATGATAGCTACGCCACTGCTCCAAGGGCAATACATCTCCATAAACAGACCGGGGCCCACAGCACTCTGCTATTGTTTGTATCCGGCAAAATCCTCTCTTGCGGAATGGCCGAATGACTCAAAATGCAGTCCCCCGCTATCGCCCACCGTAAACCGCGGTCCAGCATTGTGTAAAGCGTCCCACTCACTGGAAAAAATTCTGCCGGGGCTACTTCGCCCGCCTCCTGTATCGTCGACGCCGAGCAGGTCAAGCCAGCCCCTCTCGTCCTTCCCCGAAGGCGAGCTAAAGGAGGTGGGAGGGGGAGACCTCCAACAGCTTCTCTGCTCTGCGTGGCCTGACCGTACCCAACACAGAAAACCATTTATTAGCAGCCAAGCTGCACCAATAAACATTAAAATCCCGAAATTTTATATAAACATAGAATGTACTACAATCCCAGGAGCCCATCACCCCTGATGTGTCCCCAAAGGCACAGAAATCAAAATAGATAAAGATCTACAGAGAAAAATGTTACATATTTCAATAATTAGCATAAAGAGAAAGATACAGTATCACAAGGTTAGTATGAAAAAATAGACTAATTACAGCTCCCTCTGACACTAGCTCTGTTTAATTGTATCCTTAGATGAGTCAAAAAAAATTGTTGCTGCTCCGGGAGATAGGTTCGATGTCTGCTCGACGGAGAATTTTTCCAACACGTTCAATGACCCCTTGTACATATGGCAATAAGGCGAGGCACACGTGTTGGCCAAACAACAATTTACCACGAGAAGGAAAGTCGGAGAAGCCACAGAAATAGCCAACTGACGTGAACAGAGAAGATGGCTACAGACTTCCGGCGTCGTGCCTGCCAGCAGTAACAGCACTACGAGGGGCTAGTGGCACAAAGCGACTCGCGAAGGCGCACGGGAGAGTACAGCGGCCATACGTACACAGAGCGCTAGGTGACTAGTAAACAGTGGCACGCCAAAACGGTCGCTCCATTACAACCAATGTCAAACAGTAATGCAAATACCACTGATAGACGTCTATTTCCGCCAATCAGACTGAAGGATGCAGACACCAATGACAAGGAAAGTACACCATAGAAACACCAATCTAATACGCCCTTTTCCACCAATAGCGTCAATTAATGCGAAAAAGGAATGAAGAATGCTCAACAACCCCCTTCCTCGTCCTCAGCAGATATTTCACGTTATTATATAAAACGGAGGCTCTCCCACAGTCAGAAGTCAGAATTAATACCCTGAAGAAGGTGACTTCCAATGGTGGCCGAAACGCCCGTTGGTTTTACACGTTGACGATGTGGTCTAGCCGGCCGCGGTGGCCGAGGTGACTGAGGGGCTCCAGTCACGGTGAGCACGGTCACTACGGTCGGGGGGTTCGAATCCCCCCTCGGGCATGAATATTTGTGCCGTCCTAGTTAGTAAGTAGTTCATAAGTAGTTTGTAAGTTTAGGGGCTGATGACCCCGTAGTTAAGTCCCATAAGCTTAACAAACATTTGAACATTTTTTTTATGCGGTCTAATACCCTGAAGAACTTTATTGAAAGTGAAAATAACTGTGCTGACCCTTTACATCTGGACAGTGATTAAAGTTGACTGGTTTGTATTAAAACACTATAAATCCTAAAAAGTTTAAACTTTCCCGTTGTCAAAAGAATATTTTAATCATTTAATTCAAAATTAAACTTGATATTATGTACATTACTGTATCTTTCTCCATAACTGTTAGTTTTATTGTGATTTCCTAAAGTTATACTGGTTTAACTAGTTACTATCGCTGCTATTGTTTCGATTTGGGGGCTCCTGAGTGCGGTTCACGAAAGATTAAATTGTTTTGTTGAGATTGCAGATTGGGCGTAGTTGCCTTTTGTTTTCTGCTACTCAACTAGTATCGGGATATCTGTAAGGATCTCACATCGGAGCGGCATATAGTGATCGTGTGTGTTCTCCTCCTCTTGCGGTACCTATTAGTGTGGATGCCTCCCCTTGGATCTTGTGTTCCGATAAGGGAATCTGAGTGTATTCGTAGTTTTGTACAATATGTACTAATGTATTTCACCGTGTGGCTATTGACTCAGGATTTCTCTTTTGTGTTTTATATGTTTTTAAAGGAAAGTTTGATGTATGCATTCCGCTTAACCTCATCAAGCTTGTTTGGTGAATAATACAATAACTGAAGCAGTCAATATCGTATATAATATTTTATTTATTTTATCATGATTACCAGTTTCGATCTACATCGATCATCATGAGATAATGATGAGAAGCTGGCCCATCTCTTGTGAAACAACACTGCTATAATATAATATTACATGCAATTTTCACTGCTTCAATTAGAATATTATTGGAAAAACATTTTTAGAGCGGTGCTATGTCCCGTGGGAACTACGTCCCATATAATATTAAGTTTGTTTGAGATTGAAACATGAGGCTTTGATATGCTCTTTTTATTTAAGGCAGTTTGGAAATTCTAAACGAAGAGTTTAATTTTTTCAGTCTGTAACTTAAATAAAGGAATTCTGATTAGTCTTGTAAATTAACTACTTTAGGTACTGACGGAGAGTGCCCTATGTACTTCTGATTTGATTAGAAAGCTAAATACAAGATGAACTATTTCTTACAGAAGGTCACAGGTACCCCATATTACTTCATATGCAATCTATAACATGAAAAGTCACAAAAATTCCGATGGTTGCATCCCAATACGTGATTTACATGTGAGGGATATTCGAAACTAAGTTGACGTTTAAACTAATGAAGTACACGGCTAGCGCGGCTAGAGACGAAAGCAAGCCTGACGGTGGGGTACCGGGTCGTGCTAGATGTGTACATTTATTTTAAACCTTAACTTCTCTTCTCATATTCTCTACATGTAATTGACCAATTGCGATATACCCATGATATTGATTACATAAAAAACAATATGAGGGATGCATTTAAGGAAAGGTAAGTTAGTGTTCCAAATAATACTGCTATTCGTTTTAGACTTTCTCACAGTACTTACTTTCATAAGGTAGTAAGTTACTGCCTCTGAAAGTCGTTTTTCAATAACTATTGTTGTTCCAGAGGTGTTTCCGGTGAAAATGTTGTGTGGGACATGAGTGTCCTCCTCTTTCAAGGACACCCTTGGGATGCTCGTAGGGATGGGGCAGTGTTTAGTATCAGTAATACACAAAAGAGTATAGTTATGTGTAACTATACACCTGGGAATTCCACTTGCCCATCATGTAGATCAGGTGGTATTACCACACACACAGCGAGACTTTTCCCAGTGGCCATTTCGATGCTACTCAGATAACGCCACCTCCTGCTGACTGCCGCCCCCTGATGATCGCGCTCCCTGTCGCAGGTGGAGGCCGCAGCCGACTGCCCCGTGGGCAAGTGGAAGCTGGACGTGAAGACGCGCCTCAAGGGCGACACGACGGGCCAGGCCGGCTTCTACTCGCACCCCCAGGACATCTACATCCTGTTCAACCCCTGGAGCAAGAGTAAGTAGCCCTACTCTGTCTGAGTTCTGGTCACCCAACCGTGATAAGTGTATCAACCAACACATTCAATTTAAGAACCTGAATCAGTTCTTATTCATTTACTAGGGTAATTGTAGACTGGCAAAGCTAAGTAATTCCCACACCTGGAGAGTTACTGGTTGCAGAGATACACAACTGGAAACTTCTATCCCTTCCTATCTATTATGGACCCTGTAGATCATGACGTATTTATGTCCTGATATAACTACAAACAAATACACCTAAATGTTGTAAGTTGTCGCTGTATTGTGTATCACGTAAATAAGGACACACTGCTCCTGTGATTACATTTTTGTTTTGAAGTAGAGCTATTTTATTATGTGTTTTGCCTTATATTTTCATCTGTGTTGTTCCTCTCTTTTAATGCCCTCGAATTGTCATTTTGAATTCATTTTGCAGTCGGAGAACCGACCAAAATAAATCTAGGAATGATCCATGTTCCGAAGCAGCATAACCTAATAAAAGTCGACTACTGTGCAACTCAGCTGAACAATAAACCGGCAAACATCACAAAATTACTAATTTTGTAATACCACTTGACGCTGAGAACAAATTCTCGGAACGCAACGTACTAACCATGCAAAAACGTGTAACTGATGCAATTTTTCATTATTTAAATCATGATTTCATGAAACATAACAATGATTATAATTAATAAAGTTAAAATTGATCTCAACATTGAAAAATACGGCTCATCAGTTGCAAAGCTACAGGTTGATTACTAAACCATGGTTTCGGCTTTAACTAAGGAAGCCTTCATCACAAGTAAAAATATTTAGTTGGACAATGGTTCTTGAGCAACAGAGCTCACGCTCAAGTGGCAAATGTAAAATTACATGCGTCAGGGTTAAAAAGCATGTAAGTAAAACGAGCCGCTATGGCTCGCCTGTGTGGCCAGCACTGTAGGTGGCATCTGACATTTTACATTTGTAACTTTAAAAGCTCTGTTGCTCAAGACTCATTTTCCATTTCATGTAATTAAAATTTTTACTTCCCATGAAGCCATCCTTAGTTCAAGTCGAAGCCATGGTTAAGTAATCAACCTGTAGCTTTGCATCCAATGAGCTGTATTTGTGAATATTAATCTTTCGCGAACGGTTGGTGTTTCAACAGCCACGTTTAAAATAATTAATCTTAACTTTTAAACGTTCTTAAAATGTCATGCAATTGATGCTGGAAACGAATATGTAGCAAACGAATAAGTAAAGAAAGTGTTTAAAATTTCATTTCCACATGTTTTCTGCTCTCCCTTTGATGAAAAAATGTCTTACAAGGTTTTAAAATAACAGTTGACTCTTTTAGCACCAAGAACTCCTGAAAAGCATCAAGGTTAGGTATCTTGAAACGCTCTTCAGCAGTTATGTAAAATCAGATTAATCGACGGACATTTTTTTTTTCTATTTTTTAAGAAATTCTGAAGGATTACGTTTCATTTAGTTTTCACCCTTTTGAATGGCGTGAGAAAACATTTAAAACTGATGCTTGAACAATGTAACAAAATAACTTCACGATCGTTAACGACAACCCGTAAGCCTTGTCACAGCGGGAGGTCACTGTTTTGCATCAGGTGCTGACAGACTTTTCTTTTTACAAAATAGTCGAGAACCAAATCTGTTTTTAACATTAGGAATACAGTCACCGTAACATTTCAGAGACTGTAACAAGAGTAATCAGAACGAATTTTAAAAATCTGGCAAGAAAAACATCTAAATGGTGATAGGTATTTTATCGAACTTGTGCTTACTTATTTTAGGAAACTTCAGAGCATTTAATAAAAATAATATATATCATGTTGAACACGAACTACAGAACAAACAGATAAACAGCTCCGTAAAATCAACATATGATAGCAATCATGGCTGCATACCTTCACCAAGACTTCAAGTCTGTCTTACAATGTAACAAGAGTATAAACGACCCCCCACGACACGCAAACAGGAAGATTTTATGGCCCGCCACTTTCAATAAAATCCGAACAATATCTAGGAAATTTACTGTTCCCGCCAATTAAGTCTCATGGTCCAAGTTACAAATCTAAGAGCAAAACCATCACCACAACCGTATTTAGTTATATAGAATTGTAGCAGACTATAATATTACAAGAATGGCTACCAGTAAGGAAAGTAGGTTCAATAATGAAGTGCCCAAAAAGAAATACAGCGTGTACACGAAGTCCAGAAACACATCCATTATTTATTGCACACGAACCAAACATTCTACTGGTATCATGAGAAAACCTGAATTTTTTTTTTTTTCTGCGCTAGTCGTAAACATGGCGAGTTCAGCTGCGGATAGAACTTTCTGTGTTTGGAATTTCGAACTAAGAAAAACTGTGCTACAGCTGTTTAACGGATGTTTAGAACCATGTCCGGTAAGAAGCCACCAACAAGGAAGGCCACTTACACCTGGCATAACAAATTCGTTACGACGAGTTGCTTGTGCCCCGCAAAGAGAAGCGGACGTCCCAGTGCGAGTGAAATGAATGTGGCGGAATATGAGGTGCATTAATAAGGAGTCCAAAACAGAAATCAGTCTCCACCACCACGTCCTCACAAACCGCCGCCGCTCATCAACTCTCCCCCTCCCCGACTTTCCTTCCACTACCGTCCCCCCCCCTCCTCCTCCTCCTCCCCCTGTTACGTTCTCTCACTACTTCGCTCCATTGCCAGCCGCCCCAGCTAAAATTCTACACCGCCGATCCAGGGGGCAGACTCGCCACAACTGCCGAGCCCCGAACATCACCACCTGTCGCAGCCAGACACCGCTCCTTCCACATTCCCATCCAACCCATCCCCTCCTCATTCTACCAGCCCCATCCACTTCACGCCCAGGTAAAAAGACCGACTCCAAATGTTCCAGCGACGATCCCTCCCACAGCGCCACCAAGAAAGCTCCTTTCCTACCACCACCGCCTCTGCTCCTCCTCGTCAACCCACACACCCCATGCATACCACCCCTCTCCCACAATCGCTACCGCACCCTAGACTTTCACTTATGTCCTTTCCCGACCAGACCCCAAATTACTCGATAACCGCACCCTATTTCTGAAAATATGAAAGTACTTTCCATCTGCCCCTCCTATGCAACTGATCCCCCATAAAGGCTCTGTCCTTATTAAGTCACCATCCCCCACCTTCCACACTGATTTTTTTCCAGTGCATCCCCTTTGAAGTGTCTGAGTCCCTCGCCACCTTCACCCCCTACACCACCTCATCCATTACTCTCCAACTCAAGCCTCCCCAACGGCCGGCCACCCTCACCGCCGTGATTTCCAAGCTCAGACCATTGTTCACGGAGGAGAAGTGTTGGCGCAGCTCAACTCCTACCCCGACATCTCCATCCGCTCTGTCAAGCGGTTCCAAAATGCCTCTGGTCCCACCTTCCTGATTCAGATCTTTATGAAGTCTGCATCCTCCATCGACCGCCTCCTCATTGAGGCGGAGCCTTCCCACTCCCCACCTCAGTCCTATTATTGTGGACGTTATTAAGTCTACAACAATCAACTTACCGAAATATGTCGCAACCCCCCCACCTGTCCCCACTGTGTTGGCGCATTTCCTGAAACAATGTCCTCATCTGGCTTCTACCCCTACCTATGGCGGCCCCCACTCCACCTATTCCTACAAAAGTAAAGCTTGTACCGCTCCTCTCAACCCTGGGCTGGCAGTCCCCATTTTAACAGTACACCGTTAGTATTTTGCCAGTGTCTGTGTTTAGTGCTGCAAGTGTCTTTTAAAATATAAGCGACCCCCCTCATAGGCAGAATATTCATGTTGCTGTGTGTTTTTAAGCAGTACATTCGTCGTCATGTCTGTTCCTCCATTGCGTTTTTAACCACCCTGGATTTTGAACTTCTACATATATGTGATTTTAACCACTGTAGCTATTTTAATTCTAAATATGTATTTTACCAGTCTCCATATTTTTAATCGCCTATCAATGTGATTCATTTTACATTCTATCACCATTCAATGATTTGTAATAAGTTGTCCAACCTTGTAAAGTCGATCGGCTGAAGAGCATCACTAAAACTGCTACCCGCCTACCACCACAGGTGCACAGATGGCTATAAAAAATAAAGAAAAAAAGGGAAAGAAAGAAAGAATTGGTGCATTATGATTCCTGTGAACTTGAAATGGCTCCAATGACAGTGTGGAAAGTGCTGCGACAGAATCTGTTTTTGAAACCATTCAAATTGGAGCTAGTGAAGAAGCTCAATCATGACAACAAAGACAAGCGTTTTCTGTTCGCAGTTGCAACAATTGAATAGGGATGGCATTTTTGATCGCTAAATTTTTAGTGACGATCCCACTTTTCACACTAATGAGAAACTAAACAGGCATAATTGTCGAATATGGAGTACAAAGCATCAATACGAATGCACTGAATTTGACTTTATTTCCCAAAGGTAAATTTCTTTGTGTCTTGTCATGTAGGAAGCTATATGTGCAATTTTTCTTCTCCTAGAGCACTGTCACTGGATATTCCTAGTTGGACGTATTGCCAGCCTTCTGATTGTGTTTTCCGGTACACCATCGTGCCACGAGTGTTGCCTGTTGACAGGGGCCACTTTGTGCGCCATCAACAGCGTGGTCATTAGAGGCGGAGCTTACGCTCGGGTTGTTTCGGTAAGGATGGAGAAGGAAATTGGCCATGCCCTTTGAAAGGAACCATCCCAGCATTCGTCTAGAGTGATTTAGGGAAATCACGGAAAACTTAAATCTGGTTGGGCGGAGGTGAATTGGAACCGCCATCCTCCCAAATGCAAGTCCAATAACCACAGTGCCACCTTTCTTGGTGCCCTTGTATGGCCATTATAGCAGCTGAAGTCACAATGTTTGTGATTAGCGCTGACTATCAGCAAATTAGCAAACTATAATTTAGCAGCATAGATGAAAAAAAACTTGGTTTCTCCTCAATTCTTCAAAATGACATATGTATGATTTCTGTTCAGTGCTTGCTTCTTATATAATAAAAGAAAGTTTTTGCGGACTTTATGGACTCCGTGTATTACAAATGGAATGTCATCGTTTGGATTCACTTTATTTTCTCGAACACAGAGGGACTGTGATGCTGTTACAGTAAGGCAATTTCTGAAATGTCGTAATCGTGATAGGTCGTACAACCCCCTGCTTCTGTCCCCACGATTTCTACCAAACACTCCATAACCGTCCCGTCCGCCCACCCTCACCCTCACGTACCTCAGCCTCACCCTTGTCGATCCATCTCCTGGACCCCCACCTCCACACAGTCCAACAGAAAGCAATGTCCCATCTTAACCTCCTCAAATTCCTCTCTGGCCGGATGTGGGGCCTCAACCCATTCACTGACCTATATACCTACAAGATCCATTATGCGTCGTCTTCTCTGCAGCTTCCATCCCACCTGGGTTTCCGCCCCCCCTACCTATTACAGACCCCTCAAATCCTCGAACGCCACGCCTCCGCCTAGCCTACCGTATCCACCTCCCCTCCCCCACACGAATGCTGTACGACGTCATCCCATTCCCCCACCTCCTGCAGTTCCTCGAACATATTAGCCTCCCATACAAATCCCGCAAAACAGACTACCTCAGCTCCCTGGTTTGCCCCATTCTGACCAATCCTGGGCCTGCCCCATGCCTACACCACTGCATCCCTCCTTCCCCACTTCCACACATTCTTTCCCAGGGTAACTTCTGGCATCATCCCCTCCTGGATTACTCCCTCCGTCCCAACATCTACCCTTCCTACCAACCCTGATACTCACCCCGTGGATTTAATGCCCCATCCTTTACCTTATCACAGCTTGGTCGACCCCTTCCACCCACCTTCTCTGGAGTCTCTACATTCCCTCGGTGCTACCACTCTCCCACCCCCATTCTCTTTCCTCCCCTGCTGCGAGGCCCTCAGTGCTGTCTGTTATGAACAGTGCATCGTTTCATGTTCTCAGTGTGCAATTTTAATAGTGTGTCAACCAGTACCATACAAACAAGTGTACATAGGAGGTTTTTTAAAAGTCTCTTCATTGAATTTTTCGTAGTTTCAATGTTGTGTTTCTTACTGTGTGTTTTTAACCATCACCGTGGTCCATGACTTTAAGAGACTACATTTTTTTATCATCTTGCTCTGTTATTGTATCACCAATTAACGTCTCTATGTCAGCTTTTTTAAATGCTTCTTTTTCATCGTCATGTCATTGGTCTTTTTAAAATATTCATGTCCAATGTACACAATCAGTAGGCTCAAGAGCAGCGTGTGAAGCTGCTACCAACCTGCTGGTGTACTGTACATTGGCATAAAATAACAATACAGGAAAAAAATGCCGGTGTGCATTGGACTGTGATCATCATAGAGCTTCGCAACTCGAGCTGCTCCCGAAGATGAAATACCGGGATTTTGGAGCCTCAGTCTTCAACAACCACCGTATAGTCGCGACCTGCCACACTACGACAGCATTGTTACTGTTCTGTGAAAGAGAGATGCGCCTCTAGCGCTGACTGTCCAACTCTTAACCTAGAAGACAGTTATAAAGCCTATAACAACAACAAATACTGTAGAGTATTTCTTGATGAATCAAAAGCAACTGACAGTGTTGGCCGTGGCCGAGTGGCCAAGAGATTTGAGGCGCTATGCTCCGATGCGCGAGGCCGTTACCCGTCGGGGGTTCGAATCCCCCTCGGGCATGGATGTTTGTGCAGTCTTTAGTATAATGTGGTTCATAAGTAGTTTGTAAGTTTAGGAAGTGATGACCCCGGAGATAAGTCCCATAATCTTCACAAACATTTGAACGTTTTTGACAGTATGTGGCAACATGTTTTCCTGGAATTCCTGTCTACGATTCGCCGGTTCGAGTGCCTCAAGGATCTGTACTTGGCCTTACTCTGTACATGGACTACACGTCTGACCTACGTAAGTAACCGATTTTGGAAAGGGTTCGGCACGCAGAAGACACAACCATTTACACTATGAGTAGATGGTCACAGAGCATGAATCGCCGACTCAAAGAGGCTTGTGTCGACAACGAAGAGTGCTCGCGAAAGTGGCATCTCAAATTTAAAGCTCAAAACAGTCAAGCAATAATATTCACCGGAAGATGTCCTCCACAGGTGCCACGTCTCCGACAGTTCAGCGACTAAATTAACCGGAGAAGCACAGGCACCTACTCAGGTGTCATCCTGGATCACCAACTCACCTGGAAAAATGAAATGACAACTGTACACCGTAAGTTAGACCAGAGGTTGGGAGCCCTGAACGTACAGAACTTGGAGAAGATAACAGCCTCCGGATTTATGGGATGTACGTTCGACCCACTATGGACTATGCAGAGGCCTTATGGGGAAATTAAATGACGAGACAAACACAGCATCTTCAGAACAAGGCGCTCAGAAGATTCTTTTGTCTACAGTTTCCTTCGTGGTATCTTCACGAGTCAGCGCAAGAGACTCGAAACATGGAAAGTATGCAATCGATGCCCTCGCAGATGTAGACCTACCATACTGCTGAAGCTTCAGTAAATTCACTAATCAGATTTCTTGGTACGCCTAAAACTAAAGAGTCATCTATAGAACTCCCATTTCTCTGCTACAAAGCTAGAGTTCCATGCTGAGCAATCCCAATACATCTGAATGATCCAGTTACACCGCATATTTAAATAACTCCAAAACTACGCTTCTTACAGAAAAATTTCCCCGACGCAAAATGGAAATGTTCAAGTTGCCGTGTACCTGACCTGAAATAAAGGGACGTTTCGGATTACTCACCAAAACATACCCACTGTTTGCTCTACACATCATTTTTCATCCCTGGTAGATGGCGCTGTATTCGTAAAAAAATTTCATCTCCGATTATTTTCGAGAAATTGCACATTACGTTGAGTAATATAGAAATACCTGTTAAATGAGCTTAAGAAACGTACCACTACCACGTTCCATTGTGATTTCGTAAAGTGAAGTCCGACCGCACTGCGCTGTCTTTAATCGAAGCCGTAGTGCGCTGTATGGCCGCAGCAGCGCTGCAGTATTACACCGCAATTTATAACGTATCACCGGGAATACAAACAAGTAGACAACATTGTTTGTTTCTCGACTGCCTGAAATCGTACTTCCAGACGTCAAAATAACGATGGAAGCGAAAAAAAGCAACGACGCGGCCGACCGTCCACAAAACGCCAACGAAACGAACGACGAAACAACAACGCTCTATCGAGCACCTAAACGTAGGGAACCAGAAAGATGTCCTTTTATTATTATTTATTTTACTAAATCAGAGACCGGGACAGCGCGTATGCAGTCCCGACTAGTAAATATTGTGCGCCAGTGTTACCGACAGTTTGAGTAATCGCAGTGGCAGCTCTGCTCCATTGGAAGTAACGAATTTAATAGTCTTTCCGGAATCTGGAAACGTATGGAACGGTTCCTGTTGATGAATGAAAGGAAAATAGAACTGATCAACCTAAGTGCCTTCACCAAGGTAGGAACACAAAGGATGATAAATTAAATATATTTAAAATATGTCTTAACGCTTTAACATCTAATATATAAAGCAGAGTGTCCGTATGTGTGTACGTGTTGTATATAAATCTACAGTTTTGATCCAGTCTTTCTCAAATTTTATACGTAAGCTTCAATCCATGAGAACGGTCGCCGTAAGTGTAACAATCACGTACGATACATAGTTGTCGAGATATGACGTCATAAACAATGAGATGCACGAAAAACTGCTGCATTTTGCGACATTGCTGCTCATTTTCTCCTAAACCATTGGACCGATTTCAATCAAATTTGGTACACACATTCCTTACCGTACGGTAATAATTGCTGCATGGTTAAGAATCACATACGACACATGGTTCAAATGGTATTACGTCATAACCAATAGAAATCGCAAAAACTGCCATATAATGCGGCGAGACTTTGGAAATACACTGTATGAGAAAGACAGTACTTAGCGAGTTGCAACAAACTTTAAACATAATTTGAAACCTTTATTAAACTTTTTCTCGCTGGTAACCATAGTAAAATGATGAAAGGAAAAAAAGTTTCTCGCTTACTACTTTTCCGCTGTTTATGGACTAAAACTACGGCTCTCGGTGTGACGTTACAATTTATAATTTGAACACTACAAATTGTAGCGACAGGAAATTTTACACACAGTATACACATATATAGTTGAATGTAGCTTCTAAATTTTATCACATTCCGGCAAGTAGTTCATCAGATATGAGCACTTAAACAGTAACGTTTATGGAAACTTGCACCATCCGGCTGGAAGCGAAAGCAGTTTATTTCCATAGAGCTACAAGGAAAGGAACAGAATGAAACAGAGTACACCCAACGAATACCCATTATATCCCACAAATCTGCCTTCAAGAGAAAGCAGTTTGATCGGCAGTTGTTGTCACTTGGCAATGGAGAATTACCTGAAAACCCCAATATGGGTCTAATTTCATTTCCTTCAAATTTTTGCAATATGGTAAACTCTCTCGACGATCTAATAGATGTGTTTCCGGATATACGCAAAAATTACAGTTCTCATCGATGGCTATACGAAAGGGCCTTATTAGCTCCACGAAACCCAAGTGTTAAACACATTAATATCCTTATCCAAGAAATGCTTCCCGGCAACTCCGTTACCTTTGCGTCCATTGATTCAGTAATGGATACACAGTAAACTGTGCATTACCCGACAGAATTTGTAAATGCTCTTGAGCTTCCAGGATTACCACCGCACAAGCTTATTTTTAAAAAAGGATCCCCTATCATATTACTACGCAACATCGACCCTCCTACGCTGTGCAACGGAACAAGGGTGTTCGTTAAGAATCTTTTGCCGAACATAATAGAAGCCACCATCATCACCGGTACTGCCGCAGGTGAAGACGTGTTCATTCCTCGCATTCCGTCCATACGCAGTGATTCAATCATGCCCTTCGATTTCAAGCGATTGCAGTTTCCCATTCGCCTTGCATTTGCTATGACTATCAACAAGGCACAGGGCCAATCACTTTGGGTGGCAGGCATTAATTTGGACACGCCATCTTTCTCACACGGCCAGTTGTACCTGGCTTGTTCCAGAGTCGGCATGCCAGATAATTTGTTTGTTTACACTCCAGACTGACAAACGAAGAATATTGTGTACCATCGAGCCTTGAGATAAGAGTGTTAATTATTTCTTTTCTGACAATACACTTTCATGATGTTTTCGTGAAAACGGTATGTGTTTTTAAGTAAATGTGGTGTCTTTTCTCCACCTCTGATGACTGTAAAAATGTACTTAAAATATACAAAAGATTAAAAATGCTAAAACTATTTGTTCATGAAACATTTTCATTTATTTACTATTTTCAGAGTCAACGTATTTCTTGACGAAATTCAAGTATACTGAAATGATAAAATTATTTACTTTATAATTTAAATAGAAATCGAAAAATAAGTGGTATCAATAAACCTTTGGTTTGAAATTGGTGTATATCCGGAGAGTTATAATCGGAAGCCTGAAACCTGATTTTTATAATATGTGCTTTCCATCTACACCTACTGCAGTCTCACATGCAGCGTGGCAGATATTTAACATCCCGGGAAACGCCGGGTTTTCAGCTAGTGTCCAATAAAGAGATGTAAAATTATAAGGAGGAAGTATCCCGCCACGGCGGAAATGCCGATGCGTGAGGCAGTTCCCTTTCGGGGGTTCGAATCTCCCGTTGGACATCGCTGTTTCTGTCGTCTTTAGTATAAGGTAGTTCATAAGTATTTTGTAAGTTTAGGGACTATGATCCAGCAGTTAAGTCCCTTAAGCTTGTCAAACATTTGAACATCTTTTAAAACGTACCCCAAATTGACAAAGTACTGGGCATCCAAAATATAACATTAAGAACAAAGTACTCGCTCCTGGTAGGTTAAAATAGGAACAAAAATTTGACTCTCACACATCTTGAAGCAAATAGAATCTTTCGCGGAAAACGAGAGTACCAGTCCTCGGCTTTAAAAACTTAACAGATACAAAACAATTTATACTCCAAGACTACAGCCTCATAGAATAGAGCGTTTTCAATATTTCAAGTGCCAATAGCTTTCTGGTAACAGTGAATCAGAATTTGCGAAGTGTTCCTGGTATCTTCGCTGCAAATTTAGCGAAATGGTCCGTTAACATACTGAAAGTGGTAGAAAATGCTTATGGGTAAAACCTACTTCAAGTAAAGGTGTGCGGGGTTGCTAACCCAACTTCTACTGGAAGCAAAATTTATAAAATAAAATATAAAAATTAATACTCAAGCCACTGGCTGTTCTCGGCATTACGTATGAGCATATTATCTGTTTCTGCTTGAAGTGCATTAAAATTAATTTCTAATATTCTTTGTGTCACGGCTTCATTATATTTGCGTGAAAAAGAGTAAGATGAATATTATTTTCAATCGTCTATCTCTTAAGGGAACACTAACCGCCTTGAAGTGCTTTAAAAATTAATTTCTAATCTTCGTTGTGTCGCATTTAACGGCGGGGTCATTAGTCCCTAAACTTACAAACTACTTATGGACTACCTTACACTAACGACGAGATAAACATCCATGTCCGAGAGGGGATTCGAACCCCCGACCATAGCGGCCGGAAAAATATCCCTTGGTGGAAAACAAATATGCAACGATAAATAAAATCAACTTGACTGCAGTAAAAGCCCTTGAATATAAGACACATCTTCCAGCAAAATGTTGTTCGAAGTTGACGGTGTGGCATTTATACAACAGTGCACCTAAACTATAAAAGTTTTGGTTGTATCTGAAATTACAGAAGGCCATTTAGAGTGCGTGCTCTGTTTACGGTTCTGTTTTGAATGTAAACGTTAATAATTTATTTATGTTATGCAGCCTGCAGTTATTCCATATTTACTTTCTGTTTAATTAACACGTTGTGACGCGTTTCGAGTTGATGAAATTAATTATTCTGTACAATATTTTAACTGTATAACTGGGTTGTACATTTTCAAAATTATTTAAACTTGGATGAGGTACACTTTTCTGCGAGATACTATTGACTCCGGCGTCGGTATTCCGATAATAACATTTTAGTGGTTAGTGCATTTCGTTGTTGTTTATACCAGTCTGTCATGATTTATCTGCAGCCATGGTTACAATAGAAGAGTCGCTATACTAAAAGAGAATCCTTGTAGTTGTGCTGTTAAATCTGTACTGCCGTTATCTAATTCAACATGGAAGAAAATTTGTGATAACTGCAGATAGCTAGAAACAGCCGTTAACGCTTGAGTGTACACATATAATGTAAGTGTCGGTGTTGATTTGCTTCTTTGCGACCCCAACAGCTGCTAAACTTAGTTCTTAGAAAGGCCGAGTAATATAGTTCCTCCGTTAAATTTTTCAGCTGCAGTTACACTGAAAAGATTTGATCACTCAGTATACTTTCGAATTGTCACAGTACGACAAATAGTTTAGCATTTACGGAGGTCCTAAGCAATAAGGTTCACGAAAAGTCATTCAATTACGGGTGAGCTTACCATTTATTGGAATGAAACTTCACTCTGCAGCGGAGTGTGCGCTGATATGAAACTTCCTGGCAGATTAAAATTGTGTGCCGGAACCGGGACTCGAACCTGGGACCTTTGCCTTTCGCGTGCAAGCGCACTACCGACTGTGCTATCCCGACACGACTCACTATGCCGCCTCACAACTTTACTTCCGCCAGTACATCGCCTCCTACTTTCCAAACTTCACAGAAGCTCTCCTGCAAACACGCAAGACTAGCACTCCTGGAAGAAAGGATATGGTGGAGACATGGCTTAGCCACAGCCTAAGGGATGTTTCCAGAATGAAACTTCACTCTGCAGCGGAGTGTGCGCTGATATGAAACTTCCCGGCAGATTAAAATTGTGTGCCGGAACCGGGACTCGAACCTGGGACCTTTGCCTTTCGCGGGCAAGCGCACAAGTAGGAGGCGAGGTACTGGCGGAAGTAAAGTTGTGAGGCGGCATCGTGAGTCGTGTCGGGATAGCACAGTCGGTAGTGCGCTTGCCCGCGAAAGGCAAAGGTCCCAGGTTCGAGTCCCGGTTCCGGCACACAATTTTAATCTGCCAGGAAGTTTCTTACCATTTATTAATTTTTGACTACTTACTCCATTCGTGTTACATTATGCACACAGTATGTACATATATCATTGAAAGTACCTTCGATATTACATATTATTACCAGAGATAGATTTGGAGATGTAACGTAAAAAATAATGAGATGCACCACATATAGCAGGCACGTTTCTATCAGTCTATATACCTTGAAAATCAAACTGTTGTTGGACATATTAGCCACGTGGGATCAGTCGCGCTGTTTTAACCCATCGTCAGTCATTGCGCGGCCACTCCCGCCGGAGGTTCGTGTCCTCTCTCGGACATGGGTTTGTGTGTTGTCATTAGGACAGGTTAGTGGAATTTAAAGTAGTTTATAAGCCTAGGCTGATATGTAAGCAATACGAGTAAACGAGCACTCTTCTTTATACATAAGAAAGCTGTCCTGGTAGGATTATATAAATATCGGTTCATCGCGAGAAAATAGGTGCACAGAAAATCTTAATAAATATTGGGTGTAAGGGGAGAGGTAAAAGCGCCATGGCTAGTGCCAGAGGCGAAAACATTGCGACAGGTTGGGCGGTTAGTGCGAGGAGCGTAGATTTTGTTGTTACCTGTGATAGATAGTGCATGACTCTGGCTACGTTCGTAGTGGATGTCGTCCATTGCTCGATATATATCTACATGAGGTTCGTCGGGAGAATGCTAGCCCCGTATGATGAGTTGCACCGCTGAAGATGGGCAACGACGATATCTCCTGGCCAATCTCACCGTCAGCATACATATAACAACGCTACTCAGCCTCTTAAGTCGTTAATTTCTTATTAAATCAGTAGGTTATTGTATAGGTAATATGTGAGGTACGTCTGTGTTGTGGAGGATAGTTACATAACAAAGTTTATTGGCAATAGCTACAACAATGTTGAGCTATTTGCCGACATATTCAGCAAAGGAACAGAGATACGTTTCATATCGTGAGATCGGCTTTTGTGTTTCTGTGTGGTGGCAAGACTTCCGCCTGTGAGTGGGACTAGCGTGTGACAATTGTCTTTAGCTCTTTGTCTTTGTGAAAACACTGGCTGGAGGTCGGGGATTTCATGTGGTGCAAGGAAACGGAATGCCTGTTACAGGTGTTGCGCTGCTCCTTTCCTTTTTCTTAAGTTACTTAACTTATTAAAGTTTAACTATGGAGTGAATTATTTGTAGTCTTTAATATAATTATTGCAGTACAACCCAGGAGGTACCGTATGAAAGGCGCACAAAATATTTAAACAACGTTCATCAAATGTAGTTTAGGGTATTTCATGCAAAAGAATGAAAGAATGTTTTAAGATGTAAGTGATCTTAAAACAATGAGACTTATAAAAGACGTTTTCTTTTACGACGCTAGTATTTCTTATGTATCAGGGAGCAGCTAAAGAATTAAATTGCTAATGATATAGTTTTTATTAAATTACACAACAAAATGTAACCACCACGATCAAAGGAAATCCGTTTTACTAGCTTATTAGGCAGCACTAAAGTTGGCGACCAACCTGAATTTCGCCATACGTAAAACTATTCACGCAATTAAGAGGAAAATAGTATTGTAATTGAAGGCATAAATAAAAAATGAAAAAATTAAAATAAAAATGAAAATAATATTTAAGATGAAATTGAGTAAGACAGAAATGTTCTTTGACGTGCAGATAAATTTCATCACACAGACAACAACCAAGATTGATAATTATTTTTTATTAAGATGTGAGGTTTCAGCAGCTGATACTTCATCATAAGATCTGTCTTCACATACAGATATCAAGATACTGAAGGCAAACTCAACACAAATGAAATACATCATTGATGCCACCAATGGAGTGTTGGAGCGAAATATATTTGACATACCTTAACGTGCAGCTGTTCAATGATTAAGTGCCGAGAGTTTAGTTATTGTACGTCTGTTAGCTGTTCTTCAGTGCTGCGTTGTATGGCGCAGTTTGGAAATTTTGAGATTTCAGAGTTAGAGAGGAGCAACGCGCAGGCATTAAATTTTGCGCGGAACTCAGGGAAACCTTTACAGGGGTATTAAATGACGCAAGGAAGCCTCCTGTTCTCAATGCTTAAACCGTACTCGGTATTACTAATGATTCACACGGTTTAAAATGACCGGATGGAAGTTAAAGGTGGCCCTCAAACAGGACGCAATTCGACGAGTTAACAAATTTATGAGTGCTTATTGAAGACTGGCTCTCTGAGAGACTGCAGAAGAATGAAACATTTCAGTTGGACCATGTCTCTGATCGTACGTGAATTTTCGGACTCACTCTTCAGTTGTTAATTTTGGCGGGATGCTACTGCGCCCTCCCTTCCTTCATTTAATCACGATTACAACAATGTTTTATCGTCAGTTAAATTTTTTCCGTCGTTTTTTGCTGTGAACACATCTTGCGGTCTCCCAGACCGCGCCTCGTGAACTACGTACCTTTTTTCTGCATTTTAGTGTAACATGTCTGCGTAGGAACGTGTCAATTTTTACCAACCTAATTATAATAATGTTTTTGGTCAGTAGATGGAGGAAGGTGTAAGTGATATAGACGAAGAAAGAGATGACGATCTTACAGTCGCCATTGATCAAAGTTCTGGTAGTGAAGATGGTATCGGTTCAGAGGCAGAACTTCAGGAACGTGGTGATGCGAATATTTCTTTTTCTGACTTAAAAGAGACAGGACTGACTACACAGAAAGAATATTACTCCAGCAAGAATGGATTTAGGTGGTCAAGTAATCCTTTGCAAAGTCGGTTTTCAAGAACATCGATGCACAATATTATCTTGTAGCTACCTGGTCATCTTGATGCAGCCAGAGCTCCCGGGCGTCATGTGTAGCTGAAAAAATCTGAAACCTACTGATTGATGACACAATGTTGGGTAGAATACTACGATTCACAAACCTCAAACTTCAACGTGAAGCGTAAAGAGGAAACGCTTTCGATGAACGAAAAGACAGAGCTGAATGAGTGGCATCTGAACCAGCAGGAACCAGTTCGGAAATTCGTAGAAAATACATAGGCGGCCTACATTATAGGTGCGCCTGCCACCATAAAATGTTTGTGTCCTCCAGAGGAAAATGTAAATACATGGTCTACATGCCAAAGACATCTTGTATATCTAATATATAAAGCAGAGTGTCCGTATGTTAGTACGTGTTGCATACAAATCTACACTTTTGTTCCAATCTTTATGAAATTTTGTACACGTAAGCTTCAATCCACGAGGACGGTCGCCGTAAGTGTAAGAATCACATACCATATATAGTTCACGAGATATGACGTCATAAACAATGAGATGCGCGAAAAACTGCTGCATTTTGCGACAGTGCGTCTCATTTTCTCCTAAACCATTGGACCAATTTCAACCAAATTTGGTACACACATTCCATACCTGGAGGTAATAATTGCTGCATGGTCAAGAATCACATACGACACATGGTTCAAATGGTATTACGTCATAACCAATAGAAATCGCAAAAAATGCCATATAATGCGGCGAGACTTTGGAAATACACTGTATGAGAAAGACAGTACTTAGCGAGTTGCAACAAACTTTAAACATAATTTGAAACCTTTATTAAACTTTTTCTCGCTGGCAACCATAGTAAAATGATGGAAGGAAAAAAGTTTCTCGCTTACTACTTTTCCGCTGTTTATGGAGTAAAGCTACGGCTCTCGGTGTGACGTTACAATTTATAATTTGAGCACTATAAATTGTAGCGACAGGAAATTTTACAGACAGTATACACATATATAGTTGAATGTAGCTTCTAAATTGTATCATATTCCGACACGTAGTTCATGAGATATGAGCACGTAAACAGTAACGTTCATGGAAAACCCCTCCTTCCCGCACCAAATTTTAATCTATCACTTCTTTGCTTCTAACCGTATTCCCAACAGATTTTACAGACATATAGTCCATACACAAATGAATATTTACCTGAGAAATGGGCAGGAATAAATAAATATATACCCGGGCAACGCCGGGTTCTCAGCTAGTATGGAATAAAAATTCAAAGTCCAGTTTACTCCAAAACACTTTTTATGATGGCTGTATTTACACAGGTAAGAATTCTGATGGAAGAATTTTCAGCGCAGAGGAAGGAAGGAAGAAAGGAGCTAGCCCCGTCGACAACGTGGTCATTAGAACCGGAGATGACGCTCGCATTGTTTGGGGAAGGATGGGGAAGGAAATCGGCCATGCTCTTTGAAACGAACCATCCCGACATATGCCTGGAGTGATTTAGGAAAGTCATGTAAAAGCCTAAATCTGTATGACCGGAGGTGGATTTGAACCACCTTTCTGTGGAATGCAAGTCGTGTGTGTTATCACTGCGCCACCTTGCTCGGTAAAACGAAGAGGCTATAAAAACTATTCACACCCCACCAATTCATGAATCTAACTTGTTACACCAATCAAAAGAACATATGGAAATTTAACGACTGATAATTTGTATTTTCATCTCATGAATTCCTGTTCAATAACATAGTTCTGTTTTCTTTAAATTCATTTTCAAAGGCAATATGTATAAAATCCCCTGGCCGCATAACGAGCGCTGCGCAAGTTAAGTTTGGTGTCGGGCTGCCATCTCATAGCTTCCAAGAAAGCTGATAATATTTCGGATTACTATTTTCTAGGTAGATGACCCTCCCAGGCTCCGCGCTCTCTCTGTAGAGATGTCTTCTAGATCTTCTACCGTTGGAATGTTATAAAATGTTCTCTTCCGACATCGGAGACGTAGACTCCTATGTTTGAAAATTATAAGGAAAAAGGATATGTTTACGATAGAATAGGACAGGAGACAGGTTATTGATAGGTCGTTGTGAGACACACTTCGTCTGACTCCTCCCCTTTGGCCTGTCCGCCATGGGTGACCCTGCTAGTAGCTACGCTGCCGCCGGTATATTCTTCCGGATCCAAAGCACGCAAACCTCCTCGCTCGCGTGGACAGTGCTACGTTAAGAAAGTTTTATATAATTATAAACCATCAGTGGTACGATATAACATTCAAAAATGTTCATGCAGTGACTGAAGATTCAACTGCGGGTGAGAAAGATGAATACTATGAAGAATTAGAGAAGGTAGTCTAAAGTATTCCGACAAGATGTATGATAATCATCTTAGCGGATTTTAATGGAAAAATAGGTAAAGAGGACATGTTCATCCCCACAGTAGAAAGACAGCGAGCACTCCACCACAAATGAAAATTGTCAAAGCATATAAGAATTTGCTCGACGATGTTCCCTCACAAGAAAATACAAAAGATACATAGTGTCCTCAAGATGGCAAAACATAGATTGACCTTGTTATGGTAGACAAACATTGCAGTACATTCATAAGAGATGTTAGAAAGTTCAGAGGAGCAGAAATTCGCTCAAATCATTTCCTAGTAGTAAGAAAGGTGAAAATTAAGATGATTTGGAATAAACAACCAAACGCCACGCCAATGACTGAAGGAAGTGTCTGTTGAAGAAATCTATGCGATTGAAATAAATAACCAATTTAGAGCTTCGCAACAACCTGCGGAGGAAAATACTGTCGAGAAGGCTTGGGAAAGACAGTAGTAACAAATGCAGCTGGGAAAACACTCGGTAGGAAAAAGAAACTGAGGAAACAGAAATGATTCAACGAAAAGTGTCAGAGAGCAGTGCAAAAGGGAAAAGAAGTCATGATTCAGTGGCTGCATAATATGGACTGTGAGGACAGACCTTCAAAACTGTCAGAAGAGAAACAGCAAGAGTTCTCGGAACAGAGACACGGAGATATCTAACTGCAGTCCTGGAATCTATGGAAGAGGAAAGCAGAAATATAATCACAGAGAAGTTGTTTCAGTATACGAAGAACAGTAAGAGAGGTAATCAATGTAAAAATCTTTTCCTACAACATAAAACCAAAATATCCTGACATAGCTGGAAGATATCCTGGAAAGACGTAAAGAGTATTTCGCAGAAATGTTAAACTGTAGTGACCCTTTACTTTCATATTCGCAGTTACCGAGAGTGAAAATATTAATAATGACGAATACAGCATTAAATAACGTTCAAAAGCTGGAAAATAACACGAATGCAGGTGAGGACAAGATAACAGCAGAGATATTAAAAGAGACGGTAGCAAACTACGCAAAGAAAATTATAACCTGTCAAACTGAAAAAATGCCTGAAGACTGGAAAACTGCAATAATTTGTCCGATACATACGAGTGGAATGTAGTTTGCTGCACAGAACATACAAAATTTTGTCAATGATCGTTCTCGAAATACGTAAGCGTTACACATAAAATATTATTGAAGACTTAACTGACAGGCTGGATTTAGACCAAACCGTTCCACTACTGATAATTTATTTACACTACGACAGATCTTTCGGAAATATTGGGAATTTAAGTGACTGTTAATTGAATTCCAGAGAGTCTATGACAGCATCCACAAAAGTACGGCACACTAAAAGAATTTAGTATTCCAAGTAAAATCATTAGGATGATACAAATGTGCATGGATGGATCCCAAGCAGCAGTGAAGTTGTGAGGATCCATATCCCCCTACTTTTCAATCAAAACAGACCTACGAAAAGGACATGCTCCTCCGTGTGTTCTATTCAATCTTGCTTTGGAAAAAGTCTTTCAGAAGAGTAATTTACACCTGTACAGTGGTATCCGATTCGAACGCACTGGAGTTAAAATCCTAGCATAAGCCGACATTGTACACGTCAATGTCGCAGTGTGTTATAATGTATGGCTTATCTCGAAATTATCCGGATTATGCTTACATGAAGAATAGGAAGTAAATGGTATTAACAAGACACAAAACTTAACTATATCAGAAGATGTCCTGTTCCTCAAACGTTACCATGCGGTTACCACATAACTGTACAATTCAGTTTTTAGTACTGTAATCAAAGCCGCAATATTTTCGCGTTTAAGAAAGATAAAGTAAGTACTGTAGAGTGTATGAAATAAATATGCGGTGATTATACACAGTCACAAAAATTCGGAAACATCTGTACGTAAATACGTTACAATGAGAAAGGAACACACGCAGTGTTTAAAGTGTGTTACATATGGCGTTCCCGCTGTTGCACGTGTATATGTCGTCTTCCTTCTGGTAAGAGCTGTACGCAGCAGAACACGCACGAGCGAGCAGTTATGTTTTGTCGATTTTTCATGCTCCACGACATCATCCAACAAACACAGACACACACCTACACACACACACACACACACACACACACACACACACACACACACACATGCACACACAGACAGATGTTTATTATCACCCACAAAACGAAAGTTCTATTATATTCTGTACTATAGTGGATTGATATTTATAAAGTAATACATCCTTTCATTTATTGAAAAACATATCACATATTTTCTACTCAAACGGAACCCATAAGAAATTTTCCAGAGGTAAGTCCATTTGTAGGAAGCTCATTCACTACGGAGTTGCATGAAAACAGTACTGTACCGTACGTAACGGGCTTCCCAGGAGTTGCTTTAACCTTTCTATTGTGTTCGAAACAGAGAGACACATATTGTGAATGGGTCAGTTAGACCCGAAATTAAAAAAAAAAATATATATATATATATATATATATATATATATATATTCTTCGATGTTACTTCAAAGTATATTTTCTATATAGTTTTTTCACGTGGAAAAACAGATATTGAAGCTTTGCAGCATTTATTGGACGTAATTATTGTAAAAACTTATTACATTTTAGATTGGGAAACAATGTTCATACAAGTTTTTATAAGTGAATTGTTGCATAAAATGCAAGCAAAAGCTTAAATTTTGTCACTTATTGCAAACAGTAATTAACCTAAATTACATTTAAATATGATAATTAATTCTGAAGAACAATATTTAGCTTCAATATATGCGTGTTGTATTAGCTTATACAATAATTGCGTAAATATATGTATGTTCTTGGCATAGGAATAATGTTACATTTCTTATTAGTCTTTCGATCTTTCTTCGGTCCAAACTCTTTGTACTGGCCCTTTTTCTGTTACTTTGATCCAGAACTCGTTCCTGCAATATTTTCCTAATTTAATTTTATCTTGTTAGGAATATTTTTGGACATTCTGTCCTCTTGCATTGTTCTTGTTAGCTCTCTTAGTAAAAGGCGTCTTTTGTACAATTTGTTTCCATAATAGCCTGGGTTAGTGTATGTATACAACACACAAGCATTTATTGCAGCAATGTCTAGCATGTTATAAAATAAACAGGTCATCGCTTAGTACACCTTTTACAGGAATAAGTACTGGCGAGTTTATCTCTCGTGTCAACTCCTCCTTTCGTTTTGTTGTAATACAGTATTACCTCCTGCTTCTTATGCTCTTCTGAAGACATGGTAGAGTCATGGTGCATGGTAGAGAGTAATATTACAGCTTTATTCGTTTTTAGAACGTACGAAACCAGTGTTACATACTTCTAAAATCCAAAGATGGTTGAAAATACTTGTCTACTGTTGTTTGTCAGCATTTCTTTCGGAATCTCAGCTTTGTTCTTTCTGAGGATTCACCTAATGTTAGAATTTTCTGCAGAAGTTGTTTGGCAAGAGTGTAGTCCGCAAAGAAATTATCAGTGGTAATGTTTCGCCCTTTTTTTTTCAACTCTTTCCATAAGCCTCAATACAACATTTCTACCTTGATTCACTTCTGTTGGTCCATTTTCCGGCTTTCCTGTATAGGCTTCTGCTGCACAAACATATGCTGTTTTGACATCAGATAACAACCATAATTTTATGTCATATTTTCCTCTCGGTTTTGAAGTCATGTACTGACGGAAGGGACATCTTCCTCTGAATGGAACCAGTTACTCGTCCACTGTGACATTTTCATAAGGAATGAACATTTTAGGAAACTGTTCCACAAACATTTCAAAGACAGCTAGTTTATCAATGTGTCGCCGAGCTGGTCGATCGTCTTTGTTATCAAATCTGAGAATTCTGATTGTACAGAAACGCTGAAGTGACACTGTTACGCGAAAAACTGACCGACCATTCATGTAGTCCCATAGCTAGAGAATCTGTATACACCAGCTAATATAATAAGTCCCAAATAAGCCTTCATTTACTGATTTGTAATAGAAATTTATTATGCTCACCTTGGTTTTGACACAGCTGGAGAATTTGTAGACCACTATGTACCATTGCGCGACGTATATTCATTTCCAGTTACTCTGGTTTCTGTAGACAACAAAACCACGCTTTCGTCTCCTTCGATCACATCATTCTCCTCACTTCTACTCGATACATTAGCAACATCACTTGAACTGTCAACAGAATCTTAATCATTGACAGTACAATCTTCTATTTCACATATGACTCATTTACAAGCTTTTCTAACTGTTCATCACTTAGTAACCGACAAACAAAATCAGACTGTACGCCTATATGCAGTCGTAATACAGAATCCCACAACAATGTGAAATGCCTCTGAGACATTTTAGACCAATCACAAGTATTTCTAAAAATTTATTCGTAGAAACTAAATAAAAGTTCGCCTGGGTCTAAAAGACCCATTCACAATAAGAGTGTCAAAGCTACGAATCTCCAAAAGTATTTTAGTTTTTGAAACGAAAACTGAGGAGAACATAAATTATTACGTATTTGAGAAATACATGATGCCATGTTGCAAAGTAAATAACATTTAGGGGTTTACGTTAATTTTAGTAAACGAACTGGGTCAGTTAGACCCATACATAGTAGGAAGGTTAACCACTACCTATCTAATTTCTACCATTCTACAGTGACTGTCCTGCTAAAATTCCGCAGATTTCATGGCCCGTCATGACGTGATCGCACAGCTCTTTTCATTTTATTGAACTTACACATGGAGATACAGACCTTTCTAATCGAACAGTAGCGGCAAGGATGAAGAAATCTTTGACAACGCTTGTGCGAAGGACTCGGGAGTTTTCTCCATAAACTTGAATTCTTCCCCCAAATGCTGATGAAGTAGTTCAAAGATCGATTGAAGGATGTTATCGCCACATCGTGAAGCCCTGTGCTTGCACTTGATGGGCAACAACGACGTCAGAAATCCCCTCATGATAGCCACCAGAAAATCATTGATCTGCATCCTTGCCGCTCGCGACTGTCAGTATGTCTCTGGCATGTTGCATTATCGTACGTTGTCGACGGTCATCTGGTAACACACTTATGTGACATTTATGTCTGAAGTGATTATTAATCTCATCCTCCATAGCGCTTTCTTTGTCATCTTACCTTTATGATTAAGTCTGGTGTTTGGGATTAATGACTGGCCCTCTCCATGGCCATCTACACTGTGCAAAACAATTACGTAATCAGGTGCGATATTATACACAAATACATACGGTAACGTATTTTATTGCAATATTGTTTACGATTGCAATTTGTGTGTAATACAATACGATATTCTTCTGCCTCAAATCTTTACTTATGGTTTACATAGAGTTGACGTAGAGTGATGCACCATGAGGCTACCATAATAGTGAAAATTTCATTCTCTTTGCTCTGTAATATAGCGTGTAATCGCCTCTGACGGACGGTACAGTTGAACATCTGCATGATATGGACAGAATGAGGTTATCAGTCGGCTCTTGAGGGACAATTGGCAATTTTTCCAGGAGTGCAATATTCAGCTCTGCAACCGTTGTTGCAGGTGCTCATCTGGCTGCAATGCGTCCGCCAAGTGCAGCCCAGAAATGCTCAGCGGAGTTTAAGTCTGGTGAAGAAGTTGTCCACTGCATTCCATCAGTTCTGACAGCTTCAAGCATATTATCCATAAGTGCAGATCTGTGGGACAAGTGCCGGCCGCGGTGGCCGAGGGGACTGAGGCGCTTCAGTCACCGTCTGCACGGCCACTACGTTCGGGGGTTCGAATCCCCCCTCGGGCATGGATATTTGTGCCGTCCTAGTTCGTAAGTAGTTCATAAGTAGTTTGTAAGTTTAGGGACTGATGACCCCGTAGTTAAGTCCCATAAGATTTACAGACATTTGAACTTTTTTTTTTTTTTCGAAACTTCTAGTCTATGTAACTCAGAGGAGTCAGAGCGCCATTTTAAAGGACATAGAAGTCCATACGCCTGCCAAAACTGACTTCTGCTCACACCATTCGTCCACCACCATGATAATATGCTGATGTTTCCTGCACATCAGTGGGATCGGAGTCCCACGTTCTCTCCAGATGAAGGAACGACGATTGTTCGGCAGAACACAAAATCTTGACTCATCTGCCAACAGAACTCAGCGCCATTCGTTACGACCTGAATCCTGTTGTACCTCTGCCTAGTTTCCGCGGGCTAAACGGTGTCGTGGTGTTAATCGGTCACACACCTTAGTCCTCCGTGTGTAAAGCCCACATTTCCGAAAGCGATTTCGAAATGTTTGTGTCATCTCTTGCTAATGTTACCCGTGGAAGACCTTAGACTTGCCATTTTCTTTTAGTCAAGTCTAGGTCCCAGTAAGTTAGACTCTGCTTTAGCTTCAGCTACCTCCCCCTGTTTTTGTCCCGATTCCAACCTTTCTATGGCACTCCATGCCATACTTTCGAGCAAGTCACGTTTTCGTTGCATTGCACTACCTGTTCACTACACCATCTCAACCCAACTGCTTGACCAATCAATTTGTTTCATAGAGTAAACACAAGTCAACGCCGAATCCGTCTGCAACAACTTTGCCGCGGCGGAGTGGCGAATCGCAGAAACGCATTGAGGCGCTATGTTCCGATGCGCGAGGCCGTTCCCCGTTGGGGTTCGAAACCCCCCTTGGACATATATGTTTGTGCTGTCTTCAGTATAAGGTAGTTTATAAGTAGTTCGCAAGCTAAGCTTAGGGACTGATGATCCCGCAGTTAAGTCTCATAAGCTTAACAAGTGTTTTTTTTTTTTTTTTTTTTTTTTTTAGTTCATGCTGCTTATGACACTACTTCATAGCTCAAATATCTCAACCGATCCCCTGATCCTTTTGACAGTGTAGAATGCACAGAATTGTTGTGGAGTCTGTGGCGTACACCTGATTTGACACTGGTATGACATTGAACCACACATAGTCATTATTTATCATGGCAATCTATTCGCCTATTCGCGATTCCTTCACGCGAGAAGTAGTAGACAGCGATGGTCAACCACAGGTTTTGCCTTAGGGGGAAAGTCAAGGACAACACCTGTACTTCGAATTCAGATCACTACCATATCACTCTGATTTACTATTGGCCTTTCCACTTTTCGTCAATGAAAGACTTGTAATGTGCAGCTGTTTGCTGATGATACTGACTGTAATAGCATACAGAATGACTTAGACAAAATTTCTCTTTGGTGTGAAGAATGGAAGTTAGCTCTCAATGTGGAAAAATGTAAGGTGATGCGCATGAGTAGGAATAACAATCTCATAATGTTCGATTACAGCATTAGTAGTGAGATTCTTGATGCAGTCGCGTCGTTCAAATATCTTGGCGTAACATTGCATAGCGATATGAAATGGAACGAACACGTAAGGACAGTTGTGAAGAAGGCAGACAGCTGACTTGGGGTTTTTGGGAGAATTTTGGGAAGATGTACATAATCTGTAATGGAGACCGCATATAAAACACTTGTACGACCTCGTCTTGAGTGTTGTTCAAGTGTTTGGGACCCGCAGGAGGTCAGTTCAGAAGCGAGCAGCTAGATTCGTTACTGGTAATTCGACAAATGCACGGGTGTTACTGAAATGCTCCGGGAAGTCAAATGGGGATCGCTTGAGGAAAGACATTCTTTACCAGAAATTCTGTTGAAGAAATTTAGAGGGCCGGAATTTGAATCTGAGTGTAGAACAATCTCCCTAATTACATTTCACGTAATGATCACAAAGGCAGAATAAGAGGATTTAGGGCTCGTACGGAGGCATATAAGATTCTTTTTCCCTCGTTCTATATTTGGGAGTGGAATAGTAAAGGAAATGCCTAGTAGTTGTACAGTGTACCCTTCACCACGCACCTTACGGTGGACTACGGTGTATTTATGTAGATGTAGACTTTGTCGACGTGAAACACTATGTGTGAACAAACATTCATTTTCTCTTCTTGCCATGGGAGAACGCCGACAGTGTCAGCAAGAAGTCTTCACCCTTCCTGCACCTGTGTATCGAATGAAGGTTGAATTTTTAATTTCTTACATTCAACCAATGTAATTGCTATACTTTCTACAAATGGGGAATACGCAACTTTGTAACATTTTAGTACAGTTCCAAGTACCGAGCTTTTTTAATGAGGTCAAAAGTGATCAGGGCGAAGTTATTTGTAGCGTACTAAGATGGAGCAAAACAGTTTTCGACTTGTGTACTTACAAGGAAAGTACATGGGCTCGAACAAACATATCAGTATGAACGTTTGCTTACAGGATCTCTACGTACACCTCAATGTGCTGATGGGTGTCGTTTTTCTGCAAAACTCTGCAATGATGCTCTAGATATCACTGTAGATGTAATTGTAGATGCCATACGTAATGCATATATCTTAACTATAACTTATGCAATAATCATCGTACATGTTCTCTAGCGTATTGTTATCAAAAGCCGTGATGACAGTTGCAACTTTAACCTTCTTCTCGGAAGACTGTTGGTATTCACTGCCACTGCTTCCATCGCCTCTTCCCGCACTTACGTAGCACGTGCAATGAGTTGTTCGTCATTATCATCTCTATTATCATCATTACGTGTTAGTGTTGCAACAGTATCTAACTTATGCTGATATTTCTGTTCCATAACAGATACGAGAAAGCATGCGAATGATTCATCTTCTACACTAATACCATATTCACGAAGAAGGGTTCTTCGTAACTTCATGTCAACCAATCGCAATACATTAGCAGGATTGATTACCAATCGCCACCCCCATCTGACGCTTCACACACAAATAACGTCACAAAACGCAATTTCGGAGGCACACTGCACTGTCCCTACTGGCGAACCGGCAGGTCAATGTGCAATGTGGCAAGGCACACGCAGAGGCCTCTAACGGACGACAGCAGAGTTTTGCAGATGCGGGAGTATCACTAGTGCAATAAGGGATCTTGACATTATCTCTCGTATGATTTTGGTGTATATGTGTTTGTTCGAGTCCAAGTACTTTCCTTGTTAGTGTGCCAGGCTGCAGTTGTCTGAGCCTCCTTTGTGGGTGTTCGTGTTGCAGAGGACCAGGTGTACATGGAGAGCGAGCGCCACCTGGACGAGTACGTGCTCAACGACGTGGGCAAGATCTGGATCGGGCCGTGGGGCTCGTCGCGCGGCCGCGAGTGGGTGTTCGGCCAGTTCGACAGCTGCGTGCTGCCCGCGTCGCTGCAGGCGCTGCAGTGGTCGCCGCTCAAGGACTCGCAGCGCGGGGACCCCGTGCGCGTCGCCAGGGCCATCTCCAAGATGGTGAGTCTCTCAGGGCTGCAGTGGTGTACACTGCTGTACAGTTGTGCAAGGTGGTGTACAGTAGTACACGGTGGTGTAAAGCGTTGCACAATGATGCATATTGGTACATGGTAGTGTACAATTATGTAGAGTGGTGCGCTTGACAGTTGCAATGAGGGTTAGTTCAAAATATAAACGTACAGGAGAAAAGCAATGCAAGTTGTGCACGGTAGTGTGCATTGGGCCATACTGGTGGACGGTGGTGTACAATGGAACACGGTGGCGTCAAGTAGTGCACAGAGGTGCATTTTGTTGCATGGTGGTGTACAGTGATCTACAATGGTGCACTGTGTCGCCCTTGAGAGTTGCGATGAGAGTGAGTTCCAAATATAAACTTACATGACAACAGCAATGCACATTGTGCACGATGCGGTACAGTGGTCCACACTGGTGGACAGTGGATCACGGGGGCGTAAAGTGGTGGACGTGGTGCATATTGTTGCATGGTGGTGTACAGTGATGTACAGTGGTGTACTTGAGATTTGCAATGAGGGTGAGTTCGAATTACAAACGTACAGAACAAAATCACTGCACGTAGTGCACGGCCGTTACAGCGGTCCACACTGGTGGACAGTGGTGTACAGTGGAACACGATGGAGTAAAGTGGTGCACGTGGTGCATATTGTTGCATGGTGGTGTGCAGTGATGTACAGTGGTGCACCGTGGTGCCCGTGAGAGTGGCAATAAGGGTGAGTTTGAAATATAAACGAACAGGATAAAAGCACACACAGCACATGTGTAAAAGAAGCTTGCACAACAAGGTGTGGCATACTCTCGCAGGGTTGCAAACCCATCTCAGAAAGCTATGATTGACAACTACCTACATAAGAGGCAACTCTATATAAAAGAAACTGAGAACAACAAACACTAACAGAGACAAACACTACACATCCGGAAAATACCAACCCCAGACTAACTAAAACAAAATTCAATATCAGATACGCTGAAACACGTCCACTGAATGTGTGCTCGTGCTCCACTTTGATTTATTCATTGACCTAAAGTGTTTCTGCACCATTATCTATCTGTGTATTAATTAATTTAGTCTTTTTTATTAATGGTCAGTGTCCCATGTTTATATATGTTTGCCCCATATTTATATATGTTTCCACCCGTGTGATTGAACTTGTGTGTTCATGTGAATGTGGAATGTTCCTTTAAACTGCCGCACAATGGCTTACAGTCGCCGCCTCCCGCTTTAGGCCTCGTTTTGCTGTAGTTAAGAAGGCATGGTTTCGTTTGTCTTCTGCGCTAGCGTCTACTGGGTGGCCAAAGACAAGCTTGCTTGGGAAGTTGGTGAGGTCGCTAAGTTTCTAGTGTTTTAATTGAAATTAAGTTGAAAAAGGTAAGAGAGATATCGGAAAAAGTCTAAGAAAGTCATTGCGTCAACTGATAAATTACGAAACTGAAATTTATTTATGTAAAATCAATGTATTAGTTTCAATTATAATTACTTTCATTATGGCCATTAATGTAGTCAAACCATTTTCATTATTTAGTGTAGTGACTGCTTAAAAAAGAAGTTACAAAAAATCTAGCAGTTATCTGCAAAAGTACCATTACTTTTATTTTGGGTAGTCATCGTTAAAAAAATAATATTTACACCATTCACATGTTACGGAAACCATTTTTGGCCAAGAGACTTTTTTTCGAGATGTCCTTTAGTGCGAAAAATACTTCGCCATCGAATTATGCTTAAACTTCTTGTATTCTGAAATCGGAAATTTTTCATGAGAGTTTTCCTTTTCCTTCGGTCACTCAGGCTACGTATTTCAGAAATTTAAAACGTTCATCCAGCCGGTTCTCTCACAATTCGAGTCAAATCTGTGAGAATCGTTTTGTGCCACGTGGGAGTAGCCGAACGGTCTGGAGCGCCATATTGCTGATCTCGCTGCCTCTCGCGTTGGAGCTTCGAATCCTCCCTCGGGCATGGATATTTGTGTCGTCTTTAGTATAAGTTAGTTCTGAAGTAGTTTCTAAGTTTAGGGACTGATTACCACACAGTTAAGTCCCATAAGCTTTACAAAACATTTGAACATTTGAATCGTTTTGTAACCTCTCCTAGTGAGCCAAAAAATATATGTCTTTTGAATTATCAGTATCTTATTACTAAACGCAAGCATATAATATCTGACTCAAACTTTCTGCAGAATAATAATAATTTTCGAAAGCGACTGTTTCCTCTCCTAGCGATACTATGCTGCGCTATCGGTTCTAGGCCTAAAATGGCCGCTCCGTAAGGAACATTGGTGTCCTGACCTGTCTTCTATAGACCTTGGTTCTTACGAGGCAATTTACTCACTACACCAGTTATGGCACAAGACGTGTCGTCGTCTATGCACGCACAGCGCTCGCTCACGTGACTTCCTGCGGCAGGTGAACTCCAACGACGACCGCGGCATCCTGGAGGGCCGGTGGGACGGCGACTACGAGGACGGGACGGCGCCGGCCGCCTGGACCGGCTCGGTGCCCATCATGCAGCAGTACCTCGACTCCGGCACCGAGGTCAAGTACGGCCAGTGTTGGGTGTTCGCCGGCGTCGCCGCCACCGGTGAGTCCAGCGTCCGCGCGTGCGCTGACACCTGCCCGAGCCTTCCCATTACCGTACTGGTAGCCAATAATATTCGGTTTCTAGGAGCGTGGCTGGCCGCAAGCTATGTAATGTTCCTCCCGCAGACTCAACAGTTAACGCTCGCAGTTGCTACTCTCCTCCATGTTTTCCCTAACGCTCCGCCTCTATGTGCAAAAGCGCCTTCCTACATGAGGAGAACTATAGTCCACCTCAGCCATTGCCACCATTGCCCTCTTCTAACTTCGACTTTCCCCGACATCCAGGTCTTTTCGAGTGTATCAGTACTTCTCATGACATACACAGTACTTAAATCCCGTTGGAACGCGCTGCATAGTCATTCCGGGACCTCTACATATACCAGGGTCGTTAAAAAACAATGCCTCCTATCTACTTTTTTGTGCGGTGACTATGGATGTCCGCGCCAGATGTCGTCAGTGTAGTGCTAAACCCTGAACTTCCGTCTTTAATTTGCCGGGGGTTCCATTGTTCTGCGGTAGTTGGCCCCAGAAGAGGAGTGTTCCAAAATGGAGTCTGATATAAGCGTGTATCAAACAGAGACGTGTGACTGCTGAAGTAATTGCTCCGATTGAAATCCATAAACAGTTGCTAAAGGAGTATGAAGACGATTCAACATGGTGTCTGTACATGACAATATTTTAAGGATTTCTTAATTTAATATGTAAATTATTATTTTTTTCTTTTTAGTTTAATCTAAAAATTGACCTAAAGTTTAGAAGTAGTTGCCATTCAGAAATTCCTTTAATTTTTTTGTAAATACCAGTTGGCTATCTGACAGATTTTTTACGCTACTTGTGACCGAAGACAAAATAATTCACCCCTTTCTGGCCTTTAATAGTGAATATCACCCTTTCTCCTAGTGTTGTAGCTATGCGCACTGCTATTACTTTTGAATTGGTTCGGATTGTTAATAACAAATTTCATGAGTGAATATACATATTGTGAAGCTACAGTGAAGATCCCTAGATCGTTCATTAAATGTCTGTAGGATGATCTTCCACTCCCATGAACCACAGACATTGCCGAGGTGGGGTGGCTTGCGTGCCTCAACGATACAGATAGCCGTACCGTAGGTGCAACCACAGCGGAGGGGTATCTGTGGAGAGGCAAGACAAACGTGTGGTTCCTGAAGGGGGGCAGCAGCCTTTTCAGTAGATACAGAGGCAACAGTCTGGATGATTGACTGAGCTGGCCTTGTAACATCAGCTAATGTGGCTTTGCCACACAGCTACTGCGAACGGCTGAAAGCAAGGGGAAACTACAGCCGTTACTTTTCCCGAGGACATGCAGCTCTACTGTATGAACATATGATGATGGCATCCTCTCGGGTAAAATATTCCGGAGGTAAAATAGTCCCCCATTCGAATCTCCGGGCGGGGACTACTCAGGAGGATGTGATCATCAGGAAAGACAATACTGGCATTCTACGGGTCGGAGCGTGGAATGTTAGATCCCTTAATAGAGTAGGAAAATTAGAAAATTTAAAAAGGGAAATGGATAGGTTTAAGTTAGATATAGTGGGGATTAGTGAAGTTCGGTGGCAGGATGAACAGGATTTCTGGTCAGGTGAGTACAGGATTATAAATACAAAATCAATTGGGGGTATCACAGGAGTAGGATTGATAATGAATAAGAAAATAGGAATGCGGGTAAACTACTATGACCAGCACAGCGATCGCATTATCATTGTCAAGATAGATACGAAGCCAACACCGACAACAGTAGTGCAGGTTTATATGCCAACTAGTTCTGCCGATGACGAGGAAATCGAAGAAATATATGAGGAGCTAAAGGAAATTATTCAGACAAATAAGGGAGAGGAAAACTTAATTGTTATGGGAGACTGGAATTCGGTAGTAGGACAAGGAAGGGAAGGGAAGATAGTAGGTGAATATGGTCTGGGCAAAAGGAATGAAAGAGGAAGCCACCTGGTAGAATTTTGCATGGAACATAATTTAGTTATAACAAACACCTGGTTCAAAAATCACAAAAGAAGGTTGTATACGTGGAAGAGACCAGGAGACACCGGGAGATACCAGATAGATTTTATAATGGTAAGACAGATTTCGGAACCAGGTTTTACAGTGTAAGACGTACCCAGGGGCAGATATAGACTCTGACCATAACTTGTTGGTTATGAACTGTAGGCTAAAACTGAAGAAACTACAAAAAGGTAGGAAAATAAGGAGATGGGACCTGGATAAATTGAAGGAACCTGAGGTTCTAAAGAATTTCAGAGGGACCTTTAGGCAACAATTGACAGAAACAAGAGAAAATAAAACAGTAGAGGAGGAATGGGTAAAATTGAGAGATGAAATAGTGAAAGTAGCAGAGGACAAAATAGGTAGGAAGCCAAGACCTACAAAAAATCCTTGGATATCACAGGAGATACTAAATTTAATCGATGAAAGGAGAAAATATAAAAATGCAGTAAATGAGACAGGCAAATGGAGTACTAACGACTAAGAAATGAGATTGACAGGAAGTGCAAAATGGCTAAGCAGGAGTGGCTAGAAGGCAAATGCAAGGATGTAGAAGAATGTATAAATAGGGGAAAAATAGATACAGCCTACAGGAAAATAAAAGAAACATTTGGAGATAAGAAAAACAGCTCTATGAATATCAAGGACACGGATGGAAAACCAGTTCTCAGCAAAGAAGGGAAAGCTGAAAGGTGGAAAGAGTATATAGAGGGGCTCTACAAAGGAAATGAACTTCGAGACAAAATGAGACAATATTGTAGGAAGGGAAGAGGATGTAAATGAAGATGAAATAGGAGATACTGTACTGAGAGAAGAATTTGACAGAGACCTGAAAGACCTAAGTCGAAACAAGGTCCATGGAGTAGATGATATTCCCTCGGAGCTACTGAAGTCTCTGGGAGAACCAGCCATGACAAACCTGTTTCACCTGGTGTGTAAGATGTATGAGACAGGCGAAGTACCCTCAGACTTTAAGAAAAATGTTACAATCCCCATTCCAAAGAAAGCAGGTGCAGACAGGTGTGAAAACTACAGAACCATCAGTTTAATAAGTGACGGTTGCAAAATATTAACACGAATTATATACAGAAGGATGGAAAAACTGGTAGAAGCCGACCTCAGGGAAGATCAGTTTGGGTTCTGGAGAAATGTAGGAACTAGGGAGGCAATACTCACTTTACGGCTTATCCTAGAAGATAGATTAAGAAAAGGCAAACCTACATTTCTAGCTTTTGTAGATTTGGAGAAGGCTTTTGACAATGTTGATTGGAATACACTCTTTAAAGTTCTGAAGCAAGCAGGAGTAAAATATAGGGAGCGTAAAGTTATTTACAACTTGTACAAAAACCAGACAGCGGTTGTCAGAGTTGAGGAGCATGAAAGGGATGCAGTGGTTGGGAAGGGAGTCAGACAGGATTGTAGCCTTTCTCCAATGTTATTCAATTTGTACATTGAACAAGCTATAAAGGTAAGCAAGGAGATATTTGGTGAAGGAATAAAAGTGCAGGGGGAAGAATTAAAAACATTGCGTTTTGCCGACGACATAGTAATTCTGTCAGATACAGCAAAGGACCTGGAAGAGCAATTGAACGGAATGGACAGTGTGCTGAAAGGTGCATATAAGATGAACATTAACAAGAGCAAAACTAGGGTAATGGAGTTCAGTCTAAGAAAATCAGGTGATGCTGAAGGAATTAGATTGGGAAACGAAGCAATAAAGGAGGTAGATGAGTTTTGTTACTTGGTGGTCGCAGTACAGAGGATATAAAATGCAGAATGGCAATGGGTAGAAAAGCGTTCTTGAAAAAGAGAAATTTGTTAACATCGAATATTGATTTAAGCCTAAGGAAGTCCTTTCTGAGGGCATTTGTATGGAGTGTTGCCTTGTATGGGAGTGAGACATGGATGATAAACAGAGCGGACAGGAAGAGGATTGAGGCTTTTGAAATATGGTGCTACCGAAGAATGCTGAAGATTAGGTGGGTGGATCGCGTAACTAATGAGGAGGTACTGAACAGAATTGGGGAGAAAAGAAATTTCTGGCATACCTTGACTAAAAGAAGGGATAGATTGGTGGGACACATTCTTAGACATCAAGGAATTGTGAATTTAGCATTAGAGGGAAGTTTGTGGGGTAAAAATCGCAGAGGAAGACCAAGAGATGGATACAGTAAGCAGATTCAGACAGATGTAGTTGCCGTTCTTATGTGGAGATGAAGAGGCTTGCTCAGGATAGGGTATTGTGGAGAGCTGCAGCAAACCAGTCTCTGGACTGAAGACCACAACAACAACAACAGGATGATCTTGAGTGGGCTTCAGCAAATTATACCCTTTTATGCAATGAATACTTTTTTCTAAATGTTGAATTGCCCCAGAATATTATCCCACATGAAAGCAGCATACCAGCACCGAAATAGGGGAAGGGCGTATACGTTACGCACCAGGTGTTCAAGTAAACTGGGTCGGTAAGGAGTTCTTGTGATTTGACACACATATTGTCAGCCGCGCTGGAGTGGTCAAACCCTCCAAGGCGCCTTGCTGCGGAGCGTGGTTGCTCGCCGTAGTAGGTTCGTGTCCTCCCTCTGACATGGGTGTGTGTTGTCGTTAGCGTAAGTTAGTTTCAGCTGTTTGTAAGTTTTTGGTCTGATGACCACAGCAGCTTGGTCCAATAGGTCTTTATACTTGAACATACGGTCATTATTGTCGTGTTTGACACTACAGACGGGTTTTTCGGTGAAGGATTCGGTTGGCTTGTTGCTTTCTCCCCAGACGTTTCCAGTTCCTACACAAGAGTCACTGCCGTAAGGCTACTAATAGAGTAATTGTCCAGAGTCCCGTCCTTACACCTCTTTGTTCCAAAAGGACTTTCCACCACGACACGAACACAAATTTGTGTAAACGAACCAATAGTTCGTAATTCTGTGAAAATGGAGGTCGGAGAGATTTGAACGCGGATTCACGACGTCGTACCTCGTCCGGTTTGCTTTATATGGAATGTCTCGAGCGTGGTTCATCGTCCATTGCATCTATTTTGTTTCTCTTTTTCACAATCTTGAACTCCTCCTTTGTGTTAGCACGTTTGATCTGTGTTCAGTTTTGACGTTCTTCCCATTGCAACAGCTTGGTACTAAATCTGAGAGTAGTTAGATGGAGAATTCCCCCACGTTTCAAATTAAACGCAATGACGGATGCGCGATCGAAGAATTCATTATGACCTGTGTGTGACGAGGTTCTTACGCTGCCATTCATCATTAGCTGGTGAAAACCCTGTGTCGTCTGAGTAATTATTTAACGCATACTCTCGCAGTCCACTTCTACCTCCTCCCTAGGCCTCTCTATTTCCACCCATCCATCTCTATGCCCATCTTCACTCTCCCCTCCTGTCCCTCCTCATCTGCCGCCTCCATCATCGCGTCCTCTCTCTGTTCAATAAGAGGTTTTCAGCCAAGATCGCTTTCTTCTTTTAATTACATGAGCGTTTTCGACGTACTAGACGCCATCTTCAGACCTGTAGTAATTTTTACATGACTTCATTGCTATAGCAACAATTTTAACATAGCAAATTGGTATACATCCACATTGATGTGTCATCCAAATAAAATTTACACGTCAATAATAAAACGATTGAATCAATCTTTCTCAAGGTCTAAGTCAGAGGCACTTCAGAATCAAGTTCAGTTCTGACTGAAGTGAAGCACAATATTGACTATTAGACGGGAAACCATATACAGAGATGATCTGTATATCAATGTGGATGTATATCAATTTGCTATGTTAAAAGTTGTTGCAATAGCAGTGAAGTCATGTAAAAAATTACTACAGGTCTGAAGATGGCGTCTAGCACGCCGAAACCGGTCATGTAATTAAAAAAAGAAAGCGATCTTGGCTGAAAACCTCTTATTAAACAATTCTAGATCGCCCCAATAATGTGTTCCTTATATAACTCTCTCTATTCATTGCGCTTCTTCAGTTTATCTCCTCCACCTATCAATGAACACTGATATATATCTGACAAGTTTCCTGTTGATCACTCAAACATCGTCAAATTTTATTTCCAGATACTCTTTGATATGTACCATCCTCTCAGTCTCGGCTTATACAAAGGCTCTGTATGGAAACTTCTAAACATGAGCAAACTTTCCAATGATTACTTAAAATTTATCAAAGTTTAAAGTATGCTGTGATTTTAATATTCAGATCGGCAAATTTTTTTCAATATCGGAATAAAAGTAAGGGCTTGTTTGGAAATTTGTAAGTAAAGTACCCTCCGCAAACCGTCATACGAAATTTTATGTAGACAACGACCTTCATCTTGCTTTAAAGTCAAATGTAGAAAATTTCAGCAATATCGGAATGAAACTGTAGATTTGTATAAATAGAAAACAAACACACCAAGGGACGCTCTTCTTAATACATATTACAGTTAATATAACTAAAAATCAGTAATTCAGTTTCGTGTTGACGTATTACTATTATGATACATAAAAGGAGAAGAAGTGTGTCCCTGTTTCTTCCTACTCCTGCAACTCCCAAACATTCGTGTATGGTGCGTTGCCTTTCAGAAGGATTATAGGGATCGTAATTTATATCTTGAGCGATTCTTCAGCTGATCCTTTGTGCTTTCCCTATTCTTTTTCCCCCCTTCACGGCCTATGTATCAAAACGAATAAAACAAAGATTAATCAAATCGACCAAGCTATTTCTAAGTTTTAGCGAGACTAACGCACAGCGATTCATTTTCGTAAATAAACATTATTTTTCGTTTACACAGCGATTCCAATTGCACGAAAACTGGTATAAATTTAAGTATTAAGAGACGCGCGAAGTTTTTGGGAGGCTTAAATCGAGCAACTCAGATATCAACTAATGCCGTCCGTCTGATTCGCGTGAGTCAAATAGCACGAGAACTAAACGGGACATTCTGCCTACGAGGTAGACGCTTTGAACCGCTCAGCTAACACAGCCTTACGTATAATACGGCAACACGCAGTGTCTTTAATCACTTCCCCCTCCAACTACATAGTTTAATTCTGCCTCTATGTTCCCTCTGAAACATGAATCAAATTGCCAATGCACCGCACCAAATAACGTGAATGGAAACAATCCCGTCAATGTTTCAATGGAAACAATATTTTGCAGATGACAAGTGTGTACCAAAAAAAAAAAAAAAAAAAAAAAAAAAAAAAAAAAAAAAAAAAAAAAAAATAAGTAAGCTACTTAAGGAGTTTTATGTAGCCTAATGTAAAAAACGTATGTAAGAAATGTGATACTCATATATCTAGGCCTAATATTAACTAAAACTGAAATAGTTTATATAGTCAGATAACCTATGATATATATATATATATATATATATATATATATATATATATATATATATATTAACACGAATGAACCTAGAAGTAATTGAAAAGACTATTGTACAATAAACATAATTTCAGGACAAAAATAAATCATCCCACTGATGATAGCACAAAATGTGCTGAAACATGTCTGGGAACAATTAAAAAATCAGGTGTCTTGCATACGGCGGAAAATCCAAACCAATCCCGTCTTGTTAGACAAAGGTGATACAGAGTATCGGTAAAAAGTTTTCCATCACCAATGCACAAAACTATGTACTTTATTTCAATATATAAACACAACGTAAAAACTAAATAGACCAACATAAAAACATTTATTCTCTCTTTTATTCAATACTATACAATATGGTTTACATCTTAGCCTCGTCAAAGTATCCATCCTTTGCCCTACGAAGAGCTACACAAACTCTTGGCATTCTGGAAATACGATACTGACTACTGCAGATATTGCAGTCCAACAGCTCTTTACGTTATTCCATAGCTCTTCAACATTAGTCGACCTCAGTTTCCGGACCTCCCTGTCAAGTTCATCCCATAACAATTCAATGGGATTGAAGTCTGGTAATTGATTTGGCCAAATCACATTTTTCGGTTCCCCACATGTCTCTTTTCTATTGGCATACCATCTACACAATTAAAAAGAATGTTTGGGGTCATTGTCCTTCTGCAGACAAACCGACGACCAATAACTCTCTTGCCAGATGGAACTGGATTGTTGATCAGTATCCTGTGATATACTTCCTTCTTTAATTTTCCATTAATTCGCACGAGATCACCGACTTCATCACCCGCAAAACATCCCCACCCTCCATCATACTTCACCGTAGGTGTCACACACAATTTTCATACGTTCTCCACGATGTCGTTTGTCCACGAACAAACAATCGTCGATGGCTCCCAAATACTTCAAACTTCGATTCATGCGTGAATAACACATTTGACCATTGCTGCACGCTGCAGTTATTATGTTGCTGTGCTCATTGCATCCTTTTCACCTTATTTTGTGTCCGTAATATAGATCTTGGTCATCATGTACCCCTTTAAAACTCGTTCACGAAGACGGCGTTGGACTGTTGAGACAGAGATTGAAGCAGCTCGCGTGTTATTGATTTCCTCGCGAATTTCAGGTGCCGTAAGAGTCCTCTGGTGTTTACTCTGTACACGTATGAACAGATGTTCCCTGTATGATGTTACACGGGGTCTTCCAGATCGCGAAACACTTGCACTGGCACTGATTTGCTTGAACGCTGCAATGTATACACCACTGTAGATTGAGCTATGGCCGGCCGCAGTGGCCGAGCGGTCTGCGACGTGGCAGTCACAGTCTGCACGGCGGCTAGGGTCAAGGGTTCGAATCCCCCCTCGGAGGTGAATGTTTGTGTCGTCTTTAGTATAAGGTAGTTTATAAGTAGTTTGTAAGTTTAGAGACTGATGACCCCGCAGTTAACTCCCTTAAACTTAACAAACATTTGAACATTTAGATTGGGCTAAGAAAACTTTCGTTGCTTTTGTCCTACTAGAATAGCCTTCGTTATGCACAGCTACAATTACAGCACGTTCTTCAATTCCAATCTCCTCTTTCCATCCCATTTGTAGGTAATATGGTATGCACCTGATCAGATACACAAACACATTGCTAGCTGCACACAGTACAGCAGCTGAAGAAATTAGGCCTATTCCAGTGGACACGTCTTGGGTAAAGACACGTCAATGTTGATGTGGTTACTCATCAGAGTCCCACCATACGGAGAACCGGTCCACAACAGAGTCGTTCACATGTTTATGTTTGTTTTAGTATCAGAACAGGGCTACGATAGATTTTTTAAAAGAACATCTACGTTTTAAGCGCAAATCCAAGTTGTGATAGCTGATCGAAAACTTTTGACCGATAGTGTAAATATGAACTATAATTTAATTCCTTGAGACATGCATAGGCTCACTTTACTAAAGGTATTGAATATAAGTAAAGGCGTTGAATTCAACTTTGTGCTCTGGCGAAGATTATTATTTGATAGATATATCACAGAGATCATTGAGGCAGAATTAAAGTACAGGGTGGGCAGACTTGCTTGAAGACAGTTCGTGTAGCAGCAATGCCTTCAAGGCTGTACTAGCTGAGCGCTTTTAATCGGTTTCTCCGAACCCTACTATGGGGTCTCTTCTGCCTATTGTGAAATTTAATTCCGGAAGGATGTCTGTACACTAGAGAGAGATGTATCTGCATCAGTCACCCAACCAGCCCCGCCCTTCTAGTTTGCAGTGCAGTCTAGTGGCGCCCCTCGTCCTGACGAGCTTCCGCGGTTCTCCACAGTGTGCCGCGCGCTGGGCCTGCCGGCTCGCGTCGTGTCCAACCTGGTGTCGGCGCACGACGCCAACGAGTCGCTGACCATCGACCGCTACTACGACGTGGATAACAACGAGCTGGAGGAGGACCCCAACAACCCCAACTTCGACATGGACTCGGTGTGGAACTACCACGTGTGGACCGACGTGTGGATGGCGCGGCCCGACCTGCCCAAAGGCTACGGCGGTTGGCAGGCCATCGACCCCACTCCGCAGGAGCTCAGCACCGGTGAGTGCCCCAGCGCGGCTCAGCGCGGCTCCACTCGTTCCTAGCTGCACCCAGGCTGCCACTGACGCACCGTCACTCGGTGAAATGTCTACCGCGGAATAGCACATTGCTAGTCACGATAGGAAATTATAATCTACGTAAAATGTAAAGTAGCAGCAGTAGAAGTAGCAGCCGAACAAGTTGAAAATTAAAGTTTAATAAACTTTATCACGGTTTCGATTGATATAAATCAATCTTCTTCAGAAGACAAACCTATAGTGAATGAGACAATCAAGCTATGTACAAACAGTATTAAACAGCATAGAATGTTCACCGATAAAGTTACAAAAATTTTAGTCTACAGGAAACAAGTACTTGCATTACATTATTACTGTGGAAAATGTACAATCGTCAATGTATCCCTTTAAACAAAGGAACGGCAAACACACAAAATGATGAAATATGCTGTGTAAATAGCAGATTGCTATACAAGGAAATTATCTGTCGCTGGCCACGGATGCAGTTTAGCAATCACGAGGTTGGTCCACAAAGTAAGTTCGTTTCTATTTCTATCCCCGGAAGCGCTACGATCGCAGTTCGGAGCAAGCTCGGCAGTTACTCTGACTCAAGGAGAAGACATGTACGCCATTTTCAGATCGCTGCTACCGACGTGTGGTTTGTTGTGCTTCTTTTTAATGTCAGCCGTAATTGAAAATACCACCACGTGTGAAATCATATCTGTGATTCGTTTTATAAATCCAAACAAAGTTAAACTGAAGGAAATTCATCGGCAAATCTGCGTGGTTTACGGACAAAATGCTATGACTGATTTAATGGTTAGAAGATGGGTCAGACTGTCGAATAAGGGACGTGATGAAGTTCACGATGGAGAAAGAAGTGGACGCCCGTCTGCGGTTACTGATGAACTGGTTCACACAGCTGTAGAGAAGACTGAGCACAACCGTAAGTTTACATTTAGTGCCCTTGCTGTGGAATTTCCACAAATCTGACGATCACTAATTCATGAAAGAACATGTTACCACATGGGTGAATACGAAGAAGGCATGCAAAAACTTGTGTCACGCTATGACAAGGCTTAGAAAATTTCTGAAGCTATGTTGAAAAATAGTTTAACAGTTGTAGATTTTCTTTTCTGTATCGGTACATTTTTGTTTTATATAACCAAACTGCACTTACTTTGTGGACATATCTCGTATCTATAGCGTAAGCGTGAATCCAGAATGGAAGTTGACCAAGAATATTCACATTCGAACCCAGCTCACTCAAAATTTTCATTCAGTGATGTGATATAGATATTATTTCATCGGAGGTAAGAAAATGTGTCCGGCTGGAATTTATAAAATTCTAGAAAATGTCCTGTTTTGGGTTCCCAGAAAAAAAAATTATTTGGTGACAATGGGTTCGTTCTCACTTCCGTTCCAAACTATTCGCAACTGTCACGCGCGTACACAAAGCGAAGTTTCTGTTCACATTTTCTGTCTCCGCACGGGTCTAACAGCTGCAAACAATTCGGAACTTCTCTGCGAAGGAACCCGGTTGTCTATCCTACAGCTGTATTCTGTCTTCTGCATTATGTTCCTTGGTGTTGTTTTTGATATACTTTGTAGTTTAGGTTAAAGCTGAATTGTGTGTTCGAGATCGTAGGTAGCCTTTTGCTTCCAAATAAATTACGAACATAAATACAAATACAAAATGCAGAAAAAGAAGTCAGTGTTAAATAGTGTGTTCTCCGAAATATACAAATCATTAAGGAAGGGAGAAACGAACATGAGGCGGAATGTTTGATTTGCCCTGCTGGAACGTACATATCCGTTGCTAACAAAGGTAAGTCGTATAAGTATCGTAAGGGTTAATATTAGAACGTATTAATGTGTATGATCCTTGAATGCAAGGAATTATGTTACATAGAATAAAGTTCTCATCAGGGTAGTTGCAAACCATATTTTGCATATTATTAAGAATAGAGTAGCACGTTTCTATGACAAACATCAAACCAGTCAGTCTCTTCATATTAACGCAAACGCTTTGTTGTGAAGTGTTCGCCTTATAAAAATATAATATAATAATCGAGTTTAATACATTCACCTTATTTACAGGTACATTGAATCTAGAAGTACATGACAGCTTTTGTAAACACAAAGACACATCTGCAGGGTGTAATCTCATCTACCAAAGTTACGACCTTAGGCTTAGGTGCAAATGTCTGTATAATGAAGACACGTAAAACAGCTAACCGCGGAAAAGTCTGTGGTTTGTGGTTGGTGGCATAGAGAAGCCTCCATGTTGGCTGAAGTATATCTAATTTTATAGTAATACCACAGTCTAACACATACAGTCACGACACTTCCGCGGATTTTTGTTATACACTGCGACAGCAGCGCTCCAAGCGGAGGGCAAGCTACTATTATGAATACGTTAGTGGATGAGTGCGAATAGTATCGTTTATATCGATTTTAACACTTTTTTTTACATTAGAGAACGTATGTAGTATCATAAAATAGATAATAACTTAAAAATAGCTCCACCTTTGTGGATCACTGACGAGGTTGGAAACGGTACATTGCGCCACAGTTTATTTACTTTTATCTTGTAACCCACAGGGTTATACTGAATAATTTAATTTACTATTAAGAATAGAAAAAATGGCTAGGAAACACCGAATACCCGCCCTTTGGCAGAAAGACGAGTTTTTTCTTCTGAAGAACGTTAACGCTTCTCCACTCTAATTACAGTGAAATCGGTGAGCATGGAACGTAGGAAACGAATGTAGAATGCAATAACTACGGTATTTAAAATACGAAATCAGTCACCACAACTGTCGCTTAAGGAAAACATCAGAAACGTGACAAGATACCTGAAAAAGCAATCGAACTGTATTCAACAAAGAAGAACCCAATTCCACAATTGTTGCTACAGCTGAACCACAAACGGCAAGAATCTTCAAGACATTGTCTTCTTAAGCTAAAGTAATCACACTCAAAAGAATATGGGCTTATAATAAAGACGAATGAAGCCTAAAAATGTGCGAATCATTTGACCCCATACCACAACGATACGTGTCAAAAAACTCTTTGTCATAGTAAGAACACATCAAAATAGAAATTTATGTTCCTATTATGTTTATATTCTACTTACTGTCAGCGGAATAAGCTGCAAATATACACATATTCGTAAGTATTGGTTCATGACGAAGTTCTTCGTTATACCAGTGAATCAGTAAGTTCGACTGTTTTTACATTACTTTCCGTGTTATGTATGCCTCTTGATATATTACTAATGCTTGTAACACAAAAATTATATTAACTCTTTCATTAATTACGCTCACAAATAATTACAAACAAACATCACTCTTTCGGTGGCTTACCCAACGCTAGGAGCGCTAGTGTCGCAGCAACTGTCAGTTGGTAACAACTTTTACAGCAGTGAGTGTCGCGACTGTATATGTTAGACTGTGGTAATACGGTAATTTGGTGATGACCTCAGGGATGCTTTCGAGCTTGTAGCATGTAAAGTGTAGCTTTTTCTTACCCCTGGTCACAAGAGTCTATAGACAAATTACTCAAATATCTTTGTAATATATTTTATATTTAAAAACAAAAATCTTTTTGGTTCCTGCAGGCTATATCGAATTATCCCTCTTTAAACTCCCTCTGAGCTCGCAGCTGTATCACAATTCCTACGTAATACATCACTGTCGATTCGATATTTTCTGCCTTCTAGACCCCAACAGCCAGCTTTTAACGGTACTATCTGCCGCTGATAAACGGACCACGCAGTCAGCACGCTACGGCGGCTCATGGCGGGTGTCATGCATAACTTAGGGCGCTTTGGCCGTGTGCCGCGGCGTTTAACCGCACTCGGCAGATGGAAATGGCCTCATTAGCCGCGCTCCCCGCGGCCTGGCTGCTGACCAGCCACTCGGCGTCCACTCCACCAACCACCTGCTTATTACCGGCGCCCTCGAACGGCGGGCGTTCATGACGCGCGGCGCATGCGCACCACAACCGCCGACAGTGATCGCCGTCATTGCCGCTGCAGTCCCTTTCGGGATTTGCTCACGTTATTTGCTCAAAACCAAATAAGTTACTTTAGCTGAATAGGAGTGAAGCCACTTCAAGATCGAATTGAATAGTTGCAGGACTAATGTGAAATGGAGAGAGTAGGCGTATGAGGAGACGTTGTGGTGTCGCACAAGTCTGAAGTGCGCGTCACGTACTTTCGCCGCACGCCGCCATGCACGCACGGTGCGGCGTTCTTACGACGTCAGCCACGAGCGCCCTCTGCTGCAACTCTGCTCGTGGCCACCACGGAACTGCATCGTTCACTTGGAAATCAGACAGGCACTAGAGAAGTCTCTCATCAGTAGGCAGGCCTCTACGTAGCTAAACTATGTACCAGCATTCCACTAGTCTGCTGCCCTCCAAGTTAAGTATAGTATAATTTCTACGAAATATACATCTTGTTCTAATCTAGCTTAGTGTTTCTAGTTTCTGCTGTCCCACTGGCTGGTCACCTCCGTACCCACACACGCGTGCATCCTACTTTCCTGTGTCGGTCTCTCTCTACACGGCCACCGACACCTAGGACAACCGGCGCAAACGAGACACAAAAGTGGCGGCGAGGATGGGACACAATAGTGGCGACGAGGATGGAACACAAAAGATGTTTAGGGAGATTTCGGCAGGAGGAAGTGGATAGAGAGAGGGGGCAGGAGGAGATGGTTAGGGATGGGGACAGGAGGAAACTGGAAGAGAGGGGTTGGCATCGGAAGATAGTGTATGTGACAGAAGGGCCTTGAGGGTATATTACCAGAGGTTGGACAGGGGAAAAGAGCTAAGTAAGAATAGGAAAAGGGGGGGAGAAGGAGATACGTGGTGAAATGGGGAGGAGTAAATGGGCAGAAAGGAGAAATGGGAATAAGCAGGAGACGGGTGGGAGTAGAGGGGTACAGAGCAGGAAGAAAAGGAATAGGGGGAGGAGACAAGTCCGGTAATACTGCTGCCCGGGGAAGTTTCTGCACTTCTTGCAAGGCATGTTCAGTTTCATACGCAGTGTGTCCACTGGACTTGCATTCGAAAAGACAGTAGTTCAAATACACCCTCGATTATCCAGATTTTGTTATAAACTGGTAGAGCACGGGTGATTTCATTTCTCATCCGTAGCAAAAGGTCCGAGCGAGAGCTCCGTTTCTAATGACCACTCTGTCGACGGGACGTTAAAACCTAAGGCTGTCTTTCCTGTCTCAAAAATGGCGAAACAAATGTACCGAGCGCTGGTCACCGTTCACACTAGAAGCACCGAAGGTGAAAGAGAGTTGTAGCTTATCCCATCCTGGACAATAACAAGTGGGGTGGATGCAGTGTGCCCTGGACGAATGCAATAAAAGAGACAGCACTCGCCACGTCTACGATCGACAGCAGGAAACTTTTTATTTTTTGTGGAATTTCATTTTTCATATTTAAAAAGAAGGCGTTCAGTTAATAACTTCGGCAGACTCGCAGCTGTGATACGTGTTTACGTGTTTACGTGTTATATGGCTTTTTATTGCAATTCGACTAAACTGTCACATTGAAAACTGCAGGTAGTCCGGAATACTATTGCTGGTCGTTAATTGAGCACAACAATTCATACATAGAACAATCGTATTGCTAACACAACTATACACTCAGAAGAGACTGCCTCCTGCTTTGAGTGCTCCGCTATTTATACTTACAACGAATGTTCTGGAACTTACAATTACATCAAAGATACAAAACACATTGAACATTCTAGAAATAGTAAATGCAATTAACAAAATATTTCTACCAGTGGCGGGCTTCGAACTGGGGACCATCAGTACACCGATCTGCGACGCCAACCACTGCAGCACACGCTCTGTCGAAAGACCCGCGGCATTGCTCCCCTTCCTTATAAAACAGCTACCCGCTGTGTGATTCCCTATGGAGCCAGCTGCAGTGTCCTGGATCCTGTCATCGGTACTCTGTATTGCAGTTCCGGAGAATCCTTCCATTCTGCCTCCATGCCTTCCTTACCATGACTATGACCCTCCTACCATGGCTTCATCATTATCATAACGGTCTTCAGAGAGCTGTTTATATCTATCTGTTCTTTTGGATCGTGGTAAGGCTTCATACTAAGGACGTGAACGATGTCTCTTCAGTTTTATGGACGGCTCATAATCTTCAATTTTGTATGTGACGTCTGACAGGCGGCATATGACACGATACGGACTAAAGTATCGCTTCAGTAACTATTCTGATAGCCCAACTTTCCGTACAGGGGTAAAAATCCTCGGTGCATCAGCCGTCACCTCTACATTGCAAGCGCACGAGTCTTGTACGTTACATTCCAAGGACTAGTGACGATAATTCTAGTGCCTCATATTACAATAATAATACCATCCATAAGCAGTCCGCGCATAATCTTCATCCGGATGAATCAGTAAGTAAACACTAATTTTTCTGTGAATGGTTGGCAATACACAGAGATGCCGTGCGTATACTTTATATTCTGATGAGGATACATTTACACATTTACACTCACTGTCATCACGAACACTTGCAATTGTCATACATGGGTGATGGAGAACGTACGACAATAAGGAAGCAAGATCAAAAAGTTAAGCTCTGAGTAAATGTTGGGTGTAGTATGTTGATTTCGTGCTACCTCGTGAGTTCCTGGCTAATAGCGTGGCAACCGTAAAATCGTACATTTCTTTATAAAAGATCTACCTGCACTTTTGATGGACGTGGCATTGGATCAACGACGGCAAAAGTACTAGCAGAAGGATGGATCACCGACTCACTGTACTAAACAAGTATCTTAGTACCTGAATAATGCACATTCTCAACGGTGGGTTAACAGCCTCAACAAATGATACCAACTCAGACTTCTATTTATGGGCATGTTTAAAGGGGAGTGGGGGAGCTGTACGCTACGAAGCTACCGCTCATACACGAGAAAAAATTGTGGCTCATACCCCCGTGATAGCCGATGTGAAAAAAAAACACGCCTTCCAACACATTAACAAGTACATCGACAGGGGAATTTCTGAACACCTCTCGTACGATGCGTTAGTTGTGTGTCCCACCACTATTCTGTCCAACACAACTCCTATACAACTTATCGACAACTAATATCGCACTATCTTCAAATCGCTCATGAATGTGTGTAGTCTCCACCCCTCTCCAGTTCCGTATCAACTGAAAATCGGACACATGTACAAGTACTTTCCGGGTTACTTTTAAGATGTAGACTCACCTCACAAATTACGTAACATTCCCCTTTAACCAACATGTAGGTAACTTTGTCGTAAAAATTACGTGGTAATATCTACGCGTTTTAAAATGCTCACCTTTAAAATGGCAAAAGAAATTCCGTTTCGAAAGAGGTCGTTCCCGTTTTATTATTTCTCCGCAGTAGCTAACCGAACCGGGTTCAAGAGTCTATAATGGAATTCAAATTAGCTGCTTTAATAAGTTCGACTCTGGCGGTGCTAGAAATTACAAAATCATCTCCAATAGCAGAGTGTGGTAGGCGTCGGAGAAGCCTGAAATTAACTGGGCCCTGCACATTGGGCAATGTTCCCCACCTGGCGAACAGAGAGGATTTTGCTAGAATTATCTCACATTCAAACGGTGGCGCAAGGTAAATGCCGAATTATCAGAAATAACAAGTAGTAGTCTGAACTGAGCTCTCAGATAAGAATATTGAAGCAGAGCTTAGCAGATGAGACCGTCAGCGCTTTGTAGTCAGTGTGATTTCAATGCTGCGACAGAGATTTAAAGAAGCTTTAGAGAGCGTGATACTTCCATAACGACGTTAAAATATGTTGGAATAGAGGAAAGAGCAAATTCACAGTTATTACAATTGTGATTATAAATAAATCACTGCATCATTTCAATATCTAGGATATAGCAGTAGATATCCAGAAATTAAAGTCTGTTGTGCACTGAAGTTTTCTAGTTTTGTGCAGTCAGATATTTCAGAGATTAATAAATCATGAAATTTTGTTGATACATATTACGTACTTTTTACACGTAGGCCAATGTAATGTAAAATTATTTCTGATCCGCTTTCTGAAACGGTAGGTAGCAACTTTTTGAAAACATTAAAAAAGTAGTTCAAAGCATGTAACTCAGTAGTAAATTTTAGTACAATTTAGAATGTCTCATACAAATCCACAAGCTTTAAAAATAGTGTAGTAAAACGTGGGAACTGAATACAATACAATGTTTATAAAAACTAGATACTGATGGCAGCCATTCACGGACAGAATACATTCTACAATAACGAAGTTACATTGTCAACATAATGTCTACGAAAAGTGACTTCATAATTGAGGAGTGTGATGGACTGTGGGCGTAATTGGCTTTACGCCCGTTTTCCGTTAAACTGCTAAATCAATACCTCCACAATTGACTTGTTCACCCTGAAAATTTCAGGTCAATATCTTTGGTGTTTGTTCTCACCTCATGTGTCGACTGTGAGTTGCGTTTTGTGTTAAGTTGCGTGATATATTGAGTGAAGTGAGTGGAAATGAATTGGAAAATGCCTTTATAGACAAAAAGAAGATAAGGAAGTTACAGAGAAAAGGAAGGAATAGTCCTAAAAATGCAGGGAGAAACTATAGCCATTTCAAGTCATTGAGAGAAGTGAGCTTGGTAAAGATTGGAAAAAAAAGCCACAGGGGAAATTTTTTTTCTCCACTTGCAGTTATTTGTGAGGATGCCCTTTTACACTGATTGCACACTCGGTGCTTTAAAATAATATTTTGATGATTTTTTACCATTTATGTTCATTAAGAAATCAACAGGACTCCCTGAAGATATTTCATTTGTGTCATTAATAGAGAAACCAACTACAGTAGCAGCAAAGCGTGGGACATTCAAGACCTCTTAATATTCCTTCTTTATACCGTGAACGGCTGGTATGAAAATTTTATAGAAAAGTAAACATGACGCAGCTACTGACTCTGAACATGAACATAAACTTCAACTGCCATGAACATATGTTTTTTGTTAATGTACAGTTCAACTAGACAATAAAATAGTAATAGAAATATTTCAACTCAACCTTTATTATAGTTTGTTTAGATATCATGATACGATGGAAAAAGGGAGTAAACCGCTAAATATATTCCAAAAAATATGCCACAAGTAGAAGAAACACCTTCCGTGCCGGCCGCGGTGGCCGAGGGGACTGAGGCGCTTCAGTCACGGTCTGCACGGCCACTACGGTCGGGGGTTCGACTCCCCCCTCGGGCATAGTTCGTAAGTAGTTCATAAGTAGTTTGTAAGTTTAGGGACTGATGACCCCGTAGTTAAGTTCCATAAGCTGTACAAACATTTGAACACCTTCCGTTTTAAGGAATTACTCTATTTGTTAAACGTACAGTCTGAGACAGAATTATTACATAATAGAAATATCATTTTAATACTATTTAAACACGCAAATCTTCAACACACTTTTATCATAAATGCACTTTTGGACCTACTCTCATAGTCCATCAAACTCCACAATTAAAAACTACACTACTGTAGATCCAAAATCCAAAATACTACACGAAGAAGGGCCAGAGGTACAACAGGCAGATGTATTTTGAGATAACAAGTTGTACAAACATCACGTGACTGACAATGCACCCGAATATGAAGAGAAGAGTATAATGAAATAAGTATCGAGAACGGTCTTCACTGCTGACACCTCCGGATTCAATAATAAAGGGTCTAATTGTGTTTTTGGGGGTACTACATTACAAGGTACTTCCACATATTGCCACAGTTAAGCTGCTTTACCAGCATCCTGGACCAGTCGATTCGCGGCCATCGACGAGACGTTTCGATAGGACAGAGGCAACAGTGTAATCAGACATGCAACGAAACATTCTTGGAATTTGCGTGCTATGCGTGGTCGCGCATAGTCCTGTTGCTTTGTCGGAATGTGATGGACAAAACGTGTAGCTGTAAAGAAAGGCGTGCACGACATATGATAAAAATGACAAAAAAATCCTTCTGATAGACAAAGTCAACATATGAACAATATGATACATAAAAGACTTAATGCAGAACATTATAGGAAGGGGAAAAAGTAGGTCTCAAAGAAATAGTATATTCAAAATTTATTGTGATGCAATGTGGACGATGGCTAATCCGTGTATGAAACACGACGACAACATTTTAAGAGGGTACATTCATATCACTACTGTATATTGCAGCCCTTCACAGCGTTGTGTGTTGTTTATTTCGTTCTTCTCTGACTCCAGCGTCAAACTACACTACATCCTTTATTTTCAGGCTACCAATCATACATTCAGGCACCTTATTACAGCTATCCTCAGCAGAATACTAATCGACATAAATGGAGCCGCGGCGGATTAGCCGTGCGCACTGAGGCGCCGTACTGCGGTGAGCGCGGCCGTTCGCCGTCGGGGGTTCGAGTCCTCCCCCCTCCCGCGGCTTGGGTGTTTGTGTTGTCATTAGGTTATTTTACCTTAGTTTAAGTAGTTTATAAGCTGCGGACTAATGACCAATCAGTTGAGTCCGATAGATTTACAAACTAACAACATAAATGGAAATGGTTGCACACCGTATATTAAGGTCGGATAATACTTTTTTGGTCACTGATAGTGACGTAAGAACAAATCATCCGTTAACATATGGTGGATAGGAAAAATCTCTGCTTATTATAAAAATATATGTATGTATGGAGGTGTGTGTGTGTGTGTGTGTGTGTGTGTGTGTGTGTGTGTGTGTTTCTACGTTTCCTCCTAAACTTCTACTCCAGCTTCAACCAAAATTGGATATTATCAGGCAACCGACACCGTGGGGTTAAGAGGTATGAGGTCATAAATATTTTTTTTTAAATACCGCATTCATCACGCACGTCTTTACTACCAACGCTATTTAGCACATTCTTTGCAAACATTGTGCACATATACCACTAATATAAAATCCAACTTATTTCACAAAATGTCCAAATGATTGTTAAGCTTATGGGACTCAGCTGCGGGGTCATCAGTCCCTAAACTTGCAAACTACTTATGAACTAACTTATACTAAAGACAGCACAAACATCCATGCCCGAGGGGCATTCGAACCCTTGACGGGGAGCGGCCACTCGCAGCGCCTCAATCCGTTCGGCCACTCAGTTGCGGTGCTTATTTCACAATAGGACACATATCTCAAGAGATATGACGTCATAAGGATTGAGATATATTAAAACATAACTGACATAAATAGAGAGTAGGGTGGAATGTGACGGACAGAAAGATCTTGATTAACATTAGAATGGAATAAATACACACCCGTGCTACGACAGCAATTATAGCTGCTGTCACTTAATTGGTGAGGTCGGGCTACACGTGAAAGTAAACTTGGAGAGTCCTATGAACATGTTTCTGATTTCCAATTGTTACAGAACTAGATTGTGTAGTCTCTGAAAGAGGTGGGACAGATGACTGAGCCATCTTACAGAGATGTGGGAGCTTCTTAAAGAGTAACAAATACGTACAAAGAGTATTAGCTTGCCAATTCGTTCCAGTAATAACGAAAAAGATGTAGTAGATAACGTGTAGGGTGACCAGATGCAGTCGTATAAAAAAAAAACAGCTTCAAAAAGGACAATGTAAGAAAAAAGAGGACCCAGAAACCTACGGTCACATTTAATGAATAAGTATATTATTAGTAGATAACACACACATTCCTTAACAATTATTGATACTTCAGTGAACATCCAATTTCCTGCAGAAGTATAGATGTGTTCAGTAGATAGTTGTAAAAGGATATACATAGAAATTCTCTTAAATTATATTGGACTATCAATACACCATTAACAGATTCAAGATTCAACTTGTTTCTGTCATTAGCCCGCTGTGTAATATTAAAAGACATAGAACTATTCTCAAACCGAAAAGTGAAAGATCTCCACTCTCCCCCCCAATCATTCATGTAATGCACACTTGCGTTTAGGAATCGCCAGATATTTTATGAAACTCGCTCGGTTACAAAGAACAGTAATTTACACTCACAAGACACAAGTGAAACACATGAAACCTATAATGCCAAGCCAAGATAATGAGAGTAAGGAAGTGAAATTACAGAACGGAAATTTTAATTAGTCGATATTTGCACTCGCTTTCGAGTCGTTCCATGATACAATCGACGACCCTGCTGAGGCATATAGCACTACTGTCGCGCGTATTTATGATGAAGACAGTGTCCATAGATAAAGTATTTAAGAAAAGAGCAATACGACGGGACAAATTGCAAAGGTAATTTTAGTACGCTCAACTTTGCGAAAAAGTAGGACAATGTAAAAATCCGCCCGGATCCCGGACAAAGATCTAAAACGGAGGACAAGTCAGGATTAAGCCGCACGTCTGGTCACCCTAACATCGTGTCTTATGTGATGGAGTCCTTCGAAAGAGTTGTCATTGAAACTGTTCGGGTAAATTAACCAAAATTGTCACACTCAACATACGAGACGAAGTATGTAATTATGAAAGCAGTAAGATCATTTCAAATGCCATAGTTTTACTGCATGAACAGCGGAAAAGTAGCAAACGATAAAACTTTTCCTTACATAATTTTTGAGGGTTATCGACGAGAAAAAAGTTTCTTAAACGTTTCACATTATGTTGCAACACCCCAAGTGCTCTCACTCTCAAATAGTGGTTGAACGAATTCTCGTTATTCATGTATCGCATGATGAAGCAGATTTCAGTTTTTACTGCGATATATCTATTGAACTACGTATTGCAGATAGTTTTGTCGTCACAGCGATTGAGTCATTACGTCAGCAAATATTCGTACCAAGTTCGGTTGAAATCGATACACTAGCATATGAAATGTGGAATATCGTTCTATGCTGTGGCACATTCTGGGAACTTTAATTGTTTATGACAACTTATCTATTGAACTGTGATTGATGCGTACCATAAAGTGGTTGTTGTCTGATAGTAAGGAATATATGTACCAAGGTTAATTGTAATGGGTCCAATGGTTTAGGACGAGATGTGGAGCATACAACATAGATACATACACTATCATAATCTGTGTAGATAAGGTTCCTGCTCGGACAGGTGAGGCCAACGTGCTGCGCGCTAAATGAAACCTTCCGCTCCCAGCATTTTGAACTCAGGTCGAAGAAAAAACTGTACGATCATTTCGAGCTGAGCGTCTTACTGCTAAGGCACGTCTCTCTTTTGTTCGCGGAGGAGATGACAACACTCAGTACGTAATTCGAGATAGGAGAAAAAAATGCCAGTTATAAGGGCAAACTGAGAACAACACTATTTACGTATAACGGGTGTTCGGAAAGGACCAGGAACCTCAATCAGAATAATAAATTTTGTTATTATTGTCACCACATTGTCGATATCATATACTAGGGATTAAGATCATGGTCCAAGACTTGATCATCTGTCTGACTTTTCGTCTTCTACAGCTGAAGAGATCTTCGGAGGCTTTGCAGGCACTGTTTCACTCTTAAGGCAGCTCTGAAGTCTCACTGTTTATGCGTATCCAGGCAACGGACGGCTCGTGTCGTCATGAGACCTCTACGTACGATCGCAGAGACGTGTTGATAAATGTTATGGAACTTGTAGTAAGTATTTGGTTCTGTTCATTTCATTTTTCAATAAGTTCCACAATTTGCCTAATTAATCAAATGTGTTCAAATGTTTTTTAAGCTTAAGGGACTTAACTCTGGGGTCATCAGTACCTAAACTTAGAAACTATTTATGAACTAGCTTGTACTAAAGACGACACAAACATCCATGCCCGAAGGGGGATTCGAACCCCCGACCCTAGTGGTCGTACAGACTGTGACTGGCACGCCACAGATCGCTCGGCCACTGCGGCCGGCTGTCTAACTAATGCTTGTTCTTTTCTATTGAAATTGTTTTGTGCTCTAGTATCTATAGCTTCTCTGTACATTCTAGCGTAGTAGTTATTTGGTCTTGTTAGAACTACGGTGTCAAAGAACCGCATTTTATGGCTACAGGTTCCAGTGTATGTTCCGCTACTTCTGAATTTTTCGTCTTTCGTAATCAGAAATTACTTTGATATTCGTTTTGGCTGGTCTTAATGCTCCTTTTTTGTAGTCCGTGCGTATACTTGACGACATGTCCACAGGAATTGGTACACTTCCGCTATCACAAGAAGTGGGCGAAGGTGTTACGTTCGCCATAGCAGAACTTACACTACCTGACAACCATGAAATTATCTGACGCAGTTTTTCTAGTAGCACGCTTGTATGTACATAAGAGCCAGTTAAACTTCTAAAACAATTTCAACAGATAGAAAGAACGATTGGAATTGCACAATTTGTGATCCTTGGTGATAAAGTAACTCATACCAAAAGTGTTCATCCCAATTTACACATCGGCACGATTCCGCAATAGTAGGCTGATGACACGAACCGACCGTTGCGTGGATTTGCATAAACAGTACGGCTTGTTGAACTGACTTAAGTATAAACCAGTGTGAACAATGCCTCTGAAGGTGTCTTCACCGACAGAAGACGGAACGTCAGACAGAGGATCATGCCTTGGAGCACGGCCTTAATCACAGGACTTTCAGTACAGTTTAATAAGGAAGAAAAGCAAAGTAATATACTTCATCAAGTAATTAAATCACTCTCCTTCGCGCTTTTGTTATTAGTAAACAATACGTGTTGGGCATTCTGTTCAGCTGCCAATCCTGCTGCGGTCCACTGCACTGGTCACAGCACGCAGCTGACACGCGGAGCCGCAACCCCATCAGCACTGACAGGCGGCGGTCCACCGACACGAGTGTAACGATTTAATTGTCCGCAGAAATAAAATATAAAGCTTCTCGTTTATTTAGTTTGGCTCTCATCCACTAAACTAACAGATAAAAATAAGAAAATATTGTAGCGATGCAGACTTACAGTTCCATGGCCATACAATAAAGAAATTTGTAAATAATGAAATGGGAACTAGCTGGAAATTGTAACTAGAGCATGGTGAATGTGTCGCATGGTCATTAAACTGATAATGCGAAAGTATAAGTCGCATTCTCTTATACAGGAAGACTTCCTAAAAGTTGCCACAAAATAGATTAAGGAATCGAATGAGTTGAGTAGTCGTTCCAATGTGCGACGCTGACATAAAATACAATGTTTTGGATGCTTTTGAAATGTGGCTGTGGTGGGATTTGTTAAATATGTAATTGGTAAACCGAATGACTTAGCGGTAATAGGTACTGAGGAAAGCATGGGAACGAAGTGACAGGAAAACGACAACGTAGGAGAAGAAAGAATAGCGAGAATGTGTCGATCTAGCGCGTACATGCAGTTTGCAAGTAGTTTTTGTGGATACGGAGAGGGCAAGGGATCACGACGACGGAAGGAGACTCACATCCCGTGCAATGTTTAATAAAGCTAATAAATTACAACCACATGAAGAAATGAGTAATGGCTCGCGAAAAGGGGTACTGCAAGAAACTACTAACAGAGTGGAAAACTAATGAAGATTCCCCGTACAACAATCCAAATGCAGCGCCAACTGTTTTTCACTTATGATTGCTATCTGACAGTGTTTAGGTCACAAGTTTTGCAAAGATATTTTCTATTACACTAGATGAGTTCAAATAATGCATTTCACAATTTTTAAAATTAAGTTTAATAGGAAATAAAGAGGGAATGCAGACAACAGAAGAGGATGACATTGATGATGAAGCAAGCAAACCAGCGAAAGTGAGTGATTAGTGAATCATCAAGTAATTGAATAAAATTGCTAGACGAAAGTTTGCTGCTGGCCGAGGGGCTAAGGAGCCTTATTGTAGAGCACAAGGTCCCTCGCCTTCAGAGGTTCGAATCCTCACTGGGACTTAAGTGTGTGTATGTGCTGTCCTTAGTGTAAGGTAGTTTAAGTAGTTTGAAAAACTAGGGACTGATGACCGTAGCAATTTTGCCCAATAGATTTACAAATATTTGAACCTTTTCCTGTTCATCTACGGAACAGCACTGTTGTTGAATAACAACGACTAAACTTGTTCTTTGCTTAAGCACAATCAGTTTCTGGTTTACCTACTCGATTCTTCATTGAGTCTATATACGCTTTTTTATCAACAGAACGACGACAAATTTAAACATCAGATTCCGTTTTTCCGAAAACTGAGATGAGATCCTGCTAACCGCATTAAATTAATGTGAGTTCAACGAAATTCATCTCTCATTTTCCTCAACTTCTCCAGCTTTCTCAGAAATAAAGTGAAGTTTAAACATCGCATAAGATGAACACCGCTTGCCTTTTCTTTGAAGTACTTGAGAGGGAGACTTGAAGGGCAGTGAAAAATCCTCCACAGACAGAAGCGCGCAATGGGTGCCAAACAGTGATTATTGTCGACCAAGACGAAATTCTTTCTTTGCGACAGCTTCCAGCAATAGTTTTCATGAAATACGAACGCTGCACAGCTTACCTCGCCGTAATACTTCTCATAACAAAACCACAATCCTCCTCCAAAGCGAAAAACATTTCCCATCTGATAGACCGCTAAGTGACAGGGCAGTATCCATCCAGTAACCAAAAATCATGTGCTAACGTGTCCGTAGTAATTTATTAGACTAAAATCTCCAACAAAACAGGTACCTCTTTCAAAGTTTCAACGGGTCATTTAATGGAATTAATACACTTCTTTCACGTTTTATTATAAGGAGCAAATGGGTTGTTAATAATATTCAGATTAGGTTAATACTAACGGCAATAGCTCAAGATCAGTTTACTTGATACACGACGTTTTTAATTAAAGTTAGTCCTTAGCAGTGAGGTTGATGGCTACAATCAACAATTTTAAGTTTCGCTAGTTATTTGCCTTTCTACTACTTAGATATTTCGTATGTTTCTCCCAGTACTTGAAGTTGTCGTAGCGACATATTAAACTATTATTATGAACGTTATCTATAAAAATGGATGTATATATGTACGAGGGTTGGAACTTAAACAGTCGCAACTATTTATTCACAACCGATACAAGAGTGTTTATATGTTTGCATCTGTTATTGTCCTTAATAGTAGTCACCAGCGTTGTGTAGAACCCGTTGCCAGCAACGTGGAGGGCGTAGTATACCGTTACCAGAGCCTGTTCTGTTGTTGGTGCGAATGGAGCGATCTGCTGCTTGTCGAATATCTGGAACATTTCTGCAGCGAATGCCAGGAAGTGGTTCCTTCAGCTTCAGGATCAAATCAAAGCCACAACGACTTACGTCCGAGGTGTATGGTGGATAGTACTTCCCAGTCCCATCGCATTCTCAGACGTTCCTTTAGGGTGCGATGCACAGTCGTATGCGCTAATCCGGTTTCGTGGGCGAGCTCACGATTCGTCTGTCGTCGATTACTGTCCATTTATGCGACAATGAACTTCTCCTTCAGAGACGCTAAAACGACCTGCCTGATGCATGACTGCCACTTGTCTACCTGCCTCCGTTGGAGACATTTTCCCACTGTTCTGTACGGTAATGCCGTTTCCCCGTACGTCTCTTGAAGATCTTGATGACACTGTCTTACTGTACGACCTCTGGCACGTTCAATCGTGATCCATCTCCGTTGTTTCTGTTTCTAAAACGTAGTGACACCATTACTTTAAACCGCTCGCTCACAAGCGACGGTGTTTTCCTCGATTGTACGCACGCCGGTGACGTTGGACGGACGAGTCCATTTGCTCGGCAGTAAGGAAGGTATGTCAACAACGTGTGCTTTTAGCGACAATAGTAGATTCCATTGTATAGAGCCTCCATAGCAGTCTTGCCACTACATAAGTTCCAACCCTCGTATGTATGTATCGAACAATTGTGATTAAATCTTCGGGAAATTTTCAGATTAATCCAGAGGGTGATCCTGTAAAGTTCGTTAGCGGTGGGATCAAGATGTTTATTAAAATACACGTAAAACTTTACGTCTAGCATTTGGAGCGACAGTGGCCTCTATGACGACTTTTTCAGCGTTCAAAGATGAAACACAGAGATTGAGTGCGGGTATGAGAGTTATGAGAGTTGTAACAGCAGGCTGCTATACGGTGTACATCTAAATCCGAGCCGTCCGCAGTGCCGAGCGGTCTTCGGCTTGCTAGCACGGTCTGCACGGCCGCTGCGGTCGGGGACTCGAATCAAAATGTTCAAATGTTTGTACAGCTTATGGGACTTAACTACGGGGCATCACTCCCTAAACTTACAAACTACTTATGAACCAGCCAATACTAAGGAAGATACAAATATCCATGCCCGAGGGGGGATTCGAACCCCCGACCGTAGTGGCCGTGCAGACCGTGACTGGCTTGCCGCAGCCAGATCGGCCGCTGCGGCCTGCGGCCTGGAATCCCCCCTCGGGCATGGATGTTTGTGCCGTCTTTACTATAATGTAGTTCATAAGTAGTTTGTAAGATTAGTGACTGATGACTCCGTAGTTGAGTCCCATAGGCTCTACAAACATTTGAACTAAACCTGCACTTGTGAGTTGCCGGACGCAGACAAGCACAACCGATGTCAGGGCGCGTTGCCTGCGCGGTGTTGCCTGCGATGTGTTGCCTGCGCTGGTGTCCTCGCAGCGGCCTGTCGGCCGCGCAGTCCAGAGCGGCTGTCATTTAAATTATTGCGCGCGTGCGGCGATAATCTGCAGAGTGGATTACTTCCATCGATTGCAGGGGTGCCTGCCGCGCGGCGACCCGCCCGGCCACCGGCGATCAATTCGGGTCGCAGGTGGGAAGGGTGAGGGTAAGGTTTCTGGCGAACTCTCTACCCTAAACACTCTATAGCAGTCAAGAAGCATTCCGTGACAGCATAATGTTCCATTTGCAAAAATTATCACCTGAACACAAAAAATATGAAGGTATCCGGAGAACCAGCCATGACAAAACTATTTCACCTGGTGCATAAAAAAATTAAAAGCAGTCAACAATCCGAAGATTGGTTTGAACATCACAGTGATTTACTAGGCATGGCCCTGTTTGGAGGTGGTATGCCATTGCCTTCCTCCGACCTTCGAACTGACTTACCCAGTCAGTTATAGGGGGACCTACAGTTTAACGTGGGTTCCGAACCACGGTGCTACTCGGTATTTTTCACATGAGCAATACTGCCAGAGGTGAAAGAAGTGGAAAGTGACAGATAAAAATCATAGGACCTGGCGGGGATCGAACCTGCGACCTTTAGATTTGTAGTCTGGCACTCTACCACTGTGCAACTGGGTGCATAAGATGCATAAAACAGGAGAAATACCCCCAGACTTTAAAAAACATAATAATCCCCATTCCTTTGAAAGCAGGTGCAGACAGATGTGGAAATTACAAAACCATCAGTTTAGTAAGTCGTGGTTGCAAAATACTAACTCGAATTATTTACAGAAGGATGGAAAAGCTGGTAGTAGCCGACCTCGGGGAAGATGTCTTTGGATTCAGGAGAAAAGTAGGAACACGGGAGGCAATACTCACTTTACGGCTCATCTTAGATTTAAGGAAAGGCTAACCTACATTTATAGCTTTTGTAGATTTGGAGAAAGCTATTGACAATGTTGGTTGGAATACACTCTTTCAAATTCTTAAGTCAGCGGAGGTAAAATATAGGAAACGGAAGATTATTTACAACTTGTACAAAGACCAGACGCCCGTTGTTAGAGTTGAAGTGCATGAAAGGGTTGGAGTGGTAGAAAAGGCAGTAAGACATGCTTGTAGCCTTTCTCCAATGTTATTCAATCTCTACGTTCAGCAAGCTATAAAGGAAAGCAAGGAGAAATTTGGAAAAATAAATAAAGTTCAGGGTAGAGAAATAAAAACATTGCGTTTTGCCGATGGCATAGTAATTCTGTCAGAGACAGCAAAGGACCTGGAAGAACAGTTGAACGTATTGGACAGTTTGTTGAAAAGTGTGTATAAGATGAACACTAACAATAGCAAAACAAGGGTAATGGAGTGGAGTCTAAGAAAATCAGGCGATGCTGAAGAAATTAGATTAGGTGACGAAACAATAAAGATGGCACATGCGTTTTGTTACTTGGACAGTAAAATAACATATTATGGTCGCAGAGAATATAATATGCAGAATGGCAATGGGAAGAAAAACATTTCTGAAAAGGAGAAATTTGTTAATATTAATTTAAGCGTAAGGAAAGTCAACGTGAAGGCATTTGTGTGGAGTGTTGATTTGTATGGGAGTAAAACACGGACGATAAACAGTTCGGACAGGAAGAGGATAGAGCCTTTTGAAATGTGGTGCTTCAGAAGAATGCTGAAAATTAGGTGGGTGAATCGCGTAACTAATGAGGAGATGCTGAATATAATTTAGGAGTAAAGAAAAGGAATTGATTGGTAGGACACATTTTTAGACATCAAGGAATCGTGAATTTATCGTTGGAGGAAGGTCTATTGGGGAAAAATGGCAGAGGAAGACCAAGAGATGAATATATTAAGCAGATTCAAATGTATATTGGTTACCGTTCATATGAAGAGATGAAGGGCTTGCTCAGGATAGAGTAGGGTGGAGAGCTGCATCAAACCAATCCAAACAACAACAACAACAGGAAATAAAATTCTGAACTGAGTTTCTCTTACTGCAATCTAGAACCAAGATTACTAATATCTATTATCGGAAAGTGTTAAATGTGAATATTCTGTGAGATAAACTGACCTATTTAATATTTATTCATTAGTTTCCATTGCTCCATCAAAATTGGGTTCCATGTAACTCGTTCACTTGCTATTTACTGTAGAAGAACCCAAAGTAATTCGAAAATTTCTTTGTAAATACATTAATTACTTTTTTAGATACTCCGACTTTTTGAAACTAGGCATTCTCGATAAATGGCTACAACTCATAACGCGTAGAACTATTATTAAAAAACAAAAAGAAAAAAATTATCAGTCGATCGTTTTGGCCTTACAACTTTTTTCGTTTTCTTTTGGAACTATAGTTTTTTGCTTTATTATCATCCTGGGTTTCCTGAAATGAAATCTCTATGTAAAATTGGATTCTCCTAATTGCTTCCGACAGCGCCTTCGCGTAAGCCAACTGACGATCGTGTTATTGAAAACAGGCCGCGTAGTCGATATCAGTCTTTTGTAAGGAATAATAGGCGGAGGACTTCATTTATTGTACAATTCAGTCCAGGCTGCATTATTTCTACACAGCATCGCAGAAGCATAGCGCAGGGTCTGACCACGTGTTCACCAGGGATGAGCAAAGGAAGGCTGGCTGTTTCGACAGAAGTGGTCTTAGTGATCGTAAAGCGGAACACTTCGGAAATGATGAAAAATGGGAGTATAAAGCCTATTGTAATGGACACAATTAAGTACTCACTCTTTTGCCGGCCGCGGTGGCTGAGGCGCTCCAGCCACAGTCTGCACGGCCACTACGGTCGAGGGTTCGAATCCCCCCTCGGGCATGGATATCTGTGCCGTCATTAGTGTAAGGTAATTCGTAAGTAGTTTGTAAGTTTAGGGACTGATTACCCCGTAGTTAAGTTCCATAAGCTTAACAAACATTTGAACATTTGAACCCACTCTTTCCTGCTCACTGTGACACAAGGCCTTTACTTGGATTAGGAGAAAAGAAAAATGGAACGTATAATTTAAACTACTCGCCCGTAATTTTAACGACCGAGTTTTTTATTAATTTATTTTTCCAGCAAAGGCAGAAAAATTATCCCTCTGAGTAGCCAAATAAGCTGCTGCTTGCCACTATTTACACTAATAACTACACTCTCTCCACCATGTTATCCATGTTCGACATGGATTGTTCAGTTTTTTGAACATGACGCACACATTTCTGTCATACATCCGAGGTTACTTCAAAACGTTCAAAAGTTTGTAAATCTAAGGGACAACTGCATCAGCAAGGCTGATAAATACCTGCTGGAACGTACGGTTTTTATGCAGGATGGCGCTTCCCCCCATATTGCTAGACGCGTGAAAGAAGTCTTGTGCGCGTCGTTTGGTGATCGTGTGCTCAGCTGCCACTTTCGTCATGCTTGACCCCCCAGGTCCCCAGACCTCAGTCGGTGCGATTATTGGCTTTGGGGTTACCTGAAGTCGCAAGTGTATCGTGATCGACCGACATCTCTAGGGATGTTGAAAGACAACATCCAACTCAATTGCCTCATCATAACTCCGGACATCCTTTACAGTGCTGCTCACAAGATTATTCTTCGACGACAGCTATCGTTGAGGAATGATGGTGAACATATTGAGTATTTCCTGCAAAGAACATCATCTTTGCTTTGCCTTAATTTCTTATGCTAACTATTGCTTTTCTGATCAGATGAAGCGCCATCTGTTGGACATTTCTTGAACTTTTTTTCCTAATAAAACCCCATGTCATTTCAGCATGTGTGTCAATTTTTACCTCTGAATCTACATTATTCCGTAATTTATTAAGTTTTCAAATTTATACTGACTATTTGATCACCCGGTATATAATTTGGCGTTAATGCGCTTCCACGGGTACAGGGAACAGTGCCGCAACCAACATGCCTTTCAACATAACACAAGTTTCATGCATTAAGCATCCAAGATGATCCAAAACGTAGTTAAGGTTACAACGAGTGGTGGGGGTATTGCCGATCCATCATTTTAGTGCGTCATGGTCACAAAATACTGCCACGAGTCACCTTCGGAACACCGCAACGTTCGGTATAAGGTAACCGGGGGTAAAATCAGTTTTGTTTCCGCACAAATGTAGAAACTCCCGGAAGCAATAGCATAGTAATTTACCTTAAAGAAAATACAAATTTATAATTTTTAAAGTAGTAACATTCTTTTCAAATTAATGAGTCGGAAAGATTTTCGAAATCCTTAGTTTGTCAACAGATAGATTAGGGTGATATAATTTTTTGTACAGCGTGCTTATAAGCCAGACCGCAGTCAAAATCATCCGTTTAGCAGCGACTTTGGCATTATTGTAGACTATTCCCCACGTTATTCGTTCAATGTGTAAAGCAAGCAATGGTGAAAAGTAACGAGCAGTTGGGAAAGTATTTGCCCTTATGTGGAACAAATATAAACTATACAATTAATTCTGTTATAAATGGCAAGTATTTTCAGTTGAATTTAAAATGGATATTGTCGTGGAAGCGGATTATAATATCAATACAATGCAAGTAAAGCAATATTAATGTAGCGTAGCAGTATTACATCTGCCGAAGTTGAGGTAAAAGTTTATGGAATGAGGAACTCTAAGCATTAATTCATTATTCTAGGCATTAACTGTATTGAGCTGGGAAACACTGAAGCAATGTTGCGAGATAATTGGTCTCGCAAGCATTTTGATTACGGACGCCCCTATGGGTGAATAGTACTCCACAAGTCTACGAATATATACTGACAGCAAATTTCTTGGGATAGCTGGGCACAGTTCTTGGCGAACCACACCACTCCTGTCCTCGACTTTAGTTTCATACTTTCAGCCGTGTCCAGGGTGTATCATCAGTGGTTGAATGAGGGTGTCACATTGTACAATAGACGAACTGCCAAGCAATCCCGCCAGCCACCGTCAGTGGCAGCGACCGGCGACCGCTGCGACGGATCGTCAATAGCGACTGTAGGGCAACAGTGCAACAGGTCACGGCTCCGTTTAATACGGGAGGCGCTGGGCCTGTGATTCCAAAAGTGTCGAGTCTGATCCATTATTGGGTCGCGTTATCCATTGAGACAGGTCGCCAGGCATCGTTTCAAAAAATCAAATGTTTGTATAGACTATGGGATTTAACTACGGGGTCATCAGTCCCTAAACTTACAAACTACTTATGAACTACCTTATACTAAGGACGGCACAAATATCCATACCCGAGGGGGGATTCGAATCCCTGGCCGTAGTGGCCGTGCAGACCGTGACTGGAGCGCCTTAGTCCCACGGCCGGCGGCATCTTTTAATATAAACCTAAAATTACCTTACGGACTAAACTAAAAGCGAAGGCGTGTTTTATAAGACTTATAAGTTTGATTTTATAATTTTTCAACCCACAATGAAGCTTCATCGGTTTTTCAAAATTTAAAACGGCCATGACACGGATTAACGTTTCAACTTTTAAGTTTTTATGAAATAATATTTCCTCGTTAGGTCTAGTGAAACTTGTTTGTTTGCCTAGGAGTATTATTTGAAAGAGGTTACTTTTCTATAATCCTTATGTTTTATTGTGGATAAGATATCGTATGTTCAGGACAACCATAAAAAGCTAAAACTAACATGTGATTTTTTTGTACAGTTTTTTAAATCAGCCAACCGGTTTCGTAACTTTTTAGGTGCTGGACTTAAGTTTTGTTGCCACTAGGGACAACTTCATCAGAAGAATAAAAAGAGTTACATGAAACACATGACGTCAAAAATATTACGAGCAAGATAGCTCAAGTCGATTACAATAAAAACTGGCATTTTTTCCTTACAAGTAAAACCAGATTTTTTATGGCAAAAATGCTAGTTTTTGTTGTAATCGACTTGAGCAGTCCTGCTCGTAATATTTTTGACGTCATATGTTTCATGTAACTGTTTTTATTCTTCTAATGAAGTTGTCCCTAGTGGCAACGAAACTTAGGCCAAGCACGTAAAAAATTACGCAACCGGTAGGCTGATGTAAAGAATTGTTTAAAAAATTAAATTACGGTTGCCGTTAATCATCCAGGTTCAAAGTTGTAACATGTGATACTTTTTTAACATTGTCTGTAAAGACTGAGTGCTAATCTCGTTTTACATCAGAAAATGTGCTTCAAATGTTGCTTTGAATTAATTATTGGGCTTCACCGAATGGAGCGGTTTACTGCCTTTCGAATCTCCGGAACAGTTCTGAAACGAATGCCACAAGATAGTTCCTTCATCTTCGAAATCAAATCAAAGTCACAAAGACGTAAGTCCGAGGAGTATGATGGATGGTCTCAGTCCGATCGACCGAACAGAGCAGCCACAGCTTGCGCTGTATATGCTAATCTGCTTCCGTGGGCGAGCTCACAAATCGTCTGACGTCGATCACTGTCCAATAACGCGGCAACAGTGTGCTCTTCTTCTTCAGAGTCGCTGCCTAGTAAACAGTTCTGGTCTGAAAGCAATAAGCTGGAATATAGCTATAGAAAGAATTATTAATACAGAGTTAAGAAGTTCACAATTCTCACTGATCTTAACATTTCATTTGTATTAAGCAAATTATTATTGGCCATAATGGTGGTCATTTGGATCTGTTCCAATGTATGACTGTGTCGTGAAATTTTATGCGCTAACATTGTGAGTCCCACAATACAAGGGATTGGAAACCATTGTGTTGGACACATGTCAGTGATCAGTCCGTAGCAACATGGGTTTCATGTAGCATAGGAGCTTGTTTTGTGCACAGACGGTACAGTTAACGTAACGTCTTCGGGAGCAACGGCCTGCATTCGTCAGCATTACAAGAGATAAGTCAACGTTATTGGGAACAACAGCCTGCATTCCTCAGATTCACCAGAGATGGCCACTGGAGCAATTGCAGAAAGTGGTGGGGTCGAACGAAACACGCATTCAACTACAGCATGCTCATAGGAGGGATCGTGTTTGGCGCAGACCATATGACGCCATGAATTCCGCCTGCCAAGAAAATGTGGTCCACGGTGGTGTTAATTCTGTTATGCTCTGCTCTGCATTGCCCTGTTATGGGATGATCATCCTCTTGTAAAAACGACTTTCAGTGACCCGGGCTATGTTATACTGCTTCCGACCGTCAGCATCCAATTTTGGCCATCTAACACCAAGGTGGGTCTGCGGCGCTCCGCCACATCGCTGCCACTGCGCACAGGATAGTCCAGGAACAAGCACTGGAGGTCCAGACACTGATATGGCTCTTCTATAGCCATGATTTGATTTCCATCGAGTATAGCTAAGACGTCACGGTACACAGGCTGTGTCCACAAACAGCACTGGCTGCCGCTCTGCTGACAACTTGGTGTCATCCGTGTCTACAAGAGTATCAGGACCTCTGCACTATTGCACTAAAGTTTCCGCTCCTGTTGTCACAATGTAAAAATGTCCGAACGACATGTTTCGGGCCTACATTAGCGTATTCTCAAGTTCTAAAAGAAGAAAGCCAAGTAAAACGTAAATTAAAACGAAAACACTAAAACCTTAAATGCGATCCATGTCAATATAACAAAGTATGTTCATCCTAGACTGGCTTACATTGAGTTCTAAAACATATCTGCCCTAAGGCAACGTCAAGCGTAAAATATTTGCGGAATATGCGAAATGTCAACAGATAAACATTTGTGCGTTAAGAAAAGAACCGAATAGCATATTAAATGAACAGACGGAATTGTCTAAAGGACATTTCTGGTCTCATTTTGGTAATGTCCTCCTCGATAAACAGTGAAACTTCCCCTCGCATTTGCTTCCTTTGGGTTGGAGTAGGCCCGGAACATGTCGTTCGGACATTTTTTACATTGTGACAACTGGAGCGGAAACTTTAGTACAATAATTCATACAGTTGTGAGATGGCATCCAAACAAACGATCTATCAGGAACTCGGTGACTGACTTCCACGGCGTCTCACTACATTTCGTATTGCCAGGAGAAGCTCCACGCAGTTTAGGTTCATATCTTGTTGACATGTACTATGTCAGTGAGACATCACATTTGGTGTCCCTGTTAATCTCCAAAACATTTACTCCCCGGAAAAGCTGCAGAGTAACATTACATCTACATCTACATACATACTCCGCAATTCAGCGTAAGATGCCTGGCGGAGGGTACACTGTACCACTACTAGGCATTTCCTTTCCCATTCCACTCCAAAATTGAACGAGGAAAAAAAGAATAGCTATATGCCTCCGTACGAGCCTTAATTTCTCTCATCTTGTCTTTGTGATCTTTACACGAAATGTAAGTAGATGACAGCAAGATCGTACTACACTCAGCTTCAAATTCCGGCCCTCTGAATTTACTCAACAGAAATTCACGAAAAGAACGTTGTCTTTCTTCCAGCGATCCCCAATTGAGTTGCCGGAGCATTTCCGTGACACTCGCGCATGGGTCGAACCTACCGGAAACAAATCTAGCTGCTCGCCTCTGAACCGCCTCTAAGCCTTCCTTTACACTGATCTGCTACTGGTCCCAAACACTTGAGCAATACTCAAGACGTGGTTGCACAAGCGTTTTATACGTGGTCTCCTTTACAGGTAAAGTATATCTTCCCAAAATTGTCCTAATGAAACGAAGTCGGCTCTCCGCCTTACTCACCACTGTCCTTACATGTTCGTTCCATTTCATATCTCTGTGCAATGTTACGCCTAGATATTTGAACGACGCGACGACTGAGCGACTCAGGAGTACTTCTGATTTAAGTGGGTAAGACAGTGCTTTCCTCCTCGTGTTCCGGCCTGCGAAGTGTTATGGCGGGCAGCTCGGAGACGCGATATCGACGCCGCGGGGCGCGCTCGCGTAATGAATGGGCCGGCGAGTCGACTGTCGACTCGCGGCCACTATCGATCACCGAGGCTGACAGCTGTGCGTCTCTGGGCGCGCTCAGCTGTGCTGTGCTGCCCTGGGACGACACGCCATTGGCGTGGCCCCTGGCGCGGCCGCAACCCGCGAAGCGAGACAGTCACCTCGCGTCATGTCGCCCACACGTCCAACCCAATTACGTCGCTCCGCCCACGCACGTCGTACTTCCTAACCATGACGGAACACGAGAGTCTGACGTAGCAGAACAAAATTCCCTGAAAATACATTTCGCAGGTGGCCTTTTAGTCCGTTATTTTCACGGCTGTGTAAAATTTTTATCCTACAAGTACTGGATAAGCTTTCTTAACGGTTCATGAACACTGATATATATATATATATATATATATATATATATATAATTTAAAAAAAACTACTGTTTTTATAATACAGTGATATTTTGTTCTAAATATAATGCACAAAGTAAATAAATAAATATTATTGTCAACACATCCTAAGTCTGGGAGCATGTATTTTAATTGCATATCCGTAAAAGCAGCAAATTACTTAGTTTATCTTTATCTTCTATAATTACCTTCTATATGTTATCCTTCAAAATAAGAACAAGATTATGAAGCACATGTAGCTGTACTATTTTTTAAATAATTTTCTGCGTAGTTTCTCCGCATTCTCTGACTTTTGTGCAGTCTGTTGGCACAATAATGAAGTCGGGGCTGTTTCACTTTTAAAATTAGATACAGTTGAATGGACTCGAAAGTGTTGTTAACTCCTCCATTTCAGGAAGAAAGGGAAGTTTTACGACTGGTAAAAAAGGACTTCAGTTGTGCCACTATAATTCTTCCTAATGTTGGAAGGAGATACCGCGAGAACAACGCCCATAAAACAAGATAGAGTATTCTCATTTCACCACTCTACCTTTTACCTTAAGACATTTCGTTGCTTTTTAAAGCAATACCACGAGAACGTATAATTCCGAAATTACCATGAACTAGCCACAGTACCCGACCTAGATCGGGTATTTATTTATTCAAGTCTATAATTAATTGACTTTTCCGTCTGTGCTCGAGAGTACATGATGTAATATCACAAAAGGAAAACACTTCCTAGTATTGTGCATTAAATACTTAATATGTTATATACTAAGTCACCTTCAGGTGGCAAAACTAAATGTGGAAGGCACAAATAAAATATGAGACTTAAAAGGGAACTGAGTTGTAGGTTACAAATTTTACCACTAGAATATATTACATTAATTACTAAAATAATTATTTTATTAACTAAAAACCGAAACAATGTTGTTAACCTCGATATGTATTAAACAACTGATGAAATCTATTAATATATCACTTTGGCAAACATAATTCAGAGATGGAAAATGGAAATTGAGTCTCGTTATTTTAATCCTTTGCTGGCACCATCTTGTATCCTATGGTAATGAAGACAGACTCATCGTTTCAAATGTTCAATTGTTCGTATAGTCTATGGGACTTAACTACGGGGTTATCAGTCCCTAAACTTAAAACTACTTATGAACTACTTACGAACTACGACGGCACATATATCCATGCCCGAGGGGGGATTCGAATCCCCGACCGTAGTGGCCGTGCAGACCGTGACTGGAGCGCCTCAGTCTCCTCGGCCACCGTGGCCGGCAGACTCATCGTTTATCAGCCATCTCATATCCGAGAACCCCCATATGACAAATATTATGAAATATTACATTCCATAAAAAATAAGAAAGGTGACTCTGATAGAAATAATAGAATCTAATAAGCTTATGATACAGAATCCAAACCTAGTATTAAATGATCAGACTGAATTTCCATTTTCTTCTATCTTAAATTAAGTTTGTCAGACTAATAAACAAAGCAGTTGTTGAATGTACATCGACGTAAAAACATATTTTTTTACTTTAATTAATAAAATTACTTCTGTAAGTAATTATCGTAGTACACTCCGGTGTCAAAATTTGTATCTTCTGTCTCGGTATCTTTGTAAGTCGCATATTTTTTCTTTGTCTGCGACATTCAGTTGTGAATCACCTACAGATGACATAGGAAAACGAAAATCAATCACACTGGCTGAGTAAATAATTAAATATTATATGCAGAATATTTGGAAGGATTTTCCTGTTGTAATATTCCAGTCTCATGTCAGTTGATCTTCTCTCGTCTCTCTGTCGATATCCTCCTCCCCTTTCGTTTTCTCTGTATTACGTCCCAACCCCCCTCCATATCTAAGTCGACCCTAACCTTCACTTTTCATCTTCATGTTGTGTTCATCTCTTCTTCCTGTCTCGTCCCATATCCTCTCAACCATACTCCGTTTTTCCATATCCGCTTCCTCTCTATCCACATCTTCTTCAGCCTCTCCCTTTCTTTCAGTCCAACATCGACGGTCGAAGTTTATAGCATCGTATCCTCCGCCATGCTCTTTTACGGTATCTTGCGGAGTATAAAAACCTTTCCACGAAAGCATACATGCATAGCCAACGTCCATGGTGATCAGTCAAAGAAAGTGGACGTACGGGCACCCTCCTTGGTGCACCGTACGAAATCATACTTACCCAGTAACCTTCCTCTGGTTTTCAAAGTAAAATGTCAAAAATTTCAGCAAGATGGGAATAAAACGGGAAATTCTTAGGAATTACAAACAAACGAAAGGACATTCTTCTTTATGTATGAATAGATCCATCGAAAGCAGTAGTTTTTCTAGACTAAAGGTACTTTATTCCAATTTTTTATCCCTAACAAAGTGTACACAAACTTTCGCGATAATCGGTTGAGTAGTAACGTGTGCACTGTGCAAGAAATGTCCAAATGTTTGTTAAGCTTAAGGGACTTAACAGCGGGCATCAGTCCCTAAACTTACAAACTACTTATGAACTACCTTATACTAAAGACGACACAAACATCCATGCCCGAGGGCAGGATTCGAACCCCCGACCGTAGCGGCCGTGAAGACTGTGACTGGCGCGCCGCAAACCACTCGGCCACTGCGGCCGGCCCTGTGCAAGAGTTAACAAGGTAACAGACTCACATTCACATTTAAATGTTAAGATGAACAAGTTTCAGCCATTTAACTTTGCGTCGATATTTTGCCAATCGTGTTTCATCACTGGTTGGAAGTATTCAAGTCGATGTCTTGCCCTAAATCACTTGAACTCCTCGCTGTTCTTCTTCTGTCAGTGTTCCCTACATAATGCTCTATTTCCTTACCTCGTCTCATTCCTCACCAGCCCACTTAATTCAAGACTGTTGAGATTTTCCTGGTTACTCGTTGATGCATAGTCTGTGGTTTTTTTTATGTTTTTTATGTTTTTTATGTTTTATGTACTTTCGGCTGATAGTCGTTTAACGATAATTTCTATACATTCAGCCATACTAATAACTGACACCGACAAAGATTACCCATCCATAGCTGGTGTCGGGCAAGTATATCCATAGCCGCTGAGTCTTTCGGAATGATATTTACGCACAAGCCTGCTTTTGATGACGTTTAACGAATTTGTAAGTAATACCTAAAGAGAGCTTGCATTTCTCTTATCGATGGAATGAATCAAAAGAGCAAAGAGTGGCGGAAAATCCGCCTTCCCCCCGATTTTGAAATATTGTTCGAATGACACTCGAAGTATTAGTACAATTCTAGGATAATAATGTGAGTGGAAGACAGCTGTAACACCTGCAATAACTCCTACTCCTTGTGAGACGCAGTTCGGTTTCACGGATGATTACACTAGAGAAATTCGATTACGAAGGGTCCCATTCATTCAGAATTCGATATTTCCTCCTTCAGCCACTTATAAATTCAGTCTACGCTTTTTTCGTTATCTGCTACACATCATAAATATGGCTCCACAACATTTTAACTGTCGTTTAGTAATTAATCCTTTTTTAAAAGGGGTCGGCATACTCTTAACTTCTGACTACACGTATAAAATTTCATCACATCGTCTACCTCTCTCTATAATTGTTAGTTTACAGAGAGCACAAAAGAAGCAGATTCCAACCGAATAGAGTAACGTTGAACGTTAAAAGTCAGTGTACTAGACTGTGGTTGACACGCAGAATAGTTTCTTAAATTTCCGAACAGCGTACAACACGCTAAACCACTATATTCTTGTTAAACTATGACCAACTGCACACATCATATAGAGTTCTGAACAAAAGTTCTATATTTTTCTGTACAATGATAAGCTGTTATTTAAAAGCAGAACATATTCGATATACTGAAAAATAAACCTCAACAAATTAATTTTTTTGGAATCAGACAGAAAAATCACTTTTCTTGAAATAAGCCGATTTTGTAGAGACCTCATTCGGCAAAGAATCACATGACCCTTTGCATGAATGACTAAGTGACATGCTGCCCACGATTTCATTTAAGCACTGCTAGGCAAATTTATCCCATTATTCAACGGCAGTCCTGCTTACCTACCGTAGATTTCGTGATTGGTTGGGATGTGCTCGCACAGCGTTTATAAATGTATCCCAACTATGTTCAATTGCATTCATATCGGGGGGAGATGAAATCCGATCAAATAGTGCAACACCGGCGTGATTGATGAAATCGTTGACAGTCCTTTCGCCGCCCAGAACGGCCGCGTGGTCAAAGGCGTCACGCTAAAGACTGATCGGACGACGTTCATGTGTACCGTAAAATACGCTTTAGATAATTATTATGTGTCAAGTAAATTACGAGATATGGGAAAGATCCGTCATGGTCAGCAACCGAGTTAGGAAGCTGGTACGAAAGCAAAGAGAACTCATCGAAATACCTCGAAGTATAAAATATATTGAGTTTCATCACCCGTAGTGACTACCAGTTTTGTTATTCCCTGCACTGCAATAATACGCTAAGCAGCACTGTGCAGTGCATTACGTCACTATATCTCGTAGCTTATAAAAGAAATCAGGAATCAAATATCATGTAAACTTTTGCAATCCTCTCTTTAACGATCGTTTCAGCCTTTAAGCTTACACATGCCGAACCAAACAGCAGCCACCATTCGTCAGACTTCCACTTCGTTCCGACCGGGGTAGACAGAGACCACTTTGCTCCCATCTGAATACAGATCACGTAGTGCCGGTTGAGCCCGCGCTGTTCTACTGCCCGAGACTCGGTAAGTCGCTCAAACAACCTCTCGCGACTGAGTAAAGGCTGACGTCACTGTTTAAGGTAGCAGCCGTGACACTCCCACTGCGATGATGCGCTCGAAGTGGCTAAGAAGCAACACTTCTGAATGCGATATCATATGAGTGTAAATGATGCTGTTTATACTAATTTGTAACATACTTTCTACAAAAGGGAGAGTGTGTAGTAACACATACTTGACAGTAAGTAAAAGAGACAGCATGATTGCTTTTCTTTAATTTCCTATGCATCCAGCTAGTTACGAAACGATATTTTCCAGAACAGTTTATTTCTGTAACGTTTCTGTAACGTACAAATTGACGATTGGAGCGGTGGCTTATGGAATCGAGTGTAAATGTAGAACATCTTTACGATCTGTGCCAACAGGCACTACCGACTTGTCAGTTACTATTCAAAACCATAACTTCCAGGTAAACACCAGAAGGTCTGACATTTTGCAGAAAGACTTCGTACGCCAAAAAACCAGCACGAAGTTATATTCGCAACACTTAGAGCCAAACAAATGGATCAGAAATTTGCGAAACCTTTATGAAATGTAGTACCTCTAAAATTGAATGCGAATACTAACTGAACACATTTGTAGCTACGGGCAAAAGTACACAGGTACGATAATAAAATGACAAGAGCAATAGAATTGTTTCTCATCACAGGAGAAACCAATTTCGCACTTCTTGCTACATCTGATCCACAAACGGTAAGCTTATTGAACTTTCTTGCTTTTGAAGGATATTTAACTACATTTTCAAAGAAATTCGTCTTTCAGAAAGTCATGTTTAACAATGGCTGAATCTTGCGACTGCATAATAAAACGTATAAAGGGAAACGCCTATTATAATAACAACAGACAATAACAGAATTATTTGCCTCTCACGTATGAAATACTTTCAGAAAAACAAGCCGTAGCTTAAATATCGAAAGTCCCAAAGTTAACAAAAATTGATGAAAAGTATATTTGTTTAGAAAATCTGATAGAAATACACTAAATTGCTTCTTGAAAGACAGTTTTGACTCATTCCAAACCCTAAAAGTGAGTGTAGACCAGACGTGGCTCCAATTCAAATAAGTAGTATCGGCAGCAATTGACAGTTTTATACTAAATAAATTAATAAAATATATTGATGATTCCCCTTGGTACACAAAACAGGTCAGGACACTGTTGCAAAAACAACAAAAAGGCATGCAAAATTTAAACCAACATAAAATACCTAGGATTGGCGATCCTACACAGAAGCTCCAAATTTCGCAAGGATTTCAATGCGAGGTGCTTACAGTACGTTTCACAACGAAACTCTTTCTCGAAATTTCACTGAGAACCCAAAGAGATTTTGGTCATAAGTCAACTATACTAGAGGCAAAACACAAACAATACCCTCACTATGTGACAGAAATGGCGATCCCGACCATGATACCGCTACATAAGCAGGATAACTAAACACAGCTTTTCGAAATTCGTCAATGAAGACGAAACCAATATTATAGATTTCGAATTACGAACAGAGGTCAGAAAGAGTAACGTAGAAGTAGGTATCATCGGAGTAGTGAAGCAACTGAAATCACTGAATAAGAACAAATCTTCTGGCCCGTACTGTAAACCCATTAGATTTCTATTTCATTATGATGATGCGATAGCTCCTTACTTAACAGCCATATATAACTGCCTCAAAGAAGTATCTGTACCAAAAGGCCGGCCGTGGTGGCCGAGGGGACTGAAGCGCTTCAGTCACGGTCTGCACGGCCACTACGGTCGGGGGTTCGAATCCCCCCTCGGGCATGGATATTTGTGCCGTCCTTAGGATTAGCTAGGTCATAAGTAGTTTGTAAGTTTAGGGATTGATGACTCCGTAGTTAAGTCACATAAGCTTTACAAACACTTGAACTTGTACCAAAAGACTGGAAATTTGCACAGGTAACACCGATATTAATGGAAAGCAGCAGGAGTAACTCACTAAACTACAGGCCTATTTCATTGACGTCAATTTGCAGCAGGGTTTTGTAACATATCCTGTACACAACTGTTATAAATTATCTCGAACAGAATGATCTATTGACCCAAGGTCATCACGGATTTAGAAAATATCGTTCATCAGAAGCGATAAGTGCATCCGACGAGGAATCTCAAATTGATTCCGTATTTCTTGATTTCCATAAGGCTTTTGAATCCGTACCTCACAAATGGCTTTGGATCAAATTGCGTGTTTATGGAATATAGCCCCACATTTGTAACTGGATAGGGGATTTCCTGTCAGTGAGGACACAGTGTGTAGTAGTCGATAGTAAGACATCGACTAAAACAGAAGTGATATCCGGCGTTCCACAGGGTAGTGTTATTGGTCCTCTGCTGTTCGTTATCTACATAAACGATTTGGGAGAAAACCTGAGCAGCTCTCTTAGGTTGTTTGCAGATGACCCCGTCATTTATTGTCTAGTAAAGTCATCTGAAGATCAAACCAAATGCAGAACGATCTAAATTAGGTATCAGTATGGCGTAAAAATTGTCAATTGACTCTAAATAATGAGACGTGTGAAGTCGTGCACATGAATACGAAAAGAAATCCGTTAAACTTTGTTTACAAGATAAATCAATCAAATGTGAAGGCCGTAAACTCCACTAAATACCTAGGAATTGTCGTATATATGATCTATGGAACAAGTATTAATCTAATCCAATCTAATGTAAAATACGAGAAATCAGAGGACGAACGGAGAGATTCAGATGTTCTTTCTTCCCGCGCGCTATTCGAGAAGGAAATGGTAGATGAGTAGTATAAAGGTGGTTCGATGAATCGTCTGCCAGGTACTTAAATGCGATTTTCAGAGTATTCCATGTAGATGTAGACAGACATTGGAATGTATTTTCTTTTCACTCTCTCTCTCTCTCTCTCTCTCTCTCTCTCTCTCTCTCTCTCTCTCTCTCTCTCTTTCTCTCTCTCTCTCTCTCTCTCATTTTACGACGAATTTTACCTCATGTATTACGATTACAGAAATTTGATTAATCTGACGGAACTTTTCAACAAAATGTGTAATAAGAAACGAAAATAAATCAAACATCAGCGTAGAAACAAGCTTCCGAGAAAGAAATTTCATTCATCACTCATGAAGTAGGAGGAATGAAAAAGTGGTAGATGATAACGTTGTTTTAGGTTACTCACAAGCTAGGCCTTGAGGTAAAGGAGGAGCTGCCTCTTGGAGGAAAACTGTTTTCTACATAACCTTTCCCATGTTTACTTTCGTTATTTCTATGTCGCGATGGTACTAAGATAAGGTAGTCACAGAGATTCGTCTTTTTTCACAGCATGCGTATGCGAACGCTCAAACAACGACGCAGTGGTCGACAAGCCTATCTGTAGTCCAAGCATTGGGGAGAAGTGGGTGCAAAAATTATTACCTGAAAACAAAAAATATGAGCGTATAGGAAATTAAATTTTAAATAGAGTTTCTATTTAATGTTACTCGAGGAGAGATGGCGAATTCTGCCAATAACATTCGTAAAGTTGCAAAAACAGTTTTTCTGAAGTAAACAAGAAAAGATAATTCCGATGCGAAAATGTTAAATTAGGAAGTCATAACCCTTAAGATTATCTATAGATTGCTGCTTTGTACATATCGATTGCACTGATACGTTTCGAATTATATCGGCAAAATACATAAAAATCTTTAAAAACTTGATTCCTTATAACTCGTCAACATTTACGTTTAAAAACTTATTATTTACCATAAGTATGGCAGAAATGAGTCAAAAAAGTAATTGTTCTAAAAAATTTAAAATGTCCAGTATTTTTCTAGATATATCGATTTTTTGAAAAAATGGCCTCCTCGAAGATTGGTTAGAGTTCGTCAGGGGATCGACGGGGAGTGACGGTTTCTCGTCATGCCATTTTATAATTGGAGTAACGAATTACTAACATAAAATGCAGACATCCGCCATTTTCTGACAGACATGTGAAAAGTAGTCACTGAGACCCGATGTATCATATATGATACATTTACTAAAATACGATTTTTCAGAAAGAAAATCGTCTTTCACGTCCCTTTTTTTATGCATTTGTAATCAGGGATCTATTAGCAACATTTTAGTACTGGTTTAAAAGAAATACCTAACGAATAGCCAATACAAACCTTTCTTTCTCGATGCCATGCTCACTCGTCCTAAACACACTTGTCACCGACTCCCCCTGACACCTAGTGGTTACTATGAGAACTATGAGTAGGCTGCCTCGTTGGTCTGTGGAGTGTAGCGAATACGATACCGTCGGCACTTTTACGAAAAACGGCACCCAGTGTGAGGGAAACTCTTTTGAACGGATGTATCATATATGATACATGAGGTCGCTAGAGGTTAACTCTTTCAGTTACACCTTTACAATAGGAACATAATTACCAATGTGTCTTCACACTTGTACAATAGGAACATAATTATCAATGTCTGTTCATTGAAGCCACTGTTACAACTGAAATATCACAGACAATAGAGGAAACATAATATAGGTATTCAGGCTTTCAAGGACTGAGGTTGTCAGTAACGCTAACCACCATGACTATTGCTATAAATAATACTTGGATGATTGTGAACGTTATTTATTAGACGAATCATCATTACAAACTTACAAAACTAACAAAAGCAAATTATCTTTTATGAAAATCTGCAAAACATGTTTTACCATTGCGTAAGCAAAGAGGCACTTTACATGTACTACACTGCCATACAGTACGCACGGGAGACATTTTAGTGGTACAATTGCAGCATCTTCTTGATGTGCTTCTTTCAGGTTGATGGCGACTGGATTCTAGACGAATTTCCTGCGGGACTGTAGGTTTGTGGCGTTTTATAAATGTAGGTCTTGGAGATGAGGCCGCGGAATTACGGCTGCTGTTCACTGAATCCGGCTTGTGTTTGACATATGCTGGTGCCAGTAGGCCCCGATGTACTTCTCTCCGGAAGTCTTTCAGAATCAGCTTGTCGAGGTCTGGGCGTGAAGGGGACTGCAGTTCCCAGTTTTCTTACATTCCCTTTGTAACTACTCAGTGAAAACAAAAAAGTAACAATACCTGCATGCCAACACACATAAAATAGGTTTATTAGAATACATTCAATGAAATACATTACAGAAAACATGTTACGTACCCGTTGAATTGATGTTTTTATCAGACACTCGAGACAAGGTACGTTACCGCTATATTCAATGCAACTAGTATGCACTGACATTCATGCAATGTACCCGGAATCTGTCATTTGTTTTGAAGCACAGTCCAAACGGACATACTGTACAGCACTTGATCTTTATCCCACGGATGATAGGAAAATTATACAACCCATCCCAGTGCTGCATAAATAAAATGGGTTGGAAGCGTTGTCAGGATGGAAGGCGGAGCGAAGGCTTGTGGGCGCCCTAGGAAAGGGTGGCTGAATGGCAAATAAGAGATAGAATTCAAGTTAATATTTGGTATATCCTGAAATACGGGATACATGGCGGGACTCGCCCTGGGGTCGAATGCAATGAATGAATGCCAGTCCAAACGGATTAGAAAACGGAAAAGGTGAAGGTTACGGTAATGGTTATGGTTCACATAGTTGGTGGCTGATACCGAACAGCCGCTAGGTGGGAGCGGACGGCATGTAGCCGTTCGCCCTACACAGACGCCGGGCCTGTGGAGTGCGTCTGTACGAGAACTCAAACTGAAGAGAGCGAAGTAACTGATTCTCGCACCTTGACTTCTGCAGCAGTAGCACACGTGATCAAATGTGGGTGTTTGCTATTGGCTCCACGGTAGCATGGAAACGTCTGTAGTTTCAGCACGGACGCCAGAAGGGTGGCGTGATTTTAGAATCAGCATTCAATACTGGTTCTGTCCGGCTCTGTCCTGCAAGGTGGACAGCCTTGGTCACGTTGTTAAGGCGTATGTCACGGTGGAAGAACACTTGGAAAACGTAGGCGAAGTTTTGAAATAAAATTTTTGAATTTTTTCCCTAACCTATTTTAGACTGGCTGGTCATCCTGTACAATACTAATTCAACCGTTTATCGCTAGATGGCGTGGAACAGAAGTACCGTGATCGAAATGAGGTGGTAACATTAACCACCAAGACTGAAAGAGTTAATAATAGGTCAACAATGCAAATATCTGACCTAGCGTGGTGGGGTGCGCAATGAACGTGGCTGTGCGCAATCCAAGACAGGCGTTACGGCAACCGCACGCCGCCATATTATTAGCGGTCGCGCAGAAATACAGCTGCCGGCAGATGTGGGAGGGGTTTGGGGGTTGTCGGCGGCAGATATTGTGTGTGGGCGGTGGCCGCCACCACATCGAGCGCACGCGGCTGCGAAAATCCGCGCGCCACCTTTTGTGCGGCTAAACGTTTCGCTGCCTCCCGTACCCTCCTTGCCCGCTGCTTGCTTGTTTCCCTCCAGTCTCGCTCTGCTCCCCCACCCATTTTTATTTCCCTTGCTTTACCCACACTCCTGCGCTTTTTATTTGCAGGCGCCTAGCCAAGTTTGAAAAAGAATGGTGAAACAAAGTTGGGCAGTCTCATTCGCGGGTACAAAAAAGCGTTTTAGTTTCTTTTTTTTTCTCTCTTCCTCTTCCATAGAGTCACGAGGCTGGTGGTGGTGGTGAGGGTGAAAGAGGAGTAGGATCTGGACGGTGGTGTGAGGGGAGCGGGATAGTGTGGGGGGAGGGGGAGGAAATACAAAGACGGCTGTATTTCCGCTGAAAGTTACACGCGGCGCAATTCAGAGCTGGCGCCACAACCGAGGTGCGAGCGCCTCATAGCAGGGGGTGTGGTGGGGGGAGGGGGAGAATGGAAGGGGCTGGCGACACGCAGCAGACACGTCCCCGCATTACGCAGCCACCGGCGGACAAGTTTTATGAAAGTAAATTTGTCTGCGCTGCAGGGGGAAGGGGCGGGCCGAAACACGGAGAAGAATGGGCCTCTCTCCCCTTTTTCTGAGACCGTTTCCCCGTGATTATCCGAAATTAAACATCTTTTCCCAGTTCGCTACGATGTGGCTGTTGCTGCGTACATCTCTCCTTCGCTTTATTTCAGTGACAATCTCGATTTCTTGACACATGTGTGGCTCACAGTTTGTTTACGTCTTCACTAAATACAGACTTGAGAACACAAAGGGTGCGGTGGATGAAAGTCGCATTTCTAGCCGTCTTACGACTATAAAGTATTCCTCATAACAGTAAAAGAAAAAAAACCTGTCATCATTTAACTTGTATTAATTCCCTACTGTTGCTTTAATATTTCTATATTTATTTAACGATGGCCATTTCGGCTACAAAGCTGTCTTCAGGTTAGCTGAAATTGTGTAATACAAATTTCGTGAGACAAAAGAATATTCAAGGGATACGATATTTACATAAAGTTTTGATTTTACGGAATTTTTGTAATGTGGTTTTTCATAGAAGATCGTTGTCATGCCACCAATATGGTACAATTATAATTGAAGTATTTTATCCATTTCAGCAACTGTTCAGCTTATAAATTAATAAAATGCAGCAACCAGTTGCTTGTGATTATTTATTTTGACGACCGGTTTCGGGCGCTTGAGTGCCCTTCTTCTGGTCTCTATACAAACAAGTGCATTGGAATACAGTAAAGGCTATAAAACGTTAAAGAAATTTGAAGCAGTTTTGAACCAAATAGATTGTAATAAAAGATATGTTCATATAATGGGATACAATTAACACTTACATTTTAGTATTCAAAACTGCTTCAAATTTCTGTAACCGACTTTTGTACGTTTTATAGCCTTTACTGTATACAAATGCACTTGTTTGTCTGTATAGAGAGCAGAAGAAGGGCACTCAAGCGCCCGAAACCGGTCGTCAAAATAAATAATCACAAGCAACTGGTTGCTGCATTTTATTAATTTATACAATTATAATGTCATGTAAGAAATTGATATAGATGTTATCTGCTGGTGTATGTAAACGATATTTTATGGTTACAATAACTTGTTTATATTTATACCAATGATATATTAATCAGTTCAAAGTGTGTACTAAATAATTTCTCTGATTATGATAGACAACGCTATTGCGTACCTCCAACGGTTTGTTTACCAATGATATATGAAAATAATTTAGATGGTGCTCCTTGGTGTAACATATTTAAAATTTTACCACTTGGTGTGTTGCTATTAACCTGGTTCCAATTTGAATATTTCAATAAAATTTTCTAGGAAACTTTTATGTTTCAGCTCTGTTTGTTCATTTTTTACAAGAAGTGGTTCTTTTTTGAGGTGTAAAAGTATATCCAATTCTTCAAAGATGTTCATTGTTAGTCCCTTAGGTGTAATGTGTAACACATCGATAGCGCGTTGAAGATAGTCTTCTGTATGATGTTCAGTTTTTAGATGGTAAAAGAAAGTGAATGGATTGTTATCAGTTTGTCTATTTTCGTATATCAATGGTAGACGAACCGTTGGAGACATGCAATATCGTTGCCTGTCATAATCAGAGACAAAATTGAATACACACTTTGAACTGATTAATATATCAGTGGTATAAACAAGTTATTGTAACCATAAAATATCGTTGACGTATACCAGGAGATAACATCTATAGCAATTTCTTGCAGTACATTGTGACTGTACCATATTGGTGGAATGTGGAAAAGTGTACCCCAAATGTTTGCGTATAGTATTATATGGGAGAAAGTGTGAAATGTAACGAAATGTTTGCGAATCGTGTAACTGAGGCGGGACTTGGGGACCAGCCCGGTATTCACCTAGGGGGATGTGGAAAATAGCCTAAAAACCACATCCAAGCTGGCCGGCACTGACCCACTCTTTAATCCGCCTGGCGGATTCAAACCGGGGCCGGTACGCCTCCCCGTGTCGCAAAGCGGTGCGTTAGACCACACGGCTAACCGAGCGGGTGAATTAATACTCTACAATTGTAGTATCTAAATCTGAGTTTACAAAGACACCAAGTACTTACGATGACTTGCACGGTCCATGTATTTATGAGGTTTTCATTGTACCCGTACACTTACATCGGCTCGATACATTGGAAACCAGACTCGTCGGACGAAGCATGTTACCAGTCATCAACAGTCCAATGTTAATGTTCAAGGGCCCAGGCGAGAGCTAAATCTTTGTTTCGTGCAGTCAGCAAAGATACATGGCTGGGCTTTCGGCTCAGAAAGTTCACATGGATTATGTTACGGTCAATGGTTCGCACGCAGACACATGTTAATGATCCAACATTGTAATCGTCAGCAATATGTAGAGGGGTTTAATTCCATCATATTGAACAATTGTCTTTCGTTAGTCCCCTTTGTTCCAGGATCTGCTTCCATCTGCAGGGTTGTCAGAGATTTCATTTTTTACCTGATTCCCGATATTTACGGTGCACTCATGAATGCCGGCCGCGGTGGCCGAGGGGACTAAGGCGCTCCAGTCACGGTCTGCACGGCCACTACGGTTGGGGGTTCGAATCCCCCCTCGGGCATGGATATTTGTGCCGTCCTAGTTTGTAAGTAGTTCATAAGTAGTTTGTAAATTTAGGGACTGATGACCCCGTAGTTAAGTCCCATAGACTATACAAACATTTGAACATTTTTGCACTCATGAATGGTCGTACGGGAAATCCCCACCTCAAATCGGAAATGCTGCTTCCTATGTCACGTTCAAACTCGCTTAAATCGTGATAACCTTCTATTGTAGCAGCAATAACCAATCTAACTTCTCCGCCAGACACCTGTTGTGTTATACAGGCGTTATCGACTGCAGCGCCCTCCTCTGAGTGATTACATAACGCCGGCCGCGTTGGCCGAGCTGACTGCGGCGCGCCAGTCACAGTCTGCACGGCCACTACGGTCGGGGGTTCGAATCCCCCCTCGGGCATGGATATTTGTGCCGTCCTTAGTATTAGCTAGTTCATAAGTAGTTTGTAAGTTTAGTGACTGATGACCCCGTAGTTAAGTCCCATAAGCTATACAAACATTCGAAACATTCGAGTACATAACCATGTTTTTGTATAAGCATGCCCATACCAGTTTCTTTCTTTCTTTAGTGCGCGCAGGCTATGCAGACACGGAAAGAACTCTTCGTATCATTCAATAACTTAAAGACATGCCATACTCATATGGAACTCTAAGAGATTTGATGGGAAGTACCAGTATCCTTGAAAACCAGCAAATGAAATGATGCATAAATCAATTGCTGATAAACAATGTTGACAAACCAAATCAATTTCAAAATCAACTCGAGTTGGAAAGGAACAATGGGTGGGACTTCACGAACTCACGTCCCCCGCAAAATAAAATAACGGGGAAATGCATCTAACTCACATTAACGATTCAATTCACAATGCTACGTGTCTACTTTAGCGCCTATTCAAAGCTAAACGAACAAAATAAGAGCGTACGGAATTTTAGGAGAAAGAAGGTATGATGCTCAGCGTGTTCCTTAGAAACGCAGCTCAAGTAACGGATTTTCTGTTAAGGATAGGGAGGGAAGTCGGTCGTGCTCTTTCAGAGGAACCATCCCGGGCATCTGTTTCGAATGATTTAGAGAAAAAAAGGAAAACCTGTTGCACTCTCGATTCAAAAAAGAACACGCAAATGATGACAGGCAAAAGTTAGAAGAGGTTCGTGCGTCTATAAAAAGATCGATGCCCGAAGCATACAATAATTATCACAGCCATACCTTAGCAAAAGATTTTTCCGAGAACCCGAAAAAATTCTGGTCTTATGTAAAATCGATAAGCGGGTCAATGCCCACTGCCAAGTCACTCGTTGATCATTCCGGGGCAGTAATAGAAGAAATCAAACGGGAAGCTGAAGTTCTAAATTTAACCTTTAAGAAATCTTGCACGCAGGAGGACCGCACAAATGTACCATCACTTGATCAACGTACTAATTCCGAAATGGGCGACATAGCAATAGGTATTTCCGGTGTAGAGAAGCAGCTGAGAGAGCTAAATACGAAAACGTCTGCTGGTCCGGATGGAATACCAGTTCGGTTTTACAAAGACTATTCTGTGGCGTTGGCCCCATACTTAGCTTGCATTTATAGCGAATGTTTAATTCAGCGCAAAGTTCCTAGTGATTGGAAAAAAGCGCAGGTGACTCCCGTTTATAAGAAAGGAAAGAGAACTGACCCACGTAATTACAGGACAATATCGTTGACATCAGTTTCATGTAGAATTTTAGAGCATATTCTCAGTTCGAATATAGTAAATTTCCTTGAAACGGAAAAGCTTCTTTTCATGAATCAGCACGGGTTTAGGAAACACCGTTCATGTGAAACTCAGCTTGCCCTTTTCTCACATGACATCTTGTGAGCCATGGATGAAGGGCAACAGGCGGATTGTGTTTTTCTCGACTCCAAAAAGGCGTTCGACGCGGTGCCACACTGCAGACTGCTAACTAAGATACGAGCTTATGGAATAGGTCCACAGATTTGTGACTGGCTGGAAGACTTCCTAAGTAATAGAACGCGGTACGTTGTTCTCGACGGCGAGTGTTCATCAGAGACTAGTGTATCGTCAGGCGTGCCCCAGGGGAGTGATAGGGCCGCTATTATTTTCTATATATATAAATGATCTGATGGACAGAGTAAGTGTAAATTTGCGGCTGTTTGCTGATGATGCTGTGGTGTATGGGACGGTATCGTCTGTAACTGACTGTAATAGCATACAGGATGACTTAGACAAAATTGGTGCGAAGAATGGCAGCTAGCTCTCGATGTAGAAAAATGTAAGGTGATGAGCATGAGTAGAAAAAGCAGTCCAATAATGTTCGAATACAGCATTAGTATTGAGCTTCTTAATGCTGTCGCGTCGTTCAAACATCTTGGCGTAAAATTGCAGAGCGATATGAAATGGAACGAGCATGTAAGGACAGTTGTGAGTAAGGCGGACAGCCGACTTCGGTTTATTGGGAGAATTTTGGGAAGATGTGCTTCACCTGTAAAGGAGACCGCGTATAAAACGCTTGTACGACCACGTCTTGAGTATTGCTCATGTATTTGGGACCCGCAGCAGCTCGGTTTAAAGGAAGACATAGAGGCGGTTCGGAGGCGAGCAGCTAGATTTGTTACCGGTAGGTTGGACCAATGCGCGAGTGTCACGGAAATGCTCCGGCAAGTCAACTGGGGATCGCTGGAAGAAAGACGACGTTCTTTTCGTGAATTTTTGTTGAGTAAATTTAGAGGGCCGGTATTTGAAGCTGAGTGTAGTACGATCTTGCTGCCGCCTACTTACATTTCGCGTAAAGATCACAAAGACAAGATAAGAGAAATAAGGGCTCGTACGGAGGCATGTAGGCATTCTTTTTTTCCTCGTTCAATTTGAGAGTGGAATAGGAAAGGAAATGCCTAGTAGAGGTACAGTGTACCCTCCGCCACGCACCTTACGGTGAATTGCGGAGTATGTATGTAGATGTAGATGTAGTTGTAATTCCTTACGAGCTAAGGTGGATTTGAAGCACCGTCCATCCGAATGTTAGTCCAATGTGTTACAAATACTCCACTTCACTTGGTTGGAAGATCAGATCACCAGTGTAATGAAACTCAATGGTATATAACTAACAGAATGCAGCAAGTCACTTTCAATGAAGAGAAGCCTTGGGAAGCGCAAGAGATATCTGACATGCCCCTGTTGAGTTATAAGACCGTTGCTTTTCACATTCTTTCTAAATGACCTCGTAAATAACATCGGAAGGTTAATGAGGCTTTGACAGATGATGCCGCCGTATATCGTCAACTGACAACACTGGAAATCTGAGCGAAATGGAGAAGAGTCCACAGTCTATCGATATATCATGCAGAGATTAAAAAATAAATAACAAAGAGTAACCTGAGAATACAAAGAAACAGCGTTCATTGTGTACCCAAGCGATAGCAGAACAAACAATTGAAACAGTTACTTACATAATATATCTTGATGTTAGGCAGATACCAGACTGAGATTTAATGGAAGAATCTTTAAGAAGTGTAGCCCACCTCCATGGAGGCGGCCAGTCGGTCGGCAGATGCTTGAATATGGCTCATCAGTATGGTATTCGTACGATATTTTTTTTTGATAGAACAGATACACAAGATGCAACGGAGAATAGATCACTTGGGAACAAGCTTACTTAGTGAAAGCTGAAATGTCATGGAAATGACCGCTAAACAGCAGTAGCAGACGCTACAAGAGAGACGTTCTGTTTAGCGATATAAGCTTCTATCGAAGTTCATAGAGCATACGATTCTTGAAGAGTCAACCTAAATATTGCTTCATGATACGTATATCTCTCGAAAGGATCACGAAGATTGAATCAGGGATGGGCAATCCTTTTTTCCTTGAAGCATACGCGACTATAATAGGAAGAAGAAGAAGTGATAGCAATACACCTTGAGGTGGCTTACAGAATATGAACATAGGTCGTAGCTAGCACCATGTTATTACTTTATTTCATGGCGCCAGGAAATTATCAGCTTGCAAGATATGCAGTCATTTGGGTTTCCACGTCCGCTGCAGGCATGGTGCCTTTTCATAAAAAAGAAAAACGAAACTGGGAATGTGTTTCCCTGGAAACGAGATGATGACAGCTGTTGTATATTCGTGTTATACGTTAAACCATTTTTCTAAACAATCTAAAGGACCTTCTGATACTCATATTGCATCTTAGGTTGATGAGCGAACTTCTTTGGGACGTAGTCCCACCAGTATTTCATGATGGTATTCAGTTTTGTGAGGCAACAGTGAGGAATCTCTGCAAAGACTGTAAGGAGTTTGTAAGAAATGTACAGGCAGTTTTAAACTGATTGCCTACCAAGACTTAAACTAGGGACTTTTGGTTCCCGCGCCCCAATGCTATACCGATTGAACTACCGTAGTACCAATCAGTATCCGTCCTCAAACATTATTTCCTCCAGTACCCCGCTTCCTACCAGCCAAACGACTCAGAAGTTTTTCAATTCTTGTACGACTAGCACTCCACGAAGAATGAATATTACAAAGCTATGGCTTACCGACAGATTGTGGAAGGGGGGCGTGCGTTGTTAGTAGAATGAAATTTTTACTCAGAAGCAGAGGGCGCACTGCTCGGTATTACAAGTCATCCGCAGGAAATTTAATGCTCGGACAGATTCTGCTGCGTAGATTAAATTTCACTCATCACCGTTGCAAGAAGCATATTACTAAGGCGTACGGAAAACTCTCTCTTAATTTCATGGAGTTCAAATATTTCAAATATTCTTACATCTAAATTAAAGATGGAAATAAGCCGTATTAGTCCTATCGAATGTTTCCAACCGTGAAATAATTTCACCAACCAAAAATGAAACTGCAGGACGTCATACGAATACTGTTCCTGAATGTGGCACATGCTTGCACGAATTTACATGGGGAGTCTGTCGTAATCTCTGATGTGGAGACACTACCACCTCTCTGGCAAACGCTCTGTAAACCTGCTGTACGATCAGGGACGTGCAACCGTATTGTCCAACTGCAGTATACACAATAAAACAAAACATCAAAAAGAACGATATACCACCCATACTATCTCAATGTGCCAGAATGGTAGAATGAGCTCTCTATGGTCATGAAGTACTCTCCTCCCCTCAAGAAATGCTGACAGCTTGACAGGATTTATTGTTATTATTACACTGAATCAAATATCACAATTTTACAATTCTGAGTACGTTTCACGTGAACCGATTTTCGGCTTATGACGCCATCTTCAGACTTTACTGTTTATATAAAGATATCTTTCAAACCTGTATCAAAACATTGTAACTGCTTTGAGATAAAGAGTGAAGTCTGGAGATCGTCTTATAATCTTATAAGCAAAAAGCGTTTCACGAATTAAAATAAACTAGTGGAACATACTCAAAATTGACGGAGCTGAGTTCGTCCTGATACAAGCTCAAACCAGTCGGTGATATGAGTCAGTAAATTAATTGTCTGAGATAACTCTTCAACACTCATTACTTCGTACAGTTTATTGCACAATTCAAAAACTGGTTGCCGATGAGAGTGTGCTGATGGAAGGCTCCCCAGGAACATTCAATCGACGCCAGATAGTTTGTCCTAGAAATCTTTAAGCATTCTCTCAATACCTGCAGACACCTTAGATCCGTTCAACTTATGATTTAAAGTATAAACATGAGGCTAGCAGCTCCTAGTAGTGGTAGTACTCCTGTGGAATACTTGCGCAGCCTCAGCGCCAGCCGACATTAAGACCGTGTGTCCCTGTGTGCCTGCAGACGCGGACGACTCGAGCGGCTCCTACCAGTGCGGGCCCGCCTCCCTGGAGGCCATCCGGTGCGGCGCCGTCGGCTTCAACTACGACGTGGGCTTCATGCTGTCCTCCGTCAACGCAGATGTCTTCCGCTGGAAGGAGGACCCCGACTGCGAGCTCGGCTACAAGAGCATCCACTGCGACAAGTACCAGTAAGTACTATGACTGTCCCTTTCCATCCTGAACACCATTTTTTTATTAAGAATAAAAATAATTAACAAATCTTCCATTCAAAATGTAGCTGGAAAACAATTAGCACAACCGTGAGTAAGGAATTTTGTATAACGAGCAACCACAGGTAAAATATATATACATAATTAAGACACTTTCACACAGTTAAAATTAGATGTTAAAATTGTAATTGTCTGAATGAAAGTCTTTGGTCCACTTGGGCTTTTTTCCTTTTTTTTTATATAATTGGGGTCGTGGAGACCCGCACTACCGGTTTCACAAATTAAAGTTACATCTTTTGGTGCTTTTTAAAAGTTTTCCTCTTTTCGTCAAACATAAATACAGTATACCGTGCGGTTCGTGTCAGTTTAGGTAAAACTATTGAAAAGTCGGCAATCAGTTTAGTAAAAATTCTTCGACCTGTTTGTCATTAGGCGACGTCAATGTAATGAGGTTCATCAGCTACATCAAGATGGTCAAAAGTTACTTTTCCATGCTGGGTCAAAATGCGACACTACGGTCGGGGGTTCGAATCCCCCCTTGGGCATGGATATTTGTGCCGTCCTAGTTCGTAAGTAGTTCATAAGTAGTTTGTAAGTTTAGGGACGGATGACTCCGCAGTTAAGTCCCATAAGCTGTACAAACATTTGAACATTTTTCAAAATGCGAAAACAACTGAAGTGACAAAACATCATGTGTATCAACCGCCAGACAGAAGCCGGTTTATTATATGGAAAACTTTTAAAAATCACCTGAAGATGCAACTTTAAGTTGTGAAACCTGTAGTACGGGTTACCACGACTCCAATAAAAAACAGCTCAAGTGGACCAAGAACTTTCATTCAGACAATTACAATTTTAACACCTAATTTTACCTGTGTGAAAGTGTCTGAATTATGTACAATCGTGAGTGTCAGGTTTTATTTCACCAGAATTATTCTCTGACTTCCTGCTATTAGTTTGATATTAAAAGGTACCTGAGGAACAGTTATGAATAAAATATTATTCTTACATTACTTTTATTTATTAGTTATTAAAAAACGTAACATAGATTGCAAATTATATTCTTTGGCAAAACAATTTAATAATCACAAAAATTTTATTTCTTGTGTAACACAAAGTTCACGAGCTGTTGTTCCTGAGGATTTCACTGTCTTTGCAACACTGTACATATTTGTATATTTCGCTTCCTCTTCAAAAAGCTTTTCACTGAAGTATTCACAGAAATATTTAGCAGGAGTTCCAATCGCTGAAGGCCTCTAGAATTAAGAAGAAGATATTTTAGTACGAAAATGGGAGTGATTTATGAAGTAGCTAACTTAGATCGCACCTCTTTGTCACTGACATCAGCAGCACTGTCATTAGTGTTTGGTGTGTGAAACTTCTGGAATAAATTTGAACTCCGAAAAGTAGTGGTCTGACACCTTCTGTGAACGCCTGTGCTCTTCAGGAACTTGTTCAACACTCAGATCATGAGACTAGTCGTCCGTCTGCCTGCTGCGCTCCAGTCACGGTCTGCACGGCCACTGCGGTCGGGGGTTCGAATCCCCCCTCGGGCGTGGATATTTGTACCGTCCTTAGGATTAGCTAGTTCATAAGTAGTTTGTAAGTTTAGGGACAGATGACCCCGCAGTTAAGTCCAATAAGCTCAACAAACATTTGAAGATTTTTGAACATCTGCCTGCTGACTATTCGATGGAAAAGAAACACACTCGTCCTATTCATATGACGAAATTCCACTCAAACTCGAATCTTCTAATAAAGAACGAATTTGTTTGTCTGATGAACCTACATACAATAACGGGAATCTGCATAAAATCCTTCCCATTCGAAACTGTAGGAAAAGCAGTAGTAGAGGGAGGACAATCAACAACACTCAGTCGAGGAAGAAGTTACAGAGTCAGCACCTAACCCGCACAATCATACTAGTACAAATTTAACGAACAATTACTCTGCAAAGATATGAAGTTACCAAGAATTATCAGTATCACAACGTTGTATACACTATTACAAATAACCAGATCCAGCAAATCGCCCAAAACAATTCATTTTAACGTAACTACTAACCTGGCAACGGCATAATTCTCACTTCTCGATCAACTTAAACAAAATGTACTGAAATCTATTGGTGAATAATGGCATCATAAACGTGAGAAACGCGTAGCGCACAACCTGCGCGATCGGTGTAGGTCGGTTGGAAGCAAGGCAAGAAATTATAGTTAAAAAAACGGTAAGAAAGAAATCGAATCCGCACGATGGCTTAGGCTCCGGTGAAAATATTATATTTCCCATTAACCATTCACTGCGACCAGTACCAGTATTTACAATGTCTATACTTGCCATTAGACGGCTACAAGAGCATCCACTGCGACAAGTACCAGTAAGTATCATGTCTACACTTACCATAAGCTCGGTTATAAGAGCATTCACTGTGAAAAATAAAAGCACAATTTCTACACTTATCACGAACTAATTATTAACAAGTAGCCACGCTGTACTTGCACTAAGGTACACTATCATACACTGCCATAGGTAACAGTAAGTTACCTAATTAAATTCCACATGTGCGCACATGTGTCCATAGTGAGAAAACCCAGTAATGTACCCAATAACGATCGAAAAACGGACTTTCCCCTTCATCTTCAGGTGTAGAATTCACTGACAAATAATGTGACGTTCGTCTTGAATCTCACACGTCGTGTATTTTGCCATAAATCTTCGTCACGCAGTAAGATGCAACTGATGATTGACAGAGTGCTGCATGCATGTTAGTAACCGCAGTGTTTCCAGCCGAAAAGTCATGCACTGACTAGTTACGCATTTGTGCAAGAGACAGTCGCTTAAAAACGCAGGTGGCCGGCTGCTTCTTGATCAACGTGCTCGTTCCTCTTCACGCTATTTTCTTCGAGTTCATTTCCTTAGATTTGGCCCTTATGTATATTCGTTCCATATTACAGCATTCCCTTCTTCTTCCCTTGTCGTAAAAACGCCGTATGCGGCGTACAACTGCGCCAAGTAACCAGGTTACAAGAAATTATTCTTATTATAATCATTTTCTTTTTTTTTTTAGTTTTTGTTATAACAAAAGCCGTCTTGCACCCTTTGTGTCCCCGCTGGCTGGCTTACTGCAGGTTCCCAGTTCAAACCTGACCACCATTCAGCGTTCAGCGTTGCGTAAAATAACAACCAAAAGAACTGTATATAACAATGAGACAACGGAACTTCCAGGAAGGATTCAACAATATTTTTGAGAAGGATAGTTGGCTACTCTCCAAAGAGCCGCACAAAAGCACACATAACAGAATACAATTTGTTTAAAATTGCTTTTAGCCGTTACGGTCTTCGTCGGACAGGGAAAGACACACAACAAACACACACATACACCCATACAAAAATGACCGACGTCTTCGGCCGCTGTGGCCAGTCTCATAACAATGAGTTTATTTTTTTTTATTTTATATTAATATGTCTCGCCTGCGTGTTTAAGGAAAGGACAATTTTATTTATGGTTTACGAGAATTCGAATAGAATATCACCATTGAATCTAAATCGTCAACAACTTTGTAATTCTATCAGTTTTCAGATTTAAACTATGTGAAATGTTGTCACTGTAACAGCTATACTCACAGACCCATCAGCTTGTGTGTTATTTCTTATACCTATTACCACAATGATTACATCTGACTTACCCATTTATTTCAAGCGCTTTCCATTCGCATAAAGGTTTCAAGTTCAATAAAGAAGAGTCAAGGTTAAAGACGCGGGTAAGAGAGAAGTGTCTTTAGGGGGAATAGACATAGAAGAATGAAGGAGAACGTAGACACGGAAAGGGGACGAAGAGATGGGATGGAGAGAGAGAGATGGACAGAAAGTGACAGTAAAAGTAATAAGTGGACTAACGGTAGCGACAAATGCAGACATGGAGTTAAGTATGTATATACAATTTCCGTACCTGTTTAGCAATAGTGAAGCATTGCCGGATTCGCTAATGTAAATACATTCATCACAAAAATATTCTGCTAATTCTTGAAGAAGAGTCGTACATATGCAGTTAAGAAAGGAGAAATCGAGGAAAATTTCAAAAATCTTATCCGAAGGCACATAATTTATAACAGCTGTAAAGTGATGTAGTAAGAAAGAGCACACAGGTTTGAACAAACAGGGATAAAAGTACGGAATTGCAGCTAAATCGTGAAGTTATACAAGAGACAGAGTAACCGCTATACATGGAGAAGAAAATTATGTTCTAATGTGCTCCCAAATGATGAATTTCATCCTGTATTTACATAACCGAGCAAGAGGGGTGTGGGGAGGGAGAGAGTGATAGAGATTAAGTGAATGAGAAGACATGCAAAAGTGAATATCAGACTAGCAGACATTAGCATGGAACGGACTCAGCTGCAAGTACATTTCTCCTTCCACGATTTCTTAATTTCATCTGACCATAAATTCTCTTCGAACGAATGCTCTGCGCTCAAATGTTTATAACCGCTTAGTGTGTATGACAATGATAGATAGTCGAAAGAAATCACCGCCTCGCTTACAGTGTCACTTTCATTTATTTTTTACAGCGCTTCGCCAAGCTGCGAGGAGGTAATTGTTAATCGATAGTAGGGGCCGGTCGTTAGGACTCGTTGGTTGTCGGGCTAATTAACATCTGATGAGATCGCGTATTTTCAGCACCGCCCGCTGTCGTTGTTCCGAGGTGGAAAATTTTGTGAAAACAAGTACTTAAAGACACCACCGATCCTGTGTCAGAGTTTTTAAAACTAGTTAACGAGCAATGCAGAGCGTCAGAAGCTGAGTCGGCAAGAATTATATTAGCGAAAGTCTGCTACTGCTGTTCACATTATCCACTGCGGTTCTTCTCTTGAAACGGGTGGAAATTGGAAAATTAAATATTCAGTACTTTCGGAATGCCATCTTTGATGTAGCCCTTGCAAGGCCACCTTTAATTTGTTTGTGCAGAATACCTAATTCCCCTTAAACATATTAGGTGTCAGGTCCTCTTCCCTTTATGCACTGTCATTATGAACGGCCATTCCTACGAGCATTGCAGTTCCCATGTTTGCTTTTCTCTAAATCTATATTGAATTTGAAACAATGCTCTAATGAACATTCGGACGGATATAGGCTGCATAAACTCTTACATAATACATAAATACATATATGATATATATAATTGTGGAATATTGTTAGAAAAATCAACGAAACGTTCTTGATCGATTTACTTCAAATTTTTAAACCGTACCCTCATCAACATCCGAGAGGACGAAAGATATTATATAAAACAAAAATATTATTACCAAAATACCTTCAATTTCTACCCCAATAATCATTTGACCATCTCTACAGACATCAGATACATATATTTTTCATATATGTAGTATATAATGGGGAAACAATGTAACAAAAAATTTCCAGAAGTGCAGGAATGCGTAACTTCAGTTTTTTGCCTGGTACTCTAATGAACATTCGTAATATACTGTATAAAGTGAAAACAATCTTACCAAAAATCTGAGAAAGGTCATAATTATTTACTTCGAATTTTTTCACGGTATGATACCGAACATAGGGAGGAATATGTATAATGTGAAAAATATAAGTAAGATTCAGAATTGAAACTTTAAATTTCACACGCTACTCTAATCAACATACTGATGTGCATCGTCTATATATATTTTTAGGCATCAATGTCCCATATTTCTTCTAAAACTATGTGCGAGAATTCTATAGTTTGCAGCTACAGAAGTCTTTCTCTTACCCGATGCACCTAAGATCCCCATAAATTGACTAATTCATTTTAAGCAACTTCAATTCCTAATTTGGGTTCCATTAGTAATAACTATTAACCATATATTTGGATGAAATAACATTGTCCACAGGAGGAATTATTATATTTCTTGTATTTTGATACAATAAAAGTCAAGACTTACGAATTATTATTTATTTGTCGGTTTCGACCGATGTAATCGTCATCCTCAGAACTGACAGTTTGCAGGGATAGATACACATAAAGTACATCAATCTCCACAACATGTGGCGCTACAGTTAAATCTTAAAGTGGCATTTACTCATATCGGCGGTGTGTCGCGGTTGCTGGCTGCACTGATGTTAACTGTCGACTGGCGGCCATAGAACCAGAGGTAATGGCGTGCGATATTCGCGCCACGCTCTGATTACGTCAGAAGCAGCCAATGACAAAATGTTGTACAAGGTGTGAGCGGTCGTGCCTGCACTACACTCCCATATAAGTCAAATACAGTTCTCTGGCACCTGAATATAACACAGCAACAGAAAGACCGTTACTATTTATTTCAAAAATAGCTGAAAACCTGCGTTGCCTGGGTATTTATGTATTCCACACTCTCGGAGTCCGTCTCCCTTCCAAACTTTTCTCTCACTCTCGTTCTGCCTAGTTCTTTCTCTTCCATCTTCTTTCCCTCTCTCGTTCCATGCCTTTGCCCCCTCCCTCCAATCACCTCTTCCAATTAAATTTTATAGTAATTAAATGATTTTCCAAAAACATCGAAAGTAGCTCAAAACAATTGTAATTCTTTTATGTTTTGGTATCCATAATATCAGCTTTATGTTCTAAAGTATAGATTATGACACCAGGGCGTCTTTCTGATCACCCTGGTTCACACCGTGATGCGGTCAGTTAGCAACTAACACTTCGAAGTTTCATTTCGAAATAGTTTTTTACGACGACATGAAAAGTGCCTTATTTATTTAATTTAGCGTCATTTACGAAAGGGAAATGATTGTTTTTCCTAGGTCGTAAAAGACTACCTGTTGTTTGAAAGGGGGAGTTTCCAATGCTCATTGCACCGATGTAGTTGCTAATTGACTGCATCAATATGTGAATCGGGCTAATCAGAATGACGTTTTGATGTCATAAGCACGTAATTTCGAACATTAAATTAGGGGATAATATAGATACCAAAAAATTAAAGACTTTTATGACTTGTGAGCTCCATAAGATATTTCAATTCTTATTAATTAACATAAATAGGAAGATTTTGCTTTCAAACGATGTTTCATTTGTCACGTATCATATCACATTCAAAAATGACGTCGAAGAACAGCAAAAAGTCATCTTTACAATAATACGATTTCAAAAAATTTTTATTAATTAAATATCCAGCCGCACGATTATGATGCAAAAATTATTGCTCATATGTGAAAAATATAGGCACAACACTTATTCTAACTATCCTGGAATACTCATCCACATTTTGGGACCCGCGTCAGATTGGACTAAACCAACACACCGAAATAATCGAAAACATTGAGAAGAGTTTCGTTAGATCTGTCACCAACAGGTGAGTGTCACGGTAAAGCTTGATGAACTTGAAAGAAAATCCTTGGAACGAAGAAAGCGTTCGTTTTGTGAAACACCACGTGAGCATTCTCAAAGGATCGGTGATAGTTAATGATTCTGAAATATTCAACTGCAAGCAACGTACTTCGATTTCTCGTAAGAACCACTAGAAAGAAATTAAGATAAATTGGGACTCATGCGGAGGCGAACAGACGATACTTTCTCTCTTGCTACATTTTCAAGGCACACGGGAAGGGAATGACCAACGGTGGTACACGTAATCCTAAAGTTGTGAGTTATATGGTGGCTTGCGATGAGCACTGTGGTGGCAAGTCATGTGGTACCTCTAATATCGCGTCACACCTTCTTTCTGGGTAGACGAAGTACATGGATTGCTGCAAATGGTATCCAAGTACAGCGTGAGACACAAGGACATACGTTTTTAAAAACTTGTGTTGAAAAATAATTGTTTTAACAGAATAATACTATATTGTTTATATTGTACAAGATTAATGCTTGAAGACGATGTCACCCAAGTGACGGCCATTTGCAGCGATGCATTTCTCAAGCCGATATCTGGAATTGGCTTCCAGTCTGTCCAACATTGATTTGTCAAATAAAACGACTTGCTTCCTCAAGTTCTCCAAAACGTGAAGGTACTTTATGCACGTATACACGTTACTTGTCGTAGACCCACAAAATTTAATCGCACATGGACAGCTTTGAGGAGGGGGGGGGGGGGGAGGCTAGAAGACCAATTGTTGTCAGCAAACGAGGAACTGACACGACCACGAGGAACAGTCCAAACAGCTTCAGTCGATATTTTTGCATTGGGAGCTGTAGACCCGTCTTGCTGAAACGAAATTCACTTGATAGGTCAACATTCACTGATCAGCTGCCCATAACGTTCAGAGGTTACGGTTACAGTGTTCCCGTTATCGTCTTGGAAACTGTAGGGACCAGTAACATATCAACCGGGTACACCATACCAAAGAGCTCCTCTTCTGACTACGTAATTGCCTCTCATGCTTTAGGTATCTATTTTCATTGGCCCAATAACGACAATTCTGCTGACATAACATGCCGTTAAAATGAAAATTACTTTCACCAGTCCTAAACAAAATAATATTGTCATTTTGATCAAGGATGAATTTTTCGAGCTAAATTTAGCCGCTGTACACAAACTCCAAGGTTTATTTGATGCACCATGACCATTTTATAGGGATAATCTCTTAGATCAGCATGCAAAATCCGCCTTACTGAAAGATTAGTGAGATTCAGTTCATTATAACGTCCCCTAACAGATCTAACAGGGCTACGGAGTATGACTTCCCAAAATATACCATCATTTTCTGGAGCGCGTACTGAGTGAGGAGACCCTGGTGGTTTTATATTCACCATTGTCAAAATGAAGTGATTCAGTCCAACATAGAATGGTACTAGAATATTGGGAACACTAACATGTTGCGCAAGATTGAAATGTCAACTCAACTCACGTTTAACTGTAATGACAGACTTATTAATACCCACTACACTGTCGTAAGCCAACACACGATGTTGCCAGTCCACGCCACCATGGCATCCAACAAACGGAATGACAGGTGCTAACAAACACGTGACCACATCAGCACCCCCACTCCTCTACCCAAACCTGAAAACTCACCCTATATCTGGACATAGCCATTTCCAAACAGTTATCGCTGCAGGAACCAGTCCATTCCATGTAAAAATGGTTGACACCATTATGCAGCAACTGCCAACTCGCAGAATGCCTTGTGATAGCATTGGTCCGTGAAGTGTACACTGCACACTAATAAGCGTTTAAGAATGATAGCAATATATAAATGAAGTTCATAGTTGTCAATAAACAGTAAATTAAGGCATAAAACCGTTTCTTTTTATATTCAACATAGAACGTCCACGCAAAATTCGATTGACATCTGTGACCCGCATGTCAGAGCCTCTGCTAGTAAGACACAGTTGCTTCCCTCGTCATTTGTAGCTGATCGACGGAATACTCAGATGGAGACCAGTTTCATATCCTGGAGTTACTTTCAGAGATTTTACTGTTACCCGTTTCTTAAAGATTTCTTCCAATTAAACTTTTCTGCAGCAATCCTGAAGCCGCCGTCGCGTCTGGGGACCCCTTACCATTAACAGCGGCGCGGCTCGTCCTGCCGGTTACAAAGTCTTCTGTCCCGTCACAAACAATAACCGCAGAGTTTCGTCGACGACATTAACGAAAGCGCTTGACAGCTGTCGATATCAGTGCCAACCGCAGACGATTCCGAGGTTCGCAACTGCGGACGGCAAATGAGGCGGCAGTGGAGGAGGAGGAGGGTATCTGCGGCTGCGCGCGGCTTGTGGGAACTCCAGAGGAAAGGGAGGGGGGGGGCAGCCGGGGGATGAAAGGCGGCCTCACTGGACAAGCCACGCAGCGCAACGCAGAGGTGCCACAGGGTGAATACTAGAGCAAACGTTAGATCCTGCGAAAATTTACCCACTCGTCTCTTTTACCTTCAATGGCGGTACGCAGTTCGTAAGCAGTAAATCAATGCAAATTTATCATAAACACTTTATTAGATATAAATAAATGTTGCTGAATATAGGTAGATTTATAAACTCGTTTTCATGTGGTTAATGGTTAAAGGCATGTGAGTGAGGTGGTCGGTGGTTCGAATCCTGCAAATTGCTAATCTTTCTTTTCGCATCTTTCGCATTTGTAATGCGTTCCAATAAAATGTTCAAATGTTTGTAAATCTATCGGACCAAACTGCGTGGTCATCAGTCCGTAGCTTTCAAACTTCTTAAACTAAGGTAAACTAACCTAAGGACAACACGAACACACACACACACACACACACACACACACACACACACATGCCCCAGAGAGGATTCGAACCTCCGACGGTGAGCAACCGCGCGCTTCGCAGCGAGGCGCCTTAGACCGCTCGGCTACTACACCGAGGCAACGCGTTCTAATACATTTTGTTTCTGTAATAACAGTACCTTCCGCAATATTTTCTTAGTTACATTGACAGCGTGCTGCTCAGTGGTAAGTTTCATCAATATCGTGATTTTTTTTTTCATCTTCGCATTTCTAACTAATGTTATGACTCCCCACTCATATAACGTTTGTACGTCTTTCTATATTCGATGTCGTTTCCAAATAAGAGTTGCCAGTTCCCAACAATCCTCCTCCGCTCTATCTTCTTTGATACAAATCAATTACTGTACTTCTTTACTTTCTGCAGGTATGCCTGGAAGGATGTAGATTTTCCTTTCGTATTCCTCAATATAAATGATTGTACAGCATATTCTGCAGTTCCAGGTGAACCTCTTTTACTTTCTGGAAGATCGGCAACAAATAGCCCTACTCACTACCCTAGACCAGCTCCCATATATCTAACTTACGGTCAAATTCTAAAGAAGAACTAAATTTAACTTTAAAGAATATGTCAGTTTTTTCAGTGAAGTGAGATTAGTATGTTTACATACATAGAAATTGTATAGTGCCGTTTCCGCTGTTATTTAACAGATTCAGACAGACAGTATCGGAAGAACATTTGGTATATATTTTGTTACAGAAAAAAAGGTCCCAAGATTGATTTGTCATATTTTTAAACACTTACAACTAAGAAATGTAGACCTACATTGCATCTGTCTAACTAGTAAATAATACGAAACATGTTGATAAATTACAGCTTATGGTGAAAATACACACTATTAAAACCAATAGCCTCGGATTAGCAATGTTTATACTAGTAACATAATTTAAGTAGATTCATTGTCTTGCAAAATTTCTGTTTATGTTGGGATAATGAGGATTTCAGATAAATGAGTTGCCTTTCAGAAATAGAACTATAGAAAACACTATTTGCTTGTAACAAAAACTTGTATGTTACCAATGTGAATTAGGCAATCCAGTTCAGATTATATATGCTTCAATTTCGTTAATACAGAGTATCTGTAAAAATGTTTTACTTGAAAACTTAAACTGTGCCTTAGGAACTGTTGTTTTACTGTATCATGCCTTCGACGTTCAGAGATCCTTGTGGTTTGATTGAACCAGACCCATCTAGATGGCACTGTGTTGAGCCCCTTGCCGCTGAGAGGCGGATCTTGTGTCCGGTGGGTGGGGACTACGCGAATGATTTTCGCAGGTTTAAGCTCATGTGAATAGTACACACCCCGTAAACAGGGCAGTTCGTGCCTAAGGACCAATGGTGCAGGGCCCCGCCGAAATTCGGTGACAGAATTGTAACACAAGCAGTTTATTGACTATTACAACGAACACTTTGAATAGTATAGAATTTTAGCTGTAGAACGAGTGACAAGCCGGAGTCAATCAAACAATTCCAGAGATCCACCGTAGAGACAATGTCACGCCGCACTGATAGTGTACAACCCACGTCTTGCCGCAACTCCCGTCTCAACCCTCCCCTCAGTCATCCTGCCAGTGACGAACCTGTTCTGTCCATCCGCAGACTCTGGCCCAAAAGTCTTACCCACCCGCGGCTCCACAAACTGCAGTCACAGTGACGTCGCCACGATCTTTCCCTTGGTCCATTTCACCCTTCGCCTAAGCAAAGATTGGGGCCATGTCGGGCGCACCCAGTTCAAGCATACCACTCCCTTCCCTGCATCCTAATGAACACATTTTCTTCTCGTCCCCTCCTTGCCCACCTGTTCGCACATCAACACAAGGTTTGGAGTCAGCTACCTTTAATCAAACAGCCGAATTTGAAAGTATTTTAATATAGTTTTGTGAGGGGTTGTGAAACTGACGTTCATTATTCTGCATTTTAATAACTGTAGTTCAAGTATGTATTTGTCATCAGCTGCTATATGGGATAAGAAGCTTATGGGCTGGCTAAGGAAGTACAAGAAAGAATTTTATCCAGGCACTAAACGCCCAAGCAGGTCACTCAGCAAATACGTATTTTGAGAAACCAATCTTTGCTAGTATCTCACTAAAATATGTCCAATAACATAGTACCATTGCCGTATATCAGACTCCTCTTTCACTGCTGATTTTAACCTTAAAACCTGGGGATTTTTCATTTCAAATCGTTTTAGTTTTTTGACCAAAATTCATATCTGAAATTGTCAAATTACTAATTTTATCCTCAACTCACCACATGATTGATGGTCGATATATGGACCACCCGACCGTTAGGTAATGGGAAATGTACTTTTTTTCTCTCGATTCCAGGCATGATGGTACTTGACACTAAATAGCCCACAATCTTTGTCCAGATATTGGAACATACCCTGAACCCAGCCCAGAACCGCTTCAAGAAGTACACTCTGAGTGTAAAGGAGAACGAAATTGTTTGAATAAGAACCAGGACCTCACGTGAACCCTGTCACTGAGCTGGATTCAGGGCACCTTTCCTGAACAAAACTCCTGAACCATTCAGGGAGTAATGGAAAGTCTGCTATGACCCGATTGCGCTCTCCGTCCTGCCGGGTCAAGCGCGGAGGGCAGATTCTCACAAATAAGGGCTCAAGAAGGTCAAGGCGGGCACCGCGTGTACACGGGTGCTCAGGTACTACGTAAGGTCACCGCTTTTCCAGTAGCGGTCATGGTTTCCGTGTGGTTTTCCCAAGTGCACAGGCACAGCACTGAGTAGTGGTCTTGAAATTTCATAAATCTGGTCTCGTATATGTTATCAGTAGCCCCGAAAACCCTCGACTACTGAAGTTAAACTAGCCCAAACTACAAAAAGAACATAAGTACGCTGTCATATTCATCATCACCAAGTTAAAGAACTTATAGAATCGTTATGCTTTTCAAAATCATTGCTTGAATCCCCGTGCCTGTAAAATTGATTTTGAAATTCCCACGTAAGCATAATCATATCAGTCGCCGGCAGGGGCGTATTGTGTCATGTATCGTGTTTCGCATATTTTTCACTGTAACTAGGTGTTAACACAAGACGCTGCCCTGGCTTTGTGAATATTTTTCTCGACTTCTACCAGTCTCTCATGTCTGTTGGAATGGCCCAGAAAACTGTGGCGAGTGGAGGCGAGTCTTAACCACAGATACAAGTTCCGACCAGTGAAGAGATTGACAGCGTTAACATTGATGTGGAATACGATTGTGATGCACGTCAAATTTTTGAGAATCCATTCTTATATCTATCAATATAAGATTTCCTTGGTACATCTGAAATAAATCCTGACATTTATGTATCAGAAGATAAACCAGTAAATTACCGTAGTCATTTTAAAATATTGTAGAGGAGGCGAATCGTTGTGAAACACAAATTCATTTGACAAGAATCCCACATATGAAAGCCTGGTATCCTCACACGAAAGAGGGTTTGAGCACTTCGCGGTCTTTCAATTATAATGGGTCATGTCTGTAAGTATAATGTGAAAAGCTATCTCTTACTACACATTCCACAGCGTTTCTCAAATACAGGAACGTGATAGATATCTTTATATTCTGCAAGATTTACATAAATAACGTGTTAGGTATCTTCAAATTCCCATTTCCGTAATAATGTTCAAATGTTTGTTAAGCTTAAGGGACTCAACTACGGGGTTATCAGTCCTTAAACTTACAAACTACTTATGAACTACCTACAACTAAGGACGGCACAAATATCCATGCCCGAGGGGGGATTCGTACCCCCGACCGTAGTGCCGTGCAGACCGTGACTGAAGCGCCTCAGTCCCCTCGACCACCGCGGCCGGCCCGTAATAATGAAGAAATTACCAATCACTCCATGGAAAACATCAAGTTAGTACCAAACCACTCACAAGAAAAATTAATGGCAACTTATACTACAGATAAAAATTTGTGCATTGATGAAAGTCTTTTATTATAGGTTCCAGTAATATATTACCTCGAAGAGAAATCGTTTTGTTATCAAGTTTTTCATAATGATAGACTATGAAGGTTCAATGTTTACATCAATAGAGATTTCATCATAAAAAACAAATGCAAAGAAATGCAATATTTACGATTATTTTACTTAACGTTTGAGCTGGTTATTTCTGGAAATAATGTTGCTAACTTCCTACAACCTTATTTTATAAGGGTCATGAAGTATTAGTAAATAATTGTATAATTGTGTACATCTCCAAGTCTAGCTGAATTTTTCCATGATCATGATACTGGAATATGTTTGTGGTAAGAGGAAATAGAAAGAATTGTGTCGTGATGAAGTTCAAGCTGTTAATACCGAGGCATGTTTGGCAATAAAATGGCAACATAGACACAATGTGTGCGAGTTGACAACCTGAAGTTGACTTTTGTGCAACTGGAAGGACATATTATTAAACTCTGTTTCTGGAACATATCGTCTGACGAATCAAATTATTTTGAAATGTCTTACTAAGTTCCTTTCTGTTTCAGCATTGGTCGCATGATACTAACGAAAGCGCCGTGGATATTCGACCCAAACGGTGACAAGGATCGAGAAGAGATAACTGACCAGTACAAATACAAAGAAGGTAAGCACTTGCTCCAAGCACGAACCGAGTCTTGTCTTACTCGTTACATTAAGACCTAGTAGCAGCTATTCAGCATCCGAAGGGTAGCACTAATTCATTAACTATTTGTGTATAATATACTAATACTTCGGAAGTAAGTGATGCTGTTTCTTTCAGTGCACAGTACCTCACAAAATTCTCCACATTTCAAAAAGTAGTTGCTGTATAAATGGAGAATACAAACATATTACCTCTACTTGCGACCTTCTGTGACAAAATAAGTATCTGTATAACAACAAATTATGTACTGGCGATTTATTCTAAGCAAAATTATAACATATTTTACCAACTCATAGTAAGAAGTAGAATACGCATCTGCCATATGGAAACATTCATTCAAGCAAGGACGGTGCGAATAACACTTCTGATAGGTAGTCGTTAAGACACAAATAGTGTAAATACATGTGGTATGAATCCGTATGAAATTTTATTTATAACATGTCTTTCTTTTTCGAACATATCCGAAAGAAAAGATACAAATTTTTCACATTCGCACACGTAAATTTATGAATTAGAATCAGTCGAGATTTTGAAGTATATGTAATTCAGAATACAAACTCAATGACAAATTTTTGATGGCTCGTTTAGAATAACTTATGTATAGGAAAGGATTTTCATCTTTTTACGTTTCATAACAAGTGTTTTGCATCTGAAAATTTCTTTTACTGTTCTCGTTTAAGATGTTTAACTCTCTGCTCGTCTATTAGTCCGTTGCAGCAGGATTTTAGAACATATACTTTCCTCAAATATTATGAACTGCCTCGAAGAGCAGTCATTGCATTGTCCCATAGTCAACAACGATTCAGGAAGTATCGCCTTGTGAAACACAGCTAGCTCTTTACTCACATGATGTGATGATTGCTATAGACAAGGGATGTCAAATAGATTCTGTATTTCTAGATTTACGGAAGGCTTTCGACACTATAACTAACAAGCGTCTTCTAATCAAGCTGCGTACTTATGGATAACGTCACAATTGTGCGATTGGATTCGTGATTTCCTGTCAGACAGTACACACTAGGTTGTAAGCGACGGAAAGTCATCGAGTAAAACTGAAGTGACATCTGGAGTTCCCCAGGGAAGTGTTATAGGACTCCTACTGTTCCTTATTTTTATAAACGATTTAGGAGACAATCTGAGCAACTCTCTTAGGTTGTTCGCGGATGACGCTGTCACTTATTGGTTAGCAAAGTCACGAAAAGATCAAAAGCAACTGCAAAATGATTTATATAAGATATCTGCATTGTGCAAAAAATGGCAATTGACCCTTAATAATGAGAAATGTGGAGTCATCCACTAACATAAGCCTGTTAAACTTCAGTTACACGATAAATCAGTCAAACCTACAGGCCGCCAATTCTACTAAATAGCAAGGAGTAACATTACAAACAAATTGGAAAGAACAAATAGAAAATATTGTAGGGGAAGCGAACCAAGGACTACGTTCCGTTGGCAGAACACTTAGAAGATGCAACATTCTACTAAATAAACTCCCTACATTACACTTGTGCGTCCTATTTTGGAGTACTGCTGCGCATTGTGGGATCCCCACCAAGTGGAACTGGCAGACGATTTAAAGAAAGTTCAGAGAAGGGTAGTTTGTTTTGTACCATCGCGATGTAGAGGAGAGTGTCAATGATATGATTCACGAGTTGATGGTGGAAATCATTAAATGATAGGCGTTATTTGTCGCGACGAGATCTGTTTGCGTAATTTCTTTCACTAACTTTAAATTCCGAATACGAAAATATTTTCTACCACCCACTTACAAAAAATGTTCAAATATTTGTTAAGCTTAAGGGACTTAACTACCGGGTCATCAGTCCCTAAACTTACAAACTACTTATGAACTACCTACAACTAAGGACGGCACAAATATCCATGCCCGAGGGGGGATTCCAACCCCCGACCGTAGTGGCCGTGCAGACCGTGACTGAAGCGCCTTAGTCCCCTCGGCCACCGCGGCCGGCACCCACTTACATATCAAGACATGATCATGAAAATCAAATAACAGAAATCAGATCGAGAACGGAAATATTTAAGTGCTCCTTTTTCCCGCGAGCTATTACAGAGTGGAACCGTAGAAAAACATCAGAGAAGTGGTTCCATGAGCCCTCTGCCAAGCACTTCAATGGGGCTTGCAGAATATTTTATGTAGATGTAGATTCCCAAAAGAAATATTTTTCTGTTTAAATATCTCATTTTTATTTCTTCTGCGGTTTCATGTAATTACCTACCTCTAACTTCGTTCTACCTGCCTCACAAGTAACACTTCAATATGCATTACACTACCAGTAAATTACGTTGCTTCAGTCATCAGTGATATTTATTTGTTTGTTTCTGTTTAAGTGTAGTGCGTTTCGGAGTTATCAATTCAATTGCATTTTACTCTACTACTGCGATATCATTGCACAAACACCAACAATCCCATGTTTCGAAACCTACTATATCGGTTGAATGTGTAGATAGACTTTATCTTTCAGGTTGATTCAGAAAAAAATTCCATTAGTTTCAAATCAGACGAATGGGTCTGCCAAGAAAGTCACTCCCCAGTGGGGGTGGGGGGAGGGGGTTCACCTCGTGGTCAGATGGATCAGGTGTCCTGCCACACAAAATCGGTCCCTCATAAATATTACGTCGATGTATATGTTTTAACCAGTTGCCATATATGGCATCGATCTACTATTTAGTTTTCTTTAATTTGTAAAGGCAGTTTCATCAATAATGAAAATTCTTTAGAAAACTGACGTAATGTCATGATACAGCATTAGGACCAACACAAATAATTCCATGCTAATCCAGTAAATATTGTGCTGGTGAAGCGACGTATGACACGCACGGAGGATGTCTGCATGCAAATGCGAACGAAGTTGTGCTTAGTCGAAATTTCTGTGGAACTATGAACAACTGCCACAACAAGTACTGCGATCGCCCTGCTAGTTTCAGACGTGCTCTACACTCCCTGCGGAATATTCCAGTGCCATTCTGGGAAATCGCTGACATTTCATTGTAGTTGGCTGCCGTTTTCGTAAGACATTTATGTGAACAAGTTTGCTGTTCACTTCGCGTTCAGTTTGCATTCCCGTAGAGAGGTAGTACGTCGAATATATTTTGGTTTGTGAAATTTCATTTCTGAAAGCCAACCGGCACTCCATACAAGTGAACGGCACAAAGACGGCCAAAATTACGAATCATCACGCGCCTTGTAAAAGGGAAGTCAGACTACGATGACATACATGGGTAAACTGACATGGCAAAGTTGTTGTTGAGTATTCACACAGAGGCTGGGTTCGTAGATTTGTTGCAATATATTTTTTTCCAGTTGGGTAGTATATTAACTGAGGAAGATAGGGTGCCGCTAGTGAGTGGATCTTTCGTAGCAACCTCAGGCAGCCTGTGGTGAGTCAGCAAGTCTCGTTTAGGGCTACTTCAACCTGACTGGCATGGCTCGATCTGTGGCAGACCTTCTCAGTACACGAAGCTGTGTCTCCCAGCAGGTAGTTTCTGGAGTATTTTATTTCTTGCTGATGTCTTCCTATTGTGTTCAAGGAACGGGAGCCGTACGTTCTTGTATCGTCAGGAGTAACTTCTACATATTAGGGTGCATTGAAATTTTCCAAAATATCCTGCAGTTTTCTTCTTGCCTCTTTGTTCTTTAGGTGGAAGGCATATCATTGTGTTTTTGATGGTTCGTGTTTTAGCAGGCTGACTTGGTAATAATTATCGAGATCTTTCCGAAAATGGAGCTCCTTCAACGTGTTCGAAACTGAACTCTTGTGCTGCTTTTGCACTATCTGGGAAAAGTTATCTTTCTTCTGGTCAGGGCCGGTCATTGCTGCACAGACACTGAAACGGTTCGGATGCAAAGCGCTTCCTTTCTGATGGTCGTTCATCCAATCCAGCCATCTATTTTGTGGTCTTCGAATTAGTTTACTCTTTGGGAGCTTTTTCTCCTCCAGGTGCCTTGTTTCGGCTTTGATCTGTTAGTGATCTACGAAATGCTAATCTCCTCAATACGTTCCCTATCTAATATTTATTTTTCCTTGTACAGTACTCGTATACGTAATTCTAACTCTGAGATTTCTCGTATATAATTACAAGGGAAATACTACAAATCAAACGGCTTAACCTGACTGTAAATATGTTCCATGTGTACCTCTTCAAACACCAATCCACGATATTCATCTGTAAAACTACGTTTACGGCCGCTGTCGACATCTGACGGACAGCGTAGCAACCCCACTGCGCCGTATCGTGATCGATGCAGAGTTCGTTAGTGAAGTGCACATGACGGCAAACACGAGTAGGCTGCAGCCAATTAATCCCGCGAGCGGTGTTACCCTGCGACGCGGAAAGGCACGTCGAGCGTGCACACCGGAAACAGAATACGGAACGCAGAAGCACGTACAGACCAGTTGGATGGGAGTAGTGACTGTGAGTTTGACAGCGAAGAATGAACAGCACATGGCTGATCGTTCTAACAGTCCTGAAACTGTTTCCGGTGTGTGCGAAGGACGTATCTACCCGCGTAACAGATTAACAACGCTTACGGGATTGGTAGGCTACATTCCTCTATGGCGACACAAAGCACACTTATCTTGCGAACATTGCATCGGACACCCTCTCACTGTCTGTACAACTACAGTGCAGTGGAGCTGGTAAGCATTCATTCAAGTGGTGACTGATGCCGTGTACGTAGTTTTACAGGCGAATGGCGTTGACAGCTCTTCGGACAGGAACTCATAGTTCAATGGGGCGATCTATAATTGTTTAATAATGATTATGCAGCCAAGATCGCATTTTTCATTTATTATGTGACCGGTTTCGGCGTACTCGAAGCCATCTCAGACCTGTCGTAATTTACATAATTTCACGACATTTTTATATACTAAAAGAGTACATCCAGGTTGAGGCATAGTTAAACATAAAATTAGTAGTCACAAGTAAAAAATATATATCCATCTTCTAATGGTTTTGAAGTGAGGTACTTCAAAGTCTAAGAACAGTACTAATTGAAGTCCAGTATAACACTAACTGGCAGGCGGGAGTCAACGGATGATCAAAAGCAACTGCAAAGCGATTTAGACAGAATTTCTACATGGTGCGGAAATTGGCAATTAACACTAAATAATGAAAAGTGTGAAGTAATTCACATGAACACTAAAAGAAATAACTTTAGTTACATGATTAATCAGCAAACCTTAAGGTCATAAATTCTACCAAATACCTAGGAGTTACAATTACGAAGAACGTAGACTGGAGAGAACACATAGAAAATTTTGTGGGGAATGCGAACCAAAGGTTACGTTTCATTGGCAGAACGCTTCGAACATGCAACAGCTCCACGAAAGAGACTGCCAACGTCACACTTGTGTTTCTTCTGTTGCCCAGTGTGGGATCCACACCAGACGGAGTACATTGACAAGGTTCAGAGAAGAGCAGCTCGTTTTGTTTTATCACATTAATGGGGGAAAGCGTCACGGAAATGTTGCACGATTTGAGGTGTAAATCATTAAAAGAACGACGTTATTCTTTGCGGCGAGATCTATTTGCGAAATTTCAATCAACGACTTCTACGTCTGAATGTGAAAATTTTTGCTAGCACCCACCTACATAGGGAGACATGACCATCCCAATAAAATAAGAGAAATCAGATCGAAAACCGAACCATTTAGGTGTTCTTTCTTTCCGCGCGCTATTAGAGAATGGAACGGTGGAGAAATGTTATGAAAGTGGTTAATGAACCAACCCTCTGCCAGGCACTTAAATGTGATTTGCGGAGTATCTATGTAGATGTAGATGTTCGGAGCACTGCACCCAGTGCTTCTACCGATGTTCTGCCGAAAGCCACAGTCTAAGCAAGGCTCTCTACTCTCGGGGTCGAATTATGTTTTTGGTGTTAGTATATTTTGTAGGTGTGCCCATGCAGTGGCCGCGAATCATAACTCGTACGGTAGCCGCTATTAACGCGCAGTGACATATTCAGAGTGTGGACTGTAATGTGTAGTGTTTAGCCTTTTTCTCAGCTGCGCCGGCCGCCTGCGCTGCTTGCCCATTCCTGTCCCAGCTGTGAACCGCAGCTTGTATCATCAGCCTTGACTTCTGTTCCGCAGGCACCAAGGCGGAGCGTCTGGCCCTGATGAACGCCGTGCGCTCTGTGGACCGCGCGCGCCGCTTCTACATGCTGCCCACCCAGTCGCACCAGGACGTCGAGTTCTCGCTGGTCGACCTGGACAAGGTCGCCATCGGCAAGGACTTCAGCATCACCATCAACATTCACGTGAGTCCCCATTCACACTCTAAACCAAGTTAAAATCCTATATGAATGGGTGAATCATAACGGTACAAGTAGTATAGAGTTTCTTTGGTGAAAAGGGTCTTAAGTACTTTAATGTTTATATAAAATCACACGATATAATAAAATGGAACAAAAAGGTAAACAATGACATAGTCATGAAGAACATACGAGGCGTGTTTTGGCCCACTTTAGGTTACGGTAGTAACACTAAAAGTCGCCCTTTGCGATCGTCTTTTCACAGCTCTAAATGTAAGTGAAAATAACGGCTTAACCATTCATCTGACAAGAAAATTGAATAGCCGAATTTGTAGACGAGACAATTCTCTACAACTTTGCCCTCTTATGTTTGGGATTCTGTCTGTCTGTCTCTCTGTCCGTAACGTGTTACCTGTTTTTAAGACGAACCGTTCAACCGATCAGCACCAAATTTTACAGACATAATAGTAGGCCGCCAGAGACCAGAACCTCCCCTTTTCAAGTTTTTCGGCCAAATAATACAAAAAAAACCGTTATAATATAATTGTAATTGCAAACGAACAGTTCTTCTGACACAAAAATTGAATAACCCAATTGGTAGAGGGGAAAATTCTCTATAACTTCGCTATATTATGTTTTTTTATATCTTGTATCGTTGCAGAGATATTTGCAAAATAACGGCGATTATACAATGTCTGTCTGGCTGTAACGTGTTCCCACTTTTTAGGTCGAATCGTTCAACCGATCGGCACCAAATTTTACAGATATAATTGTTGGCACCAGAGACCAGAACATCGCTTTTTTTCTAATATTTCGGACAAGAAATACGTTAGTAATACCAAAAAATGCCGTTTGTAATGTAATTTTAATTGCAAATAAACCTTTCATCTGACGCGAAAATTGAATACCCGAATTTGTAGAGGAGAAAATTCTCTACAGCTTTCTTCCCTTATGTTTTTTTTTTTTTTTTTTTTTCATATCTCTTATCGTTTGAGAGATACTTGAAAAAATAACGGAGTTTTGACACCATCCATTGAACTAACGAAAACCAGCCGTTCGCCCAGAACACTCTCTGGAATACGCCATCTTGCGTTGCGTATTTGATGATTTTTCTTATTGTAACTTACACGTTGTCATTTCAAAGCAATAGCGCACTGAAGAATTAACAAAAACACGTCGTTCTTCGTACGATAAATGATAATCTAGTGTCAAAAAATGCCATATTAGCGTTAATTAACAAACGCCATCAAAAGTATGATATTAAAGAACGCAATTTGTAATTGTTATTCATAGCAATGTGTTGTACTGTGACGCAGAAGGTCAGTGGTTCGGAACCTGCCATTAACTGAAAGGGTTTCACACGCTCTTATTAATTAATTTTTTATTATTTAGATTATTATTTTGGTGCAAAATGTTTGCAAAATCTTAAAAAACTACAAATCTAAAGTGGGCCGTAAAACGCGTCAGTGCGATTTTTTTATGTAAGTAGCGTTTTGAAATTAAAACATGACGTGCAAATATATCTCAATAATTTGACTTTTACATGAAAGCCTACACCTTAATCTACTTTTCTACATAATTTCCTTCGATAGTGAGGCACTTGTCATATTGTTGTACCAGTTTTTGAATACCATCCTCATAGAAGTCTGCCGCCTGACTTGTTAACCACTGCATCACAACTGTTCTTCGTCGTCGTCTTGAAGACGCTGTTCACTCAGAGACACTACGAGAAACATTAGGAAAGTCATCCCTCAAGGGGGAAATCGTAAAGCGTCTGTTTTCTCTCACATTATTGTCCACTTCCTCCACCAAACTTTCATTAACGACCGAAGGACGCCCACTCCGTTGTTTATCATGCTCATCTTTAAATGCTCTCACCCACTTTCTTACCATTCCATCACTCATAATGTTTTCTCCGTAAAATGCACAGATCTCACGAGGAATATCGATCGCTTTTAGGCCTTTAGCACTAAGAAATCTTATAACAACATGTACATCACAGTCGGAGGGACTCGAGATTATCGGATGCATCATAATCACCCAGTATACAACTTAAACAAGAAAGAATCAGAACGTAATGGCCTCAGTGCGTAGACGACAGATACCCAGTGCGCATGCACAAAACGCCGACCGCTGCGCTGCGGCCGCGATGTGGCAATGCTGTACTTACCTAGAAAACATGCCTCATACAAACGCTAGGTACCTCAAGATCCTCGGTATAAGGCATCATTATTTTAAATAGTCATTAAAGTTCACTTGCACAATTACTATTTCAAAATACAATTTACTGTATAAAAATTGCAGCCCCACAAGTTGCTTTAAAACAGTTGTACTTGATCTAGATTGCGACATGTCTACGGATGTCGTCATAGAAAACTAAAACTATAATTGTAAAGGGCAGTCAGGAGTTGGTCTCCCTGATATGTTTCGGATGTGGCAGTGGATGGAGGCTAAATTTACCCAGTAATTGTGTTACGTGTGCATTTATGTTGCGATGCGATCAAGATCATGATCTTCCTTTCAAGGAATAGACTGTTGCCTATTTCGAACTCACAAACAACAATTCTTATGTTTTCCGTGGTCTTCCAATATCTCTTTTACCATTCAGTTTGTATTTTTGGATCGTCTGGGGCATTATGTGCTCTGGCATTCTAAGAAGGTATTGCCACCAGTTTTCTCGATATTGTTGGATTTTGTCGTTTATGTTGAAAATATTTAATTATTTTCTGATGTCGCATCATGTCTCTACTTGTGACACCCATTTTCTTTCTCAGGAACCCAGCTTTTGTTTCTGTAGGATGATACAGAAACTGCCATCCCTTTATAGAATTTCAAAATGGTCTCTTTTTGTACCTTATAGCCAAATGTTGTGCTTATGGTACCCAGACATTTTGGAATGTGTGTATTTTATTTTTAGGGTCGGAATCAAAGTCCTAAATATGAGATATGAGGGATTTTTGCTGTAAATGTGAATTATCCAAAACAATTTTTGATGTTATTGAGTATTTTTCTCGAGAAGCCATTACTTTAGTTTTACTACTAGAAATTTTAAAGTTATATTTCGTTCAGCTGGTATACCGATCTTTAGAGGTCGTCTTCATTTTTTTATAAAAATAACCATGGCCCCTGAAAATAGACAAATAGAAACACATTCAGGTATTCCTGATGGCATATTTTAATTCCCCCCCCCCCCTTTTTTTTTTTTTTTTTTTTTTTTTTTTTTTTTTTTTTTTTTTTTTTTTTTTTTACTTTAAGCTTCCAATTCCGAAGAATGAAGTCAATGTATATATTAAAAAGGGCAGGTGAAATTCCTAATCATTGTCTTTCAGCTTGATCAATACTTATTTTTCCTTATTTAATCTTGCCTGTGTTTATTACAATGCGTGTATTTTTGTAAAGACTTTTTACTACTTTTTTAGTTGATAAGGATACCCACATTCAGACATAATCTTCCATGAGCTGTCACGGCTGCCACGGTCAGGTCAGAAGCAGGCGGTCAGCGCCTCTAGTGTCGTCTACCGGTACTAAGCCGGGGAACCGTATGACACCTGCTAGCATCTTACGGAACTACGAGGGCAGCGTAGGACAGAGGTTTAGGGGGGGGGGGCTTCTCCTCTGTATATGTTACTCTGTGCCATTGGGCTGCACAGTGGTTGAGCAGCTGGTGGTTGTCGCCCGCAGAACCACGCGAGCGAGCCGCGGCGGGTGCGCGCCGTGCTGACGGCGTCCAGCGTCTACTACACGGGCGTCAAGGCCAGCCTCATCAAGCGCGACGCCGGCGACTTCACCATCAAGCCCAGCGCCAGTGAGTATGGCTGCATGCCTGCCTGCCTGCCGCCTCTGCCACAGCAACACTGTGCCAAGTCCGCAAGGGGACCGCAATCACTGTCCTTAGTAATACCATTCATATTGAATCAGAATGTAGGTCACGGAAGTCAACATGTGGAAACAGAAACAGGCAACTCTCAACTGTATGTTCGTTTAATATACAGGGTGTTACAAAAAGGTATGGCCAAACTTTCAGAAAACATTCCTCACACACAAAGAAAGAAAATATGTCATGTGGACATGTGTCCGGAAACGCTTAATTTCCATGTTAGAGCTCATTTTAGTACGGATGAGTCTTCATTCCAACGTGATCAAATTGTAAATTTTAACAATCAACATGTGTGGGCTGGCGAGAATCCGCACGAAATTGTGCAATCACGTCATCAACAGAGATTTTCTGTGAACGTTTGGGTAGGAATTGTTGGTGATGTCTTGACTGGGCCTCATGTTCTTCCACCTACACTCACTGGAGCACGTTATCATGATTTCATACGGATACTCTACCTGTGATGCTAGAACATGTGCCTTTACAAGTACGACACAACATGTAACAAAGTGTTTGAAGTCACGCTGGTACGTTCTGTTGCTGTGTGTTTCCAATCCATGGTTAATGTGATTTGAATAGAAGTAATAAAATGAACTCTAACATGGAAATTAAGCGTTTTCGGACACATGTCCACATGACATTTTTTCTTTCTTTGTGTGAGGAATGTTTCCTGAAAATTTGGCCGTACCTTTTTGTAACACCCTGTAGTTGGTGTGAACATTTTTAATCAAACAGTTTTCAGATGAGCGAGTATCAAATTACTGTCCAATACACGAGGTCTCTCTATTGGATCTCGCTGTTGGTATTTTTTCCTTCATTCCTTGTCATAATTCTAAAAACACATCTATTATCCCTGAGTGATTTACCGGTAGAAAATGCCTATTATCCATTACATTCTGTATCTGAAAAAAAGGTTTTCCTTAACGAAACAGTAACTAAAAAAAAAAAAAAAATAAATAAATAAATAAATAAATAAAAATATAAAAAAATGCACCACAACTTCAAAATAAATCAGTATAACCATTCTCTTTGTACATATCTGATTACCAAAAATCAACACCAAGAGATACCGTAGATATCACAGCCAAATTTCTTTGGGAGATAGCACATTGTCCAAAGATCACATGGAAAATGCTATCCCATGTGAAGTAACAATCATGAAACCAGAAGTCAATATTGTCGCCAATGATAATTACAGGGCCGGCCGCGGTGGCCGAGGGGACTGAGGCGCTCCAGTCACGGTCTGCTCGGCCACTACGGTCGGGGGTTCGAATCCCCCCTCGGGCATGGATATTTGTGCCGTCCTTAGTCTTAGCTAGTAAATAAGTGGTTTGTAAGCTTAGGGACTGATGATCCCGTAGTTAAGTCCCATAAGTTCTACAAACATTTGAACATTTGAACATTTTTGATAATTACAGGGTGTTTCAAAAAGAATACACGCATTACAAGGTATTATTTTGTCCAAACCATCGATAGCTGCGCCTCGATTCGGATAGTGGAGAAACGAATGCATAGTCCAGTTTATACTAATAGGCGCGGGATGTCAGTTATCTTCTGTTTTTATTGGTAACCGCAGAACAATTCGTCCTCCTCTGATTATCTTTACACATCACTTGTAAAGATTATATCGCTGATCTGAAATCATCGCCTGTAAAACACGTTGCTTGAAATGTTTAGTAAACTTCAACACTTGATAGTCCTATTAGACAACGCTAAATAAATTTCCGCCGCGTACTCTTTTTGTGAGGATAGGAATAAGGACAAATAAACCAATTAATAGCAATGGACCTCTGACGAGTTGGATCTCAGGAATAGAGTCAGCATCAGCACTTTATTAGAATGTCAGTAGCTTAAGTTATGAATTGTCCTGGCCACGGCGGAGTGGCCATGCGCATTGAGGCGCTTTGCTGCGTTTCGCGCGGCCGTCCGCCCTCGGGGGTTAGAATCCCCCCTCGGATATGGATGTTTGTGTTGTCTTTAGTATAAGGTAGTTCATAAGTAGTTTGTAAGAGTAGGGACTGATGACCCCACTTTTAGGTCCATTAACCTTGACAAATATTTGAACAAGAATTCCTGAGGATTCATGTCCTTGCCATAAAATGTGTCGCAATGTTCTGAGCAACATTCCTTTGTGAACAAAGGTTTTCAATTATGAATATTAACGAAATAAAAACAAGATCAAGTTTAATCTTTTGTTGCAAGCTGTATTTCTAATTGCAACTTCCAAAACTATTGTACCTAATATGAGAAAATTAGTTTCTTCAATGTGATGCGAAATATCAACAAAGAATGTTGAGGATTTGTATAAAATATGGAGCGCAATAAAACTTGCTGTCTATAAACAAAAATGATGTCATTATTACCGGTGTTAATAATTCACAAACACGACTCTGGCCTCACTCCGCGCGTCGTCAACACGTTCCCCTACTACCTCTGCGTTGACAGCGCTGTGCCTGCCTCACGTGCACCACAGCACCGGCGTTTTTCTCGGTGCCCGCCGGTGTTCGCGAAGCACCCAAACTGGAGACGTTTGATGTAGATGTACATGCAATCACCCTACACCAACAACGTGGTAAATACGAAAAAAGTTACTTCCTCTATCCCAGTTGGCACAGAGAAACAAAATTACATACACAAACACACAATATCTCTAATAACAAGTGCAATATGGGCTATACGTAGTATGCCATTCATGAGAATGGTTCGGAATTGTAGGTGGCCGCGGCGGTGTAGCCGAGCGGTCTAAAGCGCCTCGCTGCGAAGCGCGCGGTTGCTCGCCGTGGAGGTTCGAGTCCTTCCTGGGGCAGGGTGTGTGTGTTGACCGTAGGCTAGTTTACCTAGGTTTATGTAGTTTGTAAGCTACGGACTGATGACCACGCAGTTTGGTCCGATAGATTTACAGACATATCAAACAATTGTGGGCGACCAAAGATAAAGTGTTGTGGTGCCTGAATTTAAAACATACGTGCCTCAGTGACTTAGTGAAGAACTGATGCGAGCCGTTGGTCGTGTGTGTGTGTGTGTGTGTGTGTGTGTGTGTGTGTGTGAAGGTACTCAGTATTTGTACCTTCAAACGAAACGCAGGTTGTCAGCTACTTGGTAAAAATTGTATGCCAGCTGTGATTGTGGTGTAACACTCCGCTCATTGGTCGTTTCAGTCTTCGCGGACTGAATAAACAGAGCGGCGGTCTCCTGCTCGCAGGTCGTAACCGTGGAGTGGGCGACACGGGCGGGCTGGCCGTTAGCGGCGCACTTGGGCCCTCCGCGGACTCAGAGGCGCGCCATTCGCCGGCAGTTAGCACCTCGCTAATGCTGAGGGCCGGTGCTTGAAAACAGCTATGCGCTGCGGGACCTGCGCTCGTGAGATTCCAGACCAGTACAGCGGGACAGCCGCCGTTACAGACACCCACTGCAACCGTGGGCGCGTCTCATCCAGCGTCTAGAGTCCTTTGCATTTAGGCCCTTGAAGTCAGCGGTACACACCTGCTGTGTAACCATTAAGGACCGACCGAATATTCGGTTTCGGTTGCGGACAGATTAAGCAGTTTAGTATTCACAGAATATATGACATCAACTGCGATTGGGCAAAGCTGAAAAAGTGTACTCAGCCGGGATTCGAACCCGGGTCTCCTGCTTTCTAGGCAGTTGCGTTGATCCCTACACCACTGGGGCACAGTGATCACCGCACCTGCAAGGACTACCTAAGCACGCCTTCCGTCACATCCAGCTTTGCCCAATCGCAGTTGATGTCATATATTCTGTGAATATTAAATAATAACAACTGCAGGATCAGAAGTGACGTCTGTTCTTTTGTAACAGACGCCACATGCATATATATATATATATATATATATATAATATGCCGGTGACGGGCAATGATCCTATCGTTAGTGGGGAGGGATGGGCACGTCTGAAGCCCTTACACTTACGGGAATTAGTTTCATAACTACGAGTTTGACTACTGTGGGCAGGGCGAAGCTGGGAATTTGTATCTGACGGGAGGCGTGCTTAGGTAGTCCTTGCAGGTGCGGTGATCACTGTGTCCCCAGTGGTGTAGGGGTCAACGCAACTGCCTAGAAAGCAGGAGACCCGGGATCGAATCCCAGCTGGGTACACATTTTCAGCTTTGCCCAATCTCAGTTGATGTCATATGTTCTGTGAATATTAAATAATAACAACTGCAGGATCAGAAGTGACGTCTGTTCTTTCGGAACAGACGCCACATGCATATATAAGTAGTTTAGGTTGCGGCCAGAAATTAGCCGAATTTTCGGCTTGGTCGAAATTCCAGTCTTAAACTCACTCATTAACCCTGTGGGCCACACCACCTGGCTCCTACGTCTGGCCCACACGATATGTAATAATGAAAAACGCTTTCAAATGTTTGTAAATCTATCGGACCAAACTGCATGGTCATCAGTCCGTAGCTTACAAACTACTTAAACGTAGGTAAACTAACGTAAGGACAACACGCACACCCATGCCCCAGGGAGGACTCGAACCTCCACGACGAGCAACCGCGCGCTCCGCAGCGAGACGCTTTAGACCGCTCAGCTACTCCACCGCGGCGAAAAACTCTTTAAGAAATTCAATGTCATGGTAATTATGAGGATATAATACATTAAATAACCTTCAATAATATAAAAGAAATATATATTTCCTAAAAAAACCACAAAACAAAATAACCAAAGTCTCATAAATTAAACAATAATAGTTTAAACTTCATACAACGCAAAAAAATCCATCATATTCGAAAACCACGTACAACTACTAATGTTTAAAACTACAATCGGTATCACAAAATTCAGCGGAAGTTTCTCATTTTTTACCTATACAATTTGGACAAATTTTTTTGTGGTGCTGACTGCACACTGGCAACTTACAGAAACCACACTGCATTTTTTATTTCGTTTGTTTTTTGTAGTCACATAACTTACAGTAAGTTGTAAAAAATACATTTTTATATATGCACCAAAGCTGCTGTTATTTGAAATTCTGACTAGTTTCGGGTTTTGTCCATTTTCTTAAGTCACATTCATATATGTTTTTATTTGGATATATATGAATGTGGCTTAAGAAAATGGGCAAAGCCCGAAACTAGTCAGCATTTCAAATAAAAACAACTTTGGTGCATATATAAAAATGTCTTTTCTACAATATTTAAGAAATGCAAAACGCGACATATCAGAATCATTACAGTAAGTTTTTTTGGGAATAGCTCCTTGTCCAATTTCTTCACGAGCTGTCTCTGCAAGTTGAGTCATATTTAGGCATCTATAAATACTGTCCCGTAGGTCACGGGGAGTTGGTGTGTCAAGCGTAGCCTTCATCCAAGGTTCTGTAAGGTGGTCAGAAAGCGTCAACATAAACTCAAATCGGGGCATTGGTTTTGTTTGACCGTTGTGTATCCCTTTCCCCTGGTTTTTGTAAAGTTATGGGGGTCTCGGAAGCCTAGTTCTTTACCTGAACGCCGGCCGCGGTGGCCGAGGTGGCTAGTTCGTAAGTAGTTCATAAGTAGTTTGTAAGTTTAGGGACTGATGACCCCGTAGTTAAGTCCCATAAGCTTAACAAACATTTGAACATTTGAAGTGACTCAGCTGTGACATAATTGCACCCACGGCTACACGGCAGTTGTCAGACCACGTGTGATATGCTCATTACCTTTTTCAGATGTCTGGTGCCTTTCGCGCTCAAGGTCAACAGCGTCCCTCCCTTCCTCACCCCCTCCCTGCTCCCCCCCCCCCCAGGCTGCGCCAGTGTCCGCGCGTAGTTTTCTCTGTGTCTGTAGTATTGGCCCACTTTCGTTTACGGTAGTAACACTAAAAGTGGGCCTTTGCGATCGTTTTTTGACAGCTCGAAATTTAAATAAAAATAACAGTGTAACCATTCAACTGTCACGAAAATTGAATAACCGAATTTGTAGAGGAGAAAATTCCTTACAACTTTGCTGTCTTATGGTTTTTTGTTGTTTTTTTTTCTCCATATCTTGCATCGTGGCAGAGATATTTGCAAAAATAACGGCGATTTGACGATGTCTCTTTGGCTGTAACGTGTTCCCACTTTTGAGGTCGAACCGTTGATCCGATCGGCACCAAATTTTACAGACATAATTGTTGGCTACCAGAAACCAGAACCTCGCTTTTTCAAATATTTCGGACAAGAAATACATTAGCAATACCAAAAACAAGCCGTTTGTAATGTAATTTTAATTGCATATAAACCGTACATCTGACGCTAAAATTGAATAACCGAATTTGTAGAGGAGAAGATTCTCTACAGATTTGTTCCCTTGCTTTTTTTTTTTTTTTTTTTTTTTTTTTTTTTTTTCTTCGTATCTCGTATCGTTTGAGAGATATTTGCAAAAATAACGGAGTTTTGACACTCTCCAGCCGTTCGAAGATGTCACGTGACATTCCTCACCCAGAATTCTGACATATCTTGCGTTGCGTATTTGATGATTATCTTATTTTAACTTATACGTTGTCATTTCAAAGCAATGGCCCACTGAAGAATTAACAAAACCACGTCGTTCTTGGTACGATAAACGATAATCTAGTGTATACAAATGCCATATTAGCATCAATTACCAACTGCCATCAATAGTATGGAATTAAAGGATGCAACCTCTAAGTGTTGTCTGTAGCTTAGAGGGTATTGTTGCAAGTATGCCGGGCGCCGTGGCTCACCGCGCCCGGTCAGAGGGCTAAACGCCCTCTGTAATAAAAGAGCTGAACAAAGAACTCCCCAAACAGAACCGAACAAATACGATCAGCGTCCGCAACGAATAGAACTAACCATAGAGGGGAAAAAAGAGTGGGCAATGCATTGGATTGAGACGCTGAAGGTCAGTGGCTCCAAACCCACCACTACCTAATTTTTTTCCCCTAGAACAGTTTCAGACACTCCTATTGATTAATTTTTTATTGTTTAAATTCTTATTTTGGTCCAACATGTTTGCAAAAACTTATAAAACTACAAATCTAAAGTGGGCCGTAAAACACGTCAGTGCGATTTTTTGACTAGCCACGTTGTTTGCCTGCAGAGGAGTCGCTGCGGCTGAAGGTGACGGTGGACGAGTACCTGGACAAGCTGGTGGAGTACTGCCAGGTGAAGATCGCCGCCATCGCCACCGTGCTCGAAACCAAGGAGACGTGGGCCGACGAGGACGACTTCGAGCTGACGCGGCCGCCGCTCGTCATGAAGGTGAGCCGGCTGCCTACAGAGGGCCTGTCTACGTGTCGGTTCACATTACACTCTCATATTCCCAGCGGACACCAGATTATTATTTTCCTCACTCTCCTCTACTGCCTGCTGAACGCATCGAGTAACGTAGGACATTAGCCTCTGATAGCACTCAATAGCTCGCATTATTTTCAGTAGTTCTAACAAGGGGAGGCCGCCAATTGTGAAATTCAGATTAGATTCAAACTGCGCATAATAAAAGCTCATGGCCAGAGGTGTAATTTGGCAAAGCACCATGATGCACTTCTCAGCTTTTGTCGAGAAAATCGACAATTAAAAAAAGCCGTTGCCGTGAAATACTCTCTACGATTAACAATTTTTTACAGCGACGTGGCGCAGCGGTAAGCGCTCGGGTTGGTAATCCGAAGGACGCCGGATCGAATCTCGCGGCATGCAACTTTTTTTATTATTTTTTTTTCTTGTATATATGGCACGAACCAGAGTGATAGTTGTCATAGAAATATGGAAAGCAGAAAACAGCACGACATCGAGCACATCAGATAAACGATGCGTTTTTACAATAACAATTTTTTTTAAATTATTTGTTGGGAAACACACCTGATTGACATTGTGAAAAATTGTTCTATCGTTCGTCAGGTTTGACTCACACTATACGTATTCGTTTCCGTTAACTATACGTGGTAAACATTATGAAGACAATTAATAATATTTGTGAAATAAAACTTCGTTTTCGGAAAACATTAAGATGTTCGAAGTCTCCAGTTGCATATAATAAGTTGTTTGAAAGTCGTTCGTCGTGGAAAAACTGGCGACTTCGAGCATCAAATGTTATTAATTCTCTCCAATATATATACATATGTGTGTGTGTGTGTGTGTGTGTGTGTGTGTGTGTACATTTGAATTACAAAATCAAATAATAAAAAGAATTTGAATGCCGCGAGATTAGATCCGGCGAACTTCGGATTACAAACCCAAGCGTTTACCGCTACGCCACGCCTCTGTACAATATTACTAATCTTAGAGATCACACACATGTTTACATGTTTGTATAGCTTATGGGACTTAACTACGGGACATCAGTCCCTAAACTTACAAACTACTTAACACTAAGGACGGCACAAATATCCATGCCCGAGGGGGGATTCGAACCCCCGACCGTAGTGGCCGTGCAGACCGTGACTGGCGCGCCTCAGTTCCCTCGGCCACCGCGGCCGGCGTAGAGATCGTACAGAGTATTTTACCGCAAAGGCTTTTTTAATTCTCGCTTTTCTCGACAACGGCTGAGAAGTGCATCTTGCTGCTTTGCCAAATTACATCTCTGGCCACGATCTTTCATTATGCGCAGTATGAATCGAATCTGAATTTCACAATTGGCGGCCTCCCCTTGTAAATATAGAATACATACAAGTCTCGGCTTACGTGATCCCTCTAACTACTAATGATAAATGCTGGTACAATAACAACATACACTCCTGACCATTAAAACTGCTATACCACGAAGATGTGCTACACACGCAAAATTTAACCGACAGGAAAAAGATGCTGTGATATGCAAATGATTAGCTTTTCAGAGCACTCACACGAGGTTGGCGCCGGTGGCGACACCAACAACGTGCTGACCTGAGGAAAGACTTCAACCGATTTCTCATTCACAAACAGCTGTTGACCGGCGTTTCCTGGTGAAACGTTGTTATGATGCCTCGTGTAAGGAGGAAAAATGCGTACCATCACGTTTCCGACTTTGATAAAGGTCGAATTGTACCCTATTGCGATTCCGGTTTATCGTATCGTGACATTCCTGCTCGCGTTGGTCGCGATCCAATGACTGTTAGCATATTATGGAATCGGTGGCTTCATGAGGAACGCCGTGCTGGATCCCAACGGCCTCGTATTACTAGCAGTCGAGATGAAAGGCAAATTGTCCGCTTGGCAGTAACGGATCGTGCATACAAGTCTCTATCCCTGAGTCAACACATGGAGACGTTTGCAGCACAACAACAATCTGCACGAACAGTTCTACGATGTTTGCAGCAGCATGGACTATCACCTCAGAGACCATAGCTGCATCACAGAAAGAAGCGCCTGTGATGGTGTACGCAACGACGAACCTGAGTGCACGAATGGCAAAACGTCATTTTTTCGGATGAATCCAGGTTCTGTTTAAAGCACCAAGATGGTCGCATCCGTGTTTGGCGATATCGCGGTGAACGGAGATTGGAAGCGTGTATTCGTCATCGCCATTCTGCCGTATCAGAAGACGTGATGGTATGGGGTGCCATTAGTTACACGTCTCGATCACCTCTTGTTTACATTTTGAACAGTGGCCGTTACATTTCAGATATGTTACGACCCGTGGCTCTACCCTTCATTCGATCCCTGCCAAACCTAATTGAAAACGTCTGGTCAATGGTGGCCGAGCAACTGACTCGTCATAATACGCTAGTCACTTCTCTTGATGAACTGTAGTATCGTGTTGAAGCTGCATGGGCATCTGTACCTGTACACGCCATCCAAGCTCTGTTGGACTCAATGCCCAGACCTATCAAGCCCGTTATTACGGCCAGAGGTGGTTGCTCTGGGTACTGCTTTCTCAGGATCTATGAACCCAAAATGCGTGAAAATGTAATCACATGTCACTTCTAGTATAATATATTTGTCCAATGAATACTCGTTTATCATCTGCATTTCTTCTTGATGTAGCAATTTTAAAGGCCAGTAGTGTATATTACGTGTCAGTACACGCATCAAATGATCACGGGAGAGATGATTCGGACATTATGGAATGTCATTTACTCTCATTAAGAACAATGTATCACTGGAAATTGCTCAAATCCAAAATTAACGAAGACCAAAATTTATTGTTACATTCAATCATGTGAAAAAGTATTCTCCAAAAATACTTACTAGCGTGTCAAATGGATAGTAATATGAAATATTAAAGTAGTAGGAAAATTATTATTTTGTAGTATTCTGCCTAGTGGCAGGTCCGTGTCTTCGTACGGAGAATTTATTATGCCAATGTTCCCTGTCTTCAGCTCCTTCCTTTAATCTTATGTAGCTCCTTCCATCTCTCGGGTCATCCAGGTGTGGAATTTTCCTCATTTCTCTCCGTGCAGTTCCACTGATTTTCCCTTCGATGACGTCATATAAGAGACGCTCTCGTCTGTGTCCCATCCAGTTGAAGAATTGTACATAGTGTCCTTTTCGTTTCTCCTACTCTTCTCATTACATCGTCATAATGCATTTGCATGATATTAGGCTGAACCTTACATCACCTGAAATACAAATGACAAGTTCAACAGTTCAGTAAGGAAACTTAGCTTATTTAGGTTGCAGAAACGACAAGAATAAATCTTCTGTCTCCCCGCCATCCGTGGATCTACAAACAGGACTCCAGCCATTGCACCTAGGTCTTTGACTATGTACGGAATATAGTTCCAGATCTTTCCATCTTTAGGTACTAAAATTATTTCCTTCACTGAACAAATACTCAGAAAAGTTGACTTGTCAAAGGGAATTGTATGTACCTTAAATTAAAACGTGTTCAGCGGTAGATTAATTAGGGGGACGGAAACGTGATGAGGTGGTCAGGTATGGACATTGAATCAAGAGTTCTGGGTTCGAAACCTGGTCAGAACCATCCATCAGCTAATTTTCTTTGGCGGGAAGCTAAATTTATAATTTTCACCACTATTTGTAATTACTTTGAAATGCAATTGAAGGGGTCGTTAAAAATGTGTTCGGCAGTTCAGTAAGGAAACTTTGCTTATATAGGTAGCAGAAACGACAAGCATAAGTCTTCCTTCACTCCACCATCTGTGGGCCCACAAACAGGAACCCAACTATTGCACCCTGGTCCTTGAGAATAAACGGAATATATTTCAATATACTTCAGGTCTTTCCATCATTACGTACCGAATATATTTCCTTCATTGCAGAAACACTCACCAGAGGCAACTTGTGATACCGTAGATGGAACGAAATTTATTTCAAGCAACACATCAGAATTAAATATTTCATATTCACCATTTGAATCTGCCTAAAGGTAAACCGTAAATTCCTTAAGAGTCTGTTGATTGCAGATTCCTAAGTATTGTATGCTCGCACGAAGAACTTTTACTGTCTGAGATCTTTCTTTGCTCATTCTTCGACCTCTGAATGAAAAATCGCTCGTTATACGGATAGTCCTACTTATCTCTTTTGGATGTCTTACGTTTTGGTGTGGAGATACCTCCAAGAGCAAACCGAAAGTGTCCCATGAAGAAGAAACGCATTCATAAGAACATTTATATTCCATATACCCCTATAGGGGGAAATATACTTTTGCTATATGAAGACAAACCCGAAAATTGGAAAACGGCCTGCCCACAGTACACAAATACTCTTTAGTCTGAATTATTCTTAATGTCAATGTCAGAAGCAGTATACACATATGGCAATTCTTACATTTTTCTTAGATAATTGACACACATACCTTGAACAGCGAGGAAAGCTATGCTATCAAACAGGCGACACTTACGACACACCACCTAATTGTTGCACGATATTACCACGAGACACAGGAGAAACGTAAGTCTTCTATCTTTGGCGCGTGGGAATAGCCGTGCGGTGTAAGGCGCTTTGCTACAGATAGCGCATCGCTTCCCGTCGGAGGTTGAAGTCCTCTCTCAGGCATGTGTGCGTGTATGTTGTCCTTACATACTACATCATATTATCGGCTCTCTAATTAAGTGCCAGTGAATTAAAGTTACTGCAAACTGTGAGTTTTTGAAATCTCCCATTTCATTCTTGACAGAATCTTGTATTTTAGTCCTTCGTTGAATATTTGTTCAATTTATCCATTAAAGGGTTCTTCTATGACACTACCACCTGTTTCTCTGAAATATTTTGCCACAATTGATTTGTTGTATTCGTTATCACCAAAACAGTCACTATGCTCTTTGACACTGTACGAATGGCTTTAGTAGCTGCATGTTGTTTCGCGTACTGGTATCCTTTTACAACAGGCTGATTCAGTGGCAGTCTCCAAATTTTTTAAACAAAAGTTATAGTACTCCACTAAGGAGTTACAGATTAGGATCTTGGGGTATCCGCAACTAAACTGAGATATGTGCTTACATACGAGGCGCGTCCAGAAAGTAAGCTCCGTTTGGTACTAAAATGAAATTGTACACAGATACAGAAGAAATTTTTATTGCACAAAATTCTACAACTCTTAAACTACTTTTCCACATAACTGCCGAAATTTTATAGGCACTTGTCGTAGCGCGCCACACGTTTTTGCATGCATCCTTCACAGAAGGTTGCCGCCTGTGTATTCAACCATGTGGTAACAGCTCTTTATCATCGTTGAAGTGTTGACCACCAAGGACAGATTTTAGGTATAAGAAGAGATGAAAGTCGCTAGGAGAGAGGTCCGAGCTGTATCGAGGATGATCAAACAGGTCCCATTGAAATTTCCGTAAGAACTGTTTGGTCACATTCAGTGTGTGAGGTCAGGCATTATCGTGATAAAAAAATCTTTTGACAGTAATCCTCTTCTTACACTTAAAATCTGTCCTCGGTGGACAACACTTCAACGATGATGACGAGCTGATAGAACATGTTACCACATGGGTGAATACACAGGCGGCAACATTCTATGAAAAAGGAACACAAAACCTTGTGCCATGCTATGACACTTGCCTACAAAATTTTGGAAGCTATGTAGAAAAGTAGTTTAACAGTTGTAGATTTTTGTACAATCAATATTTTTTTCTGTATCTCTAGCCGTTCGTTTTATATAACCAAACGGAAATTACTTTCTGGACGCGCCTCGTATATTTGACCGTACTATCGGAAGATAGTAACGCGTCAACTGCTATGAAGGTTTAGTCCCACGTCTATTAGTAGCACAGGATACCGTGTTTAGAAAATATCAAAACAATACGTAGCAGGAGGCGCAGCTAACTTATAAACAGTACTTGAACAGTGTTGGAGGACCTTGTTTTGTAGGCAGCTGGGTTGTGATGAAGATGCGTTCACAGCTAGGCGGAACCAAGAACTACATCAGAACCGCTATTCTGAAGATTTAGTCATTCGCGAGTCTTGCTTTGCTTCGCAGACCACGCAACGCTAAAGTGATAATGAGTCCGCCGTGCCCTCCAAGCGCTCTTATACAGCACAGTTTGATGTGCTGCTGGGTACAGGCCCCGAGTCAACAGTTGCCGCTGTTTCTGCCGCAGGTGGAGAATGACACCGTCTCGGTGGGCAGCCCGACCGTCATCACCTTCAGCCTGAAGAACCCGTTGAAGAAGCGGCTGACGAGCTGCAAGCTGCGCTACGAGTGCCCCGGACTCGTCAAGCCCACCGTCGTCGAATACAGGTGAGCGCCACACTCCTCTTCTCCCCTAATGCTCAACACTTCGTCACTACATCCGTCAACAATAGCAGCGTAACTATGAAACTATCTTCAGTGATAACTTCAGTTATATGCGTATTAAAATTCTGTCTAACTGATGCCTCTGTGAACCTAAACTGGCCACAGCAGCCGGAGACGGCCGTCATGTCTGTGTGAGTGTGTGTATGTGTGTGCGCGTGTTTCTCTCTGACCGACTAAGGACTTAACGACCGAAAGCTATCAAGTTATTTCCTGTTATTTGTGCCTTTCCGCGACTCATCGCACGTGTCTGTGCTGAGTAAGCAACTTATACTTCACGAATATAAGAAAATCAGGTGATGCTGAAGGAATTAGATTAGGTAACGAAAAAATAAAGGAGGTAGATGCGTATTGTTACTTGGGCGGTAAAATAACAAATAATGGTCGCAGTACAGAGGATATAAAATTCAGAATGGCAATGGGTAGAAAAGCGTTCATGAAAAAGAGAAATTTGTTAACATCGAATATTGATTTAAGCCTAAGAAAGTCCTTTCTGAAGGCATTTGTGTGGAGTGTTGCGTTGTATGGGAGTGAGACATGGACAATAAACAGTGCGGACAGGAAGAGGATTGAGGCTCTTGAAATGTGGTGCTACAGAAGAATGCTGAAGATTAGGTGCGTGGAATGCGTTACTAATGAGAAGGAACTGAACAGAATTGAGGAGAATAGGAATTTCTGGCATACCTTGATTAAAAGAAGGGATCGATTGGTAGGACATATTCTTAGACATCAAGGAATTGTGAATTTAGCGTTGGAGGGAAGTGTGTGGGGTAAACACCGCAGAGGAAGACCAAGAGATGGATACAGTAATCAGATTCAAACAGTAATAGATTGCCGTTCTTATGTCGAGTTGAAGAGGCTTGCTCAGCATAGGGTATTGTGGAGAGCTGCATCAAACGTCTCCGGACTGAAGACCAGAACAACAACTATATATATATATATATATATATACAGGGTGTATCACTAAGTGTGTTTGCCTCTGTAACTTATAAAATAATAGGTGACGGGAAACTATCAAGCAATAGGTCTACACAAGAAATGTTACACTTTCTGCGGAGCTATGAACATAGTTTATTGTATCATTTTCCAAAGAGTTACAGCACAAAGATATAATTTTTTAAATGGAACAATAGTTTTTTTATGTGCATTGGATTCGTTGAAACCAGCTGCGTCCAAATCAATTTAAACTACATTCCTACCACTGTTAGTTTGGGTGCTACAACCCTTCAATGTTTCAGGGGCAGATATCACTAACGCTGCGCATAATGCAATGCGCCTTCTAAATGTGGTGCGGCCGAGTTGTAACGTCGCCGGTGTCACGGAGCGAGAAGCTTCCTCGATGCGCTGTTAGACTGCCGATTGTCGCCGCACACGACCGTATACCCGACAGTTGGAGCCACACAAACAACCGGGGTTCAATATACCACCGTTACTGACATCGGATGACGATGGCATACACGAACAACAGCGCATCGAGGAAGCTTCTCGCTCCGTGGCACCGGCAACGTTACAACTCGGCCGCACCACATTTAGAAGGCTCATTGCATTATGCGCAGCGCTTGTGGTATCTGCCCCTGAAACTTTGAAGGGTCGTACTCCCATTTTCCAATAATTGACGCATAAATCTGGGTATTCTCAAGCGGTGGCCTCTCATTATTTATGACGTCATATCACCTGAGTCGTGCTCTTTTGTTTATGTGTCTGGGTCCTTCGTGGGAGTACGGTGAACAGTTCACCAAAGTTTCATTGCAGTCGAATGAATGGTTTATGAACTCATAGAGGACATGCAGGCAAACTTTCATATATATATATATATATATATATATATATATATATATATATATATATATATATATTCCGTTTCTTATTTCAAGATTCTGCAAGTAAGGTTTCGTTATGTCTCCGAGTACGTTCATACAATTGACGTCACAATAACGTTTATCTAACGCAGTTTTTTCATTGGTGCATTCTCTCGAATATGTTGTCAACTCTCTCTGTTGCCAACTTTGCCACCTTCCACGCCATAATTCACGTAATTCATTTTAAATAAAACACCAGAATATAACACCAGATGTGTGGATTATTTTAGGAGCTGTTGGTGTTGCAGTTGCTGTCATTGTTCTTGTTCTTGTTTTGGTCTTCAGTACACATGTTCAAATGTTTGTAAAGCTTATGGGACTTAACTGTGGGGTCATCAGTCCCTAAACTTACAAACTAATTATGAAGTAGCTTATACTAAAGACGGCACAAACATACATGCCCGAGAGGGGATTCGAACCCCAACTGGGAACGGCCTCGCGCATCAGAGTTTAGCGCCTTATGCGCTCGGCCGCTCCGCCGCGGCAGTCTTCAGTCCTCTGACTGATTTGATGCAGGTCTCCACACTATCCTATTTTCTGAAAAACCTCTTCCTATCGTAATAAGAACTGCATGCTACATCCCTTTGAATCGGCTTACTGTATTCGTCCTTCGGTCTCCCTCTGCGTTTTTTATCCCACACGCTTTCCTCCAATGCTAAATTGACGATTCCTTGATGTCACATAATGTATGTCTTACTTACCTATATCAATCCCTTCTCCTAGTCAAGATAAACGAGACATCTTGCCCTCCATTTTTCCTCATTAGTAACACAATTCTCCCACCTAATCTTCAGCATTCGTCTGTATCATCACATTTCATCTTTTGTGTCTGACCTTCTTATCGTCCACATTCCACTCGCGTAAAATGCTACACTCCGCACAAATACATTCATTTTATTTTTAGATATCTACCAATTTCACGTCTTCAAAAATACTTTTCTGTCCATAGCCGTTCAACATTTTATATCTTCTTTACTTTGGCTATCAGAAGTTATTTAGCCGGCTGCGGTGGCCGAGTGGTCTGCGGCGTGCCAGTCACGGTCTACACGGCCGCTGCGGTCGTGGGTTCGAACCCCCCCTCGGGCTTGGATGTTTGTGCCGTCCTTAGTATAAGGTAGTTAATAAGTAATTTGTAAGTTAGGGACTGATGACCCCGTAGTTAAGTCCCATAAGCCCTACAAACATTTGAACATTTTCATGCTTTTTTTGTGAATTTATTTTGCTAGCCAAATAACAAAACTAATCTACTACTTTGTCTCACTACACAATCTAATCTCTTCAGCCTAGCATGATTTTATTATACTACATTACACTACCCTTGTCTTGCTCTTGTTAATGTTTATCTTAGTACCACTTTTCAAGACACTGTCCATTCCGTTCAAATACTCTTCCAGGTCCTCTGCTGTCCATGACTGAATTACACTATCAGCGGCAAATCGAAAAGTTTTCATTTCGTTTCCGTGAACTTAAATTCCTTCTCTAAATTTCCCCTTGCATTCCTTCACAGCTTTATCAGTGTACGGATTGAATAACATTGAGGAAAGGCTGCAAACCTATCATAATCCCTTCCCAACCACTGCGTCCCTTTCATGCCGTCAAGCTGTATATAACTTTTCGACCCGTATATCTCACCTCTGGTACCTTCAGAGTTTGAATGAGTGTCCTCCATTCAACATTGTTGAAAGCTTTCTCAAAGTCAACAAAACCCGAAAACTTAGGTTTTCGTTTTCAAATGTTCAAATGTTTGTAGAGTCTATGGGACTTAACTACGGGGTCATCAGTCACTAAACTTACAAACTACTTATGAACTACTTACAACTAAGGACGGCACAAATATCCATGCCCGAGGGGAGATTCGAACCCCCGACCGTAATGGCCGTGCAGACCGTGACTGGAGCGCCTCAATCCCCTCGGCCACCGCGGCCGGCTTTGCGTTTTCTAAACTGTTTTCTAGGATAAGTCTTAGTCTGAGTAATGCATCGTATGTTCCTACATTTCTTATAAATTCAAACTGATCCTCCCCGAGGTCGGGTTCTGTAAGTTTTTCCGTTCGTCTGTAAATAATAAATTAGTGTTACCATGACTTATTAAACTGACACTTTTGTAATTCTCGCACTTGTTTCTGAGGACATTTCCCCTGTTTCATACATTTTGCAGAAAACGTGGAACAGTTTCTTCATATTATCGTCTCTCCCAACAATGTCAACAGGAAATATCATCTACTCTTGGGACCTTGTTTTGACTATACTCTGTCAAATTCTTCCTGTAGTAACATTTCGATCGTGGTCTGGTGGGGGCTGAGGTCCATCGCCGACCTGACGTGATGATTTCTAAAAAAAAAAAAAAAAAAAAAAAAAAAAAAAAAAAAAAAGAGAGAGAGAGAGAGAGAGAGAAAAAAGAGTAATCCGCCTTTTCCCCCCATCTCTCTAGGGGAGGCTGCAGCAAGGTCTCGTGGTGAGGGGAGGCCTCCAGGAGGTTCTGGCAGGGGGGAGATGCAGCCCGGCAGCCCCCCCCCTCTCCCCCCTGGATACGCCACTGATTTCTACACCATTGTGTTCAGTTAATTTCCCTCTTATAGGCCGTCAATATATTTCTTATACCTTTCATATTTCCCTTCCTTGCTTAGTACTGGTTTTCCATTTGAGTTCTTGATATTCATGCAGCTGCTTTTCATGCCTCCAAATGTCGATTTTCCTGTAGGCAATACTTATCTTTTCGCTATTTACGCATTCTTCTACTAACTTGCATTTGTCCTCTAGCCACCCCTGCTTAGCCACTCTGCATTTCCTATCAAGATCCTTTTTCAGCCGTCTGTACTCGCTATTTCCTGCTTCACGTGATGTAAGTGTATATTTTCTTTATTCAACAATTACATACAGTTTCTCCTGTGTTTTCAGAGGATTTCTATTAGGCCTTGTCCTCCTTCCTATGCGATCATCTGCGACCTTCACAACTTTCTCTATCAGTGGTACCACCTCTCTTTCTGCTGTATTACTTTCCGCCGTTTAGGTCAGTTCATGCCTAATTCTCCCTCTGAATCTCTCAATAACGTCTGGTTCCTTCCATTTACCCATGTTGTATCTCTATAATGTTCTATCTTTTGCCACCAGTTTTAATCTAAGATTCATAAGCAATATGTTACGGCCAGAATCTACATCAGCCCTTAATAAGTCTTAGGGTAAGGTGCTACAATTTCGATCATTTCTTACAAATGTCATTGTAACTGGAAATATATTGAGAAAATAAATAATTTTAACTATTTCACTTGTTCCCGGATGTTTAATGAATATATAACACAAATAGTAGACAGTTACAATTGTTGGTATAAATACTAGAAAAGGTTACAGAATTGAGAAAAATCGATCGAAAATGTACCACACTAGGTACAATTATGATCACTTCCTCGTACAATTTTGATAATGGGCATCTTCCACATAGAAAGCACTTTTTCCTTAAGGCACCAATGCAAACTTCGTGGTAGCAAACATTGCATATTTAGCAGCGAATCCAGTCACCCTTAACGAGAAAATGTATAAGAGCGCGTTGGACTAAGTATCATCACTTACCTCTTAAAAGAAAAAAAAATTATATCTCCGTAGCACAAAGTGGTATATTCTTGGAAAGACAGGATGAGCTGTAGAAAACTGTTACACTACAACGCCACACAACGAGACACCATGAAATTGAAAAATGGCGCGAAAACTTATGTTGATCAGAATTGTACCTATATCGAATTTGTACCACCTTACCCTACAGTTTAAAACCTAGTTTAGAAGTCTCACTAATATAAAGTCAGTTTGGTACTTCCACATATAGAATCTTCTTTCATGTTGTTTAACCAAGTGTTTGTAATAATTAAATTGTGCTCTGCCCAAAAGTTTACCAGGAGTCATCCTCCTTCGATCTTTTTTCCTCAGTCAATATTCACCTACTATTTGTTTTTCTCTTCTTTTTCCTATTCTGAGTTGCAGTCCCTCATCACTGTAAAATTTTCCTCTCCCATAACTGTCTTACTAGCTTCTTTTGTCTCATCACATGTTTTTTCAATCTTCTCATCATCGGCAGAGATAGTTGTCATAAAAACGTATACTACCTTTGTCGGTGTTGGTTTCGTGTTTATATTTGCTATGATAATTCCACCCCATATCATTAATATCTGTGGTTCAAGAGGTGAGAGCTGCAGTAGCAGAGTCTTTTCTTACCTACATCTCTCTACATTACAAATTATTCTTGGATAGGTCAATCTTTCAAATATAATGTATTCTTGTATTTTACATCTGTGATTAACTTTTCATCTCTTAATGTTACAAATGTTACAAATGTTATTAGAAGTTTGTGGATTTTTGAACTCAAGCAATCCAGACTTACATATAGCCTAATCGCACATGGTTCGTTAAGTTATCGGCCATCTCCAATTGTTTGTGTAATCGCTTCGCTTTAGGCTATGAACCATCTCCAGCAGAAGTCTCTGCGTTGTTCACTATCCCACTCCTCCATGGAAATGGGAGTCAACTCTATATTATCGCATTCGGAGGAGGAAGTTAGGGAACTGAACTTGGTAAATAGGCTCGACGCATAGGAAAACGCCTTTCCATGACATTCTCTACGCTGTATCGTGATAATACAACTGCCATTATTTGTACTTTTTTTCTATATCCTCCGCATATTCCACCTCATTATATACCATACTTTCCAGAAATACTATAAAGTATGAAGCATTAACGTGTTGTAAGTTATGTCTGTAGTAGTTTTGTTCACTTTTGCCAGTGTACTGTAATATAACTACAATGTGGCTGAGCGTCCAAGGGAAAAATAAATGTTCTCTAGAACAAGGGCCATATGAAACAATAAATTCCTTGCCGGCCGCGGTGGCCGAGGGGACTGAGGCGCTCCAGTCACGGTCTGCACGGCCACTACGGTCGGGGGTTCGAATCCCCCCTCGGGCATGGATATTTCTGCCGTCCTTAGTCTTAGCTAGTTTATAAGTAGTTTGTAAGCTTAGGGACTGATGACCCCGTAGTTAAGTCCCATAAGTTCTACAAACATTTGAACATTTTATGAATAAATTCCTTATCGCTAAGGCCCCAGGAAAAATCATTTCTGTGTATTCCACACGGAATATGCCATAGTAAAATGATAATAATTTTCTGCGATCCTCTCGTGTGAATAATCCCCTAAGTGCATATTTAAAACTTTAATTACCCTTCTCGAACACCGGCGCAACGACACGCATCATTATGACATTACACGGTAATAAATAGCCAGACACTGTGGATGCATGATAGCAAAATTCTCAGTAAGTACCTGTGAATCTGTGAATCAAATTTGAACGTTCATCGTTAGAGTTTTAATTGACACTCTATGTATGGAACCTTAGAGTACCCATTCTAATTTGCCTCCTCTGCGGAGTGTTACAGACTGAATAGGTCTCGTCCAATAAAAACGTTTCGCTTTGTCCTGAACCGTCGTGTTATTACAGCGGTACAATCCTTATTGTTATGGCGGTCGTGAGGTCTTTCAAGTTGAAACGCTGCCAGCCGGAGTGTTATTTCTCCCGAGCAGAGGGATATACTTGTACCAAAGGCGCTTAAGCCTCCCCGGCCAAGGCGAAACCCCGCGCAGCCGGGCCTTTTGTGAGCGCTCGCCGCCGCCGCCGGCGTTATCCCGCCTCCAACAGAGGAGGCGCCCCACACTCGAGCTGCTGCTCGCTCTTCCTTTTGCCGGGAGCATCGCTGGAAGTTCACTTGCGGCTTTCCATTACACACCCCTCACGATAAATCGCCTCATTGACGATATTGACAAATGTCTACAGTAGAAACATCACAGCGAAGGATCTGTAATATTTACTCGGAGCGTCGAGTGTTAGGAACATCTTCCTGGTCCATTTACTAGAACAAACAGACTGCCCCCTACTACGGGCTTCTGTATCCCACTTAAAACGAAACGAGTCGCTGAGGCAGAATTAGCTGCTAGAGGATCGCGGCTGTGACGTTACATTAACGTGCAACACCGTTTGGAGAGAAAAAGGCGCTGGTTTGACAGAATCTCTTGACCCAACTGCATCGTCTGGTGCTGGTTCTGCATTTCTCAGCTCATCGGACGCAGAGGATACCGTGCTCAAAGTTGCGGTTCTTTAGGGGAATGCTTGTCCACTGTTGGTCGAGCTGATCTCTACGAGTTTACGAGAGTAACTCGGACGTCCGATACTTGATTGTTGTGAGTGCACTCATGCTCTCCCGACAATCCATTTGTAGTCTGGGACAACGCCCCAGAAATAAATTAAATTGGTTCCAATCCCCCGGTTCCGACCAGCTTGCCTGATAATTGGCTGAATAGAACCTCGACTCTTTATGGACCGGATCTCGAACAGCCCGCTCCACTCCTTGGTGTGGAGAATGCAAAGAATAAGGGTTTTTTTTTTCTCAGTTGTGTTTTGTCGCCATCAGTTGAGAGATCCAGGAAGCTCAACTGCACAGTACTGGTGTTGTCTTCTGTCACTTCATGGCTTTGTGAATCAGCTCTTGTCATCTGCTTCCTGTTTACTTCCCCTGGAAGACACAGTTCTTTATTTACTCTAGCCATCAGAGGGAATACTTCCTCATCAAAGATATCTCTTCTCAAAAGGATTTTCCTCTGTTCAAGGCTCCGCAGATGATATCCCTTTGATCCTGATTCCACTCCAAGATAAACACATTCTTCTGCCCGTTCTGCAAGTTTGTCAGATATCAGTGTGCTTGTCCAGGTTCTGCATCTGAATACTGTAAACATTTTCAAATCATCTTTAGCAAGTTTTTTCTGCCTCCAGGCTTCATAAGGGATCTTTCCACCAAGGGATCTAGTTGGGCATACATTTCTGATGTAACAAGCCAACATCAGATTTTCCCTCCAAAAGTTCTTGGGCAAACCACTCTGAAAAAATAGACACCTCACAATGGATATAAGTGTGTGATTCTGACATTCAACTTTACTGTTTGACAGAGGAGAGTAGACAGTGCTTCTTTGTTTTGAACAACTCTTTAACCCGCGAGGAGTCGCGCGTGTACATATTGCACACAGTAATTTTAAAACAATTGACATTTTACCAATTTCAAATAGACAAATATTTGTGTTTTCTTATAAATGCATCTAGAAATACTTACTTAGACATATAATTACATTACAAACTTTTCTTTGAATGCCAGAAAAATGCTATACATGCGATCGATCACGTAACTTTTAAAGGCGTGAGTTCTCCCAGGGTAAATTGACTATTGATATACTCAGTCCCATTGTCTGACTGGAAACTTTGTAATTTCCTCCCTGTATCACATTCTGAAAGTTGAGACGGGTGAATGGGCAATCGGCCGCAGCGAGGAGGTAAGCCTCATCCGGTTTCCTAACAGCGCGCGGGACGAGAACATGTAGACACCACGCCGGCGTGCCGCGTACAAATGGAAAGCCCTCTGTCGGACGTGACGTCAAATCCAACTGCCATTTTTACCGCCGAAAAACGGTATTCTCTTTATTTTTAGATACTACACTGACACTATAAGTGTTACAGACTAGCACTTGGTAACAAATGAAATAGGAGAACAACACGATTCAAATAATGGGTTGACATTATTTATATTAAATTTGTATCAAAAGTTATCCAGAAAACTAATATTTATTGACTTGGAAAACTAATTGAATAGTAACGAGCGAGAGCTCAAGTGAAACGTCTCATCGAGACACAAAATTTGGTATGACCATATTATCTCCAAAGTTTATATTGAGCATAATAAAGCACTTTCAAGGAGTAACAATAGTGATTTGTTAATAACAATTAACACAAGACAGATACACAAACAGTGAGGCAGTGATAAGTTGCAGTTGTCGTCAAGTCGTCAATACACATTAGGACCTGTTTAGAATGTATTATTATTATTTTTTTTAATAAGTTGTCTCTGTGAAAACCAAATTAATGTGTTTATCGACCGTAATTTGTTTAAATTTATGACCATAGTAATTCGGAAAAGTGCACTGGAAAGAGGCCTGAAAAATCTATCTGAAAAACATTTTACTGAAGTGATTACTGAAATATTCACTGTGCGACGACCGAAAGACTTATTTATCTGTCATGCTGAAGATATTCATTTGAGCCGGCCGCAGTGGCCGAGCGGTCTGCGGCGCGCTAGTCACAGTCTGCACGGCCGCTACGGTTGGAATTTCGAATCTCCCCTCGGGGTATGGATGTTTGTGTCGTCTTTAGTATAATGTAGTTCATAAGTAGTTTGTAAGTTTGGGGACTGATGACCCCGCAGTTAAATCCCTTAAGCTTAACAAACATTTGAACATTTTATTTGGTACTAATTTGTTTAAACTTAAGATTTTGGGGGTATAATTAGTGTTAGAAAGTTAAAGTATGTATTTGCATTAGAACCTTAGCGCGCATAGACGATGCCGTCATACCAACATTTCAATCATTATTTAAAAGGTTGTTTACACTACTGGGAGAGTCACTGAACGTCGTTAGGGGGACGTATGACTGGAAAGACCCCACAGGTCGTATATAAGGGGGTGCCTCGAGCGGCCCAGGATCAGTCGACGTCAGTTCAGTCTTGATGGCAGACGTGTGTTGCGAGTGCAGTGAAATCGAGTGAGATGATAGGTGATGAACACAGCCGCAGAATCCGCCACGCTGGACTCTGAAATGTTTCGGACGTATGTGGACTTCGATTTTTGAAACAGTTATCGGAACTCAGAAATTTTTCATGGCATTCTGACTTGGAGTTTTTGGTAGAACAACGAACTTTAATATCAATCATCTTAGGAACATTATCCAAATGATAAAATATTCATATAGCTACATTGTTAGCAATATTGGGGGCTCGAGCTAATCACACCAGACGGAGTCAAACGAATGTAGTGGTTCTCGCCAGACAATCATTCAATGGGCAGTAAACAATTTTAGTAAAAACGCAAACCTCATGTTGTAGTTATTTAACAGATGCCGCCATAGTTAAGCATTCACTGTCCTTGAAATTGAAAGTTTAGTTCTACAGATAAATGTATACGTGTATGGACAGCAACGAGCCAAAAGTAGCAGGAGCAAGTCATCCCCTGAGACGAAGTTAGATAATTTAAGGCTCCGTACCATTACACGGCTCAAGCCCGCCTTTGGCCATCCACATTTCAGTTTTCCGCGACTTCCCTGAATCGCTCCAGGCAAATGCTGCAATGCTTCTTTTGAAAGCTTTCGGCGGATTTCCTACCCCATCTTTAACAAAGACAACCGGAGGTTATGCTCCGTATCTAATTACAACGTAGTAAGAGCGATGTTACAGTGCCGGCCGCGGTGGCCGAGGAGACTGAGGCGCTTCAGTCACGGTCTACGGTCGGTGGTTCGAATGCCCCGTCCGTAGTTGTAGCTAGTTCATAAGTAGTTTGTAAGTTTAAGGACTGATGACCCCGTAGTTAAGTCCCATAAGCTTAACAAACATTTTAACATTTGATGTTACAGCCTAATCTTCCTTTCCTCTTTATTCCATCCGTTCTCTTCCTGTGTCTACATAAATAATCTGACAGACAAGATGAGGGCTAATCTCTGGGTGTTTGTTGACTATGCTGTGTGTAGGGAAAGAAGTCGTTGATAGACTGCACGATGTTGTTAGACGACGTAATAGGATGGCTAGGAAGAATCATGCAGTAATTTTCAAGTATGGCATTAGTTGTACCCTGACTGAAATAGTTAAGACTTTTAAATATGTAAGCGTAACATATCAAAGTGATATGAACTACAACGAGAATATGAGGACAGTTTAGGGTATCGCGACGGATCGACTTCAGTTTATTGAGAGCGTTCTGAGAAGATGTGCATTCTGTGTAAAGCATATCAGCAGAGCGATCTATTCTTGAGCAATGCTCGTGTATTTCTCATCGGCACCAGGCCGGAATACAGGAATATATCGACACACGTCGAAGGTATTTCACCAGATTTGTTACTGATTGATTTGATTAACATGCTATTATTATGAAGTTGCTGCGTGAACTCAAATGAACCTTATGAAGAGAAAGTGACGTTCTAATGAGACGTACTAATGAGAAAATTTATATAAATGGCATTTTCAGCTGACTGTAAATCACTTATTACCGTCATCGTACTTTTCCTGAAACTATCGCGAATGCAGCAGATAGTAGGTTATGTACAGAGGCATCGAAACAGTCGTTTTCCTTTCGCTCCATTTGCGAGTTTAATAGCAGAAGTATCTGTTATCTCTTACTTTTGTCTGGTACTCTCCGAAGCGTACTGTATGTTTCCTTGCGAGTTTGTATCTGCAGATAAAGATACTGATTACATTGTGGTATTTACTGTTCAGAAAGTTACATCTTCTGCCTTATTTGCAAGTACCAACACAAGTAACTAGTAGCCACTTAAGGGTACTCGGGCAGGATTGAAATTACACTGAGATGACAAAAATCCTCGGATACCTCCAAATATCGTGTCAGACCTATTGCACGGCGAAGTCACAGCAGCTTCATGTAACAAGGAGTCAACAAGTTGCTGTAAGGAGTCTAAAGCAATATTAAACCATGGTACCTCTAAAGCCGTCGGTAATTGCGGAAGTATTTCTTGTGCAGGAATTTGCGCACAAAATGATCTTTCCGCGATCTCTACACCAAAAATTAACTGTTGTGCATTAGTCTCGCTGAAACTCAGAAATAGCTAGACCGATTTGAATTTTTTTTTTTTTTTTTTTTTTTTTCGATTCTTATTGGGGCGCTTAAAAAAACATGAAATCCAAAGAAACAGCTGAAAAATATAAAAAATCGAAATTGGTGATTGAAACTTTACACGAAGCCTGTTGAAGTTGAATTGGTTTTATTTGTTTATTTTAGTCCCTCAATTAGACCTTATTTTTCTTTCTCTTTACGTGTAACCTTGTTTTTGTCACAATTTTTCAACTTGTTAAATTCTCTAATTACTGTCACTGTTGTGTCACACAGTAATAATAATATTATTTATGTGTTTACAGTTGTTAATGATTAAATAAAGATATATATAATCATTGAGTGTTGGGCAATAACATCAGTAATAATATTAGCGCCGGCCGCGGTGGCCGCGGGGACTGAGGCGCTCCACTCACGGTCTGCACGGCCACTACGGTCGGGAGTTCGAATCCCCCCTCGGGCATGGATATTTGTGCCGTCCTTAGTATTAGCTAGTTCGTAAGTAGTTTGTAAGTTTAGGGACTGATGACCCCGTAGTTAAGTCCCATAAGCTATACAAACATTTGAACATTTTGAATAATATTAGCAGACTGAATATGATGCCTGATAAAAATGTCAGAAGTAAACCAGAAACGCATTGAAACTGCTTGGATTAAGAAGAGTTGTCATGTTATTGTTGTAATTAGGAAATCTATCAAATCCAAAAAATACTAATTAAAAAGAAGGTACGCTAGGCTCCTGGTGGGCGTTGTACATGTTGCAGAGAATCATGCCTCTTAAACATTTACATATCTGCTAACAATGTCTAAACTGACACATACGAAGTCTTCTGGGTGCATTCTGCATCAGTTGACCACCACAGCTGTCGTTGCATTCCTCTCTTTCTGTCCCGCAGGGATGTGGAGCCCGAGGAGGAGGTGACGCTCCAGCAGCGCTTCACGCCGGTCAAGGCGGGCGACCACAAGCTGGTGGGCACTTTCTCCTCCAAAGAGCTCGTCGACATCACCGGCTCCGTCGCCTTCGACGTCTTCGATTGACAAGATAAACCACGATACCAAAATCTCAGCAGTACTTTTTCACACGTACAAACACATTAATTTTCTTCCCTGCACGTCAAGAGATCTTATCACGCAAAATAAATGTCCTCACCTTAAACTAAGTCAATTCAATCACAGTATCCATGGATTGTTCATTTAATAATATTATTTCACTTACGATGTGTTTCGCACCACTAGAGCTTATCTTGAGGCAGCATTGATTACTGAAAACCGTATTCTGATACAAATGTAATGAACCTCAGAAGATAAACACCAGGGACTCGAAATGTGTTAGAAACAAATGCCGTTTAAAGTTAAATAATCCCTTAACATAACGACTAGTCACAAATTATGCATATATCCTTCAGAAGAAGATATCCATGTGTAGCCAACATCGAGTATCTGGCAAGTTACGGCAACCAAAGAGCAGTACACGGTTACACGTGTAAGAAGTATACCTTAGAAACTAATATCTATTCCCTTGACAATACCAAGTAGTATAGTTTTAATTTTGCTTGATTTTCACATAATATGTTTAGTCATAGTATTATTATGTTCAGCAACTATTTCTAGATATTATCAACACTTAAAAGTTATAACACTAAGCTCACTGGCTATCACTGTAGTTTTAAAGCAAATTCTATATACATTATTAGTTAATATTGTTTACATTGTTATGTATTGCAAAATGTATAAATAAAACCAATAAAAATCAATGGGCTCATAAACTGCATTCTCATATTCCTAAATAGGAAGTCTAACGAGTGTCCTCTGATACTCAGTTTTCTGCACACTGAAAGCAGTCATATATTAGACAATTCTGATGTACGTATAGAACATCAATGGGAACATGTACACAACATTCGAGTCTTGTTGACAATACGGAAAATTAATTAAACGTCATTATTTGCTGACTACAAAGACTAATAATGTGGATAGCATTTAAAGTAAGGAAGTAGTGCAACTAACAGACTCTACCGTAAAAAGACGGATTTACATTGTTTGAGAATAATAACAGATAAAGGATTAGAACTTTCATTACTTTATTTCTGTGTTCTACCATCTCTAGGGCGCAAACATTTCAGAATAATCTCGATATTCATATAAGTAACGTCAGATTTTTTATCATTTTGTGCCGCGGTGGAGTAGCCGAGCGGTCTAAAGCACCTCGCTGCGGAGCGCGCGGTTGCTCGCTGTGTAGGTTCGAGTCCTCCCTGGGGCAGGGTGTGTGTGTTTGTCCGTAGGTTAGTTTACCTAGGTTTAAGTAGTTTGTTAGCTACGGACTGATGACCACGCTGTTTGGTTCCATAGATTTACAGACATTTTTATCATTTTGTCTTATATCATTTCATTGGGACCCCAGTTAGGATACTTATGAAACTGATAATACACTAAATATAAATTACCAACACAGCATTAAATCGACATCACTTCAACAACTCGATAGTTTTCATGAACTAATCACACAAAATTATAATTTTCCGACGTCCGGTTTGTAAAAGTTCCTGTTTGTTTTCCGATAGTTCCTTCCGACTATTAAGGCTGAATACCAACCACTTAGATGCACTGAGACTGAAAGAGACTGAGAGTGAAAGAGACTGAGAGTGGAAGAGACTGTTTGTTTACAGTGTCTCCGAATTCGTAACCAAAATTCATCTGGAGTGTATGTACAATAATTCTACAGTTCCGAGACTCTCAACAATGACCTGTACAAACTCAATAACAACCTGCTCCTGTTTCCCGAAACAGAACATACAGCTATATGTTGCTTCCAAATACGATATCCCACAAAAGAAAGGGATCAAATTAAGCAAATTAAAGAAGTATTCATATTTCTGCTGAGCTACCGTAGTCCTCACTAATTCTGGAATATGATACTTACGAGAATCCTTTCACTTACCTTTAAACACAATTATTTAAAATTTACATATTGTTAGGTCCTATCTTTCTAACACGATATTTCCATGGCGTGACTGATTGTTCTCATCAGGTCCTCTCTGAGACTGGTCCTTGGTTTATGTGGTGCAGTATTTACGCTTGTATGGTGCTGCGGGCTCAGCCAGAGGTCTGCGCCTGCCGAGTGAGCCCAGGATGTCTAGTGCACCGTGCACGAATGGCCGTGTGGTTCTAGACATCATTCCAGGGACTACACAGCCGATCCCGCCGGAGTTTCGAGTCCACCCTCGGTCACGTGTGTGTATTTGTGTTTGTGTTTGTGTTTGTGTGTGTGTTTGTGTGTGTGTGTTTGTGTGTGTGTGGTCTGTGTTTTGTCCATAGGACTGGTTGGTTAAAGTATTTTGTAAGTCTAGTGACATGACTTCCAACGCTTTGTCCTTTAGATCAGGCCTGCTCAGGAAACGGCTAGACGAGCACGAGCGCTCACGCTCGCGGTTGAATGCGGCGCTTAAGTTTCGTGACGTACAGAGTATGGGCGTGTTGGAGATGTAAACAGGCGCTGTCTTCAAACGGCTATGCACCACGTCTTTCCGGTATAGCTTTAGATGCAAGAGCGTATGCCCACCACGCAGTACATAACGTACAAAACACCTCTCTTCACGTCGAAGTAATTTAGTACGATGACTTCAAAGCGAAAAGCAGACACATCAACGTCACTATACAATACGTCAGTGCAAGAAGCGTATCTATTTCTCAAATGCGATTGTCTGAAAATTATTGTTGTTGTTGTTGTTATTCTGAGGGGACTAAACACCTAGGTCATCAGTCCCCTTGTCTGAAAATCCTTAGCATGCTTAAAAATTCTTTAACACAACGAAAAAAATTTAATTTACGTCGCCATTACAATACCTTCCATGCGAAATATTATGGGCTCTTACAAGATACAGAGCGAAAAGCGGAAGTCCAAAGATTAAAGAACATACTACTATAAAGAGAGGGTCTGACATATGGGTCACCGATTTCGATCGATTTTTGCATAGACGTTCTATATTCAATATAAAAGGACACGTATTTCGGCTTTTCGCTTGACAGTAGTTTTTTTTTAAAAATAAGGTTGACGATGCTATACATCGAAAGATCGTCCAACTTTGAGCATTTTTTACCAGTTTAGATTAGATTAGATTAGGTTAATTCTTGTTCCAGTACATATGAGGCCAAAAGTTGATGACGTTCGAGTAATTAACTTTTGTTGTGTTTTCATACTGTAGCTTTGGCACTCGGAAATATGAACGACATTGCGTGTGCCGTCGCGGGTTGGGCTATCTAGAGCTTCGACTGTCATTTTAGATGTATTTAATAATATTCTGTTATTGTAATACCTTTTCTTGCCTTTTTTGAACTAGAGCACCGGAAGTATGATTAACATTCAGTTAAGTGTATTATTTGTTTACAGCTGTTTCATTTTTGATACACAGTACAAGAACAGTACAATAAGAAATATGGTACTTTCTCTATCATCCATCGGATATCTCTTTCATATGTAAGAAATAAATTATATTTTGTCTTTCATACATCGGTTTCACACATAATTTGCCACAGAATAGATTATTTAATCGCCGAGAAGCGTAACATCTCCGCAGGATAATCAGTGGCCGTAGAATTAGACTGCCCGATAATTCTCCGTTGCGAAGTTACTTTGTTGGCATCCCCCCCCCACCCCAAGGGGCTCACGGTTCTTTCGTGAGTATGTGCGTGGCGAGCATGGGGCCCCGAACTAATGCAGTCTTCCTTTCTTGTTTACATCCCGGACTGCATTTCCTTTCCCCTCCCCTCCTTTCCTATCCTTACTTCTTCCCCTCCCCACCGAGGGACTGATAACCTTAGCAGTTCAGTCCCCCTATGTCAACCAAACAACCCAACCCAACCCTCTTGTCTATTGAGTGTGAAGTTCCCGCCTGTTGGGTAGGCCTCCAGCTAGTACTTCTTATTTTGCTCATGAGGTTTTCTGTCTGCTGTGTCAAGTGATCCGACCAAGGCCTCTTTTCGTGGACACCATTCGCATCTCTGTTTCTCATGGAATCTTGTCTCCATTGTATTTTCATGATCTCTAGTGCTGTATTCTTTAAGTAATGTGTTGGCATCCAGTTTCATGGATCATAGTTCTGTTAACGTAATCTAGATCAGGGCCGACCATAAAATTGGCCCACGGGCGGCCGGTTAGCACATGAGACATTCTTTTCCTTCTCGTGTGAAAGCATACTGACCCCACCACGCCGCTATGCTGTCAGTGGGAGCGTTGGATAAATAAACTGCAAAGTCGCCGCTAATCGGTGGAACTGTCGCGCACGGGACACTAGATGGGTTTGCATGCGGTTTGGTTTCATATTATGCCTTAATAAGCAATTCCAAAAGGCTTTTGATTCTGTAAATCATGGGATTCGTCTAGATAAGCTTAAGTATTCTGATATGAGTGAGAGAGTGCACAAATGGTTTAAATCATACTTAACTGGAAGAGTGCAGAAAATTTAAATAACCTGATCACATGACACAGACGAAACAATTAATTCCTCTAACTGCTGAGTTATCAAAAATGGGGCCCCAAAGGTTTCGGTCTTGGGTCCTTTGCTGTTCTTAATATATATTAATGACTTGCTATTCTACATTCATGAAGATGCTAAGATACTTCTTTTTTCTGATGATACAAGTATAGCTATCATACCTGACAAACAGGAATTAACTGATGAAATTGTAAATGATATCTTTCAGATAGTTATTAAGTGGTTCTCTATAAATGGACTCTCATTAAACTTTGATGAAACCCAGTATATAAAGTTTCATGCAGTAAATGGCATGACACCATTAATAAATTTAGACGTTGAGCATAAATCTGTAGCTAAGGTAGAATATTCAAACTTTTCAGGTGTTCGCATTGACGAGGGATTGAATTGGAAGAAACATATTGAAGATCTACTGAAACGTTTCGAGTTCAGCTACTTATGCTATTAGGGTCATTGCAAAATTTGGTGATATACATCTCAGTATATTAGCTTACTATGCCTATTTGCATTTGCTGCTTTCATTTAGAATCATATTCTGGGACAATTCAACATTGAGTAAAAAAGTATTCATCGCACAAAAGTGTGTAATCAGAATAATTGCTGGGGTCCACCCAAGATCATCCTGCATATATTTATTTAGGGATCTAGGGATATTCTCTGTTGCTTCACAATATGTATATATTCACTCATGAAATTTGTTATTAATAATCCGACCCAATTCAAAAGTAATAGCAGTGTTCATAGCTACATTACTAGGAGAAAGGGTGATATTCACTATTCAAGGTTCAATCTGACTTTGCACAGAAAAGGGTGAATTATGCTATCACAAAAGTCTTCGTTCACTTACCTAGTAGCATCAAAAGTCTGACAGATAGCCAACTAGCATTTAAAAAGCCATTAAACGAATTTCTGAATGGCAACTCCTTATACAATGTAGATGAATTTTTAGAAAAAACTTCTTAAAAATTAATTAATCAATTAAAAATTAAAAATAAATAAAAAAGGAAATCTAAAATTCCTTAAAATATTGACTAATGTATAGACAACATTTACTAAACTGACACGTTCCACATCATTACGTAATGTCGTATATATGATCTATGGTACAAGTATTAATCTTATCTAATCTGTAGTCAGATAGAAAAAACTCCAAGGTCTGCCGTCCGTTCCATATCTTCCAATGTTTGAAAAGTATAGCACCATCAGCTAGAAGAAACAGAGCAATCGCAGTGCACGATATCGGGTACTTCCGAGAAATGCTGAGCAAAGCCGAGACATTCTGAGAGTCACTTCGCACACCCATGACCCACCCAGCTGGCCTACGTGCTATTTGGCACCCCGTGGCAAGCCCTGATATCGATGGTTCGTTTATGACACATTCCCAGTACCTTAGGGTCTGTGTCACTATCTCGATGTCATTGTAGTTCATGAAATGATACGGTTCGAGAAAGAGCTCCTCTTATGATCTGCTTGCCTGTTTAAGCCTGGTATGCCACTAGAGGTCCCTACACCTGATGTTATGTGGTCTCATGGGTGACTGATGAAGGGGCCTATGACATCCCACACTGACAAGGCATGCTCTAATACCTGATTCCTGTGTCCCAAAGTCATTCTTTACAGTTTTTAATTATTCTGAGCTTTAGCGTGTGAGCATAATACACTTTTGGTGTTTGTTTCAGAAGAAATCTACATTTTTTCTCTTCTCCTGGACCTACTGGTGGAGAAAGGGGAAAGTCCCTTCTGAATTTCTCAGATTATACATTATTTTAGACCACCATTTGTAGGTTTTCTATCCCGCTGACGAACTATGTGCCTGATAGTCTATAGTTTTCAGCACGCAGTTCTTCTGTGCACACTGGTGCTAGTTGTGGGTTTGCCCCTAAGTGCCATATCCCTCCCTTTTGACTCCGAAATGTTTTTTTTTTTTTCATCTGGTAGTTGTAACATGTAGAATAACCCCTTCACCAATTTCATTACTCAAATATTCATTTACAGGTATTATGTGACCTCAGAAACAAATAACCTTGTTAAATTAAGTAAATTACTTTCTATATTCATTATTTGGTCCTACACTTAATTTACTGCTTTAAATGATGTTCTACAAATAGTACATATAATTATCATAGAGGCGTGAAATTTCTCGCTGTATTGTTGGGGGGGGGGGTGTTTAAAGGGGACTAAACTGCGTGGTCATCAGTCTCGCTGTATTGTACATACAGAGAACTGTCCACTTTTACATGCAGTCGTCCACAACAGTATACCATATATAGGTTTTTGGGGGATTAACAGATTCTAACAGCTTCTGTCAGTATTAGCACTACCGACTATTGGAGTAATTTTGTAAATTATTTAAAAATATTGCTATTCAAACGCTACCTCACACCTCCCAAATTAACTTCAGCATTCTGCCACCATACTATAAAAAGACATCCCTGAACCCCCAATAAAACAGGTGGAATTCTATACCTGATTCGCTCAATGGTAGAAAAGAGCCGACCCACAGACCCATTGCTAGTAATCGTGATCACTTTCCACGTCTTTCGCTGCCCACCTTCCCAGTACAACGAACTGCTAAAGTTTTGTAACAATATAGTAACGTACATCTGGAGAGAGGTCATGTGATCAGTGTCATGTTCCGTCTGGGGAAACACTGATTAAGTACTCCCTGCACTGCAAGAATCGCAAACATGCACAACACAGTAAGTTTGTTTGTGCTTTATGGTTGCTCAGCGACGTTATCAGCGTCCGTACAAAACTATAAGCAGCTAATGTAGTTAAAACTGATAAAAATGCTATTGCTGAAGATATGATGAAATTTTGATTGGTTTTCTACAGATTAAGAACGCAACTACGTATACTATGATATTCTTACTATTTAAAAGGAACTGTTTCAAAACAACAAAAGATTTGATTTATTAACTCTTTAGCTTGATGGACTCTTTCTATCTCGTCACCGAACTCTGAGATCCATATCTGGCCATCTCCGACTGGACGAAAGCTGCCTACGTAGCTGCCCTTCTTAAGGTAGTAGTCAACTGAAATAAAAAATAAGATCATTTGTACATTTATTACCCTATAGCCTCTTTTTGAGTACACAAATCTTACTGCATCAAGTACTATGGCCATCTGTTAATATCGGCTAAAGACTCGATCAGCGGCATGGGTAGCATCACGGTGTGTCCGTTAGTAGTGTTAGGTTGGCAATGGCAACGTAGTACATTTCGAGTAGTCTATGGCGTGTACAATAATTCAATTACTGACTGTACAAGGGTACATCGACGAATATTATTTTTAGAATGTTTGTGGTTAGGCAGGAACCTAAGAGTACAGCTTAAATTGTTGTGAGCGAATTTATGATTATTACGAATATGTCATGATATTAAAGCAAGTGGTTAGGCAGGAACCGAAGAGTACAGATGAAATTGTTTCAAGCGTTTTACCCAATTATGAACATTGAAAAAAATATTTTAATTCGTATCATTTGAGAAATAGACACACGCGTATTTCGATTTACAAAACAACAATGTGTTATATCTGAACAGAAAGACAGTGTATGTGGAGAAACCAAGGAGGTTGAGAGAAACGTAGTTTTGTAGTGTGAGATCTTCTGCATTCGAACGCTGTGATTCATTTCGAAAGTAAAATTATTCAAACTTGATGTTAACACATTCTTATAAACAATGAGTGCCGCCATTCGTCCCAACGTCCACAGCGACTGTTGCCAACACTGCCGCTTCACGTCACGTAATTACATTATGCCATGCCGCTGATTGAGACTTTTACCGTCAATATCTAAATATATACTCTGAGAACTAATATATTTTTGGTAAAAGAAGATACATTTTACCAATACAACGATTAAGTATTTGGGTAATACCTGTCATTGTCTTCCTTAAAAACATTTTATTCTCGGGATCGCTTTCAAAGACATGCAACGGAGGTAACAGTAGTGTCTCATATCCTGTTCCAGGTCAAATGTAAATTCACGATATCATCAGGAACACTCGAGAGTAGTTTCGAAACCCTACAACGCATTTCACGTGTTTACCACTAATAGTGGAGCTATATTATATGGGGTACTGTCTATGTATTTTGGATAAGGTAAACTGATAATTGGCTACACGTTATGCTTCTAACTGTTATCTATGAAATTACACGTAAATATATATGTTATTTACGATAATTATCCTCCAGTTGTTGTTGATAGTTTCAAGAGCACAAAAGATAATATAGTATGAACCAGCCATTCTGCACACACTAGAACTGCCAGTCGAAGATGGGACTGACAGGACGAAAGTGAAAACATTAAAACCGTTTGAATGGTGGGTGCCCGAAATATCAGGCTTAGGTACCCACCATTAAATCACATGATAAACACCACCTGCGCGAATAAAAACTAAAACACGTTCAATCATAGCTGCATCGTCTCCTAGCATAAAAGAAAGAGCTTCTGGCAGATTAAAATATTGTCGCAAGGCAACTAAAAGTGGACAGTCCACCAGAATGTGGACCACTGTCAAGGGGGCGCCACAGTCACACTGTGGTGAGTCCTCTCGCCGAAGAAGGTGGCCATGTGTCAGCCATGTGTGGCCGATTCGTAGGCGGCAGAGAACAACCGATTCCCTACGACATGACCGCAGTGAGGACTTCCATGCGACCGTAGATAGCTTCACTGCACGAAGCTTGTTTGGTTGAGCAAAGTTTGCCCAGTCAGAATTCCAAAGATTAATTATCTTCCGATGGAACTCCAGTCGGAGATCGCTCTCCTGAAGACCAGTCGCCAACGGACTGTAGTTAAGAGCCTGCTTAGCCATTTTAGTCAAGAGATATAACGTAATAAGGATTTAGCAGCGTGAAAACGATAATGAAGTTAAAAAAAAGTTTGTAAGGCTTATGGGACTTAACTGCGGAGTCATCAGTCTCTAAACTTACAAACTACGTATGAACTAATTTATACTAAAGACGGCACAAACATCAATGCCAGAGGGGGATTCGAACTCCCAACGGGGAACGGCCTCGCGCATCGTTCCATAGAGCCTCAAAGCGCCCGACCGCTACGCCGCGGCTGAAAATGAAGCTAAAACTTAATGGTACAGAATATTATGTGCAGAGCAGGAAGGAGATGGACTAACATAAAAATGGAATAGATACATCTGGGCATCACTTACGCTATTATTATCTAATAATTCGTTTAATTAAGTTTCCAAACCAACAGGTTAGATAGTGGTATAAAATGAAACAGTCATCTAACAAGGGTGTTACTAAGGAGTGCTGAAGATTAGAGGGGTACATCGAATATATACAGCAAAGAATCGGCAGAAGACGATTTGTGGAAGAGAGCAAATCACAGGAGTGATAGATTGTTATGATGAGAATGTGAGTCATGTGAGAAGTGGAAGAGAGACCATGGCCTGGTCAGAATGGGTCGACTCACTTGGTGCTAGGACAGGTGCAAGTTTGGGTCGATGATGAGGCAGCCGCTGTAGGCGGCCAGGAAGAGGCAGACGGTGAGCAGCGTGGCGATGGTGTTGGAGCGCGGCCCGTCCAGCGAGCAGGCTGTCACGGCGCCCGCCGCCGCGGCTAACGCGACCGTGCCGTCACTGCGAACAGGGCAGCCAACTCTCACAACGCCGTACACTCATTCCCGATACTCAAGACCCTCCCCCCCCCTCACTCAATCTCGCTGCAAGTTCTCCCTTGTTTCGTATTCACAAAGAAACGTTTACTTTCGAAACAAATATGTGAATAACCTTTTGTAACACTTCAGTTCCGAAGGAACAGAATTGCAGATGATTCAAAGCTATTAATGTTACATACTGCTCTGATGCCGCTGGCCAAACGCCTGCCAGCCGGCATACCTCACAGCAGGCCTGTCAAGCGGGCAACGCAACTGGACAGGCCAACACAAGACCAGACCAGATCATACACAAACAGTAAGTTCAAAACAAACAGAAGTAATAGGGACTATTTCTTACAGGGGGCTCTGTGAACCGACTGAGTGTCCTTCCGCCTGCATCCTGATTGGCTCCAGGTAACGACTTAAGCTCGCCAGCCTATGAGCCAGTGTTGGGGTGTTCGCTCTCGCCGCCTAGGACCGTCTCCACTGCCCAAGATCGCCGACTTCTATCGACTTCGCCGATGGCCTCCCGGACGGAAGCGGCTGGAACATTTACCTGGTGGATTGCGAGTGACGAACTGAACTATGCTAGTGACTGTGAATTTGATCTACGAGATTATGATCTGTGTTTTGTTTTGGTATTTCTTTCTCCATAGAAGAATTTAGTATCGTTTCACTGGTTAACGAACCCAGAGTGTACATTCTTTGACTTAAATAGTGTTGTGAAAACTTGAATCGTGGTGGTCACTACACATATACAGATATTTATCCGCAATTTGCGAGAATTTTAGACTTTTTCTGCTCTTCTTTTGCCGGTCTACTTTTTTGCAACATATGGAAAATTGTGACTGACCGGGACTCGAACCCGGGTCTCCCACTTTTCGCAAGCGAGCGACTTAACCGTTCGAGTTCTGGTCCGGCAAAAATTTTCATGTGTTGTTAAATGATAGACCAATTAAAGAAGAGCGGCTGAAGTTGGAAGTTCTCGTAAATTGCGAATTAATATCTGTATATTTAAGGTTAATAGTTGCGGACCATCAGCATTTCTGATCCTTAGCGACAGAAGTACCATGAAGTAGCCAAGACTGGCTAAAGACGGTATAGTAACGTTTCAGGATGGTAATGACGTAAGGAAATATCCAAATGCGACATCAGCTAGTAATCCTTTGAAGATGCGTTACCAGGTTTACATCTACACTCCACAAGCCCCTCCACGGCATATAGTACTTTGTCTGCCAGTGACTTCCTCATTTTCCTATTCGTGTTGGGCACAGTTCGCAGGGAAAAATGACTTTAGGCGGACTTCTGTGTCCGCTCAATCTCTCTGATTTCATCATCATGGCTTCCGTTACTACAACATCCGATGGAAGCTGGGGCGAATGTTCCTTGTGGACTCCGCTGCCCAGTTCTTCAGACTTGCAACTGTCCAATTTCCTTTGTTAGACGTCCAACACACTGTTGTCTACTGTAGGTTCTATCGCCCTTCGTCCGTCACCCACAGACCCTCACGACTGTACTACCCAACTAACTGATCAGTTTCGCCCTATCCGACATGCTCGTTTCTTGTCGTCAATGAGCAACAATCTCCTCCTTTTTATGGCAATGCGTGTGTGTTTTTGTGGTTAATCAAGCTATGTTGCTCTACATAAGAAAAATAACTGATAGACAAAGTGCCCATTGCTTTAACAACTACAGTAAACAAAAGTGCAACGTAATGGAGGCTACTTTTCGACGGCACCGCATAACCAAGGATTTTTCGCCACAAGGCAAAATTATGTGCATAAGCGAAATGTAGGATACAAAAACAATGTATGTTGACGCGAACAGCCGTCTGACGATGAAGTGGAAAGTTTGAAACCGACAACTACGCTATTTAGTAAATAATGGCATAATCAAATGTGATTTGTTGCTGTTATCTTCACTGTAAGAATCATCCTGTATTTCACACAGAACCACGGTCTCAAAATGTCAGTTTTTGAGAAAATAACATCAGGTTTACAGTGTTATGTGGGTTGAGAACTAAATGTAAAAAATATAACAGAGTAATGAATGCTTACAGAATTACATAAATATTTAATATGATCTAAATTTAGTACTCATATGTAAAATAACGATATAAGCTGGGAGTTGCCGAATCAGTTGTCCAGTGATCGCTTAAACTGTTAGGAAGATAGGGCATAAATGAAGCGGAACAGCCCTGGTAAAACAAACCTTGGAAGCAATAATTTCGATATACAAGATATCACAGTTTTGTTACGTTGCAGAAGACATCATGTGCAAATGTAAAATTTTCTTTGTACACACAGCGACTAATCAGATCAGCGCGCCATGTAGCATTGAAATGGGAAACAGGCAGGAACCTACAGTGCAAATAATATACCGAAGACCGTATACTATTGCTTAACATCGCTCTCGTGAGAAGTTTTAATCCTCATTTCAGTGACATGTCTTTCTTCAACGTACGTTTCTCTGTCTTCCTGATTACTAGTATCGAACAACTATATATTGTCATTCTAAAGACACTTTACTGCACTGCATTGTACAATCTTACAACGACTAGATGCACCAATAACAGCATCTTTCAGCACACTGGTACGACAGAAAGGCTTCATTCACGAATCGGTCCCTCATCCGTTACAATGCAAACTGCATTCCAGTTATTTTGATCTGCTGGCAACAATCGCACCAAAATACCTCGTACTTTTGAAGAAGAGGGTATCCTACTTTTAACTGACGGACCAGGGACTCCACAGATATGACTTGGCAAATTATCTGTAATGACATGGGGAACCATTAACATTGAAGGGGGCTGTAAGGGTACCACGTTAGAGATGGTAGAGGCTGCAAGCAAGATAGCGTTAGACGTTTTAGCTGTTAATGACCTTAAGGCAAAGGGAAAGATAGAAAATAAAGCGGGAAAATAAAAAAAATCTACCTGTCTGGAGTACAATTGGGTACAGGGCTTTAGCTCAGAAATGCACCTGAACTGAGCATAGTTGCAGTAAAGTAGGTAAACGAAAGACGGATATGATAGGTTTCGCAGACTCTAGTAAGAAAATTATAGCTGTGTCAGTATATTCACCATCTAAAGTAAAAGATCAAGATGAGATGGACAGAATTTATAACGCACTCAGTAATGTAGTTGTTAGAATAAAGCACAAGGACAGTGTTTCCGCCGCGCGGGAGTAGCCAAGCGGTCTGGAGAGCCACGTTACAGATCGCGCGGCCTCCCGCGTCGGGGGTTCGAATCCTCCCTCGGGCATGCATGTGTGTGATGTCCTTAGGTTAGTTTGGTCCCATAAAATTACAAACAAAATAATAAATAAATAAACAATGTTTCCGTGTCAGGAAATCAAACAGAAGTGTTGTTGTTGTTGTGGTCTTCAGTCCGGAGACTGGTTTGATGCAGCTCTCCACAATACCCTATCCTGAGCAAGCCTCTTTAACTCCACATAAGAACGGCAACCTACATCTGTCTGAATCTCCTTACTATATCCATCTCTTGGTCTTCCTCTGCGGTTTTTACCCCACACACTTCCCTCCAATGCTAAATTCACAATTCCTTGATGTCTAAGAATGTGTCTTACCAATCCATCCCTTCTTTTAGTAAAGGTATGCCAGAAATTTCTTTTCTCCCCAATTCTGTTCTGTACCTCCTCATTAGTTACGCGATCCACCCACCTAATCTTCAGCATTCTTCTGTAGCACCACATTTCAAAAGCCTCAATCCTCTTCCTATCCGCACTGTTTAGCGTCCATGTTTCACTCCCATACAAGGCAGCACTCCATACAAATGCCTTCAGAAAGGCCTTCCTTAGGCTTAAATCAATACTCGATGTTAACAAATTTCTCTTTTTCAAGGACGCTTTTCTACCCATTGCCATTCTGCATTTTATATCCTCTGTACTGCGACCATCATTTGTTATTTTACTGCCCAAGTAACAAAACTCATCTACCTCCTTTATTGCTTCGTTACCTAATCTAATTCCTTCAGCATCACCTGATTTTCTTAGACTGAACTCCATTACCCTAGTTTTGCTCTTGTTAATGTTCATCTTATATGCACCTTTCAGCACACTGTCCATTCCGTTCAATTGCTCTTCCAGGTCCTTTGCTGTTTCTGACAGAATTACTATGTCGTCGGCAAAACGCAATGTTCTTAATTCTTCCCCCTGAACTTAATTCCTTCTCCAAATTTCTCCTTGCTTTCCTTTATAGCTTGCTCAATGTACAAATTGAACAACATTGGAGAAAGGCTACAACCCTGTCTTACTCCCTTTCCAACCACTGCATCCCTTTTGATGCCCTTCAACTCTGACAACCGCTGTCTGGTTTTTACTCCTACTTGCTTCAGAACTTGAAAGAGTTTATTCCAATCAACATTGTCAAAAGCCTTCTCCAACTCTACAAAAGCTAGAAATGTAGGTTTGCCTTTTCTTAATCTATCTTCTAGGTTAAGCCGTAGAGTGAGTATTGCCTCCCGTGTTCCTACATTTCTTCTAAACCCAAACTGATCTTCCCCGAGGTCGGCTTCTACCAGCTTTTCCATCCTACTGTAAATAACTCGTGTTAATATTTTGCAACCATGACTGATTAAACTGATGGTTCTGTAGTTTTCACGCCGGCCGCGGTGGCCGAGGGGAATGAGGCGCTTCAGTCACGGTCTGCACGGCCACTGCGGTCGGGGGTTCGAATCCCCCCCTCGGGCATGGATATTTGTGCCGTCCTATTTCGTAAGTAGTTCATAAGTAGTTTGTAAGTTTAGGGACTGATGACTCCGTGGTTAAGTCCCATAAGCTGTACAAACATTTGAACATTTGTAGTTTTCACACCTTTCTGCGCCTGCGTTCTTTGGAGTGGGGATTATAACATTTTTCTTAAAGTCTGAGAGTACTTTACCTGTCTCATACATCTTACACACCAGGTGAAACAATTTTGTCATGGCTGGTTCTCCCAGAGGCTTCAGTAGCTCTGAGGGAATATCATCTACTCCAGGGGCCTTGTTTCGACTTAGGTCTTTCAGTGCTCTGTCAAATTCATCTCTCAGTATAGTATCTCCTATTTCATCCTCATCTACTTCTTCTCCCCTTTCTACAATATTGCAGCTAAGTTCATTTCCTTCATAGAGCTTCTCTATATACTCTTTCCACTTTTCAGCTTCCCCTTCTTTACTGAGAACTGTTTTTCCATCTGTGTTCTTGATATTCATAGAGCTGTTTTTCTTATCTCCAAATGTTTCTTTTATTTTCCTGTAGGCTGTATCTATTTTCCCTATATTTATACATTCTTCTACATCCTTTCAGTTGCCTTCTAGCCACTCCTGCTTAGCAATTTTGCACTTCCTGTCAATCTCCTTTCTTAGTCGTCTGTACTCCATTTTGCCTGTTTCCTTTACTGCATTTTTATATTTTCTTCTTTCATCGATTAAATTTAGTATCTCCTGTGATATCCAAGGATTTTTTGTAGGTAACAGAAGTGTATAGAAAGATTATGGGTAAATAGGTCTTAGATATCTACGTCAGTATTTTGTCAATGACTGTATAATAACACACACAGAATTCAGGAAGGCAATCATGAAGAGACGTGTATTAGAAGTTTCTTTGATGATACTGATCATTATTTAATCTAAAGCGAAACTAGTTTAGTGAGGACAAAACTGCATGAAGGCAGATTCATAAGTGGGGAAAAGGTGGAGAATCTTCAGGAAAAGGGAAATCTGGCACAAGTGCGTAAAAAATTAATAAAGAAGGTACCACTTAGGCGAATGTATAGTCACTCATTTATAGCCACTGAAATGGAATGAACAACGTATAGGGACACCCTACTAGAGGATGCCTTGGAACAGTAGTGTGTAAAGGCAGGAAAAAGCGACAGCTTGATTGAATGAAAAAGTCAAGGCCTGTAAAGGGAAAAGGAAGGCGTAAAACAGTTGTTCCATACTAGAACTCAGGAAGACAAAGATACTTATGCTGAATAAAGAAACAAAGCCGAACAGAGTTGCAGAAATCAGGGGGAGACTTTGAAAATAGGTTGAAAATTGGGGTCAAGTCGCTGAAATTTAATTAGCAGTCTGCAAAAATGTGGACGACGAAATTGAGTCTTTTGGACAGGCCAAGAAAGCTGCTAGTGAATCCTATGGATGCCTTAGACTGATGGAGGGGATATTTCTAAGAGTTGTTTAATGTTGGTGAAATCACGTTCAGTGATGTATCCGATTTAGATATTCAGTAGCAGAGAAATGGTGATGGAAATAGCATTGAAAATAGCATCAAATTTGAAACAGTGAAGTGAATGGTCTATAGATAGCAGTACAATATAGCGGCTGGGGATGTGTCACTCATAAATACAGTGGAATGTCAGTTCTTAAATGGTTACTAACGATAAACGAAATGGCGTCCGAATGGATACAGACTCCGAGTGACTGAACTAAAGTGGAAGTCACACCAATTTTCAAGCTTGGAAACAGAACAGGTGGTATCTCTTTAAATAGCATTAAACACAAAATAATCTCAGGTATTGTTGAACAGAAAGTGCGAGCATTACTTGAATATAAGTTGGATGAAAATGACGGTTTAGGCCTGTTAGAGGCTGTCACGACCAGATATTTAGCTTACGGCAGATAATGGAGAAGCGTCTTTAGTTGAACAGGGACTTGTTCCATGTTATTTTTTAGATCTAGGAAAAGCTGATGACCCTGGTTCCAGAAGTAAGCTATTGTCAGTAAGAAAAGATTATGGAATAGGAGGCAAATTTCTCCAGGAAAACAAAGGTCTTTACTTAGACATTCAAGCTGCAGCTGGAGTTGACGGTAAATTGAGTTCGTGGTTCAGGGTAGTTTTAGGGGTAAGGCAAGGCTGTAACCTCTCACCACTGTTGTTCATATTGTTTACAGATAATACATTGAAAGCGATAGACTGGCAGAGTGATATTTAAGTAGTTAGCAGATTCGACTGAAATATTGCAGTCTAATATTTCAGAAATAAATCAAAGTTGTAACGGCCACGGCATAAACATCAGCAACTTCAAAACGGAGGGAGAGAGGTGGCAAATAGCAGAAAGTTAGGACAGGTGATCAGTTTCAAGAACTGAGGATGTATTCTCTAAAAGGATGGCAACATAGGAAAAGAACTGGAATAAAGGTGTAGCAAAGAATACCGTGAGGGCTCAGCTACGATCCGCTCTCCCCTCCAAGAAGGAGTACAAAGACTAAGTTATCAGGGCACCTTTCAATCTTTAGACGGAATTTGCTGTACGGTAGTGAACTGCTAAGCAACATAAATAATTTGTAAGGGATCCCAGACATAATTTACTGGTGATGGAATATTTCTTCATCAGAAAGTGATATTTTATAGCGATCACAAGGTATTGAATTTTATTTACTGACTTGGGGACTTTAAGAACAAGGCAGGAGCCATATTAACAAACATATGACATTAAGATTATATATCTCTAAGATTATAAAATGTTGTTACCGGTATTGTATACAAAAATCAGAGAATGTTACTGAAAAGCAAAATCCACTGTTTATGAGTAACTGTTGCGTATTTTGGCTGCAATGACGAAAATAGTTGAAGAAGGGCAAGATTTGCAAACAACTGTGGAAGGCACAGAATAAGTGAGTTAAATTCCTAAAGAAGTTATTAGGTAAGCCAGTACGTCCCGAAATTAGAGACTGCTACCTGATGTAAAGAAAGAATTTTTTCAAGAAGAGAAAGAATAGTTGACACCTATGGATTTCCTCGCTGTTTAAGTGCATAAAAATTTTGAACATCATCCAACAAAGGAAACAAAGCAAAACTCATATTTAGCAACACCTGATACTATGTCTGCGAGAGAGAAGAAAAATGTAATAGATGTCAGGAAATTACTGCCAATAATAGGATAATGCAAGACAAAATGTAAACAATCCCAAAATAGATGTTATGTAGTAGGTTTCTTGACAGTTGCATATATTCAGAGTAGAGTGTGAAAATCGATTCACATTTGTGAAAATATACCTTATTACTTTGTTGTCATAAGGGTGTTCTGGTTCACTGTTTGTTTCGAAATAGCTTAAAGTATGTTCGGAAAATACAAATACTCAACATATTTACGTTTTAGCAAACTTTTCCCAAGTAATATATGCGAGAATATTAAGGAAGAGTTTAGTAGATTACATATAAAACATCATCATTGTAAACATACCGCTCGGACACATAGTTTGGAATATTTTGAGTAAGTAATTAACCATATGAAATATGAAGCAACAGGTTTTGCTCCAGGAAAGTTGATGTGTGAAATATGGCCCACTGGGCAAACGTTTGATCTAGTGGCGTTTATGATCACAGTTTATGAAGTTTAGGCTTGAATCGAAGTAAACACAAACTAAAATGGATTAGAGCGAAAGAGAGGGCATGATGCTGAAGACCGTCCTACAACTTTTCAGATCAGAGATCCGGTTGTAGCATGACCTATAGAAGGAGAGTTTGTGAAAAGTTGATTGCTAGGACTAAGGACCGGACGGCTGCCGATAATACCCATAGCTTAGCGGCGGATAAAGGCTGCACGAAGTGAGAGGTCGAAAGGAGAATGGTCTTCAGTCCGGAGACTGGTTTGATGCAGCTCTCCACAATACCCTATCATGAGCAAGCCTCTTCATCTCCACATAAGAACAGCAACTTGCATCTGTCTGAATCTGCTTACTGTATCCATCTCTTGGTCTTCCTCTGCGGTTTTTACCCCACACACTTCCCTCCAATGCTAAATTCACAATTCCTTGATGTCTAAGAATGTGTCTTACCAATCCATCCCTTCTTTTAGTAAAGGTATGCCAGAAATTTCTTTTCTCCCCAATTCTGTGCTGTACCTCCTCATTAGTTACGCGATCCACCCACCTAATCTTCATCATTCTTCTGTAGCACCACATTTCAAAAGCCTCAATCCTCTTCCTATCCGCACTGTTTAGCGTCCATGTTTCACTCCCATACAAGGCAGCACTCCATACAAATGCCTTAAGAAAGGACTTCCTTAGGCTTAAATCAATATTCGATGTTAACAAATTTCTCTTTTTCAAATCAAACAAAAATATGGCTCTTCATGAAAGGTAATAATAATTCCCCTACTGATGTCCAATAAATCTGGATATACAAATGAACTCGGAAAAATGAGGCACTTGCAATGAAAACGCAAGCACATCACTCATACTGACAAACGTTGGTATTTTTCTGTATTCAAATAATGTAAAAAATATTTGAAACATAATGTTTTAGGTTAAAATAGGTATATAATACAGACAAAAGCGCGAAAGTAAGGCATAACTTAAGCCTGTCATTCTAGGAAGTCACAAACAAAATATTTATTACCTCTTTATAGGTGTCTCACGATATTTTGTTTGATTTATATGATACTTATGCCAGAACAACGAATCCTCCAGTGGCCCAAAACATAAATGCAGCATTGCACGCTACTGATATCATAATTTATCTTATTTAAATATGGAACGAATTTTAATGAATTTAACGGATACAATGATTTAAATGCGTTTACGTCAATTCTCAATGGTAAATGCGCATTGTGGATGTTTGAAGGGAGGCTTAAGAAACCTAAATATAACTGTGTGTATCTACATCTACTTCCACATGTAGATAAATACTCTACAAGTCACATTTAAATGCATGAAAGAGGGTTAATCGAACATTTTTTTTAATAATATTTCTGTACCGCTCATTCTCTAATAGCGCGTAAAAAAGGAACACCACTATCGATCTGATTTCTCTTATTATCATGATCACGTCTCACTATGTAGGTATGCGCCAACAAAATATTTTCACAGCATGAAGAGAAAGTTGTTGGACGAAATTGCATAAATAAATCTCGCAGCAACGAATAACACCTTTGTTTTAATCATTTCCACCTTAACTAGTCAATTATTTCTCTCCCCTATATCACGATAATACAGATGAACCGCCCTTCTCTGAACTTTCTCTAAATCGTCTGTCAGTCCCACTTGGTGGGGATCCCAGGATGCGCAGCAATATTCCAAAATAGGACGCACAAGTGTGGTGCAGACAGTTTCTTTATTTGAACTGTTGCATTTTCTAAGTGTTCTGCCTACGAAACGTGCTCTTTGCTCCGCTTTCCATATAATATTTTCTGTGTGTTCTTTCCAATTTAAGTTCTTTGTTATTGATACTCCTAGGTATTTAGTTAAATTTACAGCCTGTAGTTTTGACTGATTTATCGTCTATCTGAATATGAGTTCTTTTAGTGGTCATATGGATGACTTCACACTTTTCATTATATAAGAGTAGGCCAAATTGATATATATATAAATGGTACTACTTTCTTTCTCTGGGGAAAACTATCACACATGTGCGACCATGTTATTATACATTTGTAGAAAATACATGAATAATAATCTTTGATATTTGTTGGTTATGTATATTTACTTGTTTTGTTAACCCAATCTAACAGTTTCGTAGTTCGGAAATTGTTAAATAATTTATGGCGAATGTAAAAGTCCTGTAACTTTTGAGGGAATGTAGCAAGTACCTTCTGGGTGGTATATGGTCGTACTATATGCGTTAACTTTTTTAACATTTTGGGAATGTGTACATTTTAACAATTTTAATTCTGGACTATATCAGCAATCTTGTGATGTATCGTGTGTGTTTCTGTTTAAACAAACTATTAAAGAGCAGTGATGTTAAACGGATATTTTTTGAAGACACAGGTGCAATGAGAAACTTAGATTTTACCTCTCCTTAATTTTAAGTGAGGAATTAATAATCTACATTCATTGGCACGAATGCAGCTTCACTGTACATAAATTACCTTCTACATTTCAATATATGTTTAGCCCTAGGACCACCGTCATATATATATTCGTCCTTTTGTTGCTTGTGGAAAAAAAAGTACGTAATAATCTTTAAAAATGATGGGTCTACATTATTTACTTAAATTTAGATCAATTTATGCTTCTATAAGATGGATTTAATTGCATTTTCTCAACATTTATCAACATGTATGTTAATTTCGCACCTTCCTACGCTTACGACAATTACAATTGAGTTCCTAGATATCTGGCAATCTTGAAAGCAGACAAGCACAACTCACCCCCATGACTATAATGTGCCATACTCACTGCCCAGAGTTGACAGTAGCCCAATTCCTGTTTGTTACTACACCACCTGTTTTCAGAGTTGCGAGATTTTAGTACGACCACTATGATAGTTATGAAACCTCCTGGCAGATTAAAATTGTGTGCCGTAACCGGGACTCGAACCTGGGTCCTTTGCCTTTCGCGGGCAAGCGCACTACCGACTGTGCTATCCCGACACGACTCACGATGCCGCCTCACAACTTTACTTCAGCCAGTAGCTCGCCTCCTACTTTCCAAACTTCTAAGACTATGATAGTTTCTTGTAGTGTTCGTTTTCAGTAGACCAACAGGTGAGAAAAGTTGCATAGTCCTAGTTAAAACCAAAAGTAAAAATTTGGCGTCAGAAACTGGACGTTTACTGACGAGAACATGGTTCCATGTATAAAGTGACTGGAATATTAGAAATCTGAGTAACAATACGGTTACATGCATGTTGTGTCTTAAGACAAGGCTAAAATTTTAATTTGCATTTTATTATTCTGCTCTCACTTTTCAGCTTAAGTCATGACGCATTGTAATGCATGGGAAGCGCGATCACTACACTAAAGATTATTGTTGTTTGTACAACCATATTTATAACACATTTGACTTAGCAAGGTATGTGCATCAACATTAGGGGTCGGAGGTAAGGATAATTCACTATATGTAAAGACAGAAGACTGACTATCGGAAAATAAATAAGTTATTGACATTACTACTCGAATTTCTTTTCGTATTGTCAGTCTTCTGCTTCTGTCGTTCCTTCGTCTACCATCTTTCACATTCATCCGTATCTAGAGATCGTAGAAGCAGTAGGAGGCAGGACATTCTGAAGGAGAAAACATCTATAATTTAACTCTTCTTCAAGACTGCCATAGACAGCTAATTTTGTCAGTCTGCTGCTGTTATTCATCAAACAAAATTTTTTGGTTACACAATGAGACGCATTTAAATCTATAATGGCTGATATCTTTGGAGCGGTACAATACTGCAGGAAAAGCCTTTAGTAAAAGTTGTAAGTTTTGAAGGAGGTAACGAAATGGTTACCTTGAAATTACATTGAACCATCTTTTCAACATCAAACAAAAATCAAGTTCATTTTTGAAAAATGGTAACCCCTATTTTTATTCGACATTCCATTTTCATACGCCTTTTTGTAGGGAAGATATATATATAATATATTTTTTTTTCTTTTTTTTTTTTTTTCTTTTTTTTCCCAGGCGGCACTTCATTATTAGTTTCCCATTTTACCAATATCTCGAGAACCAAGCAAAATCGTGAAACTTTTTCGAGTTCACGGAAATATCACCAGTGGATTACGAAACAGAAATATGTTAAGCCTTGAATAGACATTCTGGTATCGTCTTGGATTCCCGTGTAATAATGTAAGAGTAGACGTTATAATAAACAGCATCCCTAGTCACATAATTTATGCTATTTACCACAAGAAGAATACACAGGGAGTACACAATTACTGCCTCGTCGAGCGATTCTGAACGAGCCAAAGTGCAGCGCGTCCACTGCAGCTACTGGGACACAGGTCTGAATATGCAAGGTTACTGGTTTTCAGAAAACGTTACCCTGATGTGACTGTGTGCTGTTTCTCTGTAATAACCAGAGATTTGGGCACGTCTCAATAATTAAAGGAGAGTATTCTATGGTATACGTAATATTTAATTCTTAGCACCTCATATCAACTGAATAAAACGCATACTTATGACCAGATAATCAGTGCTAGATAATACAGATTCTGTTTCGTGTCGTTATACAACAATGGCTTCATCGCTCAGATTGTTCAAAGTGGGATGCCATAAGCGAGACCGTCACCTACTGGAGGCTGCAACTGCTGGACGTGCTCTCAAGCCCTGGTGGCGAAGCTGGGGGCGTTGTTAGTTCAGAAACAGGTGTCGTTGCAGGCGACGACTCTCCGTCCATTCCGCAACAGGTATCAACTTCTGGTGGCATGGGTGCCTGCAAACAAAGGAAGATATAACATTGTTACTTCTTTCTTGTACTTTCTTCCCACAGTTGCTTTTTATTTTGTGATACGGATATTTATTTATGTAAGCCGTCTATGCAACAGAATAAGACAAGAATGAATCTTTTCACTCTGCAGCGGAGTGTGCGCTGATATGAAACTTCCTGGCAGATTAAAATTGTGTGCCGGAACCGGGACTCGAACCTGGGACCTTTGCCTTTCGTGGGCAAGCGCTCTACCGACTGAGCTATCCCGACACGAATCACGATGCCGACTCACAACTTTACTTCCGCCAGTACCTCGCCTCCTACTTTCCAAACTTCACACAAGCTCTCCTGCGAAACATGCAAGACTAGCACTCCTGGAAGAATGGATATGGTGGAGACATGGCTTAGCCACAGCCTAAGGGATGTTTCCAGAATGAAACTTTTCACTCTCATGAGTCGTGTCGGGATAGCTCAGTCGGTAGATCGCTTGCCCGAGAAAGTCAAAGGTCCCAGGTTCGAGTCCCGGTTCCGGCACACAATTTTAATCTGCCAGGAAGTTTCAGAATAAGACATGTTTATATTCCCTGGCGAATTCAAAAAAAAAAAAAAAAAAAAAAAAAAAAAAACGTTGAAATGTTTGTAAATCTATCGGACCAAATTGCGTGGTCATCAGTCCGTAGCTTACAAACTACTTAAACATAGGTAAACTAACCTACGGACAAACACACACACCCATGCCCCAGGGAGGACTCGAACCTCCACGGCGAGCAACCGCGCGCTCCGCAGCGAGGTGCTTTAGACCGCTCGGCTACTCCACCGCGGCGGCGAATTCAAACTGTGTGTCGGAACGGGGATTCGAACCTGGTACCTTTGCCTGTCTCCGGCAACCGATGTATGGACTGAGCTATCCCGGCACGCTTAACGATCCGTCCTCACATCTTTACTTCCGCCAGTACCTCGCCTCCTACTTTCCAAACTTATCATTATGGATAAGCCATGTCTCCACCATATCCTTTATTCCAGGAGTGCTAGTCCTGCACGTTTCGCAGGGTAACTTCTGTGAAGTTTGGCAAGTGGGAGTCGAGTACTGGCGGAAGTAAAGCAGTGAGGATAGACCGTGAAGCGTGCCGGGATAGCTCAGTCGGTAGAGCAATTGCTCGCGAAAGATAAAGATCCCAGGATTGAGTCCCGGTTCCACCACAAAGTTTTAATCCTCCAGGAAAGTTTCAAGACAAGTATCCTTTTTTGCCATATACGTTTTACCATTACTTGCACGGCATCTTCAGTGGCAGTTTTTCAGTAAATGCTGGTCTACATGTGGTACTAATTGGGAGGTCGCTCCCGCCGGAGGTTGAAATCCTTCCTCGGGCATGGGTGGGCGTTTTGTCTTGTGTAAGTTACTTTAAGTACTCAGTAAGTCTAGGAACCGATGACCATAGCTCCGCGTCGGATTAGCCGTACGCGCTTGGCGCCGTGCTGCGTTGCGCTCGGCCGTCCGCCGTCGGGGGTTCGAGTCCCACCTCGGGCATGGGCGTTTGTGTTGTCCTTAGGTTAGTTTACCTTAGTTTAAGTAGTTTGTAAGCTACAGACTAATGACCAAGCAGTTGACTCCGATAGATTTACAAACATTTGATGTTCAAATGTTCGTAGAGCTTAAGGAACTTAACTACGGGGTCAGCAGTCCCTAAACTTACAAACTACTTATGAACTAGCTACAACTAAGGACGGCACAAATATCCATGCCCGAGGGGGGATTCGAACCCCCGACCGTAGTGGCCGTGCAGACCGTGACTGAAGCGCCTCAGTCCCCTCGGCCACCGCGGCCGGCACAAACATTTGAACATTTTTTGCTGACCATATGAACATTTGGATAAGTGAGAATAATTGTATAATTTATTGGCACTATGGTAGACAAGACATCTTAGTGTGAACACTTAATGTTGCCCATAAAATACCAGGAGAGATGGCTACTATTTTTCAGTTGCAATGAAAATACTTGCACAATTTAAAAAGAAAACGGATCGATGGAGACAATAGATAACTAATGATGGAATAGCCCCTTAAGTAATTAACAACTGTACTGAACTGCACCAACCTCATGAACCACAGACCAAATCATGAGGTGGGGTGGCTCGTGTGCCTCAACGATAAAGGTAGCCGTACCGTATGCAACCACAACGGGGGAGTGGGGGGGGGGGGGGGGGGGGGAATCAGTGGAGAGACCAGCAAACATGTGGTTCCTGAAGAGGGGCAGCAGCCTTTTCAGTAGTTACAGGTGCAAGAGTATGAAAGATTGACTGAGCTAGCCTTATAAAATCAGCTAACATTACTTTACCATGCAGTTACTGTGAACGTCTGAAAGCAAGATGAAACTAAAGTCGTTAATTTTCCCGAGAACATGCAGTACTGTATGAGTGTATGATGATGGCATCCTCTCGGGTAAAATATTCCTGAGGTAAAATAGTCTCCCATTCGGATCTCCGGCGGGGACTACTCAAGAGTACGTCGTGATCAAGAAAAACAAAACAGACAGTCTACGGATCGGAGCATGGAATGCTCTATCCTTCAGTCGGGTAGGTAAGTTAGAAAATTTGAAACGAAAAATTGATAGGTTAAAGTTAGATATGGTGGAGATTAGAGAAGTTCTGTTGCAGGATGAACAGGATTATTGGTCAGTTGAGTACAGGGATATAAATACAAAATCAGTTGATGGTAACGCATGAGTAGACATAATGAATAACAAAATAGGAATGCGGGTAAATTTCCATGAACAGCATACTGAACGCATTATCGTAGCAAAGATAGCCAACACCGACCATAGTAGTACAAGTTTATATGCCAACTATCTCTGCCGACACTGAGAAGATCGAAGAAATGTATGAAGAGATAAAACAAATTATTCACACCGTTAAAGGAGAAAAAACTTAATTGTGATAGATGACTGGAATTCAGTGGAAAGGAAGGGAAGGGAAGGGAAGGGAAGGGAAGGGAAGGGAAGGGAAGGGAAGGGAAGGGAAGGGAAGGGAAGGGAAGGGAAGGGAAGGGAAGGGAAGGGAAGGGAAGGGAAGGGAAGGGAAGGGAAGGGAAGGGAACAGCTGAATATGGACGTGGGAAAAAGGAATAAAAGAGGAAGTCGTCTGTTAGAATTTTGTGCAGAGCACAATTTAATCATTACAATCACTTGGTTTAAATATCATGAAAGATGGTTATATACGTTGAAGAGACCACGAAACACGTGGAGTTACCACATTGACTTTATAATGGTAAGGCAAAGATTTAGAAACCAGGTTTTAAACTGTAAGACATGAACTGCAAATTAAAACTTAAGAGACTGAAGAAAGAAAGAAAAGTTAAGAGATGGATCCTTGAAATGGTTCAGTGTTTCAGAGGGAGCATTAGGCAAGGATTGGCTGAAACGAAGGAAAGTAATACAGTATAAGAAGAATGGGTAGCTCTGAGAGACAGAATAGTGAGGGCCGCAGGGGGTCATATAGGCAGAAGTACAAGGCCTAAGTAAATTCTAGGAGTGGAAGACAAAGTAGAGAAAGATGAGGTAGAAGTTACTATACTGCGAGAATAATTTGGGTAGATGATATACCGTCTGAACTGCTGACATCGTTAGGAGAGTGAGTCATGAAACAATTGTTTCACCTGGTATGCAAGACGTTGAGACAGGGGAAATAGTCTCAGACTTGAAGAAGAATATAGTGATTCCAATACCTAAGAAAGCATGTGTAGACAAATGTGAACATTACAGAACTATCAGTTTAACAAGTTATGGCTGCAAAATACTAACACGAATTATTTACAGACGAATGAAGAAACTGCTGGAATCCGACCTTCTGGAAGATCAATTTGGATTTAGGAGAAATGTACGAACACGCGAGACAATACTCATACTAAGACTTATCTTAGAAGACAGATTAGGGAAAGGGAAACCTGCGTTTTGCGGATATGATATATGAAAAAAACATAATAGAGCAAAATTATAGATAATTTTCTTCTCCAGAAATTCGGTTATTCACTTTTCGTGTCAGATGAATGGTTAAGCCGTTATTTTCATTTAAATCTAATGCTGTCAAAATACGATCGCAAAGGTCCACTTTTAGTGTTACTACCGTAACGTAAAATGGTCCAAGATGGAAGTGCCACACCATTTACGAATAGTATGGAAAGGAAATTTGGAGAAGTAAGTCCGAATTTGGGCATAACAGAAAAATGGGCTACCATAAGAGATTCAGTACTAGCACCTTAAAGAAAGATACTGGAGAAGTAGAGAATAGAATGAGTAAAAGACTGAAGTACACAAAATGGTATTAACGAAACGGGATAAACGGATAAAATGAAAAAAATTACTCTTCACTAGAAGAAAAGCAACAGTGTACAAAGTTGAACAGTGAATTGAGGAGGTCTATTGACAAAGTACTGGGTGATCAAAAAGTCAGTATAAAGTTGAAAACTTAATACATCACGGAATAATGTAGATAGAGAGGTAAAAATTGACACGCATGCTTGGAATGACGTGGGTTTTTATTAGAAAAAAAGTTCAGAAAATATCCGACAGATGGCGCTGGATAGCAACACGTCAGTGACTGCGCATGAAAGTCGTGTACAAAAGGAGCTGTAATGAGGGAGAGAATCAGATGCACCAGCAGACGCAGCATGTTGACGTTACCTGAGAAGGCGCTTTTAGTGAAGCTGTATTATCAGAATGGGGAATGTGCTAGTTATTATGATTCTCTCGCCATAGGAAGGGGATTCGAACAGGTAAAGGTTCGTAGACAAATTCAGCTGTGGCATTCCCACACCTGGTAATATTCCTTCAACACATCCGCCTCAAGTACATCCACCGCAAGATAGAGTCCCGTCACCCACTGGTATCTCCTCTCCTCCTGGATCCCGGGCCCCTGCCACGCCTTTACCGCCACATCCCTCCCTCCCTTCAACTCCACACCCTCTACGTCCTCTCCGAGGGTGGCTTCCGCCACCTACCTCTCCCTGACGACGTTCTCCAAAACCGTCCCGACATCTATCCCTCCTTCCAACTTTGACCCCTCTCTGTGGATTGCCGCCGCCTCCTCCCTCCCCCTCCCCTCCCACTCCCGTCCCCCGCTTGGCTCACCCCCTCCTTTCTCCACCTCCCCAGGAGCTCCTTCCGGTTTCTCCCACTCTCCCTTTCCCCACCTCCTTTCCCCTTCCCCCCGCGCCTTCTCCCTCCTCCCCCCCTTCCCCTGCAGGGTCAGTACAGTGCTGTGTTTTTTAAGTGTTCAGTGCTCCGTGTGTATAGTGCTTCGTCGCCCAGTGTTTTTTTTAACGTTGCGTACACCAGTGTACAGTGTTTTTTACCTCAATGTCGCCGTCTTGTTATGTCTCTCGTCTGCAGTGAGTGTTTTTTAGCCACCGTGGCAATGTCTTGTTTTAACAATCATAGATGTTCTGTTCGCTGTCATATTGTCTTTTAACATTCTCCCAAAATTTCATCTTGTCATTGTAAAAGCGCCATTTTTTCACTTTTAATTTTTATTTTCTGTTTTGTCCATTGTTTATCATTCGCTCGTCTGTAGAGCAGCATCATCAGCTGCTGCCAGCCTGCCTGTAATTAGGGCATAAAATTCAATAAAGGAAAAAAAATGCAGCTTTGGCGAGATTCACTGCGAAGTTCGAAGCCACGGGTTGTTTGCCTATAGAGATCGTAGTGGCCGACCGAGCACAAGGCGTAATGCTGCTGAGACAGTTGTTATTCAGAGATGAAGAAATGATAAGGGTAGCGTGAAGAGCTGCAGCAAGCCAGTGTCCATACTGAAGACCACAACAGCAAGAGGATCACATCTCGCGAAATGGGCGCGAAGTTAAATATTGAAGAGACTGGAGCTGATACGGAGGTTTATCAGCCGTCTCGCCTGTCTGTACCTGGGTGCCGGCGTCGGGCCGCTGATCACCGCCCACGAGCAGGCAGCCGCCGAGGCGCTGCACGTACAGCGTGGACAGGTCGCGAAGCTCAGAGTCCACGACGCACGCCACGGCCGCCTCCACCGCCGCGTTGTCTGCAACACGCCACCCGCCCGGCTCACACTCCCACATCCACTTATTCTGCGGGGCAATCGCAAGAAAAGGAAACATTACGAACTACGGAGATGTACAACAGAGTAACACCGCAGACAACAATGCCTAACTCACACAGTAATACTTGCTTCTTCTACTTAAGACCCAACTTCCGAAACACGAAAACTGAATTTCGGAAACCGTTTTTCGCTGTCGTGTGTACATGTCAGGACCAGATACGGTTTTTCTGGATCGATTGAAAACGGCATCTGGAAATTAGCTGCTCGGATTTCTGATATAGACAGCACAGTGGCTGTTCCCTTTCAGTTCAATATTATCACATTATTTTCAGAAATAAAGAGGATGTATTTGACAAGTGATGAATTATTATTTAACTTCTATTGTTAGGCTCTTGCTTCACCACGACCACGGAAGTCCCGACATATTCGAAAGAAAACGATAAATATTTGTGACAAGTAAGTATATGAATGTCAATTCTGGTCCCAGAATCTGTTATATACAGGAAACAGAGAGAAAAAAATATTAACGCATACCAGGATTCGAAACCAACGATCTCTGCATTTAAAATCCGTTAATCCGTTAATCACCCGGCCATACTCCATACTAAACATCGCTACTGAATAGTTTCAGTCAGTGGACAACTGTGACTGCTTTTACAATCTGTGACAGCTTTTACTGCCACTGTGTCATTGATTGACATTTAATTTTGACATTTAATTGCAAGAAACGCTACCGAGGGTGACGTGGCTTTGATAAATCCATTAAAAAACGCTCAGGTGTAGCTTTTTGAGAAGGAAAGCAGACTACAGTGAAGGTTCGTTCAAGCAGCTGCCAGTTCCAGCATGCGCATGGGAAGAGCTGTTACCGAGTATCAGCAGCAACTGGCTGCTTGAACGAACGCTGAGTGTCTACAGCTGCTGAAGCAGAGCTGCCGCCTAGCGGCTGAGCACTCAGTTAATGTGCACCGATCATTCCTTTAGTACGTGACCTTTGGTGCACTGAATGAAGAGAAGGATGGTTAGCTGCAGGCAAGTCTTCAGGGTAGTATGAAGAAAAGGATATTTTGTGTTATTTTATGACAAGTTTTTTTGTTTAGAGTCTAAATCTGTTAGTCTCGCGACACCCTTGATACTAAACCCAGTTTGGAAAGCTCTGATCTACATGGTGACCATAATTGACGTTCCAGTTTCAGATGATGTACAAAAGAACTACACGGCAGAATAACTGTAGATTGGAACTGAATAAACTTGACGAAGGGAGAAACACAGCGGCATAGAGAAGAAAAAAAAGTACCTACTTTATCAATATATGGCATTCTCAGCATCATACGAAGCAACACGCGGGACTTACAGACAATATATTACTTTCCGCATAATCACCACCGATTGCATACTGTCATGATTCTCTCAATGCAGATTAGAGCTCTTCTTGTGAAGCTTCTTACAAAAACGATGTCTTAGCGGTTGCAGCTTTCAATAAATTCCGATCGTTAAAGATCTTAAGAAAAGGTGACTGTGAGGGCTTTGAACAATATGCCGAAAAGTTCGAAGAAATATGATCGTTTCAAGTGCAATGTGGCAGAGGTATAAAAACAATACCTTCATCCTCTGCAGAAGATGTGGTCGTAACAGTGGAAGAAGGAACAAGCAGTAATGTGCAATACTGCAGTCTACGTGGAATTTCGCGATCATTTAAATGTCTCCTAGCACGGTACATAAAATTTCTTGCAATATTCAGCATTTCTATCCGTATAAAATTACGCTTTAGCGGAAGTTGCTTCCTGCTAACCGCCAGCGAGACACTAATTCATCAACAATTTCTTGCGCGAATGGAAGCGGATAACTATTGGCCACAGAACATCTTGCATCTTGTGGACAGACAAAGCTCATTTCCACCTTAAAGGAGACATGACACCCAAAATTGCAGAATATTGGCAACGCAAAACTCCAGTGAATTTATTATTATTATTATTATTTGTAGGAGATGACTCCTGCAGGTTCCGTTACCTGTAACGTCACTGGTAATCGGTATACAATCTTCTATGCTACCATGTAATTAAAACGCTTCAATAGCGTGAATGTCTGGATAGTTTCTTTTCCATTCAGGATGGAGCACCTGCGCATTTCATCACGAGACATTTCCCAAATGACATAATTATGAGCCGTCATTGACCTATATTCTGGCCGTCAACGTCACAGAACATCAGTCTGACTTGTAGCAGTGGGGTGATTTGAAACGTACTGTATTCAGTGGCCAAATAGTGAATTTAGCTTATTTGAAGGCATATATAACGCAAAATATTCACGATGTGACTCCTCATATACTGCGATCTGATGTGGAAACTGCTGTTTATGTTTCAACTTCTATCGAAAAATGGTAGACAGTATATTCAACATAACTTGCGAAAGATCCGTGACAATTAACAGGTTTTAGATTTAGTTCTTTTTTACCCAAAGACAATAAAACTGAACCACTGCGTGCTTTTTCTGCAGTTTTTGGCTCAATGACAAATATGAACTGTACCTTTACATGCTTTATCCGTGGTTTTTTGCCCAAACGCAATTACAAATCATTTTCCCGTATCATGAGAGCCGCGGTGGATCGGCTTTCCACTAACAGTACCAAAAGTTGTGCATGATGTGGATGTCACTTTCCGGCGTCCACTTCCCTTATGCCGGTTACAGCGATAGCTGTTTTTTGTGTATTCAATTGTGTTTCCCCGTTCGTCAAATATGGTAAGTAAACATGCAGTCATTCAGTCCCATGGCTCTTGTTCTCCAGAACTGTTTAAGTATCACTCTAATTATGGACAATCCTAGGACTCAGTTTATTGCGGTAAGATACATACAGCCATCATTGTTCATCTGTGACTCGTTGCCATTTTCAAATGTTCAAAGTTTTGTAAAGCTTATGGGACTTAACTGCGGGGTCATCAGTCTCTAAACTTACAAACTACTCATGAACTAACTTATACTAAAGACAACACAAACATCCATGCCCGAGGGAGGATTCGAACCTCCGACGTGGCCATGTGGCGCTCCAGACCGCTCGGCTACCCCAGTGCGGCGTTGCCATTTTATAATGACCACTCGGTAGACTGCCGATGACTGAAATGGTACACAGTTGCCAGCCGAATGTATCAAAATTACCTCACGCTATTAACTTCCGTGTAACAGACGTAACCTTAGACTATCATCAGTTCTCGTTATCCTTCTAACCCAGTGAACAACCTGGGATATCACTAGGCATGGCCTGCATCTCAATAGGAAAGGGAAGGGGAAACTGGCTGGGTTGATAGCAAAATCCTTAAAGGGGGACACTGCAATTCATTGAAGTGCTTCTTTTTTTAGGCTAAGACCAGTGTCCAGTGAGAAGCTCAGGCAGGCAGGTGCTAAAAATATTGAAAAATCTAATGTTTCTCAGAAAAATAAAGTAAAAAATAATGTTAGCATTTTTCACCAGAATATTGGGGGACTAAAGAATGAAATAGATGAGCTTTTAGTTTGCTTAGATGATATGGAAACTGATAATGTAATAGATATACTATGCCTGTCTGAGCATCACATTGTAACTGATATGGAAAATGTGAATGTCAGTGGATATAAATTGGCTTCAAATGTAAGTAGAGATAATAAGATAAGAGGAGGAGTTGCTATATATACCAAAATCTATCACTGTGTAAAAAATTTAGAAACAAAAAAGTTTTGTGTAGAGCAGCATATTGGAGCATGTGCTTGCCAGCTTAAACTCATTGATGATTGTCTTATAATTGTAACATTATAGAGGTCCCCTTCAAGGAACTTTCAGTTATTTCTGGAAAACTTGGATGCCTTGTTGTGCTATCTGTCAGATAGGGGGAAGCAAATTATTATTTGTGATGATTTTAATGTAGATTCACTGAAAGAGTGTAATAGGAAGAAAGACCTGGAAGTCTTACTTGGCTCATTCAATCTGACATCCGATATTGATTTTCCTACTCGGATAGTAAAGGACAGCAGTACATTGATAGATAACTTTTTTATAGACCAAGATAAGTTTAACAACATAAATGCTTGTCCCGTTGAGAATGGTCTGTCGGATCATGGTGCACAGCTAGTAACAGTATATGACATAGCTCCATTCCATAATTCGAAACAGTCCACCAGAATTGTGCGCTCGATTAATGACTTAACAACTAGAAATTTCAAAGAAAGTCTACAGCAGTTACACTGGGATGAGGTTTACAAGGAATATGATTTTAATTTAAAATATAATTTATTTCACGATACATTTGTAAGGGTATTTGATAACTGTTTCCCCAAGATATTAGTAAAATTTAATTCTAAGAAACCATGCAAAAAAACAGGGAATAAAAATATCGTGTAACCGAAAAAGGGAACTACATCTGTCCGCAAGAAAGAGTAATAACCCAGAAACAATAAAATATTATAAAAAATACTGTGCTACATTAAGAAAAGTTATTAAAAAATCAAGAAGCCCGTGCATCATGTCTGAGATTAGCTCCTCTGATAATAAAATTAAAACAATTTAGAATATTATTAAAAGGGAGACAGGGCAACCAAGAGCAGAGGAAGAGGGTATTACCATCAAAACAAATGAAAACTTTATTAACAAAAAGTCAGAAGCTGAAAACATTTTTAGTGGTTACTTTTTAAATGTTGTAGAGAAAATAGGATCAAAATGTTCATTAGAAAGAGCAAGGCAATTAATGGAAGAGGCCATGCCCACACAATTTGATACAATTGAAATTCCACTCACCTCACCTTCAGAAACTAGGAAAATAATAATCTCTCTCAAGAGTAAACGGTCATATGGAATTGATGGCATTTCCAGCAGGGTATTAAAAACTTGTTCCCAGGAGATAAGTAGGATTCATATTTGTAATAGCTCATTAAATCAGGGTATTTTCCCGGATAAACTGAAATATGCTATCGTTAAACTTTTGTATAAAAAAGGGGATACATACGATGTCAACAACTACTGGCCCATCTCACTTCTTACAGCTTTATCAAAAAGTTTTGAATAAGGTTATGTATTCTCGAGTTGCTTCACATATTAGTAAAAATCAAGTTCTAACAAAATGTCAGTTTGGTTTTAAAAAAAAACTTTTCAACTGAAAATGCGATATATACCTTCACTGATGAAATATTAAATGCTTTGAATAACCGGACATCACCAGTTGGGATTTTTTGTGATCTCTCAAAGCCTTTTGATTGTGTAAATCATAGGATTCTTCTAGATAAGCTTAAGTATTGTCGTATGAGTGGGGCAGTGCACAAATGATTTAAATCATACTTAACTGGAAGAGTGCAGAAAGTTGAAATAAGCAGTTCACATGATATAGATGAAAGAATTAATTCTTCTAACTGGGGAGTTATCAAAAATGGGGTCTCACAAGGTTCGGTCTTGGGTCCTTTGCTGTTCTTAATATATATTAATGACTTCCTATTCTACATTCACGAAGATGCTAAGCTAGTACTTTTTGCTGATGATACAAGTATAGCTATCACACCTGACAAACAGGAATTAACTCATGAAATTGTAAATGATATCTTCCAGAAAGTTATTAAGTGGTTCTCTACAAATGGACTCTCATGAAACTTTGATAAAACCCAGTATATACAGTTTCATACAGTAAATGCCATGACACCATTAATAAATTTATACTTTGAACATAAATCTGTAGTTAAGGTAGAATATTCGAAATTGTTAGGTGTTTGCATTGACGAGGGACTGAATTGGAAGAAACATATTGAAGATCTCCTGAAACGTCTGAGTTCAGCTCCTTATGCTATCAGAGTCATTGCAAAATTTGGTGATATACATCTCAGTAAATTAGATTACTACGCCTATTTTCATTCACTGCTGTCATATGGGATCATATTCTGGGGCAATTCAACATTGAGTAAAAAAGTATTCATTGCACAAAAGCGTGTAATCAGAATAATTACTGGAGCCCACCCAAGAGCATCCTACAGACATTTATTTAGGGATCTAGGGATACTCACTGTAGCTTCTCAATATATATATTCACTCATGAAATTTGTTATTGACAATCCGACCCAATTCAAAAGTAACAGAAGTGTGCATAGCTACAACACTAGGAGAAAGGATGATATTCACTATTCAAGGTTAAATCTAACTTTGGCTCAGAAAGGGGTGAATTATGCTGCCAAAAAAGTCTTTGGTCACTTACCAAGTAGCATCAAAAGTCTGACAGATAACCACCTTGTATTTAAAAAGAAATTAAAGGAATTTCTGAATGGCAACTCCTTCTACAATGTACATAAATTTTTAGATAAAACATAAAAAAATAAAATAAAAATAAAAATAAAAATTCTTAAAATATTAATTGTCAAGTATAGACAACATTTACTACACTGACACGTTCCACATTATTACGAAATGTCGTATATATGATCTATGGAACAAGTATTAATCTAATCTAAACTGATGAAATTTCCTGACGACGATGACGAAGTTAATCGTCGAAAGCTTGGGAAGAAAGATACGATGGTTGTAAATAATATAGTGGCAACTATTAATTCACAATCGATACGAAAGTGTTACATGTTTGCACCTGTTACTGCCTTCAAAGTAGTCACTGCCGTTGTGTAGAACTCGTTGCCAGTGATGTGGAAGGCGTAGTATACCGTCAGCAGAGCCTGTTCTGTTGAAGATGCGAATAGAACAGTGTAAGGTCTGTCGAGTCTCTGGAACAGTTCTGAAGGGAATTCCACGAAGTGGTTCCTTCATCTTCGGAAATAAATCAAACTCACAAGGACTTAAGTCCGAGGAGTATGGTGGATGGTACAGTACATCCCAGTTCCATCGATCGGACAGAGCAGCCACAGCTTGCGCTGTACGCGCCCACGCATTGTCATCCAAAATGGTGGGTGGGTTCCGCAGAAAGTACTGCGATCGATCACTGTCCACTAATGTGACAACAGTATGCACTTCTTCTTCAGAGACGCTAGGACGATCTTCCCGATGCTTGTCTGCCACAGTTTGCCGACCAACGTTGAAAGCTTTTACCAACGTGCCACTGTTCTGTGCGTCAATGCCGATTCCCCGCACGATTCTTGAAGACGTTATGACACTTTCGTACTGTACGACCTCTGGCGCATTCAATCTTGATACAACTCCGTTGTACCTGTTTCGAAAAAAATAGTGACACCGTAACGTTAAACCGATTGCTCACAAGTGACAGTGTTTCCTTCGATTGTGCGCACGCCGGTGACGTGGATCGGGCGAATCCATTTGATCGGAGTTTAAGGAAAGTATGCCAACGTGTTTTACTAGCGAGAATAGTAGATTCCATTTCATAGCGTCTCCACAGCAGTGTTGCCACTATTTAAGTTCCAACCCTCGTAGAATGTTGAGCGGTATGCACCCCGTAAACAAATTATTGAAAAATGTAGGCACAAATACGTAGTTTGTGAATTTTGTTTAGTAGTCGAAAGTGCCTGCTATTTCCATCCAAAGTCACAGCACAAATAATAAACATGCTACTTTTGCCACATGCAGTAATATAATATAAACATGAAATAATACAATAGCCTACTTAGATGCATAATAATTAAATATATATGGCCTTAAATTAAAATCATAATATGCAATGTGGTAACATACAAATATGTACACTTATTTATCACTCCTCACATTACTCTATTTATAGAGCCACCCTGTGCTATATCGCTAAGTAAAATTACTTTAAGAAACTGTAAATACAGCTCTATGTAATTATAGCCTATGTCACTGAATGTACAATTCACATGTATAACGTTTATTCTGTGTACAATAATTTACGTCTCTCCTTTGTAAAATACGTCAATGTCAAATCAACGTACATATCTTTGATAGAAAACATCTTTGACAGTTTTATGTTGGCATTATCATCATCTGCGTATTCAATGTGGCGAAAACATTTTGTTTGTCTGTGTGCTTATGTGTAGTTAATCGCGCTACGTTCCTCCATAAAAGTGTTTAAAATAGTGCTTATTGCAGCAACAGCTGCAGTAATCAGCGACACAACCGAATGGAACCTACTTTTCGACGTAAGTAAATAAATAACAGGAAACTATTTTTGTCGGTATCAGTAGTCAAATTTAAGCTCGAGAAAGTCATTATAATCACGTTTCGTACTGTAGGGCACCACACAACCAAAGACTTTTCACCACAAGTACAATTATCTGGATAAATGAAAAATATAAGTGACATTTGTGCGGACGTCAAAAGGCGTGTGAAGATGAACTGAAAGGTTCAAAACCGGTAACGGCGCTATTTAGTTAGAAAATAGCGTGATAAAAAGTGGTAGGTTTCTTTATTATAAGAATCACCCCGTATTTCATACACAACCACGGGCTCAAAATGTCAGTTTTTGTCAAAATTGCAAAGTCACTTTTACTGTTCGAATAACAGATGGGAAAAGTAGTTCCTGTTTCTGAATCGTTCATTTCAGAATAGTTCTTCTTACTAAACTAGTTCAATGAACTAATTCTGATTATCTACATAGATCATTTTATTTTCTGAAAAAATACTTTCATCCCTTATTTTACCCCCTCCCCCCCCTTACAGGTTGAATTTCCAAACTCAAACGTACTTTTTAATGTCTCATTGAAGAACCATACAAAGATTTTCTTAATTATAAATGCAAAATTGCTGTAATAGACATACTTCGCACCCCATTTATATATGAAGATTAATAAAAAAAATCCGACTGACATACATTATCCTTGTAACTCAACTACCAAAACTGTTTCGACCTTCCGATCTGACGCAGTTCGACTAGTTCACCAACTGAACTAAGTGAACTAAATGAACTCTTTCGGTCTTTCGATACGATTTAGTTCCTGATTTAGTTTATACATTTATAAGTTAAGACATTTGTAATACATACTTTTAGGTCCTGGGAGTTTACAAAACGTTCAAATGTTTGTACAGCTTATGGGACTTAACTACGGGGTCATCAGTTCCTAAACTTACAAACGACTTACGAACTACTTACGAACTAGGGCGGCACAAATATCCATGCTCGAGGGGGGATTCGAACCCCCGACCGTAGTGGCCGAGCAGACCGTGACTGAAGTGCCTTAGTCTCCTCGGCCACCGCGGCCGGCTACACGTTTACACACCACTACTGAACTCCTGTATTGCTGTGGCCATTTCTTCCACTGACGTCGAATCAAATCAACAGAGTAAAAGAATTATTGTTCACCAAAGTGATCTAAAATAAACTATAGTTCATTTCAGGGAATGGTTCGATTGTACTAGTTCGTTCACGAACTAGACTTCCCAGTTTAAAAAATCTAGGTTTAAAAAAAAAATTAAAAAATAACCAAATGGTATTATTTCTGAGGCGATTGCTAGGGTATAAATGGAGCGTCCGTAGTAGGCAGTTTATTTAGGCACAGGGCTGACTTACGGAGGTCCCTGGTGCCGTAGAGGATGTCGGTGGCGCCCTCGGCCTCCGCGTCGGCGTCCACCAGCGCGACGCCCGCCAGCGCCGCCGCCAGCGCCTCGGCGTCCGGCCCGCCCACTGCCAACAGCCGTGATCCTGCGTCACATCACGCAATGTTCTCCCTGCAGCTGATCCGAAACTTCCCAGAAGATCAAAACTGTGTGCCAGACCGGATGAAGTTTGGAAGGTAAAAAGTGGGCAACTGACGCAAATAATGTTGTGAGGTCGTGAACGTGCCAGGATAGCTCATCTGGAAGAGCGCTTGCCCACGAAAGGCTATGGCCCCGAGTTAGAATCCAGGTCCTTCACGCAGTTTATTCTGCCAGGAAGTTTCATCAGCTACCTTCTCAAAATGGCATACTAGTCATTTCGTAGTGAGGTTCTCCACCGCTAGTTATCTAACGGAACTATTACGAGAATCCTCTTAAATTTCATCCTAATGCTATTCCAATTTACAAGTACATATGTCTTAAGGGTTTCGACATTACAGACATCTAAGCAGAGTGCTGTAAAGTCCCTGTCGTACTGGTCAAAATAGTATTTTGTATATTGTAGTAATTACGTGAAAGCAATGTACCCAAATAAATGTACGTTTTGTTTACATTCTGAATAATCTTCCACATACGACTGTTTAGTGTCGCTGTTTGGATTTACGTCTAATGGTCTCAGTCAATACACTCAATTATTTCGGTGACGCCAAACTTCATGGTCAACAGACGATAGCCGTTTTTCACGTACTTAAACTAGAACAGACTACATCTAATACTGTACCACACCGAGCGCAAAATAAGAACAATGTCATATGTATTTGAATTTCGTTGAAATTTGATTAAATATTTACTCAAATATTATTTGCTAAAAAACATGAAATAGTTATTGCTCGAATTAAACGTCTTAAGTTATTATTTTTGTTTCGCATTTGTCCAGCTTTGCATGCGGTCAGCGTAGTTTAACTATTAATTTTGCGTTGTTAATTTTAAGGGGTGGTCGGATACGCCTCCTGTCCCCACTCTATTACCCCAGGGAGTAAATGTGTCTGCCCACTCTCGCACAAAACACTCCATACTGCGTTCCATATCTGTGAAAGAGTGCAGAGACTTTTTTGTATAAATGTTTGCGAATCGTGTAATTGAGGCGGAACGTGGGTACTAGCCCGGTATTCACATAGTGGGATGTGGGAAACCGCCTAATAGCCTCATCCAGGGTGGCCCCAAACATCGACCCTGGTCGTAAATCCGCGACATAATTCCCCACCCCGGAAAGCGATGCCTTGAACCGTTCTGATAACCAGGAGGGCTACGTTTATCCCGTTATTGAGGAACATAACAGCAACACTACTATTGTAACTGCTAATATTTTCATTTTCATGGTCGTTTTATTAATTAAAACATTGACATATTCCACTTTCTCACGAAACATCTGTTTCCATGTTTAATACTAGTTGCAAATTCAGTTTTCAAATATTGACCAGTAATTGTTAAGCTACAGAGAATAACGTTACCAAATGATAATAGGTTCGGCAAAAGGGACATGGAATTTAGAAAGTTTGTATCTATCATCAATAACATTTTACACCAATAACATTTTACTACATTTAATAATATAAGTGCTGAATATCGGAACAGTGTTTGGTAGTGACTGGAAATGCGCGAATATCATTTTATAACTAGCACACATTCTTTCCACTTATGCGGAAATATCGACTCTCAAACAGTCGCCATAAAGTAGTTTTCTAGAAAGTGTCCTACAATAATTGTATTTAAGCGTCCTTGATATTGCGCATTTATGCTTGCTGGGTTTTCTCAAAAATTATTCTTCGTTAGTTTTGTACCGACGTTAAGTGACATTGGTTCAGTGGTCGTGGCTTCGCTGTGGTTATTACAACCGAACCTTTCCAGCAGCCTCAAAATCCTTCATCAAGGATCTACCGGATCTCCTGCAACGGCAAGTGTGTCCTGCTGTAACAACACATGGTCTGCAATTCTCTTACCTTTTATCTGAGTAACTAACAATGTTTGAATCAAATCCGAATAATAATAGCCTTCATAGGGATATATTCCGACAACTCATCAGGAAACAGCTGAAGTTTGAATGAAATCCGAACATTAATGTCTATCACAACGTGGTACGAAAGTTCTTCAAAAAACAGCTCTCTTCAGAAAGACACGGGATTTGCAATTGTGCCAAGAAAACATTGGTTGAAACTCGCTGATCCTTGTTGTACACAAAAAATATGTTCATTTTCAACTTTCTTAATGAGGTAATTTGTTGTTCATCGCTGTATTTGGAGTTTAGTTTTTCTTTGCCGAATGCATTGTCTTTGACGCTGACCGAAACATTCAGGATGGACTTCTTTATGAGTTGTGGTTATTCCAAAGCCCATTTTCAACATTGATTGCTGCATCTCTAGACACTCATGCTACCACTCATACATCGAAACTCGCTCATCAGAACTGTTAAACAATCATCTTATTCTGACTACGGGGTTAAAACTGGATCGGTGGAAAACGAAAAATATCACTCTGTCGCCGTAAAGGCTTTTCAGCAGCTTCAAAACCGCCGTATTAAAAAAAAAAAAAAAAAAAAAAAAAAAAAAAAAAAAAAAAAAAAAAAAAAAAACGACATATTTCATCACGTAGACGCCAATGTAAGTGCAATGATCCTACACCTACCATTGTAACATCTCTTTAAATATTGCTGAAATGAAGAGAGTATTCCCAATTATTTGAAAACGGATAGAGTGGTATACTTCTTTATTCGAAAAAGATAAAAAAGCCTACCCTGCAGTCACAGAGGAATACGTTTAAAGAAATTAAGCATACAAGGTATATGCTACAATTTTAAATACAAAACTTAAAAACATTACAGACGTTGTACTGCATGAGGAACAAATGCATCTTAGTAAAGGACGCTCCACAATAGATAGTTTTTTTAACAAATAATAGAAGAACGGAGAGAGTATAATGAAGAAGCACAAATTACTTTTATTGATTTTGAAAAAGCTTTTGACAATGTCAATAGATGGAATCTTTGGGATTACAGAACGCGAATATATGAAGCACCTAGTAAAGGCGATAGAGTTAACATCAAAACACAAATACAACTCTAGATCTGAATGGAAAAATGCTGCATCTCTCCAACTTTGTTCAACATTTACAGTAATTAAATAATACTTATAAGGGAAAAAAATTTCGGAAATGTAGCTACCTTGACAAGAACACTCTTTTAAATAATTTTCTATATGCTAAAGATGTATTTATCCTAGTAGATAAGGAAGATGACAAAGAAAAAGGAATCTACTTACTAAAACAAATAAGTGAAAATTTGACACGGAAATCTCAAAATAAAAAAAAAAAAACTAACACATTAGCGTCACTGCTGAGACCTGAGTGCAAACGCAAAGAGAATTGCTCGAACATTTGACAAACTTGTGAGCTCGGTGCGTAAAATCCTACGAAACATCCTTACCAATTGCACGAGTTGCTCCCTGTTGATCTGCCAAGTAGAGACACTTTTGCTTTAGAATTTCTAGCTCGCATGGAAGTGGATGATGAATGGCCGTGAAAGTTTTAGTGGGTTGACGAAAACCCACTTCCATCTGACAGGATATCTCAATACACAGGATTGTCTAATATGGGCAACAGAAAATCCACACGCCCATCAAACAGTAACGCTTAATCGTGAAAAGGTCACTTTGTGGTGCGGGTTTACGGCATTAGATGTCGTAGGGCCATATTGTTTTCTTAGAGACAGGTGCTTTCGGTACCGATACCTGCAACGTCACTGGTAAGCGTTATGAGTGTCTCCTGCGCAACCTCGTCATTCAACCTCTCCCATAGCGTATATGTGTTGATGGAATCAATTTTATGCAAGATGCTGTACCTCCGCACATTGCAAAGCAGCTGCTGAAGCGCCAATTGTAAAATGCGAGATTTATGAGCCGCCATTTCCCTACTACACCTACATCTACACAGATACTCTGAAAATCACATTTAAATGCCTGGCAGAGGGTTCATTAACCACTTTCATAATTTTTCTCTACCGTTCCATTCTCTAATAGCGTGTGGGAAGAAAGAATACCTAAATAGTTCCGTTTTCGATCTGTTTTCTCTTATTTTATTGGGATGGTCATGTCTCCCTAAGTAGGTGGGTGCTAGCAAAATATTTTCACATTCAGAAGTAAAAGTCGGTGATTGAAACTTCGCAAACAGATCACGCCGCAATGAATAACGTCTTTCTTTTAATGATTTCCACCCCAATACGTGCAACATTTCCGTCACGCTTTCTCATCAGTAACGTGATAAAACAAAACGAGCTGCCCTTCTCTGAACCTTCTCAATATCTTCCGTCAGCCCCACCTGGTGAGGGTCTCACAATGGGCAACAGTACTCCAGGAAAGGACGCACAAGTGTGTCGTAGGCAGTCTCTTTGATGGAGCAGGTGCATCTTCGAAGCGTTCTGCCAATCAAATGTAATCGTTGGTTCGCCTTCCCTACAATATTTTCTATGAGTTCTCTCCAGTCTAAGTTGTTCGTAATTGTAACTCCTAGGTATTTTCTAGGTAACTCCTACGTATTTGGTAGAATTTACGACCTTGCCCGAGGGAGTATTCGAACCCCCGACCGTAGTGGCCGTGCAGACCGTGACTGGCGCGCCGCAGACCCCTCGGCCACCGCGACCGCTGTTTTACTCGATGACTTACCGTCAATTACAACGAACTGTGTCCTTTCTGATAGGAAATCGTCCCGATCACCTGATCGCAATCCGTCTGACTTCTGGCTGTGGGGCTATCTGAAACATGTTGTGATCAGTATTCGCCGTTAACGAACTTCGCTACATTGAAGGCAAGCATTGCGCAACACATTCTGAACGTGACCCGAGAAACACTTTGATCAGTTACGTAACATGCAGTTTATCGATTTCTGCTTTTTACATAAAACGGTGGACAGCATAGTGAACACGTTTTGCGCCAGTCATACGGGAATTAAAAATCATATTTTATTATGATTGATGTTTCTTTATGCGGTTTTTAGGCCTGAGGAGAATTAAAAACCGTTTTGTTTGATGGTTTTTATTCATTTTTGTTCCCAGGACATTTAAAAACCGATTTTTCCCATTTTATGTGATAAGACCTAGCTGTGGCGAATGGACTTACGAAATTAACGGTATGGCACATGTAAACTCACGCAAACTGTTACAGTTCTTATCGTCTATCCTATACATTAGGCATTGTAGTATGATTCATTTGTAGCCGATCATTATTAAATTAAGATACTTACAGTGCCGCCTATTGATCAATTTCCACACTTTTTATTTTTCTTCTCTCATACTTTTTCCCTTTTCTCCGATAATATTCTGTTGCAATTTGACGTCGTACCTACAAGTGTTATTATTTTTACAACGTTTTGAAAGTTTGATTATAATCATCCTACAATTGCATTATCCTGGGATCTCAACAATGAGAGGATTCATCGTTATGGTCATGTTTAAAACCGAAGGGGAACAGATTAGGGAGGCTAAAGGTGATGGATTGGTACCATGGTATGTTATTATTCTTTATATATACAATTCATTAAGATTACAATACGACTTGAACGTGGAATGGTTGTAAAGTTGCTGTCTACAACAGAGTTTTATGAGATTTTATTAACTGGAGGTAATCTTAAGAAATTTAGGATATATATGTTAAAAAAGATTTAACGGTACCTACCCATTTCCCTTAGCCTTCCACATCTCATCCCCACTCAGCTATAAATATGATTTACAAAAATGTTCAAATGTTTTAGAACTTAAGGGACTTAATTGTGGGGTCATCAGTCCCTAAACTTACAAACTACTTACGAACTACCTTACACTAAAGACAGCACAAAAATCCGTGCCCGAGGGGGGATTCGAAACCCCGACAGGGAACGGCCTCGCGCATTGTAGCACAGCCTCAATGCGCTCGGCCGTTCCGCCACTGCACGACTCCATTGAGCGCTACAGTTGCTATATTTAGCTTTAAAAACGCTTTCCTAATCAAGTATTTTAATACAACTTACCTCCCCCTATTGCACCATTGATGGCAGAATTCAGAACGTCCCAAAACACTTAAAATAAATAAATAAAAGAAAAAATTCTAAGCATGGTCCAAATTTTCGCATTTCTAGCATCAAAATAGTCTTAGTAGCACCCTTAAAATATTTTCCCTTTTTCACCCACTTAGTGGTTTTAAATTTACAATCAAAAATCTAAATCCGACGTTCTGTATTTCTTGCTTCAAAATTGCCTGAATAGCAACGTATTTTCAAAAAATCTTTCATCCCCTATTTCTCCCCCTTAGGGATGAGAATATCAAAAAGTCGCTGATGCCTACAGTATGAGATAAACAACGTCGACATATTTCAAGATTCTGTCGTCTGTAGTTTCACTTTTCAGCGCCGTTTTCTGTCTTTTAGAAATGTAACGAGAATGCAAATTTCTTTCTTACGCTTTGGCATCTTTCTTAGTATTTAGATTTTCAAACTGCAATATGCACTTTTTTTTCTTTTTTATTCGTAAGCTTGATGCAGAAAAACAACTGAAGAATGTGCATCACGTTTCGCTGTATATAACCTCCTTGCTATTACTGTGTCCGAAGTCATCGCTGGTCTTCAGTCCGAATTTTATATAAGCTGACGACTTTCAACCACTCTATCTTCCACCCTGTTATAACTATCGACACTCAACTGCTATGGTGTACAACGGGAGACTTTGTACTACAACAACACACAGAAATCGTTCGTCTCCATTGTAAAGTTTTTGCTGAATAGCAAAATATTGCCACCCACACGTAGAATTTAATATAAGTCAAAAACTTTCAACTCACATATCGTCCATCCCCTTATCGTTATCAACCCGCTACCCCCATAGTGCACAATGTCAGACTGATACCTACTACCACATACAAACACTATTCGTTTGCGATGAGTAGTTTTGGCTGCAGAGCGAATGTAGGCAGAAACACCGCAATTTATATATATTGAACCCCCGCCGCTTCGCATGCGTAGGCTGTTTGGTCTGCACAATTTGTTTCTTTTTAATCCTGACGAAGAATCCATATCTTAAGTTTCGTAGTTATAGCTTGAAATTTGAGTTAACAGCACCAAAATTGGCTTAGTAGCAACGTATTTTCAAAAAATGTTTCCTCCCATATTTCACCCCCTAATTGATTAATTTTCTGAAAATACCGAAACACGTGTCTTTTTAATCCTGACCAACAAAACATATACCAATTTTTGTGGTTGTAGCTTCAAAATTGCTTTATTAGAAAAAGATTTTTGGAAAACATCCCCTCTCCAATTTAACCCCCTTGATGGTTGAATTTCCAAAAATACCGAAACACGTATTTTTTAAATTCTAACGAACAATACAAATACCAATTTTTGTAGCTATAGCTTCAAAATTGTCTCTACAACAATGTGTTTTCGAAAAGAATTTTTGATCCCCTCTTTTAGCTCCTTAGTTGTTGAATTTCCAAAAATACCAAAACACGTGTCTTTTTTATCCTCATCAAGAGTCCACAACCTAAGTTTCGTAGATACAGCTTGAAATTTGAGTTAACAGCAACATATTTTTGAAAATCAATTTTTTTTCGTCCGCTATTTTACCCCCTTATTGGTTGAATTTCAAAAAATGCCGAAACACGTGACTTTTAAATTCGAATCCTGAATCCAAATCCGAAAATTTGTAGTTATAACTTCAAAATTGCCTAAATAGCAATATTTTTTTCGAAAAACACCCTCTCTCCAATTTTACTCCGTTGATGGTTTAATTTCCAAAAATACCAAAACACGTATTTTTTAACGTCTAACCAACTATAAAAATATCAATTTTTTCAGCTCTAGCTTCAAAATTGTATCAATAGCAACGTGTTTTCAAAAAGAATTTTTGGTTCTCCATTTAACCCTCGTAATTGTTGAATTTCCAAAAATACTAAAAATCATGGGTTTTTAATTCTGACCAAGATTGCATATCCGAAGTTTCGCAGTTGTAGCTTAAAATTTGAGTTAACAGCAACATATTTTTGAAAATCAATTTTTTGCGTCATCTATTTTACTCCCTTCTTTGTCGAATTTTATGAATTAAAATCCGAAATTTTGTAGTTCTAGCTTCAAAATTGCCTAAATAGCTACGTATTTTCAAAAAACTTTTCATCCCATATTTCACCCCCTTACGAACGGAATATCGAAAAATCGCTTCTTAAATGACGCCTATAGAGTAAGATCAACACCCTCCACAAATTTCAAGCTTTTATCTTCAGTAGTTTGGGCTGGGCGATGATGAGTCAGTCAGTCAAGCGGAACACTTCCTTTTATATATAGAGATTATTATTATTTTATGGTTTTTTGACTATGTAGTTGCCTGAAAATTGTATGATTTTAACGCCGAAACTGGTCATTCAAATCGGCTGGTGGTTGTTTTCGTACTAGTAATTTATGTAAGTGAAAAGTAAACGATAAACAATTAACACAATAAAAAAAGAGTTGTTCGAAAGATGGATGTTTAAGATTAGATGGGGAGGTCGAATAGGAAGGGAAATGTGAGGAGTAGTAGTAAGAGATGAGCAGGTACGCACCGGGCGGCATGAGCGGCTGCTCGGCCTCGGAGTGCGCCAGCGCCTCCGACAGGTGCACCTCGACCTCCGGCGAGGCCAGCACCAGGTCGTACAGCTGGCGGTCCGCCTCCAACTCGTCCTCGGCCACGGCCGGCCGCCACTGCGGCTCCCTCCTGTGCCTCCTCCTCCTGTACCGAATGTTCAAATGTTTGTTAAGCTTAACATTAGAACCGCCGGAGTTTTCAACACCCTAAAACCGCCAATGGGACAAAAGGGTCCCTTTTCCGATCATTGCGTTATTGTTTGTTCCTTGTCTTTTAATTTTAATTTAATAGGGATACGAAGTACTAAACACCATTTTTTTATTGAACAGCCCTACCTCATGACCCATTTTCATTATTTATTTACTAAAGAAGTCTTGATTGTACTTTATTACTTCACTTCTAATGTGTTTTGCCCTTTTGAGGTATCTTCAGAATCACGTATAGAGCATGAATATTTTAACTTCGTAATTTGATTTAACTTAGCTCATCAGCAGACACAAACCTATTGTTCTGAAGATGACCAAAAAGGATGAGACGAGTTACCAGTGCAATCAAGGCTGTTTTAAATTTGCAAATTGTTATCACAGCAAATAGGTGAACATTATAATTTGTTTTCATTGTGTTCACTATGCCCCGTGAAAACAATCTAAACAATTGCGCCGGCCGCGGTGGCTGAGAAGACTGAGGCGTTCCAGTCACGGTCTGCACGGCCACTACGGTCGGGGGGTTCGAATCCCCCCTCGGTCATGAATATTTGTGCCGTCTTTAGTATAAGTTAGTTGCTAAGTAGTTTGTAAGTTTAGGGACTGATGACCCCGTAGTTAAGTCGCATAAGCTTAACAAACATTTGAACATTTAAACAACTGCAGTTTGCTCAAAATGTTCAAATGTTTGTTAAGCTTATGGGACTTCACTACGAGTTCATCAGTCCCTAAATTTACAAAATACTTATGAACTACTTACGAACTAGGACGGCACAAATATCCATGCCCGAGTGGGGATTCGAACCCCCGACCGTAGTGGCCGTGCTGACCGTGACTGGAGCGCCTCAGTCACCTCGGCCACCGCGGCCGGCACAGTTTGCCATTACAGCACTACTGTACTCAGGTATAACATTGTTGCATGCAAGTGTTGTCATTTTAATGCAAGTCTTGCGATGTATTGTGACATATCTTATCGATTCCATTTTCAGTATGGCTATGGACTGACAAAAAGAATAATTTACAAAAGTTTAAAGATCCGCCGTTTTAAGGGTTTCCATGCGGAGCAAAAAGTCTTGGGAAAAAAAAGAAAAAAAAATGTTTTGAAATCTACAGTAGCTACTGTATTGCACATTGTCTGTGGTCTACAAGTTACAAATTGTTTTTTAACTTTAATTTCATTTATTTGCCTGTTCCACTAATCTTAAAAGTACTCACATATGCAAATCTCACCTTCACCGATAATCATTAATAATCCGAAAGTAGTCACTATACCAATTAATTGTCTCGAGTGTATAATAGTGACTTTCACAGCCACAGCTAACCTACCGTTCCGACAGCTTACCAAAGTATTGTAATTCGTTTGCTCACATAATGGTTTTGGTGCAGCTACGAAATTCAGTGTGGCATACATACAGTGGCCGAGAATGACGTAGTACTGACAACCGATGTTAGTAGCTAAACGTTTCCTATCGCAGCTTAAATCGGTAGCACATTTCTCAGCGCGTCCTGGCTTCAATCGATATTATTTTGTTGATAGGAGTCTCAAGTAATCATCGTCGAAGCTACTGCCAACATATGCAAACTACAACCATGTGTCATTTCTACCACAAAATATGAAGAGGAAATAGTGCAAAAGTTTCTGCCACTGCGTAGCACTGTCTCCGCATACGTTACCTCGCCCCGCGGTCGACGATATCCTACCATCACTCCCTGCACTCCCCTAGACAGGTCACTTCTGTACGTGCAGGAGCTCAGAAGGGACAAAAATGTTGAGACAAAAGGTTAAAGCCAGCTGTAACATGAAAAGTGTCTCATTTAAACTTTTTTGAAGTTATTAAAAATACGATAAAATGTACGTTCCAATTTGAAAAAAAAAAGGTACTTTAGGGATCAAATTGAAAAAATAGGCACCTTTTAGGTACTTTTGGGAAAAAAGAGAATTTAGGGACGAATGGGATCTCCGCTAAACGCACTTTACTACTCATCACTGGATTCGCCTCTATAGTCGCTATCGTAGCAACAAAAAAAAAACCAACGTCATATTGAGGCCTCCGTTGTCCTATGCAACTTTTATCCCACAAACATTTAAGCTCCTCTCATACTTTCGGAACTATCCTTGGTGTCATTAGTTAGTTACTCACCCTGTATAATGATATTGGAAAAGAGATGGTAGAAGAGAGCGACTTAAATGTGGGATCGTAAAGCGAATGTTCCTCGGTTAGAAACCAGTCACGTTTATACATTTCATTTCGTAAATAGTATTCTAGTGCGTTATAGATGTATTGCGTAATCATGTTCTAAAACTTTTGTATTGTGATATATACTGTGTAAACTGTGCAGTTAGTTACTTCATTCACTGCTGTTGTACAGTGAGAGCCCATGACAGAGCCGTCTTTTATGTGGTGAGAATAAAACTGTACTGAGTGGAAGACGATGGGACTGATGGAGAGGAGATGACTAATGCGATGCCACCGGTTTGTCAACACGTGCGACGAAAAAAAGATGACAAACCGTCAAGTTGACCGTTATTCCAGACGAACTGCAGAAAACTTTTGGAGATGTATAGCAACAGAATTGTGAAACTGATGAATTACTGACAAGACGACACTATAAAAGCATACATTCAAGAAGTCTTTGGACTGTGTAAGATAGATGAATCTGGGATGAAGGAGTAAGAAAAAGTCGCACACATAATTTAAAATATTGCTTAGGTCAAATACCAGGAATTACTCATGAAGGGGATTTAGACAGCAGACGATTTCAAAAAAATGGTGCAGGTGCATCGAGACGATGCATCAAAGATATTCGGAAATTACAAGTTTGAAATACTTGTGAATACCGTATCGATGGCTGCCACGGCGACTGAAAGTGATCTTGCAGATATCATTCGTCGAATACAAAAGTTGCTTAAAATGCCCTTCAAGAGATAGTAAGGGAGGAAGTGGAACAAACGTTGACTCCAATCGCTCGCATTCAAATCCATCAAAAACGATACATTCGCCGAAACCAAAGCGGGTTTACGATTGTACAACGCAGCATGAGGAACGTATGCCCCAAGGAAGATTGACGTTTGGAGGGCCCAAGGCAAAATGTCAGTATGTTTTCATCGTGGACCACTGAATTATGTGGTGTGCTCTGCGGGGATCAGTGACAAATATTTGCTGATGTCTGTTGCTGCTAGAAGACCTAGGCCGAAGCAGATCCCAAGACAAAGAAGAACACCAAGTTGTATTTCCAGATCGACGTAGTTCACAATCGCCACAAGATAGCTGCAAGAGAGGATACTCCACAACGCGACGATCAAAGTGTTTCCTTGGAAGTAAGGCCACCAAAGAGAAATATCCTCCGTCGTCAGTCACTGCCAAAATAATAAGTAACTACATTAGCATCCTTGTGGACGGCCGACCTGTACGAGCTACTGAGGACTCAGAAGGTTATTCCAGGAAAGCACCGCAACAAGTTGCAGAAGACCCAGAAGTACCTTGCTGAAGGTGGGTAGCTGGATGTATGTGCAGCCTACAGGAAGGAGCAGTATTCCTGTGCGTATAAATGACCATAGCAGCCCATAAAGTTCCTCGTTTTAGAATAATGCAGTCATGACGTCATCCACGGATGGGACTTTATAAAGGCTTCGCAAGCAATTATAGACTGTGGTCGCTCATGGATAAAAATCTGTGTAGGCATCCTAGTGTGTGAAGGCTATGTATGCTGGAATGCGTGTTATTGCTACGTTCAGTGCCTCAAAGTTAGCTGTCATGTGCCATTCAATACATAAAAGCTTTAACACTGGAGAAAGACATATTCGTGCCAGCCTTTGCTGTCTGATTTACGAAAGGAATTGGGGAATTGCCATAAAGAGCCACACCTTTTTCCAAGTGGCTTATGCATTGCAACCGCTCATCCGGCAACTAAAGAGCAGTTGAGCACCATAGAAACCTCTTGCCACGAGTTTGCATGCGAAATCACTGCTGCGAATACAAGACAAGATCTTAATGCTGGACCGTTAATACACATAACAAGCGAAGAACAGAGGAAAGTACTCGCCGTTCTTCAAGAGTTCTTAGAGTGTTTTGATCCCCAAGTGAAGACAAAGTCAGACCAGCCGAACGTTAAATACCGAATTAACGATGGCGACCATCAGCCAATCAGCTAGACAACGTTCCATGTCAGCAACAGAATGTCGAGGTAGGGAGAATTTATGAAATCTGTTATCACACAACCATCTGATAGACTATGGTCTTTGCCGGCAGTTCTCATAACAGAGAAGAACGGCAACTGGCACTTTTGTGACAACTATAACAAACTAAATAAGGTAACCAAAAAATATGTTCACCCACTCTTACTAGTAGCTGATACGCTGGATTAACTCAACCATTGAACTTTATTCAGGTTATTGGCAAAAAGAAGATGACTAAGCAGATAGTGAGAAAACTTTTTTTTATATAAGAGGGTTTGTTTGAATTTAAACTAATGCCATTTGGTCTGTGTAATGCACCAGCAACTTTTGAATGGATTATGAATAATACGAGGCGTGTCCCAGAAAGTAAGTTCCATTTCAATTTATCTCCGTTGCAGCGCTGCGATTGCAGTTCTGCACATGCGCTGTAGACGATGTGTATCAAGGAGAAGAACGTGCGCCATTTGGAGATCGCTGTCAGCTACGTACGCTTTGTTGTGCTTGTTTGAAATGTCGGCTTTCATTTAAAATCCCGCCGCCTGTGAAATCAAGTCGGTGATTCGGTTTCTGAATGCGAGGAAAGTGAAACCAAGTGAAATTTATCGGCAAATTTGCGATGTTTTCGGACCAAATGCGATGAGTGATTCGATGGTGAGAAGATTGGTCCGACAGTTCAATGTGACGATAAGTCTCCTACAGGGATTTGGCTGGGACGTGTTTGACCATCCTCCGTACAGCCCTGACCTCGCTCCTAGCAACTTTCTTCTGTTCTTACATATCAAGTCTTTCCTTGGCGGTCATCACTTCACGAATGACGACGAGCTGAAAGAAACTGCTTCCAACTGGTTGAAGACACAGGCTGCAGATTTCTATGAAGAATGTATACAAAACCTGGTGCCTTCGCTGTGACAAATGCCTGCAAAATTTCGGTAGTTATGTGGAAAAGTAGTTTACGAGTTGTAGAATTTTGTGCAATAAAAATTTCTTCCGTATCTGTGTACATTTTCATTTTATTACCAAATTGAACTTACTTTCTGGACGCGCCTCGTATTTTACGCCTCCTCACGTGGGCAATGTGTGACTGTTACATAGATGGCATTATAATATTCCTTAACAATTAAAGATTGAGGTATGTTCTTAAGTGGCTAAGGTTAGGTTACTTAAAACTTAATTCACGAAAATACCTGTTTGGAGTGAGAAAATCAAAATATTTGGACACCGTGTGTCAAATGGAGGCCTGTCGAGAAAAGGTGACGTCTATAACGGAAATTTCTCTTCCTAAGTAATAGTGATGTGAGACGTCTCCTAGCATTGTGTTCTTGTTATCGGTGTGTGTTTTTAAAACGACAACAAGAGTTTTTAAATATCCTGCGAAGAGCTCTGACGATGAATCCTGTACTTGGTCTATATGACCAGAGACCACCTACAGAGTAGCACACAGAGCAAGTGAATATGGACTTGGTGCTAGGCATGGGTGTATGCGTTGTTCTTAGGTTAGTTTACCTTAGTTTAAACAGTTTGTAAGCTAGGGACTAATAACCAAGCAGTTAAGTCTATTGATTTACACACATTTCAACTTTTTGAACTTGGTGCTGTTTTAGTACAAATCATACACGGAAAAATGCCTCCAGGACACTTACGAAAGCTCATAGTAACTACACAATTACAGAATAAGAATGAATGTCTAGCTGTTGTTTCGGCATTCGGACAGTTATCTCTATGGCAGACCATTCACAGTCGTTACAGATCCTAATTGGTATTGTTGGTTAATGGGTCTTAAGGACCCATGAAGACGACTTTCTTGGTTGACACTATGTCTTGAAGAGTATGAAATTACTACAGTCTACAAGAACGGAAGGAAACAGAAAGATGTCCACTGCCTGTCAAGGAATTTAGTGGAACATCAGCAAGGGAATGATGAAAACAGTCAATTTTTGTTGCATTCCATAATATTTCTGATGAACCGAAGAGAGATACCCAGCTACCAGAAATTATCTGTGCCCTGAATCTAACAGATAATTAATGGTCTAATCTGCAACAAATCAAATTCGACCAGTTTATTAAGACGTGGCTACCAGGGATCCGAAAACAAATTCAAGGGAAATTCTATAATACACCTGGAGATGCAGATCTAGGGATTAAAAATTTTGACAAAATCCTCATGAGATTTCCGTGGCCAGGTGTATTTAGAAGTGTTCACCACTATGTGTCGAACTATCGAGAGTGACAAAGAAGGAATGTGGTTTCTCGGAAACCACCAGGACGACTCATACAAATGTAGCTAACAAAGACACATTTCCAATTTATTGGGATTGACCAACTTAGACGATTTGAAACTTTTACTAGTGGCTATAAGTGGCTCATTGTTTTTACCGATTATATAATCCTATATGCAATTACATAAGCCATGAAAACAGTTAAAGCACCTGAAGTAGTAATTCATCATGGGAAACATTGCATCGACACTTGGGGCACCAAGATATTAAATCCGTACGCGAGATTTCCGCATGACCAAACGTCCCTATGTCCAGTCTTCCTGACGTGGTAGTGAAGTGGAAACGTGAAAAAAAAGAAAAAAAAATAGGTACAGCACAAAAGCTTAAAGACCGACCTCGTCTGTTGACTGACAGACACCGCCATCAATTACAGAGGGTCGTACATCACACAGGAATACAAAACTGCATTAGGATACACTCCAAGTGTGGTGTCGCACAAGTCCAAAGTGCGCGCCAACTACTTTCGCCGCGCGCCGCCATGCACGCACGGCGCGGCGTTCTTACGACGTCAGCCTCGAGCGCCGTCTGTTACAACTCCGCTCGTGGCCACCACTGAACGACATCGTTCACTTGGGACTGAGATAGGAACCAGTAAACACTTCGCAATCAGATAGGCACCAGAGAAGACTTGGCTATCGGACAGGCACTAGGCAGACCTCTAGCTCAACTATGTATCAGCTTTCTGCAGTACTGATCTATGTAAAAGTTAAGTATTGTATACATTCTGTGCAATATATATCTCGTTCTAATTTACTCTAGTGTTTCTAGTTTCTGGCTGCTCCCCTCCGTACCTGCACCAGCGTGCTATCTTTATTCCTGTGTCGGTCTCATTCCACTCGGCCACCGACACCTACGACGGAAACGAGACACAAAAGCGGCGACGAGGCTGTGACACAAAAGTGGCGACGAGGATGGGATACAAAAGTGGCGACGAGGATGGGATACAAAAGTGGCGACGAGGATGGGATACAAAACCAAGTACCATGACAGTTAGGCGGGAAGTGAGAAAACTTGGACTTCGTGATTGAGTGATTGCCCAATAGCCACACGTCAGGCAGGTGAATGACAACTTGTTGTTTGGATAGCTTATGGGACTTAACTACGGGGACATCAGTCCCTAAACTTACAAACAACTTATGAATTAGCTAACACTAAGGATGGCACAAATATCCATGCCCGAGGAGGGATTCGAACCCCCGACCGTAGTGGTCGTGCAGACCGTGACTGACGCGCCTCAGTCCCCTCGGCCATCGCGGCCGACGAATGACAACTGACGCCTAGCTTGGTGTAAGAGGGTACATTGGCCGATTGAACAATGGGAAAAATTGTGTGGAATGTCGAATCACTTTACACAATGTGACGATCAGATGACAGGATATGGGTATGGCGAATGCCTGGTGAACGTCGTCTACCAGGGTGTATGGTGCCTACTCTAACATTCTGGAGCGGTGGTGTTATGGTGTGGCCGTGTTGTTGTTGTTTTTTTCTTATGGAGACGACGTGCACTTCTTGTTGATTTGCGTGGCACTATTACAGCACAGGCCTACAATGATGTTTTAAGCAGCATCTTGCTTCCCAATGTTGAAGAGCAATTCGGTGCATCTTTCGGCACGATCGAGCACCTGTTCATAATGCATGGTCTGCGGCGGAGTGGTAACTCGTCAATAACATCCCTGTAAAGGATCGGCCTGCACAGAGTCATGACTTGAATCCTAAAGAACACGTTTGGGATGTTTTGGAACGCTGTCTTCTTTTCAGTCCTCAACGAATTGTGATATGTCTCTTCAGTGCAGCACTCCAAGAATGGGCTGCCATTCCATAAGAAACCTTCCAACATCTGATTGAACATATGCCTGAGAGAGTGAGACAACGCAACACCACCTAGAAGACGAGGCCTCAGAACTGGCCGTGCCTACGTCATATTTACAGGCCGCGGCCGCCATCTGACTGGCCGCGACGGTGGGCTACGCGACGGTGGGCGTGCCCCAGCGGTCAGCCAGTGAACTAGCGGCCGCGACCTGTAATGGTGACGTATGCATGGCCTTGTCTCCTAGGTGGTATTGGGCAATACCATATGAATGCCAGCATTACCGATGTAGGGTGCCATGAAATTGTAAGTAATTTTCAGACAGGTGTCCGGTACTTATGAATACATATTATATAAGAAAGAAAGAGCATATAAGAAGAACGTGAGAAAAATAATATATAAAAAATCTATGTTTACTTGTTCGTATTCCATACTAATCTGCAATTTTATTACGATCTTGATGAAATTTTGAACACTTGTCCTTCAAAATAAGTGGAGTGCATGGTGGAGAGTACATTATAAGAGTTTCGTCACTATTTGAGCTATCACCATTAAAGTTGGCAAAAATAATTTGGTTTTCATGCAGAAGGTTTTCGTACTTTGTGGAGGTAACTCATACTAAATTTCGAGTTCGTTTCACTGATCACTCTGAAATTCGCCTTGAATATGTCATTTATTTCATAAGCGATGGAGGAGGTGATGGGACAGTGATGAAAGGAGACCTTTCGTTGAGGAAACGGTTGTATATGATGGATATGTATAATGAAATTGCATCCTCATACTCTGAAAGCAACCCAAATGGTATATAGTCTGGACCGAAACACATGTCTTTGTTATGTGATTCACTACTCGTAGGTTTACTACTTCTAAACTAAGCATGCTGTCAGCTGGCGTACCCCTCATTTTTTCGTCTACAAAGTAACATTTTTACGGCGTTAGAAGAAAGCCAAAGATTTATTTCACGGACATATTTTTTAATTTCATTTTTTTTTTTCGTGTTGGTAACCAGTGCAGTTTTTGGTGGGAAAAGCAATGTAAAGACTGTTTCAAGCATTTTGCAGCTGCAGCAACCATTCTCAACAACTGCATCGCTGGTAGCCAGTTCGACAAGCATGTAGTGCCGTCGCCCGCTAGTAGTGGGAGATGGTAATGCTAAATAGATATGCGTACACTCAAACGCCGAAGTACCGATAGATGTCTCTATGGTCCTGCCACCATTAGAGAGCTAAGCTCCCCTACCCACCATAATCCTTCACGATTCATTGCCATCTTTTTTATGTTGTGCATGAGCAGAAAAATAACAAACTACTTTCCTTGTAAAGTAAGTAGGCTTGAAGCCTACAGCAACCATGTACTCAAGTCAGTTTGGAGACTGTTGTAATGCTATTAATGTTAGTTAAACTGTAGTTTATTAGTTATACAAATTTTCAGCTGCATTAAAAATTGTTCAGTTGAAGTACAGGACACCACCCATCAGCTTTGCCATTTCAGGAGCTAAACAAGATTACGAAAGATTTGTATAGTGTAGTTTTATTGTTGTTGATGATGGATGTGGGTGGTTTTCGTTGTATTGTGTCTCTTAGTAATGTTTTATAAGTCAAAATATGAGTTCGGTAATATTTCCCTGTATTGTTTTGTATGTCGGAGGGTTAACTGATATCACGTTTCATTTGAGGTGTATTATTGGTCAAGTGAAGTGTACGATACCTTTTTCTTTTATTGTTCAGGGGTTGATGCGAATCGCATACTTCATTTTAGGCTATATAAACTGAAGTGTTGGACACCACATTCTCTTGTGTGTTTGGGTGTTTTTTGGTATCAGTTGCTTCATTTGAGACGTAGTGAAGTCAACTGAAGAGTCCTGTTTTGTGGTTCCACATGATGACGTCATGGGTAAAAGCCGACGGGTGATATCCCATGCTTCAGTTTCACTGCATTATATTTAATGATGGAGAGCCCCCAACTTTTTTTTTTTTAGAAAAAGAGTACTGGTCATTGCTATAGCTTATTGAAGGTATTGAATGTGTATTTTACATTTGACCAGTTTTTCTTTGGATTTTCTACTAAGTTACCAGACAGCCTTTCGCTGAGGAAACTAGTATTAAGTTTATTTCTATACATTCTGGTGGTATGGACTTACAGTCGGCATCGACAAGCACAAGGTGACATAAATATTACCTCTGGTGGTGGTTGTGGTGGGAGGAGGCCGGTGACGCCCTCGTATCGCCCACCTGGTCTTCCTCACTTGTGCAGCTGTGTTCTGACAGGGTCTCCCAGGAAGCAGATGCTTCACCTAATGGAATTTCTTCCTGAATTTCTTCATTACTGACAAGTGCACATGGTTCATCTTCCTGCTTTGCAAACGTAGCATCACTTTTCGACGTGTCCCTTTTACATTCCGTCGGTTGTCGGGTGCGTTCAGCATCATCCGAGCAGGTTTCGATGTGGTCTAAAACAATCTCTACCTTTGTTTGGTCGTCTACTATGGCTGGAGACGGGACCTCTGTTTCAACTGGTAAGTCAGAGGAAGCTGTTATGTGTGTTTTCTCTCTCGCTGCGTAATGTATGTGTTCTGCGTTATCGAAAGAGATTTCCACGTTTTCTTCATTAATTTCTACCTTCTTTTGGGTGTCACCTACAACCAGGACCGGAACGTTTGCTTCGTCTCCTACTGCAGAGGAGTGTATCGCATACATTTCGTCATCTTTCAAGACTCGGGTGCATCTTGCGTTGTTCGAGGAAGTTTCTCCATTTTCAAGAATATTTACTGCACCTACTACAGCTAGAGACGATGTAATTTCTCCTGCTGCTAATTCAGAGAAAGTAGTAACGTTTCTTTCGCTTGTCTCGTCTTGGGCGCACGTAACATTATCTGAGGTATTTTCCAAGTGTCCTTCACTAATCTCTTCCTTATTTTGGGTGCCATCGCCAACGACAGATGAGATATTTGCTTCAACTGCTAATTCAGAAAAATATAAGTTGTAGGTTTCTTCTGCCGCCGCGTTTATGATGCGTTCTACATTATCCGAGGAACCTTCCACGTGTTCTAAGATAGTTTGTGCCCCAGCCGTGGCTAAGTACGAGGTGATTGCTTCAACTAGTAATTCAGAGGAAGGTGTGACATGGGTTTCGGGTATTGACACGTCTTGAATACATAGAGCACTATCCGAGGAATAATCCTTATGTTCGTCTTTAATGTTTACATTACTTTGGATGTCAGCTACAACCAGAGACGAGATGTTTTCAGCATCTGATAATTCTGAGGAACTTACGGCGTATATTTCGTCTGCCGGCGCGTCTTCGATGCGTTTTGCACTATCGAATGGACTGTCCATCTGTTTTACGGTACTTTCCACCTTATTGTTGTCGACATTTGTTTCACCAGACAACTGACAAGAATGTATAGAGTATTCTGCAGTGTGCCTGATATTTGTACGATTATCCGATAAACTTTCCGAGTGTTCCTCACTATTCCCTACTTTATTTTGTGTGCTAGCTGTCAGAGATGAAATGCTTTCTTCCTCTACTGGTAAATCTGAATAACTTGATGTTGATACTGTCACCCAGGATGTCATCGAAGAAACAACATCGACAACGTTAATTCGCTGCGCATCTTGTGTCTCCGTGAACGATGTTTCCGTGGCAGGAGCTCTTGATTCATTTGCGTAAGATGTCGTTTCAGTGCCAAAGGAAATGATTTTTCCATTTATATCAGCAGATGCATTATTGTCAACAGAGGTTTTGTTGAGTTCCTCGTTCAAACTTTCTGGTAACTCACTCTCTACATGAGATTTGACGAGCGCAGCACAAAGATTATTAAAAGATTCGTCATCATCATCATCGTCGTCGTCGTAATTGATGCTGTGTTCCGCCGAGAGTCGACTTGATGTAGCAGTGCCAAAACCAGGCGACGAAAGGCCTTCATCGCCATCCGAGAAGAACTGCGCTGCGGAGAACGGATCAGATACAGACGATTCATCCGTAAGATCATCATTATTCAATGATTTAATGCTCATCGTATCATCCACTGCATCACGAAAAATATCATCGTCCTGTGGATCTTGTGATGCAGTTTCTATATTACCGCTATTTTCTTCATTATCGGAAATATCATTTACTCCGTTAACCACATCAGCGTCGATCAAAGATGCCTCAGTATGTGTAACATCAATCATTACATCCTGTGTCAAACAAGGTTCTGTTTGTGGCTTACAATCATTTACAGCACACGGTATTGTTTCCCTACATTGCTCTTGAATAGTCGTGTTGGTCTCAATGCTATTATTTATTGGAAAATCATTAGCAGCTTTAGTATTCAATAACGTGAATGGAAACCCTGGGCTGAGAACTGAAGAAGGTGACTGTTCGTCAGGGAAGTTCGCAGATGTATTCTGCACCATATTGTGCAATTTTGATTTAGGGTCGTCCCGGCTTTCTGTATCTTCAGTCGGGCATTCTACTCTATCCTCTGATGTTTGGCTACAGTCTGTATATTCACTGCTCGACGTCGGAGAAAGTAACTCACCTAGTGAGAAGGCAGTTGCTCTGTTGCCTCCTTCATTCCGTTCAGTGCCAGCTTCTTTCTCTTCAGCGTGAGCACTTTCTTGAATTGACGGCTTATGCAAAATATTATTTTTATCCGTGGCTCCATTACTGATTTTCTCATGAGGAGGTGTGATGGCAAGCTCAGTAAAGGGTGGTTTCTCGAGAGTACCGAGGTTGTTCTGACCTTGACTTTCGGATGTTTCGTTTCTTACTTTGTCGTTTTCTCTTTGATATGTTACCTGCTGTTCAACGTAACTGTCTACTGAACTTTCCTTTCCATCGACAGTCGACAGGGGCTTAAACTGCTCGGGTAAGGCACTACAAGAGAAATAATTGGAAATGCTATCCACGCTTCCAAAGGTAGCACTCATTACATCATTGCCGCACTTTTCTCTTTGATACATTACCTGCTGTTCAACGTAACTGTCTACTGAACTTTCCTTTCCATCGACAGTCGACAGGGGCGTAAACTGCTCGGGTAAGGCACTACAAGAGAAATAATTGGAAATGCTATCCACGCTTCCAAAGGTAGCACTCATTACATCATTGCCGCACTTTTCTTGAAAATCGTTGTGTTGCGGTGAGCAATTGTTGCCAACAGAACCACAGGCTGTATTTCTCTCATTCAGAGTCAATGGGTTCGTCTGAATGGAAAACAAATCGCAGCATAGGAGTATCGGAGCACCCTTGTGAGGGGGTTTGCCTTCCGACACATCGTTTGGCCCCTCAGTGTTATTATCCAAGGTTCTTTCACTATGGAGGATCGATGGACATTCTGTGCTGGAAATCCCGCTACCGCGTGAGTGGCTGAGGACGGCGTTCTCCTCATCCGAGGTGTACAGGTTCGCGTCACTCTCGCTGGTCATCTCTATAGTTTCTGCAAGCTGATCTAAGTCACTCGTCCTTGCAACATTGGAACTCGTATCGTTTTCGTATTGTTTTAGTATCGATGAAACGCTGGAGGATCTACTGCACGATACTTTGATGCCCGCTTCATCAGCGTGAGAGGCTTCAGGTCCATCTGGCGCTGGGGTAGAATCAGTGGGACAGCTGTTTTGGTCGCGTGCAACGTCCGTTGGTGATTGTGACGACGCTACACCCTTATTCTCGCCACCGACTTTCACATCAGTACAGAATTCCGCGGGAGGATCTATTAGGTGCTCCGATTGCACACTCGCCTCTGTATCACTGTTCTCTCGATCGAGGGGATTAATAACATTGGATAACTGCGTTTCTTTGGCACAATGCGGTAGTAGTAAATTATTGTAAGAATTTTTGAACACCTCTTTGTGACCGGAAAACATTATTTCTCGAAAGAAATCTTCCTCGTCTCTTTCTCTAATAGGTGTAGACGGTAAGTAATTCATGAATCGCATGTTACAACGCTCGGAAAGTAAACTTAAATCGGATACCCGAGCCTCTACGTTCACGAAGTCAGTGTTCAAATATGAAGAAATATCTGTATAAGTTCCACAGACTGCACTATGATTTTGGTTTTGGATTTCTGGCGGTTCTTGAGAAACGTTGACGTTATCTTTGGAGTGTTCACCATCTTTCTCCTCGTGCACCTCGTGTGTGTCGTGCGCTTCCGCCTCTGGGATGTTGTGCTGCTCTTCCGTGTGTGGCGGTTGGACAGCCTCGGGTGGAACTTCGGCCGCCTCTGGTCGCGTGAGGTCGCGACTCTCAGGTTGGCCTTCGGCGTCGCGGTCCCTGGTGGGGCATTCCGCCGCCTCCACCTCCACCTCCGCCTCGTCCTCTTCCTCTAGGTCGCGGTCGGCCGGCTCCTTGCCGCCTTCGGGCTGCGGCCAGATGTGCGCATGCGCATGTGCCGTCGCGGCGTCGCCCATGGCCACGACGACGCGGTGCAGGCTGCCGCCCGCCCTCAGCCGAGCCTGCAGCATTCGCAGCGACGCAGAGCCGGGCGCGGACTCCGGGGCGTTGACCGCGTCGCCAGCCCTGCTGACAAAAAACACGCACTGTTCAAAATTTGTACTCGCATCCCACTTAAGAGTACGCGTAGGATAAGGCGGTCGATGCGCAGAGACGAGTTTTCGTCCGAAGCGCCGGGCGAGTTTATTCCTTCGTTCAGAAGGTGAGGCCGCGTCAGTCCACTTCCGCTTGCCGGACAGTGAGCTGGGCACTACCACAGAGTAACATATACAGAAAACCTCCCCTATACCACTGTCCGACGCCCCCCTTGTAGTTCCGTAAGATGCTAGCAGATGTCACGCGTTACCCCGTCTTAGTACCCGTAGACGACACTAGAAGCGCTTCTGAGGGTGCCTCCCGCACATCAGAGGGTAGCATGTAGGGGAGGCTGAGGGGAGGGCTCGCGCTGCCTGCCAAGAGGCCACGGCTGTGTCCGGCTTGCCGGCGTTTGAGGGGAAGTGGTGGAGGGTACAGCCGCTACCTGCCGCCTGCACTGGCCAGTTTTAAAGGGCTGCTTCTGACTTCAGCGCCACCATGGGACATCTTACAGAACCTTCCCTCCCCGTACCCCTGCACGTGTGACCGGGCCCTTAAAGAGGTTTCCCGTCTGTATATCTTTGTCTGTGGCACTACCTCTCCAGCGCCCGCTCACAGCTCCGCCCGCTACATCTACATACATACTCCGCAATTCACCGTAAGGTGCGTGGCGGAGGGTACACTGTACCACTACTAAGCATTTCCTTTCCTATTCCACTCACAAATTGAACGAGAAAAAAAAGAATGCCTATATGCCTCCGTACGAGCACTAATTTCTCTTATCTTGTCTTTGTGATCTTTACGCGAAATGTAAGTAGGCGGCAGCAAGATCGTACTACACTCAGCTTCAAATTCCGGCCCTCTAAATTTACTTAACAGAAATTCACGAAAAGAACGTCGTCTTTCTTCCAGCGATCCCCAATTGAGTTGCCGGAGCATTTCCGTGACACCCGCGCATAGGTCGAACCTACCGGTAACAAATCTAGCTGCTCGCCTCTGAACCGCCTCTATGTCTTCCTTCAAACCGATCTGCTGCGGGTCCCAAATACTTGAGCAATACTCAAGACGTGGTCGTACAAGCGTTTTATACGCGGTCTCCTTTACAGGTGAACTACATCTTCCCAAAATTCTCCCAATAAACCGAAGTCGGCTGTCCGCCTTACTCACAACTGTCCTTACATGCACGTTCCATTTCATATCGCTCTGCAATGTTACGCCTAGATATTTGAACGACGCGACAGCATCAAGAAACTCACTACTAATGCTGTATTCGAACATTATAGGATTGTTTTATCTACTCATGCGCATCACCTTACATTTTTCTACATTGAGAGCTAGCTGCCATTCTTCGCACCAACTAGAAATTTTGTCTAAGTCATCCTGTATGCTATTACAGCATACCCCTACCACTACCGCTCCCTCACACTTGCGCAGCTGTCTGCGCATCTACCGGCCAAATTACCCTGCAAGCACTCTACTAGCCTAAATACGATGCTGGCTATCCAAGAGTGGCCAGATATATCAGAGCCCAACTTATTTGTAAGATAACATGTAGTACCAAGATCACATGATTAAAAATACCTTCCCATGTCAAGTAAGTATTCAGTATTCCTGCTTTTGCTGGCTATGGCTGCTGCTACACACTGCGGCATTAAACGGAAGATCTTATATAGTTTAGTAGGCTTTCCCGGTGTAATAGTTCTTCATAGTTTCTTCGGGTTTGCTGCCGGATGTTGAAGTCAAACTGATATTTCGGCGGTACACCTGTCCGCCATCCTCAGGAGAACTGCTGCCGAAAACTGCGAGTCCAGCAGCAGCTGCAGTTCTCCCGAGGATGGCGGACAGGTGTACCGCCGAAATATTGGGTCAGTTTGACTTCAAAATCCGGAAGCAAACCCGAAGAAACTATGAGGAACGTCTTATAATTGTTTTGTTCAGGTATAACTGTCGATACGGCTTCAACATATCCCCAAAGCTGCCTGGTGTAAAAGCAGCTACTGTATACCAGGACAGACACATTCACAGGCGAGAGATGGAGAGAATAAATAGTCCCTGAAAATTGTATGCCACGCATGGCCGCATATTATCTTGTTGAAATACGAGCGACGGCAATCTCCGAAAATATGGGAGTATAACAGACTACTACACTTCAGAGATGTTATGCTGTCTGTTTAGTCTACCGACATTGCAAATTAAATGTTTGTAAATCTAAGGGAGTTAACTTCAGTGGTCTTCAGTTCCTGTGCTTACACACCATTTAAACTAACTTATGCTAAAGACAACACACACACTCATGCCCGAGGGAGGACTCGAATCTCCGACTGCGAATAACAGTGTTCCGCCGCAAGATGCCTTAGAGCGTATTACTCTAGAGCCCTACTTGAATGCAATATCATCCCAAACTATCACACCAAGAGCGCCACCAGTGTGGCAAAACATAAGACGACATATCGACAGCCTTTCACCATTCTGGCTTCTGTGTCTAATCAACGCCACCTAGATACAACTTCTGTTTGCTGCCTGGCAAGAGTAACCATAATAAAAGCAAACTATTTTTCTTATATAGCGTTGTTCTGAGTTTGGTAATACGTACACGTTGCACACTGCGTTTCAGAATGTTTTTCGTATATTCCTTCAAAACGTCTTGATTGCAAATTATTTTATTAGTTAATGACGCGTTTCGCCCTTTAGCAGGGCATCTTCAAATTATCTGCGTGACAGAATTTACACAAAATTACAAGGCGGAATTACAAACGGTTACAATGGTACATGGGCTTATTTTGTGTTAAGAAGACAGTGTATATGGTAAACAAAGCTTACAGTGCGCTCTCCGTGGTGTGACACCGTTAGTTGTTATTCCGGTGTTTCTATTTTTCTGGATTTTTTTTCCTTGTCGCCCTACAAATGATCGGGTAACAACGGATTACAGTTGGAACATACTCGATAAAGATGTGAGAAGCATAAAACCGATTTTTAAGATTACCTTAATAGAAGCGGTGGTTTCTGATGATACAAGATAAGCCCATGTTTACAAATGCGCTCACGGGCGGTGGGCGGGCGTGGTGTGCTGCTCCGCCGACTTGTACAGACTAACTACTGGAATGTGGGTAGGGAGTGGCATAGGAAGCTGATGTATAAGACGGGACGCGTGAAATCTAACTATATGAATACAAATTTAACGAAAAGGAGGTAATTTAGCAGGACAGAAGTTTATAATTTATGATCGTATTTGTAAATGAGAGGAACTTTATTTGAACAGAGACATCATAATATCTAGGAATGTTTGATCTTCGCATGCCAACTGATCGTTTAGGAAGTGTGGGTGTCCAAAGTAAGCGCACTTCGCTATCTCATACTCTACCAGTAAATTTAACTTACGCCCCTTCTGCGCAATATGTCAGATTTGCATGTTGTCAATGGTAGGTTGTTCATGGTCGGATGCTTTAGTATGTTCCGCAAAAGGGGAATGTTTTTTGAGTTGGCCTTTTTTTGTAAGAAGGTGCTCAGTAAAACGTACTGCAAAGGTCCGGCCTGTCTGTCCTATATATTCAGCTGGGCATTCGGGACATTGTAGTTTGTAGACTCCTAAGGAAAGGTATCTGTCCTTATTGGCTTGTTCGTTGTGTGGGAGAATTTGCTGTATGCTCAAAGGGCTACTAAATACGACTTGTACATTGTATGCTTTATTTACCATATACGCTGTCTTCTTAACACAAATTAAGCCCATGTACCATTATAACCGTTTATAATTCCGCCTTGTAATTTTGTGTAAATTCTGCCACGCAGATAATCTGAAGATGCCCTGCTAAAGGGCGAAACGCGTCATTAACTAATTAAATAATTTGCAATCAAGACGGTTTGAAGGAATATTTATTCTAACTGATTGCTGCACACCATGGATTGGAAATCACTGAATGTATTTCGTGTTATCTATGTAATTCTCCGTGAAGATTTTTAATTGTATAAGACAAAATGACTAAAACGAATCTTCCGATTTCAATATCAGTATGATATATTACTAATAGTTCACAAATATCTTATACCAAAACAAATTTGTCTGTGAATCACGTAAATAACATTAAGAACATTTTGAAATACAGTGTGCAACGTGTACATATTCCCAAACTCAGCACAACGCTACATAAGACAAATACTTTGTTTGTGTTAACCCTAGAACGGTCGGGCTGAGTCTGTGAGACCCACTAGTTTTTGTTTCACTGATTTTATATTCTTATAATTGCTGATTTGACTCGATCGGTCCGCTAGCTTCCTGAAACACCCGAGAGAAAGCGTTGACAGCTTGAATGAGGTTTTTCATTGTTTAGTCATTGTTTGGCAGTCTTTCAAAATTGCGCGCGGGTCTGTCAGACCCAGTCCGACTAATTTCTGCCAGTGCGATCCCGCGTATATTTTGTCGTATCGTTGAGTTACAAGTTAATTTGCGGACTATTTGTGATCTCCTAATACCAAGAATACAGTCAATAGTTTATAGTATAAAATGGCACGAGAAAGTCTCTCGTACAGTGAAATATACAAAATTTTATATGACGACAGTGAAGTAAATGTTTCTGATACGGACCCAGACTTTGAAATAAACAGTGTCCATGAAAGCAATAGTGAAGTTAGTGGTGAGGAAGAGGAAGATGTTCAGCCTTCTGCCAGCATTGATGCACCTACTGTTGTTGATTCAAGTACAGCTCATCATTCTGACTCAGGTACGTCACTTATAAGCTTTTACAAAGGAAGGAACGGAGCAACTAAATGGAGAAAAATTTGTTTCCCACAAAGCGTTCGTACAAGATGTCACAAAATAGTTACCATGCATTTGCCTGGAAGTATTCGAGCCGCGATGGATGTAAATTCACCGTTAGAATCATGGCAGTTACTTTTTAGCAAGTCATTGATTGAAACTGTACTTGGATCAACCAATATCTACATTGATTCAGTTCGAGACAAGAACAATAGTGATCCAAACATGGCTAGGCCTGCAAGTGTTGATGAAAAGCCAAGTATAATAACGTCCTACAACAAAACCAAGGGCGGCGTAGACGTTGTTGATGCTATGTGCGGTGAATATGCAGTTGCCAAAGGAACAAGATGCTGGCCTCTCTGTCTCTTTTTTCAGATGTTGAACATTGCAGCTCTGCATGTCTATATTGTGTTCAAAGCTAACGGAAATGTTTCAGTTAGAAGAGAGTACCTGAGAACGCTAGGGAAGTCTCTCGGAACACCATATTTGAAAATGCGCGCAACCCAGGCAAACCTTCCGCACTAAATTCGCAGGCTTGCTTCTAACCTCTCCGGCACCCAAGAACAAGGCATAGTTGAAGATCCACAACCAGGAAGAAGAGGAAGATGCCACGAATGCAAAGACAGCAAAACAAAACACTTTTGCAAATTTTGCAAGGTGTGGTTATGCTTGGCGCATGCAGAAATAGTTTGCGGTGAATGTTTTGAAAAGTGACGATTTTAGAGGTCTGTAACTCATAAACTATTCATATGTTCACAATTTCCATTTATATAGTGATAATTAAACATATTTGCTTCTTAGTTATTGTACTTATTCCCATTTATATTCATATTTCAATGAAATTTTCTTGTATATTCTGTTTACTAACATTTGGTACTACAAAGTTGTATGTTTTTCAGTTTTATTTTATTATAATTATTGTACAGACAGGTAAAATAATGTCACTGTATCATTTAGTACTATCTGAATGAAATAAAAAATAGTCATTTTATGAAAATATAATTTCGTCACTTGTTAAAAGTGTTTTATATGTTGGGTCTCAGACCCAGCCCGACCGTTCATGAAACTTTTTTCGACTGACCGTTCTAGGGTTAAGACTACGCTTGGCAGACAGCACATAGGCCTTGTATCTAGGTGGCGTTGGTCTAACACGGCCATCAAGCTGAAGAAGCCAGAATCGTGCTTCATCGCCAGAAACCATGATGCTGATATCCCTATTTTGTTACACCAACACAATGGTCAGATTATATTCCGAAGACACTACGGTGAGAGATGGTCTAGCTGTGGGCTTTTGAATTGCCATACTAGTCCTGCGTCCGTTATTACTTTATGGAACGGTAACGGGTTTCATTTCAACGCCCTGCTAGTGGGGATTACCTGTTCACTAACCAGTCAGCGTTACATCTCTGAACTGTTGCAGTTTGTTGTTGTCACGTACAGTTCAACCTCTCTGTCTGCCCGATTCCAAAAGGATAACGCGCGACCACAGTTGACGAACAATTTCAAGGCATCTTCGTAGCCTGTTTTATTTCACTGCTATCTTAGCCACCCTCGTCTCCCGATCTCTTGCGTAACGAAAACATCTGGTCGATAATTGCGGGACGTCTGGCCCGGGACACGTCACCCGCTATTGCACCAGATCAGCCCTGACAATATGTGGAAGCAACAGGGATTGCTATGTTCCAACATCAACAGAGCCTTTTGATTCAAAGTCGCGTTTATAGCCAGAAAGGTGGCAACACTCAATTCACCTTGCAAAATAATACGCATTAACATTAGAAGGGCAAGTAGTTCATATCATTTGATACTAGCAAACGTAGCGGCAGTTCAGAAGGAACAACGGCCACCATAGTAAATCTCTATCTGCCTCCTGTTTATACAATTAAGTAAAAACGTTTATAACAAAATCACAAACCAATGTGCGTAACATATCACAGGTGAAAATAACAGCTCAAACGCAACTATAAATCAAGAATGCTCACGTGAGTAACACAGTCCATAACATAACCTCCCAATAGAGCGTGAGCAAACATGACACAATAATGCTATGCCGCATGACCGTCGCTTTCTCTCAGTGATATCGATTAAAATACCTGAATTCTATAGGACCAAACTACATCTATCATCGATTCCTAGATTTACTAACTTCTTAAGCTAATATAGACGGTGGCTTCCGTGACCGTTGTCAATGTCAATAAAATTCTTATAAGCATCGGACCGCATCCTCAGTATATTAAATTCTACCGATATTTCGGCCGCTATATACAGGACATAGAGAAGAAGGCCGCTTGCATCAGTGGCGAAACGGCGGTGGAATTTTATATATTGACGATGCGCCCCAACGCCCAGAAGAATTTTATTACTTAAACTAACTTAGCCTAAGTACAACTAAAACAACCACAAGCGAGTGAGGAATCAGACCTGCGACGGCAGTCGCCCATTTCCTGACAGAATGAGCGGCAATTTCTGCGCAGCACAGATAACGGGAATAACGAATAACGTTACCACCAGGACAGTGTAGCTGATCTCGCGTTGTAATGAGTAGAACTAATATATTTCTTCGCCATTTAAGTTGAGGTTTAGTTGGAAGAACTGAGCCTATACACTTCAAACTTTTCAGCCGCTTCCTGAAATTTATAGTGAATAAAATCAGGAAATACTCTTGGTCGTGTTCAGCACAAAAGATGATAAATGAAAATAATGTCATCTTTATTATTACACATTTGTTTCTTTCTTAGATCATATTTAGATTTCCTGCAGTAAAAATAGGAAAGATAGGAAATTACGCGAAAGATACATAGTAGATCCAAACAAAATTGTAGAAACATAGCGGCATTAAAGGTGTGGTTGTCGTAATGTTATAGACCAAGGCCAAAAAAATGAAAATTACTCCGCCGACTGCTTATTATAGCGGTCACGAGTCGATGTAGTTTGGTATAAACTACATCTAATACTCGCATTTTTTTCTGCAGAATTGCGATGCCATTGTGGAAGCAGAACTACAGGGGTGGACAAAGTAACATAAACACCATGTAATATCTTGGTGCAAACTGGCACCGATGCATGAGTGTTAACACTGAAATGTGATCACAGTGCTCAACTGAAACACAAAGTGTTGGACTTTTCAATGCAGTATATTATTCGTTTTGTTCTCTAATGGTCAATACAAATGGTCGGTGAAGTGGGTGATCTCTCACCATTGGCGGACTAGGGGGGGGGGGGGAGGCGAAACGCCCAGACCTCTCATCTTGGGGGCCTCCAAATACCTCTAAAACACTTTTATTATTATTATTATTATTATTATTGGAGCGCCCTTGACCTCTCGTTCTGGGGCTCCAAATCTCGGAAGTTACTTTTTTATGGTAATAAATGTATTTCCATGTGAGCGGGGGACCTCATTTTGTTTTGTCTTCGATCCGGGCCTCCGACAGCCTTAGTCCGCCACTGTGTCTCGCACTTGCAAAGAGCGATACTCAATGGTGCACAGTTGATGGGGCATATGTGACGCAACCTGCTGCACTGTGTAACTTTTCACTACTGACAGATTACGGAGAACAAGGTAGAACATCATTAGCAAAGAGAAATAGTGAGAGAAACATCAAGTTAAATTACAACGTCCGACAAACGTTAAGAAAAATTGTAGCCAGGCAGCATAAGCCACAGCAAAATCCACTGCAAAACTCAACATACACTTAAGTAATACTGTGTCGATGAAAATCGGCCTGAATTAACATTCAGCTCCAGTTACTGAGTCCTTAATAACGAAAGCCAACGAAAAGCTGCGAAGGAAGTGGTGTCATGATGAAAAAAATTCTGGACACTTGACCGGAAGTATGTAGTACGATCCGATGAATCATTGATTACATTATGGTCTAGGCCCGATAAGACTAAAGAGGATGTCTCTTGCATTGGTAAAAGTAAACCCTAGTTGGCACGACATGTGTGCGGCGGGTGATAATATGAAGACTAAATCGAACATTAAGTGCAAAAACAATAAGGAAGTTCCTGCAACGGGGCCAACTGACATTGCAGCTGATACGGAGTGGGGTAGATCCAAGGCAAAAAATGTTCACCATATTACTTCGCATCCTCCACATCAAAGCCTTTAAAATACTGTCAATGGCAATAATCGTACACTTCCAAATATACCGCCGCCTCGTCATAAGAGGAGGATGGGATGAGAAAATTTTTTGAAAAGCAACGCCGGTAGTGTCTGTTGCCATAAGGCGCTCCTGTTTCTGTACCAAAACATGTATCATATCTTTCATGACGAGAAAAGATGTGAGAGGCCACAGCAGAACAATAAACACTTGAAGGTGGGACTCTACTTGTCACCAATCTTGCTCTAAGTTAATTAATAGTTAACGCAACATGACGATCACTGATGGTCTCAGCGCACTGAACAGAACGTAACACACACAAGCGTTGGGTGTCACTGGCTGTAGCATTACAAATGAAGCCGGGCCGACTGAGTCACGTACAACAATAGACGCACATAAAAGAGAAGCAGATGATAATCCTACAGTGTTGTTATTCAATCTGTACAAACAACAAGCAAGAAAAACAAAAGAAAGAATTGGATTAGGAATTAAAAGTTCATGCAGAAGCAGTACATTTCAGATTTTCCGATAGCATGGTTAATTCTTACAGAGACTGCAAAACGCAGATGAATATTTAAACGGTATGGATGTTGTCTTGAATGTAAGACATAAGATGGACATAAGGAAAATCGCGATGGAGTGGCCGACCGTTCTAAGGCGCCTCACTGCGGAGTGTACGGTTGATCGCAGTCGGAAATGCCCCCTTTGGGCATGAGAGAGAGAGGAAGAGAGAGTGTGTGTGTCTGAGGAATAATCGCCACATCACTTTGGTCTAATATGTTTACATACATTTGAATTAGGAAAAGCAAAATGTAGTTAATGAAGTGGAATTACCGAATGTGAAGCTGAGGATTTAATTTAGGAAAGAGACAGAGTATGAAAGTGATTTTGCAAGTAAGTTTCTGTGTTTCCTTATTACGGGGACTTTTATTAAATGCTAGTGAACAGCAGCGCTCCCAGTTACTTTTCAACATACTCTGCATACACATTCAAACAACTGTCGTAATGCTTGAGAAGTTCTAAAACCATTTCTCCTAATACTTTGCACCCAGTTAATATAGCACATAAAAACGCTCCGCTTCATGTCTCCATCCGCTTGAAACCGTTGTTATCCTCATCATATTTGAGAAAAGAAGAAGTCATTAAAAGTCGCAACTATGAGTGCATGTCGAAACACCTCACATCGTAATCGTTGCAAGAGAATTTTCAGTGTTTACGGCCGTATCAGCTGAGCATTCTTATGGATTAATAGAATGCGGGAACTGGACACGCCACGTCATTTGTTCTGATTTACTAAATATTCGAATGTATGTGAAACATATGGGACTTAACTGTGGGGTCATCAGTCCCTAAGCTTTCAAACTACTTATGAACTACCTTATATGAAAGGCGGCAGTTTTTTTTTTTTTTTATTTATTTATTTATTTTTTTTTTTTTTATTTTTTTTTTATTTTTTTTTTAAGTTAGTTTGCAAATATATCGGACCAAACTGCTTGGTCATCAGTCCGTAGCTTACAAACTACTTAAATTAAGGTAAACTAACCTAAGGCCTACACACACACACCCATGCCCCAGGGAGGACACGAACCTCCGACGGCGAGCAACCGCGCGCTCCGCAGCGAGGCGCCTTAGACCGCTCGGCTACTCCACCGCGGTGGCCGTGGGGACTGAGGCGCTTCAGTCACGGTCTGCACGGTCACTACGGTCGGGGGTTCGAATCCCCCCTCGGGCATGGATATTTGTGCCGTCCTTAGGATTAGCTAGTTCCTAAGTAGTTTGTAAGTTTAGGGACTGATGATCCCGTAGTTAAGTCCCATAAGCTTAACAAACATTGGAATCTCTTTATTGCGTTTTAAGCTTCAGGCACAAGTTTTGGCACTCAACGAGAACAAAAAATGCAATTTGTGTCACCACTTCGTGCAGGACGGCACGACCGATTAGTGGAAAATCTTGTCAGAGTTCAGTAATGGAGAATTGGCGGTACTATCTCACCACGTAATCCACTTTTTCATCATTCACAACAGGCGATCGGCTACTGCAGTTTTCATCATGGACGTCCAGCGACCTACATTTTAGAAGCTCCGGCCACGTGGCGAAACTGCGCTTCAAATGTCCAAACGCTTATATAGCGTGGGGTCATCAGTCCCTAAACTTACAAACTATTTATGAACTAGCTTATACTAAAGACGTCGGCCGCGGTGGCCGAGCGTTCTGCGGCGCGTCAGTCACAGTCTGCATGGCCACTACGGTCGGGAGTTCGGGCATGGATATTTGTGCCCTCCTTAGTATTAGCTAGTTCATAAGTAGTTTGTAAGTTTAGGGACTGATGACCCCATAGTTAAGTCCCATAAGCTCTACAAACTTTTGAACATACTAAAGACGGCATAAACGTCAATGCTCGAGCGGGGATTCGAACCCCCAACCGCAACAGCCTTGCAGACCATAACTGGCACTCCGCAGACCGCTTGGCCACTGCTGCCGGCGAAACTGCGCGCCTTCACCATCCCAGAAGGCATCGAATGAGCCAGAAGGTTCCGACACATAACGAAGCAGCACGCGAACACTAATCGTGATTGTACTGACCCAATCTGGACGGTAACAGCGCCGAATTCACCTGGGGAGTGGCATATTTAAAGCCCAACAACCACATTTCATCGTTCGGTCACAGCTGGACAATGGTACATAGTCCAGTCTGTGCCACATGTCACCATCGTCATAGGATGGAGTGCAGTTCAGCGATGGCGCGCACTGTCTGTGCTGCTCACCACAACGTCTCAACAACGTCCGACATCGAGTCCCGAACGCAGGATCCGACATCATCATCAGCCCACGGTTCACGCTGCGACCGTAAGCCGCAAGGTGACCCGTGCCTCGCGAGATAGCACAACGCCGCCAGATGCAATACGGAGCCTTTCACACCGCCGACGTCACACGCTGTCGCTCTCGCGTCTACAGGTGACTCAGCGACGCCTGACATCTCGCCATTATTCAACACACCTGGTCGCAGTAAGCATGCTGCGGTTTCGCGTCTACAGCAGACTCACCGACGCCTGACATCTCGCCATTATTCAACACACATGGCCCCAGTAAGCATGCTGCGGTACTGTCACGCCGGACGCGCGGTTCGCCGCAGTGGCACATTCCACCCGATGCCTGAGTCAGCACAGTCGCCGCGAGCAGGAGGCAACTGCAGCCGCTACTCGACCGACCTCGCTCGAAATATTACATCCACATGAAGACGCAAGGTAAGGTCAACCTGACATGTTTTATTATTAAATAAAGAAAATTTCTTTGTTGAACACGAACTGTTTGGCTCCGCATCGCCTCCCAGAAAGCGAGTACCACATCCAACGAAATCATTTAAGTATACCTTGTGACAGTACCGCCCAACGAGTATGACTCAATCATTATGTTTGGATAGATTTAATGCACTGCAAGCACTGACCATGTACAAAATTGTTACACTCTTTTCTTTTATTTATTTTGGTAGCATTATATCTATGTAGACAGCTGTTATTGATGGGAATGGATTATCTGTGTAAGTCTGTAATTTGGAAAAATCGTGTTAAACAGCCGTGATGCTCGGGCTCATAGTGGCCTGGGCAGTGGAGAGCAGGTGTGTGTGTTTGGCGTAAACAGACAGGAGGGGTGAGCTTAGCGCTCGCCTGGAAAGGCCGGACGTCAGAGGAAATCCATCGCGCAACGAGCAAGGCGACAGTGTATTGTACATGATAGAGTTAAATTTAAAAAGTAAAACACAATTGAGACAGAGAAGTGCGACACAGTTTTTGAAAGGGTTTCATATGACACGTCTAGTAACGCACAGACTTCCGTCCTATCAAATACATATAAAAAGTTTTAATACAACGAAAATACGGCACTTAGTTAAAAATTCATAGCTTGTAAACCATTTAAGATTCAGAGGTGAGCGAGGGCTCACATCACATGATATGCTTACAGTCGACGTAAGATAATATTGATCACCGAAAACCTAATTTGCTAATACCATTGTATAAATTTGTTAATAACACAAAGTACAAAACAGATACACGACCAGCATGGCAGTGTTTGTTCACAGGTGCCGTATTAGAATATACCATAAAATCACATTTATCAAATCTACTTACTCCTGTTTTATTTCTTTAAATAATTAATTTGTATTTAATTGCTCCATAGGAGAAAAGAAATAAAATGAAATACTAATTACGTTGATCAATTCCATGTTTCTTTATGTTTAGCTTAAGTGTTATAGATGTATTTGTATTAAATGTACGATATACTTGGCAAAGCATTGTCCGCTGGCGAGGGGTGGAAATGGGGAAGTTCGTGATATATGGGTTTCTCCGGTGGACAGGTATAAAGGCTGGGCGGTAGGCGCACGTGGGCAATCGGTGTAAAGCTACCGTTCGCGACGGCGAAGCTATGCCGGTCTTTGCCGAGACCTTCAGAAGAGTGATACTTTAAAAGTTTTCAGAGTGTAAAAGTGCGGTCGAACTAAGAAAGATTTAACGAGTGTGGCGAGTACTGTTAAACTTGCAAGATTTCTTCTCGAGTTGCTGTGTTCTACGTAAAATCTGAAGATTCCAGCGTGTGATATTTAAGCACTCCGTTGTAAACTAATTGGAAAAGTTCGTCTTATCAGGAAGTGTTAACCGAGTTATCATGAACATTCGATATCTGTTGTTGAACATTACTTTGCGGCGGTGGAGTAGCCGAGCGATCTAAAGCGTCCGCCGTGTCCGCCGTGAAGGTTCGAGTCCTCCTTGGGGCATGGGTGTGTGTGTTTGTCCTTAGGTTAGTTTACCTAGGTTTAAGTAGTTTGTAAGCTACGGACTGATGGCCACGCAGTTTGGTCCGATAGATTTACAAACATTTGAACATTTAGCTTACAGTGTCAAACACTGAAGGACAATAAAACGAATTACTATTAGTGCAGTACCTGGTGTTGGAACCTAGCGTTATTTTAACCAACCAGGTACAGAACAGTAGCCTGGTAGGCTAATTAAAATATTTTCGGCAGAATGAATTTTGTCTGGGGTCTCACGAGCTATATTAGATACACCAACGTACAGTGCTTTTTCCTGTGACTAAGTTTTGATCCGATAAATAAACAGACTACATAATAATTTTAAACAAAATTTTGTGACAGTTATTTGTATGTAATGTACCCTTCTTCTCAATTTTAGTTGTGTTTTAAATTAATAACATGCATGTGGGGACTGTGGACGAATTTTTATCATCTGCTAGAGAGAGCTGAACTTAGTACAGTGAATATGTTAATCTAAATATAAGATTCTCCACAGACAACCCTAAAAACAGCCTCGCAACCTCCCTCTTCCGTTTACAGAACAATACTCTCACTTGCAGTGTTCCTGTACACTTCATTTTTCTCATTGTGAATTTCTGCCGTCTGAAACTTGGCAGTATCATCTCTATTCCACATACACCCCTGGCCATTAAAATTGTTACACCACGAAGATAACCTGCTACAGACGCAAAATATAACCGACAGGAAGACGATGCTGTGATTTGCAAATGATTAGCTTTTCAGAGCATTCACACAAGGTTGACACCGGTGGCAACATCTACAACGTGCTGACATGAGGAAAGTTTCCAACCGATTTCTCATACTCAAACAGCAGTTGACCGGCGTTTCCTGGTGAAACGTTGTGATGCCGCGTGTAACGAGAAGAAATGCGTACCATCACATTTCCGACTTTGATAAAGGTCGAATTGTAGGCTATCGCGACTGCGCTTTATCGTATCGCGACATTGCTGCTCGCGTTGGTCACGATCCAATGACTGATAGCAGAATATGGAATCGGTGGGTTCAGGAGGGAAATACGAAACGCCGTGCTGGATCCCAAAGGCCGCGTATCACTGGCAGTCGAGATGACAGGCATCTTATCCGCATGGCTGTAACGGATTGTGCAGCTACGTCTCGATCCCTGAGTCAATAGATGGAGACTTTTGCAAGACAACAACTAGCTGCACGAACAGTTCGACGACGTTTCCAGAAGCATGGACTATCAGCTCGGAGACCATAGCTGCGGTTACCCTTGTCGCTGCATCACAGACAGGAGCACCTGCGATGATGTTCGCAACGACGAACCTGCGTGTAGGAATGGCAAAATGTCATTTTTTAGGTTGAATCCAGGTTTTGTTTACAGCATCATGATGGTCGCATCCGTCTTTGGCTACATCGCGATGAACGCACATTGGAAGCGTGTATTCGTCATCGCCATACTGGCGTTATCACCCTGTGTGATGGTATGGGGTGCCATTGGTTACACGCCTGGGTCACCTCTTGTTCGCATCGACGGCAGTTTGAACAGTGGCCGTTACATTTCAGATGTGTTACGGCCCGTAGCTCTACCCTTTATTCGATCCTTCGAAACCCGACATTTCAGCAGAATAATGCACGACCTCACGTTTCAGGTCTGACGGGCATTTCTGGATACGGAAAATGTTCGACCGTTGCCCTGGCCAGCACATTCTCCAGATTTCTCATCAATTGAAAACGTCTGGTCAATGGTGGCCGAGCATCTGGCTCGTCACAATACGCCAGTCTCTACTCTTGATGAACTGTGGTATCGTGTTGAAGCTGCATGGGCATCTGCACCTGTACATGCCATCCAAGCTCCGTTTCACTCAATGTCAAGGCGTATCAAGGCCGTTATTAGGGCCGGAGGTAGTTGTTCTGCGTACTGAATTCTCAGGATCTATGCACCCAAATTGCATGAAAATGTACTCACATTCCAGTTCTAGTATAATATATTTGTCCAACGAATACCCGTTTTCATCTGCATTTCTTCTTGGTGTAGCAATTTTAATAGCCAGTAGTGTTATGTTACACGTCTGTGTTGATGAGATAAATGGCTTAATATAACCTCATAGCTATGTTGCCGGGAGCATACTGAAACAAACTAAACAACGGAAAACGGTTGAAGATGCTACCATTTCTCATTCGCAAGGCTGAGGGACTGGACCTTACTTTCAGATTCGTCCTTGTATATGATGGCCGAAGTAGAGTGTAGACTGGTAAAGGCAAGAAAATAATTGCTTAAGATGATAAATTTGTTGGAATCAATAATGGTTTTTAATGTTGTGTGTAAACAGTTAAGGCAAGAAGATAATTAAAGTTTTTCAAGTGTCCTGCAGAGGAATTCCGACCATTAAAATGGGACATATTGTAAGAAATGAAAAGGTAGAGAGAGAATGTGAAGAAAATTTGCGACTTAACCGAAAGAAGATGTCGGTTGATCAGACACATGAGGCACCAGAGTTATCGTCAGTTTGTTACTGGAGAAAATTGTGAGTGTGTGTTGTGGGGCCGTATCTAATAGAGGAGTAACAGATGAGCGCAGTCAACAGTTTAATAAGGATTTAGGTTTCAATAGTTATTCAGAAATGAAGACGATTCGACAGGATAAAGAAGCTTAGACAACTTCATCAAATTACTCTTCAGAGGGGAGACCAAGATAAGCTTCAATTATCCTTGTTTTACTTTTATTGAATTTCATCTTCCAATTTCTTTTCACTGATCTTGAATGTACTTCGTCATTTGTAATTAGCTACGATAACATCGATATGCCTTAAAGGTCTCCTGACCTCATCTTCAACATCATTCAGTCCCCAAATTTCTTGTTGGATCCACTTACCTATACGTTTTTAAGTTCTAAAAATCAAGCTCAATCTTACAAAACTTTATCAATTTATAATGCAACTACAGTGTCGATGAAACATCTGAAAACTCGAAATTATAACATAATATCATTTCAGATAATTTTTTTGAAAGAAACACTACAAAAATATTTTAAATTGCCTTATAGTGAAAACAATACCGTAATTCACAGACATTCGTTTCTGCAATAGTACAGCACATATTTATTTCATCGTAAGAACGTATCTTTTTGCCAGACTTACGGGGAACATCAAAAATTAACCACGTTTCAAGACATATGTAGCTACTATCACGCATTGCTATTACGATAGTAATATCCATTATACGACTCTGTTTCATGGGCTCGTATTACTTTGGCAACTATTTCAGTAAAATGTGCTACGTGACTTCATTTTCAATTTCTGGTGGGAACCGTGTGACGAGATAAAAGCGTAATTGTATACGGAGGGCTGGTTTGGGTTTTCAAGTCGTGGCTGTAACAACGAAAGCCATTATGGCTTTTTGCATTCTCTTGTCGGCTTCAATGAATCTGGACTTCTCATTACATCTCGGAATAACAGTAAAATTCAATGAAAGAGGATACTATCGACTAAAATATTCATGGTAACGATATTGATTGTTATGAGCCTGCTTATAAATAGAAATAACTATTATTGTTCAATTTCTTTCTGAGATGAGGGGTTACGTCCATAATATATTTTAAGAAATACATATTATCAAGCATCAGCTGTTTTGTATAGTAATAATTTGAACGGTTTCAGTTCAGAAAGGTCTGTTAAATAAAAATGACTATAATGAATTTTACACAAGTTAAAATAAAATACATAATATAACCCATAGTTTCATCCAGAAAGTACTTACAAACTAAACAGGTTGTTTAAGTTGGTACATTGTATACATTATCTGCTACATTATTCATGCTGACATACAAGTCAATCAATAAACAATTCGTTTCATGCCAATTGACATCAAGTCTTGATGACAAAAATAGTGCCAGGCTGTGTTATAATGAACCACGGTCTATGTTCAAAAATACTCAAATGTTTGTAACTCTATCGGACTCAACTGCTTGGTGATTAGTGCGTAGCTTACAAACAAACTATGGTAAACTACCCTAAGGGCAGCACAAACGCTCATGCCCGAGCGGGGACTCGAACCCCGACGGCGAAGGACTACGCGCACCATAGCACGGCGCCCCAGCGCGCACGTCTAATCCGCCGCGGCCAAGGTCTATGAAATCAAAGAGCATCCAAGGAAGATATTAAGAACTGCATCAGTTGATGTTGTATATTTAGCAGAAAAAGACGTATTCATGGTGTAAAACTAATATATCTTTGACAACCATCACAGTATCTAACTTTGTAAAGGTATCAATGCGACTGTTACAGAGAGTGGTACATAAATTTTACGTAAATAACTGTTTGGACCATGAAAACAATAAATATGTTCCACAACAACCATTATCTGTCAAAGTATAAAATAAGGTAAACGAAATATCCAATAAAACATAATATTATGGAATATAGCAGACTGCTATCCTGGGACAGAATCGTACAATTATAATCATGTTATGCAGAGGTAGATTAAGGAATATTATTGAGAATATCTACTGCTTCCCTCACCCAAACCAATTTTTAAAGTTTCGTACGTTATTTAGTCTAATTTGTAAAATACTTTTTAATACTTAACACACATACCCATGAATGGAATCCCATATGATGTGCTTGATGCGACCATTTAATTCATGTTACTGGTTTCATATGTTGAAAACAGTAGACTGGCAGGGCGGGATTAAAATACGTAAAACGAAATAAGCAGTCTCGCATATGCGGATGACTTAGTTGAAATGGCCGAATGGATTGAAAGGTTGCAGCTCGATCAGAGGTGCATGGATTATGATATAAAGATCAGCATCTCCAAAACGAAAGTAATGTCTGTGGGAAAGAGATTCAAACAGATTGAGTGCCAAATAGGAGGAATAAAGTTAGAACAGGTAGACAGTTTCTTTCGACCAACTATGTTGTATGGGACTGAAAGTTGGGTGGATACAGGTTACCTCATACATAAAATAGTGGTTACAGATATGAAAGTAGCAAGAATGATTGCAGGTACCAATTGATGGGAATAATGGCAGGAGGGTGTCCATAATAAAGAAATCAAAGAAAAGCTGAAAACCATAGATGAAGCAGTTAGAGCGAACAGGCTGAGATGGTGGGGTCATGTTAGATGCATGGGAGAAGCAAGGTTACCTAAGAGACTCATGAGCTCGAAAGTGGAGGGTAAGAGGAGTCGAGGTAGACCAAGAAGAAAGTACTTAGATGCGGTGCAGAATGATTTTGAAGTGAAAGGCGTAACATCAGACGAGGCATCAATGTTAGCATTGAATAGGGGATCATGGAGGAATTTTATTAGAGGTACTATGCTCCAGACTGAACGCTGAAAGGCATAATCAGTCTCTAATGATGATGATGATGATACTGGTTTCATAAATATGTATCTAATAAATATGCATATTTTATTTTTACTTTGTGTGGATATAATATAGCCTATTGCTTTCCTCAAAATTTTCAAATGTTTGTAAATCTATTGGATTCAACTGCTGAGTTACTAGTCTGTAACTTACAAACTACATAAACTAATGTAAAGTAACCTAAGGACAGCACAAACACCCATGCCCGCGGGGGTACTCGAATCCCCGACGGAGAACGGCCGGCCGGCCGCGGTGGCCGAGGGGACTGAGGCGCTCCAGTCACGGTCTGCACGGCCACTACGGTCGTGGGTTCGAATCCCCCCTCGGGCATGGATATTTGTGCCGTCCTTAGTATAAGGTAGATCATAAGTAGTTTGTAAGTTTAGGGACTGATGACCGCGTAGTCAAGTCCCATAAGATGTAGAAACATTTGAACATTTGAGAACGGCCGCGCGCATCGCAGTAAGGCGCTCCAATGCGCACGACTAATCCACCGCGGCTTGCTTTCCTCAATGATAGTTCACATCTACGATGTGTTATTCTGTTATATGACATATATTATCATCATATGCATTACTAACTGCCATTCTTAGATATGTCTTATGCATTATGGTCAGCCGTCTAGTTACTTATTACCAATAATTCACATGCATATTTTCTTTAAATATCAATTACATTATACTTAACTGACATAATTAGCCTAAAAATGAGAGGACGCCTACTCGGATTCCACGTAAAGCTGTAGGTCCCCTTTCCCCGGTCGGATAACTGGGGTAGGCTAGGGACACGCAAGTCGCCGAAGTGGCGTCCAGTTGAAATTATTATTATTATCGCCGAATCCGTCCAAATTTATGTACATGTAGGGCATGGTGAGACACGAAAGCTCCCCCAGCGGGAACTGAAGATGACCAAGCGCTTAGGAAATAAAAGGAAGTTTGATACGGATCTATCACCATATGCATCTTATCAACTGTGCCGGTGACTGCGCGTTTAGGAAGGGGTGTTTGGTTCAGCGGTTAATGACGAGAATAATGAGATTTTATTTGCTTTGTTCTGATCTACCCCAACTTCCCCTTCCTTTCCCTTATACAGGTAGTTTCCAGGGGTAGTTTTAGCTAGGCCCCAACGCCTAGAGAGGTAGAGAGGTTGAGGGTTTTTTTTTTTTTTTGTTTTTTTTTTTTGTTTTTTTTTTGGGGTCAGATGGATAAAACCCTAATAACTGGTACAGTGGAACGTACCCTCTGCCATTCACTTCACAGTGGTTTGCACAGTATTGTGACGAATTAAACGCAACCTCGTATAGGTTCTTTTATTCATTTATATAAGCAAAAAAAGAAAGGGCATTCGATAAAATTCAGGACTACAAACATTTAAAAATGCTGACGTTGTGCACATATAGATACAAAATAACATATATGATGTTGCGGTCAATTGTCAAGTCAGTAGTGTACGCATTGCCAAGGAGCAAAAAATCCGTTACTGCAATTTTTATATATTTTTTATTTTTTATTTTTTATTTATTTATTTATTTATTCATTTATTTATTTATTTTTTCATTTGGTATTTCTACGGTTCACAGTCGTTCGTTGAGTTTGTTCGTGGCTGTTCCTAGAATGGTTGGCTCAGCTTTTTATTTTATTACAGAGGGCGTTTCGCTCCCTGACCGGGCATGCTGAACCACGGCGCCCGGCAACAGCACAAACATCCATGCCCGAAGGGGGATTCGAACCCCCCACGGGGAACGGCCTATCGCATCGTAGCATAGCGAGTCAATACGCTCGGCCGCTCCGCCGCTCCGCCGCTGCACCGCTGACCCAAACACAGCTTTCTAAACAGACGCTCTCAGCGGCAGTTGATAAGGTGCATATGGAGATAGATCTGTATCAAAATTCCTTTTATTTTCTAAACACTTAGCCATCTGGAGTTCCCACTTGGAGCACTTTCATATCTTACCACACCCTACGTGTACTATAAGTTTGAACGGATTCGGCGATGAAGAGTAGGCGTCCTCTCCTTGTAAGACTTTCATGATAAGAGACCTTTATGTTTGCACCATCATACATATCAATTATTGTAATTTGATACTTATTTATCCATATGGGATTGTATGGCTAAGTACTTACTATCCTAATCATTTTCCCTATGTGCTACTTGATTCAGTTAGACATATATCTATACATGATTATTATACACACTTCATTAAATGTACAACATGCCCAATGTCTACGTGCCTAAATCATTTGCTTATCTTTTTGACATAATTTTATTACGTATTTTGTGGTGTCTGGATGTTGTATCCACACTTATTATAAATTCATATGCCCTGATCAAATGTTCAAATATTTCTACATCAATAGGTCTTGATTACTTTGGATTCATTCCTTAGGCTTACAAACAACTGAATCTAAATTAAAGTAACCTAAGGGCAACACACACACCCAAGCCCATGCGAGGATTCGAACATCCAAAGGCGCCTAAGTAGCTTAGCCACTCCACCGCGGCATATACCCATACTACGTAACTATATACACATAATTTCCTCTTTATTATTTACGAGTTGTGTTACTATGTTATATTTAGATATGTACTGAAATATGCATCCAAATGAATTGTAACATTCTGCACACTCTTTTAAAACACTATGTTCAATACTATCCCTCAGTCTACCTCTGCATAAGGTGATTTTAATTTTACGATTCTGTCACAAGATAACAGTCTGCTACATGTCCTAACTTTACGTTTTTAATACTTATTTCGTTTTCTTAATCTTACACTTTGGCAGATAATGGTTGTTATTGGACATATTTAATTTTTCACGGTCGAAATTGGTATTTACATAATGTTTACGTACCACTCTCTGTACCAGTCGCCATGACACCTCATCAAAGATATATATTGTGATGGTTGTCAAAATCATTCTTTTCACACCATGAATACTTCGCTTTTGCTAACTTTACAAGATCAGCTGATGTAGTTCTTAATATCTTTCTTGGGTACACTTTGAATTCATAGACTATGGTTCACTGTAGCACAGCATGGAACTGTTTTTATTTATCATCAAGACTTTATGTAAAGTGACAGTTATTAATTTTTTATTGATTGACTTGCATGTTAGTATAGATAAGGTAGCAGATAACGTATTAACGGAATCAGCCTGTTTTGTTTGTAAGTACTTTCGGGATGAAACTACTGGTTTACATTATGCATTTTACTTTGCCTTGTGTATAATTCATATTTTTTGTGGTTTTCTCCCCTTATATTGGTTTTTGTGGCTCTACAGATAGTCTACCCTATGTAGATTTCGCTCGGTAACTTGTATCCAATTGAACGTGCTTACTTTATTCGAGTATTAGAGTACCCAACTGCACAGACACGAACTCTTTCTTCCATTACCAAACTGATCCATTTTAATGTGTTTCATTAACTGTTCGCATCTTTAAAAGACTTTGTGTTTCAAGTTATATTTCTCTCCATTTCGTTTCACTGCATACACATTCGTTATTAGAGTTACCATATAATTTTCATCGTTGTTATCAAGTTTCTGAACTGTTTATTATCCACATTACAATTCTATAAAGCATCTGCGCTCAAGACAACATATTCAAACAAGTGTTTCTACCATATCAATTGATATTCAGTATTAACAAACATGTTATCTTCTGAAATGCTTTTATTTCCATTACCAGTGTAATTTCATGTCGTCTGTACTTTGTCATCTCTTTTTACTGCCCAAATATCACATCTCATTTACTGCATTTAGCTACACATTACGTAATCTAATTCCCTCAGAATCATCTGATTTAATTCAACTACATTGCATTAACCTAGTTTTACTTCTGTTTATATTAAACTTACGATCTCATATCGGTTGATTATCAGCAGCGTTCAGTCTATTTTCAGATTCTTTGTCACATCTGACAGAATTACAATGTCATCGACAAACATCAAAGATTATATTTCTACCTCCAGAACCGCAATTTTCTTTCCCGATATCATCTTGATCTCCATTATTGTTTACTCAATACACGGACTGAATATTTCCTTTTCAGTAGTTACAGGGGCAACAGTCTGGATGATTGACTGAGCTGGCCTTGTAACATCAGCTAAAGTGGCTTTGCCATGCAGTTACTGCGAACGGCTGAAAGCAAGGGGAAACTACAACCGTTACTTTTCCCGAGGACATGCAGCTCTACTGTATGAACATATGATGATGGCATCCTCTCGGGTAAAATATTCCGGAGGTAAAATAGTCCCCCATTCGGATCTCCGGGCGGGGACTACTCAGGAGGATGTTGTCATCAGGAAAGACAATACTGGCATTCTACAGATCGGAGCGTGGAATGTTAGATCCCTTAATCGGGTAGGAAAATTAGAAAACTTAAAAAGGGAAATGGATAGGTTGAAGTTAGATATAGTGGGGATTAGTGAAGTTCGGTTGCAGGATGAACAGGATTTCTGGTTAGGCGAGTACAGGATTATAAATACAAAATCAGTTCGGGGTATCACAGGAGTAGGACTGATAATGAATAAGAAAATAGGAATGCGGGTAAACTACTATGAGCAGCACAGTGATCGCATTATCATTGTCAAGATAGATACGAAGCCAACACCGACAACAGTAGTACAGGTTTATATGCCAACTCGCTCTGCCGATGATGACGAGATCGAAGAAATATATGAGGAGCTAAAGGAAATTATTCAGACAGTTAAGGGAGAGGAAAACATAATTGTGATGGGAGACTGGAATTCGGTAGTAGGAAAAGGAAGAGAAGGAAAAATAGTAGGTGAATACGGACTGGGCAGGAGGAATGAAAGAGAAAGTCGCCTGGTAGAATTTTGCACGGAACATGATTTAATCGTAACAAACACGTGGTTTAAGAATCACAAAAGAAGGTTGTATACATGGAAGAGACCAGGAGACACCGGAAAGTATCAGATAGATTTTATAATGGTAAGACGTAGATTCCGGAACCAAGTTATAAACTGCAAGACGTACCCAGGGGCAGATATAGACTCTGATCATAACTTGTTAGTCATGAACTGTAGGCTGAAACTGAAAAACTTGCAGAAAGGTAGGAAAATAAGGAGATGGAACTTAGATAAATTGAAGGAAAGTGAAGTTGTGGAGAATTTCAGAGGGAGATTTAGGCAACAATTGACAGAAACAGGGGGAAATAAAACAGTAGAAGAGGAATGGGTAGCATTGAGAGATGAAATAGTGAAGGCAGCAGAGGACAAAATAGCTAGAAAGGCAAGACCTACAAAAAATCCTTGGATATCACAAGAAATACTAGATTTAATTGATGAAAGGAGAAAATATAAAAATGCAGTAAATGAAACAGGCAAATTGGAGTACAGACGATTAAAAAATGAGATTGACAAGAAGTGCAAAATGGCTAAGCAGGAGTGGCTAGAAGCCAAATGCAAATCTGTAGAAGAATGTTTAAGAAGGGGAAAAGTAGATACCGCCTACAGGAAAATAAAAGAGACATTTGGGGACAAGAAAAGCAACTCTATGAATATCAAGAACTCAGATGGAAAACCAATTCTCAGCAAAGAAAGGAAAGCTGAAAGGTGGAAAGAGTACATAGAGCAGCTCTACAAAGGAAATGAACTTACAGACAATGTGGTAGGAAGGGAAGAGGACGTAGATCAAGATGAAATAGGAGATGCTATACTGAGAGATGAATTTGACAGAGCCCTGAAAGACCTAGGTCGGAACAAGGCCCCAGGAGTAGATGACATATCCTCAGAGCTACTAAAGTCTCTGGGAAAGTCAGCCATGACAAAACTATTTGAACTGGTGTGTAGGATATATGAGACAGGCGAAATACCCTCAGATTTTAAGAAAAATGTAATAATCCCCATTCCAAAGAAATCAGGCGCAGACAGGTGTGAAAATTACAGAACCATCAGATTGATAAGTCATGGCTGCAAAATTTTAACACGAATGGAGAATGGAAAAACTGGTAGAAGCTGACCTTGGGGAAGATCAGTTTGGATTCAGGAGGAACATAGGAACCCGGGAGGCAATACTCACTTTACGTCTTATCTTAGAAGATAGATTAAGGAAAGGCAAATCTACATTTTTATCTTTTGTAGATTTGGAGAAAGCATTTGACAATGTTGACTGGAATACACTTTTTCAAATTCTGATGTCAGCAGGGGTAGAATATAGGGAAAGGAGAGTTATTTATAACTTGTACAAAAGCCAGACCGCAGTTATTAGACTCGAAGGGCATGAAAGGGAAGCATCAGTTGGGAAGGGAGTAAGACAGGGTTGTAGCCTTTCTCCAATGTTATTCAATTTGTACATCGAGCAGGCGGTGAAGGAAAGCAAGGAAAAATTTGGAATAGGGATTAAAGTACAGGGGGAAGAAATAAAAACTTTGCGTTTTGCTGATGACATTGTAATTCTGTCAGAGACAGCAAAGGACCTGGAAGAGCAGTTGAATGGAATGGACAGTGTGTTGAAGAGAGCATATAAAATGAACATTAATAAGAGCAAAACAAAAATAATGGAATGTGGTCTTAGAAAATCAGGCGATGCTGAAGGAATTAGATTAGGTAACGAAACAATGAAGGTGGTAGATGAGTTTTGTTACTTGGGTAGTAAAATAACATGCGATGGTCGCAGTACAGAGGATATAAAATGCAGAATGGCAATGGGAAGAAAAGCATTTTTGAAAAAGAGAAATTTGCTAACATCGAATATTAATTTAAGTGTAAGGAAGTCTTTTCTGAAGGCATTTGTATGGAGTGTTGCCTTGTACGGGAGTGAAACATGGACGATAAGCAGTGCAGACAGGAAGAGAATAGAGGCTTTTGAAATGTGGTGTTACAGAAGAATGCTGAAGATTAGGTGGGTAGATCGCATAACCAATGAAGAAGTACTGAACAGAATTGGTGAGAAAAGGAATTTTTGGCATACCCTGACTAAAAGAAGGGATCGCTTGGTAGGACACATTCTTAGACATCGGGGAATCGTAAATTTAGCATTGGAGGGAAGTGTGTGGGGGAAAAATCGCAGAGGGAGACCAAGAGACACGTATAGTAAGCAGATTCAAGTGGATGTGGGTTGCCGTTCTTATGAGGAGATGAAAAGGCTTGCTCAGGATAGAGTAGGGTGGAGAGCTGCATCAAACCAGTCTCCGGACTGAAGACCATAACAACAACAACAGATTACAATTGTGTCTCACTTCAGTGTTACTATTTCCAATTCATCGAGAAAAGTGTAGTGGTTTACTTGGCAGCTTCGACAAGACATCGAAGGAATCAATAGCCGTTCCACTATGACTACGTCACAGCATATTCGCCAGAACTTGTTGCCACAAAATTCTGTGAATTTCAATAGGATCACTATCCGATTTTTCCTGTTTCGGATCCCTGTGTCCATACGATTTCTTCTTTCTTGCAGATAAGAATAGTTGACTCTAGGGTAAGATAGTTTCCTTAAATAGAGTGGTTGAAACGTGTCCATAGAAAATTATTTTTATAAGAAAATGTCTAATATTGTGCCTCCTGTTTTGTATCGAGTAACTTGCTTGCAAGAAAATGTATAATATCGCTTCTACTGTATGTATCGATATGTGTAAAGTTTCATCTCTGGCAAAGATCATGTATTGCATAGCATTGTAGCTCGCACTGAGAGAGAGTAGCACTAGTGGTTCAGCTCGCTTAGAGAGCGGTTGGGTTGTGTGTATGGCTCCGATGTAGAGCAGAGGCTGCTGTGCCAGCAAGTCAGAAGTTGTATTATGTAGGTAATGTAATGCTGTTTATCAATAATAAGTAACTTAACCCTGTTTCATATTTCATTTACGTAGTTAGAAAATTAACCTACTTCCTTCATTTGATAATTACTTGATTTAGTGGAGTGTTGATTTGAATAACATTATTGAACATATTTCATTATTGGTGCGATAGTAAGATAATAGTTGATTTGGATTTCAATAATAACTGATCGACATAAATTCTCACAGTCAAGCATTAAGAAAGTGATTTGTGGTTTTTCTTATATCTTTCTCGCAGTCAAAATTTTTGAGTATAGTCAGTGTCTGTTTCAAAAGGTTACATGTCACAGTTGTTTTGTTAAAATATCCGTTGCGCACATAATCAGTTTAATGCACTGTTTCTTGTACATTAATATCAGGGCCATAATTAAACCAAATAGCTGAGTTAATGAACAATTTATTGTCTGATTTAACGAAAGGTTCTGCATTCCAAAACACGCGTACAGCTTTTATGGTTAACATCCAGATAGTGATTTATTAAGTAGATACCTTGAAAGTTCATATTTTTATAGGGTTTAAAAACGCAAGGATGTTGTGAAAACGTTACATCATTCAAAGTGAACCATGTTGGGGAAAAAAATACCATTTTTTTGCAAAATATTGTATCTTCCTACAAGTGGTACTTATAGAACCACCACCATCTTCCATTCTTGTACTAATACTTGTGCAGTGCCTCGGTGCAGTGGTGACGGGCGCAGCCAGAAAGCAGGGGCTGTGCACTGGGGCCGCCAGTATCCCTGAGGGACCGTCACATTAATGCAGCGCTGCTAATTAGAGTGGGCGTTTACATGGCACGCGAGTAATCAAAACAAACACTATTAGTTAAAAGAGGTACCCGCCGTTCAATTAAATTAATGTTGCTCTTTGCTAAGAGCAATCTGCTGCTTTAAATGAGCACTGTACTCAATTTACATATCGCGAAGCACTCCAGCAATTCAACTGCCAGCAGGGGATTTCCTTAGGACTCCAGAAGCGAGTGAAACTCGGCTGCCATTCATGGTATGTAAGCATAGCTAGAACGCAGCGTTCCAGCAATGTTTATATGTCCTCCACCATCTATTACGAAATGATGCCCATGTTCAGACCAGTCGTTCACTAAATAGAAGATGTTCGAAATGTGATGTTGGCTGAGAGAAGAATGTTTCTATTTTACTGCGGCATCGATCCTCGTTTTATTGAGAAAGAAATTGGTTACACTCTGTTAATGGTACCGAGCAAGGTGGCGCAAGAGGTAATCCACCGACTCTAATTCGGAAGGGCGATAGTTCAAATCAGCCTCCAACCGTCCTGAATTTTTCCCCATTATTTCCATAAATCATTACAGACGCATGTCACAATGGTTGCTTTGAAAGGATACGGCAGATTTATTTCCCCATTATTAGAAAAACTCAATTCAACCGTGTGCTCCGTCTCTAATAACCACGATGTCAACGGGATATTAAATTACACTCTTCCTTCTTTTTCTTTATTTGGTCCCTCAGTAAGTGCCAGTCATAATGAGACTGAGAATCCTTTCACAGAAAAGGTAACGACTCACCAAAAACTTCCACCATTATGATAATTTTCACAATACGGATAACTTGGTAAATGGAACCAGTCGAAGATGTTAACACCAAAGATATTAGGTAAGAAGTAATATACATTTCCTATCTGTTCCACGAAATACTTGTAACGCCTACCCAGACAGTCTGCTTAGTAATTTTGACACAGAACTGCCCACGTATTTACAGATGCAAAGCTGACGATCATACTACGAGATTGAAAAAATCGAGCCACCCTTTTCTTTATTATATATATTTAGTGCTCGTACCTACGACAAAATGGTTTCCTCTCCTTTTTAAACTTCTTTAGCCGAGCAAGACTTTTATTCACCTTACAACTGCACTGCTAACGAAATAGCAGAAAAATTTGCATAATTATAAGGTGAAAAGTTACAAGTGCTCAAGATTAATTTACATATATACACACACTCAATTAATCTGAATCCGAAGTATAATTGTTGATACTACGTCATTTTTCCTGTGAATATGAATGACATGTATATTTAAGAGAGAAATTAATTTAGTAGAAAAACGAATACTGAATTAAGGAACAATTCTTATTTACAGATGGGTCAATTCCATATCAACTGATCTACATCATACAATCTACCGATTCGTATTTTCATGAGATATAGTAAACATGTTTTGTTGACATACATACAGACTGGTTACAAATTTAGACATCTATCATAAGCTGCTCTGGAACTAGAGCAGCCTGATTTTCAGTCTAAAATATGAAAAATTCCATGCGAATTCAATTAGTAGTTTCTGAGGTATTTATTTTCTGAAAAAACTGATGCAGTAAAGATTTAGAAATTTCCATACTCATGTATAAGTTTCAGGAAACTTAAAATATTGTATCAGATTTTTTGAAGTAACGTTAAGAAGGGCCATATGGGCTTTCCAAATAAACACTTTCAATTAAACGTCCAAAAGTTACATTACAAAAGCTTTTGCGCAAACTGTAATTAAAATGTCCCAGTTTTCTGAATGGTATAATTGGGAAAAGGATGAAATTTGATTTAAAAGAGACCTAATAATATTTGTAGAAATGGCAACTACATTAGTAGGCATAAGAAACAACAATTAGGGCTTATTAACAAAATAATCGAAAAAAATGTTCAAACTAATACCTGCATTTACATACATAGAAATAGACATTTTTTCGACTGATTAGCTACAAATACAATTTCTGCTGAACATTAAAAATTATTCCATTTCTCAGTTACTGGTTTTGCGCACTCTAATGAATTTAATATTTCCTGCCTATCGTTGCTGTTGATTTTTCTGTAGTAGATTATATATTTTAAGATGGAATCCACCAAATATCAGCACTCTCTAGCCATTAAAAAGCTACTGATCTTGTATACACCACTCTGTGATAGGGGTTGAATTTTGTCCTTACTACTGAATAAATACTTAGAAATGTTTTTTGCATTGTAAAATGCAGGCCTGTAATTTCGAGATTTTAACTTTCTACCAATTTGATCTGAAATTTTTCCTAAATATGGGATGACACACCAGTTTTTCTTACTACTAACTTGTTCTTGTTGGCCAGCATATAAAAGTGTTCTGGTTTTTCTGATTTTCTTCTTATTCATTATACTGTCAATAGGGGCAGGGCTATAGCCATTACTGGATGCTATATGTTTGATTGTTTGTAATTCTGATTGAAATGCAGAATCAGATAATGGAACAGATATGAGGCGATGGACCATTGAATGGAAAGCTGCATGTTTATGGCTGTGTGGATGCTGGGAACTAGCAGGGATAACTGTATCTGTTACTATGGGTTTTCTGAAAATACTAAATAAGTGTTTCTTTGTGCTAATGTCAATAGTAAGGTCCAAAAAGTTTATAGAAGATCCTCCTAGTTCCATAGTGAACTTAATTTTATTATGTTGGGAATTTAAATGTTGTAAAAAGGAATCTAATTGTCTGGTGGTACCTGTCCATAAACACAGCACATCATCCACATACCTGAACCAATATCCAATTTTGCACCTCAGTGGTTCCTTCTGTAAGAAAATCTGCTCAAAATGATCCATGAAGATGGGACTAAGTGGAGAACCCATAGCTAGGCCATCAGACTGATTGTAGTATTTATTTTCAAATTGGAAGTAATTTTGCTTCACACATGTCTCTGTAGCAATGATTATGTCATGTGTTTCAGCAGGGTTTACTTTACGTTTGTGCAAAAGATCAGTAAGGATGCCAATACTTTCATCAGTGGGAATATCGATTGTCTGTGATAACATCTTTGTAAATCTTAACCTCTTTGAAACCATGTGTACTACATGCAGTTGTCACCTGATGATGGCCTAAGAAGCCGAAAGCCTGTTTGTGACCAATAAAAAAAGTTTTCAGAACATCAGGAAGTTGTTCCTTTTTGATATTACGAATTTTTTAAGTCAGAAATTTCTTATTTTGGTGATCTCCCTAAATTACCTACCATACATTTGGCACTGCCAGTGCCAGAGTGCCATCACGAGATATTATTTTAATGTCATTATCTAAATGAAATAGAAGTAAATTTTACAGGAAATATTCTGAAACAGTAATTTACAAAACCATTATGTTAATGTCATTATCTAAATGAAATAGAAGTAAATTTTACAGGAAATATTCTGAAACAGTAATTTACAAAACCATACATTGTGCCTGGCAGCAGAAAATTCCAACACTTCATCCCTTTATCAACCAATACAAAAGAGTATACAATGACAGCGATTACAATTTACAATTTAACTTTACAATGTACAAACACATATTGTACTCTTGAAAGTATATCCATTTGTTCCTAGATATAAAATGTATATAGTATATGTTATTATTGCAATTACACAAATCTGTTTTAACATCAATTTCTTTTCTTTCCAGTAATACTAGTTATAATATTGGGATACAATAACTATAATATGTATAAAATAATTTGTAATTTAAATTTTAGACTTTTACTCGAAAATAATATGTCTATTTGGAAGACTCAAATGACCCTTCATAATGGGATCAAGTCAAATCTGCCACAAAATTTGAATTCCCCCACGTCTCCGACGTGCGCATAATCGAGAGGGAAATATAGTCACTTGTGAGCGAGCGGTCTAACGTAACCGTGTCACTATGTTTTTAAAACAGGTAAAACGGAGGTGGATGAAGATTGACTGTACCAGAGGTCGTACAGCACGACAGTGTCATCAAGGTCTTCAAGAGGGGTGCGGAGAATCACCATCGCCTTACTGGACAGTGACACGTTGAGTCAAACCCTTCAACAAAGTTCGGCAAACTGCGGCAGACATGCATCTGGCAGGTCGTCCGAGCGTCTATGAAGAAGCAGCGCATACTGTTGCCGCGTCATTGGCCAGTAATCGACGTCAGAAGATTAGTGAGCTCGCCCACGAAACCGGATTAGCGCATATGACTGTACTTGCCATACTTAAGGAACGCCAGAGCATACGAAAAATTGCATCACCATGGGTTCCGCAAAAATTGACAGAAATGCAGAAATGGATGCTTTACGACACTGCTTAGATGCACTTGTAGCGCTAAGAGCGCGAAGGACAGGCTTTCTTACTCCGTATCGTAACATTGGGTGACAGATGGGCCATGTCGTACGAGCCAAAACTGAAACACCAATCCAACAAATGGCGTCATTGTGGGTCGTCGCGAAAATGAAAGTGCGTCAGAACCCCAGTATGGTGAAATTACTCCAGAATTTGTGTTAAGTTTCCAGCATGCGTAATTTAGAAGCAGATAAAATTCAAATGTTTGCATAGCTTATGGGACTTAAATACGGGGTCATCAGTCCCTAAACGTACAAACTACTTACTAACTAGCTTACACTAAGGACGGCACAAATATCCATGCCCGAGGGGGGATTCGAACCCCCGACCGTATTGGCCGTGTAGACCGTGACTGACGCGCCTCAGTCCCCTCGGCCACCGCGGCCGGCCCAGAAGCAGATATCCCTGGAGTATTAAAACAACTTAGTTACTTCACAAAAATAAGTCTCCCGGTCCCAACTGTATAGCAATTAGGTTCCTTTCAAAGTATGCTGCTCCAATAGACCCAAACAACCGCTCAGCGAACGTTCCGTTCCCAAAGACTGGAAAGTTGCAGCAGAGGTCACTCCAATATTCAAGACAGGCAATAGGAGTGATCCGCAAAATTACAGGCCTATAACACTGACGTCGGGTTGCAACAGGATCTTGGAATATAAACTTCCCTCAAATATTATGAACTACCTCGAAGAGAACAACCTATTGCCCCATAGTCAAGACGGATTCAGAAAGTATCGTTTCTGTGAAACATTATGCGATGTGTGATATCAACAAGGGATGTCAAATAGACTCCGTATTTCTAGATTTCCGGAAGGTTTTTGACACTATACCTCAAACGTTTCTTCTATTCAAACTGCGTCCATATGTAATATCGCTACAGTTGTGAGATTGGATTCGTGATTTCCTGTCGGAAAGGACACATTATGTTTTAACTGACGGTAAGTCATCGAGTAAAACAGAAGTGATATCTAGCGTTTCACAGGGAAGTGTAATAGGGCCCCTACTGTTCCTTATATTTATGAACGATTTAAGAGACAATCTGAGTAGCTCTCTTACACTGTTCAAGTATGATGCTGTCATTTATCGGTTAGTAAAGTTATCCGAAGATCAAAAGCAACCGTAAAATGATTAAGATAAGGTACCTGAATGTTGCAGAAATTGTCAATTGACCCTTAATAATGATAAATGTGTCTTCATCAATATAATCACTAAAAGAAATCCGTTAAACTTCAGTTACACGATAAATCAGTCAAACCTAAAGGCCGTCAGTTCTACAAAATACCTACGAAAGAACACATAGGAAATATTATAGGGAACGCGAACCCAAGCCTACGTTTCATTGGCAGAACACTTAGAAGATGCAACAGTTCTACTAAAGAAACTGCACACACTGAAGTGTAGCGTCCTATTTTGGAGTATTGCCGAGCATTGTGGGATCCACACCAGGTGGGACTGACGGATGATTTAGAGAAAATTCAGAGAAGAGCAGTTTGTGTTTGTGGTGTCGCACAAGTACAAAGTGCGCGCCACCTACTTTCGCCGCGCGCCGCCATGCACACACGGCGCGGCGTTCTTACGACGACAGCCACGAGCGCCCTCTGCGACAACGCCGCTCGTGGCCACCACTGAAGGACATCGGTCACTTGGGACTGAGTTAGCAACCAGTTAGGACCTTCGTAATCAGATAGGCACCAGTGAAGACTTTGCTATCGTACAGGCACTAGGCAGGCCTCTAACAACTATGTATCAACATTCTGCAGTACTATGTAAAAGTTAAGTATTGTTACATTCTGTGCAATATATATCTCTTTCTAATTTACTCGAGTGTTTATAGTTTCTGGCTGCTCCCCTCCGTACCTGCACCAGCGTGCTAATTTTGTTCCTGTGTCGGGCTCATTCCACTCGGCCACCGACACCTACGACGAGGCTGGGACACAAAAGCGGCGACGAAGTTGGGACACAAAAGTTTTGTTTTATAACGATATAGGAGAGACAGTGTCACGAAATAATGCTCAAGTTAGGGTGTAAATCATTAAAAGAAAGGCGTTATTTCTTGCATTGAGATCTATTAGCGAAATTTCTTTCACCGACTTTCTCTTCAGAATGCGAACATATATTGTTAGCACCTACTGACAGAAGTAGACATGATCATTATAATGAAATAAGAGAAATCATATCGACAACAGAAAGATTTAGGTGTTCTTTTCTCCAGCGAGCTAGTAGAGAATGGAACTATAGAGAAATATCATAAGTGGTTCAATGAACCCTCTGCTATGCACTTTAATGTAACTTGCAGAGTATCCTTGTAGACTGATTCTTGTGTACGACTGTGATGGTGTTATATTAACGCATTACGTAACTCCACGGCAGACCGTCAATGCTCAGTATTATTGTCGTTTTTGGAGCATCACCTGCGACCAGCTTTTCGAAAGAAGCGGCGACACTTTCTGTGCAACCCACCCATCATTTTGCACGACAATGCGCGGCCGCACACATCGCAAGCTGTGGCTGTTCTTTTCGGTCAATGGGACTGGGAAGCACTGTACAATGCACCACACTCCCCGAACTTAAGCTCTTGTGACTTTGGTTTGATTTCGAAGAGGAACTAACCATTTCGTGGCATTCGCTTCAGGAATGTTCCAGATATTCGAAAGGCAGTAGACCGCGCCATTCGCACCATCAACATAACAGGCTCTGCTAACATTATGCTACGGCTTCCACACAACGCTGGTGCCTGCTATGAAGGACAGGAACAGCTGCAAACATGTAACACTTTTGTATCGGTTATGAATAAATAGTTGCCACTATTTACCTTCCAACCCACGTAATGACGGGCAATGATCCTTTCTTCAGTACAGAGGCACTTCTAGGCCCTTAATCTTACAGGAATCAGTTTGAAAAATGCGCGAGCTTGAATTATAGTTGGCAGGGAAAATTTGAGAATTTGTATCTGACGAGGCGTGCTAGAGTATTGCGTGCAGTTGTGTTGATCGCTGTGTCCTCAGTGGCGTAGGGATCAGCACAACTGCCTAGAAAGCGGGAATCCCAGGGTTCAATCCCGGTTGGGTACACATTTTTAGCTTTACCCACATACAGTTAATATCGTAAAGTCCATGATTATGAAATATAGCAGTCACTTACAGAGGGAGCCAGGATCATTATAATAAAGTAAGAGAAGTGAAATCGACAACAGAAAGATTTAGGTGTTCCTATTCCGGAAAGCTAGTAGAGAATGAAACTATAGAGAAATATTACAACTGGTTCGATGAACCCTCTGCCATACACTTTAATGTCACTTGCATAGTTTTTACCCGCCGCTTCGTTCGTGTTGATGTCCTTGCATAAGTGACAAAGACTATTGAAAGTACAATAATTTCCCAACGTTGTTAATAAGTTATGGATGGGATCATCAGGATAAAACAAAAGTTTACCATTTTCCGGTTTAAACTTAAACCGTGCGTAGAATGATGGTAAATACTGTCCTTCTTTATCGCGATAATAATTAACTAATTCTGTTTTTACATCGTAACTACTTCTGTAACTGAAGAAACTATACGTTATACAACTTGTACATTATGCAGGATTCAAATGTCATCGAAACCGGTTCGGTGGTTTGAAAACGTTGATGTCTTGTGTAGGCATTTTACTCATTATATTGAATCGTATAGTGTACAATATATCACCCATTAAAGGTATTTTTATAAATGTGATAAATTTCAAAAGTCAAAGCATAAATAGTTTTTACAAGGAGCCTTCAAGCGACTCAGAATCTACTAGAGAAATTTTGATGCTTGGCTGCTTTATATTTCGAGTTATATATTTAGAATCAACAAATATCTTGAATTACACACTTTCCAAAAAAAGCCAAAATTCTTGTTCGCCATTCAAGTTATCTCCATGCCCAATATTATCAAAATCGGTTAAGCAATTCTGTCGTAAAAGACTAACACACGGAGCTATCTCCGCATTCGTAATATAAGTAAGTATTGCCAAGCATAAATGAATTAGAGCACTATCATGTACTACTAGCCATTGTTTCTTTTCTTCATAATTAATTTTTTAGTGGACTGAACAGATCACAGGAACGGACTTGGGCAGGGCTTTATACTGTCTTTAACGTACTTAAGTAGCTTAGCACATAGTTTCTAGCGATTCAGATTACGTAGCAATATATATGATGGTAATTTATAGAATATAACCTTACTGTTTTCTATTGACACCGACTGAAAACAGGGCATTTCTGTGAACACCATTTATTTTATAAAGTGAAGGAATACATTTCGGAGAAACAATTTTTCTGATGGTTTCAATGAACTGCCTGCCGTTGTTAGAAGTGGCTGCGAGAAACAAAACGAAAACACCCACTTTCACAGAACAGGAGGCTATTTTGTTTCTCGGTGTCAGTTTTCACAGAAAACGTATTCTGCTGTTTAAAAATATGTAGCTTATGACGACTTCAATGTTTACTTGGGTATTTTGTGAAAATTTGAAGCACGCTCAGTCAGGTTAATTTTTAAAAGTCGTGTCACTTTTCCGACACTTGCGGCCTTACATACTTTCATATGTTGACCAACCTAAGCTACACTGACCGAACACAACACACATGTATTGGTCCATGTACAGCTCGTTTAAAGGAATATGGCTTGATTTAGTGTTAGGATCGAACGATACACGTCCGTTTCCGTGCCCAGCAACTACAAACACTGCAAATAATTCCTTGTACCTGTGGTCCCACAGTCAAATTATAAATAGGAAAAAATTTGCGAAATAATAATGAAATATAAAAGAAAGATAGATTAATTATTAATAAAAGATGTTTTACTCTTTTACAAACGATGTAGGCAATGCAATATAACGCATTTAAATAACGTTTATTGAATCAATATATTGATCTGATCGATGCAGTCTACCTGGACAAAAGTAATATATAAAAAAATCATCATTTTAAAATTATCAGAAACGATTGATAATCGTTGATGATGCATAGGCACCAAGTCCATTTCGTTTTCACACAAAAAGAAATAAATGATATCTAAAATAGTTAATATCGTAGTCCAACGATTAACAACGAAAACTCGTAAATTCTTTTGTACAATGACATACACCGTTGACGTACAATTCCGTAATGAAATTTGGAAAAGTTAAAGTTCTGAAACTGACATTCATTAGTCCTTACCAAAGTGAACTCTCGACAAAACAACCATTCGCCAATAGGATTATAGCAGTGTCGCTACCCAGGCAGGTCCTCCTACTTCCAATACGAAATAAAAGCTATTCATCGTGTACTGTCCAAGTACTTTACTTTACCACAGCAGTTTACTGCCTGACTTGCTCCTTTATTGACAGTTAGTTATCACCTTCACAATAGCACAGTTTTGCACTTAAAGACATGTTTTAGGTTTGACAACTTCTATCTAATTTGACGGTTTGACAATATTAAATAGAAAAATTATAAGCATTCAGTCACCTTACGACTATTTATCGGCAGTAAAAATAATATAGGAAGAAATTAAATAAAAGTAAGTTGTCACGAGCTTGACTGCTCATACCACAGAGGCGTAGCACCTTACAACTCGTCTATATCTGGAAGCCAGTAAGCTGATACGAAAAAACGGCTTGTATGTTAGCTAAGGTGCAGATTGTTGCTTCAGTACCCAGTAGATGACACAAGCGTACGGACATTCTAAATGCAGTAAATCAAAATATAGGGTTTCAGTTCTACAAAAGTTATGTATTTCATTAATTGTTACCGATTCAATGTATGTTAATTACTGGAGTGAATGAAGTATGAATGTTAAGTTAAAGATCTGGAAGGTAATTGTACTACTGATTAATAACGTAGAACGCTCTGAAAATATCGAGTGATTTTTATTGGCTGTTCATTGGATTGCGGGTTTTCAGGAATGCTGACTGGTGATGGTTTGCTTTCAGCCAATGAGAATTAAGTCAAGTCGCGCGTATTTTCTGGAAGAATCAGGCTTGGTCTAGGCTAGGAGGAGAGGGGCTGCAGCTGAATTATGGACAGAAAGAGACACGCGGACATGAGCACTGGAATTTTGCGTCAGTGATTTCTGTTTCGTATTCTAATTGTCTTTAATCCTTCCAATGAAAACATTGGCTTGTAATTTGTTGGTTAAAAATATATACGTAGCAGAAATAATTCTTCATAGGGGTAAAATTAACCTCTATTACTTAATACTAGTATTAAATTGGACATGTTACCCTTAAAAATAGACAGATTCAAATGGATGTGGGTTGCCCTTCTTATTGAGAGATGAATTCTCTTGCAAAGGATAGATCATGGTGCCTAGCTGCGTAAAACCAGTCTCCAGTAGAAGACCACAGTCAGTGCATATTATAATTTTTCCAGACAATCAGTAATTGCTGATGCAGAATACTACAGTGTTTCCCAAGATAACTAATTATATACGCATATTTTAAATGGTATAAATTGGAACAAAATTAGCCCATTCGACTACGCACCGTAAAAAGCTTGGAGGTTTTCTCCAACAACTTTCAACCTACAGGGAGTCTCTCCCAGGAACCGCCACATACATTTTATGATGCCTTCTGGCAGATATTTGCAATTTGGTTCTTATGATATGTGCAGACGCTATTTCAGAAAGGCGAAAGACCTTCAGGCTTCAAAGTGAATGTAGTAATTCAGTTTTCAAATAAGGGAGGTTCTGAAAGTTATATTACCGAAACACCAGTGTAATAAGTCATGTTTCTAAGTTACTTATATGAACTATTTATAGAATAAAGGAAAATTTGGCAGAAGCTGAGCTGGGTAAAATCAATTTGCTTTGCGAAGATATTAACACACTAGGCTATACTAATCCTTCGATGTATTCTGGAAGATTTTAGAAGATAGACTGAAGAAAATCAACGGTAAACTTATAGATTTAGAATATCTAGAGATAAGTTTTGACCATTTCTTTGAAGTGTGAAGGTAACATTAAGCGAAAGTTATTAAAACATGCACAGATACCAAATTGTCTTTTAAGAATCTAAGGGCAGTCAAATGAGGCAGTAGTTGAGGGAGGACTTGTTGCGTGTTCCCATGTTATTCAACACATGCACTGAGAAAGCAGTAAGGGAAACCATGGAAAAGCTCATAGAGAAAAAACTAATAACATCCTGGTCAGCCCATGAAATTGTAATCTTATCAGATATAGCGAAGGACTTGAAAGAAGAGTTTAGTGAAACAGACTATAAAAGATAGGATGAGTATCAACAAAAGAAAAAAAGTAATGGAATATCACCAACTTACCTCATGTGGTATTTGGGAATTGAATTAGTAAATGGGCCACTGAAGCAGTTATGAAGTTTTGCTACTTTGTTAGAACAGTAGCGTCTGATAACCAAAGTAGGATCAATTTAAAATGTAGGCCTGGAATAGCAAGAAAAATGTGTCTAAATCGAAGAAATTTGTTGCTACTGATCCATTTTTGAGAGCGTGTTACCTGGATTGTTACGTATACGGAAATGAAAGTTCGAGAATAAGAAATTTAGATAAGAAAAGATCAGAAATTTTAAATGTGATTGCAGATGAATGTTCAATCTTAGAAGGGGAGATAAAAGAACTAATGAGGACGTACTGTGTCGTTTTGGGAGAAATTGGGGGGGGGGGGGGTAGACTGGATCGACTATAAGTAGGCTCTGACTTGCAGGGCACACGCTGAGGAATGCAGGGATGTTCAGTTGAGAATGGAAGGAAGTGTGGGGGGAAAGACTAGAGAAGCAAGGCACCACATGAACTCAGTAGGCGGTTCCCAGTGGATGTAGGTAGCAATAGACATTCAAAGACACAGAGATTTACACAGCATGTATTTCCTGGAGACCTGTAACAGCCAGACTTTATACCGAAGGCCACAACTCAAGATATGGACGTATATTTTGTTCATCGAAATCCTGAAAAAAAAATAATAATATGTTTGGAGATGTAATACCAAAGTAGGAAAGATGATATTTACACAGAATCTCAGCGTACAAGGAAAAAATTCAAATAATGAGGTTGTACTTCAACTTACATCGTTTGCAATAACAAACGATCTCACGCTTAGCAGTACAAAATTTCAACACAGATATATTGATTTAGCGACTCGGATATCAGAAAATGGAGAAGTAGTAAATGTGATTGCCTGCATAGCTATCGAAATACGATTCCAAAACAACATTAAATATCTTATAAACTTTTGGGCTGCAGACAGAACATAACAAGAATGAAAATAAGACTATGAAAAGAAGCTAAATAGGAATAGAGTGGCAGGTACAAAATAAAAATTAACAAATCTGTAGGGAAAATTACGAAAGTAAACTTTCCAAAAAATGAATGTAGCCTAACAAAAAAGGTGCTGAAAGAAGAGATATCTGAATTGTAATATTCAAGAAGTACATCACGATATAAAAAGTGTGCTGCAGCTACACTAATACTTCATTACTTTGTGACTGCCAACATCAGACTTAATTACACGACGTAACCTTACGACTTCATTTAACGAAGCCTATCGTGCTTTTTTAAATAAAATTGCAGAGGACTTTTATAATCTTTATATACAATTTTATATGTAGATGTCTGTCATCCAAAGTTAAGTATACAAATAAAAGCTTCCCTAGTTATCGGAGAAAAGAAACGACCTAACAATATTTCGTTATCACGAAGTGCCAAGAAAACGTAAGATTGGGAATAATGCGAGGAGAACTTGTATTCAAGGAGTGAATGACATTACGACGAAGGAAAGACACTACAACATCCGCCAGGAATATCAATGAGCCAAAAGACAAAAGAAATGGAATTATTACAATAATAAGAGAGGCATGGAAAGATTTCAAGCATCACAGGACAAGGCATATTCATCAAAATATAATAAAAATCCTTTAGTAAATTTATTACAAGGGAACAGTTTGTAAAAGATGAACATCGAAAAATACTGACCAACAAGAGTCATATACAAAACAAACGGAAGACATACTTTTCGTAACTTCTCAGCTCAAATGACTCACAATATTACAATATATTTGAAGAACCTGATAAGCTGATGAACAAGTCACCACCCTATCGGAAAATTAAACACAACTAGCAATAAATAACATAAAGAATAACGCGGCTTGTGGTGAATACTAGATATACACTTAATTATTAGAGTGGTGGACTGCATTGGAATTAGAAACAGGTGGACTACAATTGCAATTAAAAACAGTTTTAATATAAACGATTTGGACATCAGAAACTTCACCTGTAGACAGGAAAATCACAATTAGATGCCCCAGATAAAAGATGAATGGCCCCCTTGTGTGCAATAACTATAGAGGAATTGCCGTTTTGGGTATCGCGTACAAAATATTATCGATACGCTAATTAAACAGATCAATAAAAAAATGTATACTTAATTGGTGACTACTAACATATTATCCTCATAAATATATCGGAATGAGATCGGTGATACATTTGAAGACAACTAACTGACATGACGTGGGATTTCAAAGAAAATATACACACATATTATTTCTAGATTCAAAAAGACTACTAAATACAATGATGGCATTTCATATAGCATTAAAGCTCATCACATTAGTTAAGATCTATATACATGAAACTTAATATCGTATTAAGCCACCAGTAGGAGAAACTGATAGTTTTGAAGTATTCACTAGGCTGAGATAGGACACCATTTTACCTATCTTGTTTATCCTCGTCTTAGTGAATACAGATAGAGAATTTTCTAAACATATTCCAGAGGGATCCAAATGTAGGAGATGGACATCACTAGACCCGCCTACATAGATGATATTGCACTAATAAGTAGCTCTAAAGCAGAACTAAACAAAATAATGCAAAACCATTACAAAATCGATGAGAAAACAGGGTTAGAAGTGTAATTCGATTAACTTTTAAGTTTTTTTATTATATATTAAAGTTTTAAGCCAAAACAGTGCTATTAAATATTGATAGCTTTTACTGGTGCATTTTTATCAAGACAATAAGGTTATTTCGTTTCGGCTATATATATATATATATATATATATATATATATATTTGTTGTTATGGTCTTCAGTCCGGAGACTGGTTTGATGCAGCTCTCCACAATACCCTATTCTGAGCAAGCCTTTTCATCTCCTCATAAGAACGGCAACGTACATCCACTTGAATCTGTTTACTATGCGCGTCTCTTGGTCTGCCTCTGCGATTTTTACCCCACACACTTCCCTCCAATGCTAAATTTACGATTCCTCGATGTATGAGAATGTGTCCTACCAAGCGATCCCTTCTTTTAGTCAAGGTGTGCCAAAAATTCCTTTTCTCCCCAATTCTGATCAGTACATCTTCATTAGTTATGCGATCTACCCATCTAATCTTCAGTATTCTTCTGTAGCATCACATTTCAAAGGCTCTATCCTCTTCCTGTCCGCACAGCTTATCGTCCATGTTTCACTCCCATACAAGGCAACACTCCACACAAATGCCTTCAGAAAAGACTTCCTTACACTTAAATTAATATTCGATGTTAGCAAATTTCTCTTTTTCAAAAATGCTTTTCTTCCCATTGCCATTCTGCATTTTATATCCTCTGTACTGCGACCATCATTTGTTATTTTACTGCCCAAGTAACAAAACTCATCTACCTCCTTTATTGCTTCGTTACCTAATCTAATTCCTTCAGCATCACCCGATTGTCTTAGACTGCACTCAATTAGCCTACTTTTGATCATGTTCATCTTATAAGCGCCTTTCAGCACACTGTCCATTCCGCTCAATTGCTCTTCCAGGTCCTTTGCTGTATCTGACAGAATTACTATGTCGTCGGCAAAACGCAATGTTTTTAATTCTTCCTCCTGAACTTTAATTCCTTCACCAAATTTCTCCTTGCTTTCCTTTATAGCTTGCTCAATGTACGATTTTAACAACATTGGAGAAAGGCTACAACGCTGTCTTACTCCCTTCCCAACTGATGCTTCAGAGTTACAGCACAAAGATATAATTTTTAAATGGAACATTTGTTTTTTCTATCGTGCATTGGATTCGTTGAAACCAGCTGCGTACAAATCAATTTAAACTACATTCCTATCACTGTTAGTTTGGGAGCTACAACCCTTCAAAGTTTCAGGGGCAGATACCACAAACGCTGCGCATAATGCAATGCGCCTTCTAAATGTGGTGCGGCCGAGTAACGTCGCCTGTGTCACGGAGCGAGAAGCTTCCTCGATGCGCTGTTAGACTGCCGACTGTCGTCGCACACGGCCGTATACCGACAATTGGAGCCACTCAAACAACCGGGGTTCAATATACCACAGTTACTGACATCGGATGATAATGGCATACACGAACAACGAGTACGTTGACATGTTGCTGATGCTCGGCAAGTGCCGACACGATGCCACTGAAGCAGGACAATAAAACGAATTACTATTAGTGCAGTACCTGGTCTTGGAACCTAGCGTTATTTTAACCAACCAGGTACAGAAAACTCTAGATTGAATGATTTTTTTTCCCATACGCGACGACCGATTTCATTGGAGAATCATAAGCGTACGTTAGCACTACCATACTTCAAAGAAAAAAATAATTCGAAAGATACCCACCATAAGCGCTTACAATATTTTTGTTACACTTTTTCTGGCTTCCTACATGTTTGGAACGTCGATAATGAAACTGTGAATATTTTAGTGTACTTCAGCGGCTATATAATTTTACTTCTGACTAGTAAAATCGCCCTTATCATATTTGTTTCGTTACATTTTTTCCCCTTTTATCCCACTGGTTATATTGGACGAATGCCTGTGAATGTATGTCTGTAGAATTTCGCAGTTGTTTGAAATTTAATTTATTTCGCCTAAAAATACACGCGGCAGTGAATTTGCGTGAAGGTTTTATATAAAAACTAACATGAGCTGTGAAAATTTCAACGGATTCCACTTTTCTTTTTACTTTATTTCATATTCATTTATCTAGAGCATGCATGAATAGTCTTCTACAGCACAACATAATTAACTCAGCTGGTGGGAATAGAGTGTGTCAGACGCAGCACCAGCCTGCAAACGCAAACAGCTGCTATATCGGCCGCAGCAGCAAAGCGGCGAGCATGCCAGCTAGAACAGGCACTCTCACTAATAGTATAATTTATTTATGTACCAAACCAAATATTTCTTCAGACTTGAAGAGGGACAGTCTCTTTCACGCTTGCAAAGTTAACATAACTCAACATAGCTAAATCTTGTTGTAGCAGTTCTTGAGTACCGTGAACGTCAGACTGCGGGGCCCAGTACTCTGCGGCTGGTTAAATCAGTGTTGTACAGGGCGCTGCCCTTCGCGTCGTGCGTGGGTGTTGCCGCGCGTCTTATCGTAATTGGTGCCTTTTAAATCTCCTTTTGGAGGTGCTGTGCTGGTCGATGTGCAGTAATACGATAGGACTGCACGCTCCTCCCCAAAAACGCAGAAAGCTGAGCATCTTGAGGAGCCGTGAGCCTCAGCTGTGACCAACGCCGAACCCCCGGCCGCACCCCAACATCCATCCTATGTTCCAAGGGAAACTTCGGGCAGCAAACCCATGGAAAGGCGCACGCCCGCTTCCTGGGTTAGATTTACGGAACGCGATGTCGGCGACGACTACGAATATGGAGCCAGCGCGGGTGGAGTGTCCACTTTGAGCGCCTGGAAGTTGAGCTGCTGGTCGCCCACGAGGTATTGTGATATTCCTGGCCTGTGGCCACTTCATATTTCTGGTCGCTGGCCGTTTCTTTGCCAACATCGTACGTGTCTTAAACGCGGAAGAAAGACAGCAGTGCAGCATATGTTGAAATGTGGGGTGGGGAGCAGTAGCATATGGCACAGCAGGTGCTGGTTCCCGTGGGAAAGCCCGCCTATGTTACTGGTATTCTCCTCGCATTGGCTGCTGCATTTCACGTCACGTGATTTTATTTAAAATTAGTTTTATTATATACCAAATATTAATTATTCAGATTTGAGAATTTATGATAAATATCTCACAAGGACAGGCTAGATTTTGACAGTTTAAAAAATTTAAGGTGCCTTCTCTTATTGTAACAAGAGAAGAGCGATTTTGCAGAAGGCCCTGTTTTGGCGCGAAATAGAGCGTCAGGTGCCCCCTAGTCTCGCAACACTCCGCAGTTTTCAGTCTCGAGCTGACCACTATACGCGCCGGACTGCGCCAGTCATGAGTAAAGATTTGCGTAAATGTGGTAACAGTCGAGGTCTCAACATGAACTATTGGCAGCATAGGCCGTATCATATTAACAATAGTTGCTCATTTTTATTATTATTATTTATTTAATAAATGACATACCTGACAATTAAAAATCTCGCGAGTCATTTCTTATGCTTCCATCATACAGAACTTATTTTAGCCTCACTTGTATGCTGTAGAAGAACCTACGATCTGTGTGCTGTCTTCTGCGCTGGAGACACAACTATAGAAGACGACAGGTTAGTCAGAACTCTATGCTTTCCATAATGTTTTGGACAGCAACTACGGCACCTCGTGCGTACTGTAGGGCGGTACAAACGCACACTGCTACGCAACAGCATCCGCAAGGATGTTGAAGTTTTAGGGGACTTGTGGGAGGAAGCAGTACTAGCTTCTCCGTCCGCAAATAAAACCCTAGGAAGCTTGTAGGATGCGAAGATGGTTGGCAGCGGCGATGAACCCATCTCCATCGGTTTCGTAGCAACAGGGCGTCTGTCAGGCGGCAGAAATTCCACGGAAGACTCTCGCAGTCGACAAGCATGCATTTGATTCTGATGGACCTAGATGAGAGACAGACAAGCATCAAAATGTCGAAATAAGAGGGCCATTAGGCGCTTAGCGATACTTGTGTGTTGAAGGTGCCGTGTGGTGCGGCGGGTGCAGCAACTGGAGCAGTCTTCGGTGGCGTCGCCTGTGTAGACGCTCTGAAGGCGACGGACCGGCATGGGGTTGAGAGCCATACGTCGACAGGTACCGCAGCAGAGATTGCTCCCACGGTTGTGAAGCACGCAGGATTGACTTCTGTTGCTTATATATTCTTACAAAATGGACTACTATTTGGCTGGATAACGGATGAAATGGCGCAGTAGTGAGATGAGTGATATCTTTTGCTGAAAAATATTGTTCAAACTCTCTATTAGTTCCGATAGATGCTGAAATAGTCTGCCAAAATAAGCCATCGATTGTTCCAAAATGCTCCTGTGAAATCGACAAGCACTTAGGGACTGAGAATTTGATCAAGCTGAATATTTTTGTGAAGGCAAGGACTGATTTTCAACATAATCGTGGCACTCTGACCTCATCTGTTCCGTGTCGGCTTCAATGCCTGACCAAGTGCAGTGTCGACAGGAACCGCAGCAGAGATTGTTGATGGAGCAAACACAACACTTCATTTAGCAGCACTTTTGGAATAAGCACACGAAAGTGACCACATCACATCATGCTGAACGGAGAGGTAATGCCGTCTAGCAAATGGTGCACAAAAGAATTTGGAAAGTGTTTTAGATTAAGAGGCCAAAAATTCTGGATTTAATGCCACAAAGGTTACAAGTCAGGCTCCGTTACTTTGTCGTGTGCAATCCTTCGATTGTCTACCGGAAAAGACTATAACATTTCACTGTCCTGCAATCACTGTGACAACTTGACTTTCGGTGTTGTGAAATTCTGAATCATTGACCTGTAATTCCTGAAGGTCTTATGCATCTTTGATCTTTGTCTCTAAGTGCATGAGTGACAGGCCGTCCCAAAAAAGTTAGGTTGCGTATTGTCCGTCGGTAACACAGTGACACATGTCATACTAAATTATTTCCCTTGCATAAGCCTTCAGAAAAAAAGTCTGAAAACTCAGCTAGCAATTGAGAAACACTGTCCTTTGGATCAAAAGCATAAACAGAGAGTACATTGCATGACTGAGCAAAGCAATAAACGCGCCTGTGTCTAATTTGGGATGCATGCGGCCTCCACAATGTCTAATGTCACAAGCAGTTTATTTTATTGTCATTGCACTGCACTGGGGAGGAACAAAGGCAGCCGCGTTGGAGTAGCCGAGCGGTAAAGCGTCTCGCTGCGGAGCACGCGGTTGCTCGCAGTGGAGGTTCGAGTCCTCCCTGGGGCATGGGTGTGTGTGTGTTCTCCTTAGGTTAGTTTACCTTAGTTTAAGTAGTTTGTAAACTACGGACTGATGACCACGCAGTTTGGTCCGATAGATTTACAAAACTTTGAACATTTAGGAACAAAGGCACATCCTAAACTCGGCCATATACTATGAAAAAATAATCCACACAGAATGAGTAGCTACTCAGGATCTATGAGAGGGAGCAATGTGAGAGTTCCATGTATGTTTCAAACACACTGACTGTGTGTGACCAGATTTCCCTCAAAGAAAGCAAGTTACGTCACATGAAGGGTAGTTCTGTCTCTTATACTTGTTATAGTAAGGACAAGATTTCATATGATTCTAGTGTTGTTTAACATTTACGCGGTGTGACGGTTGTGTACCACACGCTAGACAGACACTAGAATGTTTGTGTTCAATAGTCTACTATATGACAAATATGGGCTGCCTCGAAGTTTTACACGGAACCTTCACATGAACCATGATAATCTATAATCTGTAACATTTGTTGTAACGACATACCTGCATGTTTTAGTACCTGCTTGCAAATACGACTTTCCGGCACATGGTATATAATTGTATCGTGGATCATAGCGTCTGCAAATTACTGTCCACAAAGACAACTGAAACCGGCACTGTTGTGTTATGCCCTGTAGTTCCACGACCTATAACATTACCCGTCCTACACCACCGATTAGTACACGATAATTAGAATAATTGAGCCGTGTGCCTAATTATCTTGATTGGGTGGAAAAGCTATGGGTAATGAAGCCGATGATATAGTGGAGGTTATAACCGCAACGTTGCTGTACCTCTTTGGTACACAAGAACGATCGATAGTAATAAAGAAAGCGGAAAGTAAAATTCGGAATAAAATAATTAATAAGATATATTGAATGACAGCAACCAGCCGCCTTTTATGTAAAATATTTTTATTGCATTTCTCCCATTACCGGTTTCGATATGCCTAGCATATCATCGTCAGATGGTGAACGGTTTTTTATATTACAGATGGTGTTTAGTAAGATTTATGCATAATTTGTGTTATCCATAAATCCATTGTCACAATTGGTAGCATGCACACATTAATTGTGCTTCTATGCACTTCACACGTATTACACAGCATAACTGGTAGCATGCACGTATTTATTGTCCTGCTAAACACTTGATACATGTTGTACTATACAGTTTCCTATGGTCACCTGCTGCCACTCTCTGACCAATGATGCTAGAATATACAGAATGTTATAAGCAGTATATTATTTGATCTTGGATGACAAGAACAATGTTATATTCTTATGAAGTGCTCAGTGGTCAATACTGTGATTCTCTAGTGTTGTGAACGAGAACCTTGAGAACGAATATGCCACCCTCACAGTCCAACTTTGGGCCACCGTCATATCTGAAAGATCTAAATATCTAGACAATGCACAGTTCGACCAACTATCCCACTACGGACCCACTTTTAGCTTTATCAAGCAGTAATAACGCTGTCTCAGTCCATCAGACAGTGCACGTTTCATAATCTGACACTGTTCGTGTTCCCTGTAGACTCTGCCACACCTGCTAAGTTACAGAAACGTACTAACAATCACATTTGATTTTTATTTATGTACTACTTACCACCCTACAGACGAATGATGAAGATTAGATGCGTAGATCACATAACTAATGAGGAGAAAAGGAGTTTCTGACATGTCCTAAGAGAAAGGATAGGTTGATGGAACATCAAGGAATCGTCAACTTAAGAAAGTGTGTGGGGTAAACATCGTAGAGGGAGACCGAGGGACGAATACAGTTGTTAATGTTATGGTCTTCAGTCCGGAGACTGGTTTGATGCAGCTCTCCACCCTACTCTATTCTGAGCAAGCCTTTTCATCTCCTCATAAGAACGGCAACCCACATCCACTTGAATCTGTTTACTATACGCGTCTCTTGGTCTCCCTCTGCGATTTTTACCCCACACACTTCCCTCTAATGCTAAATTTACGATCCCTCGATGTTTAAGAATGTGTCCTACCAAGCGATCCCTTCTTTTAATCAAGGTATGCCAAAAATTCCTTTTCTCACCAATTCTGTTCAGTACCTCTTCATTAGTTATGCGATCTACCCACCTAATCTTCAGTAGTCTTCTGTAGCACCACATTTCAAAAGCCTCTATTGTCTTCCTGTCCGCACTGCTTGTCGTCCATGTTTCACTCCCGTACAAAGCTACACTCCACACAAACGCCATCAGAAAAGATTTCTTTACACTTAATATTCGATATTAGCAGATTTTTCATTTTCAAAAACGCTTTTCTTCCCATTGCCATTCTGCATTTTATATCCTCTGTACTGCGACCATCGCATGTTATTTTACTACCCAAGTAACAAAACTCATCTAACACCTTCAGTGTTCCATTACCTAATCTAATTCCTTCAGCATCGCCTGATTTTCTAAGACTATATTCCATTATCTTTTTTTTTTTTTGCCTTTGTTAATGTTCATTTTATACGCTCTCTTCAACACACTGTCCATTTCATTCAACTGCTCTTCCAGGTCCTTTGCTGTCTCTAAAGGAATTACAATGTCATCAGCAAAAAGCAATGTTTTTATTCTTCCCCCTGAACTTTAACCCCTATTCCAAATTTTTCCTTGTTATCCTTCACCGCCTGCTCGATGTACAAATTGAATAACATCGGTGATAGGCTACAACCCTGTCTTACTCCTTTCCCAACTGATGCTTCCCTTTCATGCCCTTTGAGTCTAATAACTGCGGTCTGGCTTATGTACAAGTTGCTAATAACTCTCCTTTCCCTGTATTTTACCCCTACTGACTTCAGAATTTGAAAGAGTGTATTCCAGTCAACATTGTCAAACGCTTTCTCCAAATCTACAAAAGCTAAAAATGTAGGTTTGCCTTTTCTTAATCTATCTTCTAAGATAAGACGTAAAGTGAGTATTGCCTTCCGGGCTCCTACGTTCCTCCTGAATCCAAAATGATTTTCCCCCAGGTCAGCTACTACCAGCTTTTCCATTCTCCTGTAGATAATTCGTGTTAGAATTTTGCAACCATGACTTATCAAACTGATGGTTCTGTAATTTTCACACCTCTCTGCGCCTGATTTCTTTGGAATGGGGATTATTACATTTTTCTTAAAGTCGGAGGGTAATTCGCCTGTCTCATACATCCTACACACCAGTTCAAATAGTTTTGTCATGGCTGGCTGTCCCAGAGACTTTAGTAGCTCTGAGGGTATGTCATCTACTCCTGAGGCCTTGTTCCGGCCTAGGTCTTTCAGGGCTCTATCAAATTCATCTCTCAGTTTAGTATCTCCTATTTCATCTTGATCTACTTCCTCTTCCCTTCCTACAACATCGTCTCTAAGTTCATTTCCTCTATGTACTCTTTCAACCTTTCAGCTTTTCCTTCTTTTCTCAGAACTGATTTCCCATCTGAGTTCTTGATATTCGTAGAGTTGCTTTTCTTGTCCCCAAATGTCTCTTTTATTTTCCTGTAGGCAGCAAAACGTACAGTTAAACCTTATAAAACTTGTAATGCTGTTATATACTGTAATTAATTCATATTTGCCGTGTTCAAATGTAATCCAACACAAATCATAATCATAATCATAATTACAATGTTCCAAACATATTTGATGCGTAGCAAAAACAACGAGAGTTAATCTGACAGTTGTAATCATAGATTACCACCCTAGAAAAAATTAATATTTCTTGTAAAATGTAATATTAAATATTATAATTAAGTGTTTCAATTTTTCTTTTCACAAAAGAAATTGTTAAAAAATGTTAATAACAATCTTTAAGACACAGCAAATGTCATACGGGATTAACGTATCAAATTTTCCACTAATGTCATAACCAAAGCTCTGTTTTTATGTATATCTTTATTATGTTTCGTAGCCTAAGAACTAGCGTTACTTGTCGGTTTTAATAAGTTGTTGTTTGCTGAAGATGGCCTAATAAACCTAAACCTAGTCCGAAATTTTTAAAAAAAATAGTATAACAAATGAGTTTACCTGTTTTCAACATTAATAATGTAACTGTTCTATGAATAACTGACGGAAGAATCCATAATAAGACAAACACAATTATTAATCTCTGGTGGCCTTACTAACTGTCACAGAGATTATCAAACCACTTAAATGTCCAAGAGTGATGTTTTCATGTACGAAGAGACATTGACATCATATTCTGTCTACTGAGTTAGGTAGTGTATGTACATGATGATTCAGGAGCAATGTTGCACAATTTATGTTGTGATTCTTTGTACGAAACTGTCATTAACCTATGAACATGTGTCCGATTTTCGTTCGTTTATGGTACTGGAATGGGTTCAAGATTAAATGCATTCAGGAATCAATATGAAGACAAGTTTGAATATTAGTTACCAAAATACTGTATAGTAGCTGTGTAGAATAATAATGGTGTGGCAGGTGATTGATCCATTCTAGAGGAGGTCCATGGTTTCTCCAACAAATAGCAACACTCTGACATCGCATCAAGGCAACAGCTGCAATCTTATCCAGTTGCAATCAAAAATGTTCAAATGATTGTAGAACTTATGGGACTTAACTACGGGGTCATCAGTCCCTAAGCTTACAAACTACTTATGAACTACTTACGAACTAGGACGGCACAAATATCCGTGCCCGAGGGGGGAATCGAACCCCGACCGTAGTGGCCGTGCAGACCGTGACGGGAGCACCCAGTCCCCTCGCCACCGCGGCCGGCAGTTGCAATCCTGAGTTGGTTCATTTAACAATCGTGAAGTTGGGTACGATTCGTACTTGAGTGTTTTTTGATTTAACAAGTCCACTGTCTCCTTGAATACCAATATCTGGCAGATCAGACATCTAACACCATTATACTTCTGCTTAAGGTGCTGGATAAATGGGCACGAGTACGCTAGAAGGGTGGAAACACGTGAAGAACTTGTGACTCACATGACCGACAATGTTCAACACATCACACTCTCCAATGCATTGTCAAGTGCGTGATATGGTTGGGGCACATTTTTAACTTCTCTGGTAGGACGAATCGATCATCTTCCCCGCCATTTTCCGTCGACCACAGTGCTACACAGCATTTCGGTACATAATAAGCACACTTTGCTTCGTTCATGGCTGGTTGTAGTCTTCGGCCCGTTTTAGTTCCGTAACGAGCGACAGTCTGACAATACAGGGGGTGGAGAAAATAATAGAACTCCTTGTAGTGTAACATAGCTCGACTCAAGACATTCAAAAAGTTTATTTTATAAGGAGTTTGGCACTATGTGAGCAAATACTGCCAAACGGCATTTATTTCCACAGGTTTTGGCGTGGGAATATCAGCTCTCTTATATAGAGGAAAAGGACTGCAAAGTTCCAAGGAAGAGAAGATTTATAACCTCTTTGATTATCATCTTTTATATGTAGTAGTTATAGTCATTATTAATTGACATTCCAAACGGAATACAACAGAACTAATCACGTCAAGCTAATGTAGTAGCTTACTTCTGAATGATAAAAGTTCTGTATAATTTTAAAGAAGAGTTCGTCTTTCATCAGTAAAACTAAGAAGTAAATTTCTAGATGTTTTAATAATTTCATGAAGACAACTTCGGAGACGCGACGGATATTCAAATATTACTTCCTTTAACACAAGGCACGGACTAGCCGCATCTTGTGAAAGGAACATTTTAACTTCTGTATATTCATATCTAAGGACTAATCATGCTGAAGGATATTGTACTATGGAAATATTGAAGAAAACACACAACGACAGTACAGCCTAACATAGACACAATATTTCTTTCTAAGTAGTTAGCACACAGTTGTATGTGAGAACATCTGTAACTTTTAGAGTGATAAATGCGAGAATATTATCTATTATTGCACCAAGACATCCGCCAATTATTTCAACGATGAGTGAGCTGTAAATTTGGTCTTCACTCTCTGCTGCAATCTTACCTGAAGTGTTCAATTACGTTGAGACATGGCGATTTTGCTGTCCGGGAGAAATGTTCAACAACTTTTTGATCCGTAGAAGCACGCTTTCTTGGCCGTGTATGTAGGCGCATCATGATTTTGAGTATATGGCATTGTTTGTTAGAAATATATTAGCATTTACGATCGAGGATCGTAATTCCGAACGGTGTTGGTAATGGTAAAAACATTTGAATACCACGATACAGATGCCCAAATCATGACGCAACTTCCTCAAGTTTGCCTGTAGGATGTAGGCATGTCTTCCAGAAACACTCCACATATAATGTCTTCGAAACCAGTAACCCCTCTTATTCTCTGGAGAAGCACGAGACGGCGTTGTTACCTGGAAGCTGGACGCCTGGTGGGCTTAGCGACCTGAGTCTGGTTAAGCCGCTGCTGCCAGCTGCCCGCCTGCTGCACACGGGTCTGTCGCTGCAGCAGCTGCTGCCGCTGCTGCATCTGTTGCCGCTGCTGCAGCTGCAGCTGACGCTGTTGCAGCAGCTGTTGTCGCTGCTGAAGCTGCAGCTGCCGCTGTTGAAGGTGCTGCTGTCGCTGGTGCCAGTTTTCCGATTCCTGCAGTGGCTGCCGACGTCCAGCACTGCGAGGATGAGACTGTGCTCACAAGTGTGATAGTATTCGTCACTTTAAGATGGTGAGAGAATTTAACCTTCGAAATTACATTGGAAATAGCTAGACATTTAGCGTTCACTTTTCCTCAGCATGCAAAAACCACAGAGATGTAATTAGATTGCGACCATTTTTTTACAATAATGGGTAAAACTTAATCGTTATTAGAAATTGCTACATATATCTACAACAAAATAGCAGTAGAGTTATAGAATGATGTGTAACAAAAATACAGAAGTGTTAATACTATGTTTCAATAAAGAAAGACTAAAGAAATATCTTACATTGCAGTAAAACGGAAATGGTTAACTCTAGCTGCATACATTTTTTAAAGCGCCCTGTATCTGAACCTGTTCAGGTGCTGTGATAGTAGCTGGTACTATTCCTGAGAATTATCTGCTGTACGTCTTGTGCATTATATGTAGTAGATATGGGAAGATAGTGGAACAAAATGGAATAATGATTGCTCTTCATATTAAGTTAGATAGTAGAGATCTGGACAGTGCGCCATTGCTTTGAAATGACAAAGCTTGAGTTGTAGTAAGAAAAACATAAAATACAGAAAGTAAGATGGCGTATGCAAGAGAGAGTTTCAGGCACGTTTTCGAGCGAGGCATGTTACGTGACTCATTTTTGAATGCGAAATGTACGTGTGTTGCTTCTGGGCTGTAGTCACTCGTCCGAACGCCAAATGTACGCTACGTCGGAGGATTGAGTCCTCCCTCGGACATGTGTGTGTATATGTGTGTGTGTGTGTGTGTGTGTGTTGTGTGTTAGCCTAAATTAAGTAGCAGCATTTAAGTCCCTTACATTTACAAACATTTCATTTGAACAGCTTATCACTAGTATCTGAGAAGACTCGAGGGACGTCCCAGTCTGTTTTGTGGTGATATGGGATAGCGGCATGCACAGACACAGATGGCAGTAGTGTCGCGTACACTAGTTATAAAAGGGTGGTTCATGGCCAAATCAGTCATCTCATTTTAAGAATAATTATGCAGTCAACATAATGACGCAGAGGTAAGATGCTTTAAAATAGTTTGTTTGCCTTACTTTTCCTCAAAAACCAAATAATAAAGATCTCATGGAAGAGAACATGCTAAAATCCCAAGATATCGTTTTTTTAACTTCTTGTATGAAAAGCAAAGATTCTATGTAATTTTGCTTCATAAAACAATTTATTATGAGCCATATCAGATAGCTTGAAATTTTCTATTCTGTAATACATTAATTTATGTAGACCTTCTAAGCTTGAAATCCTAGATATAGCGTTAAATATCCATTAGTAACGTGAACTTCCACATTTTCTGGGTGTCGTTGATAAATGAGTTGGTTTCGGATATGCAGTAGGGTTCTTGATAATTTATATTCAACTTGTACAAAACCCAAACAGCCGTTATTAGAGTCAAATGGCATGAAAGGGACATATTGGTACAATTTATGCAGAATGTTTCATAGATCGACCTAGTTGTCTGCTGTGCACACCTGGCACTCATCTGGTCTCTACGCTATCAAATCGGAAGCTGAAAGAAAATGGCCTCTTAATTTGTTAAATGATAACGAGTTATAGAAATCGGGTTGATATCGCCGTATGTTTGACGCCACTACGTACAATTTTGCAGTAAGTCTTCTCCTACTAGCGACCCGGAGCTTTCTTGTGTCTATCGATTACCGATTGCTACGCAGACCTCCTGTGCAAGACAGCTGCAGGCAGCCGTCGGCCTGCGTGGGAGGTTGAATCAAATAAAGTTTTCTTCAAGAACAGTCTTCGACATCAGAATTCGTATACCACTTCCAGCAGCAGACATATTCGTACCTAAGACTTGTGCGAATTTTTGTCGGTGGTTACAAAACAAATTGTAGCACATAAGTATAAGAATCCGCATTTCTGTGAAGACACTTCTGTAAGATTTTCCAACTCTATATAATATTCATACTGAACCTATCTATTAAATAAATACCTTTCTGGCGTTTGCTGCAATGTGCCAAAGATTGAAGAAAAAGTGCCTAAAATTTGATAATAACGCCATCGGCAGGTAAGCGCAATGTCAATATCTGGAAAAAATTACCGACGTGGAAACGTGACGTGATATAATTATTACTTGTTTCGTACTACTCAAAATACCCTAAATGCCCTCTACAACGAAAAACAGGGTACAGCGTAAACAGGGATTAACGTTGGTGATACAGCAGAGAATGCAGACCAGTGGTATGAAAAGTGTGATACATCGACCCGCAGAGATCGATTCCAACTTGAGACTCATAGGAAGAATCCTCAGGAAGTGCAGTCCGTCAACATGTGCGGAGGTTAAAAACCTCTCGTTCGGCCAGCGGTTGAATATCACTCATCAGGGCGGAATCCGTGCCAGGTGGGTTAATAGAAGACAGAGAAGATCCAAAGGAGAGCAGAGCTTCGTTACGGGCTCATTTAATAAGCGCGAAAGTATCATAGAAATTATTAGGAAATTCAGTGGTAGACGCCGGAAGGGAGACGTTCTGTATCTCAATAGGCTCTCCTGTGTAAGTCCCGAGAGCGAACGTCTCATGAAGAGTCAACCATCAGTCAATATATTGCTTCCTCCTATTTACAGCGTTTCGCATAATTATTCGGACAGACATGGTGTCATACATTTCCCTTTGTATTAGTGATTTCAGTAATAGTAAAGCACTGATATAAATTAAATACAAGTTTCTTTATGGAATGTAAAAACCAAACGTCCATTTTACTTCTAAAGAACAGTGAACATACAAACATAATAATTAATTTACAAATTCGAAAACAAAACAAAAAACATTCCACAAAATGATTTGGACACTCATCTTTCTACTGATGGTCCAAAAAGTTCAGTATCTGGTAGGCATTCCTTTCATCTTAATTACTTCTTTGAGACGACTTAGCATGCTCTCCACTAAATTCCGGGTATACTCGGGTGATATTTTCTGCCACTCTTATTGAAGTCTGTTTTTCAGTTGTTCCTTCGATGTGATTGTTGTTTTCCTTACTTCTTTAACAACTTTTTCCCAAAGATTCTCAATCACATTCAAGGCTGGTGATTGAGGGGAAGGATGAAGCACCTTTGCACAGTTAATAAATAACCACATCCTCACATTCCATGCCGTATGTTTTGGTTCGTTACCTCGATAAAACGTGAAATGTTCACCAATCCACATTTTTTCGGCACTCTTTTTGATACTGTCCTTGAGTATTCTCAGGTGCCGAAAGTAGTCCCTTTTACGTCAATAAAAAACCAATTCACCAACTCCATTTGCCGACATTCATCCGCACACCATTACATGTCCACCACCATACTTCACAGCTTCTTTTAGATTTTGCTCTTGAAGCTCAGTATTAGGACGCCACCAAACCGTTATTCTTCCATCTGATTGAAATATGTTAAATCAGCAAATCAGCATATATAACGTCATTCCACCGTAAATTGTCTTCTCTAAAATGCTCTTAGGCATACAGCATTATCTTCTTTTGATTTACTTTACTTAAGAAGGGCTGCCGTCTTGCAGTACGGCCGAGAAAGTTACCTCTTCTGAGAACTCTACGGATTGTATTGGGATGCACTTCCTTTCCGAGGTCCTTAGCGATCTCAGTAGTGAGATTTCGGGCACTTAACTTGGGTTCTTTTTTATGTTTCTGATTATGTAACTCTTTTCTCTCACAGAAAACTTTCTTGGAGGTCCGGTATGCAGACTGTCAATCATATCTTCCTCTGTGAATCTTCTGATTATATCCGAAATAGTACTTCTCTTCATTTTTAACATATCAGCAATTTTTCGACAACATGCCTTTGGCATGAAAAATCACTAGCTGCGCTGTTCGGAAGTGCTTTCTCTTCCTCTCCGACCCATCGTACACAGCACACTGAGTAGCTGCATGTTTACGTTCACAACGTCCGTAGCTCCCCTACACACAGCCTCTGCACGGCAATTGTTTGTGGCCGGATAATTGTGTTTACGCACGCCTACGGCGTTCTGTGGTTCCAGGGTCACTGGTTCTCTCCAGCTTTCTAAAAGTAAACATTTCACCGTGGTGATGAATCTGTCAGACTGGGATATTAAAAACTACAGGGTGTCCAGAAAAGGGCTCCCTGATTTCAAAATTAAATATCTCGAAAAAAAAGATCGATAGAGGAATGCAGTAAACGGTATGTTTATTGTGAAAGCTGTAAGAAGTTTATACAGTAGTTTGAAATAATAATTACAAAAGCTGCTAACAGATGGCGCTTTACGCTGTACAGCTCGTATCAGCATGCATAAGTGAAATAATCGTATAAAAACACTCTTTGCAAACAATCACATCACAATGTTTTCAAAATTTTCACCATTGGCACTACAGAGGTGGCACAAAGGAAGAATGAAATTCGCCATCACATTTCGTAGTGTCTCAACCGAAATGGAGTCACATGCCACAGAGATCGCCGATTCAAGCTCGTCCAGCATGGCAGGATGCTTCGGGTAGACCGTGTCTTTCACTGTGCCCCACAAAAAAAAGTCACAGGGAGTCAAATCTGGCGAATATGGAGGCCAATCCATGCCTCCACCAGTAAATTATGGATATTCCAAAGCAATGACTCGATTCCCGAAGTATTCCTCAAGAAAGCGAAACACTTGTTCGGTCCAATGTGGTCGGGCTCCATCTTGCATAAACCATTCAGTACCTGGTCGATCCTCTAACGCTTGCTGTGTGGCGACAAGTTCTTCCAAAATTTCAACATAACGTGCATCAGTGACCGTTTCTCGAATAAAAAAGGGCCAATAATGTCTCTACTGCATACTGCAACCCATACAGTAACTTTAGGAGAATACAGGGTTTTCGCTTCATACCACTATGGCTTTTAGGAACCTCAAAATCCCCATTTCTGCTTATTCACGTATCCAATGAGGTGGAAGTGTGCTTCATCTGTAAACCAGATGCAGCCAACATCAAATCCTTCACTATCAATCACTATGAGCATCTGATTAGCAAAGGCAACCCTTTGTTGCACAGCTCGTACGGGTGTGGCCTGGTGCGTTCGAATTTTGGATGGAATCATGTGCAGGCTCTTTCGCAGTATTTTCTGCGTGCTGGAACGCTTCAAACCAGTCTCAGATGAAATTCTACGTACGGATGACATTGGATTTTGCTGAATAATTCCAGAAACTGTGGCGATATTTTCAGGCGTAACTGCGGTTTGCTTGTGGCCAACATGCCCCACTAGATCATCAGTTACGCTGCCTTTGTTGAAATTTTGCGAAGAGCGTACGAATGGTTTTCGCATCGGGTCGTTTTGGAACATTAAATCGTGCTTGAAAACTTCGCCTTGTTGCCGTAGGACTCTCTTCTAACCTGTGGTACTCTAGCACCCGAAAAACGCGTTGTTCAATCTCTTCCTTCGGTACGTTAACCACCTTTCACGTTTTAATAGCGGAACTGATCGCTCTGAGCTTCGGATCACTATTTATACCAGGCATTACGTATGGCGATTACAGCGCCATCTGTTAGCAGCTTTTGTAACTATTATTTCAAACTGCTGTATAAACTTCGTACAGCTTTCACTGCATTCCTCTATCGATCTTTGTTTTCGAGGTATTTAATTTTGAAATCAGGGAGTCCTTTTCTGGATACCCTGTAGTTTGCGTGTACAACATTTCCTATGAGTCATTTTACCAGGTTGTCGCAAAGGCTAGTTATTAGTAAGTGTTCGAATATTTATATGAGTCACTGTATATCTCGTGGAGCGACCACTAGGACGAGATCAGACAGAGTAGGCCCACACGGAGGAATAAAGCCAATTATTCTTCCCGCGAACCATACGAGAGTAGAATAGGACGATACAATGATAAATAAAGTACACTCCACTACACACCGTGGTCTGGCTAGCGGAGTATGTACGTAGATAAAACGAATCGGGCGGCAGGGCGGACGAGCCCATTGAGGCGCTATGCTGCCATGCGCGAGGCCGTTCCCCGTTGGGGGTTCGAATCACCCTCGGGCATGGATGTTAGTGTTTTCTTTGGTATAAGGTAATTCATAAGTAGATTGTAAGTTTAAGGACTGATGACCCCGCAGTTAAGTCCCTTAAGCTCAACAAACATTTTGAAACAAAACCATGCCAGCGAAAAATCCATTGGGGCGCATTAAATGTAAATCTGGGTCCGCGAGGGTGAAAATTTACGCAGGTCTCTACAAAACAATCGAATATTTCTCTTAGAGCTGAAGCTTGCTCCTGTGTACGAGTACGTCAGTGTTAATCTTATTGGCTAAGGAAGAAAGTGGAGCGGCTCTTCATTTTCGCTAACTACGAGCTTCATTCGAACATCAACATTGCTTTGCGTTTTCGCCGGAGGTAACTGACGTATTGTGATATAACCGACTCCATTATTTTTGTAAATTTTCATGCTATCGATTTCATAATAAATGTTTTTGTGCATCCATTTAAAAACAAGTAAGTTTGTATTGAAAATAATTGTTTTATAGTCGTCGTTTATCAATATCTGTTGTTCTAGACTGATTTCGGATGAAAAATATCTGTAGGACACCCTATATACCACTGAACCGAACTGAAAATTTATATTACTGGACGACATATGGTTTAGAAGATATGTCGTGAAAGGAAGGAAGGAAGAGTATTGTTTAATATTGTTTAAGGCCCTATCGACAGTATGGTCATTAGAGGCTGTATGTCGTACAGACACTAAGGATACGTCAAAACCTGCCTTCTCCTTACTTTATCGTGCAGTAAAACTTCAAAATCAGGCGTGATATTTTAACTTATTACTTCTTTACTACTAAACCTATTGGCAACAAATTTGTCGTACAGTACATCGACATTCAGTCAATGCACCTGCAAACCTATAGCACTGTAAAGCAAATAGTTCACGACATATGACATCAAAGATAGTGATAAGCGTCAGTGCTGGTCTTTTCCTTAAAATGTACACAAAGTGCCCATATCTGTTAACTTCAGCATAAGATACACTCTAGAAAATACAAAAGAACACATTGAATTCGTACAGCCAGCAGAGAGGAATTTTATTGACAAATTCTTGAGCATATATACAACACACGATTACACAGACAGAATCATACGCACGTGAGTAGAGTCACCACACGCTAGTATCATGTATGCCCTCCTTTCGCAGCAAACTAAGGTGCAGTTCTCCCATGGAGACGACTGCAGAAGTGTCGATGTGGTCTTGCGGAATGACCTGCCATGCAGTTTCCATCTGGTGCTTCAGGTGGGCCAGCTTTCGTGCCACTCGTGCAGACCGCCCAAGATAACGTTACATCTGGTCCCTAACATGTTCAGTTGGGGACAGATCTGGCGATCATGCCAGGGTAGTTGGCGCACACCTTGAAGTGCAAATTAAATGGTACGGGATACATGTGGACGTGTACTGCTCTCTTAGAAAAGCACATCGCCTTGGAGGTGTATGAACGGTAGGATGACGAGTTTAATTATGTTTTCATTTTACCGTGCACTGTACTATTTTTCCTCGACAATCACCAGAAAGAACAGAATGGCCAGTGTAGGATTTGGCTCCCAACATCATGATGACACTCGTCGGCCCCGAATGCCTCTGCCGTAAACAGTCCAGATTTTCGAACTCCCCAGCACGACGCCATACACGCGTACGATCCGCACTGGAACCAAGTCAGAAACTACTCTCATCACTGAGGATGACACACCTCCATTCGTACTTTCATTAACGTTTATCGCCACACAATTGGAGGCGAGCTGAACGATTTTATTGCGAGAGAGGAAGACGCCCTAACTACAAACACGATATTGCATTTTGGTGTGAGGGGTCATATCATATACTCCCTGTTCTCTGGTGATCGTCTAAGCAACATTGAGCAGTGTACGATAGAATGAAATCATAATTGAAACTGTCTTGCTACCTTTCATGCAACAGAGCAATATGCTTTTCCAACAGGACAATGTACGTCCACACGTATCATGTACCAATGTGTTAATCAAGATGTACGTCAACTACCTTGGCCCGCACGATTCTCTCCCCCCCCCCCCAATCCGTCAACCATTGAGCATGCTGGGAACCGGCACGATATCTGGCGCAACTGAGGCAAAAGGTGGAAACTGCATGGCAGACTATTCCGCAAGATTACATTCGGAACCTCTAAGATCGTCTTCATGCATGAATTGCCGCCAGCATTACTGCAAAAGAAGGGTATAGACGATACTAACATCTGGTAACTGTACTTACGTGCGTATGGCTTTGCCTGTGTGAACGTGGATTGTATGCATATTTAAGAATGTGTCAATAAAACTCCTCTCTCTGAGTTGACGAATTAATGTTGTTCTTTTTTTTTCATTTTCCAAGAGTGTATATACAGGGAAGACAGCTGACTAGCTTCGATTGGGTCTTAATGTTTGACAAGGAGATTAGACGTCGCAATATCCCCTGAGGTGCCAGCGTTCTCTCACCCCTTGTGACGTCGCACGATAACCAAACTGTTCCAAGTCCTGTTTCCCATTATCCTTAGATTGCTGCCTCATCCGATCCCGGGATCCCTTGATATGTGTAATCGTACCCTACATTACAGAAAACGGTATTACATCTTTAAAAACACGGAATGCGAAAATGATATTGTTCAGGGATTCGTTAATTACACACAGAAAGAGTAAATTGTTTTAAATAGCTCTTAGCCTATCACAAGAATGGACATACTGTAGCTATCGTACAGTGCAGAGTCACAATTTAAATATTACTCATTTTCGACAAGCCCGTGAAAAGGACCAAATTGATTGTAGTTACATGTGGTCTAGAGAAGCCTTCATGCAGCTTATAAAAGAACAATTTCTTCTTGGGCAGTTTCTGACAAAACCCGATAAACATCTATTTATATATGCCAAAACTGTTCGTTGCACATTATAGATATTTGTAACATTATGCTATTAAGATGATACACTCGAATTAAGTTTTTTAATTTATTGAAAGTTATATCCGTTAACGATAATCGGAGATTGAAATCTATCGTAATTATGCACTCATACACAAAAACCGGTTTTTAGCCTTCCATTTCATCCAACAATTACACAGTTTGATTCGTTTGAGCTGTTGTTGATTTGGTTCGATTCCCTGGATAAGTAATCATCAGACTATCCTGCAGTAAGTGTAACTTAATCTGATAACTTCATGTGACTTCATCAAACAGCAATTAGAGCGCTGAATTCCTGTAACTAAGTTATATAAAGTTATTAAGACAACAATTACACTTCGCCCTTGGACTACTGTGTCTTACGCAGTTACGCTTCAGCATTCTTGTGATATATACTAGAGCTATTTGATTCAATGTAATGTCGCCTAATTGTATTTAGAAAGCTTCCGAAACGAATAATTTCCCCATGTACGACGTGTATCGAAAGTTTCTAATATATGTTCAAATAAATATTTTTGTCTTCTGGTTGTGTAATAGAGAAGCCAATTTTGTTACACTCTGGTTCAACGTGTAATTTTCCATGTGCTCAATACTTATACTATCAGCTTATGAGTTCTTCGGTTCGATATTCGGATTAAGTTTTCGTGTACAGTGCATAACGCTTTATGACTATTAGCATGATCTCCGTACAATATTGAGTTCAGTGGTTCACTAACTGTAATGTTTGCTCTATAATTTGCTAACTCCTATGATGGAGTCACAAAATCACACTTTACAGAAATTCCACGCAAATACACTGCTCCTACATATCAGCATGTCGTAAAGCACGGACATGCACCTGTATCGAGATAATAATACTAAAACAAGTCTCCCATATGTTAAAGGTTTGGAAATGATGAAAAATAGAGCAGTGTAGAGCAGTATTGCGACGCAGATTTAGTCTCTGCGCAACTTAGCGGTTTTTCGAAGGGTTAACATAGTCTACGTGAAGTTTCCAGCAGAACGTGATAGCATGAAATTATGACGTTTGGATTTTTGGTTATATCTTACGTCATAATATTAGCACAAGCATTTGGAAAAATAAATACTCCGTAAATACGTTGCATCTAAAAGGAAACACTACAGCAACATTATTGTACATTAAAAGTTTATAGATATATTTATTTTAATACATCTTCTGTTTGAATTTGTTATCTGACTGTAGAGGAATTTCCAGTGCGTTTAGAGACAATAGCATTCATCTCGTAGTTTCTTATATGCAGTACACAATTTCAATACTTTAAGGTTTGAGGTAGATTTTCGCCGCTGAATTTAAGAATTCCCAAGCTGTGAGAAAGGAGAGAGTACTGTGAGTGCTTCAGGAGGTAGTTCAGCAACAAGTTATGCCTGATCGCTGTTTAAGAAATTTTTGTATATTATGAATCGTACACCTCAGATATCTTTGGCGGCCTGTTAAATATGGAAGTGATGTTTACTTTGCGCCCAAGAATACGATATTTTTCTATATACTGTCATTAACATGTGTGCTAACACTATTATACCAGACCTTTTTATAAACATAATCCGCGAGAACTCGCACCGCTATCGATAGCGTGTATAGCATTTTTCTGACAGTCAAAGAACAGTTTCTAATGTACTTAATATGTCCAAATAATTGTTTCTAGTTGCGTTTCTAAGAAAACACAAATATTTGACTCTTTAAAATTGGTAAAATGCCGATCGTTTTAAAATTACTGTGAGCAAAATTCTCACGCGAGTCCTCGCGGGTTAATGAATGATATAAGGAAAGAGCTAATTAATTTTGTGGCTTCTGAATGAGCAAACTGATTGATTCTATAATTTGACTGTTATTAAGGCCTTGGCTACAGGAATATAACAACGTAAGAACTACTATGAAACAAGTAACCATTTTTGCGTTCTTATTTTAGTGAGTGTACAAATATTTGACGTACGAGCTGTTATCTAAAAAAGGGGATTAATAAATTCAATTTACTGAAAGAAGTATAACACCAGATTTCCTGTTTCAATGTACCATTAACATTTATTATACTTATATGTATAGTCTTCCCTGAATATCTGTATTTGTTCCAGTTAAGCTTACAAAGTTATCCGCGCACATTAGAAGTTAAAAAAAAAAAAAAAAAAAAAAAAAAAAAAAAAAAAAAAAAAAAAAAAAAACCCTGACTGAAATTTAATTTACTTCCGTGTTACGTATTTAGACCCATTTATCTGCCAAGCACTGTTTGCTTCAGATCTATTGAACTTTATGAGATAATAAATAAATAAATTATTTAGCGAATGGCATGAGACACATTGGTTATTGTCACTATATAAAATTACAGTGATTTGGGAGTAGATAATGTAACTAGCATTAAAAATATTACAAAATTATAATATCAATGAAATACAAATATATAATTCCTGAGACGGATTTTCGTCTCGAATATGTCACAGACATTAATGCTAAATCTGAAGCATTGAATTAATATATGTGATGCGATTCCCGGTCGCATCACAAATTTTAATTCAATGCTTCAGATTTATCATTAAATTTATAATAATTTGAGAGTAATTACAAATACATGTTCAATGAATTAATATATCCTATTGACTCTGCACTCGCCATCAGCAAATCTTCAGGAGTCCCTTCATAAGGTAGTGTGAGACAGTCTTCTATTATATGCTGGTGCAAGGAACAGTGCATGTGTTTGAAGTTGTCCAGGTTTTGCATGGTAACTTAAAGCCTGGTTGCTTCTGAGAGTTACATGCTAATTTTTTGTTCTTTAAAGACTATTCTTAGTGCCATGGGCTGGTTATGTCGAATTCTTCCTCTGTTGTAGATGGGACTATTTCTGTTCTGATGGGTGGCCTTCCGGAGCGGAGAAGGTTGTGGATGACGTCTTCAATATTCTCGTGGATGGGGAAATTCGATTGGTCGTTATCTTTGTGCACTCTCTTATAAGAGCGTTTATGTGGCGTACGTTAGGGGGTGGTGTGTGGCCTAATTCTGGGAGTCATTCCGCGGGTGTAGACTTAATTATACCAACGATCATTCTCATTGTGATAACATTGCTAGTCGAATATTACCATTTATCCTCCGTTTCGCTGCATTTATTGCCCGCAAATGTTTTGTTCAACCTTTGGTTGCACAATACGTATGGCAGGTGGCAGGTACGGAGGGACCTGTTATGTAACTGCATGTTTAGCAGCTTAATTCATTATGTAACAGCACGTGTAGCAGATTAATTCATCTGGTAATGTAATCCCCACTCTGTAATTTGGAATCCAATTTGCCGAAATAATAAATGCATTATTCCCCATATAGATCTGCATTGTAATCCTGTCAGCTATATTTAACAACTGTTTGCTTGCTGAGAAGCTTTTTTCAATTTTATTTCTTATTATTATTTATTACCCGAGCGGTCTAAGGTGCTTCACTGCGGAGCGCGCGGTTGCTCGCCGTTGGAGATTCGAGTCCTCCGTGGATTATATGTGTGTGTGTGTGTGTGTGTGTGTGTGTGTGTGTTGTGCTTAGATTAGTTTAACTTAGTTTAAGTAGTTTGTAAGCCTAGGGGCTGACAACCAAAGCAGTTAAGTCCCATAGATTTACAAATATTCATTAAGTTGACTTGGAATTTTTTTAAATTTTTTAAGTAGACTTATACTGAATGGTGTAATTTTTTTCATTTCATAAGTGTCGTTAACGCTATGCGCATATTTTTGCTTCCCGACCTTAAGTAACAACTGTCTTATCATTTTGAAGAAGATACTTTTATACCTAACTCAATGAACATTATACTGCACGCAGCTAATTGGCTGTTTACTTTCTTCGCGAATAAATTGAGTATTAGTTGGTATGAACATTTTATGCTATGTTGCTAGTTTACAAACCACATATTTACCAGTATATTACAAAAACATCACACATAGGCAACAATATAGATCTCAAAAAAATTACATTTCTCCAATATTACTTCGGGAGGTGTGCCGTTTTAAAGCTGACTGAAATGGTATTGTGAAATCGTTATGTAAGGCTTGATAGAAACAAACACTCGGTGCCTCGACTCTTAATGATGCGCACCAGACTTTACAGCACCAAAGTACCCTCGGCCAACGGCACGGAGACCTCACTGTTACTACAAGTTGCAATCGGTACTTGTTGAATACCCCAAAATTATTTGAAAACTAAATATGAGTGGGTTATTCTACTTACAGATATTTGAGTGAAGGTCATTCATTAAACATCACGTGTTAAATTAATTCCATCGGTGAATCTAATCATGAACAAAGGTAAATATGATGCTTAATTATGCTTGAAAAACTAATGGTAAACCGGACAGAGCGCGATTCCCCCCTCTTAGATCATTACGAAAATACAACAAGAGTAATAAGTCTCAACTGACACTGCTTGTACACTTCTAATACAATTACACAGTCTCTGAGAGAGGATAATCCTTCAGCTAATAGTGATTTGTAGGTAACTACAGTGCAATGCTACGATTACTTCATTTGTCGGAGATATATCGACTGTATTCAGATTAGGTGTAACATACCTCTTTACAATGGCAGAAACTTAAAAGAACGTAACAGC